>CM039676.1:360064328-362775528 GCA_022496015.1 Hordeum marinum | reverse complement strand
TTTCATGCATTTAATGATTTATTTTGAGCTAAATGACCCTGAGTTTGAAAAGCATTACAAATCAACTCTGAAAAGGTTGTAACTTGGCATGACATCATAATTTCACCCACATAGCAAATTGTAAAGAGTTGAGAGGGTTAAGGCAAAAACTGGATGCACTTCCTGTACAATTGGACAATCTCATAAGAAGTATGAGGGTTTCGGACGAAACTCATCTATTACAAAGGGATTTCATTTTTAATAACTTATTTTAACTCCATACTTTTTGTGTGTTTAATATGCACCATTCAAAGGCACATCACCAATTTTCAACCCTTTCTGACTTCATTTGATTTTTTCATGCATTTAATGATTTATTTTGAGCTAAATGACCTGAGTTTGAAAGCATTACAAATCAACTCTGAAAAGGTTGTAACTTGGCATGACATCATAATTTCACCCACATAGCAACTTGTAAAGTTGAGAGGGTTACGGCAAAAAACTGGATGCACTTCCTGTACAATTGGACAATCTCATAAGAAGTATGAGGGTTTCGGACGAAAACTCATCTATTACAAAGGGATTTCATTTTTAATAACTTATTTTAACTCCATACTTTTTGTGTGTTCAATATGCACCATTCAAAGGCACATCACCAATTTTCAACCCTTTCTGACTTCATTTGATATTTCATGCATTTAATGATTTATTTGAGCTAAATGACCCTGAGTTTGAAAGCATTACAAATCAACTCTGAAAAGGTTGTAACTTGGCATGACATCATAATTCACCCACATAGCAACTTGTAAAAGAGTGGAGAGGTTACGGTCAAAAACTGGATGCACTTCTGTACAAATTGGACAATCTCAGAAGAAGTATGAGGGTTTCGGACGAAAACTCATCTATTACAAAGTGATTTCATTTTTAATAACTTATTTAACTCCATACTTTTGTGTGTTCAATATGCACCATCAAAGGCACTCACCAATTTCACCAGTTTCGGACTTCATTTGATATTTTCATGCATTTAAATGATTTATTTTGAGCTAGATGACCCTGATTTTGAAAAGCATTACAAATCACTCTGAAAAGGTTGTAACTTGGCATGACATCATAATTCACCACATGAGCTACTTGTAAGAGTTGAGAGGGTTAACAGCAAAAAACTGAGATGCCACTTCGTGTACACTGGGCAATCTCATAAGAAGTATGAGGGTTTCGGACGAAAACTCATCTATTACAAAGGGATTTCATTTTTAATAACTTAGTTTAACTCCATACTTTTTGTGTGTTAATATGCACCATTCAAAGGGCACATCACCAATTTCCAACCCTTTCTAACTTCATTTGATATTTTTTCATGCATTTAATGATTTATTTTGAGCTAAATGACCTGAGTTTGAAAAAGCATTACAAATCAACTCTGAAAAGGTTGTAACTTTGCATGACATCATAATTTCACCACCCACATAGCAACTTGTAAAGAGTTGAGAGGGTTATGAACAAAAACTGTATGCACTTCCTGTACAAATTGGACATCTCATAAGAAGTGTGAGGGTTTCGGACAAAAACTCATCTATTACAAAGGGATTTCATTTTTAATAACTTATTTTACAACTCCATACTTTTGTGTGTTCAATATGCACCATTCAAAGGCACATCACCAATTCATTCAAACCCTTTCTGACTTCATTTGATATTTTTCAGTGCATTTAATGATTTATTTTGAGCTAAATGACCCTGAGTTTGAAAAAGCATTACAAATCAACTCTGAAAAGGTTGTAACTTGGCATGACATATAATTTATTCACCCACATAGCAACTTGTAAAGAGTGGAGAGGGTTACGTCAAAAACTGGATGCACTTCCTGTACAAATTGGACAATCTCATAAGAAGTATGAGGGTTTCGGACGAAAACTCATCTATTACAAAGGGATTTCATTTTTATAACTTATTTCAACTCCATACTTTTGTGTGTTTAATATGCACCATTCAAAGGCACATCACCAATTTTAATCAAACCCTTTCGACTTCATTTGATATTTTCATGCATTTAATGATTTATTTTGAGCTAAATGACCCTGAGTTTGAAAAGCATTACAAATCAACTCTGAAAAGGTTGTAACTTGGCATGACATCATAATTTCACCCACATAGCTACTTGTAAAGAGTTGAGAGGGTTACGAGCAAAAACTGATGCACTTCCTGTACAAATTGGACAATCTCATAAGAAGTATGAGGGTTTCGGACGAAAACTCATCTATTACAAAGGGATTTCATTTTTAATAACTTATTTTAACTCCATACTTTTTGTGTTTCAATATGCACCATTCAAAGGCACATCACCCAATTTTCAATCCTTTCTGACTTCATTTGAAATAATTTTCATGCATTTAAATGATATTATTTTGAGCCTAAATGACCCTGAGTTTGAAAAGCATTACAAATGAACTCTGAAAAGGTTGTAACTTGGCATGACCATCATAATTTCACCCACATAGCAACTTGTAAAGAGTTGAGAGGGTTACGGCAAAAACTGGATGCACTTCCTGTACAAATTGGACAATCTCATAAGAAGTATGAGGGTTTCGGACGAAAACTCATCTATTACAAAGGGATTTCATTTTAATAACTATTTTAACTCCATACTTTTTGTGTGTTAATATGCCACCATTCAAAGGCACATCACCAATTTTCAACCCTTTCTGACTTCATTTGATATTTTTCATGCATTTAATGATTTATTTTGAGCTAAATGACCCTGAGTTTGAAAAGCATTACAAATCAACTCTGAAAAGGTTGTAACTTGGCATGACATCATACATTTCACCCACATAGCAACTTGTAAAGAGTTGAGAGGGTTACGACAAAAACTGGATGCACTTCGTACAATTGGACAATCTCATAAGAGTGTGAGGGTTTCGGACAAAAACTCATCTATTACAAAGGGATTTCATTTTTAATTACTTTATTTAACTCCATACTTTATTGTGTTTCATATGCACATTCAAGCACATCACAATTTTCAACCCTTTCTGACTTCATTTGATATTTTCATGCATTTAAATGATTTATTTTGAGCTAAATGACCCTAGAGTTTGAAAAGCATTACAAATTCAACTCTGAAAAGGTAGTAACTTGGCAATGACATCTAATTTCACCCACATAGAACTGTAAATAGTGGAGAGGGTTTACGTCAAAACTGGATGCACTTCCTTTACAAATTGGACAATCTCATAAGAAGTATGAGGGTTTTCGGACGAAAACTCATCTATTACAAAGGGATTTCATTTTAATAACGTATTTAACTCCATACTTTTTGTGTGTTTAATATGCACCATTCAAAGGCACATCACCAATTTCAAACCCTTTCTGACTTCATTTGATATTTTTCATGCATTTAATGATTTATTTTGAGCTAAATGACCCTGAGTTTGAAAAGCATTACAAATCAACTCTGAAAAGGTTGTAACTTGGCATGACATCATAATTTCACCCACATAGCAACTTGTAAAGAGTTGAGAGGGTTACGGCAAAAACTTGGATGCACCTTCCTTGTACAAATTGGACAATCTCATAAGAAGTATGAGGGTTTTCGGACGAAAACTCATCTATTACAAAGGGATTTCATTTTAATAACTTATTTAACTCCATACTTTTGTGTGTTTAATATGCACCATTCAAAGGCACATCACCAATTTTCAACCCTTTCTGACTTCATTTGATATTTTTCATGCATTTAATGATTTATTTTGAGCTAAATGACCCTGAGTTTGAAAAGCATTACAAATCAACTCTGAAAAGGTTGTAACTTGGCATGACATCATAATTTCACACCCACATAGCAACTTGTAAAGAGTTGAGAGGGTTACGGCAAAAACTGGATGCACTTCCTGTACAAATTGGACAATCTCATAAGAAGTATGAGGGTTTCGGACGAAAACTCATCTATTACAAAGGGATTTCATTTTTAATAACTTATTTCAACTCCATACTTTTTGTGTGTTTAATATGCACCATTCAAAGGCACATCACCAATTTCAACCCTTTCTGACTTCATTTGATATTTTTCATGCATTTAATGATTTATTTTGAGCTAAATGACCCTGAGTTTGAAAAGCATTACAAATCAACTCTGAAAAGGTTGTAACTTGGCATGACATCATAATTTCACCCACATAGCAACTTGTAAAGAGTTGAGAGGGTTACGGCAAAAACTGGATGCACTTCCTGTACAAATTGGACAATCTCATAAGAAGTATGAGGGTTTCGGACGAAAACTCATCTATTACAAAGGGATTTCATTTTAATAACTTATTTAACTCCATACTTTTGTGTGTTTAATATGCACCATTCAAAGGCACATCACCAATTTTCAACCCTTTCTGAACTTCATTTGATATTTTTCATGCATTTAATGATTTATTTTGAGCTAAATGACCCTGAGTTTGAAAAGCATTACAAATCAACTCTGAAAAGGTTGTAACTTGGCATGACATCATAATTTCACCCACATAGCAACTATGTAAAGAGTTGAGAGGGTTACGGCAAAAACTGGATGCACTTCCTGTACAAATTGGACAATCTCATAAGAAGTATGAGGGTTTCGGACGAAAACTCATCTATTACAAAGGGATTTCATTTTTAATAACTTATTTAACTCCATACTTTTTGTGTGTTTAATATGCACCATTCAAAGGCACATCACCAATTTTCAACCCTTTCTGACTTCATTTGATATTTTCATGCATTTAATGATTTATTTTGAGCTAAATGACCCTGAGTTTGAAAAGCATTACAAATCAACTCTGAAAAGGTTGTAACTTGGCATGACATCATAATTTCACCCACATAGCAACTTGTAAAGAGTTGAGAGGGTTACGGCAAAAACTGGATGCACTTCCTGTACAAATTGGACAATCTCATAAGAAGTATGAGGGTTTCGGACGAAAACTCATCTATTACAAAGGGATTTCATTTTTAATAACTTATTTTAACTCCATACTTTTTGTGTGTTTAATATGCACCATTCAAAGGCACATCACCAATTTTCAACCCTTTCTGACTTCATTTGATATTTTTCATGCATTTAATGATTTATTTTGAGCTAAATGACCCTGAGTTTGAAAAGCATTACAAATCAACTCTGAAAAGGTTGTAACTTGGCATGACATCATAATTTCACCACATAGCAACTTGTAAAGAGTTGAGAGGGTTACGGCAAAAACTGGATGCACTTCCTGTACAAATTGGACAATCTCATAAGAAGTATGAGGGTTTCGGACGAAAACTCATCTATTACAAAGGGATTTCATTTTTAATAACTTATTTTAACTCCATACTTTTTGTGTGTTCAATATGCACCATTCAAAGGCACATCACCAATTTTCAACCCTTTCTGACTTCATTTGATATTTTTCATGCATTTAATGATTTATTTTGAGCTAAATGACCCTGAGTTTGAAAAGCATTACAAATCAACTCTGAAAAGGTTGTAACTTGGCATGACATCATAATTTCACCCACATAGCAACTTGTAAAGAGTTGAGAGGGTTACGGCAAAAACTGATGCACTTCCTGTACAAATTGGACAATCTCATAAGAAGTATGAGGGTTTCGGACGAAAACTCATCTATTACAAAGGGATTTCATTTTTAATAACTTATTTAACTCCATACTTTTTGTGTGTTAATATGCACCATTCAAAGGCACATCACCAATTTTCAACCCTTTCTGACTTCATTTGATATTTTTCATGCATTTAATGATTTATTTTGAGCTAAATGACCCTGAGTTTGAAAAGCATTACAAATCAACTCTGAAAAGGTTGTAACTTGGCATGACATCATAATTTCACCCACATAGCAACTTGTAAAGAGTTGAGAGGGTTACGGCAAAAACTGGATGCACTTCCTGTACAAATTGGACAATCTCATAAGAAGTATGAGGGTTTCGGACGAAAACTCATCTATTACAAAGGGATTTCATTTTTAATAACTTATTTAACTCCATACTTTTTGTGTGTTAATATGCACCATTCAAAGGCACATCACCAATTTTCAACCCTTTCTGACTTCATTTGATATTTTTCATGCATTTAATGATTTATTTTGAGCTAAATGACCCTGAGTTTGAAAAGCATTACAAATCAACTCTGAAAAGGTTGTAACTTGGCATGACATCATAATTTCACCCACATAGCAACTTGTAAAGAGTTGAGAGGGTTACGGCAAAAACTGGATGCACTTCCTGTACAAATTGGACAATCTCATAAGAAGTATGAGGGTTTCGGACGAAAACTCATCTATTACAAAGGGATTTCATTTTTAATAACTTATTTAACTCCATACTTTTTGTGTGTTTAATATGCACCATTCAAAGGCACATCACCAATTTCAACCCTTTCTGACTTCATTTGATATTTTTCATGCATTTAATGATTTGTTTTGAGCTAAATGACCCTGAGTTTGAAAAGCATTACAAATCAACTCTGAAAAGGTTGTAACTTGGCATGACATCATAATTTCACCCACATAGCAACTTGTAAAGAGTTGAGAGGGTTACGACAAAAACTGGATGCACTTCCTGTACAAATTGGACAATCTCATAAGAAGTGTGAGGGTTTCGGACAAAACTCATCTATTACAAAGGGATTTCATTTTTAATAACTTATTTAACTCCATACTTTTTGTGCGTTCAATATGCACCATTCAAAGGCACATCACAAATTTTCAACCCTTTCTGACTTCATTTGATATTTTTCATGCATTTAATGATTTATTTTGAGCTAAATGACCCTGAGTTTGAAAAGCATTACAAATCAACTCTGAAAAGGTAGTAACTTGGCATGACATCATAATTTCACCCACATAGCAACTTGTAAAGAGTGGAGAGGGTTACGTCAAAAACTGGATGCACTTCCTGTACAAATTGGACAATCTCATAAGAAGTATGAGGGTTTCGGACGAAAACTCATCTATTACAAAGGGATTTCATTTTTAATAACTTATTTCAACTCCATACTTTTTGTGCGTTCAATATGCACCATTCAAAGGCACATCACCAATTTTCAACCCTTTCTGACTTCATTTGATATTTTTCATGCATTTAATGATTTATTTTGAGCTAAATGACCCTGAGTTTGAAAAGCATTACAAATCAACTCTGAAAAGGTTGTAACTTGGCATGACATCATAATTTCACCCACATAGAAACTTGTAAAGAGTTGAGAGGGTTACGGCAAAAACTTGATGCACTTCCTTTACAAATTGGACAATCTCATAAGAAGTATGAGGGTTTCGGACGAAAACTCATCTATTACAAAGCGATTTCATTTTTAATAACTTATTTTAACTCCATACTTTTTGTGTGTTCAGTATGCACCATTCAAAGGCACATCACCAATTTTCAATCCTTTCTGACTTCATATGAAATAATTTTCATGCATTTAATGATTTATTTTGACCTAAATGACTCTGAGTTTGAAAAGCATTACAAATGAACTCTGAAAAGGTTGTAACTTGGCATGACATCATAATTTCACCCACATAGCAACTTGTAAAGAGTTGAGAGGGTTACGTCAAAAACTGGATGCACTTCCTGTACAAAATGGACAATCTCATAAGAAGTATGAGGGTTTCGGACGAAAACTCATCTATTACAAAGGGATTTCATTTTAATAACTTATTTTAACTCCATACTTTTTGTGTGTTTAATATGCACCATTCAAGGCACATCACCAATTTCCAACCCTTTCTAACTTCATTTGATATTTTTCATGCATTTAATGATTTATTTTGAGCTAAATGACCCTGAGTTTGAAAAGCATTACAAATCAACTCTGAAAAGGTTGTAACTTGGCATGACATCATAATTTCACCCACATAGCAACTTGTAAAGAGTTGAGAGGGTTACGACAAAAACTGGATGCACTTCCCGTACAAAATGGACAATCTCATAAGAAGTGTGAGGGTTTCGGACAAAAACTCATCTATTACAAAGGGATTTCATTTTTAATAACTTATTTTAACTCCATACTTTTTGTGCGTTCAATATGCACCATTCAAAGGCACATCACAAATTTCAACCCTTTCTGACTTCATTTGATATTTTTCATGCATTTAATGATTTATTTTGAGCTAAATGACCCTGAGTTTGAAAAGCATTACAAATCAACTCTGAAAAGGTAGTAACTTGGCATGACATCATAATTTCACCCACATAGCAACTTGTAAAGAGTGGAGAGGGTTACGTCAAAAACTGGATGCACTTCCTGTACAAATTGGACAATCTCATAAGAAGTATGAGGGTTTCGGACGAAAACTCATCTATTACAAAGGATTTCATTTTTAATAACTTATTTCAACTCCATACTTTTTGTGTGTTTAATATGCACCATTCAAAGGCACATCACCAATTTTCAACCCTTTCTGACTTCATTTGATATTTTTCATGCATTTAATGATTTATTTTGAGCTAAATGACCCTGAGTTTGAAAAGCATTACAAATCAACTCTGAAAAGGTTGTAACTTGGCATGACATCATAATTTCACCCACATAGCAACTTGTAAAGAGTTGAGAGGGTTACGGCAAAAACTGGATGCACTTCCTGTACAAATTGGACAATCTCATAAGAAGTATGAGGGTTTCGGACGAAAACTAATCTATTACAAAGGGATTTCATTTTTAATAACTTATTTTAACTCCATACTTTTTGTGTGTTTAATATGCACCATTCAAAGGCACATCACCAATTTTCAACCCTTTCTGACTTCATTTGATATTTTTCATGCATTTATTGATTTATTTTGAGCTAAATGACCCTGAGTTTGAAAAGCATTACAAATCAACTCTGAAAAGGTTGTAACTTGGCATGACATCATAACTTCACCCACATAGCAACTTGTAAAGAGTTGAGAGGGTTACGGCAAAAACTGGATGCACTTCCTGTACAAATTGGACAATCTCATAAGAAGTATGAGGGTTTCGGACGAAAACTCATCTATTACAAAGGGATTTCATTTTTAATAACTTATTTTAACTCCATACTTTTTGTGTGTTCAATATGCACCATTCAAAGGCACATCACCAATTTTCAATCCTTTCTGACTTCATTTGAAATAATTTTCATGCATTTAATGATTTATTTTGACCTAAATGACTCTGAGTTTGAAAAGCATTACAAATGAACTTGAAAAGGTTGTAACTTGGCATGACATCATAATTTCACCCACATAGCAACTTGTAAAGAGTTGAGAGGGTTACGTCAAAAACTGGATGCACTTCCTGTACAAATTGGTCAATCTCATAAGAAGTATGAGGGTTTCGGACGAAAACTCATCTATTACAAAGGGATTTCATTTTAATAACTTATTTTAACTCCATACTTTTTGTGTGTTTAATATGCACCATTCAAAGGCACATCACCAATTTCCAACCCTTTCTAACTTCATTTGATATTTTTCATGCATTTAATGATTTGTTTTGAGCTAAATGACCCTGAGTTTGAAAAGCATTACAAATCAACTCTGAAAAGGTTGTAACTTGGCATGACATCATAATTTCACCCACATAGCAACTTGTAAAGAGTTGAGAGGGTTACGACAAAAACTGGATGCACTTCCCGTACAAAATGGACAATCTCATAAGAAGTGTGAGGGTTTCGGACAAAAACTCATCTATTACAAAGGGATTTCATTTTTAATAACTTACTTTAACTCCATACTTTTTGTGCGTTCAATATGCACCATTCAAAGGCACATCACAAATTTTCAACCCTTTCTGACTTCATTTGATATTTTTCATGCATTTAATGATTTATTTTGAGCTAAATGACCCTGAGTTTGAAAAGCATTACAAATCAACTCTGAAAAGGTAGTAACTTGGCATGACATCATAATTTCACCCACATAGCAACTTGTAAAGAGTGGAGAGGGTTACGTCAAAAACTGGATGCACTTCCTGTACAAATTGGACAATCTCATAAGAAGTATGAGGGTTTTGGACGAAAACTCATCTATTACAAAGATATTTCATTTTTAATAACTTATTTCAACTCCATACTTTTTGTGTGTTTAATATGCACCATTCAAAGGCACATCACCAATTTTCAACCCTTTCTGAATTCATTTGATATTTTTCATGCATTTAATGATTTATTTTGAGCTAAATGACCCTGAGTTTGAAAAGCATTACAAATCAACTCTGAAAAGGTTGTAACTTGGCATGACATCATAATTTCACCCACATAGCAACATGTAAAGAGTTGAGAGGGTTACGGCAAAAACTGGATGCCCTTCTTGTACGAATTGGACAATCTCATAAGAAGTATGAGGGTTTCGGACGAAAACTAATCTATTACAAAGGGATTTCATTTTAATAACTTATTTTAACTCCATACTTTTTGTGTGTTTAATATGCACCATTCAAAGGCACATCACCAATTTTCAACCCTTTCTGACTTCATTTGATATTTTTCATGCATTTATTGATTTATTTTGAGCTAAATGACCCTGAGTTTGAAAAGCATTACAAATCAACTCTGAAAAGGTTGTAACTTGGCATGACATCATAATTTCACCCACATAGCAACTTGTAAAGAGTTGAGAGGGTTACGGCAAAAACTGGATGCACTTCCTGTACAAATTGGACAATCTCATAAGAAGTATGAGGGTTTCGGACGAAAACTCATCTATTACAAAGGGATTTCATTTTTAATAACTTATTTTAACTCCATACTTTTTGTGTGTTCAATATGCACCATTCAAAGGCACATCACCAATTTTCAACCCTTTCTGACTTCATTTGAATATTTTTCATGCATTTAATGATTTATTTTGACCTAAATGACTCTGAGTTTGAAAAGCATTACAAATGAACTTTGAAAAGGTTGTAACTTGGCATGACATCATAATTTCACCCACATAGCAACTTGTAAAGAGTTGAGAGGGTTACGTCAAAAACTGGATGCACTTCCTGTACAAATTGGTCAATCTCATAAGAAGTATGAGGGTTTCGGACGAAAACTCATCTATTACAAAGGGATTTCATTTTAATAACTTATTTTAACTCCATACTTTTTGTGTGTTTAATATGCACCATTCAAAGGCACATCACCAATTTCCAACCCTTTCTAACTTCATTTGATATTTTTCATGCATTTAATGATTTGTTTTGAGCTAAATGACCCTGAGTTTGAAAAGCATTACAAATCAACTCTGAAAAGGTTGTAACTTGGCATGACATCATAATTTCACCCACATAGCAACTTGTAAAGAGTTGAGAGGGTTACGACAAAAACTGGATGCACTTCCCGTACAAAATGGACAATCTCATAAGAAGTATGAGGGTTTTGGACGAAAACTCATCTATTACAAAGGGATTTCATTTTTAATAACTTATTTTAACTCCATACTTTTTGTGCGTTCAACATGCACCATTCAAAGGCACATCACAAATTTTCAACCCTTTCTGACTTCATTTGATATTTTTCATGCATTTAATGATTTATTTTGAGCTAAATGACCCTGAGTTTGAAAAGCATTACAAATCAACTCTGAAAAGGTAGTAACTTGGCATGACATCATAATTTCACCCACATAACAACTTGTAAAGAGTGGAGAGGGTTACGTCAAAAACTGGATGCACTTCCTGTACAAATTGGACAATCTCATAAGAAGTATGAGGGTTTTGGACGAAAACTCATCTATTACAAAGGGATTTCATTTTTAATAACTTATTTCAACTCCATACTTTTTGTGTGTTTAATATGCACCATTCAAAGGCACATCACCAATTTTCAACCCTTTCTGAATTCATTTGATATTTTTCATGCATTTAATGATTTATTTTGAGCTAAATGACCCTGAGTTTGAAAAGCATTACAAATCAACTCTGAAAAGGTTGTAACTTGGCATGACATCATAATTTCACCCACATAGCAACATGTAAAGAGTTTGAGAGGGTTACGGCAAAAACTGGATGCCCTTCTTGTACGAATTGGACAATCTCATAAGAAGTATGAGGGTTTCGGACGAAAACTAATCTATTACAAAGGGATTTCATTTTTAATAACTTATTTTAACTCCATACTTTTTGTGTGTTTAATATGCACCATTCAAAGGCACATCACCAATTTTCAACCCTTTCTGACTTCATTTTATATTTTTCATGCATTTATTGATTTATTTTGAGCTAAATGACCCTGAGTTTGAAAAGCATTACAAATCAACTCTGAAAAGGTTGTAACTTGGCATGACATCATAATTTCACCCACATAGCAACTTGTAAAGAGTTGAAAGGGTTACGGCAAAAACTGGATGCACTTCCTGTACAAATTGGACAATCTCATAAGAAGTATGAGGGTTTCGGACGAAAACTCATCTATTACAAAGGGATTTCATTTTTAATAACTTATTTTAACTCCATACTTTTTGTGTGTTTAATATGCACCATTCAAAGGCACATCACCAATTTCCAACCCTTTCTAACTTCATTTGATATTTTTCATGCATTTAATGATTTATTTTGAGCTAAATGACCCTGAGTTTGAAAAGCATTACAAATCAACTCTGAAAAGGTTGTAAGTTGGCATGACATCATAATTTCACCCACATAGCAACTTGTAAAGAGTTGAGAGGGTTACGACAAAAACTGGATGCACTTCCTGTACAAATTGGACAATCTCATAAGAAGTGTGAGGGTTTCGGACAAAAACTCATCTATTACAAAGGGATTTCATTTTTAATAACTTATTTTAACTCCATACTTTTTGTGCGTTCAATATGCACCATTCAAAGGCACATCACAAATTTTCAACCCTTTCTGACTTCATTTGATATTTTTCATGCATTTAATGATTTATTTTGAGTTAAATGACCCTGAGTTTGAAAAGCATTACAAATCAACTCTGAAAAGGTAGTAACTTGGCATGACATCATAATTTCACCCACATAGCAACTTGTAAAGAGTGGAGAGGGTTACGTCAAAAACTGGATGCACTTCCTGTACAAATTGGACAATCTCATAAGAAGTATGAGGGTTTCGGACGAAAACTCATCTATTACAAAGGGATTTCATTTTTAATAACTTATTTTAACTCCATACTTTTTGTGCGTTCAATATGCACCATTCAAAGGCACATCACCAATTTTCAACCATTTCTGACTTCATTTGATATTCTTCATGCATTTAATGATTTATTTTGAGCGAAATGACCCTGAGTTTGAAAAGCATTACAAATCAACTCTGAAAAGGTTGTAACTAGGCATGACATCATAACTTCACCCACATAGCTACTTGTAAAGAGTTGAGAGGGTTACAACAAAAACTAGATGCACTTCGTGTACAACTTGGACAATCTCATAAGAAGTATGAGGGTTTCGGACGAAAACTCGTCTATTACAAAGGGATTTCATTTTTAATAACTTATTTTAACTCCATACTTTTTGTGTGTTTAATATGCACCATTCAAAGGCACATCACCAATTTTCGACCCTTTCTGACTTCATTTGATATTTTTCATGCATTTAGTGATTTATTTTGAGCTAAATGACCCTGAGTTTGAAAAGCATTACAAATCAACTCTGAAAAGGTTGTAACTTGGCATGACATCATAATTTCACCCACATAGCAACTTGTAAAGAGTTGAGAGGGTTACGGCAAAAACGGGATGCACTTCCTGTACAAATTGGACAATCTCATAAGAAGTATGAGGGTTTCGGACAAAAACTCATCTATTACAAAGGGATTTCATTTTTAAAAACTTATTTTAACTCCATACTTTTTCTGTGTTCAATATGCACCATTCAAAGGCACATCACCAATTCTCAACCCTTTCTGACTTCATTTGATATTCTTCATGCATTTAATGATTTATTTTGAGCTAAATGACCCTGAGTTTGAAAAGCATTACAAATCAACTCTGAAAAGGTTGTAACTTGGCATGACATCATAACTTCACCCACATAGCTACTTGTAAAGAGTTGAGAGGGTTACAGCAAAAACTAGATGCACTTCGTGTACAACTTGGACAATCTCATAAGAAGTATGAGGGTTTCGGACGAAAACTCATCTATTACAAAGGGATTTCATTTTTAATAACTTATTTTAACTCCATACTTTTTGTGCGTTCAATATGCACCATTCAAAGGCACATCACCAATTTTCAACCCTTTCTGACTTCATTTGATATTCTTCATGCATTTAATGATTTATTTTGAGCTAAATGACCCTGAGTTTGAAAAGCATTACGAATCAACTCTAAAAAGGTTGTAACTTGGCATGACATCATAACTTCACCCACATAGCTACTTGTAAAGAGTTGAGAGGGTTACAGCAAAAACTAGATGCACTTCCTGTACAACTTGGACAATCTCATAAGAAGTATGAGGGTTTGAGACGAAAACTCATCTATTACAAAGGGATTTCATTTTTAATAACTTATTTCAACTCCATACTTTTTGTGTGTTTAATATGCACCATTCAAAGGCACATCACCAATTTTCAACCCTTTCTGACTTCATTTGATATTTTTCATGCATTTAATGATTTATTTTGAGCTAAATGACCCTGAGTTTGAAAAGCATTACAAATCAACTCTGAAAAGGTTGTAACTTGGCATGACATGATAATTTCACCCACATAGCAACATGTAAAGAGTTGAGAGGGTCACAGCAAAAACTGGTTGCCCTTCCTGTACGAATTGGACAATCTCATAAGAAGTATGAGGGTTTCGGACGAAAACTCATCTATTACAAAGGGATTTCATTTTTAATAACTTATTTTAACTCCATACTTTTTGTGTGTTTAATATGCACCATTCAAATGCACATCACCAATGTTAGACCCTTTCTGACTTCATTTGATTTATTTCATGCATTTAATGATTTATTTTGAGCTACATGAACCTGAGTTAGGAAAGCATTACAAATCAACTCTGAAAAGGTTATAACTTGGCATGACATCATAACTTCACCCACATAGCTACTTGTAAAGAGTTGAGAGGGTTACAGCAAAAACTAGATGCACTTCGTGTACAACTTGGACAATCTCATAAGAAGTATGAGGGTTTCGGACGAAAACTCATCTATTACAAAGGGATTTCATTTTTAATTACTTATTTTAACTCCATACTTTTTGTGTGTTCAATATGCACCATTCAAAGGCACATCACCAATTTTCAACCCTTTCTGACTTCATTTGATATTCTTCATGCATTTAATGATTTATTTTGAGCTAAATGACCCTGAGTTTGAAAAGCATTACAAATCAACTCTAAAAAGGTTGTAACATGGCATGACATCATAATTTCACCCACATAGGAACTTGAAAATAGTTGAGAGCGTTACGGCAAAAATTGGATGCACTTCGTGTACAAATTGGACAATCTCATAAGAAGTATGAGGGTTTCGGACGAAAACTCATCTATTACAAAGGGATGTCATTTTTAATAACTCATTTTAACTCCATACTTTTCGTGTGTTCAATATGCACCATTCAAAGGAACGTCACCAATTTTCAACCCTTTCTGACTTCATTTGATTATTTTCATGCATTTAATGATTTATTTTGAGCTCAATGACCCTGAGTTTGAAAAGCATTACAAATGAACTCTGAAAAGGTTGTAACTTGGCATGACATCACAACTTCACCCACATAGCTACTTGTAAAGAGTTGAGAGGGTTACAGCAAAAACTAGATGCACTTCGTGTACAACTTGGACAATCTCATAAGAAGTGTGAGGGTTTCGGACGAAAACTCATCTATTACAAAGGGATTTCATTTTTAATAACTTATTTTAACTCCATACTTTTTGTGTGTTTAATATGCACCATTCAAAGGCACATCACCAATTTCCAACCCTTTCTAACTTCATTTGATATTTTTCATGCATTTAATGATTTATTTTGAGCTAAATGACCCTGAGTTTGAAAAGCATTACAAATCAACTCTGAAAAGGTTGTAACTTGGCATGACATCATAATTTCACCCACATAGCAACTTCTAAAGAGTTGAGAGGGTTACGACAAAAACTGGATGCACTTCCTGTACAAATTGGACTATCTCATAAGAAGTGTGAGGGTTTCGGACAAAAACTCATCTATTACAAAGGGATTTCATTTTTAATAACTTATTTCAACTCCATACTTTTTGTGTGTTTAATATGCACCATTCAAAGGCACATCACCAATTTTCAACCCTTTCTGACTTCATTTGATATTTTTCATGCATTTAATGATTTATTTTGAGCTAAATGGCCCTGAGTTTGAAAAGCATTACAAATCAACTCTGAAAAGGTTGTAACTTGGCATGACATGATAATTTCACCCACATAGCAACATGTAAAGAGTTGAGAGGGTTACGGCAAAAACTGGATGCCCTTCCTGTACGAATTGGACAATCTCATAAGAAGTATGAGGGTTTCGGACAAAAACTCATCTATTACAAAGTGATTTCATTTTTAATAACTTATTTTAACTCCATAATTTTTGTGTGTTTAATATGCACCATTCAAATGCACGTCACCAATTTTCAACCCTTTCTGACTTCATTTGATTTTTTTCATGCATTTAATGATTTATTTTGAGCTACATGAACCTGAGTTAGAAAAGCATTACAAATCAACTCTGAAAAGGTTATAACTTGGCATGACATCATAACTTCACCCACATAGCTACTTGTAAAGAGTTGAGAGGGTTGCAGCAAAAACTAGATGCACTTCGTGTACAACTTGGACAATCTCATAAGAAGTATGAGGGTTTCGGACGAAAACTCATCTATTACAAAGGGATTTCATTTTTAATTACTTATTTTAACTCCATACTTTTTGTGTGTTCAATATGCACCATTCAAAGGCACATCACCAATTTTCAACCCTTTCTGACTTCATTTGATATTCTTCATGCATTTAATGATTTATTTTGAGCTAAATGACCCTGAGTTTGAAAAGCATTACAAATCAACTCTGAAAAGGTTGTAACTTGGCATGACATCATAATTGCACCCACATAGGAACTTGAAAATAGTTGAGAGGGTTACGGGAAAAATTGGATGCACTTCGTGTACAAATTGGACAATCTCATAAGAAGTATGTGGGTTTCGGACGAAAACTCATCTATTACAAAGGGATGTCATTTTTAATAACTCATTTTAACTCCATACTTTTCGTGTGTTCAATATGCACCATTCAAAGGAACGTCACCAATTTTCAACCCTTTCTGACTTCATTTGATTATTGTCATGCATTTAATGATTTCTGCTCAATGACCCTGAGTTTGAAAAGCATTACAAATGAACTCTGAAAAGGTTGTAACTTGGCATGACATCACAACTTCACCCACATAGCTACTTGTAAAGAGTTGAGAGGGTTACAGCAAAAACTAGATGCATTTCGTGTACAACTTGGACAATCTCATAAGAAGTGTGAGGTATTCGGACGAAAACTCATCTATTACAAAGGGATTTCATTTTTAATAACTTATTTTAACTGCATACTTTTTGTGTGTTCAATATTCACAATTCAAAGGCAGATCACCAATTTTAAACCCTTTCTGACTTCATTTGATATTTTTCATGCATTTAATGATTTATTTTGAGCTAAATCACCCTTAGTTTGAAAAGCATTACAAATGAACTCTGAAAAGGTTGTAACTTGGCATGACATCATAATTTCACCCACATAGCAACTTGTAAAGAGTTGAGAGGGTTACGACAAAAACTGGATGCACTTCCTGTACAACTTGGACAATCTCATAAGAAGTATGAGGGTTTCGGACGAAAACTCATCTATTACAAAGGGATTTCATTTTTAATTACTTATTTTAACTCCATACTTTTTGTGTGTTCAATATGCACCATTCAAAGGCACATCACCAATTTTCAACCCTTTCTGACTTCATTTGATATTCTTCATGCATTTAATGATTTATTTTGAGCTAAATGACCCTGAGTTTGAAAAGCATTACAAATCAACTCTGAAAAGGTTGTAACTTGGCATGACATCATAATTTCACCCACATAGGAACTTGAAAATAGTTGAGAGGGTTACGGGAAAAATTGGATGCACTTCGTGTACAAATTGGACAATCTCATAAGAAGTATGTGGGTTTCGGACGAAAACTCATCTATTACAAAGGGATGTCATTTTTAATAACTCATTTTAACTCCATACTTTTCGTGTGTTCAATATGCACCATTCAAAGGAACGTCACCAATTTTCAACCCTTTCTGACTTCATTTGATTATTGTCATGCATTTAATGATTTCTTTTGAGCTCAATGACCCTGAGTTTGAAAAGCATTACAAATGAACTCTGAAAAGGTTGTAACTTGGCATGACATCACAACTTCACCCACATAGCTACTTGTAAAGAGTTGAGAGGGTTACAGCAAAAACTAGATGCACTTCGTGTACAACTTGGACAATCTCATAAGAAGTGTGAGGTATTCGGACGAAAACTCATCTATTACAAAGGGATTTCATTTTTAATAACTTATTTTAACTGCATACTTTTTGTGTGTTCAATATTCACAATTCAAAGGCAAATCACCAATTTTAAACCCTTTCTAACTTCATTTGATATTTTTCATGCATTTAATGATTTATTTTGAGCTAAATCACCCTTAGTTTGAAAAGCATTACAAATGAACTCTGAAAAGGTTGTAACTTGGCATGACATCATAATTTCACCCACATAGCAACTTCTAAAGAGTTGAGAGGGTTACGACAAAAACTGGATGCACTTCCTGTACAACTTGGACAATCTCATAAGAAGTATGAGGGTTTCGGACGAAAACTCATCTATTACAAAGGGATTTCATTTTTAATTACTTATTTTAACTCCATACTTTTTGTGTGTTCAATATGCACCATTCAAAGGCACATCACCAATTTTCAACCCTTTCTGACTTCATTTGATATTCTTCATGCATTTAATGATTTATTTTGAGCTAAATGACCCTGAGTTTGAAAAGCATTACAAATCAACTCTGAAAAGGTTGTAACTTGGCATGACATCATAATTTCACCCACATAGGAACTTGAAAATAGTTGAGAGGGTTACGGGAAAAATTGGATGCACTTCGTGTACAAATTGGACAATCTCATAAGAAGTATGTGGGTTCCGGACGAAAACTCATCTATTACAAAGGGATGTCATTTTTAATAACTTATTTTAACTCCATACTTTTCGTGTGTTGAATATGCACCATTCAAAGGAATGTCACCAATTTTCAACCCTTTCTGACTTCATTTGATTATTGTCATGCATTTAATGATTTCTTTTGAGCTCAATGATCCTGAGTTTGAAAAGCATTACAAATGAACTCTGAAAAGGTTGTAACTTGGCATGATATCACAACTTCACCCACATAGCTACTAGTAAAGAGTTGAGAGGGTTACAGCAAAAACTAGATGCACTTCGTGTACAACTTGGACAATCTCATAAGAAGTGTGAGGTATTCGGACGAAAACTCATCTATTACAAAGGGATTTCATTTTTAATAACCTATTTTAACTGCATACTTTTTGTGTGTTCAATATTCACAATTCAAAGGCAGATCCCCAATTTTAAACCCTTTCTGACTTCATTTGATATTTTTCATGCATTTAATGATTTATTTTGAGCTAAATCACCCTTAGTTTGAAAAGCATTACAAATGAACTCTGAAAAGGTTGTAACTTGGCATGACATCATAATTTCACCCACATAGAAACTTGTAAAGAGTTGAGAGGGTTACGTCAAAAACTGGATGAAATTCCTGTACAAATTGGACAGTCTCATAAGAAGTATGAGGGTTTCGGACGAAAACTCATCTATTACAAAGGGATTTCATTTTTAATAACTTATTTTAACTCAATACTTTTTGTGTCTTCAATATGCACCATTCAAAGGCACATCACCAATTTTCAACCCTTTCTGACATCATTTGATATTCTTCATGCATTTAATGATTTATTTTGAGCTAAATGACCCTGAGTTTGAAAAGCATTGCAAATCAACTTTGAAAAGGTTGTAACTTCGCATGACATCATAATTTCACCCACATAGCAACTTGGAAATAGTTGAGAGGGTTACGGCAAAAAGTGGATGCACTTCGTGTACAAATTGGACAATCTCACAAGAAGTATGAGGGTTTCGGACGAAAACTCATCTATTACAAAGGGATTTCATTTTTAATAAGTTATTTTAACTCCATACTTTTTGTGTGTTCAATATGCACCATTCAAAGGAACATCTCCAATTTTCAACCCTTTCTGACTTCATTTGATATTTTTCATGCATTTAATGATTTACTTTGAGCTAAATGACCCTAAGCTTGAAAAGCATTACAAATGAACTCTGAAAAGGTTGTAACTTGGCATGACATCATAATTTCACCCACATAGCAACTGGTTAAGAGTTGAGAGGGTTACAGGAAGAACTGGATGCACTTCGTGTACAAATTGGACAATCTCATAAGAAGTATGAGGGTTTCGGAAGAAAACTCATCTATTACAAAGGGATTTCATTTTTAATAACTTATTTTAACTACATACTTGTTCTGTGTTTAATATGCACCATTCAAAGGCACATCACCAATTTTCAACCCTTTTTGACTTCATTTGATATTTTACATGCATTTAATGATTTATTTTGAGCTAAATGACCCTGAGTTTGAAAAGCATTACAAATGAACTCTGAAAAGGTTGTAACTTGGCATGACATCATAATTTCACCCACATAGCATCTTGTAAAGAGTTGAGAGGGTTACGGCAAAAACTGGATACACTTCTTGTACAAATTGGACAATCTCATAAGAAGTATGAGGGTTTCGGACGAACACTCATCTATTACACAGGGATTTCATTTTTAATACCTTATTTTAACTCCATACTTTTTGTGTGTTCAACATGCACCATTCAAAGGAACATCACCAATTTTCAACCTTTTCTGACTTCATTTGATTATTTTCATGCATTTAATGATTTATTTTGAGCTCAATGACCCTGAGTTTGAAAAGCATTACAAATGAACTCTGAAAAGATTGTAACTTGGCATGACATCATAATTTCACCCACATAGCTACTTGTAAAGAGTTGAGAGGGTTACGGCAAAAACTAGATGCACTTCGTGTACAACTTGGTCAATCTCATAAGACGTATGAGGGTTTCGAACGAAAACTCATCTATTACAAAGGGATTTCATTTTTAATAACTTATTTTAACTCCATACTTTTTGTGTGTTCAATCTTCACCATTCAAAGGCACATCACCAATTTTCAACCGTTTGTGACTTAATTTGATATTTTTCATGCATTTAATGATTTATTTTGAGCTAAATGACCCTGAGTTTGAAAAGCATTACAAATCAACTCTGAAAAGGTTGTAACTTCGCATGACATCATAATTTCACCCACATAGCAACTTGTAAATAGTTGAGAGGGTTACGGCAAAAAGTGGATGCACTTCGTGTTCAAATTGGACAATCTCACAAGAAATATGAGGGTTTCGGACGAAAACTCATCTATTACAAAGGGATTTCATTTTTAATAACTTATTTTAACTCCATACTTTTTGTGTGTTCAATATGCACCATTCAAAGGAACATCACCAATTTTCAACCCTTTCTGACTTCATTTGATATTTTTCATGCCTTTAATGATTTACTTTGAGCTAAATGACCCTAAGCTTGAAAAGCATTACAAATGAACTCTGAAAAGGTTGTAACTTGGCATGACATCATAATTTCACCCACATAGCAACTGTTAAAGAGTTGAGAGGGTTACAGGAAGAACTGGATGCACTTCGTGTACAAATTGGACAATCTCATAAGAAGTATGAGGGTTTCAGAAGAAAACTCATCTATTACAAAGGGATTTCATTTTTAATAACTTATTTTAACTACATACTTGTTGTGTGTTTAATATGCACCATTCAAAGGCACATCACCAATTTTCAACCCTTTCTGACTTCATTTGTTATTTTACATGCATTTAATGATTTATTTTGAGCTAAATGACCCTGAGTTTGAAAAGCATTACAAATGAACTCTGAAAAGGTTGTAACTTGGCATGACATCATAATTTCACCCACATAGCAACTTTTAAAGAGTTGAGAGGGTTACGTCAAAAACTGGATGCACTTCCCGTCCAAATTGGACAATCTCATAAGAAGTATGAGGGTTTCGGACGAAAACTCGTCTATTACAAATGGATTTCATTTTTAATAAGTTATTTTAACTCCATACTTTTTGTGTGTTCAATATTCACCATTCAAAGGCACATCACCAATTTTCAACCCTGTCTGCTTCATTTGATATTTTTCATGCATTTAATGATTTATTTTGAGCTAAATGACCCTGAGTTTGAAAAGCATTACAAATCAACTCTGAAAAGGTTGTAACTTGGCATGACATAATAATTTCACCCACATAGCAACTTGTAGAGAGTTGAGAGGGTTACGGCAAAAACTGGATGCACTTCTTGTACAAATTGGACAATCTCATAAGAAGTATGAGGGTTTCAGACGAAAACTCATCTATTACACAGGGATTTCATTTTTAATACCTTATTTTAACTCCATACTTTTTGTGTGTTCAATAGGCACCATTCAAAGGAACATCACCAATTTTCAACCCTTTCTGACTTCATTTGATTATTTTCATGCATTTAATGATTTATTTTGAGCTCAATGACCCTGAGTTTGAAAAGCATTACGAATGAACTCTGAAAAGATTGTAACTTGGCATGACATCATAATTTCACCCACATAGCTACTTGTAAAGAGTTGAGAGGGTTACGGCAAAAACTAGATGCACTTCGTGTACAACTTGGACAATCTCATAAGAAGTATGAGGGTTTCGAACGAAAACTCATCTATTACAAAGGGATTTCATTTTTAATAACTTATTTTAACTCCATACTTTTTGTGTGTTCAATCTTCACCATTCAAAGGCACATCACCAATTTTCAACCCTTTGTGACTTAATTTGATATTTTTCATGCATTTAATGATTTATTTTGAGCTAAATCACCCTGAGTTTGAAAAGCATTACAAATGAACTCTGAAAAGGTTGTAACTTGGAATGACAACACAATTTCACCCACATAGCAACTTGTAAAGCGTTGGGAGGGTTACGTCAAAAACTGGATGCACTTCCTATACAAATTGGACAATCTCATAAGAAGTATGAGGGTTTCGGACGAAAACTCATCTATTACAAAGGGATTTCATTTTTAATAACTTATTTTAATTCCATACATTTTGTGTGTTCAATACGCACCATTCAAAGGCACATCACCAATTTTCAACCCTTTCTGACTTCATTTGATATTTTTCATGCATTTACTGATTTATTTTGAGCTAAATGACCCTGAGTTTGAAAAGCATTACAAATGAACTCTAAAAAGGTTGTAACTTGGCATGACATCATAATTTCACCCACATAGCAACTTCTAAAGAGTAGAGAGGGTTACGTCAAAAACTGGATGCACTTCCTGTACAAATTGGGCAATCTCATAAGAAGTATGAGGGTTTCGAACGAAAACTCATGTATTACAAAGGGATTTCATTTTTAATAACTTATTTCAACTCCATACTTTTTGTGTGTTCAATATTCACCATTCAAAGGCACATCACCAATTTTCAACCCTTTCTGACTTCTTTTGATATTTTTCATGCATTTAATGATTTATTTTGAGCTAAATGACCCTGAGTTTGAAAAGCATTACAAATCAACTTTGAAAAGGTTGTAACTTGGCATGACATAATAATTTCACCCACATAGCAACTTGTAAAGAGTTGAGAGGGTTATGTCAAAAACTGGATGCACTTCCTGTACAAATTGGACAATCTCATAAGAAGTATGAGGGTTTCGGACGAAAACTCATCTATTACAAAGGGATTTCATTTTTAATAACTTATTTTAACTCCATACATTTTTTGTGTTCAATACACACCATTCAAAGGCACATCACCAATTTTCAACCCTTTCTGACTTCATTTGATATTTTTCATGCATTTACTGATTTATTTTGAGCTAAATGACCCTGAGTTTGAAAAGCATTACAAATGAACTCTAAAAAGGTTGTAACTTGGCATGACATCATAATTTCACCCACATAGCAACTTCTAAAGAGTAGAGAGGGTTACGTCAAAAAATGGATGCACTTCCTGTACAAATTGGACAATCTCATAAGAAGTATGAGGGTTTCGGACGAAAACTCATCTATTACAAAGGGATTTCATTTTTAATAACTTATTTTAACTCCATACTTTTTGTGTCTTCAATATGCACCATTCAAAGGCACATCACCAATTTTCAACCCTTTCTGACATCATTTGATATTCTTCATGCATTTAATGATTTATTTTGAGCTAAATGACCCTGAGTTTGAAAAGCATTGCAAATCAACTTTGAAAAGGTTGTAACTTCGCATGACATCATAATTTCACCCACATAGCAACTTGGAAATAGTTGAGAGGGTTACGGCAAAAAGTGGATGCACTTCGTGTACAAATTGGACAATCTCACAAGAAGTATGAGGGTTTCGGACGAAAACTCATCTATTACAAAGGGATTTCATTTTTAATAAGTTATTTTAACTCCATACTTTTTGTGTGTTCAATATGCACCATTCAAAGGAACATCTCCAATTTTCAACCCTTTCTGACTTCATTTGATATTTTTCATGCATTTAATGATTTACTTTGAGCTAAATGACCCTAAGCTTGAAAAGCATTACAAATGAACTCTGAAAAGGTTGTAACTTGGCATGACATCATAATTTCACCCACATAGCAACTGGTTAAGAGTTGAGAGGGTTACAGGAAGAACTGGATGCACTTCGTGTACAAATTGGACAATCTCATAAGAAGTATGAGGGTTTCGGAAGAAAACTCATCTATTACAAAGGGATTTCATTTTTAATAACTTATTTTAACTACATACTTGTTCTGTGTTTAATATGCACCATTCAAAGGCACATCACCAATTTTCAACCCTTTTTGACTTCATTTGATATTTTACATGCATTTAATGATTTATTTTGAGCTAAATGACCCTGAGTTTGAAAAGCATTACAAATGAACTCTGAAAAGGTTGTAACTTGGCATGACATCATAATTTCACCCACATAGCATCTTGTAAAGAGTTGAGAGGGTTACGGCAAAAACTGGATACACTTCTTGTACAAATTGGACAATCTCATAAGAAGTATGAGGGTTTCGGACGAACACTCATCTATTACACAGGGATTTCATTTTTAATACCTTATTTTAACTCCATACTTTTTGTGTGTTCAACATGCACCATTCAAAGGAACATCACCAATTTTCAACCTTTTCTGACTTCATTTGATTATTTTCATGCATTTAATGATTTATTTTGAGCTCAATGACCCTGAGTTTGAAAAGCATTACAAATGAACTCTGAAAAGATTGTAACTTGGCATGACATCATAATTTCACCCACATAGCTACTTGTAAAGAGTTGAGAGGGTTACGGCAAAAACTAGATGCACTTCGTGTACAACTTGGTCAATCTCATAAGACGTATGAGGGTTTCGAACGAAAACTCATCTATTACAAAGGGATTTCATTTTTAATAACTTATTTTAACTCCATACTTTTTGTGTGTTCAATCTTCACCATTCAAAGGCACATCACCAATTTTCAACCGTTTGTGACTTAATTTGATATTTTTCATGCATTTAATGATTTATTTTGAGCTAAATGACCCTGAGTTTGAAAAGCATTACAAATCAACTCTGAAAAGGTTGTAACTTCGCATGACATCATAATTTCACCCACATAGCAACTTGTAAATAGTTGAGAGGGTTACGGCAAAAAGTGGATGCACTTCGTGTTCAAATTGGACAATCTCACAAGAAATATGAGGGTTTCGGACGAAAACTCATCTATTACAAAGGGATTTCATTTTTAATAACTTATTTTAACTCCATACTTTTTGTGTGTTCAATATGCACCATTCAAAGGAACATCACCAATTTTCAACCCTTTCTGACTTCATTTGATATTTTTCATGCCTTTAATGATTTACTTTGAGCTAAATGACCCTAAGCTTGAAAAGCATTACAAATGAACTCTGAAAAGGTTGTAACTTGGCATGACATCATAATTTCACCCACATAGCAACTGTTAAAGAGTTGAGAGGGTTACAGGAAGAACTGGATGCACTTCGTGTACAAATTGGACAATCTCATAAGAAGTATGAGGGTTTCAGAAGAAAACTCATCTATTACAAAGGGATTTCATTTTTAATAACTTATTTTAACTACATACTTGTTGTGTGTTTAATATGCACCATTCAAAGGCACATCACCAATTTTCAACCCTTTCTGACTTCATTTGATATTTTACATGCATTTAATGATTTATTTTGAGCTAAATGACCCTGAGTTTGAAAAGCATTACAAATGAACTCTGAAAAGGTTGTAACTTGGCATGACATCATAATTTCACCCACATAGCAACTTTTAAAGAGTTGAGAGGGTTACGTCAAAAACTGGATGCACTTCCCGTCCAAATTGGACAATCTCATAAGAAGTATGAGGGTTTCGGACGAAAACTCGTCTATTACAAATGGATTTCATTTTTAATAAGTTATTTTAACTCCATACTTTTTGTGTGTTCAATATTCACCATTCAAAGGCACATCACCAATTTTCAACCCTGTCTGCTTCATTTGATATTTTTCATGCATTTAATGATTTATTTTGAGCTAAATGACCCTGAGTTTGAAAAGCATTACAAATCAACTCTGAAAAGGTTGTAACTTGGCATGACATAATAATTTCACCCACATAGCAACTTGTAGAGAGTTGAGAGGGTTACGGCAAAAACTGGATGCACTTCTTGTACAAATTGGACAATCTCATAAGAAGTATGAGGGTTTCAGACGAAAACTCATCTATTACACAGGGATTTCATTTTTAATACCTTATTTTAACTCCATACTTTTTGTGTGTTCAATAGGCACCATTCAAAGGAACATCACCAATTTTCAACCCTTTCTGACTTCATTTGATTATTTTCATGCATTTAATGATTTATTTTGAGCTCAATGACCCTGAGTTTGAAAAGCATTACGAATGAACTCTGAAAAGATTGTAACTTGGCATGACATCATAATTTCACCCACATAGCTACTTGTAAAGAGTTGAGAGGGTTACGGCAAAAACTAGATGCACTTCGTGTACAACTTGGACAATCTCATAAGAAGTATGAGGGTTTCGAACGAAAACTCATCTATTACAAAGGGATTTCATTTTTAATAACTTATTTTAACTCCATACTTTTTGTGTGTTCAATCTTCACCATTCAAAGGCACATCACCAATTTTCAACCCTTTGTGACTTAATTTGATATTTTTCATGCATTTAATGATTTATTTTGAGCTAAATCACCCTGAGTTTGAAAAGCATTACAAATGAACTCTGAAAAGGTTGTAACTTGGAATGACAACACAATTTCACCCACATAGCAACTTGTAAAGCGTTGGGAGGGTTACGTCAAAAACTGGATGCACTTCCTATACAAATTGGACAATCTCATAAGAAGTATGAGGGTTTCGGACGAAAACTCATCTATTACAAAGGGATTTCATTTTTAATAACTTATTTTAATTCCATACATTTTGTGTGTTCAATACGCACCATTCAAAGGCACATCACCAATTTTCAACCCTTTCTGACTTCATTTGATATTTTTCATGCATTTACTGATTTATTTTGAGCTAAATGACCCTGAGTTTGAAAAGCATTACAAATGAACTCTAAAAAGGTTGTAACTTGGCATGACATCATAATTTCACCCACATAGCAACTTCTAAAGAGTAGAGAGGGTTACGTCAAAAACTGGATGCACTTCCTGTACAAATTGGGCAATCTCATAAGAAGTATGAGGGTTTCGAACGAAAACTCATGTATTACAAAGGGATTTCATTTTTAATAACTTATTTCAACTCCATACTTTTTGTGTGTTCAATATTCACCATTCAAAGGCACATCACCAATTTTCAACCCTTTCTGACTTCTTTTGATATTTTTCATGCATTTAATGATTTATTTTGAGCTAAATGACCCTGAGTTTGAAAAGCATTACAAATCAACTTTGAAAAGGTTGTAACTTGGCATGACATAATAATTTCACCCACATAGCAACTTGTAAAGAGTTGAGAGGGTTATGTCAAAAACTGGATGCACTTCCTGTACAAATTGGACAATCTCATAAGAAGTATGAGGGTTTCGGACGAAAACTCATCTATTACAAAGGGATTTCATTTTTAATAACTTATTTTAACTCCATACATTTTTTGTGTTCAATACACACCATTCAAAGGCACATCACCAATTTTCAACCCTTTCTGACTTCATTTGATATTTTTCATGCATTTACTGATTTATTTTGAGCTAAATGACCCTGAGTTTGAAAAGCATTACAAATGAACTCTAAAAAGGTTGTAACTTGGCATGACATCATAATTTCACCCACATAGCAACTTCTAAAGAGTAGAGAGGGTTACGTCAAAAAATGGATGCACTTCCTGTACAAATTGGACAATCTCATAAGAAGTATGAGGGTTTCGGACGAAAACTCATCTATTACAAAGGGATTTCATTTTTAATAACTTATTTTAACTCCATACTTTTTGTGTGTTCAATATGCACCATTCAAAGGCACATCACCAATTTTCAACCCTGTCTGACTTCATTTGATATTTTTCATGCATGTAATGATTTATTTTGAGCTAAATGACCCTGAGTTTGAAAAGCATTACAAATCAACTCTGAAAAGGTTGTAACTTGGCATGACATAATAATTTCACCCACATAGCAACTTGTAAAGAGTTGAGAGGGTTACGGCAAAAACTGGATGCACTTCTTGTACAAATTGGACAATCTCATAAGAAGTATGAGGGTTTCGGACGAAAACTCATCTATTACACAAGGATTTCATTTTTAATACCTTATTTTAACTCCATGCTTTTTGTGTGTTCAATATGCACCATTCAAAGGAACATCACCAATTTTCAACCCTTTCTGACTTCATTTGATTATTTTCATGCATTTAATGATTTATTTTGAGCTCAATGACCCTGAGTTTGAAAAGCATTACAAATGAACTCTAAAAAGATTGTAACTTGGCATGACATCATAATTTCACCCACATAGCTACTTGTAAAGAGTTGAGAGGGTTACTGCAAAAACTAGATGCACTTCATGTACAACTTGGACCATCTCATAAGAAGTATGAGGGTTTCGAACGAAAACTCATCTATTACAAAGGGATTTCATTTTTAATAACTTATTTTAACTCCATACTTTTTTTGTGTTCAATCTTCACCATTCAAAGGCACATCACCAATTTTCAACCCTTTGTGACTTAATTTGATATTTTTCATTCATTTAATGATTTATTTTGAGCTAAATCACCCTGAGTTTGAAAAGCATTACAAATGAACTCTGAAAAGGTTGTAACTTGGAATGACAACATAATTTCACCCACATAGCAACTAGTAAAGCGTTGAGAGGGTTACGTCAAAAACTGGATGCACTTCCTGTACAAATTGGACAATCTCATAAGAAGTATGAGGGTTTCGGACGAAAACTCATCTATTACAAAGGGATTTCATTTTTAATAACTTATTTTAACTCCATACATTTTGTGTGTTCAATACGCACCATTCAAAGGCACATCACCAATTTTCAACCCTGTCTGACTTCATTTGATATTTTTCATGCATGTAATGATTTATTTTGAGCTAAATGACCCTGAGTTTGAAAAGCATTACAAATCAACTCTGAAAAGGTTGTAACTTGGCATGACATAATAATTTCACCCACATAGCAACTTGTAAAGAGTTGAGAGGGTTACGGCAAAAACTGGATGCACTTCTTGTACAAATTGGACAATCTCATAAGAAGTATGAGGGTTTCGGACGAAAACTCATCTATTACACAGGTATTTCATTTTTAATACCTTATTTTAACTCCATACTTTTTGTGTGTTCAATATGCACCATTCAAAGGAACATCACCAATTTTCAACCCTTTCTGACTTCATTTGATTATTTTCATGCATTTAATGATTTATTTTGAGCTCAATGACCCTGAGTTTGAAAAGCATTACAAATGAACTCTAAAAAGATTGTAACTTGGCATGACATCATAATTTCACCCACATAGCTACTTGTAAAGAGTTGAGAGGGTTACGGCAAAAACTAGATGCACTTCGTGTACAACTTGGACCATCTCATAAGAAGTATGAGGTTTTCGAACGAAAACTCATCTATTACAAAGGGATTTCATTTTTAATAACTTATTTTAACTCCATACTTTTTTTGTGTTCAATCTTCACCATTCAAAGGCACATCACCAATTTTCAACCCTTTGTGACTTAATTTGATATTTTTCATGCATTTAATGATTTATTTTGAGCTAAATCACCCTGAGTTTGAAAAGCATTACAAATGAACTCTGAAAAGGTTGTAACTTGGAATGACAACATAATTTCACCCACATAGCAACTAGTAAAGCGTTGAGAGGGTTACGTCAAAAACTGGATGCACTTCCTGTACAAATTGGACAATCTCATAAGAAGTATGAGGGTTTCGGACGAAAACTCATCTATTACAAAGGGATTTCATTTTTAATAACTTATTTTAACTCCATACATTTTGTGTGTTCAATACGCACCATTCAAAGGCACATCACCAATTTTCAACCCTTTCTGACTTCATTTGATATTTTCATGCATTTACTGATTTATTTGGAGCTAAATGACCCTGAGTTTGAAAAGCATTACAAATGAACTCTAAAAAGGTTGTAACTTGGCATGACATCATAATTTCACCCACATAGCAACTTCTAAAGAGTAGAGAGGGTTACGTCAAAAACTGGATGCACTTCCTGTACAAATTGGGCAATCTCATAAGAAGTATGAGGGTTTCGAACGAAAACTCATCTATTTCAAAGGGCTTTCATTTTTAATAACTTATTTTAACTCCATACTTTTTGTGTGTTCAATATTCACCATTCAAAGGCACATCACCAATTTTCAACCCTTTCTGACTTCTTTTGATATTTTTCATGCATTTAATGATTTATTTTGAGCTAAATGACCCTGAGTTTGAAAAGCATTACAAATCAAGTTTGAAAAGGTTGTAACTTGGCATGACATAATAATTTCAACCACATAGCAACTTGTAAAGAGTTGAGAGGGTTACGTCAAAAACTGGATGCACTTCCTGTACAAATTGGACAATCTCATAAGAAGTATGAGGGTTTCGGACGAAAACTCATCTATTACAAAGGGATTTCATTTTTAATAACTTATTTTAACTCCATAAATTTTGTGTGTTCAATACGCACCATTCAAAGGCACATCACCAATTTTCAACCCTTTCTGACTTAATTTGATATTTTTCATGCATTTACTGATTTATTTTGAGCTAAATGACCCTGTGTTTCAAAAGCATTAAAAATGAACTCTAAAAAGGTTGTAACTTGGCATGACATCATAATTTCACCCACATAGCAACTTCTAAAGAGTAGAGAGGGTTACGTCAAAAACTGGATGCACTTCCTGTGCAAATTGGGCAATCTCATAAGAAGTATGAAGGTTTCAGACGAAAACTCATCTATTACAAAGGGATTTCATTTTTAATAACTTATTTTAACTCCATACTTTTTGTGTGTTCAATATTCACCATTCAAAGTCACATCACCAATTTTCAACCCTTTCTGACTTCTTTTGATATTTTTCATGTATTTAATGATTTATTTTGAGCTAAATGACCCTGAGTTTGAAAAGCATTACAAATCAACTCTGAAAAGGTTGTAACTTGTCATGACATAATAATTTCACCCACATAGCAACTTCTAAAGAGTTGAGAGGGTTACGGCAAAAACTGGATGCACTTCTTGTACAAATTGGACAATCTCATAAGAAGTATGAGGGTTTTCGACGAAAACTCATCTATTACAAAGGGATTTCATTTTTAATAACTTATTTTAACTCCATACTTTTTGTGTGTTCAATATGCACCATTCAAAGGAACATCACCTATTTTCAACCCTTTCTGACTTCATTTGATATTTTTCATGCATTTAATGATTTACTTTGAGCTAAATGACCCTGAGCTTGAAAAGCATTACAAATGAACTCTGAAAAGGTTGTAACTTGGCATGACAACATAATTTCACCCACATAGCAACTTGTAAAGAGTTGAGAGGGTTACGTCAAAAACTGGATGCACTTCCTGTACAAATTGGACAATCTCGTAAGAAGTATGAGGGTTTCGGACGAAAACTCATCTATTACAAAGGGATTTCATTTTTAATAACTTATTTTAACTCCATAATTTTTGTGTGTTCAATATTCACCATTGAAAGGCACATAACCAATTTCCAACCCTTTCTGGCTTCATTTGATATTTTTCATGCATTTAATGATTTATTTTTAGCTAAATGAACATGCGTTTGAAAAGCATTACAAATGAACTCTGAAAAGGTTGTAACTTGGCATGACATCATAATTTCACTCACATAGCAACTTGTAAAGAATTGAGAGGGTTACGGCAAAAACTGGATGCACTTCGTGTACAACTTGGACCATCTCATAAGAAGTATGAGGGTTTCGAACGAAAACTCATCTATTACAAAGGGATTTCATTTTTAATAACTTATTTTAACTCCATACTTTTTTTGTGTTCAATCTTCACCATTCAAAGGCACATCACCAATTTTCAACCCTTTGTGACTTAATTTGATATTTTTCATGCATTTAATGATTTATTTTGAGCTAAATCACCCTGAGTTTGAAAAGCATTACAAATGAACTCTGAAAAGGTTGTAACTTGGCATGACATAATAATTTCAACCACATAGCAACTAGTAAAGCGTTGAGAGGGTTACGTCAAAAACTGGATGCACTTCCTGTACAAATTGGACAATCTCATAAGAAGTATGAGGGTTTCGGACGAAAACTCATCTATTACAAAGGGATTTCATTTTTAATAACTTATTTTAACTCCATAAATTTTGTGTGTTCAATACGCACCATTCAAAGGCACATCACCAATTTTCAACCCTTTCTGACTTAATTTGATATTTTTCATGCATTTACTGATTTATTTTGAGCTAAATGACCCTGAGTTTCAAAAGCATTAAAAATGAACTCTAAAAAGGTTGTAACTTGGCATGACATCATAATTTCACCCACATAGCAACTTCTAAAGAGTAGAGAGGGTTACGTCAAAAACTGGATGCACTTCCTGTGCAAATTGGGCAATCTCATAAGAAGTATGAAGGTTTCAGACGAAAACTCATCTATTACAAAGGGATTTCATTTTTAATAACTTATTTTAACTCCATACTTTTTGTGTGTTCAATATTCACCATTCAAAGTCACATCACCAATTTTCAACCCTTTCTGACTTCTTTTGATATTTTTCATGTATTTAATGATTTATTTTGAGCTAAATGACCCTGAGTTTGAAAAGCATTACAAATCAACTCTGAAAAGGTTGTAACTTGTCATGACATAATAATTTCACCCACATAGCAACTTCTAAAGAGTTGAGAGGGTTACGGCAAAAACTGGATGCACTTCTTGTACAAATTGGACAATCTCATAAGAAGTATGAGGGTTTTCGACGAAAACTCATCTATTACAAAGGGATTTCATTTTTAATAACTTATTTTAACTCCATACTTTTTGTGTGTTCAATATGCACCATTCAAAGGAACATCACCTATTTTCAACCCTTTCTGACTTCATTTGATATTTTTCATGCATTTAATGATTTACTTTCAGCTAAATGACCCTGAGCTTGAAAAGCATTACAAATGAACTGTGAAAAGGTTGTAACTTGGCATGACAACATAATTTCACCCACATAGCAACTTGTAAAGAGTTGAGAGGGTTACGTCAAAAACTGGATGCACTTCCTGTACAAATTGGACAATCTCGTAAGAAGTATGAGGGTTTCGGACGAAAACTCATCTATTACAAAGGGATTTCATTTTTAATAACTTATTTTAACTCCATAATTTTTGTGTGTTCAATATTCACCATTACAAGGCACATAACCAATTTTCAACCCTTTCTGGCTTCATTTGATATTTTTCATGCATTTAATGATTTATTTTTAGCTAAATGAACATGCGTTTGAAAAGCATTACAAATGAACTCTGAAAAGGTTGTAACTTGACATGACATCATAATTTCACTCACATAGCAACTTGTAAAGAATTGAGAGGGTTACGGCAAAAACTGGATGCACTTCCTGTACAAATTGGACAATCTCGTAAGAAGTATGAGGGTTTCGGATGGAAACTCATCTATTACAAAGGGATTTCATTTTTAATAACTTATTTTAACTCCATACATTTTGTGTGTTCAATACGCACCCTTCAAAGGCACATCACCAATTTTCAACCCTTTCTGACTTCATATGATATTTTTCATGCATTTACTGATTTATTTTGAGCTAAATGACCCTGAGTTTGAAAAGCATTACAAGTGAACTCTAAAAAGGTTGTAACTTGGCATGACATCATAATTTCACCAATATAGCAACTTCTAAAGAGTTGAGAGGGTTACGACAAAAACTGGATGCACATCGTGTACAAATTGGACAATCTCATAAGAAATATGAGGGTTTCGGACGAAAACTCATCTATTACAAAGGGATTTCATTTTTCATAACTTATTTTAACTCCATACTTTTTGTGTGTTCAATATGCACCATTCAAAGGAACATCACCAATTTTCAACCCTTTCTGACTTCATTTGATATTTTTCATGCATCTAATGATTTACTTTCAGCTAAATGACCCTTAGCTTGAAAAGCATTACAAATGAACTCTGAAAACGTTGTAACTTGGCATGACATCATAATTTCACCCACATAGCAACTTGTAAAGAGTTGAGAGGGTTACGTCAAAAACTGGATGCACTTCCCGTACAAATTGGACAATCTCATAAGAAGTATGAGGGTTTCGGACGAAAACTCATCTATTACCAAGGGATTTCATTTTTAATAAGTTATTTTAACTCCATACTTTTTGTGTGTTCAATATTCACCATTCAAAGGCACATCACCAATTTTCAACCCTTTCTGACTTCATTTGATATTTTTCATGCATTTAATGATTTATTTTGAGCTAAATGACCCTGAGTTTGAAAAGCTTTACAAATCAACTCTGAAAAGGTTGTAACTTGGCATGACATAATAATTTCACCCACATAGCAACTTGTAAAGAGTTGAGAGGGTTACAGGAAGAACTAGATGCACTTCGTGTACAAATTGGACAATCTCATAAGAAGTATGATGGTTTCGGACAAAAACTCATCTATTACAAAGGGATTTCATTTTTAATAACTTATTTTAACTACATACTTGTTGTGTGTTTAATATGCACCATTCAAAGGCACATCACCAATTTTCAACCCTTTCTGACTTCATTTGATATTTTTCATGCATTTAATGATTTATTTTGAGCTAAATGACCCTGAGTTTGAAAACCATTACAAATGAACTCTGAAAAGGTTGTAACTTGGCATGACATTATAATTTCACCCACATAGAAACTTATAAAGAGTTGAGAGGGTTACGTCAAAAACTAGATGCACTTCCTGTACAAATTCGACAATCTCATAAGAAGTATGAGGGTTTCGGACGAAAACTCATCTATTACAAAGGGATTTCATTTTTAATAACTTATTTTAACTCCATACATTTTGTGTGTTCAATACGCACCATTCAAAGGCACATCACCAATTTTCAACCCTGTCTGACTTCATTTGATATTTTTCATGCATATAATGATTTATTTTGAGCAAAATGACCCTGAGTTTGAAAAGCATTACAAATCAACTCTGAAAAGGTTGTAACTTGGCATGACATAATAATTTCACCCACATAGCAACTTGTAAAGAGTTGAGAGGGTTACGGCAAAAACTGGATGCACTTCTTGTACAAATTGGACAATCTCATAAGAAGTATGAGGGTTTCGGACGAAAACTCATCTATTACACAGGTATTTCATTTTTAATACCTTATTTTAACTCCATACTTTTTGTGTGTTCAATATGCACCATTCAAAGGAACATCACCAATTTTCAACCCTTTCTGACTTCATTTGATTATTTTCATGCATTTAATGATTTATTTTGAGCTCAATGACCCTGAGTTTCAAAAGCATTACAAATGAACTCTAAAAAGATTGTAACTTGGCATGACATCATAATTTCACCCACATAGCTACTTGTAAAGAGTTGAGAGGGTTACGGCAAAAACTAGATGCACTTCGTGTACAACTTGGACCATCTCATAAGAAGTATGAGGGTTTCGAACGAAAACTCATCTATTACAAAGGGATTTCATTTTTAATAACTTATTTTAACTCCATACTTTTTTTGTGTTCAATCTTCACCATTCAAAGGCACATCACCAATTTTCAACCCTTTGTGACTTAATTTGATATTTTTCATGCATTTAATGATTTATTTTGAGCTAAATCACCCTGAGTTTGAAAAGCATTACAAATGAACTCTGAAAAGGTTGTAACTTGGAATGGCAACATAATTTCACCCACATAGCAACTAGTAAAGCGTTGAGAGGGTTACGTCAAAAACTGGATGCACTTCCTGTACAAATTGGACAATCTCATAAGAAGTATGAGGGTTTCGGACGAAAACTCATCTATTACAAAGGGATTTCATTTTTATTAACTTATTTTAACTCCATACATTTTGTGTGTTCAATACGCACCATTCAAAGGCACATCACCAATTTTCAACCCTTTCTGACTTCATTTGATATTTTCATGCATTTACTGATTTATTTTGAGCTAAATGACCCTGAGTTTGAAAAGCATTACAAATGAACTCTAAAAAGGTTGTAACTTGGCATGACATCATAATTTCACCCACATAGCAACTTCTAAAGAGTAGAGAGGGTTACGTCAAAAACTGGATGCACTTCCTGTACAAATTGGGCAATCTCATAAGAAGTATGAGGGTTTCGAACGAAAACTCATCTATTTCAAAGGGCTTTCATTTTTAATAACTTATTTTAACTCCATACTTTTTGTGTGTTCAATATTCACCATTCAAAGGCACATCACCAAATTTCAACCCTTTCTGACTTCTTTTGATATTTTTCATGCATTTAATGATTTATTTTGAGCTAAATGACCCTGAGTTTGAAAAGCATTACAAATCAAGTTTGAAAAGGTTGTAACTTGGCATGACATAATAATTTCAACCACATAGCAACTTGTAAAGAGTTGAGAGGGTTACGTCAAAAACTGGATGCACTTCCTGTACAAATTGGACAATCTCATAAGAAGTATGAGGGTTTCGGACGAAAACTCATCTATTACAAAGGGATTTCATTTTTAATAACTTATTTTAACTCCATAAATTTTGTGTGTTCAATACGCACCATTCAAAGGCACATCACCAATTTTCAACCCTTTCTGACTTAATTTGATATTTTTCATGCATTTACTGATTTATTTTGAGCTAAATGACCCTGAGTTTCAAAAGCATTAAAAATGAACTCTAAAAAGGTTGTAACTTGGCATGACATCATAATTTCACCCACATAGCAACTTCTAAAGAGTAGAGAGGGTTACGTCAAAAACTGGATGCACTTCCTGTGCAAATTGGGCAATCTCATAAGAAGTATGAAGGTTTCAGACGAAAACTCATCTATTACAAAGGGATTTCATTTTTAATAACTTATTTTAACTCCATACTTTTTGTGTGTTCAATATTCACCATTCAAAGTCACATCACCAATTTTCAACCCTTTCTGACTTCTTTTGATATTTTTCATGTATTTAATGATTTATTTTGAGCTAAATGACCCTGAGTTTGAAAAGCATTACAAATCAACTCTGAAAAGGTTGTAACTTGTCATGACATAATAATTTCACCCACATAGCAACTTCTAAAGAGTTGAGAGGGTTACGGCAAAAACTGGATGCACTTCTTGTACAAATTGGACAATCTCATAAGAAGTATGAGGGTTTTCGACGAAAACTCATCTATTACAAAGGGATTTCATTTTTAATAACTTATTTTAACTCCATAATTTTTGTGTGTTCAATATTCACCATTACAAGGCACATAACCAATTTTCAACCCTTTCTGGCTTCATTTGATATTTTTCATGCATTAATGATTTATTTTTAGCTAAATGAACATGCGTTTGAAAAGCATTACAAATGAACTCTGAAAAGGTTGTAACTTGGCATGACATCATAATTTCACTCACATAGCAACTTGTAAAGAATTGAGAGGGTTACGGCAAAAACTGGATGCACTTCCTGTACAAATTGGACAATCTCGTAAGAAGTATGAGGGTTTCGGATGGAAACTCATCTATTACAAAGGGATTTCATTTTTAATAACTTATTTTAACTCCATACATTTTGTGTGTTCAATACGCACCCTTCAAAGGCACATCACCAATTTTCAACCCTTTCTGACTTCATATGATATTTTTCATGCATTTACTGATTTATTTTGAGCTAAATGACCCTGAGTTTGAAAAGCATTACAAGTGAACTCTAAAAAGGTTGTAACTTGGCATGACATCATAATTTCACCAATATAGCAACTTCTAAAGAGTTGAGAGGGTTACGACAAAAACTGGATGCACATCGTGTACAAATTGGACAATCTCATAAGAAATATGAGGGTTTCGGACGAAAACTCATCTATTACAAAGGGATTTCATTTTTCATAACTTATTTTAACTCCATACTTTTTGTGTGTTCAATATGCACCATTCAAAGGAACATCACCAATTTTCAACCCTTTCTGACTTCATTTGATATTTTTCATGCATCTAATGATTTACTTTCAGCTAAATGACCCTTAGCTTGAAAAGCATTACAAATGAACTCTGAAAACGTTGTAACTTGCCATGACATCATAATTTCACCCACATAGCAACTTGTAAAGAGTTGAGAGGGTTACGTCAAAAACTGGATGCACTTCCCGTACAAATTGGACAATCTCATAAGAAGTATGAGGGTTTCGGACGAAAACTCATCTATTACCAAGGGATTTCATTTTTAATAAGTTATTTTAACTCCATACTTTTTGTGTGTTCAATATTCACCATTCAAAGGCACATCACCAATTTTCAACCCTTTCTGACTTCATTTGATATTTTTCATGCATTTAATGATTTATTTTGAGCTAAATGACCCTGAGTTTGAAAAGCTTTACAAATCAACTCTGAAAAGGTTGTAACTTGGCATGACATAATAATTTCACCCACATAGCAACTTGTAAAGAGTTGAGAGGGTTACAGGAAGAACTAGATGCACTTCGTGTACAAATTGGACAATCTCATAAGAAGTATGATGGTTTCGGACAAAAACTCATCTATTACAAAGGGATTTCATTTTTAATAACTTATTTTAACTACATACTTGTTGTGTGTTTAATATGCACCATTCAAAGGCACATCACCAATTTTCAACCCTTTCTGACTTCATTTGATATTTGTCATGCATTTAATGATTTATTTTGAGCTAAATGACCCTGAGTTTGAAAACCATTACAAATGAACTCTGAAAAGGTTGTAACTTGGCATGACATTATAATTTCACCCACATAGAAACTTATAAAGAGTTGAGAGGGTTACGTCAAAAACTGGATGCACTTCCTGTACAAATTCGACAATCTCATAAGAAGTATGAGGGTTTCGGACGAAAACTCATCTATTACAAAGGGATTTCATTTTTAATAACTTATTTTAACTCCATACATTTTGTGTGTTCAATACGCACCATTCAAAGGCACATCACCAATTTTCAACCCTTTCTGACTTCATTTGATATTTTTCATGCATTTAATGATTTATTTTGAGCTAAATGACCCTGAGTTTGAAAAGCATTACAAATGAACTCTAAAAAGGTTGTAACTTGGCATGACATCATAATTTCACCCACATAGCAACTTCTAAAGAGTAGAGAGGGTTACGTCAAAAACTGGATGCACTTCCTGTAAAAAATTGGGCAATCTCATAAGAAGTATGAGGGTTTCGGACGAAAACTCATCTATTACAAAGTGATTTCATTTTTAATAACTTATTTTAACTCCATAATTTTTGTGTGTTCAATATTCACCATTGAAAGGCACATCACCAATTTTCAACCCTTTCTGGCTTCATTTGATATTTTTCATGCATTTAATGATTTATTTTTAGCTAAATGAACATGCGTTTGAAAAGCATTACAAATGAACTCTGAAAAGGTTGTAACTTGGCATGACATCATAATTTCACTCACATAGCAACTTGTAAAGAATTGAGAGGGTTACGACAAAAACTGGATGCACTTCATGTACAAATTCGACAATCTCATAAGAAATATGAGGGTTTCGGACGAAAACTCATCTATTACAAAGGGATTTCATTTTTCATAACTTATTTTAACTCCATACTTTTTGTGTGTTCAATATGCACCATTCAAAGGAACATCACCAATTTTCAACCCTTTCTGACTTCATTTGATATTTTTCATGCATCTAATGATTTACTTTGAGCTAAATGACCCCGAGCTTGAAAAGCATTACAAATGAACTCTGAAAAGGTTGTAGATTGGCATGACATCATAATTTCACCCACATAGCAACTTGTAAAGAGTTGAGAGGGTTACGTCAAAAACTGGATGCACTTCCCGTACAAATTGGACAATCTCATAAGAAGTATGAGGGTTTCGGACGAAAACTCATCTATTACAAAGTGATTTCATTTTTAATAACTTATTTTAACTCCATAATTTTTGTGTGTTCAATATTCACCATTGAAAGGCACATCACCAATTTTCAACCCTTTCTGGCTTCATTTGATATTTTTCATGCATTTAATGATTTATTTTTAGCTAAATGAACATGTGTTTGAAAAGCATTACAAATGAACTCTGAAAAGGTTGTAACTTGGCATGACATCATAATTTCACTCACATAACAACTTGTAAAGAATTGAGAGGGTTACGACAAAAACTGGATGCACTTCATGTACAAATTGGACAATCTCATAAGAAATATGAGGGTTTCGGACGAAAACTCATCTATTACAAAGGGATTTCATTTTTCATAACTTATTTTAACTCCACACTTTTTGTGTGTTCAATATGCACCATTCAAAGGAACATCACCAATTTTCAACCCTTTCTGACTTCATTTGATATTTTTCATGCATCTAATGATTTACTTTGAGCTAAATGACCCTGAGCTTGAAAAGCATTACAAATGAACTCTGAAAAGGTAGTAGATTGGCATGACATCATAATTTCACCCACATAGCAACTTGTAAAGAGTTCAGAGGGTTACGTCAAAAAATGGATGCACTTCCCGTACAAATTGGACAATCTCATAAGAAGTATGAGGGTTTCGGACGAAAACTCGTCTATTACAAAGGGATTTCATTTTTAATAACTTATTTTAACTCCATACATTTTGTGTGTTCAATACGCACCCTTCAAAGGCACATCACCAATTTTCAACCCTTTCTGACTTCATATGATATTTTTCATGCATTTACTGATTTATTTTGAGCTAAATGACCCTGAGTTTGAAAAGCATTACAAGTGAACTCTAAAAAGGTTGTAACTTGGCATGACATCATCATTTCACCCACATAGCAACTTCTAAAGAGTAGAGAGGGTTACGTCAAAAACTAGATGCACTTCCTGTAAAAAATTGGGCAATCTCATAAGAAGTATGAGGGTTTCGGACGAAAACTCATCTATTACAAAGTGATTTCATTTTTAATAACTTATTTTAACTCCATAATTTTTGTGTGTTCAATATTCACCATTGAAAGGCACATCACCAATTTTCAACCCTTTCTGGCTTCATTTGATATTTTTCATGCATTTAATGATTTATTTTTAGCTAAATGAACATGTGTTTGAAAAGCATTACAAATGAACTCTGAAAAGGTTGTAACTTGGCATGACATCATAATTTCACTCACATAGCAACTTGTAAAGAATTGAGAGGGTTACGACAAAAACTGGATGCACTTCATGTACAAATTGGACAATCTCATAAGAAATATGAGGGTTTCGGACGAAAACTCATCTATTACAAAGGGATTTCATTTTTCATAACTTATTTTAACTCCATACTTTTTGTGTTTTCAATATGCACCATTCAAAGGAACATCACCAATTTTCAACCCTTTCTGACTTCATTTGATATTTTTCATGCATCTAATGATTTATTTTTAGCTAAACGACCCTGAGTTTGAAAAGCTTTACAAATCAACTCTGAAAAGGTTGTAACTTGGCATGACATAATAATTTCACCCACATAGCAACTTGTAAAGAGTTGAGAGGGTTACAGGAAGAACTGGATGCACTTCGTGTACAAATTGGACAATCTCATAAGAAGTATGAGGGTTTCGGAAGAAAACTCATCTATTACAAAGGGATTTCATTTTTAATAACTTATTTTAAATACATACTTGTTGTGTGTTTAATATGCACCATTCAAAGGCACATCACCAATTTTCAACCCCTTCTGACTTCATTTGATATTTTTCATGCATTTAATGATTTATTTTGAGCTAAATGACCCTGAGTTTAAAACCATTACAAATGAACTCTGAAAAGGTTGTAACTTCGCATGACATTATAATTTCACCCACATAGCAACTTGTAAAGAGTTGAGAGGGTTACGTCAAAAACTGGATGCACTTCCTGTACAAATTGGACAATCTCATAAGAAGTATGAGGGTTTCGGACGAAAACTCATCTATTACAAAGGGATTTCATTTTTAATAACTTATTTTAACTCCATACATTTTGTGTGTTCAATACGCACCATTCAAAGGCACATCACCAATTTTCAACTCTTTCTGACTTCATTTGATATTTTTCATGCATTTAATGATTTATTTTGAGCTAAATGACCCTGAGTTTGAAAAGCATTACAAATCAACTCTGAAAAGGTTGTAACTTGGCATAACATAATAATTTCACCCACATAGCAACTTGTAAAGAGTTGAGAGGGTTACGGCAAAAACTGGATGCACTTCTTGTACAAATTGGACAATCTCGTAAGAAGTATGAGGGTTTCGGACGAAAACTCATCTATTACAAAGGGATTTCATTTTTAATAACTTATTTTAACTCCATACTTTTTGTGTGTTCAATATGCACCATTCAAAGGAACATCACCAAATTTCAACCCTTTCTGACTTCATTTGATATTTTTCATGCATTTAATGATTTACTTTGAGCTAAATGACCCTGAGCTTCAAAAGCATTAGAAATGAACTCTGAAAAGGTTGTAACTTGGCATGACATCATAATTTCACCCACATAGCAATTGGTAAAGAGTTGAGAGGGCTACAGGAAGAACTGGATGCACTTCGTGTACAAATTGGACAATCTCATTAGAAGTATGAGGGTTTCGGAAGAAAACTCATCTATTACAAAGGGATTTCATTTTTAATAACTTATTTTAACTACATACTTGTTGTGTGTTTAATATGCAACATTCAAAGGCACATCACCAATTTTAAACCCTTTCTGACTTAATTTGATATTTTTCATGCATTTAATGATTTATTTTGAGCTAAATGACCCTGAGTTTGAAAAGCAGTACAAATGAACTCTGATAAGGTTGCAACTTGGCATGACATCATAATTTCACCCACATAGCAACTTGTAAAGAGTTGAGAGGGTTACGTCAAAAACTGGATGCACTTCCCGTACAAATTGGACAATCTCATAAGAAGTATGATGGTTTCGGACGAAAACTCATCTATTACAAAGGGATTTCATTTTTCATAACTTATTTAGCTCCATACTTTTTGTGTGTTCAATATTCACCATTCAAAGGCACATCACCAATTTTCAACCCTTTGTGACTTCATTTGATATTTTTCATGCATTTAATGATTTATTTTGAGCTAAATGACCCTGAGCTTGAAAAGCATTACAAATGAACTCTGAAAAGGTTGTAACTTGGCATGACAACATAATTTCACCCACATAGCAACTTGTAAAGAGTTGAGAGGGTTACGTCAAAAACTGGATGCACTTCCTGTACAAATTGGACAATCTCAGAAGAAGTATGAGGGTTTCGGACGAAAACTCATCTATTACAAAGGGATTTCATTTTTAATAACTTATTTTAACTCCATACATTTTGTGTGTTCAATACGCACCATTCAAAGGCACATCTCCAATTATCAACCCTTTGTGACTTTATTTAATATTTTTCATGCATTTACTGATTTACTTTGAGCTAAATGACCCTGAGTTTGAAAAGCATTACAAATGAACTCTAAAAAGGTTGTAACTTGGCATGACATCATAATTTCACCCACATAGCAACTTCTAAAGAGCAGAGAGGGTTATGTCAAAAACTGGATGCACTTCCTGTACAAATTGGGCAATCTCATAAGAAGTATGAGGGTTTCGGACGAAAACTCATCTACTACAAAGTGATTTTATTTTTAATAACTTATTTTAACTCCATAATTTTTGTGTGTTCAATATTCACCATTCAAAGGCACATCACCAATTTTCAACCCTTTCTGGCTTCATTTGATATTTTTCATCCATTTAATTATTTATTTTTAGCTAAATGAACATGCGTTTGAAAAGCATTACGAATGAACTCTGAAAAGGTTGTAACTTGGCATGACATCATAATTTCACTCACATAGCAACTCGTAAAGAATTGAGAGGGTTACGGCAAAAACTGGATGCACTTCCTGTACAAATTGGACAATCTCGTAAGAAGTATGAGGGTTTCGGATGGAAACTCATCTATTACAAAGGGATTTTATTTTTAAAAACTTATTTTAACTCCATACTTTTTGTGTGTTTAATATGCACATTTCAAAGGCACATCGCCAGTTTTCAACCATTTCTGACATCATTTATTATTTTTCATGCATCTAATGATTTATTTTGAGCTAAATGACCCTGAGTTTGAAAAGCATTACAAATGAACTCTGAAAAGGTTGCAACTTGGCATGACATAATAATTTCACCCACATAGCAACTTTTAAAGAGTTGAGAGGGTTACGACAAAAACTGGATGCACTTCGTGTACAAATTGGACAATCTCATAAGAAATATGAGGGTTTCGGACGAAAACTCATCTATTACAAAGGGATTTCATTTTTCATAACTTATTTTAACTCCATACTTTTTGTGTGTTCAATATGCACCATTCAAAGGAATATCACCAATTTTCAACCCTTTCTGACTTCATGTGATATTTTTCATGCATTTAATGATTTACTTTGAGCTAAATGACCCTGAGCTTGAAAAGCATTACAAATGAACTCTGAAAAGGTTGTAACTTGGCATGACATCATAATTTCACCCACATAGCAACTTGTAAAGAGTTGAGAGGGTTACGTCAAAAACTAGATGCACTTCCCATACAAATTGGACAATCTCATAAGAAGTATGAGGGTTTCGGACGAAAACTCATCTATTACAAAGGGATTTCATTTTTAATAAGTTATTTTAACTCCGTACTTTTTGTGTGTTCTATATTCACCATTCAAAGGCACATCACCACTTTTCAACCCTTTCTGACTTCATTTGATATTTTTCATGCATTTAATGATTTATTTTGAGCTAAATGACCCTGCGGTTGAAAAGCATTATAAATGAACTCTGAAAATGTTGTAACCTGGCATGACATCATAATTTCACCCACATAGCAACTTGTAAAGAGTTGAGAGGGTTACGTCAAAAACTGGATGCACTTCCTGTACAAATTGGACAATCTCGTAAGAAGTATGAGGGTTTCGGACGAAAACTCATCTATTACAAAGGGATTTCATTTTTAATAACTTATTTTAACTCCATACATTTTGTGTGTTCAATACGCACCATTCAAAGGCACATCACCAATTTTCAACCCTTTCTGACTTCATTTGATATTTTTCATGCATTTACTGATTTATTTTGAGCTAAATGACCCTGAGTTTGAAAATCATTACAAATGAACTCTAAAAAGGTTGTAACTTGGCATGACATCATATTTCACCCACATAGCAACTTCTAAAGATTAGAGAGGGTTACGTCAAAAACTGGATGCACTTCCCGTACAAATTGGACAATCTCATAAGAAGTATGAGGGTTCCTGACGAAAACTCAGCTATTACAAAGGGATTTCATTTTTAATAAGTTATTTTAACTCCATACTTTTTGTGTGTTCAATATGCACCATTCAATGGCACATCACCAATTTTCAACCCTTTCTGACTTCATTTGATATTTTTCATGCATTTAATGATTTATTTTGAGCTAAATGACCCTGAGTTTGAAAAGCATTACAAATCAACTCTAAAAACGTTGTAACTTGGCATGACATAATAATTTCACCCACATAGCAACTTGTAAAGAGTTGAGAGGGTTACGGCAAAAACTGGATGCACTTCCTGTACAAATTGGACAATCTCATAAGAAGTATGAGGGTTTCGGACGAAAACTCATCTATTACACAGGGATTTCATTTTTAATACCTTATTTTAACTCCATACATTTTGTGTGTTCAGTACGCACCATTCAAAGGCACATCACCAATTTTCAACCCTTTCTGACTTCATTTGATATTTTTCATGCATTTACGTATTTGTTTTGAGCTAAATGACCCTGAGTTTGAAAAGCATTACAAATGAACTCTAAAAAGGTTGTAACTTGGCATGACATCATAATTTCACCCACCTAACAACTTCTAAAGAGTAGAGAGGTTTACGTCAAAAACTGGATGCACTTCTTGTACAAATTGGACAATCTCATAAGAAGTATGAGGGTTTTCGACGAAAACTCATCTATTACAAAGGGATTTCATTTTTAATAACTTATTTTAACTCCATACTTTTTGTGTGTTCAATATGCACCATTCAAAGGAACATCACCTATTTTCAACCCTTTCTGACTTCATTTGATATTTTTCATGCATTTAATGATTTACTTTGAGCTAAATGACCCTGAGCTTGAAAAGCATTACAAATGAACTCTGAAAAGGTTGTAACTTGGCATGACATCATAATTTCACCCACATAGCAATTGGTAAAGAGTTGAGAGGGTTACAGGAAGAACTGGATGCACTTCGTGTACAAATTGGACAATCTCATAAGAAGTATGAGGGTTTCGGAAGAAAACTCATCTATTACAAAGGGATTTCATTTTTAATAACTTATTTTAACTACCTACTTGTTGTGTGTTTAATATGCACCATTCAAAGGCACATCACCAATTTTAAAACCTTTCTGGCTTCATTTGATATTTTTCATGCATTTAATGATTTATTTTGAGCTAAATGACCCTGAGTTTGAAAAGCATTACAAATGAACTCTGAAAAGGTTGTAACTTGGCATGACATCATAATTTCACCCACATAGCAACTTGTAAAGAGTTGAGATGGTTACGTCAAAAACTGGATGCACTTCCCGTACAAATTGGACAATCTCATAAGAAGTATGAGGGTTTCGGACGAAAACTCATCTATTACAAAGGGATTTCATTTTTAATAAGTTATTTTAACTCCATACTTTTTGTGTGTTCAATATTCACCATTCAAAGGCACATCACCAATTTTCAACCCTTTGTGACTTCATTTGATATTTTTCATTTATTTAATGATTTATTTTGAGCTAAATGACCCTGAGTTTGAAAAGCATTACAAATGAACTCTGAAAAGGTTGTAACTTGGCATGACAACATAATTTCACCCACATAGCAACTTGTAAAGAGTTGAGAGGGTTACGTCAAAAACTGGATGCACTTCCTGTAAAAATTGGACAATCTCATCAGAAGTATGAGGGTTTCGGACGAAAACTCATCTGTTACAAAGGGATTTCATTTTTAATAACTTATTTTAACTCCATACATTTTGTGTGATAAATAAGCACCATTCAAAGGCACATCACCAATTTTCAACCCTTTCTGACTTCGTTTGATATTTTTCATGCATTTACTGATTTATTTTGAGCTAAATGACCCTGAGTTTGAAAAGCATTACAAATGAACTCTAAAAAGGTTGTAACTTGGCATGAAATCATATTTCACCCACATAGCAACTTCTAAAGAGTAGAGAGGGTTACGTCAAAAACTGGATGCACTTCCGTACAAATTGGACAATCTCATAAGAAGTATGAGGGTTTCGGACGAAAACTCATCTATTACAAAGGGATTTCATTTTAATAAGTTATTTTAACTCCATACTTTTTGTGTGTTCAATATTCACCATTCAAAGGCACATCACCAATTTCAACCCTTTCTGACTTCATTTGATATTTTTCATGCATTTAATGATTTATTCTGAGCTAAATGACCCTGAGTTTGAAAAGCATTACAAATCAACTCTGAAAAGGTTGTAACTTGGCATTACATAATAATTTCACCCACATAGCACCTTGTAAAGAGTTGAGAGGGTTACGGCAAAAACTGGATGCACTTCTTGTACAAATTGGACAATCTCATAAGAAGTATGAGGGTTTCGGAGGAAAACTCATCTATTACACAGGGATTTCATTTTTAATACCTTATTTTAAATCCATACTTTTTGTGTGTTTAATATTCACCATTCAAAGGAACATCACCAATTTTCAACCCTTTCTGACTTCATTTGATTATTTTCATGCATTTAATGATTTATTTTGAGCTCAATGACCCTGAGTTTGAAAAGCATTACAAATGAACTCTGAAAAGGTTGTAACTTGGCATGACATCATAATTTCACCCACATAGCTACTAGTAAAGAGTTGAGAGGGTTACGTCAAAAACTAGATGGACTTCGTGTACAACTTGGACAATCTCATAAGAAGTATGAGGGTTTCGAACGAAAACTCATCTATTAGAAAGGGATTTCATTTTTCATAACTTATTTTAACTCCATACTTTTTGTGTGTTCAATATTCACCATTCAAAGGCACATCACCACTTTTCAACCCTTTGTGACTTCATTTGATATTTTTCATGCATTAAATGATTTATTTTGAGCTAAATGACCCTGAGTTTGAAAAGCATTACAAATCAACTCTGAAAATGTTGTAACTTGGCATGACATCATAATTTCACCCACATAGCAACTTGTAAAGAGTAGAGAGGGTTACGTCAAAAACTGGATGCACTTCCTGTACAAATTGGACAATCTCATAAGAAGTATGAGGGTTTCGGACGAAAACTCATCTATTACAAAGGGATTTCATTTTTAATAACTTATTTTAACTCCATACATTTTGTGTGTTCAATACGCACCATTCAAAGGCACATCACCAATTTTCAACCCTTTCTGACTTCAGTTGATATTTTTCCTGCATTTACTGATTTATTTTGAGCTAAATGACCCTGAGTTTGAAAAGCATTACAAATGAACTCTAAAAAGGTTGTAACTTAGCATGACATCATATTTCACCCACATAGCAACTTCTAAAGAGTAGAGAGGGTTACGTCAAAAACTGGATGCACTTCCCGTACAAATTGGACAATCTCATAAGAAGTATGAGGGTTTCGGACGAAAACTCATCTATTACAAAGGGATTTCATTTTTAATAAGTTATATTAACTCCATACTTTTTGTGTGTTCAATATTCACCATTCAAAGGCACATCACCAATTTTCAACCCTTTCTGACTTCATTTGATATTTTTCATGCATTTAATGATTTATTTTGAGCTAAATGAACCTGAGTTTGAAAAGCATTACAAATCAACTCTGAAAAGGTTGTAACTTGGCATGACATAATAATTTCAATCACATAGCAACTTGTAAAGAGTTGAGAGGGTTACGGCAAAAACTGGATGCACTTCTTGTACAAATTGGACAATCTCATAAGAAGTATGAGGGTTTGGGACGAAAACTCATCTATTACACAGGGATTTCATTTTTAATACCTTATTTTAACTCCATACTTTTTGTGTGTTCAATATGCACCATTCAAAGGAACATCACCAATTTTCAACCCTTTCTGACTTCATTTGATTATTTTCATGCATTTAATGATTTATTTTGAGCTCAATGACCCTGAGTTTGAAAAGCATTACAAATGAACTCTAAAAAGGTTGTAACTTGGCATGAAATCATATTTCACCCACATAGCAACTTCTAAAGAGTAGAGAGGGTTACGTCAAAAACTGGATGCACTTCCGTACAAATTGGACAATCTCATAAGAAGTATGAGGGTTTCGGACGAAAACTCATCTATTACAAAGGGATTTCATTTTAATAAGTTATTTTAACTCCATACTTTTTGTGTGTTCAATATTCACCATTCAAAGGCACATCACCAATTTCAACCCTTTCTGACTTCATTTGATATTTTTCATGCATTTAATGATTTATTCTGAGCTAAATAACCCTGAGTTTGAAAAGCATTACAAATCAACTCTGAAAAGGTTGTAACTTGGCATGACATAATAATTTCACCCACATAGCACCTTGTAAAGAGTTGAGAGTGTTACGGCAAAAACTGGATGCACTTCTTGTACAAATTGGACAATCTCATAAGAAGTATGAGGGTTTCGGAGGAAAACTCATCTATTACACAGGGATTTCATTTTTAATACCTTATTTTAAATCCATACTTTTTGTGTGTTTAATATGCACCATTCAAAGGAACATCACCAATTTTCAACCCTTTCTGACTTCATTTGATTATTTTCATGCATTTAATGATTTATTTTGAGCTCAATGACCCTGAGTTTGAAAAGCATTACAAATGAACTCTGAAAAGGTTGTAACTTGGCATGACATCATAATTTCACCCACATAGCTACTGGTAAAGAGTTGAGAGGGTTACGTCAAAAACTAGATGGACTTCGTGTACAACTTGGACAATCTCATAAGAAGTATGAGGGTTTCGAACGAAAACTCATCTATTACAAAGGGATTTCATTTTTCATAACTTATTTTAACTCCATACTTTTTGTGTGTTCAATATTCACCATTCAAAGGCACATCACCACTTTTCAACCCTTTGTGACTTCATTTGATATTTTTCATGCATTAAATGATTTATTTTGAGCTAAATGACCCTGAGTTTGAAAAGCATTACAAATCAACTCTGAAAATGTTGTAACTTGGCATGACATCATAATTTCACCCACATAGCAACTTGTAAAGAGTAGAGAGGGTTACGTCAAAAACTGGATGCACTTCCTGTACAAATTGGACAATCTCATAAGAAGTATGAGGGTTTCGGACGAAAACTCATCTATTACAAAGGGATTTCATTTTTAATAACTTATTTTAACTCCATACATTTTGTGTGTTCAATACGCACCATTCAAAGGCACATCACCAATTTTCAACCCTTTCTGACTTCAGTTGATATTTTTCATGCATTTACTGATTTATTTTGAGCTAAATGACCCTGAGTTTGAAAAGCATGACAAATGAACTCTAAAAAGGTTGTAACTTAGCATGACATCATATTTCACCCACATAGCAACTTCTAAAGAGTAGAGAGGGTTACGTCAAAAACTGGATGCACTTCCCGTACAAATTGGACAATCTCATAAGAAGTATGAGGGTTTCGGACGAAAACTCATCTATTACAAAGGGATTTCATTTTTAATAAGTTATATTAAGTCCATACTTTTTGTGTGTTCAATATTCACCATTCAAAGGCACATCACCAATTTTCAACCCTTTCTGACTTCATTTGATATTTTTCATGCATTTAATGATTTATTTTGAGCTAAATGAACCTGAGTTTGAAAAGCATTACAAATCAACTCTGAAAATGTTGTAACTTGGCATGACATAATAATTTCAATCACATAGCAACTTGTAAAGAGTTGAGAGGGTTACGGCAAAAACTGGATGCACTTCTCGTACAAATTGGACAATCTCATAAGAAGTATGAGGGTTTGGGACGAAAACTCATCTATTACACAGGGATTTCATTTTTAATACCTTATTTTAACTCCATACTTTTTGTGTGTTCAATATGCACCATTCAAAGGAACATCACCAATTTTCAACCCTTTCTGACTTCATTTGATTATTTTCATGCATTTAATGATTTATTTTGAGCTCAATGACCCTGAGTTTGAAAAGCATTACAAATGAACTCTGAAAAGGTTGTAACTTGGCATGACATCATAATTTCACCCACATAGCTACTGGTAAAGAGTTGAGAGGGTGACGGCAAAAACTAGATGCACTTCGTGTACAACTTGGACAATCTCATAAGAAGTATGAGGGTTTCGAACGAAAACTCATCTATTACAAAGGGATTTCATTTTTAATAACTTATTTTAACTCCATACTTTTTGTGTGTTCAATATTCACCATTCAAAGGCACATCACAAATTTTCAACCCTTTGTGACTTCATTTGATATTTTTCATGCATTTAATGATTTATTTTGAGCTAAATGACCCTGAGTTTGAAAAGCATTACAAATGAACTCTGAAAAGGTTGTAACTTGGCATGACAACATAATTTCACCCACATAGCAACTTGTAAAGAGTTGAGAGGGTTACGTCAAAAATTGGATGCACTTCCTGTACAAATTGGACAATCTCATAAGAAGTATGAGGGTTTCGGACGAAAACTCATCTATTACAAAGGGATTTAATTTTTAATAACTTATTTTAACTCCATACATTTTGTGTGTTCAATACGCACCATTCAAAGGCACATCTCCAATTATCAACCCTTTGTGACTTTATTTAATATTTTTCATGCATTTACTGATTTACTTTGAGCTAAATGACCCTGAGCTTGAAAAGCATTACAAATGAACTCTGAAAAGGTTGTAACTTGGCATGACATCATAATTTCACCCACATAGCAACTTGTAAAGAGTTGAGAGGGTTACGTCAAAAACTGGATGCACTTCCCGTACAAATTGGACAATCTCATAAGAAGTATGAGGGTTTCGGACGAAAACTCATCTATTACAAAGGGATTTCATTTTCAATAAGTTATTTTAACTCCATACTTTTTGTGTGTTCAATATTCACCATTCAAAGGCACATCACCACTTTTCAACCCTTTCTGACTTCATTTGATATTTTTCATGCATTAAATGATTTATTTTGAGCTAAATAACCCTGAGTTTGAAAAGCATTACAAATCAACTCTGAAAAGGTTGTAACTTGGCATGACATAATAATTTCACCCACATAGCAACTTGTAAAGAGTTGAGAGGGTTACAGGAAGAAATGGATGCACTTCGTGTACAAATTGGACAATCTCATAAGAAGTATGAGGGTTTCGGAAGAAAACTCATCTATTACAAAGGGATTTCATTTTTAATAACTTATTTTAACTACATACTTGTTGTGTGTTTAATAAGCACCATTCAAAGGCACATCACCAATTTTCAACCCTTTCTGACTTCATTTGATATTTTTCATGCATTTAATGATTTATTTTGAGCTAAATGACCCTGAGTTTCAAAAGCATTACCAATGAACTCTGAAAATGTTGTAACTTGGCATGACATCATAATTTCACCCACATAGCAACTTGTAAAGAGTTGAGAGGGTTACGTCAAAAACTGGATGCACTTCCTGTACAAATTGGACAATCTCATAAGAAGTATGAGGGTTTCGGACGAAAACTCATATATTACAAAGGGATTTCATTTTTAATAACTTATTTTAACTCCATACATTTTGTGTGTTCAATACGCACCATTCAAAGGCACATCACCAATTTTCAACCCTTTCTGACTTCATTTGATATTTTTCATGCATTTAATGATTTACTTTGAGCTAAATGACCCTGAGCTTAAAAAGCATTACAAATGAACTCTGAAAAGGTTGTAACTTGGCATGACATCATATTTCACCCACATAGCAACTTCTAAAGAGTAGAGAGGGTTACGTCAAAAACCGGATGCACTTCCCGTACAAATTGGACAATCTCATAAGAAGTATGAGGGTTTCGGACGAAAACTCATCTACTACAAAGGGATTTCATTTTTAATAAGTTATTTTAACTCCATACTTTTTGTGTGTTCAATATTCACCATTCAAAGGCACATCACCAATTTTCAACCCTTTCTGACTTCATTTGATATTTTTCATGCATTTAATGATTTATTTTGAGCTAAATGACCCTGAGTTTGAAAAGCATTACAAATGAACTCTGAAAAGGTTGTAACTTGGCATGACATCATAATTTCACCCACATAGCTACTGGTAAAGAGTTGAGAGGGTTACGTCAAAAACTAGATGGACTTCGTGTACAACTTGGACAATCTCATAAGAAGTATGAGGGTTTCGAACGAAAACTCATCTATTACAAAGGGATTTCATTTTTCATAACTTATTTTAACTCCATACTTTTTGTGTGTTCAATATTCACCATTCAAAGGCACATCACCACTTTTCAACCCTTTGTGACTTCATTTGATATTTTTCATGCATTAAATGATTTATTTTGAGCTAAATGACCCTGAGTTTGAAAAGCATTACAAATCAACTCTGAAAATGTTGTAACTTGGCATGACATCATAATTTCACCCACATAGCAACTTGTAAAGAGTAGAGAGGGTTACGTCAAAAACTGGATGCACTTCCTGTACAAATTGGACAATCTCATAAGAAGTATGAGGGTTTCGGACGAAAACTCATCTATTACAAAGGGATTTCATTTTCAATAAGTTATTTTAACTCCATACTTTTTGTGTGTTCAATATTCACCATTCAAAGGCACATCACCACTTTTCAACCCTTTCTGACTTCATTTGATATTTTTCATGCATTAAATGATTTATTTTGAGCTAAATAACCCTGAGTTTGAAAAGCATTACAAATCAACTCTGAAAAGGTTGTAACTTGGCATGACATAATAATTTCACCCACATAGCAACTTGTAAAGAGTTGAGAGGGTTACAGGAAGAAATGGATGCACTTCGTGTACAAATTGGACAATCTCATAAGAAGTATGAGGGTTTCGGAAGAAAACTCATCTATTACAAAGGGATTTCATTTTTAATAACTTATTTTAACTACATACTTGTTGTGTGTTTAATAAGCACCATTCAAAGGCACATCACCAATTTTCAACCCTTTCTGACTTCATTTGATATTTTTCATGCATTTAATGATTTATTTTGAGCTAAATGACCCTGAGTTTCAAAAGCATTACCAATGAACTCTGAAAATGTTGTAACTTGGCATGACATCATAATTTCACCCACATAGCAACTTGTAAAGAGTTGAGAGGGTTACGTCAAAAACTGGATGCACTTCCTGTACAAATTGGACAATCTCATAAGAAGTATGAGGGTTTCGGACGAAAACTCATATATTACAAAGGGATTTCATTTTTCATAACTTATTTTAACTCCATACATTTTGTGTGTTCAATACGCACCATTCAAAGGCACATCACCAATTTTCAACCCTTTCTGACTTCATTTGATATTTTTCATGCATTTAATGATTTACTTTGAGCTAAATGACCCTGAGCTTAAAAAGCATTACAAATGAACTCTGAAAAGGTTGTAACTTGGCATGACATCATATTTCACCCACATAGCAACTTCTAAAGAGTAGAGAGGGTTACGTCAAAAACCGGATGCACTTCCCGTACAAATTGGACAATCTCATAAGAAGTATGAGGGTTTCGGACGAAAACTCATCTACTACAAAGGGATTTCATTTTTAATAAGTTATTTTAACTCCATACTTTTTGTGTGTTCAATATTCACCATTCAAAGGCACATCACCAATTTTCAACCCTTTCTGACTTCATTTGATATTTTTCATGCATTTAATGATTTATTTTGAGCTAAATGACCCTGAGTTTGAAAAGCATTACAAATGAACTCTGAAAAGGTTGTAACTTGGCATGACATCATAATTTCACCCACATAGCTACTGGTAAAGAGTTGAGAGGGTTACGTCAAAAACTAGATGGACTTCGTGTACAACTTGGACAATCTCATAAGAAGTATGAGGGTTTCGAACGAAAACTCATCTATTACAAAGGGATTTCATTTTTCATAACTTATTTTAACTCCATACTTTTTGTGTGTTCAATATTCACCATTCAAAGGCACATCACCACTTTTCAACCCTTTGTGACTTCATTTGATATTTTTCATGCATTAAATGATTTATTTTGAGCTAAATGACCCTGAGTTTGAAAAGCATTACAAATCAACTCTGAAAATGTTGTAACTTGGCATGACATCATAATTTCACCCACATAGCAACTTGTAAAGAGTAGAGAGGGTTACGTCAAAAACTGGATGCACTTCCTGTACAAATTGGACAATCTCATAAGAAGTATGAGGGTTTCGGACGAAAACTCATCTATTACAAAGGGATTTCATTTTTAATAACTTATTTCAACTCCATACATTTTGTGTGTTCAATACGCACCATTCAAAGGCACATCACCAATTTTCAACCCTTTCTGACTTCAGTTGATATTTTTCATGCATTTACTGATTTATTTTGAGCTAAATGACCCTGAGTTTGAAAAGCATGACAAATGAACTCTAAAAAGGTTGTAACTTAGCATGACATCATATTTCACCCACATAGCAACTTCTAAAGAGTAGAGAGGGTTACGTCAAAAACTGGATGCACTTCCCGTACAAATTGGACAATCTCATAAGAAGTATGAGGGTTTCGGACGAAAACTCATCTATTACAAAGGGATTTCATTTTTAATAAGTTATATTAACTCCATACTTTTTGTGTGTTCAATATTCACCATTCAAAGGCACATCACCAATTTTCAACCCTTTCTGACTTCATTTGATATTTTTCATGCATTTAATGATTTATTTTGAGCTAAATGAACCTGAGTTTGAAAAGCATTACAAATCAACTCTGAAAAGGTTGTAACTTGGCATGACATAATAATTTCAATCACATAGCAACTTGTAAAGAGTTGAGAGGGTTACGGCAAAAACTGGATGCACTTCTCGTACAAATTGGACAATCTCATAAGAAGTATGAGGGTTTGGGACGAAAACTCATCTATTACACAGGGATTTCATTTTTAATACCTTATTTTAACTCCATACTTTTTGTGTGTTCAATATGCACCATTCAAAGGAACATCACCAATTTTCAACCCTTTCTGACTTCATTTGATTATTTTCATGCATTTAATGATTTATTTTGAGCTCAATGACCCTGAGTTTGAAAAGCATTACAAATGAACTCTGAAAAGGTTGTAACTTGGCATGACATTATAATTTCACCCACATAGCTACTGGTAAAGAGTTGAGAGGGTGACGGCAAAAACTAGATGCACTTCGTGTACAACTTGGATAATCTCATAAGAAGTATGAGGGTTTCGAACGAAAACTCATCTATTACAAAGGGATTTCATTTTTAATAACTTATTTTAACTCCATACTTTTTGTGTGTTCAATATTCACCATTCAAAGGCACATCACAAATTTTCAACCCTTTGTGACTTCATTTGATATTTTTCATGCATTTAATGATTTATTTTGAGCTAAATGACCCTGAGTTTGAAAAGCATTACAAATGAACTCTGAAAAGGTTGTAACTTGGCATGACAACATAATTTCACCCACATAGCAACTTGTAAAGAGTTGAGAGGGTTACGTCAAAAATTGGATGCACTTCCTGTACAAATTGGACAATCTCATAAGAAGTATGAGGGTTTCGGACGAAAACTCATCTATTACAAAGGGATTTAATTTTTAATAACTTATTTTAACTCCATACATTTTGTGTGTTCAATACGCACCATTCAAAGGCACATCACCAATTATCAACCCTTTGTGACTTTATTTAATATTTTTCATGCATTTACTGATTTACTTTGAGCTAAATGACCCTGAGCTTGAAAAGCATTACAAATGAACTCTGAAAAGGTTGTAACTTGGCATGACATCATAATTTCACCCACATAGCAACTTGTAAAGAGTTGAGAGGGTTACGTCAAAAACTGGATGCACTTCCCGTACAAATTGGACAATCTCATAAGAAGTATGAGGGTTTCGGACGAAAACTCATCTATTACAAAGGGATTTCATTTTCAATAAGTTATTTTAACTCCATACTTTTTGTGTGTTCAATATTCACCATTCAAAGGCACATCACCACTTTTCAACCCTTTCTGACTTCATTTGATATTTTTCATGCATTAAATGATTTATTTTGAGCTAAATAACCCTGAGTTTGAAAAGCATTACAAATCAACTCTGAAAAGGTTGTAACTTGGCATGACATAATAATTTCACCCACATAGCAACTTGTAAAGAGTTGAGAGGGTTACAGGAAGAAATGGATGCACTTCGTGTACAAATTGGACAATCTCATAAGAAGTATGAGGGTTTCGGAAGAAAACTCATCTATTACAAAGGGATTTCATTTTTAATAACTTATTTTAACTACATACTTGTTGTGTGTTTAATAAGCACCATTCAAAGGCACATCACCAATTTTCAACCCTTTCTGACTTCATTTGATATTTTTCATGCATTTAATGATTTATTTTGAGCTAAATGACCCTGAGTTTCAAAAGCATTACCAATGAACTCTGAAAATGTTGTAACTTGGCATGACATCATAATTTCACCCACATAGCAACTTGTAAAGAGTTGAGAGGGTTACGTCAAAAACTGGATGCACTTCCTGTACAAATTGGACAATCTCATAAGAAGTATGAGGGTTTCGGACGAAAACTCATATATTACAAAGGGATTTCATTTTTAATAACTTATTTTAACTCCATACTTTTTGTGTGTTCAATATTCACCATTCAAAGGCACATCACAAATTTTCAACCCTTTGTGACTTCATTTGATATTTTTCATGCATTTAATGATTTATTTTGAGCTAAATGACCCTGAGTTTGAAAAGCATTACAAATGAACTCTGAAAAGGTTGTAACTTGGCATGACAACATAATTTCACCCACATAGCAACTTGTAAAGAGTTGAGAGGGTTACGTCAAAAATTGGATGCACTTCCTGTACAAATTGGACAATCTCATAAGAAGTATGAGGGTTTCGGACGAAAACTCATCTATTACAAAGGGATTTAATTTTTAATAACTTATTTTAACTCCATACATTTTGTGTGTTCAATACGCACCATTCAAAGGCACATCACCAATTATCAACCCTTTGTGACTTTATTTAATATTTTTCATGCATTTACTGATTTACTTTGAGCTAAATGACCCTGAGCTTGAAAAGCATTACAATTGAACTCTGAAAAGGTTGTAACTTGGCATGACATCATAATTTCACCCACATAGCAACTTGTAAAGAGTTGAGAGGGTTACGTCAAAAACTGGATGCACTTCCCGTACAAATTGGACAATCTCATAAGAAGTATGAGGGTTTCGGACGAAAACTCATCTATTACAAAGGGATTTCATTTTCAATAAGTTATTTTAACTCCATACTTTTTGTGTGTTCAATATTCACCATTCAAAGGCACATCACCACTTTTCAACCCTTTCTGACTTCATTTGATATTTTTCATGCATTAAATGATTTATTTTGAGCTAAATAACCCTGAGTTTGAAAAGCATTACAAATCAACTCTGAAAAGGTTGTAACTTGGCATGACATAATAATTTCACCCACATAGCAACTTGTAAAGAGTTGAGAGGGTTACAGGAAGAAATGGATGCACTTCGTGTACAAATTGGACAATCTCATAAGAAGTATGAGGGTTTCGGAAGAAAACTCATCTATTACAAAGGGATTTCATTTTTAATAACTTATTTTAACTACATACTTGTTGTGTGTTTAATAAGCACCATTCAAAGGCACATCACCAATTTTCAACCCTTTCTGACTTCATTTGATATTTTTCATGCATTTAATGATTTATTTTGAGCTAAATGACCCTGAGTTTCAAAAGCATTACCAATGAACTCTGAAAATGTTGTAACTTGGCATGACATCATAATTTCACCCACATAGCAACTTGTAAAGAGTTGAGAGGGTTACGTCAAAAACTGGATGCACTTCCTGTACAAATTGGACAATCTCATAAGAAGTATGAGGGTTTCGGACGAAAACTCATATATTACAAAGGGATTTCATTTTTAATAACTTATTTTAACTCCATACATTTTGTGTGTTCAATACGCACCATTCAAAGGCACATCACCAATTTTCAACCCTTTCTGACTTCATTTGATATTTTTCATGCATTTAATGATTTACTTTGAGCTAAATGACCCTGAGCTTAAAAAGCATTACAAATGAACTCTGAAAAGGTTGTAACTTGGCATGACATCATATTTCACCCACATAGCAACTTCTAAAGAGTAGAGAGGGTTACGTCAAAAACCGGATGCACTTCCCGTACAAATTGGACAATCTCATAAGAAGTATGAGGGTTTCGGACGAAAACTCATCTACTACAAAGGGATTTCATTTTTAATAAGTTATTTTAACTCCATACTTTTTGTGTGTTCAATATTCACCATTCAAAGGCACATCACCAATTTTCAACCCTTTCTGACTTCATTTGATATTTTTCATGCATTTAATGATTTATTTTGAGCTAAATGACCCTGAGTTTGAAAAGCATTACAAATCAACTCTGAAAAGGTTGTAACTTGGCATGACATCATAATTTCACCCACATAGCAACTTGTAAAGAGTTGAGAGGGTTACGGCAAAAACTGGATGCACTTCTTATACAAATTGGACAATCTCATAAGAAGTATGAGGGTTTCGGACGAAAACTCATCTATTACACAGGGATTTCATTTTTAATACCTTATTTTAACTCCATACTTTTTGTGTGTTCAATATGCACCATTCAAAGGAACATCACCAACTTTCAACCCTTTCTGACTTCATTTGATTATTTTCATGCATTTAATGATTTATTTTGAGCTCAATGACCCTGAGTTTGAAAAGCATTACAAATGAACTCTGAAAAGGTTGTAACTTGGCATCACATCATAATTTCACCCACATAGCTACTTGTAAAAAGTTGAGAGGGTTACGGCAAAAACTAGATGCACTTCGTGTACAACTTGGACAATCTCATAAGAAGTATGAGGGTTTCGAAAGAAAACTCATCTATTACAAAGGGATTTCATTTTTAATAACTTATTTTAACTCCATAATTTTTGTGTGTTCAATATTCACCATTCAAAGGCACATCACCAATTTTCAACCCTTTGTGACATCATTTGATATTTTTCATGCATTTAATGATTTATTTTGAGCTAAATGACCCTGAGTTTGAAAAGCATTACAAATGAACTCTGAAAAGGTTGTAACTTGGCATGACAACATAATTTCACCCACATAGCAACTTGTAAAGAGTTGAGAGGGTTACATCAAAAACTGGATGCACTTCCTGTACAAATTGGACAATCTCATAAGAAGTATGAGGGTTTCGGACGAAAACTCATCTATTACAAAGGGATTTAATTTTTAATAACTTATTTTAACTCCATACATTTTGTGTGTTCAATACGCACCATTCAAAGGCACATCACCAATTTTCAACCCTTTCTGACTTCATTTAATATTTTTCATGCATTTACTCATTTATTTTGAGCTAAATGACCCTGAGTTTGAAAAGCATTACAAATGAACTCTAAAAAGGTTGTAACTTGGCATGACATCATAATTTCACCCACATAGCAACTTGTAAAGAGTTGAGAGGGTTACGGCAAAAACTGGATGCACTTCTTGTACAAATTGGACAAGCTCATAAGAAGTATGAGGGTTTCGGACGAAAACTCATCTATTACACAGGGATTTCATTTTTAATACCTTATTTTAACTCCATACTTTTTGTGTGTTCAGTATGCACCATTCAAAGCAACATCACCAATTTTCAACCCTTTCTGACTTCATTTGATTATTTTCATGCATTTAATGATTTATTTTGAGCTCAATGACCCTGAGTTTGAAAAGCATTACAAATGAACTCTGAAAAGGTTGTAACTTGGCATGACATCATAATTTCACCCACATAGCTAGTTGTAAAGAGTTGAGAGGGTTACGGCAAAAACTAGATGCACTTCGTGTACAACTTGGACAATCTCATAAGAAGTATGAGGGTTTCGAACGAAAACTCATCTATTACAAAGGGATTTCATTTTTAATAACTTATTTTAACTCCATACTTTTTGTGTGTTCAATATTCACCATTCAAAGGCACATCACCAATTTTCAACCCTTTGTGACTTCATTTGATATTTTTCATGTATTTAATGATTTATTATGAGCTAAATGACCCTGAGTTTGAAAAGCATTACAAATGAACTCTGAAAAGGTTGTAACTTGGCATGACAACATAATTTCACCCACATAGCAACTTGTAAAGAGTTGAGAGGGTTACGCCAAAAACTGGATGCACTTCCTGTACAAATTGGACAATCTCATAAGAAGTATGAGGGTTTCGGACGAAAACTCATCTATTACAAATGGATTTAATTTTTAATAACTTATTTTAACTCCATACATTTTGTGTGTTCAATACGCACCATTCAAAGGAACATCACCAATTTTCAACCCTTTCTGACTTCATTTGATATTTTTCATGCATTTACTGATTTATTTTGAGCTAAATGACCCTGAGTTTGAAAAGCATTACAAATGAACACTAAAAAGGTTGTAACTTGGCATGACAACATAATTTCACCCACATAGCAACTTGTAAAGAGTTGAGAGGGTTACGTCAAAAACTGGATGCACTTCCTGTACAAATTGGACAATCTCATAAGAAGTATGAGGGTTTCGGACGAAAACTCATCTATTACAAAGGGATTTAATTTTTAATAACTTATTTTAACTCCATACATTTTGTGTGTTCAATACGCACCATTCAAAGGCACATCACCAATTTTCAACCCTTTCTGACTTCATTTAATATTTTTCATGCATTTACTGATTTACTTTGAGCTAAATGACCCTGAGCTTGAAAAGCATTACAAATGAACTCTGAAAAGGTTGTAACTTGGCATGACATCATAATTTCACCCACATAGCAACTTGTAAAGAGTTGAGAGGGTTACGTCAAAAACTGGATGCACTTCCCGTACAAATTGGACAATCTCATAAGAAGTATGAGCGTTTCGGACAAAAACTCATCTATTACAAAGGGATTTCATTTTTAGTAAGTTATTTTAACTCCATACTTTTTGTGTGTTCAATATTCACCATTCAAAGGCACATCACCACTTTTCAACCCTTTCTGACTTCATTTGATATTTTTCATGCAATAAATGATTTAGTTTGAGCTAAATAACCCTGAGTTTGAAAAGCATTACAAATCAACTCTGAAAAGGTTGTAACTTGGCATGACATAATAATTTCACCCACATAGCAACTTGTAAAGAGTTGAGAGGGTTACAGGAAGAACTGGATGCACTTCGTGTACAAATTGGACAATCTCATAAGAAGTATGAGGGTTTCGGAAGAAAACTCATCTATTACAAAGGGATTTCATTTTTAATAACTTATTTTAACTACATACTTGTTGTGTGTTTAATATGCACCATTCAAAGGCACATCACCAATTTTCAACCCTTTCTGACTTCATTTGATATTTTTCATGCATTTAATGATTTACTTTGAGCTAAATGACCCTGATCTTGAAAAGCATTACAAATGAACTCTGAAAATGTTGTAACTTGGCATGACATCATATTTCACCCACATAGCAACTTCTAAAGAGTAGAGAGGGTTACGTCAAAAACTGGATGCACTTCCCGTACAAATTGGACAATCTCAAAAGAAGTATGAGGGTTTCGGACGAAAACTCATCTATTACAAAGGGATTTCATTTTTAATAAGTTATTTTAACTCCATACTTTTTGTGTGTTCAATATTCACCATTAAAAGGCACATCACCAATTATAAACCGTTTCTGACTTCATTTGATATTTTTCATGCATTTAATGATTTATTTTGAGCTAAATGACCCTGAGTTTGAAAAGCATTACAAATCAACTCTGAAAAGGTTGTAACTTGGCATGACATAATAATTTCACCCACATAGCAACTTGTAAAGAGTTGAGAGGGTTACGGCAAAAACTGGATGCACTTCTTGTACAAATTGGACAATCTCATAAGAAGTATGCGGGTTTCGGACGGAAACTCATCTATTACACAGGGATTTCATTTTTAATACCTTATTTTAACTCCATACTTTTTGTGTGTTCAATATGCACCATTCAAAGGAACATCACCAATTTTCAACCCTTTCTGACTTCATTTGATTATTTTCATGCATTTAATGATTTATTTTGAGCTCAGTGACCCTGAGTTTGAAAAGCATTACAAATGAACTCTGAAAAGGTTGTAACTTGGCATGACATCATAATTTCACCCACATAGCTACTTGTAAAGAGTTGAGAGGGTTACGGCAAAAACTAGATGCACTTCGTGTACAACTTGGACAATCTCATAAGAAGTATGAGGGTTTCGAACGAAAACTCATCTATTACAAAGGGATTTCATTTTTAATAACTTATTTTAACTCCATACTTTTTGTGTGTTCAATATTCACCATTCAAAGGCACATCACCAATTTTCAACCCTTTGTGACATCATTTGATATTTTTCATGCATTTAATGATTTATTTTGAGCTAAATGACCCTGAGTTTGAAAAGCATTACAAATGAACTCTGAAAAGGTTGTAACTTGGCATGACAACATAATTTCACCCACATAGCAACTTGTAAAGAGTTGAGAGGGTTACATCAAAAACTGGATGCACTTCCTGTACAAATTGGACAATCTCATAAGAAGTATGAGGGTTTCGGACGAAAACTCATCTATTACAAAGGGTTTAATTTTTAATAACTTATTTTAACTCCATACATTTTGTGTGTTCAATACGCACCATTCAAAGGCACATCACCAATTTTCAACCCTTTCTGACTTCATTTAATATTTTGCATGCATTTACTGATTTATTTTGAGCTAAATGACCCTGAGTTTGAAAAGCATTACAAATGAACTCTAAAAAGGTTGTAACTTGGCATGACATCATAATTTCACCCACATAGCAACTTGTAAAGAGTTGAGAGGGTTACGGCAAAAACTGGATGCACTTCTCGTACAAATTGGACAATCTCATAAGAAGTATGAGGGTTTCGGACGAAAACTCATCTATTACACAGGGATTTCATTTTTAATACCTTATTTTAACTCCATAATTTTTGTGTGTTCAATATGCACCATTCAAACCAACATCACCAATTTTCAACCCTTTCTGACTTCATTTGAATATTTTCATGCATTTAATGATTTATTTTGAGCTCAATGACCTTGAGTTTGAAAAGTATTACAAATGAACTCTGAAAAGGTTGTAACTTGGCATGACATCATAATTTCACCCACATAGCTACTTGTAAAGAGTTGAGAGGGTTACGGCAAAAACTAGATGCACTTCGTGTACAACTTGGACAATCTCATAAGAAGTATGAGGGTTTCGAACGAAAACTCATCCATTACAAAGGGATTTCATTTTTAATAACTTATTTTAACTCCATACTTTTTGTGTGTTCAATATTCACCATTCAAAGGCACATCACCAATTTTCAACCCTTTGTGACTTCATTTGATATTTTTCATGCATTTAATGATTTATTGTGAGCTAAATGACCCTGAGTTTGAAAAGCATTACAAATGAACTCTGAAAAGGTTGTAACTTGGCATGACAACATAATTGCACCCACATAGCAACTTGTAAAGAGTTGAGAGGGTTACGTCAAAAACTGGATGCACTTCCTGTACAAATTGGATAATCTCATAAGAAGTATGAGGGTTTCGGACGAAAACTCATCTATTACGAAGGGATTTAATTTTTAATAACTTATTTTAACTCCATACATTTTGTGTGTTCAATACGCACCATTCAAAGGCACATCACCAATTTTCAACCCTTTCTGACTTCATTTGATATTTTTCATGCATTTACTCATTTATTTTGAGCTAAATGACCCTGAGTTTGAAAAGCATTACAAATGAACTCTAAAAAGGTTGTAACTTGGCATGACATCATAATTTCACCCACATAGCAACTTCTAAAGAGTAGAGAGGGTTACGTCAAAAACTGGATGCACTTCCTGTACAAATTGGGCAATCTCACAAGAAGTATGAGGGTTTCGGACGAAAACTCATCTATTAGAAAGGGATTTCATTTTTAATAACTTATTTTAACTCCATACTTTTTGTGTGTTCAATATTCACCATTCAAAGGCACATCACAAATTTTCAACCCTTTCTGACTTCTTTTGATATTTTTCATGCATCTAATGATTTATTTTGAGCTAAATGACCCTGAGTTTGAAAAGCATTACAAATCAACTCTGAAAAGGTTGTAACTTGGCATGACATCATAATTTCACTCACATAGCAACTTGTAAAGACTTGAGAGGGTTACGGCAAAAACTGGATGCACTTCCTGTACAAATTGGACAATCTCGTAAGAAGTATGAGGGTTTCGGACGGAAACTCATCTATTACAAAGGGATTTCATTTTTAATAACTTATTTTAACTCCATACTTTTTGTGTGTTTAATATGCACATTTCGAAGGCACATCGCCAATTTTCAACCCGTTCTGACATCATTTATTATTTTTCATGCATGTAATGATTTATTTTGAGCGAAATGACCCTGAGTTTGAAAAGCCTTACAAATCAACTCTGAAAAGGTTGTAACTTCGAATGACATAATAATTTCACCCACATAGCAACTTGTAAAGAGTTGAGAGGGTTACGGCAAAAACTGGATGCACTTCTTGTACAAATTGGACAATCTCATAAGAAGTATGAGGATTTCGGATGAAAACTCATCTATTACACAGGGATTTCATTTTTAATACCTTATTTTAAGTCCATACTTTTTGTGTGTTCAATATGCACCATTCAAAGGAACATCACCAATTTTCAACCCTTTCTGAGTTCATTTGATTATTTTCAGGCATTTAATGATTTATTTTGAGCTCAATGACCCTGAGTTTGAAAAGCATTACAAATGAACTCTGAAAAGGTCGTAACTTGGCATGACATCATAATTTCACCCACATAGGTACTTGTAAAGAGTTGAGAGGGTTACGGCAAAAACTAGATTCACTTCGTGTACAACTTGGACAATCTCATAAGAAGTATGAGGGTTTCGAACGAAAACTCATCTATTACAAAGGGATTTCATTTTTCATAACTTATTTTAACTCCATACTTTTTGTGTGTTCAATATTCACCATTCAAAGGCACATCACCAATTTTCAACCCTTTGTGACTTGATTTGATATTTTTCATGCATTTGACGATTTGTTTTTAGCTAAATGGCCCTGAGTTTGAAAAGCATTACAAATAAACTCTGAAAAGGTTGTAACTTGGCATGACATCATAATTTCACCCACGTAGCAACTTCTAAAGAGTTGATAGGGTTGCGTCAAAAACTGGATGCACTTCGTGTACAAATTGTACAATCTCATAGGAAGTATGAGGGTTTCGGACGAAAACTCATCTATTACAATGGGATTTCATTTTTAATAACTTATTTTAACTCCATATTTTTGTGTCTTTAATATGCACCATTCAAAGGCACATCACCAATTTTCAACTCATTCTGACTTCATTTCATATTTTTCATGCATTTAATGATTTATTTTGAGCTCAATGACCATGAGTTTGAAAAGCATTACAAATGAACTATGATAAGGTTCTAACTTGGCATGACATCGTAATTTCAACCACATAGCAAATTGTAAAGAGTTGAGAGGGTTACGGCAAAAACTGGATGCACTTCCTGTACAACTTGGACAATCTCATAAGAAGTAGGAGGGTTTCGGACGAAAACTCATCTATTACAAAGGGATTTCGTTTTTAATAACTTATTTTAACTCCATACTTTTTCTGTGTTCAATATGCACCGTTCAAAGGAACATCACAAATTTTCAACCCTTTCTGACTTCATTTGATATTTTTCATGCATTTGATGATTTACTTTGAGCTAAATGACCCTGAGTTTGAAAAGCATTACAAATGAACTCTGAAAAGGTTGTAACTTGGCAAGACATCATAATTTCACCCACATAGCAACTGGTAAAGAGTTGAGAGGGTTACGGCAAAAACTGGATGCACTTCGTGTACAAATTGGACAATCTCATAAGAAGTATGAGGGTTTCGGAAGAAAACTCATCTATTACAAAGTGATTTCATTTCTAATAACTTATTTTAACTCTATACTTTTTGTGTGTTCAATATTCACCATTCAAAGGCACATCACCAATTTTCAACCCTTTCTGACTTCATTTGATATTTTTCATGCATTTAATGATTTATTTTGAGCTAAATGAACATGCGTTTGAAAAGCATTACAAATGAACTCTGAAAAGGTTGTAACTTGGCATGACAACATAATTTCACTCACATAGCAACTTGTAAAGACTTGAGAGGGTTACGGCAAAAACTGGATGCACTTCCTGTACAAATTGGACAATCTCGTAAGAAGTATGAGGGTTTCGGACGGAAACTCATCTATTACAAAGGGATTTCATTTTTAATAACTTATTTTAACTCCATACTTTTTGTGTGTTTAATATGCACATTTCGAAGGCACATCGCCAATTTTCAACCCTTTCTGACATCATTTATTATTTTTCATGCATGTAATGATTTATTTTGAGCGAAATGACCCTGAGTTTGAAAAGCCTTACAAATCAACTCTGAAAAGGTTGTAACTTGGAATGACATAATAATTTCACCCACATAGCAACTTGTAAAGAGTTGAGAGGGTTACGGCAAAAACTGGATGCACTTCTTGTACAAATTGGACAATCTCATAAGAAGTATGAGGATTTCGGATGAAAACTCATCTATTACACAGGGATTTCATTTTTAATACCTTATTTTAAGTCCATACTTTTTGTGTGTTCAATATGCACCATTCAAAGGAACATCACCAATTTTCAACCATTTCTGAGTTCATTTGATTATTTTCAGGCATTTAATGATTTATTTTGAGCTCAATGACCCTGAGTTTGAAAAGCATTACAAATGAACTGTGAAAAGGTCGTAACTTGGCATGACATCATAATTTCACCCACATAGGTACTTGTAAAGAGTTGAGAGGGTTACGGCAAAAACTAGATTCACTTCGTGTACAACTTGGACAATCTCATAAGAAGTATGAGGGTTTCGAACGAAAACTCATCTATTACAAAGGGATTTCATTTTTCATAACTTATTTTAACTCCATACTTTTTGTGTGTTCAATATTCACCATTCAAAGGCACATCACCAATTTTCAACCCTTTGTGACTTGATTTGATATTTTTCATGCATTTGACGATTTGTTTTTAGCTAAATGGCCCTGAGTTTGAAAAGCATTACAAATAAACTCTGAAAAGGTTGTAACTTGGCATGACATCATAATTTCACCCACGTAGCAACTTCTAAAGAGTTGATAGGGTTGCGTCAAAAACTGGATGCACTTCGTGTACAAATTGGACAATCTCATAGGAAGTATGAGGGTTTCGGACGAAAACTCATCTATTACAATGGGATTTCATTTTTAATAACTTATTTTAACTCCATATTTTTGTGTCTTTAATATGCACCATTCAAAGGCACATCACCAATTTTCAACTCATTCTGACTTCATTTCATATTTTTCATGCATTTAATGATTTATTTTGAGCTCAATGACCATGAGTTTGAAAAGCATTACAAATGAACTATGATAAGGTTCTAACTTGGCATGACATCGTAATTTCAACCACATAGCAAATTGTAAAGAGTTGAGAGGGTTACGGCAAAAACTGGATGCACTTCCTGTACAACTTGGACAATCTCATAAGAAGTAGGAGGGTTTCGGACGAAAACTCATCTATTACAAAGGGATTTCGTTTTTAATAACTTATTTTAACTCCATACTTTTTCTGTGTTCAATATGCACCGTTCAAAGGAACATCACAAATTTTCAACCCTTTCTGACTTCATTTGATATTTTTCATGCATTTGATGATTTACTTTGAGCTAAATGACCCTGAGTTTGAAAAGCATTACAAATGAACTCTGAAAAGGTTGTAACTTGGCAAGACATCATAATTTTACCCACATAGCAACTGGTAAAGAGTTGAGAGGGTTACGGCAAAAACTGGATGCACTTCGTGTACAAATTGGACAATCTCATAAGAAGTATGAGGGTTTCGGAAGAAAACTCATCTATTACAAAGTGATTTCATTTCTAATAACTTATTTTAACTCTATACTTTTTGTGTGTTCAATATTCACCATTCAAAGGCACATCACCAATTTTCAACCCTTTCTGACTTCATTTGATATTTTTCATGCATTTAATGATTTATTTTGAGCTAAATGAACATGCGTTTGAAAAGCATTACAAATGAACTCTGAAAAGGTTGTAACTTGGCATGACAACATAATTTCACTCACATAGCAACTTGTAAAGACTTGAGAGGGTTACGGCAAAAACTGGATGCACTTCCTGTACAAATTGGACAATCTCGTAAGAAGTATGAGGGTTTCGGACGGAAACTCATCTATTACAAAGGGATTTCATTTTTAATAACTTATTTTAACTCCATACTTTTTGTGTGTTTAATATGCACATTTCGAAGGCACATCGCCAATTTTCAACCCTTTCTGACATCATTTATTATTTTTCATGCATGTAATGATTTATTTTGAGCGAAATGACCCTGAGTTTGAAAAGCCTTACAAATCAACTCTGAAAAGGTTGTAACTTGGAATGACATAATAATTTCACCCACACAGCAACTTGTAAAGAGTTGAGAGGGTTACGGCAAAAACTGGATGCACTTCTTGTACAAATTGGACAATCTCATAAGAAGTATGAGGATTTCGGATGAAAACTCATCTATTACACAGGGATTTCATTTTTAATACCTTATTTTAAGTCCATACTTTTTGTGTGTTCAATATGCACCATTCAAAGGAACATCACCAATTTTCAACCATTTCTGAGTTCATTTGATTATTTTCAGGCATTTAATGATTTATTTTGAGCTCAATGACCCTGAGTTTGAAAAGCATTACAAATGAACTGTGAAAAGGTCGTAACTTGGCATGACATCATAATTTCACCCACATAGGTACTTGTAAAGAGTTGAGAGGGTTACGGCAAAAACTAGATTCACTTCGTGTACAACTTGGACAATCTCATAAGAAGTATGAGGGTTTCGAACGAAAACTCATCTATTACAAAGGGATTTCATTTTTCATAACTTATTTTAACTCCATACTTTTTGTGTGTTCAATATTCACCATTCAAAGGCACATCACCAATTTTCAACCCTTTGTGACTTGATTTGATATTTTTCATGCATTTGACGATTTGTTTTTAGCTAAATGGCCCTGAGTTTGAAAAGCATTACAAATAAACTCTGAAAAGGTTGTAACTTGGCATGACATCATAATTTCACCCACGTAGCAACTTCTAAAGAGTTGATAGGGTTGCGTCAAAAACTGGATGCACTTCGTGTACAAATTGGACAATCTCATAGGAAGTATGAGGGTTTCGGACGAAAACTCATCTATTACAATGGGATTTCATTTTTAATAACTTATTTTAACTCCATATTTTTGTGTCTTTAATATGCACCATTCAAAGGCACATCACCAATTTTCAACTCATTCTGACTTCATTTCATATTTTTCATGCATTTAATGATTTATTTTGAGCTCAATGACCATGAGTTTGAAAAGCATTACAAATGAACTATGATAAGGTTCTAACTTGGCATGACATCGTAATTTCAACCACATAGCAAATTGTAAAGAGTTGAGAGGCTTACGGCAAAAACTAGATGCACTTCCTGTACAACTTGGACAATCTCATAAGAAGTAGGAGGGTTTCGGACGAAAACTCATCTATTACAAAGGGATTTCATTTTTAATAACTTATTTTAACTCCATACTTTTTCTGTGTTCAATATGCACCGTTCAAAGGAACATCACAAATTTTCAACCCTTTCTGACTTCATTTGATATTTTTCATGCATTTGATGATTTACTTTGAGCTAAATGACCCTGAGTTTGAAAAGCATTACAAATGAACTCTGAAAAGGTTGTAACTTGGCAAGACATCATAATTTCACCCACATAGCAACTGGTAAAGAGTTGAGAGGGTTACGGCAAAAACTGGATGCACTTCGTGTACAAATTGGACAATCTCATAAGAAGTATGAGGGTTTCGGAAGAAAACTCATCTATTACAAAGTGATTTCATTTCTAATAACTTATTTTAACTCTATACTTTTTGTGTGTTCAATATTCACCATTCAAAGGCACATCACCAATTTTCAACCCTTTCTGACTTCATTTGATATTTTTCATGCATTTAATGATTTATTTTGAGCTAAATGAACATGCGTTTGAAAAGCATTACAAATGAACTCTGAAAAGGTTGTAACTTGGCATGACAACATAATTTCACTCACATAGCAACTTGTAAAGACTTGAGAGGGTTACGGCAAAAACTGGATGCACTTCCTGTACAAATTGGACAATCTCGTAAGAAGTATGAGGGTTTCGGACGGAAACTCATCTATTACAAAGGGATTTCATTTTTAATAACTTATTTTAACTCCATACTTTTTGTGTGTTTAATATGCACATTTCGAAGGCACATCGCCAATTTTCAACCCTTTCTGACATCATTTATTATTTTTCATGCATGTAATGATTTATTTTGAGCGAAATGACCCTGAGTTTGAAAAGCCTTACAAATCAACTCTGAAAAGGTTGTAACTTGGAATGACATAATAATTTCACCCACATAGCAACTTGTAAAGAGTTGAGAGGGTTACGGCAAAAACTGGATGCACTTCTTGTACAAATTGGACAATCTCATAAGAAGTATGAGGATTTCGGATGAAAACTCATCTATTACACAGGGATTTCATTTTTAATAACTTATTTTAAGTCCATACTTTTTGTGTGTTCAATATGCACCATTCAAAGGAACATCACCAATTTTCAACCATTTCTGAGTTCATTTGATTATTTTCAGGCATTTAATGATTTATTTTGAGCTCAATGACCCTGAGTTTGAAAAGCATTACAAATGAACTGTGAAAAGGTCGTAACTTGGCATGACATCATAATTTCACCCACATAGGTACTTGTAAAGAGTTGAGAGGGTTACGGCAAAAACTAGATTCACTTCGTGTACAACTTGGACAATCTCATAAGAAGTATGAGGGTTTCGAACGAAAACTCATCTATTACAAAGGGATTTCATTTTTCATAACTTATTTTAACTCCATACTTTTTGTGTGTTCAATATTCACCATTCAAAGGCACATCACCAATTTTCAACCCTTTGTGACTTGATTTGATATTTTTCATGCATTTGACGATTTGTTTTTAGCTAAATGGCCCTGAGTTTGAAAAGCATTACAAATAAACTCTGAAAAGGTTGTAACTTGGCATGACATCATAATTTCACCCACGTAGCAACTTCTAAAGAGTTGATAGGGTTGCGTCAAAAACTGGATGCACTTCGTGTACAAATTGGACAATCTCATAGGAAGTATGAGGGTTTCGGACGAAAACTCATCTATTACAATGGGATTTCATTTTTAATAACTTATTTTAACTCCATATTTTTGTGTCTTTAATATGCACCATTCAAAGGCACATCACCAATTTTCAACTCATTCTGACTTCATTTCATATTTTTCATGCATTTAATGATTTATTTTGAGCTCAATGACCATGAGTTTGAAAAGCATTACAAATGAACTATGATAAGGTTCTAACTTGGCATGACATCGTAATTTCAACCACATAGCAAATTGTAAAGAGTTGAGAGGGTTACGGCAAAAACTGGATGCACTTCCTGTACAACTTGGACAATCTCATAAGAAGTAGGAGGGTTTCGGACGAAAACTCATCTATTACAAAGGGATTTCGTTTTTAATAACTTATTTTAACTCCATACTTTTTCTGTGTTCAATATGCACTGTTCAAAGGAACATCACAAATTTTCAACCCTTTCTGACTTCATTTGATATTTTTCATGCATTTGATGATTTACTTTGAGCTAAATGACCCTGAGTTTGAAAAGCATTACAAATGAACTCTGAAAAGGTTGTAACTTGGCAAAACATCATAATTTCACCCACATAGCAACTGGTAAAGAGTTGAGAGGGTTACGGCAAAAACTGGATGCACTTCGTGTACAAATTGGACAATCTCATAAGAAGTATGAGGGTTTCGGAAGAAAACTCATCTATTACAAAGTGATTTCATTTCTAATAACTTATTTTAACTCTATACTTTTTGTGTGTTCAATATTCACCATTCAAAGGCACATCACCAATTTTCAACCCTTTCTGACTTCATTTGATATTTTTCATGCATTTAATGATTTATTTTGAGCTAAATGAACATGCATTTGAAAAGCATTACAAATGAACTCTGAAAAGGTTGTAACTTGGCATGACAACATAATTTCACTCACATAGCAACTTGTAAAGACTTGAGAGGGTTACGGCAAAAACTGGATGCACTTCCTGTACAAATTGGACAATCTCGTAAGAAGTATGAGGGTTTCGGACGGAAACTCATCTATTACAAAGGGATTTCATTTTTAATAACTTATTTTAACTCCATACTTTTTGTGTGTTTAATATGCACATTTCGAAGGCACATCGCCAATTTTCAACCCTTTCTGACATCATTTATTATTTTTCATGCATCTAATGATTTATTTTGAGCGAAATGACCCAGAGTCTGAAAAGCATTACAAACGAACTCTGAAAAGGTTGTAACTTGGCATGACATCATAATTTCACCCAGATAGCAACTTGTAAAGACTTGAGAGGGTTACGGCAAAAACTGGATGCACTTCCTGTACAAATTGGATAATCTCGTAAGAAGTATGAGGGTTTCGGACGAAAACTCATCTATTACAAAGGGATTTCATTTTTAATAACTTATTTTAACTCCGTACTTTTTGTGTTTTCAATATGCACCATTCAAAGGCACATCACCAATTTTCAACCCTTTCTGACTTCATTTGTTATTTTTCATTCATTTAATGATTTGTTTTGAGCTAATTGACCCTGAGTTTGAACATCATTACAAATAAACTCCGAAAAGGTTTTAACTTGGCATGACATCATAATTTCACCCACATAGAAAGTTGTAAAGAGTTGAGAGGGTTACGGAAAAAACTGGATGCACTTCGTGTAAAAATTGGACAATCTCATCAGAAGTATGAGGGTTTCGCACGAAAACTCATCTATTACAAAGGGATTTTATTTTTAATAACTTATTTTAACTCCGTACTTTTTGTGTTTTCAATATGCACAATTCAAAGGCACATCTCCAATTTTCAACACTTTCTTACTTCATTTGATATTTTTCATGCATTTAATGATTTGTTTTTAGCTAAATGACCCTGAGTTGGAAAAGCATTACAAATGAACTCTGAAAAGGTTGTAACTTGGCATGACATCATAATTTCACCCACATAGCAACTTCTAAAGAGTTGAGAGGGTTACGGCCAAAACTGGATGCACTTCGTGTACAACTTGGAAAATCTCATAAGAAGTATGAGGGTTTCGGACGAAAACTCATCTATTACAACAGGATTTCATTTTTAATAACTTATTTTAACTCCATTCTTTTTACGTGTTCAATACGCACCATTCAAAGGCACATCACCAATTTTCAACCCTTTCTGACTTCATTTGATATTTTTCATGCATTTAAGGATTTATTTTGAGATAAATGAACCAGAGTTTGAAAAGCATTACAAATGAACTCTGAAAAGGTTGTAACTTGGCATGACATCATAATTTCACCCACATAGCAACTTCTAAAGAGTTGAGAGGGTTACATCAAAAACTAGATGCACTTCCTGTACAAATTGGACAATCTCATAAGAAGTATGAGGGTTTCGGACGAAAACTCATCTATTACAAAGGGATTTCAATTTTAATAACTTATTGTAACTCCATACTTTTTGTGTGATCAATACGCACCATTCAAAGGCACATCACCAATTTTCAACCCTTTTTGACTTCATTTGATATTTTTCATGCATTTAATGATTTGTTTTGAGCTAAATGACCCTGAGTTTGAAAAGCATTACAAATAAACACTGAAAAGGTTGTAACCTTGCATGACATCATAATTTCATCCACATAGCAACTTGTAAAGAGTTGACAGGGTTACGGCAAAAACTGGATGCACTTCGTGTACAAATTGGACAATCTCATAAGAAGTATGAGCGTTCCGGACGAAAACTCATCTATTACAAAGGGATTTCATTTTTAATAACTTACTTTAACTCCGTACTTTTTGTGTTTTCAATATGCACAATTCAAAGGCACTTCACATATTTTCAACCCTTTCTGACTTCATTTGATATTTTTCATGCATTTAATGATTTATTTTGAGCTAAATGACCCTGAGTTTGAAAAGCATTACAAATGAACTCTGAAAAGGTTGTAACTTGGCAAGACATCATAATTTCACCCACATAGCAACTGGTAAAGAGTTGAGAGGGTTACGGCAAAAACTGGATGCACTTCGTGTACAAATTGGACAATCTCATAAGAAGTATGAGGGTTTCGGAAGAAAACTCATCTATTACAAAGGGATTTCATTTCTAATAACTTATTTTAACTCCATACTTTTTGTGTGTTCAATATTCACCATTCAAAGGCACATCACCAATTTTCAACCCTTTCTGACTTCATTTGATATTTTTCATGCATTTAATGATTTATTTTGAGCTAAATGAACATGCGTTTGAAAAGCATTACAAATGAACTCTGAAAAGGTTGTAACTTGGCATGACAACATAATTTCACTCACATAGCAACTTGTAAAGACTTGAGAGGGTTACGGCAAAAACTGGATGCACTTCCTGTACAAATTGGACAATCTCGTAAGAAGTATGAGGGTTTCGGACGGAAACTCATCTATTACAAAGGGATTTCATTTTTAATAACTTATTTTAACTCCATACTTTTTGTGTGTTTAATATGCACATTTCGAAGGCACATCGCCAATTTTCAACCCTTTCTCACATCATTTATTATTTTTCATGCATCTAATTATTTATTTTGAGCGAAATGACCCAGAGTCTGAAAAGCATTACAAACGAACTCTGAAAAGGTTGTAACTTGGCATGACATCATAATTTCACACAGACAACAACTTGTAAAGACTTGAGAGGGTTACGGCAAAAACTGGATGCACTTCCTGTACAAATTGGATAATCTCGTAAGAAGTATGAGGGTTTCGGACGAAAACTCATCTATTACAAAGGGATTTCATTTTTAATAACTTATTTTAACTCCGTACTTTTTGTGTTTTCAATATGCACCATTCAAAGGCACATCACCAATTTTTAACCCTTTCTGACTTCATTTGTTATTTTTCATTCATTTAATGATTTGTTTTGAGCTAATTGACCCTGAGTTTGAACATCATTACAAATAAACTCCGAAAAGGTTTTAACTTGGCATGACATCATAATTTCACCCACATAGAAAGTTGTAAAGAGTTGAGAGGGTTACGGAAAAAACTGGATGCACTTCGTGTACAAATTGGACAATCTCATCAGAAGTATGAGGGTTTCGCACGAAAACTCATCTATTACAAAGGGATTTTATTTTTAATAACTTATTTTAACTCCGTACTTTTTGTGTTTTCAATATGCACAATTCAAAGGCACATCTCCAATTTTCAACACTTTCTGACTTCATTTGATATTTTTCATGCATTTAATGATTTGTTTTTAGCTAAATGACCCTGAGTTGGAAAAGCATTACAAATGAACTCTGAAAAGGTTGTAACTTGGCATGACATCATAATTTCACCCACATAGCAACTTCTAAAGAGTTGAGAGGGTTACATCAAAAACTAGATGCACTTCCTGTACAAATTGGACAATCTCATAAGAAGTATGAGGGTTTCGGACGAAAACTCATCTATTACAAAGGGATTTCATTTCTAATAACTTATTTTAACTCCATACTTTTTGTGTGTTCAATATTCACCATTCAAAGGCACATCACCAATTTTCAACCCTTTCTGACTTCATTTGATATTTTTCATGCATTTCATGATTTATTTTGAGCTAAATGAACATGCGTTTGAAAAGCATTACAAATGAACTCTGAAAAGGTTGTAACTTGGCATGACAACATAATTTCACTCACATAGCAACTAGTAAAGACTTGAGAGGGTTACGGCAAAAACTGGATGCACTTCCTGTACAAATTGGACAATCTCGTAAGAAGTATGAGGGTTTCGGACGGAAACTCATCTATTACAAAGGGATTTCATTTTTAATAACTTATTTTAACTCCATACTTTTTGTGTGTTTAATATGCACATTTCGAAGGCACATCGCCAATTTTCAACCCTTTCTGACATCATTTATTATTTTTCATGCATCTAATGATTTATTTTGAGCGAAATGACCTAGAGTCTGAAAAGCATTACAAACGAACTCTGAAAAGGTTGTAACTTGGCATGACATCATAATTTCACCCAGATAGCAACTTGTAAAGACTTGAGAGGGTTACGGCAAAAACTGGATGCACTTCCGGTACAAATTGGATAATCTCGTAAGAAGTATGAGGGTTTCGGACGAAAACTCATCTATTACAAAGGGATTTCATTTTTAATAACTTATTTTAACTCCGTACTTTTTGTGTTTTCAATATGCACCATTCAAAGGCACATCACCAATTTTCAACCCTTTCTGACTTCATTTGTTATTTTTCATTCATTTAATGATTTGTTTTGAGCTAATTGACCCTGAGTTTGAACATCATTACAAATAAACTCCGAAAAAGTTTTAACTTGGCATGACATCATAATTTCACCCACATAGAAAGTTGTAAAGAGTTGAGAGGGTTACGGAAAAAACTGGATGCACTTCGTGTAAAAATTGGACAATCTCATCAGAAGTATGTGGGTTTCGCACGAAAACTCATCTATTACAAAGGGATTTTATTTTTAATAACTTATTTTAACTCCGTACTTTTTGTGTTTTCAATAGGCACAATTCCAAGGCACATCTCCAATTTTCAACACTTTCTGACTTCATTTGATATTTTTCATGCATTTAATGATTTGTTTTTAGCTAAATGACCCTGAGTTGGAAAAGCATTACAAATGAACTCTGAAAAGGTTGTAACTTGGCATGACATCATAATTTCACCCACATAGCAACTTCTAAAGAGTTGAGAGGGTTACGGCCAAAACTGGATGCACTTCGTGTACAACTTGGAAAATCTCATAAGAAGTATGAGGGTTTCGGACGAAAACTCATCTATTACAACGGGATTTCATTTTTAATAACTTATTTTAACTCCATTCTTTTTACGTGTTCAATACGCACCATTCAAAGGCACATCACCAATTTTTATCCCTTTCTGACTTCATTTGATATTTTTCATGCATTTAAGGATTTATTTTGAGATAAATGACCCAGAGTTTGAAAAGCATTACAAATGAACTCTGAAAAGGTTGTAACTTGGCATGACATCATAATTTCACCCACATAGAAACTTCGAAAGAGTTGAGAGGGTTACATCAAAAACTAGATGCACTTCCTGTACAAATTGGACAATCTCATAAGAAGTATGAGGGTTTCGGACGAAAACTCATCTATTACAAAGGGATTTCAATTTTAATAACTTATTGTAACTCCATCCTTTTTGTGTGATCAATACGCACCATTCAAAGGCACATCACCAATTTTCAACCCTTTCTGACTTCATTTGATATTTTTCATGCATTTAATGATTTGTTTTGAGCTAAATGACCCTGAGTTTGAAAAGCATTACAAATAAACACTGAAAAGGTTGAAACCTTGCATGACATCATAATTTCATCCACATAGCAACTTGTAAAGAGTTGACAGGGTTACGGCAAAAACTGGATGCACTTCGTGTACAAATTGGACAATCTCATAAGAAGTATGAGCGTTCCGGACGAAAACTCATCTATTACAAAGGGATTTCATTTTTAATAACTTACTTTAACTCCGTACTTTTTGTGTTTTCAATATGCACAATTCAAAGGCACTTCACATATTTTCAACCCTTTCTGACTTCATTTGATATTTTTCATGCATTTAATGATTTATTTTGAGCTAAATGACCCTGAGTTTGAAAAGCATTACAAATGAACTCTGAAAAGGTTGTAACTTGGCAAGACATCATAATTTCACCCACATAGCAACTGGTAAAGAGTTGAGAGGGTTACGGCAAAAACTGGATGCACTTCGTGTACAAATTGGACAATCTCATAAGAAGTATGAGGGTTTCGGAAGAAAACTCATCTATTACAAAGGGATTTCATTTCTAATAACTTATTTTAACTCCATACTTTTTGTGTGTTCAATATTCACCATTCAAAGGCACATCACCAATTTTCAACCCTTTCTGACTTCATTTGATATTTTTCATGCATTTAATGATTTATTTTGACCTAATGAACATGCGTTTGAAAAGCATTACAAATGAACTCTGAAAAGGTTGTAACTTGGCATGACAACATAATTTCACTCACATAGCAACTTGTAAAGACTTGAGAGGGTTACGGCAAAAACTGGATGCACTTCCTGTACAAATTGGACAATCTCGTAAGAAGTATGAGGGTTTCGGACGGAAACTCATCTATTACAAAGGGATTTCATTTTTAATAACTTATTTTAACTCCATACTTTTTGTGTGTTTAATATGCACATTTCGAAGGCACATCGCCAATTTTCAACCCTTTCTGACATCATTTATTATTTTTCATGCATCTAATGATTTATTTTGAGCGAAATGACCCAGAGTCTGAAAAGCATTACAAACGAACTCTGAAAAGGTTGTAACTTGGCATGACATCATAATTTCACCCAGATAGCAACTTGTAAAGACTTGAGAGGGTTACGGCAAAAACTGGATGCACTTCCTGTACAAATTGGATAATCTCGTAAGAAGTATGAGGGTTTCGGACGAAAACTCATCTATTACAAAGGGATTTCATTTTTAATAACTTATTTTAACTCCGTACTTTTTGTGTTTTCAATATGCACCATTCAAAGGCACATCACCAATTTTTAACCCTTTCTGACTTCATTTGTTATTTTTCATTCATTTAATGATTTGTTTTGAGCTAATTGACCCTGAGTTTGAACATCATTACAAATAAACTCCGAAAAGGTTTTAACTTGGCATGACATCATAATTTCACCCACATAGAAAGTTGTAAAGAGTTGAGAGGGTTACGGAAAAAACTGGATGCACTTCGTGTACAAATTGGACAATCTCATCAGAAGTATGAGGGTTTCGCACGAAAACTCATCTATTACAAAGGGATTTTATTTTTAATAACTTATTTTAACTCCGTACTTTTTGTGTTTTCAATATGCACAATTCAAAGGCACATCTCCAATTTTCAACACTTTCTGACTTCATTTGATATTTTTCATGCATTTAATGATTTGTTTTTAGCTAAATGACCCTGAGTTGGAAAAGCATTACAAATGAACTCTGAAAAGGTTGTAACTTGGCATGACATCATAATTTCACCCACATAGCAACTTCTAAAGAGTTGAGAGGGTTACGGCCAAAACTGGATGCACTTCGTGTACAACTTGGAAAATCTCATAAGAAGTATGAGGGTTTCGGACCAAAACTCATCTATTACAACGGGATTTCATTTTTAATAACTTATTTTAACTCCATTCTTTTTACGTGTTCAATACGCACCATTCAAAGGCACATCACCAATTTTCAACCCTTTCTGACTTCATTTGATATTTTTCATGCATTTAAGGATTTATTTTGAGATAAATGACCCAGAGTTTGAAAACCACTACAAATGAACTCTGAAAAGGTTGTAACTTGGCATGACATCATAATTTCACCCACATAGCAACTTCTAAAGAGTTGAGAGGGTTACATCAAAAACTAGATGCACTTCCTGTACAAATTGGACAATCTCATAAGAAGTATGAGGGTTTCGGACGAAAACTCATCTATTACAAAGGGATTTCAATTTTAATAACTTATTGTAACTCCATACTTTTTGTGTGATCAATACGCACCATTCAAAGGCACATCACCAATTTTCAACCCTTTCTGACTTCATTTGATATTTTTCATGCATTTAATGATTTGTTTTGAGCTAAATGACCCTGAGTTTGAAAAGCATTACAAATAAACACTCAAAAGGTTGTAACCTTGCATGACATCATAATTTCATCCACATAGCAACTTGTAAAGAGTTGACATGGTTACGGCAAAAACTGGATGCATTTCGTGTACAAATTGGACAATCTCATAAGAAGTATGAGCGTTCTGGACGAAAACTCATCTATTACAAAGGGATTTCATTTTTAATAACTTACTTTAAATCCGTACTTTTTGTGTTTTCAATATGCACAATTCAAAGGCACATCACATATTTTCAACCCTTTCTGACTTCATTTGATATTTTTCATGCATTTAATGATTTATTTTGAGCTAAATGACTCTGAGTTTGAAAAGCAATACAAATGAACTCTAAAAAGGTTGTAACTTGGCATGACATCATAATTTCACCGACACAGAAACTCCTAAGGAGTTGAGAGGGTTATGTCAAAAACTGGATGCACTTCCTGTACAAATTGGACAATCTCATAAGAAGTATCAGGGTTTCGGACGAAAACTCATCTATTACAAAGGGATTTCATTTTTAATAACGTATTTTAACTCCATACTTTTTGTGTGTTCAATATGCAGCATTCAAAGGAACATCACCATTTTTCAACCCTTTCTGACTTCATTTGATATTTTTCATGCATTTAATGATTTATTTTGAGCTAAATGACCCTGAGTTTGAAAAGCATTACAAATGAACTCTGAAAAGGTTGTAACTTGGCATGACATCATAATTTCACCCACATAGCAACTTCTAAAGAGTTGATAGGGTTACGTCAAAAACTGGATGCACTTCCTGTACAAATTGTACAATCTCATAAGAAGTATGAGGGTTTCGGACGAAAACTCATCTATTACAAAGGGATTTCATTTTTAATAGCTTATTTTCACTCCATATTTTTGTGTCTTCAATATGCACCATTCAAAGGCACATCACCAATTTTCAACTCATTCTGACTTCATTTTATATTTTCATGCATTTAATGATTTATTTTGAGCTCAATGACCATGAGTTTGAACAGCATTACAAATGAACTATGATAAGGTTCTAACTTGGCATGACATCATAATTTCACCCACATAGCAAATTGTAAAGAGTTGAGAGGGTTACGGCAAAAACTGGATGCACTTCCTGTACAACTTGGACAATCTCAAAAGAAGTAGGAGGGTTTCGGACGAAAACTCATCTATTACAAAGGAATTTCATTTTTAATAACTTATTTTAACTCCATACTTTTTGTGTGTTCAATATGCACCATTCAAAGGAACATCACCAATTTTCAACCGTTTCTGACTTCATTTGATTATTTTCATGCATTGAATGATTTATTTTGAGCTAAATGACCCTGAGTTCGAAAAGCATTACAAATGAACTCTGAAAAGGTTGTAACTTGGCATGACATCATAATATTACCCACATAGCTACCTGTAAATTGTTGAGAGGGTTACAGCAAAAACTGGATGCACTTCCTGTACAAATTGGACAATCTCATAAGAAGTATGAGGGTTTCGGAAGAAAACTCATCTATTACAAAGGGATTTCATTTTTAATAACTTATCTGAACTCCATAGTTTTTGTGCGTTCAATATGCACCATTCAAAGGAACATCACAAATTTTCAACCCTTTCTGACTTCATTGATATTTTTCATGCATTTAATGATTTATTTTGAGCTAAATGACCCTGAGTTCGAAAAGCATTACAAATGAACTCTGAAAAGGTTGTAACTTGGCATGACATCATAATTTCACCCACATAGCTACTTGTAAAATACAAATGAACTCTGGAAAGGTTCTAACTTGGCATGACATCATAATTTCACCCACATAGAACCTTTTAAAGAGTTGAGAGGGTTATGGCAAAAACTGGATGCACTTCCTGTACAAATTGGAAGATCTCATAAGAAGTATGAGGGTTTCGGACGAAAACACATCTATTACAAAGGGTTGTCATTTTTAATATATTATTTTAACTCCATACTTTTTGTGTGTTCAATATGTACCATTCAAAGGCACATCATCAATTTTCAACCCTTTCTGACTTCATTTGATATTTTTCATGCATTTAATGATTTATTTTGAGCTAGATGACCCTGAATTTGAAAAGTAGTACAAATGAACTCTGGAAAGGTTCGAACTTTGCATGACATCATAATTTCACCCACATGGCAACTTATAAAGAGTTGAGACGGTTACGGCAAAAACTGGATGCACTTCGTGTACGAATTGGACAATCTTAAAAGAAGTATGAGGGTTCCGAACGAAAACTCATCTATTACAAAGGGATTTAATTTTTAATAACTTATTTTAACTCCATAATTTTTGTCAGTTTAATATGCACCATTCAAAGGCACATCATAAATTTTCAAACCTTTCTCACTTCAGTTGATATTTTCCATGCATCTAATGATTTATTTTGAGCTAAATGACCCTGAATTTGAAAAGCAGTACAAATGAACTCTGGAAAGGTTCTAAGTTGGCATGACATCATAATTTCACCCACATAGCAACTGATAAAGAGTTGAGTGGGTTACGGCAAAAACTGGATGCACTTCGTGTACAAATTGGACAATCTCATAAGAAGTATGAGGGTTTCGGACGGAAACTCATCTATTACAGAGGGATTTCATTTTGACAACTTATTTTAACTCCATACTTTTTGTATGTTCAATATGGACCATTCAAAGGGAGATCATCAATTTTCAACCCTTTCTGAGTTCATTTGATCTTTTTCAAGCATTTAATGATTTATTTGGAGCTAGATGATTCTGAATTTGAAAAGCAGTACAAATGAACTCTGGAAAGGTTCTAACTGGCCATGACATCATAATTTCACCCGCATAGCAACTTATAAAGAGGTGAGAGGGGTACAACAAAAATTGGATGCACTTCGTGTACAAATTAGACAAAGTCACAAGAAGTATGAGGGTTTCGGACGAAAACTCATCTATTACAAAGGGTTTTCATTTTTAATAACTTATTTTAACTCCATACTTTTTGTGTGTTTAATATGCACCATTCAAAGGCACATCATCAATTTTCATCCTTTTCTGACTTCATTTGATATTTTTTCATGCATTTAATGATTTCTTTTGAGCTAGCTGACCCTGAATTTGAAAAGCAGTACAAATGAACTCTCGAAATGTTCTAACTTGGCATGACATCATAATTTCACCCACATAACAACTTATAAAGAGTTGAGAGGGTTACGGCAAAAACTGGATGCACTTCGTGTACAAATTGGAAGATCTCATAAGAAGTATGATGGTTTTGGACGAAAACTCATCCAATACAAAGGGATTACGTTTTTAAAAACTTATTTTAACTCCATACTTTTTGTGTGTTTAATATGCACCATTCAAAGGGACATCATCAATTTTCAACCCTCTCTGACTTCATTTCAAAATTTTCTTGCATTTAATGATTTATTTTGAGCTAGATGACACTGAATTTGAAAAGCAGTACAAATGAACTCTGGAAAGGTTCTAACTTGGCATGACATCATAATTTCACCCACATAGCAACTTACAAAGAGTTGAGATGGTTACGGCAAAAACTGGATGCACTTCGTGTACAAATTGGAAGATCTCTTAAGAAGTATGAGGGTTTTGGACGAAAACTCATCTAATACAAAGGGATTTCGTTTTTTAAAACTTATTTTAACTCCATACTTTGTGTGTGTTTAATATACACCATTCAAAGGGACATCATCAATTTTCAACCCTCTCTGACTTCATTTCACATTTTTCTTGCATTTAATGATTTGTTTTGAGCTAGATGACACTGAATTTGAAAAGCAGTACAAATGAACTCTGGAAAGGTTCTAACTTGGCATGACATCATAATTTCACCCACATAGCAACTTACAAAGAGTTGAGATGGTTACGGCAAAAACTGGATGCACTTCGTGTACAAATTGGAAGATCTTATAAGAAGTATGATGGTTTAGGATGAAAACTCATCTATTACAAAGGGATTTCATTTTTAATGACTTATTTTAACTCCATACTTTTTGTGTGTTCAATATGCACCATTCAAAGGGACATCATGAATTTTCCACCCTTTCTGACTTCATTTGATATTTTTCATCCATTTAATGATTTATTTTGAGCTAGATGACCCTGAGTTGGAAAAGCATTATGAATGAACTCTGAAAAGGTTCTTACTTGGCATGACAACATAATTTCACCCACATAGCAACTTATAAAGAGTTGAGAGGGTTACGGAAAAAACTGGATGCACTTCGTGTACAAATTGGACAATCTTATAAAAAGTATGAGGGTTTCGGACGAAAACTCATCTATTACAAAGGGATTTCATTTTTAATAACTTATTTCAACTCCATACTTTTTTTGTGTTCAATATGCACCATTCAACGGGACATCATCAATTTTCAACCCTTTCTGACTTCATTTGATATTTTTCATGCATTTAAAGATTTATTTTTAGCTAGATGACCCAGAATTTGAAAAGCAGTACAAATTAACTCTGGAAAGGTTCTAACTTGGCATGACATCATAATTTCACCCACATGGCAACTTATAAGGAGTTGGGAGGGTTACTGCAAAAACTGGATGCCCTTCGTGTACAAATTGGACAATCTTATAAGAAGTATGAGGGTTTCGGACGAAAACTCATCTATTACAAAGGGATTTCATTTTTAATAACTTATTTTAACTCCATACTTTTTGAGTGTTTAATATGCACAATTCAAAGGCACATCATCAATTTTCCACCCTTTCTGACTTCATTTGATATTTTTCATGCATTTAATTATTTATTTTGACCTAGATGACCCTGAATTTGAAAAGCAGTACAAATGAACTCTGGAAAGGTTCTAACTTGGCATGACATCATCATTTCACCCACATAGCAACTTATAACGAGTTGAGAGGGTTACGACAAAAACTGGATGCACTTCGTGTAAAAATTGGACAATCTTATAAAAAGTATGATGGTTTCGGACGAAAACTCATCTATTACAAAGGTATTTCATTTTTAATAACTTATTTTAACTCCATACTTTTTGTGTGTTCAATATTTACCATTCAAAGGCACATCATCAATTTTCAACCTTTCTGACTTCATTTGATTTTTTTCATGCATTTAATGATTTATTTTGAGCTAGATGACCCTGAATTTGAAAAGCAGTACAAATGAACTCTGGAAAGGGTCTAACTTGGCATGACATCATAATTTCACCCACATAGCAACTTATAAATAGTTGAGAGGGTTACGACAAAAACTGGATGCACTTCGTGTACAAATTGGACAATCTCATAAGAAGTATGAGGGTTTCGGACGAAAACACATCTATTACAAAGGGTTTTAGTTTTTAATAACTTATTTTAACTCCATACTTTTTGTTTGTTTAATATGCATCATTCAAAGGCACAACATCAATTTTCAACCCTTTCTGAATTCATTTGATATTTTCATGCATTTAATGATTTATTTTGAGCTAGATGACCCTGAATTTGAAAAGCAGTACAAATAAACTCTGGAAAGGTTCTAACTTGGCATGACATCATAATATCACCCACATAACAACTTACAAAGAGTTGAGACGGTTACGGCAAAAACAGGATGCATTTCGAGTACAAATTGGAAGATCTCATAACAAGTATGAGGGTTTCGGATGAAAACTCATCTATTACAAAGGGATTTCATTTTTAATAACTTATTTTAACTCCATACTTTTTGTGTGTTCAATATGCACCATTCAAAGGGACATAATAAATTTTAAACCCTTTCTGACTTCATGTGATATTTTTCATGCATTTAATGATTTATTTTGAGCTAGATGACCCTGAATTTGAAAAGCAGTACAAATGAACTCTGGAAAGGTTCTAACTTGGCATGACATCATAATTTCACCCACATAGCAACTTATAAAGAGTTGAGAGGGTTACGGCAAAAAATGGATGCACTTCGTGTACAAATTGGACAATCTCGTAAGAAGTATGAGGGTTGCGGGCGAAAACTCATCTATTACAACGGGTTTTCATTTTTAATAACTTATTTTAACTCCATACTTTTTGTGTGTTTAATATGCACCATTCAAAGGCACATTATCAATTTTCATCCTTTTCTGACTTCATTTGATATTTTTTCATGCATTTAATGATTTATTTTGAGCTAGCTGACCCTGAATTTGAAAAGCAGTACAAATGAACTCTCGAAATGTTCTAACTTGGCATGACATCATAATTTCACCCACATAACAACTTATAAAGAGTTGAGAGGGTTACGGCAAAAACTGGATGCACTTCGTGTACAAATTGGAAGATCTCATAAGAAGTATGATGGTTTTGGACGAAAACTCATCCAATACAAAGGGATTACGTTTTTAAAAACTTATTTTAACTCCATACTTTTTGTGTGTTTAATATGCACCATTCAAAGGGACATCATCAATTTTCAACCCTCTCTGACTTCATTTCAAAATTTTCTTGCATTTAATGATTTATTTTGAGCTAGATGACACTGAATTTGAAAAGCAGTACAAATGAACTCTGGAAAGGTTCTAACTTGGCATGACATCATAATTTCACCCACATAGCAACTTACAAAGAGTTGAGATGGTTACGGCAAAAACTGGATGCACTTCGTGTACAAATTGGAAGATCTCTTAAGAAGTATGAGGGTTTTGGACGAAAACTCATCTAATACAAAGGGATTTCGTTTTTTAAAACTTATTTTAACTCCATACTTTTTGTGTGTTTAATATACACCATTCAAAGGGACATCATCAATTTTCAACCCTCTCTGACTTCATTTCACATTTTTCATGCATTTAATGATTTGTTTTGAGCTAGATGACACTGAATTTGAAAAGCAGTACAAATGAACTCTGGAAAGGTTCTAACTTGGCATGACATCATAATTTCACCCACATAGCAACTTACAAAGAGTTGAGATGGTTACGGCAAAAACTGGATGCACTTCGTGTACAAATTGGAAGATCTTATAAGAAGTATGATGGTTTAGGATGAAAACTCATCTATTACAAAGGGATTTCATTTTTAATGACTTATTTTAACTCCATACTTTTTGTGTGTTCAATATGCACCATTCAAAGGGACAACATGAATTTTCCACCCTTTCTGACTTCATTTGATATTTTTCATCCATTTAATGATTTATTTTGAGCTAGATGACCCTGAGTTGGAAAAGCATTATGAATGAACTCTGAAAAGGTTCTTACTTGGCATGACAACATAATTTCACCCACATAGCAACTTATAAAGAGTTGAGAGGGTTACGGAAAAAACTGGATGCACTTCGTGTACAAATTGGACAATCTTATAAAAAGTATGAGGGTTTCGGACGAAAACTCATCTATTACAAAGGGATTTCATTTTTAATAACTTATTTCAACTCCATACTTTTTTTGTGTTCAATATGCACCATTCAACGGGACATCATCAATTTTCAACCCTTTCTGACTTCATTTGATATTTTTCATGCATTTAAAGATTTATTTTTAGCTAGATGACCCAGAATTTGAAAAGCAGTACAAATTAACTCTGGAAAGGTTCTAACTTGGCATGACATCATAATTTCACCCACATGGCAACTTATAAAGAGTTGGGAGGGTTACTGCAAAAACTTGATGCCCTTCGTGTACAAATTGGACAATCTTATAAGAAGTATGAGGGTTTCGGACGAAAACTCATCTATTACAAAGGGATTTCATTTTTAATAACTTATTTTAACTCCATACTTTTTGAGTGTTTAATATGCACAATTCAAAGGCACATCATCAATTTTCCACCCTTTCTGACTTCATTTGATATTTTTCATGCATTTAATTATTTATTTTGACCTAGATGACCCTGAATTTGAAAAGCAGTACAAATGAACTCTGGAAAGGTTCTAACTTGGCATGACATCATCATTTCACCCACATAGCAACTTATAACGAGTTGAGAGGGTTACGACAAAAACTGGATGCACTTCGTGTAAAAATTGGACAATCTTATAAAAAGTATGATGGTTTCGGACGAAAACTCATCTATTACAAAGGTATTTCATTTTTAATAACTTATTTTAACTCCATACTTTTTGTGTGTTCAATATTTACCATTCAAAGGCACATCATCAATTTTCAACCTTTCTGACTTCATTTGATTTTTTTCATGCATTTAATGATTTATTTTGAGCTAGATGACCCTGAATTTGAAAAGCAGTACAAATGAACTCTGGAAAGGGTCTAACTTGGCATGACATCATAATTTCACCCACATAGCAACTTATAAATAGTTGAGAGGGTTACGACAAAAACTGGATGCACTTCGTGTACAAATTGGACAATCTCATAAGAAGTATGAGGGTTTCGGACGAAAACACATCTATTACAAAGGGTTTTAGTTTTTAATAACTTATTTTAACTCCATACTTTTTGTTTGTTTAATATGCATCATTCAAAGGCACAACATCAATTTTCAACCCTTTCTGAATTCATTTGATATTTTCATGCATTTAATGATTTATTTTGAGCTAGATGACCCTGAATTTGAAAAGCAGTACAAATAAACTCTGGAAAGGTTCTAACTTGGCATGACATCATAATATCACCCACATAACAACTTACAAAGAGTTGAGACGGTTACGGCAAAAACAGGATGCATTTCGAGTACAAATTGGAAGATCTCATAACAAGTATGAGGGTTTCGGATGAAAACTCATCTATTACAAAGGGATTTCATTTTTAATAACTTATTTTAACTCCATACTTTTTGTGTGTTCAATATGCACCATTCAAAGGGACATAATAAATTTTAAACCCTTTCTGACTTCATGTGATATTTTTCATGCATTTAATGATTTATTTTGAGCTAGATGACCCTGAATTTGAAAAGCAGTACAAATGAACTCTGGAAAGGTTCTAACTTGGCATGACATCATAATTTCACCCACATAGCAACTTATAAAGAGTTGAGAGGGTTACGGCAAAAAATGGATGCACTTCGTGTACAAATTGGACAATCTCGTAAGAAGTATGAGGGTTGCGGGCGAAAACTCATCTATTACAAAGGGATTTCATTTTTAATAACTTATTTTAACTCCATACTTTTTGTGTGTTTAATATGCACCATTCAAAGGGACATCATCAATTTGCAACCCTTCTGACTTCATTTGATAATTTTCACGGAGTTAATGATTTATTTTGAGCTAGATGACCCTGAATTTGAAAAGCAGTACAAATGAACTCTAGAAAGGTTCTAACTTGGCATGACATCATAATTTCACCAACATAGCAACTTATAAAGAGTTGACAGGGTTATGGCAAAAACTGGATGCACTTCGTGTACAAATTGGAAGATCTTATAAAAAGTATGAGGGTTTAGGACGAAAACTCATCTATTACAAAGGGATTTCATTTTTAATAACTTATTTTAACTCCATACTTTTTGAGTGTTTAATATGCACCATTCAAAGGCACATCATAAATTTTCAACCCTTTTTGACTTCATTTGATATTTGTCATGCATCTAATGATTTATTTTGAGCTAGATGACCCTGAATTTGAAAAGCAGTACAAATTAACTCTGGAAAGGTTCTATATTGGCATGCCATCATAATTTCACTTACATAGCAAGTTCTCAAGAGTTGAGAGGGTTACGACAAAAACTGGATGCACTTCGTGTACAAATTGGACAATCAAATAAGAAGTATGAGGGTTTCGAACGAAAACTCATATTTTACAAAGGGTTTTCATTTTTAATAACTTCATTTAACTCCATACTTTTTGTGTGTTTAATATGCACCATTCCAAGGCACATCATCAATTTTCAACCTTTTCTGAATTCATTTGATATTTTTTCATGAATTTAATGATTTGTTTTGAGCTAGCTGACCCTGAATTCGAAAAGCAGTACAAACGAACTCTCGAAATGTTCTAACTTGGCACAACATCATAATTTCACCCACATAGCAACTTATAAAGAGTGGAGACGGTTACGGCAAAATCTGGATGGACTTCGTGTACAAATTGGAAGATCTCATAAGAAGTATGAGGGCTTTGGACGAAAACTCATCTAATACAAAGGGAATTCATTTTTAAAAACTTATTTTTACTCCATGCTTTTTGTGTGTTCGATATGCACCATTCAAAGGGACATCATGAATTTTCCACCCTTTCTGACTTCATTTGATATTTTTCATGCATTTAATGATTTATTTTGAGCTAGATGACGGTGAATTTGAAAAGCAGTAGAAATGAACTCCGGAAAGGTTCTAAGTTGGCATGACATCATCATTTCACCCACATAGCAACTTATAAAGAGTTGAGAGGGTTACGACAAAATCTGGATGCACTTCGTGTACAAATTGGACAATCTTATAAAAACTATGAGGGTTTCGGACGACAACTCATCTATTACAAAGGGATTTCATTTTTAATAACTTATTTTAACTCCATACTTTTTGTGTGTTCGATATGCACCATTCAACGGGACATCATCAATTTTCAACCCTTTCTGACTTCATTTGATATTTTTCATGCATTTAATGATTTACTTTTAGCTAGATGACCCAGAATTTGAAATGTAGTACAAATTAACTCGGGAAAGGTTCTAACTTGGCATGACATCACAATTTCACCCACATAGCAACTTATAAAGAGTTGAGAGGGTTACGGCAAAAACTGGATGCACTTCGTGTACAAATTGGACAATCTTATAAAAAAGTATGAGGGTTTCGGACGAAAACTCATATATTACAAAGGGATTTCGTTTTTAATAGCTTAGTTTAACTCCATACTTTCTGTGTGTTCAATATGCACCATTCAAAGGCACATCATCAATTTTCAACCCTTTCCGACTTGATTTGATTTTTTTCATGCATTTAATGATTTATTTTGAGCTTGATGACCCTGAATTTGAAAAGCAGTACAAATGAACTCTGGAAAGGGTCTAACTTGGCATGACATCATAATTTCACCCACATAGCAACTTATAAAGAGTTGAGAGTGTTACGACAAAAACTGGATGCACTTCGAGTACAAATTGGACAATCTCATAAGAAGTATGAGGGTTGCGGGTGAAAACTCATCTATTACAAAGGGATTTCATTTTTAATAACTTATTTTAACTCCATACTTTTTATGTGTTTAATATGCACCATTAAAAGGGACATCATCAATTTGCAACCCTTCTGACTTCATTTGATATTTTTCACGCAGTTAATGATTTATTTTGAGCTAGATGACCCTGAATTTAAGAAGCAGTACAAATGAACTCTGGGAAGGTTCTAACTAGGCATGAGATCATAATTTCACCCACATAGCAACTTATAAAGAGTTGAAAGGGTTACGACAAAAGCTTGATGCACATCGTGGATAAATTGGAAGATCTTATAAGAAGTATGAGGGTTTCGGACGAAAACTCATCTATTACAAAGGGATTTCATTTTTAATAACTTATTTTAACTCCATACTTTTTGTGTGTTCAATATGCACCATTCAAAGGCACATCATTAATTTTCAACCCCTTCAGACTTCATTTGATATTTTTCATTCATTTAATGATTTATTTTGAGCTAGATGACCCTAAATTTGAAAAGCAATACAAATGAACTCTGGAAAGGTTCTAACTTGGCATGACATCATAATTGCACCCGCATAGCAACTTATAAAGAGTTGAGAGGGTTACGACAAAAACTGGATGCACTTCGTGTACAAATTGGACCATCTCCTAAGAAGTATGAGGGTTTTGGACAAAAACACATATATTACAAAGGGTTTTCATTTTTAATAACGTATTTTAACTCCATACTTTTTGTGTGTTCAATATGCACCATTCAAAGGTACATTATCAATTTTCAACCCTTTCTGACTTCATTTGATATTTTTCATGCATTTAATGATTTATTTTGAGCTAGATGACCCTGAATTTGAAAAGCAATACAAATGAACTCTGGAAAGCTTCTAACTTGGCATGACATCATAATTTCACCCACATCGCAACTTATAAAGAGTTGAGAGGGTTACGGGAAAAACTGGATGCACTTCGTATACGAATTGGACAATCTCAAAAGAAGTATGAGGGTTCCGGACGAAAACTCATCTATTACAAAGGGATTTCATTTTTAATAACTTGTTTTAACTCCATAATTTTTGTGTGTTTAATATGCACCATTAAAAGGCACATCATAAATTTTCAACCCTTTCTGACTTCATTTGATATTTTTCATGCATCTAATGATTTATTTTGAGCTAGATGACCCTGAATTTGAAAAGCAGTACAAATGAACTCTAGAAATGTTCTAACTTGGCATGACATCATAATTTCACCCACATAGCAACTTAGAAAGAGTTGAGAGGGTTACGGCAAAAACTGGATGCACTTCGTGTACAAATTGGACAATCTCATAAGAAGTATGAGGTTTCGGACGAAAACTCATCTAGTACAAAGGGATTTCATTTTAATAACTTATTTTAACTCCATACTTTTTGTGTGATCAATATGCACCATTCAATGTCACATCATAAATTTTCAACCCTTTCTCACTTCATTTGATATTTTTCATGCATTTAATGATTTATTTTGAGCTAGATGACCCGGAATTTGAAAAGCAGTACAAATGAACTCTGGAAAGGTTCTAACTTGGCATGACATCATAATTTCACCCACATTGCAACATATAAAGAGTTGAGAGGGTTACGACAAAAATTGGATGCACTTCGTGTACAAATTGGACAATCTCATAAGAAGTATGAGGGTTTCGAAAGAAAACACATCTATTACAAATGGTGGTCATTTTTAATTTATTATTTTAACTCCATACTTTTTGTGTGTTTAATATGCACCATTCAAAGGCACATCATAAATTTTCAACCCTTTCTGACTTCATTTGATATTTTTCATGCATCTAATGATTTATTTTGAGCTAGATGACCCTGAATTTGAAAAGCAGTACAAATGAACTCTGGAAAGCTTCTAACTTGGCATGAAATCATAATTTCACCCACATAGCAACTTAGAAAGAGTTGAGAGGGTTACGGCAAAAACTGGATGCACTTCGTGTACGAATTGGACAATCTCATAGGAAGTATGAGGTTTCGGACGAAAACTCATCTAGTACAAAGGGATTTCATTTTAATAACTTATTTTAACTCCATACTTTTTGTGTGATCAATATGCACCATTCAAAGGCACATCATAAATTTTCAACCCTTTCTGACTTCATTTGATATTTTTCATGCATTTACTGATTTATTTTGAGCTAGATGACCCGGAATTTGAAAAGCAGTACAAATGAACTCTGGAAAGGTTCTAACTTGGCATGACATCATAATCTCACCCACATTGCAACATATAAAGAGTTGAGAGGGTTACGACAAAAATTGGATGCACTTCGTGTACAAATTCGACAATCTCATAAGAAGTATCAGGGTTTCGAAAGAAAACACATCTATTACAAAGGGTTGTCATTTTTAATTTATTATTTTAACTCCATACTTTTTGTGTGTTCAATATGTACCATTCAAAGGCACATCATCAATTTTCAACCCTTTCTGGGTTCATTTGATATTTTTCATGCATTTAATGATTTATTTTTAGCTAGATGACCCTGAATTTGAAAAGCAGTACAAATGAACTCTGGAAAGCTTCTAACTTGGCATGAAATCATAATTTCACCCACATAGCAACTTATAAAGAGTTGAGAGGGTTACGGCAAAAACTGGATGCACTTCGTGTATGAATTGGACAATCTCAAAAGAACTATGAGGGTTCCGGACGAAAACTCATCTATTACAAAGGGATTTCATTTTTAATAACTTGTTTTAACTCCATACTTTTTGTTTGTTTAATATGCACCAATCAAAGGCACATCATAAATTTTCCACCCTTTCTGACTTCATTTGATATTTTTCATGCATCTAATGATTTATTTTGAGCTAGATGACCCTGAATTTGAAAAGCAGTACAAATGAACTCTAGAAATGTTCTAACTTGCCATGACATCATAATTTCACCCACATAGAAACTTATAAAGAGTTGAGAGGGTTACGGCAAAAACTGGATGCACTTCGTGTACAAATTGGACAATCTCATAGGAAGTATGAGGTTTCGGACGAAAACTCATCTAGTACAAAGGGATTTCATTTTAATAACTTATTTTAACTCCATACTTTTTGTGTGTTCAATATGCACCATTCAAAGGCACATCATAAATTTTCAACCCTTTCTGACTTCATTTGATATTTTTCATGCATTTAATGATTTATTTTGAGCTAGATGACCCGGAATTTGAAAAGCAGTACAAATGAACTCTGGAAAGGTTCTAACTTGGCATGACATCATAATTTCACCCACATTGCAACATATAAAGAGTTGAGAGGGTTACGACAAAAATTGGATGCACTTCGTGTACAAATTGGACAATCTCATAAGAAGTATGAGGGTTTCGAAAGAAAACACATCTATTACAAAGGGTTGTCATTTTTAATTTATTATTTTAACTCCATACTTTTTGTGTGTTCAATATGTACCATTCAAAGGCACATCATCAATTTTCAACCCTTTCTGGGTTCATTTGATATTTTTCATGCATTTAATGATTTATTTTTAGCTAGATGACCCTGAATTTGAAAAGCAGTACAAATGAACTCTGGAAAGCTTCTAACTTGGCATGAAATCATAATTTCACCCACATAGCAACTTATAAAGAGTTGAGAGGGTTACGGCAAAAACTGGATGCACTTCGTGTATGAATTGGACAATCTCAAAAGAACTATGAGGGTTCCGGACGAAAACTCATCTATTACAAAGGGATTTCATTTTTAATAACTTGTTTTAACTCCATACTTTTTTTTGTTTAATATGCACCAATCAAAGGCACATCATAAATTTTCCACCCTTTCTGACTTCATTTGATATTTTTCATGCATCTAATGATTTATTTTGAGCTAGATGACCCTGAATTTGAAAAGCACTACAAATGAACTCTAGAAATGTTCTAACTTGGCATGACATCATAATTTCACCCACATAGCAACTTATAAAGAGTTGAGAGGGTTACGGCAAAAACTGGATGCACTTCGTGTACAAATTGGACAATCTCATAAGAAGTATGAGGTTTCGGACGAAATCTCATCTAGTACAAAGGGATTTCATTTTAATAACTTATTTTAACTCCATACTTTTTGTGTGTCCAATATGCACCATTCAAAGGCACATCATAATTTTTCAACCCTTTCTGACTTCATTTGATATTTTTCATGCATTTAATGATTTATTTTGAGCTAGATGACCCGGAATTTGAAAAGCAGTACAAATGAACTCTGGAAAGGTTCTAACTTGGCATGACATCATAATTTCACCCACATTGCAACATATAAAGAGTTGAGAGGGTTACGACAAAAATTGGATGCACTTCGTGTACAAATTGGACAATCTCATAAGAAGTATGAGGGTTTCGAAAGAAAACACATCTATTACAAATGGTTGTCATTTTTAATTTATTATTTTAACTCCATACTTTTTTTGTGTTTAATATGCACCATTCAAAGGCACATCTTAAATTTTCAACGCTTTCTGACTTCATTTGATATTTTTCATGCATCTAATGATTTATTTTGAGCTAGATGACCCTGAATTTGAAAAGCAGTACAAATGAACTCTGGAAAGCTTCTAACTTGGCATGAAATCATAATTTCACCCACATAGCAACTTAGAAAGAGTTGAGAAGGTTACGGCAAAAACTGGATGCACTTCGTGTACGAATTGGACAATCTCATAAGAAGTATGAGGTTTCGGACGAAAACTCATCTAGTACAAAGGGATTTCATTTTAATAACTTATTTTAACTCCATACTTTTTGTGTGATGAATATGCACCATTCAAAGGCACATCATAAATTTTCCACCCTTTCTGACTTCATTTGATATTTTTCATGCATCTAATGATTTATTTTGAGCTAGATGACCCTGAATTTGAAAAGCAGTACAAATGAACTATAGAAATGTTCTAACTTGGCATGACATCATAATTTCACCCACATAGCAACTTATAAAGAGTTGAGAGGGTTACGGCAAAAACTGGATGCACTTCGTGTACGAATTGGACAATCTCAAAAGAATTATGAGGGTTCCGGACGAAAACTCATCTATTACAAAGGGATTTCATTTTTAATAACTTTTTTTAACTCCATACTTTTTGTTTGTTTAATATGCACCAATAAAAGGCACATCATAAATTTTCCACCCTTTCTGACTTCATTTGATATTTTTCATGCATCTAATGATTTATTTTGAGCTAGATGACCCTGAATTTGAAAAGCAGTACAAATGAACTCTAGAAATGTTCTAACTTGGCATGACATCATAATTTCACCCACATAGCAACTTATAAAGAGTTGAGAGGGTTACGGCAAAAAATGGATGCACTTCGTGTACAAATTGGACAATCTCATAAGAAGTATGAGGTTTCGGACGAAAACTCATCTAGTACAAAGGGATTTCATTTTAATAACTTATTTTAACTCCATACTTTTTGTGTGTTCAATATGCACCATTCAAAGGCACATCATAATTTTTCAACCCATTCTGACTTCATTTGATATTTTTCATGCATTTAATGATTTATTTTGAGCTAGATGACCCGGAATTTGAAAAGCAGTACAAATTAACTCTGGAAAGGTTCTAACTTGGCATGCCATCATAATTTCACCCACATAGCAACTTATAAAGAGTTGAGAGGGTTATGACAAAAACTGGATGCACTTCGTGTACAAATTGGACAATCTCATAAGAAGTATGAGGGTTCCGAACGAAAACACATCTATTACAAAGGGTTTCCATTTTTAATATATTATTTTAACTCCACACTTTTTGTGTGCTACATATGTACCATTCAAAGGCACATCATCAATTTTCAACCCTTTCTGACTTCATTTGATATTTTTCATGCATTTAATGATTTATTTTCAGCTAGATGACCCTGAATTTGAAAAGCAGTACAAATGAACTCTGGAAATCTTCTAACTTGGCATGACATCATAATTTCACCCACATAGAACCTTATAAAGGGTTGAGAGGGTTACGGCAAAAACTGGATGCACTTCGTGTACGAATTGGACAATCTCATAGGAAGTATGAGGTTTCGGACGAAAACTCATCTAGTACAAAGGGATTTCATTTTAATAACTTATTTTAACTCCATACTTTTTGTGTGATCAATATGCACCATTCAAAGGCACATCATAAATTTTCAACCCTTTCTGACTTCATTTGATATTTTTCATGCATTTACTGATTTATTTTGAGCTAGATGACCCGGAATTTGAAAAGCAGTACAAATGAACTCTGGAAAGGTTCTAACTTGGCATGACATCATAATCTCACCCACATTGCAACATATAAATAGTTGAGAGGGTTACGACAAAAATTGGATGCACTTCGTGTACAAATTCGACAATCTCATAAGAAGTATGAGGGTTTCGAAAGAAAACACATCTATTACAAAGGGTTGTCATTTTTAATTTATTATTTTAACTCCATACTTTTTGTGTGTTCAATATGTACCATTCAAAGGCACATCATCAATTTTCAACCCTTTCTGGGTTCATTTGATATTTTTCATGCATTTAATGATTTATTTTTAGCTAGATGACCCTGAATTTGAAAAGCAGTACAAATGAACTCTGGAAAGCTTCTAACTTGGCATGAAATCATAATTTCACCCACATAGCAACTTATAAAGAGTTGAGAGGGTTACGGCAAAAACTGGATGCACTTCGTGTATGAATTGGACAATCTCAAAAGAACTATGAGGGTTCCGGACGAAAACTCATCTATTACAAAGGGATTTCATTTTTAATAACTTGTTTTAACTCCATACTTTTTGTTTGTTTAATATGCACCAATCAAAGGCACATCATAAATTTTCCACCCTTTCTGACTTCATTTGATATTTTTCATGCATCTAATGATTTATTTTGAGCTAGATGACCCTGAATTTGAAAAGCAGTACAAATGAACTCTAGAAATGTTCTAACTTGCCATGACATCATAATTTCACCCACATAGAAACTTATAAAGAGTTGAGAGGGTTACGGCAAAAACTGGATGCACTTCGTGTACAAATTGGACAATCTCATAAGAAGTATGAGGTTTCGGACGAAAACTCATCTAGTACAAAGGGATTTCATTTTAATAACTTATTTTAACTCCATACTTTTTGTGTGTTCAATATGCACCATTCAAAGGCACATCATAAATTTTCAACCCTTTCTGACTTCGTTTGATATTTTTCATGCATTTAATGATTTATTTTGAGCTAGATGACCCGGAATGTGAAAAGCAGTATAAATGAACTCTGGAAAGGTTCTAACTTGGCATGACATCATAATTTCACCCACATTGCAACATATAAAGAGTTGAGAGGGTTACGACAAAAATTGGATGCACTTCGTGTACAAATTGGACAATCTCATAAGAAGTATGAGGGTTTCGAAAGAAAACACATCTATTACAAAGGGTTGTCATTTTTAATTTATTATTTTAACTCCATACTTTTTGTGTGTTCAATATGTACCATTCAAAGGCACATCATCAATTTTCAACCCTTTGTGGGTTCATTTGATATTTTTCATGCATTTAATTATTTATTTTTAGCTAGATGACCCTGAATTTGAAAAGCAGTACAAATGAACTCTGGAAAGCTTCTAACTTGGCATGAAATCATAATTTCACCCACATAGCAACTTATAAAGAGTTGAGAGGGTTACGGCAAAAACTGGATGCACTTCGTGTATGAATTGGACAATCTCAAAAGAACTATGAGGGTTCCGGACGAAAACTCATCTATTACAAAGGGATTTCATTTTTAATAACTTGTTTTAACTCCATACTTTTTTTTGTTTAATATGCACCAATCAAAGGCACATCATAAATTTTCCACCCTTTCTGACTTCATTTGATATTTTTCATGCATCTAATGATTTATTTTGAGCTAGATGACCCTGAATTTGAAAAGCACTACAAATGAACTCTAGAAATGTTCTAACTTGGCATGACATCATAATTTCACCCACATAGCAACTTAGAAAGAGTTGAGAGGGTCACAGCAAAAACTGGTTGCCCTTCCTGTACAAATTGGACAATCTCATAAGAAGTATGAGGGTTTCGAAAGAAAACACATCTATTACAAATGGTTGTCATTTTTAATTTATTATTTTAACTCCATACTTTTTTTGTGTTTAATATGCACCATTCAAAGGCACATCATAAATTTTCAACGCTTTCTGACTTCATTTGATATTTTTCATGCATCTAATGATTTATTTTGAGCTAGATGACCCTCAATTTGAAAAGCAGTACAAATGAACTCTGGAAAGCTTCTAACTTGGCATGAAATCATAATTTCACCCACATAGCAACTTAGAAAGAGTTGAGAGGGTTACGGCAAAAACTGGATGCACTTCGTGTACGAATTGGACAATCTCATAAGAAGTATGAGGTTTCGGACGAAAACTCATCTAGTACAAAGGGATTTCATTTTAATAACTTATTTTAACTCCATAATTTTTGTGTGATCAATATGCACCATTCAAAGGCACATCATAAATTTTCCACCCTTTCTGACTTCATTTGATATTTTTCATGCATCTAATGATTTATTTTGAGCTAGATGACCCTGAATTTGAAAAGCAGTACAAATGAACTCTAGAAATGTTCTAACTTGGCATGACATCATAATTTCACCCACATAGCAACTTATAAAGAGTTGAGAGGGTTACGGCAAAAACTGGATGCACTTCGTGTACAAATTGGACAATCTCATAAGAAGTATGAGGTTTCGGACGAAAACTCATCTAGTACAAAGGGATTTCATTTTAATAACTTATTTTAACTCCATACTTTCTGTGTGTCCAATATTCACCATTCAAAGGCACATCATAATTTTTCAACCCTTTCTGACTTCATTTGATATTTTTCATGCATTTAATGATTTATTTTGAGCTAGATGACCCGGAATTTGAAAAGCAGTACAAATGAACTCTGGAAAGGTTCTAACTTGGCATGACATCATATTTTCACCCACATTGCAACATAAAAAGAGTTGAGAGGGTTACGACAAAAATTGGATGCACTTCGTGTACAAATTGGACAATCTCATAAGAAGTATGAGGGTTTCGAAAGAAAACACATCTATTACAAATGGTTGTCATTTTTAATTTATTATTTTAACTCCGTACTTTTTTTGTGTTTAATATGCACCATTCAAAGGCACATCATCAATTTTCAACGCTTTCTGACTTCATTTGATATTTTTCATGCATCTAATGATTTATTTTGAGCTAGATGACCCTGAATTTGAAAAGCAGTACAAATGAACTCTGGAAAGCTTCTAACTTGGCATGAAATCATAATTTCACCCACATAGCAACTTATAAAGAGTTGAGAGGGTTACGGCAAAAACTGGATGCACTTCGTGTACGAATTGGACAATCTCAAAAGAATTATGAGGGTTCCGGACGAAAACTCATCTATTACAAAGGGATTTCATTTTTAATAACTTGTTTTAACTCCATACTTTTTGTTTGTTTAATATGCACCAATCAAAGGCACATCATAAATTTTCCACCCTTTCTGACTTCATTTGATATTTTTCATGCATCTAATGATTTATTTTGAGCTAGATGACCCTGAATTTGAAAAGCAGTACAAATGAACTCTAGAAATGTTCTAACTTGGCATGACATCATAATTTCACCCACATAGCAACTTATAAAGAGTTGAGAGGGTTACGGCAAAAAATGGATGCACTTCGTGTACAAATTGGACAATCTCATAAGAAGTATGAGGTTTCGGACGAAAACTCATCTAGTACAAAGGGATTTCATTTTAATAACTTATTTTAACTCCATACTTTTTGTGTGTTCAATATGCACCATTCAAAGGCACATCATAATTTTTCAACCCTTTCTGACTTCATTTGATATTTTTCATGCATTTAATGATTTATTTTGAGCTAGATGACCCGGAATTTGAAAAGCAGTACAAATTAACTCTGGAAAGGTTCTAACTTGGCATGCCATCATAATTTCACCCACATAGCAACTTATAAAGATTTGAGAGGGTTATGACAAAAACTGGATGCACTTCGTGTACAAATTGGACAATCTCATAAGAAGTATGAGGGTTTCGAACGAAAACACATCTATTACAAAGGGTTGTCATTTTTAATATATTATTTTAACTCCACACTTTTTGTGTGCTACATATGTACCATTCAGAGGCACATCATCAATTTTCAACCCTTTCTGACTTCATTTGATATTTTTCATGCATTTAATGATTTATTTTCAGCTAGATGACCCTAAATTTGAAAAGCAGTACAAATGAACTCTGGAAATCTTCTAACTTGGCATGACATCATAAATTCACCCACATAGAACCTTCTAAAGGGTTGAGAGGGTTACGGCAAAAACTGGATGCACTTCGTGTACGAATTGGACAATCTCAAAAGAACTATGAGGGTTCCGGACGAAAACTCATCTATTACAAAGGGATTTCATTTTTAATAACTTTTTTTAACTCCATACTTTTTGTTTGTTTAATATGCACCATTCAAAGGCACATCATAAATTTTCAACCCTTTCTGACTTCATTTGATTATTTTCATGCATTTAATGATTTATTTTGAGCTAAATGACCCTGAGTTTGAAACGCATTACAAATGAACTCTAAAAAGGTTGTAACTTGGCATGACAACATAATTTCACCCACATAGCAACTTATAAAGAGTTGAGAGGGTTACGACAAAAACTGGATGCACTTCGTGTACAAATTGCACAATCTCATAAGAAGTATGAGGGTTTCGAACGAAAACACATCTATTACAAAGGGTTGTCATTTTTAATATATTATTTTAACTCCACACTTTTTGTGTGTTACATATGTACCATTCAAAGGCACATCATCAATTTTCAACCCTTTCTGACTTCATTTGATATTTTTCATGCATTTAATGATTTATTTTGAGCTAGATGACCCTGAATTGGAAAAGCAGTACAAATGAACTCTGGAAAAGCTTCAAACTTGGCATGACATCATAATTTCACCCACATAGCAACTTATAAAGAGTTGAGAGGGTTACGGCAATAACTGGATGCACTTCGTGTACGAATTGGACAATCTCAAAAGAACTATGAGGGTTCCGGACGAAAACTCATCTATTACAAAGGGATTTCATTTTTAATAACTATTTTTAACTCCATACTTTTTGTTTGTTTAATATGCACCATTCAAAGGAACATCATAAATTTTCAACCCTTTCTGACTTCATTTGATTATTTTCATGCATTTAATGATTTATTTTGAGCTAAATGACCCTGAGTTTGAAACGCATTACAAATGAACTCTAAAAAGGTTGTAACTTGGCATGACAACATAATTTCACCCACATAGCAACTTGTAAAGAGTTGAGAGGGTTACATCAAAAACTGGATGCACTTCCTGTACAAATTGGACAATCTCATAAGAAGTATGAGGGTTTCGGACGAAAACTCATCTATTACAAAGGGATTTCATTTTTAATAAGTTATTTGAACTCCATTCTTTTTGTGTGTTCAATATTCACCATTCAAAGGCACATCACCAATTTTCAACCCTTTCTGACTTCATTTGATATTTTTCATGCATTTAATGATTTATTTTGAGCTAAATGACCCGGAATTTGAAAGAAGTACAAATGAACTCTGGAAAGGTTCTAACTTGGCATGACATAATAATTTCACCCACATAGCAAATTGTAAAGAGTTGAGAGGGTTACGTCAAAAACTGGATGCACTTCGTGTACAAATTGGACAATCTCATAAGAAGTATGAGGTTTCGGACGAAAACTCATCTAGTACAAAGGGATTTCATTTTAATAACTTATTTTAACTCCATACTTTCTGTGTGTCCAATATTCACCATTCAAAGGCACATCATAATTTTTCAACCCTTTCTGACTTCATTTGATATTTTTCATGCATTTAATGATTTATTTTGAGCTAGATGACCCGGAATTTGAAAAGCAGTACAAATGAACTCTGGAAAGGTTCTAACTTGGCATGACATCATATTTTCACCCACATTGCAACATAAAAAGAGTTGAGAGGGTTACGACAAAAATTGGATGCACTTCGTGTACAAATTGGACAATCTCATAAGAAGTATGAGGGTTTCGAAAGAAAACACATCTATTACAAATGGTTGTCATTTTTAATTTATTATTTTAACTCCGTACTTTTTTTGTGTTTAATATGCACCATTCAAAGGCACATCATCAATTTTCAACGCTTTCTGACTTCATTTGATATTTTTCATGCATCTAATGATTTATTTTGAGCTAGATGACCCTGAATTTGAAAAGCAGTACAAATGAACTCTGGAAAGCTTCTAACTTGGCATGAAATCATAATTTCACCCACATAGCAACTTATAAAGAGTTGAGAGGGTTACGGCAAAAACTGGATGCACTTCGTGTACGAATTGGACAATCTCAAAAGAATTATGAGGGTTCCGGACGAAAACTCATCTATTACAAAGGGATTTCATTTTTAATAACTTGTTTTAACTCCATACTTTTTGTTTGTTTAATATGCACCAATCAAAGGCACATCATAAATTTTCCACCCTTTGTGACTTCATTTGATATTTTTCATGCATCTAATGATTTATTTTGAGCTAGATGACCCTGAATTTGAAAAGCAGTACAAATGAACTCTAGAAATGTTCTAACTTGGCATGACATCATAATTTCACCCACATAGCAACTTATAAAGAGTTGAGAGGGTTACGGCAAAAAATGGATGCACTTCGTGTACAAATTGGACAATCTCATAAGAAGTATGAGGTTTCGGACGAAAACTCATCTAGTACAAAGGGATTTCATTTTAATAACTTATTTTAACTCCATACTTTTTGTGTGTTCAATATGCACCATTCAAAGGCACATCATAATTTTTCAACCCTTTCTGACTTCATTTGATATTTTTCATGCATTTAATGATTTATTTTGAGCTAGATGACCCGGAATTTGAAAAGCAGTACAAATTAACTCTGGAAAGGTTCTAACTTGGCATGCCATCATAATTTCACCCACATAGCAACTTATAAAGATTTGAGAGGGTTATGACAAAAACTGGATGCACTTCGTGTACAAATTGGACAATCTCATAAGAAGTATGAGGGTTTCGAAAGAAAACACATCTATTACAAAGGGTTGTCATTTTTAATATATTATTTTAACTCCACACTTTTTGTGTGCTACATATGTACCATTCAAAGGCACATCATCAATTTTCAACCCTTTCTGACTTCATTTGATATTTTTCATGCATTTAATGATTTATTTTCAGCTAGATGACCCTGAATTTGAAAAGCAGTACAAATGAACTCTGGAAATCTTCTAACTTGGCATGACATCATAATTTCACCCACATAGAACCTTATAAAGGGTTGAGAGGGTTACGGCAAAAACTGGATGCACTTCGTGTACGAATTGGACAATCTCAAAAGAACTATGACGGTTCCGGACGAAAACTCATCTATTACAAAGGGATTTCATTTTTAATAACTTTTTTTAACTCCATACTTTTTGTTTGTTTAATATGCACCATTCAAAGGCACATCATAAATTTTCAACCCTTTCTGACTTCATTTGATTATTTTCATGCATTTAATGATTTATTTTGAGCTAAATGACCCTGAGTTTGAAACGCATTACAAATGAACTCTAAAAAGGTTGTAACTTGGCATGACAACATAATTTCACCCACATAGCAACTTATAAAGAGTTGAGAGGGTTACGACAAAAACTGGATGCACTTCGTGTACAAATTGCACAATCTCATAAGAAGTATGAGGGTTTCGAACGAAAACACATCTATTACAAAGGGTTGTCATTTTTAATATATTATTTTAACTCCACACTTTTTGTGTGTTACATATGTACCATTCAAAGGCACATCATCAATTTTCAACCCTTTCTGACTTCATTTGATATTTTTCATGCATTTAATGATTTATTTTGAGCTAGATGACCCTGAATTGGAAAAGCAGTACAAATGAACTCTGGAAAAGCTTCAAACTTGGCATGACATCATAATTTCACCCACATAGCAACTTATAAAGAGTTGAGAGGGTTACGGCAATAACTGGATGCACTTCGTGTACGAATTGGACAATCTCAAAAGAACTATGAGGGTTCCGGACGAAAACTCATCTATTACAAAGGGATTTCATTTTTAATAACTATTTTTAACTCCATACTTTTTGTTTGTTTAATATGCACCATTCAAAGGAACATCATAAATTTTCAACCCTTTCTGACTTCATTTGATTATTTTCATGCATTTAATGATTTATTTTGAGCTAAATGACCCTGAGTTTGAAACGCATTACAAATGAACTCTAAAAAGGTTGTAACTTGGCATGACAACATAATTTCACCCACATAGCAACTTGTAAAGAGTTGAGAGGGTTACATCAAAAACTGGATGCACTTCCTGTACAAATTGGACAATCTCATAAGAAGTATGAGGGTTTCGGACGAAAACTCATCTATTACAAAGGGATTTCATTTTTAATAAGTTATTTTAACTCCATACTTTTTGTGTGTTCAATATTCACCATTCAAAGGCACATCACCAATTTTCAACCCTTTCTGACTTCATTTGATATTTTTCATGCATTTAATGATTTATTTTGAGCTAAATGACCCGGAATTTGAAAGAAGTACAAATGAACTCTGGAAAGGTTCTAACTTGGCATGACATAATAATTTCACCCACATAGCAAATTGTAAAGAGTTGAGAGGGTTACGTCAAAAACTGGATGCACTTCCTGTACAAATTGGACAATCTCATAAGAAGTATGAGGGTTTCGGATGAAAACTCATCTATTACAAAGGGATTTTTTTTGAATAACTTGTTTTAACTCCATACTTTTTGTTTGTTTAATATGCACCATTCAAAGGCAGATCATAAGTTTTCAACCCTTTCTGACTTCATTTGATATTTTTCATGCATCGAATGATTTATTTTGAGCTAGATGACCCTAAATTTGAAAAGCAGTACAAATGAACTCTAGAAATGTTCTAACTTGGCATGACATCATAATTTCACCCACATAGCAACTTATAAAGAGTTGAGAGGGTTACGGCAAAAACTGGATGCACTTTGTGTACAAATTGGACAATCTCATAAGAAGTATGAGGGTTTCGAACGAAAACACATCTATTACAAAGGGTTGTCATTTTTAATATATTATTTTAACTCCACACTTTTTGTGTGGTACATATGTACCATTCAAAGGCACATCATCAATTTTCAACCCTTTCTAACTTCATTTGATATTTTTCATGCATTTAATGATTTATTTTGAGCTAGATGACCCTGCATTTGAAAAGCAGTACAAATGAACTCTGGAAAGCTTCTAACTTGGCATGACATCATAATTTCACCCACATAGCAACTTATAAAGAGTTGAGAGGGTTACGGCAAAAACTGGATGCACTTCGTGTACGAATTGGACAATCTCAAAAGAACTATGAGGGTTCCGGACGAAAACTCATCTATTACAAAGGGATTTCATTTTTAATAACTTTTTTTAACTCCATACTTTTTTTTTGTTTAATATGCACCATTCAAAGGCACATCATAAATTTTCAACCCTTTCTGACTTCATTTGATTATTTTCATGCATTTAATGATTTATTTTGAGCTAAATGACCCTGAGTTTGAAACGCATTACAAATGAACTCTAAAAAGGTTGTAACTTGGCATGACAACATAATTTCACCCACATAGCAACTTGTAAAGAGTTGAGAGGGTTATGTCAAAAACTGGATGCACTTCCTGTACAAATTGGACAATCTCATAAGAAGTATGAGGGTTTCGGACGAAAACTCATCTATTACAAAGGGATTTCATTTTTAATAACTTGTTTTAACTCCATACTTTTTGTTTGTTTAATATGCACCATTCAAAGGCAGATCATAAGTTTTCAACCCTTTCTGACTTCATTTGACATTTTTCATGCATCGAATGATTTATTTTGAGCTAGATGACCCTGAATTTGAAAAGCAATACAAATGAATTCTGGAAAGGTTCTAACTTGGCATGACATCATAATTTCACCCACATAGCAACTTATAAAGAGTTGAGAGGGTTACGGCAAAAACTGGAAGCACTTCGTGTACAAATTGGACAATCTCAAAAGAAGTATGAGGGTTCCGGACGAAAACTCATCTATTACAAAGGGATTTCATTTTTAATAACTTGTTTTAACTCCATACTTTTTGTCTGTTTAATATGCACCATTAAAAGGCACATCATAAATTTTCGACCCTTTATAACTTCATTTGATATTTTTCATGCATCTAATGATTTATTTTGAGCTAGATGACCCTGAATTTGAAAAGCAGTACAAATGAACTCTAGAAATGTTCTAACTTGGCATGACATAATAATTTCACCCACATAGCAACTTATAAAGAGTTGAGAGGGTTACGGCAAAAACTTGATGCACTTCGTGTACAAATTGGACAATCTCATAAGAAGTATGAGGTTTCGGACGAAAACTCATCTAGTATAAAGGGATTTCATTTTAATAACTTATTTTAACTCCATACTTTTTGTGTGTTCAATATGCACCATTCAAAGGCACATCATAAATTTTCAACCCTTTCTGACTTCATTTGATATTTTTCATGCATTTAATGATTTATTTTTTAGCTAGATGACCCGGAATTTGAAAAGTAGTACAAATGAACTCTGGAAAGGTTCTAAGTTGGCATGACATCATCATTTCACCCACATAGCAACTTATAAAGAGTTGAGAGGGTTACGACAAAAACTGGATGCACTTCGTGTACGAATTGGACAATCTCAAAAGAACTATGAGGGTTCCGGACGAAAACTCATCTATTACAAAGGGATTTCATTATTAATAACTTGTTTTAACTCCATACTTTTCGTCTTTTTAATATGCACCATTCAAAGGCACATCATAAATTTTCAACCCTTTCTGACTTCATTTGATATTTGTCATGCATCTAATGATTTATTTTGAGCTAGATGACCGTGAATTTGAAAAGCAGTATAATTGAACTCTGGAAAGGTTCTAACTTGGCATGACATCATAATTTCACCCACATAGCAACTTATAAAGAGTTGAGAGGGTTACGACAAAAACTGGATGCACTTCGTGTACAAATTGGACAATCTCATAAGAAGTATGAGGGTGTCGGACGAAAACTCATCTATTACAAAGGGTTTTCATTTTTAATAACTTATTTTAACTCCATACTTTCTGTGTGTGTAATATGCACCATTAAAAGGCACATCATCAATTTTCAGCCTTTTCTGACTTCATTTGATAATTTTTCATGCATTTAGTGATTTGTTTTGAGCTAGATGACCCTGAATTTGAAAAGCAGTACAAATGAATTCTCAAAATGTTCTAACTTGGCATGACATCAGAATTTCACCAACATAGCAACTTATAAAGAGTTGAGAGGGTTACGGCAAAAACTGGATGCACTTCGTGTACAAATTGGAAGATGTCATAAGAAGTATGAGGGTTTCGGACGAAAACTCATCTAATACGGAGGGATTTCATTTTAAATAACTAATTTTAACTCCATACTTTTTGTGTGTTTAATATGCACCATTCAAAGGGACATCATCAATTTTCAACCCTTGCTGACTTCATTTGATATTTTTCATGCATTCAATGATTTATTTTGAGCTAGATGACATTGAATTTGAAAAGCAGTACAAATGAACTCTGGAAAAGGTTCTAACTTGGCATGACATCATAATTTCACCCACATAGCAACTTATAAAGAGTTGAGAGGGTTACAGCAAAAACTGGATGCACTTCGTGTACAAATTGGAAGATCTTATAAGAAGTATGAGGGTTTCGGACGAAAACTCATCTATTACAAAGGGATTTCATTTTTAATAACTTATTTTAACTCCATACTTTATGTGTGTTTAATATGCACCATTCAAAGGCACATTATCAATTTTCAACCCTTTCTGACTTCATTTGATATTTTTCATGCATTTATTGATTTATTTTGAGCTAGATGACACTGAATTTGAAAAGCAGTACAACCGGAAAGGTTCTAAGTTGGCATGACATCATAATTTGACCTACATAGCAACTTATAAAGAGTTGAGAGGGTTACGGCAAAAACTGGACGCACTTCGTGTACAAATTGGAAGATCTTATAAGAAGTATGAGGGTTTGAGACGAAAACTCATCTATTACAAAGGGATTTCATTTTTAATAACTTATTTTAACTCCATACTTTTTGTGTGTTTAATATGCACCATTCAAAGGCACATCATCAATTTTCAACCCTTCCTGACTTCATTTGATATTTTTCATGCATTTAATGATTTATTTTGAGCTTGATGACACTGAATTTGAAAAGCAGTATAAATGAACTCTGGAAAGGTTCTAACTTGGCATGACATCATAATTTCACCCACAAGGCAACTTATAAAGAGTTGAGAGGGTTACGGCAAAAACTGGATGCACTTCGTGTACAAATTGGACAATTTTATAAGAAGTATGAGGGTTTCGAACGAAAACTCATCTATTACAAAGGGATTTCATTTTTAATAACTTATTTTAACTCCATACTTTTTGAGTGTTTAATATGCACCATTGTAAGGCACATCATCAATTCTCAACCCTTTGTGACTTCATTTGATATTTTTCATGCATTTAATGATTTATTTTGAGCTAGATGACCCTGAATTTGAAAACAGTACAAATGAACTCTGGAAAGGTTCTCACTTGGCATGACATCATAATTTGACCCACAGATCAACTTACAAATAGTTGAGATGGTTACGGCAAAAACTGGATGCACTTCGTGTACAAATTGGACAATCTCAAAAGAAGTATGAGGGTTTCGGATGAAAACTCCTCTATGACAAAGGGAGTTCGTTTTTATTAACTTATTTTAACTCCATACTTTTTTTGTGTTTAATATGAACCATTCAAAGGCACATCATCAATTTTCAACCCTTTCTGACTTCATTTGATATTTTTCATGCATTTAATGATTTATTTTCAGCTAGATGACCCTGAATTTGAAAAGCAGTACAAATGAACTCTGGAAAGGTTCTAACTTGGCATGACATCATAATTTCACCCACATAGCAACTAATAAATAGTTGAGAGGGTTACGACAAAAACTGGATGCACTTCGTGTACAAATTGGACAATCTCAAAAGAAGTATTCGGGTTTCGGACGAAAACTCATCTTTTACAAAGGGATTTCATTTTTAATAACTTATTTTAACTCCATACTTTTTGTGTGTTCAATATGCACCATTCAAAGGGACATCATCAATTTTCAACCATTTTTGACTTCATTTGATATTTTTCATGCATTTAATGAATTATTTTTAGCTAGATGACCCTGAATTTGAAAAGCAGCACAAACTAACTCTGGAAAGGTTCTAACTTGGCATGACATAATAATTTCACCCACATGTCAACTTATAAAGAGTTGAGAGAGTTACGGCAAAAACTGGATGCACTTCGTGTACAAATTGGACAATCTTATAAGAAGTATGAGGGTTTAGGACGAAAACTCATCTATTACAAAGGGATTTCATTTTTAATAACTTATTTGAACTCCATACTTTTTGAGTGTTTAATATGCACCATTCAAAGGCACATCATCAATTTTCAACCCTTCCTGACTTCATTTGATATTCTTCATGCATTTAATAATTTATTTTGACCTAGATGACCCTGAATTTGAAAAGCAGTACAAATGAACTCTGGAAAGGTTCTAACTTGGCGTGACATCATAATTTCACCTACATAGCAACTTATAAAGAGTTGAGAACGTTACGGCATTAACTGGATGCACTTAATGTACAAATTGCACAATCTGATAAGAAGTATGAGGGTATCGGACCAAAACTCATCTATTACAAAGGAATTTCATTTTTAATAACTTATTTTAACTCCATACTTTTTGTGTGTTCAATATGCACCCATTCAAAGGCACATCATCAATTTTCAACCCTTTCTGACTTCATTTGATATTTTTCATGCATTTAATGATTTATTTTGAGCTAGATGACCCCTAATTTGAAAAGCACTACAAATGAACTATGGAAAGGTTCTAACTTGGCATGACATCATAATTTCACCCACATAGCAACTTATAAAGAGTTGAGAGGGTTACGACAAAAACTGGATGTACTTCGTGTACAAATTGGACAATCTCCTAACAAGTATGAGGGTTTCGGAGGAAAACACATCTATTACAAAGGAATTTCATTTTTAATAACTTATTTTAACTCCATACTTTTTGTGTGTTCAATATGCACCCATTGAAAGGCACATCATCAATTTTCAACCCTTTCTGACTTCATTTGATATTTTTCATGCATTTAATGATTTATTTTGAGCTAGATGACCCTGAATTTGAAAACCAGTACAAATGAACTATGGAAAGGTTCTAACTTGGCATGACATCATAATTTCACCCACATAGCAACTTATAAAGAGTTGAGAGGGTTACGACAAAAAGTGGATGCACTTCGTGTACAAATTGGACAATCTCCGAACAAGTATGAGGGTTTCGGACGAAAACACATCTATTACAAAGGGTTTTCATTTTTAATAACTTATTTTTAACTCCATACTTTTTGTGTGTTTAATATGCATCATTCAAAGGCCCATCATCAATTTTCAACCCTTTCTGACTTCATTTGATATTTTTCATGCATTTAATGATTTATTTTGAGCTAGATGACCCTGAATTTGAAAAGTAGTACAAATGAACTCTGGAAAGGTTCTAACTTGGCATGACATCATAATTTCACCCACATAGCAACTTATAAAGAGTTGAGACGGTTACGGCAAAAACTGGATGCACTTCGTGTACAAATTGGACAATCTCATAAGAAGTATGAGGGTTCCGGACGAAAACTAATCTATTACAAAGGGTTTTCATTTTTAATAACTTTTTTTAACTCCATACTTTTTGTGTGTTTAATATACACCATTCAAAGGCACATGATCAATTTTCAACCTTTTCTGACTTCATTTGATATTTTCCATGCATTTAATGATTTATTTTGAGCTAGATGACCCTGAACTTGAAAAGCAGTACAAATGAACCCTAGAAAGGTTCTAACTTGGCATGACATCATAATTCCACGCACATAGAAACTTATAAAGAGTTGAGAGGGTTATGGCAAAAACTGGATGCACTTCGTGTACAAATTGGAAGATCTCATAAGAAGTATGAGGGTTCCGGACGAAAACTCATCTAATACAAAGAGATTTCATTTTTAATAACTTATTTTAACTCCATACTTTTTGTGTGTTTAATATGCACCATTCAAAGGCACATCATCAATTTTCAACACTTTCTGACTTCATTTGATATTTTTCATGCATTTAATGATTTATTTTGAGCTAGATGACCCTGGATTTGAAAAGAAGTACAAATGAACCCTAGAAAGGTTCTAACTTGGCATGACATCATAATTTCACCCACATAGCAACTTATAAAGAGTTGAGAGGGTTACGACAAAAACTGGATGCACTTCGTGTACAAATTGGACAATCTCATAAGAAGTATGAGGGTTGCAGGCGATAACTCATCTATTACAAAGGGATTTCATTTTTAATAACTTATGTTAACTCCATACTTTTTGTCTGTTTAATATGCACCATTCAAAGGGACATCATCAATTTTCAACCCTTTCTGACTTCATTTGATATTTTTCATGCATTTAATGATTTATTTTGAGCTACTTTACCCTGAATTTGAAAAGCAGTACAAATGTACTCTGGAAAGGTTCTAACTTGGCATGACATCGTAATTTCACCCACATAGCATCTGCTAAAGAGTTGAGAGGGTTACGGCAAAAACTGGATGCACTTCGTGTACAAATTGGACAATCTCATAAGAAGTATGAGGGTTTCGGACGAAAACTCATCTATTAGGAAGGGATTTCATTTTTAATAACTTATTTTAACTCCATACTTTCTGTCTGTTAAATATGCACCATTCAAAGCACATCATCAATTTTCAACCCTTTCTGACTTCATTTGATATTTTTCATGCATTTTATGATTTATTTTGAGCTAGATGACCCTGAATTTGAAAAGCAGTACAAATGCACACTTGAAAGGTTCTAACTTGGCATGACATCATAATTTTACCCTCATAGAAACTTATAAAGAGTTCAGAGGGTTACGGCAAAAACTGGATGCACTTCGTGTACAAATTGGAAGATCTTGTAAGAAGTATGAGGGTTTCGGACGAAAACTAATCTATTACAAAGGGATTTCATTTTTAATAACTTATTTTAACTCCATACTTTTTGTGTGTTCAATATGCACCATTCAACGGGACATAATCAATTTTCAACCCTTTCTGACTTAATTTGATATTTTTAATGCATTTAATGATTTATTTTGAGCTAGATGACCCTGAATTTGAAAAGCAGTACAAATGAACTCTGGAAAGGTTCTAACTTGGCATGACATCATAATTTCACCCACATAGAAACTTATAAAGAGTTGAGAGGGTTACGGCAAAAACTGGATGCACTTCGTGTACAAATTGGAATATCTCATAAGAAGTATGAGGGTTTCAGACGAAAACTCATCTAATACAAAGGGATTTCATTTTAATAACTTATTTGAACTCCATACTTTTTGTGTGTTTCATATGCACCATTCAAAGGCACATCATCAATTTTCAACACTTTCTGACTTCATTTGATATTTTTCATGCATTTAATGATTTATTTTGAGCTAGATGACCATGAATTTGAAAAGCAGTACAAATGAACTCTGCAAAGGTTCTAACTTGGCATGACATCATAATTTCACCCTCATAGCAACTTATAAAGAGTTGAGAGGGTTACGACAAAAACTGGATGCACTTCGTGTACAAATTGGAAGATCTCATAAGAAGTATGAGGGTTGCGGGCGAAAACTCATCTATTACAAAGGGATTTCATTTTTAATAACTTATGTTAACTCCATACTTTTTGTCTGTTTAATATGCACCATTCAAAGGGACATCATCAATTTTCAATCCTTTCTGACTTCATTTGATATTTTTCATGCATTTAATGATTTATTTTGAGCTACTTTAACCTGAATTTGAAAAGCAGTACAGATGTACTCTGGAAAGGTTCTAACTTGGCATGACATCGTAATTTCACCCACATAGCATCTTCTAAAGAGTTGAGAGGGTTACGGCAAAAACTGGATGCACTTCGTGGACAAATTGGACAATCTCATAACAAGTATGAGGGTTTTGGACGAAAACTAACATATTACAAAGGGGTTTCATTTTTAATAACTTATTTTAACTCCATACTTTTTGTGTGTTCAATATGCACCATTCAAAGGCACTTCATTAATTTTCAACCATTTCTGAGTTCGTTTGGTATTTTTCATGCATTTAATGATTTCTTGTGAGCTAGATGACCCTGAATTTGAAAAGCAGTGCAAATGCACTCTGGAATGGTTCTAACTTGGCATGCCATCATAATTTCACCCACATAGCAACTTATCAAGAGTTGAGAGGGTTACGACAAAAACTGGATGCACTTCGTGTACAAATTGGAAGATCTTGTAAGAAGTATGAGGGTTTCGGACGAAAACTAATCTATTACAAAGGGATTTCATTTTTAATAACTTATTTTAACTCCATACTTTTTGTGTGTTCAATATGCACCATTCAACGGGACATAATCAATTTTCAACCCTTTCTGACTTAATTTGATATTTTTAATGCATTTAATGATTTATTTTGAGCTAGGTGACCCTGAATTTGAAAAGCAGTACAAATGAATTCTAGAAAGGTTCTAACTTGGCATGACATCATAATTTCACCCACATAGAAACTTATAAAGAGTTGAGAGGGTTACGGCAAAAACTGGATGCACTTCGTGTACAAATTGGAATATCTCATAAGAAGTATGAGGGTTTCGGACGAAAACTCATCTAATACAAAGGGATTTCATTTTAATAACTTATTTTATGTCCATACTTTTTGTTTGTTTCATATGCACCATTCAAAGGCACATCATCAATTTTCAACACTTTCTGACTTCATTTGATATTTTTCATGCATTTAATGATTTACTTTGCGCTAGATGACCATGAATTTGAAAAGCAGTACAAATGAACTCTGGAAAGGTTCTAACTTGGCATGACATCATAATTTCACCCACAAAGAAACTTATAAAGAGTTGAGAGGGTTACGGCAAAAACTGGATGCACTTCGTGTACAAATTGGAACATCTCATAAGAAGTACGCGGGTTCCGGACGAAAACTCATCTAATACAAAGGGATTTCATTTTTAATAACTTATTTTAACTCCTTACTTTTTGTGTGTTTAATATGCACCATTCAAAGGCACATCATCAATTTTCAACACTTTCTGAATTCATTTGGTATTTTTCATGCATTTAATGATTTATTTTGACCTAGATGACCCTGAATTTGAAAAGCAGTACAAATGAAACCTGGAAAGGTTCTAACTTGGCATGACATCATGATTTCACCCTCATAGCAACTTATAAAGAGTTCATAGGGTTACGGCAAAAACTGGATGCACTTCGTGTACAAATTGGAAGATCTCATAAGAAGTATGAGGGTTTCGCACGAAAACTCATCTATTACAAAGGGATTTCATTTTTAATAACTTATGTTAACTCCATACTTTTTGTCTGTTTAATATGCACCATTCAAAGGGACATCATCAATTTTCAACCCTTTCTGACTTCATTTGATATTTTTCATGCATTTAATGATTTATTTTGAGCTAGATTACCCTGAATTTGAAAAGCAGTACAAATGTACTCTGAAAAGGTTCTAACTTGGCATGACATCGTAATTTCACCCACATAGCAACTTATAAAGAGTTCATAGGGTTACGGCAAAAACTGGATGCACTTCGTGGACAAATTGGAAGATCTCATAAGAAGTATGAGGGTTTCGCACGAAAACTCATCTATTACAAAGGGATTTCATTTTTAATAAATTATGTTAACTCCATACTTTTTGTCTGTTTAATATGCACCATTCAAAGGGACATCATCAATTTTCAAACTTTTCTGACTTCATTTGATATTTTCCATGCATTTAATGATTTATTTGGAGCTAGATGACCCTGAATTTGAAAAAAAGTACAAATGAACTCTGGAAATGTTCTAACTTGGCATGTCATCATAATTTCACCCACATAGAAACTTATAAAGAGTTGAGAGGGTTACGCTAAAAACTGGATGCACTTCTTGTACAAATTGGACAATCTCATAAGAAGTATGAGGGTTTCGGACGAAAACTCATCTAATACAAAGGGATTTCATTTTTAATAACTTATTTTAACTCCATACTTTTTGTGTGTTTAATATGCACCATTCAAAGGCACATCATCAATTTTCAACACTTTCTGAATTCATTTGATATTTTTCATGCATTTAATGATTTATTTTGAGCTAGATGACCCTGAATTTGAAAAGCAGTACAAATGACCTCTGGAAAGGTTCTAACTTGGCATGACATCATAATTTCACCCACATAGAAACTTATAAAGAGTTGAGAGGGTTACGCTAAAAACTGGATGCACTTCGTGTACAAATTGGACAATCTCATAAGAAGTATGAGGGTTTCGGTCGAAAACTCATCTATTACAAAGAGATTTCATTTTTAATAACTTATTTTAACTCCATACTTTTTGTGTGTTTAATATGCACCATTCAAAGGCACATCATCAATTTTCAACCCTTTCTGACTTCATTTGATATTTTTCATGCATTTAATGATTTATTTTGAGCTAGATGACCTCGAATTTGAAAAGTAGTACAAATGAACTCTAGAAAGGTTCTGACTTGGCATGTCATCATAATTTCACCCACATAGCAACTTATAAATAGTTGGGAGGGTTACGGCAAAAACTGGATGCACTTCGTGTACAAATTGGACAATCTCATAAGAAGTATGAGGGTTTCGGACGAAAATTAATCTATTGCAAAGGGATTTCATTTTTAATAACTTATTTTAACTCCATACTTTTTGTGTGTTCAATATGCACCATTCAAAGGGACATAATCAATTTTCAACCCTTTCTAACTTCATTTGATATTTTTAATGCATTTAATGATTTATTTTGAGCTAGATGACCCTGAATTTGAAAAGCAGTACAAATGAACTCTAGAAAGGTTCTAACTTGGCATGACATCATAATTTCACCCACATAGAAACTTCTAAAGAGTTGAGAGGGTTACGGCAAAAACTAGATGCACTTCGTGTACAAATTGGACAATCTCATAAGAAGTATGAGGGTTTCGGACGAAAACTCATCTATTACAAAGGGATTTCATTTTTAATAACTTATTTTAACTCCATAATTTTTGTGTGTTCAATATGCACCATTCAAAGGCACATCATCAATTTTCAACCCTTTCTGAGTTCATTTGGTATTTTTCATGCATTTAATGATTTCTTTTGAGCTAGATGACCCTAAATTTGAAAAGCAGTGCAAATGAACTCTGGAATGGTTCTAACTTGGCATGCCATCATAATTTCACCCACATAGCAACTTATCAAGAGTTGAGAGGGTTACGACAAAAACTGGATGCACTTCGTGTACAAATTGGACAATCTCATAAGAAGTATGAGGGTTTCGGACGAAAACTAATCTATTACAAAGGGTTTTCATTTTTAATAACTTATTTTAACTCCATACTTTTTGTGTGTTTAATATGCACCATTCAAAAGCACATCATCAATTTTCAAACTTTTCTGACTTCATTTGATATTTTCCATGCATTTAATGATTTATTTTGAGCTAGATGACCCTGAATTTGAAAAGCAGTACAAATGAACTCTGGAAATGTTCTAACTTGGCATGTCATCATAATTTCACCCACAGAGAAACTTATAAAGAGTTGACTGGGTTACGGCAAAAACTAGATGCATTTCATGTACAAGTTGGAAGATCTCATAAGAAGTATGAGGGTTTCGGACGAAAACTCATCTAATACAAAGGGATTTCATTTTTAATAACTTATTTTAACTCCATACTTTTTGTGTGTTTAATATGCACCATTCAAAGGCACATCATCAATTTTCAACACTTTCTGACTTCATTTGATATTTTTCATGCATTTAATGATTTATTTTGTGCTAGATGACCCTGAATTTGAAAAGCAGTACAAATGCACTCTAGAAAGGTTCTAACTTGGCATGACATCATAATTTCACCCTCATAGCAACTTATAAAGTGTTCAGAGGGTTACGGCAAAAACTGGATGCACTTCGTGTACAAATTGGAAAATTTTGTAAGTATGAGGGTTTCGGACGAAAACTCATCTATTACAAAGGGATTGCATTTTTAATAACTTATTTTAACTCCATACTTTTTGTGGGTTTAATATGCACCATTCAAAGGCACATCATCAATTTTCAACACTTTCTGACTTCATTTGATATTTTTCATGCATTTAATGATTTATTTTGAGCTAGATGACCCTGAATTTGAAAAGCAGTACAAATGAACTCTGGAAAGGTTCTAACTTGGCATGACAGCATAATTTCACCCTCATAGCAACTTATGAAGAGTTCAGAGGGTTACGGCAAAAACTGGATGCACTTTGTGTACAAATTGGAAGATCTTGTAAGAAGTATGAGGGTTTCGCACGAAACTCATCTATTACAAAGGGATTTAATTTTTAATAACTTATTTTAACTCCATACTTTTTGCCTGTTTAATATGCACCATTCAGAGGCACATCATCAGTTTTCAACCCTTTCTGACTTCATTTGATATTTTTCATGCATTTAATGATTTATTTTGACCTAGATGACCCTGAATTTGAAAAGTAGTACAAATGAACTCTGGAAAGATTCTAACTTGGCATGACATCATAATTTCACCCACATAGCAACTTATAAATAGTTGAGAGGGTTACGGCAAAAACTGGATGCACTTCGTGTACAAGTTGTAAGATCTCATAAGAAGTATGAGGGTTTCGGACGAAAACTCATCTCATACAAAGGGATTGCATTTTTAATAAATTATTTTAACTCCATACTTTTTGTGTGTATAATATGCACCATTCAAAGGCACATCATCAATTTTCAACACTTTCTGACTTCATTTGATATTTTTCATGCATTTAATGATTTATTTTGAGCTAGATGACCCTGAATTTGAAAAGCAGTACAAATGAACTCTTCAAAGGTTCTAACTTGGCATGACAGCATAATTTCACCCTCATAGCAACTTATAAAGAGTTCAGAGGGTTACGGCAAAAACTGGATGCACTTTGTGTACAAATTGGAAGATCTTGTAATAAGTATGAGGGTTTCGGACGAAAACTCATCTATTACAAAGGGATTTCATTTTTAATAACTTATTTTAACTCCATACTTTTTGCCTGTTTGATATGCACCTTTCAAAGGCACATCATCAATTTTCAACCCTTTCTGACTTCATTTGATATTTTTCATGCATTTAATGATTTATTTTGACCTAGATGACCCTGAATTTGAAAAGTAGTACAAATGAACTCTGGAAAGATTCTAACTTGGCATGATATCATAATTTCACCCACATAGCAACTTATAAATAGTTGAGAGGGTTACGGCAAAAACTGGATGCACTTCGTGTACAAATTGGACAATCTCATAAGAAGTATGAGGGTTTCGGACGAAAACTAATCTATTACAAAGGGATTTCATTTTTAATAACTTATTTTAACTCCATACTTTTTGTGTGTTCAATATGCACCATTCAAAGGGACATAATCAATTTTCAACCCTTTCTGACTTCATTTGATATTTTTAATGCATTTAATGATTTATTTTGAGCTAGATGACCCTGAATTTGAAAAGAAGTACAAATGAACTCTGGAAAGGTTCTAACTTGGCATGACATCATAATTTCACCCACATAGAAACTTATAAAGAGTTGTGAGGGTTACGGCAAAAACTGGATGCACATCGTGTACAAATTGGACAATCTCATCAGAAGTATGAGGGTTGCGGGCGAAAACTCATCTATTACAAAGGGATTTCATTTTTAATAACTTATTTTAACTCCATACTTTTTGTCTGTTTAATATGCACCATTCAAAGGCACATCATCAATTTTCAACCCTTTCTGACTTAATTCGATATTTTTCATGCATTTAATGATTTATTTTGAGCTAGATGACCCTGAATTTGAAAAGCAGTACAAATGTACTCTGAAAAGGTTCTAACTTGGCATGACATTGTAATTTCACCCACATAGCAACTTCTAAAGAGTTGAGAGAGTTACGGCAAAAACTGGACGCACTTCGTGTACAAATTGGACAATTTCATAAGAAGTATGAGGGTTTCGGACTAACACTCATCTATTACAAAGGGATTTCATTTTTAATAACTTATTTTAACTCCATACTTTTTGTGTGTTCAACATGCACCATTCAAAGGCACATCATCAATTTTCAACCCTTGCTGACTTCATTTGATATTTTTCATGCATTTAATGATTTATTTTGAGCTAGATGAACCTGAATTAGAAACGGAGTACAAATGAACTCTGGAAAGGTGCTAACTTGGCATGACATCATAATTTCACCCACATAGCAACTTATAAAGAGTTGAGAGCGTTACGGCAAAAACTGGATGCACTTCGTGTACAAATTGGACAATCTCATAAGAAGTATAAGGGTTTCGGACGAAAACTCATCTATTACAAAGGGATTTCATTTTTAATAACTTATTTTAACTCCATAATTTTTGTGTGTTCAATATGCACCATTCAAAGGCACATCATCAATTTTCAACCCTTTGTGACCTCATTTGATATTTTTCATGCATTTTATGATTTATTTGCTAGATGACCTGAATTTGAGAAGCAGTACAAATGAACTCTGAAAAGGTTCTAACTTGGCATGACATCGTAATTTCACCCACATAGCAACTTCTAAAGAGTTGAGTACCTATACAAACTGGATGCACTTCTTTTACAAACTGTTACAAAGATACCATGCTAGTAAATGCATGCATGTGCTTCACATATATAGAAAGTGATGATGGTGAAGCCGATCACATCCCAGAGTGGGATCTCGCGGTGTAAGACTTTTTCTGCGTGTTTGTCCCTTGCTTATGATTGCGCCGTAACCATGGATAATCTTCGTTATTTAACAGGATGCTTGGGTCAGTCTTCACTCTAAAGGGAGGGATTTCATGAAACTTTTCATAATCTTCTGACATATCTGTCTTGTCCTCCACTCCCACAATGTTTCTTTTCCTTGAAAGAACTATGTGGAGCTTTGGCTCATCGTATGATGTATTCGCTTCCTTATTTTTTTCTCCTCGGTTTGCTAGACATGTCCTTCACATAGAAAACCTAAGCCACATCATTGGCTAGGACGAATGAGTCTTCTATGTATCCAAGATTGTTGAGATCCACTGTTATCATTCCGTACTGCGGGTCTACCTGTACCCCGCCTCCAATATATTTGACCCATTTGCACCGAAACAAAGGGACCTTAAGATCAGGTCCATAGTCAAGTTCCCATATCTCCTCTATGTAACCATAATATGTGTCTTCAAAGTTGGTTGCATCATAGCGGACACCACTATTTTGGTTGGTGCTCTTTTTATCTTGGGCGATCATGTAAAATGTATTCCCATTTATCTCGTACCCTTTGAAAGTCATTACAGTCGAACTTGGTGTCTTGGCCAACCAGTACAGTTCATCCGGAACATCGTTGTCCTTGATGAGCTTTGTTTGCAACCAACCAGCAAAAGTCTCCATGTGTTTACATTCAATCCAGGGGTCAGACTGCTCCAGGTTCTTGGACCGTACAATATGCTTGTGTTCCTCCATATATGGAGTCACCAAGGTGGAATTTTGTAGAACCGTGTAGTGTGCTTGAGAGAAAGAATTCCCGTCCATATTTATTGCTTCCTTCATTCCTAATGTGCCTTTTCCATGCAATCTCCCCTCATGCCGCGATTCAGGAAGACCAATCGGCTTAATGTCAGGAAAAAAGTCAACACAAAACTCAATAACCTCCTCTGTTCCATATCCCTTGGCGATCCTTCCTTCTGGCCTAGCACGGTTATGAATGTATTTCTTTAAGACTCCCATGAACCTCTCGAAGGGGAACATATTGTGTAGAAATACATGACCCAGAATGTTAATCTCTTCGACTAGGTGAACTAGAACATGCGTCATAATGTTGAAGAAGGATGGAGGGAACACCAACTCGAAACTGACAAGACATTGGACCAGGTCATTCTGTAACCTTGGTAGGATTTCTGGATCGATTACCTTCTGAGACATTGCATTGAGGAATGCGCATAGCTTCACAATGGCTAATCGAACATTTTTTGGTAGAAGCCCCCTAAGTGCAACTGGAAGTAATTGCGTCATAATCACGTGGCAGTCATGAGACTTTAGATTGTGATTTTTTTCTCTGCCATATTTATTATTCCCTTTATATTCGACAAGAAGCCAGACGAGACCTTGATACTGGGCAGGCATTCAAAAAAGATTTCCTTCTCTTCTTTCGTAAGAGCCTAGCTGGCAGGACCTTGATACAGCTTTGGATGCATGCTGTCTGTTTCGTTCATTCTTTGCTTGTCCTCCCGTGCATCCGGTGTATCATTTGTCTTTCCATACACACCCAAGAAGCCTAGCAGGTTTACACAAAGATTCTTCATCACATGCATCACGTCGATTGCATTGCGGACCTCTAGGGCCTTCCAATATTAAAGTTCCCAAAATATAGATTTCTTCTTCCACATGGGTAAATGTCCGTTGGCGTCATTCGGAACAGATTGTTTGCCATGACCCTTTCCAAAGATTACCTGTAAATCCTTGACCATATCAAATATATATTCACTAGTACGGAGGCCAGGCTTATTCCGGTTATCTGGCTCACCTTTTAAATGGTTGCCTGCCTTTCTTAAGATATGCTTGATCGGTAGAAATTGACGATGTCCCAGGTACACATTCTTCTTACATTTATCCAAATATATACTTTCAGTATCATCTAAACAGTGCATGCATGCATTTTATTCCTTGTTTGTATGCCCTGAAAGGTTACTAAGAGCGGGCCAATCATGGTTACAAACAGCAACGCTCGTAGGTCAATTTCCTTCTGTGTGTGCGCATCCCGCACACGTACACCTGTTTTTTTCCACAACTGTAGAAGTTCATCAACTAGTGGCCCTAGGTATATATCAATTATCAGCAGTTCTTGAAGTCCCTTGTCAGTTACACCATTCTTTGCCTTCCATTGCAGCAATTCCAGCGTGGTACCCAACTTTTTCTGGTCACCTTCACAATTTGGATACAATAATTTCTTGTGATCCTCTAACATGCGTTTCAACTTCAACCTCTCCTTGTCACTTTTGCAGTTTCTCTTTGCATCAGCAATGACCCGACCCAAATCATCAGCGGGCTCATCTGGTGCCTCCTCTTCAGCTTCCCCCATTGTTGTATTGCCGAAAGGATAGTTGTCATCATCCTCTTCTTCTTCATTTTCTTCCATTATAACCCCTCTTTCTCCATGCTTGGTCCAACAGCTTTAGCAAGACATAAAACTGGACTTCAGCAGGTGGTAGTGAAGGGTTTTTGAGGTAGAGTAATTCCTATCATTCTTACAGTCACGACATGGACAACACATGAAACCATTCTGCTTGTTTGCCTCAGCCACACGAATAAAATCATGCAGGCCATTAAGAAACCCTGGACTTAGTCGGTCATCGTACATCCATTGTCGGCTCATGTTCACTACAAAACATCAAAGTGACCAAATTAATACAACTTCATCATCACATTACAACCAAAAGTAGAGCCAGCATTGACCAAATATTATTACTGCAAATAATAGATACTTAGAGTTCATACATACATCTCATAAAATAACATACAACTATCTAAAACATGTAAATGCAACCACAAATGCGATCATAATCACAACTAAGGTAACAATTGAGCCAACGACATAATGATACCAAGCCTCTTTATCAATGGCATATTTTCTAATCTTTATAAGCTTCAAGCGCATTACAGCCATGTTGTTCTTGTGATCATCGACGATATCGGCAACATGCAACTCCAATCCCATCTTCTCATCGTCAGTTCTTTTCAATTTTTCTTTTAATTCATCAATTTCTTTTTTATCTTGTGTTAATTTCTCGAGCAGAATTGCATAGTCGGTTGGAATTTCTGGTTCAACAACTTCCTATAGATAAAAACATCTACGACAATTTGGTGGCATAATTAATTGTCATAGAAATTAGATGATGTGTGAAATAGTTATAAAAGATAACGACATACCACATCTGAACCATAGACTGGACAAGGGCCGACGTGGGCTGATACCATAACCATGACACTATAGAATAACTAACAATAATACAAGTAAGTAAATCGTACACGCAACTATCTAAATCATACAAATAATTTTTTTTAACAAAAAGGTTTTAAGAAGAACAAGAGGCTCACCAAGGTGGCTGATGTCGCGACGAGACGGTGCGGACGATCGACGCTGGTTAGGACGGGGATGGGAAGGCGCACCAAATAAACCACACCTACACATATGCAACCTAACAAGTCAATTTGAGCTCAAATTGCATATAAATCAAATAAACTCCCACATCATGATCACTCCTCCAAAACCTAGATAAAACCCACAAATCACATATCTTTGAGCATACCACAAGCTAATCTAGCAATGAGAGATGAAGGAGCAAAGTTGCTAACCTTTATGAACACTTGGATAGATGGGGTGCCTTTAAATCTTGACAAATCCTTGGCAAAATGGAGGATGAGCTTTGAGCAAGAAGAAGAACAGGGGAGAAAACAGAGAAATGAGAGCCCCTTCGATCGGCTGAGGACGAAGCGTTTATGTAGGAAGTCTTTAGTACCGGCTGGTGACACCAACTGGTACTAAAGGTTGCCCTTTAGTACCGGCTCGTGCCACCAATTGGTACTAAGGAGGCACGTGAGGCCCAGGTCTGACCAAAAGCCTTCCACACCCTCTTTAGTATCGGCTCGTGACACGAACCGGTACTAAAGATCCCCCCCCCCCGAGCTGGTACTAAAGGTCGCCCTGCTACTAGTCGTTGGATCCGGCACGAACCGGGACTAATACCATCTTTAGTACCGGCTCGTGACCAAACCAGGACTAATGCTCAGGACGAAAGGTCTGTTTTCTACTAGTGTTATCTCACCACGACAAGTATTGTAGTAATTCCGAACACTCTCCGTCCTGAGATACTAAGGAAGCTGAATGATAACGATGTGCCAAGAATTCCATGGAGCTCAAATTCCCGGAAGAAATCAAGTCAGACAGGAGGCACCAACACAGAACTCTGTCACATCGGTATCATATAGACTCCAAAATATCTGCGTGATCATAAAAAAAATAAGACAGAAGAGGAGTAGAATAACCAATCCTAAGTCAAATACCTCACCAAAGCATAGAAAGGAGTAAAAAGAAACCTACTCTCCGATATAACTAGACTCTAATTTTTTTTACTAGACTCGACTCGGCCAAGTTCGATCAAGCACAGGGCTCCTATGGTCGTATGGCTCTGAATACCAACTTGTCACGCCCAAGATGCACGCCTATCCATATTAAGACACTAGGGCCTCGATAGGGATAGAGGCACATCTTGCCGTTCGCAATTATAGTATCATTACATACATTTAGGAAGAGAAAAGTAATGAGTTGGCTTACACTAGCCACATGCTAAATTACAATTCCACACAATTTATTCAAACATCAATACAAAGGCAGGGTCCGGCTATGGACGAAATCAAACGATAAAATGATGCAATGACACTGGCTTGCTAGCACAAAGATCTCGACCACGGCCAATCTACTCATCTAGATAAGTGATGTACATCCTGCCACGCTCCTCGTCATACTCCCACTGGAGCTGTGTCGCATCATCTGGCACGATCTCATTTGTACCTGCACTTGGATTGTTGTAGTAATCTATGAGCCACGGGGACTCAGCAATCTCACGCCCAGGTACCGAGACTATTCAAGCTTATAGGTTGGAAGGGGGTATGTCTTTAGTTTGCAGCATCACTAAGCATTTATGGTGGCTAATCTTACGAAACATGAAAGTAAATTTGTGGTCTATGACGAATGATCGAGAACTAGAATGACCTCTAAGAGATCCTGAACACCTACTTGCGTCAAACATAACCCCACCATGCTCTCTCTCGGTTAATGTTCACGAGCAGAGATGATCACGGTTACTCACACGGTGCATTTTATTAGAGTTTACTTTGAATTAACTATAACCAGGTGTTAAACAAATATCCAAGCTGCCACATAACCATGGGCATGGCTTTCCAAAAGTTTTAACCCTACAGGGGTGCTCCAACTAGTCCATCATAAATTAACCACACTCCACGGGAATAGCCTCGACCACGGATCTCGTGAACATCCTAGGCAACCCCGAAAGGAATTCCAACACCTCAAGATAGCCCAAAGAAAATCATTGTTCCCCACGCAAACCACTTGATAAAGGTAAAACAAGTCTAGCAAGACCACCCGACGTGTCGACAAACCCGATAAGAGCTGCGTATCTCATTCTCAGGACACGATGTATGAGCGATGGTTACCACGCCAATCACTGAGTTGTCCCGGACGGCGATAATAAGCTGCTCTGGGTTGGACCAACACTCATGAGGAGCGTTGGCCCATGTTGTTGATTAATCCACGGGGTTGCAAAGCCATATGCAGTTTTTTAAGTTGTTTAAGCAAATAGTACCAATGTTGGGTCTTGCCAGACAAGTTTTAATCTCAACCGAATAATCAAGGGTGTCCCCATAACAACCCCGAGCATGTTAGGAGCGCAAAATATGGAAACATAACACCGGTAGCAAGAAACTATGGTGGTAAAAGTTGAACAAAACACCGAGCAAATGTCCAAGCCTTCCACCATAGCAAGACATATATGTGCATTAAATTAAATAACAGATAATATTGTGATATTCTAGGAATCCATGTTATCACATGGAAACAACCTGCACCTGCAACTAAGAATGCTATAAGAGGGGCTGAGCAGCAGTAACTTAGCCAAACAAGGTTTGCTAGGATTTGGAGGGGTTAGAGGCAATCATAGAAATGTAGGAGGCTTGACATTCAAGTGGTAGGTAACACATATGTAACGATAAGAATGATACATCTAGCAAAGCAAAAATAGTGTCGGGATCCGGGTACGATCATCTTGCCTTTTGGTTCTTTAGAGGGACAAAGAGCAGGGTCCTCGTAGTGGTACTCTCCTAGATCCTCATACTCATGTTCAACACTCGCGTCTACCCAAGACTACCCAAGATAAACAACAATAATAAACAACCAACCAAGGTGCCATGCACAAACAAGATGCTGCATGATTCATTGGAAGTATTTAACATGGCAATCCTAAACTAGTCATGTTTCACATGCATTAGTTTAGTTGTTTACAATTATGGATAGGACCTCATGTCAAGTTATTTAAACATGCATGATCATGGCAAATATGGATTCTTCATGAAAAATTGATACAAATGCATACGTAGAACATACGAAACGGAGTTACGATTCTCACGTTACGCTCATGTCAAGTTACGAAGACAAAACACAAGACAAAGAAGGCCATGGGCTGTTCCTTGGCTTTCCAAGGTAGCCACTGGTTAGGAAATTAAAAACTAACCATACTAGAGTCAAATATCAAACAATTCCAAGGAGCATAGATCCCACAAGTCATAAAACACTAAAACCAACAATCTGCCACAAAACAGCAACATAACAACTTTCACAGCCAATAACTAGAGCTACAGGAAGTCTCCAACCACAAGCAAGGCATTTACAGAAACTATATAGCATGTTTATCAAATCATCTAACTACCCAAACTGGAAAGGAAGCACATATCAATAAGCATGAAGCTCACAAGTTGGCATGATGAAACAGATTCTAGGGACTTAGAGAAAATAACAGTTTTCTGGAATCTGAGTTAAGCTGATACCAACTTGACAGCAGAAACTAATGGTGACAGAGACCACCTCATGGTATGGAAATTAACAGGATGATAGAGGACGACATCTACTTGAAAACATTAGCACTGAGCTTGAGCTAATTCTCAACATATCACTTGGTAGTATCCACTCTTCTCAAAAATATTAACAGATTCTCAGACTTGGAAATATTTAGCATGTTTTAAAACAACAACATTTTATTAGATACTTTAGAGCATGGTTCCCACTTATATGCAAGTTTAACATGACAAAAAAAACTACCATGGCATTGTACTAATCAAAGGCTACCATTTTCATGTTGACACAATTATCATAGCATCCATGAATTAAATATAACTAAAATGACAAAATGGCACTTTGAGAAAAAATGACATTTTGACAAACTTGCTCAAATAATCAAACAAGTTGCACCAATGAATTCCTTGGGTGATTCTACCTCAAAATCATATATCACACCCCTACGTTTGTATGGAGCATCATGGCAAAACAATACATAGCAAAACGCCCATCATTCCTATGAGTGAAAAGTTACTAAAATTGCCCATGTGCATATATGTTCATGTCTAGATTTGGAAATATACCAGAAATAGAAATTAACCTATTTATACCACTTAAAATACTAAAACAACAGAAGAAAAACAACAAATAGAAGGAGGGCCCACCTGGCATAGACACCAGGGTCCCTTAGTGGATGACAAGTGTGGCCTGGGACCACTTGTCACACACACAACACCACACACACACATGCAGCTATCCATGCCACACACACTGGATTTGCCAGCTACACCAGATCAACACACCTACACCACACGCAGGTACACACACTCACATACCACAGCCACACGGGATCCCCACGTAACCGCATCGGATCCGCACACAAGCAACACCACACACGGGATCCGGCACACGGCTCTCCGGATCCGCACACACACACACACCGCAACAACCAATCAAGAAAAAGAGCAAAAAATGGGGGAGTCGGGATTCGATCCCACGACCTGTCGGTCGACCCTCGGGCGCACTACCACTGCGCTACGGCGCGACAACTGGACAAGGGGAGGACTTGGCCCTCTAATACTATCTGACCACGATACCCTGACGAACCTAAAATAAAACACGACACCGGCGACAGCGGCACAACGGCAACGATCCTGACGATTACTAGGCCTCTCTGGCGACGCGGAGCACCAGCGGGGAGAGCTAGGACCTGGGGGTACCCATCCCCGCACCTACGATGGCTAAACGCGGCGGCGAGGAGGCCCTCAAGCTCGAGCTTCCGCTCGGCTCGGGGCACAGTAGAGACAGACATGACCGGTGGCGAACAGAGGCTACAACTTCGCTAGGCTATGATGAAGAGATGCAGAGAGAGGGGGATAAGGAGCTACAGGTGAGCACAGCGGGCGACGACGCACTCGGAGTAGGGAGAAGCAGAGGAAGAAGACGACACAGGTTGCGGGGCGTGCGGAAGACGAGGACGAAGACGGCGCCGCAGGGCCTCACTCCGCGCCCTAGCGCCAGGAATGTGGCGCGGACATCACCCTCGAGCACCAGGACATCTCCGGCGAGGACCAGGGGGCCACCGGAGGCGACGACGGCGACCGAAGATCGATGGGACTCTGCTCTCTAAACCTCACCTCTCCGAAAACTTACCTGACGAAGACGAAGGAGAAGGGGAAGAAGAGGGAGAAGGGGAGCGGAAGTGGCGAGGAGGGAGAGAAAGAACCCTAGGGATCTACGTGCTTAAAAGGCAGGGTGAAACGGCGCCGGCCTCGGTGTCCGTGAGCCTCTCACGGCAACACGACGCGCTCTCTGTCACTAACGAGCGCACTGAACCTGACGGAGGACGACGGGAGCAGGTAGGCGTTGCCTACCTAGGCTGGGCCGTGCGGGGAAGGGTAACAGGCCTAGCTCCGCTAGCTTCTCACAGGGAAATAAAACACAGGGTTTTTTAGAATAAGAATAACGCAAGTTAAAACCCTCGAGAGAGAAAGAAAAGAATTTTGACAAAACAAAAAGTACCATGACACAAAAGAAAATATGACCTATTTAATAAAATTAGCAAGTTGATTTTTAGAGCACTTAAATTCAATACTTTTATAGAATAACAACCCTAGTTTAATTCAAAACCCTATGAGCCCAAAGGTCCAACACAAAGAGAGCAACTCATATAATCTCAAAACAATATTGGCTACACCATGAACATTTTTAATAGGTTTAGTTGGCATGTTAATTCTGTTAAAGAAAAATAAAAGGAAATAAGGCTTAGGTTTAGATTTGAAAATAAGGGAGAGGAGAGGAGAGGAGTTGTAGCCCACACATGCACACAACAACAAATCACACAAGAACTTCTCACACCTCACAACAAGATCACATGGAAGCACACCACAATTTATTATGCATGACATGATGATGAGACGACTTGATGCATGATGCATGAGAAAATGACAAGGTAAATGATCAAACTCATATTCATTCAACACATGACACATGGGTCCACATAGGTTACATGGCCATAAAAGGCAGGGGCAGCACTTGGGCTGTCACCCTACTTCTGGAGCATGCGTTGGTTTCCGTGAACAGGAAAGGTTGATGCAGCAAAGTAGATAAGTATTTCCCTCAGTTGTTGAGAACCAAGGTATCAATCAAGTAGGAGATAGAAGCAAGTCCCCAATAGGTGTACCTACACAAGCAATCAAACTCTTGCACCCAACGCTATGAAGTGGTTGTCAATCCCTTTAAGTTTGCTTGCAAGGAGAGATCTGATAGAGAAAGATTGCTTACACGGAAAGTAAAACAATAGGTAAAAGTAATGCAACAAAGTCTTTTTGGTATTTTTGATTTTAGATCTGAAAGTATAAGATGGAAAATAGACCCGGGGGCCATAGGTTTCACTAGAGGCTTCTCTCATGATAGCAAGTATTACGGTGGGTGAACAAATTACTATGGAGCAATTGATAGAAAAGCGAATAGTTATGAAGATATCCAAGGCAATGATTATGCATATAGGCATCACGTCCGTGTCAAGTAGACTGAAATGATTCTGCATCTACTATTGTTACTCCACACATCGACCGACTCCTGCCTGCATCTAGAGTATTAAGTTCATGAAGAGCAGAGTAATGCATTAGGTAAGATGACATAATGTATAGGGATAAACTCAAGCAATATGATGAAAACCCCATCTTGATCTCCTTGATGGAAACAATACAATACGTGCCTCGCTACCCCTACTTTGTCACTGGGTGAGGACACCACACGATTGATCCCAAAACTAAGCACTTCTCCCATTGCAAGAATTACCAATCTAGTTGGCCAAACCAAACCAATAACTCGAAGAAACTTGCAAAGATATGAAATCATGCATATAAGAATTCAGAAAAGACTCAAATAATATTCATGGATAATCTGAACATAAACCCACAATTCATTGGATCTCAACAAACACACCACAAAAGAGTATTGCATCGGATAGATCTCCATGAAGATCATGAAGAGCATGGTATTTAAGAGCAAAGAGAGAGAAGAAACCATCTAGCTACTAGCTATGGACCCAAAAGGTCTGCGGTGAACTACTCACGCATCATCAGAGGGGCAATGGAGTTGATGTAGATGCCCTCCATGATCGAATCCCCCTCCGGCAGATTACCGGAAAAGGTTCCAAGATTGGATCTCTCGGGAACGGAGGCTTCTGGAAGCGGAAAAGTGTTTTCGTGGCTTGTTCTGATGATGATGGAATATTTGGGAATTTATAGGCCGAAGATTAGGGTAAGGGGAGCTGCCGTGGACCAACAAGCCTACCCGGCGCGCCCTACCCCCCTGGGCGCATCCCTAGGGCTTGTGGCCCCACGGTGGCTCCTCTGGCTTGGTTCTCAAGTCTTGTAGTTTCCTTTCGTTCCACAAAAAAATCATTCCGATGGTTTTATTCCGTTTGGACTCCGTTTAATATGCCTTATCTACAAATCTTAAAAACAAGAAAAAACAAAAACTGGCACTAGGCTCTAGATTAATAGGTTAGTCCCAAAAATAATATAAAATAGCACACTAATACATGTAAAACATCCAAAAACAGATAATATAATAGTATGGAACAATAAAAATTTATAGATACGTTGGAGACGTATCAGGTGGGATGAAAAATTCCTCTTGACCCGCCTCAAGACGGACCTTAACATGGATCGGGACTGGATCTTCAGTAATTTTCATCGATTAGATCCGATCTAGAGCCTTGTTGAGTGTCGAGAGCTCGATCGGGTCAACCTGCTAAGAGTTTTTAGAGTTAACCTCCGATGCGTCCGTGCTAGGGGCGTGTTTGCCATGAGCCGGTCCCCGAGCATCTGGCACTATGGACGGATCCGTACTATGAGCCAGATCATTACTGGGATTGGTCCTGTGGATGGGGTTGAAAACGGAATCCTAGGTTAAGGCCTCGGAGTCTTCGAGCACGTCAGCTAAGATCATGAGCCCGGTTATCAAAAGATTGCCTGAGAGTCTACAGAGAACTATAGGTTCCCTAATCTGACCCCTTGATCAGGGGCCAAACTCCCAACCTGGCCTAGACGGCCGGTCAGGTCGGCGTGCAGCACAAAGCTGCCAAAAACGAAGATTTGTTCGGGGACAAAGGAGTCCATGTGGTGGACTTCTTCGTTGATGAGAACGCGAGCCATCGATTCCTTTGGCAATCATGGCGGAACTTTCAATGAAAGCACCAATGTCGGTGTCAAAACCGGTGAATCTTGGGTAGGGGTTCCGAGCTATGAGACTAGGATCAATGGTAACAAGGGACAAAGGAGACGATGTTTACCCAGGTTCGGGCCCTCCTGTGGAGGTAAGACCCTACATCCTACTTGATTATATTGATGGTATGAAGGTTACATAGTTGATTGTCCTCGAGATCGAATAGCTAAACCCTAGAAGAGTTTCTCTGCCCTACAATCTAAAACCCTCCAGAAATATATAGACGCTGGGGGGTACTAGGGTTTACACATGGTAGGTCTCCTGCCGAGGATGGAAATGTTCATTTCCTCATCTTCACTTGGAGTGCACAACGCACCTTCGGGGCTTCCTTCTAGAATGAGAGTTCTCGATGTATCCGGACCGTCCTACGATGATCGGAATGGGGCCCATCAAGCCGGCCTATTAGGAGATAGGCCGATGCCCCGAGGACCCCTTAATCCAGGACTCCCACAGGTGCCCAGATCCGTCTGCCTGTGGCCTAAGGCGTAGCACGTGTCTCGATCCTAGAGAGTTTCCGCGCCAAGCCTCGGGAACCAAACCCTTGCGAGGGACCCCTTCTCGCGAGGGGCACGCCAGCGAGCATTGCCAGGAGGCCGATGGAGTTCCCCCTTGAGGTCGCCTTCCGAAGCCTCGTCATGGGACCCTATCTTGAGGCTCTCCGCTGGAGCCTACGCGGGGCCTACTAGCCAATGACGAAGCGGCACGGTCGCGCAGAACTGTCCCTTCACATGGCTTATGCGGCCCGCACAGGGCGGTCCCCAAGGTCGTACCAGTTGACACGAACATAGAGGCTTTCCTCCTTCGTTATAGAGGAGCAACGCTAGATTGCGGGCTCCCAAAGTAATCCCCAAAGGTTTCCTTCCTTGTGCAAGACGACCAAGACCGAGGGCTGGAAAGGCGGAGGTCATCCCCGAGCCCACGAGCACGTCACGACGAAGAGCTTTGATAGATGAAGACCACTTTTCTCAGGATAGGCTACAGTCTTGTCCCCCTTCAAACTGGCCTTTGTGGTGACCCTTCCCTCCTTGTGTTTCCTGGGGGAAGAGGACCAAGGCTAATATAAGAATAGGGAACTAGCCACCATTGAGGGCATCAGACCATGGGCAGGCAAGAACAAAACTTATACTCATCTTCATCCTCAAGCCAGACAAGCAGGAGTAGGGTCTTACACCGCGAGGTGGCCGGAACCTGGGTAAATTGTGTGTCCTTTGTTCGTGTTCCTTAGCTCAAGCTACTAGAGAGTCGTCATGATGTTGTGAGGAAGAGTAGGGCAGGAGAGTGAGTGAACCCGAGAGTTTCAACCTTTTTGGGTCCCCGGTGTTGGGGAACGTTGCATGGGAAACAAAAAATTTCCTATGCACACGTAAGATCTATCCATGGTGATGAGCATCTATGAGAGGGAGAGAGGATCTACATACCCTTGTAGATTGCTAAGCGAGGAGCATTAAGAAACACGGTTGGTGTAGTCGAACGTCTTAGCGATTCAAATCGCCGAGGATCCCGCGATCTCATCATAATCCGTCCCGCGATCCAATCACATTCCGTCCTGCAAACTCATCATGATCCATCCAGTGATCTCATCACGGTCCGTCTCGCAATCTTGATCACGGTCCTTCCGATCTAGTGCCGAACGGACGGCACCTCTGCATTCAGCACACGTACAGCTCGATGACGATCTCTGCCTTCTTGATCCAAGAAGAGGGAGCGGAGAGGTAGATGAGTTCTCTGGCAGCGCGACGGCGTTTCTGTGATGGTGGTGGATCTATTCCAGCAGGGCTTCGCCTAAGCACCGCTGAAAACCGATCTAGAGGAGAAACTGCGATCTAGAGGAGAGGTAGCACGTGGTTATTAGGGTAAGCTTTTTCCTCTAAATCCTCTAGTATATATAGGAGGGAGGGAGGGGAGGAGGCAGCCTCAAACACTCAAGATTTGGTTGAAATTGGAGGTGGAGGAGTCCTACTCCAATCCTATTAGGAGTAGGATTCCTCCTTTCCACTTGGAAACTCTTTCCACCTCTCCACCTTTGGATATTTTCCTTCTCAACCCACTTCAGCCGCATGGGTCCTTAGAGGAGGCTTCGGCTAGCCCACCAGGGGCTGGTTTACCTCCTCCCACAGCCCATGTAGCCTCTTGGGTCGAAATAGCTCTCACGACACTACTAGGAAAAGGGCTATAGCTAATATATCCATTAGTGGCGCACCACAAATGTGGTGCACCACTGCTATATAGCAGTGGCGCATCGGCTACTGGTGCGCCATTAGTGTCCGTATTACTAATGGCGCACCCTGCGTGTGGTGCACGATTACTAGTTGTGTCCTGGCCCCACACTCCTGCCCAAACTTAGCAGTGGTGCACCTGGTGAAAGTGCGCCATTACTAGTTTTAACTTGTAATGGCACACCATACCCACTGTGCGCCACTACTAACAATTTTTTTTCATTTTTTTTCAAAACTAGTAATGGCGCACCGCGCACCTGGTGCACCATTAGTAACCCTGGTTAGCAATGGCACATTCTTAGGTGGTGTGCCATTGGTAACCTGAGACCAGCTAGATATTTTTGACAGCCACACCTACCACACTCACTTTCCCCACTTCATTCTCTCCACCTCTACCAACAGCTTGGTCCCGGCTGCCTCCTCCTCCTCACTTCATTTGCACCATAGATTCACCCAAATTAAGTGGTTACATTTCCTTTTTTTTTGATAGGTAAGTAAGGAAGCTTTCTTTATGTTCTTTTTATGGCCTAGATCTACGTATGTTTGTGGTGCGCCATTGTTTGTGGTGATGACCCTCCCCTAAATGTTGCCAATATTTTGCCGGAATGTTGATTCATTTCCGTTTTGGACAGAATTTCGCACTAAGCATTCTTTTTTGTCCTATTTTTTGGCAAAATCATGCCAATATTTTTTTGGTTCTAAAATATTGTTTTGCTCTACCCCGCAGGCGACCATGGTCCACATGATGACCGAAGGCATCGTGAATAGGTTTTTGAGCTCCGTGAAGGCCGAGATGCTTCAAAAGAACGAGACGGAGATAAGATGTCCGTGTCGAAGATGCAAGCTGAAGAGCCTTATGGACCCGGATTCCAGACAGGTGTGGGACCACCTGCTCATCCGTGGTTTCATGGATGGCTATCGGTGGCAAGGCGATCAAGATGATTATGAAGTCGTCCAGGGGGGCCGGGCAAGAAATAAGGAAGGGCAGCAAGACAATAGCGGCGAGGGCGGGCGAGAAGATGCCGAATATCCAGGACACGATCACGAAGTAGATGCAGGACACAGTCATCATGTAGAAGATGCCGGACATGATGATGAGGAAGATCAAGACGAAGGTCATGATCATGAATATGAAGATGCCGGAGCAGACGACGATGGACCATCGATGGGCTGGGTGCAGGACCCTCGTATTCAAGAGCTGCTTCTCAAGCAGATGGGTAACGCAAGAGCTGTCGCCCGAGAGAAAGCCAAGCTGGATCAACTGGAGATAGACGCGGTTACTCCATTTCATGAAGGATGCAGGGCCGAGGATACCCGCCTGAAAGTAACGCTCATGGCTCTGGTGATGAAGGTAAAACACAAAATGACCGACGCATGCTTCGACAAGAACATGTCATTCTGGCATGAACGTCTTCCTAAGGGGAAAAAGTGCCTGACCAGTGTGGAGTAGGTGAAGAAAATCGTGTGTCCTCTGGATTTACCGCACGTGAAATACCATGTGTACGTGAACGATTGCATCATTTATCGGGACAAGCACGCGGAGTCTACCATATGTCCGGTGTGCGGCGTCACTCGATACAAGAAGAGGAAGAAAGCTCCTCGAAAAGTGGTGTGGTACTTTCCGATCACTCCTCGTCTGCAACGGTATTTCGCGGACCCTAAGCTAGCAAAGTTCCTACGTTGGCACGCGGATAGGGAGGAGAAGAAGCGAGAAGATGACGGAAATGATCCGGAGATAAATAAATAAGACAAGATGCTGAGTCACCCTAAGGATGCAAGCCAGTGGCAAGCGTTGAACTTTGAACACCCAGAATTTGGGGACGATCCAAGGAACATCGTGCTGGGTGCGAGCACCGATGGAGTCAATCTGTTTGGCAGCCAGAGAAGCACACATAGCACTTGGCCTGTGTTTGTGTGGATGTACAACCTTCCCCCTTGGATGTGCTTGAAGAGGAAGTACATTCACATGACTATGCTAATTGAAGGGCCGAAACAACCAGGGAATGACATCAATCTATATCTGGGGCTGCTGAAAGAGGAGCTAGACACGTTGTGGAAAACGCGAGCGAATACGTGGGACGCCGCAGCGAAACAATATTTCCCTATGAGAGCCGCACTACTCACAATGGTGCACGACTTTCTCGGTTACGGATATGTCGCGGGGCAGGTGGTGCACGGATTTAGTGCATGCGTCAGGTGCATGGATGACATAACGTATCGCCAGCTAGATAGAGATCCCGGGTCTTTTAAAACCGTGTTCATGGGACATCGAAGGTGGCTTCACGACGATGACGCATGGAGAAAATGCAAGGATCTGTTCGATGGTGAAATCGAACCCCGAAGACCCCCACGTACGAGGAGAGGTGAGGAAATAGACGAGTAGTTGAAAAATTGGAAAGAGTACCCACCACCGGGAAAGAAGCAAAAGGCGCCAGATCCGCAGCTGAAGGTATGGAAAACGAGGTCTGTTTTCTGGGACTTGCCGTACTGGAAGATCCTCTGTGTGCCTCACAGCCTTGATGTCATGCATATCATGAAGAACGTGTGCGAGAGTCTGCTTGGTACCCTGCTCAACATGCCAGAGAGGACCAAAGATGGGCCGAAAGCAAGGGCAGACTTGCAATCAATGGGCATCAGGGAGGAGCTTCACGCAAAACGCCCTAATGATGATGATGAGGATGAGGATGAGGCGAAGGACATGGAAAGTCGTCGCAAAGGCAAAAAGGCCAAGCAGATCGAATATGAATGCCCTCCCGCGTGCTTCACTCTAAGTCAGAAGGAGATCGAGCAGTTTTTCACCTGCCACGTAGGAGTAAAACTTCCTTACGGTTACACGGGGAAGATAAGCAGATACCTAGACTCAGCAGAGCAGAAGTTCAGCGGGATGAAGTCTCACGACTATCGCGTGCTGATGACGCAGATACTTCCACTTGCAATCCTTGGGATCATGGACGCACACGTCCGTGAAACACTATTTGGCCTATGCAATGTTTTCAATGTCATCACTTGGATGTTGGCTGGCTTGAAGCAACACAGAAGGCTACAGGAAGAGATCATGGTGATACTATGCGAGCTTGAGATGTACTTCCCGCCCGCATTCTTCGATGTTATGGTGCATCTGCTTGTCCATATGGTAGAGGATATCATCCAACTCGGGCCGATGTTCCTGCACAGCATGATGCCGTTTGAAAGGATGAATGGTGTCATCAAAGGATACGTTCGCAACAGGGCACGTCCAGATGGAAGCATATCCAAGGGCTTTCTGACCGAAGAGTGCATCTCCTTCTGCATGAATTATCTAGGCATCGAGAACCCTGTTGGTCTGCCCATCAACACGCACCTCGGCAGGCTCGCTGGATGGAGTCACCGCGAGGGTGGAAGCGAAATGCATGTCTACTTCAAGGGTTGACTCGCCGACTTTGAAAGAGCAAACCTAGTTGCGCTACAACACATAGACATGGTCGATCCTTGGGTGGTAGAGCACAAAACCTTTATTGAGAAGACGTACAATGACCGAGGCCAACAAAGGACGGACGGAGATATAATAAAAGAGCACAACTCATGTTTCACGCGTTGGTTCAAGGACAGGCTTCTCTCGTACCCTTTACATGAGGATTCTTCCGCGGAAGGAAAACTCATATTCGCCTTGTCACAGGGCGCCGAGCACAACCTGATGACATGTGAGGCATACGATATCAACGGCTACACATTCTACACCGAGGAAAAGGACATGAAGAGCGATTATCAGAACTCCGGGGTAACGATGGAATCCTACACTGGTAACGACAAGGATAGATACTACAGAAGGATCGAGGAGATCTGGGAGCTGAGCTACGCTGGAGGGAAGGTCCCGATGTTCCGTGTCAGATGGGCCAAGAGCGTCCTAAAAGAGGACCGGTATTTCACCACCATGGTTATACCCGAAGCCAAATACAAGACCGCGGGCGCAAACTTTACCGCGAAAAATGAGCCATGGGTACTGGCTTGCCAAGTGGACCAATGCTTCTTCATTACTGACCTGTTAAAGCCCAGTCGTGTTGTTGTGAGGAGAGGCAAAAGGAACATCATCGGAATGGATGGAGTCGCCAATGAGCAAGACTTCGACAAGTACGGCGACCCGAAGATGGAAGATGATGACGACGATGAAGTACCATACACCACAACAAGAACCAGAACCACCCTACCTAAAGGACGTCCGTTCAAGAGAAGAACTCAAGGGGTTCCGGGGCTAAATTATTCAACCGCGAGAAAGAAGGGCACGAAGATTGTGAAAATATAGCTAGCTAAGATCGAATCATGACATGTCGGCCGCGTGTGTGTGTCAATGGCAAGCTCATTCTCTTTGATGACTGTTATTTCATGTCACATGATTTCAACACTGTGTATATCTTTTTGGCTTTCCATTGATCACCATAAGGATTCTACTACATGTGGTTCAATCCTACGCAATAGATAACTTTGTATCATAGTGAACCAACTACACAACAACCAGGAGAAGGTGCAAACTAAAATCCAAACTAAAATCCAAACTTTGTATCATAATCTCAACTACGCAATTATTACATCCAAAAAAATAAAAAAGAGTTAGTAATGGCGCACCAGGAGAAGGTGCGCCGTTGCTATCTCTGTATCTATGGCGCACCCCTAGATGGTGCGCCATTGCTATTGATGTTTCTATGGCGCACCCCTCAGAGGTGTGCCATTGCTAACCCAAAAACCCACCAAGTCCTTTTCCCTCTCCCAACCCTCCCGCCTCCCGCCTTCCCCTTCTTCCCCCACCACTACGGTTTCACCCTCTCCCACCCCCGCTCCGCCGTCGCCTGCCTCCCCCGCCCTCGCCGGCCGCCGTCGCCCGTCGCCGCCTGCTTCTCCGTCCCGGCCCGCCTGCCCAGTGCTTGGCGCCCTTGCAAGCCGCCGGCCGCCGCCTGTCGCTCCAGACGCCATCGTCGCCACCCCATTCGCTGGTCACCATCGCTATTTCGCCCTCCTCCTCCTCCTCCCTGGTCGCCATCGCCGCCACCCCACCTCTCTTCCCGTGGCTGTGGGAGGCGTCCCCGATGGTAAGTTCCTCCTCTCCCTTGTTTATGCTAAGAATATCATGGTTCTGCAATTTTGCAATTTTGCAATCTAGGGTTCTTGTTGCTTGTTGGTGGAGTTAAATAGAAAAAGTTGTATGAGTTGCTAAATGGTTTACAGATGTAGATAAATAGAAAAGGTTGGTGGAGTTGCTTGTTGCTTGTTGCTTTGTTAGTATTTTCTTCAGCACATAATATTTTGCGTGTCCAGTTCCTGGCCTCCCATTGTTGCTGTTGGTAGGTGGTTCGCTTCGAACCTTCATGCCTTGTCGTCATTATTTTTCTAAAACCAAAGATAATAGCTTCTTTTCCTTGTAGACTTTCCTGAAATAAGAAACATAGAACCATAGGGTCACCCATCTTTAGATAATAACACAGAAGAGGCGGAATCTAAATGGGACGAGGAGGATGCGGAGCGTGCCGCGCAAGGCCGACCGCCCCTCTTCGATAAATACCATGAAAAGCAGACCAGGAACTATGTCAGGGCCGGTACAAGGTGGACCCGGTAACAGGGGAGCTTACCATGGATCCGGAGGTGAAGGAGCTTGAGCGTGTTCTGGTAAGGAATACACCCCCGCGTAATTAGCTCCATATGGTTGCATTCTAATTAAGGACGCCAAATTTCTAAATGGTTCACGTTCCTTACGCAGGAAACTGAAAGCAGTAGTGCGGGGTGTCAGAGCTCTCCGCCTGCTGCCCCTTTGGACATCCCTTTAAATACGGCGTTGAACATTCTGAAAAAAAGGATAAGTTTAGTAAGCCGTCGTCAGTTGGTCGTGTGGCCGGTGAAGGCTTGTCCACGAAATGGTCGGAATACTATAGGGATGGGGGAAAGGAGAGAAAGACCGGCTCGGAAAGGCAAGAGCGCGAGGTTAAAGAACTCAAGGCACAAGTGGCGCGGATTCCCAAGATAGTCTCAGAGCAACTGCGAGACCAACTGGGAGTGACGATCACTGCCATTATGCCTACCTTGGTTGAGGGGCTGTGGGGTGGATTGCGGGCGGCCAACAGGGGTCGCCCCCGATTCCCAGCTTCACGGGCAGCAACTCACACAACGCACCGGCAATGGTGTCTCCGACGGAGGCGACATTGGTGTCTCTGATGTCGGCGCCGGTAATGGACCTTAATGCACCCAGGTGTGGGAAGAATACGCCGGCCGGCACCTCCGCAGCAAGCGGCCCCTCCGTCACTTGCATGCCCGACGTTAGCGGTGCCTCGACATTAGCCGAGCTCAACGCCATCACGGTAACTAAGCCTCGGCCGATGACTACTTCATCTCCTTGCCTTTGACTTGGCATCCCTGATGCCCTACATGTTTTCGCAGGGCAACGTTCCATGCACTCTCCTGCATTTCATGGACGGCGAGTTGATCAATGTCGCCAAGTCCAAAATCGTTGAACCGGGCAACCGCGTGTTCCGCAGTAATCCGATGCCACCCACCGTGTATAGGGTTCAACTGGTTCGGGTGCTGCGGGGCTGCGACGAGTGGTTACCTCCGTATCGATCCCCTAGGGCCGACAAAGATGATGTGATGACCCTCAGCGCCTGCTTAAACTGGTCCATGCTTTGGCCGAAGAGCCAGATTCGTTTGGGGGCGGGGGACACCGCCCCACAGACAACACCGCTAGTCGTGCCGGCGCCAAGCCAGGAAAGACCTCCGCAACGGTACCGCCGTCAGCTGATACGGACATGCATATGGCACAGGATCCGGGCAACGATGAAGGTACATTTTCCAACATCAATAAGTACATCAACGAAGATGGGTACAATGACGAATTCTTGGGGCTTCCTTCTCAAGAACCCAACCCTGCAAAAGAGGATCACAATCTAGATGGTACCACGGAGAAACCCAATTGCAACAGGCGTCGTCGATTCAGTTCTCAGGAGATGCCTCCAGCTGCCGCCTTCACCGAGACTCAAATAGCCGAGGTGCGAAATATTATCAGCCCCAACACACTCAAGAAGGTGGTCTCTGAGCAGAACTCGATCCCATTATAGCAGAAGAAGCTTAAGAAGGCACGAAAAAGAAAAAATAACAAGGGTGCGAGCTAGCGGGCACCGAGTACGATTCGTTCTCAGGATGGGCTACCAATACCTAAGGATATCTCGAGGAGGGTGCATGTGGCGGGTAGGCCGATGCTACCACCTAATCTGCTCAATGCTGCAACTGGTGCTATGCAGAGTCTGCATGATGGTGTTCTTACTATGGAGAAGCAGCGTCTCTCCGAGAATGATGTGGCATACACGGTTTTCGTGGCCAAGGTGCCAGAGCGCAAGGGCTTTGTCGATAGCTATCGGGACCCCAATCCTAAGTCATATGATTCCACACTGTAACAAGTCACATCACTTTGCGGCCGCACGCACGGTAATCTCCACGGCTGCCACCTTACCTTGGCCGGGACCGTTTGCGTCTTTTGGCACACGGATGCGATCATGTCGCTGGCAATCACACAACAAAGAACCCGGGCTGACATGAGTAGTCATAGAACCTAAGTGGTACATCCGTACGGAAACAGGCATACGTAACCCAGCAATGCAGGTGTCGATCTCAAGCGAGTGATGGCGAGTCATAGCAAGCTACAAGGACTCTGTTACACCGCGAGACATTTCCCCGAGGGGACAGACACAACAGCAAAGAAGGATACATGCCGGTCAACCAATGTGTCCGGAGCAGTAGCAAGCTACCAGGGCTTGTGGAAGCACAAAGGGGCAGTTTCCCGCAAAGAGTACTACTTAAGGCACACGACTAGGTGTTGGATCCCATACATACCGTTGCACGTCACATGTACGCACGACATACCCGATATGCATAGATACAACTATGGGATCACAACATAACCATACATTGATACAACTTTTATTTAGAAGACTCGGAAGAGTCTAACATGTTATGTTCATACAAGCAGGGGTCACATGACCCAATACACAAGTCATACGAACATGTTCGTACAAGCCAGCGGAAACTTAAACTATCCGAGTACGGATAGTGAAATGGAAAAGAAGGCACATGGCCTGACTATCTACAGCCCGCCCCACGGGCAAGATCGTAGCTGGGGCAAAAACTATTCGGCGTCATCAACGTCTAGATAGAACCCACCTGATGGGTCCTGGTTCTCTTCTGCAACATTTATTAAGCAAGGATGAGTACAAACGTACTCAGCAACTCTTTAAATCAGTCCTAGTCTAGTATGCTCAAGTATCATTAAAGGGGGAGGTGGAGTTCATGCAGAAAGCCAGCTTTGACCTGTGGCTATCCTACACTAGTCAAAGTTATTCTTTCGTTGACATTTTAGTATCGCACACGAGTCCACTAACTCCACAGCAATACACCACCATGGATTACTTCCGTCACCTACGGAAGTTCCATCCATGGTACTCACACTTGTCTTGGTATTTTTATAAGTATCCAGTTGATTATCTATGAACAACATAAGATCTCCAAGTAGTCCATAACCGAGGACGCGGCTATTCGAATAGTTTCATAACCCTGCAGGGGTGTACTTCTTCACACACGCTCTCGCCACTTATTGCTATGTGCCATAAAACCATGCACCTCGGCAACCTTCAAGCGGATGCCCAGCGAGGGAGTCGGCCATGACCGTCAATCACTACAGACCACTAGTCCAGGGTACCGCCTATTTGAGACTGAACCCGCACGGAAGTCCGGCCGAAGTTTCCGCTACGGCCCCAAACGATGTGCGTAGGGTTCCCAAGTCCACCGTTCGGGTGACCCTTGGTACACCGTGCCTCTGCCTACCGTGTCGTAACCCACCCCGAGGGTCAGCGCTACGCATGGCCTCCAGCCTGCTATGAAGACCAGAAACTACTTGCAGATCCTGGACCAAGGACTAAGCGACTGATAAGTCGAGCGGGGTCATATTTCAGGGCCCAGCATGTGGTAGTATCTAGTCTTGGATCACGAACACGGAACACAGTTCCGAAGAACGGTCCCGATGAGACAATCCGCTATGTACTCCTACATAGCCCCTCATCGCTACCTTTTACCAAATCATGTTCATTTGACCATATCACATTAGGGTCACATGGTTTCACTCCGGTTCATCACACAGATGAATCAGACCTGACACAACTCTAAGCATACCAAGCATGGCAGGCAAGTAAGGTAAGCACATCATGGCACAAGCATCTACCAGGTATGCTAGGTTGCAAGGTTTAGCTATTTACAGTGACAAAATCAGGTCATGCAAAAGACTGGGTACTTCTACCGCATATGACTGACACTTGATCATCGTCCTAATGCAATTAATAAGAGCAGGAGCGAGAGAATGGGTGGTATCGGAATGATCAATGGGGTTGCTTGCCTTGCGGAGTTGCGGAGGAGTTCTCTCCTTTGTCGGGATATCCGGCGATATCGTCTAGATTAGGGCCTACCGCAATGCATATAACGACATTTAATACACGCGAATGCAACAATATGATGCATGATCATGGAATAGTAGTATGCATGGTGAGCTAATGCAACTAGTGATCATGTCAATTAAAATACATTTGAATATAGGTTCAAAGTTGTTCTTATTAGCAATTCCCATATCTTAACCTAATGGAAATTGACCATGTTCACCTATTTAGATTGCTCTATCATGCATGAGAATATCACCATTGGATTCATTGGATTTTTCTGATTAATTTTCATATATAAATTATTTTCATCTGACTTACAGATTATTTTATACGATTTTTCAAAGCTTTAAACAATTTCTGGAATTTCCTGATTTATTTTTATTAAGGAAATTAAGTTATTATGTCAGCATGACATCATGATGACATCAGCTGGTCAGCTGACTCGGCCAGAGTCAAACCTGAGATGTGGGGTCCACATGTCAGTGACTGGTTAACTTAATTAACTAAATTAAAACTAATCCTAACTACTTAACAAACCTGGGCCCACGTGTCAGTATCTAATTAGTTTAATTAATTTTAATTAATTAAATTTCGAATTAGTCTAGGATTAGCCAGAGGCTGGCCCCACCTGTCAGGGGTCAACCCCCGTGGTCAAACTGACCTGAGCCACCGGCGACGAGCCGCCGGCGACTCCAGGAGCGGCGGAGGTGTTCGGGTTTCCTCCTCCGGTGACCAAATGGACGACGGAGGGCACCAAACTACTCTACATGCACGCGCGTGTCCATCCCGACCCTTACCAGGAGCTGAGGTGGTCAGAATTGGCGCCGGCGATGAGCTGGGCGGCGGCTGGAGCTCGGGCGAGGACAGGCTCATCGAGCCGGGGCTCGAACGGGGTAGCTAAGGCCTCCAGAGGCTACCTGGCAACCTCCTGAGCACGATGGCGTGCTCAGAAGCTAGCTTGGGTCGCCACAACGGCGACCACGACCTCACCGGTGGCAAGGAGCTTTTGGGCTCGAGGGGAATTAGCGCTACGAGGCTCAATCCAAGGGGGAAAAGGGGGGGGGAAAGGACCGGGGGCTCACGGCGAGTGCAGCGGCGTCACAAACGAGCTCGGGGAGGACCTGGAACGGCGGCGGCCTTCGAATTCCCTTCCGGCGACCCGAGGAGGAAGATGATGGCGCAACGGCGATAGGAACCTTCCGGCGATGCGTGGCTTGTCTGGGAGGAAGAGGAGGTCTTGGCGGAGGTCTTGGCTGGCTCAGACGGGCTCGGGGGTGGCTAGAACGATGGCTCGACGGCGAGGAGCAGCGCGGCCATGGCGGAGACAGAGGGGGAGAATGCGCGCGAGGGAGAGAGCGCTCGCGGGAGGGAGAGAGGAGAAGGGGCATGACGGCGAGGTGCTTCGCGCTGGCATGCTCCCAGCCCTCCAACAAGGAGCCAGGCAGGGTGGAGGTGGCCGGCGCGCGACGTCCACACGCCCGGCGTCCTTCTGGCGTGAGGAGGACGAAGACTGGCAACGGTTCAACTTGGGCCAGGCCTACTACAGTACTGGGCCAACGGGTAAGTCTTTCTTTCTTTTCTTTTCTATTCTGTTTTCCTATTTCCTGGCCATTGTCTATTTATTTCCAGGTTCAAATAACTTTCAAAATATCTCCAAATATTTTCTAAAAGGAATTTTGATTACTTCAATCTTATAATAAAAGTTTCAGGTTACTTTGGAAGTCAGAATAATGATAATGATTTATTAACATTTTCAGGGGCTTTAATCATTACTTTTAAATTGTTTCTGAAGTTCAGATAATATGAATGACCCCTGATATATGCTAGCCCATAATTAACACACATGGGGAACATTTTTAATGGGCATTTTGGATTTGTTGAAATTCCATCAAGTTGAATTACCTTAATTCATTAGGTGCTTGGGGTTTCTTTTCCTTCTCCCCATTTCAACTTAATGCAATGATGATGAATGATGATGCAAGCACATGACCAACCTAAGACACTTGCTAGGGTTTTGACAATAGCAACATCGGTGCTATGATCGTCCTGCAGTTTGAGGACATCTTCGCTATGTTTAACCTTTATCCGCTGCACTACACCTTCGTTCGGCTATTTTCGCTCAGTATGGAGATGCGGATCATTAGAGACAAGACCCCGGACATCCGGATAGTCGACCCCTTCTACATGCGTGCCAAGATCTTGGGCAGCGCTGGGGACCGGCAAGTCACGAGTTCATACCTCGAAGGCATCATTCTGGTGAACCAAGATAAGGATAACTTCCTCATGCCTTACTTTCCCGAGTAAGTCGTCCCCTCACCGCCCCGTAATATATGATTTCTTAGATTTCAATCGTTCTTTTTTTTCTAACATTCTGTGTTTTGTGCAGTGACACACATTGCACACTCATCCTCTTAAGACCGAAATATTCCATGGCCACGTATTTCGACTCGGACCGTCAGTCAAATAAAGACTACACGAATATCAAGAAAGTTCTTGATGATGCTCTCCCCGGCTATGCCAAATCTGGAGGCACCTTCAGGAGGCCAATTAAGAGGTACGGCAAGGACGTGTTCACCCACATAACGACGTTCCCCTGCGTCAAGCAGCCGCCTGGCAGTCAGAAGGATGCGGGCGATCGTACGGGACCTTCATCACCTTCTGCTACCAGATAATCTCAAAGATTGGGCTGGACGCTTGTCGGAAATCCAGGACGCAGACATCAGACAAGAATTCTTTCGCATCCAGTCGGATATTGCAGAAATCATCTATGAAGATGTCCTTTCTACTTCGGGGTAGTTCTACCTCAAATATCAATCGTCAAACAGTGAAATAGAAACAACGCTACAAATGCAGGCTGACAACGACTACACATTCATGACCATCACGAAAGACGGCGGCTTCATCCACGCTCCGGGCCCTGAGCTGAGTCAAAAGTGATGATGCTATGTAGTTCTGGAAGAAGAGTTTAGCTCATGTTGTAATTAAACTTTAATGAACTTGTATGTCTCTTTAGTTTGGACAATCGTTCAACTTATATGTAATCGATGTTATTTATTAGTAGGACCATGAATCGTGCTATTAACAAAGTGTTGCTTTTCTCTTCCGATCCTTTTGTTGCATACTTATATATTGCTTATATATTATCTGTGAATTGCTACTAACGTTTTGTTTGTCTAGTGCATAGACATGCCGTTGTATGTCGTGTACAAGGGTAAGGTTCCCGGAGTCTACGACAACTGGGAGGAGTGTCGGAGACAGGTTCACCATTTTAGCGGTAACAGTTACAAAGGGTACACCACTAGGGCGGAGGTGGAAGCTATATATGCTCGCTATCTAGCGGGAGAGAGGAGGGAGCAGAGGAGGAACCGGATGAAGACCAGTTTCATCGCGATGATTCTCATTGTGACCGCAACTCTCTTCTATGTGATGGTAGTTTAGATGATCGATATCGACTTTGTAATGTGACGACAAACTCGGCTAATACGATGAACTTTGCTAATGTCTCGAGACCGTAACTTGGTTAATGTTTGAACTTTGTTCGCTATTTCAAATTTGGAGACTAATATGATGAATTCTATTGTGTGATGTTTATATTTTGTGCTGTAACGTATTTTGTAACCTGCGCAAATACCGGAAAAGCAAAAAAAATCCTAATATTCATAGTAGTGGCGCACCATATTAAGCGTTAGTGGCGCATCTGGGCCAAATACCAGTGGCGCATGTTGGGGCATAGTAATGGCACATCAGGGGGCATAGGTGAAGGCAAATATGGCGCCCTAGGAGGCATTGTAATGGCGCACTGTGGCACATAGCAATGGTGCACTATGTGGTGCGCCACTATTATCTCGGATACGGTGCGCCATTACTATTTGTTACTAGTGGCGTGATAATAGTGGCGCACCTATAGTGCGCCATTAGTAGTAAAAACAAGTGCGTCACTAACAGCCTATTTCCTAGTAGTGTGATGGTCCCCCGGTACACTACCAGCACTCCCGGTACACTACCGATGAGCCCAAAACTTTTCCGGCGACCAAAACAGCACTTCCTATATAGAAATATTTACCTTTGGACCATTCCGGAGCTCCTCGTGACATCCGGGATCTCATCTGGGACCTCGAACAACCTTCGGTCACCACCATACATAACTCTATACTACCGGAACGTCACCGAACCTTAAGTGTGCAGACCCTGTGGGTTTGAGTACTATGTAGACATGACCGAGACACCTCTACGGTCAATAACCAATAGCGGGACCTGGATGTTCATATTGGTTCCTACATATTCTATGAAGATCTTTATCGGTCGAACCTCTATGTCAAGGATTCAGTTAATCCCATATGATGTTCCCTTTGTTCTTGGGTATGTTACTTGCCCGAGATTCGATCGTCGGTATCTCCATACCTAGTTCAACCTCATACGTCCCCGAGTGGGCCCCGAGATACCTCTCCGTCACACGGAGTAAAAAATCCAAGTCTTGATCCATGCCAACCCAACAGACACCCTCGGAGATACCTGTAGAGTACCTTTATAGTCACCCAGTTATGTTGCGACGTTTGATACACACAAGGTACTCCTCCGGTGTCAGTGAGTTGCATGATCTCATGGTCATAGGAACAGATACTTGACATGCAGAAAACAGTAGCAATAAACTGACACGATCGTATGCTACGTTTGTAGTTTGGGTCTTGTCCATCACACCATTTACTAATGATGTGATCCCGTTATCAAATGACATCTCATGTCCGTGGCTAGGAAACCTTAACCATCTTTTGATCAACGAGCTAGTCTATTAGAGGCATACTATGGACATGGTTTTGTCTATGCATCCACACATGCATCTAAGTCTCCGATCAATACAATTATACCATGGATAATAAATGATTTTTATGAACAACGAAATATGATTATAACTAATTTATTATTGCATCTAGGGCATATTTCCGACAGTCTCCCATTTGCACTAGAGTCAATAATTTAGTCCACATCACCATGTGATTCGCATTGTTATGAATCTAACACCCAATGAGTTATGGGGCTCGATCATGCTTTGCATGTGAGAGAGGTCTTATAGTCAACGGGTCTGCGATTTAAGATCCATGCGTACTTTGCCAATCCCTATGTCAAATTGTAAACACTGCTACTACACTCCACTTGGTACTATTCCAAATGGCTGCTCCACTATACGTATCCAGATTGCTACTAAGAGTCATCCGGATTAGTGTTAAAGCTTGCATCGACGTAACTCTTTACAACGAACCCTTTGTCACCTCCATAATCGAGAAACATCTCCTTAGTCCTCTGGTTACTAAGGATAATTTTGACCACTGTCTAGTGATCCACTCCTTGATCACTCTTGTACCCCTTGACAGACTCATGGCAAGGCACACACAAGGTGCGGTACACAACATGGCATAATATAGAGCCTATGGCTAAGGCATAGGGGATGACATTTTTTCTTTCTCTTTCTTCTGCCGTGGTCGAGCTTTGAGTCTTACTCAATTTCACACCTTACAAATCAGGCAAAAACTCTTTCTCTGACTGATCCATTTTGAACTCTTTCAAAAACTTGTCAAGGTATGTACTCATTGAAAGTCTCATCAAGTATCTTGATCTATCTCTATAGATCTTGATGCTCAATAATTAGGTAGCTTTATCTAGGTCTTTCTTTGAAAAAATCTTTTCAAACAACCGTTTATACTTTTTAGAAATTCTACATCATTTCCGATCAACAATATGTCAACCACATATGTTTACCAGAAAATCTATAGTGCTCCCACTCACTTTATTGTAAATACAAGTTTCTCATAAACATTGTATAGACACAAAAACTATAGATGCTTGCTTCAGTCCATACAAGGATCACTGACGCTTGCACACCTTTTAGCATCCTTAGGACTGACAAAATCTTCCGGTTGTATCTCATACAACCTTTCCTTAAGGAAGGAAACGATGTTTTGACATCCATCTGCTAGATTTCATAATTGGAAATGCAGCAACTGCTAACATAATTCCAACAGATTTAGCACCGCTACGAGTGAGAAAATCTCATCGCAGTCAACTCCTTGAACTTGTCAGAAACTTCTTTGCGACAAGTCAAGCTTTATAAATGGTGACATTTACCATCAGTGTATGTCTTCATTTTAAAGGCCCATTTGTACTCGACGTCCTGCCGTCCAATGAGAAAGTCTACCAAAGTCTATACTTGGTTTTCATACATGTATCCTTTCTCGGATTTCATGGCCTCTAACCCTTTGTTAGAATCAGGGCCCATCATTGCTTCTCCATATCTTGTAGGTTCATCATTGTCCAACAACATGACCTCCAAGATAGGGTTGTCATAGCACTCAGGAGGAGTATGCATCCTTTTTAACCTACGAGGTTCGATAGTAACTTGATCCGAAGCTTCATGATCATCATTGTTTACTTCCTCTTCAAATGACGTAGGTTCCACAGAAACATCTTTCTGCGTTGGGCTACTCTCTGGTTGAAACAAATGTTCAACAACCTCATCAAGTTCTATCTTCCTCCCATTCAATTATTTCGAGAGAAAAACTTTCTTGGGAAAGGACCCGTTTTAGCAACAAGCACTTTGCACTTGGATCTGAGATAGAAGGAATACCCAACTGTTCTTAGGGTATCCTATGAAGATGCATTTGTCCGGTTTGGGTTTGAGCAAATTAGCTGAAAACCTTTTTCACATAAGTGTCGCGGCCCGAAACAATAAGAGATGACAGCTTAGGTTTCTATCAAACCATAGTTCAGACGGTGTCATCTTAACGGATTTAGATGGTGCCCTATTTAAAGTGAATGTAGTTGTCTCTAACGCATAACCCCAAAACTATAGTAGCAAAATGATAAGAGACATCATAGCATGCACCATATCCAATAGAGCACGACTATGACGTTTGGACACACCATCACACTATGGTGTTCCAGATGGCGTGAGTTGTGAAACAATTTTCACATTGTCTAAAGTTGTATGCCAATCTCGTAACTCAGATATTCATCTCTACGATCATATTATAGACATTTTTCTCTTCTTGTCATGATGATCTTAAACTTCACTCTGAATTTGCTTGAACTTTTCAAATGATTCAAACTTATGTTTCATTAAGTAAATATACTCATATATACTCAAATCACCGGTGAACAGAAGAAAATAACGATATCCACTTCACACTACAACACTCACTGGACCGTATACATCAACATGTATCATTTCCAAATAAGTCAATTGCCCGTTTCGGAAAATGGGGGTTTAGTCATCTTATCCAAGAGGCATGGTCCGCATGTCTCAACCGATTCAAAATCTAATTAGTCCAAAGATCCATCAACATGGAGTTTCTTCATGCGATTCATACCAATATGACATTTAGCGGCAGTGCCACAAGTATGTGGTACTATCATTATTAACTTCATATCTTTTGGCATCAATGTTATGAACATGTGTATTACTACGATCAAGATTCAGCAAACCATTCACACTGAGTGCATGACCATTGAAGGTATTAGTCATGTAAATAGAATAACCATTATTCTCTAACTTAAATGAATAACCGTTGCAATAAACACGATCTAATCATGTTCATGCTTAACGCAAACACCAAATTACATTTATTTAGGTTTGTCACTAATCCCGAAGGTAGAGAGAGCGTGCGATGTTGATCACATCAACTTTGGAAACATTTCCAACACACATCGTCACCTCACACTTAGCTAGTCTCCGTTTATTCCGTATCTTTTACTGCGAGTTACTAACATTTACCAGCGGAACGGTATCCAATACCCAGGTGCTACTAGGAGTACTAGCAAGGTACACATCAATAACACGTATATCAAATATACTTCTGTCGACATTGCCAGCCTTCTTATCTACCAAGTATCTATGGTTGTTCCGCTTCAGCGACCGCTCTCCTCATAATCAAAGCACTTAGTCTCTGGTTTGGGATGAACTTTGGGTTGCTTCACTGGAGCAGCAACTGACTTGCCATCCATGAAGTTACCCTCCTTGCCCTTGCCCTTCTCGAAACTAGTGGTTTTACTAACCATCAACACTTGACACTCCTTCTTGATTTCTACCTTCGCGGTGTCAAACATCGCGAACAGCTTAGGGATCATTAATTCTATCCCTGGCATTTTATAGTTCATCACCAAGTTCTAGTAGCTTAGTGACAGTGACTTGGAGAACTATATAAATGACTATCTTATCTGGAAGATCAACTCGCACTCGATTCAAGCGATTGCAGCACCCAGACAATCTGAGCACATGCTCAATGATTGAGCTATTCTCTTTCATCTTGCAGGCAAAGAATCTTGTTGGAGATCTCATATCTCGCAACACGGGCACGAGCCTGAGATCCTAATTTCAGCTCTTAGAACATCTCATATGTCCTATGACGTTCAACACGTTTCAAAGCTTCAATTCTAAACTGTAATGCATGACACACTAAACTATCAAGTAGTCACCAGAACGTGCCTGCCATATGTTCACAAGATCTACAGACGACGCTAGAGGGGTTGGCTCACCGAGCATTGCATTAAGGACATAAGCCTTCTGAGTAGCAATGAGGACAATCCTCAGATCACGGACCCAGTCCACAATATTGCTACCATCATGTTTCAACTCTGTGTCTCTAGAAACATATAAAAATTCAAGGGTGATACAACACGAGCAAGTAATCTACAACATAATTTGCAAAGACACTACTGACTATCTTCATGATAATGAGTTCAAATAATCATATTACTTAAGAACTCCCACTCAAATTGACATCCCTCTGGTCATTCGAGTGATACATGATCCAAATGCACCAACTCAAGTCTGATCATCACGCGAGTTCAGGTGGTTTCAATGGTGAACATCATCATGTTGATCATATCTGCTATATGACTCATGTTCGACCTTTCGGTCTCTTGGGTTTCGAGGCCATGTTTGTACATGCTAGGCTCGTCAAGTTTAGCATGAGTGTTCCGCATGTGCAACACTGGATTGCACCCGTTGTATGTGAACGTAGAGTCTATCACACACGATCATCACGTGGTGTCTTGACAGCACGAACTTTCACAAGGGTGCACACTCGGGGAGAACACAATTTATCTTAAAATTAAAGTGAGGGACCACCTTATAATGCTACCATCATCCTAAGAAAAACAAGGTGCATAGAAGGATTAACATCACATGCAAATCATAAGTGGCATGATATGGCCATGAACTTGTGCTTTTGATCTGCATATTCAAAGCACTAGCATGATCTCCATCATCACCGGCATGACACCATGATCTCAATCATCTTGATCTCCATCAACGTGTTGCCATCGTGGTTGTCGCGCCCAACATGCTTCTACTACTATTGCTACCGTTTAGCTATAAAGTAAAGCATTACATAGCGCTTAATGATTGACACGCAGGTCATATAATAATTAAAGACAACACTATGACTCCTGCAGATTGCCGTACTCATCGACATGCAAGTCGTGATATTCTATACAACACATGATCATCTCATACATCACATATATCTCATCATGTAATTGGCCATATCACATCATAACATACCCTGCAAAAACAAGTTAGACGTCCTCTAATTGTTGTTGCATGTTTTACGTGGCTGCTATGGGTATCTAACAAGAACAATTCTCACCTTCGCATAAACCACAACGGTGATACATAAGTTGTTTTTCAACCTTCTCAAGGACCGGCTTTGTCGAATCCGATCCATCTAAAGTAGGAGAAACTGGCACCCGCTAGCCCTATGTTGCAACAAGTTGCAGTTGAGGAAACCGGTCTCTCGTAAGCATACGAGTAATGTTGGTGCGGGCCGCTTCATCCCACAATACGGTTGAACCAAAGCACGACCAAGGGAGGAAGCAATCTAAGCATCAACGCCCACAAACTCTTTGTGTTCTACTCGAGATCTCATCTACACATACACCTAGCTCATGATGCCATTGTTGGGGAACGCTGCATGGGAAACAAAAAAATTCCTACGCACATGCAACATCTATCCATGGTGATAAGCATCTACGAGAGGGAGAGTGGATCTACATACCCTTGTCGATCGCTAAGCAGGAAGAGTTAAGAAACGCGGTTGGTGTAGTCGAACGCCTTCGTGATTCAAATTGCCGAGCATCCCGCGATCTCATCATGATCCATCCCGAGATCCAATCACGATCCGTCCAGCAAACTGATCACAATCCGTCCCACGATCTCATCACGATCTGTCTCGCGATCTTGATCACGGTCCTTCCGATCTAGCGCCGAACGGACAGCACCTCCGCGTTCAGCACACGTACATATTGATGATGATCTCCTCCTTCTTTATCCAGCAAGAGGGAGCGGAGAGGTAGATAAGTTCTCTGGTAGCGCAACGGCATTGCCGCGATGGTGGTGGAGCTATTCCAGTAGGGATTCGCCTAAGCACCGCTGAAAACCGATCTAGAGGAGAAACTGCGATCTAGAGGAGAGGTAGCATGTGGCTATTAGGGTAAGATTTTTCCTCTAAATCCTCTAGTATATATAGGAGGGAGGGAGGGAAGGAGGACGTCTCAAACCCTCAACATTTGTTCGAAATTGGAGGTGGAGGAGTCCTACTCCAATCCTATTAGGAGTAGGATTCCTCCTTTCCACTTGGAAACTCTTTCAAGCTCTCCACCTTTGGAATTTTTCCTTCTCAAACCACTTCAGCCGCATGGGCCCTTAGAGGAAGCTCTGTCCAGCCCACCAGGGGCTGGTTTACCTCCTCCCACAACCCATATAGCCTCTTGAGACGAAATACCTCTCCCGATGGTCCCTGGTACACTACCGGCACTCCCGGTACACTACCGATGAGCCTGGAACTTTCTCGGTGACCAAAACAGGACTTCCTATGTATCAATCTTTACCTCCGGACCATTCCGGAGCTCCTCGTGACTTCCGGGATCTCATCTGGTACTCCAAAAAAGCTTCGGTCACCACCATACATAACTCTATACTACCAAAACGTCACCGAACCTTCGGTCACCATCTACGGTCAATAACCAATAGCGGGACCTGGATGCCCATATTGGTTCCTACATATTCTACGAAGATCTTTATCGGTCGAACCTCTATGTCAAGGATACAGTTAATCACATATGATGTTCCCTTTGTTCTTCAGTTTGTTACTTGCCCGAGATTCGATCGTCGGTATCTCCATACCTAGTTCAACCTCGTTACCGGCAAGTCTCTTTACTCATTCCGTAGTACAAGATCCCGTAACAAACACTTAGTCACATTGCTTGCAAGGCTTATTGTGATGTTGTATTACTGAGTGGGCCTGAGATACCTCTCCGTCACACGGAGTAACAAATCCAAGTCTTGATCCATGCCAACCCAACAGACACCCTCGGAGATACCTGTAGAGTACCTTTATAGTCACCCAGTTACGTTGTGACGTTTGATACACACAAGGCACTCCTACGGTGTAAGTGAGTTGCATGATCTCATGCTCATAGGAACAAATACTTGACATGCAGAAAACAATAACAATAAACTGACACGATCTTATGGTACGTTTATAGTTTGGGTCTTGTCCATCACACTATTCTCCTAATGAAGTGATCCCGTTATCAAATGACATCTCATGTCCATGGCTACGAAACCTTAACCATCTTTTGATCAACGAGCTAGTCTATTAGAGGTATACTAGGGACATGGTTTTGTCATGTATCCACACATGCATCTAAGTCTCCGATCAATACAATTATAGCATGGATAATAAACGATTATCATGAACAAGGAAATATGATAAGAACTAATTTATTATTGCCTCTAGGGCATATTTCCAACAACCGGATCCCTAGATTTCGACATTTGGTGCACCAGGTGGGGGTGCACCGACGCTCGCCATGGCCGACACTCGTTGTGTGCGTGCTGATCGCAGGGCAGCCCGAGTCGTTCAGACTGCCCATGTTGGCCGGGGTGGTCGTCGCCATTCCGCTAGTGCCGAGGGCGCAACGGCCACCGACCCTGCTGCCCGCGAGTAGCAGTACTCCTCCATCCACCCCTCTGTGCAGAGGGAGGGCCACACGGCCACGTCACCTCCTGGGGTCCTTTGTGTCAAACCTCTCTGCGCGGTGACGCCGGGACAGCTACCCGATGCAAGTTGACCCAATGTCACAGGTTTCATGCGCACGCAGCTGCTCGAAGAGTGAGGAGCAACCCACCTGAAGACCGAGGAAGGAGCTCCCGAGCCATGTGCGTGGAGCGTCCGACACCTCTCTAATCGCCGCCCGTGACCCTCTCACGTAATAATGAGGTTGGGGTTGTACACGTCCCGAGTCCTCCCATAGGGCTACCCCTTGGCCTCGGGAGGACTCCGGCCCATGCCCGAGTGGAAGCCCCATGCTCCGTGTTGCCGGAGATACTGTCGAACCGCGACTATGCCCACGCCCAAGTGGGAGCCCCATGCTCCGGCTAGTAGAGGATCATATGAGGTCCACGCTTGCCATTAAGCCTTGTACCTTGCTTGAGAGGGGGCTAGACACGGTGCATGTGATCGGGTTAGTCCCAATAGTGCTGAAAAACCCAAGGGACCCGGTTCTACCTCCGTGCACATCACCCCACTAAGGCCCTTGGTGTCTAGTCTCCTCACACGACACACAAGTGTGAACTGGCAAGCGTGCGATGCTCCGAGCATGGCTTCTTGTGTGCAGCGATGTTGCTCACGTGGGCTGCTTGCGAGCAAGGGGGAGGGCTCTTGAGCATCACCGCTTAGGATCCTTCACTTGCACCCGTAGCCCCTCACCTCCTGGTTCAGTACAGGCATCATGATCTGGCATTCTGATGATAGCTGAGGTACGCGCAGGGCCCTGTCGACATAGAGCACGAGGACTCTCGAGTGGGTCGCTTCCACATCAAAGGGGGGCTCTTGAGGATCGTGCCTTAGGAGCCTTCACTAGCGCCTGTAGCCCCTAACCTCTTGGTTCAGTTCAGGCATCACGACATGGCGTTCCAGCGATGGATGTTGTATGTGTTGGGGTGGGCTCTGTCGATGCAAAGCACGAGGAATCTCGAGAGGGTCGCTTCCGTGTCAAAGGGGGATCTTGAGCATCGCGCCTCGGGAGCATTCACTAGCGCCTATAGCCCCTCACCTCTTGATTTAGTTCAAGCATCACGACCTGGCATTCCAGTGATGGATGAGGTATGCGTGGGGCTGGTCCCTGTCGACACAGAGCACAAAGGCTAGCAAGATAAAAACACAGCCAATTAAGGGAAATCACAAATCACAAATAGTTATTACAAAGTTCAAAAATGCTCCCCACGATTTAAACTATCATCTCACACCACCTTGTGGTAGAGTTAATTTATTGCGGAATGGTAAAAGGAGGCTCGCCACCTGACCCTTTGCCATCAACATTGCAGAAGAACTTCTCGAGCAATGCACCCACCTGGCTCGCCATAGCCACCGCTAGGTTGCCGCGAGAGTCTTCAGGTATGGGGCCCATCACCTCGTCGAATTTAAAGTTGGGATCACGAAGGAGGAGATGGTTGAAGGTGCGGGTCGCTGCAATGGAGAAGAGATCGTGACTTTCCTATTCCAGGATGCCATCCACCTCCTGGGCCGCGCCCTCGAATTCCTCCACGAGCTTGGAGGAGAGCTCAACATAGCTGGCGCCCCGAGGGACGAGAGGAGTCTCAAAACTGAACCTACAAACTGAGACCAGGGCCTTGCGGGCCCTGTTATCGAGGGAGGAAAGCACGACATGGTCAAAGGGCCCGCACGTGACTAATGTGCTCTGGTCCATTAGGGCGAGATTTTACCTGGGGACCGGTGCCCCAGCACTTGCTGTTGACACAACAAGAAGGGCCCTGAGTAACGCCCAAGATGCACGCCTATCCATATTAAGGCACTGGGGCCTCGACAGGGATAGAGGCGCATCTAGTCGTTTTGCAAGTACAGTATCATCACATACATGTATAAGGAGAGGAGTATAAGAGTTGGCTTACACTCACCACATGCTAAATTAGAATCCACACAGTTTATTGAAATATCATTCCAAAGACAGGGTCCGACTACGGACGAAAACAAATGAGAAAAAGAGATGCAATGAAACTGTCTTGCTAGCCCCGAATATCACGACCCAGGCCTCTCTACTCGTCTGGATATGTGACGTACATGCTACCATGCTCCTCGTCAAACTCCCACTAGAGCAGCGTCACATCATCTGGCACGGTCTCATCTGCACCTGCACCTGTATTTGTTGTTGTAAACTATGCCCCATGGGGACTCAGCAATCTCGCGACAAGGTACCAAGACTATTCAAGCTTATTAGGTAGGATGGGGGGTAAGTGTTTACTTTGCAGTAGCACTAAGCCTTTATGGTGGCTAACTTATGAGAACATGAACGTAAATATGTGGTCTACGATAAACGATCGAGAACTTGCATGATCGCTAAGCAATCCTGAACACCTACTTACGTCAAACATAACCCCACCGTTTTCTCTCTCGGTTCATGTTCATGAGCAGAGACGATCACGGTTACTCACATAATTGGTGTATTTTATTGGAGTTTACTTCAAGTTAACTATAACCGGGTGCTAATCAAATATCCAGGTAGCCACATAACCATGGGCACGACTTTCCGAAAGATTTAACCTTGCAGGGGTGCTCCAACTAGTCCATCGTAAATTAACCGCACTCCACGAGAACAACCTCGACCATGGATCTCGTGATCATCCTAGGAAACTCCAAAAGAATTCCGACACCTCGAGATAGCCCGAAGAAAATCAGAGTTCCTCACACAAGCCACTCGAGAAAGGTAAAACAAGTCCAGCAAGACCACCTGACATGTCGACGAACTCGATAAGAGCCATGTATCTCGTTCTCAGGACACGACCGGATAAGCTAGTGTACGGTGGCCTGATAGAAATCTCCCGAGTTGCCCCGGGTTGGCCCCGTGTAGTGCTCTAGTTTGGACCAACACTTATGAGGAGCACTGGACCGTGTTGTTGATTAATTATCCACGGGGTTGCAAAGCCCTATGCAGTTTTATTAATTTGTTTAGGCAAATTGTACCAATGTTGGGTCTTTCCAGACAAGCTTTAATCTCAATCGAATATGTAGCGACCCGACTCAAAACGAGTCAAGCCTTTGTGTGTTCTGTTCATCCCTGGATCAGTATGCTGGCACACACAGTACATCAATGTATATATCAAAGTGCAATCACATGTAAATAACGTAAAACTGATATATACCTTAAAATAGCAGCGGATACAGTCAACGGGAGTGGAGTCCCAATAACACCAACGACAAGTTGAGTGCGGACCGTAACCCTGAATCGTACTCTTACCCGTCGTAGAAGAGTATCTGCAACATAAGACGTTGCAGCCGTGTAGGTCAGCATTTTGAATATGCCGGCAAGATCACCTTAGAAGAACAGAAGAATAAACTATACTATATGCAATAAGGCTTTATAGCTCTGTGGCTAAGTTTTTGCATAAAAGCTGATTTTGTTTTCCTACAACAAAGGAATATCAGGAATTTCACTATGGAGTTACCTATCATGACATGGTTCCGCCAACCAATGTCTCAACCCTACTTTTCGAAGATCTCTTCCTTCTCTTCGACCCATAAGTATCATTAAGTTGCCCACTATTAGTTATCAGTCCAGTGTTGAGAGTTCAGAGATAGATCCAAGTCTAGAAGCTCAAATTGTCCGTAACCGGGGAGTGTTGTGTACTTTACCCACAAGATTCTTTCCCTCCTGGTAAGTCCTCGCACTGCCTGGTGTTTGAGAACAGGATGAAAGAAACATGGTCTTTCAGAGTGCTTCCCTGACTGTCCGACAGTGCCCATCCCAATCCTAACGTCGACTACATCTCGTAGCACTGCCCAGCAGAGTCACATCAAAGATCAACCAAGCCAGATCCCATAATGACTTGTGGCTACACAGGTAAGCTTCCGGGCATGAAGTATTCATCCTTCTCTTTGAGTCTGGGTGAAGCTTTCCGCACGATGTCATGGCGCTTCTCCATGCATCCCGGCCATCCACTGGTTTCTCCAGGGATGCCCAATCAACCATCCTTCACCCAGTAGTGTGTATTGAAAACTTGTCTTCTCGAGTCTTGAAGTCTTGAGGACTTGAAGATGCAGGACTTGAAAATGTCTTCATGAAGTTGTCGTCTTGACGTAGAGTCCTTCTTCACACCACTCACGAACGCTCATACCAAACCCCGTCTACTTTAGCATAGCATAAAAGTAACTAACGTTCCCGGGGCTTTAGTAACCAGTGGTGGGTTCCTACCTCATGCATTCTACTCAACTACAAGAATTTCAATAACACTACGGGAGGGATGTGCTGAATGATGTCACTACATGCAATAAAAACATAGGTATGAAATAGATGGTCAAGGTGAACTTGCCTGTACTGTTGATGAAGATAAGATATCGCTCTCAGAAATAACTTGATAGAACTATTCGTCACTCTCCGACGAAAATCTATCGTAAGCAAATAACATTCAATAAACATTCATGCCAAAACAAAGAACTGAAAAACGCAAGAACAAAACATGTCTTGGTGTGAAAATAACAACATACTAAGGTTAAATAAGAAAAGATAGGTTCTAACTGTGTTGTAAAGTGAAAGTGGAGGAATCAACTTCAAAAGAGTTAATGGATGATGAACTATTGCTATATAAGCTTAGGTTGGAGAGACTACGAAAGACGATCCAAAGTATGGGAGAACAACATGAACGTTGTTTGACACATAGTATAAGGCATAAGAATTTATTTGTAGAAAGAATTTAATTGAAAAGGTCAAAAGAAGTTGAACTGTAAATTCAAGTATGAATTGAATCTGAATTCACAAAGGTCAAAAGAAGTTGAAAAGACGTAAGATGGTTATGAATAAAAATATATGACACGGGTATTTAGGGACAAAAGGAATCAATTAAAAAGGTGTTACAGTTTGCAAGATATGATCAAATGAAGGTTCGGATTCAAATTCAATCGCTCCAATTTGAAAGGTTCAAAGATTGAACCTAATGATGTTACTATATATGGGAAGTCAATATGAACGTGTAGAAAAAGAATTACTAGGTTCGAAATGACGGATCAAAAGTTATAAGCAATTCAATATGGCATTGAGTTAGCTTAGTACAGTGTGTGAACACATTTTGGGAACTAATAGAGAAGTATGAGCAAGATCAAAATTATATGTTGAAACGATAACACTAATGATGTGAATGGAAGGATTACTTTGATACGGATCCGATGCAATTGGATTCATCGGAAACGGAGCTACGGATAAAAAGATATGATCAAAAGAAGTTTGAATATAAATCTAAATAAATTTCGAAATTTGAAATTTGAAAAAAGTTGACGTGATAGGTTGATTGGATAGGTGAGGTCAAGACGAAAATCTAGACATTGGTTTCATCTAATTCTGATAAACGAGTAAAAAGTTATGGCTATTTGAAAAATCTGGGCCAAGCTGTTTTACGGAGGAAAATGCTATGTCTAAAATAATTCTAGGACTACAAACTCCCAGTACGGGTCAACCGGTGTGAATAATGTGGTGAAATGTGTCCAACCTTGGTTTTCCATGTACATATGTGCTAAAAAACATAGATAGAGAAAAAAATTCCACTGGTCAACCCTCGTACGGAGAAATTTATAGGGGTAGATCTGCGGGTCCCCCCGATCTAGGGTATCGGAGGTGAATGACCGCCGGAGCGTCGGAATCACTCGAAAACCTGCATGTGTCCCTAACATATGTTTGGTTAGGTCATAGGGTCATTACGAACCATGTTTGAGCCCAAGCTGACACAAGATCCTACCCCGTTCCACCGAAAACGGGGAGTTTCCCCCTAATAATTAAACACCGGAACCTCCGTAGCTAGGTGACAGAGGATGTGTGCGAAGGGGTATAGACCTAAGCTTGAAAACAATTAAAAACAATGGTGTGAAAAAGTAAAAAAGATTTTATATGCTTGAAAACATAAAAGAATAAAGAAATAAAAAAATAAAAAAATAAAAAAATGTAAATGGACCTAAGTCGATGGCCAGGCCGTCGGCGTATAAGAATTAAAAATAATTAAATAGACCTACGCCGACGGCCAGGCCGTCGGCGTAGGTCATCGTACCCTAGATCGGCCGGCCGGCCGCGGAACCTTATCCAAACCCCCACTCCCCTCTTCGCCCGACCCCGACCTGCACGTTCTCCCGACGCCGTCGCCGCCGCCGGCCGCCCTCCCACCGCACGCACCTCCTGACGCCCGCCCCCCCCCCCCCCCCGCCGCCCGCCCCTCCTGCCCGCCCCTCCCACCGCCCGCCCCCGCCGTCCCCCGCACCTCCCATCGCCCGCCCCTCCCGCCGCCCGCCCTTCCTACCGCCGCCAGCACCTCCCCGCCGCCAACCCGCCCCTCCTGCCTGCTCCTCCTGCCGCCGCCTCCTGCCCACCCCTCCGTCGAGGTCCCGCCCGCCCCCCGCCGCTGGCCCGCCCCCGCCTGCCGCCACCGGAGCCGGACACCAATTTCGGCCTCACCCCGATGTCGGCCCAACCCCAAGCCGACCCCTCCGTCGTTGTCGTCTCGGAGCCCCCACCGTCGCCTCGGAGCCGTCGTCATCTCGGAGCCCCCTCCGTCACCTTGCACCCCCCGTCATCGATCATGCTTCAAGGGTGAGAATTCGTTCACCCCTCTCGTGTACCTATGTTTATTTTCGTGTGTAGATTACCAAGTCAAGTCGCGTCACCTAGGCGTCATCCCGACTGTAAGCATTACGCGGAGAAATATGCATTAGTGGTCTCGCATATTTTGAACCAACGCTTATGGCTTTTATTGGGCAGTCGACGGATTCGTAGTTGGGTATGGTTCTCGCTGGCTCTTCCTCGATCTGAGACAGGATTTCGGTGGCGCCTCCTTGTTATTCTCCGGATGCACATTCTCTTGGCTTTTTGTCGAGACGTGTATCAAGAGAGCAGCGGGGAGGTGCTGCCGAAATTCTGCTCGGATCGGGGTAGAGCCAGGGAGAACCATACCCAACTACGAATCCGGCGGCTGGTTAGGACCCACTTTCCTATTAGACATGTAGGTTGATGCATGCGTAAAAAATGAAGCATTTTAATCTCATGTTTGATATGAAATGCTATGTTTGTTGTTTGTCTCTCAATAAAGCAGAAGAGGATGACTGATAATGGGTGGATGTATAGTGGTCGTACTAGTGTTGTTGACAGAACAGATGAGTGGACATGGAAGACCGAAATGGTAGTGCAGGAGATAGCCCGTGGTACAAAGACACTTGATCCCCGTTGCCCTTGCGCCCACTGTAGGAACCGCCACCGTGCTAAAAAGGAGATTATGAAACAACACCTTTGGGCTTCTGGGTATATGCCGGGCTTCATCACGACGGTTGACTTTACTTAGAACGAACGTGACAAAGGTGACGTGATGCGGCAGCGGATCGATGGCATAGAGTACGATGGCATGCGGAACTTGCTGGAGGATTTCCGTGATGCCATGTCGGAGTCTCCACCTTCTGTTGAACCAGAGGGACCACCGGGACCGGAGCAACCGCCTGAACCATAGGATCCCGAGCCATCCGCCAAGGCATTCTATGATATGATGGAATCGGCTAAGAGGCCTCTGTACCTGGGTGCAAATGTTTCTCAGCTCAATACCATCTCGCAAGCACTAGCCACAAAGCTCCAGTTCAACATGACCCGTTCATGACCAGTTCAACGTGTACCAGGTATCGCCTCATGGTAAGCTACCCATGCTCTCCGAGGACGATTACAACAACATTAACCCTCAAACATACGATGCACACACCCGTGGTGAGATAGTCACGGATTTAAGTGACATAGAGATGCTCACCAAGGCACATGACAATGATGAGCCTCCACCGTGCGAGGATCCCGATGCTTTATATGCACGTGATAGTGATACTGATGATGGCGATGAGAATGAGCCTGAGAGTGATGATGATGAGTATTAGTATTTATGGTGAAGAACAGATGATGGTGAGGGTCTTTTATGTCTTTATTATGGCTTACTTGCCCAATCACTTGGTGGTTGCTAACTATTTATTTTTCATCTTAATTGCATTGCGTGTTTAAGCTTAATTGTTTTCTTTTTCACAATGCAGGTGATTGGCCAATATGAGCAGCGGCAAGGCATCACCGCAGTCCTTGCTTCAGGGGATAAAGAAGACGAAGAGTGGACGAGCAACAACCTCAAGGTACGCCGCCGAGGAGGTAGGAGGAGGAGATGCCGGACGAGGAGGAGGAGTCGGGGGAGGACGTCCCTCGAGGTCAGGACGAGGAGGTACATTGCATCTTCATTATGTCTTCATTATGCTTGGTATTTATTTTTCAACATTCTTCTTAATTGTTTACCTTTTCGCATTGCAGGAGGTCGAGGACGAGGGCGAGGACAAGGGCGAGCTACCGTCCTTTTGAGTGACATACCCTCCGCTTCTGGGGACGTGGCTTCACAGACCGCGTTCTCAGAGTATCGAGATGAGGAGATGGACTCTCGAGACTTGGATGTGGACTCTCGAGACGAGGAGGGGGGGTCTCGAGCCTCGGAGATGATGACGTCGGGGCCATCGAGGGTGTCGACGAAGAAGGTAAAGGTTCGTGGGTAAACAGAAGTCCCTAAGGAGGAACCTGCCCCGGAGGCTCGGGTCCTCATTGAACCTAGCAAATCAGAGTAAGTGTCTATAGTAACTTTGAACATGTAGTTTCATTTTGTTGATAACAACTTGGCATGTACTAATGTTTGATTCTTGTGCAGCAATTGGATGCATCCTGTGGGGACTCGAGTCCCTAGCTACATGCTTGGAACTATCATCAGGAAGTTTTGGCCGGGCTTCTACAACACCGAAAACGGCGAGAGGAAGCTAGCCACGATTTGGAGACACTACGAGCTCGCAGATTGTCCCCCCTACGGGAAAGCTTATGACGTCGTGATCAACAAGTTTTGGGTAAAGGCAAACTCATGACTCTCACACTTTTTTTGTTCATAGTTCATGACCCTGCCATGCTAACTCATGAATCTCACACTTTTTTATGCATGATTGAAGAGATTCTATAGGGTGGTTCTGGAGCAGCAGGAGGCGGCGGACAAGACTTTGCGGAATCATTGTAAGAGGTTGACTAATCAGCAGTTCTATAACCAGTGTCATACCGCAAGGAGTCAATACAGCACGGCGATATTGGGCAAACCGTCGCCGAAGTATGAGAATGTCAAGTCACCAACGACTATGAGCGCGGCAGAGTACGACGACGTAAGTAAATTGTCGATGAGATTATATGTTGATGCTAATTTGCAATTGCATCATCTGTTCTTCACATGAGTATTGATTTTTCAGGTTAGGCCCGATTGGGCCTATGGCAAGGAGGATGCATGGAGGGCGTTGACTGCGAGGTGGCGCGGGGAAGACGAGCGAGCGGAACAAGGCGAACCGCGACAGCGGGGGGACACATCGGGCGGGAAACCTCGGCAGTGAGCACTACAAGGCCAGGCTGGTATACACATACATGGAACAACCTTTATTTATTTCCCCTCATGCATGTTCCTACTTGGTACTCATAACATCTCTTTGGCGGTGCAGGAGGAGAAACTAGGGAGGCATGTCAGCGATTATGAGTCATGGGACTCGATGAGGATGAAGGCACCCGATCTCTCCCAGCCTCAGCCTTAGCTTCCCAAGTACTTCGGCACTGGCCAGGAGGACGGTGCTAAGTACCTCAAGATGCTGGTCGCTTTTAATCCGGAGGTGGACGACCCTAGAAGTGCGGATCCCGACGAGAGAGCATTGGTCATGTCTGGGGGAGGCCTTCAGCACGACCGTCTGCGCGTTATGGATAAGATGACCCTACACTCCCACTTTGAGCCTCACGCGGATCAAGGCTACCCTCAGCACCGATGACCCCACACCGCCTCCTCGACAATGACCTTCCCAGCCTGGCTACGATGTAAGTTTCTCTCATTTCCATCCTTTCTCTGACAATACTACTTCCTCGGTGGCTTAGTTGATGAGATCGTTCAATTTTTATAATTGTAGGCTGCTTTCGAGGCGGCCTACAAGGCCCACAACGACGCCTATTTGGTGGAGCTTGCGCAGTGGAGGCAGAGAGCAGAAGTACACGAGGCGTGGAAGGAGGCAAAAGAAGATGTAAGTTCCAACCTTTCTTTTTGCAAAAGATGACAAGTCTCACTTTGAACCTTTATTTCTGCAATGCCTGACATGTAAACTATCTTGCAGGCTCAAGAGAGGGCTCGGGCCATGGGAGTGCCGGCCGATATACCGCCCGACCTCCTCGACCCGGGCTTAAGCCAGAATTTGTATCAAAGGAAGAGTTCGGCCTGAACTTCTACTACACCAGCTTAACCCCGTTAAGTTACTTGCCCCATCACTTGTTACCGCTTTCATGTGCCTTGGCGGTTGCTAACTATTGCTCAAACATGTAGGGATCGGGAGCCTCCGTCACTGGAGCCTTTGGTCGTGTCGCTGCCTCGCGCGAGAGCACACCGGTTCATGGTGCCGCGGGATCACCTGCTGCCTCTGTGTCGTCAGTCAGTCGTCAGACGCCTATCTTCACGCGCGGAGACCTGGTTTTCTCCGGCTTGACTCCCTCTACGGACGCTACCCCGGACGTGTAGGGGTCTCGTTTGTAGATGTTTGGATGTTGTTGTACTGTGTATCGATACTATCTATCTTATTTTTGGATCTTTGGATGTTGTTATACCGTGTATCGAAATGATGTGCATGTGTATCGATACTATCTATCTATTATTCTCTTTGTCGATGTGCATGTTCTATATAATGATATGTGGATGAATACTGTGTATTTAGAATTTTGTATATGCAGGAAACGAAGCAAAACAGAGAAAAGAAGGAAATCTGACAGTACCTACGCCGACGGCCAGGCCATTGGCGTAGGCCTTATCCTGTGCGAAATGGCACAGCATACGCCGACGGCGGCCAAGCCGTCGGCGTAGGCCCGTTGCCCAGATGCGCTTAGGAGCTGCCACGTGGCCTCACTGGACGATAGCCTACGTCGACGGCCAGGCCGTCGGCGTAGCTGCCAACCAGGCCTAACGGCCGTTAGTCCCCGCGTAGGGCCCACATGACATACACCGACGGCCTCTACGCCGACGACCAGAGCATGCCGTCGCCTTAGCCGCCTACGCCGACGGCTACTGGGGCAAAGCCGAGGGACATCTACCCCGATGGCTATACGCCGACGGCAGCCGTAGACGTAGGCCTAAGCCGACGGCTTATGGGTGTACGCCGACGGTGGACGGCCGTCGGCGTATGGCCTCAGCCCCGTAGTGGACACGAGATATGAGGGTTTGTTCGGATGTGTCTGCGAGCGTGCCCGGATGCATTCGCGGGCGTTTGAGGGATCAAATTTGCAAAGTTTGGTTATAGATGCTCTAAAGGATGGGAGAGTGAGTGGAAGGGGGTTATGGAAGCCTAATCGATATATCTCGCATGTTCCGTTTGGGAAACTAGAAGATACTTCACGCGCTGCTACGAAAATTTCTTGCAATATAATCCGATGTGTTTTGGTTATATGAGCATGAATGTTTGGGTCAATAATATAAGAATTAAAAGTGAAAATATGATTACTGTAGAATTATAAAATATTCTGAATAAAAATAGCATAATCTAATCAAAATATTTTAACTATTTGTATGCATGGTTGCATGTTGTGATGGGTCTTTTTCATGTATTATTGAAAGTTGATGTGGTATAGTGCATATTGAGATAAATATGTCACTGGAATCAACTTCTTAGTGAGTATATAGACAGGATAAGAGATGATCAAAGTAGCTGTTGTCCACTTGTAGCCGGTAGCAAAAGTAGCAAACTAACAAGATAAGTACGTAGTTAATTATGTATCAAATAACTTAGGGCGTTTGGTCTAGTGGTATGATTCTCGCTTTGGTTGCGAGAGGTCGATTCTCGCAACGCCCCAATGTCTTTTTCTTTTTTTGGTTTCGGTCATCGATTTCAGATACAGATCGAATGTACTACGCAGATGTACGCATAGGCAACTGGTCTTTGTATGCGGGGCAGGCGCGCCCCATTTGCGTGCATGTGCGCACTAAACTTGCGGTAGTACGTACATGTTAACGATTTTGGAGGAATTTTAGCAAGCAAAGCATTTGTTCAACTTTCAGAACAGGGGAAGCCACATGAATTTGGAGCGAAGCGATAACTCTCTACACATGGGCAGATAGTAGACAACGAGTAGCGCCTGCGGTGTCTAATTGACTCCTGCCTCCGATCTCCTGCCTCCGATCTTCCTAACACATTGGGGCCTCTCGGTCGAATCTCGACGTGGTGCAAGAGTAATGAGCGGCGCGGTGAGTTCTCTAGCTACACAACTGTAACCCTGTAAGTATTGTACAGGAGTAGAAAACAATGTAGAATTGTCTTTTCCGTGTAAAATTCATGTAAACGTTACCTCCTGCACGACCGGCGCCGACGCCGACTTGGGGGCCTCCTTGACCCGGCGAGCCGCAGCCGGCGACGGGGTCGACGAGGCCGAAAAACCTATCCTTGAGTTGGGCGGCGAAGTTGTCCATGATGGTGGAAGTGAAGCTAGCTGGAGTCAGTGCACACTGGTTCTCTGGAACCTGAACCACATAGGTAGCTGTAGTGCTTGCTTATGGTGGTGGGAGAACAATGTAGCTACAGATTACAGTAATTAAAATATAAATGTAGCTACAGTTTGCAGTCTACAGATTCGCCAGGAGTGCCATCATTTCGTTGCACAATTCGCCTCCGCCTTCCCTGCTAGTGGTATGATTCTCGCTTTGGGTGCGAGAGGTCGCGAGGTCGATTCTCGCAACTCGCTGAGATCTACTGTGCTCGTCGTCAATCTCATCCGGTTGCCCTGTCATTGTCCCTCCATCCCCGCTATTCTTATAGGCCTTAAATACTTTAGTTTTATCAAACCACCAAAAAACAAACGATGTTTGAAATGCAGATGGGTAGTTCATAGCAGCTATTCTGAGATTCTGATAGAACCCTAATTTAAAATCCAAGAGATAATCTTTTGATGTCAAGATAATTAATACAGATTTACCCATGGTCATTACTAAATACTTGTTTTAATATTCACAAACTTTTCATTACGAGTAATGAAGCAAGCCCTTATGCTTTTCCTAATGAGTAGGTAAGTACGCGTTCCCTATAGCAATCTATTATAGATGCTTATTTGCTAATAAACAATAATCCAAAATTCACTGCAAATGCTTTGGATGTGTCCAATTATTTTGCACAAGTATAGAAGTGTGCATGCAAACCTTCAATTCAGATAACTGGTCCACATACTCCTTTGGAAGAACATCCACCCTGGTGGGGAATTGCTTCCCTATTTTAATAAATGTGGGTCTAATCTCAAAATACTCTCCTTGAGTCACTTAGCAAGAACTTTCCTCCTCATTACCCTTTTCTCTTCCATAATCCCCCCCCCCCCTGCAGATAATTCATCGGCATCAAGGGATGAAATTTTTACTAAGAATATGTAGGGAACTTTAGGACACATACGAACACCATTCAGTAAGTCAGTGAATTGTTTAAAATGCAATACACCCTGTTTTATAAGGTGAAGGATTTTAAGGTGGTATCCCTTCTCCATGCTATCATATACTTCTTGTGATATGTTCAAACAGTAAGGTACCATTTATGACATGTAAACTGAAGTAGTTCAATTACACTTCATCTCAAAAGTAATGGACTTGCCTATTATTTCCACAAGTAGAAAAATAAGTCCAAATCTACCTCTCAAGTATCTTGGTAACAAATATACTAACACAACTAAACATGTAAAGCTGCACGTGGTTGATGAGTAAAGCCTAACTGTGCAAAAAATATGGCATATAAAACAATCATTTGTTACTTTATGGAATATGACCCAAAGATTTGCAAGAAACTGACTGGCAATTCGTGGATTATGAAAAGATAGAAATTCTGGTACCTAAGCTTTGTCTAACCTCGATAAGTGAACTTCTGGTTGTTTGAGCCAAACCTTGAATATAAATGTGAAAATAGAGCCCCATATCACCAACGTTCTTTGAATCGTTGAATAGATTTTAAACCGATTCCAACGACCACAGGAACAACAAACACCTGCAAGATTTAGATTTTCAACTCAGAATGAGAAAGCAACAATAATGGCACAAGGTAAACATTTCAGCTGATCGCAGATGAACAACAATATTAACACAAATCATGGAGCCAAAATGTGCATGGTGGTAAGTCATGCTTTAATCCTCACAAGCTGAAAGCACTACATGGCTGAAAGAACAAACAACTGACAAGCTTGCTTACTTGTCTCCACAACGGTGCCTATTTTATTACTCCTTTCCGTCGATGTTATTACCCTGCCCCCTAAATATAACTTGATTCCAGCTAGAACAAAATATGAATGACCTACTCCTCGCATTACACCGCGAGACACAATCACAGGTCAAACAAGTAATTCACTTATGCACGACAATTTGACGGTGTTGAGTTAAAGGCTTGAGAAGAAGGAAGGAAGAAGAGGGAAACAAGTGATGAACTATAGAGGCACAATAAACTGAAGAACAGGGTAAAGGAGATTATGTCCAGTCCGTTCCGGCTGTGACCAAATTGTAACTTCACAGTAAATAAAGCCAGGGTGACATATATATAGCAAGGCAGCACTCTTGACTCAATCGTTGCCAGTGTAGCATGTTGCTCCACGCCTTTTCACTTTTTGATCTCCTCTGTACTTGTTCTGAAACTTCTTAAATTAAGTCTGTCTTCAGTCAGGTTCTCCTCGCGCTCCTTGTTCACGGCAGCAGTAGGTACAGCCGGGTCCATGACGGAAAATAGATGGAACAACATTTAGAGTGCCCATAAACTCTAAGATGCTTCAGTGGTTCTTAGTCTTCTGCGTGTCATCCCTTCAAATACATCAAGCTTTGATTGCATTATGTTGAACATGCAGTTTGTTACAGAGAAGGAAGAGGTGCCTTAGACTCCTCGGCGTAGGCCAGCCTAGTCCATATGTGTCACGTATAACACAAGGACAGGTTGTTAGGCATAGATTCTCTACTTAAACCTAATCCTATCTCTTCCCTGATTCTCTCTGTAATCTCCTCTCTCGGTTGGCAATCTCCGCGGAGGCTTGTACCTCTCGATCTATCAATATATATACATGCGGGCTCTCGTGTATGAGGGTTGAGACGCTTCCATAATTCTCAACATGGTATACAGAGCAGGCTCTTCCAATCGCATCTAGCTCGTACCCTCCTCCCCTCGTTCGCTACCAAGCCTATTCGCTGCCCCATCTCCATCGCCTCCGTCCTAAGCTTCTCTTTGCCCGCCACCCATCCCCTCTCCACCATGTCCTCCTCCAGCGCAGCCATCTCATCTACCCTCAAGTACAACATTTGTGAACCGCTTACCCGGACGAACTATGTTCTCTGGAAAGCTCAAGCCCGATCCCAAATACTGGGCGCTGGTTTGTATGGTTATCTCGATCATACCATCGAGGAGCCTCCCAAGACCATCATCACCAAAGACAAAGACGGCAAGGATCAGGTCACTCCCAACCCTGCCTATGCCCCCTGGCTTGTCCAGGATCAACAAATCATTGCGTACCTCTTGCGCAATCTGTCCAAGGAGGCCCTCGTCCAAGTCGTGTCGCTCGAGTCCTCGCATGCGATATGGACGACCCTTGCCACCATGTTCTCGGTAGTGTCGCTTTCTCGCGTCAACAATCTCCGTGCCACGCTCACCAACGCCCAGAAAGGCTCCCAGTCGGTATCCGTCTATTTTGGACACATGTGCTCCCTCTCCGACGAGCTCGCGGCGGCCGGCAAACCGCTTGGGGAGGGGGAGCTCATCTCCTTCATCGTCGCTGGTCTTGACATGGATTACCAGCCCATCATCTCCGCGCTCGACGTCCGCACCGAGCCCATCACTGTCGACGCCTTGTTCTCCCTTGTGGCCAATTTTGATCAACGCATGGAGATGTTCCATGGCACTGGTAATGGCGGCTTCAAGTCATCTGCCAATGCTGCCTCGCGGGGACGCTCTGGCGCTAGCAGAGGTGGCTACCGTCGAGGCGGGGGTGGTGGCTCTCGCGGCGGTGGCAGCGGCGGCTATGGTACAAACCCTGGTGGCGGCGGCTACGGATCTACTGGTGGCGGCTACGGCACAGCTGGTGGTGGCAGCTACAACCCTAACCCTAACGCTGGCGGCAGCTCTGGTTTCCACCAGAACAGCGGGGGTCATCCAGGGTCCGGCCTTGGTGGTGGCAGCCACTATCATCAGAACCAGCACCCTTTTGGTGGTGGCGGTGGCTATGCTCGGTGCCCCCCGGCAACAACAATCGGGGAGGCAACTTCCAAGGGTATGAAGGGTATGAAAACAAATGTCAGATTTGTAAGAAAACAAACCATATTGCAAAAGACTGTGATTGGCGCTACGCCGATGACAACAATTCCCAAAAGAGGAAAGTTGCAGCTGCAGTCGATGCGTCCTACGGAGTTGATACCAACTGGTACATGGACACGGGCGCCACAAACCACATCACCGGGGAGTTGGACAGGCTGACCATGCATGATAAATACCGTGGTCATGATCAGGTCGACACTGCAGCAAACGGTGCAGGTATGGAGATAAGTCATGTTGGTCAATCTGTTATCAAAACCCCGCACAAAAATCTTGCTCTCAATGATATCTTGCATGTTCCTAATGCTTCCAAAACTTTGGTATCCGTCCATCGTATTGCTCTTGACAGTAACGTGTTTCTAGAGTTTCACCCATTTTTCTTTTTGATCAAGGATCAGGTCACGAAGAAAGTGCTCCATAAGGGTGTGTGTATTGAAGGCCTCTATGCTTTGCTTCCCAAGTATTGTCAGTACAATAAACAAGTGTATGGTGTCATCAGACTTTCTACTGAAAGGTGGCACAACCTCTTAGGTCATCCATCCTTTTCTACTGTTCATCAGATTCTTAGTAAAAATAAGCTCCCAGTTGTTGGTGAGAGGAATTTAGAAACAGTTTGTGATTCATGTCAAAAAGCAAAGAGTCATCAATTACCCTATCATGTTTCTACTAGTGTGTCCACCACGCCATTGCAACTTATTTTTTCTGATGTTTGGGGCCCTGCTCCCACCTCTGTTGGTAGACATTTTTACTATGTGAGCTTCATTGATGATTACAACAAGTATACACGGATTTATGTTCTTAAGAAACGGGCAGATGTTTTACAAGTTTTCCACAACTTTCAAGCTCTTGTTGAACGTAAATTTGCTAGCAAAATCATCTCCGTACAATCAGACTGGGGTGGTGAGTATGAGAGACTAAACTCTTTCTTTCAAAAGATAGGTATCTCACACCATGTTTCTTGTCCACATGCACACCAAAAAAATGGCTCTTCTGAATGTAAGCATAGACACATCGTTGAAGTAGGTCTTGCCATTTTAGCTTCCGCTTCCATGCCGCTTAAATTTTGGGATGAAGCTTTTCTTACCGCTGTGCATCTCATTAACATGTGGCCTAGTCGTACTATCTCTAATGAAACCCCCACTGAACGTCTCCTTCATGTCACACCAGATTATACCACCCTTCGCATTTTTGGATGTGCGTGTTGGCCAAACCTTCGTCCCTATAACACTCGTAAGCTTAGCTTCCGCTCGAAGCAATGTGTCTTTCTTGGATATAGCCCCCAACACAAGGGTGTTAAGTGCTTAGATATTTCCACCGGACGTGTCTACATCTCATGTGACGTTGTCTTTGATGAAACTCAGTTTCCGTTTGAGAAACTTCATCCAAATGCCGGTGCGCTTCTTCGGAAGGAAATCCTTCTTCTTCCTTCGCATCTCTCCGGCATTCCGTCTGCGGGTTTTGATAATTGTACTGACCCAACTATGACTAATACATCTCTTGTTCCACCTGAGTTTTATGCTACAAAATCATCTCTGGTGGAAAACAAAGCAGAAAATTCTATACCGAACCATACAGAAGAAGACATAGCCACTGGAGGCCGATCTTCCTCGGGATCGGCGCCCCTGACGGGGCCAGGACCGGCAGTTTCCTCCTCGGGGTCGGGCGGAGCACCTGCAGAGGAGGCGCACCACTCAGCGACAGCGGACACCCCGCTCGGGCGGTACGCTTCGACCCCACAGGTTTACACCAGGCGGTCCCCTGAGCCTGCGGCTGTGGGGCCGGATGTGGGCTCCGTTCCAGACTTGCCTCCTACTCCTCGCATGCATGGATCCCCTGCGCCTGCCTCCACTACTTCATCCCCGTCTTCCGCCACAGATGATCCTGCCCCTCGTGGGTCCGCTCCCTTGGGATCAGGCGGATCTCCTTTGCAGCAGTCTGCTCCCCCGGCTGGATCCTCTGCGGCTTCATCGACGCCACCCCGCACGCGTCTTCAGGCAGGCAAAATTCAGCACGTCAATTACAAAACTAAATATGGTTTGGCTACTGCTCCCGTTTCCACAGGTGAACCACGCAATTTCCATGATGGTCTTGCTGATCCCCGGTGGAAACAGGCTATGGATGATGAGTTCCATGCACTTCAGAAAAATCACACTTGGCACCTTCTTCCTTATCATCCACATAAAAATGTCATTGATTGTAAGTGGGTGTTTCGCATCAAACGCCAGTCCGATGGCACCATTGATCGCTACAAAGCAAGGCTTGTTGCAAAAGGGTTCAAGCAAAGGTATGGACTAGACTATGAAGAAACTTTTAGTCCTGTTGTTAAAGCAGCCATTATTCGTCTTGTTTTGTCCATTGCTGTGTCCAAAGGATGGAGTCTTCGTCAACTAGATGTGCAAAATGCGTTCCTTCATGGTGTTTTGGAAGAGGAAGTTTACATGAAACAACCTCCTGGGTTTGAGGATCCACACAAACCGTCTCATCTTTGCATGCTTGATAAATCACTCTATGGACTAAAACAAGCCCTGAGAGCATGGTACTCATGCTTGAGCTCAAAACTATAGTCACTTGGCTTTCTTCCCTCTATGTCAGATACATCCTTGTTTATTTACAACAAGTCACACATCATCATTTTTGTGCTTATTTATGTGGATGACATTATTGTTACCAGTTCCTCTGATCAAGCTATCACTGCCCTGTTACATGATTTGCACTCTGATTTTGCTCTCAAGGATCTTGGAGATCTTCATTTCTTTCTTGGTATTAAGGTAAACTGCAACACTGAAGGTGGGCTTCATCTTTCTCAAGAAAAGTATGCCACTGATCTTTTGAGCAAGGCTGGGATGCAAGGGTGTAAACCCTCTCCAACTACCCTTTCCAGTACAGAAAAATTGTCTCTCATAGAAGGGGTACTCTTGAATCAAGATGATGGCACCAAATACCGAAGTCTGGTTGGTGCACTTCAGTACCTGAGACTCACACGACCTGATATTTGCTTTGTAGTTAATAAATTGTGCCAGTTCCTTCATGCACCTACCTCCGCTCATTGGAGTGCTGCTAAGCGTATTTTGAGATATGTAAAGAATACTTTGAGTGTTGGACTTACTTTTAGCAAGTCCTCCTCTACTCTTGTTAGTGCTTTCTCTAACTCTGACTGGGCAGGACGTTTGGATGACAGACGGTCTATAGGAGGTTTTGCTGTTTTCTTTGGACCTAATCTTATCTCTTGGTGTGCCAAGAAGCAAGCAATGGTGTCACGATCTAGTACTGAGGCAGAGTACAAAGCACTGGCTAATGCAACTGCAGAAATCATATGGGTTAAGTCCATGCTCAAGGAACTTGGAATACGTGCACAAACACCGTGTCTTTGGTGTGACAATCTTGGTGCCACATATCTCTCTTCTAATCCTGTGTTTCATGCAAGGACCAAACACATTGAGATAGATTATCATTTTATGAGAGAAAGGGTTGCAAGTAAGGAATTGGAGATTCGATTCATTCCCTCAAAAGACCAAGTTGTTGATGGATTTACAAAAGCCTTGGGTACAAGACCATTTGAGAAGTTCAAACTTAATCTTAACTTGAGATGTTCAGATTAAGGGAGAGTGTTGAACATGCAGTTTGTTACAGAGAAGGAAGAGGTGCCTTGGACTCCTCGGCGTAGGCCAGCCTAGTCCATATGTGTCACGTATAACACAAGGACAGGTTGTTAGGCATAGATTCTCTACTTAAACATAATACCATCTCTTCCCTGATTCTCTCTGTAATCTCCTCTCTCGGTTGGCAATCTCAACCGAGGCTTGTACCTCTCGATCTATCAATATATATACATGCGGGCTCTCGTGTATGAGGGTTGAGACGCTTCCATAATTCTCAACACATTAAACTCAACTCAAGATTCAAGAGTGACACTTCAGTAAAGTAGTGACAATAGTAAATATCAAGTCCTGCATTTTCAGGCAATTTTACCAATAAATTTAGCAAGCTGCAGAAGTGAAAATCAGAATGTAGCATGAATATGATCCCCGTGTCTAATACGTGTCGATCTTTTGGGCGGCATCAACCTGAACATCCCCTCTGATATATCGAACCTTTGTTCCCATGAAAATCCGATAAGGAGTGACACTTTCAAGCAATTATATGGGGATTATTTTCATGTATTTCTATTAGCGTTAGTAAAGTATTGACAACTAGTTGGTACTAAGTGCATGATTTTCAGGTATTCCTATCAGTAAATACAGGAAACAGCAAAAGTGAAAACCAAAATGTATAACATCAATAAAATCCTTATATTTCCAATAGAATCATCAAATCAAACCGTACATAGTTCGTGTCCCTAATTCCAATACATTGATGCTATTCAGCGCTCACCTGATGCCGAGTTGAAAATTAAGTATTAGATGATAGCTCATGTGGCCCTTGTAACCAGTCTCCGGTATCCCTCTTGCTTGTTTTTGCCAGGTATTTTCCTGAATGTCTGTCTTTTGGCTGTTCCGAGATAAGCATTCCATGTATATACTCATGTGGACCAAATCCTTATTAACATCACTGTTTTGTAAACGCCCCTCACCTGACAAGGATTTATTACGCAGATCCTGTGATAAATGATGAAATGAAAATGGATGCAGAACTTCAATGTAGTAGAAACTATACACAAGCACTACCGGAATCGGTCACTACGACGACGGCCTGGCCGTGTCGGCGTAGGGCAGAATACCGTCGGCGTATCCCTACGCCGGCAGCCCCCGTCGACGTAGGTCCGTCAGGATCTCGAACGTCGGCATACCCACCCATTTTTGTCAGCGTAGAAAAACCGTCGGCGTAGGTACCCTATGCCGACCTCCGACCGTACGACCGTCGGCGTAGATGGGCCATCGGCGTCCTTTCTCACGTGACGGCGGCTGACGGCGACGGCGGAGTTCGTCCACCAACAGGAAGCTGCCACGTTGTAGTGTCTACGCCGACGGTATAACCGTCGGCATAGCCCTACCACGTGGCGAACTTTGGCGCACCCAAAGGCAGGGCTACGACGGCGGAACGAAGGCAGGTCTACACCGACGGTGTAACCGTCGGCGTAGCCCTATACGCCGACGGTTACACCGTCGGCATAGGTGTTGTTTTTTTGTTTTTGTTTTATTTGTCGATAATATACAGCACAAATATATCACAAATAGTACATAGCATATATATATCATAGATCCACATCATTATCACCACAATATAAGTATTACCATCACAACATACGTGAAATCAATAAAACATACGTCGAAACAACACAACATATGTCTGAACAACATAATATGAATGCATGAAAGATAAGTCATGACCACCACCACCAAGAGGCTTAAGCGTCAGGAGGTCCACCACCAAGTTCAGTACCGCCAAGACCAGCAAAGCCAAGGTCGTCACTACTACCAGCAGCGCTACCGGCAAGACAGTGACCGCCACCTCCTCGGTGGATTGGAGTGACCGGGCTCCGTGACTCGGGAGTGATGCCATAATTGGCACCACCACCAACGGAGGATCGATCAGTTCCCTTCATGTTTGAAAAGAGATGTTAAAGAGATATATGATAGTGTTGAATGCACGATAAGTAGTTGGATAGTTTGGGGATGTACTAACAGGAGTCGGACAATATTGTGCCACAAAGTCTTCAAACATAAGCAGAATTGGTTGTTCTCCAGCAGGTGGTGGTGGTGGTGGTTCCATTATAGGAACCGTTCCGGCCGCCATGGCCTCAAAAACGAGCTGCATGTTAGTTGACCAAGCACGCACGAAGGTTAGAAGAAATGAGAATGCAAATGTGAAAGTCAAATGAAAGGGGCTAAACTAACCTTCATCATGCGACTGGCGTGGTCCGAGACTGCTGCAAGTCTCGCATTCCACGCCATGGTCTCCTGACGTTGGTACTCCATGTAGGCCTTCAATATAACATGATGAAACTCATAAGAACATCTCGGTGTGGAAATAAAATGAGAAAAAGAAAGATAAGAGGGAAAATTCTTACAGAGTGTTGCTGGGCTAGGAGGGACATTGAGTGTGCACTTGTCGTCCTCGGCTGTGGGCTCAGGCTCGAGTTGGTAGCTCGAAGCTGTGTGTAGGAGATAGAAGGAGTGACCACGGCATCCAGAACTCGTTGTCGACCATGACTCTTCGACCCTATGCCGACCATCGCCCTGCCGTCCGTAGCCTCTTTTATGGGGTCAGATGTGTCAAGATTGTACAGATTATACACCTTCTGTAGGTCTCAAGGTGCTCGCCGGAGTTGTCGGAGTACTTGCCCTTGCCTTCCTTGGGCTTAGTCTGCACATGGGCTAGCTCCCACGCCTCCATGTCTGAGAGCGGCCGCTTCAGTTTCTCCTCCTGCACCACCGAGCAGCACCAAACAGAGGTTAGTCATACATAGAAGAAGAAAAATGTTTCATGTACATAGATATACCTGGATTTTCTTGTGGCCCCAATGGTTCCGATTTCCCTGACTATGTGTTCTGTCATTTCCTCGATTAGCCCGGTTTTGGATGCTTTTAGCAGTCCACTTTTCATCATCACCGAGCCATGTATCAACCAATGCCTCCCATGATTCCTTTTTTCCATAACACCAACCAGGACACGCCTACATAATGAAAGCATAGTGGCATATTGACACGAAACAATGAAATTTAACACAAACATCGGAATGAAAAGTCTGTTATACTTACCAACATGTATTGCACCTTAGTCAAGGTAAGCTTCTCCTCCCGCGCGAAATCCTTGGGCATCTTCATGTCACGATAGTTGTAATAATATTGCGAGATGGCCACCCAGCGCACCTCATACTGGATCTGGCGGGCCTGCTTCTTTGCAACTCTCTGAAACACCTTCTCGACAATGGGCTTGTTCTCCTCAAGAGCTCGATAGTATTTCTACGGTTATTCATGAAAACAAAAATGGAAGAAGCCATGAGTCAAACCATTCGATGGAAAACCATGGACGAAACTCAAGACTCATGCTTCTGAAGAGAACTTACCCAAAAATTTGTTTCCACGGCCTTAGCATGTGTCGGATAGTCTGCATGGGTAGCCAATTTGTAGTGGTTCTAGGTCATAGCCAAAACCCGGTGCTCCGGGTGCTTTACTGGGTCTGGAACGAACAATCCCGACCAATATTCCTTCAGCAAGATAGTGATGACACCATTCGGAACACGGGCTTTTGGAGGAACCTCCCAGCCCCTACAAAAGATAGAAAACATGAGCATGTTTACAAGCAAAAGAATTAAAATATAATTAAGAGGCACTTACTCTTTCCCCTTTGGTGTAATGATGCACTTCTGCTCCTCCATATCAGGTTCGGGGGGGGGGGGTCTTGCTCGACCACGCAACCACCCCTTGTTGCTCCCAACACCCTCCCCCTCCTTGCCACCACCAACCTCCTCCCCCTCCCTGCCACCACCAACCTCCTCCCCCTCCCTGCCACCACCAACCTCCTCCTCCTCCCTGCCACCACCAACCTCCTCCCCTCCCCAACCTCCTCCTCCTCCTCCTCAACCTCCTTGCGAAACTCCTCCTCCTCCTCAGTAGAGGGTACCTCACTAGAGGAGGGTACCTCACTATAGGAGGGTCTGTCACTAGAGGAGGGTACCTCACTATAAGAGGGCCTTGTAAAAGGCACCCCTAAGTCGGTGAGGGAGCATTGTTTCTAGCCCCGACCACCCCCTCCACCTCTTGGGTCTCTCCCCGCACCCCCTCCACCTCTAGGGGCACATCACCGTTGACCTCTCTGTGAGGAGTCATCCTCAAGTATTCGAGACGGAATATTACGGGCTCGGCCACTCCGACTAGTAATCGATTCGAGTTTGCTTAGTAAATCCGTGCAATCGGCCTTGCCCTTGCCCATGCTTAGCAAGCCTGCATTGAGAAGAGAATAAACAATTAGTATAAATATAAGGAAGAAAAAACATGCTCCACTCCTCCTCAACTTCCTTGATGTTGTGCAAGACATAGAACATGATGTCCTCCCCCTCTTGTTCTGGCATGTTATAAGATTTTGAGCACCCAGCCCTGCCACCTTGCCCGCTAAATAGATCGAGCTTGGGTTTATACTTGGGCTCTTCCATATTGTATCGAGGCACCTTATTATGCAGGCTGGGAACGTGGTCTGGATAGTACAATGTCCTGAGGTTTGACACCTCCTCAAGGATAACTGCCTCAGCTATGGAAGCTTCAATCTTAGCTTTGTTTCCACATTTCTTTCGGAGATGCTTGTTCTATCTCTCAGGGCCGTACTACTAACGATTATGCATAGGGCCCCCCAACAATACCTCTTTCGTGAGGTGTAAAATGAGATGTGTCATCAGAGTAAAGAAGCCTGGCGGAAAGGTCTTCTCTAGCTTGCATATCAACTCTGGTGCCTTCTTATGCAATTATCCAATCACCTCGGGACATACTTATTTAGCATAGAGCATGCGAAAGAAATGGCTTAGCTCTGCAAGCACTCGCCAGACATGCTCGGGGACATAGCCTAAAACCATCACCGGCATTAACAGCTCAATCCATACATGATAGTCATGACTCTTGAGCCCGTTGACTTTGCCCGTTGAAAGATTGACTCCATTACTTATATTCGATGCATAACCATCAGTGAACTTCACAATGTGTTTGAGCCACATAAGTACCTACTTTTCTGGTGGTTTAAGGACGAAGTCGGCTTCTGGCTTGAACCAGTTTCTTCGACCGCCTGTGGGAGGTTGCATGTTTAGACGTGGTCTATCACAATTTTTTTGTTGATCGACTCTAGCTTGAACGTTATCCGTTGTCTTATCAGGAATGTTGAGAATCATGCGAAAAAGGGACTCTGCGACATTCTTTTCGGTGTGCATCACATTGATGTTATAAGGAAGTTTCAGGTCCTTGAAATAGGGAAGCTTCGTGAAGGGGCTAATGTGAGTCCAGTTGTGTGTCTCACTATAACCCTCGAAGCGTTTGCCTTTGCCTTTCCCTTTGACTTCAGGCTTGAGAGCTTTTAGCTGAGCAAGAACATCTGCCCCCAAAAATGTTGGAATCTCATTTACTTCATGGACAACCCGACCTTTCGTGAAGTTCTTCTTGTCTTCCCTGTCTAGATGGTCTGGAAGGAGGAACTGGCGATGCTGGTCAAAGGCTACATACTTGCAGCCTTCTACAGTCAAATAAAACGTAGAGCATGCATGCACACTGGGCATGGCATCTTACCACTTGTACACTATCCGCAGAATAGGGCATAGCCGGGAAAGTCATGCATGCAATACATCAACCAAACTTTCATGAAGAGATTTTTCTACAGATGTCGGTGGTATGTCAACCTTGGGAAGTACCAAGAATGGTGCAAATCATCCACCAGCGGCTGCATTAACACTCTGAAATTCTTCCCCATGTATTCAGGCCCTGGAATGATCAGCGACAAGAACATGGTGTCGCGTTGCATTAGGACACCGGGAGGGAGATTGAGCGGAATAACACACACGGGCCAGCAGCTGTATGAATTGGACGACATACCATATGGATTGACCCCATCACCTGTTATTGCAACTCTGGCATTCCCATCCTCGGCTGCTTCCTCGGGGTATTCTTTATCGAATGACTTCCATGCTTCACCTCCCGTTGGATGTACGATTTTGTTTGTATGGTACCTTTTCCCTTGCTTGTGCCATTTCATCATTTTGTAGACTCCTCCGTGATGAAAAGGTGCTGCGGTCTTTTTATGAAATGAAGATATCAAAGAACCTTTGCGGGGATGTGTAGATGCCTCTTTTGACCATCCTTACCGAGCACCTCAAGGTACCGAGAGGAACCACACTTCCTACAATACTTGTCATCCACATACTCGTGCCTAAACAAAAGGCAATTCTTCGGACAAACATGTATTTTCTCATAATCCATAGAGAGTGTCTTCATGATTTTCTTCGTGGCGTACATGCTTTCCGGCAGTTCATGACCATCGGGAAGACCGTTAGCCCATACTCCCAGAAATGCTTTGATGCAAGCTTGGCTACAGCCGTACTCAGCCTTAACTGTCATTAGTTGCGAGATGACATCTAGCTAAGAGAGTTTGGCACCTGCATAAAGAGGCTTCTTTGACGAAGCCGAGATCTCCAAGAAGGACTTTGCGGTTGCCTCCGGCTCCCCCGACTCCTCCGGCACCTCTAGTTCATTGTGTGAAGGTGTAGCATGTGTCGCCTCTGTAACAATGACATCATCTAGCATGTATCTGACCCCGTCGTCCACATAACCACCGACGCGTTGACGCATCACCTCCTCTCTACCACGGTCCCGCTCGGCAAAAGTTTATCGGCATGTCAAAGTTTTTCATATATCCGTCCGTGCGAAGGTGCCAGGTCATTTCGTCCTTGCCTTTAGAGTGACGTGTGCCACATCTCGCACACGGGCAATGTGGGATCATTCTCATTGGACCATGGAATGTCTCCCTCAAAAACACATCGCTTTTGGCAATCCACTCTGATGTTACTCGATTCCCACGGGGGCCATGGGTAAAACCACTATACATCCACTGATTATCTGCCATCCTCTGCTTTATTGGGAGCCACACAACAAAATTAAGATTTGATTTGAATTAATCACATCAAATATTTATTTTCTACCGTGTTGACGGCACTGAATCCACCTACATTTCTAATAGGTAAAGAGGGTCCTAATCCCACCCGAGGATGTGTAGATTGAGTACGTTCTCCATGCTTTACCCCGTTCCGAGACAAAATTTCGACAACACCTCCCCGTTGTTCTCCAGATACACGTCTCGGCAAATAGCCGAGAAAATGTGCTCGGAGAACAACGGGAGGCGCCGCCAAAATCCTGTCTCGGGACGGGGTAGGGCATGGAGAACGTACCCAATCTACACATCCTCGGGCTGTCCGTGGAAAACGTTGTATTTATCGATGCAACCATTTCGGACGGGAGACGCCTAGGTTACGTGACTTGACGTGAAAAGAAAATCTAGTGACATGATTAAAAAAAGCATAGAAGCTGAAGGTGGATTCGTATCTCACCCTCGGTTGTAGAGGAGGTAGTCAAACAGCAGAGGGACGATCGGGGACCAACAGCTCCGACGTCGATGATCACTTCATGGAGATGCAACACCACAAAGCCTGTAAATTCCAACAAGTGAAAAAATAGGTCATCACATCTCGTATAGCAATCTTTTATGACAAAATGATAGCATCCATCCATCCAAAAAACCACTCATCAAAGACAACCGCTTTCAATGAGGGTCACTCCGGGGAGACTCGTTACAACATAGAATGTTAATTCCACCGTGAGAAAGTATATATGACCACATCACACACAACATTGAGACTTCGGGGAGACTCGTTACAACATAGAATGCTAATTCCACCGTGAGAAAGTATATATGACCACATCACACACAACATTCCACCGTGGGGCGGGCGTTGCTGTGGCGTGGGGCGGGGCCGGGTAGGGCGGCGACGGGGCGAGGCGGGGGCGGGGCCGGGGCCGGGTGGGGCGGGCGCTGCTGCGGCGAGGCGGGGCCGGTCGGGGCGGCGGCTGTGCCGGGGCGGTGGGTGGGGGCAAGGCGGCGGGACGAGGCGAGGTTGGGACGACGGCCGGGCTGGGGCCATGGGTGGGGGCGAGGCGGGGTGGCGACTAGGTTGCCGGGCGGGGCGGGGCGACGAGTAGGTCGTCGGGGCGAGGCGACGCGAGTAGACGGCGAGCGAGGTCGGGGTCGGGGCTATGGGAGTAAGTGAGTGGTGGAGAGAGGTGGGGTGAGGGGATAAGGCAAGTCTCTAGCCGTCGGCATAGGTTTTGTAGCCACCTAGCAACCTATGCCGACGGCTAAGCTATAGGCATATGTAATTTTTTAATTTTTCGTTATATTTTTTACTGACATTAATTTTAATATATTTTTAAAATGTCGTAGCAATTTTAAAAATATCACTATCCTTCCTTCCCTCCAAAGACCCCATGCGATATTCCGGTGGCATTGCTACCCAGAGACGCCCCCCGGCCGGACTAAACCCTAGCCCCGTTGACCCGGTGATCTAGGCATTTGACTTTTGCTGGACGTCCATTGGCCAGTGGACTCTTCCACCTCATTGAGATAGGACAGCCCGTAGGAACATCCCCGAACATGCTCTAGGACCAACCTCCCATTAGATTCGCTCCGGCTCGACCCGATGCACACGTTTCCCCCTTCATGTGACGGCGTCAGTGCCACCCCCAGGTCCTCTGTCCCGTCTAACCCTGACACTATTGACCGAACGGATCTACCCCTTTGACTTTCACTGGACAGGGTCTGACCGAGGGACATTTTCACCTAGCTGTGATAGGCAAGACCATAGCAACATCTTAGCACAAGGTCCGGGCCAACCCAGCGCAAGATTCCCTCAGTATCGACCCGATGCAACAGTTTCCGAACGTAATAGGGCCCAGAGCAAGACCCGGCAGCATTGCCACCCCCAGGTCCCCTGTCCCGTCTAACCCTAACACTGTTGACCGGACGGATCTACCCCTTTGACTTTCACCGGACGGGGTTTAACCGAGGGTCCACCTGGTTGTGATAGGCCGAACCATAGCAACATCTTAGCACAAGGTCCGGGCCCAACCCAGCGCAAGATTCCCTCGGTGTCGACCTGATGCCACATTTTCCCAACGTAAGACGGCCCAGGGCAAGACCTGGCGGCATAGCCCCCTTCCAGGTCCCCCGTCCCGTCTAACCCTGACACTGTTGGCCGGACAGATCTACCCCTTTGACTTTCATCGGACGGGGTTTGACCGAGGGTCATTTCCACCTGGTTGTGATAGGCCAGCCCATAGCAACATCTTAGCACAAGGTGCGGGCCCAACCCAGCGTAAGATTCCCTCGATGTCGACCCGATGCCACATTTTCCCAACGTAAGAGGGCCCAGGGCAAGACCTGGTGGCATAGCCCCCCTCCAGGTCCCCTGTCCCGTCTAACCCTGACACTGTTGACTGGACGGATCTACCCTTTGACTTTCACCGGACGGGGTTTGACCGAGGGACATTTCCACCTGGTTGTGATAGGCCAGCCCATAGCAACATCTTATAGCACGCGGTCCGGGCCCAACTCACCACAAGATTCCCTCGGTATCGACCCGATGCCACAGTTTCCGAACGTAAGAGGGCCCAGGGCAAGACCTAGAGGCATAGCCCCCTGCAAGCCCCCGGTCCCGTCTAACCCTGACACTGTTGACTGGATGGATCTACCCCTTTGCCTTTCATCGGACGGGGTTTGACCGAGGGTCATTTTGACCTGGCTGTGATAGGCCAGCCCATAGCAACACCTTATAGCACAAGGTCCGGGCCCAACCCACCACAAGATTCCCTCGGTATCGACCCGATGCCACGGTTTCCGAACGTAAGAGGGCCCAGGGCAAGACCTGGCGGCATAGCCCCCTTCCAGGTCCCCCCTCCCGTCTAACCCTAACACTGTTGACCAGATGGATCTACCCTTTGACTTTCACCGGACGGGGTTTGACCGAGGGACGTTTCCACCTGTCTGTGATAGGCCAGCCCATAGGTTTACTTCGGATCAAGGTCCGGGCCCAACCCACCGCAAGATTCCCTTGGTATCGACCCGATGCCACATTTTCCCAACGTAAGAGGGCACAGGGCAAAACCTGGCGGCATTACCACCCCCCAGGTCCCCCGTCCCATCTAACCCTGACAGTATTGTTGATCGAACGAATCTACCCCTTTGACTTTCACCAGACGGGGTTTGACCAATGGACATTTTCACCTAGTTTCCACACTCCAGGTGACGGCGGCAGTGACATCCCTGAGGGGGGACACACTCCGGAGACGCATGCGGGGTGCTTGCACTTGCCTATATAACGTTGGAAATATGCCCTAGAGGCAATAATAAATTAGTTATTATCATATTTCCTTGATTATGATAATCGTTAATTATCCATGCTATAATTGTATTGAACGGAAACATAGATACATGTGTGGATACATAGACAACACCGTGTCCCTAGTATGCCTCTAGTGAACTAGCCTATTGATCAAAGATGGTTAAGGTTTCCTAGCCATGGACATGAGATGTCATTTGATAACGAGATGACATCATTAGGAGAATTATGTGATGGAAAAGACCCAAACTACAAACGTAGTGTATGATCGTGTCAGTTTATTGCTACTGTTTTCTACATGTCAAGTATATGTTCCTATGACCATGAGATCATGCAACTCACTGACACCGAAGGAATACCTTGTGTGTATCAAATGTCGCAACGTAACTGGGTGACTATAAAGTTGCTCTATAGGTATCTCCGAGGGTGTCTGTTGGGTAGGCATGGATCGAGACTGGGATTTGTTACTCCGTGTGACGGAGAGGTATCTCAGGGCCCACTCGGTAATACAACATCACAACAAGCCTTGCAAGCAATGTGACTAAGTGTTAGCCACGGGATCTTGTATTATGGAACGAGTAAAGAGACTTGTCGGTAATGAGGTTGAACTAGGTATGGAGATACCGACGATCGAATCTCAGGCAAGTAATATACCGAAGAACAAAGGGAACATCATACGGGATTAACTGAATCCTTGACATAGAGGTTTGACCGATAAAGATCTTCGTGGAATATGTAGGAACCAATATGGTCATCCAGGTACCGCTATTGGTTATTGACTGTAGAGGTGTGTCGGTCATGTCTACATAGTTCTCGAACCCGCAGGGTCTGCACACTTACGGTTTGGTGACGTTTCGGTAGTATAGAGTTATGCATGATGGTGACTGAAGGTTGTTCCGAGTCCCGGATGAGATCCCGGACGTCAAGAGGAGATCCGGAATGGTCCGGAGGTAAAGATTGATATATAAGAAGTCCTATTTTGGTCACCGAAAAAGTTTCGGGCTCATCGGTCGTGTACCGGGGGTGCCAGTAGTGTACCGGGAGACCGTCAGGAGGGGTATTTCAACCCAAGAGGCTACATGGGCTATGGTAGAGTGAATACCAGCCCTCAGTGGTCTGGTGGAAGTCCCACACAAGGCCCATGCGGCTAGGGAAAGAAAGCACAAAGAGAAAAGGTGGAAAAAAAGGCAAAAAGGCAAAAATAGGGAGGAATCCTAGTCCTACTAGGATTGGAGGTGGAATCCACCTCTCCCACTTGGTTTGGCCGACCCAGGGGCTGTCTCCTTGACAGCCAAGCCTCCTCCTCTCTTCCTCTTATATATACTAGAGGTTTTAGGGTTTTTGGCACCTGATTTTCAGCCACGTGCTACCCGTTCCTCTAGTGCATTGTTTCTCCTCTAGATCGGATTTCTGTAGTGCTTAGGCGAAGCCCTGCCTAAATTGCTCCACCACCATCATCGGAGTGTCGTCACGCTGCCGGAGAACTCTTCTTCCTCTCCAATCCCTCTTGCTGTATCAAGACGGCGGAGATCGTTATTAAGCTGTACGTGTGCTGAACGCGGAGGTGTCGTCCGTTCGGCGCTAGATCGGAAGGACCGTGATCAAGATCGCGAGACGGATCGTGATGAGTTCGCGTGACGGATCATGATGAGTTCGCAGGATGGATCGTGATGAGTTCACGGGACGGACCGTGATTGGATCGCGGGACGGATCGTGATGAGATGCGGGACGCTCGGCGATTTGAATCGCGAAGACGTTCGACTACACCAACCGCGTTTCTTAACGCTTCCTGCTTAGCAATATACAAGGGTACGTAGATCCACTCTCCCTATCGTAGATGCTCATAACCATGGATAGATCTTGTGTGTGCGTAGGAAAATTTTTGTTTCCCATGCAACATTCCCCAACAGTGGTATCAGAGCGAGGTCTATGTGTAGATGAGATCTCGAGTAGAACACAAAAGGTTTGTGCGCGTTGATGCTTGGATTGCTTCCTCCCTTGGTCGTGTTTTGGTTCAGCGGTATTGTGAGATGAAGCGGCCTGGACCAACCTTACTCGTACCCTTACGAGAGACCGGTTCCCTCGACCGCAACTTGTTGCATAGATGGCTTGCGGGTGACAGATTCTCTCACTTTAGTTGGATCGGATTCGACAAAGGCGGTCCTTGAGAAGGTTGAAAAGCAAGTTATGTATCACCGTTGTGGTTTATGCGTAGGTGAGAATCGTTCTTGCTAGATTCCCGTAGCAGCCACGTAAAACATGCAACAACAATTAGAGGACGTCTAACTTGTTTTTGCAGGGTATGTTGTGATGTGATATGGCCAATTACATGATGTGATATATGTGATGTATGAGATGATCATGTGATGTATAGAATTTCACGACTTGCATGTCGATGAGTACGGCAACCGGCAGGAGCCATAGGGTTGCCTTTAATTATTGTATGACCTGCATGTCAATCATTAAGCGCTATGTAATGCTTTACTTTATCGCTAAATGGTAGCAATAGTAGTAGAACCATGGAGATCATGACAACCCCGATGGCGACACGTTGATGGAGATCATGGTGTCGTGCCGGTGACGATGGAGATCATGTCGGTGCTTTCAAGATGGAGATCTAAAGCACAAGTTCATGGCCATATGATGTCACTTATGAATTGCATGTGATGTTAATCCTTTTATGCACCTTGTTTTGCTTAGTACGACGGTAGCATTATAAGGTGATCCCTCACTTAAATTTCAAGATAAATTGTGTTCCCCCCGAGTGTGCACCGTTGCGAAAGTTTGTCGTGTTGAGGCACCACGTGATGATCGGGTGTGATAGACTCTACGTTCACATACAACGGGTGCAAGCCAGTGTTGCACACGCAGAACACTCGGGTTAAACTTTACGATCCGAGCATGTACAGACATGGCCTCGGAACACAAGAGACCGAAAGGTCGAACATGAGTCATATAGTAGATATGATCAACATAATGATGTTCACCATTCAAACCACCTCAACTCACGTGATGATCGGACTTGAGTTGGTGAATTTGGATCATGTATCACTCGAATGATCGGAGGGATGTCAATTTGAGTGGGAGTTCTTAGGTAATATGATTAATTGAACTCATTATCATGAACATAGTCAAAGTGTCTTTGGAAATTATGCTGTAGATTACTAGCTCACGTTGTAGCTCCCTTGTTTTTTTATATGTTCCTGGAGAAATAGAGTTGAAAGATGATGGTAGCAATATTGCGTACTGGGTCCGTGATCTGAGGATTGTCCTCATTGCTGCACAGAAGGCTTATGTCCTTAATGCACCGTTCGGTATGCCACCCCTCTAGCGTCGTTTGTAGATGCTGTCAATATCTGACAGGCACATTCCGATGACTACTTGATAGTTTAGTGCGTCATGCATTACGGCTTAGAATTGAGGCTCCGAAACGTTTTGAAACATCACGGAACATATGAGATGTTCTAAGAGCTGAGATTGTGATCTCGGGTTCGTGCCCGTGTTGTGAGATATGAGATCTCCAACAAGATTCTTTGCCTGCAAGATGGAGGAGAATAGCTCAATCGTTGAGCATGTACTCAGATTGTCTGGGTACTACAATCGCTTGAATCGAGTGGGAGTTGATCTTCTAGATAAGATAGTGATTGATATAGTTCTCCAAGTCACTGTCACTAAGCTACTAGAACTTGGTGATGAAATATAAAATGCCAGGGATAGAATTAATGATCCCTGAGTTGTTCGCGATGTTTGACACCACGAAGGAAGAAATTAAGAAGGAAAATCAAGTGTTGATGGTTAGTAAAACCACTAGTTTCGAGAAGGACAAGGGCAAGGAGGGAAACTTCAAGGATGGCAAGCCAGTTGCTGCTCCAGTGAAGCAACCTAAAGTTGAACCCAAACCCGAGACTTAGTGCTTTGATTATGAAGAGGGTGGTCGCTGAAGCGGAACAACCCTAGATACTTGGTAGATAAGAAGGCTGGCAACGTCGACAGAAGTATATTTGATATACGTGTTATTGATGTGTACCTTGCTAGTACTCCTAGTAGCACCTGGGTATTTGATACCAGTTCGATTGCTAAATGTTAGTAACTCAAAATAAAAGCTACGGAATAAACGGAGAACTAGCTAAGGGTGAGGTGACGATGTGTGTTGGAAATGTTTCCAAGTTTGATGTGATCAACATCGCACGCTCTCTCCACCTTCGGGATTAGTGACCAACCTAAATAAATGTTATTTGGTGTTTTGCATTGAGCATGAACGTGATTATATCATGTTTATTGCAACACGGTTATTCATTTAAGTTAGAGAATAATGGTTATTATGTTTACATGAATAATACCTTCAATGGTCATGCACCCAGTGAGAATGGTTTGTTGAATCTTGATCGTAGTAATACACATGTTCATAACATTGATGCCAAAAGATACAAAGTTAATAATGATAGTACCACATACTTGTGGCACTGCCGCTAAATGTCATATTGGTATAAAGCGCACGAAGAAACTCCATGCTAATGGATCTTTGGACTCATTCGATTTCGAATTGGTTGAGACATGCGAACCATGCCTCTTGGGCAAGATGACTAAGGACCCCATTTTCCGGATTGATGGAGCGGGCAAGTGGTTTATTGGAAATGATACATGTTGATGTATGCAATCCAATGAGTCTTGTAGCATGTAGTGAATATCATTATTTTCTTACCTTCACTGATGATTTAAGTAGATATAGTGTATATTTACTTAATAAAACACAAGTCTGAATTGTTTGAAAGGTTCAAGCAAATTCGGAGTGAAGTTTAAGATCATCGTGACAAGAAGATAAAAATGTCTGCAATATGATCATGGAGATGAATATCTGAGTTACGAGTTTGGCATACAACTTTAGACAATGTGAAAGTTGTTTCACAACTCACGCCACCTGGAACACCATAGTGTGATGGTGTGTCCGAACGTCATAGTCGTGCTCTATTGGATATGGTGCTTGCTATGATGTCTCTTATCATTTTGCTACTATAATTTTGGGGTTATGCATTAGAGACAACTACATTCACTTTAAAATAGGGCACCATCTAAACCCGTTGAGATGACACTGTGTGAATTATGGTTTTATAGAAGCCTAAGCTGTCATTTCTTAATGTTTGGGGCTGCAATGCTTGTGTGGAAAATGTTTTCACCGAATGAGCTCAGACCCAAAGCGGACAAATGCATCTTCATAGAATACCCTAAAGAACAATTGGCTGAACCTTCTATCTCAGATCAAGCATAAAATGTTTGTTGCTAAAACTGGGTCCTTTCTCGAGAAAAAGTTTCTCTCGAAAGAATTGAGTGGGAGGAAGATAGAACTTGATGAGGTTATTGAACCTTTGTTTCAACGAGAGAGTAGCGCGGCGCAGGAAGATGTTTTTGTGAAGCCTACATTAGTTGAAGAGGAAGTTAATGATGATGATCATGAAGCTTCGAATCGAGTTACTATCGAACCTCGTAGGTCGACAAGGAACGTGTACTACTCCTGAGTGGTACGATAACCCTGTCTTAGAGGTCATGTTGTTGGACAAACGATGAATCTACAAAGCTATGGAGAAGCGATGATGGGCCCGGATTCCGATAAATGGTTAGAGGCCATGAAATCCGAGAAAGGATCCATGTATGAAAAACCAAGTATAGACTTTGGTAGACTTGCTCCTGAGACGGCAGGTCGTCGAGTACCAATGGACCTCTAAGATGAAGACAGACACTGATGGTGAATGTCACTATTTATAAAATATCGACTTGTCGCAAAGAAGTTTTTGACAAGTTCAAAGAGTTGACTGCGATGAGACTTTCTCACTCGTAGCAATGCTAAAGTCTGTTGGAATTATGTTAGCAGTTGCTCCATTTTTCAATTATGAAATCTGGCAGATGGATGACAAAAACATCGTTTCCTTAACACTTTACTTGAGGAAAGGTTGTATGTGATACAACCAGAAGGTTTTGTCAGTCCTAAGGATGCTAAAAGGTGTGCGAGCTCCAGCAATCCTTCTATGGTCTGGAGCAAGCATCTCGGAGTTGGAATATACACTTTGAGGAGGTGATCAAAGTTTTGTAGTTTATACAAAGTTTATGAGAAACTTGTATTTACAATAAAGTGAGTGGGAGCACTATAGAATTTCTAATTAGTATATGTGGATGACATATTAATGATCGGGAATAATGTAGAATTTCTGGCAAGCATAAACGGTAGTTTGAGAAGTGATTTTCAAAGTAAGACCTGGATAAAACTACCTAATTGTTGAGCATCAAGATCTATAGAGATAGATCAAGATGCTTGATGAGACTTTCAATGAGTACATACCTTGAAAAGATTTTGAAAGAGTTCAAAATGGATTAGTCAGAGAAAGAATTCTCGCCTGATTTGTAAGGTGTGAAGTTGAGTGAGACTGAAAAGCTCGACAATTGCAGAAGAAACAGAAAGGACGAATGTCGTCCCCCATGCCTTAGACATAGGCTCTGTATAGTATGCCATGCTGTGTACCGCACCTGTGTGTGCCTTTCCATGAGTCCGTCAAGGGGTACAAGAGTGACCCAAGAGTGGATCACTAGACAGCAGTCAAGATTATCCTTAGTAACTAAAATACTGAGGAGATGTTTCTCGATTATGGAGGTGATAAAGAGTTCGTCGTAAAGAGTTACGTCGATGCAAGCTTTAACACCAATCTGGATGACTCGTAGTAGCAATCTGGATACGTATAGTGGAGCATCCATTTGGAATAGCTCCAAGTGGAGTGTGGTAGCAATATTTACAGTTTGAACATAGAGATTTGCAAAGAACACACGGATCTGAATGTCGCAGATCCGTGACTAAAAATACCTGTCTCACAAGCAAAGCATGATCGAGCCCCAGAACTCATCGGGTGTTAGATTCATAACAAATGCGAATCACATGGTGATGTGAACTAGATTATTGATTCTAGTGCAAGTGGGAGACTATTGGAAATATGCCCTAGAGGCAATAATAAATTATTTATTATCATATTTCCTTACTCATGATAATCGTTTATTATCCATGCTATAATTGTATTGAACGGAAACATAGATACATGTGTGGATACATAGACAACACCATGTCCCTAGTATGCCTCTAGTGAACTAGCCTATTGATCAAAGATGCTTAAGGTTTCCTAGCCATGGACATGAGATGTCATTTGATAATGGTATCACATCATTAGGAGAATGATGTGATGGACAAGACCCAAACTACAAACGTAGCGTATGATCGTGTCAGTTTATTGCTACTGTTTTCTACATGTCAAGTATATGTTCCTATGACCATGAGATCATGCAACTCACTGGCACCAGAGGAATACCTTGTGGGTATCAAATGTCGCAACGTAACTGGGTGACTATAGAGGTGCTCTACAGGTATCTTTGAGGGTGTCTGTTGGGTTGGCATGGATCGAGACTGGGATTTGTTACTCCGTGTGACGGAGAGGTATCTCAGGGCCCACTCGGTAATACAACATCACAACAAGCCTTGCAAGCAATGTGACTAAGTGTTAGCCACGGGATCTTGTATTACAGAACGAGTAAAGAGACTTTCCGGTAATGTGGTTAAACTAGGTATGGAAATACCAACGATCTAATCTCGGGCAAGTAACATACCGAAGAACAAAGGGAACACCATACGGGATTAACTGAATCCTTGACATAGAGGTTCGACCGATAAAGATCTTCGTACAATATGTAGGAACCAATATGGTCATCCAGGTCTCGTTATTGGTTATTGACCGTAGAGGTGTGTCGGTCATGTCTACATAGTTCTCGTACCCGCAGGGTCTGCACACTTAAAGTTTGGTGACGTTTCGGTAGTATAGAGTTATGCATGATGGTGACCGAAGGTTGTTCGGAGTCCTGGATGAGATCCCGGACGTCACGAGGAGCTCCGGAATGGTCCGAAGGTAAAGATTTTTATATATGAAGTCCTATTTTGGTCACCGGAAAAGTTTTGGGCTCATCGGTAGTGTATCGGGAGTGCCGGTAGTGTACCGGGAGACCGTCGGGAGGGGTATTTCGACCCAAGAGGCTACATAGGCTGTGGTAGAGTGAATACCAACCCTTAGTGGGCTGGTGGAAGTCCCACACAAGTCCCATGTGGCTAGGGAAAGAAATCCCAAAGAGAAAAGGTGGAAAAAAGGCAAAAAGGCAAAAATAGGGAGGAATCCTAGTCCTAGTAGGATTGGAGGTGGAATCCACATCTCCCACTTGGTTTGGCTGACCCAAGGGATGTCTCCTTGACAGACAAGCCTCCTCCTCTATTCCTCTTATATATACTAGAGGTTTTTGGATTTTTGGCACCTGATTTTCAGCCACGCGCTACCCGTTCCTCTAGTGCATAGTTTCTCCTCTAGATCGGTTTTCCGCAGTGCTTAGGCGAAGCCCTGCCGGAATTGCTCCATCACCATCGCCGGAGCACCGTCATGCTGCCGGTGAACTCTTCTTCCTCTCTGCTCCCTCTTGCTGGATCAAGACGGCGGAGATCGTCATCAAGCTGCACATGCGCTAAACGCGGAGGTGTCGTCCGTTCGGCGCTAGATCGGAAGGATCGTGATCAAGGCCACGAGACGATTCGTGATTGGATCACGAGACGGTTCGTGATGAGATCACGGGATGGATCGTGATTGGATTGCGGGACGGTTCGTGATTGTATCGTGGGACACTCGGCGATTTGGATCGTGAAGAAGTTCGACTACACCAACCGCGTTACTTAACGCTTCCCGCTTAGCGATCTACAAGGGTACGTAGATCCACTCCCCCTCTCGTAGATGCTCATCACCATGGATAGATCTACGTGTGCGTAGGAAATTTTTTGTTTCCCATGCAACGTTCCCCAACAGTGGCATCATGAGCTAGGTCTATGTGTCGATGAGATCTCGAGTAGAACACAAAAGGTTTGTGGGCATTGATGCTTAGATTGCTTCCTCCCTTGGTCGTATTTAGGTTCAGCGGTATTGTGAGATGAAGCGGCCCGGACCAACATTACTCATACGCTTACGAGAGACCAGTTCCCTCGATGCAACTTGTTGCCTAGATGGTTTGCGGGTGGCAGTTTCTCTCACTTTAGTTGGATCGGATCCGACAAGGGCGGTCCTTGAGAAGGTTGAAAAGCAAACTAGTGTATCACCGTTGTGGTTTATGCGTAGGTGAGAATTGTTCTTGCTAGATACCCGTAGCAGCCACGTAAAACTTGCAACAACAATTAGTTGCCCTTCCGCCAGAGGCGATCACTGACAGAGTTCTTCAATCACTGCCACCTAGTTACAAGAGCTTTGTGATGAACTATAACATGCATGGGATGAACAAGTCAGTCGTCGAGCTGTTTGCGATGCTAAAAGTCGCTGAGTCTGAAATCCAGAAAGAACATCAAGTGTTGATGGTCAATAAAACCACTAGTTTCAAGAAGAATGGCAAGGGCAAGGGCAAGGGCAAGAAGGGTAAAACCAAGAAGGATAGCAAAGCAGTTGCTACTCCTGTAAAGAAGCCTAAGCATGGACCTAAGCCAGAAACTGAGTGCTTTCATTGCAAGGAAACTGGTCACTGGAAGCGGAACTGCCCCAAGTACCTGGCTGACAAGAAGGCGGCCAACGACAAACAAGGTATATATGATATACATGTTATTGATGTGTACCACACTAGCTTTCGTAGTACTGCCTAGGTATTTTATACCGGTTCGGTTGCTTACATTTGCAACTCAAAACAGGAACTACAGAATAAACGGAGGCTGGCAAAGGACATAGTGACGATGCGCGTGGGAAATGGTTCCAAGGTTGATGTGATCGCCGTCGGCACGCTCTCTCTTCGACTACCATCGGGATTAGTGATGAACCTGAATAATTGTTATTTAGTGCCTATGTTAAGCATGAACATTATATCTGGATCTTGTTTATTGCGAGAGGGTTACTCATTTAAATCAAAGTATAAAGGTTGTTCTATTTATATGAGTAATATCTTTTATGGTCATGCACCCAATGTGAGGGGTTTATTCATATTGAATCTTGATAGTAATGACACACATGTTCATAACAATGATGCCAAAAGATGTAGAGTTGATAATGATAGTACCACTTTCTTGTGGCACTGCCGTTTAGGTCATATTGGTGTAAAACGCATGAGGAAGCTCCATGCTGATGGACTTTTAGAGTCACTTGATTTTGAATCACTTGACACATGTGAACCATGCCTCATGGGCAAGATTACTAAAACGCCGTTCTCTGGAACAATGGAACGGGCGAGTGACTTATTGGAAATCATACATACTGATGTGTGCAGTCCAATGAATGTTACAGCATGTGGTGGATATCGTTATTTTCTCACCTTCACTGATGACTTAAGTAGATATGGGTATATTTACTTAATGAAACACAAGTCTGAAACGTTTGAAAGGTTCAAGCAATTTCAGAGTGAAGTTGAGAATCATCGTAACAAAAAGACTAAATTCCTGCGATCTGAACAAGGAGGTGAATATCTGAGTTACGAGTTTGGCAGTCACTTAAGACAGTGTGGAATTGTTTCATAGTTGACACCGCCCAAAACACCACAGTGTAATGGTGTATCCGAACGTCATAATCAAACCTTACTAGATATGGTGCGTTCTATCATGTCTCTTGCTGATTTGCCACTATCGTTTTGGGCTTTTGCATTAGAGACAGCTGCATTCACTTTAAATAGGGCACCATCAAAATCCGTTGAGACGACACCATATGAACTGTGGTTTGGCAAGAGGCCAAAGTTGTCGTTTCTTAAAGTTTGGGGATGTGATGCTTATGTCAAAAAGCTTCAGCCTGAAAAGCTGGAACCCAAAGCGAAGAAATGCGTCTTCATAGGATACCCGAAAGAGACAGTCAGGTATACCTTCTATCTTAGATCCAAGGGCAAAGTGTTTGTCGCTAAGAATAGAACATTTCTTGAGAAACAATTTCTCTCGAAAGAATTGAGTGGGAGGAAAATAGAGCTTGATGAGGTTGTTGAACCTTTACTTCAACCAGAGAGTAGCATAGCACAGAAAGATGTTTCTGTGGAGCCTACGATGGTTGAAGAGGAAGTTAATGATGAAGATCATGAAGCTTCGGATCAAGTTTCTGCTGAACCTCGTAGGTCGACAAGGACGCGTACTACTCCTGAGTGGTATAACAATCATGTCTTGGAGGTCATGTTGTTGGACAACAATGAACCTACGAGCTATGTAGGAGCAGTGATGGGCCCGGATTCCGAGAAATGGTTAGAGGCCATGAAATCCGATATGGGATCCATGTATGAAAACAAAGTGTGGACTTTGGAAGTATTACCTGAAGGGCGAAAGGCCATTCAGAATAAATGGATCTTTAAGAAGAAGACAGACGCGGACGGTAATGTCACCATCTATAAAGCTCGACTTGTGGCAAAGGGTTTTTCACAAGTTCAACTAGTTGACTATGATGAGACCTTCTCACCCGTAGCGATGCTTAAGTCTGTCAGAATCATGTTGGCAATAGCTGCTTATTTCGACTATGAAATTTGGCAGATGGATGTCAAAACAGCGTTCCTCAACGGTTTCCTTGAGGAAGAGTTGTATATGATGCAACCAGAAGGTTTTGTCGATCCAGAGAATGCTGACAAAGTTTGCAAACTCCAGTGATCCATTTATGGACTGATGCAAGCATCTCGGAGTTGGAATAAGCGCTTCGATGAGGTGATCAAAGTGTTTGGTTTTATACAAGTTTATGGAGAAGCTTGTATTTACAAGAAAGTGAGTGGGAGCTCTATAGCGTTTCTAATATTATACGTGGATCGTATATTGCTGATTGGAAGCAGTATAGAAATGCTAGAAAGCGTGAAGGAATATTTGAACAAGAGTTTTTCAATGAAGGACCTAGGAGATGCTGCTTTCATATTAGGCATTAAGATCTATAGAGATAGATCGAGACGCTTAATAGCACTTTCACAAAGCACATACCTTGATAAAGTTTTGAAGAAGTTCAAAATGGAACAGTCCAAGAAGGGGTTCTTGCCTGTGTTGCAAGGTGTGAAGTTGAGTAAGACTCAATGCCCAGTGACTGCAGAAGATAAAGAAAAGATGAGTGTCATCCCCTATGCTTCGGCCATAGGCTCTATCATGTATGCAATGTTGTGCACAAGACCCGATGTCAGCCTTGCCATAAGTATGGCCGGAAGGTTTCAAAGTGATCCTGGAATGGAGCACTGGCAAGCGGTCAAGAATATCCTTAAGTACCTGAATAGGACTAAGGAAATGTTTCTCATTTATGGAGGTGGTGAAGAGCTCGTCATAAAGGGTTACGTCAATGCAAGCTTTGACACTGATCCGGACGACTCTAAGTCGCAAACCGGATACGTATTTATTCTTAACGGGGGAGCAGTAAGCTGGTGCAGTTCCAAGCAAAGCGTGGTAGCTGATTCTACATGCGAAGCGGAATACATCGCAGCCTCGGAGGCGGCGAAGGAAGGTGTCTGGATGAAGCAGTTCATGACAGATCTTGGAGTAGTGCCCAGTGCATTGAATCCAATGAGGCTGTTCTGTGACAACACTGGTGCCATTCCTCTAGCTAAGGAACCAAGGTTTCACAAGAGGACCAGACATATAAAGCAGCGCTTCAACTCCATCTGATATTACATCGAGGAGAAGGACATAAATATTTGCAAAGTACACACGGATCTGAATGTTGCAGACCCGTTGACTAAACCTCTTCCAAGGGCTAAACATGATCAACACCAGAACTGCATGGGTGTTCGATTCATTACAATGTAAATCACATAGTGATGTGAGCTAGATTATTGACTCTAGTGCAAGTGGGAGACTGTTGGAAATATGCTAAAGTGTTTATTATTATATTTCCTTGTTCATGATAATCGTTTATTATCCATGCTAGAATTGTATTGATTGGAAACATGGATACATGTGTTGATACATAGACAACACAGTGTCCCTAGAATGCCTCTTGTGAACTAGCTTGTTTATCAATGATGGTTATGGTTTCCTGACCATTGACATAAGATGTCATTTGATAACGGGATCACATCATTAGGAGAATGATGTGATGGACAAGACCCAAACTACAAACGTAGCATGTGATCGTGTCAGTTTATTTCTATTGTTTTCTGCATGTTAAGTATATGTTCCTATGACCATGAGATCATGAAACTCACTGACACCGGAGGAATACCTTGTGTGTATCAAACGTCGCAACGTAACTGGGTGACTATAAATGTGCTCTACAGGTATCTCCGAGTGTGTCTGTTGAATTGGCATGGATCAAGACTGGGATTTGTTACTCCGTGTGACGGAGAGGTATCTCAGGGCCCACTTGGTAATACAACATCACCACAAGCCTTACAAGCAATGTGACTATGTGTTATCCACGGGATCTTGTGTTATGGAACGAGTAAAGAGACTTGCCGGTAACGAGGTTGAACTAGGTATGGAGATACCGACAATCGAATCTTGGGCAAGTAACATACCGAAGAACAAAGGGAACGTTATACGGGATTAACTGAATCCTTGACATAGAGGTTTGACCGATAAAGATCTTCATATAATATGTAGGAACCAATGTGGACATCCAGGTCCCACCATTGGTTATTGACCGTAGAGGTGTCTTGGTCATGTCTACATAGTTATCGAACCCGCAGGGTCTGCACACTTAAGGTTTGGTGACGTTTCGGTAGTATAGAGTTATGTATGGTGGTGACCGAAGGTTGTTCGGAGTCCCGGATGAGATCCCAGACGTCACGAGGAGCTCCGGAATGGTCCGAAGGTAAAGATTCATATATAGGAAGTCCTGTTTTGGTCACCGGAAAAGTTTCGGGCTCATCGGTAGTGTACCGGGAGTGCCGGGAGTGTACCGGGAGACCTCCGGGAGGGGTATTTCTACCCAAGAGGCTACATTGGCTGTGGGAGAGTGGAAACCAGCCCTTAGTGGGATGGTGGAACAACCACAATAGGCCCATGCGGCTAGAAGAAAGAAACCCAAAGGAAAAAGGTGGGAAAAGGCCAAAAAGCAGGAATCCTGGTCCTAATAGGATTGGAGGAGGAGAGTCCTCCTCTCCCTCCCACTTCGGCCGACTCCAAGGAGGGGCTAGCCCTGCGCCAAGGCCTCCTCTCCTCTCCTCCTATATATATTGGTGGATTTGAGGGTTTTGCACTTGATTTTTACGGCCACGTGCTACCCATTCCACCGGTGCTCCTCTAGATTGGTTTTTCGCAGTGCTTAGGCGAAGCCCTGTAGGAATTGCTCCACCATCATCGCCGGAGCGCCGTCACGCTGCCGGTGAACTCTTTATCCTCTCCACTTCCTCTTGCTGGAACGAGACAGTGGAGATCGTCATCAAGATGCACGTGTGTTGAACGCGGAGGTGCCATTCGTTCGGCGCTAGATCGGAAGGATCGTGATCAAGGCCACGAGACGATTCATGATTAGATCACGAGACGGTTCGTGACGAGATCGCGGGACGGATCGTGATTGGATCGTGGGACACTCGGCGATTTGGATCGCGAAGAATTTCGACTACACCAACCGCGTTACTTAACACTTCCCGCTTAGCGATCTACAAGGGTACGTAGATCCACTCCCCCTCTCGTAGATGCTCATCACCATGGATAGATCTACATGTGCGTAGGAAAAATTTTGTTTTCCATGCAACGTTCCCCAACAGTTTATCGTCGGTTGACCCCCAGGCAACGCTATTTCAGCCCTTGGGGACGCCGAACGGCTAGAGATGCTCTTAGTTTCCTGCCCACGCACTCGGGAAAACCTATTTACCGCACGTGATGGGAAATGTTTGGAGCTTCACAAAGGGCACCTATGACTAGGACGGCATGTTTTCCTTTTGTTTTTGTGTTCTGTCTTTCGTTTCTATTTTTTTCTATTTCTTTTCCCCTTCCAACTTTATTTTTTACCTTTTTTATATTCAAAATTATCCAAAAAAATCAAGAATTTTATGTTTTGTCAAGTTTTTCAAAACAAAATCAGAATTCCAAAATTTTATTCATATTCTGGAAAATGTTCCAAACTTTAGTTTTTATTATTGTTCCGAAAAATGTTCATACTTCAAAAACACTTTCCCTTTTTGCAAAAATGTTTGCGTTTCCAAAAATTCCAGATTTTACAAACTTGCAGTTTGGAAAATAAATCCTAATCCGCAAAATATTCTTGTTTTAGTAATGTTCACAAATCAAGGCAAAATCTATATCTATACCTACTAATTAAGTATAGTGCATTTCTCCAAATTTTCATCCGTCCGCCGCTGATGTTTTTTCCATCCGAGTTGGTACTAAATTTCTATGCATCCACTATCTAGAATATTAAACATGGCACAAACTGGCTTATTTTCCTGCCCACGTAGCTGAGAAAACCCTATTTGCCACACGGGGCCTCAAATGGAGGAAACTTCACTCAGAGCGCCCAAATCTAGGCCAACATGTTTTCCTTTTTTTTCTGAGTTATGTTTCTTTTTACTTCCTATTCCTTTTTTTACGACTTTCAAGATTATTTTTCTTTTTCACTTTATTTCATAAATTAGATTTTTTTAGGAGTTCATAATTTTATTTTTTGTTCGAATTTTGAAAATAGTAGGAATTCCAAAATTGGGTCCCGTTTTGAAAATTGTTTAGAACTTTTTTACTCATTCCATAAGTTTTCAAAATTAATTTTTTCCCATTTTTGAAAAATGTTTTGGTACTTAAAAATTGTTTGAGATTTTGAAATAAACTTTTATTAGAAAATTTTCAAAAATTCATGTCATCATATTTTAAATAGTCCTACATTGCCCCTTTACATACACTAGGAGAACGCCCGTGTGTTGCCACGGGCCAACAAATGGATCTATTAGGATCCTCTTCATTTCGGCTCTTTGATTATTGTGTTATTATTCCCTACAGTCCTGTTTAGTCTTCATATAAGTTTTGTCTGAAGTCAAAGTATCTCTAATATGTCCAAATTTATAGGACAAAGTATTGACATTCACAATACCAAATCAATATCACTAGATTCATTATGCAATGTAGTTTCATATTATATATATATATATATATTTGGTCTTGTACTTGTTGACTTTTTTTAATATAAATTTGGCCAAACATTACAAATTTGACTTGACAAAAATCTTATACATGGAATAAAAAGGACCGAAGTGAGTACTTCATTATGTTGCCACTCCACTCAAAATCCGGCTGGTGTTTCCTCCAAGTCTATCAAATTGTCGAGTCCCGTCATCCCTAACCCATGGACTAACATATGAATAGAATCCACTTGGCTTCAGCTTTGCATTGCCACCCAACTCAAAATTCGCATATGTTCTCTCCAAGTCCACCAAACTACCATAGGCATTCCATCAGCCCTAACTTTGAACGTTTTTCAATATTGTCATCCACTACCTCGTAAAAGTTCTGAAATATTAAACAAGTTCCCCCATACAATTTTGCAATGTTATACTACATTAAAATCCTCAATTGCTCTCATTTTACCTTTTTAAGCATTGTATACAAAGAAACATAACTAGAATCATATCATATATGCACATGATGATCAAGGTGTACCACTTTTATTCTCGAATTAGCTATTATAAAAACTTTTTGTTTCCACTTTTTTCACTTACAAATCACATGAAACAAGTCTTCTCACTTAAATTTATGACTCGTGCAACATATTTGTATCTTGTTATGTAAATAATTGCATGCATCATCGTCCCTCTAGCTGGCTACTATGATAGGTCTTAATGACAGAGTATCCAGTCATTGGTTCCCTATTTCTCTCACATGCTTATACTCCTTCGCCTTCCCATTGACACGCCAACTTTCCCTAAGTAGGAGATCTGTACAATGTAAAATTGTTTCATAGAAAACATAATCGATGTGCATATTTGCTATCTTAGCCATTTAAATCCCCTCAAATGATTTTTCCTACTCCTACAACCTTAGTCAACAAGTGTAGCTCAGAAGACATGCCACCACACACATTACAGCCACGACACAATATGTATACCCTAAACTAACAGACAAAACCGTGTGCCAACTAACATTGGATGCCTCTGAAGACAAGACACCATGATGACTTCCCTAATCAGCGCACCAGCCACCTATGTAAGCCTAAAAGAGAGGTCGACGAGTAGGTGGCGGGACTTGGTTGGACTTGAGGAGGCACCGTCTTGGACGCATGAGCGACAACGTACATAGAGCCCTTGAGGATCAACCTAGGGTAGCAATGAGCACCAAAGGATCGTAACACAAGATCTCAATGATGTCTCCATACACAATGCTCCCAACAGATAGGAACGACATTGAGAACACCTCCATCGCCGATTCTGACCCGAACCTAGGCTTTCGCCCGGAGACAACAATCAAAGACCAATGAAGGGAAGATATGCTGACACATCTCGGTGATGCCTCCAAGGAGACGAACGACACCCACCTGCATCGTTGCCACTGGCACCGACCTAAGCCAGGCAAGACTTTCAACTCTAGCACCAGATATCTCCAACTCCACACACCATAATGGGGGCAACACCGTCGAAGTTGGAACACTTCACTGCTGTCACAACTCCTCTTCGTCATGGCCGGAACACCGTGGTAACCGCACGAGCAAGAGATCACAGCATATCTTCCATCTCAAGTCGCACAAACACACTCAATATACTTTTGCAAATAAAGCATGCCTCATCTTCAGTTGCACAAACCCATTCAATATAAAGTCCTTTTATCAACTTAAGACATCTATATCTTGCAAATAAAGCATGCCCCATCAATATACCATAAGTTGATAGAAGGAGAAGCTTACTCATAGAAAATAATTTGTCTATTTGTGTGAAACAATTCTAACACAAATACAAGGACATGGTAGAAAGGATTTTGTGAATGCCATCATATGAACAGGCAGATCCAAAAATTTAAAATATTCATGGCAATGTTGTGTACTTTTATGTCTAATCTATTTTGCAATATCATAACACGAGTCATTATAAACAACACTTGCCTTGGCCCCTCTAGTATTGTTGTGGTTTTAGCCTACAATTAAGCATTGTTCAACAAAAGTACTATTGAACAGGCTAAGAACCTATATTTTTACTTAAGTGAAGTGCTACCGCGGACTATATACATCAAAGCATAATCATCCTACAGATATTCCTACATCAAAAAAATATTTCTTCTTTGAGGTACTTGCTCCATCCCATAATATAAGATGTTATTACAAGTTACAACATATATAATAAGAGAGGGAGTAGTTATTTACCCGTAAATTTTTCTTGAGATTACCGACCCTTATAGCACCACCATCTAACAAGCACTCCCTGATTTCCTTTTCTCCTTTGGAATCTCTGAATACTATTTCCTTTCCAGGATATAGAATGCTTTGCTTTCACCATCGTTTGTAAGCCTGAGTTCTACTATTTTGTAATATGAGACTACGATTAATCCTGCAGCCGAATTTGATGTGCTTCTGTATCTATAGTTTTTAGACAAATAGCTATGAGAAGCACAGAACAGAAAGACATGAAGATAACTGAACAAATTTACAAAGAATATAAGATATCACCCAACTTACTAAAGCAAAACCTTCCTAGGCTTAAGACATCCAAAACCTTTGTGTGAATGGTATTTTTTTATGACCAGGAAGAAGATGTGCCACCACAAGCGGCCAACTCCATCATCACAACGGTTACTACCTTTTAATCAAATAAACTACATGAATCAGAGAAATTGCTACGAGCACCTTTTTGTTTGGATTAGTTATACATTAGGATCCCAGCATTATAAGATGACGGGGCAAGAAAAATAGTCAACAATTTTAGATTTGGTGCTGCTTGCAGGATGCTCTCTTGCGCTGATTTCGCTCATTGCATCTTGCATACGTGCGGTACTACGCTATTGTCAAGGAAAGCACGTTGCCATTGGCGGAGCTGCTGTAGGTTAAAAGGAACCACCTTCTCCTTGTAACAGTCTAACAGCAGAACCCACATGTCAAAGGGTCTGCCCCATTGTTCAAACATGTCAGCTTGTCCACTACAAAACCTCATGATCTTTGAAAATGGAAGGATAATATGTGAAGGGTTTTACATCGATAAAACAATAAAGGGTACATAACACAAATGGAAACGACCCTCAAACCTGTTTTGGCTTCCTCTTCAGCGTCATGTCCCTCGATGAGCTCAAATCTGAGTAGCCAGCATGGAGTAGTAGTTCTGCTGCCCTAGTACAGGGGCACGACAATGTGACAGGGGCGTTGTCGCGGTAGCGAGGCGAGCAGTCGACAGAGTACCTGCCACTGCTGCACACCTCGACCTCCTCAATGCCACGGGACTCTGTCCATGTCGCTCGTCGACGGCGCCCAATGGCAAGATGCAGGAAGCAGGTGGCCGCTACTGAACATCTTCGCAATAGCATGCCGAGGCCACTCCTGAACACAGCTCGCACGCCTCACTGTACGCTCCACCCGAGTGACTGCATCCGTGAGCAGGCTCTCTTTGTTGAGTGTGGCGAGCACGGGGTCGGGCATCACTGCTGCTTGTTCCTTAATGTTGTCGTAGATCAGGCACATGTGGCCTCCGCAGTCGCTAGCCATGGTTGAACACGAACTATCCGCATGTAGATGTGCATCTATGGTGGCGGCTCGATAAAAAAACCTAACCAGGGGAGGAGGAATTGGCGACGACGATGTAGGTGACCTGCTTGGATGAGTCACCGGTGCTGATCGGACGGTGCTCACACCGTCGGTAGTCCTCCATGCCTCCACGTTCGGCATGTGGTTGATGTTGTGCCCGTCCCCTCCTCCACCTCCATGTACTTCTTTGTACACCACCATCTCCTCTATAACACCCTAGTGTCAGTGCTACAGTAAACTCTGTAATTAAGCTACAGTGATCGGAGGTTTCTGCTAATCCATTTTTGCTAGTCCAATTGTGATCACTGTTGGAATCAAACTTTAATTCAAATTCCCTTACAATTCAAATTCATTTAAAAAGTGGATTTAAAATCTTTGCAAACTTCACCTCTAAAATAAATCATGCTTAAGTTTCAAATATTCCCTAAGCATTTATAAAAATAGAACCAACATTTCATCATGTGATCAGGTGCCTTAAATCCATTTTAACGGAGGCCATAACAATTATTAAAACCCCTTTCAATTTATGAAAACTGCAAACAAATTCAAATTACTCTCTAGCTTTTTGTGTCTCTGTCCTTTATTGCAATACAAATATATAGGCAAGTGATAATTTTTACAGAAGTCATTTGATGCTAGAATTAATTGGACATGAATTGATAATTATGTAATAAAACATTTTTCAAAAAGGGGGGGGAAAGCCCTTGTACCCCCTCACTGGGCCTTGGCCCATCTCCTTTCTCCCAGCCTGGCCCAACAACTCCCACACTCCTCCTCTAACCCCCCTGTTCATCCCCACGCGCTGGCCGGCCGAGCCGCGTCCATGCCCACGGATGGCCACGTGTCGGCCATCCGCCGGCTCCCCGGCGTCCTCAAGTCGGCGGTGCCCTCCCACGCGATCCCTAGAACCGTATACCCCTCCTTATCCCTCTCCCTTGCGCCGCTCTCTGTCCCCGCAACAGCCCGACCGCGGTCGTCACCACATTGCCTCGCCACCACGGCCACCGTCCTCCCCTCTCCGCTCCGAGCTGCCCAAGAGGTCCGCGCTGGAATGCTCCTTCTTCCTTGTCTCTGGATCTGGGCCAAGCCACCACATCGCCGCCGTCGCCGCATCTTCATTGCCGTTGTGGCCACCAGCCACCCTGCACCGCCCGGAGATGTTCAGGGGGACCGTCGTCGTCGTCCATGTCTCCTTCGTCCATCGGTACGAGTAGGAGAGCTCCCTGCCGTCGCCATCGAGCACCTCTTCACCCACGGCCGCCATGGCCATCGCCGTTGATCTCCACCACCGGTCGTCCCTGACCCTTCCCGAGCTCACCATCGGCCGCCACTGTGAGCTCTCGGTCGACCCGCCTCGTTTTCCCCCCTTCCTTCCCTTGCCGTAGACGTCGTACGTCGCCACCGCACGAACCTGGGCGAGCTCGCGCTCACCGGCCCGTGACCGCGCCCCTGCCCGCGCCTCCGCACGTGCGCTCGTGCGCGTTGGCCTCGCCCTACGCTCGCCAGCTGCTGCTGCTTGCCGCCCGCATTGGCCAGCCATGGCTGGCCACCGCCGCCCCCTGGACGCTGGCGAGCCGCCAGCGAGCCCCTGGCTCCCTTGGCCCCGTTTTGGTTAGTGGGGCTTAACCACCCACTAACCCACCCACCCCACTCTCCCTGACAACAGGGGACCACTGCCCCTAAAAACATTAAATAATAAAAATGTTTAATTAGTAAATGATTAACTAATTAGATAATTTGTTTAATTATTTATTTAAGTAATTAGTTAATTAACTTAATTTAGCTAATTAGGTTAATTAACCTATCTAATTAGTCAGCAGAGAATGACAAGAGGGACCCACATGTCAGTTGACCACTGTTGACTGCTGACGTCACTATGACATCATGATGACATCACCCTGCTATTGTTTCGGATACTTCCTAATTTAAATAATTAAATTAATCCCCGAAATTAGATAAAACTTTGAAAAAACATATAAAATAATCTGTAACCCGGATCGAAAAACTTTGTACACGAGAGTTGCTCAGGACGACGAGACAAACCCGGATACGCTACCCGCATATCCATGTGATGCCTCTAACTGTCTGAACATAGAACTTTTTGGCTGATTTCAATAAATGAATAGTGCATAACTACCCACTATTAATTCCAACTTTAATCCTAAAATAACTAAAATGGTATAGACATGATTTTAGGCAACCCTACACTGCATCCTAGCTATCCCATGCCTCTGGCACCGCAAACCTGGAACACCCCCCCTCTCCGATCATCTCTCTGACATTTGTCCGGAACCGGGAAAACTTTCCTGAATGGGTTCCCCTTTTTCCCGGTATCGTGTAGCACTGCATTAGGACACCCCCGACACTGCGTATCACCATGTCATGCTTTGAGTTACATTTTTTGCTTTGTATTTATTGTTTCTTCCCCCTCCTTCTCTCTCGATAGACATTGAGACTACCGATGATACTGCTATGTACGACTACTTCGTCGATGACCCTTCCCTCTCGATAGAGCAGCAAGGCAAGCAAAGTCCCCTTGAGCATTCCTATATCACCCATCTCTCTCCCTCTTATTCTTGGATTAGAATTTTGCTACTGTTTTAGTTAGCTCCTATTCTGATGCATAGCCTGTTTTTGCTGAACTGATACTATTCCTGTAATCATACCAACTGCTTAGTATAGGTTGGTTAATGAATCCCCAGTGACCCCTTAGTCCCAGTTGCCCCTGCTTCTTCATCAACGACCCGACGACTCAAAGACCCGAAGACTTGGTCAACTGACCGACAAGCCAGGCCCCACACATCACCGAACTTCCCCTAATTGTATGACTCTGCAGTGCTACTATCGAGTACCGAGGGTGACACCTCGCAAAGTACTCATGATGTTAGCCCTGTAGCGCAGCTAGTTGGTCGTGGTTATCGAGGGTGATTCCTCCTTCACCATTCCTGACGATGTCTCTGTTGTGCAACCCCTCAAGTGTGGGACCCCCGAGGGTGATTCCTGTAAAGTCCACCTTAACGTTTACATAGAGCGGGGACCATTGGGGGTGATTCCTCAGTTCCCGTCTTGATGTTATAACCACATAGTTACTATTGACTTGACACTGTATTAACATGACAGGACTGAAGGGACAGGCGGTACCACCCTATTGAGGTGGACCTGAGTTCTGGTTAGTTCTGAGACGGGTCGGCCCCAAGGGTACCCGTGTAAGAAAGATTTGGTGGGATGCACCGCAAGGCATCCGAAGACTTGGTGGGGTGCACCGCTAAGGCACCCGAGTGTTATTGGCGGGGCGACGGCCTGCAATATGGTTCGAGCTTGCCCCGCACTAATAAAATCCTAATGGGTTGGGTATTTGATCCGAGTTGGTCGTTGACCTTTTACGCACTAAACCTTCACGTGGGAGAAGTTATGGGTGCTCAGCGTCGTTGTATCAGCCGAAGCTCTTCAGACATCAGCAATGGAGTGGCGTGTGCCGGATTGGGCTAGAAGGTACAGACTGAGTGTACTAGGTCTGCTTCTGGCCGCGTTCGCATCGTGCAGGAGTGCAAGGGCAAGTGGGTCCACGAACCTGCGCGCTTAGGATTTAGACTGGCGGGCTGGCCTCTTCATTGAACCTAGATGGGGCGACGACATTTTGGAACCCGAGGCCGGGCATTACCCCAGAAAGTGTGTCTGGCCGGAGGTTATCAAGCGTGTTGGAAATGCGGTGCACCCCTGCAGGGTAGAAATTATCTATTCGAATAGCCGTGTCCACGGTAACAGGACGACTAGGAGTTGTACCTTGACCTTATACAACTATAATTGTGCTTTAATTTGAAATGAATTGTGGCTTCGGGATTGCTTCCTCGCAGGGAGTCGAGGAAGAATCACTGGGCATGGTTACTTAATAAAATTGCTACAATAATATGACTATATATGAGATACCAGTCTACTCTCTTCTCATGCTGCAAGATGCTGAAGATGCTAGTCTTTGATAGGAATAGGCCTCCCCCCTATTCTCTCTTTCTGCAGTCAGTCCAGATATAACCCCACCCCTTGGAAATGATGCATACTTAGCATAGTTCTGATGTCAGTCTTGCGAGTACTTTGGATGAGTACTCACCGCTACTTTGCTCTCTCTTTCCCCCTCGATACGATTCTACGTTCAGTCGATGGATCCCAAGAGATGGAGTACACCGGAGACGACTACTACACCACCGTAGGAGCCTACTACTACGTGGAGGCGGCCCCCGACCAGCAGTAGGATAGGAGGTTCCCAGGCAGGAGGCCTCGCCTCTTCGATCCGATGTTATGTTTGTGCTAGCCTTCTTAAGGCAAAACTTGTCTAACTTATGTCTGTACTCAGATATTATTTGCTTCTACTGACTCGTGCTTGTCGAGCTTTGTATTCGAGCCCTCGTTGCCCCTGGCTTGTAATATGAAGTTGTATGACTTTAATTTGTGTCTAGAGTTGTGTTGTGATATTTATCAGTGAGTCCCTAATCTTGGCCGTACGCATTGCATGTATGTTTAGCGTACGGACGAAATTGGGGGCGTCACAAGTTGGTATCAGAGCCGACTGCCTATAGGTAGCCCCCTTTACAACTCCTTGGCCGAAGTTGAGTCTAGTACTTGAAAAACTTTTACTAACATAGTTGTGTGGGTTATGGGCCAACATCTCAATCGGGTGGTATTAGGATCTTTTATTCCTCGTCTATACTCTGGGTTCTGATCTCTCTCCTCTTTCGGGTTAAAGATTTTATTAATTCTGACTCTAGGTTCTCGAAACTACTTCTCCCGAAGGGCCCTCATACCAGAAGATCACCTATTCCATCAGAAGATTTTGAAGATACCCTTTTGATGTTTTCCAAGACTTTGTGTTCATCGGCGTTGCAATTCCCTACCACAGATAAGTCCCTATGGATGACTAATTGCACTTGTCATTCATACAATCTTTTCTCGCTGCTCTTGTTGTTACAAGATGCCCCGAAATACTCTCCATTTCCCCGATAACCCTTTGAGTTTACTACATTATAGTTCTTTTCCGCATGGAAGCCTTACGGATAATTCCTAACAATTGTCGAGGATTCGTTCATCCCAGTTGCTTATATGTTTCACAAAATTCTTCGAAATACTTTTTGATCTTCCAAAAATCCTCTGTAGCTTGTTTCTCTTGAACTTCTTGCCTGCTCGCATTATGGTTAATTCCAGATGACTAGTAGTCTTCGTTGACATCCCTTGTCTTTGCCATTTTGAGCCTATTAATTCAATGTGTGCGTATGCACGCAGTCATCAGGTGATCCTTTTTAAATTATCTTTTCGGCTCAGACGTCCTTCCGAACACGAGTTGGTTCTCGACTATTTAAACTATTATTGATTGTCCGACTAAGTCTTTTCAACTTATCCATCCTTGATCAGAGCGTCTGCTTCTGATCCTTAGTTTTGGAAATCATAATTCCTTTGTATTTTAAGCATCAGACTATTCGTGTGTTTATTGAATCCGATACCTATGCATTCTTTCCTCCTCTAATTGAGTATGATACTCACATCAACTTTGTTGTGGATCGCCCGATCCATTGTTGGATTATTATCCGACAGCGTCGTTCATATTCAATCACATTGTGAGTTCTTCCCCGGATACATAAAGCCTTTGGTAAATTGTATCCTCTGTTTTGCTAACCATGCTCTACCTTCGAGCTTGTGTTAATTATCTTGAAGCTTGTGGTATATGTTCCTAAGATACCCCTATGGGTTGAACCTATTCCCTCCCTAATCCATGAGAACCCGGAAGTGTTCGCGCGTCATACTCTTATGGAGTCTTCCTAGATAAATTTTCAACGCTACAACATCGTCCAAAGCAAGAAATGAATGAAATGTTCTACATTGATGAAGTGTGAGTCGACATTGAACAGGTGATTATGCCCATGGAAATGATGTAGACCATCTTGGAAGCTCCTTGCAAAATAATTATTCATCCGTATGATTCTTTCGGTATCCTTAATTTTTATGGATTGCAGTTATGGTCCCAACCATGCTACCCTTGTTAATTTATCTGAAAGTAATTCATTTCAGTACCTTGTCAAATTTTTGACAAGGTTAAAGTATCTGCTGTCGCAGGTCAATGACCCAGCTCTACTTCTATCATTTCTGCCTTTGAGTTTTACCCTCTGGTACCTAGAGGATGTCACGCCTTTGCATTACATATTATTAACTTTGATGAGGTAATAATTTTCCTTATCTTAATCACTCCATGGGTTCTGGGATTGTTGTCAACCGAGAACACCGATTGGAAAATTGATCTCACATTGCAATTCAATACCCCTTGTAATTGTTACTAGGAATATCAAAGGCAATCTGGACATTCCTAGACTATCGGCTACATCCTTGTCTTGCTATCTTCGACTGTGCTACCTCGTCCTTCTATGGTGCGCAAATTCTTCACAGAGTGAGCATTGGTTACGTCAAGCTTTCAACATCATGTTGTTTGTGTTGAAAAACAACCCCGATATTGAGCTTACATCTTATTTGTTGTTCCTATAACCTTCCACGTTGTCATCCCCTTACTTGATGCCACCATTGTTCAGTTGCATTCTCTTGAAAACTCTCGACAAAAGGTGTCGTGATCATCGTTCACAATTTGACTTCTTCCGAGGCGTCAACTGAGCTCTTAATGAGAAATACCTTCCTTGCCCTCGATGATTTTTGTTATCATCGACAACCTCCTTGACTTCCTTTCATCGCAAGTTTGTCCATGATATGGATGCAACTTGCTATCCAGCTTGTGTTATGTTCTACCCTGAAGTATTACTACCCTTTGTGTCGAGAATGTTGTGAAGGATTGCTCCACCTCTTAGGAATTCTTGACATAGTGATACTTCTCACCATCAAACGATGGTGCTTTGATTCTATCTTCTAGCAACCCTATTGCTTTGAAGTTAGCGATCGACAGTTCGTTCTTAGGCCGTTGGTTATTGAATCGTCATTCTAGCATTGATCTTGCTGCCTAAGGTCATATTTCGGACGCACTTATCAACCAATGATTAATGGTGTATGTTTTTCCTTGATCATACAACATTATATCATTTGAGCTGACAAATGCCATCTACTTGTTCACAAAATTGTGGAAATCCATCCGTTTGGAATTCTTGATGAATTGCCGTTGAGTCCATCAGCCACCTCCTCATCCTCTCCTTGGTTTAACGATGAACTATTGTTTTGGGGACCCGCTTCCATAGTTCATTTTCTGAGAATCTTACTATGTCCTCTTGACGATTTGAGTTGCACCTTCTCTTCTCCGGCATTCTGAGTCTGAGGTATCCTGACACCAATCAGATCTGAATCTCGGTCAGACATGATGGTTGGAACATATTTCCCGGAGTTATAATATTGGTCCTTTGATGACCCAGTAGGTGATGCCATGACTAACACACCTGGCTGGAGGACCTATTATTATAGTTTCCTTTTTGTGCAAGATTCACCTTTTTCTTCCATGAGGAAATGGTAAGACTTATTTTATAAGCTATTCGTGATGGATACTTTGAGTTCTTGAAGTCCGTCCTTTATCTGATGACCATGTCGATGCTTCCCCAAAGCATGGATGCGATACTTCAATCATCAACAAGAACATGGGAAACTCAATGCTAATTGTTTCTTGATCAATTGTTCAAACCCCATTATATGGGCATGTCATGGATTTTCCTCGCCCCTTTTACCTAAATGGTTATCTACTTGCTATTCTGTTATGTATATCATGCTCTATTTTTCCTTGGGAAAGGTATACTCCTAAAACTTGAAGATAAACACATTTTCCTTTCCATTGGTCTAGTTGATCTAATAAACACATTTTCCTTTCCATTGGTATGATTGACCTTTCTTGAGGTTATATGATCTAAGCAGTAATAATTCCCTTCTTAGGTAAATACCTCGGTGTACTACTCTGTCTGTAGGACTCTGTTACTATTGTAGTTAACATTTCGGTAACCGCCGGTGGACGAGAATTTTGCCTATTGGTCTGCTTCGTTTTAACGAGCAGGAAGATGGTTCTCTTCGTTCTCTGCCCTTGGTACCGAAGTTGTTGCCAACATAATTGACAGGTTTTCCCTCCGACATGTCTTGCTACCATGACCGTGCAAGATGTCACCGCTCTTCCTACTCTTAAAACCGCATGGTGGGCCCATAACCCAAAGTTCCACAGGATCGAAACCTGACTCTTCTGTACATCTTTAAATCCAAAGTTTTTGTTGCACTTGGCTTCGTATGTAAATGCCAAGCCACCGTCCAAGATAATGATATTATTCTTGTCATCGTTGACCGACTGTCCAAAGTTGCACACTTTCTGGCTGTCAAGGAAACTATTACTGCTAGTCAGCTGCCAGATCTCTACATGTCCAGGGTTGTTTCCCTCCACGGTATTCCACTGGTGATTAGTTTAGACCGTGGCAGTTTATTTACTTCAAGATTCTGGGCAAGTTTTAGGAAGCTATGGGAACTCATTTGTCCTTCAGCACCGCTTTTCACCCTCAATCCCAGGGGCAAGTTGAAAGAGTCAATCAGATTCTTGAAGACATGCTTCGAGCTTGTGTCATTTCCTTTGGCAAGAAATGGGAGGAATCTCTCCCGTATGCTAAGTTTTCCTACAACAATAGCTATCAGGCTAGTCTGAAGATGTCCCCTTTTGAAGTACTATATGGACATAAGTGTCGGACTCCTCTGAACTGGTTAGAAACTGGGGAACATACACTTATCGGTCTGAATATTATCCAACAGGCCGAAGACCAAGTCCGCATTATTCATGCAAATCTAAAGGCTGCCCAGTCTCGTCAGAAGAACCAGTATGACCGTCACCACAAGGATATGGTCTATCAACCTGGCAAAAAGGCTTACCTTCAAGTCACGCCAATGAGAGGTACACACCGTTTCGGGATCAAGGGCAAGCTGGCTCCTCGATACATTGGTCCTTTCATAGTCCTCGAAAGGCGTGGCAAAGTAGCATATCAACTTGAACTACCGTCGAACCTTTCTCAGGTTCATGATGTGTTCCACGCATCTCAGCTTCGTCGCTGCTTCCAGGATCCTGTCCGAGCAGTGGACCATGATATGCTTGAATTGCAACAACCTTTCTTATGAAGAACAACCAGTCCACATTCTTGATGAAACCAAACGTCGGACTCGTCAGAAGGTTACCAAGTTCTTCAAAGTGCAGTGGGCAAATCATTCTGAAGATGAGGCCACTTGGGAACGCAAAGATCATCTTCGTGCAGAATACCCCGCGCTCTTCCCTTCTACTTCTTAATTCTTGGGACGAGAATTCTTGTTAGTAGGGGAGAATTGTAACACCCTGGTGTTAGTGCTACAGTAAACTCTGTAATTAAGCTACAGTGATCGGAGGTTTCTGCTAATCCATTTTTGCTAGTCCAATTGTGATCACTATTGGAATCAAACTTTAATTCAAATTCCCTTACAATTCAAATTCATTTCAAAAGTGGATTTAAAAGCTTTGGAAACTTCACCTCTAAAATAAATCATGCTTAGGTTTCAAATATTCCCTAAGAATTTATAAAAATAGAACCAACATTTCATCATGTGATCAGGTGCCTCAAATCCATTTTAACGGAGGCCATAACAATTATTAAAACCCCTTTCAATTTATGAAAACTGCAAACAAATTCAAATTACTCTCTAGATTTTTTTGTCTCTGTCCTTTATTGCAATACAAATATATAGGCGGGTGATAATTTTTACAGAAGTCATTTGATGCTCGAATTAATTGGAACTTGAATTGATAATTATGTAATAAACCATTTTTAAAAAAAGGGGGGAAAAGTCCTTGTCCCCCCCTCACTGGGACTTGGCCCATATCCTCCCTCCTAGCCTGGACCAACCACTCCCCCACTCCTCCTCTAACCCCTCTGTTCATCCCCACGCGCTGGCCGGACGAGCCGCGTCCATGCCTGCGGATGGCCACGTGCCGGCCATCCGGCGGCTCCCCAGTGTCCTCAAGTCGCCGGTGCCCTCCCCCGCGACCCCTGGAACCCTAGCCCCATCCTTATCCCTCTCCCTTGCGCCGCTCTCTATCCCTGCACAGCTCGACCGCGGTCGTCACCGCGTTGCCTCGCCACCACGGCCACCGTCCTCCCCTCTCCGCTCCGAGCTGCCCAGGAGGTCCGCACTAGACTGCTCCTTCTTCCTTGCCTCTGGATCTGGGCCAAGCCACCACATCGCCGTCGTCGCCGCATCTTCGTCGTCGTTGTGGCCACCAGCCACCACGCGCCGCCCAGAGATGTTCAGGGGGACCGCCGTCGTCGTCCATGTCTCCTCCGTCCATCGGATCGAGTAGGAGAGCTCCCTGTCGTCGCCATCGAGCTCCTCTTCGCCCACGGCCGCCACGGCCATCGCCGTCGATCTCCACCACCGGTTGTCCCTGACCCTTCCCGAGCTCGCCATCGGCCACCACTGTGAGCCCTCGGTCAACCCCCTCGTTTTCCCTCCTTCCTTCCCTCGCCATAGACGTCGTACGTCGCCGCCGCACGAACCTGCGCGAGCTCGCGCTCACTGGCCCACAACCTCGCCCCTGCCCACGCCTTCACGCGTGGGCTCGCGCGCGCTGGCCTCGCCCTATGCTTGCCAGCTGCTGCTGCTGCTTGCCGCCCGCGCTGGCCGGCCGCGGCTATCCACCGCCGCCCCCTTGCCACCGGCGAGCCGTCGGTGAGCCCCTGGCTCTCCTGGCCCCGTTTTGGTTAGTGGGGCTTAACCACCCACTAACCCACCCACCCCACTCTCCCTGACAACAGGGGCCCACTGCCCCTAAAAACGTTAAATAATAAAAATGTCTAATTAGTAAATGATTAACTAATTAGATATTTTTTTAATTAATTATTTAAGTAATTAGTTAATTAACTTAATTAAGCTAGTTAGGTTAATTAACCTATCTAATTAGTCAGCAGAGAATGACAAGAGGGACCCACAAGTCAGTTGACCACTGTTGACTGTTGACATCACTGTGACATCATGATGACATCACCCTCTTACTGTTTCGGATAATTCCTAATTTAAATAATTAACTTAATCCTTGAAATTAAATAAAACTTTAAAAAATCATATAAAATAATTCGTAACCCGGATCGAAAAACTTTGTACATGAGAGTTGCTCAGGACGACGAGACAAACCCGGATACGCTACCCGCATATTCGTGTGATGCCTCTAACTGTGTGAACATAGAACTTTTTGGCTGATTTCGATAAATGAATAGCGCATAACTACCCACTATTAATTCCAACTTTAATCCTAAAATAACTAAAATGGTATAGACATGATTTTAGGCAACCCTACACTGCATCCTAGCTGTCCCATGCCTCTGGCACCGCAAACCTGGAACACTCCCTCCTCTCTGGTCATCTCTCCGACATTTGTCCAGAACCGAGAAAACTTTCCCGAATGGGTTCCCCTTTTTCCCGGTATCGTGTAGCACTGCATTAGGACACACCCGGCACTGCGTATCACCATGTCATGCTTTGAGTTACATTGTTTGCTTTGTATTTATTGTTTCTTCCCCCTCCTTCTCTCTCGATAGACATTGAGACTACCGATGATACTGCTGTGTACGACTACTTCATCAACGACCCTTCCCTCTCAATAGAGTAGCAAGGCAAGCAAACCCCCCCTGAGCATTTCGATATCACCCATCTCTCTCCCTCTTATTCTTGCATTAGAATTTTGCTACTGTTTTAGTTAGCTCCTATTCTAATGCATAGCCTATTTTTGCTGAACTAATACTATTCATGTAATCATACCAACTGCTTAGTATAGGTTGGTTAATGAATCCCCAGTGACCCCTTAGTCCCAGTTGCCCCTGCTTCTTCATCGACGTCCCGACGACTCGACGACTCGAAGACCCGAAGACTCGGTCAACTGACGGACAAGCCAGGCCCCTCACATCACCGCACTTCCCCTAATGGTATGACTCTGCAGTGCTACTATCGAGTACCGAGGGTGACACCTCGCGAAGTACTCATGATGTTAGCCCTGTAGCGCAGCTAGTCGATCGTGGTTATCGAGGGTGATTCCTCCTTCACCATTCCCGACGATGTCTCTGTCGTGCAACCCCTCAAGTGTGGGATCCCCCGAGGGTGATTCCTCTAAAGTCCACCTTGACGGTTACATCGAGCGGGACCATTGGGGGTGATTCCTCGGTTCCCGTCTTGATGTTATAACCACACAGTTACTATTGACTTGACACTGTATTAACATGACGGGACTGAAGGAATAGGCGATACCACCCTGTTGAGGTGGACCTGAGTTCCGGACAGTTCTGAGACGGGTCGGCCCCAAGGGTACCCGTGTGAGAAAGATTTGGTGGGCTGCGCCGCAAGGCATCCAAAAACTTGGTGGGGCGCACCGGTAAGGCACCCGAGTGTTATTGGCGGGGCGACGACCTGCAATATGTTTCGAGCTTGCCCCGCACTAATAAAATGCTAATGGGTTGGGTATTTGATACGAGTTGGTCGTTGACCTTTTACGCACTAAACCTTCATGTGGGAGAAGTTATGGGTGCTCAGCATCGTTGTATCAGCCGAAGCTCTTCCGACGTCAGCAATGGAGTGGCGTGCGCCGGATTGGGCTGGAAGGTACGGCTCCCGGACTGAGTGTACTAGGTCTGCTTCCGGCCGCGTTCGCATCATGCGGGAGTGCAAGGGCAAGTGGGCCCACGAACCTACGTGCTTAGGATTTAGACCGGCGGGCTGGCCTCTTTGTTGAGCCTAGGTGGGGCGACGAAATTTTGGATCCTGAGTTCGGGCATTACCCCGGAAAGTGTGTCCAGTCGGAGGTGATCAAGCATGTTGGAAATGCGGTGCACCCCTGCAGGGAAGAAATTATCTATTCGAATAGCCGTGTCCACGGTAACAGGACGACTTGGAGTTGTACCTGACCTTATACAACTATAATTGTGCTTTAATTTGAAATGAATTGTGGCTCCGGGGTTTCTTCCTCGCAGGGAGTCGAGGAAGAATCTCTGGGCGTGGTTACTTAATAAAATTGCTACAATAATATGACTATATATGAGATACTAGTCTACTCTCTTCTCATGCTGCAAGATGCTAAAGATGCTAGTCTTTGATAGGACTAGGCCTTCCCCATATTCTCGCTTTCTACAGTCAGTCCAGATATAACCCCACCCCTTGAAAATGATGCATACTTAGCATAGTTCTGATGTCAGTCTTGCGAGTACTTTGGATGAGTACTCACCGCTACTTTGCTTTCTCTTCCCCCCCCCCCCCCCGATACGATTCTGTGTTCAGTCGATGGAGCCCAGGAGATGGAGTACACCGGAGACGCCTACTACACCATCGCAGGAGCCTACTACTACGTGGAGGCGGCCCCCGACCAACAGTAGGGTAGGAGGTTCCCAGGCAGGAGGCCTCGCCTCTTCGATCCGATGTTATGTTTGTGCTAGCCTTCTTAAGGCAAAACTTGTCTAACTTATGTCTGTACTCAGATATTATTTGCTTCCGTTGACTCATGCATGTCGAGCTTTGTATTCGAGCCCTCGAGGCCCTTGGCTTGTAATATGAAGCTGTATGACTTTAATTTGTGTCTAGAGTTGTGTTCTGATATTGATCAGTGAGTCCCTAATCTTGGCCGTACACATTGCGTGTATGTTTAGCATACGGACGAAATTGGGGGCGTCACATCCTCCTCCCTACGGCTCATTGTCGATGCCTCGCGCATTGCTGCGAGCCCCGGATCTAAGCGCCGGGAGAGGCGATGGCGCACAGGTCGACATTGCGGGGGCGCGTGGAGAGGCTGGGAGGAGGGCTCGATAGGTGAGGACAAAATTGATTTAATCAAAATTTGTTATTTTGTTTCCTTCAAATCATTATTTATTTATTGTTATTTGCTTCCTAAAGTAAATTGTACTGATGGAAAGAATCAATTAATTTGGGTATGTTAGGCAAGTTGGATCCATGATCTTTATACGTTAAGAAAAGTATGGGTTTGCAAGGAAAAAATGAAGAGAAAAATAAACCAGTGAATAAGAACCAACATGAAGGTGTGGTGGGAGAGGAGACACAAAAAACCTAGATGAAAATGGGAGACAAAACATAATCATGTTGAGAGGAGGGGCGAAAAAACAACAGATGAAAACAACTAAATTAATGGGAGTAGAAAAAATTGCACCTGCATGGAAAGTTTTGATTCGTTTAGACTTTTTCTCATTATGTGGGAGGTGAAGCAAAATAAATTGCAACTGCATGGAATGTTAATTAATGTAATTTGGTGATTTATGGAAATATTAATTAATGTGATTGAGTGATTTATGCTAAGGTTAATTAATTTAGATTTGGTATCTAAAGATTCATTAGAAATTAATCTCGATTGGTTCTTTCACATAAATACATTTCTAAATCTAAGATGATGTTGAGAGGAGGGGCGAAAAAAAAGTTGAAAAAAACTAAATTAATGGGAGTAGAAAAAATTGCACCTGCATAGAAAGTTTTGATTCGTTTAGACTTTTTCTCATTATGTGGGAGGTGAATCGAAATAAATAGCACATGCATGGAATGTTAATTAATGTAATTTGGTAATTTATGGAAATATTAATTAATGTGATTGAGTGATTTATGCTAAGGTTAATCAATTTAGATTTGATATCTAAAGATTCATTAGAAATTAATCTCGATTGGTTCTTTCACATAAATACATTTCTAAATCTAAGATGATGTTGAGAGGAGGGGTGAAAAACAGATGAAAAAAACTAAATTAAGGGGAGTGGAAAAAATTACACATCCATGGAAAGTTTTGATTCGTTTAGACTTTGTCTCATTATGTGGGAGGTGAAGCGAAATAAATTGCACTTGCATGGAATGTTAGTTAATGTAATTTGTTGATTTATGGAAATATTAATTAATGTGATTGAGTGATTTATGCTAAGGTTAAATAATTTAAATTTGGTATCTAAACATTCATTAGAAATTAATCTCGATTGGTTCTTTCACGAAAATACATTTGTAAATCTAAGATGATGAGAGGAGGGATGAAAAAAACCAGACGAGAAAAAACCCGGACGAAGATGGGAGGGATGACGAAAAAACCAAGACAAGAAGCTATCAACTCTCCCTTTAGGAGTAGAGATTCGTACCATTTTATATATGGGCGCGAAACTACATGGAGTAAGCTGGATGAAGGATAGATAGATTAAGCTGGAGAAAGAATGGATGGATTGGTACATGAGCTAGCTATAGAAGGACCCTGAATTTGTTAAAATAAAAAATTCTCAATTGTTTATTTTCTGTTTTCCAAAAAAAATCTTTATTTTAGAGAATATCCAAATTCAAAAATATTCTTGTTTTAGTAAAATGTTCTCAAATTCACAATAATGATCGTGTTCAAAAATTGTTCTGAAAGTTCAAAACATGTTCCCCTTTACATTTTTTATAAAAATTCATTGTTTTCAACTAATGTTTGTGAATTTTTAAAAAATGTTCATGTTTAAAGAAAAAGTTGCGCTTTTTCAAATGTATAAATAGTTTTGAAAAAATGTTCAAATGTTTGAAGACTTCTCAGAATTTAAAAAATTGATCATGTTTACAAGAATATTTGGTTTAAAAGTTATCAGAAACACATGTGGGGTAAAATTACAACCTGAAAAAGAAACCTCTGTATTCGAGAAGCAAAAAAGGGAGTGTCATAATTTACCTCCTGCATGCCAGTAATTTACATCGTGCATGGAATTTTTTTCAAAACTAGCACCAAAAATACACCAAATTCGGATAAAGTATACCCATTTTCAAAAATATCAAATTTAGCACCCCGTCGGCCACCACCAGGCCAAAGAGGGGCCCGTTGGCCAACACCAGGCCGAAGAGCCCCTTGTCGGCCAACCCTAGGCCGAAGATCCCCCTGTCGGTCAATCAGAAGCCGGGGAGAGGCCTGTCGGCCAGAGGGGGGCGAAGAGCCACCTGTCGGCCTGTGGGAGGCCGATGGGCCCCTGGATAAGGCCCAGGACTTCTTTCTTCCTCCTCTGACCACTCGTTTCACCATCCCCCGTCCAGTAGCTTGCCCCTCTCCACCTCTCACTCTCGTTGCTCTCCGGTGCTTGCACCACCTCGCCGATCTCTTTGCTTGACCACCCATTTTGTTATCCAACCCGCGTAAACAATAGATCAGGGCTCTCTCCACCGGCCTACGGTATTTTTTGGCTTCCAACTCAATCGAATGAGAACTCTCAAGTCGGTAGTGGATTTAGTTCTTATTGGTCACCGTCCGTCTATATACCGGGATGTCTATCATGAATGAGACACACATTTGATCGGTCCTTCACGATCGCAATTTTAACTTGCCGGAAGTACCATACCCAGCTCGAAAAGTTCTCACCCTCCACAAATGCCATGGCTAGTGGGATGATTTGGTTGTTCCCGTCCACACCAATAGCAGTCAAGATTTTTCCCTTTGTACTGACCAATCAAGAATGTACCATCCACAAACATCACAGGAGCACATACCGAAAGAGAAGAATACTCGTTTCAACACCTTGTAATCTGGTATACTATCCAACCTCGTGTGTTGAATGTTAACATAAGTTCCGGGATTCATCTCCTTCAGTATGTCAAGGAGACGGACAACATTATCATATGAGTCGAAGAACGTCTCAAACATTTCCTCCATAGCCATAGCCCTCCAAGCCTTCCCATATGGAATGTCATAATTCCATCTGACCTTCACTGCTGTCTGGATATGTTCTGCTTCCATATCTTTCTTCTCCACTATCTCAGTATACATGAGTTGCGCTATGAGAGTTGAAGTAAGGTTTGGATGACGAACCAACATGTTTTTCCTGACACAATTATGCGGGACAACATTTGTCACAACCCAGTGGATGTTATACTTTGGCACATGGCCATGCACCTTCGCAGGACAACCTGATTGAACACACTTCACGGTATATTTCGTTGGACTAGATATGTGTGTCCGGAAAAACCTCTGCGTAGACATAGCCCACTTTATCACCGCATACTTCATTTTTTTCTTTGTGTCAAACATAGCCCCGATCTGAACTTGGTTTAGATTATATTGCCATGGAGTCTCGTGGCCATCATTGACAGTAAAGCCGGCGGATATGTCCTGCTCCCATGCAGCGGGAATTGGTACCTCCTCCTCATCCTCTGCAATCTCATCCTTGTCCGCTTCCTCCATCACCCTTTGCATTTCATCGCCTTCCTCATCCCCATCAGCAACACCAGAGGAAGCTAATATTATCGACTGAATACTCTGCCCAGCAGCATGACCACTAATATTGTGTGGCACATAATCTGACTCTTTCTTGGCTTGTCTAGCATTCACATCCGGTGGCTGTGACCCGGATACATAAATCTCATTAGCCACTTGACTACTCTGGTCTGGTTCATACCCCACGTTGGGTGGTACGATATTCTCCTCCTTCGCCACTGGTTGCACTAGGGCATACAGATGGATTCATTGGTCTCTGGAACGACTTAACAGGGACAACCAATGTTGGCTCCTATCTATCAGAATCAACTCCCACTTGACATTTTTACAGGATTTGGTCCACAATGCATGAATACTGACGGAACAAACTTCAGGATCCAGGCCAAAACTAGTAGTCAACCGGTGCTTCAACTGCCTAATGTCCAGTCTGTCCGGGTCTGAAAGTGTCATCTCACCTTTTTTAAACTCGCTAAGGTCAACCCCCAACTCATTATATCGAACATTACCGGGGCCGTAATACACAGTGAAATTTACGGATTCAGACATTTTCACCTGTTAGACATTGCCAGCTTCTCATTATTCGCAACGGATAAATCTACACAAAAATAAACATACACTAAAATATACCTATGTATACTAAATAAACCTACGCTAAAATGAACTTCACTAAAATAAACCTATACTAAAATATACTCACGTTCACTAAATAAACCTACACTAAAATATACTCACGTACACTAAATAAACCGACACTAATATGACTACACTAACTAAATCTACACTCGGAAAACATACACTAAAATCACTACACTAATAAAAGTAACCTAAACTAATTTTACGTACATTAAAAAAACTAACCTAAACTAACAGAAAAAATGTATACCTTCGATGCGTGAGTGTCCTTCTTCTTCCTCTCCACCTTCTTCTTCCTCTCGACCACTCCACCTTCTCACCATTCACACCTCCACCACCACACCATGTCTCCTCCAAACAAACAACACACTACCACATTACAAAAAATGAAACCATAGGGCAGGGGAGACGAAGACGATCTACTGTTTTAGTGGATTGAAACGGAAAATGGGTGGATGTAGAAGGAGATGAAGGAGGGGGCATTTTTGGTCAAGAACAAGCAAGAGGAGAGGAAGGAACGAGGCATGAGGAGGAAGAAGAGGGAGCCGGCTGCGTCGCTCTTCGGCCTCCTGGCGACCGATGGGCCCTCTTCGGCCTGGCGTGGGCCGACGGCCAGCTCTTCGGCCTGTAGTAGGCCGATGGGCCCTCTTGGGCCTAAACACAGCCGACCAGTCCCCAGTCGGCCTAGCTAAGGCCGACGGCGTGCTATTTTTGAAAAATTTCAAAATGGATGTACTTTTTTCAAATTTGGTATAATTTCCGTACTACTTTTGAAAAAAATTATCATGCATGTGTGTGACCTGTGGCGCATCAAAGTGGCAGTACAGAAATCAAATGATGTTGTCGTAATTTTACGGAATGAGTAGTGGATGCTTTGCTGGCTAGTTTATGGATAATAATGTGTTCCGATATCGTAGGTATGTCTGGCTATTTTATGGATAATAACTTCATGGAACTTTGTTTCATTTGACGATGGAGGGGATTGCCATCAGGTAGTTGTCGCGTCCTCAAACATATTTCTGGACCTAACCATGGCATCAAAACTTCCATCAACGATTGTCCTATTGTCCCAGTGGTTAGGAATAACTTTTTTAACGGTCACCAGGGGGGATCCCCACCTGAATATATTGCTCAAAAAGCTACCGAAGCCAAGAGTCACCCCTTGAGCTTTGGCTGATCCGGTTTATAAGGAAAACCGGGCCGAAAACCGTACAAATAACAAGGTTACAAAAGATGAGGAAAGCAATTGCCACCCAGGAGGAGGCAAGACCTAGCTAGCAGGCAGAAAGACAAACACCATGAGAGACACAAGTAGAAGGGGGGTGTTGTCGAAGGATCACAATACTAAGACTCTGCAAACAACCTAACACACTGCATCAGCGTGCGTACTGAACCCCACGGCACAACAGAGGATCAATCAAAACAACGAGTGCTAAACTTAACACGAACCTTGATGGGGGATCCGTCATGGGCGGTCGAAACGATTAGCGGGTTGGGGAGGCATCATTGCTTTGTCAATGAGCAAAGGTGAACCAAGACAACTCCAAGAGCCCGAAGCTCACCACAGCACAACGACAACCATGGGAGGGTCTTGAGTATGCCAACATGACGGAGACCACGCGATGGATAGTCGAAGACAAAGATGAACGGAGATAGCGCCAAGAACACGGGACTCGCCGCAGCACAACAGCAACCATGGGATGTCTTGGCACAACAACAGGGACGATAGTGAGGAACGCCACCAAAAACAACACATACCACCGATGACCCATTCGGTCGCACCACCACCACCAACATACCGTAGCAAGCATGAACGACACATCACCCAAGCAGACCCCAAGATGATGCCTTCAAGAAGGGGCACGACACCAGTTGCGCCGCCATCATCCACACCAGGAGGACCTGGGCTAAGGGTTTCCCCCGGGGTCTCAACTTCCATCATCATCTGACCAAGCAAGGTGAGCCTTGAACGTTGGCCATCTGGTCGCCACCCAACAATACCCCACAAAGGGAGGAGGTATCGTACAGGAATGAGGTGGTCCAGAAAGGATCACACCCCACTAACCCGTCTTCGGATGGAAGAACTGGAACCACTCGAAGGAGTGGCCGAGCCAAGATGACACCACCGTCGACCCCCAGCCAAACACATCACCACCAACACCAACCCATCATAATCCATGCAGTGAGCAGCGACCCAATAGAGGTCTACCGAGTTAACTTCTAGATGATGCCTTCAGGAAGGGTTGCAACGCATATTGCGCCGCCATCATCCGTTCCGAGCAAGCCAGGAACCAAGGTTTCCCCCGAAGTCACGGAGAGATTGGCAGACTAGCTACCTACAACCACTAGTAGAAAACAGGGCATTGGTTCGGGCCTCCTAATCCCATTAATCCCAGCTTGCTCATGAACCGGGACCAAAGGTGGCAATCGTCCCGGTTCGTGAGCCCAGGGGGCCGGTCGGGCCACGTGGGCCATTGGTGCCGGTTCCAGGCACGAACCGAGACCAATGTGCCACGCTCCTGGCCCACTACCATTGGTCCCAGTTCGTGCCACCAACCGGGACGAAAGGGTGGTGCTGCCCGGGGACAAATGTTTAGTCCCACCTCGCTAGCTGAGAGGGCTCGATAGTGGTTTATAAGCGCTGCTGCACCAACCCTCTCGAGCTCCTCTCAACTGCAGGCCTACGGGCCTAATCGCACACTCCTCTGCCTATGGGCCTACTGGGCCTACTGCGGGCCTAAATCCTGGCCCAACTAGGTGGTTGGGTTTTTAGTCGTATTCAGGTCGTGGTGTCCTAGTAGGCGGCATTTTTTTTATTTTTTTCCTGTTTTTTGTTTTGTTTTTTGCTTTATTTATTTTATTTTATTTCTACTTATAGTTTTTCAGTGATTCTTTTTTCTTTTAGGTCACAATAATTATAAACTTTCTGTTAGTGCCATTAGTTTTCATATTTGAATAGTTTAAATTTGAATTCTTTGAAATTTGTGTGAATCACTAGTTTGTGAATAACTTTACTATAAAAATAGATTTTTGAGTGATTCGTTTTTCCTGCTATTTAATATTACTTTGTTTTAACATTATATTCAATTTGGTAAATTTTAGGTTATTTTAAATAGTTGTTTAAATCAAAAACCGATTTTGTTATTTTAGTTGTTATTAAAGTTGAAAAGATTGTCTGTTTTGTACACGAAGTGCATCAGCTTTTGTCGTAACCCTCTCAAATTTTTAGCACATGCTATGTGGGTGAAATGATGATACCATGCCAACTTTTGACCTTTTCAGAGTTCATTTGTAGTGCTTTTCCATTTCAGTGTAATTTAGCTCAAAAAAATCAATAACTGCATGAAAAATAAAAAATGAAGTCGGAAAGGGTTGAAAATTGATGATGTGGCTTTGAATGGTGCATTTTGGAAACACAAAAATTCTAGAGTTCGAATAAGTTCAAAAAAATGAAATCCGTTTGTAACAGATGAGTTTCCGTCCGAAACCTGATACTTCGAAAGAGACTGTCCGTTTTGTACACGAAGTGCATCCAGCTTTTGTCGTAACCCTCTAAATTTTTTAGCACATGCTATGTGGGTGAAATGATTGTACCATGCCAACTTTCAACCTTTTCAGAGTTTATTTGTAGTGCTTTTCAATTTCAGGGCCATTTAGCTCAAAAAAATCAATAACTGCACGAAAAATACCAAATGAAGTCGGAAAGGGTTGAAAATTCATGGTGTGGCTTTGAATGGTGCATTTTGAACACACAAAAAGTCTGGAGTTCAAATAAGTTCAAGAAAATGAAATCCGTTTGTAACAGTTCAAATAAATTCAAGAAAATGAAATCCGTTTGTAACAGATGAGTTTTTTCCGAAACCCTGATACTTCGAAAGAGATTGTCCATTTTGTTCACGAAGTGCATCCAGCTTTTGTCATAACCCTCTCAACTTTTTAGCACATGCTATGTGGGTGAAATGATGATACCATGCCAACTTTCAACGTTTTCAGAGTTCATTTGTAGTGCTTTTCAATTTCAGTGTCATTTAGCTCAAAAAATCAATAACTGCATAAAGTATAACAAATGAAGTCGGAAAGGGTTGAAATTGATGATGTAGCTTTGAATGGTGCATTTTGAACACACAAAAAGTCTGGAGTTCAAGTAAGTTTAAGAAAATGAAATCCGTTTGTAACAGATTAGTTTCCGTCCGAAACCTCATACTTCGAAAGAGACTGTCCGTTTTGTACACGAAGTGCATCCAGCTTTTGTCGTAACCCTCTCAAATTTTTAGCACATGCTATGTGGGTGAAATGATGATACCATGCCAACTTTCAACCATTTCAGAGTTCATTGTAGTGCCTTTCAATTTCAGGTTCATTTAGCTCAAAAAATCAATAACTGCATGAAAAATATCAAATGAAGAGTCAAAAAGAGTCAACTCTAAAAGCTTTTAATTCAGGGTCATTTTAGCTCAAAATAAATGCTGAAATGCATGACAAAAAAACAAATGAAGTCAGAAGAGGGATGATGTGGCTTTGAATGGTGCATATTGAATGCAGAAAAATTCTTGAGTTCAAATATTTATAAAAAAATGAAATAATTTTGTAACACACATGTTTTCATTCGATAAAAGTTATATAACTAAACTTGATATTATATACAATTCATGCAACTAAAATTATCAAAGTTATTTTTGTTAAAAAAATAATAGCAAAAAGAATATTCATAAAGTATTTTTTGTTAACAACTTTTAATATGCAAAGAAATAACATAAAAATAGCAAAAGTGAAAATAGATGAGCTTATACTGAAATTCAAGCTAAAACTCAAAGTTCAAGCACTTTGAACTTTGAATTTTAGGTTGAATTTCGAGTATAAGGGCATCTATTTTCAATATGAGAGGAGCTCAACGTAGCAGCCGTGGCGGTGCTTATAAACAGGTGTGATCTCCCCTCGACTAGCGAGGTGGAACTAAACATTTGACACTGCTGCGCCAGGCCTTTGGTCCCGGTTAGTGGCAGCAACCGGGACTAAAGGCCCCCCTTTAGTCCCGGTTGTTTCCACCAATCGGGACCAAAGGTCCATGTTTCCCGCCCTTTGGGCTAACGAAAAAGGACCATTGGTCCTGGTTCGTGACACCAACCGGGACCAATGCCCCCCTTTGGTCCTGGTTCGTGCCACCAACCGGGACCAAAGGCCTCTGCTTCCCGCCGTGTGGGCTGCTGAAAACAGGGCTTTGGTCCCGCTTGGTGGCACCAACCGGGACCAAAGGGGGCATTGGTCCTGGTTGGTGCCACGAACCGGGACCAATGGCCTCTGTATATAAGCCCTCACTTAGCAGATTTCAGCACATTCTCTCCCCCGAAGGCCAGATCCCCACCCACACCGTCAGGCTGCCAGAATCTCATGCACTTTTCGTCACCGTCGCCACCGCCGGCCGTCGTCCCCGACCTCGCTCCGGCCGCCCGCCCCATCGCCGCCACGCCACGCCCCTGCCCGTCGCCGTCGACGCGACCCTGCCCCACTGTCGCCCTCTCCGTCGCCGCCCGTCGCCACCGCGCCGCCGCCGCCCCCGTTGTGAGCCCTAGGAAAAAATAAGTTGATTAAACATTTTAGTATGTGTATGTGTATGTGCGAATGTTATGTTAGATTATAGAAATTAGAAAAATTTAAGAGTGTATGTTAGAAAAATTAGGAGTGTATGTTAGATTACAGAAATTAGAAGTATATGTGTATGTTATGTGTATGTTATGTTATGTTAGTATTTGTATGTTGATTAAACGTTTTATTTAATTATTAGGGGTCTTAGGAAAAACTAGTATGTGTATGTTAGATTACAGATTTTTTTGGGTTTTATGAAAAATTATGATTAAATGATAAAAAAATGTTCTCATAGGAATTTGTCGACGATGCCCAGCCCGCATCCTCGTCGTCGAGTAGTCCGCGAGAGCCTGCTTGATGGGCTCCGCCGGGCTGGCACTGGGAGGTACTACCTTCCCGGGTTCGGAGGTTGGTGAGGAATCCAGGTATCGTTATCGACCCGGACCTTCTATGGCGGTGGTCACGCGGGCCACTTTCGGTGCGGAGGGAGCGGGCACCCGCGGAGGTGGTACGTCACCGTGTCAGGAGGAGGACGAGCACGTCCGTCGCTACATGGCGGCGTTGGACGCCCGATTCAACAATATCTGGCAGATCCTTCAGGGATCTCACCTGAGTTATGATCCCGTGATGGTTCCTTATCTTTGGGTGCCCACCGCTGGCGACTTAGAAACCGCTAGTGAACCGAGTTCATCGTCCTCAATTTTGGATTCTAGGATATTCGATATGTATTAGTGATCTTATATGATAATATTCGAGATGTATTAGTTAATATTTGATGATGCATTAACTAGATTATTTGGGATGATATATTAGTGATATTATATTCGATTTCATAATAAATATTAATGTATTTGTGATATTTTATCGGTATAATGCATGTGTGACTTTCGGCCTGTCGTTACTCCTTGTGTGACTTTCACCAGCGTTCTTGATGGAGGAATCCCGACTGTTGTCGTGGGGGCGCCTCCTCTTTTTTCTCTTCTTTGCGATATACTCGATATATTGCGCAAGAAGAGAAGAGGGGAGGCGTCCATCACCAGCGTTCGAACTATTACGGTGAGAGAGTGCCCACCAACATATATACACCCTCATATCAGTGTGAGAGAGAACGCACCAACACACCATGAGATATGAGAGTTACTTAAGGAAAGCCTCGACGGACCGAAAGTCACACACGCATTAGGATCCAAAGCATGTCGTAATTCTTGAACTGGCTTATCCGGGATGATGTATTAGTGATATTATATTTGATTTCATTATAAATGTATTTGTGATTTGCAAGTCATTCCGATAAAACATAGAGAATTTTTTCTATGTCATTGCTCGATATATGAAACGGGTTGACTTTACGTCTGTTTTGGCTCTTTGTGTGTCTTTCAGTGAGGGAGAGTGTCCACCATATATATATATATACATATATATATATACATATATATATACATATATATATATATGTATATATATGTATATGTATATATGTATATATATATATATGTATGTATGTATTTGTGATTTTGTCGTGGAAGAATCCTGACTGTTGTTGTGGGGGTCGTTTCTCCTTCGTTCCCGTGTGCTAGACATTTTGATGTAATGCACTCGGGGACGAATGGAGGAGCCACCATCACCGACGGTCGCAATATCAGAGGGAGTGTCCACCATATACGTGAGACGAGAGTTTAGGAAGGAAAGACTCGACAGACCTAAAGTCAACCCATTGCATATTGAGTAATAATGATATGTGTGTTGATCAGTTTTCTCGTAGTTTCCTTTGATCGATTTTAAATGTTTCAACTATGAACATAGGAAATGCCTGACGACGAAAGGGAATTCGCTATGTGCGAGTACTGCGAAGACGAGCGTGGCCTGTGTGACAAGACTTTCCTAGTTGATGGTAGGCGCTTCAGCATCATGCTTGATGAGACCTTCGAAGTGGATACAGTAAGTCACAACGACAAGTCTTTATTCGTAATTAAGCATGACTTCTGCTTCTTTTGCTTCAACGTATAATTTTAATTTCTTACTATTCTACTAGCGTATCCCCTGCCATGCAAGAATTGTTGTCTTGGATAAGATTGGTTTCGATACTAAAAAAGATATGAAGGTAAAGATAGTTCACTTGAGGACCGAGCATGGTTTTACTTTTGCGATAAATTTGTACCATGCAGACACGTATTGCTATTTTGAATACAAAACTTGGCAAGCAGAGCCTAAAATGCTTATCACCTTTGATATTCATCCGAAAGATAAAATTGAAGATAATATCGACATTTGGGTCGATGTGCAGACGCCTCCAGTTTTACCATTATGTGAGTTTCTCAACCATATTTATTAAGTAATTTATATTATTTATTTAAAAATATTTGACAACTTATTTTTATTGATAGCTTATTTTTATTCTTCAAAAAATGTACGGAAGATGGTAGACAGAACCTACTACTACAGTGATGAAGCAGAATTAACTTATAAGGAGAAAGATCATCTTACCGCATTTCTTAGTCATCTTGAGAATTACAATAGCTATTATCAAATGTGCAACTATTGCACGTGGTGAACTACGGTAACATCCATAGAGATTGCATGGTAAGATTTTAATTCTACTATTACGACATCCGTGCATCTTTTGCATAAATTCTTCTAAAACTAAACTACATTGCTAACTACAAAGTTATTACTATATTTTTCAACAGAAAATCTCGGAGGATTGTGTGCCTCATATGATGTTTCCGAAAGGTCGCGTTGTTGTTACGAGCTTAGGGCCACCACGGCCAGGTCAGCCTACGCATCACTCCTGTCCATACAGGATTTCTAAAACCGATGGAGTCATGACAATCAAAAATTGAAAAAAATGTATGATCAATCGTAGAGAGCTACTTGCAAGCAACATTGTGCGTAGGCCAAGAATGGGAGACAGGATTATCTCCGTTCTCCATAATGGAGAGTCCGGGCCTATCTTGTTTTATGATATTGTACCTAAGAGAGGGTAGAGTAGGTCCTATGAGAGAGGACTAGGTCCTAGGTACAATGTGTTATTATGTGCTACAATGTGTTAGAGTTGATGAGGAGGAGGAGGAGGAGGAGTTGTGATTATGACTAGTCACCAACTTGTTATATGATGTCTCATTGACGAAAATGATGATTAAATAGTGTTATATGTTCTCTCTATACGTATAGTACGAAGCATTGAGACCAAGCACGGAGATAAGAGAGGTCATTTCTCTCTATTAGCTAGCTAGCAAAATATATGAAACCCCTAAATTAACCCTCCAAAACCCTCAACCCCCCCCCTCTTTAAAAAAACAGCTCCTCAGCTGCTGACGCGTGGACGCTCTTTGGTCCCGGTTGGTGTTACCAACCGGGATCAAAGGCCATCCTGCCTGGACTCGGCGGAGCGGCCACGTGTAGCCCCATCTGTCCCGGTTCGTAAGCGAACCGGGACTAAAGGTCATGGGCTTTAGTCCTGACCCTTTAGTCCCGGGTGCAGAACCGGGATAGATGGGCCTCCGGAACCGGGACAAATGGACCTTTTTCTACTAGTGAACGATGCCTTCAAGAAGGTTCGTGGCGCCCGCAGGCGTCACCGTCATTGGCTCTGGTCAGAGCACGACTTTCGCCGAGTTGAGCATGCACAACCAAACTCCACAACACCGGTTGAGCTGAGGAAGCTGCTCACCTAAACCATCCGACCCAGAAGGCCATGTCATCCTGCTGCCGCCCACAGCCCCACCGGCGAGCCACAACGCCAAAACACCACACCACCGCCACCACTAGCCGGAACGACCACAGTCACACCACCACCACCCTCGTCGTCCGGAGCCCCGCACGGTCCAGATCTGGTCGGTCGAACAACCAAGAACATAGAGCCAGGAGCCCCCCCGACCACGAAGCGAGGAGAGGCGATGCGAGAGTAACCGGAAGGAGCCGCGCCCAGCCACGACCGCCGGCCAACGAGTTGCGCCGCCACCGGCCCGTGCTGGCCAAGATCTGGCCTACACCAACGCCACGCCGAGGCAGGCAACCCGCGCAGCCCCCACCTCTGCCTCTAGCCACAGCCAGCGCGCCGAGCTGCCACCTCCGCGCCGGAGCAGCCGCCGCTGCCGCCTACCACCTACCGGTCAGATCCAACACGACTCGTCGCCCCCCTCTGGCAACGAGGCAGCCACGAGGAGCAGCAGGGTGCGCCCCGCCGCCACCTTCCCTGGAGTGCGCATGGCATTTGCCGGAGACCCCTCTAGTGGCGGCGAGACTGGGGAGGGGGGGATGGGGGAGTGTGGCGGCGTGACGAGGAGGAGTCCCCCGAGTCGCCAGAGGAGGGGCGACGCGGGACGGGCGGGGCACGAAGGTGGTTTTGTCTTGGCCAGGAATAACTCAATGGCCATCATCCCGCTATGTAGACCTCCACATTAGCACCGTTGTCATCGGTTCCCAACACAAGATGCATGACGCATGTTCTTTCTCAAGTTTAGTATCTAGTATATGTAGCTGAATTTCCATGCAGATATAGCTACCTTGATGTAAACAGTGTCCATTGAGTAGAAAGGACGAATAGACACTGATTGTTCACACAGGTTTGGGGAACCAGAAAATTCAAGTAATTTTGGCAAAAAAAAATAGAGCCAACAATATTTACATTCACCATTTCAGCACCATACAATATGTAAATGGGCATAGCTTCAACATTCCTGGAAAACATGAATGTACTCACTGCTCACGTGAAATGACAGGACATAAAAATGTACTCCAGTGCAGCAAGTAGAATGGCTACCCGAAGGGATTTTGCGCAGGTTGTGAAGGAAATTGCCACCAAGATTGTATAGAAAGGTTTGTGTACACTTGTCTTCTCCCTGAAAAAGAAGAGAAGATATCATCATCACTACAAAGAGATACTACTGTCTTTTCACGCTGTTTCATCTTCTACCACAGAGCATTTTCCAAATGGAGAGACATGGCAACCAGAGAATTTTCCAAAAAAAAAGACCATGCACCTATCTCTTATCATGCAAACCAAGCAATATGCAACCTTTTTAGTGGTGTGACCAGACAGAAAAGAACATAAGTAGGTAGAGCCTTGCCGGTTGTCCTTAACCATGGCGGCCGATAAACATGAGAAAAAGATTCATTTGTACTGGTCAGTTGAAGATATCTAGAAAAAATCTTCTTTCTTGTCACTAAAACAAAGCCATTCTTCTACTATCGTACAATGGACCATGTATAACATGCGATTGCCATAGAAAACAAGGGTATGTCACTTAAACTGATTTGCAAGGATATTTCCTAGATCATGCTCTATATATTTGAAGTAGAAAGAATTGAAACAGTAACTCCTATATATGGTCTGAGCTGGAGGTTACTAGGCGTAATATCATGAAGGAAAGAATAAGCCCCAACACCTGAACTTGTAGGCACAATTTCCGATACACGTTCAAATTTAGTAAGTTGACTAAATTAATTTCACTTGGATGCACGGTAAGTTGCTACACGCACAACTAATTTTACTATGATAATTACTCTGTTGACTGAAAATAGGGATGTTATTGTGTAGTAGCTAGTATTTCTGGATATCGAAGCTTAGTTTATCATGCAAGAATATATATATATATATATATATGTGTGTGTGTGTGTGTGTGATATATTGGACAGTGATAAAGAACTAACGTCCGTATCTGTTGCTCAGATCCGAACGATCTGCAGCCCAGCGATGCGCGCGCATGTATGAGCTGAGAAAATTTCCATCACGTGCAACTATCCCCCTATCGATTACCATAAATTTGCTTTAAATAAACAGTTTTGCTTAATTAAGTGTGCATGTAAGCATATGGGACAAAAATACTGATGTCATCAAAGATTTCCTTCAAAATTAAAATTCAAAATGTTTTGTAGCTCAAACCGTCACTCCGATCGAAAAATTGTTTTCACATAAAAGATTCGTTACGACGAGACCTTCAAAACTAGATCACATGTTAATATGTTCCGATGACTTTTTTTTCTAGCCAAAAGTTATTCACCCAGGTTAGGTAAGTTATCACATCTCTGTTTATAAGTTACCGCCTTGTTTATACAGAAATTACCAGGGCATAAAAATGGTAAACCAACCTTCTCGCCACTTGCAAATGAACTAGAGAACATAATAGCTAATGGCATCCTAGATTCCTCCTTATTTCATGTCGGACCAAGCTCATTTAGGCGTGTGTTGCATCGTGATATTTATACATAAGTTATGAGCTGTGTTGTGCATATATTATAATATTATTTACACAGAAATTATGAAGTTATTGGGTGTATTCATCGAGTCAAAAAGTTAACGTGCCTTGTATGTGAGTTATCACCTTCATTGGGTGTATATTACCATGTTACTTACACACAAGTTATCGGAATATATTTTCAACAACTTTTTTCCACAGGTCAAAATTATCGTGGTGTTTATTCCTAAGTTATCAGGTCCACGAGACTATATTATCATGCTATTTACATAAAAAGTTGTCGATGGTACGTTTTCAATAACTTTTTTCCACTGCTCAAAGTTATCGTGGTGTTTGTAGCTAAATTATCAGGTCCAGGGGCTTATATTATCATGTTATTTACCCATTATCGGTGGTATGTTTTCAACAAGTTATTCCACTGGTCAAAGTTATCATGGTGTTTTTACCTAAGTTATCAGCTCCGTAAGCCTATATTACCATGTTATTTACACAGATATTACCGGAGTATATTTTCAACAACTTTTTTTCACGAGTCAAAAGTTATCGTGATGTTTGTACCTAAGTTATCAAGTCTGGAGGCTTATATTATCATGCTATTTACACAGAAGTTATCGGTTGTATGTTTTCAACAAGTTTTTTCCACAGGTCAAAGTTATCGTAGTGTTTGTACCTAAGTTATCAGGTTCAGGAGCCTATATTATCATGTTATTTACCATTCGTGTGCGGGCCCATATGGAGAACCGAAAAAAGAGAGAACTCGACATGGGAGACAAAATCGAGCGGGAATAGAGCGCATCAGGCCGCGTGGGATCCCGATTGGACGGTGTGAAAGTCGTTCGTATTTATTACAAATTTTCTAGCATTTCACGGTAAGCCTTTTGAACTTAGCATGCACGGCCGTTTGCAGGCAAAATAAATCAAGTGGAAAAAAAGATCAGTGATGCATGCATGCGCACAATTGCATGAAAAAGATTCTGGACTCTCACAAAACAGTATGGTAACTTATGTGTCACAGACTTGATAACTTACTTAGCCGAGATCTGATAATTTTTTATCTAAAAAAATGTTGTCGAAACATACCAACATGAAATCTAGTTTTGAAGATCTCATCGCGACGAATTTTTTACGTGAAAACGGATTTTTAATCGGAACTACGGTTTGAACTACAAAATATATTAAAGTTTTCAGCACGATGGAATCTCCGCTGACATTAGCAGTCTTGTCCTATATGCATGTATGCAGCTATTAGAACAAAAAGAAAGGTTGAGTTACGAATTAAAAAAAAACAGATAACTAAGGACTACGACCAGCCATGTGATTAGAGATGAACGCCAGGGAGCTTCGTTCGGATCTGTCCTAGAGATCCGAACGTTAGTAAACTACAAATATATATATGTACCTATTCTTCATCTTGGATGAGGAATAATTATTCTTCAACCCCTTAATTTTAACATCAATACACTATAATTTTACGTTCCGTAATTTTTTGTCTCGTTTCTTATGTAAAGAGATACTGTAAGAAAATTTATAATCAACGTAAAAATATTTTGTGTCAGGTAAAATTACAAACAAAGAAAATAATGGAAAATATACAATAAATTCAATTTTTTGGTCTTGTGACCTATATTTTTGTTTTCTTATGTCAATTTTACGTTTGTGATTCAATATAAATATAAATTTTTGTATTCGAAATGTAATTTATTTATAAATTGATCGTAATATTATCTCGGTTGATTAATAACTTATTCTGTACCCTGGATGATGAATAGATTATATATATATATATATATATATATATATATATATATATATATATGAAAGTCTATTCATCACCCAGGGTCTAGAATAAGTTATTCTTCACCCAAGGTAATATTATGATCTTTCAGAAATAAATTACATTTCAAATGCAAATAGTTACATTTATATTGATTCACTACAGCATGTGAAAATACTTCCTACTACCAGGTGTAGTTACTCCCACGTCTCATATACTAACATGTTGTAATATATATACTAATTTATCACTTTGTCTATGTTCACATACTATATATAAGATATTCCAAAGTGTGTTATATGTAAAAAATTAAGTTGACTCATAATTTTTATCATGCTGTAGTATATATACTAATTTATATGACCCCTATGTGTGCTTTTGATTTTGTCAATGTTGACGCTGCTCCCAAACTCAAGGCAATTTCGATGGGTTTTTTCCCGGTTCTTCATAAATCGACTAGCTCGTACAAGTAGCTGAACACTTCTTATAAGATTGTGTATAAATCATATAAACTTCAGATGCAAAATAATGACCCTAAATCTAAAAGAAAATATATTAATTATACTTCCAGATTGTACATACGAAAAAACAGACAATTGAGGAATGGGTGGTATTCGAGAAAAATAAAATACAAAAAATACTAAATTTATTTTGACCGGTGGTGGAGCCAGGAAAATAGCATCAGGAGGGCCAACTGCTGTGAAAAATAGTTTTGTTTTGGCAAGATGAGGGAACTAATGGTAGTTCAAATAGCAATGCAGATCAGAGAAGTAACGAAACCGCAAATAGCAACTCAACTGAAATGGTCTCTGGTTTTCTGTATAATATGTTGCAGAAGGGAGGTCGTTTCTTTGAGGAAAGCATGTCACGAAGAAGGACCAAAGTTTAAAGCACAAAGATGATGCGATTGAAATATGCAACCATTTTTTATTTTATGCAGTTTCTGCGGACATGATGCGAGCATTATAAATTTATTTATTTTCTCGTTTTGTCATGGATACGTTAGCAAAGAAAGTTGATACCTTGATCAATAAAAGATGACAACGCTATAGGTTGCTGCCATGGAGAAATAAGTTGCAGCTGTGTGTGTCGACAAGGATCAAAAAATCAAAGCTAGGCAGCTTAGTATTCAAAACGCTCTGGGAGTTCTCAACTGCTTCCTGGAAGTTCCATCTTCACATAGGTTGAAATCTTGTTCTGTCCAACATGAGCACATGAGAAAAAAAGTATCGACTTTCTTTTCTTGATTGTTTTGTTAGTCACTGTTTCTAAGTTATCCGTCCAATGTTAAATCATAGTGATTATTACCATAGTCCAAGCTTTACTTTAGTATGTACTGCTTCAGGACTGCTTTCTTAAGGGAAAAGAGCCACTGTAACTGAGATGCCAAATATCTAGGGCTCGACCATACGTGGCAAAGATTCATTTCTTATGGGTGAAACCAATACTTTTGTCTTAAGGTGACATCTTTGTTAAATTATTATCAAGTATATTGACTATGTATTTTGTCCAACATGAATGATCCAAAAAAAAACTCTCAGTTTGAGGTGTCATCTAACTTATTTTCATGTATAAACATTTGGATTTTATGTTCTTTATTCAGCATCAAATTTGAGGTTTGCAATCTTAATACTGTTAGGTTGTTCTTGGTGCAGGTATGACCCGGACATTTGGATGGTGGTGGTCACGCACCTCAATGGAAGTGACTTGTTGAGCAGCGCTCCACTTGCCGCTGGTTTCTCCGCTTCCTAAAGAGGTCTGTTATTGTCCCTGCGATTAATGCCACATCGAGATTACTCCTATGTTAATATAATATTCTGCCATTACTTTGTTTTGTTTCTGAGTTCCCCAAATACCCAAATTGTAAATTCATCAGCCATTTATTTTCTTCTTATAATATAATCGATCTACACACATAGAAGGTTCAACATTGCCTTGCTCGTAATATTTTGTAGTTTTATGGTTCTATGTTAAGTTTATTGTCATGTACATTGGTATATGTTTTGCAGTCGCACGGTCGTCCTAGGCAGACTTAGCTGACATGAGCATGTTCATCACACTAATTTTTCTTGATAGAACTAAAACAACGACAAGAATTATGGGACGGAGGGAGAGTATTATTTAGTCTGACTTAGACGAAGTTTGCCACTTGCAGAACTATGATAGATGAGAAGTTATTACTTATGAATCAATTTTCGCATAGAAAAACTCAAAAAAGAACAAACACATCAAGATGTTATAGGTTATACCATGTTCTGTAGCTATTATTATATCTGTAATTGAGAAATCCTCACTAACATTAGCATCCTCAGTGTTACCATGGTCCTTGCAATGAACAAATAGATCTTCATGCATGGAACTGGTAAGGTCACTCATCTTCTCCGCAGAAGCTTGAAATTTATAAACCAACATCTCATCGAACTATCGGGGTTCCTTTGTTTTTGGATGCAGGATCGGAGGATGAACCCATCATACTCATGGCGAGGGTTGTTGGTGTACATGCCGGTGCTGGCCAAGAAGGTGAGATGCTTCTTTCTTCATTTTGTCACTTTTTTCTTGGACTGGGGATTTGTTGCATTAACTATAGTGATGGTTATTATTTTTCAGTTTCCCTATATGATTCCCTAAATTGTGACCCGCAAGTGGTTCAGATATTTTGGTTCAGTAGATAGGTTTTGCAAGAAATTTCAGATTAGGGACTATCATTCTCATAGTATGGTTTACAGAGGTAGATCTTGCAAATTTATCAGGTTTAGGTAAGTTTCTGTAGCTTTGTTCAAATGACATGGCACTGATAAATCCGTTTTGTTGGCTGAGAGCAAAAATTGTTCATGAGCTTTTGCAATGGTGAACCTAGGATGGATGATTGTTTCTTGTAGGGTGGTGATTTGATAAGCACAAAGGCAGAATATGTATTCTGGCAGGTCTTAAATGATTGATGTTTTTTGTTGTTGTTCAAATTACTTAATTAAATTCAGTTGTAGTAAAAACAATCCATGTCCACCACATGGCACGCTCCATTAAAAACATGCCCTCTTCTACTAATCCACACATGTCTGTCACGTTACTTGATGCTCCTTTTAGTCACCTGGTTACACGCATCATAGGATGAGTATACTAACAATTGATAACATTCGCCTACGAAACCAGGGCTAAATAATAGAATACCTGCACTTTCCTCACCTCATATCAATGCAAATTCTGGGTTTTTTCATGTTTTCTAATTATACATTTACTTTGGTGACTAAAGAAAAAATTATTACATTTAGGTCCAAGTTTTTCTAGAACCATGCCCCAGGCATGTAGCATATTAAAGCATATATGACATGTTTAGATAGAACCGACGAACTGGTAATAGATGTTCAACATCAATTTTCAGTTTGAGGTCTTAGGATTACACGTTAACAAATCTCAAGATCTCTTTCCTAATTCTGAAACATGACCTCTTATGAAATCTTGTGTCCAAGACTCCAAGTTTACTGATCCACTTCCCGATTCTGGAGACTTAGATAGAATTAAATCTTATGTTTTTTTGTCCCGTTTTACTAGCAATTTCCTAATTTTTCTGCTTGAATTTGTTTGGATATTTCTCATGGAAATGTTCTAGGATTTGGAGATGTTATATTTAGTGGAATGAAGATTTAATTTCCAAATTAAAATTTCACTTTGACCATATGAGGATGTACAACCCACTATCTGTTGAACTGATATGGACCAAAGCACATTCATTTCCCATCTATGCACTAGAAGCAACAAATTCCCTTCTTATTTTGCTATTTTTTTTATCTTGTACTAGCTTTGGCAGTAATCACATTTGGATCGCAAACGACATGGGTGGTGATTAAAGTTGCCGCCGTAGCGCACACAGTGGCCGAGGTATAAGGGAATGGGAGAAGGCACCACAAAAAGGGTGTCAGGTGGTTCTCACCTTCATCTCCAGAGTCATGTAGATGATGCTCTATGTAAGCATAGCCTTCTCCACACAGCTTCTCCCTATTTATATTTGTTAATGGATGGAACTGGTATACCTATTGAGTTGATGAAAAAGAAATCCTAGGTGATAGCGTGTGTGCTTCTCAAATGTGTATGCATTAATCACAAGCGCAAGAATTTGAGTTCCAGGGGATTTTATGTTTGTTCTTGTATAACTGTGCATAGTACTTTGTTGTTTTATGTTAACTTACAGTTTGTTTTTTGGATTTTCTTTTTCATTCCTTATATGGATGGTAAAATGCTCTGCTTGATGTCCTTCATCATTCATCAAGTTCTCGGTTGCATGCATGTTTGTCAGCAATTAGAGGAAAAGGCATCAAAAGGGGCACCACATGTCTTTGCTGTATTTTTGTGAATGTGCTCTGCACTTTTGTTGTTGTAACTTCCTTTTTCAAGAAGCAGGATCATGTCCATGTCAGTGTTGTTCTATTGTTGTGCATTGCCGGGCGCTATTTAGATCCCAAAAACAAACTGAAAAGGGAGATTCCCTACCAGGCACCGCACAGATACCTCTCAGGTGACGCGCCACAGGCGCGCCCCCACCACTAGTTACCACTAAATCCATGGTGTTAGGGGGGGAGGCAGGCAGGGCCCTTGCTGGTCCCCTGTCTCCGCCACTGATTTTGACAGTGCATCAACATGAAGTAGATTGAGATGTAATCCCATGGAAACCCGTAGTCAAATAGTTCATGAACAGTCCAACAATACACATGCTTCTGAAACCAAGAAAGAGAAACAATCAGCACGATAACAATTAAGCACTAAGTTAATGCCGAACCCTATGTAAATTCTCATTTATAGTAGAAACCTGAATACCTTGCATCACTTTATTTGTTGCAATGTAGACAATTAGTGCATATAAACACTTTCAACTCATTTGAATTTTTTTCTATTTCTCCAGTAGCAGTCATCTTTTTCATCACAAAAACACTATTTTGGAGCAGCAATAATACCGTACTTCGATATCCAAACAACAAAGATATATGAACGCTTTTCAAACAAAGATCTCCTGTTTCCCCAACTCAACTAAATTTATACATTTTGCAGCAAAAGTAGGGGGATATATTGAAGTTCCTAGATGACAATATAATCTTAGCAATGGCATGGTGCCTAAACAAGAATATTATTTTACAGAAAGTCTTGTAAATTTTACAATCATCTAACATAACAAAACAAAAGTTTCAGGAGGAGGGGAGCCTTGGAGAGATAGGAATCTTAGAAACCTAGACTTTTGGAGAAGGAAATGGATGATGGAGGAATACTTATAGCAGAGAACCAAGCAGCCATTGTCGTCGTTGATGCAGGTGTCACTGGCGATCATGTGTATGGAGAGGGGAAGGTGGCAGCACTATCATCTCGGCTCAAAACAAGTATTTAGCTTGTAGGTTATATATGCCCTAAACAAATAAATTTGGGGCTGAGATTGAAATCGAAAATAGAATGCTTCAACTCTGCATATGGTCAGTCTACCTAAATTCAGATAACTAAATTTCTTACTAAATGTGACCAAACCAGAGCATTGAGCAGATACTTCCCATGGGAGAAAAAAATCAACACAATCTCATGTAAATCGACGATAAGGGGACGATATTGAAGAGTTATGTTGGCGAAGACTTGGTAGCCGAGCATCATGGTGGTAGAAGACACATACCGCATCAAAGAAGCATGTCAACGGCCACCAACCTGACACCAATGATGAACACCAGCGACTCTGCACGACTACTCAGCCCTACCTCGATTCCACGACAACCAATGCAATGTAAAAAATTGGACAATGTTCCTAGGAAAAGAAATACTAGTATCCGCAAAAAAGCTGAGTAATATCAATTTCTCATAAGTGCATTTAGTGAACCAACGAGCTTAAATTCCAAACACATTCAAATAAATATTGTTAATCAATTTGGGAACATGTAGAAGGCTTAATGTTTTCCCACATGGGACATAAACAAAATTGCAAATCTTCATAGTGGACCCAGAAAAAGTGAAACTTATACATTTGAAACAACAAACGAAATACTCGGTGTAAATTACCTTACTTCTTCCTGATAAAATCTTAGCCATTACATTGCCAGTTTAATGCTTAGATATCACAAAACACATAAATTATCACAAGCACTGCTCTACCATGACACGGACTAGAACAGACAGGACATTGAAACTTTTGAATCTAAAAAAACATCCTCCCAAACTACTATGAAGATACAAAACAAACAATATTTGAGAGTTTTCCTAAGAAAAAACAATTACATATAGTTAGAGTTAGATACACAGATGCAAATACTGAAACATGCTGAAATTTGAATCACCTCTTGAGCAGGACGTTGGTCTCATGGTTCTCCGGTCTGCAACCTCCGTAAAAGTAAATACAGCAACAATTTAGCAATTTGGAAAGAACAAGAAGAAGCAAAACGAAGTGGGAATTGATTGGATCTCAAAGCACTAGGATTGTGGTTGCTCACCCAGTGGCGGAGCGTGAACCAAATTCAAGAGGGGGCCAAATGAGAGCAAAGCTTAGAAACAACCAGGGTAATCCCTGGGTGAATCTAGGAAAATTTGACCATGGATTCAGTTACTCTACAACTACAAGTATGCACATTAAACTAATATAATGACTATTTTTTCATACCGCACGAAAGCAAAAAAGTTTGGATGTATGTAAGTTTAGAATTGATTTGTGGATTCTATCGCCTAAATATATGGACTCAACCTGTTGTCGATCTGATCATTACCGCGCCAAGCCGCCGACGGCCAGTCGCTGAGATGCTACCGCTCGTCGGTCCTTTGAGAGCTAATGAGATTGGGGTTTCTGGAATTGAAGAGGTCATACACGGAAGGAGGCGCTAGCAGTAGGCTGCATACAAGCTAATATGAATACCCGAGCTAATGAATCTGGGACGAACATCACGTCATCACGCATGGGCAGCGCAGCACATGGACCAGCTTGCGAATTAAGGAGTATTATTTCCTAAGTCCATGAGCTGATGACGAGCGTATCTCTTGTGATTTGATCAGAGAGGCCGGAAACATAAGCAGAGTTTAGCTACAAATAGCTTAGTTCTGCAAAGTTTACACTTTCGAAAGGAAGGGTCGCAGCCCCCTTTGGTCTACACGAGGCTTCGCCAGTGTGCTCACCTCCCTCGTGCACTCCTTACCTGCACACCTCCGGTCAAATTAGCCCCCACAACCCCGCCCATCATCGCAGCTAGCAAGGGAGGCACCCCAAGTCATGACCGCCCCTGAACCAAGACCCCACCATCCACTGATATAATATATATATAATAATATATATATATATATATATATATATATATATATATATCACTAGCAAATGTGTCCGTGCGTTGCAACGGAACAAAAATAAATATGCTATTCGTCCAACTCAATTAGAATGTCTCAAGACGCGCACACACAGATTGACGTCCTCTATTTCAATATAAGGCACCCTATTTGTGTTCAAACTTATCAACCTTCCCTCACTAATGAAGGTTACAAGTTTCATTTGATTAAAGCTGGTTTGAACGTGGCCAATCTTAAAGTGATGAGCTCGACCACCGCACGACACCTACATCGAAATACACCAATGTAACTTAAAAAGCTAACCTCGTCGAGCTGGCCATGGGTGCGCTACTCCGTCTAAAATGATTGGTTTATGCTTAGCCCCCAATTATTTAAGAATTTCTCAGGTTCTTATTGGAATTACATAAGAAATTTAAGTAAAGATTAAAATTAAACTGCCCCGCCAGCTTCCCAATTGTAAAAGGACAAAAAAACTACAATTACACAGTGCGTTTGAAAAGTGTGAAGTCTTTTCTGCACTTCACAGGACGAATGGTGTCGATGTTTTTGGGATCGAGCCATCATCGATGGAATGATGGAATTGTAGCATTGTTTCGGTAGCGTTTGGTAATGATGGAAATGAAGTGCACGAGAACAACTCCCGCCTAAATAACCATCATTTACGGAAAGTTGGGAAAAAACTTATCCAACAGTTTTCGTAAATAGCTTTTCCTTTAGAGAGAATCCCATAAAAAGGCCTCTTCTTCCTACAGGTTGACAAGAAGATGTCCTTCCCGTATATTTTTAACGCCACCCACGACCGCGCCTCCCCGCGCTGCTCCTCTCCGGTGGCTTCCACGCGCCTAACTCGTGGTCCTTCGGTAGCCTTAACGCATGTCACCGACTGGTGGGCCATAGGCCACTTAGGTAGCTTTGTTGAATAAAAATAAAATAAAATAGATTTAGGGGAAAATGTTTGCAGGTATTATATAGGTTAAATAATCTAATACACATACAGGTCACGATCCAGTTTAATGAAAGATTCCACCACTCCCTATCATTTCAGGGCAAGGTCTTTTTTAAAAATCATCCTACACGTACATCCATCACATGTACGTTCTTGGGAGTGTCACTTGAACGCTTATCCATCTGCATTCCTGGAACTTTTTAGTTGCTCCTTCGTTCCCTCTTCCCATGCTGGGTTTATTCTTTGTCACCTCCTTCCTTCCCTTGGGTACCTATCTCTGCTTTTTGACTTTTGATTTGATTTGATTTCTCAGACGACCTGTTGATGCTCCAAGCAGCTCGCGTACGTATATGAACTGGTACTATTACACCTCATGAAGCGAGGTGGGACAAGACGGCACGTTGTGTTTTCTCTGTTTTATAATAAGTTCACGGGTGGGCTTTTGATTGGGCTGGGCCCTTTTCATCAAAGAGGGGGCAAGGAGTAACAGCCACTACGGGTACGAAATAATCCCACCTCGTAGAAAAACCGGGCAGGAGACCTCGTGACGTACAAAGATATGTGACGGACGGAATTTGATCGTACAATGACGGACCAGATTATGGTGGTAAGAAGCAATAGCCCTTTTATTAATTATTATTAGTACATTTGCCCGGGAGAAAAAAAATCCTTGCACGCTTCAAATGTCCCATTCATGGTATCACTCTTTTCGCCACCATGGTCACATTGTCGAGCTCACGACGAACATGACAATCTCAAGGCAATGATCTTGGCCATCACACTCTAGCACCCTCATTCGAAAGACCTTAGGGTGCGTTGCAATGAAAAAGGTTATTCCCATATCGAACCTTCGTCTTAAAGAACAGAATACATCTAAGCTGATAAATATTTACCTATTTTTCTTTATAGTTCCTGCAAAAAAAATGTTACAGTGAACAAGGCAAATTATGTGTTGAAATAAAAAATATAGTATACATATTTGTAAAGCTAGCAAAAGTTTGATTAGCTGTTACCATTGAGACAGAAAGTTTGGAAGTGAAACACGTATTTTTTATGATATTTTTCAGGAATTTAAACATGTAATATTCAGTACATTCAAATATTTAGAATGGCGGTGGAAAGAAGAAAAAAATATAAAAGTATTTTTTATAAGTAAACTACATAAAATATCATAAGACCCTAGCCCAATAATAACATGTAAAATCAAGTGAGACGTCTGATTAATTCTCTTCTAAAAATTAAGGATGTAAATACAGAAAAAAGAAAATTAGTGAGAAAAAAAACATATACCATGTATTTAATTAATCACTTTTTTCATGTATGTCTTCCTCCTACCACAAATGCTATAGTTACAAATATTCAGTGATTCAAATGCACATTAGAGGAAAACTAATCGCATAGCTATTACAGCCACTTAGTGCACTTCATTAGAAAGACTCAAGCACCGACAAGAATAAAGGATATAGATCTACCTAAGAAAGTAACATTTTGCAACCAATAAATAATAAAGAACATAATAAAATATGAAAACTACGAATTCTGAAGAACATACAGAAACATGGATGTCAATATGGCACCAATCCTTGCAGCAGTCACGGTATCACCTACCGGTAAAAGATTACCAAATAACGGCAGCGGCACGCATACTCTTGCATCAAATAAAACCAAACGCTAAATTTGAGCACTAACAGCAGCCCAGATCGGGTGTCAACATTGTAATCTAGGGATCGAATCCTGCCGTTGTCGTCATGTTTTTTTCAGTTCAGTTTTTTTTTTCTTTTTTTTCTTTAAAAGGGACAAGCCAACAGAGCTAGCAACAGATACGTAGCGAAAAAGTGATGGTCTCACCATGGACAAAAAAGTGGAGAAACAATTCTTTCTTTAATATTAGGTAAAGATATATATATATATATATATAATATAGTATAATATATAATATATATAATATAAATAAATAAATATTATATATAATATAGGTAGGTATAGGTATAGGTAATAAATAATAAATATAAATATAAAGATATAATAATATATATATATAAAGATAATAAAATGACTATTGTTTTCGTCGGATTCACCTAGTTAAAAAAAGGTGGAACGAACACTCTCATGGACACACTTGATCGAGCAGTTCCTTTAATAAAGAAGCGGTGTGGTATAGTATGATGATCAAACACATTGTTGTGGGATGAATTACGTTCGTATGAATAGATGGGGAAAACGTGACCACCATAAAAAAATGGTGACAAAAACAAGAATTAGCGACAACGATGGGTCTTTAGAAATATACATTTTTTTGTTTTTTCAATTGCAACAATGGCCACCGGTTTTATCGACCTAAGAACAATTTGTCCTGTCAATTTCGATAAGGCCAATAATAAAAGCAACTCTCATGCTACTGAGTCAACTAAAGTCAATGAGACCCAAATATATCCATTATCTTCTTCCAAAAATAATATTAATATGTCAATCAACCACGTGATCTCATTATTTATGGTTTTTATTAATATTAGTTTTATTTATAGAGATAAGTCAGTACCTCTTCTCCTTAAAAGTTGATGACATATGCATCATCCTTTCACAACTGAAACACATGTTTTTAGGACCTTTAGAGCTTGCGTATTGTAAAAAAAACGTTTTACAGTATAGGATGGAGTAGTACTATTTTTCTGTTGTGGAATTGTTTGTGTAAAATGCTAGGATTTCCAAAAAAAATATCATTTTGTAAATATTGTGTGACAACGGCACGGATCGATGACAAGTGGTGCTCAGTAGCCACCCAACACATGCCGACACCACCTCTACAACCATCATGGAATATATTTCAAGCTGGGATCGAAGATAACCAGTTCTACGTTAACTTAGAATATGATGATGAATTATAGCTCCATATAAACAAATTTTATATCCAATAGGAGTCAATATATAACTTTTCCTTCTATGGGTCTACAAATTTTGGTAAGCATTAAATTTTTCATGAACTATCATTGTGTTTTGCCCATATAATTCTAGCTAAATTTGAATACACATTATTTATGTCTCTCGTTGATAAAGGAGCTATTGCTTCTGTTGGTCCGTCACTTAAATTACCCTCGAAGTTGTCCATAATTACCCCCTATGCCACCGATAAGTGGAGAAAAATGATTCGTTTTTTCTTCTAAGCCGCCGTCGGATCTATAGTTTAAATCCATCGAGACCCCCAAATATCTCAGAATCATCGAAGTAGCGCGGTGGGTTTAGTCTTTGAGGTACAACTATGAGACCTCAGTTCGAGTCCTACTTTTCCCTTTTTTTTGTTGTGTATTTTTTTTCAATATTTGTTGGCGTAGAATAAAATCTATGCACAATGTTGCAGATTTGGCCCAGCTATTCTAATTTTTTTTGACAGATTCAAATGTCTTCTAAAATTATATATTTTATATGGAAATCGTTGAAAAAATGTGTAGATTTCAAATATGCTATTATCCTCCATGTTATTTTTTTTTCTAAAATTCTGTTTAAGATACACTCTTGATTAATACTTTTCTTCATATGGTGTAGTTCGCTAATGCCTACTATATATATTTAATACTCATTTAAATTGACTAGATATGATAGCTTTTATGTTCTTATAAAATCTAATATTGACTCCATAGGGGATGCAGATATACTAAAGGTGTGTCTAATGAATTTAGTATAGTGAAAATATCATCATATCTTTATGTGTTCGTGCAATATCACTTATCATGTTGTTTTGCGTACCACAACGTGAAATATGTCAATTTGCCGACGTCGTCGAGTATGTATGAGGGGTGTTTTTTTCCTCCCGTTGCAACGCACGGGCATTTTTGCTAATATACTATTAAAGTACGAAGCGTTTCTATCCGTCCATCATACATTTTAGAAAAAAGTCCCTGAGTTCTTTTGTTAAATAAGCCACACAACAACATTAAGTGTTTTTGGGCTTTAGCCCAACTGCGATAGCCGTTATCTTGCGCGCTTACGCGCTGATTAGTATACTCCGCTCAGCCGCTGTGCGCCTAATTCGCCTTGTTTTCAGCCCGTTTAGGTTTTTGACTTTTATTATTTACAAAAATATGTTAAAAATGATCATGCTATAACTTTACAATTGTAACTCAGATTAAAATAATTTATATATGTAATTTGATAAAAACAAATGTGTAGTTTCCAATCATGCTATTACTTGCTCTTGTGAACCACTTTAAAATTTTGTTTTGGGCATAACCTTAATTAACCTAATTAATTGTTATGGTATATTTTAAAAAATGCTAACACACGATATATCATTTATATATATGGAGTATGTTAGGAGTGTCTATATATATGGATCAGGGCAGTATCAAGGATAAGTTTTAATGTACATATAAGAGTAATAAAGAAAAGAGAGAATAAAGGGCGTGATGCAATTTTTTCATTAATCTTCAAGTGTATGCAAAGATGGCCTAAAACACATTTAATAGATTCCGTTTATTGAGATTTTTCTGCAAAATTCAAATATTGTTTCAACTTAACAGTAATGCTTTGGTACAAAAAAATTGAAAATTATGCTCTTTAAGATCAGATTAGTCATAACAAAATGACCCAAAAATATTGTAATATTGTATGCAAGCTTTTTAATGTACTATTGATATGAATTTCTATTAGAACTTAGTGTGCGTCTCTCTACCGTGGCCGGGCATAATACGAATGTTGTTCGGCCAAACTGACGGAAAGTGAACACGTCAACTATATCTTCCATTACAACGCACAGGCATATTATGAAAGCCCTCTATATGGACATATATACATGCAGAGCATGTGTTAATATTCGCACAAACATTTTTGCTGGTAGAAACAGAAAGTAGAACTTGGATATCTAAGAAGAGGTAATATCAGTGGTAGTCATAGAACTTGCATAGGGTGTTCAGTTTAGTGCTAAAAGTTATAAAATACGTCATTGCAGTCACATAACTTGCATATGTGTGCAGATACGGTGACTTTTCCCGTATCCAGCCGTATCACGAGCTCACGTGGTGTGTTTACATTAATGTGGCCCACATGTCAATGGGCGGGAGTGGTGAGGCGATGGGTGAGCCACGCATTATATTTTTCTTTCAGGAAACACCCTCAACATTTATTTACTTATGCACTTGTCAGCACATAATTGCTCACGGAAAACATGAATAGAAAAATAGCACCAAGGGGATTCGATGGACGTCCTCCGCTCCATAAACTAACTGAACTATGCACTCGACCAGGAATAATTTGATAGAAGAAAAACTACACTATTTTCTTTAATATAGTGTTTACTCAGCTGAACAAAGGAATAAACAAAAATTAAAACCTCTCGTGTTATTCCCTACAGGAATATATTGATGTAAGGAAACAATTTAGTGACACTAAATTGTACAGTTATTTGTGTAAAGTACATGCCATTTATAAAAATGTTAAAACATTGTAAAAAATATTTGTGTAACTAGAAAGTATAAGTTGCATTTGAAAAATGTTCATGTATACCAAATAGTGTTCATGCGTGGAATAGAAATGTTCGTGTATGTTGTTATTTTTTGCGTATGTTTCTATTTATCTTGTTCTATTTAAGAAAATTACGCAGGGAAAAGAAATTCTCCATGACATGTCCATATTATCACAGGGAGAGTGGGATCATTCTGAGTGAGCGGTCTTAATATTGAAAAAAAATCAAATTTCAAATTTCTTTCGAACAAATCAGTTGAATTATATTTTCTTTTACTTAGCCTTTCAAATTTAAAATTATTTGTATTAAAAAAATCGTTGATTTGTCTGGAAGAAATTTACGTACGTCCAATCTGCACTATATAATAGCTAGATTTTTAAAGTTAAAATTATTCAAGTTTAAAACAATTAGTTGATTTGTCTGAAATATTTACATGCATGCATTCTGATCTATATGTTCCTTTATCGATATTTAAAATTTTCAAATTATTTGAATTCGAACAAAAATTTCTGTTGCTTTGTCCAAAAAAAAATATGTACATTCATTCTGACATATATAAATTTAAAATTATTTGAATTCGAACAAAACATTCGTTGATTTGTTTCAGAAAACTTATGTTCATTCATTCTGTGCTAAATTTTCAAAATTAGAATTAATAGAATTAAAAAAAATTGTTTTGTCCAAAATTTTAACGAACATTCATTCGGCACTATATTTCCTTTTATTTATATTTTCAAATTTCAAATTATACGAATTCAAATTCTTTTTTATTAATTTGTCCAAAAGAATTTATGTGCATTCATTCCGCACTAGATTTTTTATGTGAAAGATGTTTGAAGTCAAAAACAAAGGTTGATTTGTCCCAAAAATTACGTACATTCATTTTGCACTATATTTCCTTTTATCTAGATTTCAAATTTCAATTTATTCGAATTCAAACAAAAAAATTAGTTACTTTGTCATAAAAAATAATCTAGAATAATTTTTGTTTGCGTACATGTTGGAGAACGTTGCATGGGAAACAAAAAATTTCCTACGCACACGCAGATTTATCCATAGTGATGAGCATCTACGAGAGGGATAGTGGATCTACGTACCCTTTTAGATCGCTAAGCGGGAAGCGTTAAGAAACGCGGCTGGTGTAGTCGAACGTCTTCGCGATCCAAATCGCTGAGCGTCCCGCAATCTAATCACGAACCGTCCTCACGATCCGTCCCGATCAAGCACCGAACGGACGGCACCTCCGCGTTTAACACACGTACAGCTTGATGACGATCTCCGCCTTCTTGATCCAGCAAGAGGGAGCGGAGAGGAAGAAGAGTTCTCCGGCAGCGTGACGGCGCTCCGGCGATGGTGGTGGAGCTATTCCGGCAGGGCTTCGCTTAAGCACTGCGAAAATCCGATCTAGAGGAGAAACTATGCATTGGAGGAACGGGCAACACGTGGCTGAAAATCAAGTGCAAAAAACCCTAAATCATCTAGCATATATAAGAGCAAGAGAGAGGAGGAGGCTTGGCGCAGGGCCAGCCCTAGGAGGCTTCGCCCGAACCAACTAGGAGAGGAGGAATCCTCCTCCAATCCAAGTTGGACTAGGACTCCTTTCCTTTTTGCCTTTTTGTCTTTTTTCCACCCTTTTCTCTTTGGGTTTCTTCTCCCAGCCGCATGGGCCTTGTGTGGGACTTCCACCAGCCCACTAAGGGCTGGTAATCACTCTCCCACAGCCCATGTAGCCTCTTGGGTCAAAATACCCCTCCCGAAGGTCTCCCAGTACACTACCGGCACTCCGGTACACTACCGATGAGCCCGAAACTTTTTCGGTGACCAAAACAGGACTTCCTATATATGAATCTTTACCTCCAGACCATTCCAGAGCTCCTCGTGACGTCTGGGATCTCATCCGGGACTCCGAAAAACCTTCGGTCACCACCATGCATAACTCTATACTACCAAAACGTCACCAAACATTAAGTGTGCAGACCCTGCGGGTTCGAGAACTATGTAGACATGACCGAGACACCTCTATGGTCAATAACCAATAGCGGGACCTGGATGTCCATATTGGTTCTACATATTCTACGAAGATCTTTATTGGTCGAACCTCTTATGTCAAGGATTCAGTTAATCCCGTGTAACATTCCCTTTGTTCTTCGGTATGTTACTTGCCCGAGATTCGATCGTCGATATCTCCATACCTAGTTCAACCTCGTTACCGGCAAGTCTCTTTACTCATTCCGTAATACAAGATCCCGTGACTAACACTTAGTCACATTGCTTGCAAGGCTTGTTGTGATGTTGTATTACCGAGTGGGCCCTGAGATACCTCTCCGTCACATGGAGTAACAAATCCCAGTCTTGATCCATGCCAACCCAACAGACACCCTCGGAGATACCTGTAGAGCACCTTTATAGTCACCTAGTTACGTTGCGACGTTTGATACACACAAGGCATTCCTCCGGTGTCAGTGTGTTGCATGATCTCGTGGTCATAGGAACATATACTTGACATGCAAAAAACAGTAGCAATAAACTGACACGATCATATGCTATGTTTGTAGTTTGGGTCTTGTCCATCACATCATTCTCCTAATGATGTGATCCTGTTATCATATGACATTTTATGTCCATGGTCAGGAAACCATAACCATCTTTGATAAACAAGCTAGTTCACTAGAGGCATACTTGGGACACGGTGTTGTCTATGTATCCACACATGTATCCATGTTTCCAATCAATACAATTCTAGCATTGATAATAAACAATTATCATGAACAAGGAAATATAATAATAAACACTTTATATATTGCCTCTAGGGCATATTTCTAACAGTCTCCCACTTGCACTAGAGTCAATAATCTAGCTCACATCACTATGTGATTTACATTATAATGAATCGAACACCCATGCACTTCTGGTGTTGATCATGTTTAGCCCTTGGAAGAGGTTTAGTCAACGGGCCTGCAACATTCAGATCCGTGTGCACTTTGCAAATATTTATGTCCTTCTCCTCGATGTAATATCGGATGGAATTGAAGCGTCACTTTATGTGTCTGGTCCTCTTGTGAAACCTTGGTTCCTTGGCCAGAGCAATGACACCAGTGTTGTCACAGAACAGGCTCATTGGATTCAGTGCACTGGGCACTACTCCAAGATCTGTCATGAACTGCTTCATCCAGACACCTTCCTTTGTTGCCTCCGAGGCTGTGATGTACTCCGCTTCACATGTAGAATCGGCTACCACGCTTTGCTTGGAACTGCACTAGCTTACCGCTCCCCCGTTGAGAATAAATACGTATCCGATTTGCGACTTAGAGTCATTCGGATTAGTGTCAAAGCTTGCATCGATGTAACCCTTTACGACGAGCTCTTCATCACCTTCATAAACGAGAAACATTTCCTTAGTCCGTTTCAGGTACTTAAGGATATTCTTGACTGCTTGCCAGTGCTCCATTCCAGGATCACTTTGAAACCTTCTGGCCATACTTATGGCAAGGCTGACATCGGGTCTTGTGCATAGCATTGCATACATGACAGAGCCTATGGATGAAGCATAGGGGATGACACTCATCTTTTCTTTATCTTCTGCAGTCACTGGGCATTGAGTCTTACTCAACTTCACACCTTGTAACACAGGCAAGAACCCCTTCTTTGACTGTCCCATTTTGAACTTCTTCAAAACTTTATCAAGGTATGTGCTTTGTGAAAGTGCTATTAAGCGTCTTGATCTATCTCCATAGATCTTAATGCCTAATATGAAAGCAGCTTCTCCTAGGTCCTTCATTGAAAAACTCTTGTTCAAATATTCCTTCACGCTTTCCAGCATTTCTATACTGTTTCCAATCAGCAATATGTCATCCACATATAATATTAGAAACGCTATAGAGCTCCCACTCACTTTCTTGTAAATACAAGCTTCTCCATAAACTTGTATAAATCCAAACGCTTTGATCACCTCATCAAAGCGCTTATTCTAACTCCGAGATGCTTGCACCAGCCCATAAATGGATCGCTGGAGTCTGCAAACTTTGTCAGCATTCTCTGAATCTACAAAACCTTCTGGTTGCATCATATACAACTCTTCCTCAAGGAAACCGTTGAGGAACGCTGTTTTGACATCCATCTGCCAAATTTCATAGTCGAAATAAGCAGCTATTGCTAACATGATTCTGACAAACTTAAGCATCGCTACGGGTGAGAATGTCTCATCGTAGTCAATACCTTGAACTTGTGAAAAATCCTTTGCCACAAGTCGAGCTTTATAGACGGTGACATTACCATCCGCGTCTGTCTTCTTCTTAAAGATCCATTTATTCTGAATGGCCTTTCGCCCTTCAGGTAATACTTCCAAAGTCCACACTTTGTTTTCATACATGGATCCCATCTCGGATTTCATGGCCTCTAACCATTTCTTGGAATCCGGGCCCATCATCGCTCCTTCATAGCTCGTAGGTTCATTGTTGTCCAACAACATGACATCCAAGACAGGGTTGCCGTACCACTCAGGAGCAATACGCGCCCTCGTCGACCTACGAGGTCCAGTAGTTACTTGATCTGAAGCTTCATGATCATCATCATTAACTTCATCTTCAACTGTCGTAGGTTCCACAAAAACATGTTTCTGCGCTGCGCTACTCTCTGGTTGAAGTAAAGGTTCAACAACCTCACCAAGCTCTATTTTCCTCTCACTCAATTCTTTCGAGAGAAACTCTTTCTCAAGAAATGTTCCGTTCTTAGCGATAAACACTTTGCCTTCGGATCTGAGATAGAAGGTATACCCGACTGTCTCTTTCGGGTATCCTATGAAGACGCATTTCTCCGCTTTGGATTCCAGCTTTTTAGGCTGAAGCTTTTTGACATAAGCATCACATCCCCAAACTTTAAGAAACCGACAACTTTGGCCTCTTGCCAAACCACAGTTCATATGGCGTCGTCTCAATGGATTTCGATGGTGCCCTATTTAAAGTGAATGCAGCTGTCTCTAATGCATAACCCCAAAACGATAGTGGCAAATCAGCAAGAGACATCATAGAACGCACCATATCTAATAAGGTTCGATTACGACGTTCGGACACACCATTACGCTATGGTGTTCCGGGCGGTGTCAACTGTGAAACAATTCCACACTGTCTTAAGTGACTGCCAAACTCATAACTCAGATATTCACCTCCTCGATCACTTCGCAGGAATTTAATCTTCTTGTTACGATGATTCTCAACTTCACTCTGAAATTGCTTGAACTTTTCAAACGTTTCAGACTTGTGTTTCATTAAATAAATATACCCATATCTACTTAAGTCATCAGTGAAGGTGAGAAAATAACGATATCCACCACGCGTTGTAACATTCATTGGACCGCACACGTCAGTATGTATGATTTCCAAAAAGTCACTCGCCTGTTCCATTGTTCCAGAGAACGGCGTTTTAGTCATTTTGCCCATGAGGCATGGTTCACATGTGTCAAGTGATTCAAAATCAAGTGACTTCAAAAGTCCATCAACATGGAGCTTCCTCATGCGTTATACACCAATATGACCTAATCGGCAGTGCCACAAGAAAGTGGTACTATCATTATCAACTCTACATCTTTTGGCATCAATGTTATGAACATGTGTGTCATCACTATCAAGATTCAATATGAATAAACCCCTCACATTGGGTGCATGACCATAAAAGATATTACTCATATAGATAGAACAACCTTTATTCTCTGATTTAAATGAGTATCCGTCTCGCAATAAACAAGATCCAGATATAATGTTCATGCTTTAACGCATGCACTAAATAACAGTTATTCAGGTTCATCACTAATCCCGATGGTAATCGAAGAGAGAGCATGCCGACGGCGATCACATCAACCTTGGAACCATTTCCCACGCGCATCGTCACTTCGTCCTTTGCCAGCCTCCGTCTATTCCATAGTTCCTATTTTGAGTTGCAAATGTGAGCAACCGAATCGGTATCAAATACCCAGGCACTACAACGAGAGCTAGTAAGGTACACATCAATAACATGTATATCATATATACCTTGTTTGTCGTTGGCCGCCTTCTTGTCAGCCAGGTACTTGGGGTAGTTCCGTTTCCAGTGACCAGTTCCCTTGCAATGAAAGCACTCAGTTTCTGGCTTAGGTCCGTGCTTAGGCTTCTTTATAGGAGTAGCAACTGCTTTGCTATCCTTCTTGGTTTTACCCTTCTTGCCCTTGTCGTTGCCCTTCTTCTTGAAACTAGTGGTTTTATTGACCACCAACACTTGATGTTCTTTCTGGATTTCAGACTCAGCGACTTTTAGCATCGCAAACAGCTCGGTGACTGACTTGTTCATCCCGTGCATGTTATAGTTCATCACAAAGCTCTTGTAACTAGGTGGCAGTGATTGAAGAACTCTGTCAGTGACCGCCTCCGGCGGAAAGGCAATTCCCAACTCCGCTAGACGAGCTGAATACCCAGACATTCTGAGTATATGCTCACTAACAGACCCGTTCTCCTCCATTTTGCAAGCATAGAACTTATCGGAGGTCTCATACCTCTCGATCCGGGCATTCTTCTCAAAGATAAACTTCAACTCCTGGAACATCTATGCTCCATGACGTTCAAAACGTCTTTGAAGTCCCGGTTCTAAGCCAAACAATATTGCACACTGAACTATTGAGTAATCTCCAGAACGTGCCTCCCAAGCGTTCTTAACGTCTTCGGATGACATGTCTTCAGGTTGGTTACCAAGCGGTGCATCAAGAACATATAGTTTCTGGGAAGCCGTGAGGATAATCCTCAGATTACGGGCCCAGTCAACAAAGTTACTTCCATCATCTTTCAGCTTAGATTTCTCTAGGAACGCATTAAAATTCAGGGGTGCTACTGCGCGAGCCATTGATCTACAACATAAATATGCAAAGGTTACTTAGACTATTGTTCAGGATAATGAGTTTAGTTAATCAAATTAGTAAAGCTCCCACTCAAATTGACATCCTTCAGGTCATCTGAGTGTCACATGATCCAAATTCACCAACTCAAGTCCGATCATCACGTGAGTTGAGGTGGTTTCAATGGTGAACATCATTATGTTGATCATATCTACTATATGACTCATGTTCGACCTTTCGATCTCTTGTGTTCTGAGGCCATGTCTGTACATGCTAGGCTCGTCAAGTTTAACCCGAGTGTTCTGCATGTGCAATATTGGCTTGCACCCGTTGTATGTGAACGTAGAGTCTATCACACCCGATCATCACGTGGTGTCAAGACACAACGAACTTTCGCAACGGTGCACACTCGAGGAGAACACAATTCATCTTGAAATTTAAGTGAGGGATCACCTTATAATGCTACCGTCGTCCTAAGCAAAACAAGGTGCATAAAAGGATTAACATCACATGCAATTCATAAGTGACATGATATGGCCATGAACTTGTGCTTTAGATCTCCATCTTGAAAGCACCGGCATGATCTCCATCATCACTGGCACGACACCATGATCTCCATCATCTTGATCTCCATCAACGTGTCGCCATCGGCGTTGTCACGCCCAACATGCTTCTACTACTATTTCTACCGTTTAGCGATAAAGTAAAGCATTACATAGCGCTTAATGATTGACACGCAAGTCATACAATAATTAAAGACAACCCTATGGCTCCTGCCGGTAGCCGTACTCATCGACATGCAAGTCGTGAAATTCTATACATCACATGATCATCTCATACATCACATATATCACATCATGTAATTGGCCATATCACATCACAACATACCCTGCAAAAACAAGTTAGACGTCCTCTAATTGTTGTTTCATGTTTTATGTGGCTGCTACGGGTATCTAGCAAGAACAATTTTCACCTACGCATAAACCACAACGGTGATACATTAGTTTGCTTTTCAACCTTCTCAAGGACCGCCTTTGTCGAATCTGATCCAACTAAAGTGAGGGAAACTGTCACCCGCAAGCCATCTATGCAATAAGTTGCGGTTGAGGGAACCGGTCTCTCGTAAGCGTACGAGTAATGTTGGTCTGGGCCGCTTCATCTCACAATACCACTGAACCAAAACACGACCAAGGGAGGAAGCAATCTAAGCATCAACGCCCACAAACCTTTTGTGTTCTACTCGAGATCTAATCTACACATAGACCTAGCTCATGATACCACTGTTGGGGAACGTTGCATGGGAAACAAAAAATTTCCTACGCACACGCAGATCTATCCATGGTGGTGAGCATCTACGAGAGGGAGAGTGGATCTACGTACCCTTGTAGATCGCTAAGCGGGAAGCGTTAAGAAATGCGGTTGGTGTAGTCGAACGTCTTCACGATCCAACTCGCCGAGCGTCCCACGATCTAATCACGAACCGTCCTCACGATCCGTCCTGATCAAGCACCGAACGGACGGCACCTCCGCGTTCAGCACACGTACAACTTGATGACGATCTCCGCCTTCTTGATCCAGTAAGAGGGAGCGGAGAGGAAGAAGAGTTCTCCGGCAGCGTGACGGTGCTCCGGCGATGGTGGTGGAGCTATTCCGGCAGGGCTTCGCCTAAGCATTGCGAAAATCCGATCTAGAGGAGAAACTATGCACTGAAGGAACGGGCAGCACGTGACTGAAAATCAAGTGTAAAAAACCCTAAATCCTTTAATATATATAAGAGCAAGAGAGAGGAGGAGGCTTGGCGTAGGGCCAGCCCTAGGAGGCTTCGGCCGAACCAACTAGGAGAGGAGGAATCCTCCTCCAATCCTAGTTGGACTAGGACTCCTTCCCTTTTTGCCTTTTTGCCTTTTCCACCTTTTTCTCTTTGGGTTTCTTCTCCCAGCCACATGGGCCTTGTATGGGTCTTCCACCAGCCCACTAAGGGCTGGTAATCACTCTTCCACAGCCCATGTAGCCTCTTGGGTCGAAATACCCCTCCCGAAGGTCTCCCGGTACACTACCGGCACTCCCGGTACACTATCGATGAGCCCAAAACTTTTCCAGTGACCAAAACAGGACTTCCTATATATGAATCTTTACCTACGGACCATTTCGGAGCTCCTCATGACGTCCGGGATCTCATCCGGGACTCCGAACAACCTTCGGTCACCACCATGCATAACTCTATATTACCGAAACGTCACCAAACCTTAAGTGTGCAGACCCTGCGGGTTCGAGAACTATGTAGACATGACCGAGACACCTCTACGGTCAATAAACAATAGCGGGACCTAGATGTCCATATTGGTTCCTACATATTCTACGAAGATCTTTATCAGTCGAACCTCTTATGTCAAGGATTCAGTTAATCCCATATAACGTTCCCTTTGTTCTTCGGTATGTTACTTGCTCGAGATTCGATCGTCGGTATCTCCATACCTAGTTCAACCTCGTTACTGGCAAGTCTCTTTACTCGTTCCGTAATACAAGATCCCGTGACTAACACTTATTCACATTTCTTGCAAGGCTTGTTGTGATGTTGTATTACCGAGTGGGCCCTGAGATACCTCTCCGTCACACTGAGTAATAAATCCCAGTCTTTATCCATGCCAACCCGACGGACACCCTCGGAGATACCTGTAGAGCACCTTTATAGTCACCCAGTTACGTTGCTACATTTGATACACACAAGGCATTTCTCCGGTGCCAGTGTATTGCATGATCTCATGGTCATAGGAACATATATTTGACATGCAAAAAACAGTAGCAATAAATTGACATGATCATATGCTATGTTTGTAGTTTGAGTCTTGTCCATCACATCATTCTCCTAATGATGTGATCCTGTTATCAAATGACATTTTATGTCCATGGTCAGGAAACCATAACCATTTTTGATAAACAAGCTAGTTCACTAGATGCATACTAGGGACACGGTGTTGTCTATGTATCCACACATGTATCCATGTTTCCAATCAATACAATTCTAACATGGATATGGATAATAAAAAATTATCATGAATAAGGAAATATAATAATAAACACTTTATATATTGCCTCTAGGGCATATTTCCAACAGTACATAGAAAAAAATAAAAAGAATACATAAGATAAATTATGTATATATCTTTAATTCATGTCAGGAGGTCATAGGTTCAAACAGGGGCTTTCCCTCTTTTGCACACCCTTTTTCCCTTTTGATTTTTTATTACTTTAATTCGTATCGATCGTATATTATATGAATCTAACAGTCATACGCCAGTTGGTCGAGTGGTTATCTATGTGCTCTTAATCATAGGAGGTTGGGGATCAAATCTAGCCCTAGGGTTTTCTTATTTTTATGACAGGTGCGCAATTAAATAAAAGTCAAGGGTGTTTTCTGTAAAAAGATAATGTGTGGCTCACCCAATGCCTCGCTAGTCTCAGTCACTGATATGTGGGCCGCATTCATACTGACACACCACGACGAACACTAGATCCGGCTGGATACGAAAGAAGTGACTATATATACACATAGGCAAGTTATGTGACTACAATAACGTATTTTACAACTTTTAGCACTAAACTAAACATCGTATACAAGTTTCATGACTATCATTGATATTACCTCATCTAAGAAGTAGTAAACCCATTAATCAAAACAAATGTACTTATATGTATCGGAAAAAAGGTAGCGACGATGTGGAAGCAAAACCTTCTAATTAACGGAACATCTAGTCCGGGTCTCTAACACGCATGAAACGACGCGTGCGGACTATAGCGACGATTAGTCGGCAGTACTATCATTGGGCAGAGTACACATCCACGCCCGCGGCAACATCCCTGTCTGCTCGTGCACTGTCGACAGAAGCGGCGGGAGCATCTTGTAGACCCCGGCTATTGAGTATCGTAATTGTATTGGAAATATAGGATAGACTAGGAAATATTCTGGCTTGTCTTGTACTTCAAGTAGATCATGTACTCCTATATATATGCCCGCGAGGCTCAAGCAATACATCAACAATTCCACCAAATCCCTCTCTCCCTTCTAACATGGTATCAGCCTAACCGATCCAACCCTAGCCGCCGCCGCCGCTTCTGTCCCGCGCGCCGCCCTCGAGGCGACCGGCCTTCATGACTGCCGCCGGGGACCGCGCCGCCCGTACCTAGGGTTCGTCCGCCGGTCGTGTTGACCGGCTGCCCTAGAGAGTCTTTTCCCCATCTCTTGATCCGGGTTTTCTCTCTTTCGTCGGTCGCTTTGATCGGCGTTTTTCTTTTCGGTTTTCCGATCTTAGATCGGTTTGCGTCGCCCATCGTCGCCATCAACCACCGCGCCTCTAATCCAACATCGATGCGACCCGGCCTCTACCCTCGACCCGGCGGCCTCTTAACGCTGCCGTTCGCGCGCCGGCATGCCCGTCGATCTACGCCATCCGTAATCGCCCTGCTCCGATCGGGACTCCCGCATCGCCCCGACCCGACGGCCTCGCGCCATGCGGCGGCCAGTCACAGCCGCCGTTCGCACGCCGCCTACCCGTCGATCTCCACCGTCGCCACGTTCGTTCGTGCCCCAGTTGCCTCGGGCTGTCTGCGTCAGGCCGGCTCTCGGCTCCGGCTCCGGCCGGCTGCCTCGCGCCGGCCGGCTGTCGGGCCGCCTGCACGCCGGCTACCGGCTACGGCCGCCACCCCGCCTCCATCGAGCGACGTCCACGACCTCGCGCGCGATCGGATTGATCACCCGCCCGCTCGCGATCCGCCTTGTCTATGTCGTGCGACCGACCTGGCCTGTTGGTTGCGCGCATGCCTCCGCAGGCCCCGTGAAGACTGTCCCAAGTACTGCGCGCCCCTTCACCGATCGAGCACCGAGCTGCCGCAGCGTCGCCGCCCCGTGGTTCTCTCTGCAGCCGCATCGACCCATGTGCTACCTCTGCGTCGCCCCTTCGGACCGTAGTGATGCAGCCCGCGGTCTACTGCCGCCCTGAGGTCGTCCTCTCCAGGTCGTCCCCGTGGTCGCACTGCCCCCCGCGCTGCTGCTACATCGCCCCATCAGGTCGTAGCGAGCGTGGCACGCGGTCTTCGTCGCCACCCGAGGCCGTCCCCGCGGTTGCACTGACTCGCACGCCGCCGCTTTGTCGCCCCTTCGGGCCATCGCGCCGCGACACGCGGTCCACGCCGCCGTCCCGAGGTCTTCCCGCCGTCGCCCCGACCCGCCTGCTACCGTTGTGTTGCCCCTTAGGGCCGTAGCGCCGCGGCGCGCGGTCCACTCCGCTGTCCCCGCGCGTCGACTTCTCCGTGGCATGTGTCGCGCCGCCTCCCTAGGTGCGGGAACGTCACTGTCCGCACCGGTCTTCGTCACGCTGTCGGGTTCTTCCTCGCCTATTTCGAGCATCGCCGCCGTGATCCTAACCAGCCGCCGTCGTCGCCGTAAGGCCGCCGTCGCCGCTCTTCTTCGATGTTGCTGCAGCTTGCTCACCTGAGCCGTGCCGCCAGTCCACCCCCTTCTTCTTCGTCCAGCACCAGCTCATCACCAGTGTCGTCGTCGTCTACCCCGACCACTTAATCTACTCCGACCACCGCGGGTGACACCGGTCCTCGCCGGTTTGCGCCACAACTGTCATCGAGTCCTTCTCTGCTAGCCTCCTCGACATGGCGTACAAGTTGTGTGCATGTCCCCGTCTACGCATGCCCGGTGCTGGTAACACCGTCGCGTGCCTTCGTCCCCGGTGTGTTCCTAGGTGTGGCAAGCCTAGAGTGACGCATTGTCAACATCGACTTCGTCCGTCTACGCATGCACGGTGCTGGCAACACTGACGCGTGCCTTTGTCTACGACGTGTCCCCGGGTTTGGCAATCCCGTCGCGACGCGTCTCAACTACGTCTTTTTCCCGGCGCACCACTACTTCGACAACACTGCGCCCATGACTAACTCGGCGCCTCCTTGCGCCCGCGGCTCCTCAGCAACTACCTCGACACCGGCTACCCCGACTCGACATCGACCACTACGTTCTTCGCACGGCTACCTCGACCATGGCTACACCACCCTACGCTCTCGGCTATCTCGATATCGGTACAAAGGGCTACCGCCTTGCTTGAGCAACCTTGTCGGTTTCTACTCCAGCCACACCTTCCGTGACGCATCGACCGTTTCGACTGTGGGGGGATGTCCGTCAGCTTGCCTTCGGATTCTTCTCCAATCTCATCGTCTGCGTCGCTATCGTTGTGACTGCGGGGGAATATTGAGTATCGTGATTGTATTGAAAACATAGGATAGACTAGGAAATATTCTGTCTTGTCTTGTACTCCAAATAGATCATATATTCCTATATATATGCCCACGACGCTCAAGCAATACATCAACAATTCCATCCAATCCCTCTTTCCCTTTTAACACCGGCCACTTGCTGGAGCGCGTTGCCGGCGGAAGCCTCTCCGTCTGCGTTCCCGGCGTCACCACCGTTACTCCAGATGCTGATCTTGGGCTGCATGCCGTAGACTGCCCCAGCGTTGATGCGAGCCATCTCCGTGTACATGCCGCCGTCGATCATGAGGTAGTCTCTGAGAGCGTGGTAGTTGCCGCCGAGCGCCTCGATCGAGCATGGACGCCACGTACTCGGTCTTGGCCTTGCCCAGCAGAGCAACGGACTCCGCCTCCTTCTGCTTGGCATAGAGCTTGGCGTCCTCGGCCATCTTCTGCTCGAAGAACTTGGCGTCGGCCTGCGCCTTGCGCGCCTCCGCCGTCCTCATCTGCTCAAACAGGGCCGCCTCAGCTGCCTTGTCTGCCGTAGAACAGTGCGTTTGATTCTTGAACCTACAAGCATGCATGAGAATATACATGAGATTGGTCATGGATGGATCTTACACTATGAGAAGATGTATGGCATGTTTTTTTTGAAAGTTGATGTATGGCATGTGACGTACCTTTGTCTCGTACTGCACGATGGCCTTGCTGAGCTGTTCGGCCTTTAGCTTCTCGGTCTGGCGCATGGCGTTTTTGCGCTCGACCTCCATCTGGAGCTCGGCCTCGCGGATGGCGACAGCCTTGGCCGCCTCAACCTCGGCCACCTTGGCCTGCTTGTCCCACCCGGCCTTCTTCATGGCGAGGTCGGCCTTGGCCGCGGCGATGTCGGCCTCCCTTGCGTTCTCGAACACCTGCACCTCGGCCTTCACCTTGGCCTCCTCCTTGAGCCCCTGACCCATCTGCCGCACCGACAGCACCTTGGTCTCGGCGTCCACCTTGGCGGCGTTCTGCCGGGTCAGTCCCTCCCTCTCCTTGGCGCCCACCTCTCCCTTCATCCGGGCCTCCGCCACGTCCACCTTGGCCTGGTTGGCCGCGTCCTGCTGCGTCTTCTGGCCGAGGTAGGAGAAGTACTCGTGCCCCGGCACGTCCACCAGCTGCTTCACATTGGCGTTGTAGATGAAGAGCCCGAACTGCTTGAGCTCCAGCTGCACCTTGTCGAAGACCTTCTCCTTGAAGGTCTTGGTCCCCTTGAAGATCTCCTCCATGGTGAATTCGGCGGCGAGCACGCGGGTCTCGCCCTCGATGACCTCCTTGACGAGCTCATGGACGTGGCTGTTGGTGTGATGCAGCGGGGCGATGAGCTTGGCGTAGAGCAGGAGCTGCGCCGCGAGGTCCTTCTTGTCGGCCTCGTCGTCGCCGATGGCGCTGATCTTGGGGCCGATGGTGAAGACAGCGGGGAGGATGAAGGGCAGCTTCTCGGCGCTCATGGCGTGCACCTCGAACTCGTAGTTGACCGGCGAGATGCAGAACTTCTTGCATTGCTGCCCGACGAACACCCAGGCCTTCTTGGCGAGCTTCACGTCGTCGATGCCCCAGCCGGTGATGGCCAGGTACTCCGACGCGTCGGCGACATGAAAGCTAGCCATATTCTACCTCCTCGATCGGCGGATCTCTAGCTAGCTAGCCTACAACTTTTTTGATGGAATCGATCTGTCTTGGGAGTGTCTATTTGACGTTTGACTGAAAATCAATTGAGCATCAGTCAAAGTTTTTCAAGCAAGAACGTCACTTGTATGTATTTGTGTGTCCATTTTTTGTGTATCTCCGCTGTATGTATGTCAACGCTAAAAGACCAATCCTAATCGGGTTGGAACTGGACCCGGTTTCAAACGTATGTGAGCTAAAACTATCACAATACTATAGCCTAAATAAAAAGCCTGCTGATCCATCAGCGTACCCTCTATAGGTCTGGCATCAACGTACAGTTCACTTACAGTCATTTGGGAGAAAAATACTGTGATAATTAGACTGCCGTTACAGTCTGCTGGTAACTTGCAGTCTACTTATAGTGATATCTTAAAGAGTTAAAGTCTGGATACACAAAACTTACAGTCAGATTAGCACTGCAACTTCTAAAATTACAGTGTATTTATGCATATCTTACACTCATACTGTGTGATTATTACAGTGACATTATGACTGGAACTTGTCGAGTCTCAAAGACATCCGTTTGCAGCCCTGAGTCATGAGTTGGTATGTATGTACGCGGATTGGACTGGACCCATTTGCATTCATGACAAGCAGGTGAAAAACCTTGAAATTACAGTAAGAAAACCTTGCAAGTATAGTACCTCGTGTCATCTACGGATTATAGAGACACAACTGAACCATATCATACAGATGACTACATACTGAACCAACATACACAGTGCTCTATCCATAGTGTGAAAAAGTAGTTCAACGTCTCTCTAATGCAAAAAAAAGCCTTCTTCTCCATCATTGTTAATTCGCAGTCTGAAGAAAAAAGGATCAAACAAGAGATTAGACCAATCATCAAGATGTACAACACAAAGGGAAGCAATTAACACTGAGCCAAAAAGCTGAAAGTACATAGTACAAGAGATAGTGAATGATGTAGACGAATACAGTAAATTAGGCAACCTCGAGCCAAAAGTACAACTAAAAAAAGTCTGGAAATCATGAACCTCTTTACTGTAAATTCAAAGTATAAAAAACCAGAAATGCTTACATCATCAAAGAAATCAGTAACAAGAAGTCTAGAACTTATCCACCCTATTAACAAAAAAACAAACTTTCATCTTTTGCATGTTGTATTCAGGGCCACAACATTAATCCGTATGTGGTCGCTACTCACTCCGACGGAGGCCAGGGAGCGTTTGGTTACTGGGTCTATCCGATGGGAGATGGTAGCACGGGGTATCTTCAACCGGTTTGGATGGCGGTCATGTAATATGATAGGACAATAGTTTCCGTTCTTACCTTGATCCATTGGTTGAGGATTCGTCAGTTTTCTTGCAGCCTGATGAGCACTTTTTGATTTATTGAGACTATGTAATCACAACTTGGTTGGACTACTACAACCTTTAATAAAGTGGCTGCATGCATTGTAAGATGCAGAGGCCGGGGGACACCCTCCTTTTCGAAGAAAAAAAGAACTTATCCACCCTGTTGAACCCGCTGAAAAACTTATCATTGGCATACTTCGTCCTTAAGTTGGGACTGTCAGCGCTTGAAAAATGGTTAACAACTTGAGTCCTTGCAGTCTGCACTTCCATAAACTTGAATGTAAATACACCACAATTGTGTGCATGGTTTCACATGAATAAAGGAAGCAAACAAACAAAATAAGATACCAACAAAATCAAGAACATAATATAAGGGGGTCAGCCATACTAAAAAACAAATTACCTATTGGTCTGGTTGGGAACAACTATAGGTAGATAACGTCAATTTTTTCAAAATTCATTTGTTTCCTCAACATGGGAGTAATAAAAGCATCCCAGAATCGAATAAAAGAAAATACATGAGATAAATCTTAAAAGATAACAGAATAGTGCCTTCAAAAGGGAAACAAATTGATTAAAAATGTACTAGCTGCAAGTGAAATTTAGAACATCAAAAGCTGGATCAAGGAAGGCAAAGGCTCTTCCATTCAAACAAACGAAGAAAGAAAACCAATGCTTTTGAACAGTTACCGGGAAGTACATCTGCAACAAGGAATAATAACACGAAGAAAAATATCTAGAGGAAATGAGAAATAAAAAGAAATGGAAAAGACAAACACCGAAAAAGAAGGCAGAAATTAAAGTACTTGCATGGAGGAAATGAGAAATAAAAAGAAAGGGCAAAGACAAACACCAACAGAGAACCATGGAGTCAGAAATCCTTCAATTCCAATTGGGGCAAAGAGAAACCATCCACAGGTCGGAAATCTTTCAATTCCAAGATCTCTGCTCATGACTAGTTAATTTCTTTGAGATCTAGAGCCTGTCAAATCACAAGAAAGAAAAGCAGAGATCACAAATTCTTTCCATTTGACAGTGTATTGCACAGAGCACTCTAGTTAAAATCAAAGAAACTGGTCATTTTTGTTTCAAAAGCACCAGGGCAAAAGAAACTAAAATTTACGGTAGCAAAAAATACTGAAATTACTATTACCAAGTTGCTAAAATTACTAGAGAGCAGAAATTCATGTGCACAACAAAGTTTCTGACATAAAGGTAGATTCAGTATATATTGATAGCGTGAATAGATGCAACACTACCCAACAGAGACACTGTGATTTACAGTCTAATTACCACTGTAATTGCACTGACTGCAAATACAATAAATATTCTAGTAAATATTGTACTGTGATTACCCATGGAAATTACACTGTAACAACATTGTAAAATATAGAGAAATTGCATTGTAATTACTGAAATAGCAGTGCGATTTACAGTGTAATTACCATGAAAATTACACTGTAATTACACTGCGATTACAACTACACTGTAAGAACATTATAATTAGAATACGATTACTCTGCAATTTCAGAGGAAATTAGACTGTAATTAAAATGAAATTACAATCTTGAAACTGCTGTAAACTTAGATGCAACACTACCCAAAACATAGAAAAAAGTTTATAAAATGGATGCAAATACTACCCAACAAAGACAAACCACGAAGAAAAAAGATCTAAAATGCTTGCAGACCCAACATAGGAAAAAAAACTTTAATTGCATTGAAAACTTCATTGTGATCTAGTCTAATTAACCTGAAAAGGCACTATAATAACCTGAAATTACATTATAATTGCAGTGACTGTAAACCAAAAATCATAGAAGTTGCAACAAAAATTGCACTGTGGTTACCTCTGGAAATTACACTGAAATCACAATGTCACTACTCTGTGATTTCAACGGAAATTACACTATAACTAAAATGAAATTACAGTTAAGAACTTGTTGTAACTTAGATGCTACTACTACCTAAAAATGCACACCCCTGCATCTAACAACAAAAAACGTCAGCAGAATCAAACGCCCAGGCTAGCAGAAAGAAAATCGACAGGGGAACCGTATCCACTGTTACATCCATGCACCTACCACTGCAACTGCAAATAGAATTGCCAAAATCCACCTCTACGACCTACATCTACACCAAAACACAAGGGGAATCCAATCAAACCACAAGATCTAGAAGAAATTCTACGGGGGAAAGGAGAAGACCAGGATAACCAACTGAAACCACACGACACTGGAGCAGAAATCAAGCTGAAAAAGAGGAGGAGGAGATCGGAATCACCATGGATGACGAGGAAATCACCAAGAATCGCCTCCCTCTCTCAGCTTTAACTCTCACCAAGAAATGAGAAAGGACAAGAATTAAAACTAAAAAAAAAGACAAGAAGAGAGCCAGGCGATGGGCGGTAACGGGCTGGCTGGGAAACGAAAGCGCGCCCGGTAATAAACAGAAAAAAGCCTGAAAAGGCCAGCTCCCAGCACGAATCTCGGCACGAGATCAAACGGCCAAAAATTCGAGTGAAAACCAATTGTAAATCACTCGATGTAAATTAGCAAAACCGTCTGTCTTACGAAAAAGAACCAATCTGTAGCCGACATATATATGACCGGGACAGGAGGCGGTTGGCTTGTCGTGGATGTAGAGTCCGCTCTACAACGAACTTCCAAGAAACCTGGAACCGAACGACTGGACATCGTGTGGTTTCTTGAAAACCAGAAAATAACTCAATCAGAGTCCATTTAAATAGGGATATCATGTTCGCTTCGTAGCAGACCGAAGCCCTCATATTGGCCCAACGATTAAACTTACAAAAAATATACAATGTGTATGAAAAATGTTGATCATGTATATAAAAAATGTTAAACATGTATGACAAAATGTTGATCATGTAGTTCAAGATGTTAAACGTGTAATTTTTTTGATCATGTGTTGAAGTTTTATGTAAAGACAAATAAACACTTATCTTCACACACAATGAACATTTTCTAAATAACTTTTATATACATGTTAGCATTTTTTAGTATGGATTTAATTTTTAAAGTATATTACTTTTGGTGTATCTTGTATGTCGTATACATAAGGAACATTTTTAATACATGTTTAACATTTTAAAAATACATCTTCAACAATATTTTAATATAAACAAAAGAAAAACGAACAAATCCAATGAAAACTGAAAAACAAACAAAGGAAACAAAATAAAAAAGAAAGGGATAAAAACCAAAGAAAATCACTGCAAAAAAAGGAAGCGGTGAAAACCAAAAAGGAAACAAAAAATAGGAATATCGGTGAAAATGAAGAACAAAACGAAATAAAATTGCGGAAAAAGAAGAAGAAAGAAAATATAAAAACCAGTGAAAACCAAGAAAGAGACAGAAGCCAATCAAATCAAAGCAGACAAAGAAAAAAGATAGAAAAGAAGAAGTAAACAAAAAAAAGCTGGTAAAGAAATAAAAAAACAATGAAAAACAAAGAGAGGCAAAAAAAAAAACCTACAAGAAGAACAGAGAAACGGAAAAGGTAAAAAAACACATTCAAACACACAACCAGCTTAAGAACGAGCCTAAGAAATGCGCCTATCCAGTACTGTACGGGCGAACGGAACATTTAAACGAGGCGGAAGGAACTCTCGTTATTAGCGAGAGATATATAGTTCTCGTGGTTTCCTACTTGGCGCCTATTCGCCAAATAGTTCGTTAACCGTAGCGCGGCCCACCCTCGTTTTTTATGGGCCCGCCCATGTAAACTTCAGTTTTCTCTACAGTTTTCGGAAGCTTCTATTTGCTTCACGTTTGCTTTTCCCTTTTTTAAAAATTTTTGCTCGTTTTTACCTCAGTTGTTGTTTAGTTTTTTCCTTTGTCAATTTTTTTAAATTTTGCTCGTTTTTACCTCATTTATTGTTAAATTTCCCCCTTTTTAATCTTGCTTGTTTTTACCTAAGATTTTGCTTGTTTTTTTCCTTTATCATTTTTTTAAAATTTCATGAACATTTTTAAATACGGGATTTTTTCAGAAATTGTTTATTATGTAAAAAAAATCAAGAACTTTTAAAATCCCTGATTTTTTCTAAATGTGTCAACTTTTTCATATTCGCAAAAGTTTTCAAATTCGTGAAATTTTCTTAAAACCACAAAGTTTTTCGAATATCGTCATTTTTCTACAAAATTCGTTAGCCAGAAAAAAAACAGGAGGAAAAATACTAGTGATCCAACCGTCAAATCCTATTTGAAGCAAATAGGCACGCTTTCGCCCAGGGAGCAAAACCAAATGGTCCGGGTGTGCTAGCCGATTTTAGCTACCGTACATCTATATCTACTAGGAGAACCCCGTGCGTTGTCACGGGTCAACAAATGGATCTATTAGGATTCTTTTCATTTCACCCCTTTGATCCTTGTGTTATTATTTTCTCCCGTTCTGTTTAGTTTTCATATAAGTTTTGTCTAAAGTCAAAGTATCTCTAATATGTCCAAACTTATAGGACAAAGTATTGACATTCAGAATACCAAATCAATATCATTAGATTCATTATGCAATGTAGTTTCATATATATGGTATCGTACTTGTTGAATTTTTTAATATAAATTTGGCCAAACATTACAAATTTGACTTGACAAAAATCTTATACATGGAATAAAAAGGACCGTTGTGAGTACTTCATTATGTTGCCACTCCACTCAAAATCCGGCTGGTGTTTCCTCCAAGTCTATCAAATTGTCGAGTCCCGTCATCCCTAGCTCATGGACTAACATATGAATAGAAGCCACTTGGCTTCAGCTTTGCATTGTCACCCAACTCAAAATTCGCATATGTTTTCTCCAAGTCCACCAAACTATCATAGGCATTCCATCACACCTACCTTTGAACGTTTTCCAACATTTGTCATCCACTACCTCATAAAAGTTCTCACAAATTAAACAAGTTTCCCCATACAATTTTGCAATGTTATACCACATCAAAATCCTCAATTGCTCTCATTTTACTTTTTTAAGCATTGCATACAAAGGAAAATAGCTAGAATCATATATCATATGCACATGATGATCAAGGTGTAGCACTTCTATTCTCGAATTAGCTATTATAAAAAACTATTTGTTTCCACTTTTGTCACTTACCAATCACATGAAACAAGTCTTCTCACTTAAATTGATGACTCGTGCAACATATTTGTATCTTTTTATGTAAACAATTGCATGCATCGTCGTCCCTCTAGCTGTCTACTATGATAGGACTTAATGACAGAGTATCCAGTCACTAGTTCCCTATTGCTCTCACATGCTTATCTTCCTTTGCCTTCCCGTTGACACCCCAACTTTCCCTAAGTAGGAGATATGTACAATGTAAAATTCTTTCATAGAAAACATAATTGATGTGCATATTTTCTATCTCAACCATTTACAAACCCTCAAATGATTCTTCCTACTCCTACAACCTCGGTCAACAAGTGTAGCTCGGAAGACATGCCACCACACACATTACAGCCACGACACAATATGTATGCCCTAAACTAAGAGACAAAACCGTGTGCCAACTAACATTGGATGCCTCTGAAGACAAGACACCATGATGACTTCCCTAATCAGCACACAAGCCACCTATGTAAGCCTAAAAGAGAGGTCGGCGAGTAGGTAGCGGTACTTGGCCGGACTTGAGGAGGCACCATCTTGGATGCATGAGCGACGACGTACATAGAGCCCTTGAGGATCAACCTGGATAGCAATGAACACCAAAGGATCGCAACACAGGATCTCCATGTCATGTCTCCGTACACAATGCCCCCAACATATAGGAATGACATTGAGAACACCTCCATCGCCGATTCTAACCCGAACATAGGCTTTCGTCTGGAGACAACAACCAAACACCAATGCCAGGGGAGATATGCTAACACACCTCGGTGATGCCTCCAAGGAGAGGAACGACACCACCTTCGTCGTTGCCACTGGCACCGACCTAAGTCGGGCAAGACTTTCAACTCTAGCACCATATATCTGTTGGAAATATGCCCTAGAGGCAATAAATAAAGGGTTATTATTATATTTCCTTGTTCATGATAATTGTTCATTATCCATGCTAGAATTGTATTAATTGGAAACATGGATACATGTGTGGATACATAGACAAAACACTCTGTCCCTAGTATGCCTCTAGTGAACCAGCTCGTTGATCAAAGGATGGTTAAGGTTTCCTAGCCATGGACATGAGATGTCATTTGATAAAGGATCAAATCATTAGGAGAATGATGAGATGGACAAGACCCAAACTACAAACGTAGCATATGACCGTGTCAGTTTATTGCTACTATTTTCCATATGTCAAGTATATGTTCCTATGACCGTGAGATCATTTAACTCACTGACACCGGAGGAATGCCTTGTGTGTATCAAACGTCGCAACGTAACTGGGTGATTATAAAGGTGCTCTACAGGTATCTCCGAGGGTGTCTGTTGGGTTGGCATGGATCAAGACCGGGATTTGTTACTCCGTGTGACGGAGAGGTATCTCAGGGCCCACTCGGCAATACAACATCACAACAAGCCTTGCAAGCAATGTGACTAAGTGTTATCCACGGGATCTTGTATTGCAGAATGAGTAAAGAGACTTTCCAGTAACGAGGTTGAACTAGGTATGGAGATACCGACAATCAAATCTCGGGCAAGTAACATACCGAAGAACAAAGGGAACGTTATACAGGATTAACTGAATCCTTGACACAGAGGTTCGACCTATGAAGATCTTCATAGAATATGTAGGAACCAATGTGGACGTCCAGGTCCCGCCATTGGTTATTGACCGTAGAGGTGTCTCAGTCATGTTTACATAGTTCTCGAACCTCCAGGGTCTGCACACTTAAGGTTTGGTGATGTTTCGGTAGTATAGAGTTATGTATGATGGTGACCGAAGGTTGTTCAGCATCCCGGATGAGATTCCGAATGTCACTAGGAGCTCCGGAATGGTCCGGAGGTAAAGATTCATATATAGGATGTTCCAGTTTGGTCGCCGGAAAAGTTTCGGGCTCATCGGTAGTGTACCGGGAGTGCCGGTAGTGTACCGGGAGACCTCCGGGAGGGGTATTTCGACCCTAGAGGGTCCATGGGCTGTGGAAGAGTAATAACCAGCCCTTAGTGGGCTGGTGTAACAGCCACAAAAGGCCCATGGCGCCAGGAGGAAAAAGGCCTAAAGAAAAAGGTGGAAAAAGGGCCAATAGGGAGCAATCCTAGTCCAACTAGGATTGGAGGAGGAGTGGGACTCCTCCCCCTTGGCCGGCCGACTCCAAGAGGCCCTTGGCCTTGCGCCAAGGGCTGCCTCCCGTATCCTCCTATATATACTGGTGGAATAGAGGGGTTTTGCACAGAATTTACGGCCACGTGCTACCCGTTTTACCGGTGCTCCTCTAGATCGGTTTTCCGCAGTGCTTAGGCGAAGCCCTACCGGAATTGCTCCACCACCATCATCGGAGCACCGTCACGCTGCCGGTGAACTCTTCTTCCTCTCCACTTCCTCTTGCTGGATCAAGACGGTGGAGATCGTCATCAAGTTGCACGTGTGCTGAACGCAGAGGTGCCGTCCGTTCGGTACTAGATCGGAAGGATCGTGATCAAGGCCACGAGACGATCGTGATTGGATCACGGGACGGATCATGACGAGATCGCGGTACGGTTCGTGATTGGATCTCGGGACGGTTCGTGATTGGTTCACGGGACGGTTCGTGATTAGATCGCGGGATGCTCGGTGATTTGGATCGCGAAGAAGTTCGACTACACCAACCGCGTTTCTTAATGCTTCCCGCTTAGCGATCTACAAGGGTATGTAGATAAAATCCCCCTCTCGTAGATGCTCATCACCATGGATAGGTTTGCGTGTGCATAGGACATTTTTTGTTGCCCATGCAACGTTCCCCAACAGTGGTATCAGAGCTAGGTTGATGGTTTGATGAGATCTCGAGTAGAACACAAAAGGTTTGTGGGCGTTGATGCTTAGATTGCTTCCTCCCTTGGTCGGATTTTGGTTTAGCGGTATTGTGAGATTAAGCGGCCCGGACCAACATTACTTGTACGCTTACGAGAGACCGGTTCCCTCGACGCAACTTGTTGTTTAGATGGCTTGCGGGTGGCAGTTGCTCTCACTTTAGTTGGATCGGATCTGACAAAGGCGGTCCTTGAGAAGGTTGAAAAGCAAACTAGTGTATCACCGTTGTGGTTTATGCGTAGGTGAGAAATGTTCTTGCTAGATACCCGTAGCAGCCACATAAAACTTGCAACAACAATTAGAGGACGTCTAACTTGTTTTTGCAGGGTATGCTATGATTTGATATGGCCAATTACATGATGTGATATATGTGATGTATGAGATGATCATGTGATGTATAGAATTTCACGACTTGCACGTCGTTGAGTACGGCAACCGGCAGGAGCCATAGGGTTGTCTTTAATTATTGTATGACCTACGTGTCAATCATTAAGCGCTATGTAATGCTTTACTTTATCGCTAAGTAGTAGCAATAGAAGTAGAAGCAGGGCTGGCGCCACAACCCCTATGGCAGCACATTGATGGAGATCAAGATGATGGAGATCATGGTGTCATGCCGGTGACGATGGAGATCATGCAGGTGCTTTGAAGATGGGGAGCTTAAGCACAAGATCATGGCCATATCATGTCACTTATGAATTGCATGTGATGTTAATCCTTTTATGCACCTTGTTTTGCTTAGTACGGCGGTAGCATTATAAGGTGATCCCTCACTTCAATTTCAAGATGAACCATGTTCTCCCCGAGTGTGCACCGTTGCGAAAGTTTGTCGTGTCGAGACACCACGTGATGATCGGGTGTGATAGACTCTACGTTCACATACAATGGGTGCAAGCCAGTGTTGCACACTCAGAACACTCGGGTTAAACTTGACGAGCCTAGCATGTATAGACATGGCCTCGGAACACAAGAGACCGAAAGGTCGAGCATGAGTCATATAGTAGATATGATCAACATAATGATGTTCACCATTGAAGCTACCTCAACTCACGTGATGATCGGACTTGAGTTGGTGAATTTGGATCATGTAACACTCAGATGACCTGAGGGATGTCAATTTGAGTGGGAGCTTTAGTAATTTGATTAACTAAACTCATTATCTTGAACAATAGTCTTAGTAACCTTTGCATATTTATGTTGTAGATCAATGGCTCGCGCAGTAGCACCCCTGAATTTTAATGCGTTCCTAGAGAAAGCTAAGATGAAAGATGATGGAAGTAACTTTGTTGACTGGGCCCGTAATCTGAGGATTATCCTCACGGATTCCCAGAAACTATACGTCCTTGATGCACCGCTTGGTGATAAACCCGTATACATGTCATCCGAAGACGTTAAGAACGTTTGGGAGACACGTATTGGAGATTACTCGATAGTTCAATGTGCAATTTTGTATGGCTTAGAACCGGGACTTCAAAGACGTTTTGAACATCATGGACCATATGAGATGTTCCAGGAGTTGAAGTTTATCTTTGAGAAGAATGCCCGGATCGAGAGGTATGAAACCTCTGGTAAGTTCTATGCTTGCAAAATGAAGGAGAACGGGTCTATCAGTGAACATATACTCAGAATGTCTGGGTACTCGATTCGTTTGGCGGAGTTGGGAATTGAAATTCCGCCAGAGGCCATCACTGATAGAGTTCTTCAATCGTTGCCACCTAGCTACAAAAGCTTTGTGATGAACTATAACATGCACGGGATGAACAAGTCAGTCGTCGAGCTGTTTGCGATGCTTAAGGTCGCTGAGTCTGAAATCCAGAAAGAACATCAAGTGTTGATGGTCAATAAAACCACTAGTTTCAAGAAGAATGGCAAGGGCAACGGCAAGGGCAAGAAGGGTAAAACCAAGAAGGATGGCAAAGCAGTTGCTACTCCTATAAACAAGCCTAAGCATGGACCTAAGCCAGAAACTGAGTGCTTTCATTGCAAGGGAACTGGTCACTCGAAGCGGAACTGCCCCAAGTACCTGGCTGACAAGAAGGCGGCCAATGACAAACAAGGTATATATGATATAAATGTTATTGATGTGTACCTTACTAGCTCTCGTAGTAGTGCCTGGGTATTTGATACCGGTTCGGTTGCTCACATTTGCAACTCAAAGTAGGAACTACGGAATAAGCGGAGGCTAGCAAAGGACGAAGTGACGATGCGCGTGGGAAATGGTTCCAAGGTTGATGTGATCGCCGTCGGCACGCTCTCTCTTCGATTATCATCAGGATTAGTGATGAACCTGAATAATTGTTATTTAGTGCCTGCTTTAAGCATGAACATTATATCTGGATCTTGTTTATTGCGAGACGGTTACTCATTTAAATCAGAGAGTAAAGGTTGTTCTATTTACATGAGTAATATCTTTTATGGTCATGCACCCAATGTGAGGGGTTTATTCATATTGAATCTTGATAGTGATGACACACATGTTCATAACATTGATGCGAAAAGATGTAGAGTTGATAATGATAGTACCACTTTCTTGTGGCACCGCCGTTTAGGTCATATTGGTGTAAAATGCACGAGGAAGCTCCATGCTGATGGACTTTTAGAGTCACTTGATTTCGAATCACTTGACATGTGTGAACCATGCGTCATGGGCAAGATGACTAAAACGCCGTTCTCTGGAACAATGGAATGGGCGAGTGACTTATTGGAAATCATACATACTGATGTGTGCGGTCCAATGAATGTTACAGCGCGTGGTGGATATCGTTATTTTCTCACCTTCACTGATGACTTAAGTAGATATGGGTATATTTACTTAATGAAACACAAGTCTGAAACATTTGAAAAGTTCAAGCAATTTCAGAGTGAAGCTGAGAATCATCGTAACAAGAAGATTAAATTCCTACGATCTGATCGAGGAGGTGAATATCTGAGTTATGAGTTTGGCAGTCACTTAAGACAATGTGGAATTCTTTCACAGTTGACACCGCCCGGAACACCACAGCGTAATGGTGTGTCCGAACGTTGTAATCGTACCTTATTTGATATGGTGCGTTCTATGATGTCTCTTGCTGATTTGCCACTATTGTTTTGGGGTTATGCATTAGAGGCAGCTGCATTCACTTTAAATAGGGCACCATCGAAATCCGTTGAGACGACGCCATATGAACTGTGGTTTGGCAAGAGGCCAAAGTTGTCGTTTCTTAAAGTTTGGGGATTGATGCTTATGTCAAAAAGCTTCAGCCTGAAAAGCTGGAACCCAAAGCGGAGAAATGCGTCTTCATAGCATACCCGAAAGAGACAGTCGGGTATACCTTCTATCTCAGATCCAAGGGCAAAGTGTTTGTCGCTAAGAACGGAACATTTCTTGAGAAAGAGTTTCTCTCGAAAGAATTGAGTGGGAGGAAAATAGAGGTTGATGAGGTTGTTGAACCTTTACTTCAACCAGAGAGTAGCGCAGCGCAGAAAGTTGTTTCTGTGGAGCCTACGACTGTTGGAGAGGAAGTTAATGATGATGATCATGAAGCTTCGAATCAAGTTTCTGTTGAACCTCGTAGGTCGACAAGGACGCGTACTACTCCTGAGTGGTACGGTAACCCTGTCTTGAAGGTCATGTTGTTGGACAACAATGAACCTATGAGCTATGAAGGAGCAGTGATGGGCCCGGATTCCGAGAAATGGTTAGAGGCCATGAAATCCGAGATGGGATCCATGTATGAAAACAAAGTGTGGACTTTGGAAGTATTACCTGAAGGGCGTAAGGCCATTCAGAATAAATGGATCTTTAAGAAGAAGATAGACGCGGACGGTAATGTCACCGTCTATAAAGCTTGACTTGTGGCAAAGGGTTTTTCGCAAGTTCAAGGAGTTGACTATGATGAGACCTTCTCACCCGTAGCGATGCTTATGTCTGTCAGAATCATGTTAGCAATAGCTGCTTATTTCGACTATGAAATTTGGCAGATGGATGTCAAAACAACGTTCCTCAACGGTTTCCTTGAGGAAGAGTTGTATATGATGCAACCAGAAGGTTTTGTCGATTCAGAGAATGCTGACAAAGTTTGCAAACTCCAGCGATCCATTTATGGGCTGGTGCAAGCATCTCGGAGTTGGAATAAGCGCTTTGATGAGGTGATCAAAGCGTTTGGGTTTATACAAGTTTATGGAGAAGCTTCTATTTACAAGAAAGTGAGTGGGAGCTCTATAGCGTTTCTAATATTATATGTGGATGACATATTGCTGATTGGAAACAATATAGAATTGCTGGAAAGCGTGAAGGAATATTTGAACAAGAGTTTTTCAATGAAGGACCTAGGAGAAGCTGCTTTCATATTAGGCATTAAGATCTATAGAGATACATCGAGACACTTAATAGCACTTTCACAGAGCACATACCTTGATAAAGTTTTGAAGAAGTTCAAAATGGAACAATCCAAGAAGGGGTTCTTGCCTGTGTTACAAGGTGTGAAGTTGAGTAAGACTCAATGCCCAGTGACTGCAGAAGATAAAGAAAAGATGAGTGTCATCCCCTATGCTTCAGCCATAGGCTCTATCATGTATGCAATGCTGTGCACAAGACCCGATGTCAGCCTTGCCATAAGTATGGCTGGAAGGTTTCAAAGTGATCCTTGAATGGAGCACTGGCAAGCGGTCAAGAATATCCTGAAGTACCTGAAAAGGACTAAGGAAATGTTTCTCGTTTATGGAGGTGATGAAGAGCTCGTCGTAAAGGGTTACGTCGATGCAATCTTTGACACTGATCCGGACGACTCTAAGTCGCAAACGGGATACATATTTATTGTTAACGGGGGAGCTATAAGCTGGTGCAGTTTCCAAGCAAAGCGTGGTAGCTGATTCTACATGCGAAGTGGAGTACATCGCAGCCTCGGAGGCGGCGAAGGAAGGTGTCTGGATGAAGCAGTTCATGACAGATCTTGGAGTAGTGCCCAGTGCACTGGATCCAATGAGGCTGTTCTGTGACAACACTCGCGCCATTGCTCTAGCCAAGGAACCAAGGTTTCACAAGAGGACCAGACATATAAAGTGACGCTTCAACTCCATCTGATATTACATCGAGGAGAAGGACATAAATATTTGAAAAGTGCACACGGATCTGAATGTTGCAGACCCATTGACTAAGCCTCTTCCAAGGGCTAAACATGATCAACACTAGAACTGCATGGGTGTTCGATTCATTACAATGTAAATCACATAGTGATGTGAGCTAGATTATTGACATAGAGGTTCGACCGATGAAGATCTTCGTAGAATATGTAGGAACCAATGTGGACGTCCAGGTCCCGCCATTGGTTATTGACCGTAGAGGTGTCTCGGACATGTCTACATAGTTCTCGAACCCGCAGGGTCTGCACACTTAAGGTTTGGTGACGTTTCGGTAGTATAGAGTTATGTATGGTGGTGACCGAAGGTTGTTCGGAGTCCCGGATGAGATCCCGGACATCACTAGGAGCTCCGGAATGGTCTGGAGGTAAAGATTCATATATAGGATGTCCCAGTTTGGTCGCCAAAAAAGTTTCGTGCTCATCGGTAGTGTACCGGGAGTGCCGGTAGTGTACCGGGAGACCTCCGGGAGGGGTATTTCGACCCTAGAGGGTCCATGGGCTGTGGAACAGTAATAACCAGACCTTAGTGGGCTGTTGGAATAGCCGCAAAAGGCCCATGGCGCCAGGAGGAAGAAGGCCTAAAGAAAAAAGTGGAAAAAGGGCCAATAGGGAGCAATCCTAGTCCAACTAGGATTGGAGGAGGAGTGGGATTCCTCCCCCTTGGCCGGCCGACTCCAAGAGGCCCTTGGACTTGTGCCAAGGTCTGCCTCCCCTCTCCTCCTATATATACTGGTGGAATAGAGGGGTTTTGCACAGAATTTACGGCCACGTGCTACCCATTTCACCGGTGCTCCTTGTGACATCCCAAGTCATGTCCCTTCCTTTTATGGCTTGTAACCGGATGTATGAACCTTATGTCATGATTTTTGAGTGGAGTTGCACCTTGTCATTCTTGTGTTGGTGGCATTTTTGCATCATCATCATCATCATCATCATCATCATCATCATCATTTCATCTTGCATCTTCTCTTCATCTTGCTTGTGGTTTCCCTGTGTTTGTTGTGGTGTAATGTTGTGAGTGTTCGGTGTTGTTGTTGTGAGTGTGGGGGCAAGGAGGTGGTCTCCTTCTCTTCCTCTTCCCCTCTCTTTTCTTCTCCTACAAACCCCCCTTATATGCTTTAAAACCCTATGTGTTTTATGATCAGATTTAAGTGTTGTTAAAATCTTTTAAAAATGTTCATGAGATGGCCCTAGGGTTCTTATGAATATTAAGAGTGTTGCTTTCATATTTGAATAAGGTTGGATTTTAAAATTTACCAAAACAGGGGCTGTTTTATTAATAAATAAAATATTGTCTTGTCATATAATTCCATTTAACATTTTTGCAAAAACAGGAGTTTATTTGTCCTTCACAAAACTATTTTTGTTTTTCTTTTAAACTCTTTTATTTGCTCTAGACAATATTTCCTTGTGGCAGTTTTTGTTTAAAGGAAAGATTTTCTGGTGTGAGAGGGAGAGTGAGTGAGTGGGCCTTCCGTCCCAGCGGCCCACGAGCCCAGCCGAGGTAACAGTGACCTGCCCCGTCTCTGCTTCCGTCAGGGTAGAGAGGTTCAGGAAGAGAGAGGGGCCGGCGTTGCACGGACGTCGAGACACCGTTAGGGCGCGGGGTCCGGTATATAGCTGTCCGCGCGGATCCCGATGTGTTCCTCTTCCCCTTCCTCCTCCTTTCTCCCTCGCACCGCCGCTCCTTCCCCATCTTCTTCCCCTTCTTCTTCCTGTCGAGAGAGGGTTTAGTTAGATGCAGTAGTTGCAGGGTGGAGCGACAGAGAAGGGGCTCGTCGCCGGCGCCTTCCTCCGTCATCGTAGGATCCTCACCGTCATGTCCAAGGCCGAGCTGGTGATGCCCGCGTCCCGTTCCCGGCGCTAGGGATGCGAACGAGCCCTCGCATCGACGCCTTCTTCCTCCGGTGCTAAAGCTACGCCCGAGATCGCCTTCTTCCTCCCCTGTTGAGTCTTCTTCCTCCCCTTCGATTCCGGTGTTCCAGCGACCCTAGGTGAGCAACCGATGCGCCCCGAGCCCTTGTTTGCCTTTTGCGTCCTGTGCGCATAGATCGAGTGCCGAAGCTCCCAGCTCCAACATGGCGACGGGCGCGTGTGCCCCGCGGCTCCGGTGTGTGCGCTTGGTGCCCGAGGGGTAGCCCTGTGACCCGCCGTTCCATCCCGTGCAAAGATCCGAGCTTTTGTGAGTGTGGTGCTCGCCCTGCCCGTGCCCCCCGCCCACGCCGTGCTCTGTCTGCTTCGTCAGTCAGTGCGGCGGTTCGTCAGGTTCAGCGTGTGTGTGCGTGTATAAGAGCAATACCTCCCCTATACTAGTATCAATCGAACGCATAGCTCAGTGGTGACCGGCTCGGCGGGCGACCACAAGGTCCGGGGTTCGATCCCCAGTGCCCCGCCGTTTTCTTTTTTTCGATTGGCTAGTGTGCGTGTCCGCTGTTCGGATCCGGTGCGGGATCTGGATCTCGTGCACGTGTGTGCATGTGTGGAGTGCCAGGATCGGCTGTGGCGGCCAGATCCGAGTGCACTTGTGTGTGTGTGTGTGTGTTGCTGCTTGTGTGTGTATTATTTAGAGTGTATGTATGTATATATTAGCATGTGAGTGTATGTGTGCACCCACATAGTGTGTAAGTGAGTTGTGTGTGGTACATGTCACCTTGTTCATACATTTACACATATGTGTATTGTGTGTCCTAGTGTGTATGTGTGATATATGTGGTGGTGTGTGTATGTGTGTCTTGCACATACACACATATGTGCATGTGTGAGCCTAGGGTGTGTGAGTGTATGTGAGAGTGTGTGTGTGTGCATGTGCTTAGTGCATGCCCACACATGCTTGTGATGTGGTGTGTGTTCCTTAGTGTTGTGTTTGGTGCATGTTGTGTGGTGTGAGTGTATGTGCTTCTTGCACATACATACACATGTTTGTGTGTGTAGATGAGCTAGGGTGTGTGTGTGTTGTGTGTAGGTGTGTCTAGGTGCACCTACATATATGTGTTGTTGTGAGTGTGTGTGTATATGCACCCATGTGCATATACACACATGTTGTAGTGGGTGTGGTGTGCTTGTGCACATGCTCTTGTGGTGAGAGCATGGGTATATGATGTGTGTGATCCACTTACCCTCTCTTCCATGAGCATAGTAGCTCCATGTGTAGATTTACCTATTTGATCATATGAGCTTGATTGCTTCTCTAGCTAGTTTCAACCTTGTTTCTCATTGCCATGCCATGCTAACATGTTCATAGAGTGTTATTTGTGCATTTACAACTTGTATACATGGGTCCCATGTCAATTTTGTGCATTTCCTTCATGTCACTAAAGTGCCATAAGTCATACATGGGAGTAATGGTCAAATTTTGACCCCCACTTACCCCATCATGTTCCATGCAAGCATATAGATATGAGTAGTGATTTTGGGGTGTTTTCAACCCCTCTATGCACCTGTGAAGTCATATTTGACTTTGGGGCAAGTTGGCAAAAGTGCATTTTTAGGCTGTGATGCCCTTTTGTCCTTTTCATATGAATTAATCTATGCATGCTTTCGAGTTCTTGTCAACATGAGATTGCTAGCCAAAGTTGTTGTGAACAACCATGTATTTTTTTTATTTGTGCAAAGTTCCCAGATCAGTGCGAACCATGCTGTTAAGTTAGCTACTTTCTGTTTCTGTCCAGCTAGCCTGAAAAATGGCTAAGTGTGGAGAATCTGCTATTATTGTTTTACCTTGAAGATCAGGGTGTAGCTAGTGCTGTGTTGAGTATTTGACCATGCTCAGTGTTATGTATTTATAGTAGATATTGTCATATTCCATATTGTTAATTTTCATGCCATTTGGAGCTTCCTAGAACATTTAACCGGTGCTGTTAATTTTCTACTTTATAAACCCAGATTCCGGAAAACTGGAATTTTCACGAAGTCCCTAAAAAACTGTTTCATCATGCCAACTTGCTAGCTCCATGCATAGATATGTGTAGCTCTTTTTCTGATTGCATAGTTGGGTTATATGATGTGTGTGTTGAGTAGAATCTTTTAATGTCTTGTTTGTGGCTGTAGAGTTCCTGTAGCAATAGTTGTGGGCATTTCAACATGCTATGTTGCTGTTTTGTGGCAGATTGAGTGCTATGTTGTTTTGTGTGTTGTGGGAGCTATACTCCATGAAATGAATTGATTCTTGAGCCTAATATGATTGATTTCTCATCACATATCTAGTGGCTACCTTGGAATACCAAGATATAGCCCAGGTCTTTGGTGGTATTGTGTTTTGCCTCCGTTTCTTGTCGCGAGCGTATCTCGAGAACCGTAACTCTGTTTCTTATGATCTTTATATGCATTTTCATCGATTTTGCATGATGCATTCATTTCTGCCATGTTCATGCATGATAAGATAACTTAACAAGAAGTTCTGTCCAGATTCACTAAGTTACCAACTTTGCACGTGAAACATGAATAATTTGGATTGCCATGTATAATCCTTCATAAATGGTTCATGCATCATCTTGATTGTGCATTGCACCTTGTGTGGTTGTTTATTGTTGCTGTTTATCTTGGGTAGATGCGAGCGTTGAATCTGAGTACGAGGATCCAGGAGAGTACCACTACGAGGACCCAGCTACTTGTTACTCTGAGGAACCAACAGGCAAGATGATCATGCCCGGATTCTGTTACTATTCTTGCTTGCTAGATTTCCGCTCTTATCGTTACAATTGCGTTACCTACCCCTTGATATCAGCCTCCGAATTACCACGACAGCCTTAACCTCCACTACCCAGCAAACCTTGTTTGGCTAAGTTACCGCTGCTCAGCCCCTCTTATAGCGTTCTTAGTTGCAGGTGCAGGTTGTGCCATGTGATAACATGGAGTTGAATCTCATCTTAAAATTCTGTTATTTAAATTAATGCACCTCTATATCTTCGTATTGGTGGAAGGCTTGGCCTTTTTCTAAGTGTTTTGTTCCGCTGATACCGCCATAGTTCTTGGTTACCGTTGTTATGTTTTCCATATTTGCGCTCCTAACATGGCCGGGGTTATTATGGGGACCCCCTTGAATATTCGGTCGAGATTAAAACTTGTCTAGCAAGACCCAACATTGGTACTACATTTTCTAATAACTTAATAAAACTTGCATAGGGATTTGCAACCCCATGGATAATTAATCAACAACCCGGGCCGGTGCTCCTCATGAGTGTTGGTCCAAACTAGAGTCGTGTGCGGGGCCAACCCGGGGCAACTCGGGAGATCTCTATCAGGCCACCGTACGCTGCGCTCATCCGGTCGTGTCCCGAGAAGGAGATACGCGGCTCTTATCGGGTTCGTTGACACGTCGGGTGGTCTTGCTGGACTTGTTTTACCTTTATCGAACATCTTGCGTGTGGACTCTGACTTTCTTCGAGTTTACTCGAGGTGTTGGAATTCCTTTGGAATTCACCAATGATGATCGCGAGATCCGCGATCGAGGCTATTCCCGTGGAGTGTGGTTAATTTGGTAATGGATTAGTTGGAGCACCCCTGCAGGGTTAAATCTTTCGGAAAGCCGTGCCCGCGGTTATGTGGCAACTTGGATTATTGTTTAACACCCGGTTATAGTTAACTTGAAGTAAACTCTAATAAAATGAACCAACTGTGTGAGTAACCGTGATCATCTCTGCTCGTGATCATGAACCGGGAGAGAACATGGTGGGGTTATGCTTGACGTAAGTAAGTGTTCAGGATCTCTTAGAGATTATGTAGAAATCGAATGCTCATCGTAGGCCACTCATATTTAACTTATTTGTTCGTAAGTTAGCCACCATATATGCTTAGTGCTGCTGCAAACTCAACACTTAACCATTCCATACCCATTGGCTTGCATAGTCTTAGAACCCGGTGGCTTGATTTTGCTGAGTCCTCTGCGGCTCACAGTTTACTACAACAACTCCAGGTACAGGTGTTGATGAGCCGGTGCAGGATGATCTCACTCAGCTCCAGTGGGAGTATGACGAGGAACGTGGCAGGATGTATGTGACTTATCTGGACGAGTAGAGGACCTGGTCGTGATCTTTGGGATAGCTTGATAGTTTCATTTGCAACTGTTTCTCTTGCCATTTATTTTCGTCCGTAGCCGGACCCTGTTTTCAACATGATGCTAGGATTTGAGTGGATTGTAATTTAGCATGTGGCGAGTGTAAGCCAATCTTGTACACTCATCTCTTTCACTATTGTATGTTGCAATGTTACTATTCTTGCTAACGGCAAGATGCGCCTCTATCCTTTGCGGGGCCCTCTTGTCCCAAAACAGATAGGCACGCATCTTGGGCGTGGCAAGTTGGTATCAGAGCCATACGACCATAAGAGCCTTTGCTTGTTCGAAGTTCGCCGAGTTGTGTCTAGTAAAACTGTTTTGAGTCTAGTTATATCGGAGAGTAGGATTATTTTTACTCCTCTTGTATGCTCTGGTGAGGTTTCCGACTTAGGAATTTTCAATTCTACTCCTCTTCTCGCTCAAATTTTTTTTAGGATCACGTGGGTATTTTGGAGTCTATATGATGCCGATATGATAGGGTTCTGTCTTGGTGCCTCCTGTCTGACTTGATTTCTTCCGAGGAGTCGAGCTCCGAGGGACGTTGGCACATCGTTATCATTCAGATTCCATCATATCTCAGGACGGAGAATGTTCGGAATTGCTTCAATACTTATCGTGGTGAGATAAGGTCGGAGTCACCCAGTACTGGGGAGGCGTTCGGGGTACCACCATGGTTTAGTATCGTTGTGAGTTCGAGGATTCGAGATTAGATGAGTTTGCGGAACATCTTGAATTATGGTGTGGAAGGTTGCGGATGCAGTTGCAGCTGATTGCCTAGGGCAGGTTCCTGATTCCGCAACCCGAATCGCATAAACAAGAAAGTTTTCGAAAGTTCATAGGTGGGAAATCTTGTAGTCACCTAGGATCATCTTCTCCAGATGTATCGGGCATGTACATTGTTCCGAGCGCTTAGCTCAATACTTTTGTGTTATTGCAAGTGGCTTTTATGTCTAATGATGTTATCTCGATCCGAAGAAGCATTCTTACTAATTTTTGAGTAGGAAGGCTATGTTGTTATTTGTTCAATTCTTTCAAGCATTTGACTCAGCTTTGTTTCATCTTATCAATGAGGTGCTGATGCGTTTTGTCCATCTTCAGGATGGCTCCAACAACTTGCTTCAACCCGAGTCGGGGTGAGGAGCAATCTGATGTTCCACCACCACCCCCGCCTCCGCCTCCTCCTCCAGAAGCTTGACAAGCAGTGATGGCCGCGACCAATGCAAACACTCAGATGTTGCTCAGGTTGTTGCAAGAAAGAGAGCAAGGTCAGCAAGGTTTTCAAGGGAATTTTCAGAGTCAGCCTCAGTTTGCTACGCTCAATCAGTTCCTTGCCAACCAGCCCAAGTCTTTCACCTGTTGTGACCAGCCGCTCGATGCTAATGATTGGCTGCGTGACATGACCAAGCATTTTGAGTGCAGCAATGTCAGACCAGAGGATTTCGTCAGGTTTGCATCGTTCCAGCTCAAGGGGCAAGTAGCCGATTGGTGGCAGCAGTACAAGGATTCCAGGGGCGATCGCGTTGTTACTTGGGACGATTTCCGTCGTGACTTCAGGGACCATTACATCCCGACTAGCTTTGTCGAGGAGATGCGTGAGAAGTTCAGGCACCTGAAGCAGGGAAGTAAGTCAGTCTATTAGTACAACGTTGAGTTCCAGAATCTAGCCCGTTATGCCAAGCAGGATGTTCCAGATGACAAGGCGATGATCTATCAGTTCAGGAATGGTCTCAAGGATGAGCTTCTCCCTAGTCTAGTTCTGCAAGAGCCTCGTGAATTTGATCAGTTCTACAACATGGCTTTGAAGGTGGAAGCAGCTCATCTCAAGTTGGAAGGTTCCAAGAAGCGCTCAAGGGATTCTTTCTCTTCTTCTTCCGGCTCTCAGATGGTTCCAAGCAGCAGAAGTATTGGGCGCCAAATCCTCTTCCGTTTCGCCCTCAGCAGCAGCAGAAGCAGTTTGGTGGTCGTGGTTCTTCCCACCCACCCAACCCAGGATTCCAGCAGAAGAACCAGGGGTCCAAGGCTGTTCTTGTTCCTCCTCCAAGCAGTGTTCATCCGCTTTCAGAGGTGACTTGTCACAAGTGTGGCCAGAAGGGCCATTATGCAAACAAGTGCAACCAGCAGCGTCTTCCGCCTCCTCTCCTGTCAAGCCTCCAGGCAATGCAATGGTGAAGCATAATCCCAAGACTGCAAGAGTGAACATGGTGAACGCAGCTGAAGCAGAGCAGTCCAATGATGTGATTATGGGTAATCTCTCAGTTAATTCTATTCCTGCAAAAGTGTTATTTGATTCTGGTGCATCGCATTGTTTAATGTCTCGCCCTTTCTTTGTGAAGAACGAGTTTGATTATCGAGATTTGCCTAAGTCTTTGTCTGTGGTATCGCCTGGTAAGACGTTGAATTCCAATCGCATTGTTCCGAATGTTTCTATCAAGATGGGCAATTATTCTTTTCTGGCTTCTTCAATTGTTCTCGGGAATTCCGATATTGATCTCATTTTGGGCATGGACTTTCTAGCAATGAATAAGGCTTACATTGATTGTCAAGCTAAAGAAGTCAAGCTGACCCATTCTTCAGAAGACGTAATTATATTCGCGGCTCGCGATGACACAATCCGTCTCTTTGCTCTCAATGAGAAGGGTGAAATTTCAGCGATTTCTCAAATTCCGGTGGTTTGTGAGTATGAAGATGTGTTTCCAGAAGAGCTGCCAGGAATGCCTCCACACCGGCCAGTTGAGTTCGTGATTGATCTCGAGCCCGGAACTGAACCGGTATGCAACCGCCCGTATAAACTTGGCCCTGAAGAGCTGAAAGAGCTGAAGAAGCAGCTAGATGAGCAAGAACATCTAGGCCTGATCAGACCAAGCTCTTCCCCGTGGGGTTGTGGTGTTCTGTTTGTCAAGAAGAAAGATGGCACTGATCGTCTTTGTGTTGACTATCATCCATTGAACAAGAAGACGATCAGGAACAAATATCCACTTCCCAACATCAATGAGTTGTTTGAACAACTGAAAGGCGCCAAGGTTTTCTCCAAGCTTGATCTCCGCATGGGTTATCATCAGATTCGCATTCGCGAAGAAGACATTCCCAAGACCGCTTTCAGGACGAGTTTTGGCTCATATGAGTACACCGTTATGTCATTTGGTCTTGTGAATGCCCCTCCAATCTTCTCTAGGATGATGAATTTCATCTTCTCTCCTTTCAAGAATGAGTTCGTCTTGCTCTATTTGGATGATGTCCTTGTGTTCTCGGAGACAGAAGAAGAGCATGCTGAGCATCTCAGACTTGTGCTTGACAAGTTGAGAGAGCATCGTTTCTATGCCAAATTTTCCAAGTGTGAGTTCTGGCTCAAAGAAGTGGTGTACCTCGGGCATGTCATCTTTGCCGAGGGAATTAAAGTGCACCCTGAGAAAGTCGAGGCAATCTTGAAGTGGGAGCCTCCTCAGAATGTGAAGCAGCTTCGGAGTTTCCTCGGACTTGCTAGCTATTGCAGAAGATTCATGGAGAACTTCTCTCAAATTGCCAAGCCTCTGTCCAACCTCCTTCAGAAGAGTGTCAAGTATGTTTGGTCTCCTGAGTGTGATGTAGCGTTCCATACGCTTAAGCAGAGACTGACGTCAGTGCCAGTTCTTGTTCCTCCTGAGCAGTCCAAACCTTTCCAGGTGTTCTGTGATGCTTCTCTCCAAGGCCTTGGTGGTGTTCTTATGCAAGACAAGAAGATTGTGGCATATACCTCGCGTCAGTTGAAACCTGCCGAGAAGAACTATCCCACTCATGATTTAGAGTTGGCAGCAGTGGTGCATGCTCTTATGACTTGGAAGCATTTGTTGTTGGGTAGACCAGTCGAGGTGTACACTGATCACAAGAGCTTGAAGTACATTTTCACTCAACCCAATCTGAATCTTCGGCAATCTCGTTGGGTGGAAATGCTTGAAGACTTCAATCCAAGCATTGAGTATACTCCTGGGAAAGCAAATGTCATTGCAGACGCGCTCAGCCATAAGGCGTACTGCAATAGTCTCATTCTGAAGCCTCTTCAACCCAAGCTTGGTGAAGCCTTTCGCAAGCTCAACCTTCAGATGATTCCGCAAGGATTTCTTGCAAATCTTCTAGTTTCTCCGACTCTGGAAGATCAGGTTCGTCAAGCGCAGCTTCTTGACACCATGGTGAAGAAAGTGAAGATAGGTGTGGCCAAGAGCATTCCGAAGTATAAGTGCTTTCGAATTGATGACAAGGATACCTTGTTCTTTGAGGACCGTCTTGTGGTTCCGAAAGGGGATCTCAGAAAAGTTATCATGGATGAAGCACACAATTCTCTTCTATCCATTCATCCAGGCAGTTCCAAGATGTATCAGGATTTGAAGCAGACCTTCTGGTGGACTCACATGAAATGTGAAATTGCTCAGTTCGTGAATGAGTGTGATGTCTATCACAGAGTGAAGGCGGAGCATCAACGTCCAGCAGGTCTTCTGCAGCCTTTGCCTATTCCCAAGTGGAAATTCGATCATGTTGAGATTGATTTCATCAATGGGTTTCCCAAGTCCAAGAGAGGCAACGATGCCATCTTTGTGGTTATCGACAAGTTGTCAAAAGTTGCTCATTTCCTGTCAGTCAAAGAATCTATCTCGGCAGCTCAGCTTGCAGAGTTGTCTACGTCAAGGATAGTGTCTTTGCATGGTATTCCTCAGCTCATCTCATCTGACCGTGGAAGTCTCTTTACTTCCAAGTTTTGGGAGTCCTTCCAGTCTGCTATGGGTACTAAGATCCGTTTCAGCACGTCGTTCCATCCGCAGACTAGTGGTCAACTTGAGAGAGTCAATCAGATCCTTGAAGATATGCTCAGAGCTTGTGTGATTTCGTTTGGCATGAAATGGGAAGACTGCCTTCCATATGCTGAATTCTCATACAACAACCGCTTTCAAGCTAGCTCAGGCAAGGCCCCTTTCGAGATTCTCTATGGCCGCATGTGTCGTACCCCGCTTAACTGGTCTGAAACCGGTGAGCGTCAGATTTTGGGCAATGACATGATCACTGAAGCAGAAGAAATGTGCCATGTCATTCGTGAGAACCTCAAAGCAGCTCAGTCCCGACAGAAGAGTTATTTCGATAACAAACATCGGGATGTGTCCTTCCAAGTGGATGATCTTGTCTATCTCAAAGTTTCCCCCATGAGAGGCACACAGCGATTTGGAATCAAAGGGAAGTTGGCTCCTCGTTTCGTTGGGCTGTTCAAAGTTGTGGGCAAGAGAGGTGGTATAGCATATCAACTTGAGCTTCCTCCAAATTTCGCAAACGTGCACGATGTCTTCCATGTTTCTCAGCTCCAGAAATGCTTCAAGACTCCCGAGCGAACCATCGACCTCCAAGACATAGATCTTCAAGCTGATCTTTCTTATCGTGAGCACCCAGTTGCAATTCTTGAAGAAACTGAGCGTAAGACTTGCAACAAGTCTATCAAGTTCCTCAAGGTGAAGTGGTCTCATCATTCAGACAAAGAATCTACTTGGGAACGTGAGGACCTGCTCCGTTCCGAATTTCCAGACTTCTTTAGTTCCTAGATCTTGGGTCGAGATCCTCTTGTAGTGTGGGAGAGTTGTGACATCCCAAGTCATGTCCCTTCCTTTTATGGCTTGTAACCAGATGTATGAACCTTATGTCATGATTTTTGAGTGGAGTTGCACCTTGTCATTCTTGTGTTGGTGACATTTTTGCATCATCATCATCATCATCATCATCATCATCATCATCATTTCATCTTGCGTCTTCTCTTCATCTTGCTTGTGGTTTCCCTGTGTTTGTTGTGGTGTAATGTTGTGAGTGTTTGGTGTTCTTGTTGTGAGTGTGGGGGCAAGGAGGTGGGCTCCTTCTCTTCCTCTTCCCCTCTCTTTTCTTCTCCTACAAACCCCCCTTATATGCTTTAAAACCCTATGTGTTTTATGATCAGATTTAAGTGTTGTTAAAATCTTTTAAAAATGTTCATGAGATGGCCCTAGGGTTCTCATGAATATTAAGAGTGTTGCTTTCATATTTGAATAAGGTTGGATTTTAAAATTTACCAAAACAGGGGCTGTTTTATTAATACATAAAATATTATCTTGTCATATAATTCCATTTAACATTTTTGCAAAAACAGGAGTTTATTTGTCCTTCACAAAACTATTTTTGTTTTTCTTTTAAACTCTTTTATTTGCTCTAGACAATATTTCCTTGTGGCAGTTTTTGTTTAAAGGAAAGATTTTCTGGTGTGAGAGGGAGAGTGAGTGAGTGGGCCTTCCCTCCCAGCGGCCCACGAGCCCAGCCGAGGTAACAGTGACCTGCCCCGTCTCTGTTTCCGTCAGGGCAGAGAGGTTCAGGCAGAGAGAGGGGTCGGCATTGCACGGACATCGAGACACCGTCAGGGCGCGGGGTTCGGTATATAGCTGTCCGCGCAGATCCCGATGTGTTCCTCTTCCCCTTCCTCCTCCTTTCTCCCTCGCGCCGCCGCTCCTTCCCCATCTTCTTCCCCTTCTTCTTCCTGTCGAGAGAGCGTTCAGTTAGATGCAGTAGTTGTAGGGTGGAGCGACAGAGAAGGGGCTCGTCGCCGGCGCCTTCCTCCGTCGTCGTAGGATCCTCGCCGTCATGTCCAAGGCCGAGCTGGTGATGCCCACGTCCCGTTCCCGGCGCTAGGGACGCGAACGAGCTCTCGCATCGACGCCTTCTTCCTCCAGTGCTGAAGCTCCGCCCGAGATCGCCTTCTCCCTCCCCTGATGAATCTTCTTCCTCCCCTTCGATTCCGGCATTCCCAGCGACCCTAGGTGAGCAACCGATGCGCCCCGAGCCCCTGTTTGCCTTTTGTGTCGTGTGCGCATAGATCGAGTGCCGAAGCTCCCAGCTCCGCCATGGCGACGGGCGCGTGTGCCCCGCGGCTCCGGTGCGTGCGCTTGGTGCCCGAGGGGTAGCCCTGCGACCCACGTTCCATCCCCGTGCAAAGATCCGAGCTTTGGTGAGTGTGGTGCTCGCCCTGCCCGTGCCCCCCCCCGCGCGCCGTGCTCTGTCTGCTTCGTCAGTCAGTGCGGCGGTTCGTCAGGTTCAGCGTGTGTGTGCGTGTATAAGAGCAATACCTCCCCTATACTAGTATCAGTCGAATGCGTAGCTCAGTGGTGACCGGCTCGGCGGGCGACCGCATGGTCCGGGGTTCGATCCCCAGCGCCCCGCCGTTTTCTTTTAATTCGATTGGCTAGTGCGCGTGTCCGCTGTTCGGATCCGGTGCGGGATCTGGATCCCGTACGCGCGCGCGTGTGTGTGGAGTGCCAGGATCGGCTGTGGCGGCCAGATCCGAGTGCACTTGTGTGTGTGTGTGTTGCTGCTTGTGTGTGTAGTATTTAGAGTGTATGTATGTATATATTAGCATGTGAGTGTATGTGTGCACCCACATAGTGTGTAAGTGAGTTGTGTGTGGTACATGTCACCTTGTTCATACATTTACACATATGTGTATTGTGTGTCCTAGTGTGTATGTGTGATATATGTGGTGGTGTGTGTATGTGTGTCTTGCACATACACACATATGTGCATGTGTGAGCCTAGGGTGTGTGAGTGTGTGTGAGAGTGTGTGTGTGTGCATGTGCTTAGTGCATGCCCACACATGCTTGTGATGTGGTGTGTGTTCCTTAGTGTTGTGTTTGGTGCATGTTGTGTGGTGTGAGTGTATGTGCTTCTTGCACATACATACACATGTTTGTGTGTGTAGATGAGCTAGGGTGTGTGTGTGTGTTGTGTGTAGGTGTGTCTAGGTGCACCTACATACATGTGTTGTTGTGAGTGTGTGTGTATATGCACCCATGTGCATATACACACATGTTGTAGTGGGTGTGGTGTGCTTGTGCACATGCTCTTGTGGTGAGAGCATGGGTATATGATGTGTGTGATCCACTTACCCTCTCTTCCATGAGCATAGTAGCTCCATGTGTAAATTTACCTATTTGATCATATGAGCTTGATTGCTTCTCTAGCTAGTTTCAACCTTGTTTCTCATTGCCATGCCATGCTAACATGTTCATAGAGTGTTATTTGTGCATTTCCAACTTGTATACATGGGTCCCATGTCAATTTTGTGCGTTTCCTTCATGTCACTAAAGTGCCATAAGTCATACATGGGAGTAATGGTCAAATTTCGACCCCCACTTACCCCATCATGTTCCATGCAAGCATATAGATATGAGTAATGATTTTGGGGTGTTTTCAACCCCTCTATGCACCTGTGAAGTCATATTTGACTTTGGGGCAAGTTGGCAAAAGTGCATTTTTAGGCTGTGATGCCCTTTTATCTTTTTCATATGAATTAGTCTATGCATGCTTTGGAGTTCTTGTCAACATGAGATTGCTAGCCAAAGTTGTTGTGAACACCCATATATTTTTGTTATTTGTGCAAAGTTCCCAGATCAGTGGGGACCATGCTGTTGAGTTAGCTACTTTCTGTTTCTGTCCAGCTAGCCTGAAAATGGCCAAGTCTGGAGAATCTGCTGTTATTGTTTTGCCTTGAAGATCAGGGTGTAGCTAGTGCTGTGTTGAGTATTTGACCATGCTCAGTGTTATGTATTTGTAGTAGATATTGTCATATTCCATCCTGTTAATTTTCATGCAGATTCCTAGCATATTTAACCAGTGCTGTTAATTTGCTACTTTATAAACCCAGATTCTAGAAAACTGGAATTTTCATTGAGTCCCTAAAAAACTGTTTCATCATGGCAACTTGCTAGCTCCATGCATAGAGATGTGTAGCTCTTTTGCTGATTGCATAATTGGGTTATATGATGTATGTGTTGAGTAGAACCTGTTAATGTCTTGTTTGTGGATGTAGAGTTCCTGTAGCAATAGTTGTGAGCATTTCAAAATGCTATGTTGCTGTTTTGTGGCAGATTCAGTGCTATGTTGTTTTGTGTGTTGTGGGAGCTATACTCCATGGAATGAATTGATTCTTGAGCCTAATATGATTGATTTCTCATCACCTATCTAGTGGCTACCTTGGAATACCAAGATATAGCCCAGGTCTTTGGTCGTCTTGTGTTTTGCCTCCGTTTCTTGTCGTGAGCGTATCTCGAGAACCGTAACTCCGTTTCTTATGATCTTTATATGCATTTTCATCCATTTTGCATGATGCATTCATTTCTTCCATGTTCATGCATGCTAAGTTAACTTAACAAGAGGTTCTGTCAAGATTCACTAAGTTACCAACTTTGCACGTGAAACATGAATAGTTTGGATTGCCATGTATAATCCTTCATAAATGGTTCATGCATCATCTTCATTGTGCATTGCACCTTGTGTGGTTGTTTATTGTTGCTATTTCTCTTGGGTAGACGCGAGCGTTGAATCTGAGTACGAGGATCCAGGAGAGTACCACTACGAGGACCCAGCTACTTGTTACTCTGAGGAACCAACATGCAAGATGATCATGCCCGGATTCTGTTACTATTCTTGCTTGCTAGATTTCCGCTGTTATCATTATAATTGCGTTACCTACCCCTTGATATCAGCCTCCGAATTACCATGACAGCCTTAACCTCCACTACCCAGCAAACCTTGTTTGGCTAAGTTAGCGCTGCTCAGCCCCTCTTATAGCGTTCTTAGTTGCAGGTGCAGGTTGTGCCATGTGATAAAATGGAGTTGAATCTCATCTTAAAATTCTGTTATTTAAATTAATGCACCTATATATCTTGGTATTGGTGGAAGGCTTGGCCTTTTTCTAAGTGTTTTGTTCCGTTGATACCGCCATAGTTCTTGGTTACCGGTGTTATGTTTTCCATATTTGCGCTCCTAACATGCTAGGGGTTGTTATGGGGACCCCCTTGAATATTCGGTCGAGATTAAAACTTGTCTAGCAAGACCCAACATTGGTACTGCATTTGCTAATAACTTAATAAAACTTGCATAGGGATTTGCAACCCCGTGGATAATTAATCAACAACCCGGGCCAGTGCTCCTCATGAGTGTTGGTCCACACTAGAGTCGTGTGCGGGGCCAACCCGGGGCAACTCGGGAGATCTCTATCAGGCCACTGTACGCTGCGCTCATCCGGTCGTGTCCTGAGAAGGAGATACGCGGCTCTTATCGGGTTCGTCGACACGTCAGGTGGTCTTGCTGGACTTGTTTTACCTTTATCGAACGTCTTGCGTGTGGACTCTGACTTTCTTCGGGTTTACTCGAGGTGTTGGAATTCCTTTGGAATTCACCAATGATGATCGCGAGATCCGCGATCGAGGCTATTCCCGCGGAGTGTGGTTAATTTGGTAATGGATTAGTTGGAGCACCCCTGCAGGGTTAAATCTTTCGGAAAGTCGTGCCCGCGGTTATGTGGCAACTTGGATTATTGTTTAACACCCGGTTATAGTTAACTTGAAGTAAACTCTAATAAAATGAACCAACTGTGTGAGTAACCGTGATCGTCTCTGCTCGTGATCATGAACCGGGAGAGAACACGATGGGGTTATGCTTGACGTAAGTAAGTGTTCAGGATCTCTCAAAGATTATGTAGAAATCGAACGCTCATCGTAGGCCACTCATATTTAACTTATTTGTTCGTAAGTTAGCCACCTTATATGCTTAGTGCTGCTGCAAACTCAACACTTAACCATTCCATACCCATTGGCTTGCATAGTCTCAGAACCCGGTGGCTTGAATTTGCTAAGTCCTCTGTGGCTCACAGTTTACTACAACAACTCTAGGTACACGTGTTGATGAGCAGGTGCAGGATGATCTCACTCAGCTCTAGTGGGAGTATGACGAGGAACGTGGCAGGATGTATGTGACTTATCCGGACGAGTAGAGGACCTGGTCGTGATCTTTGGGATAGCTTGATAGTTTCATTTGCAACTGTTTCTCTTGTCGTTTATTTTCGTCTGTAGCCGGACCCTGTTTTTAACATGATGCTATGATTTGAGTGGATTGTAATTTAGCATGTGGCGAGTGTAAGCCAATCTTGTACACTCATCTCTTTCAGTATTGTATGTTGCAATGTTACTATTCTTGCTAACGGCAAGATGCGCCGCTATCCTTTGCGGGGCCCTCGTGTCCCAAAACGGATAGGCGCGCATCTTGGGCGTGACACTCCTCTAGATCGGTTTTTCCGCAGTGCTTAGGCGAAGCCCTGCCGGAATTGCTCCACCACCATCACCGGAGCGCGGTCACACTGCCGATGAACTCTTCCTCCTCTCCACTTCCTCTTGTTGGATCAAGACGGTGGAAATCGTCACCAAGCTGCACGTGTGCTGAACGCGGAGGTGCCATCCGTTCGGTACTAGATCGGAAGGATCGTGATCAAGGCCACGAGACGATCGTGATTAGATTGCGGGACGGATCGTGATGAGATCGCGGGACGGTTCGTGATTGGATCGCGGGACGGTTCATGATTGGTTCGCGGGATGGTTCGTGATTAGATCGCGGGACGCTCGGCGATTTGGATCGCGAAGAAGTTCGACTACACCAGCCGCGTTTCTTAATGCTTCCCGCTTAGCGATCTACAAGGGTATGTAGATCAACTCCCCCTCTCGTAGATGCTCATCACCATGGATAGTGTGCGTAGGAAATTTTTTGTTTCCCATGCAACGTCCCCAACAATATCTCCAAATCCACACACCAGAATGGGGGCAACACCGTCGAAGTTGGAACACTTCACTGCTTCCACAACTCCTCTTCATCATGACCGGAACACATGGTAACCGCACGAGCGAGAGATCACAGCCTATCTTCCATCTCCAATCGCATGAACACACTAAATATACCTTTGCAAATAAAGCATGCCTCATCTTCAGTCGCATAAACACATTCAATATAAAGTCTTTTTATCAACTTAAGACATCTAAATCTTGCAAATAAAGCATGCCCCATCAATATACCATAAGTTGATAGAAGGATAAGCATACTCATAGAAAAGAATTTGTCTATTTGTGTGAAACAATTATAACACAAATACAAGCACATGGTAGAAAGGATTTTGTGGATGCCATCATATGAACAAGCAGATCCAAAAATTTGAAATATTCCATGGCAATGTTGTGTACTTTTGTGTCTAATCTATTTTGCAATGTCATAACACGAGTCATTACAAACAACACTTGCCTTGGCCCCTCACGTATTCTCAAGGTTTTAGCCTAATATCAATTCAGCATTGTTCAACAAAAGTACTATTGAACGGGCTAAGAACTTATATTTTTACCTAAGTGAAGTGCTACTGCGGACTATATACATCAAAGCATAATCATCCTACATATATTCCTACATAAAAAAATATGTCTTCTTTGAGGTACTCGCTCCATCCCATAATATAAGATATTATTACAAGTTACAACAGATATAATAAGAGAAGGAGTAGTTATTTACCCGTAATTTTTTTTGTGATTACCGACCCTTATAGCACCACCATCTAATAAGCACTCCCTGATTTCCTTTTCTTCTTTGGAATCTCTAAATACTATTTCCTTTCCTAGATATAGAATGCTTTGCTTTTACCATCATTCGTAAGCCTAAGTTCTACTACTTTGTAATATGAGACTACGATTGACCGTGCAGCCGAATTTGATGCGCTTCTGTATCTATAGTTTTGAGACAGATAGCTATGAGAAGCACAGAAAATAAAGACGGGAAGATAACTGAACAAATTTACAAAGAATATAAGATATCACCCAACTTACTAAAGCAAAACCTTCGCGGGCTTAAGACATCCAGAACCTTTGTGTGAACGGTAATTTTTTATGACCAGGAAGAAGATGCACCACCACAAGCGCCCAACTCCATCATCACAACGATTACTACCTTTTAATCAAATAACCTGCATGGATCAGAGCAATTTCTACGAGCACCTTTTTGTTTGGATTCGTTATATATTAGGATCCCGGCATTATAAGATGACGGGGCAAGAAAAAAACAGTCAACAATTTCAGATTTGGTGCTGCTTGCAGGATGCACTCTTGCGCCGATTTCGCTCACTTCATCTTGCATACGTGCAGTACTACGCTATCGTCAAGGAAAGCATGCTTCCATTGGCGGAGCTGATGCAGGTTCAAAGGAACCTCCTTCTCCTTGTAACAGTCTAACAGGAGAACCATAGGTCCAAGGGTTTGCCCCATTGTTTAAACATGTCATCTTGTCCACTTCAAAACCTCATGATCTTCGAAAAAGGAAAGATAATATGTGAAGGGTTTTACATCCATAAAACAATAAAGGGTACATAACACAAATGGAAACGACCCTCAAACCTGCTCCGGCTTCCCCGCCGGCGCTGTGTCCCTCGATGAGCTCAGATCCGAGTAGCCAGTGTGGATTAGTAGTTTTGCTGCCCTGGTATAGGGGCACAACAATGCGACAGGGGCTTCGTCGCGGTGGCGAGGCGAGCAGTCAACGGAGTACCTACCACCGCTGCACACCTCGACCTCCTCAGCATCAGAGGACTCGGTCCATGTCGCCCGTCGACGACGCCCAATGGCACGATGCAGGCAATAGGTGGCCGCTACTGAACATCTCCGCAGCAGCATGCTGAGGCCACTCCTGAACATGGCCCGTCCGCCTCATTGCAGGCTCCACCCGAGTGACCGCATCCGCGAGCATGCTCTCTTTGTGGAGTGTGACGAGCACAGGGTTGGGCATCACCGCTGCTTGTTCCTTAATGTTGTCGTAGATCAGGCACATGTCGCCTCCGCGGTCGCTAGCCATGGTTGAACACGAGACATCCGCATGTAGATGTGCATCTATGGTGGTGGCTTGATTAGAAACCCTAGCCAACGGGAGGAGAATTTGCGACGACAATGTAGGTGACCTGCTTGGATGAGTCACCGGTGCTGTTGGGATGGTGCTCACACCGGCGGTAGTCCTCCATGCCTCCACGTTCGGCGTGTAGTTGATGTTGCGCCCGTCCCCTCTTCCACCTCCATGTACTTCTTTGTACACCACCATCTCCTCCTCCCTACGGCTCACTATCGATGCCTCGGGCATTGCGGCGAGCCCCGGATCCGAGCGTCGTGAGAGGTGATGGCGCACGGGTCGACATTGCGGGGGCCGCGTGGAGAGGCTGGGAGGAGGGCACGACAGGTGAGGGCAAAATTGATTTAATCAAAATTTGTTATTTTGTTTCCTTAAAATTCATTATTTATTTATTTATAATTTGCTATTTGTTTCCTAAAGTAAATTTACTGATGGAAATAATCAATTAATTTGGGTATGTTATGCAAGTTGGATCCATGATCTTTTATATGTTAAGAAAAGTACGGGTTTGCAATGAAAAAATAAAGAGAAAAATAAAGCAGTGAATAAGAACCAACATGAAGGTGTGGTGGGAGAGGAGACGCAAAAAACCTAGACGAAAATGGAAAACGAAACATAATGATGTTGAGAGGAGGGGCAAAAAAACAGATAAAAAAACTAAATAAATGGGAATAGAAAAAATTGCACCTGCATGAAAAGTTTTGATTTGTTTAGACTTTTTCTCATTATGTGGGAGGTGAAGCGAAATAAATTGCACCTGCATGGAATGTTAATTAATGTAATTTGGTGATTTATGAAAATATTAATTAATGTGATTGAGTGATTTATGCTAAGGTTAATTAATTTGAATTTGGTATCTAAAGATTCATTAGAAATTAATCTTGATTGATTCTTTCACATAAATTACATTTTTAAATCTAAGATGATGGAAGGAGGGATGAAAAACCGGACGAAGGTGGAAAAGATGAGAAAAAAAAACAAGACAAAAAGTTACCAACTCCCCTTTTAAAAAGGGAGATACCCCTATATATATTGGACCAGCTTTTGAGTCTGGATTTAACCCGCATGTGATCTGTTCCTGCTAAAGTCTGAGCATTTCTTGCCATTGATTGGATGGATCAAACGTTGAAAACACAAGCGAATCCCTGCAATATGAGCCGTATATTCATATCATCCGACGGTTTGTGTTCGCACCGTGCACTGGGTCCCATTAGAGGCTGAAAACTTCTCGATTTCCTTTTTGAGATTTGAGAAACGGCCGGATTGACAAGCCTACCGTGCTTGCTGCTATATTGGCCCATGCAAATTACTACTTCCTCCGTCCCGTAATATAAAATGTTTTTTAATACTATATTAATGTTAAAAAGCATCCTACAGTGATAGCTAAATAAATAAAATACGTCAATGTCACACAGTGAGCACCGATGCTCTTCAGAGTTAACACATGAAAAGCAGCAGCGCTGCATTATGATTGCCTTCGGAATCGTGCTAGCAATCTAAATCCTACCGATAGTACTAACCTAGAGCATCATGTATGCTGTTTTTTTTTTCTTCAGAGAAAACACACGTATAATTGTCTGGAGTCATAAACTTGGTTCCTACGATTTCTCGATTATAGCGAGTCACATTCCTCAAAAGGGCTCGTTCTTTCACTGTTTTTTTACCATATTTTTGTTTTCATTTTTTGCTTACATTTCTTAAGTTGGTTTATACATCCAAATTCTATAAATATGTATTAAAGAAATACATAACATTTTGAAACATATTAATCAAGCATTTGAAAAAAGTTAAATGTGTATGAAAAAGTGTATCCAGTGTATACAAGAATATATAATGTGTATGAACAAGTAAACATCGGAAATATTATTTAAAAATTGTAATCATGTATTTAATAAATGGCAATCATCTATAACAAAAATCTAATGTATACAACAAATGTACAATGTGTATAAAAAATAGACATTACAACATGTATTTACAAATATCAATCGTGTATTTAAAAAATGCTTAATGTGTATATCGAAAATTTCCTGATCTATACGAATAATATACATTGTGTGTGAAAAACTATGCATCAAAAACATATATTTTGAAAATAATTTTTTTAAACATGTTCGATGTGTACAAAAAACTAATTTAGATGTCTACGAAAAAGGTTTCATGTATTTCAAAAATATCAAACTTATACAAAAAGATATTCCTGGCGTATTACCAAAATGTACATTGCGTGTGAAAAAATGTTTATTACAATTAAGAAAATATTCACCATGTAGTTCAAAACATGTATTAAAGAAAAAATATCATATATTCGAAAAATGTTCAACACTTATCACGAAATGTTTCATTTGTGTACTAAAAAAGTAGACATGTGTTGAACAAAAAATAACCGATGGAAAAATGAAAAAAACAAAGAAAACCAAAAAAAGAAACAAAAAACATTGAAAAGGAATGAAGATAGTGAAAACCAAGAAGAAACAAAGAAAAATAAAGAAAACCAAAAATAGATTAAGAAGGAAAACCCGGAAGAAAAGAAAAAAAACTGCCAAACCATGGATGAAATGAAGAAAAACGTGTGAAAAGAATAGAAGAAAGCCATAGAAAAAAAGGGAAAAAAAAGAAAAACTAAAACAGTACGTCGACCTCATAAAAGAGGTAAATACACCAATGATGTTTAAACTTGTCATGAATGATCACTTTAATGCTTGAACTTGAAAAATACACCGAATTAGTTCTAAGATTTGATATTAACGTAACATAGATATCACCTAAGTAAAAAAATATGATGTAGCAGCGAATTAATAAGAAGACAGACAAATGGAGTAACATAACTAGTTACGATCAATATGAATAACATTACACATACCAAGACAAAATAAGTTTATAAATTGTAAATAAAGTGTTGCACAGGCACATTGCTCTCCACTATAAAGATAGTAACAAATCACTCTCCACTATGGGTAAACATCAACTACGTTGACGTGACGCTGTTTTTGGTTAGCACGCACATGTAACGTGCCAGAAAAACATGGGGCCCACTGAACAGGATGGATTGTATAGCATATGTCTCTATGAGACATGGGTCCCAACTATTCGCACGGATGGAAAATAACCACTAAAAATAGTGTCCACAAGGATTGAAACTGGGGATCTAGCGCGCACTATGGGAGTACGGTGCTAGACATTCCGTTATATAGTGTCTAATGTTATTTATGCATATTGGTAGGTTATGTATCTTTTTATTTTGAGGGGGTGTTATGTATCATAAATGAAAATCAAGCAAAGCACTGTGGTTTAAATTGGATGCAGTCAGTGCGGGCCATGCGTAACAGCCCGGGACCGACGCTTCAGAAGACTTCCTTTTTATTTCCGTTTTCGTCTGTGGTTCGTCTGATTATTGCATTCATCATTGCATCATTCACGTCATCTGCATAGCATCGTCACTCGTTTTTGAAAACTTGCATTCGTGAGTAGCTGCCGGTTCTCTCCTTCCGTGTCGTCAATCATTTTGAGACCAACCACACATGCACGCGCCTGAGGCATCGATAAAATGTTGTTTTTAAAAGTGGGTATAAAATATTTCCAGATTGGGTCGAAACCTGAGTGCGGTCTTATTATAGTGTAGGTAGACCGCGTGCCAAATTTCGTCGCATTCCGAGTTCATTTGATACCCTATCGGTCAACCGTAGTAGTGCGGTCATCAGTTTATTTGCGGTCGTTTCGGTGTTTTAAATATCGTGTCACGGGCCGCCATCCATTCCCTCTCATCCTCACCAAGCCCCTCCACACAGCCCACTAGCCCACCTAGCTAGCCCCCTCCGTTTTCGGGCGTCCGATCAAGATCGCACGGTCCGAAAACGGACAAAAACTGTTAAACCTAGCCCCTTGCCTATTTAAACAACCCCCTACCTAATTTGGCTAACCCTAACCTCCTTCCTCGTTTTGCATGTGCACCCAACCCCAGCTGCTGCTACTCCACCTCCTAGCCGTCTCCTCAGCCGCCGGGCCCACCCGAGCCCGCTTGAAGCCCATCTGGGCCCGGATCCCGCTGCCGCTCCAGGGAGGGAGTTCCCCTGTGCCCGATCCAGATCGAGGGGAGGAGCCCCTCGATTAAGCGCAGCCAGCCGTCGCCAGCCCGCGTCCCGCCGCCCAATGGCCTTCCCCACGCCGGCTGCCATCGAAGCCCCGCCGCCGGCGACCACCTGCTCGGCCCCGCCGTGCTCTCTCCTCCTCCTCCCTCCAAGTCTCTATCTCTCACCCAGTCTCTCTCTCTTCTCCCGCAGGTCCTCCCCTCCATGGCCCCGCCGACGAGCCCCGTTAGTCGCTGCTGGTGGTGGATCTGGTCAAGCCGTGCCCGGATCCGCCCGTTTTCCTCGCCGCCTCGCAGTTCCGGTCGCCGGAGTTCAAAGCCGCCGCCGTCCTTGCAGCACCCGTCGGCGATGCGCTTTGGATCGAGCCAACGCTTGTCGAGCGTTGTCCGAGCGAGCGAGCGCCTGCCTAGGCCGCCTCGCCCCTACGCGTGGGCCGCGCTCCGCCCAGGCCCAGCCCAGTGCCTCCGAACTGGCCCAGCTCCGCATCTGGGCCAAGGCCCATGGTGAGCCCCCTCTCAGCCCGATCGCTCGCCCCGTGCGTCATATAGCTACCTTGCGCCCATGTTCTGTTCGGGCCTATTGAAGATTTGGCCCACTAGCGTTTTTTTTTCAGATATGCGATTTTGTCTAATTTCCAGGAATTTTAGAATTACACAAAAAACCCCGTTTTTAAATTGGTAATATCTAATTAACCGTGCATCATATGTGAAAACTTTATATATAAAAGTGACTAGAATTTCGTGTAGTTTCATAATATCCAATTTTCTCACACGATAAAAATACTTAAACTTTCTGTTTGCATTAATTTGCGTCAATGCCATGTTAAAACGGTTTTTGTCATAACTAATTAACCGTAACTCCGGTTTAAATGTTTTACATATGTAACTTGACTAGAAAAACGAGTAGAATCGCATGCCGCACTTTGTTTTCATGTTTAATAAATATAAAACATGTTTGTACAGATCTGAATGTGACATCCCAAGTGATGTCCCTACCTTATTTGGCATGTAACCCCATGTATGAACCTTGTGTCATGTGTGTTATGAAAGGATTTGCACCTTGTCATTCATGTGTTGGTGTCATTCATGCATCATGTCATCCATCAATTCATCATCATGCATTCATCTTGTTCATGTGTTTGTGATGTGTGTGATATGGTGATGTGCCTTGTGTGGTTTGGCCTTGAGAGTGGTGGTGACCTTGGGTACAACCCTTCCCCCCTTCTACCTCTTTTTCTTCTTCTCCAAAACTTCCCTTTTAATGCTTTTATTCCATTGTTTTTACTTGCCAGATTTTATTTGCTTGTAAAAATCATTTTAAATGTTCAAGTGGTGGCCCCAATATTGCTATGAATTATGAGCATGGAGTTTTTGATGTTTGAGTGTTTTGGTTTTTGAATCTCTTGGAAAACAAGAGTTGTTTCATTTATAATAAAAATAATAACTTGCTCTATAAATCAACTCCATATTTTATTTAATAAGAGCTCTTTATTTCCTTCACAAAACCATTTTTATTTTTCTCCAAAACCTTTTTTCCTTTTCTCTGGCTTTATTTCTCTCTCTCTGTTTTATTTAAAAGGTTAAAACCTTTCCTGTTTCCAGTGAGAGAGAGGAGCGTGAGGCCTCCCGGCTCACTAGGCCCAGCCTAGCAACGGCTACCTGCCCCGTTCCCCGTCTCCGTTAGAAAAGCAGAGAGGAGCAGAGTGTCACCGTTGCCTTTTCCCTCGAGCGTCGCCGTCAGCCCCGTGGCTATAAAGCCTCCCTCGGCATGCGTGTGTCCCCGCCTAGGGTTCTTTTTCCCCTCCGCCGCCGTCGCAGCCCCCATCGCGATCTCCTCCGCTCTCCCTCCTCTCTTCTTCCCTTCCTGTCAAGGTGAGTTTCAGAGAGGTTCAGTGAGCCCCGCCGCATCATCGTCGTCGTCGCAGCGCGTCTCCGGTGGCTCTCCGCCGCGTCCAGGATGGCGTGGGGCACGTGGGCTCTCCCGTCGTTCCATTCCCGCCGCTAGGGGCCTCGAAGAAGCCCTGCAGCGAGGAGCACGTCGTCGCCGAACGTCCTGCTCCGCCGTCTTCTTCCTCTTCGTCGTCGTTGCGTCCCCGCCTCTCCTTCCCCATCGATGTCGCGCTCCGCCTCTCCTCGAACCCATCGAGGTGAGCAACCAGAGGTCCTCCTCCCCTCTCCTGCTCTGTAGCGTGTCCGTCATCGTTTCTGTCGCCGCCGTCCGCTGATGAGCATCGGCCGGTCACCTCCGCCCCCCTCGTCACAAGATTAGCAGGGGGATGAGCTCGCCGTAGTCCCCGCGTCCTTCCCCTAGCGCCAATCGCGCCGTGAGCCGCCGGATCAGCCCGCTAGTGCTCCGTCGCTGTCGCCGTCGCCTCGTTGTAGCTCTGTCGCCGCCGGTGTATCTGTTCGCGCGTGGGCTCGCCTCTGGTCCTCCTCTTCGCAAGTTGAGTGTGGGAACGGATGCATGGGTTGTCCATGCGTGTGTGTGCGCCGTTGGAGTCGCCGATTCGGCCGTGCATCGCCGGGGAGCATCATCGCCGTGGCCCTATCGTCGTTGCTATTGTTTTCTTCAGTTTCGTCAAGTATTGTGTGTGCGTGTGTACTAGAGGCGAACCGCCCCCTCTCTGTTAGCAGTCCGCGGCGTAGCATAGTGGTCTGGTCCGATGGGGAGACTAGGCAATTTCTGGGTTCGATTCCTTCTCCCCCCCTTTTGTTTTCTGTTTTTTTTCTTCTTTTTTTCTTTTGCTTTCTTTTGCAAATAAAACAGCATGTGTATGTGTGTGATTTGTATGAGTGTGTGGCAGAATGTGTGTGTGCATGTGTTGCACACACTCATGAGTGTGTTTGATGTGAGTGTGTGTGTTGCATACACACTTGGTGTGGTGGGTGTGGTGTGTGTATATGCACCCATGTGCATATACACCCATGCATGTGTATGTATGCATGTGTGTGCCTGTGAATGTATGTGGGTCATGTGTGTGTATGTGCCCATGCACATACCCACATATGAGTGTTAGTGAGTGAGTAAAAGCATAGTGTGGTGCTATGTGTGTGTATGTGTGTGATTCACACACACATACATATGAGGGTGTGCTAGTGATTGTGTGTGTAGGGTGTGTGGTGCACCATGTATGTGTGTGCTTGGCATATGGGGTGTGGCATGTGATGTATGTGAGTGTGAGAGGTGTGTGTATGTTCTACATACACTCACCCATGTGCATGTGTAGCTCCATGAGTAGGTTTTCCCTTATATGAGATATGAGCATGGATCCTTCTCTAGCTAGTTTCATCCTTGTATTTGATGCTATGCCATGTTATCATGTTCCTAGGGTGATATCTAACCATTTCCAACAGGTGACAATAGCCTACATGTCATTTTAAGTCCATTTCCTTGCATATGCATAAGTGACATAAGTCATTCATGATTTGTAGGTCAAATTTTGACCTAGCTTTTCTCCCTCTTGTTCCATGAAAGTATAGGGGTATGAGTAATGCATTTGGGGTAGTTTCAACCCAGGAATGCATCTGTGAAGTCAGATTTGACTTTGGGGCAACTTGTCAAAACTGCATTTTATGCTGTGATGCCCTTTTGTCTTTTTCCTATGATTTAATCTAGGCATGCTTTGGAGTTCTTGTCAACATAAGATTGCTAGTCAAAGTTGTTGTGAACAACCATGTGTTTTTGTTATTTGGGCTAAGTCACCAGATCAGTGGGTACCCTGCTGTTTAGTAAGCTACTTTCTGTTTCTGTCTAACATGCTTAAAAATGACCAAGTCTAGAGATTCTGCTGTTATTTCTTGGCCATGAAGAGTGGGCTGTAACTGGGGATGTGTTGTGAATTTGTTCATGCTGAGTGTTAGTTATTTGTACTAGATATTGCTATGTACCATCCTGTTAATTTTCCTGCCATTTGGAGCTTCCTAGCATATTTAACCAGTGCTATCAATTTACTACTTTATAAACCCAGATTCCAGAAAACTGGAATTTATACTAAGTCCCTAAAACCTGGTTCATCATGTCAACTTGATTGCTTCATGCATAGTGATGTGTGCCTCTTTTGCTGATTGCATAGTTAGATAAGTTGATGTGGGTGTTGAGTAGATTTTGTCCATGTCTTGTTTGTGGCTGTAGGGTTCCTGTAGCTCAAGTTGTGGGCTTTTCAAATTGCTATGTTGTTGTTTTGTGGCAGATTTGGTGTTTTATTGTTTTGAGTGTTGTGGGAGCTATACTCCATGGAATCTATGTATTATTGAGCCTAATGTGATTGGTTCTTCATCACCTATCCAGTGGCTGCCTTGGAATGCCAAGAATTAGCCCATGTATTTGGTTGTCTTGTGTTTTACCTTCGTACCTTGTCGTGAGCGTATCTCGAGAACCGTAACTCCGTTTCTTTTGATCTTTATATGCATTTCCATCAATTTTGCATGATGCATACATTTTTGCCATATTCTTGTATGTCTAAATAACTTAACATGACGTTCTGTCCAAATTCACGAATGTACCAACCTTGCATGTGAAACATGACTAGAATTGGATTGCCATGTTTAATTCTTCATAAATGGCTCATGCATCATCTTGATTGTGCATTGCACCTTGGTTGGATGTTTATTGTGGCTGTTTTTTTGGGTAGACGCGAGTGTTGATACTGAGTACGAGGATCCAGGAGAGTACCAGTACGAGGACCCAACTACTTGTTACTCTGAAGAACCAACAGGCAAGATGATCGTACCCGGATTCCGTTACTATTCTTGCTTGCTAGTTTTTTGCTCTTATCGTTACAACTGCGATACCTACCACTTGATATCAGCCTCCTAATTGCCATGACAGCCTCTAACCTCCACCTCCCAGCAAACTTTGTTTGGCTAAGTTACCGCTGCTCAGCCCCTCTTATAGCGTTCTTAGTTGCAGGTGTAGGTTGTTCCATGTGATAACATGGATTTGGATATCATCTTATCATCTCATATTTAATTTAATGCACATATATATCTTGGTATATATTGGTGGAAGGCTTGGCCTTTTGCTAAGTGTTTTGTTCCGCTGTTACCGCCATAGTTTCTTGTTACCGGTGTTATGTTTTTCATACTTTGTGCTCCTAACATGCTCGGGGTTGTTATGGGGACCCCCTTGTTTATTCGGTTCAGATTAAAACTTGTCTGGCAAGACCCAACATTGGTACTACATTTGCTAATAATTAATAAAACTTGCATAGGGCTTTGCAACCCCGTGGACAATTAATCAACCCCCGGGCCAGTGCTCCTCATGAGTGTTGGTCCAAAATAGAGCACTGTGTGGGGCCAACCCAGGGCAACTTGGGAGATTTCTATCAGGCCTCCGTACGCATCGCTTATCCGTCGTGTCCCGAGACTGAGATACGCAGCTCTTATCGGGTTCGTCGACACGTCGGGTGGTCTTGCTGGATTTGTTTTACCTTATCGAATGTCTTGCGTGTGGACTCTGACTTTCTTCGGGTTTACTCGAGGTGTTGGAATTCCTTTGGAATTACCGATGATGATCGCGAGACCCGTGATCAAGGCTATTCCCGCGAAGTCTGGTTAATTTGGTAATGGATTAGTTGGAGCACCCCTGCAAGGTTAAATCTTTCGGAAAGCCGTGCCCGCGGTTATGTGGCAACTTGGATTATTGTTTAACACCCGGTTATAGTTAACTTGAAGTAAACTCTAATAAAAATGAACCAACTGTGTGAGTATCCGTGATTGTCTCTGCTCGTGAACACGATCCGAGAGAGAACACGGTGGGGTTATGACTGACGTAAGTAGGTGTTTAGGGTCTCATAGAGATCATACTAGTTGCGATCGTTCATTGTAGGCCACTCATATTATTCCAATGTTGCATAAGTTAGCCACCATATATGCTTAGTGCTGCTGCAAACTAAACACATACCCATTCCCAACCTAAAGCTTTTATAGTTTCGGAACCCGGTTGCATGATTGATGAGTCCCTGTGGCTCACAGATTACTACAACACTCCAGCTGCAGGTGCAGATGAGTACATGCAGGATGACCTTACCCAGCTGCAGTGGGAATAGATGAAGAGAGAGGCAGGATGTACGTGAGGTATCCCGATGAGTAGAGGACCTGGTCGTGATCCTTGGGCTAGCTTGATAGTATCATTTGCAACTGTTTCTTTCTTCGTTTGCTTTCCTCCGTAGTCGGACCCTGTCTTCAACATGCTGTTATGAATTGTGTGGATTTGTAAGCTAGCATGTAGCGAGTGTAAGCCAACCTTGCATACTCTCCTCTTTCTGTATTGTATGTTGTGATGGTACTATTCTTGCTACCGACAAGATGCACCTCTATCCCTTGCGGGGCCCTCATGCCTTAAAATGGATAGGCGCGCATCTTCGGCATGACAAGTTGGTATCAGAGCCATACGACCATAGGAGCCTTTGCTTGTTCGAACTTGGCCGAGTTGTGTCTAGCGAAAACTGTTTTGAGTCTAGTTATATCGGAGAGTAGGATTCCTTTTACTCCTCTTTTATGCTCTGGTGAGGTATCCGACTTAGGAATTTTGATTCTACTCCTCTTCTCGCTCAAATTTTTTTAGGATCACGCGGGTATTTTGGAGTCTATATGATACCGTTGTGACAGGGTTCTATCTTGGTGCCTCCTGTCTGACTTGATTTCTTCCGAGGAGTCGAGCTCCGAGGAATGTTGGCACATCGTTATCATTCAGCTTCCTTGATATCTTAGGACGGAGAATGTTCGGAATTACTTCAATACTTATCGTGGTGAGATAAGGTCGGAGTCACCCAGTACTGGGGAGGCGTCTAGGGTACCACCATGGTTTAGTATCGTTGTGAGTTCGAGGATTCCTGATTAGATGAGTTGGCGGAATTTCTTGAATTATGGTGTGGAAGGTTGCAGACGCAGTCGCAGCTGATTGCCTAGGGCAGGTTCCTGATTCCGCAACCCGAATCGCATAAACAGGATAGTTTTCGGAAGTTCATAGGTGGGAAATCTTGTAGTCACCTAGGATCATCTTCTCCAGATGTATTAGGCATGTACATTGTTCCGAGCGCTTAGCTCAATACTCTTGTGTTATTGCAAGTGGCTTTATATCTGGTGATGTTATCATGTTCCGAAGAAGCATTCTTTCTAATTTTAGTAGGAAGGCTATGTTGTTAATTGTTCAATTCTTTCAAGCATTTGATTCAGCTTTGATTCATCTTATCATTATGAGGTGTTGATTGAGTTTTGTCCATCTTCAGGATGGCTCCACCAACTCGCAGCAATCCGAGTCAGGGTGAGGAGCAATCTGATGTTCCGCCACCACCCCTGCCTCCGCCTCCTCCGCCTCCTCCTCCAGAAGCTTGGCAAGCAGTGATGGCCGTGACCAATGCGAACACTCAGATGTTGCTTAGGCTGTTGCAAGAAAGGGAGTAGGGTCAGCAAGGTTTTCAAGGGAATTGTCAGAATCAGCCGCAGTTTGCAACGCTTAACCGGCTCCTCGCCAATCAAGCAAAGTCGTTCACTTGTTGTGACCAGCCGCTCGATGCTGATGATTGGCTGCGTGATATGACCAAGCATTTTGAGTGTAGCAATGTCAGGCCAGAGGATTTCGTCAGGTTTGCGTCGTTCCATCTCAAGGGGCAAGCAGCTGATTGGTGGCAGCAGTACAAGGACTCTAGGGGAGATCGTGTTGTTACTTGGGACGACTTTCGTCGTGACTTCAGGGCTCATTACATTCCGACTAGCTTTGTCGAGGAGATGCGCGAGAAGTTAAGGCACCTGAAGTAGGGAAGCAAGTCTGTCTACCAGTACAACGTTGAGTTCCAGAATCTTGCCCGTTATGCCAAGCAGGACGTCCCAGATGACAAGGCGATGATCTATCAGTTCAGGAATGGTCTCAAGGATGAGCTTCTGCCAGGTTTAGTTCTGCAAGAGCCTCGTGAGTTTGATTAGTTCTACAACATGGCTCTCAAGGTGGAAGCAACTCAGCTCAAGGTGGAGAACTCCAAGAGACGCTCAAGGGATTCATATTATTATTCTTCCAGCTCTCAGATGGTTCCCAAGCAGCAGAAGTATTGGGTGCCTAATCCTCCTCCGTTTTGCCCTCAGCAGCAGCAGCAGAAGCAGTTTGGTGGTCCTGGTTCTTCTCACCCACCCAACCCAGGGTTCCAGCAGAAGAATCAGCTGTCCAATGTTGTCTTTGTTCCTCCTCCAGGCAATGTTCGTCCGCTCTCTGAGGTGACTTGTCACAAGTGTGGCCAGAAGGGTCACTATGCAAACAAGTGCAACTAGCGGCGTCTTCCGCCTCCGGCTCCTGTCAAGCCTCCAGGCAATGCTATGGTGAAGCATAATCCCAAGACAACAAGAGTGAACATGGTGAATGCAGCTGAAGTAGAGCAGCCCAATGATGTGATTATGGGTAATCTCTCAGTTAATGATTTTCCTGTAAAAGTGTTATTTGATTCTGGTGCATCGCATTCATTCATGTCCAAAGCATTCTTCGTCAAGCATGATTTTGATTCTGATTATCTGAGTAAGGCTTTGCGTGTTGTTTCGCCCGGTACTCTCATGAGCGCCAACAAAGTGGTTCTGGATGTTTCCATCAAGATGGGCAATTATTCCTGTCTGGCTTCTTCAATTGTTCTCGGGAATTCCGATATTGATCTCATTTTGGGCATGGACTTTCTGGCTATGAATAAGGCTTACATTGATTGTCAAGCTAAAGAAGTCAAGCTGACTCATCCTTGAGAAGACGTGATTATTTTTGCAGCTCGCGATGACACAATCCGTCTCTTTGCTCTTAATGAGAAGGGTGAAATCTCGGCGATTTCTCATATTCTGGTGGTTAATGAGTATGAAGATGTCTTTCCAGAAGAATTGCCAGGAATGCCTCCGCACCGGCCAGTTGAGTTCGTGATTGATCTCGAGCCCGAAACTAAACCAGTTTGCAAGCGCCCGTATAAACTTGGCCCCGAAGAGCTGAAAGAGCTGAAGAAGCAGCTAGATGAGCAAGAATGTCTGGGCCTGATCAGACCAAGCTCTTCTCCGTGGGATTGTGGAGTTTTGTTTGTCAAGAAGAAAGATGGTACGGATCGTCTTTGTGTTGACTATCGTCCATTGAACAAGAAGACAATCAGGAACAAATATCCACTTCCCAACATCAATGAGTTGTTTGAACAACTGAAAGGTGCCAAGGTTTTCTCGAAGCTTGATCTTCGCATGGGTTATCATCAGATTCGCATTCGCGAGGAAGACATTCCCAAGACCGCTTTCAGGACGAGTTTTGGCTCTTATGAGTACACTGTCATGTCGTTTGGTCTTGCTAATGCTCCTCCAACCTTCTCAAGAATGATGAACTTCATTTTCTCTCCTTTCAAGAATGAGTTCCTCTTGGTCTATTTGGATGATATCCTTGTGTTCTCGGAGACATAAGAAGAACATGCTGAGCATCTCAGGCTTGTGCTTGACAAGTTAAGAGAGCATCGTTTCTATGCCAAATTTTCCAAGTGTGAGTTCTGGCTCAAAGAAGTGGCGTACCTTGGGCATGTGATCTCTGCCGAGGGGATAAAAGTGCACCCTGAGAAAGTTGAGGCAATCTTGAAGTGGGAACCTCCTTAGAATGTGAAGCGGCTTCGGAGCTTCCTCGGTTTGTCTAGCTATTGCAGAAGATTCGTCGAGAACTTCTCTCAAATTGCTAAGCCTTTTTCCAACCTCCTTCAGAAGAGTGTGAAGTATGTTTGGTCTCCTGAGTGTAATGTGGCGTTCAATACACTCAAGCAGAGATTGACTTCAGCTCCAGTTCTTGTTCCTCCTGAGCAGTCCAAGCCTTTCCAGGTGTTCTGTGATGCTTCCCTCCAAGGTCTGGGCGGTGTTCTTATGAAAGACAAGAACATAGTGGCTTATACCTCGCGTCAGTTGAAGCCTGCCGAGAAGAACTATCCCACTCATGATTTAGAGTTGGCGGTTGTGGTGCACGCTCTCATGACCTGGAGGCATTTGCTGTTGGGTAGACCAGTTGAGATTTACACCGATCACAAGAGTCTAAAATATATTTTCACTCAACCCAATCTGAATCTTCGGCAATCTCGTTAGGTGGAAATGCTTGAAGACTTCAATCCAAGTATTGAGTATACTCCTGGAAAAGCAAATGTCATTGCAGACGTGCTCAGCCGTAAGGCGTACTGCAATAGTCTCATTCTCAAGCCTCTTCAACCTAAGCTTTGTGAAGCCTTCCGCAAGCTCAACCTTCAGATGATTCCGCAAGGATTTCTTGCAAATCTTCAAGTTTCTCCGGCTCTGGAAGATCAGGTTCACCAAGCGCAACTTCTTGACGTTATGGTGAAGAAAGTGAAGATAGGTGTCGCCAAGAGCATTCCGAAGTATAAGTGCTTTCGAGTTGATGACAAGGACACCTTGTTCTTTGAGGACCATCTTGTGGTTCCAAAAGGTGATCTCAGAAAAGTTATCATGGACGAAGCGCACAATTCTCTTCTATCCATTCATCCAGGCAGTTCCAAGATGTATCAGGATCTCAAGCAAACCTTCTGGTGGACTCACATGAAACGTGAAATTGCTCAGTTCGTGAACGAGTGTGATGTTTGTCGCAGAGTGAAGGCGGAGCATCAATGTCCAGCTGGTTTTCTTCAGCCTTTGCCTATCCTAGAGTGGAAATTCGATCATGTGGAGATGGATTTCGTCACTGGGTTTCCGAAGTCCAAGAGAGGCAACGATGCCATCTTTGTGGTTATCGACAAGTTGTCAAAAGTTGCTCATTTCTTGCCAGTCAAAGAATCTATCTCGGCAGATCAACTTGCAGAGTTGTATACGTCAAGGATAGTGTCTTTGCATGGTATTCCTTAGCTCATCTCTTCTGACCATGGAAGCCTCTTCACTTCCAAGTTTTGGGAGTCCTTCCAGACTACTACTGGTACTAAGATCCGTTTCAGCACGGCGTTCCATCCGCAGACTAGTGGTCAAGTTGAGAGAGTCAATCAGATCCTTGAAGATATGCTCAGAGCTTGTGTGATTTTGTTCGGCATGAAATGGGAAGACTGCCTTCCATATGCTGAATTCTCATACAACAATAGCTTTCAAGCCAGCTCAGGCAAGGCCCCTTTCGAGATTCTCTACGGCAGGAAGTGTCATACCCCGCTTAACTGGTCTGAAACCGGTGAGCGTCACATATTGGGCAATGACATGATCACTGAAGCAGAAGAGATGTGCCATCCCATTCGTGAGAACCTCAAAGCAGCTCAGTCCTGACAGAAGATTTATTACGATAAGAAACATCGGGATGTTTATTTCCAAGTGGATGATCTTGTCTATCTCAAAGTTTCTCCCATGAGAGGCACTCAGCGGTTTGGAATCAAAGGGAAGCTTGCTCCTTGTTTCGTTGGTCCTTTCAAAGTTGTTGGCAAGAGAGGTGATCTTGCATATCAACTTGAGCTTCCTCCGAATTTGGCAAATGTGCATGATGTCTTCCATGTTTCTCAGCTCCGGAAGTGCTTCAAGACTCCGGAGCGAACCATTGACCTCCAAGACATCGATCTCCAAGGAGACCTCTCTTATCGTGAGCATCTAGTTGCTATTCTCGAAGATACTGAGCGTAAGACTCGCAACAAGTCTATCAAATTCCTCAAGGTGAAGTGATCTCATCATTCTAACAAAGAAGCCACTTGGGAACGCGAGGATCTTCTCCGTTCCGAATTTCCAGATTTCTTTTGTTCCTAGATCTCGGGTCGATATCCTCTAGTAGTGTGGAAGAGTTGTGACATCCCAAGTGATGTCCCTACCTTATTTGGCATGTAACCCCATGTATGAACCTTGTGTCATGTATGTTATGAAAGGATTTGCACCTTGTCATTCATGTGTTGGTGTCATTCATGCATCATGTCATCCATCAATTCATCATCATGCATTCATCTTGTTCATGTGTTTGTGATGTGTGTGATGTCGTGATGTGCCTTGTGTGGTTTGGCCTTGAGAGTGGTGGTGACCTTGGGTACAACCCTTCCCCCCTTCTACCTCTTTTTCTTCTTCTTCAAAACTTCCCTTTTAATGCTTTTATTCCATTGTTTTTACTTGTCAGATTTTATTTGCTTGTAAAAATCATTTTAAATGTTGAAGTGGTGGCCCCAATATTGCTATGAATTATGAGCATCGAGTTTTTGATGTTTGAGTGTTTTGGTTTTTGAATCTCTTTGAAAACAGGAGCTGTTTCATTTATAATAAAAATAATAACTTGCTCTATAAATCAACTCCATATTTTATTTAATAAGAGCTCTTTATTTCCTTCACAAAACCATTTTTATTTTTCTCCAAAATCTTTTTTCCTTTTCTCTCGCTTTATTTCTCTCTCTGTTTTATTTAAAAGGTTAAAACCCTTCCTGTTTCCAGTGAGAGAGAGAGGAGCGTGTGGCCTCCCGGCCCACTAGGCCCAGCCTAGCAATAGCCACCTGCCCCGTTCCCCGTCTCCGTCAGAAAAGCAGAGAGGAGCAGAGAGCCGTCGTCGCCTTTACCGTCGAGCGTCGCCGTCAGCCCCGTGTATATAAAGCCTCCCTCGGCGTGTGTGCGTCCCCACCTAGGGTTCTTCTTCCCCTCCGCCGCCGCCGCAGCCCCCGTCGCGATCTCCTCCACTCTCCCTCCTCTCTTCTTCCTTCCTATCAAGGTGAGTTTCCGAGAGGTTCAATGAGCCCCGCCGCGTCATCATCGCCGTCGCAGCGCGTCTTCGGTGGCTCTCCGCCGCGTCCAGGATGGCGTGGGGCACGTGGGCTCTCCCACCGTTCCATTCCCGCCGCTAGTGGCCTCGGAGAAGCCCTGCAGCAAGGAGCACGTCGTCGCCGGACGTCCTGCTCCGCCGCCTTCTTCCTCTTCATCGCCGTCGTGTCCCCGCCTCTCCTTCCCCGTCGACGTCACACTCCGCCTCTCCTCGAACCCATCGAGGTGAGCAACCAGAGATCCTCCTCCCCTCTTCTTCTCTGTAGCGTGTCCGCCGTTGTTTCTGTCGCCGCCGTCCGCTGATGACCACCGGCCGGTCACATCCGTCACCCTCGTCGCAAGATGAGCAGGGGGATGAGCTCGCCGTAGTCCCAGCGTACTTCCCCTAGTGCCAATCGCGCCGTAAGCCGCCGGATCAGCCCGCTGGTGCTCCGTCGCTATCATCGTCGCCTCGTTGTAGCTCCGTCGCCGCCGGTGTATCTGGTCGCGCGTGGGCTCGCCTCCGGTCCTCCTCTTCGCAAGTTGAGTGTGGGAACGGATGCATGGGTTGTCCATGCGTGTGTGTGCGCCGTTGGAGTCGCCGATTCGGCCATGCATCGCCGGGGAGCATCATCGCCGTGGCCCTGTCATCGTTGTTGTTGTTTTCTTCAGTTTCATCAGGTATTGTGTGTGCGTGTGTACTAGAGGCGAACCGCCCCCTCTCTGTTAGCAGTCCTTGGCGTAGCATAGTGGTGTGGTTCGATGGGGAGACTAGGCAGGTCCTGGGTTCGATTCCTTCTCCCCCCCTTTTTGTTTTCTGTTTTTTTTATTTCTTCTTTTTTTCTTTTGCTTTCTTTTGCAAATAAAACAACATGTGTATGTGTGTGATTTGTATGGGTGTGTGGCAGAATGTGTGTGTGCATGTGTTGCACACACTCATGAGTGTGTTTGATGTGAGTGTGTGTGTTGCATACACACTTGGTGTGGTGGGTGTGGTGGGTGTATATGCACCCATGTGCATATACACCCATGCATGTGTATGTATGCATGTGTGTGTCTGTGAGTGTATGTGGGTCATGTGTGTGTATGTGCCCATGCACATACCCACATATGAGTGTTAGTGAGTGAGTAAAAGCATAGTGTGGTGCTATGTGTGTGTATGTTTGTGATTCACACACACATACATGTGAGGGTGTGCTAGTGAGTGTGTGTGTGTGTAGGGTGTGTGGTGCACCATGTATGTGTGTGCTTGGAATATGGGGTGTGGCATGTGATGTATGTGAGTGTGAGAGGTGTGTGTATGTTCTACATACACTCACCGATGTGCATGTGTAGCTCCATGAGTAGGTTTTCCCTTATATGAGATATGAGCATGGATCCTTCTCTAGCTAGTTTCATCCTTGTATTTGATGCTATGCCATGTTATCATGTTCCTAGGGTGATATCTAACCATTTCCAACATGTGCCAATAGCCTACATGTCATTTTAAGTCCATTTCCTTGCATATGCATAAGTGACATAAGTCACTCATGATTTGTAGGTCAAATTTCGACCTAGCTTTTCTCCCTCTTGTTCCATGCAAGTATAAAGGTATGAGTAATGCATTTGGGGTAGTTTCAACCCAGGAATGCATCTGTGAAATCAGATTTGACTTTGGGGCAACTTGTCAAAACTGCATTTTTATGCTGTGATGCCCTTTTATCTTTATCCTATGATTTAATCTAGGCATGCTTTGGAGTTCTTCTCAACATAAGATTGCTAGTCAAAGTTGCTGTGAACATCCATGTGTTTTTGTTATTTGGGGTAAGTTACCAGATCAGTGGGTACCCTGCTGTTTAGCAAGCTACTTTCTGTTTCTATCCAGCATGCTTAAAAATGACTTAAGTCTGGAGATTCTGTTGTTATTGTTTGGCCATGAAGAGTGGGCTGTAACTAGGGATGTGTTGTGAATTTGTTCATGCGCAGTGTTAGTTATTTGTAGTAGATATTGTTATGTACCATCTTGTTAATTTTCATGCCATTTGGATCATCCTAGCATATTTAACCAGTGCTGTCAATTTACTACTTTATAAACCTAGATTCCAGAAAACTGGAATTTTCACCAAGTCCCTAAAACCTGGTTCATCATGTCAACTTGATTGCTTCATGCATAGTGATGTGTGCCTCTTTTGCTGATTGCATAGTTGGATAAGTTGATATGGGTGTTGAGTAGATTCTGTCCATGTCTTGTTTGTGGCTGTAGGATTCCTGTAGCTCAAGTTGTGGGCTTTTCAAATTGCTATGTTGTTGTTTTGTGGCAGATTTGGTGTTTTATTGTTTTGAGTGTTGTGGGAGCTATACTCCATGGAATGTATTGATTATTGAGACTAATGTGATTGGGTTTTCATCACCTATACAGTGTCTGCCTTGGAATGCCAAGAATTAGCCCATGTATTTGGTTGTCTTGTGTTTTACCTCCATACCTTGTCGTGAGCGTATCTCGAGAACCGTAACTCCGTTTCTTTTGATCTTTGTATGCATTTCCATCGATTTTGCATGATGCATCCATTTTTCCATATTCATGCATGTCTAAATAACATAACATGAGGTTCTGTCCAAATTCATGAATGTACCAACCTTGCATGTGAAACATGACAAGAATTGGATTCCCATGTTTAATTCTTCATAAATGGCTCATGCATCATCTTGATTGTGCATTGCACCTTGGTTGGATGTTAATTGTGGTTGTTTTTTTTAGGTAGACGTGAGTGTTGAAACTGAGTACGAGGATCCAGGACAGTACCAGTACGAGGACCCAGCTACTTGTTACTCTGAAGAAGCAACAGGCAAGATGATCGTACCCGGATTCCGTTACTATTCTTGCTTGGTAGTTTTTCGCTCTTATCAATACAACTGCGTTACCTACCACTTGATATCAGCCTCTTAATTGCCATGATAGCCTCTAACCTCCACCTCCCAGCAAACTTTGTTTGGCTAAGTTACCGCTGCTCAGTCCTTCTTATAGCGTTCTTAGTTGCAGGTGCAGGTTGTTCCATGTGATAACATGGATTTGGATATCATCTTATCATATGATATTTAATTTAATGCACATATATATCTTGGTTTGGTGGAAGGCTTGGCCTTTTGCTAAGTGTTTTGTTCCGCTATTACCGCCATAGTTTGTTGTTACCGGTGTTATGTTTTCCATACTTTGCGCTCCTAACATGCTCGGGGTTGTTATGGGGACCCCCTTCTTTATTTGGTTGAGATTAAAACTTGTCTAGCAGGACCCAACATTGGTACTACATTTGCTAATAATTAATAAAACTTGCATAGGGCTTTGCAACCCCGTGGATAATTAATCAACCTCTGGGCCAGTGCTCCTCATGAGTGTTGGTCCAAAATAGCGCACTGTGCGGGGCCAACCCAGGGCAACTTGAGAGATTTCTATCAGGCCTCCGTATGCGTCGCTTATCCGTCGTGTCCCGAGACTGAGATACGCGGCTCTTATCGGGTTCGTCGACACGTCGGGTGGTCTTGCTGGATTTGTTTTACCTTATCGAATGTCTTCCGTGTGGACTCTGACTTTCTTCGGGTTTACTTGAGGTGTTGGAATTACTTTGGAATTACCGATGATGATCGCGAGACCCGTGATCAAGGCTATTCCCGTGGAGTGTGGTTAATTTGGTAATGGGTTAGTTGGAGCACCCCTGCAGGGTTAAATCTTTCGGAAAGCCGTGCCCACGGTTATGTGGCAACTTGGATTATTGTTTAACACCCGGTTATAGTTAACTTGAAGTAAACTCTAATAAAAATGAACCAACTGTGTGAGTATCCGTGATTGTCTCTGCTCGTGAACACGATCCGAGAGAGAACACGGTGGGGTTATGACTGACGTAAGTAGGTGTTCAGGGTCTCATAGAGATCATACTAGTTGCGATTGTTCATCGTAGGCCACTCATATTATTTCAATGTTGCGTAAGTTAGCCACCATATATGCTTAGTGCTGCTGCAAATGAAACACATACCCATTCCCAACCTAAAGCTTGTATAGTTTTGGAACCCGGTTGCATGATTGATGAGTCCCTGTGGCTCACAGATTACTACAACACTCCAGCTGCAGGTGCAGATGAGTACGTGCAGGATGACCTTACCCAGCTGCAGTGGGAATATGATGAAGAGAGAGGCAGGATGTACGTGACGTATCCGGATGAGTAGAGGACCTGGTCGTGATCCTTGGGCTAGCTTGATAGTATCATTTGCAACGGTTTCTTTCTTCGTTTGCTTTCGTCCGTAGTCGGACACTGTCTTCAACATGCTGTTATGAATTGTGTGGATTTGTGAGCTAGCATGTGGCGAGTGTAAGCCAACCTTGTATACTCTTCTCTTTCTGTATTGTATGTTGTGATGGTACTATTCTTGCTAACTGCAAGATGCGCCTCTATCCCTTGCGGGGCTCTCATGCCTTAAATTGGATAGGCGCGCATCTTGGTCGTGACACTGGACCAATTTCATAATTTACATGTGAGGTTGTCCCAAAATTGATATAAGTGGTTTCCGGCCTCATTTAAAATGCTTAGACAAACAGTTTACTTATGCTCTCACCTCTTGCCATGTTTAACAACATTTAATATTGATGAGTGCCTAAACGAGAGTGGACTAAATAATTCGAACGTGGAGTTTCGTCAATATGCAACTCGTTGCATATTGAACTTCTCTTAATATGTAGTAGTTGATTGTTGTGCTTGCCATGCCATGCCATGCGTTGCATATAAAACCGAACATGCATCATATTTGTTTGTGCACCATGTCATGCATATGTTGAGGTGCATCGTGTGTTGATTGTTTGTTTCGGATTGCTTCTTCTCGATAGAGTTCCGAAAGCGTTTGGAGTGTGAGGATTCGTTTGACTACATTGACTCGTCTTCTTCATGGACTCATTCTTCTTCCGAGAGGGATCTCAGGCAACATGACACATTTCCCTAGATACCACTACTATCATTGCCATGCTATATGTCTCGTTTTCTATCGCTATGCCATGCTACCTACCACTTGTTTGTCAAGCCTCCCAACATTGCCATGAAAAGCCTCTAACCTCTCCATATCCAGGAAAACCATTGTTTGGCTATGTTACCGCTTGCTCGGCCCTTCTTATAGCGTTTCTAGCTGCAGGTGCAATTGTTTCCATGTGACAACATGGACATTCTTTTGTTATCAAAATAATTATTGCTATTTAATTTAATGCACTTATACACTTGGTAAAGGGTGGAAGGCTTGGCCTTTTGCTCGGTGTTTTGTTCCACTCTTGCCGCCCTTAGTTACTTGTGAACCGGTGTTATGTTCCATAATTGAGCACTCCTAACATGCTCGGGGTTGTTATGGGGACCTCCTTGATTTTCGTTTTGGGATAAAATTTATCTGGCAAGGCCCAACATTGGTACTACATTTTCCTAATAACTAATAAAATGCATAGGGACCTGCCGGCACCTACGGATAATTTAATCAACCCTCGGGCCAGTGCTCCTCATGAGTGTTGGTCCAAAATAGAGCACTGTGCGGGGCCAACCTGGGGCAGCTCGGGAGATTTCTATCAGGCCACTGTACGCGTAACTCATCTGCCGTGCCCTGAGAACGAGATACGCTACTCCTATCGGGATTGCCGGCACGTCAGGCGGTCTTGCTGGATTTGTTTTACCTTTCTCGAACGTCTTGAGTGAGGAATTCCAATTTTCTTCGGGCTATCTCGAGGTGGCGGATTTCCTTTGGAATTTCCTAGGATGATCATGAGATCCGTGGTCGAGGTTATTCCTGCTGCATGTGGTTAATTTATGATGGATGAGTTGGAGCACCCCTATAGGGTTAAATCTTTCGGAAAGCCGTGCCCGCGGTTATGTGGCAAACTTGGATATTTTGTTTAACACCCGGTCATAGTAAACTTGAAGTAAACTCAAATAAAATACACCAACTGTGTGCGTAACTGTGACTGTCTCTCTTCACGGGTCCTTATTCGAGAGAGAACACGATGGGGTTATGTTTGACGTAAGTAGGTGTTCAGGATCAGTTAGTGATCATTACTAGTTCACGTCTGTTATGCGTAGACCATCATACCTTACTTTTTATATTCGTAAGTTAGCCACTCAAATAAATGCTTAGTCGCTTGCTGCAGCCTCACCACTTAACCATACCTCATCCATTAAGCTTTAATAGTCTTGATACGCTTAGAAATGAGATTCCTGAGTCCCTGTGGCTCACAGATTACTACAACAATAGTTGCAGGTACAGGTAATCTGATGCTTTGACGTGAGCGCGATGTTTGTTTGAATTCGAGTTCTTCTTCTTCATCATCAATCTAGAATGGGTTCCAGGCGGTAGCCTGGGATAGCAAGGATCGATGTCATTTTATCGTTTGATTTCGTTCGTAGCCGGACCCTGCTCTTCTGTATGATGTTTGAAGATGTTGTTGTATTGATGTGTCTTTGATGTAGCTTGTGGCGAGTGTAAGCCAATTGTGACAGCCCAAGTGATGTCCCTACCCTATTTGGCATGTAACCCCAATGTATGAACCTTGTGTCATGAGCTATGAGATGAGTTGCTCCTTGTCTTCATTGTGTTGTTGCATTCAAGATTCATGTCATCCATCATTTCATCATCATGCATACTTGTGATGTGTGTCTTGTGTTGAATTCATGGATGTATTTATGTGCCTAGTGTGGTTTTGGTCATGAGAGTGGTGGATTCCATGTGTGCAACCTATATCTCTTCTCCCTCTCTTTTCTTCTTCTCAAAAACCCTTCACCTTTGCCTTTTATTCCAATATGATTTCTTGGCAGATTTTTAAGTTGATTTAAAAATCTTTTAAAAATGATCAAGAGGTGGCCCTATTGTTCTTATGAATATTGAGGGTGAAACATTTGTTATTTGAAAGTATTTGGGTTTTTGAAATCTATTTATCAGGGGCTGTTTTAATTAAAGTTTATTAAAAAATAACTTGTTAAATAATTCCATTTAACATTTTTATAAACAGGAGCATAATATTTCCTTGTCCAAACTATTTTTGTTTTCTCCTAAAACCTTTTCTTTTTCTCTGGCATTTATTTTCTCCATGTCTGTTGTATCTAAAAGCAAATCTTTTTTTCTTTTCTCTGTGTGTTCCCGAGCAAGAGAGAGAAGGAGCAGGTGGGCCGCGGCCCAGCCCAGTGAGCTAACGCTCACCTGCCCCGTTGTCCTCCTCCGTTAGTCTTTCAGAGAGAGTCGTCGCCCGCGTCGCCTTTTCCGTCGTCATCGCTGTCAGCCCCGTGGCTATAAAGCCCCCCTCGGCATGTGTGCGTCCTCGCCTAGGGTTCCTCTTCCCTCCACCGTTGCCGCAGCCCCCATCGAGCTCTCCTCCGCTCTCCCTCCTCTCTCTTCCTCCCTGTCAAAGTAAGGTTTAGAGAGATTCAGCGGGCTCCGCCGTCTTCTTCCTCGTCGTCGCGTCGCGTCCTCGCCTCTCCTTCCCCTTCGACGTCGCGCTCCGCCTCTCCTCGAACCCCTCAAGGTGAGCAACCAGAGCTCCTCCTCCCCTCTCCTGCTCTGTAGCCGTGTCCGACGTCGCTTCTGTCGCCGCCATCCGCTGGTGAGCACCGGCCGGTCGCCTCCGCCCCCCTCGTCGCAAGATGAGCAGAGGGATGAGCTCGTCCTAGTCCCCGTGTCCTTCCCTAGTGCCGCTCGCGCTGTAGGTCGCCGGACCAGCTCGCTATTGCTCTGTCGCTGTCGCCGTCGCCTCGTTGTAGCTCTGTTGCCGCCGGTATCTTTTGTCGAGCGTGGACTCGCCTCTGGTCCTCCTCTTCGCGAGACGAGTGAAGGGTCCGATGCGCCGTGTGTCCCTGCGTGTGTGTGAGCTGTTAGAGTCGCCGATTCGGCCGTGCATCGCTGGAGATCGTCGCCGCCGTGGCCCTGTCGCCATCGCCAGTTGGTTTCGTCAGTTTCGTCAGACTCCAGGCGCCTGTGTATAAGGGAGCAGATCCCCCTCCTCTGTTAACAACCACGCTCGTAGCCCAGTGATCCCCTCCCCCCCCCTTTTGGGGTTATTTTATTTTATTTTGCTTTTCTTTTTTTTCTTTTCTGTTTTTCTCTTTATTTGAATCTGCATGGATGTATGTAATTGTATGTATGTGTGTGTGTTTTGCACATACACATGTGTGTGTTTGTGTGAGTGTGTGTGTGTGTGTTGCACACACACTTGTGTGTGTATGGGTGTAGTGTGTGTATATGCACCCATGTGCATATATACACATGTATGTCCATGTGTGTGTAAATGCTTCTTGCATATACACACATGTGAGTAAGTGCTTGGTGTGTGTGTGTGTGTGCATGCCTTACATACACACATGTGCATGTGTGTTGTGGGTGTATGTGTTGATTGTGAGAGCATGTGTGCATACATAGTGTGGTGCTATGTGCTTGCATGTGAAACACACACACACATACATGGTTAGGTGTGCTAGTGTGCTCTTGTTGTAGGAGCCATGTCATGTGTATGTGTAGGTGATGCCATGTGCATATGGGCATAGTTTCCCTTCTTGCTAGTTTCTTTCTTGCGATGATGCTATACCATGTTAAAATGTTACTAGGATGCTATTTAACCATTTCCAACATGTATCAATAGCATACATGTCATTATAAGTCAATTTCCTTGCATATGCTTAAGTGACATAAGTCACCCATGTTTTATAGATCAAATTTCGACCTAGCATTGCCCCCACTTGCTCCAAACAAGTATAGGGGTATGAGTAATGATTTTGGGGTAGAATTAACCCATGTATGCATCTGTGAAGTCAGATTTGACTTTGGGGCAACTTCATAAAACTGCATTTTTATGCTGTGATGCCCTTTTGTATTTTTCCTATGATTTAATCTATGCATGATTTAAGGTTCTCGTCAACATGAGATTGCTAGTAAAAGTTTTTGTGAACATCCCTGTATTTTTCTTATTTGTTTTAAGTCAACAGATCAGTGGGAACCATGCTGTTTAGTTGGCTACTTTCTGTTACTGTTCATCATACTTAGAAATGACCAAGTCTGGGAGTCTGGTGTTATTGTTTTGCCATGAAGAGTGGATTGTAGCTAGTGTACTGTGGGATATTTGCTCATGCTCACTGTTAGTTATTTGTAATAGATATTGCCATATACCATCCTGTTAATTTTCATGCTATTTGGGGCTATCTATCACATTTAACCACTGCTGTCAACTTGCTACTTTATAATTCCAGATTCCAGAAAACTGGAATTTTCACTAAGTCCCTAAAAATCTGATTCATCATGCCAACTTGCTAGCTTCATGAATATTGATGTGAGCCTCTTTTGCTGTTGATATAGTTGGATAAGTGGATGTGGGTGTTGAGTACATTCTGTCTATGTCTTTTTTGTGGCTCTAGGGATCCTGTAACTCAAGTTGTCGGCTTTTCAAATTGCTATGTTGCTGTTTTGTGGCAGATTTGGTGTTTTATTGTTTTGAGTGTTGTGGGAGTTATACTCCATGGAATGGATTGATTCTTGAGCCTATTGTGATTGGTTTTTCATCACCTATCCAGTGGATGCCTTGGAATGCCAAGAATTAGCCCATGTCTTTGTTGATCTTGTGTTTCGCCTCCGTACCTTGTCGTGAGCGTATCTCGAAAACCGTAACTCCGTTTCTTTTGATCTTTATATGCATTTCCATCGTTTTTGCATGATGCATACATATTTTCCATATTCATGCATGTCTAAATAACTTAACCTGAGGTTCTTTCCAGGTTCATTAATAAACAAGTGTTGCATGTGAAACTTGACTAGTTTGAATTGTCATGTTAAATTCTTCATAAATGGATCATGCATCATCTTGGTTATGCATTGCACCTTGTTTGGATGTTTATTGTTGTTGTTTCTCTTGGGTACACGCGAGCGTTGAATCTGAGTACGAGGATCCAGGAGAGTACCACTACGAGGGCCCAGCTACTTGTTCCGCTGAAGAACCAACAGGCAAGATGATCGAGCCCGGATTCCGTTACTATTCTTGCTTGCTAGTTTTCTGCTCTTATCGTTACAATTGCGTTACCTACCACTTGATATCAGCCTCCCAATTGCCATGAAAGCCTCTAACCTCCACTTCCCAGCAAACCTTGTTTGGCTAAGTTACCGCTGCTCAGCCCCTCTTATAGCGTGCTTAGTTGCAGGTGCAGGTTGTTCCATGTGATATCGTGGATTTGGATATCATCTTATTATCTGTTATTTAATTTAATGCACATATATATCTTGGTATTGGTGGAAGGCTTGGCCTTTTGCTAAGTGTTTTGTTCCGCTGTTACCGGTATTATGTTTTCCATATTTTGCGCTCCTAACATGCTCGGGGTTGTTATGGGGACCCCCTTGTTTATTCAGTCGAGAGTAAAACTTGTCTGGCAAGACCCAACATTGGTACTACATTTGCTAATAACTTAATAAAAAACTTGCATAGGGCTTTGCAACCCCGTGGATAATTAATCAACCCCCGGGCCAGTGCTCCTCATGAGTGTTGGTCCAAACTAGAGCACTGTGCGGGGCCAACCCAGGGCAACTTGAGAGATTTCTATCAGGCCTCCGTATGCATCGCTTATCCGTCGTGTCCTGAGACTGAGATACGCGGCTCTTATCGGGTTCGTCGACACGTCGGGCGGTCTTGCTGGATTTGTTTTACCTTCATCGAATGTCTTGCGTGTGGACTCTGACTTTCTTCGGATTTACTCTAGGTGTTGGAATTCCTTTGGAATTACCTATGATAATCGCGAGATCCATGATCGAGGCAATTCCCGCGGAGTGTTGTTAATTTGGTAATGGATTAGTTGGAGCACCCCTGCAGGGTTAAATCTTTCGAAAAGCCGTGCCCGCGGTTATGTGGCAACTTGGATTATTATTGAACACCCGGTTTTAGTTAACTTGAAGTAAACTCTAATACAATGAACCAACTGTGTGGGTAACCGTGATCGTCTCTGCTCGTGAACATGATCCGAGAGAGAACACGGTGGGGTTGTGTTTGACGTAAGTAGGTGTCAGGGTCTCATAGAGGTCATGTTAGTCTCGACCGTTCATCGTAGGCCACTCATATTATTACAATGGTACGTAAATTAGTCACCACATATGCTTAGAGCTGCTGTAAACTAAACACTTACCCCTTTCCTACCCATAAGCTTGCATAGTTTCAGAACCCGGTTGCTTGATTTGCTGAGTCCCCTGTGACTCACAGTTTACTACAACAACTCTAGGTGCAGGTGCAGATGAGTACGTGCAGGATGACCTTACCCAGCTGCAGTGGGAATATGATGAAGAGTGAGGCAGAATGTATGTGACATATCCGGACGAGTAAAGGACCTGGTCGTGATCCTTGGGCTAGCTTGATAGTATCATTTACAACTGTTTCTTTCTTCGTTTGATTTCGTCCGTAGTCGGACCCTATCTTCAACATGATGTTATGAAGTGTGTGGATTGTAAGTTAGCATGTGGAGAGTGTAAGCCAATCTTGTATACTCATCTCTTTCCATAATGTATGTTGTGATGGTACTATTCTTGCTAACGGCAAGATGCGCCTCTATCCTTTGCGGGGCTCTCGTGCCTTAAAATGGATAGGCGCGCATCTTGGGCGTGACACCAATTCCATATACTCATCTCTTTTGTACATGTACTTGTAATGATATCCATTCTTGCAACATGACGAGATGCGCTTCTATCCCTGTCGAGGCCCTCGTGCCAAAATAAGGATAGGGTCGCATCTTGGGCGTGACACCATGTTACAGATTTTAGCCTTTGTTAAATATTAGTATATTATAAATATTATATCTATAAATAAATTAACTTATTTAGCATAATGTCAAGTATATTGATTATGAAGTCTTTATAATTTAAAAATATTCATAAATATGCAAGGTTTAAATTTAAAATATTTTACAAATATTCGCTCCTGACTATATTTTAATTAGGTACAATTATGATGATATGACACCCCTGAAAGTTACGCATAAGTGAATACTAATAAAAATGATTCTATTCATAATTATTTTTTAATTTACTAAACAATTTAAATGTTGTTATAATTGTCTTTTCATTTACTAAAAAAATATTTATTTATTTAATAAACACTTTAAATACAGTTCACTTGTAAATAAGTGAATATATTTTTTAAATTACTTGATTGTTTTAAATACATTATTTTATTTTTATGTATAATATTTGTAAAACATGAATATTTGAATATATTTTCATTAATGTGATTATAATTTACTAATTTCAAAAAAATACTAACATGTACAAAATGGGTTGCATTGGGTGCAGTCCATTAAAACACTCGAACGTGATCCCGAATAATAAGGTAAATTATCCTAAAAGTTTACAAGGAGATAGGTGGCGAGGTGGTCAATACAGCTTGTTTGTTGGCTTGACTTTGTTGGATCGATTTCCTTCAGAATCTATTTTTCCTTCATACTAACAGGTGGGTCCCACATCATGTTGGCATGCCACATGTGCATGTTAACCAAGTATAGTGCCAAGTCAGCGTATTTTACGTCTACTAATGGGATTAGCATCATATTTGCACACTCCTGCCAAGTTTTGGAACTAGTTCGATGTATTCTTTAAGTTCGGGCATTAAAGTGAACTCGGCGAAAAGTTTAAGCACAACTGGTGTTATTACCTCCTCATAAATCCATTGTCATTTATTTACAAATGTATTTCCAATTCATATTTGAATTTTACTTTTGCACTTAAGTCCTACATGTTATTTTTTATTGCAGTTTGAACCAAAACTCCAACTAAGAGAAAAGGTCATATCAAATTTTATACTTCAATGAAGTTTGACTTTGGTTTTGAATCAAAATTTAAACTCACCCCAAATTCCTAAGCATGAATGCAAGGTTTAATCAGAAAAACATCTCGTGCTCTCATATAACTACAGGTCATGATAGTCATCGGCTACACCGTCCACCACCATAGCCACGTATGTTGTCTCAACATCGTCCATGGGAATCCCGCCTATCGCCCCGAGCTACAAACCGAAAAAACGTAGCTCGGAGGAGTGGCGAAGGAAGCATCACGAGAGGGAAGCTACGCAAGGAGTTCCGATAATGATTTGTGCGTGCCGGCGACGATGTGTCCCCTCCACTACACCCGGTCAACCCTATCCCGTCCATCTTAACGTAGACAAGGAATATGTCGTCTACCTAGCTTGTGAACGTCGATGGTCCAACGATAGGATGGGCGATTCCCGAGTTTTTCAGCAACCCGGGCGACAAACGACATCGGGTGTGTGACTCACCGCAGCTCCAACGAGCGCGGACAAGCATGGGCAACGCCGATGCCTGGTCTGCCTATGTCATGTTCAATGGAATGACGCAGCAGGACATGGTACATTTTTTGCTCCTTTCCAATCAATATGTTGCATATGCCATTGGAACAATTAGTTGCATATGTCATTGTATCAATTTATTGCATATATCCATTAGTTTATTTGCAATCATGATTGTTTTAGGACTATATCATGTCAGATATGATGAATGAGAATCAAGAATCTACCCAAATAGACTATGACTTGGGGTATCCAAATTGTCATACGTTTGAAATTGGTGGAGCATCACACACAAACAAGATAAGAAAGGCAAAGGTCCCCAAGACAAGAGGTTCAACATTCACAATATTTGAGGATATCTTGTTGGTTCAAGTTTGGCTGGGCGTAGTCATGAACCCTATATGTGGAATGGAGCAAAAGGGCACCAAGTATTGGGAGAAGATTTGGAAGCATTATCATGAACACAAGGAATATGCGGAGCCGCATCCTATCATTAACACATGTTGTGTGCCCTCTCTCCAACATCGACTATCCATCATTCAAGGGGGGTGAGCAAGTATGTCGGTTGCTATGTGTTGGAAATATGCCCTAGAGGCAATAATATGGTTTGTATTATTATATTTGCATATTCATAACTAAGAGTTTATATTCTATGTTATAACTGCTATGATCCTAGAATATGCGATTCAGTGAAAAACTCATATGCACGTGTGGAATGATAAATTGTAAAATAAGATTCCTAGTCTCGCCTCTAAGACTAGCTCAAGTGTTGTTGGTGATCATGTTGTCCGTATCTTACGATATCCCTAAGTGTAACGATGATCCTACAACAACATTGAGAGTGTGACGTTAGAAGACCGATCATATTGAATCAACCCAAACTTGTTTGTTTATACTTTGAGATAATATTGTCTGAAATCAATTGTTATAACATGGAGTATCGCAGTCACTTCTTGCCGTAGGATGAGCTTTGGGGTTGCTCCAACGTCTCTTGTAACTAGGTGATCATAACGATAACTTACAGACTAATCGGAAAGTTTGACAAGGTACTAGATAGGTCGAGAGTGAGATTTGCTCCTCCGACGATAGAGAGATATTCTTAGGGCCCTCTGGTGTGATGACATCCATCAGCATCTGGCCATACACAAGTGACTATGTCACGGGTGAAAGGATGTGGATGTCGCCTAGAGGGGGGTGAATAGACGCTTTAAAATAATTACGGTTTAGGCTTGAACAAATGCAGAATAAAACTAACGTTTAATATGTCAAGCAAAAAACCTAAAACAACTAGGCTCACCTATGTGCACCAACAACTTATGCTAAGCAAGATAAACAACTAAGTGATAGCAAGATATAAAGCATGAAACAATATGGCTATCACAAAGTAAAGTGCATAAATAAAGGGCTCGGGTAAGAGATAACCGAGGCACGCAGAGACGAGGATGTATCCCGAAGTTCACACCCTTGCGGATGCTAATCTCTTTTTGAAGCGGTGTGAAGGCACAATGCTCCCCAAGAAGCTACTAGGGCCACCATAATCTCCTCACGCCTTTGCACAATGCAAGATGTCATGATTCCACTACAGGACCCTTGAGGGTGGTCACCGAACCCGTATAAACAAGGTTGGGACAATCTCCCCAACTTAATTGGATGCTCCCAACGACACCATGAAGCTTCAACACAATGGGTTGTGGCTCCGAGGTGACCTGAAATGCTCGGGGCAATCTCCACAACCTAATTGGAGACCACGAAGCTCGCCCAGAGCTTTGCACCACAATGGTTGAGCTCTGAGGCACCACCAACCGTCTAGGGAGACAAAGCACCCAAGAGGAACAAGCTCTAGGGTGCTCAAACACCCAAGTGTAATAAGCTTCTCAACTTCTCACTTCCATGTATCACCATGGAGAACTCAACCTATGCACCAAATGCAATGGCAAGGGCACGCGGAGTGCCCAAGTCCTTCTCTCTCAAATCCCACCACAACAAAAAATTTTATGGAGGAAATGAGAGGAAGAACAAAGAAGAACACGACGAATTCCAAGATCAAGATGCAAGGGGTTCCCCTCACAAAGAGGAGAAAGTGAATGGTGGAAATGTGGATCTAGATCTCCTCTCTCAATTCCCTCAAGAACTAGCAAGAATCATTGGAGGGATTGAGAGTTAGGAAGCTCTAAGAAGGTCAACAATGGGGGAAGAACACGAGCTCAAGGGTTAAAATCCATTGGGGAAGAAGACCCCCTTTTATAGGGCCTCCCAAATCCAACCTTTATGTGCACAGGTCATGCACAAGCGGTATTACTGCTCGGCTGAGCGGTACTACCGCTTAGGATGGTAGTTCCAAGAGAAGCATGCAAAACGGCAGAAAACTCGAGGCGGTAGTACCGTCTGGTACTTCTGCTTAAAAAACATAAGCGACACTTAAGGGCGGTAGTACCGCTCGGAACTTCCGCTTAAAAAAATAAGCGGTAGTTCGAGCGGCTCTTCAAGGCGGTAGTACCGCTGGAGCGGTACTACCGCTCTGGGGAGAGTGGCACTTCCGTGGTACCGAGCAGTACTATCACTTGTTCAGAGAAAAACAGCTCTCGCGTGTGCTGAACGCGGAGGTGCCGTCCGTTCGGCGCTAGATCGGAAGGACCGTGATCAAGACCATGAGACGGATCGTGATGAGTTCGCGGGACGGATCGTGATGAGTTCGCGGGACGGATCATGATGAGTTCGCGGGACAGATCGTGATGTGTTTACGGGACTGATCGTGATTGGATCGCAGGACGGATCGTGATGAGATCGCGGGACGCTCGACGATTTGGATCGCGAAGACGTTCGACTACACCAACCGCGTTTCTTAACGCTTCCCTCTTAGCGATCTACAAGGGTACATAGATCCACTCCCCCTCTCGTAGATGCTCATCACCATGGATAGATCTGCATGTACGTAGGATTTTTTCCCATGCAACGTTCCCCAACAAGCGCAAATGTAATGAAAAGAGCGAGATAACTAGCAAGCGGAAATAGTATCGGGATCCGGGTACGATCATCTTGCTTGTTGGTTCTTCACAGGGACAAGTAGCGGGGTCCTCGTAGTGGTACTCTCCTAGATCCTCGTACTCAGTTTCAACACTCGCATCTACCCAAAAGAAACAGCAAGTATAAACAAGCAACCATGGTGCAATGCACAAGCAAGAATGATGCATGCTTATGTGAAGAGTTTTTAACATGGCAATCCTAACTAGTCATGTTTCACATGCAAAAGGTTGGTTATTAATGAATTTGGACAGAACCTTATGTTAAGTTATTTAGACATGCATGAACATGGCAAATATGGATGCATCATGCAAAAACGATACAAATGCGTATGTAGATCGTAGGAAACGGCGTTACGGTTCTCACGCTACGCTCCCGGTAAGATTCGAAGGCAAAACACAAGACCACAAGGCCATGGGCAATTTCTTGGTATTCCAAGGTAGCCACTGGTTAGGCAATGAAAAACCAACCACAATAGAGCCAAATATCAAGCAATTCCATGGAGTATAACTCCCACAAGTCACAAAACACTAAAACAAGCCATCTGCCACAAAACAGCAACATAGCAACTTTCACAGCCAATAACTTGAGCTACAGGAATCCTACAACCACAAACAAGGTATTTATAGAAACTACATAATATGCTTATCAACTTATCCAACTACACAATCTGGAAAGGAGGCACACATCAATAAGCATAAAGCTCACAAGTTGGCATGATGAAACAGAAATCTGGGACTTAGTGAAAAATAACAGTTTTCTAGAATCTGAGTTAACCTGATGGCAAGTTGATAGCAGAAACTAATGGTGATAGAGACCACCTCATGGCATGAAAATTAGCACGATGCTAGAAGACAACATATACTTCAAAACACTAGCATTGAGTTGAGCTAATTCTCAAAATATCACAAGATGACAACCACTCTTCATGGCATAAATATAACAGCAGGTTCTCAGACTTAGAAATATTTAGCATGGTGAAAACAGTTACATTAAGTTAGCTACTTTGCAGCAAGTTTCCCACTTATATGGGTGATTCTCATGTCAAACAAAAATACCATGGCATAATAGGCATAAAATACTAACACTTCCATGTTGGCACATGCCCCAAAGCAAGCATGGAATGCAAAAATGACAAAGTAGCATCACATCAGAAAATAGCAGTTTTGCAAACTTGCTCAAAAGTGAAATCTAATTGCACCATTGGATTCCTTGGATCTTTCTACCCCAAAACCATGTATCATACCCATAAATTCATATGAAGCATCATGACAAGAACTACATAGCAAATTCACCAACCACTCTTATAAGTGAAAACTTACCCAAAATGCTCATGTGCAACAATGAATATGTCCAGATTTTGCAATATAGCTATAATTGGAAAAGATCTATTTAACACTACAAAACATGGCACATGCTAAATAATAGTGTATGACAAGTGGGGCATGGCCCACTTGTCACACACACACACACACACACACACACACCCAAACATACACACACACTACACACATACACACCACATGGCAAGCACACACACCTAACTACATATGCCCAAGTGCATATGGCACATACACTCATGAAAACACACACCTATGTGTGTGGGTGTGTAGGGGAACGTTGCATGGAAAACAAAAAATTTCCTACGCACACGCAAGATCTATCCATGGTGATGAGCATCTACGAGAGGGAGAGTGGATCTACGTACCCTTGTAGATTGCTAAGCGGGAAGCGTTAAGAAATGCGGTTGGTCTAGTCGAACGTCTTTGCGATCCAAATCGCCGAGCGTCCCGTGATCCAATCACGATCCATCCCGATCAAGTGCCAAACGGACGGCACCTCCGCGTTCAGCACACGCGCAGCTTGATGACGATCTCCGCCTTCTTGATCCAGCAAGAGGGACCGGAGAGGTAGACGAGTTCTCCGGCAGCGTGGCGGTGCTCCGGCGATGATGGTAGAGCTATTCCTGTAGGGCTTCGCCTAAGCACTGCAGAAAACCGATCTAGAGGAGAAACTATGCACTAGAGATTAGGGTTGCACGTGGAAGAAAGAACTTGTGCAAAAACCCTAAAACTCTCTAGTATATATAGGAGGAGAGGAGGAGGAGGGCTGGCCCTCAAGGAGCCAGCCCTAGGCTTCGGCCAAACCAGGAGGGTGTCCTCCTCCTCCTCCACTTCTAGTAGGATTAGGACTCCTTCCTTATCTAGCCCTTTTTGCCTTTTTCCACCTTTTTCCTTTTGGGCTTTTCTTCCTAGCCGCATGGGCCTTGTGTGGCACTTCCACCAGCCCACTAAGGGCTGGTATTCATCCTCCCACAGCCCATGTAGCCTCTTGGGTCGAATACCCCTCCCGATGGTCCCCCGGTACACTACCGGCACTCCTGGTACACTACCGATGAGCCCGAAACTTTTCCAGCGACCAAAACAGGGCTTCCTATATATCATCTTTACCTCCGGACCATTCCGGAGCTCCTCGTGACGTCCGGGATCTCATCCAGGACTCCTAACAACCTTTGGTCACCACCATGCATAACTCTATACTACTGAAACGTCACCAAACCTTAAGTGTGCAGACCCTACGGGTTCGAGAACTATGTAGACATGACCGAGACACCTCTATGGTCAATAAACAATAGCGGGACCTAGATTCCCATATTGGTTCCTACATATTCTATGAAGATCTTTATCGGTCGAACCACCGTGTCAAGGATTCAGTTAATCCCGTATGATGTTCCCTTTGTTCTTCGGTATGTTACTTGCCCGAGATTCGATCGTCGGTATCTCCATACCTAGTTCAACCTCGTTACCGGCAAGTCTCTTTACTCGTTCCATAATACAAGATCCCATGACTAACACTTAGTCACATTGCTTGCAAGGCTTATTGTGATGTTGTATTACCGAGTGGGCCCTGAGATACCTCTTCGTCACACGGAGTAACAAATCCCAGTCTTGATCCATACCAACCCAACAGACACTTTCGGAAATACCTGTAGAGTACCTTTATAGTCACCCAGTTACGTTGCGACGTTTGATACACACAAGGCACTCCTCCGGTGTCAGTGAGTTGCATGATCTCATGGTCATAGGAACATATACTTGACATGCAGAAAACAATAGCAATAAACTGATACGATCATATGCTATGTTTATAGTTTGGGTCTTTTCCATCACGTCATTATCCTAATGACGTGATCCTGTTATCAAATGACATCACATGTCAATGGCTAGGAAATCTTGACCATCTTTGATTAACGAGCTAGTTCACTAGAGGCATACTAGGGACAAAGTGTTGTCTATTTATCCACACATGTAATATGTTTCCAATCAATACAATTATAGCATGGATAATAAAATTATCATGAACAAGGAAATATAATAATAAACACTTTATTTATTGCCTCTAGGGCATATTTCCAACAGGGTGTTCATGACACACACACATATGCACACATATATGCACAAGTGCATATATGCACATATACATGCATATGACACCACATTCACACACATACACCACACACATATACTACACATGCACATGTTTCTAATAACAGAAAAGGGAGAAAGCAAAAAAAACATAGCTATACATGGCAATTATACACCTACACATACCAACACAATCTGAAAGAAGAAGAAAAAAATAAGGAAAAGAAAACAAAAGGAAGGGGGTTTTGGATCGAACCCCAGACCTCCGAGCCGGTTGCCACTGCCGGTTGCCACTGCGCTACGACGCGATTTCTATCCAAGTAGGGGACTTGCCCCCTCTAATACTAACTACGACGTGTTCTCTGACAAAACTGAAGAAAACACTGGTGACACGGCACGACGGTGACGATTACCAGCGACGCTGACGGGAACACACGAAGAGGGGAACTACGGGGTCCCATTCCCCTACTCATCTTGCGACGAGGAGGACGGAGGTGAGCTCAAGCTCCCACCTTCTCGACCGGCGGCAATGGACACGACGATGACAACATGGCGGGCCTATGCGGGGAAGAAGGGCTGCGAGGACCGGTTGCTCACCGAGGGGGGTTTCGGAGGCGCGGGGACGCGGACGACGGCGAGATGGAGGGAAAGAAGAGGAAGAAGGTCGGCGGCGAAGCTCCTCTTCTTGCGGACGACGGTGACGAGCAGGGCGCACTGCAGGAGATGCTCCTCACCTCCCTAGCAGTGGGAACGGAACGCGGGTGATGACCCCGAGCTCCTTGCCATGTCCACCAGCGACGAGGGCCACGGAAGACGCGGCGACGGGGGCGAAGACGACCGGCGCACCTACCTGAATTCTCTGCTCTCTCTCTGCACGCGGAAGAAGAAGGAGAATGATGGAGAGCAAGGAGGGAGAAGAAGATGGCGGCGGCACGGAAGGACAGCACGGAACCCTAGGGGGGATTGGCACGGACGCCGAGGGGCTAAATAGGCTTGGTTTGACGGCGAGACGACACCAACGGCTCACGTCGACGCGCTCACTCGCCCCTGCTCTCTCTCTCTCTCTCTCTGAACCTGACGGAGGGGAAACGGGAGCAGGTGGCCGTTCCCTGCGAGAACAGGTCGGGCTGGCTTCGCTAGCTAGTTGGGCCACGGGGGAGAAGGCCCAACTCCCTGCCTCTCTCTTTCTTACCAAAAATAAAAAAGGTTTATTGAATAAAACCACAACCATCTTACAAAAACCCCACAGAATTATATAAAAGGTTTTTGTCAAAACCAAAAACACTTTTACAAACAAGAAATTAAGACCTGCTTTATAAAAATAACTAGTTGATTTTTAGAGCAACTAATTAAATGGTTTATAAAAACAACAGCCCTTAGTTATTTAAAGCCCCAAAATCAAAAAGCTCCAAACAGCAAAAGAACAACAGTCACATGCTTAAAGTATTATAGGCTATCTCCTGAACATTTTAAACAATTTAATTTAGCAATTAATTTATGTTGATTAATGGAAATGGAATAAGAGAGGAGTTTTATTTTTTTTAAAGAATAAGAGAGGGGGAAGAGAAGGAGTGTTGCACCACCCACACTCTAACCACAACACCCACAAGATCACCCCCGACACAACAAGGTCACAAAGCACATCACAAACAAAGACATGGCATGGTGATGAATGATATGATGCATGATGCATGAATGCATGTGACAAGTCATGACAAGGAGCAACTCATTCACTTGAACTCATGGCAACAAGGTTCACTTAAGATTACATGCCCAACAAGGTAGGGATAGTACTTGGGCTGTCACAATAGGCCTCTTGGATGTGAAGCAAATAAGTGCTTGAGGGAAAGAATAAATAGATCAACGGACATAGGGACTACGAGCCGGCGAGACCGACAATGACAGTCATGGATGCAAAACAAATGGCGGTTTCAGCAGAGTAGGCGACATGGATGCCATTTGACGAGTGATCCATCACGTTGGACACTCGTGGTCGGGACTTGAATTTCATTTTAGAATGTCTAGATTGTTAGAGTGTGATTTATTTTGCTTTGTTGCATTTGTTGAATTGTGATAATTTTGTGCTATATGATCCACATGCATGGATTGCATGGCTATGAAGGTTTATATTTGAGGAGTGTGGTTGCCCGTCAGGACATAGGACATATGAGCGGTCGTCCCACGCTGTCCATAGATGCACTCGGGTGTGTCTATGGACGTTTAGGGGGTTGGACTTGTCAAATTCGGCTCTACGTATTGTTAGACTGGCCATAGTGGGTGGGAGTAAATTAGCTAGTAACATAACACATTCCAAGGCATGTTTGCTTATGTGGCAAGTAGTTAGTGAGAAGAGAGGTGTTTGTGGCAACATAATATGTTACCGTACATAACATATCCTAAGGCAAAATGTATCGACGTCTAAATAAATGAAGTCTTGCATGATACCACGCATACATATTTTACTAACAATTATGAAGGTTGTAAAATAGACTAGTGTCATACGATGTGATAGTAGTCTAAGTTACCCCTCACTATGGCTAGCCTTATATGTTGAGATTTGAGGTAGCATTGGGGCATCTCCAACGTTGACCCTGAAACCGCACGGTTCAGACGTGTTTTGTCATCCAACGTGGGCATGTATCAAGCTGCTCGGCGGTTAGTGCATTCGTTTTTCCCGCAAATTGAAAGCAAACTAGGGGCTAAGTCCGGACTGTCTTCATGTAGGACTCCAACACAGTCGGACCACTAAAATGCACCCTCTTGGTCCCATTCTCGTCCACTCCGTCCCTGCTCCCCCTTGCTTTGCATCCGCACCTGCCGCCGCCGATGTACCTCTCTGACCACCGCCTAGGCATTTTAGGATATCCTCAGCACCCACCCATGCGCCCGCTCACCTAGTACAACAACATTGTCCACCCAAGATTCGTCCGTAGCTAGCTACCCTCTGCCCCGTTGTCGACACCGTCCATGGCAGACACCATGCCCTTGAGCTTATTTTCGAACATCATGTTGTTTCACCAAATACCATCGACCATCGACCATGGACGGACACCACGCCCATGGTGGATGGTGTTCGGTCAAATGTCATTGAGCTTATTTTCGGATTTCGTGTCATATTTAGAGTAAGAAGGATGGTGGGATACTCGGTGAAGGATTATGAGTTATTGTGTGATGTGTGGTTGGTCGTATCTGCGGACCTTGTAGGCAGGAGGGTGATTTTTTTGTTAGCGCATGCATGGTTCATTTCATGCATGAAATCACATTTTGCCCTATGACATACACATCATGCATGAACATAGTGTCAAGTCCTTAGATGATATACCATCCAGAGCTCCCTCATGAAGTATTGTGGCGTAGTTGATTGTTTGGAGGCAATGTTACCTGCGTGCGACAACCATGAAGATTGCAAGTTTTGCTTCTTCTTATTGTATATGTTGATTGATATATTCACTCATTGTTTCTCTACGCGATATGTAGCCTGCATGAGCTCCATGTCACTGGTTCTCCTATAGCGAGATACCCCGGAACAACAAGAATCCTTAGAATGGGATTCCAACTCAACACCTTTTGTTTTGAGATGCCATGATATACTACAGGTTGAATGGCAGACCATTCACACACATTACATTGTTAGATGAAACTCAAGGGACAGTATTTGTGGGATAATACGATCCAACCATAAAAAACTTGTTAAACATCCGGTTAAGCTCGTTGATTTGAACTATTTATTGTACTAGACATAATCTGATTCAAAATGTATGTGACTAGCATCGGATGGCCGGCTTCCGCATCCGCTTCTATAGACTGGTCTTCCTATCTGTAAATGGATGTTGTGTTCGGTTCAGGGATCACGTTGATGTCCTTACAATACCCAACCAAAATAGTCCCTTTCTTTTTTACCCTCCATGTAAAATAGGACCCACCCATGTTGGATAGTTCGGTGGTGACAAGTGATGCAAAGATTTCGTTTTGCTCTCATTTGCCATTGAGTGTGCAAAAGTTATTACTAGATTCTAATTTTAGCTAAGGATTAGAGTTGCTCATTTTAAGAGTAAGCTTTTAAGGAAACTAGTAAATTCATACGTACAATGAATGTTGATATTAGGTAGTATATTAATTTCACATAGATATTAAGTACGATATTGTTTGCATGTTGAATATGCGGGTGTTCGTTTTCAGGGAATTTTTGGTGTAGGGACTAGAAAAAGTCCCTCTTGGAGACCTTTTAACCAAACAGGAGGGACTATTAGGGACTAAAAGTTGCTTTTTGGGACTAAATGAAAAAGACTCTCAAGGAGAGTCTTTTTTGGGACTTTTCCAACAATGCCCCTCCCTACACCCATTGCCTCGCCGTCCCATGGTGTTGTTTGGTTGTTATTTTTCTGTATACTAGGGGTAATATGGTCTTTTAGCATGTCATTTAATAATCCCTAGGGAGGGACTAAGGACTTTTTAGTCTTGGAAACAAACAGGAAGGGACTAGAGACTTTTTAGTTGGGACTAGAAAAAGTCCTAGGACTTTTTAACCAAACAGGACCTATGTGATGAGCGTTGGAATTTATATTTGGTATAATATACTATATTAACTATATGCTAAACGTGCAAACTAACCTGTGGTTAGATGGTTAGGAGGACTGTGGTATCCCCTGTCCACCGGAGTTCATGTCCTAGATTTGATGTTGGTGCTTGCATTTTTTGGATTTATTTCAGGTCTTCTGGCGATGTGCTTTCAGTGGGAGGAGATGTTCCCGTCGATAACGAAAGCATCTGTGGCGACTTCGTCAATCTTAAGATGATGTGTCGGCTTAGTCTCTCGAAGGTACTCATAGGGATAGGGTGTGCGTGCGTGCGTTCATAGGGATGAATTGTTGAGCGTACATTATTGGAGCAATCTGGGTTGTTGAATTGACCTGGTTAATGGCCGAGATTTGTTTGATCTGCCGCTTTGGGTCCTTTACATTTATTTAAAAAAAGGTGATGAGTGTCACACCAATGGCACGAAGCACTCGATCCTGACTTTTTACAACTATAAAGTTGCCATCAAAAGAGAAAAAACAAAAAAAAATATTTGAATTGGATCGGAACTCCTATGGTAAGATCGTAATTAAATCGTAAATCTTCACTATCATAATCTTAGAAATGTAAATTATATGAACTAAAATCGTAAAATCAGAAGGGTTAGTTTGAATCGTAAAGTCGTAGAATCGTATAACAGAATCACGATTCTGACAATCTTTTTTGGGAGTCCCACAAATCAAAAAAGAAGGCCTTAGCTCTAAGCAGTGTTGATGGTTCTCTCCCGGGGTATATTATCGATCTACATGCTCTGCCAATCAGAGAAAACCTGCATAAATTTTGAAAAACCGACGTGTTCGCCGGTGTGAGCTCTGCATCCCTCTGCTCTTTTTTTTTAGGGAATGGCCGTCTGCTCTTTCGCTTTGCTTTCCGCCCATTCTTTCCTAGAACCCACCAGCACGAGCTCACCGACGAATCATGCTTCCCATTACATGTCCGGACCGAGGACAGCACCACCAAAGGCAAAGATTTCCCTTGCGTCCAAATCCATGGCACATGCTTCAGCGTTATTCGCTGCATTCTTAGCGTGTCTTCGTGTACACTGCACTGGCAGGATATGTTTGTTTTTCCCCTATAAAAGAAGGATATGTTTGTAATTTCCCGTTCGTGATTTTTCCTCGCAAAAGAAAAAAAGAGAGCAGGCGGACGTAAGCACAAGGTAGTAGTTGTGTGCCACGAGTGAGTGACAACCATTTCCCTAAAGAATAGGGGCTGATGATCCTGATAGTTCGGTTTGAAAATCTTAAGTGCTCCAGTAGTGCCGGACGGGCTCTGCCGTGGAGATCGTTGTTTATTTGACGACTGGAAAGCCCCGATGGTGACTGCTGCTGACGGTTGCTTAAAAGTCCGGGCCTGGTGGGTCGATCGCCGGACCGTGTCGCCGCCGTGGAAACGCCCCCAACCAAGTCGGCACGGCACCCACCCCAAAGAGAAAGGGCTGGCACTGTCAACCTTAACTGCACTTACCGCCACCATTATGGCCGACTTTTGGTGGTTGCCACTTGACACCCCTACTAGCATCGGCATCACATACTGTCGATTTCGCAAAGAACAATTCGTCGGCTTCGGGCCGGTACATGTCGACTTGTGTGCTGATGTGAAAATTAGGTTTGTTATTATTGGCCTCTGAGGAAGTCAGGATCGGGAAATTAGGTCCGGGAACATGCGTAGCTTTGCAGCCCGGGAGACACGTTGGTGACTGATTGGCGCGCTTTTGGCTGAAAATTCGGATACTCGGGGATCCCGTGATGTGCTGCTATTCAAGGTGGCAACGGGATCGGGGATGACCGGAGATGACTCCACCATCCCCGTCCCGATCCTCGCCAATCCACATACCCGCGATCTCTGTGAAGCTTCGCGGGGACAAAACACCCTCCATCCCCGTCAATAATGGGTACCCGGTACCCATCGGGTATCCATAAAGATCTCAAGACTGACTGGAAAATGTGAGATTGAAGAAGGCATGTTTGTTGGGAGAGGTGAAAAAATATAAATCGTGTGAAATATCTAGGTTTTAATTTATATATTATGCATTTTTAGTATGCGTGTCATAGTTTTTTGGTATTCATGGAGTATCCACGAGGGGAATTTCATCACCATCCCCGCCCCATGAAACTAACGGATACCCACCAAACAATATTCATGAGATAAATTTATCCCCCGTCCCCACTTCAAGATGGTAAATCCCCGCGGGTACCGTCCATGGGGAATATTGCCACCTTGAGCTGCTATGCCAGTTACATCGAGCATCGTTTGCGAGGTTGGAACCGAGGCGGGTGTCATTCGGGAATCGGGATGATATGGGTGTTCTCGTGGCTGCCAAGCCTGCTTGGTATGAATATGTTCCTGACGGCATTGTTACTGCTGAATCGTATGCTTGTCGTGATGGTATTCTGCTCAGCCGTGGAGGAACTATCAAGAATATCTTTGTTGTCGCGGCCAAAAAAAAAAAGAATATCCCTATTGAACTTGAAACTGATCGAGAGAAGAGAACAGATCTGCAATTGTATTTTTTGTACTAAGCTTCCAGTTTGCACTGCCAGCTTACTGTTGAGTAGTACTAGTAAGTTGACATTCATAGCCCAAGATTTTACTAAGTTGACATTCATAGCCCAAGATTTTAAAAATAAAAATTCCATTCAAAATCGATCAAATCCATCCAAATTACAACCAATCGAGGCGCAGGAACCGGAGAAATCTCTCCAGGTCGCCCGTAGTACTAACGGTTATTCTTAGCGGCAGCGGCATCAATGGGCAGCTTCTTGTCGTCATCATCATGGATTCATGGTGCCGCGCGGTGGTCTGCGCTGCATTAGAACTCAACGTCCTTGAAGACCTTGCGCACCTGCTCGAGGGTGACGAAGAGCACCACGGTGAAGGGCCCCTGGCGCGACACCGTGGGGATGAAGCCCTTGTAGAGCGCCATCACGCCCTCCGACCGCACCGTCTTGAGCGCGCAGTCCAGGGCCCCGGCGTACGGCGGGGGAGCCCCCGGCGCCACCTTCATGTTCATCACTCTGGTCTTGACCACGTCGACGGGGTTGGACGCGGCCGCGGCCACGATGCCCGCGGCGAAGCTGGCGGCCACGTGCGTGCCGAGCCCGTCGGCGCCCGGGCCGCGGCGGGCCAGGATGGCCTCCTTGGCCTGGTCGTAGGTGGCCAGCTGCGAGGCGGTGACAATCATGGCGCGGTTGACGGTGAGCGCGGAGCCGCGCCAGAGGCTGCGCACGCCCTCGTCGCGCGTCATCCGGGCGATGGCGTCCCCCACGCTCCGGTAGTTCCTGCGGTCGGCCAGCGGGAGGCGGCCGTCGGCCTGCATCCGCACCATGGCCAGGTCGGCCGGGTTGCCAACGGCCGCGCCGACGCCGCCGGCGATGAGGCCGGCGGCGATCTTGCGGTGCAGCGGCAGCACGCCAGCGTTCTCCTGGGTCCAGCGCTTCTTGAGGATGTCGTAGAGGCCCATCCGCGTGGTGGAGTAGAGCGTCTGGCGCAGCATGGTGGCCGAGATCCCGGAGAAGAGCCCGGCGGCGCCCTCGGCGCGCAGGATTTGCGTGCAGATGCCAATCGGGCCGGGCTTGGCCACCGCCGGCGCCGCGTGCGGGAGCGCCACGGTCTGCGCCCCGGCCTGGAAGGCGAGCGCCGGGCGGAGCGCGGGCGCGGGCGCCGCCGCCGCAGCCGCCGACGACTCCCCCTGCAGCTGCATCCGGACCTTGATGAGGTCGAGCGGGTGGGTGGAGCAGCCGGCGACGATGGAGGCGATGCCGCCCTCGACGAATCCCTTGACGCCCATCCTCTCCTCGCGTCCTACAACCCCCCTAGCGGATGGATGGATTGGAGAATCCTATATGTAGATCCAGAAACGGGAAACCGAAGAAGAGATGGAAAGCGAAACGAAAAGGAGTCGGATTTGGGCGGGCGGGGGAGGGTGGCAATCCTATTCCCAGTAGGAGCTGGGGCACATCTCAGAGGACACGAGGAGGTGGGAATGGAGGGCGAAGGCTATGCAGGAGGAGTGTGGGACGCTGGCCCTCTGTGACATGTGCTGCTCGTGCTTGCGGCTGCTTCTGCTTCTTGCCCTGGGTGGGTGCGGGATGTGTGGGGGAGGCGCCGTTTATAGGTGGACGGACGGGAGGAGGAAGGAGGAGGGGTGGCTTCGGGCTCCGGGAGGGAGTCGCTGACTGGGGAAGGCGGATTCGGGAGGGAGTCGCAGGCTGACCTGACGGGGTCCGGCCTGGCCGCGGACGCGTAGAATTTACTCCGCGGACACGGCGGCGTCGGTGCTTCGCGTCTGATGGATTCGGGACGCGTCGGCCGGGCGCGTTCGGGGCCGTCCGTTCCGTTTGCTGTCCGGACGGGGCGGTTCGGGACGGGCTGCGCTGCGCTGCGGCCACCACGCGCGTGGACGGACGAAAGGAAGGAAAGGGGGAAGGTCCAGAGCGAAGGAATAGGAACACGATGCCTGGCTAGCTTGATTCTTACGTGTACGGCGCCAACGGCTGCCGTGTTTGCTGTCAAAAAAATAAGGCTATGCTTAGCGAGAGTTTTTTCTTTTCTTTCGCTTGTTGGTGATAAAAAAAGTTCAACGATATGTCGCAGGAGGGTGTCAAAAGTGGATGGCGGTGGCACGAGCTCATGCGAGCGTTACCCCAAGGGCCTTCATCACACACATGGGTATTCCGTGGAGCCCGCTGAAGGAGATAAGGACTGAGGTTGTGTAGGAGATTCTGCTCAGGATCCGGTGTTTCCGCATGAGTGATCGCTTAGAAAATTAAGGAGGGAAAGCATTGGATGTTTAGAAATTTTCAAGTCATGGTTGAGCCTTGTGACGGTATTGGGTTGTTGGAATGAATTGAACTGTCGCTAAGCATAGATGGCCATACATTCATTGTCTGTGGGATGGATACAATTTTGAGTAGTTGGTTACAAACCTTGACGCAAGATTGGCAAAGTGCTGAAGGTTGAGATTGAACTCGGAGGTGTGGGTAATATTATTCAGAGCCAAAGCGTAGTTGGATGTCAATGAACCCTTGAGAAAGTGTGTAACAATTACAAGGGACACAAAACAGAGTTCTACCTTGTGATGTATGAGAAGTTGCCCCAATTTTACGATGACGGCGGCCATATGGGTCACACCCACTATGAGTGGGGGCACAAGAAAGTCGGCAAGGGGGTGCTCAAGTGTTGCCATTTGCCACGTGCCAGCGGGCATACTTGGCACACCCGTGTAGTGTGTAAGGGGAGATGGCGTGGCGAGGTGTCGGGAGGCGACATAGAGGGTAGAATAACGAGAGGTCATGTAAGGGGTGGAGTAGCGTATTATGATTGGAGGTTGGACCCACACAGGAAACCAACTAGAGTGGAAAAGAAATTTGACGACACAACTTCTAGCTCGGTTAAATCTTAGGACTCTGAGAGTCAAATGCTGAGAGTGAGAAATCTTCAAAGAGGGGGTTGGGTATGGAGATGGAGGGATCGTATAGTGGACGAGGGAGATGAAGGGGGGAACATGGACTACAATGTTGCGGGCAAGTTGACCATTGACATTAAGGTAACGACGACGATAGCGGTGGAAGAGATGAATAAATGAAAGGGGAACATGCAAGAGTAAGAGATATAATAAAGCGGTGTGGATTCCATCTCAGCAAGGATGTCATATGTGGACTTCTAGGGGCACTATCGAGAGCGGCGAATCTCTTAAGCCTTAATTTTCGGGGTTGCAGGTGGTCTGAGACAGTTCATGAAATTACTAGTGACAAGCGTAATATACATGTATGCCACTCGTAGCACGCCTTTATTTTTTCCTTCAATGGTAGCCTCGAAAAATACAGATTATGTAGTAGTGAATATCAAAACATCGATGACTTTCAGGTTCAGTTGCATCAAAGCAGGACTTACTCTTATGTCAGGAGACTACTTGGGAAAACCCTAACAGTAGCGCAGGTTAAAGGTCTAGCAATAGCGCAAGGGTATGAGACTTGATTGTACACTACTTCATGATGGCTTTATTTTACACACATGGTTTCCAAAATTTCATACTAATCACTAACAATAGGAAAGATCTGCAGATCTCTTTCTTTTGGCAAGTTGTTGCATATTTTTATGGATAGAAGGGGGAGGGGTAACGATGTGTCCAAGATATGAATCAAAAATTAAAAGATTCCATCAGTGGAACTTGTTGGAGGAACCAGACACCTAGCTGAGGAGCATTCCTAGTGCAACAACGTCCTATACAGATGGGTTTTACCCCCTTTTCGCGACACAGTTTTAAACTGTCGCCTTGCCTGTGTGTGCGATGGGGGATCCATCCCACATGAGACAGAAAAATTGTTTGCAATAGGGAGAGAGAATGCATACGTTTTACATATTAAGTGTATGCGATGTCCGAATCTATCACAGATGTGAGTCATGAGATAACCGGTTGCAATATATCATATTTTCCAAACACTTCATCCTTGCTACTCGGGTGGGATTGCATTATCATAGCACGCGCTATTATGTGGTACAATGTTTATGATGTGCGTTGTATCACAAATTGTTAATGATTTGTATAAGCGTGTACGATAAGGAGGCTATCACACACATTTGGTCCTACCACATCATTTGCGATTTATCAAGTTTCCCAAACGCTCGAAATGTCGTACTCATGTCGTATGGCATAAGTACCGCACATGTTATCTGTGGTGTAGCATTTACGATGCGTTCCACATCACAAATAGTTCCTCATTACGAAATGTTTATGATAAGAAGACTATCACAAACATTTTGTTTCAGTCCAACCGTTTCTGTTATTGTCTGACATCACACACGTTTTCAGACGATAATTGTGTGCATGGTTGCACATGTTTTCTTTCTGTAAAACGTGTTGGATCATGAGGTATATCACACAGGTTGTACTTTACAAATCGTGTGCGGTATAATGACCAGTAGAGCATATTTATCCCCTAATTTAAGCACTTCAATTTAAAATTTAGAATTTGAATTTGAAAGTAGGCAATAACATTTTTCATATCCATCGTGTATAGATAAAGGTTCAACCATTCAACAACTAATGCATTATTCGATTCACAATACATATGTTTAAGAATTACATCAAAAAAGAATTAGTTAAGTACCAAATAAAGAATGATGAAACACGATTGCATACTTGTATTGAAATCGGTAAAGGAAGAGGCAAAAGACATTCTGGTTGCTATACAAGGTGAAACGGGATGCAAATATTGTGTCCTCCTCCATGTCGAATGCACGCATGACTCTGGTCTAGCCTCTTGATGACGACCGCCCATCCTTCACTATCTTCACGAGGATATCTAGATAATCATCATAGCCTGATAGAAATACTTTAAGCTTTGCATGTCCACCAATCATGTAGTTGTTGGAAATATGCCCTAGAGGAAATAATAAAGTGGTTATTATTATATTTACTTGTTCATGATAATCATTTATTACCCATGTTATAATTGTATTCATTGGAAACACAAATACTATTGGGGAACGTTGCATGGGAAACAAAAAAAATTCCTACGCACACGCAATATCTATCCATGGTGATGAGCATCTACGAGAGGGAGAGTGGATCTACATACCCTTGTAGATCGCTAAGCGGGAAGCGTTAATAAATGAGGTTGATGTAGTCGAACGTCTTCGCGATCCAAATCGCTAGTCGTCCCGCGATCCGATCACGATCCGTCCCGCGATCCAATCACGAAACCGCGATCCAATCACGGTCCTTTCGATCTAGTGTCGACCGGACGACACCTCCACGTTCAGCACACGTACAACTCGATGACGATCTCCACCTCCTTGATCCAGCAAGTGAGGGTGTAGAGGTAGATGAGTTCTCCGGCATTACAACGGCGTGGTGGAGGTAGTGGTGGAGCTGATCCGACAGAGCTTCGCTAAGCTATACCGAACATATCTAGAGGACAAGCAACCTAGACGGAGAGAGGGAAGCACATGGCTTTTCAGGTGGTGGCTGCCCTCAAAACCCTTCAATATATATAGGAGTAGAGGTGGTAGGTGGGAGGCGCCCTAGGGAAAACCCTAGGGCCTTGGCGCACAAGATAGGGGAGGAGTCCACCTCCCACAAGGGAGGTGGAATCCTAGTAGGACTCCTTCCCACTTGGCCTCCTCTCCACCCCTTGCGCAAGGCCTCCTAGGGGCTGCCTTCCCAACCCACCAGGGGCTGGTGCGCCACCTCCTAGGCCCATGTGGCCCCTTGGGTGGGTGGGACCCACTTGGTGGACCCCCGGAACCCATTCGTCACTCCCGGTACACTATCGGAAGTGCCTGAAAAAATTTCGGAACCCAAATAACACTTTCCTATATATTAATATTTACCTCCGGACCATTACGGAGCTCTTCTTGACATCCAGGATCTCATCCGGGACTCCGAACAACCTTCGGTCACCAACATACGTAAATCAATACTACCGAAACGTCACTGAACCTTAAGTGTGCAGACCCGGCGGGTTCAAGAATTATGTAGACATGACCGAGACACCTCTACAGTCAATAACCAATAGCAGGACCTGGATGCCCATATTGGTTCCTACATATTCTATGAATATCTTTGTCGGTTGAACCTCTGCGTCAAAGATTCAGTTAACCACGTATGTTGTTCCCTTTGTTCTTCGGTATGTTACTTGCCCGAGATTCGATCGTCGGTATCTCTATACCTAGTACAATCTCGTTACCGGCAAGTCTCTTTACTCGTTCCGTAATATAAGATCTCGTGGCTAACTCTTTAGTGACTTTGCTTGCAAGGCTCATTGTGATGTTGTATTACCGAGTGGGCCCTGAGATACCTCTCCGTCACACGGAGTAACAAATCCCACTCTTGATCCCTACCCACTCAACAGACACCCTCGGAGATGCCTATAGAGCATCTTTATAGTCACCTAGTTACATTGCGACGTGAACCACAGAGTAACATACGCACGGTTCCCACCCTGCTCCTTTCTCTAACTGCCTAGGAGGGGCGATCGTGCGGGCGATCTCTTCCTGCCCGTTCTTGTCGGCGAGGGCGTTGGCTCCCCTTCCCTCCGCTCGTCGCTATGGCGACAGCGGGAGGGTTTGGGAGCCCGGTTCCTTTCATCTGGTGTGTAGATAGGTTTAGGATAGGTATGTCGGGTGATTGTGCTCGGTCGGTGCCGACATCGTCACCGCGAATAAAGTTTTCCAGGCCACCGACTCGGCGGCGTTCTTCTGCGACGTCGAGGAGCCATGGATTTGTGTTCGAGCGAGTTCTTCAAGACGTCGGTGTAGATCTTGCTCAGGTTCTTGTTTCTTCGGCTTCGTCCGTGTTGCGTCGGCAGCGTCTCCAGTGTCGTCATGGAGCCGGAAGTTTTGTCTTGGAGTTGACCACCTCTGTAACGCCGGTCTTGTCCAAGGGATGGTCCACATGGAGATTTGGCGGTGGAAGATGGTTGTTGATTTTGGAGTTTTTCGATGGTTCTTTCAGTCAAGACCTTCAAGACCGTGATCCAAGAAGTGTGAAGTATTTCTTCGGCCGACGATCCACATCGACATGTGCGTCGCCACTTGTGACGGCGCATGTTCAGAGGCTCATAACGTAGCTTGGCTTCTATGGCACTATCTTGGATCTTGGCAAGTTGAAGGCCTATGTTTCTCTCCTCCGGTGAACGCTTCGGCGGCTGGATTCTTTGGCAATGGTGATGTACATTTTCTTGTGTGCTATCTCTTCGGACTATTCCAGAGAGAAGCCATGTATGTTGTATGTTGCTAGTATTATGAATAAATACATGTTTCTCCTCAAAAAAAAGTTACATTGCGACGTTTGATACACACAAGGTATTCCTCCGGTGTCAGTGAGTTGCATGATCTGATGGTCATATGAACAGATACTTGACAGGCAGAAAACTACAGCAATAAACTGACACGGTCATATGCTATGTTTATAGTTTGGGTCTTGTCCATCACATCATTCTCCTAATGATGTGATCCTTTATCAAATGACATGTCATGTCTATGGCTAGGAAACTTTGACCATCTTTGATCAACGAGCTAGTCTATTAGAGGCATACTAGGGACATGGTCTCTATGTATCCACACATGTATTTGAGTTTCCGATCAATACAATTCTAGCATGGATAATAAACGATTATCATGAATAAGGAAATATGATAATAACTAATTTATTATTGCCTCTAGGGCATATTTCCGACAGTCTCCCACTTGCACTAGAGTAAATAATCTAGCTCACATCGCTATGTGTATGTGATTTACATTGTTATGAATCTCACACCCAATGAGTTCCGGGGTTCGATCATGTTTTGCATGTGAGTGAAAGGTTTTAGTCAACAGTCTGTAACATTCAGCTCCATGTGTACTTTGCAAATCTCTATGTCATATTGTAGATGCTGCTACCACGCTCCACTTGGAGCTATTCCAAATGGCTGCTCCACTATACGTATCCGGATTGCTACTTAGTGTCATCCGGATTGGTGTTAAAGCTTGCATCGACGTAACCCTTTACGACAAACTCTTTATCACCTCCATAATCGAGAAATATTTCCTTAGTCCTCTAGTTACTAAGGATAATTTCGACTGATGTCTAGTGATCCATTCCTGGATCACTCTTGTACCCCTTGACAGACTCATGGCAAGGCACACACAGGTGCGGTACATAGCATGTCATACTATATAGAGCCTATGGCTAAGGCATAGGGGACAACCTTCATCCTTTCTCTCTCTTTTGCCGTGGTCGAGCTTTGAGTCTTACTCAACTTCACACCTTACAAATTAGGCAAGAACTCCTTCTTTGACTGATCCATTTTGAACTCTTTCAAAATCTTGTAAAGGTATGTGCCCATTGAAAAATCTTATCAGGCGTCTTGATCTATCTATATAGACCTTGATGCTCAATATTCAAGTAGCTTTATCCAGGTCTTCCTTTGGAAAACTCCTTTCAAACAACCATTTATGCTTTCCAGAAATTCTACATCATTTCCAATCAACAATACGCCATCCACATATACTTATCAGAAATTATATAGTGCTCCCACTCACTTTCTTGTAAATACAAGTTTCTCATAAACTTTGTAGAAACCCAAAAACTTTGATCACCTCATCAAAGCGTATGTTCCAACTCCGAGATACTTGCTCCAGCCATAGAAGGATCGCTGGAGCTTGCATACCGTTTAGCATCCTTAGGACTAAAAAAACTTCAGGTTGTATCACATACAACCTTTCCTCAAGGAAACGTTAAGGAAACGATGTTTTGACATCCATGTGCCAGATTTCATAACTGAAAAATGTAGCAACTGCTAACATAATTCCAACAGACTTTAGCATCCCTACAGATGAGAAAGTCTCATCGTAGTCAACTCCTTGAACTTGTCGGAAACTTCTTTGCGACAAGTCGAGCTTTATAAATGGTGACATTCACCATCAGCGTTTGTATTATTATTAAAGGTCCATTTGTACTCAACGACCTGTCGTTCAACGGGCAAGTCTACCAAAGTCCATACTTGGTTTTCGTACATGGATCCTTCCTCAGATTTCATGGCTCCTAGCCATTTGTTGGCATCCGGGCCCACCATTGCTTCTTCATAGCTAGTAGGTTCATTGTTGTCTAACAACATGACCTCCAAGACAAGATTGACGCACTAGTCAGGGGCAGTATGAGTCCTTGTCGGCCTACGAGGTTCGGTAGTAACTTGATCTGAAGCTTCATGATCATAATCATTTGCTTCCCCTTCACTTGGTGTAGGCATCACATAAACATCTTTCTATGTCGTGCTACTATCCAACTGAAGTGACGGTTCAACAACCTCATCAAGTTCTACTTTCCTCCCACTCAATTCTTTCGAGAGAAACTCTTTCTCAAGAAAGGACCCGTTTTTAACAACAAACACTTTGCCCTCAGATATGAGATAGAAGGTATACCCAACTGTTACCTTAGGGTATTCTATGAAGATGCATTAGTCCACTTTGGGTTCAACCTCTTTAGGTTGAAACCTTTTTCACATGAGCGTCCTAGCCCCAAACATTAAGAAATGACAGCTTAGGTTTCTCCCAAACCATAATTCAAACGGTGTCATCTCAACGGATTTAGATGGTGCCCCATTTAAAGTGAATGTAGTTGCCTCTAATTCATAACCCCAAAATGATAAGAGACATCATAGTACGCACCATATCCAATAGAGCACGACTACGACATTCGGACACACCATCACACTATGGTGTTCTAGGTGGCGTGAGTTGTGAAACAATTTCCACGTTGTCTTAAGTTGCATACCAAACTCGAACTCAGATATTCTCCTCCACGATCATATCGTACACATTTTATCTTCTTGTTACGATGATCTCAAACTTCACTCTGAATTTGCTTGAACTTTTCAAATGTTTCAGACTTGTGTTACATCAAGTAAACATGCTCATATCTACTCAAATCATCAGTGGAGGTAAGAAAATAACGATATCCACCTCTCGCTACAACACTCATTCGACCGCATACATCAACATGTCTTATTTCCAATAAGTCACTTGTATGCTCCATCAAATCGGAAAATGGGGTCTTAGTCATCTTTGTCCAAAAAGGCATGGCCCGCGTGTCCCAACCGATTCGAAATTGAATGAGTCCAAAGATCCATCAACATGGAGTTTCTTCATGCGCTTTACACCAATATGACATTTAGCGGCAGTGCCACAAGTATGTGGTACTATCATTATTAACTTTGCATATTTTGGCATCAATATTATGATCATGTGTATCCCTACGATCAAGATTCAATAAACCACTCTCATTGGGTGTATGACCATTGAAGGTATTAGTCATGTAAACAGAATAACCATTATTCTCTAACTTAAATGAATAATCGTATTGCAATAAACACGATCTAATCACGTTCATGCTCAACACAAACACCAAATAACATTTATTAAGGTTCATCACTAATCTCGAAGAGGGAGCGTGCGATGGTGATCACATCAACCTTGGAAACAGTTACGACACACATTGTCACCTCGCCCTTAGCTAGTCTCCATTTATTCCATAGCTTTTCGAGTTACCAACATTTAGCAACTGAACCAATATCTAATACTCAGGTGCTACTAGGAGTACTAGTAAGGTACACATGAATAAAACGTATATGAAATATACTTCTATTGATGCTGCCAGCCTTCTTATCTACCAAGTATCTAGGGCAGTTCCGCTTTAGTGACCGTTCTCCTCATAATAGAAGCACTTAGTCTCAGGTTTGGGTTCAACCTTGGGTTTCTTCATTGGAGCGGTAACTGGCTTGCCATTCTTGAAGTTTTCCCTTCTTGCCCTTGCCCTTCTTGAAACTAGTGGTGTTACTAACCATCAACACTTGATGCTCCTTCTTGATTTCTACCTTCGCGGTGTCAAACATCGTGAATAGCTCAGGGATCATCTTTTCCATCCCTATCATGTTTATAGTTCATCACAAAGCTCTAGTAGCTTGGTGGCAGTGACTTGGAGAACTATATCAATCACTGTCTTATCTGGAAGATCAACTCCCACTCGATTCAAGCGATTGTAGCACCCAGACAATCTGAGCACATGCTCACCGATTGAGCTATTCTCCTTCATCTTGCAGGCAAAGAGTCTTTGTTGGAGGTCTCATACCTCTCAACACGGGATCGAGCCTGAAATCCAATTTCAGCTCTTGGAACATCTCATATGCTCCGTGACTTTCAAAACATCTTTGGAGCCTCAATTCTAAGCCGTAATGCATGATGCACTGAACTATCAAGTAGTCATCACAACATGCTGTTAGATGTTCACAACATCCACCAATAACGCTAGAGGGAGTGGCGCACCGAGCGGTGCGTCAAGGACATAAGCCTTCTGTGCAGCAACTGAGGGCAATCCTCTGATCACGGACCTAGTCCGCATAATTGCTACCATCATCTTTCAACTCTATTTTCTTTAGGAATGTATCAAAAACACAGGGGAGGTACAACGCGAGCTATTTATCTACAACATAATTTTGCAAAGACAACTTTAGACTATGTTCATGACAATGAGTTCAATTAATCATATTAATTAAGAACTCCCACTCAAATTGACAGCCCTCCGGTCATCTGAGTGCTACATGATCCAAATTCACCAACCCAAGTCCAATCATCACGTGAGATGAGGTGGTTTAAATGGTGAAACATCTCCATGTTGATCATATCTACTATATGACTCATGTTCAACCTTTCGATCTCTTGTGTTCCAAGGCCATGTTTGTACATGATAGGTTCATCAAGTTTAACCCGAGTGTTCCGCATGTGCAACACTGGCTTGCACCCATTGTATGTGAACGTAGAGTCTGTCACACCCGATCATCACGTGGTGCTTCAAAACGACGATCTTTCGCAACGGTGCACGCTCGGGGAGAACACAATTTTATCTTGAAATTTTAGTGAGGGATCACCTTATAATGCTACCACCGTCCTAAGCATAATAAGATGCATAAAAGGGTTAACATCACATGCAAATCATAAGTGACATGATATGGCCATGATCTTGTGCTTTTGATCTCCATCTTTAAAGCATCGGCATGATCTCCCTCGTCACCAACATGACACCATTATCTCCATCATCTTGATCTCCATCAACGCGTCGCCAGCAGGATTGTCACGTCCACCATGCTTCTACTACTATTGCTACCGCTTAGCGATAAAGTAAAGCATTACATAGAGCTTAATGATTGACACGCAGGTCATACAATAATTAAAGACAACCCTATGGCTCCTACCGGTTGTCGTACTCATCGACATGCAAGTCGTGATATTCTATACAAAACATGATAATCTCATACATCATATATATCTCATCATGTAATTGGCCATATCATATCATAACATACCCTGCAAAAACAAGTTAGACGACCTCTAATTGTCGTTGCATGTTTTACGTGGCTGCTACGGGTATCTAGCAAGAACGATTCTTAACTAGGCAAAAACCACAACGGTGATACACAAATTGCTATTCAAACTTCTCAAGGACCGCCTTTGTCGAATCCGATCCAACTAGAGTAGGAGATACAGACACCCGCCAGCCATCTTTATGCCACAAAGTCACATGCCAGTCGATGGAACCGGTCTCTCTTAAGCGTACAAGTAAGGTTGGTCCGGGACGCTTCATCCCACAATACCGTCGAATCAAGAAAAGGCCAAGGGAGGAAGCAATCTGAGCATCAAGGCCCACAAACTCCTTTGTGTTCTACTCGTGATCTCATCTATGCATAGACCTAGCTCTGATACCACTATTAGGAAACATTGCATGGGAAACAAAAAATTCCTATGCACACGCAAGATCTATCCATGGTGATGAGCATCTACGAGAGAGAGAGTGGATCTACATACCCTTGTAGATCGCTAAGCGGGAAGCGTTAAGAAACATGGTTGATGTAGTCAAACGTCTTCGCGATCCAAATCGTTAGCCATCCTGCGATCCGATCACGATCCGTCCCGCAATCCAATAACGGTCCTTACGATCTAGCATCGAACGGACAACACCTCCGCGTTCAACACACGTATAGCTCAATGACGATCTCCACCTCCTTGATCTAGCAAGCGAGGGTGAAGAGGTAGATGAGTTCTTCGGCAGCACAACGGCATGGTGGTGGTGATAGAGCTAATCCGACAAAGCTTCGCTAAGCTATACCAAACAGATCTAGAGGAGAAGCAATCTAGAGGGAGAGGGGGCAGCACGTGGCTTTTCAGGTGGTGGCTGCCCTCAAAACCCTCCAACATATATAGGAGGAGAGGTGGTAGGTGGGAGGCGTCCTAGGGAAAACCCTAGGGCCTTGTCACACAAGATAGTGGAGGAGTCCACCTCCCACAAGGGAGGTGGAATCCTAGTAGGACTCCTTCCCACTTGGCCTCCTCTCCACCCCTTACACAAGGCCTCCTAGGGGCTGCCTACCCAGCCCACCATAGGCTGGTGCGGCACCTCCTAGGCCCATGTGGCCCCTTGGGTGGGTGGGCCCACTTGGTGGACCCCCGAAACCCATTCATCACTCCCGGTACACTACCGGAAGTGCCCGAAACTAATTCGGAACCTAAATACCACTTTCCTATATATAATTATCTACCTCCGGATCATTCCGAAGCTCCTATTGACGTTTGGGATCTCATCCGGGACTCCTAACAACCTTCAATCACCAACATACATAACTCAATACTACTGAAACGTCATCGAACCTTAAGTGTGTAGACCCTGCGGGTTCGAGAATTATGTAGACCTGACCGAGACACCTCTACGGTCAATAACCAATAGCGGGACTTGGATGCCCATATGGGTTCCTACATATTCTACGTATATCTTTATTGGTTGAACCTCTATGTCAAGGATTTAGTTAATCCCATATGTTGTTCCCTTTGTTCTTCGATGTGTTACTTGCCCGAGATTTGATCATCATGTAGGATCGGAAGTAAGCCTAGAGGGGGGTGATTAGACTACTTGACCAAATAAAAGTTTTGCCTTTTTCCCCAATTTTAATTCTTGACAAGTTTTAGCATTCATAGCATATCAAGTAACACCCTACACATGCATGTCTAAGAGTGTGGCAGTGGAAAATAAAGACATTGCACATGTAAGTAAAGAGAGGGTTAAGAATGCAAACACAAGTGACGACACGATGATTTTTCCCGTGGTTCCGATAGGTGGTGCTATCGTATGTCCACGTTCATGGAGTCTTCAACCCACGGAGGGTAACGGTCACAAGAGTCCACGGAGGGATCTACCCACGGAGGGTTCCATGAAGAAGCAACCTTGACTATTCCATGCGGCTTTCGTCCACGAAGGACTAGCCTCACTATGGGTAGATCTTCATGAAGTAGGCGATCTCCTTGCCCTTACAAACTTCTTATTTCACTCCACAACATGAAGTAGGAGGCTCCCAAGAGACACCTAACCAATCTAGGAGGCACCACCCTCCAAAAGGTAATAGGCTCGGTAATGACGATGAACTCCTTGCTCTTGTGCTTTAAGATGATAGACTCCTCAACACACAATCTCTCTCACACAGATTTGGCTTGGTAGAAGAGATGGGATTGGTGGAAAGCAACTTGGGGAGGCTAGAAATCAAGATCCATATGGTTGGAGTGGAAGGTCTTGACCTCAACACAAGGGTAGGTGGTTTCCTCTCAGAAAACTCAGTAGGATAGGTATGGAATAGCTCTGAGTGCTTCTCTTTCGAGTGGGTGGTGGTAAAGGGGTATATATAGGCATCCCCAAAAATCCAACCGTTACACACAATAAGTCAGACTCAGTGACACCAAAGTATAAAACTCGATGGTACCGAAGTGACAAAAGGTGGAAACTTTTGAATCTCGGAGAACCGATATACAACTCTCGGTTGCACCGACAAGGTGACCAACGGTCAGATTTACCAGTCTCGGTGACGCCGATTCACCATTCTCGATCGGACCAAAAATGTGAATTTGCGTAACAAAAAGTTGGCAACCCAACTCGGTGGCACCGAGTGCAGTGTTGGCTGCACCAAAGTGTTAGGGTTTGGCTGAGTCTGCCTAGGGTTTGGAACTCGGTGGCACCGGGATAGGAAAGTTGGTTGCACCGATTTGGCATATTTGGCTTAGGACAGGCTTTGGTGGGAGAGTATGTGGATGTTTTGGTGACTATCACTTGTGCACATTTGAGCATATTGTTCACCATCAAAACTTTATCCCCTTTTAATAGTATTGGCTTTCCTATAGACTCAAAGTGATTTCTCATAAATGTAAAATGTAGAGTCCTCTTGCTTGAAGCTGGGCCAACCTATTTCCTTGCATCTTGGGGTAATTCCACAATCCTTTTTCCATTCCCATCATTAAACTTTTCCTGAAATATACTTGGTGAAGATATTAGTTCAATGACTTATATGTTGTTATTAATTACCAAAACCACCAAGGGAGCAAATGTGCTTTCAATCTCCCCCTTTTTGGTAATTGATGAAAACATATAGATCAAAGCTTTGACAAAGATATAATCAATGAATATAGTCGTCGCTTTGAGAAGTATGTGATAAGCAAGAGCTCCCCCTAAATTTGTGCATTATTTTAAATTTGCGTTTGAATGCAAATGCACAATCGATTAGGTACATGGGTCACTTCTCACATGTCACATACCACTTGGTGGTGTGCGAGAGTAATTGGAATGAATATCATCGCACCACACCATCAACAAAAGATGAATGATCATCACATAAGCATTTAAGATGATAGGAAATAGTAGCATCACACATTAAAGTGTATGATCAAACATCATGAAGTATCACAAGCAAGACAAAAGAGTATCACGACAACCGAAAGCAATTGTTTTGAAAAAGCAGCAAACACCAAACGCGCTCTCTCTCGTAGCATAATGATCTATATACACTTCTCCCCCTTTGGCAACAAGTTACCAAAAAGTTCAAAGGTATCTATCTAAGCATTCTTGGGTTGATCTCCTCCGGTTGTTGATGAAGGAGTAGAGAGCAAGGCGTCGGCGAAGATCTCTACAAATGTCGTCGAAGGAGCTGGAGTGGACACAGGTGGAACTGGAGCTGATGGAGCAGGAGTTGTGCTGACAGTAGCAGGAGCTGAGGAAGAGGGTCTCGAGTCTGGAGGAGGCACTGTTGTTGATCTAGTCTGAGTGAAGTACTGGGTGCCCGGCCTGAGAGGTGATCCTTCCTCCTCATCATCATGATCATCATCATCATCAGAAGAAGAAGAGGTAGAAGAGACCCGGGGAATGTGCATGGAGTCAACTTCCTTCTGGAGCTCTATCACTGTCTTTGTGACCTTGTCCACCTTGTCACCAAGCACTTTGATCCTCGACTCAAAGATCCTCACAAGGCTGTTCTAGTTCTCCAGAATCCCTTTGATATCCTTCTGCATGCCTTGGACGGCTGTGATCATAAGATCCATTTGCTCGTCCCTGGATCTGGGGGCTTGAGCACTAGTGTCTCGAACAGCTTCTGCCTCTGCTTGTGCTGTAGCAGATGTGGGATGATCTGGGTTCATCACCACAACGTTATCCTCGAACTCTGGCTGTAGGGGCAGACGTGGGCGATCAAGAGCAAAAATGTGCTTCTCCAACTGAGAGTTGATGAGCAACTGGATGTAGGGTGCATAACAGCATGAGCGCTTCTGGTCAGCAGCAACCCTCTTGATTGTCTCAACAATCAGATCCATTACTCTAATCCTGGTGTTCCTGTCAAGGTGAATCAGCATATTGATGGAGTAGCCTCTGATCATCTTGTCATCTCCTGACTTGGGCATCAAGGTATGCCTGAGAATGGTGTTTATAGTCCGGAGGCCTGCTTGCAGATAATAGATGGATCCTAGCTTGTGTGATTGCACCTTGTCTACGGGGATAGGAGTATACATGTCTTTCATGGCATTGTGACTTGCCTTTGGTTCAGAGTATACATCCAAATCTCCTTCCTAAGCTTCTAGAACTTCCAGTAGAGCAGCCCATTCCTCAATAGTGGATTCATATCTATCACCTTCAGTCATCCATACAATTCTACCATCTCTATAGAAATGAGCAGTGGAGTAGAATTGCATGATCATCTCGTCATTCGACGTTGTAAGCTCTCTGCCAATGAACTTGTCCAGACCAATGCAATGGAAGTTGTCTCGGACACTTGGGAAGTAGTCCACGTTATCTTTGATGAACTTCCAATCGACATACCTCATGTCACTAACAGCTGGGCTCTTGTCAAGCAGAATGGTCTCATAGAAATCCTGTTGCTCTCTGGTGTAGAACCTGTAGTCAACAACAGTCTTCCTCCTATGAGCATAAGGATCTATGGCTCTCCAGGCTCTCAAGCCCGAGTCTTTCCTTTTCTTCATGTCCTCAGCAACTATGTGGCTGGCATCGTGCATTGGAATATGTGGTTTGAGCTTCATCAAAGTAGTCAAGTCATCATCATCTTCCACTCTGGAGGAAGTCCCTTTGTTCTTCTCTGAAGCAGGAATGTCCCTGGTGGTCCTCTTGGACTTCTATGCAGCAGTCTTCTTAGATGTAGGCTTGGTGCTCTTGGAGGTGCCAGTCTTTGGCATAGCATCAACCATGAGCTTCTTGGCTTTCTTCTTGGGAGGGACTATCTCAGCATGCTCTTCCTCCTCCTCCTCAGCAGCAGCACTAGCAGCCTCCTATGGATCTTCAAACATAGAGGTAGGCCTGCCAATAGCATGGACAATCCTTTTCTCGGACTTCTTCTCCCCTCCCTTCTTAGGCATAGCTTTCTTGGGGACCTCAATAGATATAGTTGCTCTAGCAGTCCCATGAGCTTTGAAAGTTTGAGCAGGTGCATAGACTTTGCTGACAACTCTTCGAGAGGAAGTAGCTTCAGTTGTTGACTTCTTGGCAACCTTTTCTTGCTTCTTAGCAAGAGTCTCCTCAAGAATGAAATCTGAATCTTCTTCATCGAAGTTGAGCTTCTTCCTAGTTCTAGTGGCAGCCTTGGGCAACCCATGAGAGTTGGGCGTGTCTGGATCTGAGAAAGAACTGGCTTCTAGGCTTGTTCCAGAACTCATATCAACTCTCTGCTCTGCCAAATTCTGACTGTCCTTTGAGCCTGACATACTGACCTTGTGAATAGAGTATAGGAGAGCAAAAGAAGATGAGTCACCACAAAATGAGGCTGTTTTTGAATTTTGAGCAATGAATTTTCAAGACTTTTGCATTCTGTCAAATAGATATCGGTGCAACTAAAACAGAAATTTTGGTGGGGCCGAGACTGACTGACTCTCTAACCGAAACTTGGTAGACTTCTCGGTCAGACTGAAAGAGCAACTCGGTTCCACCGAGTCAGTTCTCAACCTCACAGAAAAGCATATCGGTGAGACCGATATTTCCGTTTCGGTTCCACCTAGATGTATCGGGCGGACGACAAAACCCTAGAAAATTCATCTATCACGATATTTCGGGCATTTGAGAGGATGGAAACATGTGCAAAGGGTGTATCAATGAATAACAAGGATCTAATGCGCAAGAATCGGATGTGGAGCGCAATAGAGATCGAATCCGTACCCTAGCTTGGCGTGGATCCTCTACGGCGGCGACGAGGGAGTGGATTTTGTCGGCAACGGCGATTCCCAGTGGCAGAGGAGCGTGGGGAGACAAGGGCGATGACCAGGGGTCTTCGGAGCGGCAGCTTAGGGTTTTGGAGCACGACGTATGAGATAGAAATTCAAAGCGTCGGGGTCCAGCTTTATATACCATCACTATCAGTGACACTGATTCTAAGTTTTTGGTGTCATCGAGTGCCTCAACTGTCAGCTGACAGGGACACTCGGTGTAACCGAGAAAATGGAATCGGTGGTACCGAGATTTAAAAACCAGATGAACCCTAGGCGTTCGGTGAGACCGAGATTTTGTGGTTGGTTCCACCGAGATGCACTTGGGAGGTTTTAATGGTTAGTCCTTGTCGATACGGAACTTCGAGTGCTCCACACACAGAGGGATCGAAAAGCACTTGTTCAAATTTTGTGATGCAGCATGAATAGAGTATGAGGTGAGAAAGCATAGATAGCTAAAGAAGTGGTCCTAGGCATTCTTTTATATCCAATTGGCAAAAGATAAATCAAAAGCCAAATAGCAACAATTGGATATCCTCGAATGAGAAAATAAATGCAGACCATCATGCTCACACAATAAGATGTCAAATGAAATCATGGCAAACATGCACATATACTCTAGCATCTAACAAGCACTTGGGCGATGACGAAGTCATCTATATATGAGTATTTGACTTAGGAGCCAAGTAAGAGTACTTGATCATAGGTCATACTCATCGTTTACGCACAAGTGGGGTTACCACTTTTACATAAAGCATTTAATGTTGTCACATTCTAAGAGATGCTTTGACTCAAGTCTTAGAGTAAAGCTCCCCCTTGATGTGACATCCCCCCATAAGAGGGATAAAGTAACCTTGGGTTTTGTCAATGACGACTTCATGTTGGTGAGGTAGTGGTGGATGCTCAAGGTTGATGAAGATCACCAAGAGTTGGGAGCATCCTAGTTGTTTTCTTACTCTTCTCACCTTCCCAACACACAAGAGACAAATACAAGGATATCTATGGACATGGAGTGCAAAGCATGTGTAATGATGTCCATTGATTTGTTGATTACCTAGTTGTCCCTTGCTTACCTTTGAGGGAATGTGTGACTCCTTTATCTATTGCATAAGGTTGATGTTGATTGCAAATAGATCTTGCCAATAATGAATGTGAGTGAATTTCATTGGTGGAGTCACCCCTCAAGAACTTTCTAGTTCTTATTCTTGGGAATCCACATCAAGTTGATGGGGATCCTTGGTGTTGAAGTAGCACTTGTAGAATTTGAGCTTGTAGTAGCCTTGGGAACCCATTTCACCAAAGCTCGAGATTCATCTTCATAAGAGTCAAAGTCCTCTTAGAGCTTGTTCTTGCCCTTGAGCTTGGTGTCTTGTGGTGGAAGGTCATCTTGAGTGTTTGTCCCCTTGGGAAGAGTATTTTCATACATCTCCTTTTGAGGAACAAACATGGTATTGGGATATTGACCTTCTTCCCATTCAACTCCATTAGCGTTGAAGTAGCCAACACCGCGATTCTTCCAGTATCCTCCGTGCTTGCGTACGACCTCATCAAATTGTTTGTACCCTTCAAGACTCTTGTAGATACCTTTCTCTATAATTCCTCTCAATAAAGCATTTTCTTGCTCAAGTTTAACTTGGCTAAGAGAATCATCATTAGTGGAATCAATAGAACTACTAGGAGCAACATCATTGGGTTTAACATTTTTATTGTTCCTACCAGATGAAGAACCTTTCTTTCCTTTGTTACTAGTTTGCTTAGATTTGTGGCATGAATGTAAAAAATAGTAGTCGTTTGGCAATAAAAGATGAAGTCTTCTTTCGGAGATCGTCATTGATAGCTTTAAGAAATTCATGTTCTTGCTCCAAATTGAGCTTCTCGAAGCGTAGCTTCTCATGAGTTCTTACAAGCTCTCTATGATCTTCAAGAGTAGTTTCATGAGCTAACTTAAGAGTGTTGAGTTCTTTAGTTAGTTCTTCTATTTTCATCTTATCATCATAAAATGACTTATCTTGACTAACATGAGAAATATCAAGTTCATTATGATTAACATCACTAGTTTTATCACATAGCAAGTCATCATCGTAAAGCAAGTCATCTTCATCACTATCAAAATCAAGATATTCGGGGTGTGATACCTTGCCTTTAGCCATGAAGCAACTTCCACCTCCTTCATCTGGTGAATCAAATATATCGTACGAGTTGGTTGTCACTAGTGCAATTCCGGCAACACCATCATCTTGACTATAATCGGAGTTGGAGTGATAGCTTCTCTCGAAGTGGTTGTCGGAGTCAGAACCGGAAACCCATTCACCAACATGAGCTTGATGCCTTCTTCTTGAGTAGCTCTTGGTGTGCTTGTCCTTCTTCTCCGAGTCCCTACTTCTCCTTGAGGGTCTTTGTTCATAACGATCATCTCTACTCCTTCTCTCTCTTCGAGGCGATTCATCTCTTGAGCTTAATCTTCTTGGTGACTCTGCTCTTCGTTTGTAGGGAGCTGAGCACTCATTGGAGTAGTGTTCGGGCTTCCCACAATTGTAGTAGTTTCGGTCACGACTTGAGAACGCTTCTCTTCTAATCTTGAGTTAGAGCTGCGATCATTGCTTCTATTCTTGTAGAACTTGTTGAATTTCTTGACCACGAGGCTTATCTCTTCATTTGTGACAAGGTTGTCGCTTGAGGTAGCGGGAGCATCACTTGTGACTTTGTAAGCACCGCTAGACTTGTGATGAAGGTCTTCCTTGTCTTTGAGATGTCATCTCATGAGCAACAATTCTACCAATCACTTCCGTTGGTTTGAGATCTTTGTAGTTGGGCATCATTTGGATCAATGTGCACACAGTGTCATATCTCTCATCCAAAGCTCGAAGTATCTTCTTGATGATGAACTTGTCAGTCATTTCTTTGCTTCCTAAGCCGGCAATCTCATTGGTGATGAGAGCTAGCCTAGAGTACATTTCAGCGACTCCTTCACCATCCTTCATCTTGAACTTGTCAAGTTGACCTTGAAGAACATCTAACTTGGATTCTCTCACGGACTCAGTTCCTTCGTGCATATCAACCAAAGTATCCCAAATCCCTTTTGTGTGTTCAATACGGCTGATTTTGTTGAATTCTTCAGGACATAGGCAGTTGAAGAGTATGTCACATGCTTGAGCATTGAGTTGCAACATCTTCAATTCATCCGCAGATGCTTCACGATCTGGTTACTTTCCATCCACAAAGAATTCACCTTGCAAGCCAACATGAACAACATCCCAAACTACAGGATTATGACCAAGCAAATGCATTTTCATTTTATGCTTCCGACTAGAAAAATCAGTGCCATCAAAGTACGGACCTCTACGGTGATAATTTCCCTCACTATATGTCATACTTCTCCTAGGTTGTGAAACCAATGCAATGGAGACCAAAGCTCTGATACCACTTGTAGGATCGAAAGTAGGTCTAGAGGGGGGTGATTAGACTACTTGACCAAATAAAAGCTTTGCCTTTTTCCCAATTTTAATTCTTGGCAAGTTGTAGCATTCATAGCATATCAAGTAACACCCTACACATGCATGTCTAAGAGTGTGGCAGTGGAAAATAAAGACATTGCACATATAAGTAAAGAGAGGGTGAAGAATGCAAACACAAGTGATGACACGATGATTTTTCCCGTGGTTCCGATAGGTGGTGCTATCGTACGTCCACGTTCATGGAGTCTTCAACCCACAGAGGGTAACGGTTGCGAGAGTCCACAGAGGGCTCTACCCACGGAGGGTTCCACGAAGAAGCAACCTTGACTATTCCATGTGGCTTCCGTCCACGAAGGACTAGCCTTACTATGGGTAGATCATCACGAAGTAGGCGATCTCCTTGCCCTTAAAAACTTCTTGGTTCACTCCACAACACGAAGTAGGAGGCTCCCAAGCGACACCTATACACTCTAGGAGGCACCACCCTCCAAAAGGTAATAGGCTCGGTAATGACAATGAACTCCTTGCTCTTGTGCTTCAAGATGATAGAATCCTCAACACACAATCTCTCTCACACAGATTTGGCTTGGTAGAAGAGATGGCATTGGTGGAAAGCAACTTGGGGAGGCTAGAAATCAAGATCCATATGGTTGGAGTGGAAGGTCTTGACCTCAACACAAGGGTAGGTGGTTCCCTCTCAAAAAACTGAGTAGGATAGGTATGGAATAGCTCTGGGTGCTTCTATTTCGAGTGGGTGGTGGTGAAGGGGTATATATAGGCATCCCCAAAAATCCAACCGTTACACACAATAAGTCAGACTCGGTGACACCAAAGTATAAAACTCGGTGGTACCAAAGTGACAAAAGGTGGAAACTTTTGAATCTCGGAGGGACCGATATAAAACTCTCGGTTGCATCGACAAGGTGACCAACGATCAGATTACCAGTCTCGGTGACGCCGATTCACCATTCTCGATCGGACCAAAAATGTGAATTTGCGTAACAAAAAGTTGGCAACCCAACTCGGTGGCACTGAGTGCAGTGTCGGGTGCACCGAAGTGTTAGAGTTTGGCTGAGTCTATCTAGGGTTTGGAACTCGGTGTCACCGGGATAGGAAAGTTGGTTGCACCGATTTGGCAGATTTGGCTTAGGACAGACTTTGGCGGGAGAGTATGTGGATGTTTTGGTGATAGTCACTTGTGCACTTTTGAGCATATTATTCACCATCAAAACTTTACCCCCTTTTAATAGTATTGGCTTTCCTATAGACTCAAAGTGATTTCTCACAAATGTAAAATGTAGAGTCCTCTTGCTTGAAGCTTGGACAACCTATTTCCTTGCATCTTGGGGTAATTCCACAATCCTTTTGCCATTCCCATCATTGAACTTTTCCTGAAATATACTTGGTGAAGATATTAGTTCAATGAATTATATGTTGCTATCTATTACCAAAACCACCAAGGCAGCAAATGTGCTTTCACGTCGGTATGTCTATACCTAGTACAATCTCGTTACCGGCAAGTCTCTTTACTCATTCTGTAATACAAGATCCCGTGGCTAACTCTTTAGTCACTTTGCTTGCAAGGCTCATTGTGATGTTGCATTACCAAGTGGGCCTTGAGATACCTCTCCGTCACACGGAGTAACAAATCCCTCTCTTGATCCATACCCACTCAACGGACACCCTCGGAGATACTTGTAGAACATCTTTATAGTCACCCAGTTACGTTGCGATGATTTATACACACAAGGTATTCCTCCTGTGTTAGTGAGTTGCATGATCTGATGGTCATAGGAACAGATACTTGACATGCAGAAAACTATAGCAATAAACTGACACGATCATATGCTATGTTTATAATTTGGGTCTTGTCCATCACATCATTCTCCTAATGATGTGATCCCGTTATCAAATGACATCTCATGTCTATGGCTAGGAAACCTTGACCATCTTTGATCAACGAGCTAGTCTATTAGAGGCATACTAGGGTCATACTAGGGATGTGTGGCTAGATAGACAACATTGTGTCCCTAGTATGCCTCTAGTAGACTAGCTCGTTAATCAAAGATGGCCAAGGTTTCCTAGCCATAGACATGAGATGTCATTTGATAACGGGATGACATCATTAGGATAATGATGTGATGGACAAGACCCAAACTACAAACATAGCATATGACCATGTCAGTTTATTGCTATAGTTTTCTACATGTCAAGTATCTGTTCTTATGACCATGAGATCATGCAACTCACTGACACCGGAGGATTACCTTTTGTGTATCAAATGTCACAACGTAACTGGGTGACTATAAATATGCTCGACAGGTATCTCCAAGGGTGTCTGTTGAGTGGGCTTGGATCAAGACTAGAATTTGTTACTCCGTGTGACGGAGAGGTATCTAAGGGCCCACTCGGTAATACAACATCACAATGAGCCTTGCAAGCAAAGTGACTAAAGATTTAGCCACATGATCTTGTATTACGGAATGAGTAAAGAGACTTGCCAGTAACGAGATTGAACTAGGTATAGAGATACCGACGATCGAATCTCGGGCAAGTAACATACCGAAGAACAAAGGGAACTGCATACGGGATTAACTAAATCCTTGACATAGAGGTTCAACCAACAATATGGGCATCCATGTCCCGCTATCGGTTATTGACCGTAGAGGTGTCTTGGTCATGTCTACATAGTTCTCAAACCCGCAGGGTCTGCACACTTAACTTTCGATGACGTTTCAGTAGTATTGAGTTATGTATGTTGGTGACCGAAGGTTGTTTAGAGTCTAGGATGAGATCTAGGATGTCACGAGGAGTTCCGGAGGTAAAAATTGATATATAGGAAGTCCCGTTTTGGTCACCGGAAAGGTTTCGAGGTATTTACAGTAGTGTAACGGGAGTGCCGGGAGGGTTCCGGGGGTCCACCAGGAGGGGCCCACTCACCCCAAGGGCTACATAGGCCTGGGAGGTGGTACAACAGCCCATGGTGGGCTCGTCAACTGATACTTCTCCAACATATCTATAATTTTTTATTGTTCCATGCTATTATATTATCTGTTTTGGATGTTTTATATGCATTAATATGCTATTTTATATTATTTTTGGGACTAACCTATTAATCTAGAGCCTAGTGCCAGTTTCTGTTTTTTTCCTTGTTTTTGAGTATTGCCGATAAGGAATATTAAATGGAGTCTAAACGGAATAAAATCTTCGGAATAATTTTTCTTGGACCAGAAGCAACCCAGAAGACTTGGAGATGAAGTTAGGAGAGCCGCCGCGTGGCCACAAGTCATAGGGGCGTGCCCTAGGGGGGGCGCCCCCTTGCTTGTGGGACCACGGCAACTCCCCTAACCCTATTTCTCGGCCTATAAGTTCACAAATATTCCCTGTATACCAGAGAGAGCCACGAAAACACTTTTCCACCGCCAGGAGCCTCGGTTCCCGTGAGATCCAATCTTGGAATATTTTCCGGTAATCTGCCGGGGGGAATTCAATCACGAGGCATCTACATCAACTCCACTGCCCCTCCAATGATGCATGAGTAGTTCACCACAGACTTTCGGGTCCATATCTAGTATCTATATGGATTCTTCTCTCTCTTTGCTCTTCAATACCATGTTCTTCATGATCTTCATGGAGATCTATCCGATGTAATACTCTTTTGCGGTGTGTTTGTCGAGATCCGATGAATTGTGGGTTTATGTTCAGATTATCTATGAATATTATTTGAGTCTTTTTTGAATTCTTATATGCATGATTTCATATCTTTGCAAGTCTCTTCTAGTTATTGGTTTGGTTTGGCCAACTAGATTGGTAATTCTTGCAATAGGAGAAGTGCTTAGTTTTGGGTTCAATCTTGCGGTGTCCTCACCCAGTGACAAAGTAGGGGTAGAGAGGCACGTATTGTATTGTTGCTATCGAGGATAAAAAGATAGGTTTTTATCATATTGCTTGAGTTTATCCCTCTATATCATGTCATCTTACCTAATGCGTCACTCTGTTCTTCATGAACTTAATACTCTAGATGCAGGCAGGAGTCAGTCGATGTGTGGAGTAATAGTAGTATATGCAGAATCGTTTTGGTCTACTTGACATGGACATGATGCCTATATGCATAATCATTGCCTTGGATATCTTCATAATTATTCGCTTTTCTATCAATTGCTCGACAGTAATTTGTTCACCCACCGTAATACTTGCCGTCATGAGAGAAGCCTCTAGTGAAACGTATGGCCCCCGGGTCTATTTTCCTTCTTATACTTTCATATCTAAAACCAAAAATACCAAAAATACCTTGTTGCATTATTTTTACCTTTTGTTTTACTTTCCGTTCAAGCAATCTATTCTATCTATCTCTATCACATCTCATCCTTGCAAGTAACCGTGAAGGGATTGACAACCCCTTTATAGCGTTGGGTGCAAGTGTTTGATTCTTTGTGTAGGTACATCTATTGGGGACTTGCTTGTATCTCCTACTAGATTGATACCTTGGTTCTCAACAACCGAGGGAAATACTTATCTACTTTGCTGCATCACCCGTTCCTCTTCATGGAAACCAATGCATGCTCGAGAAGTAGCAAGAAGAATTTCTAGCGCCGTTTCCGGGGAGATACATAGCAAGTCACGATAAGAACTCTCTCGTCAATTTGCTAACTTCTGGCGCCGTTGCCGGGGACGATACACATAAAGCCTACCAAGTACCCATCACAAACTCATCTCTTGCATTTACATTATTTGCTTTTTGCCTCTCGTTTTCCTCTCCCCACTTCTAAAATGATTTTCAGAAAATACCAAAAAGATTTGCCTTTTTGTTTGCCCTTCTTCCGTTTGTCTCTTGTTTGCTATGTTTTCTTGTGTTGCCATGTGCCTTCTATTTGCTTGCTAAAAATCTATTGATATGGATCCTCATACACTCACTAATGTTTTCAACAGACCAAATTATGATGAACCAATTGCTAGTGAGTTGAGTGCACTTGATTATCTCTATGAAGTTTTGCTTGAAAATCATGAAAATTTTGATGAAGTGTTGAAAGAAGAAAATTATAAGGTGATTCATGATATCTCCTTTAATGAAAAGCATGATTTCCATGTTGTTCGTATGAATTCTCTGAATATCCATGATGCTAATGATATGCAAAACCACAAGCTTGGGGATGCTACGGTTGATCAAGATGATATTTTTTGTTCCCCAAGTTTTGGTGATGACACGTATGCTATAATTGATCATGAAAATAATGCTTTGTGTGATATTAATATTGTGAGATTAATTCATGATGCTACTGAAAACCATTATGAGGGAGGAACATATGCTTGTAGGAATTGCAATAATATCAAGTTTCCTCTCTATGTGTTCAACGTTTTGAAGTTATGCTTGTTTTGCCTTCCTATGCTAGTTGATTCTTGTTCCCATAAATTGTTTGCTCACAAAATACCTATGCATAGGAAGTGGGTTAGACTTAAATGTTCTTTTCATGATATTCATGATGCTTTCCTGCATATTTCAATTACTACTTTTTATGTGAGCATCACTGAAATCATTATGCCTAGCTGGGGGCGTTAAACAATAGCGCTTGTTGGGAGGCAACCCAATTTTATTTTGCTTTTTGTTTTTATTTCTGTTTTGGTGTGTTTTGCAAATTATTAATTCTGTAATAATTGTGTTTTCTTGTTTAATTAGTGTTTGAGTCAAGTAAGACCTTTGGGATGGTCTACGGTGTTTGCAATTCGATTTTACTGAAAAACAGAAACTTTCGCTCTTAGTCCAGGAATTTTGTAAATTCACTGGAATGTGATTTTGATATGAATTTTTAAAAAAGTTTTATATACAAATTTCCCTGATTTTCCTAATTTTTCAGAATTTTTAGAGTTGCCAAAGTATTCTAAGTCTACAGATTTCTACAGACTATTCTGTTTTTGACACATTCTGTTTTCTTTGTGTTGTTTGCTTATTTTGATGTATCTATGGGTTGTATCGGGGGGTATGAACCATGGAGAAGTTAGAATACAGTAGGTATTACAAAAATATAAATGAAGAATTAGTTCACAACATTACCTAAAGTGGTGAGTTATTTTTCTTATACTAATAGATCACATGAGTTTTCTATTGAGTTTTGTGTTGTGAAGTTTTCAAGTTTTGGGTGAAGATTTGATGGACTATGGAATAATGAGTTACAAGAGCCTAAGCTTGGGGATGACCCAGGAACCCCAAGCCATATTCAAGGATACCAAAAAGCCTAAGCTTGGGGATGCCCCGGAAGGCATCCCCTCTTTCATCTTCAATCCATCGGTAAATTTACTTGAGGCTATATTTTTATTCACCACATGATATGTGTTTTGCTTGGAGCGTCTTGTATGATATCAGCATTTGCTTTTCAGTTTGCCACAATCATCCTTTCCACACACATATTTTGAGAGAGACACTCTGAATCATGAATTTATTAGAATACTCTATGTGGTTCGCTTATATCTTTTGAGCTAGGCAATGTTGCTCTAGTGCTTCACTTATATCTTCTTAGAGCATGGTGTGTTATATTTGATAGAAATTATTGAACTCTCGTACTTCACTTATATTATTTTGAGAGTTTCTTAAAACAGCATGGTAATTTGTTTAGGTTATGAATTTAGTCCTAATATAACGGGCATCCAAGAGGGATATAATAAAAACTTTCATATTAAGTGCATTGAATACTATGAGAAGTTTGATTCCCTGCATATAGTTTTGAGATAATAGAGATGGTAATATGAAAGTCATGCTAGTGAGTAGTTGTGAATTGGAAGAGATACTTGTGTTGAAGTTTTTGATTCCTGTATCATGCACGTATGGTGAACCGTCATGTAACAAAGTCGGAGCATGATTTGTTTAATGATTGTCAACCTTTGTGTGAGGGTCGGGAGCACGCGATGGTTAACTCCTACCAACCTCTCCCCTAGGAGCATGCGTCTAATGCTTTATTTGATAACTAATAGATTTTGCAATAACTATGTGAGTTCTTATGACTAATGTTGAGTCCATGGATTATACACACTCTCACCCTTCCACCTTTGCTAGCCTCTCTAGTACCGTGCAACTTTCACCGGTACATCAAACCCTCCTCCCTCAAAATAGCCACCATATACTTTCCTCAAAACAGCCACCATATCTACCTATTATATCATTTCCATAGCCACTCTGAGATATATTTCCATGCAACTTCCACCATTAAGTTTTTCATGACATGCACCATCACTTCATCTTGCATATAGAGTCATATTTTGTTTTAGGTATCGAGTTGTAAGTAAATAAAAGTGCGATGATTTTCATTAATAGAGCATTGTCTCGTGTGAGAAAAGGATGATGGAGGCCATGACTCCCTCACAAGTTGGGATGAGTATTCTGACTTTACAAAAAATAAAAGAGGCCAACGAAGCCCAAATAAAAAAAGAGGCCAAAGATGCCCACCAAAAAAATGAAAGAAAGAGAGAAGGGACAATTGCTACTATCTTTTTCCACACTTGTGATTCAAAGTAGCACCATGATCTTCATGATAAAGAGTCTCCTATTTTGTCACTTTCATATAAAGTGGATATTCATCTTGCACGACCATTTAGTTTTCTTTTTGAGCTTTCATACACTTATATCTCTAAGTGCATTTGTTGCATGGCAATCCCTACTCACTCACATTGATATCTATCGATGGCATCTCCATAGCCCGTTGATACGCCTAGTTAATGTGAGACTATCTTCTCCCTTTTTCCTTGCACCTCCTCCATATTCTATTCCACTTATAGTGTTATATCCATGGCTCACGCTCATGTATTGCGTGAGGGTTGAAAAGGTTTGAGAACACCAAAAGTGTGAAACAATTTCTTGACTTGTTCATTGGGGTTGTGCATGATTCAGACAATTTGCATGGGGAAGATGGAGCAGAGCCAGGCCATATGATTTTGTAGGGATAACTTTCTAAGGCCATGTTATTTCGAAAGGACACGATTGCCTTGTTGGTGTGCTCAAAGTATTACTGTTTATATGTCAATATTAGACTATTGTTTTGAATCTTACAGATCTGAATATTCGTGCCACAATAAAGAATATTACATGGATAAATATGTTAGTTAGCATTCCACATCAAAAATTCTGTTTTTATCATTTACCTACTCGAGGACGAGCAGGAATTAAACTTGGGGATGCTTGGTACGTCTCCAACGTATCTATAATTTTTGATTGTTCCATGCTATTATATTATCTGTTTTGGATGTTTTATATGCTATTTAGTATTATTTTTGGGACTAACCTATTAATCTAGAGCCTAGTGCCAGTTTCTGTTTTTTCCTTGTTTTTGAGTATTGCAGATAAGGAATATTAAATGGAGTCCAAATGAAATAAAATCTTCGGAATAATTTTTCTTGGACCAGAAGCAACCCAGAAGACTTGGAGATGAAGTCAGGAGAGCCCCCGTGTGGCCACAAGCCACAGGGGCGCACCCTAGGGGGGCGCCCCTTGGCTTGTGGGCCCACGACAGCTCCCCTAACCCTATTTCTCGGCCTATAAATTCACAAATATTCCCTGTATACCAGAGAGAGCCACGAAAACACTTTTCCGCCGCCAGGAGCCTCGATTCCCGTGAGATCCAATCTTGGAGCCTTTTCCGGTAATCTGCCGGAGGGGGATTCGATCACGGAGGGCATCTATATCAACTCCATTGCCCCTTCGATGATGCGTGAGTAGTTCACCATAGACCTTCGGGTCCAGAGCTAGTAGCTAGATGGCTTCTTCTCTCTCTCTTTGCTCTTCAATACCATGTTCTTCATGATCTTCATGGAGATCTATCCGGTGTAATACTCTTTTGCGGTGTGTTTGTCGAGATCCGATGAATTGTGGGTTCATGTTCAGATTATCCATGAATATTATTTGAGTCTTTTTTGAATTCTTATATGCATGATTTCATATCTTTGCAAGTCTCTTCGAGTTATTGGTTTGGTTTGGCCAACTAGATTGGTAATTCTTGCAATGGGAGAAGTGCTTAGTTTTGGGTTCAATCTTGCAGTGTCCTCACCCAGTGACAAAGTAGGGGTAGCGAGGCACGTATTGTATTGTTGCCATCAAGGATAAAAAGATAGGGTTTTCATCATATTGCTTGAGTTTATCCCTCTACATCATGTCATCTTACCTAATGTGTTACTCTGTTCTTCATGAACTTAATACTCTAGATGCAAGTAGGAGTCAGTCGATGTGTGGAGTAATAGTAGTAGATGCAGAATCGTTTCGATCTACTTGACACGAATGCCTATATGCATAATCATTACCTTGGATATCTTCATAATTATTCGCTTTTCTATCAATTGCTCGACAGTAATTTGTTCACCCGCCGTAATACTTGCCATCATGAGAGAAGCCTCTAGTGAAACCTATGGCCCCCGGGTCTATTTTCCATCTTATACTTTCAGATCTAAAACCAAAAATACCAAAAATACCTTGCTGCATTATTTTTACCTTTTGTTTTACTTCCCGTTCAAGCAATCTATTCTATCTACCTATATTAGATCTCATCCTTGCAAGTAACCGTGAAGGGTTTGACAACCCCTTTATAGCGTTGGGTGCAAGTGTTTGATTATTTGTGTTGGTACATTTATTGGGGACTTGCTTGTATCTCCTACTAGATTGATACCTTGGTTCTCAACAACTGAGGGAAATACTTATCTACTTTGCTGCATCACCTGCCTCTTCATGGAAACCAACGCATGCCCGAGAAGTAGCAGCAATCAACCCCTAAGGGCCCATGCGCAAGGAGGTGGAGGAGGGACCACGTAGGGAGGAGTCCTACTCCACTTGCCTTCGGCCGAAGCCCTCCTTGGAGGAGGGGCTAGGGCTGCCTCCTCTCTCCTTCCTCCTATATATATTGAAGGATTTTGTGGGCATCCCCTTACCTAAAAAAAGCCACATGATGCCTTCTTCTTCCTCTAGCTTATTTCTCCTCTAGATTAGTTCGGCGAAGCCTTGCCAGATTGGTTCACCACCACCGCCACCACGCTATTGTGCTGCCGGAGAACTCATCTACCTCTCTGCTCCCTCTTGCTGGATCAAGAAGGCATAGATCGTCATCGAGCTATACGTGTGCTGAATGCGGAGGTGTCGTCCGTTCGGCGCTAGATCGGGATGGATCGGATCGCGGGAAGGCTAGGGATTTGGATCGTGAAGACGTTCGACTACATCAACCGCGTTTCTTAACGCTTCCCGCTTAGCGATCTACAAGGGTATGTAGACCCACTCTCCCTCTCGTACATGCTCATCACCATGGATAGATTTTGCGTGTGCGTAGGAATTTTTTTGTTTCCCATGCAACGTTCCCCAACAGTACTTTGTGAGGTAATCCTGAATAAATCGCTTTGGAAATCATTGCAAACAGAAAAGATTCAAAAAAAATTCATCTAATGTCTCATTATGTGAAGTAAAAATAAGTCTACAAAGTTCTTACTTACAGAAAAGAAGTCCTTGATAAAGTGTAAACAAATAGTTGAATTGCCATACTTTGTCTCATTTTGCTAACAATCTTCATTAGTTTCCTCACGTGATGCTTGTTTATGAATATCTGACCGCCCCATATGCTAAAGGGCATCGAATGCGGATCTTTATGATGTCTACTACGCAACCTTCTTCTTGTAGACTTTGTTGGGCCTCCAAGCATAGAGTTTTGTAGGATAGTAGCAATTTTCCCTCAAGTGGATGACCTCAGGTTTATCAATCCGTGGGAGGTGTAGGATCAAGATGGTCTCTCTCAATCAACCCTGCAATCAAATACAAGAAATCTCTTGTGTCCCCAACACACCCAATACAATGGCAAATTGTATAGGTGCACTAGTTTGGCGAAGAGATGGTGATACAAGTGCAATATGGATGGTAGATATAAGTTTTTGTAATCTAAAAATATAAAAATAGCAAGGTAACTAATGATAAAAGTGAGCACAAATGGTATTGCAATGCTTAGAAACAAGGCCTAGGGTTCATACTTTCACTAGTGCAATTTCACTCAACAATACTAACATAGTTGAAGCATATGTAAATCTATCACGCGCGACAAAGAGTTCACTCCAAAGTCACAAATAGCGGAGAACAAACAAAGAAATTATTGTAGGGTACGAAACCACCTCAAAGTTATCTTTTTCAATCAATCTTATGAGCTCTCCCTATAAGTGTCACGAACAACCCTAGAGTTCGCACTAAAATAACACCTTAAGATACACATCAACCAAAACCCTAATGTCACCTAAATACTCTAATGTCACCACGAGTACCCATGGGCTTGATTATACGATATGCATCACATAATTTCAGATTCATCATGTTCAATCCAACACAAAGAACTTCAAAGGGTGTCCCAAAGTTTCTACCGGAGAGTTAAGACAAAAACATGTGGTAACCCCTATGCATAGATTCCCAAGGTCACGGAACCCACAAGTTAATCACCAAAACATACATCAAGTGGATCAATAGAACATCCCATTGTCACCACAGATATCCCATCACAAGACATACATCAAGTGTTCTCAAATCCTTAAAGACTCAATCCGACAAGAAAATTTCAAAGGGAAAACTCAATTCATCACAAGAAGATAGAGAGGGGAAAACTCCATATGATTCATCTATATCAATAAATCTCATGGTACATCAAGATCGTGTCATCTCAAGAACACGATAGAGAGAGAGAGATCAAACACATACCTACTGGTACATACCCCCAGCCTCGAGGGTGAACTACTGTCATGCCCAAGATGCGTGCCTATCCATATTAAGACACGAGAGCCTCGACAGGGATAGAGGCGCATCTTGCCGTTAGCAAGTACAACATCATTACATACATTTAGGAAGAGAAGAGTATATGACTTGGCTTACACTCGCCACATGCTAAATTACAAATCCACAAAATTCTTCCAATTATCAATACAATGGCAGGGTCCGGCTACGGATGGAAACAAACGATAAAATGATGCAATGACACTGGCTTGCTAGCCCAAAGGTCTCGACCATGGCCACTCTACTTGTTTGGATAAGTGACGTACATCCTGCCACGCTCCTCGTCACACTCCCACTGGAGCTACGTCACATCATCTGGCACGATCTCATCTGTACCTGCACCTGGATTGTTGTAGTAATATGTGAGCCACGGGAACTCAGCAATCTCGCGCCCGGGTACCGAGACTATTCAGGCTTATAGGTTGGAATGGGGTATGTGTTTAGTTTGCAGCAGCACTAAGCATTTATGGTGGCTAATCTTACGAAACATGAAAGTAAATATGTGGTCTACAATAAACGATCCAGAACTAGAATGACCTCTAAGAGATCCAGAACACCTACTTACGTCAATCATAACCCCACCGTGTTCTCTCTCGGATCATGTTACTCACACCGTTGGTGTATTTTATTAGAGTTTACTTCAAGTTAACTATAACCGGGTGTTAAACAAATATCCAAGTTGCCACATAACCGCGGGCACGACTTTCCGAAAGTTTTAACCTTGCAGGGGTGCTCCAATTAGTCCATCATAAATTGACCACACTCCGCGGGAATAACCTTGACCACGGATCTCGTGATCATCCTAGGCAACTCCAAAGGAATTCCAACACCTCGGGATAGCCCAAAGAAAGTCAGAGTCCCACACGCAAGCCACTCGAGAAAGGTAAAACAAGTCCAGCAAGACCGCCCGGCAGGCCAGATCCCAATAGGAGTCGCGCGTATCTCTATCTCAGGGCACTACCAGATGGGTAAGACGTAGGGTTGGATGAAACCCCAGGTGACCAGGGGGCGCCGGACATCACCCAGTTTGGACCAACACTCATGAGGAGCACTGGCCCGGGTTGTTGATTAATCCACGGGGTTGCAAAGCCCTATGCAAATTTTATTAAGCTGTTTAAGCAAATAGTACCAATGTTGGGTCTTGCCAGACAAGTTTTAATCTCAGCTAAATAATCAAGGGGGTCCCCATAACAACCCTGAGCATGTTAGGAGCGCAAAGTATGGAAAGATAACACCGGTAACAAGAAACTATGGCGGTAAAAGTGGAACAAAACACCGAGAAAAGGCCAAGCCTTCCACCATACCAAGATATATATATATATATATATATATATATATATGTGTGTGTGTGTGTGTGTGTGAATTAAATTGAATAGCAGGTAATATTGTGATATGCCAAATCCATGTTATCACATGGAAAAAACTTGCACATGCAACTAAGAATGCTATAAGAGGGGTTGAGCAACGGTAACTTAGCCAAACAAGGTTTGCTAGGATGTGGAGGGGTTAGAGGCTATCATGGCAATGTAGGAGGCTTGACATTAAAGTGGTAGGTAATGCATATGTAACGATAAGAACGAGACATCTAGCAAAGCAAAAATAGTGTCGGGATCCGGGTACGATCATCTTGCCTGTTGGTTTAGAGGGACAAAGAGCGGGGTCCTCGTAGTGGTACTCTCCTGGATCCTGTACTCAGTTTCAACACTCGCGTCTATGCAAGATAAACATAAACAATAAACATCCAACCAAGGTGCAATGCACAAACAAGATGATGCATGATTCATTTGAAGAATTTAACATGGCAATCCTAAACTAGTCATGTTTCACATGCAATAGTTTGGTTATTTACAATTCTGGACAGAACCTCATGTTAAGTTATTTAAACATGCATTATCATGGCAAATATGGATGCTTCATGCAAAATCGATACAAATGCATATGTAGAACATAAGAAACGGAGCTACAGTTCTCACGCTACGCTCACGACAAGTTACGAAGGCAAAACACAAGACAATGAAGGCCATGTGCTATTACTTGGCATTCCAAGGTAGACACTGGTTATGCAATGAAAAAACAACCACAATGGAGTCAAATATCAAGCAATTACATGGATCATAGCTCCCACAAGTCATAAAACACTAAAACAAACAATTTGCCACAAAACAGCAACATAGCAACTTTCACAGCCAATAACTAGAGCTACAGGAAGTTTCCAACCACAAACAAGGCATTTCATAAACTACATATTATCAAATTATCCAACTACACAATCTGGAATGGAGGCCCACATCAATAAGCATGAAGCTCACAAGTTGGCATGATGAAACAGATTTTTGGGACTTAGTGAAAATAACAGTTTTCTGGAATCTGAGTTAAGCTGATAGCAAGTTGATATCATAAACTAATGGTGATGGAGACCACCTCATGGCATGAAAATTACCAGGATGGTAGAAGGCAACATGTACTTCAAAACACTAGCACTGAGCTTGGGCTAATTCTCAATATATCACTTGGTAGCATCCACTCTTCATGGCATAAAAATATTACCAGATTCTCAGACTTCGAAATATTGAGCATGTTTGAAAACAGCAATATTTTAGTAGCTACTTTAGGTCATGGTTCCCACTTATATGCAAGTTTATCATGACAAAAATAAATACCATGGCATTCTACTCATCAAAGGCTATCATATTCATGTTGGCACAAATACCATAGCATGCATGGATTAAATATAACAAAAATGACAAAATGGCACTTTGAGACAAAATGACATTTTGTCAAACTTGCTCAAATGACCAAACAAGTCACACCAATGGATTCCTTGGGTGATTCTATCCCAAAATCATGTATCATACACATATGTTTACATGGAACATCATGACAAAATACTAGATAGAAAAAATACCCAACATTCCTATAGTGAAAACTTACCTAATATGCTCATGTTTGCACATATCCAGATTTGGAAATATTAGTAGAATAAAAATATCTATTTAATAACACAAACAAAACACAAATAAAAAAATAAAAGAACAACTAAAAGGAGGGGGCCCACCTAGCATACTCACCAGGACCCCCTAGGGTATGACAAGTGGGGCCTGGGCCCACTTGTCACACACACAACACCACACACACACACACAACCATACACACCACACACACTGCTGTACACACACTGGATCAACCAGCCACACCAGATCCACACCACTTACACCACACGCAAGCACACACAACTCAGTGCACAGCCACACGGGATCTCCACGTAGTCGCACCGGATCCGCACACAAAACACCGGTCCTAGACAATCTAAATAAAGGAAAACAAAAAAAAGAGGGGGCTGGTGCCCGCGGGGTTTTGAACATGGGTCTTCCCCGTGGGAGACAAGCGTGGCAACCAGTCGAGCTAGGAGGGATATCTGCACTAGAGGGGGCGGCACACCACTAGTACTAACTCACAGGGATCTGACGAAACTGAACATCCATGGCGGCAACGACAGCGGCAAGGCAAGAGCAGGGGAGGACTCCGGCGAAGGAGAACCCTGGCAGGGGATGCAGGATCCCTAGGGACTCCATCCCTAAGGCGAGGGAGCGGCGACACGAAGCTGAAGGCGCACGGCAAAGGGGCGCTCGAGCTCGAGCCGGTGCTCGCTCAGGGCCATGGCGACACAGTGAAGCAGAGGCGAGGCACGACGCAAATAGGGGGAAAGTGCGCTACTACGGGCTACTGCAAGTGCAGGGCACGCCCACGCACGAGCCCATCGATGGAACTACCCGATGCGGACGCATCTGAAGGCCCGGCCTTGCAGAGCTCCGGGAGCACGGCGATGACAGCACCACGACGACGGCTACAAAGCCCTAAAATGGAAGGATAGGGAAGGGATTGAGCTCGGGAAGTACCTCTACTACCTGCGACAAGAAGAAGGGAACCGGGAAGCAATAGATCGACGACAGCGCCGCGGGGAACTCCGGCGAGGCTCTGATCCGAACGACAAGGAAGAAGCGTCGGGCTGCTCGGCCTTGAAGACCCTCCTGGACGTCGGGGAAGAAGAGGAACACGAGGGGGAGTCCTCCCCATGCACCAGGTCGTTGAAGGAGCGGCGAGGACGCTACGTCCGGGCATGAGCAGCGCTCGGCCGGAGAACTGGGAGCATGGCAACAGCGAGGCTTGGGGGGAGGCTTACCTGCGGCGGCGGGGGAAGGAGAAGGGAGGAAAGGGGAGAAGAACCTCTAGGGTTGCACACCGGCAGGTTATAAAGGAAGCACGGGCCCTAACGGCGTCTCGACGTCTGTGCCACGGCGGCGCTCTCTCTCTCTCTCTCGCACCTCACTTTGAATCTGACGGAAAAGGCGACGGGAGCAGCTCTCCATCAGGCGTGTGGCTGGGCTGCGCGCGCACGCCTGGCTGGGCCGCGGGAGAAACGGGCCCAGCTCCGCTAGCTCTCACAGGGAATAAAGCACAGTTTTTTTCCTTTTAATAAAACAGCAACACAAGAAAAACCCTCCAGATAGAAAGAAAAGAATTTCTGGCAAAACAAAAATACCATGACACAAGAGTAAATATGAACTAAATAATAAAATTAGTAAGTTGATTTTTAGAGCACTTAAATTAAATGCTTTTATAAATAACAGCCCTTGTTTAATTTAAAACCCCAAAATCATAAAGCTCAAAACACCAAAAGAACAACACACATAGACTCAAATTAATATTTCCTACCTCTTGAACATTTTTGACAGATTTAATTACCATGATAATTCTATTGAAGAAAACAAAGGAATAAGGCTTAGGTTAGTTTTGAAATAAGGGAGAGGGGAGGAGTGAGTCCACACATGCACACTCATACACAAGACCACTCACAACATCACAACAAGGACACATAGAAGCACCCACAAGATAATATGCATGACATGATGATGAGATGCATGAGACAATTACATGGCAAGGAGCAACCTCAATTCATACATCACATGACACATGGGTCCACATAGGTTACATGGCCATAAAAGGCAGAGGGCAGCACTTGGGCTGTCACAACTACTCCCTCCTCGTCATGGAGACTGTCAAGATGATGAAGATGGCCTCCGGTGATGGTTTCCCCCTCCGGTAGGGTGCCAGACGGACTCCCGATTGGTTTTTCATGGCTACAGAGGCTTGTAGTGGCAGAACTCCTGATCTAGGTTTCTTTTTAAAGGTTTTAGTATTTATAGGAATTTTTGGCATCGGTCTCACGTCAAGGGGGTGCTCGAGGAGTCCACAAGCCACAGGGGCGTGGCCTAGGGGGTGGCCACGCCCAGCAGGCTTGCGGCCTCCTCGTCCACTTCCAGGCCTAGCTCTTCACTCCAGTATTTTTTATATTTTCTAAAAATATTCTCTATAAATTTTCAGCCCATTCCGAGAACTTTTATTTCTGCACAAAAAATGACACCATAGTAGCTCTGCTGAAAAGAATGTCAGCCCGGGTTAGTTCTAATAAAATCATACCAAAATCATATAGAATTATTGTAAACATGGCATGAATACTTCATAAATTATAGATACGTTGGAGACGTATCAGCATCCCCAAGTTTAATTCCTGCTCGTCCTCAAGTAGGTAAATGATAAAAGAAATAATTTATGAAGTGTGAATAGTAGCATAGTGCATAAATTTGATCAATAATAGTTCCAAACACTTTTTCTAGCATCATTATTTATCATAAATAGTAGCTCATCTCATAAAACTTCTCATGATGAAGTAACAAGCTATTCACATGCTAAAGTATAGACCATATAGTTTCTTGAAAAACTAACAAGCTATGCTTTCAGTCACCAAATAATTGCAATTCATATTATTTTTAGGAAGGGTCTATGTACTAGCTTTGATTTAGCAAATTCCACATACTCAACTATCATATAGTCTTCCATGATTGCTAACTCTCAAAGCATATTTTTAGAGGAAATCGCATCCGTTGAACAAAGAGAAAGATAGGGGCTTAAAGTTTCGCCTCCCAACTTATTTATCATATAGATAATTGTCAACAATAATAATTCATGATCAAATATATTTGAATGGCCATATATGCTTGGATCTTTCCCCACCACATGATGCTTGCCAAGAGAAAAAGGCGAAATATAGGAAGTGGTGAAGATCATCATGACTCTTGTATAAAGGTAAGTACTAGAAAGTAAAAGATAGGCCCTTCACAGAGGGAAGCATTGATTTGCAGAGGTACCAGAGCTCGAACTTTTAAAACGGATATGAATAATAATTTTGAGCGGTATGCTTTCATTGTCAACATAACAACCGAGAGATCTCGGTATCTTCCATGCTAGATACATTATAGGTGGTTCCTGAACATAAGTTTTTACTCCCCCGCCACCAATCAATCACACTCCACGGTGAGCCGAATCCACGGGTACCATCCATACAAACAACAATCTTGGGGGATTTTTGTTTCATTATAATTTGATTTGATTTTGAGCATGGAGCTGGGCATCCTGAATACCAGCCACTTTCTCGTGAATGATAGTGAGTCAACACATATCGTGAGAATAACACACCTAGCATGGAAGATACTAACAGCCCCTAGTCACTATATGAGCGATTCGGGCATACAAAGCAGAATATTATTTGAAGGTTTAGATTTTGGTAGGTGCAAGTTTACTTGGAACGGCAGATAAATACCGCATATAGGTAGGTATGGTGGACTCATATGGAACAACTTTAGGTTTAAGGGTGTTTGGATGCACAAGTAGTATTTCTACTTGGTGCGGAAGTTTTGGCTAGTATGAGGTGGAAGCAAGCACCACATGTTGGAGGATCCATAACAATATAACTTCTATACAAATATACCCAAGCACAACTCATTAAGTTGTCTTGCTTGTCCAACTTCAACTAATTTTCTCAAGTTTGAAAATAATTAATGGGGCTCACAACCATAGAAGATGTCCAAGATAGTATATTTATATGTGAAATGTCTCTTCCTTCAATATTCTATCATGAATTTTTCAAGTGACCAATGCGGTATTTGCTAACTTTGAATAAATTTTACCACCTATACTTATATGTGAAGTCATTACTCCCCATGCGATAAGCATATAAAAGATATATAATTTAATATTTATGATATTCAATTCATTCAACAATTTACTCATAATATATAAGTGAATCACGAGAGTAAATGACAAAACTACTCCAAAACATATAAGTGAAGATCAATGAGTAGTCAAACAATTAAGTAGCTATGTGAGGACTTAGTAGCTATGTGAGGACTTTCCTCTCTCTCTCTCTCAATAAAGATTTTCAGATCTTAAATTTTTATTTAAACAGCAAGCAAAACAAAAATAGCACTCCAAGAATAGCACATATCATGTGGACAAATAAAAATTTAGGCTCAACATAGGGTAACTGATAATTGTTGATGAAGAGAGGTGGGATGCGTAGCATCCCCAAGCTTAGATGCTTGAGACTTCTTGAACTATTTACTTGGGGTGCCTTGGGAATCCCCAAGCTTGAGATTTTGTATCTTGTTCAATCCTCTAATATCCCAGTTTCACCTATTCTTAAAAACTTCATCGACACAAAACTCAAAAAGAACTCGTGAGATAGGTTAGTACACATAAAAACAAATCAACACTTCGTGTACTGCCAAGATAAGTTGCACAATAATTTTGAAATATTAGGTACTGTATACTATCATTACACAATTTATATCTACCAATATAGGCTATGGAAACTATAGGATAAGTAGATAACAAAACTATGACAACAATCTGTCTAAAGAGAACATAATGTAGCAATTTATTAAATCAGTGTACTTTTGTAACTCAAACAATTATGAAAATTTAGGAAACGCTAAATAATTTATATTAAAATAGTGTGTAAATTTTTTAGAAACTTCCACATTCCAGTAAAATGTGAAAATTCAAGCACTACAGAAGAAGTTTTTGTTTTTACCCAGCACACATCAAACATGCAATTCACGCATCCTAAAGGTAATTCTTGGAACTTTTATTGAAAAAAAATATTATAAATAACACCTAATAGAGAAAAACAAAATAAAATGACGCTCCAAGCAAAACTCATATTATGTGACGAATAAAAATATAGCTCCAAGTAAGATATACCGATAGTGTTGAAGACGAAAGAGGGGATGCCTTCCGGGGCATCCCCAAGCTTAGACGCTTGAGTCTTCCTTGAATATTACCTAGGGGGTGCCTTGGTCATCCCCAATCTTGGTCTTGTTACTCCTTATTCTCTTCATATCGGTGTCTCACCCAAAACTTGAAAACTTCAATCACACAAAACTTAACGGAACTTCGTGAGAAGGGTTAGTGTAGTAAAGATAAATCATTCACTTAGGTACTGTCAATAAAAGATTCATAATTATTCCCACATGATACCTACTGTATTCTATCATTCCCATAATTTATATTACCAAATATAAGCTATGGGAACACTAAAACAAGCAAACTATGCATGCAAAACAAAATCTGTCAAAAACAGAATTGTGTGTAAAGATTTGAATGATCACCAAACTTCCATGACTAAAATTTCTTAAAAATTAGGACTTATCACAGAATTTTCATAGAAATCTTGTTTAAAGTTTCAGAATTTTTTGACTCTTCAGTAAAATTAGATAATTCATATACTGGACACAAAACTTTCTATTTTTGCACATAATCAAACAAGCAAGTATCCACACTATCCCAAAGGCTTTACTTGGCACTTTATTGAAATAAAATACGCAAGACATGATTACCACAGTAGCTTAATCATGTGAACACACAAAAACATAAAGTAAAAGTGTTGGGTTGTCTCCCAACAAGTACTTTTCTTTAATGCCTTTTAGCTAGGCATGATGATTTCAATGATGCTCGTATAGGAATAGTAGTTTGAAACATGCAAGAGAATCATGAATCATATGACAAGCACATTTAAGTCTAACCCACTTCATATGCATAGGAATTTTGTGAGCAAACAAGAATCCACTAACATAGGAAGGCAAGCCAAGCATAACTTCAAAACTTTGAAACTTGATATTATTGCAATTACGACAAACATATGTTCCTCCCTCATAATAGTTTTCAGTAGCATCATGAAGGAATTCCACAATATTACCAACACATAAAGCATTCTCTTCATGAACCACAAGCATAGAAAATTTGTCACTCTCCACATAAGCAATTTTCTTTTCATTCATAATAGTGGGAGCAAACTCAACAAAATAACTATCATGAGATACTTGATTAACATAGCCACATTGAATATTAAAATCATGATGACAAGTTTCATGGTTACTATCAAGCTTTATAGCATATCATCATAATGATCATAGATAGTAGGCATGTCATTATCATAACAAATTTGCTCATCAAAACTTGGGGGACTAAAAATATCATCTTCATCAAACATAGCATCCCCAAGCTTGTGGCTTTGCATATCATTAGCATCATGGATATTCAGAGAATTCATACTAGCAATATTGCAATCATGCTCATCATTCAAGGAATTCTCATTAAGTATTTTCATAAATTCTTCCTCTACCAATTGACCACAATTTTCCAAACCATCATTTTCATGAAAGACATTATAAAGATGAAGTATATGAGGCAACCTCAATTCCATTTTTTGTAGTTTTCTTTTATAAAGCCAAACTAGTGAAAAAAGAAGAAACTAAAAGATTCAATTACAAGATCTAAAGATATACCTTCAAGCACTCACCTCCCCGGCAACAGCGCCAGAAAAGAACTTGATGTCTACTATGCAACCTTCTTCTTGTAGACTTTGTTGGGCCTCCAAGCGCAGAGTTTTGTAGGACAATAACAATTTTCCCTCAAGTGGATGACCTAAGGTTTATTAATCCATGGGAGGTGTAGGATGAAGATGGTCTCTCTCAAGCAACCCTGCAATCAAATACAAGAAATCTCTTGTGTCCCCAATACACCCAATACAATGGCAAATTGGCGAAGAGATGGTGATACAAGTGCAAAATGGATGGTAGATATACGTTTTTGATTGCAATGCTTAGAAACAAGGCCTAGGGCTCATACTTTCACTAGTGCATTTTCTCTCAACAATACTAACATAGTTGAATCATATGTAAATCTCTCACGCGCGACAAAGAGTTCACTCCAAAGTCACAAATAGCGGAGAACAAACGAAGAAATTATTGTAGGGTACAAAATCACCTCCAAGTTATCTTTCCTGATCAATCTTATGAGCTATCCCTATAAGTGTCACGAACAACCCTAGAGTTCGCACTAAAATAACACCTTAAGTTACACATTCACCAAAACCCTAATGTCACCTAGATACTCCAATGCCACCATGAGTACCCATGGGCTTGATTATACGATATGCATCACACAATTTTAGATTCTTCATGTTCAATCCAACACAAAGAACTTCAAAGAGTGCCCCAAAGTTTCTATCGGGGAGTCAAGGCAAAAACATATGCCAAGCCCTATGCATAGATTCCCAAGGTCATGGAACCCGCAAGTTAATCACCAAAACATACATCAAGTGGATCAATAGAACATCCCATTGTCACCACATATATCCCATCGCAAGACATACATCAAGTGTTCTCGAATCCTTAATGACTCAATCCGATAAGAAAACTTCAATGGGAAAACTCAATTCATCACAATAAGATAGAGAGGGGAAAACTCCATATGATTCATCTATATCAATAAAGCTCGCGGTACATCAAGATCGTCTCATCTCAAGAACACGAGAAAGAGAGAGAGATCAAACACATAGCTACTGGTACATACCCTTAGCCTCGAGGTTGAACTACTCCCTCCTCATCATGGAAACCGCCGGGATGATGAAGATGGCCTTCGATGATGGTTTCCCCCTTCGGCAGGGTGTCGGAACGGGCTCCCGATTGGTTTTTCGTGGCTACAGAGGCTTGCGGCGGCGGAACTCCCGATCTAGGTTTCTTTCTGGAGGTTTTAGTATTTATAGGAATTTTTGGCGTCGGTCTCATGTCAAGGGGGGGTGCTCGAGGAGTCCACAAGCCACAGGGGCGCGACCTAGGGGGGTGGCCGCACCCAGCAGGCTTGTGGCCTCCTCGTCCACTTCCTGGCCCAGCTCTTCGCTTCATTATATTTTATATTTTCTAAAAATATTCTCCATAAATTTTCAGTCCATTCCGAGAACTTCGATTTCTGCACAAAAAACGACACCATAGTAGGTCTGTTGAAAACAACGTTAGTCCGGGTTAGTTCTAATAAAATCATACCAAAATAATATATAATTATTATAAACATGACACGAATACTTCATATATAGATATGTGGGAGACGTATCACTTTAACAGTGACATATGTAACTACAAGCAACAGGTTAATATTATAAGCTAAACTGAAATTGCATAATGATGTAGTACAACACTCCCTCCGTCCCATTAACAAGATATTATTGCATCCAATATACTCACATATATATTATATGTATTAACATCTTGTATTATGGGGAGGCAGGAGTATATATAAGTCATGTCATGAAACTAATCTCGATGGAAATCAACAGTCACTCCCAATATTGTCCTGGGTAAATACATTGAAAGGCGCGTTAAGTACAACATCCTAAACATTAACCAAATATATCCATGGTAAACAACATGTTATCAAAATGATAACTTCAATGTACATTTTTAAACGGTAGCTAAGAAAATAAAAAATACAAATACGTGTCAACTACAATAGACTTAATATTAAGAACAACAAAATATTGTCATTCAAGCTAGTATTGTGCAGGTTTAAGTACACTAGTTATTGTTACATAAAAATAAAAAGACATATGCTCACTACATCCGGATTAAGAACAACCAAATATAGTCATTCATAGTGGTATTGTTGAAATTTCATAGAACGTAGCTTGTCCTTAAACATGAAATTCTATAACTAAACACCATATTGGGATAAAACTTAAATAAACACTGAACATGTTAACTACATTAGGCTTAACAGGAACCATGCATGATCATTGAAACTGGTATTGATGAAATTAAACTACATGGTCCTACTTACACATATAGAACACCATACTGTGAATAACTGAAATAAACAATACATAGTATGTAGCAATTGTAACTCGACATATGTTCACTATAAATAACCGAACAACCAAAAACAATTAAATAAGACATATGCTCATTACAATAGGCTTAACAACAACCAAATATAATTATTCACGCGAACCAAACTGTGATTGGATTGTTAGAAGGACAATGATATCTCCACCCCCCAGGGTTCAAGTCCTGGTGCTCGCATTACTCTTGAATTTATTTCAGGATTTCCGACGATGCACATTCAGTAGGAGGATATGTTTCCGTCGACGACGAGGCACCTACGGTGACTTCATAAATCTCAAGATGATATGCCGGCTCGGTCTCTCGGATGTGATCATAGGGATAGGGTGTGCACGTGTGCGTTCATAGAGGTGAGTGTATGCGCATATATACGAACGCTTGCGTGTGTACTATGTTCAAAAAAATATAATCATTCATAGTGTTATTATTGAAAATTCGTAGAACGTAGATTGTGCTTAAACATTAAATTATATAATTGAACATCACATCGGGGAAAAACTGAAATAAACAGTGGGCATATTAAGTACACCAGGTTTAACAGGAACCAAATATGTCTGTTAAAACTTATAATAATTAAATTTAACTGCACAATCCATACTTGCACATATAGAAAATCATAGTGTGAATAACTGGAATAAACAAGGCATACTGCAAATAATAAAATATAACAACTGAAATCGGACATATGATCACAAAAAAACCAAAAACCGTTAAACAATACATATGCATCCATTATAAACAACCAACACATGTGTGTTAGTGAAATTAAACTGGACAATTCATTCCAACATATCGCATTGGAGTCTTGAACATTACATTTTGCATGACTGAGATAATTAAACGTGGCATGGTTAAAATATAGCATGGCAAAAGCTACTAGCACAATCATACGATGTTCCCCCCTTTAAAGAGGCACATCAAAAAAAATCATGGGTTTCCTCACATGTCACAGATGGACTACACCCCATAAGAAAAACACAGATTCTAGGTGCGCTCCATGTTGTAGCAGATGGGCTCCTTCCCCTTGGAACAACACGGCTGCAGGGGCCCTCCCTCATATCGCAGATGGGCTCTTTCTCCTTTGAAGAGACGAATATGGTGTCCTTATTGTTGTCGTCGTCGATGGGGTTTGATTTGACAACTAAGGATCCCGAGCCACCGTCGTAAAACGTCTCCTTCAAAAATGACAAAAGGGACGCGATGGCTATAAAGGATGGCAATAGACCACGAGGATGGCAAATATACGATGGAGGAGATCAAGGACGGTTGAACCCGATGCGTTCTTTAAATACACATTGCTCATTTTCTATGCTCATTTTTACATGCAAGTACATTTTCATAGTACTTGTTGAACATGTTTTCAAATATGTAGTAAACCTTTTTTTAAGATTTTTTTCATACACAATGAAACTTTTTTTATAATGCAAATACGTTTTGTATACACTCTGCGCATATTTCTGCCTAGTTGATGATAAGATTTAAGTATTATTAATACAATTTTTAATACACAATGAGCATTTTTTCATTGAACAATCAACATTTTCATAGTACTTTCTGCATATTCGTTTGAAATATGTAATCAGCATTTTCCTAAGACATTTTTTAAACACACTATGAATATTTCTTAAATTGCAAATGAATTTTTAATATACTATGAATGTTTCTCTCCCTAATGTAATTGATAACAATTTTAAGTATTGCAAATACATATTTTAAATACATAATGGACATTTTTTTTATTGAACAATTAACAATTTGATAGTACTTGATGAACTTGTTTTGAAATATGTAATGAACATTTTCCTATGACCTTTTTGTAAAAACATAATGAACATTTCTTAATGCGAATACATTTTCATAGTACTTGTTGAACGGATTTTAAAATATGTACTGAACATTTTTCCAAGACATTTTTTGAATACACTATGAACATTGTTTCTAAATGCAAATACATTTCCTATACACTAGGGGCATTTTTCTTCCTAGTTGACGAACAATTCGAAGCATTACTAATACAATTTTTTATTACACAATGAACATTTTTCTATTGAAGAATACACATTTCTATAGTACTCATTAAAGATTTTTTGAAATATTTAATACAGATTTTCTTAAGACATTTTTAAACACATTATGAACATTTTCTTAAAATATAAATACATTTTTAATACACTATAATATTTATATCCCTGATGTAATTGATGAAAATTTAAAGTATTGCAAATACTTTAAAAAAATACATAATGAACACTTCTCTATTGAACAATTAACATTTCGATAGTACTTGTTGAACTTGTTTTGAAATATTTAATGAACATTTTCGAAGCCATTTTTAAATACACTATGAACTTTTTTTTTTTGTATTTCAAATACATTTCATAGTACTTGTTGAACATGTTTTGAAATATGCAATGAGCATTGTTCCAAGACATTGCTTAAATAGACTATGAAGATTTTTGAATTACAAATACATTTTAAGTATATTCTATGAAAAAATCGCAAATAACTTAGTGTCATGCAAATAGAGGATTTTTCAAATGTTTACCATCGTATTTTAACTTTCTCTTCTCCCTTATTCAACTATTATGGACCTACCTTTTTGAATTATTGCTTCATGTCTTCCTAGATGTACTTCTTCGAATGTATTATCCAAACAGTAAATTCTCCAGCTTTCAACTTATTTCTTCTTCCTTCATGTATTTCTTCAGCTGGATGTGCAAGCTCTATGGGAAAAGTTTGTTTTCCAACTCATGAAAAATGATACTGGATTAAACTACCATTTCTCATTGGCTTAATGGACAAATATGTAAGTGTTTTGTGTATTAACTTTCCTTCTCATTTGAAGTCTTGATCAAATTTTTCAAAAAATGGTATTGTTCCAAAAAATGGTATTGCACACGCGAGAGCACGACGTCCTCACGACACAGCTTTAGTACCCGGGGCAGCGACGACGGCAGCCCCTGGAAAACCACCGCGTTGCGGTGCTTCTAGAGTTGCCAACATCATAGGAGCAAGAAGGTCGAGCCTAAGGCCGCTGGCATCGAGGTCGAGGGGCGCAGCTGATGGAGAAGCTGGACAGAGCGGACCTCAAGGGTCAGCCCGACAACCTCCCAAAACTGGCAGGCAAACAGGCAGTCTAAGATGAGGTGGTCCACCGTTTCCAAGACGATGAGGCATATGGGATAGCTAGTGCCGTCGACGTCAATGATGTGCTTTCTAAGAAGAGCACTCCACGTGTGGATCCTCGCCTGCACTAGGAGCCAAGCAAAGAAGCGGACCCGACTGGGGGCGAAGTTCTTCCACACAAAGTCGACGAACGGTGCGACCACGCCACCAAAGTGGCACAATCAGTAGACTCCGGCGGAGGAGAGCCCCTCACCCTTGGCGCAGTCATGGCGAAGATGCAGAGTGTCAGGCTCCGCCATTAGGGCAACATCACTGATGGCACGGAGAAGCAACACATGGTCCCGCGCCCTAGCGTGGTTCACGCGGGGGACGAGCCCGACGTCGAGCCCCGAATGTAGGACGTGGGCTACCGAGGCCACCGGCGATGTTGAGTGGGAGAAGAGGGAGCTGAACTGCCCGCACAGGGAGGCGCCTGGCAACCACGAGTCCAGCCAAAAGGCAGTGGTTCGCCCATTGCCGATGGTAAGGCGGAAGACAACCCTGTACACCGGCATCAACCATGCCAGCGAGGCCCAGTGTGCCCCAGGGAGCGACGCGACCGTCGTTGGAGTGAGCAGTGCGCGCCCACGCTTAGAGTAAACCCAACATGCCCAGGGCACATCGCAGCCCGAGTGCAGACGATATAGGAGCTTCAACAAGAGACCATGTGACATTTTCATGCGCTAGAATAAGAACAACCATCATTGTTCGACAACTTTCAAAATTTACAACTGATATGCCAATGCAAATGAAAAACAGTAACAACCACAGAAAAACAGAAAAAAGCAAATGAAACAAGAAGAAAGAAAGAAGCAAATAAGAGATGAAAAGAGCGAAGTGAACAAGGAAGAAGAAGGGAACAAAAAAGGGAAGCAAACCAATAGAACGAACGCTACTGGACTGGTGCACTAAAACCGTCCCTTCAGGCGAGACTACCTTCTGTCTCGCGCCAAGCGAGATATAGAAGTACACAACGCTATTTCTCACTTGACGCGAGACACATGCACGCCTCGCTTCCAACGACTGCAACAAATGGTCTGGCTCAGTGTACGGGAGCAGCGTTGCCCAGAAGCGCTCGTTTCCTTTGTTTTTCTGGGATTTTGTTTTTTTGTTTTTGTATATATGTGCGTGCGTGTGCGTGATAAATCCTTTTACTTATTGTTCTCAAAAATGTTAATTATGCATTTAAAAAAGAGGCACCTTTTTAAAAGATGTGTCGCCTCGTGAGTCGTTCGATTTGTTAATGAAGTTGTCCATACTATTCTTTCTCTATTTGTGTAACAAGACTTGTGTCGTAGAATTTTATATTTCTGTAAAAAAATCTTTGTGGCAAAACTTTCCCTTCTTTAATTTCAGCAACAAGACTTTTGTTGCGAAACCTCTCTAATTTTCTGTAATAATACCCATGTTGCACAATCTTTTCTTCTCTATTTTTTGCAAAAAGACCCTTGTTGCAAAACGTCTTCTTCTCTAATTTTTTACAACAAGATCCATGTTGCACAACTCCTCTTCTCTAATTTTGTGCAACCAAATCTTTGTTGTAAGAATTGTAATAGCATCTCCGTCACATCTAATATTCTGCAACAAGACACATGTTGCAAAAATTGCAACAACATCTCCAGCCACTTGCGCACTTGCGCAATCGTCGTTCACTCCCATTGTTCTGCAACAATACTGTTGTTGCAGAAAGAAGATGAAAGAGACGTGTGTGATCCAGTAGGTCACGTGTCAAGCAAGGAAAGCGGTGGACGCCTCGCGATGGATCAGCCGGTAGATCTGAATAGTTTGCCTTTAAAAAATGTTAAATATATGTTAAAAAATGTATCTGATGTATACGAAAAATGCACATATATTAAAAATTAGACATCGAAAATTGTGTATGCATGTCTAATTTTTAATATATGTGCATTTTTCGTATACATCAGATACATTTTTTTACATATATTAAAATATGTTCCTGATGGATGCAAAAAGTGTACAACATGTATGAAAAATAGACATAAAAACATATATATTAAAAATGTGAAATATGTATATAAAACTGTTAATGATGTATGTAAACATGTATAAATTTTTTTCTCATGTATACAAAAATTTATAAGAAGTATGAAAAAAGAAGACATACAAATGAGACTAAAAATGTTAATCATGTATTTAAAAAAGTTAAATGTGTGTATAAAAAATATTTCTATTGTATACAAAAATAATACAACGTGTATACGAAAATAGTTACAAAGAATATAATCTGAAAATGTTACTAATTTATATAAAAATGTATTTGAAAAGTGTTAAACATGTATATAAAAAATGTTCATATGTATACAGAAGATATACAACGTGTAAATAAAAATTTTATTTTAAAAACTAAATTAAATGGAAGAAATCCCATAAAAACAAGGAAAGAAACAAAGCAAAACAGCGAAAAAACCGAGTGAAAACCACGAAAAAACACAGAAAAGCAAAAGAAAAAACGAAAAAAAGAAAGAAACATAATGCTAACTGCAAAAGAAGCGATTTTTTCATGAGGACAGAAAAACCAAAGGAAAACATGAAGAAACTAAGAAAACCGAGAAAGAAAACAAAACTAAACTAAAAAAAAAAGAAAACAGCAGCGAACAGAGGAGCAACGAGCGAGCGAACGAGCGCTAACAAATGGCCCGGTCCAAGATTGTACGGCCGCCGAAAGTTTTGGGCGATCCAGAAGCTAATCTCGCGTCAGGCGAGATGTAGCTCTCGCGGAGGACGCGTGCCGAGCGATTCCGGGTGGGACGACGCTTCGCTGGAAGGATCGACCGACCGATGGGGCCGGTCAGCTAAGCGGCGTGTGCTCGCCACACACCCCAAATCCTCCCCCACGCGGCCACGCCTACTCAACCAAACAGACGATCCATCCATCCACAACCCCTACCAAACCAATCCCACCAACCCAAGAAACACCGCCGGCCGCAGCCACCAAGACCCATCCATGGCGACCCTGTTCTGCGCGGCCGCTGCCACCTCCTGCCGTCTCACCTTCCCGCTTGCCGCGCCGGCGCCGACGCCAGGCCTTGACCGCGGCCGGGCCCGACGGGGCACGGTGGCCGTGCGTGCGGAGGGAGACACCGCCTCTGCTGGGAGCGGGATAAACCCGGCCATCCGGAAGGAGGAGGCCAAGGTGGTTGACACCGTCCTGGCCGGGGAGCTCTCCAAGCCGCTCACCCCCTACTGCCGGTACAGTTCCCCATCGAGCTATCTACACTTCTGATTGCTTCATGTTTTATGTTTGGTGGTGCAAGAAGCCTTTCTAGTCCCCTGGCCGGCCTATGCATTGAATTTTTGCATCACCAGTTTTAATTTAGCTAACTACTACGACTTTAACCGGAGCCTGCAAAAAATAACTTAAACGGATAAATCGAACATAATCACGAATGGCAATTTGATTTGTTATAAGAGGAAGATTTGTACTGCTACGGGTAACTGTCTCTAATCTGAATTTAGTCGATTAAAGGTTTGAGTGGACTCTGCAACAACAATAAATTTAATAATTTAGGCTTGGTTGATCACCTACGGTATCCCAGGCGTGCCAAGGAAATTTATACTGCTATACTGAGTTTTTTTTACCTTCAGTAACTGAATTGATCCTGTGATCAGCAAATTTGAACCCTTAGAATGGCCAGACGTAGAAAAACTAAGTAAAGAAGAAAATACATAAAATCTTCATTATTGTGTACATGTTTTGTGCACTGTTATATTTACAGTAGCTGAGTTGTAGTCCAGATGCTATTGCTCTCATGGTGAGAGCCAATGTAACTATACTCTGTAACTGTTGGTTACCCTTCTTAATGCAAGGATAACGCAACACTGTTGCATTTCGTAAGAAATATCACTATGTTCCGATGAATTACCTGTTATCAATTCATCCAAAGCAATTGCACTAGTATAACTATTTCTGCTGAACCGTACTAGAATTTGCAAGCTGAGTCCCAGTTCGTTGGTACTTCACACAAATTATTAATAGTGTTTATTGACCCAAACTGCGGGGACAAGCCAATTGATGGTCTTTGTGCTGTGGATGCCTGCATTACACAGTTCATCTTCCTTTGGAATACTTGATTGCATACCATTTCCAAGCTCCAACTATTACTCATTTTCCTCTAAATGAACTATTACTGATTTTGATTCATGTGTTTGTCACAAGGTGCTGGAGATCGGGGACATTTCCACTGTGTGATGGAAGCCATGTGAAGCACAACAAAGCAACGGGTGATAATGTGGGCCCCTTGCTCGTTAAGAAGTAGAATGAGTTATTTTTCCCCAATTTGTGTTGAGTGGAATAATATGTATATCGTAGTTGGTATAACGTTTTTCTCAAATGAAATGAAGTTCTATGCTGCAACAAGCCAACAACCCTGTTGATCAAAAGAGCAGAATTAAGAGAGAAATTGCCGTGCTACAAAGCAAAATAAGTATCATTTCTGCACATATTACATCCATAGTGTCATATGTTTTTGATAAATTTTTATAGGATGCATTAAAATGAGGTATACTCAACTTATCAGTCATTTTTCAAACCCGCAAGTGTGATGCTACAGGCCAGTGAAAATTTGTAAATGTGCTCAAATCGAATAATGCTTAATACAAATAAATTGTTTTGAACATAGGCGCAGCTCGTGCAGATGACGACGACGGGGTTCGGGTACGCGTGGCGGTGGGCGGCGGGCATTGCTGGAGGTGACCTCTCGATCTGTCCTCGTCTGGATTACTTAGGTATTTAAACCAAATCCAGTGGCCACTTTTACCTGGATTGGAACTCTCACCGAGCGCGCAAGCCTGCCGATTGCCACTATGGCCACGACGACCACCAGCCTCTTGTTGTTCCTCACTGGAGCAAGCGCGCCACCATACTCCCAAGACACACTGGCATGCGCCCCACCTTTGTTCGGCAGCTGCTAATGCACTGCGCCCCCTTGTGAGGGAGCATGAGGATCCTCTACCATTCGGCACTCTTCCGTTCTGTGGCCCAACGGCACACAGGGCACGACAGAGGAGCCACCTCCTGTGGGGGATGGGGCTTCCATTCTAGGTGCTAGATTTAAAGCAACTCCAACGGCAGATCCAAACGCTCGCGCTCCATGTCTGCATTTTTGTCCGTTTGAATCGGCTCGTCTATCCCTTCTGCGTTTTGATCAACCGTGAGCCCAACATGCGGATTCAAATATCGGCCGCACATAATAGTGAAAAGGCCCGCGGCCATAGATCCTGCGAGCAGTCATGTCATCGTTTAGAGTTCATGCCAGCGACCACCATACATGTTAGCACACAAAAAGACCACCACACAGTTCATGTTGACACACTTGTCAATGACTGTCACACTTGCTAGCACACAAAAAGGGGTGTGAGTTTAACCATGCCATCTCGGCCATGGTCATGCCGGCTCACTTGCCGACATACAAAAAAGGTATGGCGCTCTCCGGCGCCATAGATCTGACACACTTGCTAGCTCACAAAAAGGGGTGGGAGTTCAACCACACCATCTCGGCCGTGGTAATGCCGGCACACTTGCCGGCATACAAAAAAAGACTAGCGTTCTCTGGCACCATAGATCACTCGTCATCGAATTTGAGCATGTCGGCCTGCATCTTCTCAAACCAAGGCCACTTCCTCGGGGACACCGTACTCAAGTTCACATTCATGATCTCCACTCCCATCATCATGCTAGCGAGAGACACTTCTTTTGCCTTTGTCTTCGTATTGGTGGCCTTGCTCTCGAGCATCTTCGCCTGCTTCCCTGCCTCTATCACGAGCCTCCTCGCTTGCTTATCCGCATCGAGCTCAAGCCTCTTCCTTTGGATCTTCATGAAAGCATTCGTTTACTCTTCTTTGTCTTGGCGGCGCTTCTCCTCCAGTGTGTCGTTCTTGCTCATCATGCCCTCCAAAGTGGCATGACAGGCAACCGAGGCTGCATCACGCTTCTCCTTTTTTTTCGAGTGGGTGTTCCCCTGCAGCTGTGGTGCAAGCACAATGAAAACGAACATGGACACATGTTTTACCATGTCCTTGATGCCAAGACCGCTCAGGGGACGTCCCTCGATGCTCTTAAGAGTGGCACAAAACTTGTTGCACTCTTGTTGAATCACCCTCCAGCGCTTCGAGATGGACACCAACCCGCGCTTGATCTCCATTTTGTGTGGGGTAACTTCTTGTGTTCATGAAATTCACGATGGACATGTAGCTAAAAGGTAGATGACTTTTGCTCGGCGCCGATCTTGGGGTCTTGTCCAATGTCCCTCCAACATTCACAAAGGAGCTTGTCCTCATCCTTTGTGTATGCCTTGGTACGCTTGCTTTGGCGCTTCTTGCTTGCTTGGGCTTGGTTGGAAAGCTCCTCGTCAAACAAAGGTGCCTCATCGATGTCCAATTCATCATCTTCTTCTAGGCCATAGTCCTTCGAGAACTCATGGTCGACGGGGAAGGTGCCAATGCCATCTTGGCCTTGCATGAAGGGGTCGGTCGTGCCACATTGGACAAAGGGGTCGGCCATCAAGGGGTCTTGCCCATCTTGGCTTTGGGTTTCGTCGGGATCAAAGGTAGTGGCGTCCACATCACCTCCAAAGATCATATTCTCGATGATGAAATAGTTGGCTGCATCGTTCATCCGCAACATCTTGTCGAACATGTTGCGTGCGCCCGCAACCATGTCGGCAGGTGCCTCCCGCAGGCATTTCCTCTTCCCCCCGAAGATAATTCGCCGGCCACCAACGTGGCATTGAGGTTGATGCGAATGGGAGCGGGAGTGCACGGCGCCACCACGCTCACCTTTGGCGAGCATTCCCCGAACAAACGAGACGTCTGCAGGTAGTGATGACGGAGGCCCATGAAGCCTCTTGGGTCGAAATACCCCTCCCGATGGTCTCCCGATACACTACCGACACTCCCGGTACATTACCGATTAGCTCGAAACTTTTCCGGCGACCAAAATGGGACTTCCTATATATCAATATTTACCTCCAGACCATTCTGGAGCTCCTCGTGACGTCCGGGATCTCATCCGGGACTCCGAAAAACCTTCGGTCACCACCATACATAACTCTATACTACCGAAACGTCATCGAACCTTAAGTGTGTAGACCCTGTGGGTTCGAGAACTATGTAGACATGACCGAGACACCTATACGGTCAATAACCAATAGCGGGACCTGGATGACCATATTGGTTCCTACATATTCTACGAATATCTTTATCGGTCGAACCTCTATGTTAAGGATTCAGTTAATCCCGTATGATGTTTCCTTTGTTCTTCGGTATGTTTACTTGCCCGAGATTCGATCGTCGGTATCTCCATACCTAGTTCAACCTCGTTACTGGCAAGTCTCTTTACTCGTTCCGTAATACAAGATCCTGTGACTAACACTTAGTCACATTGCTTGCAAGGCTTGTTGTGATGTTGTATTACCGAGTGGGCCCTGAGATACCTCTCCGTCACACGGAGTAACAAATCCCAGTCTTGATCCATGCCAACCCAACAGACACCCTCGGAGATACCTGTAGAGTACCTTTATAGTCATCCAGTTACGTTGCAACGTTTGATACACACAAGGCACTCCTTCGGTGTCAGTGAGTTGCATGATCTCATGGTCATAGGAACAGATACTTGACATGCAGAAAACAGTAGCATTAAACTGACACGATCATATGCTATGTTTGTAGTTTGGGTCTTGTCCATCCCATCATTCTCCTAATGGTGTGATCCCGTTATCAAATGACATCTCATGTCAATAGCTAGGAAACCTTAACCATCTTTGATCAACGAGCTAGTCTATTAGAGGCATACTAGGGACATGGTTTTGTCTATGTATCCACACATGCATCTAAGTCTCCGATCAATACAATTATAGCATGGATAATAAACGATTATCATGAACAAGGAAATATGATAATAACTAATTTATCATTGCCTCTAGGGCATATTTCCAACAACTGGGTGACTATAAAGGTGCTCTATAGGTATCTCCGAGGGTGTCTGTTGGGTTGGCATGGATCAAGACTAGGATTTGTTACTCCGTGTGACGGAGAGGTATCTCAGGGCCCACTCGGTAATACAACATCACAATAAGCCTTGCAAGCAATGTGACTAAGTGTTAGTCACGTGATCTTGTATTACAGAACGAGTAAAGAGACTTGCCGGTAACAATGTTGAACTATGTATGGAGATACCAACGATTGAATCTCGGGCAAGTAACATACCGAAGAACAAAGGGAACATCATACGGGATTAACTGAATCCTTGACATAGAGGTTCGATCGATAAAAATCTTCATAGAATATGTAGGAACCAATATAGGCATCCAGGTCCCACTTTTGGTTATTGACCGTAGAGGTGTCTCGGTCATGTCTACATAGTTCTCGAACCCGCAGGGTCTACACACTTAAGGTTCGGTGACGTTTTGGTAGTGTAGAGTTATGCATGGTGGTAACAGAAGGTTGTTCGGAGTCCCGGATGAGATCCTGAACATCACGAGGAGCTCTGAAATGGCCCGGAGGTAAATATTGATATATAGGAAGTCCTGTTTTGGTCACCGGAAAAGTTCCGGGCTCATCGGTAGTGTACCGGGAGTGCCGGGAGGGTACCGGGTGACCATCGAGAGGTGTATTTCGACCCAAGAGGCTACATGGGCTGTGGGAGGAGGTAAACCATCCCCTGGTGGGCTGGCTGAAGCCTCCTCTAAGGGCCCATGCGGCTGGAGTGGTTTGGGAAGGAAAAAAATCCAAAGGTGGAGAGGTGAAAAGAGTTTCCAAGTAGAAAGGAGGAATCCTACTCGTAATAGGATTGGAGTAGGACTCCTTCACCTCCAATTTCGACCAAACCTTGAGGGTTTGAGGCTGCCTTCTCCCCTCCCTCCCTCCTATATATACTAGAGGATTTAGAGGAAAAAGCTAACCCTAATAGCCACGTGCTACCTCTCCTCTAGATTGCAGTTTCTCCTCTAGATCGGTTTTCAGCGGTGCTTAGGCGAAGCCTTGCTGGAATAGCTCCACCACCATCGCCGCAACGCCGTCGCCCTTTCGTAGAACTCATCTACCTCTCTGATCCCTCTTGCTGGATCAAGAAGGCGAAGATCGTCATCGAGCTATACATGTGCTGAACGCGAAGGTGCCGTCCGTTCGGCGCTAGATCGGAAGGACCGTGACCAAGATCGCGAGACGGATCGTGATGAGATCGCGGGACGGATCGTGATGAGTTCGCGGGACGGATCGTGATTGGATCGCTGGATGGATCGTGGTGAGATCGCGGGATGCTCGGCGATTTGGATCGCGAAGACGTTTGACTACACCAACCGCGTTTCTTAATGCTTCCCGCTTAGCGATCAACAAGGGTATGTAGATCCACTCTCCCTCTCATAGATGCTCATCACCATGGATAGATCTTGCATGTGCGTAGGAATTTTTTTGTTTCCCATGCAACGTTCCCCAATAAGAATTACTAATCGAAGCAAATCACTAGTTCTATCTCACTGGCATTACACCCTCTGCATCTAACTATAGGTAATGGGTTCGAGCGCCAGGCTAATTTTTTTATTTGTATTATATCATATGTTCATTGTCATCTCTGCCACTCTTTGCCACTGTTTATGTAACATAACAGTAAGAAAATATTCAGTTTAGAGCATATCAACTTAATGCCACTTTTTGCCACCAAAATATGCAATGCAAGCCATTGTTTTTTCTAGCGTTGCCAAGCCATCATATTATATAGATAGATCAACCCAAGCACGGATGGGCTGGATTTAATGAAGCCCAAAAACGCCTGGCATGCCTGCTCAATCTGCGCGGACCGTTGCTTCAGAACGCTGCCAAAAAAAGGTGCTAAAAAGACCAGCCAATGAAAGCGCAGCCTACGGATCGCTGACGTAGCCCTACTACCTGATCCAGACCGTCCATTCACGGTGATCCAATGGTCCGGACTAGTGCGGGGTTTTGATGGGGTTTTGAGGGGGTTTTGAGGGGTTTTCAAGGATTAGAGTTGAGCATAACTAATTCAAAAAAATAAAAATAAAAATAAAACTTGTGCCAATCATCGTTCTATGTGACTAACTCGATAGGAAAAATAAGAAACCTGGACTATGAAGTTTTTCATGAAAAAACCTTCACAAAGATGGCTATCAAGAACGAGGTTGTAGGGTTTTCAAGAGAAGTGAGCTAGGTTTTTTTGTTCACCATGTCTAAAACAGCAAAATCAATTTGAGTTGTTAGTACATGACAAAGTAAGAACAAGTGCATTGATTTTCCATTTTTGATTGTTTCTGAATTTTTATGCTCATTTCAAACTTGGTCAAACCTAAGTTTGACCAACATTTAAACAAATTTCAAACATGAAAATGAAAAACCAAGCCTGGATCCTTCTTAGTCACTCCGAAATGAAGATTTTGTGAGGTTTTTGAAAGTTTTAAGTTCAACATCCAAAACCACTTGTCTTCACGCATGTGTTTAAACAACTCATTTCTAAGCAAGTTTTTTGTCCACCATGTCTAAAATAGAAAAATCAATTTGAGTTGTTAGTATATGACAAAGTAAGGACATGTGCATTGGTTTTCCATTTTTTGATTGTTTTTGAATTTTTTATGCTCGTTTCAAACTTGGTCGAACCTAAGTTTGACCAACATTTAAACAAGTTTCAAACATGAAAAATGAAAAATCAAGTCTGGATCCTTCATAGTCACTCCAAAATGAAACTTTTGTGAGGTTTTTGAAAGTTTCAAATTCAACACCCAAAACCACTTGTCTTCACACATGTGTTTAAACAACCCATTTCTAAGCAAGTTTTTTTTGTCCATCATGTCTAAAATAGCAAAATCAGTTTAAGTTGTTAGTATATGACAAAGTAAGAACATGTGCACTGGTTTTCTATTTTTTTTGATTGTTTTTGAATTTTTTATGTTCATTTCAAACTTGGTCAAACCTAAGTTTGACCAACATTTAAACAAGTTTCAAACATGAAAATGAAAACCAAATCTGGATCCTTCTTAGTCACTCCATGCATGAATTCAAACTCCATGTATGAATTTCAAATAAACCATATATGCATTTGCCTCTGTTCCTCCACTTTAAACTTGTTTGTCATGAAAACAAATTGCATATTCAGAGTCCTTGAATTTTTCTGATCATTCTGCATATATAATTTATTTCATTTGGAGTTTCGGTTTAAAAGATATTGAGTTTACAAGTTTATAGCATTTTCTGTATTATTCAGTAAATAGAAAAGGTTTATCCATGTTGATGTGGGGGGTTGACCGGTCAATCTAACCCGTGGTTCAGGGATGTCAGTGTCACTAGTTGAATCCTACCCTCTACTTATGCGGTCAAATATGTCGTACCCTAGCTATTTACATATCCAGATCTACGCCACTCTCGTCGTCGGCGACCACCAAAACCACGCAATCCAGCCCCGCCGCCGCAGATCAAGCATGTGGCCCGGATCTTTCAGCTCGCGCGGCGGGCATTCCGATGGCGAAAACCGCTCCGACAAGGATCGGAATGGGGCCAAGCGGCCGGCGCCCGACTTTGACCCCAAACGGGCGGCGCGGGTTGCTTCCGATGTTGGTCAGAAGCACGGCGCGTGCAAGTACACGAACTGGGGGCTCGCGCTGCCGCGTGTGTTCGCTCGGCGCGAGGTGGAGGAATACGACCGCCAGATGGCGGCGGCGGCGCGAGGCGACCGCCTGCTAGCTCCTCTGGCGCGGGTGGCGCGGGGAGCTCTGTCATTGCATGCGCATCGCTGCCGCCTCCGAAGAGGGAGGGGGAGGAGCAGGGCTTGGCACCTCACCCCGGGCGCCTCGGCTTTCTGCCGGGAGACTACGTCGACGACGACGACCTCGACGGCATCATTGCCGAGATTATGGAGCGCACCAAGGACGAGTCGCAGCAGCTCGTCGCGCGCCAGCAGATGGAAGAGGAGCTCGACGAGTTCCGCCTCCGCCAAGCCATCGAGCAATCCCGCGTCGACAGGGGGTGGGGCGCCTTCGACTCCGACTCCGACTGAGCGCCGCCACTGCCGCCTCGTCGGGGCCGCACCCCTGGGGCTCAGGTGAGCCCAATTTTAGAGATATAACTAGGGGTAGGAGCTGCGGGATACTCGTGTAGATTTATGTAATCGAAGTACTGAGTGTGGCTTTTGCTCCGACGAGCCCGTTATTAGAACTACGGGTAGTAATCCGTGAGTAATCGAACCAAATTATCAGCTATGTGTGCTAAAATCTATCTATATTGTTTGAATTCGGTCGATTTCGGTTGAATACATGTAAATATGATTGTCTGAATCGGATCTCGCCGGCGTTGCCGTGCTTCGTCGTCGGAGAAGAAGAAGAAGGAGGATGCGCGCGCAGGGGGAAATGGTTTAACGCCATCTGGATCCCACGCCGACATGGATAAGCTGTGGGTCCCACCCGGCTCCATCTAATCTTGATAGAGATTGTGCTTAAGGACCATGTCGTGCCTGGACTATTTGTGCGCAGAGAGATGTCGCACCAGAGCTGTTCTTGCGAACGATGTCGCTTTGCAACCAATTCGCAGGAAAAATGTCGCACATGAGCTATTGACCCCTCATCGCCATATACAGGCCATCCTCCACTTGATTTCTCCGAGGAGCCGAATCAAAACTGCAGTTCACATCGTAAGCGTCGCGAGCACACTGATTGATCGCTTTCTGCCTATGTTGACTGGCCACAGATGTTGATCTACTCTGAATCTCTGATTGATTGCATAGTGTGTCAAGCTATGTTGATTGTTGACCGACCACAATTGTCCATCTCTAATTCTCTATGCATACATATGCAGGGTCTTCTATCTACTGGCAAAAAGACTCAAACGATGCTGGACGCGATCGGACACATCGATCCGACCGCTCCCGTGTACCATTGGAGAATCAATAGGTGTCATGCTCTATTGCAGGAGGTCATGGGAGAGGACCTTTACAAGCAGGTGATCGTCGCCGTGCCAAAGGACGACGAAGGCGATTTTGGCTGGATCATCACGCGTGGGAATGAAGTTCTTCGCGGAGTTGCCGACTTCATGGTAACCAACCAACTTTCTTCCACTTCCCTTCTTTGCTTTCTATGAATGTACTGCCTAGTTCTTTGGTCTGGTACATACATACATACACATACACACACACACACACACACACACACACACACACACACACACACACACACACACACATATATATATATATGAACTAAAAAATACACACAAATTTCAACATCTAGGTTAAAAGCATCAACTATTTACTGAGAAAATTAGTCATTTGCATGAGACCGGAGGGTTTGTTCTTCCACCACTACCTATGAATTCAAAGATGAACAAAACTACTCTCATTTAGTTCCTGTTTAGGGAGGCGCTGACTACGTGGATGGTGTATTTTTCTTCTTCTTTACCACGGCTAGGATTAAACAGATAGAGTGGGATACTGGGATTTCATAAGCGCTCATGTCCTCGCTAGCTATGTGTTGAATTGTCAACTGTTATGTGATGCTGCGTCAGGTTCACATTGTCTCTATCAGTTCTGTCATAAGGGTCCTGCTCAAGTTTTGTCAAGATTGATCTACTGTAAGCTGAACTTAGAAGACATTATCTTAAAATTCATAGTGCATCCCTCCAAACGAATATTCATAATTGAGCTGTTGGTTGCAAATCACACACTAGTAGTCTGTGCATATACTAAACTTGTCAAGTTCTCTGCTCAGATTTGCATAATATGCATTAAGTGCTCTTCTCATCTGCTTTGAAAACTGAAATAATCTCATCAGTTTTAGCATACTAGCAAGCTAAAATTTGGTTGCCACCATGATTAACAAAATGCAGGCAGAGATTGGGTATTCTATTCTGTATTTTTTTTTTTTGAAAAGGAGGAAGACCCCCGGCCTCGGTATTCTATTCTGTATATGGAGACTTGGAGAGCTGTCGGGAGGGACCATCCTATATATGATCACGTCCCGTACACTCTCCGCAAGGTACGCTATTTCCCCCCTTAATCTTATCAATTTGCATGTGTACCTCCTTGGTTTACTAATGTGTTTTCCTCCTTTAATTGTTGTGCAGCTCATAGAGATACTCGACGAGATTTCAGACTAACATCAACTTAGCCTGCTTTATGAGGTGTGTATCCAGTTGGATTTTTTGTTTAATCAAATTGAATTGGTTGTATGGGTATTTAGCGTACTCAATGAGTCCCAGTGTCCCACCATATTCATATTGCGGTTCATACACTTGAGAATCTGATGTGCTTTGGTGTATGCATCTAGGGCTCACCCATGGGTAATTCAGAGGATGGTGGAGAACCATGCCTTGGCCTTGCTTCACCTTGAGGAGATTCTTCTTGACTTTGACAATGTGCTCGATACCGGTGAGCCGGTGGATGATGCCAAGACATCCCGGGAGCTCCAGATGCATTACAACGTTCTCTTGACTACACTACCAAGGTAGCTAATATAATCGTAAAACCATCCGAAGTCATTTTGCTAGTGATGTCTAACTAACGTTCAATATCAATTAATTGATTGACAGGATTACATGGCCGGACTTGGTTTGACTGACACCAAGGGAGTCCTCTTGTTCCTGGACATTCTGAAGAAGATGATTCGGCCACTCCGCGGCAATTGGATGCAGATTTGGCAGTTAGGAATCAAATCAGAGATATGGGATACTGGGATGTGATAAACGCTCATCTCCTTGCTAGCTACCCGTTGAACTGACAACTTTTATGTGATGCTGCGGCATGTTCACATTGTTCCTGTCAGTTCTATCATAAAGTCCTGCTCCAGTTTTGTCCAAGTTGATCCACAATATCGGTCACATCATATTTCTCCTTATCTTTGCTTATAAATTCCTTCCCCACGTCATATCTCAATCTTAACCCAATCAAAAATTTCCTATGTTCAACGACTAGAATTGAATTGCCGGTATTTAGCTGGTAGATATAGCAACAGGGCCGAATGCAGCAGGATAGCAAAGCTGAGAGCTTAAGGATCAAGGGGCAGCTGCCCAGGAGTCCCCCACCCTGCAGTGATCATCTCATAATGGCATAAGACGGCCTTCACTGCTTCAGCTTCCTGTTAGATGGACAGCCGCGTCGAAGCAGAACTCTTTTCCAGGTTCGAACGCGGCCTCGAGCTCCTCGTAGCTTTGCAGAACCTTCAGGTTCTTTGATGCGTCGAGGTTCTCCTGGAGCATGTCAATGCAACAGATGTAAACGAATGCACGATTAAATTAGGAAACCCATGGATACTAGTTGTTACCCTTTCAACATATTCGATGACTGCGCGATTGATGATTTTCTTGATGGCTGCTTTCTTCACTTTTGATGGCCCAATCAAGTGCAGAGCGACTTCTTTTGGTACCTGATCCATGACAAGATTCATGGAGCAGGTCAAAACACAATCCAGCTAGCATGTGCAGATGTTTGGAAGCAGAGGAACTAGTTTTTGGTTGTCACGAGAGCTTACATTTGGAGTTTTCCCTGAATAATTTCAAGTAGCACCAATGTCGAGGAATGTGACCAACGTTAGTTTCATATCAAAATTTTAAGGAGCTGTCTAATCTGTAAAAAAAAGGGCAGCCCGGTGCATGCAGCTCCCGCTTGCGCAGGGTCCGGGGAAGTGTCTCCCGCTTCCGCTGTTTAATCTGTAACAATTCAAAAATGCTACGACGATGCAAAGCTAAATAAAGAAGAGAAGTGCAATCTACGGTTAATAGAATTAAAAACTTCTACGTATATGGATTAATGCAAATAGCTCTGATAATGGTCCACTGAGACATCCGAAGAGTGTATGACACATCAACAAGCCATTTGTTCTAACTAGTCTTCAGATGCTAAGTATTGAACTCATGGGATGAACTCCTGAGTTTTGGAAGATACAAGATCGAATAACAGAAACAGAGTTGCAACAGTTGCAGTAGGCTCTATCTGAAGTTCTGAACTGAGATGGATAGGGAAATAAAAGGCTTGCTACCTCCTTTCAGTCGCCGAAATCCTGGAAGTGGTTGTGCCGCAGCAATATGCTTTGATAAGACTTTCTCAAAGACAGAATCAGTCATTTTGCTGCTAATAGTTACTCGTATCTGTGTCTTGTAACAAAGAAAATAGAAAGATAAAGAGATTAATATGATATCTGCAAAAGAGCTTGATTTTTATTTTCAGACCATTCTATTACTGAGAGCAAAATGCCAACCAACCTCTATCACTCCATCTTCTTCAGTAAGCACAGAAACATGAAAATCTTTAAAGGCTACCGGCGCTTGCGTGGGATTTTCTGCACCTGATAGCCTAGATAATAAGCCCACAAGGTAATGATTTTGGGTACACTGTTTGGACAACATGATAAGAGGATAAAGGTGTACATTGTACTGGAGATACTGCCTGAAGCGCTCTGCAAACTTTATGGCTGATTCTGGAAAATAAATTCGTAAGCAACTACGAACCGTGAAGCAATCCATTAGTGCTAAAGACTAAGCAGTAGGTATTACTCGCTCGGTACAATCAAACATAAAAGGAATAAACATTTTTAAGACTGGCAATTATCCGATTAAGCAAAAGCAACCTACCGTTTTGAACATTCTTTGTTAAATATCATCAGATACGCCGAAGATGGTACATCATGCGAAAACTGAAGTTGAGGTCCAAGCCCCCTGGTGCATTTGTGATTCAGCATCTGCAGCACAATCCACAAATTTGGATTGCGATTTCGCATGAGTAAGCTAAACTGTTGAACACAACAGTAAGGAGTGAACAGCTAGGTAATAATTCAAATGCCTTTACATATAGGTTGGGCTCTCCCCATCCTTGAGCGAAATTCATGCACAGTTTCCTATATTATCCATTAGTGTGCAAGATCATTTGCCTGCCTGAACATAACATACATTTTTCTACCTTACATTGTGCTGAAATTAAACAACAGCACCCTCTTAATGCCAAGGCTGAGAAAAGAACAAAACAAAGACTAAAACCTCTGAATATCTTCCCTCGTGCAAATTTCCTCGTGGGTTCTAATCACTGAACCCAAAATTCTTCACATGTTTGAGGTAAAATTTAAGAACCGATTTTTTTAAGCCAACCATTATCTCGGACAGGAAAATATATCACCTAATGCCAACCATTCTCTTCAATTGCAACGAATTGCGCAAGTAAAAAGTGCCAACTTCCCCAACATAATTCACATCGGATAGACTTAAACCCTAGGCAACGATAGATAAACCACCCCTCAAGAAGGCAGCATAGGAGAGAGGGGGCGGGGGGGGGGGGGGGGGGGGGGGGGGAGCGGGTGTACCTTGAGATTCAAGAGGCTCGTTGCCGCAGCAGAGCCTCCCATGGAAATGGATAACTCCATTGCTATCCAGTCCAAGAGAGTTTCCGCTTCCAAGCAAGAAACCCCAGGACTGGAGGCTGGAGGAGGCAATTATCCAGCTCACCCTTCGATCGCGACCGTTCATTTCCAATCGGTCGGACAGAACGCTCCGTGTCTGTTTCACTAGCACTACTCTCAGATTCTGTCTCGCCTGAACGCGCACGGCGGCGGCGGCGGCGGCGATGGAGGTGGCGGCGGAGGCGGGCGTGTACGAGGAGATGCTGCGCGTGGTGGAGGCCTGCGCCGCCCGCATCCGGTGGCGCCTCCGCCCCCAGTCCAAGCGCCGCCTCCTCAACGGTCGGTGCCCACGAACACGCTTCTCGTTCCTCTGATTTGCTTCTCCCTGATGGAAATTGTATAGGAAATACCGCGAGGTCGTCTCCTTTCTTTGCTGTGACATTGCTGTTTTTTCGCTAAGATTAGAGTTGCATGATTCGGTGGCAAATCTATGCAGTTGTGCAAGTCAGCATCCACCACATGACCCAGCTTGGTTCAAGTCGAGCTAGGTTCAGTTCAGATAGTTTCAGAGTTCGATAGCATATAACTCACACATGCCATAGTTAGTTCCAGTACATGGGTAGATTGATGGGGAACCTACGGAATAATCGTGCAGAGCGACTATATTTATGTATATCGAGTTGCATTTGGCACTAGTGCACCGAGGAGCAAAGTTACTAAACTGGCACTGATGAACTGTCGGCAGATATCACGTTCCTCTGCACCGGGTTGCGGCCTGTGATATTGATGGACTACGGCGGCACGATGCCCCAGCTACAGGAGAGTCTCTGCAGCCTGCTGCACCATGCTCGGCAGGTGATTGACCGTTTTCACTGTGTTGAACTATCTACTTCATCGCTACTGGATATCCATCCATAACATCCCTCCCTTGCAAAGTAGAAAATCAGATTTTGAAGTTACGAATCTTGTCATTGTTCAAATTTTGTATGAGCGAGCATTGGATGCGAGCACTTGGCTGATTCAGTAGTAAGCCCTTTGTCCCATGGAGAACGTGTGGCTCATGTTGACAGGCATATAAGTTCATGGGATCTGATCTTATGTCTTAGCAAGTGATGATGACTTTGTGTATTGCTTTGCCACCAAACAGTTACTTTTAGGACCTGTATCTGGATTGCTGGCCTTTAAATTGATGCTGGTTAATCATTGTTCCATCTCAGAATGTTACATTTATGCTATTGTTGGGAGTTGTGGTTATCTTCTCTATCAGTTTGCATCTCTCTCGACCAGGGATGCAACTCTCTGACCCTCCTTAGTTCAACCAAATGAACTATGCAAAAGTAATGTGACTTTGTAGTTTTTGTTCAGTAGGTTAAACTAAAGAAAGGTTACCCATTTGCACCTGGAAATTTGACCAATCTGTACTGGTCTTCCGAGTATAGCCATATGACCATGTAATAATGTGCATTTAATAAGCAATTTTAATATTCTGTTTGATCTGCAGGAAGCAAGCATATTGAATCCACTAAGGGTGATGGTTATGAAAGATATGCTCTACTTGATTCACGCACAAGGACTTGCTGAGCATGCGTCACCAAATGCAAGGTCACAGCACCAGCTAGCGTTTGTGGACCTAGAGAAAAGCTGTTGCGAAGTCCTTACCTTCTCAGATTACACTTCTATGTTTTAGTCTATTGCCCTCTTTTATATTACTGACTGATCTCCTGGTTCAGCTGCTTGCAAACACAGAAGAGAACCAAACCATGGTGGAGCTTTTATCGATCCAAGATCGTTTTTCAGCTGCATTCCCTCTTGAAGCAGGTGTAGAACCTGGAACAACAATGCAGAAGTCAAGACTTCCGGAGAGAGCAACTGATGTTGAGTGCGCTGGCGTCAGCATTCCCGACACTACCTCACTGGTTATTGATCTGAGTGCCTTCCTAGAGGGTACCCGAATTGCACTGCCTTCTCTGAATGGGTAATTTCTGGTTCTCACTTCCTAGAGGGTACCGAAACTCAAAACCATGGAATGCTAGCCCACTTAACCCATTATGTGGACACTTGTAAACTAAAAGTATGGTATGTCTCATTATAGAACACGGCACCTTTTCTTTTGCTAATTCTTCTGACATCAGAAGGAAATGTCTTACACACGCTTATGCTTGCTATGTTGCCGAAGTTAGCCATTTCAATTGACCTCTTCCAATTCATTGTTTCACTTGCAACATTTGTAGGTGGCTTTTGGGTTATCCTGTGACATATTTGTTTCGCAACGAAGGTGGTGAGGCGGCCACTCAGAATCTCTCCAAGCACTCTCTTCATATATATAGGATATATGTGGTCAGGTTTGTCTTCATTCATGAACATACCATTTGTCGTTACTCCGGGAAGAATTTTCTTGTAGCTCTTATACTGGTAATATCTTACCGTAGAAATCACCATTCCGATGCCAAACAATCAGAAGAGGAACTGTTGAGGTAAACTATAATTTTTACAGATTTTTTTGCGAGGATGTTTCACTTACAATCTTACAAACTAACAGTGACATGGCATGCCAGTTTTTCAGTTCCGTGTGACATTAGCGCGAAACGGGATGAAGAACCGTGGGTCAAGTCATTTCTAGCTCGCATGAACAGGAAGCTCGAACAATACAGCCACGTCTGGGCATCAGTGCGGCTGGAGATCGAGGTCTTCCAAAGCCAGTCCGGGGTCATTGTACTGTAGCACAGATCACCACCAGGCAGTTTCACCACGCAAAATCTGCTAATCTGGCATGTTCAATGCAAGCTGATGCGTGTATGTTGTTATGTGTTGTTTGATTAGAGAACTGAAGAATCTGAATGAGATTTATCATTGGTATGTTTGTATGATTGGTAAATCAATGCATCATCTCATCATCATGGTGTGTGCCATGTGTTCAGTTCATCCGATGGATGTATCATTCGTCTGTTTGTCTTTCTGGCTCTGAATTATAGAAATTACTATAAGACATTGCGGCATGAGACCGTTTCCCCTTTTGAAGCTGACCTTATGCTAAATCCTTGATTCGGCAATTTGAGTCAATAAAAACTCTCTTTATCGGAAGATTGTTCTACATTCTCAGGATTCATGAAATTCATCTGATTCAAGATGGACCTCTTCTATGACTTCCACCACCATCATCTTAGGAAACAAAGGAAATGCGCCATTTTGGGACTCGCCGTGGTTGCAAGGAAAGGAACCAAAGGACATGCCCCCCCCCCCCCCCTCCAAAAATTTCCGCGGACTCCAGAAGGAATAAGTGGATGGTTAGATAAGCTTTACGGACATCGCTTGGATGCAAAAGATCAGACTCTTCCATTGGACTCATCATGGACCACATCGTCCAGTTTGTAAACCTATGGGTCCACCCCGAGGGCACCCAACTCCATGGTAAGATCGAGGATGACAGCAGCTGGAAGCTCATGGCATCTAGTGGTTTATTCTAATGGCTTCTGCTTATAAGGCCCAACTTTTAGGCGCTACGCTCACTACCATGAGCAAGACTGTTTGAAAGTTTTGTACGGTTGGGGTCTCCAAAGATCAAGTTCTCCGTTTTGCTAGCATTTCAAAATATAGTCTGAACGGCGGACCACTTACAGAGGAGATGGCCCAATTGCAGCCCGTGCACCCTTTGCAGGAGGACCAACGAGACGGCTCCTTGCTTTTTCTACAAGTGTCATTTCACCTTGCGAGTTTGGAGATTGGTGAAGGATTGGCTTGGTCTGAAAAATTAATATATTATCTGACGGGTGGCCGAGCGCAATGTCAATGTTAGAGACCAATGCTACATGTCTCCTAGAGCTAGCCGACTTGGTGTCCAAGTCAGATTGCCTCCACGTAGATAGTTTCCCTGATTGGGACTCCTTATACTTGTAATGATCTTTGCTATATATATACAAGTGGTACGCCGAGGAAAGGCTATCAAGCCGCCCGGTATTTCTCAACTTACATGATATTTCTTAACTCATGTTTGTCGTCTCCTCAAATCTTTATATGGGCTCAAACAGGCACCTCGTGCCTGGTTTTAACGCTTTGCATCATTTGCTCGTTCCCTAGGTTTCACTGAATCAAAATCCGATGCTTCTCTCTTCATCTTACATCAAGGTACTTTCATGGCCTATCTTTTGCTTTATGTCAATGATATTATTCTTACTGCATCCTCCTTACCCCTTCTTACTACCATCACTACTTCCATGGCTGGTGAATTTGCCATGAAAGACCTTGGACCTCTTCATCACTTCCTTGGTATCTCTGTTACTCGTTCGGTTTCTAGTCTCCATCTTTCCCAACGGCAATATATTCTTGACATCTTATCTCGTGCTGGCATGCGAGACTGTCATCCAGTTACTACCCCTATTGATACTAATGCCAACCTCCCTTCCTCTATTGGTCCTACGGTTTCGGATCCCTCTCTCTATCGTAGCCTTGCCGGCGCTCTGCAATATGCCACTCTCACTCGACCAGACATTTCTTATGCCGTTCAACAAGTTTGTCTCCATATGCATGACCCTCGTGAGCCTCACTTTTCTCTCATTAAACGAATCCTTCGCTATCTTAATGGCACACTTGACCATGGCCTCTCGTTACACGTCACTTCTTCACATTCTCTTACTGCATATTCCGATGCTGATTGGGCTGGATGTCTGGATACACGTCGCTCCACTTTCGGGTTTTGCATGTACCTTGGTGATAATCTTGTCTCCTGGTTCGCATGACGACAGACGACAGTTTTGCGGTCTAGTTGTAAGGGCATATTTCTCCTTAAGTGATTTTGGTGATTATGACAATGCCTTTGCGTTCTAATCATGTGCATTGAGCATTTCATATATCTCATGTCTAGGCACAAGACGATTCAGTGCCCCTCGGAGCCTATCGAAGACGGTTGTTCTCTACATTTCCTTTCGGTGGATTTGAGTCGTAGGAAAGCCGTACTATTAAGAGGGGATTCGCTTCGGAAAGGTTTGGGTAGAATCATCACGTACACATCTATTCCTTTGCACCACCTTTCCTTCGCTTCAATGGAGATCCAGCTCGTTTTTCATTCTTGTGCAAAGTGAAAGCCTGCGGGGTGTTTGCTTTCAGTGGCCAGCGGTAGTACCGCAGGTGCCAGCGGTAGTACCGCTCGGTGGAGCGGTAGTACCGCTATCTCCTGCCCTAGAACTTACGCCTGCAGCAGTAGGCGCGGATGTAATTTTTTACATCCGCCCTCTTACGGTAGTACCGGACTTTTTCACAGTTCTGCCTTCTGCGGAGGTAGGCACGGAAGTAATTTTTTACTTCCGTGAGTCTCTAGTGCCAGCCTCTGCCGACCATGCGGTAGTACCGCATGGGCTCGCGGTAGTACCGCTCCGGCGGTTCTACCGCTTGTTTCCTAGTGCAATAAGCCAAAGCATGTTACTTCCGTGCGAGCAGTAATACCGCATCTTGCAGCGGTAGAACCGCAAGCCCTCGCGGTAGTACCGCTCCGGCGGTTCTACCGCTTGTTTCCTAGTGCAATAAGCCAAAGCCTGTTACTTCCGTGCGAGCAGTAATACCGCATCTTGCAGCGGTAGTACCACAAGCCCTCGCGGTAGTACCGTGACGCGCGTGCGTGAGGGTGTGGATAACGGTTGGATCTTGTCCCCCACTATAAAAGGGAGGTCTTCTTCCCCAAGAAGTTTACCTCTTCCTTCCCAAACTCCATTGATGCTCAAAGCTCCATTTTAGCCCGACCTCTCTCCCTAGCCAATCAAACTTGTTGATTTTCTAGGGATTGGTCGAGAAGGCCTCAATCTACACTTCCACCAAGAGAAATTTGATTCCCCCCACTAATCCCTTACAGATCTTGTTACTCTTGGGTGTTTGAGCACCCTAGACGGTTGAGGTCACCTCGGAGCCACATTCCATTGTGGTGAAGCTTCATGGTGTCATTGGGAGCCTCCAATTCAGTTGTGGATATTGCCCCAACCTTGTTTGTAAAGGTTCGATCGCCGCCTTCAAGGGCGCCAATAGTGGAATCACGACATCTCGCATTGTGTGAGGGCGTGAGAAGAATACGGTGGCCCTAGTGGCTTCTTGGGGAGCATTGTGCCTCCACACCGCTCTAACTGAGACGTACTTCCTCACAAGGGAAGGAACTTTAGTAACATATCCTCGTCTCCACCGGCTCCACTTTTGGTTATCTCGTACCTTTACTACTTGCAAGCTATTATTGTGTTGTATCCCTTGCTTGCTTGTGTACTTGTTGTGCTTAGCATCATATAGGTTATTCATCTAGTTGCACATCTAGCCAACTTATTTGATGCTAAGCTTAAATTGTTAAGGAAAAGTTAAAAAGTGTTAGTTGCCTATTCACCCCCCCTCAAGTCAACCATATCGATCCTTTCAATTGGTATCAGAGCCACGTCTCTTTATTAAGGGTTTCACCACCCGAAGAGTATGGCTAGCGTAGGAGACCGTGTGGGAGAACTTCCCGAGGCCATGGGAGTGATCATGGTCTCACGCAAGGATTTGAATGAGGCCTTGTCCTTACTCAAATCCTTCATGGCGACCAAGGTTCAATCCATGTTCAAAAATTTCCTTAATACTCTTAAAATGTCTACCGATGCGGTGCAAGTGGTCAAATCCACTAACTCAACATCTGATGTCAACTCCGGTAAGGAGGGGGCTAGTGCCGACAAGGATAATCATTCTCAAGGATTTAATGGGTCAGGGAGCTTTGCCTCAATTCCCCCTCTCGTGGTCTATGGAGGACCGGTGCACCCACCTCATATAGTTAATCTTGGTCCTCCTCCTAAACTTGTTAAGAATGATTTTGCTAACTGGGTTGTTAGTATCAAGTCTCAATTTGATCACAGCTCTATTCATCTCATGAGAGTCATTGAAGAAGGATACTATCCTCATGATCCATGCAATCTTACTCCAAGAGAACAAGCGGATAAACAGCTAAATTCTTCCGCCTTGTTCATACTCCAAGCTGCTATTCCCACTGAAGACCTACCTCACCTGCGGCCCTTCACTGTTGCTAAAGAGTGTTGGGAACACACCATCTCCATGTACAAGGGCAGTTCAAGCATTCAACGGTCAAACTATGAAGTTGTCCTTGATCAGTCAGATGAGTTTGTGATGATAAAGGATGAGGAACCACATGAGCTCTATAGAAGGGTGACTGCTCTCGCCGTTTCCCTCAAGGATCATGGAAACAAGGATGTGGATGATACTTGGATCAAGTGTAAGTTCCTGAAGGCCATCATGCCCTACAACAAGGCCATGTCCGCTGTCATCCGTCAAAGGCCGGACTTTCACACCTTGTCTTCTAGTGATGTGTTGGATGAATTTATTGCAATGGACATCCTGAACATGACAGCTGACAATGCTCTCGCTCGCATTCAACGGTCAAAGAAGTCCTCTCCCAATCTTGCTTTGAAGTCCAAGGTCAGTCAAGAGGAAGAACAACAAGAAGAAGAGGGTTGCCCCGAGGACACCAAATATGCTTATCATGAGCACATGGCTCTTGCGTCCAGACAATTTTGGGGCAACAAGAGAAACACAAGGCCCAACTTCTCCAAGAACAACTCAAATGGGTCAAAGGGCAAGCAACATGTGAGGACATGCTACAATTGTGGTAATGTGAGTCACTTTGTGGTGGATTGCCCATATGAGAAGAGGGAAGACAATGGTGGCAAGCTCATTCGCAAAGATAAGGCCAAATCCTTCCCCAACAAAACCAACTTCATCAAGAAGGCCCCTCACAAGGTATTGGTGTCTCAAGAAGAGTATGCCTCGGATGATGATGTTGATGACAAAGACACAAGCGGTGAAGGAATGGAAATGGCATCCGTGGCAATTGCTTCCTCTACCCCATCAAAGGTGTCACTCTTCGACGCCCTCAATGAGAACATCGTCGTGAGGTGCCTCATGGCTAAAGGTATCACTAAGGTAACCTCCAACGTCAAAACCTCAAACATTAATACTTCTATTTCTTCCACTCCATCTCTAGAATGTGTGGATGAACATGAGGAGGCGAAAGAGGACAAAAATGAGTTTGACAAATTCATGTGTAAACTCAAGGGAGAGTCCAAGAAGCACTTCGTTGCTCTCTTGGAACAACTTGGTGAGGCGCATGGCACTATTGAGTCTCAAGAAGAATTTCTTGAAGAGTTGAGAGGCCATAGTCGTGATTATGCCGACGAGATAGCGGATCTATCTATTGCTCTTGAGGAAGAGCGAGGTCTTCGTATGACTCTTGAGGAGTCACAGAATGATGACCTTGCTAAATTACGTAAAGATTATGATCATGTTATTCTTCTTACCCGTATGCTCAAGTCTGAAAAGGTTGCACTTGGGGTTGACCATGATCGACTCAAGGTTAGGCTTGACACACTTGACAATGCTCACAAGGTGTTGAAGTGTGCTCATGCCTCTCTTAAGGAGTCGCATGATCAACTCCAAGTGAAACTCACTAAGGAAATTGCCACGTGCCCTCCTTTTGTTCTAATTGATAATGCATCTGCTACTAACCCGTGTTGTGAGCATGAACATCTTGTGGAGGAAAATGCTAAGCTAAAAGAGCAGCTTGAAAAGGGCTTGGTGACGTGTATCCAAGGTGAGAAGACGCTCAATGACTGTGACAGCCCGGGACCGACGCTCCAGAAGAGTCCAAAAGATTCCCCTTAGTTTCTGTAACATCCCAAAATTTCATTTTGGAATGTTATGATTATAGCTATGCATCTAGCAGCATCATTGCTTGTATGTATGTGTTTGTTGAAATGTCTCTTCTGGATTTCAGAAAGCTCTTTCTACTTTTCCCTAAGTTGCTTTCACCTATTTGAAATTTTGGTTAAAAGTTCAAATAAGAGAGGAGGAACATGACACTCCACACCAGGGACTAATTGGTGGTTTATTTGAACAAAAATAACCAGGGGTTATTTTGAAAATATTTGCAAAAAGGGTTTAAAAACAATTAGGCAATTTCTGAAAATATTTTTTTTTCAAAGTGTTCAAATGACAGAATAGAAATGTTCATTAAATAGCATTTATTATTCTGTTAATTTTGATATATAATACCCCTATATTTAGAGACGATTTGAATGCTTTAAAAGCTTTTGAATGTCTCTGGTATATTATTAAAAAGAAACGGTAACCGTTTCCGGTATTTAACGGGCCGGCCCACCGGCTTTAAAAGCCGGACCGTTACCGGTCGGCCGACCGAGCGCATTCACTTCCCTCTCTCTCACTGCAACCGGACCCCACCCGACCGACCGTTGCCCCGAAACGGTCGTCTTCCCCGCACCCGCGAGCGCCGGACCCGACTCGTCGGCCGTTTCTCCCCTCACCGGATCTCTCTCCCCTCTTAACTCTCCGCACCCCCGAGCACCTATATAAGGGCGCTGCTTCCCCGCATCCATTTCCCCCCAAGCCCCCTCTCTCTCGCCGAGGAGACCGCGCAATTGCTCGCCGGAGTAGCGCCACCACCGAATCTCGCCGTCGAGCGTAGCCACCGTCTCCGTCCACCGTTCGTCCCACCGTTGCCACCTATCGACTCCGGAGAACCGTCGCCGTCGCCCGGACCACTTCCCCGTCTTCCCCGACCATCGGAGCACCTCGCCGTCGCATTCGCCGCTACCGGACTCGCCGGAGAACCCCGACGCTGACGACTCTTAACACTGTGAGCATCCCCACTCGTTTGATCTGGAATCGACGTTCCAGATTAGATCGGATTTAATCCGAACCGGTACCCACTACCGATCGGTCGCCCGCCCGTAATCCTCGAGCACACACCCCCCTTAGCCAATCGGACAGCGCCACGTAGCCCCCTGACCGTCGCAAAACATTTTCCTTTTTCAGTTTTTGTTTTAATTAACAGAATGTTTTCAAATTTTGTTTTGCTTATAACTTTTAATCTATTTAGTGTTTTGAGTTGATTCTTTTTGCAATAGCTCACAATTTACATGTAGTTTCACCCTATACTTTTAAATTTCAAATTTGAACTATAAAATTTGAATTTAATCAAATTTGCTCAAAATCTTCAAATCTGTATAACTAGAGTTTGAAAATAGATTTTGACATGAATATTTTTGCTACTGTTTGGTATTAGTTAGGACTACTTTCATGTTTAGTTTGAGGATTTTTAGGATATATTTGATTTGTGTTTCAGTTAAAAACAGAATCTGTCTAGTATTATAATATAATTTTATATACTTAATTTTAATTAGTTTAAATTAGATTTGGTCTTATTTGTTTATTAGGTTCTGTTAATAAACATTTAGTGTTTTACTCACTGTTAATAAAAATATAAATTTGCTTAGTTTAATTTTATTTAACATAGGAATCACAACTTCTTTTCAAATAGGCATAATTTGATTAAAACAACTAACTAGTAATAGTTTTGCTTTCAAACAAAGTTTTGTATATTTTAATTCTGTTTTCTAAGACAGATTTAATTGTAAATTATTTTCTGTTAATAACATGTTTTACAAATAAATAATAAGTTTAGTTTTTCATTCTTTTGTTAATATAACTATAGTTGATTCATATAGTGTTTATCACAAACTTGTATAAACTTTACTAAACTTTTCCCAACAAACTTAAATTGATTATATTCTGTTTATTAATAAAATATTCTATTGTTTCCTTGCTGACAACAATTGTTTTGTTATTACAAATGGTTTCATTATGTCAGTAGTGTTTTCACCTCTCACCTTTTTGAAAACAAGATCTTGTGTGTTTTTCTTGCTAGTGATTTTGTGCATTGTTTGCCTTGATTGTTTAATACTTCTTTGCTGAATGTTATGAGTTGTTATTTTGTTGTATGCTTATTGAGTGCTTGTTTGTTTCGTTAGATTATCCGGAGTGCGAAGCTTGTTACTTAGAGTCACTCACGTACGAAGATCATCAATCAGGCAAGTCACTTTGACCATGTTTACCCATGTTTTATATGCATTAGTTCTACCATCTCCCCAGTTGCATGCAAGATAGGTTAGTTGGAAACTTGGTTACATTATAGTAGTATCAAGTGGTAGGTACCCCTCTCAACCCTCTTTGACAACTTTGGCCCCGGGAAACGTTGTTTTACTTTTGCTATGCTATTAGTAGACGGGGTTGGTTGTGTGATTCATGAGAGTTGAGAGAGTTAATAATTTCAAGACCTACATAATGATCAAGATTTAAGACCCCGAGTTTTCAACATACCTCTGGGTGGATGATGGTTGAACGGCACCCTGGAGAAACCAGTGGATTTGCCTAGGTGATGCTGGAGATGGCCAGTATTCACGCGGAAAGGTCCACCCAGGCACAAAGAGATGGATGGATGCTTTAAAACCCAAGGCTTACCTGCACAGCCACAAGTCATTATGGGCTCTGGCTTGGTTGGATATCGTGGTGACCCTGGACAGGCGGTGCTACGAGAGGTAGAAGAACGGTAGGAAAGGATGGGCACCGACAGAGTCGCAGGGAAACCCTTTGGAAGACCATGTTTTGGTCATCCGTTTCTCAAACACCCTGAAGTGCGAGAAATCAAACGGAGGCGACCAAATCTTGTGGGGAACGTGTGCAAAGCTCTGCAGAGTATTCCAAACCTAATCGATTAGCCGTGTCCACGGTCATGGACGACTTGAGCCAAAGGAATTGGAACTTCCGGAACTCTCAACACAATTAATATGATGATGTGGGTATTAACAATTTTGGGTATGAGAATTGGTTGGTGGAACCATCTCATTAATCAACCAACTTAGTAATATTTTTCTTAGCCCCTCTCTTGATGTAGGAAAAACCTGGCTTTACGCAAAAACTTACACCACCACCTGCCATATAAGCATATAGACTAGCTGATTATTTTCACCCCTCTCTTGTGACTTTGCCGGCATATTCCATATGCTGACCTACACGGCTGCAACGTATCATGTTGCAGAGTCTTTTTCCGACCAGGAGTGAGGACGCGTTCTATGCTCAGTGAGATGCCCTTGGAGTCGGATGGACTCATCTACCGTCGACGCTTCCACAAGATTTAGATATTCTCATGAGTTGGCCTTTGGCCACTTTATTGTAATATTTATTGTAATAAAGGACTCGATATGAGATTTCGATTAATATAATGCTGTGTGATTTCCCTTTGATATATACATTGATGTACCGTGTGTGTACCAGCATGATCTTGGGATGGTACGGAAACACCGGAGACTTGACCTTTCAGGTCGGGTCGTTACAGAAATGGTATCAGAGCACACGCTGACCGTAAGACGTAACCTCTAGGATTGGAAAGCCTTAGGATTGTTTCTCTTTGTCTTTAAATATCTTATACTCTCATCTATTCGTTTCTGACTCCTCTCCGATTATTTCAAAATTTATAGATGGCCACCTTCATCCCAGTGTTGATCACGGAGTTTTGCCAGCCTGACGCAATGATGCCCTTTGGTAAGGAGCTGATGAGGATCGTCAAGGACGTAAGGATTGCTTTGCCGAGCATCACCGGGACTCCTATCATGTCATTTCCCCAAGATGGACGCTACAGGATCGAGGTGCATATTCCAGGGAAGACTTTTGGGAACCGGAAGGAACCCATCGACCTCAAGTTCGTGGCACCCAGTTGGATACTTGGAAGAGACATGGCCATTCATCGTGCCCTTGGACGTATTCAGGAGGAATACAGAGGTGGAACCATTTCACCAGGACTCAGCGTGGTTTGTCGCAGAGATGCCAATGGAAACATCATAACTCCTCCCACTTCAGACACCACTATTTCCTATATCCAGACCCTGGAGACTCACATCAGGACTCTGGAGCTTCGAGTTCGTGCTGATACAAAGACAATCAAGAATCTGATGAACCGCGAGCTGGACCTTGAAGCTGATCTGCGAGAGGCCAACTATGAACACGAGCATGAAGTGAAGGACTTCCTAGAGAGGATTGATGAGCAGAATGCACGCATCGCAACTCTGGAGGAGCAGCTAGACATGGGGGAAAACCTTCACCCCGAAGGAGACATGGCACCCTTCATCAGCGACGATGAAGACTATGAGGAAAGCACCACCGGAGGACCTACGACTATGCACTTCTGAGGAAAAACATTAGTTATGCCCTCCATGTATCTTTTATTTTAGTCGTTAAAGCGTAGGTCGATGCTTAGTTGTTTGAGGTTTGTATTCCCGATGTTTGACGTTGATTGAATAAATGAATGAGTGTTTGGTGTGATATGTTTGTTGCATTGCATATGGGTAGTGAATTTCTTCTAGACCCTTGTTCTATTCTAATTCTCATCCCTCTGAAAACAGCAAGATGCCTCCACGACGTGAGACCGACTTCACTTTCCCGCCGGAACTCACTCAACTCCTTCAGCAATAGAATGCACTGATGCAGTTATTGATTCAGAATCAGACCAACAACCAGAACAACAACAACCACCATCCACCCCAGGCTGACAATCTCACCCATTTTCTGAGGTTGAACCCTCCAACTTTCTCCAGCAGCACTGAGCCCATTGTGGCAGATGATTGGCTCCGCAAGATGGAGAGAGAGCTCATCACCGCTGGATGCACTGACGCTGAGAAAGTGCGATTTGCCACACATCAACTGGAAGGACCAGCAGCATCATGGTGGGAGAACTACACCACCACTTATCCTATTGCAGATGTGACTTGGGAGTAGTTCAAGCTTGCTTTCCGCACCGCTCATGTTTCAGCTGGAGCCATGAGTCTGAAGAAGCGCGAGTTTCGCAACTTGCGCCAGGGTAATCGCTCTGTGGCCCAATATGTGGAAGAGTTCAACATGTTGGCCCGTTATGCCCCAGGAGATGTGGCCGATGATGCGGCCAAGCAAGAAAAGTTTCTGGAAGGACTCAACGACGAGTTGAGCATACAGCTGGTAGTGGCTACTTTCAACAACTACCAAGAGTTGGTGGACAAGGCCCTTATTCTAGAGGGTAAACAACAACAGATTGAGAACCGCAAGCGGAAGTACACTCAGGGGAAGTTCAGCTCTGGAGCTCATCAGAAGCTTCGCTACTCCCCGTACTCCGGGAATACCGGATCAGGAAACAGTAAGTTTGGAAAACACACTCATGCTGTGCACAACCATGGAGGCCACCATCATGGAGGAAATGGGAACAACCGTCCCAACCATGGTAACTTCAAGAGTGACAATGGGAATGGGAACAACAACCAGCACCGTCAAGTTCCTACTCAGAAGGATCTGAGTCACATCACCTGTTTCAAGTGCCAGAAGACAGGGCACTATGCTACTGAGTGTCCCCAGAGCAAGCAAGGCAGTGGAAACGGCAACAACAACGGCAACTCCGCAGCCAAGAAGCCAAACCCTTTTCCTCGTGCCCAGGTGAACCAACTCGACGTGGAAGAAGTCTATGATCAACCCGAGACTGTGGTTGGTAAGTTTTTATTGCATTCACGTCCAGTTATAGTACTTTTTGATTCCGGTGCAACTCATTCATTCATATCAAGGGTAGTTGTGGATAAGTATGGTTTGCCCACCAAAACCCTTAGTCAGCCCATTAAGGTCAGTTCCCCAGGAGGTATGATGATGGCAGGGATAGGATGCCATGCCTTGAAACTCAATATAGGAAATCATGTTTTTCCCACCGACCTCATCGTCTTAGAGTCACAAGGATTGGATGTAATCCTAGGCATGGATTGGATGACCAAGTATGAAGGAAATCTTTATTGCCCTAGCAAGTCTGTTTCACTCACCACCCCGGAGAACAAGAGGATTAAGTATGTATCCCGACGCACACGTATGAGTGCTAGGTTAAATGCCCTCACAGGAGTTGTTCAGGAGGAAGTACCTGTGGTAAAAGATTATCTGGATGTATTTCCAGAAGAATTACCAGGAATGCCACCAGATAGGGAAATTGAGTTCCTAATAGAGTTACTACCAGGAACAGCCCCAATTTCCAAGAGACCCTATCGGATGCCCGTAGATGATCTGTTGGAAATCAAGAAGCAAATCAAGGAGTTATTGGACAAGGGGTATATTCGCCCAAGTTCTTCACCTTGGGGAGCCCCAGTACTTCTGGTGGAGAAGAAGGATAAATCTTTGAGAATGGTAGTTGACTATCGTGCCTTGAACGAGGTGACTATCAAGAACAAGTATCCTCTGCCAATGATTAATGATTTGTTTGATCAGCTCGTAGGAGCCAAAGTATTCTCCAAGATCTATCTTCGATCAGGGTATCACCAGTTGAAAATTCGTGAACAGGACATACCCAAAACAGCTTTCACCACGAGGTATGGCTTGTATGAGTATACGGTCATGTCTTTTGGATTGACTAATGCTCCTGCCTACTTCATGAATTTGATGAACAAAGTGTTTATGGAATATTTGGACAAGTTTGTTGTGGTGTTCATCGATGACATTCTGATATTCTCCAAGAACGAGGAAGAGCATAAGGAACATTTGCGTTTAGTTCTGGAGAAGCTGAGAGAGCATCAACTATATGCCAAGTTCAGCAAATGTGAATTTTGGCTGACGGAAGTCGGATTCCTTGGACATGTTATTTCCGGAGATGGAATAGCAGTGGACCCTGCTAAGGTTGAAGCCGTCACCGAGTGGAAGTCCCCTACCTCGGTTAAGGAGATCCGCAGTTTCCTCGGACTTGCCGGTTATTACCGGAGGTTCATTGAGAATTTCTCAAAGATTGCCAAGCCCATGACAAATTTGTTGAAGAAAGAATCCAAGTATGTTTGGACTGTGGAATGTGAAGCCAGTTTCCAGGAGTTAAAGGAACGTTTGGTCACAGCCCCAGTATTGATCTTGCCCGATATTCGGAAGGATTTCCAAGTTTACTGTGATGCCTCACGTCAAGGACTTGGAGGAGTACTTATGCAGGATGGAAAAGTTGTAGCCTATGCATCCAGACAACTACGACCTCATGAGTTGAATTATGCCACGCATGATTTGGAACTAGCAGCCGTAGTGCACGTACTCAAGACTTGGAGACATTTCCTTATCGGAAATAGTTGTGATGTTTACACCGACCATAAGAGCCTGAAGTATATCTTCACGCAGAAAGAGTTGAACCTCAGACAGAGACGATGGTTAGAGTTAATCAAGGACTATGACATGAGATTACACTACCATCCAGGTAAGGCTAATGTTGTAGCCGATGCCTTGAGTCGTAAAACTTATGTGAACACACTCACAGCTGGAGGATTACCTCAAGAGTTAGTCGATGATCTCAGTAAGCTCAAGCTAGAGATAGTTCCAAGAGGATATGTTGGTACACTGGAAATTCAGTCCACCTTGACCGAAAGAATTCGAGAAGCCCAGAAATCGGACAAGGAGATAGCTGAGATTAAACAGAGAATGGAAGATGGTAAAGCTAAAGGTTTTCGTGAGGATGAACACGGAACTTTGTGGTTTGAGAACCGAATCTATGTGCCCAATGAACCAGAGCTCAGGAAGTTGATACTTCAGGAAGCCCACGATTCACCTTACTCGATACACCCAGGCAACACCAAGATGTATCTAGATTTAAAGGAAAGTTATTGGAGGACAGGTATGAAGAAAGATATTGCAGAACATGTTGCAATATGTGATGTTTGTCAGCGAGTGAAGGCAGAACATCAGAAACCAGCAGGGTTACTCCAACCTTTGCCGATACCCGAGTGGAAATGGGAAAAGCTTGGTATGGATTTCATCACAGGATTACCCAGGACCCGTTCAGGTTATGATTCCATCTGGGTAGTGGTTGATCGCTTGACCAAGGTAGCCCATTTCATTCCAGTGAAAACCACTTATACCAGTGCTAAGCTAGCCAAGTTATATATGACCAGGATCGTATGTCTGCATGGAGTTCCGAGGAGTATCGTGTCAGATAGAGGAACACAATTTACTTCAAAGTTTTGGCATCAGTTACATGAAACTTTGGGTACAAGGCTAGAGTTCAGTACAGCCTTTCATCCGCAGACAGATGGACAGACTGAGAGAGTCAATCAGATTTTGGAGGACATGTTGAGAGCTTGTGCACTAGACTATGGTTCTAGTTGGGACGATAACTTGCCTTACGCAGAATTCTCATACAACAACAGTTATCAGACCAGTCTAAAGATGGCCCCTTTCGAAGCTTTATACGGAAGGAGATGCAGAACACCATTGACATGGGATGGTGTTGGAGACCGACAACTTTTTGGTCCCGACCTTATCCGAGATTCTGAAGAGAAAGTCAAGTTGATTCGTGACAGACTCAAGATAGCTCAATCTCGACAGAAGAGTTATGCTGACAGCAAACGTAAAGAAGTGACATATTAAGTGGGAGACAGAGCATATCTTCGTGTATCCCCGCTTCGAGGAATCAAGAGATTTGGTGTTAATGGAAAATTAGCACCCAGATTCATAGGCCCCTACAACATTCTTGAACGTAGAGGCGAAGTTGCATACAAACTGGAATTGCCGGAAGGATTATCCGAAGTTCATAATGTGTTCCATGTGTCCCAGCTGAAGAAATGTCATGCTGAGATGGCTGACATCCCTTTTCGAGACACCGTGCCCCTAGAGGCCATACAACTTGACAATGATCTGACCTACGAGGAGAAGCCTGTCAGAATCCTCGAGACTGCCAACAGAGTTACCCGCAGCAGGATCATCAAGTTCTGTAAAGTTTTGTGGAGTCACCACACCGAGGAAGAAGCCACCTGGGAACGCGAAGAAGATCTTCGTAGTGACCATCCGCACCTATTTTCTAGCCAACCCGAATCTCGAGGGCGAGATTCATTTTAAGGTGGGTAGGTTTGTAACATCCCAAAATTTCATTTTGGAATGTTATGATTATAGCTATGCATCTAGCAGCATCATTGCTTGTATGTATGTGTTCGTTGAAATGTCTCTTCTGGATTTCAGAAAGCTCTTTCTACTTTTCCCTAAGTTGCTTTCACCTATTTGAAATTTTGGTTAAAAGTTCAAATAAGAGAGGAGGAACATGACACTCCACACCAGGGACTAATTGGTGGTTTATTTGAACAAAAATAACCAGGGGTTATTTTGAAAATATTTGCAAAAAGGGTTTAAAAACAATTAGGCAATTTCTGAAAATATTTTTTTTTCAAAGTGTTCAAATGACAGAATAGAAATGTTCATTAAATAGCATTTATTATTCTGTTAATTTTGATATATAATACCCCTATATTTAGAGACGATTTGAATGCTTTAAAAGCTTTTGAATGTCTCTGGTATATTATTAAAAAGAAACGGTAACCGTTTCCGGTATTTAACGGGCCGGCCCACCGGCTTTAAAAGCCGAGACCGTTACCGGTCGGCCGACCGAGCGCATTCACTTCCCTCTCTCTCACTGCAACCGGACCCCACCCGACCGACCGTTGCCCCGAAACGGTCGTCTTCCCCGCACCCGCGAGCGCCGGACCCGACTCGCCGGCCGTTTCTCCCCTCACCGGATCTCTCTCCCCTCTTAACTCTCCGCACCCCCGAGCACCTATATAAGGGCGCTGCTTCCCCGCATCCATTTCCCCCAAGCCCCCTCTCTCTCTCGCCGAGGAGACCGCGCAATTGCTCGCCGGAGTAGCGCCACCACCGAATCTCGCCGTCGAGCGTAGCCACCGTCTCCGTCCACCGTTCGTCCCACCATTGCCACCTATCGACTTCGGAGAACCGTCGCCGTCGCCCGGACCACTTCCCCGTCTTCCCCGACCATCGGAGCACCTCGCCGTCACATTCGCCGCTACCAGACTCGCCGGAGAACCCCGACGCCGGCGACTCTTAACACTGTGAGCATCCCCACTCGTTCGATCTGGAATCGACGTTCCAGATTAGACCGGATTTAATCCGAACCGGTACCCACTACCGATCGGTCGCCCGCCCGTAATCCTCGAGCACACACCCCCCTTAGCCAATCGGACAGCGCCACGTAGCCCCCTGACCGTCGCAAAACATTTTCCTTTTTCAGTTTTTGTTTTAATTAACAGAATGTTTTCAAATTTTGTTTTGCTTATAACTTTTAATCTATTTAGTGTTTTGAGTTGATTCTTTTTGCAATAGCTCACAATTTACATGTAGTTTCACCCTGTACTTTTAAATTGCAAATATGAAATATAAAATTTGAATTTAATCAAATTTGCTCAAAATCTTCAAATCTGTATAACTAGAGTTTGAAAATAGATTTTGACATGAATCTTTTTGCTACTGTTTGGTATTAGTTAGGACTACTTTCATGTTTAGTTTGAGGATTTTTGGGATATATTTGATTTGTGTTTCAGTTAAAAACAGAATCTGTCTAGTATTATAATATAATTTTATATACTTAATTTTAATTAGTTTAAATTAGATTTGGTCTTATTTGTTTATTAGGTTCTGTTAATAAACATTTAGTGTTTTACTCACTGTTAATAAAAATATAAATTTTCTTAGTTTAATTTTATTTAACATAGGAATCACAACTTCTTTTCAAATAGGCATAATTTGATTAAAACAACTAACTAGTAATAGTTTTGCTTTCAAACAAAGTTTTGTATATTTTAATTCTGTTTTCTAAGACAGATTTAATTGTAAATTATTTTCTGTTAAGAACATGTTTTACAAATAAATAATAAGTTTAGTTTTTCATTCTTTTGTTAATATAACTATAGTTGATTCATATAGTGTTTATCACAAACTTGTATAAACTTTACTAAACTTTTCCCAACAAACTTAAATTGATTATATTCTGTTTATTAATAAAATATTCTATTGTTTCCTTGCTGACAACAATTGTTTTGTTATTACAAATGGTTTCATTACGTCAGTAGTGTTTTCACCTCTCACCTTTTTGAAAACAAAATCTTGTGTGTTTTTCTTGCTAGTGATTTTGTGCATTGTTTGCCTTGATTGTTTAATACTTCTTTGCTGAATGTTATGAGTTGTTATTTTGTTGTATGCTTATTGAGTGCTTGTTTGTTTCGTTAGATTATCCGGAGTGCGAAGCTTGTTACTTAGAGTCACTCACGTACGAAGATCATCAATCAGGCAAGTCACTTTGACCATGTTTACCCATGTTTTATATGCATTAGTTCTACCATCTCCCCAGTTGCATGCAAGATAGGTTAGTTGGAAACTTGGTTACATTATAGTAGTATCATGTGGTAGGTACCCCTCTCAACCCTCTTTGACAACTTTGGCCCCGGGAAACGTTGTTTTACTTTTGCTATGCTATTAGTAGACGGGGTTGGTTGTGTGATTCATGAGAGTTGAGAGAGTTAATAATTTCAAGACCTACATAATGATCAAGATTTAAGACCCCGAGTTTTCAACATACCTCTGGGTGGATGATGGTTGAACGGCACCCTGGAGAAACCAGTGGATTTGCCTAGGTGATGCTGGAGATGGCCAGTATTCATGCGGAAAGGTCCACCCAGGCACAAAGAGATGGATGGATGCTTTAAAACCCAAGGCTTACCTGCACAACCACAAGTCATTATGGGCTCTGGCTTGGTTGGATATCGTGGTGACCCTGGACAGGCGGTGCTACGAGAGGTAGAAGAACGGTAGGAAAGGATGGGCACCGACAGAGTCGCAGGGAAACCCTTTGGAAGACCATGTTTTGGTCATCCGTTTCTCAAACACCCTGAAGTGCGAGAAATCAAACGGAGGCGACCAAATCTTGTGGGGAATGTGTGCAAAGCTCTGCAGAGTATTCCAAACCTAATCGATTAGCCGTGTCCACGGTCATGGACGACTTGAGCCAAAGGAATTGGAACTTCCGGAACTCTCAACACAATTAATATGATGATGTGGGTATTAACAATTTTGGGTATGAGAATTGGTTGGTGGAACCATCTCATTAATCAACCAACTTAGTAATATTTTGCTTAGCCCCTCTCTTGATGTAGGAAAAACTTGGCTTTACGCAAAAACTTACACCACCACCTTCCATATAAGCATATAGACTAGCTGATTATTTTCACCCCTCTCTTGTGACTTTGCCGGCATATTCCATATGCTGACCTACACGGCTGCAACGTATCATGTTGCAGAGTCTTTTTCCGACCAGGAGTGAGGACGCGTTCTATGCTCAGTGAGATGCCCTTGGAGTCGGATGGACTCATCTACCGTCGACGCTTCCGCAAGATTTAGATATTCTCATGAGTTGGCCTTTGGCCACTTTATTGTAATATTTATTGTAATAAAGGACTCGATATGAGATTTCGATTAATATAATGTTGTGTGATTTCCCTTTGATATATACATTGATGTACCATGTGTGTACCAGCATGATCTTGGGATGGTACGGAAACACCGGAGACTTGACCTTTCAGGTCGGGTCGCTACAGTTTCCGTTTTCGTCCGTGTTTCATTTTGGTTGTTGCATTCGTCATCGCATCATGCGCATCATCTGCATTGCATCGTCATCTTGTTTTCGAAAACTTGCATTCGTTCGTAGTTGCCGGTTCTCTCCGTTTCGTCGTTGCCCGTTTCAGGCCAGCCACACACGCACGCGCCCGCGACACCTTTTAAATAAAACCGTTTTTAAGCACGCGCAAAAAAATATATTCTCGGATTGAGTTGAAACTTTTCGTGCGGTCTTGTTATAGCTTAGGTAGACCGCTCGTCGTTTTCGTTGCGTTCTGAGTTCGTTTGATGCCCCGTCGGTCAGTCGCAGCAGAGAGGTTATCGGTAGTTTATCGGTATTCCGTCGGACGTTTCTCGGTGTTTTCAATCTCCGTGCCACGGGTCGCCACTCTCTCTCTCTTCCCCATGTTGCCCGTCTGCACAATAGCCGTAGCCCCGTCCCTCCGCTTCCGGACGTCGGACCGACACCCGACAGTCCGAAAACGGACAGTGCGTAACCCCAACCCCGAATCCCTATATATAGTTCCTCGTTCCCCGTGACCCAAAACCCTAGACAGCCCCTTCTCCCACCTCTAGCCAGCCAGCCCGAGCCCATCTGGGCCCATTCGAGCCGTTCCGGGCCCGAATCGGACATTTCGAAGCCGTTTCCGGAGCTCCCCGAGCTCATCCATGGAGGTCCTCCCGCAGCTCCTCCCATGGCCGGCCCGCAGCTCCTTCGCATCGCTCGCCGCGCCGCCGGTCGCCGTACCCCTTGTTGGAAATGTGCCCTAGAGGCAATAATAAATTAGTTATTATCATATTTCCTTGTTCATGATAATCGTTTATTATCCATGCTATAATTGTATTGATCGGAGACTTAAATGCATGTGTGGATACATAGACAAAACCATGTCCCTAGTATGCCTCTAATGGACTAGCTCGTTGATCAAAGGATGGTTAAGGTTTCCTAGCCATGGACATGAGATGTCATTTGATAATGGGATCACATCATTAGGAGAATGATGTGATGGATAAGACCCAAACTACAAACCTAGCATATGATCGTGTCAGTTTATTGCTACTGTTTTCTGCATGTCAAGTATATGTTCCTATGACCATGAGATCATGCAACTCACGGACATCGGAGGAGTGCCTTGTGTGTATCAAACGTCGCAACGTAACTTGGTGACTATAAAGGTGCTCTACAGGTATCTCCGATGGTGTCTGTTGAGTTGGCATGGATCGAGACTGGGATTTGTTACTCCGTGTGACGGAGAGGTATCTCAGGGCCCACTCGGTAATACAACATCACAACAAGCCTTGCAAGAAATGTGGCTAAGTGTTAGTCACGGGATCTTGTATTATGGAACGAGTAAAGAGACTTGCCGGTAACGAGGTTGAACTAGGTATGGAGATACCGACGATCGAATCTCGGGCTAGTAACATACCGAAGAACAAAGGGAACGTTATATGGGATTAACTGAATCCTTGACATAGAGGTTCGACCGATAAAGATCTTCGAAGAATATGTAGGAACCAATGTGGACGTCCAGGTCCCGCCATTGGTTATTGACCGTAGAGATGTCTCGGTCATGTCTACATAGTTCTCGAACCCGCAGGGTCTGCACACTTAAGGTTAAGTGACGTTTCGGTAGTGTAGAGTTATGTATGGTGGTGACCGAAGTTTTTCGGAGTCCCGGATGAGATCCCGAACGTCACAAGGAGCTCCGAAATGGTCTGGAGGTAAAGATTCATATATAGGAAGTCCCAGTTTGGTTTCCGGAAAAGTTTCGGGCTCATCGGTAGTGTACCGGGAGTGCGGGGAGTGTACCGGGAGTGCCGGCAGTGTACCGGGAGGCCTCCGGGAGGGGTATTTCGACCCCAAGAGGTCCATGGGCTGTGGGATAATAATAACCAGCCCTTAGTGGGCTGGGAAAACAGCCACAAAGGCCCATGGCGCAGGAGAGAAAGTCCTAAAGCAAAAAGTGGAAAATCAGCCAATAGGAGGCAATCCTACTCCAACTAGGATTGGAGGTGAAGTAGGATTGCTTCCCACCTCCTATTTCAGCCGACCCAAAGGCCTTGGCTGCCTCTCCTCTCCTCTCCTCCTATATATACTAGTGGATTGGGTGGTTTTTGGACAGAATTTCTGGCCACGTGCTACCCGTTTCACCGGTGCACAGTTTCTCCTCTAGATCGGTTTTCCGCAGCGCTTAGGCGAAGCCCTACCGGAATCACTCCACCACCATCACCAGAGCGCCGTCACACTGCCGGTGAACTCTCTCTCCTCTCCACCTCCTCTTTCTGGATCAAGACGGTGGAGATCGTCATCAAGCTGCACGTGTGCTGAACGCGGAGGTGTCGTCCGTTCGGCGCTAGATCGGAAGGACCGTGATCGAGATCGCGAGACGGTTCGTGATGTGATCACGGAACGGATCGTGATGAGTTCGCGGGACAGATCGTGATCAAGATCGTGAGACGGATCGTGATGAGTTCGCGGGACGGATCATGATATGTTCGCGGGACGGTTCGTGATTGGATCGCGGGACGCTCGACGATTTGGATCGCGAAGATGTTCGACTACACCAACCGCATTTCTTAACGCTTCCCGCTTAGCGATCTACAAGGGTATGTAGATCCACTCTCCCTCTCGTAGATGCTCATCACCATGGATAGGTTTGCGTGTGCGTAGGAAAATTTTTGTTTCCCATGCGACGTTCCCCAACAGTGGCATCATCAGCTAGGTTGATGGTTCGATGAGATCTCGAGTAGAACACAAAAGGTTTGTGGGCATTGATACTTTGATTGCTTCCACCCTTGGTCGTATTTTGGTTCAGCGGGATTGTGAGATGAAGCGGCCCGGACCAACATTACTCGTACGCTTACGAGAGACCGGTTCCCTCGACGCAACTTGTTGCCTAGATGGCTTGCGGGTGACAGTTTCTCTCACTTTAGTTGAATCGAATTTGACAAAGGCGGTCCTTGAGAAGGTTGAAAAGCAACTAGTGTATCACCGTTGTGGTTTTTGCGTAGGTGAGAATTGTTCTTGCTAGATACTCGTAGCAGCCACGTAAAACATGCAACAACAATTAGAGGACGTCTAACTTGTTTTTGCAGGGTATGTTGTGATATGATATGGCCAATTACATGATGTGATATATGTGATGTATGAGATGATCATGTGACGTATAGATTATCACGACTTGCATGTCGATGAATACGACAACCGGCAGGAGCCATAGGGTTGTCTTTAATTATTGTATGACCTGCGTGTCAATCATTAAGCGCTATGTAATGCTTTACTTTATCGCTAGACGGTAGCAATAGTAGTAGAAGCATGCAGGGCGTGACAACCCCAATGGCGACACGTTGACGGAGATCAAGATGATGGAGATCATGGTGTCATGCCGGTGATGATGGAGATCATGCCGGTGCTTTCTAGATGAAGATCAAAGGAACAAGTTCATGGCCATATCATGTCACTTATGATTTGCATGTGATGTTAATCCTTTTATGCACCTTGTTTTGCTTAGGACGACGGTAGCATTATAAGGTGATCCCTCACTTAATTTCAAGATAAATTGTGTTCTCCCCGAGTGTGCACCGTTGCGAAAGTTCGTCGTGTTGAGACACCACGTGATGATCGGGTGTGATAGACTCTACGTTCACATACAACGGGTGAAAGCCAGTGTTGCACACGCAGAACACTCGGGTTAAACTTGACGAGCCTAGCATGTATAGACATGGCCTCGGAACACGAGAGACTGAAAGGTCGAACATGAGTCATATAGTAGATATGATCAGCATAATGATGTTCACCATTGCAGCCACCTCAACTCACGTGATGATCGGACTTGAGTTGGTGAATTTGGATCATGTATCACTCGAATGATCGGAGGGATGTCAATTTGAGTGGGAGTTCTTAAGTAATATGATTAATTGAACTCATTATCATGAACATAGTCAAAGTGTCTTTGCAAATTATGTTGTAGATTACTAGCTCACGCTGTAGCTCCCTTGTAGTTTTATATGTTCTTAGAGAAATAGTATTGAAAGATGATGGTAGCAATATTGCGGACTGGGTCTATGATCTGAGGATTGTCCTCTTTGCTGCACAGAAGGCTTATGTCCTTAATGCACCGCTCGGTGCGCCACCCCCTCTAGCATCGTCTGTAGATGTTGTGAATATCTGACACGCATGTTTCGATGACTACTTGATAGTTTAGTGCGTCATGCATTACAGCTTAGAATTGAGGCTCCGAAACGTTTTGAACGTCATGGAACATATGAGATGTTCTAGGAGCTGAGATTGTGATCTCAGGCTCGTGCCCGTGTTGCGAGATATGAGATCTCCAACAAGATTCTTTGCCTGTAAGATGACGGAGAATAGCTCAATCGTTGAGCATGTATTCAGATTGTCTGGGTACTACAATCGCTTGAATCAAGTGGGAGTTGATCTTCCAGATAAGATAGTAATTGATATAGTTCTCCAAGTCACTGTCACCAAGCTACTAGAACTTGGTGATGAACTATAAGTTGCCAGGGATAGAAATAATGATTCCTGAGCTGTTCGCGATGTTTGACACCGCGGAGGTAGAAATCAAGAAGGAGCGTCAAGTGTTGATGGTTAATCAAACCACTAGTTTTGAGAAGGGCAAGAGCAAGGAGGGAAACTTCATGGATAGCAAGTCAGTTGCTGCTCCAGTGAAGCAACTCAAAGTTGAACTCAAACCCGAGACTCAGTGCTTCTGTTATGAGGTGAGCGGTCGCTAAAGCGGAACAACCCTAGATACTTGGTAGATAAGAAGGCTGGCAACATTCATAGAAGTATATTTGATATACGAGTTATTAATGTGTACCTTGCTAGTACTCTTAGTAGCACCTGGGTATTGGATACCGGTTCGGTTGCTAAATGTTAGTAACTCGAAATATAAGCTACGGAATAAACGGAGAACTAGCTAAGGGTGAGGTGACGATATGTGTTGGAAGTGTTTCCAAGGTTGATGTGATCAACATTGCACGCTCTCTCTACCTTCAAGATTAGTGACGAACCTAAATAAATGTTATTTGGTGTTTTGCGTTGAGCATGAATATGATTAGATCATGTTTATTGCAATACGGTTATTCATTTAAGTTAGAGAATAATGGTTATTTTGTTTACATGAATAATACCTTCAATGGTCATGCACCCAGTGAGAATGGTTTGTTGAAATCTTGATCGTAGTAGTACACATGTTCATAACATTGATGTCAAAAGATACAAAGTTAATAATGATAGTACCACATACTTGTGGCACTGCCGCTAAATGTCATATTGGTATAAAGCGCATGAAGAAACTCCATGCTGATGGATATTTGGACTCATTCGATTTCGAATCGGTTGAGACGTGCGAACCATGCCTCTTGGGCAAGATGACTAGAGGACCCCGTTGGATGGAGCGGGCAAGTGATTCATTGGAAATGATACATGTTGATGTATACAATCTAGTGAGTCTTGTAGCGTGCAGTGGATATCGTTATTTTCTTACCTTCACTGATGATTTGAGTAGATATAGTGTATATTTACTTAATGAAACACAAGTCTGAATCGTTTGAAAGGTTCAAGCAAATTCAGAGTGAAGTTTAAAGATCATCGTGACAAGAAGATAAAAGTGACCGCGATATGATCGTGGAGGTGAATATCTTAGTTACGAGTTTGGCATACAACTTAAGACAATGTGAAATTTGTTTCACAACTAATGCCATCTGGAACACCATAGTGTGATGGTGTGTCCGAACATCATAGTCATGCTCTATTGGATATGGTGCGTGCTATGATGTCTCTTATCGTTTTACTACTATAATTTTGGGGTTATGCATTAGAGACAACTACATTCACTTTAAATAGGGCACCATCTAAATCCGTTGAGATGACACCGTGTGAATTATGGTTTGACAGAAACCTAAGCTGTCATTTCTTAATGTTTGGGGCTGCAATGCTTGTGTGGAAAATGTTTTCACATAATAAGCTAGAACCCAAAGCGGACAAATGTATCTTCATAGAATACCCTAAGAACATATGGGTATGCCTTCTATCTCAGATCCGAGTGCAAAGTGTTTGTTGCTAGAACTGGGTCCTTTCTCGAGAAAAAGTTTCTCTCGAAAGAATTGAGTGGGAGGAAGATAGAACTTGATGAGTTTGTTAAACCTTTGTTCAACCAGAGAATAGCGCAGCGCAGAAAGATGTTTCTGTGAAGCCTACGTTAGTTGAAGAGGAAGTTAATGATGATGATCATGAAACTTCAGGATCAAGTTACTATCGAACTTCGTAGGTCGACAAGGATGTGTACTGCTCCTAAGCGGTACGACAACTCTGTCTTGGAGGTCTTGTTGTTGGACAACGATGAACCTACGAGCTATGGAGAAGCGATGATGGGCCCGGATTCCGACAAATGGTTGGAGGCCATGAAATCCGAGATAGGATCCATGTATGAAAACCAAGTATAGACTTTGGTAGACTTGCTCGTTGGACAGCAGGTCGTTGAGTACAAATGGATCTTTAAAATGAAGATAGACGCTGATGGTAATTGTCACCATTTGTAAAGCTCGACTTGTTGCAAAGATGTTTGTGACAAGTTCAAGGGGTTGACTGCGATGAGACTTTCTCACTCGTAGCGATGCTAGAGTCTGTTGGAATTATGTTAGCAGTTGCTGCGTTTTCAATTATGAAATCTGGCAGATGGATGTCAAAACATCGTTTCCTTAACGCTTTACTTGAGGAAAGGTTGTATGTGATACAACCAGAAGGTTTTGTCAGTCCTAAGGATGCTAAAAGGTGTGCAAGCTTCGGTGATCCTTCCATGGACTGAAGCAAGCATCTCGGAGTTGGAATATACGCTTTGATGAGTTGATCAAAGTTTTTGAGTTTATACAAAGTTTACGAGAAACTTGTATTTGCAACAAAGTGAGTGGGAGCACTATAGAATTTCTGATAAGTATATGTGGATGACATATTGTTGATCGGAAATAATGTAGGATTTCTAGAAAGCATAAATGGTTGTTTGGAAAGTGATTTTCAAAGCAAGACCTGGATAAAGCTACCAAATTGTTGAGCATCAAGATCTATAGAGATAGATCAAGATGACTTGATGAGACTTTCAATGAGTACATACCTTGACAAATATTTTGAAAGATTTCAAAATGGATCAGTCAGAGAAAGAGTTCTCGCCTGATTTATAAGGTGTGAAGTTGAGTGAGACTCAAAGCTCGACCATGGCATAAGGAAGAGAAAGGACGAACGTCGTCCCCTATACCTTAGCCATAGGCTCTTTATAGTATGCCATGCTGTGTACCGCACCTGTGTGTGCCTTGCCATGAGTCTGTCAAGGGGTACAAGTGTGGTCCAGGAGTGGATCACTCGACAGCGATCGGAATTATCCTTAGTAACCAGAGGACTAAGGAAATGTTTCTTGATTATGGAGGTGATAAAGAGTTCGTCGTAAAGAGTTACGTCGATACAAGCTTTAACACTAATCCGGATGACTCGTAGTAGCAATCTGGATACGTATAGTGGAGCAGCCATTTGGAATAGTACCGAGCGGAGTGTCGTAGCAGTGTTTACAGTTTGACATAGGTATTTGCAAAGTGCACACGGATCTGAATGTTATAGACCCGTTGACTATAAGACCTCTCTCACATGCAAAGCATGATCGAGCCCCAGAACTCGTTGGGTGTTAGATTCATAACAATGCGAATCACATGGTGATGTGAACTAAATTATTGACTCTAGTGCAAGTGGGAGACTGTTGGAAATATGCCCTAGAGGCAATAATAAATTAGTTATTATCATATTTCCTTGTTCATGATAATCGTTTATTATCCATGCTATAATTGTATTGATCGGAGACTTAAATGCATGTGTGGATACATAGACAAAACCATGTCCCTAGTATGCCTCTAATGGACTAGCTCGTTGATCAAAGGATGGTTAAGGTTTCCTAGCCATAGACATGAGATGTCATTTGATAACGGGATCACATCATTAGGAGAATGATGTGATGGATAAGACCCAAACTACAAACACAACATATGATCGTGTCAGTTTATTGCTACTGTTTTCTGCATGTCAAGTATATGTTCCTATGACCATGAGATCATGCAACTCACGGACATCAGAGGAGTGCCTTGTGTGTATCAAACGTCGCAACGTAACTGGGTGACTATAAAGGTGCTCTACAGGTATCTCCGATGGTGTCTGTTGAGTTGGCATGGATCGAGACTGGGATTTGTTACTCCGTGTGACGGAGAGGTATCTCAGGGCCCACTCGGTAATACAACATCACAACAAGCCTTGCAAGCAATGTGGCTAAGTGTTAGTCACGGGATCTTGTATTACGGAATGAGTAAAGAGACTTGCCAGTAACGAGGTTGAACTAGGTATGGAGATACCGACGATCGAATCTCGGGCTAGTAACATACCGAAGAACAAAGGGAACGTTATATGGGATTAACTGAATCCTTGACATAGAGGTTCGACCGATAAAGATCTTCGAAGAATATGTAGGAACCAATGTGGACGTCCAGGTCCCGCCATTGGTTATTGACCGTAGAGGTGTCTCGGTCATGTCTACATAGTTCTCGAACCCGCAGGGTCTGCACACTTAAGGTTCGGTGACGTTTCGGTAGTGTAGAGTTATGTATGGTGGTGACCGAAGTTTGTTCGGAGTCCCGGATGAGATCCCGAACGTCACGAGGAGCTCCGGAATGGTCCGGAGGTAAAGATTCATATATAGGAAGTCCCAGTTTGGTTTCTGGAAAAGTTTCGGGCTCATCGGTAGTGTACCGGGAGTGCCGGTAGTGTACCGGGAGGCCTCCGGGAGGGGTATTTCGACCCCAAGAGGTCCATGGGCTGTGGGAGAATAATAACCAGACCTTAGTGGGCTGGGAAAACAGCCACAAAGGCCCATGGCGCAGGAGAGAAAGTCCTAAAGCAAAAAGTGGAAAATCAGCCAATAGGAGGCAATCCTACTCCAACTAGGATTGGAGGTGAAGTAGGATTGCTTCCCACCTCCTATTTCGGCCGACCCAAAGGACTTGGCTGCCTCTCCTCTCCTCTCCTCCTATATATACTAGTGGATTGGGTGGTTTTTGGACAGAATTTCCGGCCACGTGCTACCCGTTTCACCGGTGCACAGTTTCTCCTCTAGATCGGTTTTCCGCAGCGCTTAGGCGAAGCCCTGCCGGAATCACACCACCACCATCACCAGAGCGCCGTCACGCTGGCGGTGAACTCTCTCTCCTCTCCAACTCCTCTTGCTGGATCAAGACGGTGGAGATCGTCATCAAGCTGCACGTGTGCTGAACGCGGAGGTGCCATCCGTTCGGCGCTAGATCGGAAGGACCGTGAGCGAGATCGCGAGACGGTTCGTGATGTGATCACGGAACGGATCGTGATGAGTTCGCGGGACAGATCGTGATCAAGATCGTGAGATGGATCGTGATGAGTTCGCGGGACGGATCATGATGTGTTCGCGGGACGGTTCGTGATTGGATCGCGGGACGCTCGCCGATTTGGATCGCGAAGATGTTCGACTACACCAACCGCGTTTCTTAACGCTTCCCGCTTAGCGATCTACAAGGGTATGTAGATCCACTCTCCCTCTCGTAGATGCTCATCACCATGGATAGGTTTGCGTGTGCGTAGGAAATTTTTTGTTTCCCATGCGACGTTCCCCAACACCCCTGGCCGCCGGAGCCCCCCTCTTCCTCTCCCTTCTCCTTCCTTCTCTCCTCCTCTCCCTACCCCTGCTCCTCTCTCGCGCAGGTCCCGCGCCGCCATGGCCAGCCCGAGCTCGAAGCTCCGCCGGCCGCCGCCTTCCCCGGACCAGCCGCCGCCGGGAACCGCCCCCGCCGGCCCGGATCCGGCCTCCCCTCGCCGCGCCCCTCGCTCCCCGCCTCCCCTCGCCGTGGTGGCCGCCACCGCCGCCATGGTTGCCGGCTCCCGTTCGGATCGGACGGGGACGAGCGCCCTGCACCCCGTTGACCTGCTGCGTCGCCAGCGCCCCCGGCCTAGCAGCTCCCCTGCCAGCCACCGGTTGGGCCAGTTCGGCCCACTAGGTGAGCCCTCCCTTTTCTTTTCTTTTAGGTTATTAAATTGCGTATATTCGTGTAGATAAATCCGTGCACCGTTTCAAAATGGTTCCAACATGAAAGTTGTTTAGAATATTGCGTAGAATTTTAACATGTCATTTTCATCCCTGTTAAAAAATATTAACATGTCATTTTCATGCCATATTGCATTTTGACATTTAATTGCATTTTCATAAATAAATAAACATGCATCGGCATTAATATTACCTCATATTAAAAATGTTCATCTAATCCGCGTCGCATTTTCAGGCATGAGAAAAATATGGGCATGATGATTGCAATTATTTTGCATTAATGGTTTGTTCTAACATGAATAGGCCTAATACCGAATATTTAATTGTGATTAAATTCCTACATGAACCTAATCATATTATATATGTTTTCGGGGTAGAAAAATACATAGGATTTACCGGTGCATTTGGTTTTGTCATTTGAGCATGTTTGAGTGCATGTCATTTTCAACGTGATGCCCTTTTGTCTTTTTCATCGGAATTAATCCGGACATGATATGATAATAATTTCAACATGAAACTTGCTCGTTGATGTGTGTCCTAGCCCATGGACATTTTGCTTGTCATAGAAATGCATGTGTAGGTGTTGTTTTGCTGTTGTCAACTTGCTATAAAAATCTGATATTTTGAGGGTCCAAAATAATTCTAAGTCTGGAATCTGTTATATTTTGTTGCTGCCTTGCCATGTGATTTGCTAGTGATCTAGAACTCTTTTGTGGTAGGTGTAATGGAGTTATTTGTTGTTGATATTTCCCTCTAGTATGTTGTTAAGTTTCATGCCATTCCATGACCTGTAGCTTATCTTTTCACTGCTGTCAATATGCCTTCGTGATAAAAACTGCACTGTCTAAAACTGCTATTTTCACTAAGTCTGAAACTTTTATTAAGTTGTCTTCTTGTGAGCTTCCTACTAAGTGATCCGTGCTTGTTTTGCTTATGATATGTGAAGATGAAATGAAGTGGATGTTGTATGCTATTGCCCCATGCTTAGTTTGTGCATTTTGGAGTATTGTAGCTTGTTGTTTTCACATGTTCAAAATGTTATCTTGCTGTTTTTGGCAGATTTCAACTAAAACTTGTTTTGATGATTGTGGTTGAACCGTAGCTCCGTTTTGGGCATTCCATATATGAAACTTGCTTAGAATTTCATGTAGTTTCATAATAACCTGTTGCATTCATGATTTGAAGTGGTTGTGATTGTTTTCCCATGCATTTGCATTCATGTCATGTGCATCTTGTGTTGCTCATATCTTTTGAACCGTAGCTCCGTTTGAGTTGTTCTATATATTGAAATCGACTAGAATTACGTGTAGAATATCATGGTATGCTTTATTATGCTGTTAAACAAATAGAAAATATGTTTAGATCAGATCTGGACCAAATTCATAATTACCATATGGGGTCATGTCGGAAATGCTATAAGTTGTTTCCGACCTCATTTAAGATGTCTAGATAGATAGTTTGCTTGTGCTTCACCTCTTGCCATGTTTAACAACATTTAATATTGTCGTGTACCTAACGAGAGTGAACTAAATATTTCGAATGTGGAGTTTCGTTAATATGTAACTCGTTGCATATTGAGCTTCACTTTAATGTGTAGAATTTAATTGTTGTGAATTGACGTGCATTGCATATTTAACCGGACATGCATCATATCATTTGTGCATCGTGTTTTGCATATGTTGTGGTGTATCTTGTGTTGATTGTTGTTTCGGATTGCTTCTTCTCGATAGAGTTCTGAAAGCGTTCGGAGTGTGAGGATTCGCTCGACTACTTTGGTTCGTCTTCTTCATGGGCTCGATCTTCTTCCGAGCGGGATCTCAGGCAAGATGACACATTTCCCTGGATACCATTACTATCATTGCCATGCTAGTTGTCTCGTCTTTTATCGTTATGTCTCGCTACCTACCACTGGTTTGATAAGCCTCCCAACATTGCCATGATAAGCCTCTAACCTCTCCACAACCCAGCAAACATTGTTTGGCTATGTTACTGCTTGCTCAGCCCTTCGTATAGCATTGCTAATTGCAGGTGCTATTGCTTCCATGTGTCAGCATGGGCCTTCCTTTTTTTATATCACAATATTGCTGCTATTTAACTTAATGCACATATACACTTGGTAAAGGGTGGAAGGCTTGGCCTTTTGCTTGGTGTTTTGTTCCACTCTTGCCGCCCCTAGTTACTTGTGAACCGGTGTTATGTTCCATAAATGAGCGCTCCTAACATGCTCGGGGTTGTTATGGGGACCCCCTTGATTTTCGGGTTAGATTAAAACTTGTCTGGCAAGGCCCAACATTGGTACTACATTTGCCTATAATTAATGAACTCACATAGGGGATATTTTTTCGGACCCCGTGGATAATTTAATCAACCCCCGGGCCAGTGCTCCACATGAGTGTTGGTCCAAACCAGAGCAGCTTATTAATGCTACCCGGGGCAACTCGGTGTTTGGCGTGGTAGCCATCGCTCATCCGGTTGTGCCTTGAGAACGAGATACGCGGCTCCTATCGGGATCGTCGACACGTCGGGAGGCCTTGCTGGATTTGTTTTACCTTTCTCGAGCGTCTCGAGTGAGGAACTCTGATTCTCTTCGGGATAACTCGAGGTGTTGGATTTCCTTTGGAATTGCCTAGGATGATCACGAGATCCGTGGTTGAGGTTATTCCCACTACGTGTGGTTAATTTGTGATGGACGAGTTGGAGCACCCCTGCAGGGTTAAATCTTTTCGAGAAGCCGTGCCCACGGTTATGTGGCAAACTTGGATACTTTGTTTAACACCCGATCATAGCAAACTTGAAGTAAACTCTAATAAAATACACCAACCGTGTGAGTAACCGTGACTGTCTCTTCTCGTGAGTCCTTATCTGGAAGAGAACACGGTGGGGTTATGTTTGACATAAGTAGGTGATCAGGATCAGTTAGTGATCATAGCTAGTTCTCGTTCGTTATGCGTAGACCACCATACTTTAATTTCTGTACTCGTAAGTTAGCCACTCAAATAAATGCTTAGTCGCTTGCTGCAGCCTCACCACTTAACCATACCTTACCTATTAAGCTTTAATAGTCTTGATACCCTTGGAAATGAGATTGCTGAGTCCCTGTGGCTCACAGATTACTACAACAACAGTTGCAGGTACAGGTAATGTGATGATTTGATGTGAGCGCGTTGCTTGATTTGATTTGGAGTTCTTCTTCTTCTTCTTCATCAATCTTGGATGGGTTCCAGGCGGCAGCCTGGGATAGCAAGGGTGGATGTCATTTTATTGTTTGATTTCGTCCGTAGTCGGACCCTGTTTTTATGTATGATGTTTGAGATGTTATTGTATTGCTGCGACTCTGATGTAGCTTGTGGCGAGTGTAAGCCAATTCCATATACTCATCTCTTCTGTACATGTACTTGTAATGATATTCCATTCTTGCGAACGCATCGAGATGCGCTTCTATCCCTGTTGAGGCCCTCGTGCCCAAATAAGGATAGGATCGCATCTTGGGCGTGACAATGACCTTTTGAGTAATCAGAAGGAAGTTGTGGCAAAAGAAGGTGTGGGGTTTACACCCAAAAACAACAACAAGAAGAAGGTGAACACCAAGGAAGTTCCACCACTCAAGAAAACCTTCGTAAGAGCAGGAGAAGGTCCTCATGAGAAGAAGAAATACAAAGCTATAGTTTGGAATGCCAAGAAGGATAAGAACACCTAGCCCAACAAGACCGACGACTTTAACCCCTCTTACGTTTTGTGCCGTGCTAGTGATGGGCATGTTTATGCCAAATATGTTGGCTCTTCTTATGAGTACATTGAATGGTGTATTTGGGTTCCTAAGACCCTTGTTGCTAACATGAAAGGACCCAATAAAGAATGGGTACCTAAAACCAAACATTGATCTCTTGTAGGGGTTTGCTTCCGAAGGAACGTCATGGTTGCTCGATAGTGGAGCGACAAATCATATGACCGGAACCAAGGACTTGATGGTGGACGTTCATCCTGACACATCTGTGGCCACCCAAGTCTCATTTGGTGATGATGCAATTTCAAAGGTATTGGTTCTTGGCAAGGTGATAATCTCTCTGGAACTCTCCATAGAGAATGTTATGCTTGTTGAGACCCTTGCATACAATTTACTTTCTATTCATCAACTCGCAACCATGGGTTTTAGTACCTTATTTGGTATTGACTATGTGACCCTTTTGTGGAGCAAGACTCTTAAAGTAGCTTCTATTGGGCATGTCGAGAACTGTCTCTATGTGGTGAACTTCTCGGAGCAACCCATTAAGACCGCGACTTGATTAATGGCTAAAGTTGATGTGGGATGGCTCTGGCATCGCCGGCTAGCCCATGTCAATATGAGATCTTTGCAAAGCCTCCTCAAAGGGGATCACATTCTTGGACTAACAAACGTGAGTTTTGCCAAAGATCGTGCTTGCAGTGCTTGTATCGAAGGAAATCTACATGAAAAGGGTCATCGTCCAACCACGAGAATCTACTCAAAGAGGACCTTAGAGCTCCTTCACATGGATCTCTTTGGACCTCCATCTTTTGACAGTCTTGGGGGAAGAAAATATTGCTTGGTGGTTGTGTATGATTACTCAAGATATACTTGGGTATATTTCTTCAAAAAGAAGAGTGAGACCCAATAGACCATCATCGACTTTGCAAATGAAGTCCAACGTCAACATGAGGCCAAGATTTTGATGATTAGAAGTGATAACAGCACTGAGTTCAAGAATTACACCCTAAATGAGTTTCTCAGTGATGAAGGGATAAAGCACCAATATTCCAACCTTACACCCCTCAACAAAACGGTGTTGTAGAGAGGAAGAACCGGGCATTGATTAATGCGGCAAGAACCATGATGGCGGAGTTTAAATCTCTGTACAACTTTTGGGCCGAAGCCATCAACACAGTGTGTCATGCATCAAATCGGCTCTATCTCCGCAAAGGCTTGAACAAAACTCCTTATGAGATTCTTACCAGAAACAAGCCCAACCTCAAATACTTCCCGGTGTTCGGTTGTAAGTGTTTCATTCTCAAGAAAGGTGCTCGTTTGGCTAAATTTGAATCTAGATCCCATGAGGGCATATTTGTTGGTTATGCTGCAAACTCTCATGCTTATCGTGTCCTCAACAAGTCCACAGGACTCATTGAGGAGACGAGTAATGTAGAGTTTGATGAAAATAATGGCTCCCAAGTGGAGCAAAGTGGTCTTTGTGATGTAGGTGATGAAATTCCTCCCCAAGCCATAAGAAGAATGGGTGTGGGATACTTCCTACCCGTTGAGGAACCCCTTGTGGCCGAAGGAGAAGGACAATGTTCCACTCAAGTGGAACCATCACCGACACAAGACCCACACGCTTTCGAAGAACAAAATGAAGCTCCTTCATCACATGGACAAGATCAAGGGCAAGATCAATCTCTTGATGATGGTGTTTCACCAAGTGATGCCCAAGATCAAGGTCCCGTCTCCGAGCTTGTTCAAGATCAAGATCTTCTTCAAGAACAAGAGCAAGCTCACAAAGGTGCTCAAGATCATCAAGATGATGACTCTCAGAATGTTGTCCGTAAACCTTCCATGGAGGAAATATTAGAGAGACGAGCTGCCAAGAATGCTGCCAAGCTCAAAGTTAAACAACATCTATTGGAGAACGTTTACGGCGACTTGCAAAAGGGGTAACCACTCGTAAAAAATTAACGAACTTTTGTGAACATCACAAGTTTGTTTCTTGCATTGAACCCCTGAAGGTTCAAGATGCGCTCGAGGATATGGACTGGGTTGAAGCTATGCACGATGAAATCAACAACTTCGAGTGCAACCAAGTGTGGCGATTTGTGCCACGACCTAAGGAGAACCGCAATGTTATTGGAACTAAATGGATCTTCAAAAACAAGCAAGATGTGCACGGTATCGTCATTCGCAACAAGGCAAGATTGGTGGCACAAGGATACTCCCAAGTCGAGGGTATCGACTACGGTGAAACTTTTGCTCCTGTTGCTTGCCTTGAATCTATTCGCATGTTGCTTGCATATGCCTCTCATCATAACTTTAAATTATATCAAATGGATGTCAAGAATGCTTTTCTTAATGGTCCTCTTAAGGAGTTGGTATATGTCAAGCAACCCCCGGGGTTCGAGGATCCCAAGTTCCCCAATCATGTATACGTTCTCGATAAGGCTCTTTATGGCCTTAAGCAAGCCGCACACGCGTGGTATGAGCACCTTACCGAGATGTTGCAAGACCGTGGGTTTGAAATTGGGAAAATTGATCCCACTCTTTTTACAAAGAGGGTCAACGGAACTTGTTCATATGCAACTATATGTTGATGATATTTTTGTTCTCCTAACAAAGTTTTCAATGAAGAATTTGCCACTTTGATAACAAACAAGTTTGAGATATCTATGGTGGGAGAGTTGAAGTTCTTCCTTGGCTTCGAAGTCAAGCAACAAAGTCAAGGCACCTTCATCAATCAAGCTAAATACACTCAAGACATGCTCAAGAGGTTCAAGATGGATGAGCTCAATGCTCCCAAGGCCAACACTCCCATGCCTCTCAAATGCCATCTTGACAGCGATCCCAATGGTAAAGGGGTGGATCAAAAGGTATATCGCTCCATGATTGGATCCTTGCTTTACCTTTGTGCATCTAGACCGGATATCATGTTAAGTGTGGGTATTTGTGCATGATTTCAATCCACACCTAAGGAGAGTCACCATGTGGCTGTCAAGCGAATCTTTCGATATTTGGCTCATACCCCAAACTTTGGCTTATGGTATCCCAAGGGGGCTTCGTTTGATCTCGTTGGATATACCGACTCGGATTGGGCGGGAGACCGCGTGGATAGAAAGTCCACTTCCGGAGGCTGCCAATTTCTTGGTCGGTCTTTGGTAAGTTGGTCTTCAAAGAAACAAAATTTTGTTTCTATCTTGTCCATCGAGGCCGAGTATGTAGCTGCTTCTAGTTGCTGTGCACAGATTCTTTCGATCAGGCAAACTTTAAAGGATTATGGTGTCACTTGTGACAAAGTGCCTCTTTACTGTGATAATGAAAGTGCCATTATGATCTCCAACAACCCAGTTCAACATTGCAAGACGAAGCATATTGATATTCGTCATCACTTTCTTCGGGAACACGTCAAGTGAGGAGACATCAATCTTATCCATCTGAGCACTAACGAACAACTTGCTCGTATATTTATGAAGCCATTAGATGAAGCAAGATTTCGCGAGTTAAGGCATGAGCTAAATATCATTGATTCGAGCAATGTTGATTGACTTAGTGCACACCTCACCACACTCATCACTATGTCTTGTCTAGGTGTAGGCATGGATTTAGGGGGAGTCTAGTTCTCTCAATGAACTATCCCTCCTCTTATTATGCATAAACTAATCAAAGTCTTTCACATTTGCCAGTTTTTATGGTTATTGTGCTTCAAAAGACGAGTCTTGGTCATGGGCCCAAGGATAATTCTTTGCGGTGCCATACCATTTGACTCAAACATAGGTGGCTCTAGGGCCACCGCCCTCTCTTCATTCGAAGTAGAGGCTCACTGTTTGGTCCTATTTTTTTTATTCTTCTCCACCATTGGACCATGCTGTTGTTTTGACTTGCATCTTTGTTTTATCTTGTCGCTCCTTCTTGTGAAAGAAAAAAACTTTCTTTCTCTTCTTCTCATTTCTCTCTGAAAACCTGCACTTTGTGGGCAGCACGGTACTACCGTGGCGATTCATGGTACTATCGCTGGAGTTTGCACATGTGCGCTCCCAGCACGGTACTACCACCCCAAAAGCGGAAGTAAAAAAATTACTTCCGCTCCCGGAGCGGCACTACCACTTATCGCACAGAAGTAAAAACTTACTTCCGCTCGTTGAGCGGTACTACTGCGATGACCGCGGTACTACCGTGTCATCGAGTGGGCATGGGTGTTAAGAGCCGACAGGGGTTTTTTAATCTCCCCCATACCACATTATCTCTTCCCCTCACCTTTCTCTCTCTCTCCTCCTCACAACCGGCGCCGAAGCACCTCGCCAGATCTCTGTCTCCAGCCACCCTCCTCTCATTTCCTCCGGTGGGATCGTTCCCCACCTCATCCTCTTGCTATGGACCTCGGTATTTCCCCGAACTCTTCTCGTTTTGCTTCTCTATTTTTGAATCTAGGTTTAGGGGAAATATGAGATGGTCTAGTATTCTTTGATCCAATCTGTGCACGAGGAGATGGTTTGAGTGTGTAGTGCAGTAGATGTGTGTATTGATAGGATACAATGGGATAACTTTCAATCTACGGTAGTACCGATTTGATTTTTTGATCTGTGTTCATGCGAAATCCGCCCCTTGCAGTACTACCGCTCATCGGGCGGAAGTAAAATTTTACTTCTGCTCCTACCACGGTACTACCGCATCCGGACCGATAGTAATTTTTTTACTTCTGCTTGCTGGGCGGGAGTAAAATTTTACTTCCGCTCCAGCCACGGTACTACTGCTCCCAGCGGTACTATAGCATCCGGAGCGGTAGTATTTTTTTACTTCCGCTCGCTGGGCGGCAGTAAAATTTTACTTCCACTCCATCCACGGTACTACGAGCGGTAGTACATTTTTACTTCCGCATGAACCACCGGTACTATCGCTCGATCCGAAGCTACCTTGTTTTGTCCTGTTCATTCTCACCTCTACATGGTTTTCATGTCCGCTTTCGTATTTGCCTTACCTTTTTCGTTTGTCCCTTGTGTTTGCGTTGTGTGACATAGGTGGTGGCTCTAGTTCCGGTTCTGTTCTAAGACGCTCCAATCCCTCTCGTGACACTAGCTCCAATCGTCTTTGCAATCTAGATGCTCCTGAGGGATCTAATGCACTGCCATGCCATTTCAAGAGGACCACATCCAAGCTCAAGGAGCCAGTTGACAACTATGAGGACATGCCTCAAGCTAAGTTTTTGTCTTGATGGTTGATCGACCCCTATGTCAAACCAAGGGGAGTTTCCAAGGCCAATGAGTTGTTTTGGACCAAGCAGCAGTTTCTCATCCACATTGATGTGATCAAGGGCAAGAAGAATCTATATGTTCCTGTCCAATACATTGATATGGCTCATATGAGGAAGCACCCGACATACGTTGGTGAGGCTCTGAGCTTGGTGGAGCAGTTTGCTATCAAGGACATCATCTCGTTCCACCTTGACTTTGATCCCGAGATAGTGGGTCAGTTCTTTGCCTCTGTCCACTTCCACACTGATGAGCAGCGGACCATGACTTGGATGACCAATGGAGAGAGGCTGTCTACCACCTGGAAGGACTTCATGGATCTGTTGCATGTTCCTGATTCAGGGCTTGATGTGCCACTTGGACTGCGCCCTCACGACAACCCCCACCCAGCACGTAAGGAGCAGCTCGTGGCATACTACATTCTGAAGACTTTACCCTCTGGTGAGCAAGTTTGTGTGCTTAACCCATTTCTTGATGTCATGCCTCAGATCTTCCGCAACACTCTGTTTCCTCACATGGGAGACAAGGACAAGGTGCACTCCTATCTGGTGGATATGTTGCTACTATGTGAGAAAGGAAGAGCTGAAGAACTTGATGTGATAGCCTGGCTTATTAAGGATGATAGACTACTCATATCAATAAGGAATTCCTTCTTTTTCGGGAGCCCATTCGAACAGAACTCCCAGGTTAAGCGTGCTTGGCTTGGAGTAGTTCTAGGATGGGTGACCAACCGGGAAGTTGGTCCCGTGCGCATGAGTGAGGACAAAGTGCGCAGAAAAGACTAGTATTGATTTGTGAGGCCAGTCTAGATCTCGCCAGGAATAACGACCACCGGCAGGTGTGTCCGGGGCGTGACAAGTTGGTATCAGAGCCGACCCTCGCGGTTACACGAATGTTTGTCGACAGGTGCGCGGTCATGTTGTTCATGAAGTTTGTGACCCGTCATGGCACACGGAATGACACATGTATCGGACTGGAAGCACAGACGTTTGTGCCAAGAGGGCACGTTCCTGTGACCCGACAAGGACGTCGGTTCCTCTGAGTGGTGGGGTATGTGATAGCCTGGCTTATTAAGGATGATAGACTACTCATATCAATAAGGAATTCCTTCTTTTCCGGGAGCCCATTCGAACAGAACTCCCAGGTTAAGCATGCTTGGCTTGGATTAGTTCTAGGATGGGTGATCGACCGGGAAGTTGGTCCCCATTTATGACCGACCAGGAGTGACACTTGACCCCCTTGATGTGTCTCACATTATGTGGACTGAGCTTCGCACTGTTGTGTTTCATCGTAAGGTCCCCATTTATGGGCCCTACTTGTTCCTCCTGATTCGTACTACTTGGGAGAAGACCCTTCCCGATGAGGACTTGCAGGAGCACTTGTTTCTTCATGAGCCCATTCGTGTGCGTATGAAGGACAAGTGGGCCAACACCACCACTAAGCCATCTCCTGCTTGCATGGCGGTTAATGAGGATGAGATCGAAGAGGAGGAAGATGACAGTTCTGAGTCGTATGTGCCCCCGTCTTCTGAGCCATCTTGGGCCAAGAAGCTCTCTCTCAAGATGAAGATCTTATTCTGCATGCAGGCCAAGGGACAATATCAGGCTCACGTTGCTCAAAAGGAGAGTCGCCAGCGTGATAAGCGGATTCTAAGGAAGCTTGGTGAGGCCATCTCGAGTGGGTCTGAGAAGGACATCATTCTTGACGCTACTTGGATGGCGAGGCAATAGTTCCAGTGGGCTGATTCAGATGCGGAGTCCATCCCAGACGCATGAGAGGAGGAGCCAGATGACTGATCTTTCTGCATGGGAGCTACCACCTATGTGTTAGGTGTCATCTCTGCCTTTTTGGCGTCTCAATGCCAAAGGGGGAGAGAGTGTAGGATTTGCGAGTATTTGCATTGTGTTTTTGTCGTCTCTTTGCTTCGTTGAACTTTGGTTTATGTCGTTTGTGTGTGAGACTAGGAGACTTCCTCTATCATATGGTGTGAGACATATGCTATCACTTCTACCTTATTATTGTCCAGTATGATTCGTAGCTTGTGAGTCTGTCTCATATCTTCATGCTCACATGCTATGCCTTGTTTCCATACTTAGTTTTGTTCATTCTGTTACAAGGATTGCATTGTTTATAAAATATAGGGGGAGTGTTGATCCTAGTGTGTGTGCCTTGCAGTCCAAAGCATATCTAGAGAATGCACACATCTAGGGGAGCTCGTCTATATTTCGTAGATCTTGGGTTTGCATATGCTCATTTTATATCTTTATGTGCAAATCCTGTATTGTCATCAATCCACCAAAAAGGGGGATATTGTAAGGGCATATTTCTCCTTAGGTGGTTTTGGTGATTGATGACAATGCCTTTGCGGACTAATCGTGTGCATTGAGCATTTCAGATATCTCATGTCTAGGCACAAGACGATTCAGTGCCCCTCGGAGCCTATCGAAGACGGTTGTTCTCTATGTTTCCTTTCGGTGGATTTGAGTCATAGGAAAGCTGTACTATGAAGAGGGGGTTCGCTTCGGAAAGGTTTGGATGGAATCAACACGTACACATCTATTCCTTTGCACCATCTTTCCTTCGCTTCAATGGAGCTCCAACTCGTTTTTCATTCCTGTACAAAGTGAAAGCCTGCGGGGTGTTTGCTTTTTGTGGCCAACGATAGTACCGCTCAAGGGAGAGGTAGTACCGCAGGTGCCAGCGGTAGTACCGCTCGGTGGAGCGGGTACCACTGTCTCCTGCCCTAGAACTTATGCCTGCGGTAGTAGGCGCGGATGTAATTTTTTTACATCCGCCCTCTTATGGTAGTACCGTGATTCACGTCCGGTACTACCGTGCCGGACTTTTTCGCAGTTTCGCCTTCTGCGGAGGTAGGCACGGAAGTAATTTTTTACTTCCGTGCATCTCCAATGCCAGCCTCTGCCGACCATGCGGTAGTACCGCTCCGGCGGTTCTACCGCTTGTTTCCTAGTGCAATCGGCCAGAGCCTGTTACTTCCGTGCGTGCGGTAGTACCTCATGTGGCAGCGGTAGTACCGCAAGCCCTTGCGGTAGTACCGTGGGTTTTGTGGTAGTACCGTGACGCGCGGGGCTGAGGGTGGGGATAATGGTTGGATCTTGTCCCCCACTATAAAAGGGAGGTCTTCTTCCCCAAGAAGTTTACCTCTTCCTTCCCAAACTCCATTGTTGCTCAAAGCTCCATTTTAGCCCGATCTCTCTCCCTAGCTAATCAAACTTGTTGATTTTCTAGGGATTGGTCGAGAAGGCCTCGATCTACACTTCTACCAAGAGAAATCTGATTCCCCTCACTAATCCCTTGCGGATCTTGTTACTCTTGGGTGTTTGAGCACCCTAGACGGTTGAGGTCACCTCGGAGCCACATTCCATTGCAGTGAAGCTTCGTGGTGTCATTGGGAGCCTTCAATTTAGTTGTGGAGATTGCCCCAACCTTGTTTGTAAAGGTTCGATCGCCGCCTTCAAGGGCACCAATAGTGGAATCACGACATCTCGCATTGTGTGAGGGCGTGAGGAGAATACGGTGGCCCTAGTGGCTTCTTGGGGAGCATTGTGCCTCCACACCGCTCCAACGGAGACGTACTTCCTCACAAGTGAAGGAACTTTGGTAACACATCCTTGTCTCCACCGGCTCCACTTTTGGTTATCTCGTACCTTTACTACTTGCAAGCTATTATTGTGTTGTATCACTTGCTTGCTTGTGTACTTGTTGTGTTTAGCATCATATAAGTTATTCATCTAGTTGCACATCTCGCAACTTATTTGATGCTAATCTTAAATTGTTATGGAAAAGTTAAAAAGTGTTAGTTGCCTATTGACCCTCCCCTCTAGTGAACCATATCGATCCTTTCACTAGTGCCGAGGCCGAGTACCATGCAGTTGCTTCAGCCGTTGCAGAGTCATGTTGGGTTTGTCAGTTACTACAGGAGCTTCACAAGCCCATCTCGAGTGCTACTATTGTATATTGCGATAATGTAAGCGCGGTCTGCTTATCTGCTAACTCGATACAACATCGTCACACGAAGCATATCGAGTTGGACATTCATTTCGTATGGGAGAAGGTGGCTCTCGGCGCTTTTCGTGTTCTTCATGTTCCCTCGGCCTTCCAATTTGCGGATATCTTCACCAAGGGTTTACCAACAACACTCTTCAGAGATTTTTGTTCCAGTCTTCAGGTCACTCCCATTCCCGTTTCAGACTGCAGGGCGTGTTAGAGACCAATGCTATGACGTCTCCTAGAGCTAGCCGACTTGGTGTCCAAGTCAGATTGCCTCCATGTAGATAGTTCCCTTGATTGGGAATCCTTGTACTTGTAATGATCTTTTCTATATATATACAAGTGGTACGCCGAGGAAAGGCTATCAAGCTGCCCGGTATTTCTTAACTTACAGACAAGAATTGGTGGACCAATATGTCGAAACCCAACACCGACAATTGGAAGGATATGGCCTCCCTTACTATGCCCCTCACTTGAGTCATTTAGAGTGAGAGCAATGAAAGGATCTTGAGGAATACATATATGTATCTGTTCTACGTCCTTCATCATATTCAAGATGAGGCCAAGTTTTGGGACGCTGCGGGCTAGGCATTTGAGTACTACACGTGCCGCGAGATTAATGTGCAATCATAATATTTTTCTTCTGATGTGTTCCCTTGTTCATCTTGATGTACTATAAACTCCTTAATTAATAAATGAGGCAAGCCTTTTGCCTATATATTTTTAAGGGCAGTATTGGGCGCTAGCATGCTGACCGGAAGTTTTGGCCGGTCAGGCCCTAGCTGTTCGATCTGACATCAATCAGTTGTCTGATCTGGCTCTTTGCCCCCTTCTTGCTTCCTCTTCTATCTCCCATCGTATCTCACAAGAAAACTCCCATCCCCTGCTCCACGTGCCTTCGCCTCCTTGTGCAGCTCCGCAAGGGCAAACGACCGCCGGTAGTCACGGCCACTCGCACTCTGACGCCTTGCAGCCTTCTGCTGCTCGCCGAAGAACATTTCGTGCTCATCAATTTCGCTTCTAGCTCCGCCCCAGATTGGTTGCAACTCCACCGAGATCGGTTGCAACTCTCGATGTGATGCTCCATTGATGCAACACCACCATGCACTGCCGCGGCTGCCACTCGTCGTCAACACTCGCTGCATAGGATTATGGACTACCACTGGAAACAACATTGAATGGATGTAGCAAAAAACATCACCAGTAGTAGCAAAACAAAACTACGGTTACAGCAAAAAAGTCACCACCGTCGCGGGGTTGCAGCTCCGCCACGAAGCATGTAGAAAAATCCTTCGCCGGTGGTAGCAAAATCAGACGACTGTTGTAGCTTTCGTCGGTAATGGTTGCAGCATCCACTAGGGATGACATAGACGGCTGGAGCAAGGAGAGAGAGGGAATGGCAGAAATGATGGAGAAGAAAAGGAGCGATGGCAGCAGAGAGATGAGGAAGAAGAAAGGAATGGTCGAGGGGACAACTCGTGAAGGGATAAGTCTGCATAGATCCACCCACCAGATGCATCATGTGGTAGCGCATGCGACGTGGGGGCATAGAAAAAAGTTTGATCTATTGTACGCTCTGCACGCAACCGGCCGAAGTTTCGACCGACGCGCCGGATACAAGCGTTTCCTTTTTTTTAAAGGTGGGAGCACTCGGCACTCTCTTTTGCTTGAAAGCCTTTGCCTGCGCTCTAAAACGTAAACCAGGAACCCGTTTTTTGGACAGAGAAGACGTATACCAGCCCGACCCAGCCGCCTGCTTCGACTTGGAGTTCGACCCGCTCTGCAAGAAAGAAACGGAACACGCACAGAAGGGGAACAGAGGCAGGCGCACCACACCACCAAGCCAAACCACCAGACCGATCCGGCGCCTTCCTCCGACGAGGCGAGCGGAGCCAACCCAGATCGAATCCCCGCCGCCTTCCCGAATCCATGGACGGATCCCACTCCCACGCGGCCGGAGCCGGCGAGGGGACGCAGAGGACGCTGTAAGCAACCCCCCCCCCCCCCCCCCCCCCCCCCGATTCCTCCGATCTGGAATGCCATGTGCTCCGCGAAATTTCTTATGCAGTTGATTATAGCATGGATGGATGGATTCTCCGGCGTTGATCTACATGCCTCTGGCTTAGCCTCCCTCAGCTCATGACTGACCCAACCCAACCCACCAGTTATAGCGCCTTGGGCGTATGTTTGTTTGTGGACTACTTACCTATCCGATTTTTTTTTTGACTTCCATGGCAGAATGAATGATTTTATGGTGTTAATATAGAAGCCTCTCGTCTGTCTTAGCTTATAATTAGCCAGCCCAGCAGATATAATGCCTTTTGTAGTTTGTCGAAGAAGATGGTTCTAACAATCCTGTCCATGCTATTGTTTCCCCCCCCCCCCCCCCCCCCCCAAAATACTGCTACTTCCTTCACTGCCCAGGCTTTTCCTCTAGCTAGTGTGCAACTGCAAGCCACACGTGTGCATTCGGGTTATCGTGGTGCTATTGTGTCTTTCAGTAATTTTAATGCCTTTTGTAATTTGTCCAAGAAGATGCTTGTAGCAATCTTGTGCGTGTTATTAGTTTTTCCAAAATACCTTCAGTGCCCAGGCTTTCCAAAGAACTAGCCATGGACAGGGGTGCGTGGAAGCTTGCTATCCATGTGCCAGAACCATGAGTTGGTCGCGGGATCTTATGGGTTTCACCTCTAGCCTACCCCAACTTGTTTGGGACTAAAGGCTTTGTTGTTGTTGTTGTTGTACCTTCAGTGCCCAGGCTTTCCTCTAATGTGCAACTGCAACTTCTTTCATGGTGCTGTTGTTTCTTTCAGTAGATTTATTTGTATACGCACATGGTTAAACTCGCGACGCTGTATGTATTGCATCAACAGGAACCCCTATGTGACTGGTAACTCGGTCATTGCAATGAAATACAAGGATGGTGTGATCATGGCATGTGACACCGGAGGTTAGTTAGTCGTCACTTCCTCTGAACAGGCAAATATAGTTGTTCCTGTGATATGTGACTCGTTATCTGATTTCTTGTGCAGCCTCCTACGGGTCAACTCTGCGATACAAGAGCGTGGAGCGTATCAAGGAGGTCGGTAAGCATAGTCTTATTGGAGGGAGTGGGGAGTTCAGTGATTTCCAGGAGATTTTGCGCTATCTGGATGAATTGACGTAGGTTACCTTATCGAATGGCTTTTGCTCATGTGTGTTGTTTCTCTCTGCTGTGTGACATCCATGTAACATCCTCATCTACGTTCCTTTTCAGTCTGAATGATCATATGTGGGATGATGGGAACTCATTGGGCCCCAAGGAAATCCATGCATACCTGACAAGAGTGATGTACAACCGGCGCAATAAGTTTGACCCCCTGTGGAACTCGCTGGTGCTTGGTGGAGTGAAAAAGGGCCCAAAGGGCGATGAGAAGTATCTTGGCATGGTATATTATTTATTAAAATGAATAGTATTGTTCTTTCTTCTGCTACTGGTTTGTCAGGATCTTATGTTGTGTCTAATTCCTGGTATTTCAGGTAAACATGATTGGTACACACTTTGAGGAGAACCACATTGCCACAGGATTTGGGAACCATATGGCAATCCCAATACTTCGTGGTGAATGGCGTGAGGACATGACTTTTGAAGAAGCTGTTAAGCTGATTGAGAAGTGCCTGCTGGTCCTGCTGTACCGTGACCGGTCATCCATCAACAAATTCCAGGTTAGAACTTGTCATTCTTAGTGAGCTCACTTAGCTCACAAGCAGCTAGAAGAACACTAGGCGGATTTCTTCAGTCTGTAGCTGCTGAGTTGTTATAACATTTATGCTTTGGACGACAGATTGCCAAGATCACGACTGAGGGATCGACCATCTACCTGCCGTATGCCCTCAAGACCAACTGGGGCTTTGCCGCCTTTGAGAACCCGTCCAAGGGTGCTGTAGGAACATGGTAGTGACCTATGCTGCGGCCATGAGATAGGAAATGAAGCATATTCTCCGCTGCTGGAACAGTTTCAGCCCTTGTGTGGCCGTTTCATCTGAACATGACTGGAACTTGAAATTTGCTCTGTATGACATGTTATAATCTCATTTCAAGTCTTGTGAACGTTAAGGTGGATCATGTATGATGATGCGTTTACTCTGCGTTAATCCTTAGTGCCAGCAGAGGCCTGAGGGTGTCTGCTCCGAGTTTGTGCTCGCTTGCACATGTTATGGTTGCCCCTTTCTTAGTCGAAAAAATGTTCATTTTTTTCTTCAAAATAATTTGTTCACTTCTTGGTTCTTTTGTGAAAATACATCTTGCCCCTAACGAGAGTTTTAATGATGTTACTTACACTGTTTTGAGTGATTACATGGGCTATATTCTATTCGAAATGAACGTAAAGTTGGTCAGTGACCCCCTAAGCAAAAAGGCTAAAAGATGGAACGTCAATTTTCAACCGGTAATTTCTTGCTTTTATGTCGTAGTTTTGGTGTACTGTAAACAGGGGATACACCATGGTGTGGGAATCATCAACAAACAAAAATAAGCCAAAACACCCACAACATATGAACAGAGAGTTACAAAATCTGGTGGTCCTCTCTCGTGAGCCTCAGACATGTCCGTGACCCTCTGGCCTTTGAGCAAACCTTCTGTTTACGCTCCACTTTGACGCTAGCTGCGTCAAATTGGAGACGAAACAAAAAGGTAGTGAGCTGATTTTTCGGTGATTTACTGTTGTAGTTTTTTTTATTTCAACCTGGCTGGTGGCTCTGCTGCGGGCGTGGAGGTAGGGCTGCAGTAGTTCGGTGGTGGCCTGGGCGTGGTCGGAGGCGAGGTGGCCTCGTGCGCGGAGCCGAGGTAAGACGGGCTCGCCAGAATGGCTGCTAGGTGGCCGGAGTTGTCGGCTGCCATGTGGGCGACGTGGACAGGCCGTCGGGCAGGAGTTTGACATGGTCCTCCTGCCTAGGTCCGTTGCTCCTTGTGCATGGTTGGGTCGTTTCTGGCTAGACCAAAGTGGGTGTTTGCGGTCCGGTTGAAGAGGCGCTATCACGTTATAGCGTCGGAGGAGGTATGTGGTAGTGGCGGTCGGGGCATCGATGTGCTGACGGTTGGATCGGTGCCTCAAGTAGCGGGCGGCGTTGTCTGAGCTGGTGGCTCAACAATGGCCACCGGCAGTCTAAGAGTCACGTCCCCACCGATTGACTTGGATTGGTGGGGATTACAAGAGTGGGCGCCTCGACGATGGGGCGCTGACCCTGGCTCGGTGGCTGATGTCGGGCTTTTCCCGTCGCAGTTTGTGCACTGTGAAGAGGGCGGTGGATGATATCTCGTGGATTGGATGCCAGGGCGGTGGTCCTGGAAAGTGGTCCGTCTGGTTGGCTCCCCGGCGGGCACAATGGCGCGGCGGTGGCTATACCTCTTGGTCGTGTGGGCGGCAAGAGGTGCAGCGGCGGGTGGCTCGGGCGAGCCATTTGTCTTTGACAGTGGCGGCGCCCCGATCTAGAGCTGGGGACTTGGACTCGTCGTACCTCTGTGAAGACCTCATGGTGGCACGGGGGAGCCTCCAAGCGAAAGCTTGTTCTTTGTCGTCGACGACGACGACGCTCACGGGCGTCGTTATCTTCTTGAAGACGTCGTCATGGTGCTCCTCTTCGTGTCTGGGTTTTGCGTGAAAACCCATGTCTGTATGGACTTGACAGTGGCAACGCCTGGTGCCGTTCCCCTCCTGAGGGCGTTGTCGTGGAGCTTATGTGTTCTAGGGCGTTGTGTGGTGGTGTTCTCGGGTCTTCCTGTGTTATCTTTCTTGTCATGTAGTCTCTTGGGGTCTGTGACGGGGTTATTACCCCTAGGTAGGCCAAAACAACAGGGTCTTCCTCCTTTCGCTTCGAAGAATAACTACGCGGCCAGCTGGCTGTGGCCGGCTGAAGGACGTCCGGCACAAGCCGGTGCCGGCTAGCGCCCCGGACGGTTGGTCGGGGACCCGGCTGGCCCCTTGGCCGGCTGGGCGTCGCCGGCTACCTCTGGGCCGGCTCTTCCGTTGACGTTGGGATGAACATGCGACGTCCCGTCCCACTGCACACGGGTACGACGACGCGACGCGATCGGCACGACGGGTGGCCCTGTGGCTACAGTGGCCGCTGACGAACTGCAGAGCGTGGCTACAGTCCAACCGTCCCGGCCGCTGACCTCGGCGAGCGCGACCGGGCGTGGGAACAGTGCTGGCACGCCCTCGCCACTTGATTACTTACCCCGACGTGGCTACAACGCAGCCGGCCGTACCGGAGACTTCGGCCGGCTGGCGCTAGACGATGCCTCCCGGGCGGCCCGTGCCGCGGTAGGTGGGCGAGGGCCAATCGCAGAGCCGGTTGGCGGGCCCCAGCAGGAGATGGGACCGCTCGGCCGGCGGACCCCGCCAACGACGAGACGGCACGAATAGCGGGACCCTCTGGCCAGTCGGAGAGACTGCCAGCCGGGTCCCCCCACCTTTGTACTTAGAGCATATTATAAGAGCCGGGGGGTTGGCCTATAAAACCCCCCGAGCCCCCCATGCACCGGGGACGGACGATCGACCCCTCTCGCACACACACTCAACCCCTACTAGCAGTGGAGGAGGAGGAGCCGACTGCCCCTTCCTCCTCCTCTAGACACAGCTCTAGGAGCACCATTGTATCTATACCCATCCATCCAACTAAACCAAGCAGGACTAGGGGTATTACCTCCCCCGGAGGGCCCTGAACCTGAGTACATCCTGTGTCATCACCGCTTGTGCCCAATCTCGCACCCGGAGATCGTCGGCGTCCTTCGGCCCCAACCACCTACGATAAGCCACCCTATGGCATCTGTCGTGAGAAAACGACGACAGTCTATATCCCCAATTTTCCTTAGAAATGGCTTTGCAAGAGGGTTACCTCATCATCTTGTATTGTCCGTTCATGTACTTTGTGTGGTTGTTTCTTTATTTATAAAGTGAGGCGAAAACCTGTTTCGAGTGTTTTCCATACGACATTCTTCACAAGCCAGATTGACGTCTTTTTTTCTTGGACTCCGCCTGACCATTTTCGTCATGTATAATTGATAAATTGTCTCCCTCTTCACAGGCACACATACGATAACTGATGATAAACTAAATCTGGATTATAGCATTAGTGCATCATGCTTAATGCCAATCAGAAAAGATAGAACAAATATCACACACACAACACTAATCGAATCAATGAATGGTAACTTAATGAATCATGATGAATGTAATTTGACGAGATTTCTGTTTGTCCTCAGTAGCGGTTTAGCCATTAAAAGAAACACATCTGGCTTCTCCTTGGCATTGATAAGGATTGGGTCACCTGTTGCATCTAGGTCATCAAGGACCAAAATGTATCGTTCCCTAAAAAATAATTCATGACATGCCGTTTTGCAGGACCTACGTAGGATGATTTTCCGCTCTGATTCCATGAAACTATGGTTATTATAGCAGTCAGGCTGGTTTAAGGTATGTGTGCTTAGAACAACTCTAGGAGATGTGCTACATTCCTAAGCAGCAAAATCATTTTACGGTTTGCCCTAAACAATTTTGCGAGGATTGCAGCCCCGACACAGAACAAGTACCGCGAACAGTATGCTAAGTTTTTTTGAAACGGAGGCAAAAGAATTGCCTCGCCGATTTGTTGGGAAACGTTGCATAGGAAACAAAAAATTTCCTACGCACATACAAGATCTATCCATGGAGATGAGCATCTACGAGAGGAGAGATCGGATCCATATACCCTTGTAGATTGCTAAGCAGGAAGCGTTAAGAAACGCGGTTGATGTAGTCAAACGTCTTCACAATCCAAATCGCAAGCCGCCCCGCGATCCAATCACGATCTAGCGCCGAACGGACGTCACCTCCGCATTCAGCACACGTACAACACGATGACGACCTCCGCCTTCTTGATCCAGCAAGTGAAGGCGGTGAGGTAGATGAGTTCTCCGGCAGCACAATGGCACGGTGACGATGGTGGTGAACTAATCTGGTAGGGCTTCGTCGAGCTCTACCGGACTAATCTAGAGGAGAGAGACGATCTAGAGGGAAGAGGGCATCACGTGTCTATTCAGGTGGTGGTTGCCCTCAGAACCTCCACTATATATAGGAGGGAGAGGGGGTAGGTGGGGCGCCCTAGGGTTTTCCCTAGGGACCTTGGCAGCGCAAGAGGGAGAAGTCCACCACCCACAAGGGAGGTGGAGTCCTAGTAGGACTCCCTCCCCACTTGGCCTTCTCCACTCCTTGCGCAAGCAACCCTTAGGGGAAGGCTGCCCAGTCCACCTGGGGCGGGTTGATATGTCTCCAACGTATCTATAATTTTTGATTGTTCCATGCTATTATATTATCTGTTTGGATGTTTTATATGCATTAATATGCTATTTTATATTATTTTTGGGACTAACCTATTAATCTAGAGCCTAGTGCCAGTTTCTGTTTTTTTCCTTGTTTTCGAGTTTCGCAGATAAGGAATATTAAACGAAGTCCAAACAGAATAAAACCTCCGGAATGATTTTTTCTGGAATAAAAGGAAGACACAAGACTTGAGAACCAAGACAGAGGAGCTGCCATGGGGCCACAAGCTCGCTAGCCGCGGCCAGGGGGTACCCCACGCGGGGCAGGCTTGTGGGCCCCTGGCAACTCCCCTAACCCTAATCTTCGCCTATAAATTTCCAAATATTCCATCATTATCAGAACGAGCCACGAAAATACTTTTTCGCCGCTAGAAGCCTCCGTTCCCGAGAGATCCAATCTTGGAGCCTTTTCCGGTAATCTGCCGGAGGGGGATTCGATCAGGGAGGGCATCTACATCAACTCCATTGCCCCTCCGATGATGCGTGAGTAGTTCACCACAGACCTACGGGTCCATAGCTAGTAGCTAGATGGTTTCTTCTCTCTCTTTGCTTCTCAATACCATGTTCTTCATGGAGATTTATCTGATGTAATACTCTTTTGCGGTGTGTTTGTCGAGATCCGATGAATTGTGGATTTATGTTCAGATTACTCATGAATATCATTTGAGTCTTTCCTGAATTCTTATATGCATGATTTCATATCTTTGCAAGTCTCTTCGAGTTATTGGTTTGGTTTGGCCAACTAGATTGGTAATTCTTGCAATGGGAGAAGTGCTTAGTTTTGGGTTCAATCTTGCGGTGTCCTCACCCAGTGACAAAGTAGGGGTAGTGAGGCACGTATTGTATTATTGCCATCAAGGGTAAAAAGATGGGGTTTTCATCATATTGCTTGAGTTTATCCCTCTACATCATGTCATCTTACCCAATGCGTTACTTTGTTCTTCATGAACTTAATACTCTAGATGCAGGCAGGAGTTGGTCGATGTGTGGAGTAATAGTAGTAGATGTAGAATCGTTTCGGTCTACTTGTCACGGATATGATGCCTATATGCATAATCATTGCCTTGGATATCTTCATAATTATTCGCTTTTCTATCAATTGCTCGACAGTAATTTGTTCACCCACCATAATACTTGCCATCATGAGAGAAGCCATCTAGTGAAACCTATGGCCCCCGGGTCTATTTTCCATATTATATTTTCAGATCTAAAACCAAAAGCACCAAAAATACTTGCTGCATTATTTTTACTTTTAGTTTTACTTTCCGTTCAAGCACCCTATTATATCTATCTCTATTAGATCTCATCCTTGCAAGTAACCGTGAAGGGATTGACAACCCCTTTATAGCGTTGGGTGGAATAGTTTGATTCTTTGTGCAGGTACATCTATTGGTGGCTCGCTTGTATCTCCTACTGGATTGATACCTTGGTTCTAAAAAACTGAGGGAAATACTTATCTACTTTGCTGCATCAAACCGTTCCTCTTCACGGGAAACCAACGCATGCTCGAGAAGTAGTACGGGTGCGCCACCTCCTAGGCCCATGCAGCCCCTGGGGTGGATGGGCCACTCTCGGTGGACCCCCGAAACCCTTCCAACACCTCGTCACAAAGCTGGCAGGTCACAGAACTTTTTCGGAACACGAATGCCAACTTCCTATATATCAATCTTTACCTCCAGACCATTCCGGAGCTCCTCGCGACGTTCGGGATCTCATTCAGGACTCTGAACAACCTTAGGTCACCAACATACATAACTCAACAATACCGAAACGTCACCGAACGTTAAGTGTGCAAACCCTGCGGGTTCGAGAACTATGCAGACATGACTGAGATACCTCTACGGACAATAACCAATAGCGGGACATGGATGCTCATATTGGTTCCTGCATATTCTACAAAGATATTTATCGGTTGAACCTATATGTCAAGGATTCAGTTGATCCCATATGCAGTACCCTTTGTTCTTCGGTATGTTACTTGCCCGAGATTCGATCGTCGGTATATCCATACCTAGTTTAATATCATTACCGGCAAGTCTCTTTACCCGTTCTGTAATACAAGATCCCATGACTAACACTTTAGTCACTTTGCTTGCAAGCTCATTATGATGTTGTATTACCGAGTGGGACCTGAGATACCTCTCCATCACACGGAGTAACAAATCCCAGTCTCGATCCATGCCAACTCAACAGACACCCTCAGAGATACATGTAGAGAACCTTTATAGTCAACCAGTTACGTTGCAAGGTTTGATACACACAAGGCACTCCTCCGGTGTCAATGAGTTACATGATCTCATGGTCATAGGAACAGATACTTGACATGTAGAAAACTATAGCAATAAAGTGACACAATCATGTGCTACGTTCATAGTTTGGGTCTTGTCCATCACCTCATTCTCCTAATGACGTGATCCCATTATCAAATGACATCTCATGTCTATGGTTAGGAAACCTTGACCATCTTTGATCAACGAGCTAGCCTACTAGAGGCATACTAGGACACAATGTTGTCTATTTACCCACACATGTATTTGAGTTTTCAATCAATACAATTATAGCATGGATAATAAACGATTATCATGAACATGGAAATATAATAATAACCATTTTATTATTGCCTATAGGGCATATTTCCAACAGTCTCATACTTGCACTAGAGTCAATAATCTAGCTCACATCTCCATGTGATTTACATTGTGATGAATCTAACACCCATACAGTTCTGGTGTTAATCATGTTTAGCCCATGGAAGAGGTTTAGTCAACGGGTCTGCAACATTCAGCTCCGTGTGTACTTTGCAAATATTTATGTCCTCCTCCTTGATGTGATCGCGGATGGAATTGAAGTGTCCCTTTATTTGTCTGGTCCTCTTGTGAAACCTTGGTTCCTTGGCCAGAGCAATGGCACCAGTGTTGTCATAGAACAGAGTCATTGGGTCCAGTGCACTGGGCACAACTCCAAGATTTGTCATGAACTGCTTCATCCAGACACCTTCCTTCGCTGCCTCCGAGGTAGATATGTACTCCGCTTTGCATGTAGAATCTGCTACCACGCTTTGCTTGGAACTGCACTAGCTTACCGCTCCCCCATTGAGAATATATACGTATCCGGTTTGAGACTTAGAGTCATCTGGATCAGTGTCAAAACTTGCGTCGACGTAACCCTTTATGCCAAGCTCTTGATCACCTCCATAAACGAGAAACATTTCCTTAGTCCTTTCCAGGTACTTAAGGATATTCTGGACCGCCGTCCAGTGTTCCATTCCTGGATCACTTTGAAACCTTCCGGTCATACTTATGGCAAGGCTGACATCTGGTCTTGTGCATAGCATTGCATATATGATAGAGCATATGGAAGAAGCATAGGGGATGGCACTCATCTTTTCTCTATCCTTTGCACTCACTGGGCATTGAGTCTTACTCAACTTGACACCTTGCAATACAGGCAAGAACCCCTTTTTGGACTGATCCATTTTGAACTTCTTCAAAACTTTGTCAAGGTATGTGCTATGTGAAAGTCCTATTAAGCGTCTCGATCTATCTCTATAGATCTTGATGCCTAATATGAAAGCAGCTTCTCCTAGGTCCTTCACGCTTTCCAACAATTCTATATTGTATCCAATCAGCAATATGTCATCCACATATAATATTAGAAAAGCTATAGAGCTCCCACTCACTTTCTTGTAAATACAAGCTTCTCAGTAAACTTGTATAAACCCGAACGCTTTAATCACCTCACCGAAGCGAAGATTCCAACTCCAAGATGCTTGCACTAGTCCATAAATGGATCGACGGAGTTTGCAAACTTTGTCAGCATTCTCTGGATCGACAAAACCTTCTGGTTGCATCATATACAACTCTTCCTTAAGGAAACCATTAAGGAACGCTGTTTTGACATCTATCTGCCAAATTTCATAATAAAAAAATCCAGCTATTGCAAGACACGATTCTGATGGATTTAAGCATCGCTACGGGTGAGAAAGTCTCATCGTAGTCAACTCCTTGAACTTGTGAATAACCTTTTGCCACAAGTCGAGCTTTATAGACGGTGACACTACTGTCTACGCCCGTCTTCTTCTTAAAGATCCATTTATTCTGAATGGCCTTTCACCCTTCAGGTAATACTTCCAAAGTCCATACTTTGTTTTCATACATGGATCCCATCTCGGATTTCATGGCCTCTAACCATTTGTCGAAATTCGGGCCCATCATCGCTCCTCCATAGCTTGTAGGTTCATCGTTGTTCCACAACATGACCTCTAGGACAGGGTTATTGTACCATTCAGGAGTAGTATGTGTCCTTGTCGACCTATGAGGTTTGATAGCAAATTGAACCCAAGATTCATGATCACCATCATCAGCTTCTTCTTCAATCGACATAGGCTCTACAGAAACATCTTTCTACACTGCGCTACTCTCTGGTTGAAGTAAATGTTCAACAACCTCATCAAGTTCTATTTTCCTCCCACTCAATTCTTTCGAGAGAAACTCTTTCTCGAGAAATGACCAGTTTTTAGTGACAAACACTTTTGCCTTTGTATCTGAGATAGAAGGTATACCCAACCGTATCTTTTGGGTATCCTATGAAGACGCATTTCTCCGCTTTGGGTTCCAGCTTTTAAGGCTGAAGCTTTTTGACATAAGAATCGCACCCCCAAACTTTAAGAAATGACAACTTTGGTTTCTTGACAAACCACAGTTCATATGGTGTCGTCTCAACAGATTTAGAAGGTTCCCTATTTAAAGTGAATGCAGCTGTCTCTAACGCATAATCCGAAAATGATAGTGGAAAATTGGCTAGAGACATCATAGAGCGCACCATATCCAATAAGGTTTGATTACAACGTTCAGACACACCATTACATTGTGGTGTTCCAGGCGGTGTCAACTATGAAACAATTCCACATTGTCTTAATTGAGTGCCAAACTCATAACTCAGATATTCTCCTCCTCGATCACTTCGCAGGAATTTAATCTTCTTGTTACGATGATTCTCAACTTTACTCTGAAATTGCTTGAACTTTTCAAACATCTCAAACTTGTGTTTCATTAAGTAAATATACCCATATATACTTAAGTCATCGGTGAAGGTGAGAAAGTAACGATATCCCCCACATGCCTCAATGCTCATCGGTCCGCACACATCAGTACGTATGATTTCCAACAAGTCACTTGCCCACTCCATTGTACCGGAGAACGGGGTCTTAGTCATCTTGCCCATGAGGCATGGTTCACATGTGTCAAGTGATTCAAAATCAAGTGACTCCAAAAGTCCATCAGCATGGAGCTTCTTCATGCGTTTTACACCAATATGACCTAAGCGGCAGTGCCACAAGAAAGTGGTACTATCGTTATCAACTCTACATCTTTTGGCATCAATGTTATGAACATGTGTATCATCACTATCGAGATTCAATAAGAATAAACCCCTCACATTGGGTGCATGACCATAAAAGATATGACCCATATAAATAGAAAAACCATTATTCTCTGACTTAAATGAGTATCCGTCTTGCATTAAACAAGATCCATATATAATGTTCATGCTCAACGCAGGCACTAAATAACAATTATTTAGGTTCATCACTAATCCCGATGCTAATCGAAGAGCGAGGGTGCCGATGACGATCACATCAACCTTGGAACCATTTCCCACACGCATCGTCACTTCGTCCTTTGCCAGCCTCCGTCTATTCCGTAGTTCCTGATTTGAGTTGCAAATGTGAGCAACCGAACCGGTATCAAATACCCATGCACTACAACGAGAGTTGGTAAGGTACACATCAATAACATGTATATCATACATACCTTTTTAGGTGTTGGCCACCTTCTTGCCGGCGAGATACTTGGGGCAGTTACGCTTCCAGTGGCCAGTTCCCTTGCAATGAAAGCACTCAGTTTCTGGCTTGGTTCCAGCCTTGGATTCCTTCACAGGAGGGGCAACTGCTTTGCCACTCTTCTTGGATTCTTTCCCTTGCCATTCTTCTTGAAACTGGTGGTTTTATTGACCATCAACACTTGATGCTCCTTCTGGATTTCAGACTCAGCGACTTTCAGCATCGCAAACAGCTCGACGACTGACTTGTTCATCCCTTGAATGTTATAGTTCAACATGAAGCTTTTGTAGCTAGGTGGCAGTGATTGAAGAACTCTGTCAGTGATCGCCTCTAGCAGGAGAATAATTCCCAACTCAGCCAGACGATTGGAATGCCCAAACGTTCTGAGTATGTGTTCACTGACAGACCCGTTCTCCTCCATCTTGCAAGCATAGAACTTATAGTAGGTCTCATACCTCTCGATCCGGGCATTCTTCTCAAAAATAAACTTCTACTCCTAGAACATCTCATATGCTCCATGAAGTTCAAAATGCCTTTGAAGTCCCGGTTCTAAGCCATACAGCATAGCACATTGAACTATTGAGTAATCATCCGAACGTGCCTGCCAGGCGTTCACAATGTTTGTAGACGACACTGGAGCAGGTGGTTCACCAAGAGGTGCATCAAGGACATAAGCCTTTTGGGAAGTCGTGATGATAATCCTCAGATTACGGGCCCAGTCTACAAAGTTACTTCCATCATCTTTCAGCTTAGCTTTCTCTAGGAATGCACTGAAATTCAAGGGTGCTACTGCGGGAGCCATTGATCTACAACATATATTTGCAAAGATTAGTTAGACTATTGTTCAAGATAATGAGTTTAGTTAATCATATTATTTATAAAACTCCCACTCAAATTACACCTCTCTGGTCATTCGAGTGCTACATGACCCAAATTCACCAACCCAAGTCCAATCATCACGTGAGATGAGGTGGTTTCAATGGTGAACATCTCCATGTCTGTACATGCTAGTCTCTTCAAGTTTAACCCGAGTGTTACGCATGTGCAATACTGGCTTGCATTCGTTGTATTCAAACGTAGAATCTATCACACCCGATCATCACGTGGTGCTTCGAAATGACGATCCCTCACAATGGTGCACACTCAAGGAGAACACATTTTTTCGTGAAATTTTAGTGAGGGATCAGTTTATAATACTACCGTCGTCCTAAGCAATATAAGATGCATAAAAGGATTAACATCAGATGCAAATCATAAGTGACATGATATGGCCATGAACTTGTGCTTTTGATCTCCATCTCCAAAGCACCGACATGATTTTCATCGTCACCGACATGACACCATGATCTCCATCAACGTGTCACCATGAGGTTGTTGCGCCAACTATTGCTTCTATAACTATTGCTAACTTATAGCGATAAAGTAAAGCAAAAAGGCAAAAATAAATTAAAGACAACCCTATGGCTCCTGCCGGTTGCCGTACTCATCGATATGCAAGTCGTGAGAATCTATACAAAACATAATCATCTCATACTCCCTCCGTCCCATAATGTAAGACGTTTTTTGACACTACACTAGTGTGAAAAAACGTCTTACATTATGGGACGAAGGGAGTACGTCACATATATCTCATCATGTCTTTGGCCATATGATATCACATCTATACCCTGCAAAAACAAGTTAGACGTCCTCTAATTGTTGTTGCATGTTTTACGTGGCTGCTATGGGTATCTAGCAAGAACGATTGTTACCTACGCAAAACCACAACAGTGATACACAAATCGCTATTCAACCTTCTACAAGGACCACCTTTGTCGAATCCGATCCAACTAAGGTGAGAGAGATGAACACCCGCCAGCCATCTTTATGCAACAAAGTCACATGTCAGTCGATGGAACCTGTTTCTCGTACGTGGACGAGTAAGGTTGGTCCAGGCCGCTTCATCCCAAAATACCCCTGAATCAAGAAAAGACCAAGGGAGGAAGCAATCTGAATATCAACGCCCACAAACTCTTTTGTGTTCTACTCCTAATTTCATCTACACATATACCTAGCTCATGATGCTATTGTTGGGGAACATTGCATAGAAAACAAAAAAAATCGTACGCACATACAAGATCTATCTATGGAGATGAGCATCTACGAGAGGAGAGATCGGATCCACATACCTTTTTAGATCGCCAAGCGGTAAGTGTTAAGAAATGCGGTTGATGTAGTCGAATATCTTCGCGGTCTAAATTGCAAGCCGTCCTGCGATCCGATCACGATCTAGCGCCAAACGGACGACACCTCCGAGGTCAGCACACGTACAACTCGATGAAGATATCCGCCTTTTTGATCCATCAAGCGAGGGAGGAGAGGTAGATGAGTTCTCCGGTAGCACAACGGTGTGGTGGCGATGGTGGTGAACTAATCCGGCAGGGCTTCGCCGAGCTCTACCGAACTAATCTAGAGGAGAGCAACGATCTAGAGGGAAGAGGGAAGCACGTGGCTTTTGAGGTGGTGGCTTCCCTCAAAACCTCCACTATATATAGGAGGGAGAGGGGTAGGTGGAGCACCCTAGGGTTTTCTCTAGGGCCGTTGGCGACTGCTACTTCTTGAGCTTGCGTTAGTTTTCCCTTGAAGAGGAAAGGGTGATGCAACAAAGTACATAAGTATTTCCCTCAGTTGTTGAGAACCAAGGTATCAATCCAGTAAGAGATACAAGCAAGTCCCCAATCTTCCCACCTGCACAAACAATCAAACACTTGCACCCAACGCTATAAAGGGGTTATCAATCCCTTCATGGTTATTCGCAAGGATGAGATCTAATAGAAATAGATATAGAAGATAACTAAAACGAAAAGTAAAACAAAAGTAAAAAGATTGCAGCAAAGTATTTTTGGTATTTTTTGTTTATAGATCTGAAAATATAATATGGAAAATAGACCCGGGGGCCATAGGTTTCGCCAGAGGCTTCTCTCATGAAGGAAAATAATACGGTGGGTGAACAAATTACTATCGAGCAATTGATAGGAAAGCAAATAATTATGAAGATATCCAAGGCAATGATTATGCATATAGGCATCACGTTCGTGTCAAGTAGACCAGAATGATTCTGCATCTACTACTATTACTCCACACATCGACCGACTCCTGCCTTCATCTAGAGTATTAAGTTCATGAAGAACAGAGTAACGCATTAGGTAAGATGACATGATGTAGAGGGATAAACTCAAGCAATATGATAAAAAAAACAATCTTTTTATCCTTGATGGCAACAATACAAATACGTGCCTCGCTACCCCCACTATATCACTAGGTGAGGACACTGCAAGATTGAACCCAAAACTAAGCAATTCTCCCATTGCAAGAATTACCAATCTAGTTGGACAAACCAAACCAATAACTCGAAGAGACTTACAAATATATGAAATCATGCATATACAAATTCAGAAAAAACTCAAATAATATTCATGGACAATCTGAACATAAACCCACAGTTCATCGGATCTCGACAAACACACCGCAAAAGAGTATTACATCAGATAGATCTCCATGAAGATCATGAAGAACATGGTATTGAAGCACAAAGAGAGATAAGAAGCCATCTAGCTACTATCTATGGACTCGTAGGTCTATGGTGGACTACTCACGCATCATCGGAGGGGCAATGGAGTTGATGTAGATGCCCTCCGTGATTGAATCCCCCTCCCGCAAATTACTGGAAAAGGCTCCAAGATTGGATCTCTCGGGAACGGAGGCTTCTGGCAGCAGAAAAGTATTTTCATGGCCCTGTTTGGTTTTGGGGGAATAATTGGGAATTTATAGGCCGACGAATAGGGTTCGGAGACCTGTTGGGGGGCCACAAGCCTGCCATGCACGACCAGGGGTGGTGGCCGCGCTCCCCAAGCTTGTGACCTCCTGGCAGGTCTCTTGTCTTCCCCTCCAAGTCTGGTAGATGTCTTCTGGTCCAAGAAAAATCATTGCAAAGATTTCATTCCGTTTGGACTCCGTTTAATATTCCTTATCTGCAATACTCAAAAACAAGGAAAAAACCAAAAAATAGCACTAGGCTCTAGATTAATAGGTTAGTCCCAAAAATAATATAAAATAGCATATTAATGCATTTAAAACATCCAAAACAGATAATATAATAGCATGGAACAATCAAAAATTATAGATACATTGGAGATGTATCAGCATCCCCAAGCTTGATTCGTGCTCGTCCTCGAGTAGGTAAATGATAAAAACAGAATTTTTGATGTGGAATGCTTCCTAACATATTTATCCATGTAATATTCTTTTTTGTGGTATGAGTATTTAGATCCATAAGACTCAAAACAAAATCTTAATGTTAACATAAAAACAATAATATTTCAAGCATACTAACAAAGCAATTGTGTCTCTTCAAAATATAATGACAAAAGAAAGTTATCCCCATAAAATCATATAGTCTGGCTATGCTCCATCTTTCCCACACAAAGTATTTATGTCATGCACAACCCCGATGACAAATCAAGCAATTGTTTCACACCTTTTATGTTCTCAAACGTTTTCAACTCTCACGCAATACATGAGCGTGAGCCATGGATATAACATTATAGGTGGAATATAATATGGTGAAGGTTGTGAAGAAAAAGGAGAAGGTAGTCTCACATCAATTAGGTGTATTAACGGGCTATGGAGATGCCCATTAATATATATATCAATGTGAGTGGGTAGGGATTGCTATGCAACGGATGCACTAGAGCTATAAGTGTATGAAAGCTCAAAAAGAAACTAAGTGGGTGTGCATCCAACTTTCTTGCTCATGAAGACCTAGGGCAATTTGAGGAAGCCCATCATTGGAATATACAAGCCAAGTTATATAATGAAAAATTCCCACTAGTATGTGAAAGCGACAAAATAGAGAGTCTCTATCATAATGATCATGGTGCTACTTTGAAGCACAAGTGTGAAAAAAGATAGTAGAATTGTCCCTTCTCTCTTTCTCTCATTTTTGGTGGGAATCTATGGCCTCTTTTTTTATTTGGGATTCATTGGCCTCTTTTATTATTTGTAAATTCCGGAATCTCATCCCAACTTGTGAGGGAATCATAGCTTCCATCATCCTTTTCTCTCACAGGACAATGCTCTAATGATGATGATCATCACACTTTTATTTACTTACAACTCAAGAATTATAACTTGATATCTAGAAAAAAATATGGCTCTATATGAATGCCTCCAGTGGTGTACCGGGATGTGTAATGATTTAGCAGCAAATGACATTAAAAAAATGGACAAGCCATGAAAACATCATGCTAGCTATCTTACGATCATGCAAAGCAATATGAAAATGATGGTGCGTGTCATAATAAACGGAACGGTGGAAGTTGCATGGTAATATACTTGGAATGGCTATGTAAATGCCATAATTGGTAGGTATGGTGGCTGTTTTGAGGAAGGATATATGGTGGGTTTAATGCACCGGCAAAAATTGCTCGGTACTAGAGAGGATAGCAAAAGTGGAAGGGTGAGAGTGCGTATAATCCACGGACTCACATTAGTCATAATGAACTCACATACTTATTACAAAAGTCTATTAGTCATCGAAGAAAAGTATTAGACGCATGCTCCTAGATGAGAGGTTGGTAGGAGTAAACCATCGCGCGCTCCCGACCCTCACACAAAGGTTGACAATCAATAAACAAATCATGGTCCAACTTCCTTACATAGCGGTTCACCATACGTGCATGCTACGGGAATCACAAACCTTTACACAAGTATTTTTACCAATTCACAATTACTTCCTAAAATGACTCTAATATTACCATCTTTATATCTCAAAACTTTATGCAAGGAATCAAACTTCTCATAATATTCAATGCACTTTATATGAAAGTTTTTATTGTATCCCTCTTGGATGCCTATTATATTAGGACTCAATTCATAACCTAAACCAATTACCATGATGTTTAAAGACTCTCAAAATAATATAAGTGAGGTATGAGAGTTCAATTATTTCTATAAAATAAAACACCACCGTGCTCTAAAAAGATATAGGTGAAGCACTAGAGCAAAATTTCCTAGCTCAAAAGATATAAGTGAAGCAGATAGAGTATTCTAATAAATTCATGATTGATGCGGGTCTCTCTCAAAATATGTGTTCAGCAAGGATGATTGTGGTAAACTAAGAAGCAAAGACTCATATCATATAAGACGCTCCAAGCAAAACAATTATCGTGTGGTGAATAAAAATATAGCCTCAAGTAAATTTACCGATGGATTGAAGACGAAAGAGGGGATGCCTTCCAAGGCATCCTCAAGCTTAGGATTTTTGGCATCCTTGATTCCTTGGGGTGCCTTGGGCATCCCCAAGCTTAGGCTCTTGCCACTCCTTATTCTATAGTCCATCAAATCTTTACCCAAAACTTGAAAACTTCACAACACAAAACTCAACAGAAAACTCATGAGATCCGTTAGTATAAGAAAATAGACCACCACTTTAGGTACTGTTGTGAACTCATTATTTATTTACATTGGTGTAATATCTACTATATTCTAACTTTTCCATTGTTCATACCCCCCGATACGACCCATAGATACATCAAAATAGGTAAACAACACAAACAAAACAGAATCTGTCAAAAACAAAACAGTCTGTAGCAATCTGGATACTTTGTATACTTCTGTAACTCAAAAACTCCTGAAAAATTAGGACGACCTAGGAAATTTGTATATCAATCTTTTGAAAAATTTCAGACTCATTCGACGCTCTGATAAATTTATAAAATTCCTGGACTGGGCGGTAAAGTTTCTGTTTTTCAACAAGATGAAATCAACAATCACCATAGACCATCTCAAAGGTCTTACTTGTCTCAAACACTAATTAAAACACCAAAACACAATTACTACAGAGGTAATAATGTGTGAAACATTCAAAAACATAAGCAAAAAAACAGAACATAAAAATAAAATTGGGTTGCCTCCCAACAAGCGCTATTGTTTAACGCCCTAGCTAGGCAAAACACAATAGATCTAGGTATTGTCATCTTTGGTATGCAATCCAAAAGTATCTCTCATAATAGATTCATAAGGAAATCTTATTTTCTTTCTAGGAAAGTGTTCCATGCCTTTCCTTAACAGAAATTAGAATCTAATGTTTCCATCTTTGATATCAATAATTGCATAAATCGTTCTAAGGAAAGGTCTACCAAGAATAATATGACATGTAGGATTGCAACCTATATCAAGAACAATGATATCTACGGGCACATAATTCCTATTTGCAACAATAAGAACATCATTAATCCTTCCCATAGGTTTCTTAATAGTGGAATCCGCAAGATGCAAATTCAAAGAGCAATCATCAAGTTCATGGAAAGCTAGCACATCACATAAAGTTTTCGAAATCGTGGAAACACTAGCACCCAAATCACACAAAGCATGACACTCATAATCTTTAATTTTAATCTTAATAATAGGTTCCCACTCATCATGAAGCTTTCCAGGGATAGAAACTTCCAACTCAAGTTTTTCTTCAAAAGATTTCATCATAGCATCAACGATATGTTTAGTAAAAGCCTTATTTTGATTATAAGCATGTGGAGAATTCAACATGGATTGCAACAAGGAAATACAATAAATCAAAGAACAACTATCATAATTGAAGTCCTTGAAATCCAAAAGAGTGGGTTCATTGCTAGTTAAAGTTTTGACCTCTTCTATCCCACTTTTTTTTCAATTTTAGCATTAAGATCTATAAACTCCGAGTCATTAGGATGAATTTTAACTAAATTTGATTTATCTCCATTCCCACCTTTATAAAGATCTATATTGGAAAACAAATATTCAATAGAAGTCGCATCAATTACTTTGAGATCTTCATCATTATTATCACGAGAACAGACCTTTTCAATCCATTCACGCTTAGTACGCATTCTAGCGGTTCTTTCCTTACACTCATCAATAGAAATTCTCATATATTTTAATGAATCATTAATATCACACTTATGTGGAGTAGATCTAATTTTAAAAGAATTAATCTCAAGTGAAATTCTATCAATGTTCCTAGCCGAATCATCAATCTTGAGCAATTTTTCTTTAATCATAGCACTGAAAACTTTTTGCAAACCAATAAATTATTTAATATTATTCTCAAGATAAGAGGGAATCTTATTATAACTTCCATAAGAATTTTTGTAGGAATTAACATAATTATTAGAGGAATTACTAGGGAACGGCCTATGGTTGAAATTACCTCTATACGCGTTATTACCCCAATTTCTCCTACCAACAAAATTGACATCCATAGATTAATTATTATTTCCATTCAAGGAAGACAAAGGAATATCATTAGGATCTATAGGAGCACTCTTCCTAGCAAAAAATTTCATCAGTTCATGCATCTTTTCACTCAAAGTATTTATTTCTTCAATAGCATGCACTTTTTTACTAGTAGGAGATATTTCGGTATGCCATTGAGAGTAATTTGCCATAATGTTATCTAAGGGTTTAATGGCTTCTCCTAATGTGATTTCCATAAAAGTACCACCCACAGCGGAATCTAAAAGATTCCTAGATGAAAAATTCAATCCCGCATAAAAAATTGTATAATCATTCATGTTGTGGGAATGAGCCTGGTAGTAGAAGGTAGGGGTACGAAAGGAGAGGGCAGAGTCCTAGCTACGGGATGGATGTACACACATATGTATGAGTTCAGGGCCCTCTCGTGGAGGTAACAACCCTACGACTCAGTGCTTTGGAGCTTTGTTGTGTGGAGAATAGTGATTACAAAGGTTGTGAACCCTTGTGCCAGAGGGGAGGGGAGGCTTATATAGAGTTTGCTGCCCCTCATGATTGCCAGGCATCCAAGGGTCCGAGCGTGGGTATAAAGACTAGCATTACTTGTAACAACTCATAATTGCTATTAATGACGACTGGCCTAACGCCTGCCTGTTGGTTTCTCAGGGGCGACTTCTGGTCTTCTGTTGTCGACTGGAAGCGGGGTCGTTCGAGTGACAGGTGACTGTCGAGTGGAGGAAGGAGCTACCAAATGGATGGGTTGTCGAGTGACTTGAACTCCATGGAGAATCCAGTCGGAATCTCTCTTGTGGTCCTAAGTTTTCCAACACAGTGTCCTTAGGTAGGGTATCTAGGTCAGGCCTAGGACCCTACCCTAGGTACGTATTCTCATCATTGGCCCCCGAATGGATCAGGGTTCGAGTGGTGAAGGGGGTATCATTGCCAGATCGAAACAGGGCACCAAATCTTCCGAATGATTTCCGGGGCTTCAACTAAACTTGCGTCGACTGAATTCCGAGTGAACATTCAATGCCCATTTAATTCCGAGTGACCTGAACGGATCTTTGGATGTGATGGGTCGCTCTGTCAGGCCCGGATCTTGCGGGATATGAAAATTTGGGAAGCGCGTGCGTCCAGGAAGATGATGCCACGATCGGGGCAAGTGGGAGCATGATGCCTCGATTTGCACGCTGCTCATTTCGCCACGTACAGGGCGCCGTCTGCGGTTGGGATTTGCGGGGATCTTGCAGGCCCACACGTCAGTGAGGCACTCGGCGAGGTATAAATCCCGAAGCGCCACAGATCACACAACGTTTCTCCCTCAAATATCCTCTCTTCCTCCGCCTCCCTCGTCTCCAGCGCCCCACTCTGCCCTGCTCCGACGAACTGTGCCACCGGGATGATGAAGGGAGCCACGGAGAAGCTGGAGCATGCCAAGAAGGGAGCCACGAAGGGCAAGGCCAAGAAGCCCTCGACCACCAGGTTCACCGCATCACCGGGGTGGATCCAGGGGGACTTTATCCCATTGATAGTCACCTCCGCGGACATCGAGAACCTCGTTGTCGACGGGCTCGCGACAGATGGTTCTTGGAGGCTGTCAGAGGGGGAGCGCGAGCTGGAGCCGCATGAGAGAGAGTGGGTTCTTCTCATCTCGCACGTCGAAAGAGGTTTCTCCATGCCTCCCCACCCATTTTTAGAGGATTCTTGAACTTCTTTGGAGCTCAGCTCCATCACTTTCCCCCAAATGCGATTTCCTACTTGTATGTCTTCATCACTCTGTGCGAGTGTTTCTTGGGCTGCTCTCCCCACTGGGTACTGTTCAAGCTCATTTTCACCGTTAGATCTAAGACGGTAAAAAGGCCCACCCTAAGGACAGAAAGACTCATGTAGTCCAGCTGTGTGGGGGTCTAGGAATTCAAAAGAGAGCTCGTAGTTCTTTTCCTTCCATGACTTTTCCTGAGTCGGTTAGAGGTTGGCAGTCGACCTAGTTTTATTGCAAGGACGCAACTTCTCCCAATATGTCGACTGAGCTTTCTCCCTTCACATTAGATCATCCAGCTGTTCCCAAATCCTTGAAGTTGTTGGAGGGAAAAAAAGTCTAGGTCGGAATCTTGGTGGATGTTGTAGGAGTCCTTATCCGTGGTGGAGTCACTGGTATGGATCTCATGGAGACATTCCTCAGTCGACGTATCCAGCCTCTCCAGGCAAGGGATCACACTATGTGGCATTATGCCAGTCCCGAGACTCAACCAGGACAAATTCGGAGGAGGTTTCACAAAAAACCGTTGAGTAGTGGCTTCGTAGTATCACTGGAGCTTGTGACAACCCTCTGGGCGCAAAGAGGATCCAACCCTACTCTGCTGCAAATCCGCCAAAGAATCGGGTAACTCTTGTTCTGTCGGCTGTCGTTCCATTCTATTGAGTGATTGATTGAACTATTGACTGACTTCACTGTTTGAAACATGCAGGAGTGGATGCACATGCACTCGCCTGTGCCCAACGGTAGCCAACCTGAAGACGATGGGGAAATCTATGGTGGCAGCATGGACGTCGTCTGTGTTTATGATAGTGAAGACGAATATGAGGACTTGGGTGACAATGAGGAGGAGGTCGAATCTCCACCATGTACCAAACGTCGATCCAAGTCACGTCAGGACCCTGGCACTGTTGCGGAGAAAGCCCAGATTCCGAGTGAAAGGAACCCGAAGCGGAACTGACCCTCGACCGTCGAGTCAGGCGATCGATTGATGAAGCAGCCCAAGCCCAATACAGGAATGCCCCGCAAAGCTCTGCCCTGCATGAAGATGGATGTGACCGTCGTCTCAACATAAGTATTTTCTTTCATCTTTCGCTATCGATTGCAACTTCTAATTCTTGTTGACCGAGTGGAATTTGATCTCCCAGTGCCGCTACCTTAATGACATCGTCTCCAAGGGACGGAGAGGAGCAAATGGATGTGGATATTGCTGACACGGCCACTTCTCAAAGAGGTAAGCAAATCTTTACACATCTCTGATTCTTGAAGTTCGTCAATTGCGAAAGTCAATATCGCCGGTTGGTATTTGCAGAAATCATTCAACTGGAGGATGACGAAGAACAACCTCGGGGTACCGAGGGTGAGGGTGAGACCTTATGTGCCCCGCGTGTACACGCCCGAAGAACTCAGTCGTCTCAAACGCTCTAGCGGTCGACTGCTGGATCTTCCCAGGGAATAAGCGACTCGATATGGGTCAGAACCGATCCTGCAGTACCGCTGTCGAGTGCTCCACCAGCCGTTTTGACCATCGTGACGTCGACTCCAACCAGACCAGCATAGACTACCTCGACTGCCCTAGCCGCAACAACGATCCCGCCGGTGACTGCTTTTCATCTGCACCGTTTTCTAGAAGATTAGACCGGAGCTGCAAAGGAGGCCATGATCCAGGTGGAACAGATGATGCTGCACACCAAAGAGGCGTACGAGGCCAACAAGTTGGCTTACGATGCCAGCACAGTGCTTCGCACCAATGTCCTAGTAAGTTCGATTGTAAGTACATTTCCGATTGAATTCCTGTCTTCTTTGATTGTACACCCACTTGGTGTTTTCCACTTGGATGATGTTTTAAAGTTCTCCACTCGAATAGATCAGGTCTTAATCGAGTAGATTTCAGTCCAGTGGGGGCATGCTGAGTGCACCCACTGGGTGTAGTCCCCGAGACCGCTATCGAGTGCTTGCACTGGCAGGGTCTTAGAGTTTATCGTATGCGGAATACGTTTGCTACTCGACATGTCGAGCAAAGTTTATCCTGACCACACCATGTCGAAGCTTCCTTGTAGGTTTCATGCATATCATATCATCAACCATGATATGATGCTACTTCAAAGGTGCGGGGTGGGGTGGCGGATCACTCGACAGATCAAGTGTTAGTAGGTCTGGTGGGGGCACTCTGAGTGAACCCACTGGGTGTAGTCCCCGAGACCGCTGTCGAGTGCTTGCACTGGTAGGGGTCTTAGAAGAGATGATATTCATATGGTTGCGCATGGTTTTTTTATTCTTCGCCAATCGATACATCGAGAGTTGGTAGATTCAGTGGGGCACGCTGAGTGCACCCACTGGGTGTAGTCCCCAAGACCGCTCGAGTGCTTGCACTAGCGGGGGTCTGATAGAGACCATCGAATGCTCAGACAGGTCAGACCTTGTCTAATGTTTTAGGATCCAGTGGGGGCACACTGAGTGCACCCACTTGGTGTAGTCCCCGAGGCTACTGTTGATCATAGATGATGATTAGTAGTCTTAAAAACTTGAACTCAGGACTTTTGCCGTACACGGAGAACGCTTACCACTCGACATGTTGAGTGTACTTTTTTTTTCTTAGACAGCCCGCACCAAGCTACCTTGTATGTCTCATGGACGTCATTTCATCAACCATGATATGACGCTACTTCAAAGGAGCAGAGTGGGGTTGACGGGTCACTCGACGGATCGTGTGTTAGTAGTTCCAGTGGGGGCACTCTGAGTGCACCCACTAGGTGTAGTCCCCGAGACCGCCGTTGAGTGCTTGCATTGTTCACGGTACATGGAGTACACGAGCCACTCGACATGTCAGCTGGACTTTTGCTTGAATTCTTCTTTTCCTGAACGCAGGTTTCATGGACATCATTTCATCAACCATGATATGACGCTACTTCAGGGTAGTGGGGTGGGGCGGGGTGCGCCACCCAGTCGACTGCTTTTGACCTTCTGCACTCGGGAGTGTAGGTGTTTCTTGTCGACTGAATTTCTTTGTTTGTTGATTTAAAAGAGGTTGCGAACTTGGCGCACAGTACAAGGACCTTGAGGATGAAAGGTACCAGCTGCGAGTGGACTTGGAGGTCTCCAACAACAGTTTGGAGGGAGTGCAGACTGAACTAAAAACTCTGGGAAGTAACTTCTGTCGACCCAATGCATTCTTATCCTCACTTTTCATGCTTTGAACCGAGTGTTTTCACTCGAACATACGTACGCGATGAAAATCGTCGACTCCAAGCACGACTCAACAATGCTATTTCTCTAGATACCATGAAGAAGGTGCTGGAGGACAAGGACAAAGCGCTTGCTGATGCTCAACGGGTGGCGGGGGAGAAGACTAAAGCTGCTGAGCAAAAACTGGCCACCGCCAAGAAGATGGAGGTGGAGAACTCCAAGCTGAAGTAGGAACGGGTGGAACTCATCAAGAAGACTGAGCAATTGTCCAAGAGGAGCAATGGCTTGGAGAAGCATCAGGGGGAGTTTGCGAGAAAGATGTACATCATGCTCGACGGTAACTATCCTTGTCGACTGAAGTTCATAAAATCCTTGACGACTGTATTTCATTAAACCTCCTCTCATTCCTTCTTCCCAACAGAATTGTGCCAAGACTTTGAAAAGGAGACTGAAGAAATCGAGCCCAATTTGGATCCCACCAAGTCACCTGTTGGTGATGGAGTGGCAATGAACATGTTCCGACTCAACGTCAGACTCCAGGGCGTTCAAGCATATGTCCTTCGACTGAAAGCTGTGATGGAGAAGATCGACAAGGAGCTGTGGCCACAAGACACCCTTCAGCTTGACCTTACATCCATGATGGCACGCCTTAACGACCTTCCCATTCGAGTGTAGGCCTAGAAGAAATTTGCTGCCCGCTGCAGAGCCGATGTGGCGCTCTCCCTCGTAACAGTCCATAGCAAGGAGGCAAGGGAGGAGAATTTGAAGGAGCTCCGAGTGATGAATACGAAGAACCTTCAGTTTGAAGACTTCATGGAGACCTTTATTGATGCAGCCACGAGGATCGCAGATGGGATCGACTTGGACACATTCGTCGAGCCAGCCATCCCGTCGGGTGCTTGATAAACTTGATTCATGAGAAAACTTTATTTGCCTCGATATGTCGAGTGGAAATGAATCGACCTAAACACTCCATTCAGGCCTTAAGCCTGAGCAGGTTCGCTTGCATGTGAAACACTTATCTTGGACAAAGCCTTTGAATTTATCCGTGTTTGATTTTCAATCGCTTGCTCGACCGAATTTGTTTTTGACTTCGGCGAAAACTGGTTCGCAGCTAAGCCTCTGAGTGTAAGGATTGCTCGACACTTGGAATATTTTCGAACTTAGGCGAAGACTGATTCGCAGCTAGGTCGTCGAGTCGATGGACTACTACCACTCGGCATGTTTTTTAACTTAGGCGAAAGCATGTTCGTAGCTTAGCCCCCATGTAAGGATTGCTTAACATTAGGAGTAGTTTTGAACTTAGGCGAAGACTGATTCGAGCTAAGTTTTTGAGTGAATGGACTACTATCCACTTGGCAGGGTTTTTAACTTAGGCGGAAGCATGTTCACAGCTAAGCCCCTGAGTGTAAGGATTGCTCAACACTCGGAGTAGTTTTGAACTTAGGCAAAGACTGATTCGGAGCTAAGCTTCCGAGTGAATGGACTGCTATCCACTCGGTAGGGTTTTTGACTTAGGCGAAAGCATGTTCGTAGCTAAGCCCCCGAGTGTAAGGATTGCTCAACACTCGAAGTAGTTTTGAACTTAGGCGAAGACTGATTCGTAGCTAAGTTTCCAAGTGAATAGATTGCTATCCACTCAGCAGGGTTTTTAACTTAGGCGAAAGCGTGTTCGTAGCTAAGCCCTCGAGTGTGAGGATTGCTCATCACCCGGAGTGACCCCAAGCGAGAAATTACTTGATCGGAGTTGACGAAAAGGCTGCAGAAGTCAAACTTGCATACATGACATGCTCTAAAATATTTTTATTACATCGAAACCACTTTGTTCCTAAGTATAGAAATGCTAGAGCAAATCTGCGTTCCAGGCTCGCGGCTCATCCATCTGTTTCTTGAGGTTGTATAGGTGATAAGCTCCGTTGTTCAACATCTTGGTGAGGACGAAGGGACCCTCCCACACAGGAGCGAGCTTGTGGGGTCACTGTTGATCCACTCGGAGCACCGAATCTCCCTCATGAAACGACCGACTCTTTAACATTTTTTGCATGAAAGCGGCATAGATCTTGCTGATAAGCTGTGGCCTGGATCAGTGCCAACTCTCCCTCTTCTCCAGGAGGTCTATGCCATCCTGTCTTGCTTGTTCAGCTTCGGCTCTAGAATAAAGTTCCACTCAGGGAGAGTTGAGAAACAAATTACTCGGCAGGACAGCTTCGGCTCCATAGACCAGGAAAAAATGAGTCCATCCAGACAACCAATTAGGCGATGTTCTCAGGCCCCATAAAACAAATGGCAGCTCTGTCACCCAGGCTCCGGCGGCATGATCTAAGTCGCGCATGAGATGAGGTTTCAAACCTTGGAGGATGAGGCCGTTAGCTCGCTCAACTTGTCCATTGGTTTGAGGATGTGCAACGGAAGCATAATCCACCCGAGTGCCCTGGGAGGTGCAGAAGTATCTGAATTCTTCCGAGTCAAAGTTGGTGCCATTTTCCGTGATGATGCTGTGGGGAACGCTGTATCGGAAAATTATTTCCGCCATGAATGTGATCGCCGTACGAGAGTTCAATTTCTTTATCGGCTTGGCCTCAATCCACTTTGTAAATTTGTCGACTGCAACGAGCAAATGAGTGAATCCGCCTTTTCCAGTCCGAAAGGGACCAACCATGTATAGGCCCCAAACAGCAAACGGCCAGGCAAGGGGGATTGTCTTCAGAGCAGAAGTCGGCTTGTGGGATAAGTTTGCATAGAAATGGCACCTCTCACAATGGTCGACAATGTCTTTGGCCATCTCATTGGCCCGTGGCTAGAAGAAACCAGCTCGGTACGCCTTAGCGACGATTGCCCGTGAGGATGCATGATGGCCGCAAGTTCTCAAGTGGATTTCATCCAGAATCACTCGACCTTGTTCAAGGGAAATGCAACGCTGCATTACGCCAGTCGCGCTTTCTCTGAACAACTGATCCCCGATCACAGTAAAAGCTTTCGACCTACGCACAATCTGTCGTGATTCTGTCTCGTTTTCAGGGAGTTCTTGTCTAAGGATATATCCAATATAGGGCATCATCCAATCGGGAATGATGACCAGAATCTCCATGACTAAATCAATAACTGCAGGGACATCGACTTCAGTTGGATCTGTGGAACTCATAGCTTGCGGGGGCTCTTCGGTGAAAGGATCTTCCTGTACCAAAGGAGTATGGAGATGTTCTAAAAACACATTGCTGGGGACAGGTCATCGAGTGGATCCAATCTTTGCCAGCTCATCAGCTGCTTGATTCTTCACTCGGGGAACATGATGAAATTCCAGACCTTCAAATTTCTTCTCAAGCTTTCTAACGACACTACAGTATTCAGTCATAGCAGGTTTCGAACGTCCCACTCGTTCATCACTTGAGTTGAGCACCAACTCTGAGTCACCATAAACCATCAGGCGCTTGACACTGAGTGAGATAGCCATGCGCAACCCATATAAAAGTGCTTCCTATTCTGCTTCATTGTTGGAGGAATCGAAGTGGATTTGCAAGACATAACTGAGTTTGTCGCCCTTCGAAGATACTAAGACAACGCCAGCACCGGACCCGTTCAACATTTTAGAACCATCGAAGAACATGGTCCAGTGTGCCGAGTGAACCTAGATTGGCTGCTGCTATTCGATCCACTCGGCCATAAAATCTGCAAGAGCGTGAGACTTGATTGCTTTCTTGGCTTCAAACTTGATGTCAAAGTATAAGAGCTCGATTGCCCACTTAGCCACTCGACCAGTTGCGTCCCGTTTGTTGAGAATATCAGATAGCGGAGCATCACTGACGACTGAAATCGAGTGGTCCTGAAAATAATGTGCCACCTTCTTTGCAGACAGATAAATACCATAAACCAACTTATGGTAGTGAGGATATCTTTGCTTTGAAGGAATCAACACTTCAGACACATAATAGACTGGACGTTGGACTTTGTAAGCCTTGCCCTCCTCTTCCCGCTCGACAGTTAACACTGTACTAACGACCTGATTAGTGATCGTGATGTACAGGAGCAAGGGCTCTTTGCTGCAAGGAGTAGCAAGCATCGGCTGGGTGGAGAGCAGGGTTTTGAGCTCGACAAATGCTGTTTCGGCCTCTCGAGTCCACTTGAATGTGTCTGACTTCTTCATTAGTTGATACAAAGGCAATGCCTTCTCATTGAGACGAGAAATAAATCGACTCAATACTGCCAAGCAACCTGTGAGCTTCTGAACATCGTGCACTCACATGGGAGTCTTCATTCGGGTAATGGCGCTGATTTTCTTCGGGTTGATGTCAATCCCTCGTTCAGAAACGAGAAAACCGAGTAAGTTGCCACCAGGGACACCGAAAGTACACTTAGCCGGATTCAGCTTTATATCGTACTTCCTCAGATTGGCAAAAGTTTTGGCCAAGTCAGCTAGCGGGTCGGAACCTTTGTGGGACTTGACGACGATATTATCCATGTATGCCTCGACATTCCGAGGGATTTGCTGGAGTAAACACTTCTGAATCATGCACATGAATGTAGCGCCGTCATTTTTCAAACCGAATGGCATGGTGATGTAGCAAAAACACCCGAAAGGGGTGATGAAGGCTGTTTTGATTTCATCTGGTCCAAATAGATGGATCTGATGGTATCGAGAATAATCATCTAGAAATGATAAACACTCGCATCCTGCAGTCGAGTCAACAGTCTGATCTATGCGGTGGAGCGGGAAATGATCCTTCGGGCAGGCTCGATTGATGTGCTTGAAGTCGATACACATGTGTAGCGACTTGTCCTTCTTGGGAACCATGACAACATTCGAGAGCCACTCGGAATGGTAAATCTCCCGAATGAACTTGGCTTGCAAGAGACGAGCCACCTCTTCACCGATTGCTTTACACTTCTCTGCCGCTGATCGACACAAATGCTCCTTTACGGGCTTGGCCTTTAGATCAACTCTCAGTCGGTGCTCAGCTATCTCCCTAGGAACCCCCAGCATGTCAGCAGGCTTCCATGCGAAGATATCCCAGTTCTCATGGAGGAACTGGATGAGCTCGACTTCCTATTTGTCGTCGAGTGTTGATGATATATTGGTCGGTGCGGCAGTTGAATCTGTCGGGTGGATGTACACTTTCTTCACTTCCCTTGCCGACTGAAATGCTGACTCGGAAGCTGGCTTATTAGCGCGCAATAAATCAACAGGGTCAGTGCTCTTCTTGTATTCTTCCAGCTCAACCATAGCCATCTGGTGATCGGCGATTTTGGAGCCTTGCTGGAGGCACTCTTCATCCCGTTGTTGATTGCCAGTGACCGTGATCACACCTTTGGGACCTAGCATCTTCAACTTGAGATACACGTAACATGGACGGGCGATGAAACAAGCATACGCCGGTCGACCCAGAATGGCATGATAAGCGCTCTAGAAATCCACGACTTCAAACGTCAAATTTTCCTTTCGAAAATTTCTATCCGTTCCGAATGTCACATCCAGCGCAATCTGGCCGAGTGACTTGGCTTTCTTCCTTGGGATGACCCTGTGAAATTGCATGTTGCTCTCACTGAGTCGGGACATTGGAATGCCCATCCCTTTAAGGGTATCTGCGTAAAGGATATTCAAGCCGCTGGCACCATCCATGAGGACCTTGCGGAGTCGAGTGCCCCCCACAACCGGATCAACCACCAAAGCCTGTCGACCGAGAGTGGAGATGTGAGCGGGATGATCTGACTAATCAAATGTGATAGCAGTCTGAGACCACTTGAGGTAGGTGGGGGTGGAAGGCACGGCCATGTTGACCTCCCTGTTGATGACCTTCCATTGACTCTTGCTTTCAACATCAGCAAAAATCATCAGTGTAGCAGTGACATCAAGGAACGTTTCTTTTTCTTCTTCATCTTTGTGGGGACCCCGACTCATAAGTCGTGATCACCGAATGCACATGTACAGTGATCCCAGATATCAACGCTCACTGAACACACATAAGCTGAATGACAAGAGTCTTACATCCACACTTAACGTCTTACACAAATAAAGACCATGAAGGTCAAGTCTTACATAGATAGGGCCACACGGGCCACACACTTAAAATAGAACAAGAAGCGGAAATCTTGATCGAAAGCGTGAACCCATGACATCTGCCTTAACCTACAGGCATTCTGACTGGGAAGCGTCCTAGTTCGCATGTTCATCTCCAACGAACTCTTCAACATACTCCTGTTCTTCCATGCCTGGCCAATTTAATAATCAGTGGCAAGCCAATGAGTACTTTGAATGTACTCGCAAGCAACCCAAGCTGTGGAACAAGGTAACAATGGTGCATGATATAGCACTAAGTAGGTAAATTTGCGGAAAGCTAATTTTGTATGGAATGACATGATCAAGTAACTAGTGAGCATGCATCAACAACTGGCAGGTATCCATGTGATCAAATTACCAATATCATCATAAGTAGGGCTAGAACATCTCATGTTCATTCATCATGCTAAGCCATCGGACTTAGTTTAATTCCCTTGCTAAGTCATCAGACTCAGCTCATGTGACCTCTAGTCACCATCACACCCATACTCACACCAAGTTTCGCGAAAACATCTGGACATAGTCTAAGTAGCACCAACCAACTGTCCTTGACCGTGGACACGACTATTCGAATAGTTTTGCACTCTCCAGAGGTTGCACACTTTACCCACAAGACTCCAGGAACTTCCGTGTCATCCATGACTCGCGGTATGTAACATACCCGAGGTAAGCACCCGAACAATGCCTTTCCCCCGGCGATACTAAACAAAGAGTCCACTCAATTGGTACCCAACCCTCATGATGTACATCACACGAGCCTCGCTCTAATCGTACCATCCATGAGGGGACCAACGGTGTGCCCGGTGCCTGTGAAGACAGTGCATGATCATACATACCGGTAGGACTCCGTATCGAGAGTGACCACGCCACTCCCGCCACTAGTAATGCGGGCTCCTTTCCAGTACCCACCAAGGTAATCAACAAAGCACCGTCCCATAAGGAGTATCATGGTTGAAGGTTGGGACGGTCGACAAATCTTAAATCTAATCCGTTTTCGAAAACACACCCTCAACTTGTTCCGACACACCACGTCTTTCTCAAGTGGTCACCCTTCTCATCATCATCTCCCTCGGGCATTAGTGGCACCCAACGGGGTTTTCGAAAGAGTCTTTGAAATCATTTCTCTCCTTTCCATCTTTATGCATAAATGCCATCCCACTTGCGTAGCATCTATATGCATTCTAACTACACACACACACACGCATAACCCTCATAAATTGGTAGGGTCATGCACGATGCAAGTGTCAATGGAAAAGTATCGGAGGCATCCCACCGAAAGGGGAACACCACATCATGTGATCAATTATGATGAAAGTAAAGTGCTATATGACATGCAATGAAAATGGTTTCTCATCATCGTCAAAGGGCTGCTTGCCTGGCTCAACAAAGTCTCCGGGGTCTTCGAAGCCTTCAGGTCGAACTTCTTCTTCAACAGCGCAATCTATCGTCGTAATAAAATAACGATAAAATAAGCAACACACAAAAACAGAGCACTCAACTACTTATTAAAAATGCTAATCTATTCTGATAAATACCCAATGTCATATTAAAAATACCCCCCTAGGGTTTGTTGTGAAAAACATTCTGGAAATAAATTAACAGAGGTAAAAAGGTGCCTAAATATACGTTTTAAAAACAAACAGTACTAAGAAGTTTTTCAAATATTCTTACAAATGGCACTATTAAATTCTAGGTATTATACTAAGAATTTAGGTGAAATTATTATTTTCATAGGATTTAATTTGGGCCCTGTGGGATTTTTGCAAAATCCCACAGAAAAGGAAAAAGAAAAAGGGCCACGGGGACCTAGGCCAGAAGCGGCCAGTGGCTGGGCCGGCCCAGCTGGCCAGCCAGCCGGCCTCACGCGCGGCCAGGTTTAAACCTGACACGCGGGGCCAGGCCGTCCGCGACGGCGAGGGAGAGAGAGAGGGCATAGGAGAGGGAAAGAGAGGCCAATATGTGGGCCCCACCTGTCGAATCCTTCTCCCACCTCGGGGCAGAGAGGGGAGCGGCTCACCGGCGGCGACGGTGGGCGATGGTGGGAATGGGATCGGGGAAGAGTCACCGTTCCAGGGGAGGTCGAAGGGCGGCTGGAGGTGGTTGGAACTGCCGGTGGCGAGTACCCGCGGGAGAGGGGCCTTCGGGAGGTGGTCGCCGGGGCTGCTTGGGGCTGCAAAAAAGACGGGAAGGAGGGGGATCACGTTAGTTTGCAGAGGGAGGAGCAACCCAAAGAAGAGCGAGTCCGGAGGGCCTCTGTACCCGGAGATCGACGGTGAGGTGGCCGCGGCGATCCTCGGGTCGATCCTGAGCACAAAGGCGACGGGGGCTCTCAGGGGGGTTCGAGGAGGTTACTGGGGTTCAAGAGGGATATCAGAGGGAAGAGAAGGGCCCGAGAGGCCCTTTTATAGCGGGGGCGCGAGTGCACCAACGGACCATGCGCTGGGGAGGACATGGCTGAGGCCAAAGAGAGAGGGAGGCTTGCAGGATGGCCTCGGGGTGTTCCTGGGGTTGGTCTACACCGAGCGGGAGCAATGGGAGAGAGAGAGAGGAGGGCGCGCATGCAAGCTCACGCATTGGCCGGCTCGGGCGGCGTCGAGCACACGCGAGAGGAGGTCGGAGGAGGGAGAGGGAGAAGGGGGCCGACAGCTTAGCGTGTCACAGACGCCGAGGGCGCCTCGAGGGACACGCGGGGGAGGCCCAAGGTGGTCGGGGCCGGCCATTGGGTGGCGGCTACAATGCGGGAGCGCACTGTAGCACACTCCAGAGCGTGCGTATGGCCGGCATTGCTGTTGCCTGCGCGCTCTAGGGTGCCCCACCCTGTCCACTAGCCACTGGAGGGTCCGGAGATGCCCTTTGGATGCCTTAGGGGCTAAGCATGGCTAGGGAGAAAAGAAAGGGAAAGGGAAAAGCTTCTGCCAAGGTGAAACAGGGGTAGAAATGGGGTTTTTACCCCACTTCCCTGTAGAGACCTGGCCAGGGAGAGTTACTAGAGGTGAAATGCATCCACAGGAGGCTGTGGTAAAAATTTGGGGCCAAGGGTAAATGGGAAAGGGGTGGAAATGCTGGTTTTACCATTTCACCAGAAGGTCTTTGGTAAGGTTTTAGGCAAGAAGATGTTACCAACTTACTGAGATACTCACCAGGGTCAAAGGCTAGGTAGAAATGAGAGGATTCACTAAGTTTGAGCTTAAGAGGAAAAAGTTGACAATGAAGATTTATTAAACCCTAGAAATATGAAGAATCAGGTTCTGCAGATCCACTGATGCTAGGCTTTTACCCTTGATGCACCACTTAGTGTATCATCACTATTTGGCCATTAGAGCATGCCCACAAAGTTTGAGGCCAAGGGGAGACACTTCACAATGTAAAGTTTCCCAAATTTGATTCTGGACAGGAATGGTTTTGGGATGGTTTGATGAACCAAATCAACTTGTATTGAGATGAAACTTTGCAAGATAATCACTCATGATAGTGTTGACTTGCTGGAATTTGCCTAGAATTTATTGAGAATATTTCTTATAGAAATATTCCAAAAGCTTGATCTGAATAGAAAGGGTTTTGAGGGGTTTTGCCTATGATCTGATCATGCCCTTGGGTTGAAACTCATATATATGGAAAATATATGTCCACTAAGTTTCTCTAAATTTTCTCAAATATTTTCAAAGTATGTAAATAATTTTTTTCCCATGAAAAAACATTTCTGGCCTTGAGAAAAAGCCTTTAAAGAAAATATGAAAATAATCTTTAAAAATAATATTTGGTGGTTTTGGGAAGTCATATATATAGTAGGTTTGAAATAAAGCCTTTGGAAAAGAAGGGTCCACCTAATTTGAAGACTTGCAGTGCAAACCTCATTTCAGGGGTTTTTGAAAACCTAATTTGAAGAAATCATTTTTGGTTAAAACAAAATTTGACAAAAATAGTTTTGGGCACTATTCACATGGTATGATCATTAGGCAAGAGGTTTGAGAACATGGAAGATGAATTTGAAGTGAAATAGAACCTAGTAGTGCCATATAACACAATCATCAAACAAGCAAACAACATAGCAAACAAGCACAAGCACCTTGAAAAAGTTTTAGTTGGCTCCAAATTTTATAAACCCAAAGATAACAATGTGATACAAACACAGGGTGTGACAGACCTTCCCCCCCTACAAGAATCTCATCCTCGAGATTCCTAGGCTAAGCGCTAAAAAGATATGGGAACTCCGATCTAAGAAAATCTTCACGCTCCCAGGGTTCTTCAGCTTCATTGTGGTTGCTCCACTAGATCTTGAACTACTTGATGGTGCGGCTTCGGTTGCAGCGCTCGGCTTCATCCAAAATGCGAACTGTCCTCTCACGATAAGTGAGATCTGGCTGAAGATCGATGGCTTGATGGTCGATGTCCTTGTAGAGGTCGGGGCGGTTGGGAACTTGCAGACACTTCCGGAGTTGTGACACATGAAAGACGTTGTGCACATCCGACGGCTCGGAAGGTAGTTCTAACAGGTAGGCAACTTCTCCACATCTTGTGGTGATCTTGTAGGGGCCGATGAATCTTGGTGCGAGCTTTCCTTTGACGTGGAAACGCTTGTTCCCTTTGAGAGGCGTGACTCAGAGGTAAACATGGTCCCCAACACGGAAACTCATGTCTCGGCGGTGAGAGTCGGTGTAGCTCTTCTGCCTAGTCTTGGCGGTCTCAAGGCGTTCTTGGACAAGTTGAACTTGTTCTTCGGCTTCGCAGAGGATGTCTGGTCCAAAAATAATCCTTCTCCGGTCTCTGACCAGTTGAGGGGAGTACGGCACTTGCGTCCATACAACACCTCAAATGGTGCCATATGAAGACTCGAGTGATACCTGTTGTTGCATGAGAACTCGGCGAATGGTAGGCAATCTTCCCACTTGGCTCCATATGCCAAAACACAAGCGCGAAGCATATCTTCGAGTGTCTGATTTACTCGTTCCGTTTGCCCACCAATCTGGGGGTGAAAAGCAGTGCTGAAGGAGAGCTTGGTTCCCATAGCTTCTTGAAACATTTTCCAGAATCTTGAGGTGAACTGGGTGCCATGATCTGACACAATCTCCGTGAAGGCTCACGATACGCTCGATGTAGAGGCTGGCTATCTAGTTACCGTCATAGGTGGTCTTGACGGGAATGAAATGGGCTACCTTGGTCAGGTGGTCGACAATGACCCAAATGGAATCACGTCCCTTGCTTGACCTTGGTAAACCGGTGAAGAAATCCATCCCGACTTTATCCCACTTCCATTCAGGCACCTTGAGAGGCTGCAACAGCCCAGCGGGTCGCTGGTGCTCAGTTTTGACTCTCTAGCATATGTCACACTTGGCGACAAGGTGCCTATCTCCCGTTTCATGCCATGCCACCAGAATCTTGCCTTGAGGTCTTGATACATCTTGGTTCCTCCAGGATGGATGGAGTATGGAGTGTCATGAGATTCTTGCAAGGTCAGGTTCTTGAGATCTTCCTTGTTGGGTACGCAAATGCGAGTCCTGAACCATACAACTCCTTGTTCATCCACCGAGAATCCTGGGGCCTTGCGTGCCTTGATCTTCCTCTTGATGCCTTCAATGCTCTCGTGTCCCTTCTGGGCTTCCTTGATATCATCCATCAAGGTAGGCTTTGCTTCGAGGTTGGCGAGGAATCCTGGTGCAACCAGTTCCAAGCCGAAGCTCTCAAGTTCTTCATACAGGGCGGGTAGCCTTTCCTTAATCATAGCATTCAAGGAACAAGCCTTTCTGCTCAAGGCGTCTGCTACCACATTGGCCTTTCCGGGGTGGTATTGAACACTAAGGTCATAATCCTTGATCAATTCCAGCCATCTTTGCTGCCTCATGTTCAATTCCCTTTGCGTGAAGATGTACTTCAAACTCTTGTGGTCTGTGAATATCTCACATCGCTTCCCCAGAAGGTAATGTCGCCATGTCTTCAAGGCATGAACCATAACTGCTAACTCAAGATCATGAGTTGCATAGTTCTCTTCATGAGGACGTAGCTGTCTGGATAGATATGCTATGACTCTGCCTTCTTGCATCAGAACTCCTCCAAGTCCGGTTCTTGATGCATCACAATGTATCACAAACTCCTTGTGAATATCATGGGTGGCCAAAACTGGGGCTGTGGTTAATCTCTTCTTGAGCTCCTGGAAGCTTTCCTCGCACTTAGCTGTCCATTCAAACTTCTTGTCCTTCTTCAAAAGCTGGGTCATGGGTCGGGTAATGCTCGAGAACCCTTACATGAACTTGCAGTAATAACCTGCGAGTCCGAGGAAGCTCCTGACTTCCTTTACTATGCTTGGGGTTTGCCACTCAGTGACAACTTTGATCTTGGTAGGATATACTGATAATCCTTCTGCAGTCAGCACGTGACCCAAGAATCCAACTTCATGCAACCAAATTCACACTTGCTGAACTTGGCATAAAGCTGGTGCTCTTGAAGCTTCTCTAGTACCAACCTCAAGTGTTCCTCATGTTCTTCTTCAGACTTGGAGAAGACGAGTATGCCATCAATGAAGACAACAACAAACTTGTCCAAGTACTCCATGAAGACCTTATTCATGAGGTACATGAAGTAGGCAGGGGCATTAGTTAACCCGAATGACATGACCATGTACTCATACAGGCCATACCGGGTTACAAATGCCGTCTTTGGAATGTCTTGGGGTCTGATCTTCAGCTGATAGTACCCAGACCTGAGGTCGATCTTGGAAAACACCTTGGCTTCATTCAACTGATCAAACAGGTCTTCAATCTTCGGGGGTGAGTACTTGTTCTTTATCGTGACTTCATTGAGATAACGGTAATCGACACAGAGTCTGATAGTCCCGTCCCTCTTTGACACAAATAGAACAGGAGATCCCCAAGGAGAGGCACTAGGGCGAATAAATCCTTTTCTAAGCTGCTCTGCTAGTTGCTTCTTCAACTTAGCCAACTCTTCGGATCCCATCCTGTAGGCCTTCTTATATATGGGCCTTGATCCGGACATAAGCTCAATGATGAACTCAATGTCGCGGTCAGGAGGCATTCCGGGCAGCTCATCAGGAAACACATCCGGGTACTCACATACCACTAGCACTTTATCTAGCTCAACTCCCGATAGGCAGTTAGCTTGAGGGGCTTGAGTGGAGGCAGGGTTGGGAACATACTTAACTTCCACTCCTTGGATATTGGTCATGGTGACAATCCTTTTGGCACAGTCCAGCATGCCCTGATGCCTGGTTAACCAGTCCATGCTTAGGATCACATCCAAACCTTCTGACTTCAGGATGATAAGATCCGCTAGGAAGTCTACCCTGTTGATGTTAATCTCAACTCCCTTACAACCTATCCCGGACTTCATAACTGATCTCGGGGTTTGTATCAACATACGGCTACCCAGAGGTGTAGGTTTCATGACACTCTCTAGTGCAAACTTTTGGGTGACAAAAGAATGCGAAGCTCCACAATCTAACAATACTGTTGCCGGGGTTGAGTTGACGAGGAACGTACCCAGTATGACGTCCGGGTCTTCCTAGGCTTCCTTTGCGGTGACGTGATTCACACGACCCTTGTCGTTGTTGGGTTGGTTGCGGAGAGTGGGGTTCTTTGGTGGTGCTCCACGGGCTTGACCTTGAGTTGGCGCATTGGGGCGTGGTGCATCAGGCTTCTTGTTGGGACACAACCTAGAGATGTGTACTGGCTAGCCACATCCAAAGCAGGCGACTTGCCTAAGGTGGTTGTTGAAGTTTCTGCCACTGTTGTTGTTATTGGGGTTGTTGTTGTAGGCTGGCCTGGGATTGGCATACTTCTGAGGCTGGTAGCCCGGACGAGGTGTAGGAGGTCTGGCCTGTTGTGGCTGATAGGTTGGCCTGGCTAGGGCTGGCTGCCAGGGGCAAGGCTTCTAGTTGCTAGGGCTACCCTTGCTGATCATCTTGCGCTTGTGAGTGTCGTCTATGTCATGATGCTTGTCTTCCAGCATCAGGGCCTTGTTCACCAAGTCGAAGAAGGTTCGATAGTCGCAGACGATGAGCTGATACTGTAGGACCTGTTGAAGTCCTTCCATGAAGCGTTCCTTCTTGGCAGCCTCTCTGCTGACGTCTTCGGTGCATACCTTGACAGCAGGTTGAATTTCTGCAGGTACTCCTTAACAGAGCCACTTCCTTGCTTCAGCGCTCAGAATTCTCTCTTCTTGATAGCCATGATCCCAGAAGGAATATGGGCAGTGCGGAATCCTTCCTTGAAGTCATTCCATGTGATCAAATGTTCTCCTTGCATGACCTTGAATCCATCCCACCAAGCTCGGGCGGTACCTCTGAGGCAGTGAGAGGCATAAAGCACCTGCTCACGATCCTCATTGCAGTTGACCAGTGCAAGGAGGTCCTCGATGGTGCGGATCCAGTCATCAACATCCAATGGTTCAGCAGTCTCGGTGAAGGTTGGGGGCAAGTTCCTCATGAACTCAAACAACATGGAGCGGCCATTGCCGTTCCTACCTGGCTGCTGGTTGTTCACAAGAGCCTGAGCCATCTGCTGGATAGCAGCATTGTTGGCTTGGCGTTCCTCCCGGAGAACTTGGAGAAACTGAGCTATGGTCATGTTCTCCGGTCGAGGTGGTGGGGAGGGAATGTCGCCTTGTGGCTGCTCCTGGTGTCCTCCAGCGTGAGCAGCCCCACCAGCTCACTGTTGCTGGCTTGAGTTGCCGGCTTCAGGGTTGGTGAAGGATCTGTTGTGGGTAGCAGTCACCATTCTGTTTGGATCAGCCAAGTCAAACAACTAGGATTGACAAGAGGATAAGCAATAACAACAAGTCGTGCCTAAGGGGGCCGGTCAAGTGCAAGTGTCGTAAAACAAAGGTTGAAAGACCAACATATATTAAGATAGACGATAGAGTCGCTTACATGTTGCCTAAGGCAAAGCGCGACTTGCATCGGAACACAAACAACAAAACAAACAACACGCACACATGATTTCATATTATCCATCACATGACTTCGCATGAGGGGTACATGACTGATCCTACCCTAGGGGTTCTCGGACTCAGGTGATGGAGTGCTCGGTCTCGTAGTCACGCTCCTCTGGCTCTTCCTCCTGTTCATCACCCGAACGGGATCGTTCCCGGTCGAAGGGGTGGGGGAACGAGGAGGTCCATCCCGATGACGCTTTGCTAGCGTGTCGGTCAAGAGCTCACGACAGTCCTTCGCACTCATGCGATGACGACGGGTGGGTGCATCACTAGCTGGGGGTACTCCTCCTCTGTAAGCGATAGCTAGTTGTCCCTCGGGGGCTCCATCCTTCTTAATCTTGTCTGGCTTCGTCTTGGCTTGCCGAAGTAGCTCCCGGGTGTGGTGAAGACAAGAAGAGGTAAATGGTGTAGAATTCCTAAGTACAAATGCTAGGTGTAGTTTTGAAAGTCGGTTTTATCCTGGCTAACGTCCATGCTAACTAAGGGCTTCCTACAGTCAGGATGGCTCTGATACCAGCTCTGTGAGGACCCCGACTCATAAGTCGTGATCACTGAATGCACGTGTACAATGATTGTGACAGCCCGGGACTGACGCTCCAGAAGATTCACTTTGTGTTTTCGTTTTCGTTCGTGTTTCGTTTTGGTTGTCGCATTCATCATCGCATCATTCGCATCATCTGCATTGCATCATCGCTGGTTTTCGAAAACTTGCATCCGTTCGTAGTTGTCGGTTCTCTCCGTTCTTGCCGTTGCCCGTTTCGAGCCCAGCCACACACGCACGCGCCCGCGACACCTTCTAAATAAAACTGTTTTTAAGCGCGCGCAAAAATATTCTCGGATTGAGTTGAAACTTGTCGTGCGGTCTTCTTATGGCTTAGGTAGACCGCCCGTCGATTTTCGTCGCGTTCTGAGTTCATTTGATGCCCCGTCGGTCAGTCGCAGCACTGAGGTTATCGGTAGTATCGGATGTCCGTCAGACGTACTCGGCGTTTTAAATCTCCGTGTCCGGGTCGCACCGTTCTCTTTCTCTTCCCCCCTTTGCCCGTCTACACAGTCACCGCAGTCGCCGTAACCCTCGCCGCTTCCGGACAGTCGGTCGACACCCGACAGTCCGAAATCAGACATCGCAGCTACCCCTACCCCCAGCCTATATATATGCCCTCGTTTCGCGTGCCCCCAAACCCTAGCCCCCATTCCCCACCTCTAGCCAGCCCGCCAAGCGCATCTGAGCCCGTTCCGGGCCCGATCCGGAGTCGTTCTGGAGCGTTTCCGGAGCTCCCGGAGCTCCTTCCATGGCAGCCATGGCCATGCCCTCGCCGGAGTTCCCCTGGCCGGAGCTCCTCCGCGCCGCCGGAGCCGCCCTCGCCGGCCGGCCGCACCGCCCCTCCTCCTCCCTTCTTCTCCTTCCTCCTCTCCTCCCTCTAACCCCGCCGGCCTTCCTCTCTCGCAGGTCCGGCCGCCGCCATGGGACCTTGCCCGAGCCGCCGCCGGGCTTCGGCGCCGCCGCTGCGCCTCCCTCCGCGGCCAGGCCGCCGGCTCCCGCCGGATCCGCCTCCAGCCGCCGTCCCCGGCCTCCCTCGCCGGCCAGCCGCCGCCGGCCATGGCAGCTCCGTGCGGGAGCGGGGTCGAGCGCCCCTGCCTCGCCCGAGCGTTGACCGTCCCCTGCTCCCGTGCGTGGGCTCGGCCCAGCGCCAGCTCCCCCAGCCTCTGCTCCCCCAGCCGGTTGGGCCTTGGCCCATTGGGTGAGCCCCTTTTCCTTTTTTTTTGTTGTTGTTTTCCTTTTATTTGTTTTAGGTCTTTTGCATTTAAGCGTAATAGCTTTTAAACAGTAATTGTTTTAAAAATAATTTAAATATGTAATTTTCTTAGAATAATACATAGATTAATAAAAATGTCATTTCATCCATGCCTAAATAATTAACATGTCCTTTTCTGTTTTTGCATCATTTGTCATATTAATGCATTGTCATAATTAATTTTCGCGCAATCGGAATTAATCCAACCCTTTATAAAAAAAATTATCACCTTGCCGGCATCGCATTTTCATGCATGTTTAAAATCTTGGCATATTGTTTGCATTTTTTATTACATAACCGAATTGCTATGACGTGATTAGGCCTTTTACCCGAATATTAATTGTGATTAATTTTCTACAAGGACATATCCATATTATATATGTTTTCGGGGTAGAAAAATCCATTGGATTTGTCGGTGCATTTAGTTTTGCCATTTGAGCATGTTTGTGTGGATGTCATTTATGTCGTGATGCCCTTTTGTCTTTTTCGTAGGATTTAATCCGTGCATGATATGAATTAATTTCCAACATGAAAGTTGCTCGTTGATATGTGTCCTAGCCCGTGGACATTTTGTTTTTCATAGAAATGCATGTTTAGGTATTGTTTCGCTGTTGTCTACTTGCTATAAAAATCTGTTATTTTCAGGGTCCAAAATGTTTCTAAGTCTGGAATCTGTTATATTTTGTTGCTGTCTTGCCATGTGATTTGCTAGTGTTCTAGACCTCTTTTGTGGTTGATGCAATGGAGTTATTTGTTGTTGATATTTCCCTCTAGCTTGCTGTTAAGTTTCATGCCATTTCATGACCTGTAGCTTATATTTTAGCTGCTGTCAATATGCCTATGTGATAAAACTGCACTGTCTAAAACTGCTATTTTCACTAAGTCTGAAACTGTTTTCATGTAGCCTTCTTGTGAGCTTCGTACCTAGTGATCCATGCATGTTTTGAATATGATTTGTGAAGATGAAATAAAATGGATGTTGTATGCTATTGCCCCATGCTTAGTTTGTGCATTTTAGAATATTGTAACTTATTGTTTTCACATGTTCAAAATGCTATCTTGCTGTTTTTGGCAGATTTCAACTAAAACTTGTTTTGATGATTGTGGTTGAACCGTAGCTCCGTTTTGAGCATTCCATATAGCTTAGAATCTTATGTAGTTTCTTAATAAATTGTTGCATTTATGAATTTAGATGTTTATGGTTGCATTTTCCATGCATTTGCATTCATGCCATGTGCATCTTGTTTTGCTCATATCTTTTGAACCGTAGCTCCGTTTGAGATGTTCTATATATGTAAATCGACTAGAATTTCGTGTAGAATAATATGGTGATATTTATTTTGCTATTTAACAAACATAAAATATGTTTAGTTCAGATCTGGACCAAATTCATAATTAACATATGGGGTCAGTTCGGAAGTGCTATAAGTTGTTTCCGACCTCATTTAACATGACTAGATAGATAGTTTACTTATGCTTCACCTCTTGCCAGGTTTAACAACATTTAATATTGTCGTGTACCTAACGGGAGTGAACTAAATAATTCGAACGTGGAGTTTCCTCAATATGCAACTCGTTGCATATTGAGCTTCACTTTAATGTGTAGAAGTTGTTTGATGTGAGTTGTCTTGCATTGCATATTTAACCGGACATGCATCATAATTGTTGTGCATCGTGTCTTGCATATGTTGTGATGTATCTGTGTTGATTGTTGTTTCGGATTGCTTCTTCTCGGTAGAGTTCCGAAAGCGTTCGGAGTGTAAGGATTTGTTCGACTACATTGGTTCGTCTTCATGGACTCGGTCTTCTTCCGAGCGGGATCTCAGGCAAGATGACACATTTCCCTAGATACCATTACTATCATTGCCATGCTAGTTGTCTCGTTTTTTATCGTTATGTCTCGCTACCTACCACTTGTTTGATAAGCCTCCCAACATTGCCATGAAAGCCTCTAACCTCTTCACATCCCAGCAAACCTTTGTTTGGCTATGTTACCGCTGGCTCAGCCCTTCTTATAGCGTTGCTAGTTGCAGGTGCCAATGCTTCCATGTGGCAACATGGACATCCTTTTGTTATATCACATTATTGCTGCTATTTAATTTAATGCACATATATACTTGGTAAAGGGTGGAAGGCTTGGCCTTTTGCTTGGTGTTTTGTTCCACTCTTGCCGCCCTTAGTTACTTGTGAACCGGTGTTATGTTCCATAAATGAGCGCTCCTAACATGCTCGGGGTTGTTATGGGGACCCCCTTGATTTTCGGGTGAGAATAAAACTTGTCTGGCAAGGCCCAACATTGGTACTACATTTGCCTATAATTAATGAACTTGCATAGGGGATATTTTTCCGGACCCCGTGGATAATTAATCAACAACCCGGGCCAGTGCTCCTCATGAGTGTTGGTCCAAACTAGAGCCACTTGCGGGGCCACCCGGGGCAACTCGAGGGATTTCTATCCGGCCACCGTACGTACTGCTCATCCGGTTGTGCCCTGAGAACGAGATACGCGGCTCCTATCGGGATTGTCGGCACGTCGGGCGGCCTTGCTGGATTTGCTTTACCTTTCTCGAACGTCTCGAGTGAGGAACTCTGATTCTCTTCGGGATAACTCGAGGTGTTGGATTTCCTTTGGAATTTCCTAGGAAGGTCACGAGATCCGTGGTTGAGGTTATTCTCGCTGAGTGTGGTTAATTTGTGGTGGACGAGTTGGAGCATTCCTGCAGGGTTAAATCTTTTCGAGAAGCCGTGCCCGCGGTTATGTGGCAAACTTGGATACTTTGTTTAACACCCGGTCATAGCAAACTTGAAGTAAACTCTAATAAAATACACCAACCATGTGCGTAACCGTGACTGTCTCTTCTCGTGAGTCCTTATCCGGAAGAGAATACGGTGGGGTTATGTTTGACGTAAGTAGGTGTTCAGGATCAGTTAGTGATCATTGCTAGTTCTCGTTCGTTCTGCGTAGGCCACCATATTTTAATTTCTGTACTCGTAAGTTAGCCACTCAAATATATGCTTAGTCGCTTGCTGCAGCCTCACCACTTAACCATACCTTACCCATTAAGCTTTAATAGTCTTGATACCCTTGGAAATGAGATTGCTGAGTCCCTGTGGCTCACAGATTACTACAACAACAGTTGCAGGTACAGGTAATGTGATGATAGACGTGAGCGTGTTGCTTGATTTGACTTGGAGTTCTTCTTCTTCTTCTTCTTCTTCTTCCTCAATCTTGGATGGGTTCTAGGCGGCAGCCTGGGATAGCAAGGGTGGATGTCATTTATCGTTTGTTTTCGTCCGTAGCCGGACCCTGCTCTTATGTATGATGTTTGAGATGTATTGTATTGCTATGACTCTGATGTAGCTTGTGGCGAGTGTAAGCCAATTCCATATACTCATCTCTTCTGTACTTGTACTTGTAATGATATCCATTCTTGCGAACGCATCGAGATGCGCTTCTATCCCTGTCGAGGCCCTCGTGCCCAAATAAGGATAGGATCGCATCTTGGGCGTGACAATGATCCCAGAGATCAATGCTCACTGAACACACAAAAGCTGAATGACAAGAGTCTTACATCCACACTTAACGTCTTACACAAATAAAGACCATGAAGGTCAAGTCTTACATAGATAGGGCCACATGGGCCAAACACTTAAAATAGAACAAGCAGCGGAAGTCTTGATCGAAAGTGTGAACCCATGCCATCTGCCTTAACCTACAGGCATTCTGACTGGGAAGTGTCCTAGTTCGCATCTTCGTCTCCAACAAACTCTTCAATGTACTCCTGTTCTTCCAGGCCTGGCCAATTTAGTAACTAGTGGCAAGACAATGAGTGCTTTGAATGTACTCGCAAGCAACCCAAGTTGTGAAACAAGGTAACAATGGTGCATGATATAGCACTAAGTAGGTAAATTTGCAGAAAGCTAATTTTGTATGGAATGACATGATCAAGTAACTACTGAGCATGCATCAACAACTGACAGGTATCCATGTGATCAAATTACCGATATCATCATAAGTAGGGGTAGAACATCTCATGTTCATTCATCATGCTAAGCCATCGGACTTAGTTTAATTCCCTTGCTAAGTAATCGGACTCAGCTCATGTGACCTCTTGTCACCATCACACCCATACTCACACCAAGTTTCACGAAAACATCTGGACATAGTCTAAGCAGCACCACCCAACTGTCCTTTACCATGGACACGGCTATTCGAATTGTTTTACACTCTGCAGAGGTTGCACACTTTACCCACAAGACTCCAGGAACTTCCGTGTCATCCACGACTCGCGGTATGTAACATACCCGAGGTAAGCACCCGAACATTGCCTTTCCCCCGATGATACTAAACAAAGAGTCCACTCGATTGGTACCCAGCCCTCATGATGTACATCACACGAGTCTCGCTCTAATCGTACCGTCCATGAGGGGACCAACGGTGTGCCCGGTGCCTGTGAAGACAACGCATGATCATACATACCGGAACGACCCCATGTCGAGAGTGACCACGCCACTCCCACCACTAGTAATGCGGGCTCCTTGCCAGTACCCACCAAGGTAATCAACAAAGCCCTGTCCCTTAAGGGGTATCGTGGTTGCGCATGTAAGGTTGGGACGGTCGACAAATCTTAAATCTAATCTGTTTTCGAAAACACACCCTCAACTTGTTTTGGCACACTCTTTCTCAAGTGGTCACCCTTCTCATCATCATCTCCCTCGGGCATTAGTGGCACCCGATGGGCTTTTCTAAAGAGTCTTTGAAATAATTTCTCTCCTTTCCATCTTTATGCATAAATCTCATCCCACTTGCGTAGCATCTATATGCATTCTAACTACACCCACCCGCATAACCCTCATAAGGTGGTAGGGTCATGCACGATGCAAGTGTCAATGGAAAAGTATCGAAGGCATCCCACCGAAAGGGGAACACCACATCACGTGATCAATTATGATGAAAGTAAAGTGCTATATAACATGCAATAAAAATGGTTTCTCATCATTGTCAAAGGGCTGCTTGCCTGGCTCAACAAAGTCTTCGGGGTCTTCGAAGCCTTTGGGTCCAACTTCTTCTTCAACAACGCAATCTATCATCATGATAAAATAACGATAAAATAAGCAACACATAAAAACAGAGCACGCAACTATCAATTAAAAATGCTAATCTATTCTGATAAATACCCAATGTCATATTAAACATACCCCCCTAGGGTTTTGTTGTGAAAAACATTTTGGAAATAAATTAACAGAGGTAAAAAGGTGCCTAAATATAGGTTTTAAAAAGAAAGAATACTAAAAAGTTTTTCAAATATTCTTACAAATGGCACTATTAATCCAAATTTTTACACCTAATACTCCATAGATAGTTCGAACTGGATAGCAGCAATAATCAATTTTAGCGCGGATTGTTTGGAGGGGAATTATACTAAGAATTTAGGTGAAAGAATTATTTTCTTAGGATTTAATTTGGGCCCTGTGGAATTTTTGCAAAATCCCACAGAAAAGGAAAAAGAAAAAGGGCCACGGGGACCCAGGCCAGAAGCGGCCTGTGGCTGGGCTGGCCTAGCTGGCGAGCCAGCCGGCCTCACACGTGGCCAGGTTTAAACCTGACGCGTGAGGCCGGGCCATCAGCATTCACGAGGGAGAGAGAGAGAGAGGGCACGGGAGAGGGAAAGAGAGGCCGACAGGTGGGCCCCACCTGTCGGATCCTTCTCCCTCCTCGGGGCCGAGAGGGGAGCGGTTCACCGGCGGCGGCACGGGGCACGACGATGGCGGGCGATGGTGGGAATGGGCTCAGGGAAGAGTCGCCATTCCAAGGGAGGTCGAAGGGCGGCCGGAGGTGGTCGGAGCTGCCGGCGGCGAGTACCTGCAGTGGAGGGGCCTTCGGGAGGTGGTCACCGGGGCCGCCTGGGGCTGCAAAAAAGACGGGAAGAAGGGGGATCACATTAGTTTGTAGAGCGAGGAGCAACCGAAGGGAGAGAGAGGCCGGAGGGGCTCTGTACCTAGAGATCGACAGTGAGGTGGCCACGGTGATCCTCGGGTCGATCCCGAGCACAGAGGTGACGAGGTCTCTCAGTGGGGCTCGGGGAGGTTGCTGGGGTGAGGAGAGGGAGATCAAATCGGAGAGAAGGGCCTGGGAGCCCCTTTTATTGCGGGGGCGCAAGTCCACCGATGGGCCATGCGCCGAGGAGGACGTGGTCAACGCCAAAGAGAGAGGGAGGCTTGCGGGACGGCCTGGGGGTGTTCCTGGGGTTGGTTTACGCCGAGCAGGAGCAATGGGAGAGAGAGAGAGGAGGGCGCGCGTGCGAGCTCACGCATTGGCCGGCTCGGGCGGCGTCGGGCACGCGCAATAGGAGGTCAGTGGAGGGAGAGAGAGAAGAGGGCAGACAACTTAGCGTGTCACGGACGCTGAGGGCGCCTCGGGTGACACGCGGGAAGGCCCAAGGTGGTCGAGGCCGGCCATTGGGTGGCGGCTACAGTGCGGGAGCGCACTGTAGCGCGCTCCAGAGCGTGCGTATGGCCAACATTGCCGTTGCTTGCATGCTCTGGGGTGCCCCACCCTATCCAGTAGCCACTGGAGGGTCCGTAGATGCCCTTTGGATGCCTTAGAGGCTAAGCATGGCTAGGGAGAAAAGAACACTATTGGAATCAAGATCTTTGCCGTCTGCCAGCTCTTTGCCGTCTGCCAGCTGGTGCCCTTGTGTTGATTGCGACAACTGTAAGAAGAAGTCAGAGTTTGAAATGATCAAACACCTGCAGAAGTGGGGTTTTACACCTAATTATACGGTCTGGACATTTCACGGTGAGTCTGCCCAACGTGCCAGAGTTGAGGTTGTTCGTCGTCACACCAACGAGCATGGTACCGGGATCGAAGACATGGTGCAAGACTTTGATGATGCTCAGGATTTGGACAATGAGATGGAGGAATCTGCAAAGGAACTTTATGAAATGTTGGAGTCCTCAAAACGTCCTCTCCATGAGCACACTGAGCTTTGTCATCTGGATGCCATCGCGCAAGTAATGGCTCTGAAGCCTCAGTTCAACCTGGGCAGAGAATGCTACGACGCGATGATGACGATATTTGGACGCTTTCTACCTAAAGGCTATGTATTTCCACCAAACCTATCATGGTTTTATCACGACAGATGTCCGGGTGAACGGACTTGGGTTCGAGGCCATTGCTAATGTGATGGACTCAAAGGGGTTGGTCGGGACGAAGGACACGAGTTTACCCAGGTTCGGCCCCTCAAGCTGAGGTAATAGCCTACGTCCTGCTTGTGCTTGTATTGCTTGATGTATCGATTACAAAGTAGCTATTGCTTGACCTAGTTCTCGATAACCCGATCTCTTATTCGCCCCAGGTCTTGCCTTTATATCGGAGGTCAAGACCACGGATCATACAAGTTGTAACCGATTCTCATTACATGTCCGATTCTACCTCTATCTTCTCTTGCCTTTCCTGACCAAGTTGTCCCCGGGCGGTTTACACACCCGGGTCTTCTTCATCCGGGCCACTTGCCGGCCCATCCTGTCAAGCCTCCAAGCATCTTGGGCCTTAAGTCCCCATGGCTCACTCTTGGGATGGTGTACGAGCCACCAGGTATGACCCGGAGTGCTCAGGGCAGGTCTCACCATGGGGTTATATCCCCAACATTAGGCCCCAGGTTGATTTGAGCTTGCTTACTTCAGCCTTTCTTCTTACTCTTCGGCGAGTCACCCGGAAATGACCCACCATGACGTCATGTCAAATCTGCAAAAAAGATCCTCTGACGCACACAACGAATCTTCTTATTAAATGAATAGCCCGAAGATCGAGGCGTCTGCCTTGGTCAAACGACATCCGTTGCCTGGATTTTCGCACCCGTTCTGCCTTTTCCCTATTAAATAGGACCGTCCGGGGCGGCATTTTCTTTCTCCTGCTCGCCCCGTCATCTCCTTCCTTCCGACGCTTCCTTTTCCAGCGCCTCCTGCTCCGGTGCCGTCTCCTCCTCGCCATCGACAGGGCCGCTGTATCAACCTGACGCGATCTAGAGTATCTTCTGCCTTCATCGTGTCGTCGTCGGTGAGTCTTTCTCCCCTTATATCCGCAACTTGTTTTGGTAGGGTTTCCATGGAGCTCCGCCATCGCTGTACTTAGAACTCAAGTTCTGTCAATGCTATCCATGTTTAGTCCATGAGCCCTCGATTATATCCTATCCCCATGGTGCCGCTAGGTAGGAGATCGACACTGATGCTTTTTAGATTCACTACGGCTCCGCCCGTCGTTTCAGTCTTTCACCAGTTCATCTCTAAGTTTGAAAATATAGACATTTCTTTTGTTTTTGTAGATCCGCAATTTTAGCAATATTTCATGGAACCTATGTTCAGTACTTAGCCAAATTTCTCCCTGTCCTTTCGTGATGTTGACCCGCCATGCTGTTTCGGCTCTCATCAGCCGGATCTTGGTGTCTCACCCTTAAGGTCTTAAGCCTTTTAAGCCGCTCATATTTGTTCGCCATTTTATTGACTCGCCATATATGGTTACTTTGTACAGTTAAAAACTGCCGCCATGTCTCACGCATCTAACTCCTGCAACTGGGTCGGTTCTTGCATTACTGAAGAGTTTCTGATGGACTTTGTACTTGCGGGCACCCTTCCTGCCAAAGAGGTAATCCATTGGTGGGTTCTGGGAAATGAACTTAAGCCCATTTCTTAGGAGGGCGAGGTAGTTGTTTTTTCGGATCATATTGAACGTGGATTCGTACCTCCCGGCTCAAAATTCTTCCGGGACATCCTTCATTTCTATAAGCTGCATCCTCAAGATCTTGCCCCCAACTCCGTCTCAAATATCTGCAACTTCCAAGTACTCAACGAGGTCTATCTGCAAACTCAGCCATTTGTAGGTCTCTTCCGAGAATTCTTTTACGCAAACCGGCAAACTGAAGTAAAGGCCGTCTATAGGTCTGCAAGGCACGAGCCGGGTCACGCCAAAATTAAAGCTCTCATGGCCAATGGATTGACGGGTCTAGACTTGATCCGCTGCTGGATCTCCTGGAGAGTTATGCCTTTGAGCCTGAGAAGCCACCTCATGTGCAAATATCCGGGAAAGTACGATGGTTCCCTATGCTTCAGCCGAACAACTTTAACCGAAGATGATATTACCACTATCATCCGGAGTCTTGTTCATGAGACGTCAGGAGCTTGCATCGCTATGGGGCTGGCGCCTTTTAGTGCCATTAACCCAGCTCCAGACGTAAGACGACTCTTCATTGTCTCTTCTCTCTGTTTAGTTAGGACTTTGTCAATTCATCACCATTAACCGGCTTACCTTTCTAGGCTGACTCCGACTTCTAGAAGAACAAGTATATTCCTCCTATGAAGAAGAGCAAGAAGAAGGCCCCAGCCAAGAAGACGACGAAGAAGACCACCCCTCAAGAAGAATGGTTTGAACCGCCAGAATCATCCGGCTCAGAGGTATAGTTTGACTATTTTCTGTAACCTCATTATTCACCTTACTGATAACAACTTATTCATAGGACGAGGTAGAGACGAGCCGTGCCAACGTTCCTGAGGTAACTTATATTTCATCCGACCCTGAATGTTTTGTACCCCGGAAGATATGGCGGGTTGTTCGAAAAGTTCCCCTTTCGCATCCTCTTGCTCATTTGGATCCCCAATTTCTTTTGAAAAAGCAACAACAAGTCGACCGCCGTCAGACCCGGAGCGCCGGCTCTACTGATCTCATGTCCGGGTTGCCTAACTCTCCGGCTCCGAAGAAGCGCTCCGCAGAGGTATGTATCTCTGTTTGATTTTATTAGCTTTTCCTTTGTACTCTCAACACTGCCTTATATCATCTGTACTATCTCTCAGGGATCACCTTCGTCCGGCGACTCTACGGCCACTGCTCTTCCACCTCCGAAGATTAATCCGCTGTAAGCATTTTGTTGCCTTTACGTCCGGCTCTTCGGCGGTTGTAACCCTTGAATTCTGACCTTCATGTCTTTTCTAGGGCTCAAGCTAAGCGGAGGAAAACCAACAAGTCCTCCCCTGGCCCTGCTGCTCAAGAACCGGAGCTTGCTAAGCCGGACCCCCAGTGACTTCTACAGAGCCGGCAGCTAATGACATTATTCTTGAGATCCCGCAAAGGGACCTTTCCAAGTCGCCGAGCCCTGCCAAGGCTGCTGATGACGCCGCTACCCCGGACATCGTGATTATTGGCACCGGCTTGCACTCTCCTTCACCTCACGTGCTAACCAAGCATAGTGAAATAGCTGAAGCTTCGAGGAAGCTGGAATTTGAGCTCCCTGCCTTAGAGAAAATGACAGCCGACGAACTTCATGCTGGCTATATGAACCGACTATCTACAAGCCGGGATTTGGAGCTCAAACTGGTTAACTTAATGAAGAGACGATATGAGGTATTCCTTTTTCCTCCTTATACCCTTACACAGCCGCCAAGAGCCGGGTTAATATTGACCGATAGTAATTCGGTTCTTCCATTTTAGTAGAAGTAGAAACATGTAATATGTAGGCCTCAATGTACTTAGCCTTGATCTCAAATCATTGTCCTAGCCCCCAAGGGCTGGCTCAATAATTGAATTTTTTTGAGCCGGAACTTCTCTTTTCGAAAGTTGAGCCGGGATTTTCATGTTGAACCTCCTTAAAAAACCAATATGTAGCCCCCAAGTTCTGGGTCAATCTTGTCGAAGTTGAGTCAGAACTGTCTTGAAAATAGACATTAGCCCCCAAGTGTCATGCATATTGCTTGCAATCTGTTTGAGACTTGCTTATGTCTCCATATTTTGATATGTCACAGGAAGTTTTAACTGAAGCCGGGTCAAAATTGGCCGGCTTAAAAACCAACTTAGCTACTCAGCAAGCCGCCCGAAGTGAAGCTGATGAGACATGTCAGCTCCATGTCGAAGAGCTAGCTAAGATCAAAGCTGACTTCACCGCCTTCAAGGAATCTGCCGAGGCTGAAAAAGCTACATTGACTAAACGGGCGGATGGTGCCGATCGATGACTCATGATCGTGTCTGACGAGCTGTAGTCTTTGAAGCGTCACATCACGAAGATGGCAGCTGCCCTCTTTGGTAAGTTTTTAATATCTTGTCTCGATCCGTATTTTTGAACTTGTGCTGGTGACTCATAACGAGGCCTCCGTCTTATGCAGGTCCTAGGAGCCGCCAACTTGCCTCCGACAGTCTGCTGCCTTTGAAGGCTATATACACATTGATAGAACAACTGTACCGCGGGGCGGTATGCACAATCAAGGTTGTGCAGTATAAAGAGAACATTCCTTCGGCTCTCAAAGGTGTCTTAGAGCTCCTGTCAATGATGACAAAACAGATTGTGGAGCTAAAGAAATCAGCCGCCCGCCAGGGGGCGATTGCAGCCATAAGCTGGGCATTGGCTTTTGCTCCAGAGCTTACTCCGGCTGAGATGATGGATGGGGTTCCCTCCAAGAAGGACGACGGCTCTGAATTTTCAGACGCTGACTATGCCTGGTGCGTAAAGGATTCCAAAGTCTTGGCCTCCGTCTTAGCAGAAGAGGTCAATCTGGCAACTTACCAGGTGGCTTACAACACCGATCAAAAAAGGATCTATGGTCCGCTCTTTGAGTGCAAGGATCTGACACCTGCTCGCAGTAAGACTCTCTTTGCCTCTGATCTTGACCCATCCCTCTTCTTTGAAGAAGGAACTTTTGCGGCTTTAACCGACTACAACTGGGACTTGGAAAATCTGCAGATCAAGGCAGCCGAAGAGCCGGAGCAAGATGACCCACCAGCCAGCTGATTGCTATGTAGAAAACTTGTAATAGCCGGCTCTCCATGACCCACCATGGGCGATGTAAAAACTTGATAATATTTTGGGCTCTACAGAGAGCATCCGTAACAGGATAGAAGCAACTTTTTCCCTTGTTGAACTTGTGACATTGCGCACATATGAAAGCCCGGCTTTAAAATAGATATTTGCTATCTTTCTCATTGTATGCCTTACTGGCTTAATCTCCTGCCTGCATAGATGTACCTATATACCATTAGGAGGGTGGCTTAAAAGCGCAACCTGAATATACCGTGTCTTCACAAAAGTGATAACAGAGACCATTGCTTGGCTCGATCCGGCCGATAAAGGTTTGATAAGCTTCACCCGTAGGCCAGGAAGCCCCCTGTATGGCTATGTTAACATGTTAACCGGAATGGCATAAAGCCGGCTGTTAGGGTAAGATAAGCGATACCCGAAGGTAAGAAGCCCCCTTCAATAGCCAATGTTGACTTGTCAACATTTTTGGCGCGAACCCCGGTTGTTAAGGTGAGATAAGCGATACCCGAAGGTAAGAAGCCCCCTTCGACAACTGCGGCTAACATGTTAACTGGAAATGGCATAAAGCCAGCTGTTAGTGTGAGATAAGCGATACCCGAAGGTAAGAAGCCCCCTTCGACAGCCGCAACTGACATGTCAACTAGAATGGCATAAAGCCGGTTGTTAGGGTGAGATAAGAGATACCCGAAGGTAAGAAGCCCCCTTCGACAACCGCGGCTAACATGTTTACCGGAAATGGCATAAAGCCGGCTGTTAGGGTGAGATAAGCGATACCCGAAGGTAAGAAGCCCCCTTCGACAACCGCGGCTAACATGTTAATCGGAAATGGCATAAAGCCGGATGTTAGGGTGAGATAAGCGATACCCGAAGGTAAGAAGCCCCCTTCGACAACCGCGGCTAACATGTTAACCGGAAATGGCATAAAGCCAGCTATTAGGGTGAGATAAGTGATACCCGAAGGTAAGAAGCCCCCTTCGACAACCGCGGCTAACATGTTAACCGGAAATGGCATAAAGCCGGCTGTTAGGGTGAGATAAGCGATACCCGAAGGTAAGAAGCCCCCTTCGACAGCCAATGTATTTGCATCGATGAAGATGTGCGACGTGGCAGAGGCCCCGGCTTGCGGGGATGTATTTCATTCATATATAAATATGATATGTACAATGATGATTCTCAACAATCTTAAGTGTAATAAGGCCATAGATGCGCTATGTTCCATGGCCGGCGGGTCTCCTGACCCAAAGTATCTGAGTCGTCCCGGATGTCAATGAGTTAATACGACCCGCTGTTGAGGTTTCTGTTGACAGCAAAAGGTCCTTCCCATGGAGGCAATAATTTATGCATATCTGTCTGGTCTTGAACCAGCCGTAGCACCAAGTCGCCCTCTTGAAATGTCCGGGTCTTGACCCTGTGGCTATGATAGCGGCGCAGGTCTTGTTCATAAATCGCCGAACGGGAAGCTGCCAGCTCTCGTTCCTCTTCCAAAGCATCCAACGTGTCTTGACGTGCCGTCTCATTGTCCGTCTCAACGTAAGCCGCCACTCGCGGCGAGTCATGCCGGATGTCACTTGGTAATACTGCCTCGCCACCGTACACCATGAAGAATGGTGTATATCCTGTAGATCTGTTGGGGGTGGTTCTGATGCTCCATAAGACAAAAGGCAACTCTTCTACCCAACACCCGGGCATTCGTTGTAAAGGAACCATAAGCCGCAGCTGGATACCCCTCAAGATTTCTTGATTGGCACGCTCCGCCTGACCGTTGGACTGTGGATGAGCAACTACCGAAACATCAAGCCGGATGTGCTCTTCGTCACAAATGTTTTTCATAGCCCCCTTGGACAAGTTTGTGCCATTGTCAGTGATGATGCTGTGAGGGTAACCAAAATGGTAGATCAACTTTTTAATAAACTAAACCGATGTGGCCGCGTCACACTTGCTAATTGGCTCAGCCTCTACCCACTTGGTGAACTTATCAACCGCCACCAAGAGGTGCGTTTTCTTATCCTTGGATCTCTTGAAAGGTCCTACCATATCAAGCCCCCATACTGCAAACGGCCAAGTAATTGGTATCATGCGCAATTCTTAAGCCGGAACAAGAGCACGCGGGCCGAATTTTTGACAGCCGCCACACTTGCGGACCAGATCCTCTACGTCTTTGTGAGGCGTCAACCAGAAGAAACCGTGCCGGAACGCCTTAGCTACCAAAGATTTTGAGCCGACATGATGTCTACAATCTCCAGCATGAATTTCATTCAAAATTTCCTGACCTTCCTCCGGTGAGACACAACGCTGAAAAACCCCGGTAACGCTGCACTTGTGCAACTCACCATTAACTATTGTCATCGACTTAGACCGCCGGGTGATCTGTCTGGCTAAATTTTCATCATCAGGTAATTTGCCCCGAGTCAAATAGTCCAAGTAAGGCACAGTCCAATCCGGAATAGCATGTAGAGTCGCCACCAATTGCCCCTCCGGGTCAGGGATAGCCAAATCTTCCTCTGCAGGCAACTTAACAATCAGGTGATATAAAACGTCCAAAAAGATATTGGGTGGCACCGGCTTTCGCTGAGAGCCTAACTGTGATAAGGCATCAGCCGCCTCATTCCTACGACGATCAATGTGATCCACCTGATAACCTTTCAAGTGACCAGCAATGACATCCACCGCCTATCAATAAGCCACCATCCGTGGGTCCCTAGAATCCCAAGTGCCTGAAACTTGCTGAGCCACAAGATCTGAGTCGCCCAAACACCTTACCTGGCTTAAATTCATCTCCTTGGCTACTCTGAGACCATGAAGCAGAGTCTCATATTCAGCTGTATTGTTGGTGCAAGGTAACATCAGCCGGAGTACATAACAAAATTTATCACCTTTGAGAGATGTCAAAACCACTCCTGCCACTGATCCTTCCAGCTGCTTGGATCCATCAAAATGTATAGTCCAGTATGTGTTATCTGGATTTTCCTCAGGAGCTTGACACTCTGTCCAATCGTTTATAAAATCCACAAGGGCCTGGGATTTGATAGCCGTACGAGGCATGTATGTTAGATTAAAAGGTCCCAGCTCCAACGCCCACTTAGCAATCCTACCGGTGGCTTCTCTGTTATGAATTATGTCCCCTAATAGAGCAGAGCTGACCATAGTGATCGGGTGCCCTAAGAAATAGTGCTTTAACTTGCGATTGGCCATGAACACCCCATACACTAGCTTCTGCCAATGTGGATACCTCTGTTTGGATTCGGTCAGGACCTCACTGATATAATAAACCGGCCTTTGAACTGGATACTCCTTCTCGGCTTCCTTGCGCTCGACCACAATTGCGGCGCTGACTGCCCGGTTCTTAGCCAGCACGTACAGGAGCAAAGGTTCTTTCTCAACCAGAGCGGCCAACACCGGCGGCTCAGTGAGCTGTTTCTTGAGTGCCTCCAATGCTTCACCCGCCGCCATACTCCAGACAAAATTGTCTGTCTTTTTCATCATCTGATATAGAGGAAGTGCTTTCTCACCAAGGCGTCTTATGAACCAGCTTAATGCGGCGATTCGCCCCGCCAGGCGTTGGACATCATTGACACAGGCCGGCTCTGCCAGAGAGGTGATAGCCTTGATTTTATTCAGGTTAGCCTCAATGCCACGCTCAGAAACTAGAAATCCCAAGAGCTTGCTAGCCGAAACACCAAAGACGCATTTGGCCGGGTTCAACATCATCTTATAGACCTGGAGATTGTCAAAAGTTTCCCTTAAGTCAGCCAAAAGGGTCTCCTTCTTCCTTGATTTGATTACAATATCATCTACATAAGCGTGACTGTTGTGCCCGATCTGACTATGAAGACAATTCTGCACACAGTGTTGATAAGTTGCTTGGCACTCTTGAGCCCGAAAGGCATAGATACATAACAAAAGGCTCCAAAAGGCATAACAAAAGCCGTCTTCTCTTGGTCCTTAACTGCAATCTTGATCTGATGATATCCTGAATAGGCATCCAGGAAGCACAAGCTTTCGCAACCCGCCGTAGCATCAATGATATGATCAATACGCGAGAGAGCAAAGGGATCAGCCGGACATGCCTTGTTAAGGTCCGTGTAATCCACACACATCCGCCATGTGCCGTTCTTTTTGAGCACCAGTACTGGGTTAGCAAGCCACTCCGGGTGGAAGACCTCGACGATGAAACCCGCTGCTAAGAGCTGGGCGACCTCTTCCCCGATGGCCTTGCACCTCTCCTCATTGAACCGCCATAGAAACTGCTTGATGGGTTTAAACTTAGGATCCACATGAAGACTGTGCTCAGCGAACTCTCTCGGAACACCCGGCATGTCAGAAGGTTTCCATGCAAAGATGTCCCGATTCTCACGGATGAATTCGATGAGCACGCTTTCCTATTTGGGATCCATATGAGCCCCAATGATGAACTGTTTGGATGAGTCGCCCGGAGTGAAGTCTATTGCCTTGGTATCATCCGCCAAAAACTTAAGGGGCAGCTCAACCTCCATTGTGGGCTTTTTCAGCGGCGTCATATCCTCCGGGTCGACATTCTCCTTATAAAACTTAAGCTCCTCCTGAGCACAACTGGATTCTGCATCAGTCGCGTCTCCTTCCTCACACTCAATAGTCGTATTCTGATCGCCATGAACGGTAATTGTACCTTTTAACCCGGGCATCTTGAGCTGTAAGTAGACATAGCAGGGCCTAGCCATGAACTTAGCATAAGCTGGCCGCCCAAACAACACATGGTAAGGGCTCTTGATTTTGACCACTTCAAACCACAAGGACTCCACTCTGTAGTTATATTCATCACCAAAGGCAACTTCCATAGAAATCCTACCCACCGAATAAGCCGACTTGCCTGGCACCACACCATGAAAAATGGTGGATGAGGGCTTAAGATCCTTGTCAAGCAACTTCATCCGCCGAAAGGTGTCATAATAGAGGATGTTGATACTACTGCCTCCGTCCATAAGCACCTTATTCACCATATATCCTCCCACTTGGGGGCAACCACCAAAGCCAGCCGCCCCGGGTCATCAACACGCGGCGGGTGATCTTCCTGGCTCCATGTTATATTATATTCAAACCACTTTAAGTACTGCGACAGAGCCGGCGCAGCCGCATGAACTGCTCGCTTGCGTAATTTCTGATCCCGCTTGTTAAGGCTAGTCGTGAAAATATGATACTGGCCTGAGCTGAGCTGCTTCGGATTACTTTGATATCCAGATTGGTTATGCTGCTGCTGGTTGTTGTTACCAGAGTGCTGCGGATGCCCTCCTTGATTACCTTGACCATGATGACCGGACCCTGAGCCGATGGACCCAAATCCGGCTCCTGACCCACCCGGTCCTGAGCCGCCGGGCGGACCACCGCCCTGGTTGTTGGGTTGCGTTTAGTAATTCTTTAACTTTTGCATAATGTGGCAATCACCCCATGCGTGCGACAAAGGTTTGTCGGGCTGGCTGTGTTCTTGACAGGGCTTCTTAAGCGCCTCCTCCAAATTGAAGGGAGTCCTGTTCTTATTAAAAGGTGGCCTGAACTTCCCATTACCCTTAGGAGGATTCTGGCCGGTACTTGCATTGGCTACCAATTCTGATCCGCCATCGGGATTCTTCCACTTGTTCTGGTTACCATTGTTAACCACACCTTTTCCTTGATTGTTCTTCTTACCTTGAGCAGCCTTCTCCTCATAAGAGCTTGGGTCCTTCGTGTTATTAGAGTCGGTGTACTTTGTGAGAGCTGTCATGAGCTCTCCCATATCTTGACACGTACGCTTGAGTCGGCCATGTTTTTGCTTCAATGGAACGAAGTGACAGTTCTTCTCTAAGATGAACACGGCTTGGGCCGCCATGATCTGCTCAGACGAGTGGATGATGGTTGACACCCGTCGGACCCAATGATGAGCCAACTCACCCTCCTGCTGGACGCAGTGATTGAGATCCACGATGGTCATAGGCTGTTTGCAAGTCCCTTGAATTTTTTTGATGAACCTTGCCCTTAACTCAGCCCACGAATTGATGGTATTGGGAGGCAACCCCTTTAACCACGTGTGAGCCGGACATTCAAGCATCATGATAAAGTACTTAGCACACACCGCCTCACTGACATCTAGCATTTCCATAGCCAGTTCATAACTTTCGATCCAGGCCTCCGGAGGCAAATCAGCAGTGTAATTCGGAACTTTGTGAGGTCCTTTGAAATCCTTCGGCAACCATTCACTTCGCAGAGCCGACGATAAGCATGACACACCCACGGCCCTGGCCGTTACTCCTGATCCTACTGATACAGAGGGCAAGGGCTCTTGGTGAGTCACCGCGGCCAAAGCTCCCGCCTCTTGCTGGTTTCTTGCCCGGTTCATGAGTGCTTGCGCATCTAGAGCCGGCTGATCGTCGCCCAGAGGTCCTCTTTGCCGATCGCTACTGGAAACCGCCGGCAACTCATAGTGTCGGCTGAAGCTTCGGCTTGGGAGAGGCGTTGAATGGACGCGGCTCTGGCTGTGAGTATACTTCTCCTGTTGGTCCATCACCGTCTGAAGGTATCCAATGGCATTCCATACCTCTTCCGCAAAAGGCGCTTCATCTGGAATAGGAATTGTTTCAAGCCGGGTGGCCGCCGCCACCATGTTCTCGGCTGGGTTAGAATAATGACCCGCCGGTGTTGGAAAGACCACTTGTGAGGCCTGGTTTCGTCGGGCCGGGTGAGACGTCGGTCGAGCCGTCGGGCGGCTTCCAGGTGCATCCGCTGCTCGTCCCATTCCTCGTGTGTTGAAGAGGTTCCTAGCCTCATATCGTTCTGGCAAGCGGGATTGATGCCTCATCCGATGTACCGCAGCTGTCGGTTGCTGCTCCAGCCCAAGGCGGAAGGCATCCGTTTTAATACGTTTTGCCTCTTCCTCCATCTAGACCTTCAGCTCGGCTATCCTCTGTTTCTCCTCCGCCATCCGGTCCTTGAGCCTTACAATCTCGAAGTTCCGGGCAGCCTGATTATCTGGTGTAACTTTAGTGGCCATCAGGGTCGTGAGCTTGTTCATCAGATCCAGAAGAACTTGAGCCGGTGGTGGCGGGTCAGCGCCGGAGGTTGCCGCTCCCGCGGCTGTACTGCTCGTGCCTGGGGCCGACCCTGCCATGAATACGACAGCGTGAACCAGCGGCCCAAGAGCGTCCGACTCAGAACGATCTGACTCAGGGCAAAGATCATCGTAGCCCCCGAGCCCGCCGTTGTGGAGCTGGTAAATTGACTCCGTCTCTCCGCTCGAAGATTCGTCTTCTAAATAGACAACAGTTTCCTGCGACCCGGTCGCTTCCAGATCCATACCTTGAGTAAAGCCTATGAAGACGTGCCTCCAGCCCGGATTAACACGGGCAGGCTGCACATTACGGGCAGGTTGCGCATGCCGAGACGGCTCGATGATGTTGGTGCGGATGTCCGGCCCGGGTGTAGATCCGTCGGTCTTTCTGATGAAAACGTGTATCCCGCTGAAAGGAACGTGAAATCCATATTCCATAGAGTCGGCATCAAGCCCCCAGCCGACATCGTTGATGTAGAGCCGGTCGCGGCGACTCTTGCTCATCCTTCCGACCACGTATCCCTCGAGCCCTGGGAGAGAGCCCTTTGAGAACTCAACACCACCAAGCACAGGCCCCACGGTGGGCGCCAACTGTCGTGGTTTTATCACGGCAGATGTCCGGGTGAATGGACTTGGGTTCGAGGCCATTGCTAACGTGATGGACTCAAAGGGGTTGGTCGGGACAAAGGACATGAGTTTACCCAGGTTCGGCCCCTCAAGCTGAGGTAATAGCCTACGTCCTTCTTGTGCTTGTATTGCTTGATGTATCGATTACAAAGGAGCTATTGCTTGACCTTGTTCTCGATAACCTGATCTCTAAGTCGCCCCGGGTGTTGCCTTTATATAGGAGGTCAAGACCACGGATCATACAAGTTGTAACCGACTCTCATTACATGTCCGAGTCTACCTCTATCTTCTCTTGCCTTTCCTGGCCAAGTTGTCCACGGGCGGTTTACACACCCGAGTCTTCTTCATCCGGGCCACCTTCCGGCCCATCCTGTCGAGCCGCCAAGCATCTTGGGCCTTAAGTCCCCACGGCTCACTCTTGGGCGGGTGTACGAGCCGCCAGGTATGACCCGGAGCGCTCAGGACGGGTCTCACCATGGGGTTATATCCCCAAAAAACCCTGTACCAGTCGGACAAAATCCTACGTGGGCTTAAGATGCCCTATGAGAAGATAGATGCCTGTGAGAATGGATGTGCCTTATTTAGGCTTGAGTATGCGGGCTTCAACTATTGCCCCATTTGCAATGCTTCCAGGTATGTTCTGGTAGACAACGGTATGGGTGAGAAGAGTCAGACCAAAATCCCCATTAATGTTCTTCGGTACCTGCCAATCATACCAAGACTTCAACGTCTTTTCACAGTCGAAGAGACGGCTAGACAGATGACGTGGCATAAATTGGGCAAACGAACAGAACTAGATGCATATGGGAATCCAGTGTTGGGACACACTTCAGACGCTTTTGCGCGGAAGCACTTCGATGCATTACATAAGGATAAAGCGGCAGATCCAAGGCATCCTCGAGTTGCCATCAGCATGGATGGGTTCAATATGTATGGTATGATGGCAGCACAATACAGTTTTTGGCCTGTATTTTTCATTCCACTCAATCTCCCCCCGGAGAGATTATGAAAAGAAAGAACATTTTCCTGACATTGATAATTCCAGGGCCCAAATATCCGGGGAAGAATATGAATGTGTTTCCAAAAAACGTTTCAATAACCGCTCTACTTCACCCCAGAACATTGAGGTCGACAGCGACAGTGAACCCGACTTCACCCCTGAGCCGGAACAAGAAGAGATGGAAGAAGAAGAGGTTACTACTGTGAATGACCTGACAATGCTTGACCGATTACTTAGAGGCCTTCCACATGTTGATGCATTTATTGATGATGCTGATGAGCACGTCATTATTGATAGTGATGATGATTATGCATTCATTAATCCCAGGAGCATATATAGACGATGAAGATTAATATTAGTAATGTGAGGTATTCATTTATTATTATGTATATATATATTATTAATTAGTTCATGTTATTAGGTATTCAATTTTTTTATGTTAAACTAATTTCGTTCACTCTTTGTCATTGTAGGTGTTGACAGATGGTGGGCTCGGGTCGAGAGCGCTCTGAGCCTCCTTCCTCGGCACGTGCTGGGAGGGGTGCTATTATTCCACCCCAGCAACTCCGGAGAGCGCTGGTACACAGCATGCAGACATCGGCGGGTGCTTCTTCTTCGACCGGGAGAGGTTGGGGGAAGACGAAGAGAGGTGCTAGAGGTAGGAAGGTTGCTGCGCCTTCATCGCTGCCACCCCCAGCTGATTCTCCCGACCGCAGGAGTGCTCCGTCTCAGGTGGACCCGTCTGACTTGGAACCGTCTCGGACTCGGTCCACGAGCCTCGGGTCAGCGAGCCTTCGTCCCAGGAGACTCCAGTCCCAGAGTCTTCGTCCCAAGAGACTCGGGTCCTAGAGTCTTCGTCCCACATGACTCCGGAGGCTAGTGGCCATGCTGATGGTGGCGAGGACAACTTGTCCGAGGACACCTATAGGGAGGGTGAGCTAGTTGAGGAGGGCAAGAAGGTCTACCAGCGTGGTTGTACAAAGCTCCCGCCCGTGTCGACGACCCGCGAGCAGAGGTGGTTGATTGCGCCTAATGCGGAGAAGTAAGTGCATTTACTCTTTTTTAAACTTTTGCCTTCATGTTTCTTCAAATTAATATCTAATGTGTTGGCCTTGTCATACTGCAGGGGTTGGAAATACGAGCGTGGTGTCCGCAGGACCAACCAGGTCCTTGGTGTGCTTCTCCGGCACCACTTCCCGGGGAAGGTCCAGTTGCCCGGTGAGGCTCCATAGGTAGCACTGACCTGGGAGTTGTACATCGCTGCCCCGGCCCCGCCGGAGGAGATGGTCGACGGTGTCTTGTGCGATACGGTGGCTAACATTGTGATGCGTCGCTTTTGGGTAATTTCTCCCTTAAAGAATTAAAAATCAACAACACCTAGTGATTGTACTAATCAGTGTTGTCTTGTTTGATTGCAGACCTTCTATAGGTGTCTTGAGGAAGACGAGGCGAAAGCGGCTGTTGTTCTCGAAGCCGAGTGCAAGCACCTACTTCAGAACTTACGGCACGAGGCTCGGGTGCAGGCTATTCGAGACTACTATGCCTCAACTAACATTAAGAGGGCCAAGAAGAAGTGCCACAAAAATTATCTGAGTAAGGAGAAGTTAATGAAGGTAATTACCTATTCTTAAGGCCTTGTACTTAGTTTTTTTTGATTTGATTCGTAGGCGTAGCGTTGGAATTTCTCTTGTCTAACTTAAGTGCCCTCGAGATGGTCTACGTATAGGATGGACTGTTGGGAGGCATTGGTGGATGAGTGGTGCTCTCCCCAATGGCTAGCCAAACACAACAAGGCCAAGGATAAGCGTGCCCAAATGAGAGGCATGTCACACCATCAAGGGAGCTCCAACCTGTTTGAGTTCGGTGATAACTGAGTATGTGGTTTGCTTCATGATTCATGCAATTTCATTCTTCATGCTAGCTTGAGCCCTTAACTAATATTTTGTTCCTCTCTTTTAGGCGCGAGAAAACAAGAAGGAGGTGCCACCTCTGTTCGACCTCTATGCCATGGCCCATACTGCCTCGTACAAGAAGGCCAAGGCATTCTTTGAGGATTACCTCGATCATCTAGAGAGCTTCAGCAACATCTCCTCCCACAACAAGCTCATGAGGTATAGAGATGAGGGGAAGGCGAGGAAAGGGGAGGACTTCAACCTGAGCCAGAGTCCTTTTGATCCAGAGCTCGTGATGATATCTGGTGGTGGGAGGCCCCATGGCTCGATAGCCATTGGGGATGGACTGATACATTGTCCTAGAACTCTCCCGAAGATTAAGAAGCGCCAGACAAGCTCTGATCCTGAGATAAGGCCTCGTCCACGGCCAATGGAGCTCGCCATTGATGCTAGGGCCCAGGAGCTTCTAGCGGAGGCAAACAGGAAGGCAACACAGAGGGAGAGGGACACGGAGGAGAGGACGTCTAGGCTCTTGGAGGAGGAGAGGAACCGGAACGACGCGTCTCACCGGGCCCTATACGAGCTCCTCGTGGTAAGTTTCTCCTGCATATTAGCCAAATCATGCATGTAATGTTCGTTTCATCACTAACTAATATGAATGACCCGTGAAAACAAAATGTGCAGACCGTGTGCCAGAACAATGGTCAGGCCCCTCCGTCTATGCCCCATATTGCTATATTACCCACAGTGAGTTTCATTTGAATGGTCATTAGTTACTAGTATTCACATTTGAGTTGCATCATGCTAAGGAGACATTGGAAATGATCTTTGGTGCAGCGTGCCTCCCGACAAGCATCGACCGATCCTTCTGCGTCTGCCGCAACCCCGACCGGTCCTTCTACGTCTCACCCTGGCGCAAACCCTACCGGTCCTCCACCTCTGTGATGATGGTAAGTTTTCCCAAGTGTTTTTATTAACAAATGCATACTTAGCTTAAGAAATGACCTACTTAGCTCCAAAATGACCTATACTTAGCTTATTTTCCTCAAAAGTGACATAATAACCTTACTTACCTCCAAAATGATATATTCTACCTAGGATAGCTATAAAATGACCTATACTTAGCAGTTTTTTCCTCCAAAATGACTTGATATGCTTAGTTAGCTAGAAAATGGCATAACTACCTAGGATAGCTCAATAATGATCTATAGCTAGCTTAGCTAGTTCATTTATGACATAATTAGCTCACTTAGGTACAAAATGGCATAACTACCTAGGATAGCTCAATAATGATCTATAATTTGCTTAGCTAGTTCATTTATGACATAATTAGCTCAATTGGGTAAAAAATGGCATAATAACCTTGGTTTAGCTCCAAAATGACCTATACTTAGCTTATTTTCGTCAAAAATGACATAATAACATTACTTACCTCCAAAATGATATATTCTACCTAGGATAGCTATAAAATGACCTATACTTCGCATTTTTTCCCTCCAAAATGACTTGATATGCTTAGTTAGCTAGAAAATGGCATTACTACCTTGGAGAAGAGGAGAGGAGAGGAGAAAAAGAAAGAGAAGATAAATTCTTCTTCTTCCTTTTCTTCTTTTTCTTCTACCTAGTCTTCTTCTTCTTCTAACTTTCATCTTTCCTAATTTGCAGATTTGTTATAGATGAGGAAGCTTGCATTGATGGAGTGTACTCTTCTACTTTTGCTTCCTTTTTTTATGGAAACTTGTTGGAAACTTGTTTTGGATATGTATGTATGGATATTTTGTTGGAAACCATTGTATGTTGGATATGTTGTTGGAAACTTGTATGTTGGATATGTTGTTGGAACTTACTGTTGGTATGCTTGTTGAAACTAATTGTTGGTATGCTTGTTGGAAACTTGTATTGTTTATATGTTATATATATATGTGATATTCTATCAAATTGAATGATTTTAAGAAAAAACAAAAAAATAGGGGCTATATAGCCACTTTGCCGTCTGCTGACAGACGGCAAAGAGCTTTGCCATCAGCCAACAGACGGCAAAGCTGCCATGTGGCAGGTACCTGTGCAACCTGGGGTAGCACTAGGCCGGCCTAGATGGGTTCTTTGCCATCCTCTAGCAGACGGCAAAGACGCCAGCGGATGGCAAAGAACCCACCTAGGCCAGCAAAGAAATAGGTGCTTTGCCGTCCGCTGGCAGATGGCAAAGAACTAAGGTCTTTGTCGTCTGCCAGTGGACGATAAAGCACGCCGTTAATCCCTTAATGGACCTAAGTTGCCACGTGTGCCGTCCATGCCTTTGCCGTCCGCTGGTAGACGACAAACATGCAAAGGTCTTTGCCGTCTGCCAGTAGATGGCAAAGCGCCCTTTACCATGGCTTATTCAGCCGGACGGTTGGCCGTCTGCTGGCGGACGGCAAAGTCTTTGCCGTCCGGGATGCATGCCTTTGTCGTCCGGGATGGTTGACGGCAAAGTGCCTGATTCCTATAGTGGAAAGGGAAAGGGAAAAGCTTCTTCCAAGGTGAAACAAGGGTAGAAATGGGGGTTTTACCCCACTTCCCTATAGAGACCTAGCCAGGGAGAGTTATTGGAGGTGAAATGCATCGACAGGAGGGTGTGGTAAAAATTTGGGGCCAAGGGTAAATGGGAAAGGGATGTAAATGCCAGTTTTACCATTTCACCAGAAGGTGTTTGGTAAGGTTTTGGGCAAGAAGATGTTACCAACTTACTGAGATACTCACTAGGATCAAAGGCTAGGTAGAAATGAGAGGATTCACTAAGTTTGAGCTCAAGAGGAAAAAGTTGACAATGAAGATTTATTAAACCCTGGAAATATGCAGAATCAGGTTTCTACAGATCCACTGATGCTAGGCTTTTACCCTTGATGCACCACTTAGTGTATCATCACTATTTGTCCATTAGAGCATGCCCACAAAGTTTTAGGCCAAGGGGAGACACTTCACAATGTAAAGTTTCTCAAATTTGATTCTGGACAGGAATGGTTTTGGGATGGTTTGATGAACCAAATCAACTTGGATTGAGATGAAACTTTGCAAGATCATCACTCATGACAGTGTTGACTAGCTGGAATTTTCCTGGAATTTATTGAGAATATTTCTTATAGAAATATTCCAAAAGCTTGATTTGAACAAGAAAGGGTTTTGAGGGGTTTTCCCTATGATCTGATCATGCCCTTGGGTTGAAACTAATATATATGGAAAATATATCTCCACTAAGTTTCTCTAAATTTTCTCAAATATTTTCAAAGTATTTAAATAATTTTTTCCTATGAAAAACCATTTCTGTCCTTGAGAAAAAGTCTTTAAATAAAATATGAAAATAATCTTTAAAAATAATATTTGGTGGTTTTGGGAAGTCATATATATAGTAGGTTTGAAATAAAGCCTGTGGAAAAGAAGGGTCCACCTAATTGAAGACTTGCAGTGCAAACCTCATTTCAGGGGTTTTTGAAAACCTAATTTGAACAAATCATTTTTGGTTAAAACAAAATTTGATAAAAATAGTTTTGGGCACTATTCACATGGCATGATCATTAGGCAAGAGGTTTGAGGACATGGAAGATGAATTTGAAGTTAAATAGAACCTAGTAGTGCCATATAACACAATCATCAGACAAGCAAACAACATAGCAAACAAGCACGAGCACCTTGAAAAAGTTTTAGTTGGCTCCAAATTTTATAAACCCAAACATAATAATGTGATACAAACACAGGGTGTGACAATCTTTCTCAGGAGTTTTCTCACTCGACGGAGTCTCTTTGAACTGCTGAAGGAGCAGTCGACACTGCCGAGTGGTATGCTTGGGCAGTATCAAGTTGCCTTCTTCATCATTCCTCGTGTGGATTGCACACGGTAAATCCAACACATCAGTCCCTGACTGATTCTTTCCTTTCTTGGGGTTAAACTATCCTTTGGACTTCCCCTTGTTCTTTCCTTGGGCCGCCAGAGCGGCCGCCTCTGCATGGACAGGGCCATCAGCCTTCTGCTTATGCTTTCGACAGGAATTGCCGCCGGCATTGTTGTAGACTGATTTTCCTTTGCCGCTGCGGAGGTGGTCTTCTTCTTCGCCATTGGCATACCGAATGGCGATTTCCATCATTTTACTCAGTGAGATGTCGCATGTTCAACCAAACTTCAAGTAGAGCTCTCTGTATTTCACTCCTGCCTTGAAAGCACAAACAACCTGATGTTCAGAAACATTTTCCACTATATGATGTATAGTGGACCAGCGCAGAATGTAATCCCTCAAGGTCTCATCGGGCTTCTGAATGCAATGCTGCAAATCAACCAGCCCGACAGGACGCTTGCAAGTGCCCTCGAAAGTCCCGCCAAACACTCGGGCGAGATCCTCCCAGCAATATATGCTAGATGGAGCCTAGCGATTCAGCCACGCACGAGCCAAACCAAACAATATCAAGGACAAATGCTTCATCGTGACATTATCATTGCCGCCACCAATCTGAACTGCCACTCAGTAGTCGTCCAACCGAGTCTCTAGCTTTGATTCGCCAGAAAACTGTTGGGGAACGTTGTAGTAATTCAAAATTTTCCTACGTATCACCAAGATCAATCTATGTGAAACTAGCAACGAGTCAAGGGATTGAGCATCTTCATACCTTTGAAGATCGCTAAGCAGAAGCATTACTATGAACGCGGTTGGTGGAGTCGTACTCACAGCGATTCAGATCGCGGTGGATTCCGATTTAAACCGAACAACGGTGCCTCCGCATTCAACACACGTGCAGCACGGTGACGTCTCCTACGCCTTGATCCAGCAAGGAGGAAGAAGAGGTTGAGGGAGAGCTCCCGCAGCACGATGGTGTGGTGACGGTGGAGCTGCGTGGTACTCTGGCAGGGCTTCGCCAAGCGCTACGGAGAACGAGGAGGAGGAGAGGTAGGGCTGCGTCGAGGGAGATTGGTGTGTTCCAAATGCCCCAAGGGCTCCACTATTTATTGGAGGAGGAGAAGAGGGGGCGCACACCCTAGGGTCCCCACCCTAGGGCGGCAGTCAGCCCTAGATGGCCCTTGGGGCCGACGGCCAAGAGAGGTGAGAGGGGGGAGGCGCCCTAGGGTGGGCCTAGGGCCCATCTATGCTAGGGTTTGCCCCCCCTTGCTCCTTTGCTATGCCTTGGGCCTGGTGGGAGGCGCACCAGCCCACCCAGGGGCTGGTTCCCTCCCACTTTCGTCCCATGCAGGCCTCTGGTGCCAGTGGCCCCTCACGGTGGACCCCCGGAACCCTTCTAGTGGTCCCGGTACGTTACCGGTGACGCCCGAAACACTATCGGTGACCAAATCCTCACTTCCTATATATGAATCTTTACCTCCGGACCATTCCGGAGCTCCTTGTGATGTCCGAGATCTCATCTGGGACTCCAAACAACCTTAGGTAACCACGTACACTATTCCCATATAACCCTAGCGTCATCGAACCTTAAGTGTGTAGACCCTACGGGTTCGGGAAGCATGCAGACATGACCAAGACAACTCTCCGGCCAATAACCAATAGCGGGATCTGGATACCCATATTGGCTCCCACATGTTCCATGATGATCTCATCGGATGAACCATGATGTCGGGGATTCAATTAATCCCGTATACAATTCCCTTTGTCCATCGGTATGTTACTTGCCCAAGATTCGATTGTCGGTACCCCTATACCTTGTTCAATCTCGTTGCCGGCAAGTCTCTTTACTCATTCCGTAACACATGATCCCGTGACTAACTACTTAGTCACATTGAGCTCATTATGATGATGTATTACCGAGTGGGCCCAGAGATACCTCTCCGTCACATGGAGTGACAAATCCCAGTCTCGATTCGTGCCAACCCAACAAACACTTTCGGAGATACCTGTAGTGCACCTTTATAGTCACCTAGTTATGTTGTGACGTTTGATACACCCAAAGCATTCCTATGGTATCCAGGAGTTGCACAATCTCATGGTCTAAGGAAACGATATTTGACATTAGAAAAGCTCTAGCATACGAACTACACGATCTTGTGCCATGCTTAGGATTGGGTCTTGTCCATCACATCATTCTCCTAATGATGTGATCCCATTATCAACGACATCCAATGCCCATGGCCAGGAAACCATGACCATCTATTGATCAACGAGCTAGTCACCTAGAGGCTTACTAGGGACATGGTGTGGTCTATGTATTCACACATGTATTACGGTTTCCGGTTAATACAATTATAGGATGAACAATAGACAATTATCATGAACAAGGAAATATAATAATAACCATTTTATTATTGCCTCTAGGGCATATTTCCAACAGTCTCCCACTTGCACTAGAGTCAATAATCTAGTTACATTGTGATGTATCGAACACCCATAGAGTTCTGGTGTTGATCATGTTTTGCTCGTGAGAGAGGTTTAGTCAACGGATCTGCGACATTCAAATCCGTATGTACTTTACAAATGTCTATATCTTCATCCTGGACATATCCACGAATGGAATTGAAGTGGTGCTTGATGTGTCTTGTCTTCTTGTGAAACCTGGGCTCCTTGGAAAGGGCAATAGCTCCAGTGTTGTCACAGAATATAGTCATTGGGCCCGACGCATTGGGAATCACTCCTAGGTCGGTGATGAACTCCTTCATCCAGACTCCTTCCTGTGCTGCTTCCGAAGCATCTATGTACTCCACTTCACATGTAGATGCCGCCACGACGCTTTGCTTGCTGCTGCACCAGCTGACTGCCCCTCCGCTCAAAATATACATGTATCCGGTTTGTGAGTTGGAGTCATCCAGATCTGTGTCAAAGCTAGCATCGATGTAACCCTTTACGACGAGCTCTTCGGCACCTCCATATATGAGAAACATGTCCTTGGTCCTTTTCAGGTACTTCAGGATATTGTTGACCGCTGTCCAGTGTTCCGCTCCGGGATCACTTTGGTACCTCCTTAGCAAACTTATGGCAAGGTTCACATCAGGTTTGGTACACAGCATGTCATACATAATAGAGCCTATGGCTGAAGCATAGGGGATGACACTCATCTTTTCTCCATCCTTTGTGGTGGTCGGGCATTGAGTCGTACTCAATCTCACACCCTGTAACACAGGCAAGAACCCCTTCTTCAATATCTTGTCAAGGTATATGCTTTGTGAAAGACCTATGAGGCATCTCGATCTATCTCTATAGATCTTGATGCCTAATATGTAAGCAGCTTCTCCAAGGTCCTTCATTGAAAACACTTATTCAAGTAGGCCTTTATGCTTTCCAAAAGTTCTATAACATTTCCCATCAACAATATGTCATCCACATATAATATGAGAAATGCTATAGAGCTCCCACTCACTTTCTTGTAAATACAGGGTTCTCCATAAACCTGTATAAATCCAAACGCTTTAATCACCTCATTAAAGCGAATGTTCCAACTCCGAGATGCTTGCACTAGCCCATAGATGGAGCACTGAAGCTTGTATACTGTGTTAGCATCTTTAGGATCAACAAAACCTTCCGGCTGCATCATATACAGTTCTTCCTTAAGGAAACCATTAAGGAATGCTGTTTTGACGTCCATTTGCCAGATCTCATAATCATAAAATGTGGCAATTGCTAACATGATTCGGACGGACTTCAGCATCGCTACGGGTGAGAAAGTATCATCGTAGTCAACTCCTTGAACTTGTTGATAACCCTTAGCGACAAGCTAAGCCTTATAGACAGTCACATTACCATCCGCGTTAGTCTTCTTCTTAAAGATCCATTTATTTTCTATGGCTCGCCGATCATCGGGCAAGTCCACCAAAGTCCATACTTTGTTCTATTACATGGATCCTATATCGGATTTCCAGGCTTCAAGCCATTTGTTGGAATCCGGGCCTGCCATCGCTTCTTCATAGTTTGAAAGTTCACCATTGTCCAACAACATGATCTCTAGGACAGGGTTGCTGTACCACTCTGGTGCGGAATGTGTCCTTGTGGACCTTCGAGGTTCAATAGAAACTTGATCTGAAGTTTCATGATCATCATCATTAACTTCCTCTCCAGCCGGTGCAGGCTCCACAGAAACAACTTCCTGTGCTGCGTTACTCTCCGATTCAAGTGGAGGTACAATTACCTCATCAAGTTCTATTTTCCTCCCACTTACTTCTTTCGAGAGAAACTCTTTCTCTAGAAATGATCCATTCTTGGCAACAAAGACTTTGCCTTCGGATCTGAGGAAGGTATACCCAACAGTTTCTTTGGGGTATCCTATGAACACACACTTTTCTGGTTTGGATTCGAGCTTCTCAGGTTGAAGTTTCTTCACATAAGCATCGCATCACCAAACTTTCAGAAACGACAGCTTAGGTTTCCTTCCAAACCATAATTCATACGGTGTCATCTCAACGAACTTAGACGATGCCCTATTTAAAGTGAATGCGGCAGTCTCTAATGCATATCCCCAAAATGATAGCGGTAAGTCGGTAAGAGACATCATAGATCACACCATATCCAATAGAGTGTGATTACGACGTTCAGACACACCATTTCGCTGAGATGTGCCACGCGTCATGAGTTGTGAAACAATTCCACATTTCCTTAGGTGTGTGCCAAAATCGTGACTCAAATATTCTCCATCACGATCAAATCATAGGCACTTTCTTTTCCTGTCACGTTGATTCTCTACCTCACTCTGAAATTCCTTGAACTTTTCAAAGGTTTCAGACTTGTGTTTCATTAAGTAGACATATCCATATCTGCTTAAGTCATCAATGAGGGTGAGAACATGTAACATCCCAAAATTTCATTTTGGAATGTTACGATATATATAGCTATGCATCTATCATCACCATTGTTTGAATGTAGGTGTTAGTTGAAATGCCTTCTCTGAATTTCTGAAACCCCTTTCTATTTTCAATGTGTTGCTTTCACCTATTTGAAATCTTGGTAAAAAAGTTCAAATAAGAGAGGAGGAACATGACACTCCACACCAGGGTCATCTTGGTGATATATCTGAACAATAAAAACCAGGGGATTATTTTGAAAATATTTGCAAAAAGGTTTTAAGATCAATTAGGCAATTTTGAAAATAATATTTTTTTGAAAGTATTAAAACGACAGAATAAAAATGTTCATTAAATAGAATTTATTATTCTGTTAATTTTGAAATATAATACTCCTATATTTAGAGACGATTTGAATGCTTTAAAGGTTTTTGAAACGCTCTTGAAAATCATTAAAAGAAAACGGTAACGGTTTTAGTATTAAACGGGCCGGCCCACGGCAGTTACTCACGTATTGATTAAAAGCCGGCCGACCGACGCGCATTCATCTCCCCCTCTCTCTCTGACACCGGGTCCCACCCGACCGACCGTTAGCCCCGCGCGGTCGCCTCCTTCCTCTCGCCCGACCTCGTCGCCGGCAGTTATTCCCCCCGGATCTCTCTCCCCTCTCCTCCCCCGCACCCCCGAGCACCCTATGTAAGAGCCCCAAGTCCCCGCTATCCATCCCCCCGAGCCTCCTCTGTCCCTCGCCGAGACGCTGCTAAATCACTCGCCGGAGTTGCCACCACCACCGGATCTCCCCAACGCCGTTGCCGTCGACTCCGTCCACCCCTCGCCCCACCATTGCCATCAATCGACGCCGGACGTCAAGCCTCGCCGCCCGGACCACTCCACTGCCTCCCTCGACCATCGGAGCTCCTCGCCATCGTCTTTGCCGTTTCGGACTCGCCGGAGATCCCTCGCCGGCGACCTCTTAACACTGTGAGCCACCCCAACCCTCGGATCCAGACTCAACGGTCGTGATTAGATCGGGTTATTCCCGAACCGTTTTCTGTTTAGGTTCGGTTGACCACCCGAAGCACCGCTCGCACACCCCCCTTAGCCAATAGGACAGTGCCACATAGTCCCCTGGCCGTCCGGTAGATTTTTTCCTTTTTCTGTTTTTGTTTTAGTTAACAGAGTATATTCAAATTTTGTTTTGCTTATATCTTTTAACCTGTTTATTGTTTTGAGTTGATTCTTTTTGCAATAGCTCACATTTTTCATGTAGTTTCACCCTGTGCTTTTAAATTTCAAATTTGAACTATAAAATTTGAATTGAATCAAATTTGCTCAAAATCTTCAAATCTGAATAACTAGAGTTTGAAAATAGATTTTGATATGAATCTTTTTGCTACTGTTTGGTATTGGTTAGGACTATCACCATACTTAGTTTGAGGATTTTTAAGATGATTATTGTTAGTGTTCTAGCTATAAACAGAATCTGCCTAATATTATAGTATAGTTTTATTTACTTAATTTTAGTTAGTTTAATTTAGATTTAGGTTAATTTATTTAGTAGGTTCTGTTGTTTAAACATTTAGTGTTTTATTTACTGTTAATAGAAATATAAATTTGCTTAGTTAATTTTTTTATTAACATAGGAGTCTCAATTTCTTTTCAAATAGGTTTATTTTGATTAAAACAAGTAGTTATTAATAGTTTTGCTTTCAAACAAAGTTTTATATAATTTAATTCTGTTTTCTAAGACAAGTTTATTTGTAAATTCTTTTCTGTTAAGAACATGTTTTACTAATAAATAATAAGTTTTGTTTTGCTCTCTTGTTAGTAAAACTATATTCATTCCATTTAGTGCTTATCAAAACTTTTATAAACTTTACTAAAGTTTTCCCAAAACAGTTAAATTGATTTTTTCTCCTGTTATTTAATAAAATATTTTTTTATTGTTTCCTTGCTGTTAACAATTGTTTGTTATTTCAAAATAGTTTTATTATGTTAGTAGTGTTTTATCAATCACCTCCTAGTAAACAAAACTTTGTGTGTTTCTCTTACTTGTGATTTGTGCATTGTTTTGTCTTGATTGTTTACTAGTTCTTGGTTGATGTTTGTGAGTTACAATATTTTGTTGTATGCTTATTGAGTGCTTGTTTGCTTCGTTAGATTATCCGGAGTGCGAAGCTTGTTACTTAGAGTCACTCACGTACGAAGATCATCAATCAGGCAAGTCACTTTGATCATGTTTACCCATGTTTTATATGCATTAGTTCTACCATCTTCCCCAATTGCATGCAAGATAGGTTAGTTGGAAACTTGGTTACATTGTAGTAGTATCATGTGGTAGGTACCCCTCTCAATCCCCTTGACACCTTTGGCCCCGGGAAACGTTGTTTTACTTTTGCTATGCTATTAGTAGACGGGGTTGGTTGTGTGATTCATGAGAGTTGAGAGAGTTAATAATTTCAAGACCTATATAATGATCAAGACTTCAAGACTCCGAGTTTTCAACATACCTCTGGGTGGATGATGGTTGAACGGCACCCTGGAGAAACCAGTGGATTTGCCTAGGTGATGCTGGAGATGGCCAGTATTCACGCGGAAAGATCCACCCAGGCACAAAGAGATGGATGGGTGCTTCAAGACCCAAGGCTTACCTGCACAGCCACAAGTCATTATGGGCTCTGGCTTGGTTGGATATCGTGGTGACCCTAGACAGGCGGTGCTACGAGAGGTAGAAGAATGGTAGGAAAGGATGGGCACCGACAGAGTCGCAGGGAAACCCTTTGGAAGACCATGTTTTGGTCATCCGTTTCTCAAACACCCTGAAGTGCGAGAAATCAAACGGAGGCGACCAAATCTTGTGGGGAACGTGTGCAAAGCTCTGCAGAGTATTCCAAACCTAATCGATTAGCCGTGTCCACGGTCATGGACGACTTGAGCCAAAGGAATTGGAACTTCCGGAACTCTCAACACAATTAATATGATGATGTGGGTATTAACAATTTTGGGTATGAGAATTGGTTGGTGGAACCATCTCATTAATCAACCAACTTAGTAATATTTTGCTTAGCCCCTCTCTTGATGTAGATGTAGAGGTAGCATGCCGACGGCGATCACATCGACCTTGGAACCATTCCCGACGCGCATCGTCACCTCGTCCTTCACCAGTCTCCGCTTATTCCGCAGCCCCTGCTTGGAGTTGCAAATGTGAGCAACTGCACCGGTATCAAATACCCAGGAGCTACTATGAGCGTTGGTAAGGTACACATCAATAACAAGTATATCACATATACCTTTAACGTGAACAAGGAAATATAATGATAACCATTTTATTATTGCCTCTAGGGCATATTTCCAACAAAAACTTCCCGATCCCGGCCGCCAACCTGAAGTTGGGGGGAATCTCTGTAGAACGTATGGCCCTACTAAAGCACTCGAGGCCACAGATAACAGCTGCGCTGCCACTTGGAAAATCTCTGTCTTGTCCATCTTTGTGGGCTCTGCCTCTGTCGATCCGCCTCTGAGTGAGGAGATCACAAGCGTCAAACCCTGCATTCTGCTCGTCACCGAACGAGCACCTTTCTTCCTAGTGCCGGGGCACGTGCGGACCACCCTGCGGAGGAGTGGGCACTCGATGGTGGACATCATGGTGAAATTGATCTCTGAACTGATCTTCACGAAAACCTTCGCCCCTTCGGTGCAAAGGCGATCCAAAGCTATGCGCCGACTGAATAGTCTCTGTCCTTGGTGAGTTACTGTGAATCCTATTGCGTGACTGCGAAACAACAGAATCCTGACACTACGCTACATCCAGCAATGCTCTAATATGCATCAACCCTCTACCAGCCTCTGACCGTGACGGCTGAATGGAATCTGCTATCCTAGCAGCAGCGGCAACATTTAACACAGGAGTACGGTATACCTCAACATTGTTGTGAGATCCAGTCGGAAACAAATGTTGTTGACATCGACTGGAAACGGGTGGGTGCTGGCGAGCACGCTCGTCGAGTTCTCTCTCGAGCTCTTCAAGCCGTATGCGCATAGCCTCCAAGGCCTGGGCCTCGACGGTCGTACCAACGATGGGAGTATGAAGGACTTCACCATCGCGACGCGGCTGTTCACTCGACGGTCCGCTAGCTTCCCGCCTGTCATGGCCGAAGCCCGACGACATGCTTTGATGAGAACCAGCCATAAGGACCTCCGCTGCAGGATCGCAGCTCTCGCACTCGAACACGCCGTGAAGGGACTCGGCAGGCTCGATCGCCGCAATCTGCGGAGAAGAAATTTGGCGAGCTGCGGATGCCTGACCCAGCCCTGAAGTCGTGAGCGACCGGATTGCTTGCGACGTCGAACAGCGGGAAAGCCGATGAATACAGAGTCGATGGCTACCGCAGTAGCATGCCGCAGAAACTCACACGGAAGTGCGCAGCCCCGCAAACTGGTAGTGCCTCAACATCGAGGGGCGCTTCTTGAAGCCAAGTTGAATCATCAGCGATGAAGGTGAGCGCTCTGAAACGGATCTCATGGCCCAGAGCGAAAACACTGCCGAAAGACATGACGAAGGCAGAAAAACGCAACCTCGTCGGAAGTCTCTTAGACACGTGCCCCACGGTGGGCGCCAACTTTGATGGGAACGAGCCTGACAGTAGAAGGCAGGGGTACGAAGGAGAGGGCAGAGTCCTAGCTACGGCGAGGATGTACACACGGATGTATGAGTTCAGGCCCCTCTCGTGGAGGTAACAGCCCTACGTCTCAGTGCTCTGGAGCTTTGTCGTGTGGAGAATAGGGATTACAAAGGTTGCGAATCCTTGTGCTAGAGGGGAGGGGCGGCTTATATAGAGTTCGTTGCCCCTCATAATTGGCAGGCATCCAAGGGTCCGAGCATGGGTATAAAGACTAGCGTTACTGGTAACGTACTCATAATTGCTATTAATGACGACTGGCCTAATGCCTGCTTGTTGGTTTCTCAGGGGCGACTTCTGGTCTTCTGTTGTCGTCTGGAAGCGGGGTCGTCCGAGTGACAGGTGACTGTCGAGTGGAGGAAGGAGCTACCGAATGGATTGGTTGTCAAGTGACTTGAACTCCATGGAGAATCCAGTCAGAATCTCTCTTATGGTCCTTCAGTTTTCCAACATAGTGTCCTTAGGTAGGCTATCTAGATCAGGCCTAGGACCCTACCCTAGGTACATGCCCACGTCAATCCATAAACTCAAACCATGTGCGGCGCAATTTCTAACCATTAATTTCATCCTCTTAAGATTGTGCAACATGCTCATGATCAAGTTGCTTAAAATTCATTATATCGTTCCTAAGGGAGATGATATTAGCGAGCGAAAAGTACATGGAAATAAAAGCATCTTTACACTTATTCCATGAATCAATACTATTTTTAGGCAAAGATGAAAACCAAGTTTTAGCGCGATCACATAGTGAGAACGGAAATAGCTTCAATTTAACAATATCATTATCCACATCTTTCTTCTTTTGCATATCACACAACTCAACGAAAGTATTTAGATGGGATGCGGCATCTTCACTAGGAAGGCCGGAAAATTGTTCTTTCATAACAAGACTAAGCAAAGAGGCATCAATTTCATAAGATTCCTCACTACTGGCGGGAGCAATCGGAGTCCTAATAAAATCATTATTATTAGTATTGGAAAAGTCACACAACTTGGTATTCTCTTGAGTCATCGTGACAAAGCAAGCAATCAAGCACACAAGCAAAACACAAACGAAAAGACAAATGTAAGAAGGGCGAATAAAAGGCAAATGTTTTTGGTATTTTCTGAAAATCGTTTTAGAAGTGGGGGAGAGGAAAACGAGAGGCAAATGGCAAATAATGTAAATGCAAGAGATGAGTTTGTGATGGGTACCTCGTAGGCTTGATGTCGATCTCCCCGGCAACGACGCGAGAAATTGGCAAGTTGATGGGAGAGTTCTTGTCTTGACTTGCTATGTATTCCCGGCAACGGCGCCAGAAATCCTTCTTGCTACTTCTTGAGCTTGCGTTGGTTTTCCCTTGAAGAGGAAAGGGTGATGCAACAAAGTCGATAAGTATTTGCCTCAGTAGTTGAGAACAAAGGTATCAATCCAGTAGGAGATAAAAGCAAGTCCCCAATCTTCGCACGTACACAAACAATCAAATACTTGCACCCAACGCTATTAAGGGGTTGTCAATCCCTTCATGATTATTTGCAAGGATGAGATCTGATACAGATAGCTATAGAATATTACTAAAACAAAAATTAAAACAAAATTAAAAAGATTGCAACAAAGTATTTTGGGTATTTTCGGTTTATAGATATGAAAATATAATATGAAAAATAGACCTGGGGGCCATAGGTTTCACTAGAGGCTTCTCTCATGAAGGAAAATAATACGGTGGGTGAAAAAAATTACTGTCGAGCAATTGATAGAAAAGCAAATAATTATGAAGATATCCAAGGCAATGATTATGCATATAGGCATCACGTCCGTGTCAAGTAGACCGAAACGATTCTGCATCTACTACTATTACTCCACACATCGATTGACTCCTGCCTTCATCTAGAGTATTAAGTTCATGAAGAACAGAGTAACACATTAGGTAAGATGACATGATGTAGAGGGATAAACTCAAGCAATATGATGAAAACCCCATCTCTTTATCCTTGATGGCAACAATACAAATACGTGCCTCGCTACCCCTACTATGTCACTGGGTGAGGACACCGCAAGATTGAACACAAAACTAAGCACTTCTCCCATTGCAAGAATTACCAATCTAGTTGGCCAAACCAAACCAATAACTAGAAGAGACTTGCAAAGATATGAAACCATGCATATAAGAATTCAGAAAAGACTCAAATGATATTCATGGATAATCTGAACATAAACCCACAATTCATCGGATCTCGACAAACATACCGCAAAAGAGTATTACATCGGATAGATCTCCATGAAGATCATGAAAAACATGGTATTGAAGCACAAAGAGAGAGAAGAAGCCATCTAGCTACTAGCTATGGACCCGTAGGTCTCTGCTGGACTACTCACGCATCATCGGAGGAGTAATGTAGTTCATGTAGATGTCCTCCATGATCAAATCCCCCTCCGGCAGATTACCAGAAAAGGCTCCAAGATTGGATCTCTCGGGAACGGAGGCTTCTGGTGGCAGAAAAGTATTTTCGTGGCCCTCTTTGGTATTAGGGTAATATTTGGGAATTTATAGGCCGAAGAATAGGGTTAGGAGACCTGCTGGGGGGCCACAAGCCTGCCACGCGTGGCCAGGGGTGGTGGCCGCGCCCCCTGGCTTGTGACCTCCTGGCAGGTCTCTTGCCTTCCCCTTCAAGTCTGGTAGATGTCTTCTGGTCCAAGGAAAATCATCGCGAAGATTTTATTCTGTTTGGACTTCGTTCAATATTCCATATCTGCAATACTCAAATACAAGGAAAAAACAGAAACTGGCTCTAGGCTCTAGATTAATAGGTTAGTCCCAAAAATAATATAAAATAGCATATTAATGCATAAAAGACATCCAAAACAGATAATATAATAGCATGACGCAAGAGGGAGGAGTCCACCTCCCACAAGGGAGGTGGAGTCCTAGTAGGACTCCCTCCCCACTTGGCCTTCTCCACCCCTTGCGCAAGGGGCCCTTAGGGGCTGGCTGACCAGCCCACCAGGGGCTGGTACGCAACCTTCTAGGCCCATGCGGCTTCTGGGGTGGGTGGGCCACTCCCGGTGGTCCTTTGAAACCCTTTTGGCACCCCAGTCACAAAACTGGCAGGTCACGGTGTACGATCGAAAGTAGGTCTAGAGGGGGGGTGATTAGACTACTTGACCAAATAAAAGTTTTGCCTTTTTCCCAATTTTAATTCTTGGCAAGTTTTAGCATTCATAGCATATCAAGTAATACCCTACACATGAATGTCTAGGAGTGTAGCAGCGGAAAGTAAAGACATTGCACATGTAAGTAAAGAGAGGGTTAGGAATGCAAACACAAGTGATGACACAATGATTTTTCCCGTGGTTCCGAAAGGTGGTGCTATCGTACGTCCACGTTAATGGAGTCTTGAACCCACGGAGGGTAACGGTCGCGAGAGTCCACTGAGGGCTCTACCCACGAAGGGTTCGACGAAGAAGCAACCTTGACTATTCCATGTGGCTTCTGTCCACGAAGGACTAGCCTAACTATGGGTAGATCTTCACGAAGTAGGCGATCTCCTTGCCCTTACAAACTTCTTGGTTCACTCCACAACACGAAGTAGGAGGCTCCCGAGCGACACCTAACCAATCTAGGAGGCACCACCCTCCAAAAGGTAATAGGCTCGGTAATGACGATGAACTCCTTGCTCTTGTGCTTCAAGATGATAGACTCCTCAACACACAATCTCTCTCACACAGATTTGGCTTGGTAGAAGAGATGGGATTGGTGGAAAGCAACTTGGGGAGGCTAGAAATCAAGATCCATATGGTTGGAGTGGAAGATCTTGACCTCAACACAAGGGTAGGTGGTTCTCTCTCAGAAAACTGAGTAGGATATGTATGGAATAGTTCTGAGTGCTTCTCTTTTGAGTGGGTGGTGGTGAAGGGGTATATATAGGCATCCCCAAACCATTACACACAATAAGTCAGACTCGGTGACACCGATGTGTAAATCTTGGTGGTACCAAAGTGACTAAAAGTGGCAACTTTTGAATCTCGGAGGGACCGATATACGATTCTCGGTTGCACCGACAAGGTGACCAACAATCTGATTTACCAAACTCGGTGACGTCGATTCATCATTCTCGGTCGGACCGAAAATGAGAACTTGCATAACAAAAAGTTGGCAACCCAACTCGGTGGCACCGAGTGCAGTGTCGGCTGCATCGAAGTGTTAGGGTTTGGCTGAGTCTGTCTATGGTTTGGAACTCGGTGGCACCGGGATAGGAATGGTGGTTGCACCGATTTGCATGTTTGGCTTAGGACAGACTTTGGTGGGAGAGTATGTGGATGTTTTGGTGACTGTCACTTGTGCACGTTTGAGCATATTGTTCACCATCAAAACTTTACCCCCTTTTAATATTATTGGCTTTTCTATAGACTCAAAGTGATTTCTCACAAATGTAAAATGTAGAGTCTTCTTGCTTGAAGCTTGGCCAACCTATTTCCTTGAATCTTCGGGTAATTCCACAATCCTTTAGCCATTTCCATCATTGAACTTTCCTGAAATATACTTGGTGAAGACATTAGTTCAATGACTTATATGTTGTTATTAATTACCAAAACCTCCAAGGGAGCAAATGTGCTTTCACACGGAACTTTTCCAGGACTCGAATACCAACTTCCTATATATCAATCTTTACCTGCGGACCATTCCGGAGCTTCTCGCGATGTCCGGGATCTCATCCGGGACTCCGGACAACCTTCAGCCACCAACATACATAGCTCAACAATACCGACACGTCACCAAACGTTAAGTGTGCAGACCCTACGGGTTTGAGAATTATGCAGACATGATCGAGACACCTCTACGACCAATAACCAATAGCAGGACCTAGATGCCCATGTTGGTTCCTGCATACTCTACGAATATCTTTATTGGTTGAACCTCTATGTCAAGGATTTAGTTAATCCCGTATGCAGTTCCCTTTGTTCTTCGATATGTTACTTGCTCGAGATGCAATCGTATCTCCATACCTAGTTCAATATCGTTACCAACAAGTCTCTTTACTCGTTCTGTAATAAAAAAATCCCATGACTAACACTTTAGTCATTTTGCTTGCAAGCTCATTATGATGTTGTATTACCGAGTGGGCCCTGAGATACCTCTCCGTCGCACGGAGTAACAAATCTCAGTCTCGATCCATGCCAACTCAACAGACACCCTCGAAGATACTTGTAGAGGACCTTTATAGTCATCTAGTTATGTTGCGACTTTCGGTACACACAAGGCACTCCTCCGGTGTTAGTGAGTTACATGATCTCATGGTCATAGGAACAGATACTTGACATGCAAAAAGTTATAGCAATAAACTGACACAAGCACATGCTACGTTCATAGTTTGGGTCTTGTCCATCACATCATTTTTCTAATGATGTGATCCCGTTATGAAATGACGTCTCATGTCTATGGTTAGAAAACCTTGACTATCTTTGATCTCTGAGCTAGTCTACTAAAGGCATACTAGGGACACAATGTTGTCTATTTACCCATATATGTATTTGAGTTTTCAATCAATACAATTATAACATGGATAATAAACGATTATCATGGACAGAAAAATATAATAATAACCATTTTATTATTGCATTTAGGCCATATTTTCAACACAATTAATTAAGTAGAAGAGAGTTTCCCAGTTAATTACAGTATACTAAGTTTAAAAAACTTAAACATAGATTTGTTCCCGCTACATAGTTCATCAGTCTAAAACACGCCGGAGTTTATCAACACAAACGAACTAACATTGATACAAAAATTAGCTCTATGTTGGGCCGGTGGCGGCTCACGGCTTCACGTGGAGGTAGTCTCGCACGCGAGCGATAAAGGGTGTAGGTGGGCTCGTAGTCCATCTTCGCGACACCCTCTTCGTCGGCCGCCACCCCCTCCTTCGTGGTGTGGTGCACGATCTCCGCCTCCTGGAGCTTTTTCGTGGTCGGCTTGCTTGTGGAGCTCGTTGAAGTGGTTCCGTGTGCGGTTGCCGCCGATGCGGGATAGTGCGCTGCGTTGGCGCGCCTGTGCCAAGCGCCACGGCTCGATGGCGGGACGGCTTAAACTGACGACCTCCATGTTGTGACGGCCGCGCTTATGCGGCGGTGACCCGCGGCGGCCCCGACCTTCTCCCATCATGGATCTACGCTTGAGGGGGAAAACGGCCGGAATCGATCGCCGGAGTTACGGAAGGAAGGTGCCTGAGGAAAGTGGATTGCGATGGGGTCTTATCCAAAACGGCCCCCTTCCCCGTAGGTATAGCGGTGTGTGGGCCGTAGTATATTTTTTATGGGCCGGAAAGAATGTAACGCATCTGCTTCGGACAAAAAAACAACACTAAAATGGCGTAAATAACTAAATATGCGGACCGGCGCGGGCTACAACAATCTTCTAGAGTTGCTCTAACATCATCCGCGCCACCGTCCTCCATAAGTAACGTGAGATCATACGTCTTGGGTCGATCACTTCATCGAAAATAAGGGTTTCTGCCGATTTGTCGTCCTTCGTCCCTCCTTACTGCAGATGGCGGCGTTTGCCGCAAAGGGGTCGCTGTGGGGAGCCTGCTTCACGGTGGCCGGCCTCTCCGGACAGAAGCCTCCTCCAAATAACAGCTTCGACCACTTTGTGCCGTCCCGGAGCAATGCTGTTCCGTCGATGGCCTGGAGCATGGGCTGCGACACAAGGCAGGTGAAGCTGAAGGCCCAGGTAATAAAGAGTAAAACCGCAGATGCGTGGCAGGATTTGGGAGATTTAATACTTCAATCTTGTGTTGATTCCACCAGCTTTCGATGGTTTTGGATCAGGGCTTGGTCACAAAATCGGAACAGTAGCACTCCTATCTTCTTTTTTTTGCCAATATTAGCACGCCCATCTTTCACTGTAGTACATGTCATTGCCAACTACTCCCTTCGTCCCAAAATAAGTGTCGTTGATTTGGTATAAAGTTCGTAAACAATTGTACTAAACCACGACACTTATTTTGGACGTAAAGTTATACACCATAGCTCATATGTCAGATGATCTCTGTATCTATTAACGAGCTATATATATATATATATATATATATATATGTATGTATGTATATATATATATATGTATGTATGTATATATATATATATGTAATGAGTGCCATATTCAGTGTAATGTAAACTAGCTTGTACAGGAAGCAAATCAAAATAGATATGGCTTGCCCATGACTTACATCTAGTTTTTTGCTTCTTATATTATTTGATAGTTTTAAATTCCCAAAAAAGCATGCTTTTGTTTAGTTTTTTTTTAACGCGTCAACGACAGGCTTACGTCGGCCTAAACTTATATTACCACAAAAACATCACATACAAGTAGTAGCCAGAATTACAAGGGGGTTGAGGGGGAGGAAAAATAAAGAAGACAAAAGAGAAAACTCTACAATCTTGCAGCCAGGTGAAACAACATGGAGGCCCCGTCCCGAAGAAGATTCTGCTTCTCAATGTTTTGACATCATTCGACCAAAGAATTAAGTCGTCTGCCGCTGCATGCTCTAGCAATGGAGTGATTATCATTAGTTACATCTTGGAACACTTTTGCGTTTCAGCGTTTCCAAATGTTCCAAAGAATAGCCATGACCACCCTAGAGCGGGTTTCGTTGACAAAGTCCCTTGCCAAAGGTGGGCGAGGTTGCTTGGCCTGTCCACTTAAAGATGGTGAGTTGCTCCTAAAGAGGCCGGAGAAGGTGGCAACTGAACAGGAGGTGGTCAATGCTCTCGCACCTCCCACACAGAGGGCAAGCATCCGATGTGGCAATCGATGTGCGGAAACGGCGCTCGTTGGTGTAGATGCGATCTTTGTTGGCGATCCAGACGAACATTCTGCATTTGTTAGGGGCATAATTGTTCCAGATAGCATTAGCTAGAGGACCCGTGGTTCTTGAAGCCCAAATTGCCTTGTATGCCGTGCTGTTGGTGTCTTGGTGGTAGGCCTGTTGCCTGTTGGTTTGCCTGCTAATTCTTTTGTCCGCAACCTGCTCATTCATGTTTACAGAAGCTAATAAAGTGTGCATACTAGTCAGTTCGCAATTAGCCGCGTTTGAAAGTCTAGGAGCGAGATCCAGGTTCAGGCCCGGGTCAGCAAGCACCCGGGCAACTAAGGCAGATTATCTGTCAGAATGGGAGTATAAAGCAGGGAAAGGCTGAGCGAGGGTGGTATTAGCGTTAGGAACCCAGAGATCAGACCAGAACGAGGCCGTGGTCCCGTTACCGATGCTTACCTTGGTGATGGAATGGAAGAAAGTTAAGCCTTTGAGAATGCTGCGCCAGTTTTTGTTCATTTTTAATTACAATAATGTTTTTTGATCCAACTTTTACATTATCCATGTTATTATAGGTTGAGCTTGTTTTGCTAGCGATAAGGAATGAGGGATTAGTCCTACCTTGCACCGCTAGGAATGCAGACTGTATTCTACTTGGCGACCTGGTATTATCAAAAGTTGAACAGGTATCATCTAATAGGACATACACTCATATTGTATTAGACAACATTCTTTGATTAGGACATATTATATGATCTTACGGCTCTCCTCTTTTACCATCCATGTAAAGCCATATACGACAACATGTTCTTATTCCCTCTGTTTTCACTTAAACCAAGAAACATCATGGAATGAACATTTTACCCCATTCATGAGCCCACTTATTGCCTTGGGATCATGTGTGTTATGGTCATAATAGCGAATGACATGGAAATAACCAAAAGGGAGGATGGAAAAAACGACCATCACAGAGTGACATTCAGGAATAGAGGGAATATTCTAAAATTCCTTTAACTATGCTAGTAGCACTGCCAGCTTCCAGCAGGCATATCCATGTTTGTAAGCTAGTCTTTTGCATCTTTTAAGTATGTTATATATCTAGCAAATGAACCTTGCAGTTTCACATTAGAATAAATTATACTATAAAGCTGCATGTATCACAGATTTAGTAGAAAGTTTTACTAAATCAGCGGCAATTAATATGAATCGGAGGGAGTACTAAGTTTGTGGCACTTACAACTGTAATTAATCGTCCAGCAATATAAGATGTTTTTGCAAGCTTGTTTAGCTTGCAGAAACGTCTTATATTATGGGACGGAGGGAGTACATAAATTATCGAATGTCAATATCTCTCATGTTAAGAATTTTTATCTGATAACTTGTAATTGGTGTGAACAGCTAGAAAATGATGTCTCTCGGCTTGTTAGCTGCAAAAACAAGATGGGCTCTGTACAAACTTCATTCCCTTCTGGCTGCACTGATGATTCTATGAACAGGTTTGATTAAAAAAAATCCTGGCTTTTGCATTATTTGTTTGGATCCATCACTTTCTCTCTTTCTGATAGAGTGTTGGGCATACTACCGCTTGCCTGTGCTGCAAAAACATTTCTCTGCAACTGACTGATCATCTTTCCTTTTTCCTTTAAATTGAGGCTTCGTCTTTGAAATATATAATTTGGCATTCCCTTCTATTTTTTTATGCATTCAGTTAAATCAATTTACGTAATGCGTACTTGTTTCAGCTTAGATGTATTAGCTTTAAAGACCTGTTAAAATTATTTTTTAACTGATATGTTGTAGCTATTATATTAGCTTAATTCAACTTGGTTTGATTTGGAACTTTTTCAGCTTATCTAAGGGTGGTTTGCATTTGGAAATATGATCATTGGTGACATCGCGCATGATGTTAAAGATCTTGAACATGATCTGCATTCATGGATGCTGCTGTTGACACAAAATGATGAAGTGAAGGAAAGTTTATTGCTTATGTGGAGGCACAAGATTGATCTAGATATTTATAATGTCATACAAAGTTCTGGCTCTATCTACAATGCTGATGTGGTATAGTTTCTTAAACTTGCTATCAGATTTTTTCTATATATATCTTGTTAGGTCCTGCAACTGATCGAAGGAATTTGATTGAGCAGGATAGCAGCAAGCGGTTTTTGAAAGCCTATAAAGTGGTTCCAGAAATGATCAGAGCAGCTAGAGGGTTTGTAAAACACACATGTTTTAATCACGAAAAGATCCAGAGCTTTCCACATAGGAATTTTCTTGGTGCTCCACAGCTTGCAGGATTCCGTGCGGCCAAGGTATACACACCGGTTCCAAACTTAAGTCACAGAACATCTTTGTTATGTGCCATTTTCGTATGTTTCAAGCTAGATAAGAACAATGAGCTCTGCAGGTAGCTAACTGAAAAACCTTTAACATGGTGTTAAACATTTGTTGATAGAATCTTGAATATCAGACAGCCTCCCCAAAATTCCCCCTTTCCCTCCTCTCACTGTCCGCTCCCGCGAGCGGAAGGGCGAGCCCTAGCACCGTCACTTCCAGCCCCCCCCCCCCACCCCCTCCCTCCCCCTCGCCGCCGTCGGGCAAAGCCCGGCCGGCGTCGGTGGTGGCGGGGCCTATCCCCTCTCCTCGCGGTGGCTGCTGGCGCGGGACGATGACATCGAGCAGAGGCGCGGTGCTCTGCAGGGCGGCGCAATGAAGCTGTGCCTTGGGTGGCCGGTGGTGGCTCTTGGCGCGGCGGCGTGGGTGGCTGCACATCTAGGAGGCGGCGGGGCATGCCTTGAGGGACGGCGACGCATCGGGGTGGCAGCTCCCTGTCCCAAATCTGGGCGGGCTGCTCCTCTGGCTGTCGGCTCGTGGCTGACGCCGGGCTAGGAGTGAAAGATGGACCCTTTTACGTCTCCTATCGTGGTGGATGCACCGTGACGTGGGCGAGTGTCGAAGTCTTGGACATGGATGTCGGGGTGGCGGCCCCGGATGACGGTCCGCCTGGTTGGCTCTTCGACTGGCACCATGGCGGCAGGGATGGCTTACCTCTTGGACGTGTGGACGACGAGAGGTGGCGCAATTGGTGGCTTGGGCGCTCTCTTTATGGTGGGGATGCTCCAATCCGGATCTGGAGTTCTGTGCTTGGCATGCTTGCCCTGGAGACCTCGTGGTGACGCGGGGAGCTACCGAGCGAAAGCTCAGCGCTTTGTCGCTGCCGCCACTGATGCCTGTAGGTACCGTTATCTTCTTGAAGACGCCGTCGTGGTGCTCCTTTTCATGTCCGGGTTCCAGAGGAAAACCTATGTCCATCGTGGACTCGGCAACGATGACGCTTCGTGCCGTTCTCCCTCCCGAGGACGTTGTCGTGAAGCTTAGGTGCTATAGTAGTGTGGTGTTGTCTTCAGTTCATCCTGTAATCTATTTCGATAGCGTAGTCGCGTGCGTGATATGTGTTTCGGTTATCTTGGGATTGGCATTGTGTGAGGGCCACCCATTCCCTTGTATCGTTCGGGCATATACTTTATTTGATCGTTGCTTTATATATAAAGCAGGATGAAAGCCTGTTTCGATAGAATCTTGAATATATGCTAAATAATATCGTTCTCTTGTGAGGTGCTTAACATTATGAACGTTGGTTTCATTATTGCTTTGGGTTCTTCGTGCTCCATATATCAATTTAAACATGGTTCGTTTTTTACCGTTGACACAATTTCTCGCACGTATCTTTTGGGAACAGGATCTGGATCAAGAACCTGGTACTGCTGCGAAGCAAGATTTCAAATTTCACAGCGACCATACAGCGGGGAAGCTCCTCGACTGGCTTCGACGTCTTCATGTATCTGGGCAGAAAAGCTAGCTAAACGCACATATGAGTGCAATGCAGCGTTAGATAGTTATGGTCTGTTGATTATTTGAAAAGTCCTGCATAGTACTCTACTCAAAAAGTAGCAGTCTATCAAGAATTGCTATTTCAAAGGAATGCAAGAATTAATTAACTTAGTGCCACTACACTTGGATACATAAATGGTGTTCTTCCCTTGCAAAGAATGGAAGTTAGAGAAACATTTTTTGATAAAGGGTGTTTTTTTAGCTAAAAATGAAGCATCAAGAGGGTAAAATAAATGAGCACACACTCGGTCTCTCATAATAACTAGTATGCACACAACCAATATCAATGCACACATAGAAAAAATTGTTCAAATCAAATGATCGAGTGATCTTGATCGATGGTGTACAGGGGCTTATATATCTCTTGGAGAGGCACGAAGATCCAAGAGGAGGAGTCGGTTTCAGGGAGACACCGGCGCCTGTGCGGGTGTAACCATATGCTCATTGGGCAAGGGGAGATTCCCCTTAATTACATATGTTGTAATTAATCTTAACACCCCCCTAATCTATGCCATCATCTCAAAGGATTCTTCTCCAAAAGTTCTTCATGGAATCTTTGATGAGAACCGGAAACATAAACTCACAAAGCCATAGCATAATATAATGTCTTAAACAAGGATATCTCAAGAAGAGACTCCCCACGACACATGCAAGTCCCTAAGTCGCCGCATACCAATTCCATGAACATTTCTGGGATGTAGAATTTGGTAGGGACTTGGTAAATAAATCAGCAAGATTATCGCATGATTTGACTTGTAGGATGCTTATTTCCCCCCTTTTCGGAAGATTATGGGGGAAAACCACTTAGGAGAAATATGCTTAGTGATATTACTCTTGATGTATCATGTTTGCATCTGTGCAACACATGCCGCATTATCCTCGTAGATAATGGTGGATGATTCTATCAAACCAATTCCACATAACTGTTGTATGTGGTTTATCATTCTGCGAAGCCATACACATTCACATGATGCTTCAAATAATAAAATTATTTCAGAATGATTGGTCGATGTTGCCACCAGAGTCTGTTTTGAAGACTTCCATGATATAGCAGTACCACCATGTAGGAACACAAAGCCGGTCTGAGATCTGGCATTATGGCGATCAGACAAATAGCCAGCATCTGCATATCCAATCATACCAGAGTCCAAATTTCTTTGGAACTGGAATAATAGGCCAAGATTCTTTGTGCCTTGAAGATATCAAAAGATATTCTTCCATCCAGACCAATGACGTTTGGTGGGAACTGCGTTATGTCTAGCAAGTTGATTAACTGCAAATGCAATATCAGGTCTTGTGCAATTTACAAGATACCTAAGCGCTCCAATGACACTGAGGTATGGAACTTCAGGTCCCAACACCTCTTCTCCGTCATCCCTTTGTCTGAACGGATATTTCTCTATATCTAGAGATCGAACCACCATAGGAGTTTTAGATGGATAGGATTTGTCCATATTGAATTTCTCCAATATTTTCTGGAGGCAGCTTGGTGTACCATGATTCCCGAGGGAAGGCGCTCAAGTTGAATACCTAAGCAAAATTTGGTTTTATCCAAATCCTTCATCTCGAATTCCATCTTTAGATGATTGCGTGCTTCATCAATGTCTAGTGTGTTGTCAATGATGTTGAGATCATCAACGTACACAGAAATGATGCAAAAACATGTAGATGATTTCTTGATGAAAACACATGGTCAATCAGTGCTATTGGAGTAACCTTTCTGAATAAGGAACTCACTGAGTCGGTTGTACCACATCCGTCCCGGCTATCTTAAGCCATATAATGACTTATTCAGCTTTACACAATACATGTTGCATTTTGCACTTTTATTCGGGACAAAGATTCCGCCAGGAACCTTCATATATATATATATATATATATATATATATATATACATAAAGATATGCGGTCACGACGTCCATCAACTGCATGGATAGACGATTTTGCACTGCCAAAGATATAAGATATCGGAAAGTGGTTTCACTCATTACTAGAGAGTATGTTTCATTGAAATCAATGCCGGGTTTCTACGTGAAACCTTGTGCTATGAGCCTTGCTTTATATCTCACCACCTCATTTTTCTCATTCCGTTTCCGAATAAAAACTCATTTGAATCCCACGGGGAAAACATTGGGAGGTGTAGGTATTGCTTCAGTGAATACCTTTATTTTGTTAAGCGAGGCAATTTCTTCTTGGATTGCATCCTTCCATTTAGGCCAGTCGGAGTGCCTTTTGCACTCAATGATAGACCATGGATCATGATCAATGAGAAGGGTATCTACAATCTTTTTAGCAAAATATATGTCGACAGCCATAGTCTTATGGTCAAATGATTCTCCAAAATCAACATAGTTGATGGAAATTTCCTACACCCCTAGAGACTCTTTGTGATTTCCCAATACGATTGAGTTTGGGGGTTTTAATGTTCCAACCAATTTGTGCACACTGGAGTTGGGTTCTGGAGGTTTCCCTTCCACCGGGTGTATACTACCCATCAGGTGTTTGTCAACATCGAGTTGACCTCCATTTACTGACTCCAAGGATTTTCTTCTCGATTTCCTTTGCTGCTTGCTAGAAGCTTGCTCCAGATCAGAGGCCATACTACTCCCTCTCTTTTTAGGAACAGGGAGCTGAGTGGTTTTTATTGGTACCTCCACTCTTTCTGGCGCATTTCTGGCCGGATTTAAGGATTTTGTAACACCTTTCGTATAAGTAAATGAATCTGACAGATTATTTGCAAGATGTTGCAAATTAATGATCTTCTGAACTTGAAGCTCGTTTTCATGGGTACGTGGATCAGAGGATGAAGTGGCATGAGCATTCCAATTTATTTTCGGGCATTCTTTCTGGTAGTTGAAATCTCCCCCTAATGTCAGAAAATGTTCCTCATTGAATATGCAATCAGCATGACGGGCTGTGAACAGATCCCCAATAAGGGGTTCCACGTACTTGATAATCGATGGCGATTTGTACCCCACATAGATCCCCAACTTTCTGTGTGGGCCCATAGATATTCGTTGTGGTGGTGAGATCACGATGTATGCAGCACATCTGAACTTACACAGATGGGAAATTATTGGAGGATTTGCACGTACCAATTCCAAAGGGGAAGAACTGTGATATGCAGTTCGCCCCAATTGTATCAAGTCAGCAGTTGTATCAAGTCAGCATTCTTTCTGGTAGTTGAAATCTCCCCCTAATGTCGGAAAATGTTCCTCACTGAATATGCAATCAGCATGACGGGCTGTGAACAGATCCCCAATAAGGGGTTCCACATACTTGATAATCGACGGCGATTTGTACCCCACATAGATCCCCAACTTTCTGTGTGGGCCCATAGATATTGTAACGACCCGACCTAAAAGGTCAAGTCCCCGGTGTTTCCGTACCATCCCAAGATCATGCTGGTACACACACGGTACATCAATGTATATATCAAAGGGAAATCACACAGCATTGTATTAATCAAAATCTCATATCGAGTCCTTTATTACAATAAAGATTACAATAAAGTGGCCGAAGGCCAACTCATGAGAATAACTAAGTCTTGCGGAAGCGTCGAAGGTAGGTGAGTCCATCTGACTCCAAGGGCATCTCACCGAGCATAGAACGTGTCCTCACTCCTAGTCGGAAAAGTACTCTGCAACATGATACGTTGCAGCCGTGTAGGTCAGCATATGGAATATGCCGGCAAAGTCACAAGAGAAGGGTGAAAAGATAATCATCTAGTCTATATGCATATATGGCAGGTGGGGTGGTAAGTTTTTGCGTAAAGCCAATTTTTCCTACATCAAGAAAGGGGCTAAGCAAAATATTACTAAGTTGGTTGATTAATGAGATGGTTCCACCAACCAATTCTCACTCCCAAATTATTAATACCCACATCATCATTATTAATTGTGTTGAGAGTTCCGGAAGTTTCAATTCCTTTGGCTCAAGTCGTCCATGACCGTGGACACGGCTAATCGATTAGGTTTTGAATACTCTGTAGAGTTTTGCACACGTTCCCCACAAGATTTGGTCGCCTCCGTTTGATTTCTCGCACTTCAGGGTGTTTGAGAAACGGATGACCAAAACATGGTCTTCCAAAGGGTTTCCCTGCGACTCTGTCGGTGCCCATCCTTTCCTACCGTTCTTCTACATCTCGTAGCACCGCCTGTCTAGGGTCACCACGATATCCAACCAAGCCAGAGCCCATAATGACTTGTGGCTGTGGAGGTAAGCCTTGGGTTTTAAAGCATCCATCCATCTCTTTGTGCCTGGGTGGACCTTTCCGCGTGAATACTGGCCATCTCCAGCATCACCTAGGCAAATCCACTGGTTTCTCCAGGGTGCCGTTCAACCATCATCCACCCAGAGGTATGTTGAAAACTCGGAGTCTTAAATCTTGATCATTATGTAGGTCTTGAAATTATTAACTCTCTCAACTCTCATGAATCACACAACCAACCCCGTCTACTAATAGCATAGCAAAAAGTAAAACAACGTTTCCCGGGGCCAATGTGTCAAAGAGGTTGAGAAGGTACCTACCACATGATACTACTACAATGTAACCAAGTTTCCAACTAACCTATCTTGCATGCAATTTGGGGAGATGGTAGAACTAATGCATATAAAACATGGGTAAAACATGATCAAGGTGACTTGCCTGATTGATGATCTTCGTACGTGAGTGACTCTAAGTAACAAGCTTCGCACTCCGGATAATCTAACGAAACAAACAAGCACTCAAATAAGTATACAACAAAATAACAACTCACAACATCAACCAAGAACTAGTAAACAATCAAAACAAAACAATGCACAAATCTCAAGTAAGAAAACACACAAAGTTTTGTTTACTAGGAGGTGATTGATAAAACACTACTATCTTAATAAAACTATTTTGAATCTAATTTTGTTGAGAAAACTTTTGTAAAGTTTGTAAAAGTTTTGATAAACACTAAATGGAACAAATATAGTTTTACTAACAAGAGAGCAAAACAAAACTATTACTAACTAGTTGTTTTAATCAAATTAACCTATTTGAAAAGAAGTTGTGATTCCTATGTTAAATAAAATTAAACTAAGCAAATTTATATTTTTATTAACAGTGAGTGAAAACACTAAATGTTTATTAACAGAACCTAATAAACAAATTAAACCAAATCTAAATTTAAACTAATTAAAACTAAGTATATAAAACTATATTATAATATTAGGCAGATTCTGTTTTTGGTTAAAACATTAATCAAATATATCCTAAATATCTTCAAACTAAGCATGAAGGTAGTCCTAACTAATACCAAACAGTGGCAAAAAGATTCATGTAAAAATCTATTTTCAAACTCTAGTTATACAGATTTGAAGATTTTAAGGAAATTTGATTCAATTCAAATTTTATAGTTCAAATCTGAAATTTAAAAGTACAGGGTGAAACTACATGAAAAATGTGAGCTATTGCAAAATGAATCAACTCAAAACACTAAATATATTAAAATATATAGTTAAAACAAATTTTGAAATCATTCTGTTAATTAAAACAAAACTGAAAAGAAACCTGACTTGCAACGGCCAGGGGGGCTACGTGGCGCTGTCCGATTGGTGGCTAGGGTGTGCGCGCGAGGGTTACGGGCGGGCGACCGCTCTCTAATGGAAAATGTTTCGGGGTTTAAAATCAATCTAATCGGGACCGTTGAGTGGGGATCCGATGGATGGGGTGTGTCCGGCGACTTACCGGAGGGAGAGGGGATCTCCGGCGAGTGGTGGCGGCGTCCGGTGGTCGTGTTCGTCGATGGAGGTGGCTCCGGTGGTCAAAACGGAGCGCGGAGAAGTCCAGACGGTAGCGGTGGTCCTCCTGCGCCGATTGGTGGTGTCGGAGAGGGGAGGGGAAGAGTGGAGCGACGGGCACGAGCAATGGGAGCTCCGGTGGTGGCAGGGCTCCGGCGAGGAATTGACAGCGTCTCGGCGACGGAAGAGAGGGGGCTCGGGAGGAACGGAGTGCGGAGGGTGTCCGGCTTATATAGGGGTGCTGGGGAGTGCGAAGGAGGAGAGGGGAGAGAGATCCGGGGAAGGGGAGAGACGGCCGGCGACGGTGCGCGCGGAGGAGAGTGATGACCGCTCGGGCGAAACGGTCGGTCGGGTGGGGTCCAGTGGCAGCGAGAGAGGGTTCGGGTTTCCGCGTCGGTCGGCCGGTCAGTATTAAATTCGCGAGTAACTGTCGTGGGCCGGCCCGTTTAATACAGTAACCGTTACCGTTTCTTTTTAATGTTTTTCCAGAGCGTTTCAAAAGCCTTTAAAGCATTCAAATTGTCTCTAAATATAGGAGTATCATATATCAAAATTAACAGAATAATAAATTCCATTTAATGAACATTTCTATTCTATCATTTGAACATTTTACAAAAAATAATATTTTCAGAAATTGCCTAATTATTTTTAAAACCATTTTGCAAATATTTTCAAAATAACTCCTGGTTATTTTTGTTCAAATAGATCACCAAGATGACCCTGGTGTGGAGTGTCATGTTACTCCCCTCTTATTATGAACATTTAACCAAAATTTCAAATAGGTGAAAGCAAGTTAGGGAAAAATTGAAAGGGCTTTCAGAATTTTTAGAAAGAACATTTCAACAAACACATACATTCAAACAATGATGATGATGGATGCATAGCTATATTTCATAACATTCCAAAATGAAATTTTGGGATGTTACAAACCTACCCACCTTAAGATGAATCTCGCCCTCGAGATTCAGGTTGGCTAGAAAATAGGTGCGGATGGTCTCTACGAAGATCTTCTTCGCGTTCCCAGGTGGCTTCTTCCTCGGTGTGATGACTCCACAAAACCTTACAGAACTTGATGATCCTGCTGCGGGTAACTCTGTTGGCAGTCTCGAGGATTCTGACAGGCTTCTCCTCGTAGGTCAGATCATTGTCAAGTTGTATGGCCTCTAGGGGCACGGTATCTCCCAAAGGAATATTAGCCATCTTAGTATGACATTTCTTCAGCTGGGACACATGGAACACATTATGAACTTCGGATAATCCTTCCGGCAATTCCAGTTTGTATGCAACTTTGCCTCTACGTTCAAGAATGTTGTAGGGGCCTATGAATCTAGGTGCTAGTTTTCCTTTAACACCAAACCTCTTGATTCCACAAAGCGGGGACACACGAAGATAAGCTCGGTCTCCCACTTCATACGTCACTTCCTTGCGCTTGTTGTCAGCATAACTCTTCTGTCGAGATTGAGCTACCTTGAGTCTGTCACGAATCATCTTGACTTTCTCTTCAGAATCTCGGATAAGGTCGGGACCAAAAAGTTGTCGGTCTCCAACACCATCCCACGTTAGTGGTGTTCTGCACCTCCTTCCGTATAAAGCTTCGAAAGGGGCCATCTTCAGACTGGTCTGATAACTGTTGTTGTACGAAAATTCTGCGTAAGGTAAGTTGTCATCCCAACTAGATCCATAATCTAGCGCACAAGCTCTCAACATGTCTTCCAGAATCTGGTTGACTCTCTCAGTCTGTCCATCTGTCTGCGGATGAAAGGTTGTACTGAACTCTAGCCTTGTACCCAAAGTTTCATGTAACTGATGCCAAAACTTTGAGGTAAACTGTGTTCCTCTATCTGACACGATACTCCTCGGAACTCCATGCAAACATACGATCCTGGTCATATATATCTTGGCTAGCTTAGCACTGGTATAAGTGGTTTTCACTGGAATGAAATGAGCTACCTTGGTCAAGCGATCTACCACTACCTAGATGGAATCATAACCTGAACGGGTCCTGGGTAATCCTGTGATGAAGTCCATACCAAGCTTTTCCCATTTCCACTCGGGTATCGGCAAAGGTTGGAGTAACCCTGCTGGTTTCTGATGTTCTGCCTTTACTCGCTGACATACATCACATATTGCAACATGTTCCGCAATATCTTTCTTCATACCTGTCCACCAATAACTTTCCTTTAAATCGAGATACATCTTGGTATTGCCTGGGTGTATCGAGTAAGGTGAATCGTGGGCTTCCTGAAGTATCAACTTCCTGAGCTCTGGGTCATTGGGCACATAGATTCGGTTCTCAAACCACAAAGTTTCGTGTTCATCCTCACGAAAACCTTTAGCTTTACCATCTTCCATTCTCTGCTTTATCTCAGCTATCTCCTTGTCCGATTTCTGGGCTTTACGAATTCTTTCGGTCAAGGTGGACTGGATCTCTAGTGTACCAACATATCCTCTTGGAACTATCTCTAGCTTGAGCTCTCTGAGATCATCGGCTAACTCTTGGGGTAATCCTCCCGCTGTGAGTGTGTTCACATAAGTTTTTCGACTCAAGGCATTGGCTACAACATTAGCCTTACCTGGATGGTAATGTAATCTCATGTCATAGTCCTTGATTAACTCTAACCATCTTCTCTGTCTGAGGTTCAACTCCTTCTGCGTGAAAATATATTTTAGGCTCTTATGGTCGGTGTAAACATCACAACTATTTCCTATAAGAAAATGTCTCCAGGTCTTGAGTGCGTGCACTACGGCTGCTAGTTCCAAATCATGGGTGGCATAATTCAACTCATGAGGTCATAGCTGTCTGGAAGCATAGGCTACAACTTTTCCATCTTGCATAAGTACTCCTCCGAGTCCTTGACGTGAGGCATCACAATAAACTTGGAAATCCTTCCGAATATCGGACAAGATCAATACTGGGGCTGTGACCAAACGTTTCTTCAACTCCTGAAAACTGGCTTCACATTCCTCAGTCCAAACATACTTAGATTCTTTCTTCAACAACTCTGTCATGGGCTTGGCAATCTTTGAGAAATTCTCAATGAATCTCCGGTAATATCCAGCAAGTCCAAGGAAACTGCGGGTCTCCTTAACTGAGGTAGGGGACTTCCACTCGGTGACGGCTTCAACCTTAGCAGGGTCCACTGCTATTCCATCTCCGGAAATAACATGTCCAAGGAATCCGACTTCCGTCAGCCAAAATTCACATTTGCTGAACTTGGCATATAGTTGATGCTCTCTCAGCTTCTCCAGAACTAAACGCAAATGTTCCTTATGCTCTTCCTCGTTCTTGGAGAATATCAGAATGTCATCGATGAACACCACAACAAACTTGTCCAAATATTCCATAAACACTTTGTTCATCAAATTCATGAAGTAGGCAGGAGCATTAGTCAAACCAAAGGACATGACAGTATACTCATACAAGCCATAACTGGTGGTGAAAGCTGTTTTGGGTATATCCTGTTCACGAATCTTCAGTTGATGATACCCTGATCGAAGATCGATCTTAGAGAATACTTTGGCGCCTACTAGCTGATCAAACAAATCATTAATCATCGGCAGAGGGTACTTGTTCTTGATAGTCACCTCGTTCAAGGCACGATAATCGACTACCATTCTCAAAGTTTTATCCTTCTTCTCCACCAAAAGAACTGGGGCTCCCCAAGGTGAAGAACTTGGGCGTATATAACCTTTGTCCAATAACTCCTTAATTTGCTTCTTGATTTCCAACAGATCATTTGCGGGCATCCGATAGGGTCTCTTGGAAATTGGTGTTGTCCCTGGCTGTAGCTCTATTAGGAACTCAATTTCCCTATCTGGTGGCATTCCTGGTAATTCTTCCGGAAATACATCCAGATAATCTTTTACCACAGGTACTTCCTCCTGAACAACTCCTGTGATGGCATTTAACCTAGCACTCATACGTGTGCGTCGGGATACATACTTAATCCTCTTGTTCTCCGGGGTGGTGAGTGAAACAGACTTGCTGAGGCAATCAAGATTTCCTTCATACTTGGTCATCCAATCCATGCCTAGGATTACATCCAGTCCCTGGGATTCTAAGACGATGAGGTCGGTGGGAAAAACATGGTTTCCTATATTGAGTTTCAGGGCATGGCATCCTATCCCTGCCATCATCATACCTCCTGGGGAACTGACCTTAATGGGCTGACTAAGGGTTTTGGTGGGCAAACCATACTTATCCACAACTACCCTTGATATTAATGAATGAGTTGCACCGGAATCAAAAAGTACTGTAACTGGACGTGAATGCAATAAAAACTTACCAACCACAGTCTCGGGTTGATCATAGACTTCTTCCACGTCGAGGTGGTTCACCTGGGCACGAGGAAAAGGGTTTGGCTTCTTGGCTGCGGAGTTGCCATTTCCATTTCCCTGCTTGCTCTGGGGACACTCAGTAGCATAGTGCCCTATCTTCTGGCACTTGAAACAGGTGATGTGGCTCAGATCCTTATGAGTAGGAACGTGACGGTGTTGATTGTTGTTCCCATTCCCATTGTCAGTCTTGAAGTTGCCATGGTTGGGATGGGCATTCCCATTTCCTCCATGGTTGTGGCTTCCATGGTTGTGCACAGCATGAGTGTGTCTTCCAAACTTACCGGTCCCTGATCCGGTATTCCCTGAGTACGGGGAGTAGCGGGGCTTATGATAGCTGCAGAGTTAAACTTCCCCTGAGTGTACTTCCTCTTGCGGTTCTCAATCTGCTGCTGTTTACCTTCCAGAATGAGTGCCTTATCCACCAGCTCTTGGTAGTTTTTGAAATTAGCCACTACCAGCTGCATGCTCAACTCATCGTTGAGTCCTTCCAGAAATTTCTCTTGCTTGGCCGCATCATCGGCCACGTCTCCTGGTGCATAACGTGCCAATGTGTTGAACTCTTCCACATATTGGGCCACAGAGCGATTACCCTGGCGCAAGTTGCGAAACTCGCGCTTCTTTAGACTCATGGCTCCAGCTGAGACATGAGCGGTGCGGAAAGCTTGCTGGAACTGCTCCCAAGTTACATCAGCAATAGGATATGTGGTGATGTAATTCTCCCACCATGAAGCTGCTGGTCCTTCAAGTTGATGTGCGGCAAATCGCACCTTCTTAGCATCAGTACATCCAGCGGTGACAAGTTCTCTCTCCATCTTACGGAGCCAATCATCTGCCACAATGGGCTCAGTGCTGCTGGAGAAAGTTGGAGGGTTCAACCTCAGAAAACGGGTGAGATTGTCAGTCTGGGGTGGATGGTGGTTGTGGTTGTTCTGATTGTTGGTCTAATTCTGAATCAATAACTGCATCAGTGCATTCTGCTGCTGAAGAAGTTGTGTGAGTTCCGGCGGGAAAGTGAAGTCGGTCTCACGTCGTGGAGGCATCTTGCTGTTTTCAGAGGGATGAGAATTAGAATAGAACAAGGGTCTAGAAGAAATTCACTACCCATATGCAATGCAACAAACATATCACACCAAACACTCATTCATTTATTCAATCAATGTCAAACATCGATATACAAATCTCAAACAACTAAGCATCGACCTACGCTTTAACGACAAAAATAAAAGATACATGGAGGGTATAACTAATGTTTTTCCATAGAAGTGCATAGTCGTAGGTCATCCGGTGGTGCTTTCCGCATAGTCTTCATCGTCGCTGATGAAGGGTGCCATGTCTCCTTCGGGGTGAAGGTTTTCCCCCATGTCTAGCTGCTCCTCCAGAGTTGTGATGCGTGCATTCTGCTCATCAATCCTCTCTAGGAAGTCCTTCACTTCATGCTCGTGTTCATAGTTGGCCTCTCGCAGATCAGCTTCAAGGTCTAGCTCGCGGTTCATCAGATTCTTGATTGTCTTTGTATCAGCACGAACTCGAAGCTCCAGAGTCCTGATGTGAGTCTCCAGGGTCTGGATATAGGAAATAGTGGTGTCTGAAGTGGGAGGAGTTATGATGTTTCCATTGGCATCTCTGCGACAAACCACGCTGAGTCCTGGTGAAATGGTTCCACCTCTGTATTCCTCCTGAATACGTCCAAGGGCACGATGAATGGCCATGTCTCTCCCAAGTATCCAACTGGGTGCCACGAACTTGAGGTCGATGGGTTCCTTCCGGTTCCCAAAAGTCTTCCCTAGGATATGCACCTCGATCCTGTAGCGTCCATCTTGGGGAAATGACATGATGGGAATCCCGGTGATGCTCGGCAAAGCAATCCTTACGTCCTTGACGATCCTCATCAGCTCCTTACCAAAGGGCATCGTTACGTCAGGCTGGCAAAACTCCGTGATCAACACTGGGATGAAGGTGGCCATCTATAAATTTTGAAATAATCGGAGAGGAGTTAGAAACGAATAGATGAGAGTATAAGATATTTAAAGACAAAGAGAAACAATCCTAAGGCTTTCCAATCCTAGAGGTTACGTCCTACGGTCAGCGTGTGCTCTAATACCATTTCTGTAACGACCCGACCTAAAAGGTCAAGTCTCCGGTGTTTCCGTACCATCCCAAGATCATGCTGGTACACACACGGTACATCAATGTATATATCAAAGGGAAATCACACAGCATTGTATTAATCAAAATCTCATATCGAGTCCTTTATTACAATAAAGATTACAATAAAGTGGCCGAAGGCCAACTCATGAGAATAACTAAGTCTTGCGGAAGCGTCGAAGGTAGGTGAGTCCATCTGACTCCAAGGGCATCTCACCGAGCATAGAACGTGTCCTCACTCCTGGTCGGAAAAGTACTCTGCAACATGATACGTTGCAGCCGTGTAGGTCAGCATATGGAATATGCCGGCAAAGTCACAAGAGAAGGGTGAAAAGATAATCATCTAGTCTATATGCATATATGGCAGGTGGGGTGGTAAGTTTTTGCGTAAAGCCAATTTTTCCTACATCAAGAAAGGGGCTAAGCAAAATATTACTAAGTTGGTTGATTAATGAGATGGTTCCACCAACCAATTCTCATTCCCAAATTATTAATAGCCACATCATCATTATTAATTGTGTTGAGAGTTCCGGAAGTTTCAATTCCTTTGGCTCAAGTCGTCCATGACCGTGGACACGGCTAATCGATTAGGTTTTGAATACTCTGCAGAGTTTTGCACACGTTCCCCACAAGATTTGGTCGCCTCCGTTTGATTTCTCGCACTTCAGGGTGTTTGAGAAACGGATGACCAAAACATGGTCTTCCAAAGGGTTTCCCTGCGACTCTGTCGGTGCCCATCCTTTCCTACCGTTCTTCTACATCTCGTAGCACTGCTTGTCCAGGGTCACCACGATATCCAACCAAGCCAGAGCCCATAATGACTTGTGGCTATGCAGGTAAGCCTTGGGTTTTAAAGCATCCATCCATCTCTTTGTGCCTGGGTGGACCTTTCCGCGTGAATACTGGCCATCTCCAGCATCACCTAGGCAAATCCACTGGTTTCTCCAGGGTGCCGTTCAACCATCATCCACCCAGAGGTATGTTGAAAACTCGGAGTCTTAAATCTTGATCATTATGTAGGTCTTGAAATTATTAACTCTCTCAACTCTCATGAATCACACAACCAACCCCGTCTACTAATAGCATAGCAAAAAGTAAAACAACGTTTCCCGGGGCCAATGTGTCAAAGAGGTTGAGAAGGTACCTACCACATGATACTACTACAATGTAACCAAGTTTCCAACTAACCTATCTTGCATGCAATTTGGGGAGATGGTAGAACTAATGCATATAAAACATGGGTAAAACATGATCAAGGTGACTTGCCTGATTGATGATCTTCGTACGTGAGTGACTCTAAGTAACAAGCTTCGCACTCCGGATAATCTAACGAAACAAACAAGCACTCAAATAAGTATACAACAAAATAACAACTCATAACATCGACCAAGAACTAGTAAACAATCAAAACAAAACAATGCACAAATCTCAAGTAAGAAAACACACAAAGTTTTGTTTACTAGGAGGTGATTGATAAAACACTACTATCTTAATAAAACTATTTTGAATCTAAGTTTGTTGAGAAAACTTTTGTAAAGTTTGTAAAAGTTTTGATAAACACTAAATGGAACAAATATAGTTTTACTAACAAGAGAGCAAAACAAAACTATTACTAACTAGTTGTTTTAATCAAATTAACCTATTTGAAAAGAAGTTGTGATTCCTATATTAAATAAAATTAAACTAAGCAAATTTATATTTTTATTAACAGTGAGTGAAAACACTAAATGTTTATTAACAGAACCTAATAAAAAAATGAAACCAAATCTAAATTTAAACTAATTAAAACTAAGTATATAAAACTATATTATAATACTAGGCAGATTCTGTTTTTGGTTAAAACATTAATCAAATATATCCTAAATATCTTCAAACTAAGCATGAAGGTAGTCCTAACTAATACCAAACAGTAGCAAAAATATTCATGTAAAAATCTATTTTCAAACTCTAGTTATACAGATTTGAAGATTTTAAGCAAATTTGATTCAATTCAAATTTTATAGTTCAAATCTGAAATTTAAAAGTACGGGGTGAAACTACATGAAAAATGTGAGCTATTGCAAAAAGAATCAACTCAAAACACTAAATACATTAAAATATATAGTTAAAACAAATTTTGAAATCATTCTGTTAATTAAAACAAAACTGAAAAGAAACCTGACTTGCAACGGCCAGGGGGGCTACGTGGCGCTGTCCGATTGGTGGCTAGGGTGTGCGCGCGAGGGTTACGGGTGGGCGACCGGTCTCTAATGGAAAACGTTTCGGGGTTTAAAATCAATCTAATCGGGACCGTTGAGTGGGGATCCGATGGATGGGGTGTGTCCGGCGACTTACCGGAGGGAGAGGGGATCTCCGGCGAGTGGTGGCGGCGTCCGGTGGTCGTGTTCGTCGACGGAGGTGGCTCCGGTGGTCGAAACGGAGCGCGGAGAAGTCCAGACGGCAGCGGTGGTCCTCCTGCGCCGATTGGTGGTGTCAGAGAGGGGAGGGGAAGAGTGGAGCGACGGGCACGAGCAATGGGAGCTCCGATGGTGAAAGGGCTCCGGCGAGGAATTGACAGCGTCTCGGCGACGGAAGAGAGGGGGCTCGGGGAGGAATGGAGTGCGGAAGGTGTCCGGCTTATATAGGGGTGCTGGGGAGTGCGGAGGAGGAGAGGGGAGAGAGATCCGGGGAAGGGGAGACGCGGCCGGCGACGGCACGCGCGGAGGAGAGTGATGACCGCTCGGGCGAAACGGTCGGTCGGGTGGGGTCCAGTGGCAGCGAGAGAGGGTTCGGGTTTCCGCGTCGGTCGGCCGGTCAGTATTAAATTCGCGAGTAACTGTCGTGGGCCGGCCCGTTTAATACAGTAACCATTACCGTTTCTTTTTAATGTTTTTCCAGAGCGTTTCAAAAGCCTTTAAAGCATTCAAATGATCTCTAAATATAGGAGTATCATATATCAAAATTAATAGAATAATAAATTCCATTTAATGAACATTTCTATTCTGTCATTTGAACACTTTACAAAAAATAATATTTTCAGAAATTGCCTAATTATTTTTAAAACCTTTTTGCAAATATTTTCAAAATAACTCCTGGTTATTTTTGTTCAAATAGATCATCAAGATGACCCTGGTGTGGAGTGTCATGTTACTCCCCTCTTATTATGAACATTTAACCAAAATTTCAAATAGGTGAAAGCAAGTTAGGGAAAAATTGAAAGGGCTTTCAGAATTTTTAGAAAGAACATTTCAACAAACACATACATTCAAACAATGATGATGATGGATGCATAGCTATATTTCATAACATTCCAAAATGAAATTTTGGGATGTTACAGATATCCGCTGTGGTGGTGAGATCACGATGTATGCAGCACATCTGAACTTACACAGATGGGAAATGATTGGAGGATTTGCACGTACCAATTCCAAAGGGGAAGAACTGTGATATGCAGTTCGCCCCAATTGTATCAAGTCAGCAGTGTGTAAAACAACATGACCCCAACAAGAGGTTGGCAAGTTTCAATTCGTCAACAAAGGTCTTGCAATGAGTTTAATCCTCTTAATCAATGTTTCATCCAAACCATTTTGTGTATGAACATATGGAACAGAGTGTTGAAATTCAATCCCCAAAGCCATGCAATAATCATTGACAGCACGTGAGGAGAATTCTGCAGCGTTGTCCATTCAAATTGACTTAATTCGACTTTCAGGATAATAGGCTTGCAACTTAATAACTTGCCTCATTATCTTGGCAAATGCATGGTTCCGTGTGGATAGAAGACACACATGTGACCATCGTGTAGATGCGCCAATCAGAACCATGAAATACAAAGGTCTAGATAATGACTGAATGGGACCACAAATGTCTCATTGAATACGTTCAAGGAACTGAAGTGGTTCAGCATGTATTTTGAGGCGCGACGGCCTCAAAATTAGTTTTCCCGTGGCACAAGATGTGCACACAAAATCAGAAGATCAAGGAAATTTTGACTCAAGCAAATTATGACCAATGGAATTGCTAGTAATTTTCTCATCATCCCTATCCTGGGATGGCCTAAACGATCATGCCAAGTTTGGAATGTGTTAACATTAAAAAAAATTACTTTGTATGCAACATGTTTCACGGGTTTGATGTACGTATAGTACAAACCAGACGATAGAGAAGGAATTTTCTATGTACCTTTTTGCCATATTTGTGATCTTTAGTAAAGAGTAGATACTCCTCTTTGTTGTCTTCATGGGTTTCAATATGAAAACCATTCTTACGGATATCTCTATAAGTGATCAGGGTACATGATGAGTCGAGATACAATAAAGCATGCTCAATCGTCACTTGTGTATCATTTGGGAGGGTGAATATGGCACGTCCAGTACCAACAATCACTGTATCACGTGCAGCGATGGTTACAATATATCCATTCATCTTTTCAAAGTTTGGAAAGATTTCATCTCCCTCAGTATGGAGTTTTGGTACCACTGTCCACAAGGCATAATTCCTCTTCCATCGGATTGTTTCCGTAGAAAAATATATAAAACAAAAGAATTTTCAATAAGAAAAACCTTATGTTAATACATAGAATACAATATTATTATATCAAATGTGTTGATACAATATAATATAAAGACAACAACAAAATTAGGTTCTTATTACAATCATCACAAATGGACATAATTAACTAGATCACTAAGGAGATCGAGGGACTAGTCAAAGTCGCCAAACACATTGTCTGAGGAGTACACAATGTCGTCATTTTCTCACGACAGATGCCATGGGCTGGCTTATCGACAGTGGTTGGGGCCGAAGGGCACCGGCGGGCTCCGATAACTTGATTGGGGACAAGCGGTGTGTGACAGACGATGTACCTAGGTTCGGGGCCCTTCGTGGGAGGTAATACCCCTAGTCCTACTTCTATGGTTAAGGAAACAAGAGGGCTACAATGGTGCTCCTGGAGCTATTGGCTAGAGGAGGAAGAAGGAGCTTGCTTGCTCTCCTTGCCTCTTTACGTAAGTGTGGGTGTGAGTATGAGAATGGACGATCCCCTGCATGGGGGGCTCCAGGGGTTTTTATAGGCCAACCCCCTGGATTACAATATGTATAGAAGGTGCTAGGGGGATCCGGCTAGCAACCTCTCTAACTGCCCAGCCCCCCCGGCTGAGGAGTCTTGTCGTTGGTAGGGCCTGCCGGCTGCAGAGTCCCATCGGGGTCTGGAGAGGAGCCTGTCGGTAGGCTCCCACCATTGGTGTCTTCTTGTCATGCCGCAACACGGGTCGTCTTGTGGGGAGTTGTCTTGCGGTAGCCAGCTGTGGTCAGCGGTACTGCCTGCCGCACTGTAGCCATGCAGGGGGCAGGTAGTGGAGTTGTTGAAGGCATGCCAACACTGTGCTGTCCCCCCGGTCGCTGTCGGGCGAAGTCAGCGACGCTGCTACCTCCACTGTGGCCATGCGGATGATGACCGTTGATACGGCGGGGGTCTCTATAGCCACGCGTGCCCTGGCAAACGGTACCAGGGGTACTGCTGGCACATTGCCCCGTCCCGTCTATGTCTTGCGAGGAGTAGTGATGTGACGGGCGCTGACCTGCCGGCTGGTGGGTCGCCCGCGAGCCGGATGGCCTAGGGGGGCACCTGAGAGCAATCCGGCCTGGCATAGCCGGTTTGGCAGAGTCGGACTATGGGGGGAGGCGGCTCGCCCCCTTAGTCGTTTTTGAAAAGCGGAGGCAACGACCCGCTTGAGGCTACCCCAGGGTAATCCCCCCGTCACTCGAGCAACATGGCCTCTGTTTCAGCAGGGCCCTCAAGTGGATAAGAAATCATGGTGTTGCTTGGTCTAGAAGGAACAACGTGCGAAGCACCATCTCGATTTGCTCTATGAGGATGAAGGTTGAAGTTGGCTTCAAGCCTTTTCCCTTGAGGTGCTTTGCATCCCTGAGATTGCTGGTACAGCATAACCAGATGCATGGGCATTGTGCATTTTTTAGTAGAATGAGTGTAGCATCCACACTTGTTGTAAAGCTTAGATTTATCAAACCTGGGCTTTGCAGTGCATTTTCCCTTGCCCGTGTTTCTGAATTTTCTGTTCCCATTACACTTGTGCTTGTCCTCGGAACTAGAATGTTTACTTTGAAAGGTAACATTAAACTTCTGTCTATTCACGACATTCAGATGAACTTCAGGTAAAGGTTGTGCCCCAACTAGGCGCTGAAAGTCATTCTTAGTGAGTAGCTCATCATGCTTTTCAACCTAAAGTAACATGTGAATAAGCTCGATATAGACAGTGTAGTTACGAGCACGGTATTGCTGTTGGAGGATCCTATCTGAAAGGAGCATAATAGACAAAGGTTCCTTCTCACAAAAGCGCAATTTAGAACATATCTTATGAACAACATGATTGTACTCACCAATGGACTTGAAATCCTGAAAGCGGAGATGAGTCCAATCATCGAGTGCTTCTGCCAGGACTACTGTCTTCTGCTGTTCATACCTTGTTTTGAGGACCAAAAATAGAGTACTAGAAGATTCCTCCTGTAAATACTCAGACTTGAGATCTGCATGAATATGGTGTCTTATAATAAATAAAGCAGCATAATAATCTGATGAGGACGCTATAATGTTTTATAGTAAGGCTTGTCATTTATCTAGAAGTAGAGCATAAGATTTTTTGGTGATCAACCGTATAAATTTTGATTTCAAAGAAGTTGTGGAGAAACATTTTCTGGATATACATTTTCTGAAAAGGATTTTCTAGATATACATGTCGTGGATGAATTTAGAAATCAGGCTTATAAGAAAGCCCGCTTATTTGAAGAGCAGGTTAAATTCTACTTTACAATTCTCCCTGTGATATTGACGAAGTATACAACCCGGAAGCCATCAGACTACGAGGGGAAAAGGGTACTCGTTGGTGGTCAACGGGAAGCACTTAAAGCCATATCTTACTGACAAGCAAGAAGAAACAGAGGTAATAAATATCAATACACCTGAGGAAGAAATGGAGGAAATGTACGTGAGTGCCAACCCTTCGGCTTTATAAACAAGTGAAATCTTGTATAGTAGTATGGAAGTTCTTATAATAAAGCTAAAAACCATAATCTCTAGAGCCTTTTTGCAGTCGGTATGACCTCTAGTACAGTCTCCACACTCTACCGGAAGCCATCTTTCATTCTGGAGACCAATTGTGGTTCTTCACCGGGAGGAGTGTGACTACGAGCATCCACGGTTCGTACCTGTGGTCATCTTTCTCACGAGATGGGGCTTCGGGCGGTGTTCAGTACGAGCCTCCACGCTCGTACAACGCATCCTCTTCTCTCCTAGACCAAGCAACCTGATGCGGAGGTATCGATACGACCCCAGGTATGAGCACTCATGCTGGTACCCGAGGTCTTATTTCTTCTGTAAATTTCGGCCATTTTGTGTTAGTGGTTGTAAAACAATTGCGCAATTTTGCTGTGGTACGAGCCATGGTAAAACCGCACGTGCGCATATCAAGTTTCGTCTTTTGCTTTGATTCTTTTGTGAACCTTCTATTTTGTTCCAATCCTCGAGATCACTTTCTAACTTACTCCTCAAGCATAATCTCGGGGGTTCTAGGGTTTTCAGCCCCTTATAAGAGAAAGAGCCACACCCTTGGCTTATTGTGCATCTCATCCCCAACGGCCGCTCTATGCCTCCTCTCAAGTATGCATTACTTTACGGGATAAACAAGGCATCGGTTTCCATGCCCTCTAAGGACGCTCAAGGCATCTCCATAAACGAGAAGGGATCTTCCTCGAGCTCTTCGTCAACGAGAATCATACTGCTCTCCGAATGGGAGGACATGATCCCGAGAAGTTGGGAAGAACTCCGATGGATGGTAACCAAGAGAAGAAGTTGGAAGACGTGAAGCTCAAGGATGGAGAGGAAATAATAGAGGATAGGAAAGACGGTACCCTATGAATCTCTACAGGTAAAGTATACAAGGATCTCTATCTAAATCCTCTCTGAGGCTCGCACATTGCGAATGCGAGAGAGAAGTATTGACCCTGTTGAGGATATAACCCCTTGGTGAGACCCGCCTAGGAGGGACCGGGTTAGAAAGTTGGCGGCTTGGACACTTTGGCCTTAGGCAGGCCGGGAGACTAAGACGAGCCCCTTGGCTGTTACTAGACGGGCCAGGCGAAGGCCCAGAGCCAGAAGGCAACATGTGACCCGGACGCATAATCCGCCGGAGATGACTTGATAGATAAGACAAGGCGATTTAGAGATAAAGTCGGTTACTAGATGTAACCCGCCCCGGACTCTTGTAAGCCCAGGGCCTCGACTTGTGTATATAAAGGCGAGTTCCCTGGGCGGCTTAGGGTACGAAACAATCTATTGAGAGCTAGCTTAAGTGAATCCGCTCCCTTGTAACCGATACCCAACCAATACTACACAAAGCAATACGTAGGCTTTTACCTATTTCCGAGGGGTCAAACCTGGGTAAACTCGTGTCTCTCGTCCCGATTAACACCTTCGAGTTAACCACCGTAGCGATGGCCTCGAACCTAAGTCCTTTCACTAGGACATCTGCCATGACAAAACCACGACAGTTGACACCCACTGTGGGGATATGCGCGGTGGTTTGGAGTTCTCGAAGGGCTCTCTCCTAGAGACCGAGGGATACGTCGTCGGCAGGATGACTAATAGTCGCCGCGGCAAGCTCTACATCGACGACGCTGGCTGGGGCCCCGAGGCCAACTTAATCGAGTACGGGTACCGGGTCCCCTTCGGCAGAATTCACGTTTTCATCGGAAAGATCCGCGGATCTGAACCCGGGCCGGACATCTGCACCAACCACGTCGAGTCGGCCCGGCGTATGCGACCCGCCCTTGTTCAACCCGGTCGGAGGAGCGTTTTATTTGGGTTCACACAGGGCATGGAATACTCCGCTTCGGAGGGGGGGACCTTATCCTCTCAGATGATGGGTCCTCGAGCGGAGAGATAGAATCGATCTATCAGCTTCATGACGGTCGTCTAGGGGGCTATGCCGATGGTGACAGTATTCCAGAGCCCTATGATCCGCCAAGCCGAGCCGCCATCTTCATGGCAGGCACGACACCGACTCTCAATAGCACGACGACCGGAGCGGCGGCAGGAGCCGCCCCGTCAGGTCCCGGGTCAGCCAGGCCGCCAGCTCAAGTTTTGCTATATCTGATGGATGAGATGACAACTTTGATGGGAACTGAGGTCACAACTGGAAATTAGGCAGAGCATAATGCAGAGATTACCAGGCTGAAAGGACTGATGACCAAGGCCCAAGAGGTTATCAACACGTTGCAAGTTCAGATGGACGCTGAGTCGCGGCGTCCGAGGGCGGAAGCTTTCCGTTTTAATCTGAACCAACACGCTTCCGAGGCAGACCTTCGAAGGAGTTCTCAGACACGCCTCCCGGCGCAGTATGAGCCCCGGAACCCTTTTAACACCTCGGGGGCAGGACCAAATGCACCACTGGCCTTAACCCGGGCCATGAAAGCACCGCGGCAGCTAGACTCGCCCCATAGGGATTAGACTCCGCCGTGGCACTTTTCGACACCACCTGGCCACTATTCTAACCTGGTGGACAACATGATAGCGGCGGCTACCAGGCTCAATGAACTCCCTCTTGCTGAGGGGATGCCTTTCGCTGAGGAGGCACGGAATGCCATCGAGTTGTTACAAACAGCGGTGGCTCAGCAGGAGAAGTATATGTACAGTCGGAGTCGTGTGCACTCCACCCCCATGCCAAGCCGCATTTACAGCCGACACGTGGAGTCACCAACGGTTTCCAGGAGTGAGCGACGACGCAACCCGCCATGTGATGACCCGCCTCGCACCAACGCCCAGGCGATTGTGGACATGGGAAGAGCCCATCGGGGAGCGATGTCGCCGACAGATTACTCGGAGGTTTCTGAGCCGCCTTTGGTGACCCTTCAACCTTGGTGGGAGCCAGAGTCTCCTCCAAGGCTGTCGGTGTTCCTTGTTTAATAGTAGCATGTTCTTGCAGATGTTGCTCTTTTCCCCAATATCTTGTTGAGACGATCTATAAAAAATATAACAATACATAAGTAATCATTCACTTTTTACTGATAAAAGGAATTAAGATATTAGAGGCTGCAGCAAGTAAGACAGTAAACATATAAATTAATAGTGTTTAAGTTTGCCTGCAGCTGGAGCCAACTTACACATATGCGGATGTGTTGATATATTTTTCTATCCTGATGAGTTGAACCGGCTCGGTGCATCGGTTAAGTGTGTAAGTCAGGTTTTGTTGGCAATTGGATATTGTATAAATGTATTAATACAGAAAAGGCTAACAAAATTTTGCTCGTCTCTATCTCTGTCTGTCCCCCCTGTTTTTCTCTGAAACTCTGAAGCAAACAAACTTTCTGAAACACAACATGTATGTGAGTCCAAAGAAAACAGAGGCGAGAGTCTGACTATGTTATATCAATTCAGTGAGACGTAAGTGCAAGAAGCAAACACAGGGCCAAGCAAGCAAGCAGTTTGATTGATTTCTAGAGCTAGCTACTAGATTCGTTGCTTTCAATCTTGTGAGTTTAGATGACTACGTACGTACGTATATACTAGTAGTAAAGCTCCTATCAAAGTGTCACGGCCGCGCCGATGCAAACCTACGGCCGATCCATGGCAGACCACCGTCTTGACGTGCGTGCTACCCATCGTCCTGTCCAGGTTGCCGATCATGGCCGTAAGAAGCGTCGGCCACGCCCGTCGACGCTCTACGACGTTGGCATGCCGGGTGTCACGATGCGAGCGTGCGGCTGCTCGCGGCGTTCACTGATAGCCGAACATGATCCCAAATCACCGGTGCTCTAAACTTGCACAGGACTCTGTGCATCCAAGAATTCACTTACCTTCGTTGTTGGGACCAACTGATTGGCCACGGGCATCTTTGACCATCGTTGAACCACCAGACTATCGGAGATGCAACCGGCGGCCGGGAAGAAGCAGCAATGCATGATGGCGATGTAGAGAAGGGTATGTAGCACTATCACAGATATATGCTACCAATTTTGCATGCGATGATTGCGTACGAGATTATGGTACAGTATATGGGATGACTACAAATTTATAATTCATTAACTTAAATGGGTATAATATGGTGGACCAGGACGTTTGGCCCTTTGGGCTTATTTTATCGGATATAATCCTATTTGCTTTCCTCGGGTAATCCGTAAAAAATAGCGGATAATCCACATCCACCGGATACTAGGGATACCATATCCGTACCATATCCGCCGGATATCCGCTTCAACGATATCCGTATCCGCACCCATATCCGTCGGATTCACATAATTGCAAACCATATCCTTAAAAATGGGTGCGAATGCGGATTCGGAGCGGAAATTATCCATACCATTTACATCCCTATAGAGAACCCACCGGCAAGCTTGCTAAGTAGGCACTCGAGCTTGGTCCCCTTAATTTGATGTATGTGCCTCCAACAGCTGTCAAGTCTCAAGCCTAGGTAGATTTCGTAAATGACTGGACGGAGTGTCAAGCGCCTGAAAAGAAGCAGGATAATACATATTGGACAGTTCACTTTGATGGATCCAGACAATTGGAAGGCTCGGGGGATGGAATTGTCTTAACTCTTCCTAGAGGTGACAAATTTTGTTATGTATTAAGGTTAATGTTTCCTTGTACTAACAATGCAGCTGAGTATGAAGCTTTACTTCATGGACTCCGCGTGGCCAAGGAGATGAATCTGAGCCGGGTCAGATGCCTGAGCGACTCAGACCTTGTAGCTCAACAAGTTTCAGGCACGTGGGATTCTAAGGATCCTCGTATGGTGGTTTATCGCCAGGCGGTTGACGTCGTTGCCGGTCACTTCAAGGGTTATCAGGTGGATCATATTGATCGTCGAAAGAACGAGGCAGCTGATGCATTGTCAAGACTAGGGTCTCAGCGCAATCCGATGCAGCCTAATGTATTTCTAGACGTATTGCATCACCCGTCAATCAAATTATCTTCCGAGGAGGATCTTGCTATACCTGACCCGGAGGGACAGTTGGTGGCGGATCTCCGTGCTATTCCTAATTGGATGTTTCCTTATCTGGCGTATCTAACTCGCGGCGAGTTACCCGAGGACGAGACCTTGGCGCGACAACTCGTAAGGCGGTCCAAGTCCATGACTATCGTCAATGACGAGTTGCACAAATGCAGTGTGACTGGTGTCTTTCAGCATTATATTTCCCCTGAAGAGGGCGAGGAAATTTTACACAAGATACACGCTGGTGACTGTGGTCATCACGCCGGCTCAAAATCCTTGGTGGCCAAGGCTTTCCGGCATGTTTTTTTTAATTAACGGCTCATAAAGACGCAGAGGAAATAGTTACCAAGTGCGGCGGATGTCAGAAATTCAGACGATGAGCCCATGTGCCGGTTCAGGAAATGCGAATGATTTCAATCACCTGGCCATTTGCAGTCTAGGGGCTTGATATGGTTGGGCCGTTTAAGAGGTCTAAAGATAAGAAGACCCACCTCTTGGTGGCGGTTGATAAATTTACCAAGTGGGTTGAGGCAAAGCTGGTCAGTAAGTGCGATGCTGCAACGACAGTTAAGTTTGTCAAGAAGCTGATATTTCATTTTGCTTACCATCACAGTATCATTACTGACAATGGTACAAATCTATCCAAGGGGGCTATGAAAGCATTCTGCAAAAGTGAACATATCCGCCTCGATGTCTCCTACATGGCTCATCCGCAATCCAATGGTTAGACAGAACGTGCTAACCAAGAGATCTTGAGAGGGATAAAACCCCGGCTTATGGTTCCTTTGGAACGAACGCCGGGTTGTTGGGTGGAGGAATTACCTGCAGTTCTTTGGAGTATAAGAACCACCCCCAACAGATCAATAGGCTACATGCCTTTCTGCATGGTTTATGGCGCAAAAGCTCTTCTCCCAGTGATATCCGCCATGACTCACCCAGGGTGGCGGCTTACGTTGAAACTGATAATGAGACGGCGCGTCAAAACGCATTGGATGCTTTGGATGAAGAGCGAGATCTTGCGGCAGCATGATCAGCAATTTATCAACAAGATATGGGTCGCTATCATAGCCGCAGAGTCAATACCCGGACGTTTCAAGAAGGCGACTTAGTGCTATGTATGATTGAAGATCAGACAGATATGCATAAGTTATCTCCCCCTTGGGAAGGACCTTTCGTGGGTCATATTACCTCATATATATATATATATATATAAATGGGAGAGCGACAAGTCACGCACTTCTGGACAAGAGGCCAACAGGTCGTGGAATATTGCTCATCTCCGACCTTACCATACTTGAGTCACTGAGCCTCATCAATGTACATACATTTGTGATTGTATATACCTTTTTAAATATAATAAAGTTGGCATCCCCACAATTCGGGGCCTCTGTCGTTTTCGTGCAACAAGTTTTGTGCAAAAGAGTTGATCATTCAACAGGTCACTTGGCGGCTTCCAACTCACTGGGTTTAGCTTTCATACCCTCTTGACCGGCTTCCACGCCATATATGGGTTAAACCTACCTATTTGCAACTTGCTACTCCACCATGTGACTCACCAAACTATTAAGTCAATCTTGAAATTAAACCCCGAACTTGTTAAGACTCTTGACAGTCAATCTTTCAATAAGACCTTGAACTGGTTAAGGTTAAAATGGCAGTTTATGTCACGTGAGAGCCGGCTTACAGAGAGATAGGATAAACTCACCCGTCTGTTGTAGTCTCTCTGCTATGTGGCTTTGTTCGTACTCTTAACACGCAATCTTTTTTAAGACCCTGAACTGCTTAGGGTTAAAACGACGGATTTATGTCACGTGAGAGCCGTATAGTCTCTCCGCTATATGGTTCGTTCGTACACTTAACAGCCAATCTTTTTTAAGACCCTGAACTTGGGCAGATTTATGTCATGTGAGAGCCGGCTTATGAGCTTTTGGGCAGTCATGCCTAGCTTCTTTGAAGCAACAAACTTGAGTTTTTCTCAAAGATATAAAACAAGAGTTGACCTCTTTGGGCTGTGCCTTCAAATCATCCTAAACAATGATAGAGAATATACATATATTTTCTGCCTTGTTATTTTGCAGGGATTCTTTCATGATAAGATTCTAAAGCCTTGGGATTATAGTTTATCCTGACTAGGTGTTGTTCATTGCTCAAAGGAGTTTTGCTATTATGACCCGCCAACGGGCATCACGAAGTATGGTCATAGCAAAATATAATAGATGTATAGCACCAAAGCTGTTGGAATATGATTTGTTCAAACTCCAAACGTGCACGAAGGCGCGGTTCAGGCAATCAATCTTTTCTACAGCTATTACAAGGCTATGTAAAGCCCAAAATTATTGGACTCAAGTTTTTCACAAAAAAATTATAACCCGGCAGGGCAGCACCCTGGGTTAACTTCATCTGAGGCCGGCTCCCCGCTTAGCTTGTTGACGGGTCATCCTGTGCGGGGTCTTCCTGGATTTGAAGGTTGTCGACATCCCAGTTGCAATTGATTAAGGCTTCAAATTCGGCTTCGTCATGCAAGATTGGAGAGGGGTAAACATCAGCGGCAAAGATGTGCTTACGACGTTGAGGAGTTAGGTCCTTCGTTTCAAAAGTCGTCGACGGGATTCACACGTTGTTATAATCATAAGTCGCCTGATATGTCGTCAGATCAGCTTTGGCGGCTAGTCGGCTAGCCAATGCTCGCGATGCCCTCATGCAAAGGGCATAGTATTCTTGAGTAAATTCTTAGCCGTCGTCCTTCATTTCTTCTATGGGCGGCTGATTTCTTCATTTCTTCTAAGCTCGGGGGCATAAGCCAACAACCGGCTCAAAGCAACCATGGCGCCTTTACGGGCGGCTGATTTCTTCATTTCTTCTAACTGCATGGGGATGGTGGTGAGGTAATTCTAAACGCCCTTAATATGCTTTGGCACACCCTTTTCACCCATGAAAGCTCTGATGATGAAAAGACTTCCAGCGTACAGCTGTTCAGTCAGTGTATATAAAGATTTTAGCTTTAGCAAGCTGTCGTTTGGAAGCTAGCGAGTTCGTCGACCTGCACACAGTAAGAAATTTGTGTAAGTCGACAGGCGAGTCTTTATGAGACTCTTTGAAAGAATTCTCATAATCAACAACACTTACCAAAGACAGCCTCGGTCATTCGTGCTATATGGCGTTTTAGACTATTTAGTTCCTCAGTAATGGGCTTAAGTTGGCCCTCGGCGTCTTCTACGTGTTTGACTGAGGTGGCTAGTTTAGCCTGAGTGGATTGTTTATAGGCTTAAAAATTTGCCTTGGTTTTTTCCATCTCTATTGAGGAGAGCCACCACTTTTCGTCAACTTCAGCACGAGCATCTTGTTGCAAGGCCAGATCCTTCGTAAGGTCAGTTAAGCTAGACTCGGCCACATTTACCACTTCCTGCATAATATAATTGTCAAATACAAGTTTTCTTCCATTTTAAAGCCGCCAGAAGGGTTTATAGTAGCACTCGGGGGCACTAAAGAAGGTTGTTACAAGTCTCAAGTAGATTGCAGTCAGTATACTTGACACTTGGGGGCTAATGTATATCAGTTCTTTCAAGGTTTACTATCCAAATAAGATCCAGATCATCTTTAAGAAGATGACCCGACCCTTGGGGGCTACACTTGGCTCTTACTATATCAATACAATAAGTGTCGGCTCATTATTTACATAATGACCCGACCCTTGGGGGCTACACGTGGATCTTACTCAATCAACATAATAAGTGTCGGCTCATTATTTACATAATGACCCGACCCTTGGGGGCTACAAGACAATCTATTTAAATCTACAAAAAGCTAAAGACCCGAATTATTTTTGAGAAACTAAGACGACTCTTAGGGGCTACGTAAGGATATATGGAAGGCAGGGCGGGTTGAATACCTCTTATTTTTTCTTCATCATACCAACTAGGTTGGCCTCCATATCCCGGTTTGTGGAAAGACGGCTCAGATATCCAGAGTGCAGCTCATTAGCAGTAAGCTTCCCCACATTAGGAAGATCAAGTTTAGCCTTCTCTTTATCAGGTGAAGGCGCCTCATCCTTGCTGATGTGCCTGGTCAGCACATTGGTAGGGGTTGGGGATTTATAAGCCATCCTAGTGATAGTAACCTCCTCTTCAGGAGAAGTCACATCTTGAGCAGTTGGCCGAGGGCTTGGCGGCTTAGGGTCAGATTCTGGATTATCCTCAGGGATCACAAAATCAACATCCAATGTCTTGCTAGGCTGGGCAGTTTCGATATGGGCACCTTGATCATCTTCAAATGGCTCGACCTGAATTTTAGGAGTGACAGGCTTTGGATTCTCCGGCTCTAGGACTTCAGGATGGGTGGATGGCCCACTTAGCTTCCTCCTTTTAGCTTGGGCCCTATGAACAAAGATTGCATTATAAGTCATATGCAAGGATAGAGTATTAAAAAATAGTTTTGGATGCAAAGACGTTACCTCGGGTTAATAACAAGAGGAGGAAATTGTGGTTGAGTCACCAGAAGAAGGAGGTGTTTCCTGAAAAGTCAAAATTGGGAAATATGAGTATGTTACAACACAAGTTCAATATGCAGAAGAAATGAAAACTTAGGCTATGAAATACCTCGGTACGGCGCTTCCGAGTCATCAAGTTCGAGCAGATCTTGGGCGGATGTTTTCTTCTTACGACCCGAAACATAGGCTTTAACGACTTTGGTTTTCTTCTTAGAAGCTGCAATTGCCTTTTTATTCTAGAAGGAGGATTTGGCTTGCATATAGTTACAGAGGGATTAGAAAAGAGTATGAAAAACAAAATTCAGAGGAAACAAACAGCTGGCTCAAAGGGTTTTACCTCTGGAGCCAGGTTATGAACATAGAAGGGGTTCAACCCTATCTTGTTACAAACCTCCTGAGGTTCTCCAAGCAGTGACTTAATAATCAAATTGAGGTCTTTCTCCATCAAATGTGTCTGGTTGAAATGCAGAGGTTCGTCCACTTCACTGGTGTATTGACACATTAATCTGTCGCGCCGGCTCAGCGGTAAAATTCTCCAAGTGACCCAGCAGCGGGTCAGATCAACACTAGTTAATCCGTTGGCAAATAAGCCTTGATATTTAAAAATGCTGGAGCGTATTGGGAGTGCTCCATGGCGGACATCCGGTCTAGAAGTTCGGTGGTGGTGCAGAGCCGGAAGGGACAATAACCCGGGAGCAGGTTTTCTTCATCCGGGGAAGTATCTCTGTAGTAGGAACAGGTTCGGTTCTAGTCCTTGGAATGACTAGGAAGAGTGGCTGAGGGGAAAGACATATCTTTTCGCCTCTAGATTGAAACGCCTCCGAGCTCAAGACTTGGCCCGACGGCTATTTTGGTCTGGCGGTTGATATAAGAGAAGTCCCGTAAGAGGTCAATGGTGGGTTCTTATTGCAAATATGCCTCATAGAGAACTTGGAATTGGCACAAATTGGTGACGGAGTTGGGGCCAATGTCTTGAGGATGGAGTTTATAAAAATGCAAGGTGTCCCAGATTTTTTTCCTGGGCGGCAAAAAGCCACGGAGAAGATGATGTGTAAATACAACCACTTCCCCTTTTTTAGGTTCAGGTCTGACTTCGGTACCGAGAACCTGCCAGTGGATGACGTCTTGAGCCGGTAAAACTCCCATGACTACGAAATCATTAAGTATCTCCTCAGTAACCCTGGAGCCTACCCAATCGCAAGAGGCAGGGGCTTTGGCCATAGTGGCGGGTTAAACACCGTGGAAATACATAAAGATGTGGCGGGTTAAGAATACCACATGACAAAGACAACTATGACTCTAAGACGGCAATGATACTTGTCGGGTCATGGTTAAATTATAAGCCGCCATTAACTACAAGTATGAGGCGGATTGCGCTTTTCAAGGGTGAACCAACAGCGTGATGGCGGATCAATTAGACAATGAATACTGAAAATACCACTAAGTGTGGGCAAACAAGTTTTGACGGCTACTGTTTCCATTATAGATCTACAGATGAAGATAAAAGGGAAATATTTACTAACCCTTAAAAACAGTGGCAGAAGAACGGATAGCTAATGCGCGAATTTCGGTGAAGAAGATGATTTACTCCAGATGCAAAACGGATGCCGAGCGAGCCACTGTAAAATTTTACTGGTGTTCCCAAGGTAAACGATGACTCTATCCTTAGGGAATGGCATGAACTCCGACGGACGGCGGTGGACACCGAAGAACTCCGATGAACTAAATGCAAATCTACGAGAGAAAAAAAATGAAACCTATAAAATGAAGGGGGTGCGGGAGTGCGTCGGCAAGCTCTGGTCACGATCAGGGTGATGCAGCGGCCTTTGTTGAAGACGACGGCAAGCTTTGGACAACGTGACGAAGCTTCGGTTGCACAGGCGTCTACAGGAAGAAGAAGAAGAGAGAAGTGGCGGTGGGGAAAGTGAAAGGGATGGCCCCCTGCGCCTATTTATGAGGGGAAGGTGGAACAACAAGAGTCCTGCGTGGGAATCAAGGGGACATGACAATGATTGACCAAAGAAATGCCTTGATTTTTGGGTTCACCAACTAATGCAAAGATCCGTTGTGATGTCATTAAGATCTTTTGGATATATCCAAGATGACATCATCCATTTTACATGGCGGTTTATGAGGATTTATTTTAGGTCAAGTGATTATGAAGAACACAAGACGCGCCAACCGGAAGACTTGAAGATTGACATGAACAGGTTCAAATCAATCTGGGGCCCAATGTTGGGGATATAACCTCATGGTGAGATCCGCCTAGGAGGGACCGGGTTAGGAAGTTGGCGGCTTGGATAGTAAAGTCTTAGGCAGGACGGGAGACTAAGACTTGCTCGTTGGATGTTACCATATGGGTCGGGCGAAGGCCCAGAGCCCAAAGGCAACATGTGACCTGGAGGCGTAAGCCGCCGGATATGACTTGCTAGATAAGACAAGGCGATTTAGAGATAAGGTCGGTTATTAGATGTAACCCGACCCGGACTCTTGTAAGCCCAGGGCCTCGACTCGTGTATATAAGGGCAAGTTCCCTAGGCGGCTTAGGGTATGAAACAATCTATCGAGACCTAGGTTAAGCGAATCTGCTCCCTTGTAATAGATGTCCAATCAATACTACACAAAGGGGGACGTAGGCTTTTACCTCTTTCCGAGGGGCCAAACCTGGGTAAACTCATGTCTCTCGCCCCGATTAACCCCTTTGAGTTAACCACCATAGGGATGGCCTTGAACCTAAGTCCTTTCACTAGGACATCTGTCGTGACAAAACCATGACAAACCCCATATGACATTCAGGAAAATATTGTTGAACTTGAGAAGGTTTCTAAAGCTTGTGTCAATACGATTGGATAAGGGATAGATGCTTATTGGATGATGATTAAAAACCATGAAAACAAGGTTAATGGTCTCTATAATAAGATTGACACCCTTGTTGATGTCAACACTAAGCTTTATGCAGAGAGTGACTTCCTTTTGAAGGTGGTCTCCAAGAAACAAAATAAATGTTAGACATGAGAACCCGCTTTTAGTGTATTGCTCTCACCAACATGAAGAAGTTCGAGGAGGAATAGGAGAGGAAGATTGGCCCATTGAGCTACAGCAAAATTTGGTACTATGATCCCTACGGCTTAAGTGTATGCTTCGGGGAGATCCAAGAATACCTTGTAGTTGTACTTTTTCCAGCTTGTTAAGATGGATTTCCGGACTAGCTCGTCTTAGTTAATGAAATAAAAATTTAATTATCAAGTTCCTTAGAACAAGAGAGAATTATTTTTTGATGACTCATGGATATTTGCGATGAGAAGTTTTATTACATCCCCAAAATAATTAGGTTAGATGCAAAATCAAAACTTGAGTACTGCTACATTTTACTTGTAGATGGTCATAAGTCTTCCACATCTCAAGTAATGTTTCGCTGGTAAAAACTAGCAATTGTATGAGGTACAAATTTTTGTTTCAGTTGTCTTACTAAAATTATTATTGAGAAAAAGTAAAGAATATCCCTTTGACATGGTAAAATCAAGAGCAAGAAGCGGCAAAAATTGAACTCTCAAGTGCTAAAATTGATTATTGAAATTTAAGGGACCGATTTTTCATTTATCTCGTTGAGCATGCTTAGCCTACATTCCACAAGTTAAAACAATAAATGATTGTGACAAGCTAAAATAACCCTGTGACCATAGAGAAGGTGAAGAATGCAAAGGACATGAACTAGAAGAAAACTAAGCGTATATACGCTTCTCATTGATTATAGTTAGTAATTGTGCTTGTATTCTGTAATTTTGCAGGGTCTTGTATTTCCTTTTACCCCGACATGAAATTTTAGAGGGTCTCGAAAGGATATAAAAGGACATTGAAGAGGGAAAATTTCATTGGAGAAAGAATAAACATATCCAGTCTAACATTGTTGAAGCACTCATTGACATAGTTGAACGGCCAGCAAAAAGGCTGGATGCAGTAATAAGCCGTTACGCTCAAATGCTTACATTCCTCCAAATACGGTGTCATGACTCCATTGATAAATTTGTTGCCCACATAAACGAACTCCAGGTTGATTCATGCTCATGGTCTATTCTTGCTAAACTGTGTTGCATTGTTTTAGTTTTATCAGATAACATTGGGCCTTTAACTATGTGTACACTTAGGTAAGTGGTTACAACATCCACATTCAAGGGGCTCATGTTTGGCATGATATAAATTTACTGCCACCTAGCAGTTATTTATGAAACTCACATGCATGTTTGTTATCCTCTTAACATTTACGAGTACCTTTGGAAATATACGCATCGTTTTGCACAATGTACTACATTTTCCATTTCTTTTCCTGAGACTGCAACGGCGGGCTTATGCCGGTCTGAATAAATATATTGAGTAACCAGGAACAATTAAGAGTGAAGATCGGCTAAATTTCCATTTCACCTTCTGTTTTCACATCATTTGTTACCATGTCCTAAATTCTCTGTTTCACAGGGTAAGCCATTGTATCCGGGACACGGACACCCTAGATGAATGAGTGTCATATTCAGTGTAGTGCAAACTAGCCACTTGTACTTACATATAGTTCTTTGCTTCTGACATAATAGATAGTTTGAATTCCAAAAAAGCATGTTTTGTTCTTTTCTTGGACGTGTCAACAACGAGCTTACGTCGGCCAGAACTTATATTACCACAAAAGCATCACATACAATTAGTAGCCAGAATTACAAGAAGGTTGCGAGGGAGAAAAAGCAAAGAAGACAAAAGAGCAAAATATACAATCTCGCTGCCAGGTGAAACAACATGGAGGCCGAGTCCGAGAAACATTTTATCGGTAATATCCGATATTAACCGATATTCTCTAAACCCTTCCGGACTTCCGCTGACCACGGAACGCTTACGGATCCTCTCGTTATTCAGAATATCCAGAAATAAATCCTCGATAGTATCATCCTAACAGTCCACAGATCATAATTACCTTAAGCTTGTGACCCCGTAGGTGTGATAACTCATAGACATGAACTCCTCCGTTTGGTGACAATTAGCAGAACCGTCGATGTCCATATCGATTTCTGTGAGTACACCAAATGATATTCGAGTGAACCATTGGTTACCATGTTGCAATCCCTTTGCTTCGCGATAATTTACAAGACTCGGGGATCATCGGTACCCTCTTGAGTCATTTACATGCACATTATACCGTTATTCTGGTTACCGGTATTGTTCTTATTTCTCGTTGATGTGTTTCACCTGTTGGAAATATGCCCTAGAGGCAATAATAAAGTGGTTATTATTATATTTCCTTGCTCATGATAATCGTTTATTATCCATGCTATAATTGTATTGATTGGAAACACAAATACATGTGTGGATAGATAGACAAGATTGTGTCCCTAGTATGCCTCTAGTACACTAGCTCGTTCATCAAATATGGCCAAGGTTTCCTAGCCATAGACATGATATGTCATTTGATAATGGTATCACATCATTAGTAGAACGAGGTGATGGACAAGACCCAAACTATGAACATAGCATATGATCATGTCAGTGTATTGTTATAGTTTTCTGCATGTCAAGTATCTGTTCCTATGACCATGAGATCATGCAACTCACTGACATCGGAGGAATACCTTACATTGCAACGTAACTGGGTGACTATAAAGATGGCTTACATGTATCTCTAAGGGTGTCTGTTGGGCATAGATCAAGACTGGGATTTGTTACTCCGTGTGACGGAGAGGTATCTCAGGACCCACTCGGTAATACAACATCACAATAAGCCTTGCAAGCAAAGTGAAAAAAGATTTAGCCATGGGATCTTGTATTACAGAACGAGTAAAGAGACTTGTTGGTGACAAGATTGAACTAGATATGCAGATACCGACGATTGAATCTTGGGCAAGTAACATACCGAAGAACAAAGGGAACAACATATGGGATTAACTGAATCCTTGATGTAGAGGTTCAAATGATAAAGATCTTCGTAGAATATGTAGGAACCAATATGGGCATCCAGGTCCCGCAATTGGTTATTGACCGTAGAGGTGTCTCAGTCATGTCTACATAGTTTTCGAACCCGCGGGGTCTGCGCACTTAACGTTCGGTGATGTTTCGGTAGTATTGACTTATGTATGGTGGTGATCGAAGGTTGTTCAGAGTCCTGGATGAGATCCCAAACGTCACGAGGACCTCCGGAATGGTCCAGAGGTAAAGGTTGATATATAGGAAAGTGGTGTTTGAACTCCAAACAAGTTCAGGGCATTTCCGATAGTGTACCGGCAGTGACGAATGGGTTCTGGGGGTCCACCAAGTGGGGCCCACACACCCCAAGGGGCCACATGGGAATTAGTGGTGGCGCACCAGCCCCTGGTGGGCTGGACTAACAGCCCAAGAGGGCCTATGCGCAGGAGAAAGAGGAGAGGGGAGGAGTCCCAATCGGAGGACTCCTCCCACGCCCACCTCCTAGTTGGAGGTGGACTCCTCCACCTCCTGGTTCGGCCAACCCTAGGGAAGGAACACTAGGGTGCCAAACCCTCCCCCTCCCTCCTCTATATTGGAGAGGAGAGAGGTCAGCAGCAAACCAAGCCACGGTGCATCCCTCTCTTCGCCCACTAGATTGTCTCCAGTTTTCGGCGGTGCTTAGGCCAAGCCCTGTCGGAACAACTCCACCACCACTGTCGCTGCATCATTGCGCTACCGGGGTTCTCATCTACCTCTCTGCTCCCTCTTGCTGGATCAAGAAGGCAGAGATTGTCATCGAGCTGTACGTGTGCTGAACGTGGAGGTGTCGTCCGTTTAGTGCTAGATCGGGACGGATCTTGATCGGATCGCGAGACGACTAGCGATTTGGATCGCGAAGTCGTTCGGCTACATCAACCGCGTTTAATAATGCTCCTCGCTTAGCTATTGATACGTCTCCATCGTATCTATAATTTTTGATGGTTTCATGCCAATATTCTACAACTTTCATATACTTTTGGCAACTTTTTATACTATTTTTGGGACTAACATATTGATCCAGTGCCGAGTGCCAGTTCCTATTTGTTGCATGTTTTTTGTTTTGTAGAAAATTCATATCAAATGGAGTCCAAACATGATAAAAACTTACAGAGATTTGTTTTGAATATATGTGATTTTTGGGAAAATTAATCAACGCGAGACAATGCCCGAGGAGGTGATAAGCCTGCTAGGCGCGACCCAACCCCCTGGTCACGCCTGATAGGCTTGTGGCCACTCCTTAGGTCGGTTGGAGCTGTCCTTTGCCTGCAAGAAAGCTATTTTTTGGATAAAGAACCCCTCAGAATTTCAACCCGAACGGAGTTATGGATCTCCGATATTTAAGAAACGGTGAAAGGCCGGAATCTGGGTGCGCAGAAACAGAAGGAAACACACAGAGGGAGATCCAATCTTGAAGGGGCCCCCGCCCCTTAGCCGCCAAGGAGTCCATGGACCATAAGGGAAACTCTTCTCACATCTAGTGGGAAGGTCAAGGAAGAATAATAAGGAGGGGGGCTCTCTCCCCCTCTCCTCCGATGGCGCCGGAACGCCATTGGGGCCATCATCGTGATGACGATCTACTCCAACAACTCTGTCATCTTCACCAACACCTCCATAACCTTCCCCCATCTATCTACAGCGGTCCACTCTCCCGCAAACCGCTGTACCCTCTACTTGAACATGGTTATTTATGCTTCATATTATTATCCAATGATGTGTTGCCATCCTATGATGTCTGAGTAGATTTTTGTTGTCCTATGGGTTGATTGATGATCATGATTGGTTTGAGTTGCATGTTTTATTATTGGTGGTGTCCTGTGGTGCTCTCCGTGTCATGCAAGTGTGAGGGATCCTTGCGGTAGGGTGTAGCAATGTCTTCATGATTTGCCTATGGTGGGTTGCGTGAGTGACAGAAGCATAAACCCGAGTACGTGGGTTGTTGCATATGGGAGTAAAGAGGACTTGATACCTTATAATGCTATGGTTGGGTTTTACCTTAATGATCTTTAGTAGTTGTGGATGCTTGCTAGAGTTCCAATCATAAGTGCATATGATCCAAGTAGAGAAAGTATGTCAGCTTATGCCTCTCCCTCATATAAAATTGCAATAATGATGACCGGTCTAGTTATCGATTGCCTAGGGACAATTCCGCAACTCCTACCACCACTTTTCCACACTCGTTTAACTAACTTAATTGTTACTTTATCTCAGCAGCCCCTAGATTTTATTTACGTGCTCTTTATTATCTTGCAAACCTATCCTTTCAAACCTACAAAGTACTTCTAGTTTCATACTTGTTCTAGGTAAAGTGAACGGTAATCGTGTGTAGAGTTGTATCGGTGGTCGATACAACTTGAGGGAACATTTTTCTACCTTTAGCTCCTCATTGGGTTCGACACTCTTACTTATCCAAAGAGGCTATAACTGATTCCCTATACTTGTGGATTATCAAGACTTTTTTCTGGCGCTGTTGTTGGGGAGCAATAGCGTGGGGTGAATATTCTCGTATGTGCTTGTTTGATTTATCACCTACTAGATTTTATTTGTTGTTTTAATGTGTTTTCTATATTTAGATATGGGTAGGAAATGCAAAATACCAAAAAAAACTAGTTGTACTTGTTGCTTCAAAAGTTGAGGAACCACTAGTGTTCCGTACCACCGAAGAATATATCTTGGGTCATCTTCGATCCACTTGTGCTCGTGCTGAAAACCCAACTAGCTTAGTTGAGGGAAAATCATTAAATGAGCATGCTCATTATGTGTGACACTGCATATCTCAAAAAGGGAAACTCTTGTGGCATCAAATTAACACTTTGTGTTGCTATTCTTGGAATCTATGTGAAATTTTTGATTTTACTTGTTGTTCTAAAGAAGCTAAAAAACACCTTCCCTACCGATGTGTGTTTAATGATAATGAAATATTATCTTCTTATGGCAGGATGCCTATTGCTATAATTATTTTAAACAAATTGAAGAATTTGTTGCTTTTAAGGGTGCCTATGAGATTGCTTCTTTCATTCAAAAGTATGATGCTACTCTTTACAATTCTGAAAAATTGCCATACTTAAATATTGTTATGAAAACTATGCTTCTAATGCTTATGTTAAAGAGTTTATTGAAATAATGACCGCTGCCTTGGAAGAGACTAATATTTTGAAGGAATTTATGGAAGAGGAAGTTGCTAAAATGGTAAGCTCATTAGATGAAAAAGATGAGGAGGGGAACGAAGAACAAAAGGAGGAAGAGCGGATTAGCTACCCGTTCCCACCTTCCAATGAGATTAACTCTTCAACTCATACATTGTTTAATTTCCCTTCATGCTTACCGAAGGATCAATGCTATGTCGATTGCTATGATCCCTTGGATTCTGTTGAAATATCCCTTTTTGATGAACTTGATGCTTGCTATTCTTGTGGCCATGATGCCAATATGAATTATGCTTATGAAGATGAACTTGCTATAGTTCCTTATATTAAGCATGAAATTGTTGCTTTTGCACCCACACATGATAGTCCTATTATCTTTTTGAATTCTCCAAACTACACTATATCGGAGGAGTTTTCACTTATTAGGGATTATATTGATGGGTTGCGTTTTCCTATTGCACATGATGATTTTAATGAATATAATATGCATGTGCTTTCTGCTCTTACTTGCAATTATTATGAGAGAGGAACTACATCGTCACCTCTCTATGTTTTCGATACAATAAAATTGCAAGAAACTATGTATGTTATGCATTGCCCTTTACTTGGTGTGAATGAATTGTTCTTGTATGATATGCCAATGCATAGGAAGAGAGTTAGACTTCGTTGTTGCATGATATATGTTACTTTTTGCTCACTACTAAATTACAAATTATTGTTAATTAATATTGGCTTTGATATACCTTGGGATCCGGGTGGATCCATTACTTGAGCACTATATGCCTAGCTTAATGGCTTTGAAGAAAGCGCTGCCAGGGAGACAACACAGAAGTTTTAGAGAGTCATTTTATTCTGTTGTGTGCTTCTATATAGTTTAAAAACAAAAAAATTTAAGTGGGGAACTTAAAACTTTTTCAAAAAGAAAAGTGAAAGTGAGAAAGACGAGCATCGTTGAAGTGGGGGCTAGCCTTGAACTTTGTTCATGCCCATGGAAACTTTGTGAATCTTGATTCCAGATACTTTTCAAAAAACATAATTATCACCTTGTACAAATCCATTTTATTATAAAAATAATGTGCCAAGATTTTCCATTGGGATGATTAGATTGCTTGTTTGGTGTGTATAGTGGAAAAACAGAAACTTTGGCTGTAGTACGTGAATTTACATTTTTACTGGAATGTCAAAAGTTTCTGAAATTATTACACAGTACTTATATGTTAATTTTTTATTTTTTCCTAATTTTTCGGAATTTTTAAAATTACGTAAGTATGGTTAATGTTCAGATTACTACAAACTGTCATGTTTTTGATTGATTCTGTTTTTGATGCATAGTTTTGCTCGTTTTGATGAAACTATCGATTGTATCAGTGGTATAAGCCATGGAAAAGTTATATTACAATAGATGCAATGCAAAAACAAAATATGAATTGGTTGTCAATAGTACTTAAAGTTGTAGTTTGCTTTATCATACTAACGGATCTCATGAGGGGTTTTGTTAAGTTTCTTGTGATTGAAGTTTTCAAGTTTTGGGTGAGATCACGATGGATGAAGGAAAAGAGTGGAAAGAGACTAAGCTTGGGGATGCACGACGAACCCCAAGGTAATATTCAAGGACTCACAAGAAACTAAGCTTGGTGATGCCCCGGAAGGCATCCCCTCTTTCTTCCAACATCCATCGGTAATTTTACATGGAGCTATATTTTTATTCGTCACATGATATGCGTAAATCTTGGAGCGTCGTGTGCTTTTTATTTTTGTTTTAATAATGCACCATTATGGTATGATAAAGTACTTGGTTGATTTATAGAAGGCTCTTTGCACCTCACTTATATCTTTTGAGTATGGTTTTATAGAATGCTTCATGTGCTTCACTTATATCATTTGAAGTTTGGATTGCCTGTTTCTCTACACATAGAAAACCTCCATTTGTAGAATGCTCTTTTGCTTCACTTATATTTGTTAAAGCGTGGGCATATCTTTTATAGAAAGAATTAAACTCTCATGCTTCACTTATATCTATTTAGGGAATTAACAGGAGTTGGTCATTCACATGGTTAGTCATAAAATCCTACATAAAACTTGTAGATCAGTGAATATGATGTGTTTGATTCCTTGCAATAGTTTTGCGATATAAAGATGGTGATATTAGAGTCATGCCAGTGAGTAATTGTGGATTGGTAGACATACTTGTGTAAAGGTGTGTGATTCCCGTAGCATGCATGAATGGTGAACCGTTATATAAGGAAGTCGGAGCATGATTTGTTTATTGATTGTCAACCTTTGTGTGAGGGTCGGGAGCGCGCGATGGTTAACTCCTACCAACCTATCCCCTAGGAGCAAGCGTCTAATACTTTGCTTCGATGACTGATAGGCTTTTGCAATAAGTATGTAAGTTCTTTATGACTAATGTGAGTCCATGGATTATATGCACTCTCACCCTTCCACCTTTGCTAGCCTTTATAGTACCGCGCAACTTTTGCCGGTGCATTAAACCCACCGTATATCCCCCCTCAAAACAGCCACCATACCTACCTATTATGGCATTTGCATAGTCATCCCGATATATATTTCCACGCAACTTCCACCGTTCCGTTTATTATGACACGCACCATCATTTTCATATTGCTTTGCATGATCGTAAGATACTAGCATGATGTTTTCATGGCTTGTCCATTTTTTTATGTCAATTGCTATGCTAGATAATTGCATATCCTGGTACACCGCCGGAGGTGTTCATATAGAGTCATATTTTGTTCTAGATATCAAGTTGTAATTCCTGTTGTGAGTAAATAAAAGTGTGATGACCATCATTATTAGAGCATTGTCCCATGTGAGGAAAGGATGATGGAAGCTATGATTCCCTAACAAGTTGGGATGAGACTTTGTACTTTATGAAAAATAAAAGAGACCAGTGAAGCCTAAATAAAAAAAGGCCTTAGATTCCCACCAAAAATAAAAAAAGAATAAGAAAAAAATAAAAAGAGAGAGAAAAGAGAGAAGGGACAATGGTACTATCCTTTTTCCACACTTGTGCTTCAAAGTAGCACCAATATATTCATGATAGAGTGTCTCCTATTTTGTTACTTTCATATACTAGTGGGAATTTTTCATTATATAACTTGGCTTGTATATCCCAATGATGGGCTTCCTCAAATTTCCCTAGGTCTTCATGAGCAAGCAAGTTGGATGCAAACCCACTTAGTTTCTTTTTGAGCTTTCATACACTTATAGCTCTAGTGCATTCGTTGCATGGCAATCCCTACTCACTCACATTAATATATATTAATGGGCATCTCCATAGCCCGTTGATATGCCTAGTTGATGTGAGACTATGTTCTCCTTTTTCTTCACAACCTCCACCATATTCTATTCCACTTATAGTTCTATATCCATGGCTCACGCTCATGTATTGCGTGAGAGTTGAAAAAGTTTGAGAACATAAAAGGTGTGAAACAATTGCTTGACTTGTCATCAGGGTTGTGCATGATATAAATATTTTGTGTGGGGAAGATGGAGCATAGACAGACTATATGATATTGTAGGGATAACTTTCTTTTACCATTATATTTTGAAGAGATACAATTGCTTTGTTAGTATGCTTGAAGTATTATTGTCTTAATGTTAAATGATAGACTATTGCTTTGAATTAATCATGTCTTAATATTCATGCCATGATTAGATTATATGAACAAGATTATGCTAGGTAGCACTCCACATCAAAAATTATCTTTTTTATCATTTACCTACTCGAGGACGAGAAGGAATTAAGCTTGGAGATGTTGATACGTCTCCGTCGTATCTATATTTTTTTATTGTTCCATGCCAATATTCTACAACTTTCATATATTTTTGGCAACTTTTTATACTATTTTGGGACTAACATATTGATCCAGTGCCCAGTGCCAGTTCCTGATTGTTGCATGTTTTTTGTTTTGTAGAAAATACATATCAATCGAAGTCCAAACGCGATAAAAACTTATGGAGATTTTTTGGGAATATATGTGTATTTTAGGAAAAAGAATCGACGCGATACGATGCCCTAAGAGGTGGCAAGCCTGCTAGGCGGCGCCCACCCCCGGGTCGCGCCTGATAGGCTTGTGGCCACCCCTTAGGTTGTTTGGATCTCTCCTTTGGCCGTAGGAAATCTAATTTTTGGATAAAGATTCCGTCAAACTTTCAGCCCGATCGGATTTATGGATCTCCAGATATTTAAGAAATGGTGAAAGGCCAGAATGTGGGAGCGCAGAAACAGAAGGAAACAGAGAGAGAGATCCAATCTCGGAGGGGATCCTGCCCCTCTGCTGCCATGGAGGCCATGGACCAGAGGGGAAACCCTTCTCCCATCTAGGGTGAAGGTCAAGGAAGAAGACAAAGGAGGGGGGCTCTCTGCCCCTCTCTTCCAGTGGCACCGGAACGCCACCGGGGCAATCATCGTGACGGCGATCTACTCCAACAACTCCGTTTTCTTCACCAACACCTCCATCACCTTTCCCCATCTATCTACAACGGTCCACTCTCTAGCAACCTGCTGTACCATCTACTTGAACATGGCGATTATGCTTCATATTATTATCCAATGATGTGTTGCCATCCTATGATGTCTGAGTAGATTTTTGTTGTCCTATGGGTTGATTGATAATCATGATTGGTTTCAGTTGCATGTTTTATTATTGGTTCTGTTCTATGGTTCTCCCCGTGTGATGCAAGCGTGAGGGATCCTCACTGTAGGATGTAGCAATGTGTTCACGATTTGCCTATGGTGGGTTGCGTGAGTGACAGAAGCATAAACCCGAGTACGTGGGTTGTTGCATATGGGAGTAAAGAGGACTTGATACCTTATAATGCTATGGTTGGGTTTTACCTTAATGATCTTTAGTAGTTGTGGATGCTTGCTAGAGTTCCAATCATAAGTGCATATGATCCAAGTAGAGAAAGTATGTCAGCTTATGCCTCTCCCTCATATAAAATTGCAATAATGATGACCGGTCTAGTTATCGATTGCCTAGGGACAATTCCGCAACTCCTACCACCACTTTTCCACACTCGTTTAACTAACTTAATTGTTACTTTATCTCAGCAGCCCCTAGATTTTATTTACGTGCTCTTTATTATCTTGCAAACCTATCCTTTCAAACCTACAAAGTACTTCTAGTTTCATACTTGTTCTAGGTAAAGAGAACATTAAGCGTGCGTAGAGTTGTATCGGTAGTCGATAGAACTTGAGGGAATATTTGTTATACCTTTAGCTCCTCGTTGGGTTCGACACTCTTACTTATCGAAAGAGGCTACAACTGATCCCCTATACTTGTGGGTTATCAGCTATCTACAAGGGTGTGTAGATACACTCTCCCTCTCGTAGATGCTCATCACCATGGATAGATAATGCGTGTGTGTAGGAAATTTTTGTTTTTGATGCAACGTTCCCCAACAGTGGCATCATGAGCTAGGTCTATGCGTAGATGAGATCACGAGTAGAACACAAAGGAGTTTGTGGGTGTTGATGCTCAGATTGCTTCCTCCCTTTGTCTTTTCTTGATTCAGCGGTATTGTGGGATGAAGCGGCCCGGACCAACCTTACTCGTCCACGTACGAGAGACTGGTTCCATCGACTGACATGTGACTTTGTTGTATAAAGATGGCTGGCGGGTGTTTGTCTCTCCCACTTTAGTTGGATCGGATTCAACAAAGGTGGTCATTGAGAAGGTTGAATAGCAATTTGTGTATCACCATTGTGGTTTTTGTGTAGGTAAGAATCGTTCTTGCTAGATACCCGTAGCAGCCATGTAAAAACATGCAACAACAATTAGAGGATGTCTAACTTGTTTTTGCAAGGTATGTTGTGATATTATATGGCCAATTACATGATGAGATGTATGTGATGTATGAGATGATCATGTTTTGTATAGAATATCATGACTTGCATGTCGATGATTTTGGCAACCGGCAGGAGCCATGGGGTTGTCTTTAATTATTGTATGACCTGCGTGTCAATCATTAAGCGCTATGTAATGCTTTACTTTATCGCTAAGAGGTAGCAATAGTAGTGGAAGCATGGTGGGCGCGACAACCCCGATGGCGATGCCATGATGGAGATCATGATGATGGAGATCATGGTGTTATGCCGGTGAGAATGGAGATAATTTGGTGCTTTGGAGATGGAGATCAAAAGCACAAGTTCATGGACATATCATGTCACTTATGATTTGCATGTTATGTTAATCCTTTATGCATCTTATTTTACTTAGGACGACGGTAGCATTATAAGGTGATACCTCACTAAAATTTCGAGATAAAATTATGTTCTCCCCGAGTGTGCACCTATGCGAAAGTTCATCGTTTTGAAGCACCACGTGATGATCAGGTGTGATAGACTCTACGTTCACATACAACGGGTGCAAGTCAGTGTTGCACGTGCGGAACACTTGGGTTAAAATTGACGAGCCTAGCATGTACATACATGGCCTTGGACCACAAGAGATCAAAAGGTCGAACATGAGTCATATAGTAGATATGATCAACATGGAGATGTACACCATTGAAAGAACCTCATCTCACGTGATTATCAGACTGGGGTTGGTGAATTTGGATCATGTATCACTCGAATGATCTAAGGGCTGTCAATTTGAGTGGAAGTTTTTTAAGTAATATGATTAACTAAACCAATTATCTTGAACAATAGTCTTAGTAACCTTTGCAAATTTATGTTTTAGATCAATGGCTCACGCAGTAGTTCCCCTGAATTTCAATGTGTTCCTAGAGAAAGCCAAGTTGAAAGATGATGGAATTAACTTTGTAGACTGGGCCCGTAATCTGAGGATTATCCTCACGACTTCCCAAAAGGCTTATGCCCTTGATCCACCGCTCTGTGAAGCACCCGCTCCAATGTCATCTAAAGATGTTGTGAACGCCTGGGAGGCATGTTCTGGAGATTACTCAATAGTTCAATGTGCAATGTTGTATGGCTTAGAACCGGGACTTCAAATACGTTTTCAACACCATGGAGCATATGAGATGTTCCAGGAGTTGAAGTTTATCTTTCAGAAGAATGCCCGGGTCGAGAGGTATGAGACCTTCGATAAGTTCAATGCTTACAAGATGGAGGAGAACGGGTCTGTTAGTGAACATGTACTCAGAATGTCTGGGTATTCGAACTGCCTGGCTGAAGGCGATCACTGACAGAGTTCTTCAATCATTGCCACCTAGCTACAAGAACTTCGTGATGAACTATAACATGCAAGGGATGAACAAGTCAGTCGCCGAGCTGTTTGCGATGTTGAAAGTCGCTGAGTCTGAAATCCATAAGGAGCAACGTGTTAATGGTCAATAAACCCACTAGTTTAGAGAAGAATGGAAAAGGCAAGAAGGGTAACTCAAGGAAGAGTGGCAAAGCAGTTGCCCCTCCCATGAAGAAACCCAAGGCTGGACCCAAGCCAGAAACCGAGTGCTTTCATTGCAAGGGAACCGGTCACTGGAAGCGGAACTTCCCAAGTATATGGCCGACAAGAAGGTAGCCAACACCAAGCAAGGTATATATGATATAAATGTTATTGATGTGTACTGAGGGAGTCTTGGTTTAAGGGGTCCCCGGATGGCCGACCCGTTTCTCATGGGCCGGACTATGTGGGCCACTTGCTGAGCATTAGATTGATCAAAGGCCCCGTCGGCAGGGAGGAAGCTTCAGGAGTCGTGGCGTGTCCTCCAAATTTGAAATAGTGGATAGGCATGTTTTTCCCTTTGATGTGCAACCGACCATGTGTAAACCCTAGTTACCCTCGGCGTCTATATAAGCCAGAGAGTTTTAGATTGTAGGGTAGAGAAACTCATCTAGGGTTTAGCTATTCGATATCGAGGTAGATCAACTATGTAACCTTCATACCATCAATATAATCAAGCAGGACATAGGGTTTTACCTCCATAAGAGGGCCTGAACCTGGGTAAACATCGTCTCCTTCATACTTGTTACCATTGATCCTAGACTCACAGGTCAGGACCCCCTACCCGAGATCCGCCGGTTTTAACACCGACATTGGTGCTTTCATTGAGAGTTCCGCTGTGAGCACCAAAGGAATCGATGGCTCGCTTTGCCATAAGCAACGAGATCTGCAGCTAGGATATTCTCATCCCTGGTTAGATCTTCTTAGGCGGCGACGTCGCACGCTGACCCGACCGACCATCTTGGCCAGATCGGAACCTTCGCCCCCAATCAAGGAATCAAATTCGGAACCCTAGAGTTCGTCACTGATTCATGGGGAGAACTTGTCTTGATGGGACCCTCAACTCTCCTAGAGGAGCCCACGGATCCCGACGCCTCGACACCGAAGACATCGGGAACCAGCTTTGAGGTGGCCTTCACCCTCGGGCTGTCTAGAAAGCCCAATCCAGTCATTGTGCCGGATCCGCTACGGCCGAACAGGACCCAGATCCGCTTTCAAGCGACTCGGGAACTGGGACGCCACAGATCGACCCCACGCGCTTCAGCGACACCCATCCTACCGACGCCTTGTCCCTAAATGAGTTGTTTGATCGGATTCATACCATGTGTATGACTGACGACCAGACCCCGGTCTATGACCGGATCGGGCTTAAACCCAATGATAAGGAGATTCGCATCCCCACGGTCACTCACTTAGTCACCACCGTCGAGTGTTCGGCTAGGGGCACGTCCCCCAATGACCGGAATTAAAAACGGTTTATACCCCAATCTCCGATAATCGAGACCTCGCTTGCAACCCAGACCCTAGAGTTCGCTCCTGAGATAGATCGGTATCGGTCCCTGATCTAGCGCGCAACTCAAAACCCGTAATTCCAGACTCACATCATGGCATGGAATCAATTTTTTTCCACCCACCACCCAAGTCGAGCACTCAAGCATCGTAGGAGAGTCCAGGTCTTCAGACTTATGGGATGTTAAACAGTTACCGGGAGAATCGGTTCATCATTTTTGGGCTAGACTCCTCCTCGCTAGAAACAAAATACGAGGTTCTAGTGACCAGGAGATAATGGCAACCTTCAATCACAATTGCCATGTCGAAGGGATCCTCAATGCCCTGGCTCGTCGGCACATTCGCGACTTCATCGAGCTGTTGGACTTGGTACAAAAATAGTGTGCCATGGAGAGCACCTGGCAAGCCAAACGTCTACTTTCGGAACTAAACTTTATCGAGTACCCTAGAGGAGATCAGAAAAAGAGGATACCTCCAAAGCGGCTAGTTGAACTCGAACCCGTCGAAAAGAGAAATAGGCCCCTTACAGGGGTCAAGACTGTCCTTGACGGACTATTGGATAAACCATGCCCTACACATTCTGTATTGCTGAACACAAGCCCGACTCACAGCCTTAGAGCTTGATGGGTCGTCAGGCAGGTCGCAAAAAGTGGTGAAGCCATCCTCGAGGCACTACCTCCGAACAGGCGCTCCACATCGCCACCAGAATACAACGACAAAGTCCTGATGATCTATGAAACGTTCCCCTCAAGGAACAGGAGGAAAAGAGCTCTTAGAGAACTCGAACAAGTCTATCATGTGGCAGCAACAAGTTTATGGGCAGACATACCCATCACCTTTGGAGACACTGACCAACGAACCATCCGTCCCGGTCATACATCGGCCACACTAGTCTTAAACCCCATCGTCGATGGCTTCAGGTTGCATAAAGTGCTAATGGATGGCGGTAGTGGTTTAAACCTTTCCTACGAAGATACCCTGGAAAAAATGCAGTTCGACCGATCTCGCCTCGAGCATAGCAACAGAACATTATGGGGGATCATTCCTTGGAAATAGGTGCATTGTTCAGGACGTATCACCCTGGACGTAGTGTTCGGCAAGCCCGAAAACTACCGATCTGAAGAACTTCTCTTCCATATCGTTCCCTTCCCCAGCGGCTACCATGCCCTACTGGGACATGACGCGTTCACAAAATTCCAGGCTATACCACATTACGGTTATATAAAGCTCAAGATGCCAGGCCCAAATGGGGTAATCACAGCCGCCAGTGATCCGAATATAGCCCTTCGAGCTGAAAACGAAACAACAGCGCTCGCCCTCGAGGCACTAGCTGAGACCTTCGCTGCAGAAGAACTGACCACACTGCGGTCAACAGTAGACAAGGATGATGTGATCCTTAGCAAAAGCCCAAGCCCATGTCCTTTAAACTTGTAGATGAAATCGTTAAATTTCAGGTACACCCAACGGACCCCAATAAGACAGTGTCCATCGGAGCTCATCTAGACCCCATGGTGGACGAAGCACTACGAGCATTCTTACGTGAAAACTAGGACATCTTCGCCTGGCATCCTTCTGATACGCCAGGAATCCCACGGCGGCTAGCAGAACATAGTCTGAACATCATCGCGGGCTTCAAGCCCGTTAAGCAGACTCTATGCCGCTTTTTCGAGCCCAAACAACAAGCTATGGGTGAAGAATTAGCCAAACTGCTAGAGGCCTGATTCATATGGGAGATCAAACACACTGAATGGTTGGCAAACCTGGTGATGGTACCAAATAAAGACAAATCCTGGCAGTTGTGCGTCGACTTTAAATACCTCAACAAGGCATGCCCTAAGGACCCTTTCCCCTTACCAGGCATAGACTAGATTATTGACACCACAACCGAACATGACTCATTGTGTTTCCTCGATGCTTATTCCGGATACCATCAGATTAAAATGAAGGAATCCGATCAAGCCGCAACCGCATTCATCACCCCTTACGGGCCATTCTGCTTCAACATGATGCCTTTTGGGCTAAAAACGCCGAGGCTATGTAACAGCGCATGATCCATACTTGTCTCGCTAAACAGGTCGGTAAAACAGTCAAGGCATACGTGGACGATGTGTTCATCAAAATGAAACACGTCAGCCAGCTGATTGACGACCTGAGGCAAACCTTTGCCAGCCTATGTGAGTACGATATATGACTCAATCCGGAGAAATGTGTATTCGGAGTTCCCGCTGGTAAGCTGCTCGGATTCATTGTTTCCCATAGAGGAATAGAAGCGAATCTGGATAAGATCCACGCCCTATCGGAACTTGCAATTCCCATAGAGCTAAAGCATGTCTAGAGGTTGGTGGGTTGCATGCCGGCGCTAATCCTCTTTATCTCCTGCCTCGGTGAAAAGGCTTTACCGCTCTACAGGTTGCTGAAATAGACCAACAATTTCGAATGGACCGATGAAGCAGCAGTTGCGTTAGAAGAAATTAAAACACTGCTGGCAACTAACCCCATACTCACAGCACCAGGCACTGGTGAACAATGTTATTGTACATATCGGTCACCAACCAATTCGTTAGCGTAGTGCTCGTTGTCGAACGAGAGGAGGAGGGACACAAATTCTGGATACATAAGCTGGTCTATTACATGTCAAAAGTACTAACACAGTGCAAGTCCAGATACCCGCATTACTAGAAGATAGCATATACAGTATTTATGGCATCACGGAAACTAAGACACTACTTTCATGAGTGTTCGGTTACGGTGGCATCCAAAGTATCCCTAAACGATATAATCATCAACAGGGATGCCACCGTCCGCATAGCCAAATGGTCCATTGAGATCCTTCCTTTTGAAATTGACAACAAGCCACGACGAGTTATTAAATCTAAGGTGTTGGCAGGTTTCCTCGCCGAATGGAGAGAGGCCGAGCTCCCTAGGGAATATAGTACATACTCCCATTGGACGATGTACTTCGACAGATCCAAAACTTTGGCCGGACTGGGGTTGGAATTATTCTCACATCCCCCATAGGCGACAACGTCCGATACGTGTTGCAAATCATGTATGCCGATTCCAACAATGCATCCGAATATGAAGCAATCTTGAACGGTCTTCAGATGGCAGCTTCAATGGGAATACAATGGCTAGAGGTACGGGGAGACTCCAACCTGGACATCTCCCAAATCAACGGTGAATTCGATGCCAAAAACATGAAGATGGCGGCATACAGAAACGTTGTCCTCGAGATATCCACATGGTTCGAGGGGCTAGAATTCCACCATGTCGCTAGAGACAACAACCAAGCCACTGACATACTGGCCCGCACAGAGGCCAAATGCGACCCTGACCCAAAAATCACTTTCCTGGAATGACTCTTTAAGCCATCAGTGGTTTGGTAGGATGATAGTAAGGGTGCCGGTCTCATCAGCACGGAAGAGGTTATTCCCCCTATAAACGAACTAGACAACCAAATCATCGGCGGCTCCGTAATGGACAAAACACCCTCGGCTCATGAGGTCATGGCTGTAATCGTGCCATGGACCGAGCCCTTTTTTGCCTACCTTCTTCGCAAAGAACTCCCCGACGACCAGACAGAGGCACGACGCATAATTCGGCGATCCAAAGCCTATCAAGTCCACGTGGGTGAGTTATACAAGAAAAGCACCATCGGAGTACTACAACGGTGCATATCTGAGGAAGAAGGACGACATCTCTTAGCCGAAGTCCACACAGGGATGGGAGGCCATCACACGGCGACAAGGGCCTTAGTAAGCAAGGCCTTTTGGGCTGGTTTCTTCTGGCCCACTGCTCGAGCGGACGCCCAGTCACTTGTCAAGCACTACATGGGGTGTCAACTTTTTGCAAATCAAAGTCACATGCCCCCAACAGCTCTTTGGACTATTCCGATTATCTGGCCCTTTGCGGTCTGGGGGCTGGATATGGTCGAACAACTTAAAGGGGAGACCAAGAAGAATAAATACCTACTGATCATGGTTCACAAATTCACAAATGGATAGAGGCAAAACCTGTCAAATCAGCCAAGTCCGTGATAATCCCCAAGTGCAAGGAATCATCATAGCAATTTCCAAAGGTGGAAGTGATAAGTATGGAGTGTCGGACCCACAAGGAGATAAAGGAAAGATCAATATTCTCTCAAGTCCTATATGCCACTGATACGACTCTACGTATGCCGAACATTTGCTTCCAACTAGAAACGAGAAATAAAACTATGTTATGGGTATGAAGAGAATTACTTTGCATGATATCGGAGAACTAAAATATAAAAATAGGTGTTGTTATCATAAAGTTAGAATATATTACAATATATTAAAAATAGTGAGTGTGGAATAATGATGGGTCGGTGTGCGGAATTGTCCTAGGCAATTGTTAACAAGATTGGAAATCATTATTGCAATTTTATATGAGGGAGAGGCATCAGCTAACATACTTTCTCTACTTGGATCATACACACTTATGATTGGAACTCTAGCAAGCATCCACAACTACTAAAGATCATTAAGGTAAAACCAAACCATAGCATTAAAGCATCAAGTCCCCTTTATCCCATACGCAACAACCCCCTTACTCGGGTTTAAGCTTATGTCACTCTATCAACCCACTATAAGTGAATCATGAACGTATTGCAACACCCTACATCGGGAATCCTTCATGTGTGCACGACACGGAAGGCACCATAGGACAGCACCAAAATAAATATATAACTCAAACCAATCTAGATCATCAGTCGACCCGTAAAACAAAATAAATCTGCTCAAAACATCATCTGATGGCAACACATCATTGGATCATAATATGTGGCATAAAGCACCATGTTCAAGTAGGGGATTACAGCGGGATGCGGAAGAGTGGACCGCTGAAAATATATGAGGACGGTTATGAAGGTGGTGATGTTGATGAAGATGATCACCGCGGCAATGGTTTCCCCGATGGCACTCTGGTGCCACCGAGAGAGAAAGAGGGAGAGGGTCTCCCACTTGTGCTTCCTCCTCCATGGCCTCCCCCTAAGTGGGGAGAGGTTCTCCCTCTGGCCCTTCGCCTCCATGGTGATGGTGGCCCCTCCGTCTTCCTCCTCCATGGTCTCCGGTGATGGTGACCCCCTCCGGCAGGGTTCCAGAGAGGGCCAAGATTCATTTTTCGTGGCTACAGATACTTGCGGTGGTGGAACTTCTGATCTAGGTTTCTTTCTGGGGTTTTCTGGATTTATAGGAGTACTTGGCGTTGGAATCACGTCAAGGGGACTCCCTAGGGGCCCACAAGCCAGGGGCGCCCTGGTGTCTTGTGGCCTTCTTGGGACTCCTCTCCGGTATCTTTTGATCCAGTATTTTTTATATTTTTTGAAAATATTCTTCGTAATTTTTCAGCCCATTCCGACAACTTTTATTTCTGCACAAAAAACAGCGCCATGGTAGTTCTGCTGAAAAGAGTCAGTCCGGGTTAGTTCTAATAAAATCATACCAAAATCATAAAGAGTTATTGTAAACATGGCATGCACACTTCATAAATTATAGATACGTTGGAGACGTATCAGCATCCCCAAGTTTAATTCCTGCTCGTCCTCGAGTAGGTAAATGATAAAAGAAATAATATATGAAGTTTGAAACACTTTTCTAGCATCATTATATATCATAAACAGTAGCTCATCTCATAAAACTTCTCATGATCAAGTAGCAAGCTATTCACATGTTAAAGTGTAGACCAGAAAGTTTCTTGAAAACTAACAAACCATATTCCTAGTCATCGAACAATTGCAATTCATCTCATTTTCAGGAAGGGTCTATGTAAGAGCTTTGATTTAGCAAATTCCACATACTCAACTATCATATAGTCTTCCATGATTATTGACACTCAAAGCATATTTTTAGAACAAATAGCATCCATCGAACACAGAGAAAGATAGGGGCTTAATGTTTCGCCTTCCAACTTATTTATCACATAGATAATTGTCAACAATAATAATTCATGATCAAATATATTTGTGTGTATATATATATGTCTAGATCATTCCCCAACACATGACGCTTGCCTAGAGAAAAAGGAGAAATATAGGAAGTGGTGAAGATCACCATGACTCTTGCATAAAGGTAAGTACTGGAAAGTAAAAGATAGGCCCTTCGCAAAGGGAAGCAGAGGTTGTCATGCACCTTTTGTTTTTGGATGTGCAAACCATTAATGCAAAGGAATGTCACGTTGTATTGCCCTTTGTGATAGCAACCTTTATTGTGTAGTCCGTCGCTTTTATTTCTTTACCAGCACCAGTTCATATAACGTTTATTTTCCCTTACAATAAAAGATCATACATATTTACGAGCTATTTTTATTCCCTTTTGCACCGATGAAAACTTACTTGAAGTATCTTAATCAATCCATTTGTAGGTGTAGTGAACTCTCATGGCAAAATTGGTTTAAGGGTGTTTGGATGCACAAGTAGTATTTCTATTTGGTGTGGGAGTTTTGACTAGTATGAGGTGGAATCAAGCACCACATCTTAGAGGATCCATAACAATATAACTTCTATACAAATATACCCAAACATAACTCATTAAGTTGTCTTCCTTTTCCTATTTCAACTAATTTGCTCAAGTTTGGAAATAATTGATGATCTCACAATCATAGAAGATGTCCAAGATAGTGTATTTATATGTGGAATCTCTCTTCCTTCAATATTCTTTCATGAATTGTTCAAGTGACCAATGTTGTGTTTGCTAACTTTCAATAAATTTTACCACCTATAATTATTATGTGTGAAGTCATCAATCCCCATGGGATAAGTATATGAAGCATATTTAATTTTAGATTTATGATATTCAATTCATTTAACCATTTACTCATAGGATATAAGTGAAGCACGAGAGTAAATGATAAAATTACTCCAAAACATATAAGTGAAGATCAATGAGTAGTCAATTAGTTTAAATAGCCATGTGAGGACTCTCCCTTTTATTCAAAATTTCAGATCCAATGATTTTATTCAAACAGCAAAACAAAATAAAATGATATTCCAATAATAGCACGCATCATGTGAACGAATAAAAATTTAGGCTCAACATAGGCTAACCGATAATTGTTGGTGAAGAGAGGTGGGATGCGTAGCATCCCCAAGCTTAGATGCTTGATACTTCTTGAAATAGTTATTTGGGGTTCCTTGGGCATCCCTAATCTTGATCTTTTGTATCTCGTTCAATCCTCTCATATCATGGTTTCTCCTATTCTCAAAAACTTCATCCACACAAAACTCGAAAAGAACTCGTGAGATAGATTAGTACACATAAGAATAAATCAACTCTTCATGTACTGTCAAGACAAGTTGCACAATAATTTTAAAACATTAGGTACTATATACCATCATTTCCACAATTTATATCTACCAATATAGGCTATGGAAACTATAGGATAAGTAGATAACAAAACTATGACAACAATCTGTCTAAAGAGAACAGCGTGTAGAAATATATTAAACCAGTGTACTTATGTAACACTAAAAATTATGAAAGTTTACGAAATTCTAAATAATTTATATGAAAATACTATGTAAAAATTTCAGAAACTTTCCACGTTCCAGTGAAATATTAAAATTCAAACACAACAAAACAATTTTCTGTTTTCTACACAACACACATCAAACATGCAATGCAAGCATCCTAAGGCAATTCTTGGAACTTTTTATTGAAAAACAAGATTATAAATAACACATAACAGAGAACAACAAAATAAAATGATGCTCCACGCAAAACTCATATTATGTGACGAATAAAAATATAGCTCCAAGTAAGATATACTGATAGTGTTGCAGACGAAAGAGGGGATGCCTTCCGGGGCATCCCCAAGCTTAGAAGCTTGAGTATTCCTTGAATATTACCTTGGGGATGCCTTGTACATCCCCAATATTAGGTTCTTGTCACTTCTTATTCTCCTCATATCGGTGTCTCACTCAAATCTTGAAAACATCAATCACACAAAACTTAACGGAACTTCGTGAGACGGGTTAGTGTAATACAGATAAATCATTCACTCAGGTACTGTCAAGACAAGGTTAATAATTATTATCACATAATAACTAATTTATTATACCATTCACATAATTTATATCACTGAATATAATCTATGGGAACACTAAAACTAGCAAACTATGCATGCAAAACAGAATTTGTCAAAAACTGAACAGCCTGTGAAGATCTATAGTATAGCCAAACTTCCCTATCTCTAAGAATTCTAAAAAATTAGGAAAACCTGAAGAATTTGTATATAAAGACTTTGTAAAAATTTCAGATTATTATCACGCTCCAGTAAAAAATGAATATTCCTGTACTGGAGGAAAAAGTTTCTGTTTTGGTTCAACATCAATTCTACTCATCTTGTGAGTTATCCAAAAGGTTTTAATTGGAACTTTATTGAAATAAAAGGCACAAACCATGATTAATACAGTATCTTAATCATGCGAACACACAAAAATAGAAAGTAAAAGTGTTGGTTTGTCTCCCAACAAGCGCTTTTTAATGCTTTTTTAGCTAGGCATGAAATTTTAATGATACTCTTCCAAACCTAATTCCGATGATAATTTTATTCATAATCTAAAATATATAAGTGAAGTTCGTAGAGCATTCTATAATTAATATAGATTAACCAATATCCAAGCTCAAAATATGTAAGTGAAGCACACAAAGTATTCTATAAATCCATACTCAAAAGATTTAAGTGAAGCACAAAGAGCATTCTACAAAACCATGAAGGACTATATCATACTAGAAGGGTGCATAAAGGAAAAGAAAAACACTGAAGACGCATATCATGTGAACAAAACAAAAACCGGTGTATACCGATAATTGTTCAAGAATAAAGACCCAAGCTTAGATGCTTGAGTCTCCTTGAAATATTTACTTGGGGTGCATTGGGCATACCCAAGCTTAAACTCTTGTCTCTCTGTATTCTTCTTATATCGATACCTCCTCGATCTTCAAACACTTCATTCACACAAAACTTAACAAAACCCTCGTGAGATCCGTTAGAATAATAAAGCAAAATACTAATTTTAGTATTGTTGTGAACTCATTCCAAATTCATATTAGCATTATATCTATCCAACTTCACCATGGTTCATACCCCCCGATACAACCCATAGATTCATCAAAATAAGAGAACAATGCATAGAAAACAGAATCTGTCAAAAACATGATAGTCTGTAGCAATCTGGAAAAACTTTGTCGACTTTTGTAACTCAAAAAATTCTGAAAATTTAGGAAACATTAACCAATGTATATGGAAGTACTGTGTAAACTTTTCAGTAACTTTTGACATTTTAGTAAGAAATGTAAATTCCTTCACTACAATCAAAGTTTCTGTTCTTGCAACGCACATAGCAAACAAGCAATCTAATCATCCTAAAAGAAAATACTGCAAAAAATATAATACAATGGATATATACAAGGGGATAATTATCTTTGAGAATCTTCCATGAAAAATTCTACATTGTTACCATGAGCATGAACACAAGTGTTCAATGTCGACCCTCACTTCTCCAATGCACAACCTTCCAGTCACTTCTCTTTCTGAAATATTTCTTAGGCCAAAGAGGCAAGTAATTGTTTTTGTATTTTTTATTATTTAATTTTTTGTTTGTTTCACCCACAACTAAAGAAATAAAAAATGGAAAACAAAATCTACTTAGTGAAGAAAGGAAACAAACACACACGAGAATATCAACCCCATGCTATTGCTCCCCGGCAACTATGCCAGAAAAGAGCCTGATAATCCCCAAGTGCAAGGAATCATCATAAAAATTTCCAAAGGTGGAAGTGATAAGTATGGAGTGTTGAACCCAAAAGGAGCTAAAGGTAAGATCAATATTCTCTCAAGTCCTACCTGCCACTGATACAACTCTATGTACACCAAACATTTGCTTCCAACTAGAAACGAGAAATAAAACTACGTTGTGGGTATGAAGCGAATAGCTTTGCATGATATCGGAGAACTAAAATATAAAAATAGGTGTTGTTATCATAAAGTTAGAACATATTACAATACATTACAAATAGTGAGTGTGGAATGATGATGGGTCAGTTTGCGGAATTGTCCTAGGAAATTGTTAGCAAAATCGGAAATCATTATTGCAATTTTATATAAGGGAGAGGCATAAGCTAACATACTTTCTCTACTTGGATCATATGCACTTACGATTGGAACTCTAGCAAGCATCCGCAACTACTAAAGGTCATTAAGGTAAAACCCAACCATAGCATTAAACATCAAGTCCCCTTTATCCCATACGCAACAACCCCCTTACTCAGGTTTAAGCTTTTGTCACTCTAGCAACCCCTATAAGCGAATCATGAACGTATTGCAACACCCTAAAGAAGGAATCCTTCACATGTGCGCGGCACGAAAGGCACCATAGGACAACACCAAAATAAACATACAACTCAAACCAATCTAGATCATCAATCAATCCATAAGACAAAACAAATCTACTCAAAACATCATAGGATGGAAACACATCATTGGATCATAACATGTGGCATAAAGCCCCATGTTCAAGTAAGGGATTACAACGGGATGCGGGAGAGTGGACCGCTGAAAAGATATGAGGACGATGATGAACAAGGTGATGTTGATGAAGACAATCACCGCGGCAATGGTTCCCCCGATGGCACTCTGGCGCCACCGAGAGAGAGAGGGAGAGAGTCTCCCCCTTGGGCTTCCTCCTCCATGGCCTCCCCCCTAGGTGGGGAGAGGTTCTCCCTCTGGTCCTTGGCCTACATGGTGATGATGGGCCCTTCTGTCTTCCTCCTCCATGGTATCCGGTGATGGTGACCCCCTCCGGCAGGGTGCGGGAGAGGGCCAAGATTGATTTTTCGTGGCTACAGAGACTTGCGGCAGTGGAACTTCTGATCTAGGTTTCTTTCTGGGGGTTTCTGGATTTATAGGAGTACTTGGTGTTGGAATCGCGTCAAGGGCACTCCCCAAGGGCCCACAAGCTAGGGGCGCGGCCTGGTGGCTTGTGGCCTCCTTAGGACTCCTCTCCGGTATAGTTTTGCTCTAGTATTTTTTATATTTTCCCAAAATATTCTCCGTAAATTTTCAGCCCATTTCAAGAACTTTTATTTCTGCACAAAAAATGACACCATGGCAGTTCTGCTGAAAACAGCGACAGTTCGGGTTAGTTCTAATAAAATCATACCAAAATCATATAGAGTTATTGTAAACATGGCATGAACACTTCATTAATTATAGATACGTTGGAGACGTATCAGTCCGGACCAGTAATCGACTTTATATCTGGCATGGTACATCGTTATGGCGTCCCGCACAGTATAATAACGGATAATGGATCCAACTTCACAACCCAAGAGGTCAAAGACCGGTGCGCAAAAATGGGCATCAAGCTCGATTACGCATCGATATATCACTCGTAGACCAATGGACAAGTCGAACGGACAAACGGCCTCATCATGAGTGGCATTAAACCATGTTTCGTTCGATCTTTACATGAGTCCAACTACCATTGGGTAGAGGATCTTGACTCCGTTCTATGGGCACTGCGCACCACCCCGAATAGATCAACGGGAAACACACCATTCTTCATAGTCTACGGGGCAGAAGCAGTCCTCCCCTATGATATTATTCACGATGCACCAAGGGTGTGCATGTATGAGGAAAAGGAGGCCGAGTTAGATTGGCAGGACGACCTCGACGCCTTAGAAGGAGTGCGCGACATAGCCCGGGCTCGTTCTTCTTTTTATCAACAGTAGGCATGACGTTACCAGACTAGGGAGGTCAGGGCAAAAGCGTATAATGTGGGTGAACTCATCTTATGGCTCCCGGAGAAGCAGAAGCATAAACTCAACACCAAACGGGAGGGCCCCTTCATAATTGACGAAGTACTCGCAAGAGGGGCTTACCGTCTTCGAAGCCCGTCGGATAACCACCTTGAACCAAGCCCATGGAATGCAAGTCGTCTTCGGCGCTTCAACGGATAGACCGGTGTCGTCATACTCTTTACCCTTTACTTCCTTTTCTTTCCTTTTTCTTTATTTTTTCCCTTCCCTCCCACCTGGATTTTTAGCAGGATTGGATTTTTTCTTCTCTTCCCAAGTCTATGTTCGGTTAAACCAATCTTGTATTAAGATTTTCGGCATACAACCTTAAATGTTAAATCCGAAAACAACACATGGGGGCTTCTTCTCGAAGCCAATGATTTTATATTTTAAGCATCTATTCACATCCATCGTGTATGCACATTTTCCTTGTCGATTTTAAGCCATTCTATGCATCAATTCGAACTAAGATTTTTTTCCAAGTTGGGTTGCCTCGCTCCTGTGTTTACCCTCTAAATCCCGATTTTTTGGCTATAGAGTAAAGGGAGCACCTCTGCGATTGTTACGACCGGGTTATCCGATACGTACCTCAGACGAGTGAAGCCAAAATCTAGCTATCTTCAGCAGAAAATTGATCGGCTACGACAAAAACAACAAAAATTATGGTTGTCATCGCCATTACTCGGGCTTCTTTTTTCCAAAAACAGCAATTAGTCGCATACTAGCAGTATACGGCCTTATTATCTACAATTTATGTAGCAGACCGAAGAAAGGTATCGATAGAGGTACTATTTTCTTTGGAAGATGTTTCTTACACGAAAATGTAATATAACATATCTCCCTATGCATTTTTCTGTCTGTTCGCACCAAATGGCCGGATTGCCTGGTTCCTTGAAGGAAATCCTTCCTAGCAAAGGATATTTCATAAGGAACACTTCCAACCTCTTTGCATGGGAGGTTGAAACCGATGGCCGGTTAAGACAGATTTTACGGCACAAACGAAGCAATTTTTGATTTAAAGTACATAGTTACATAAAATCACTCATCTGGCTGTTGGTCGAGATTGTCTATTAATGCATCTAGGGCGCAATCTTCCCGCAAGAGACGAGCGGCGGGCATCACTTGGTCGTACACCAAATGAAGTGGCACTTCTTGCCCATCAGGCATGCCGGTCCAACCCGAGCCATATGCTCGGGGTTAAGGCCGGTATACCGAGTCTTGATCATTGCCCATGCCTCTCGTGCTCCCTTCCGGCAAGCCGATGTCTTCCATAACTCAAACCATCTTTGGGCTCCCTTGAATCAATAAACTAGTTCGGTCATCCCCTCCGGAGGTAGCTCGACGGGCCATAGCGCTTTTGTCATGCTCTTCATGGCCTTCCGAGTCCGCTCATGAAGGGCGGATAGTTCCTTCACAAGGCTTACCCGGTAGGATCCGATCTCTTCTTCAGGCCGTCCGATTAGGATACCTATACATGAGACCAGGCATATCCATTACACCTAACATATGAGAGGTATCCTAGGATCTTATAATTGCACTTACCGAACATGCCTCTTTGTAATTTCTGGTTCGCTTCTTGGGACTAGGCCAATTGAGCTTTTAAACTCTCAATCTCTCCGGCCTGTTGCTTGATACGTCCATTTTCTATCATGCTTTTATATTGATATGTATTGCATTGTGGGTTGTCATTACATGTTATGGTACAATACTTATGCCTTTTCTCTCTTATTTTACAAGGTTTACAAGAAGAGTGAGAATGCCGGCAGCTGGAATTCTAGACTGGAAAAGGAGCAAATCTGAGTTACATATTCTGCACAACTCCAAAGTCCTAAAAATTTACGGAGAATGTTTTTGGAATTAATAAAAAATACTGGCGCAAGAATCAACCAGGGGGGCACCTACGGGCCAAAAGGACCTAGGAAAAGCTGCTTTCATATTAGGCATCAAGATCTATAGAGATAGATCGATACACTTAATAGGACATTCACAAAGCACATACCTTGACAAATTTTTGAAGAAGTTCAAAATGGATCAGTTCAAGAAGGGGTTCTTGCCTGCATTGCAAGGTGTGAAGTTGAGTAAGACTCAATGCCCAGTGACTGCAGAGGAAAGAGAGAAGATGAGTGTCATCCCCTATGCTTCAGCCATAGGCTCTATCATCTATGCAATGTCATGCTCAAGACCCGATGTCAGTCTTGCCATAAGTATGGCCGGAAGGTTTCAAAGTGATCCAAGAGTGGAACACTGGACAGCGGTCAAGAATATCCTTATGTACCTAAAAAGGACTAAGCAAATTTTTCTCGTTTATGGAGGTGATCAAGAGCTCATTATAAAGGCTTACGTCGATGCAAGCTTTGACACTGATCCGGATGACTCTAAGTCTCAAACCGGATACGTATGCATTCTTAATGGGGGAGCGGTAAGCAGGTGCATTTCCAAGCAGAGCGTGGTAGTTGATTCTACATGCGAAGCGGAGTACAACGTTGCCTCGGAGGCGACAAAGGAAGGTGTGTGGATGAAGGAGTTGATGACAGATCTTGGAGTATTGCCTAGTGCACTGAACCCAATGACTCTGTTCTATGACAACATTGGTTCCATTGCTCTGTCCAACAAACCAAGGTTTCGCAAGAGGACCAAACACATAAAGAGACACTTCAATCCATCCGCAGTTACATCAAGGAGGATGACATAAATATTTGCAAAGAGCACACGGATCTGAATGTCGCAGACATGTTGGCTAAACCTCTTCCAAGGGCTAAACATGATCAACACCAGGACTGTATGGGTGTTAGATTCATTACAATGTAAATCACATAGTGATGTGAGCTAGATTATTGACTCTAGTGCAAGTGGGAGACTCTTGGAAATATACCCTAGAGGCAATAATAAAGTGATTATTATTATATTTCCTTGTTCATGATAATCGTTTATTATCCATGCTATAATTGTATTGATTGGAAACACAAATACATGTGTGGATACATAGACAACACTGTGTCCCTAGTATGCCTCTACTACACTAGCTCGTTGACCAAAGATGGTCAAGGTTTCATAGCCATAGACATGAGATGTCATTTTATAACGGGATCACATCATTGGGAGAATGAGGTTATGGACAAGACCCAAACTATGAACGTAGCATATGATCGTGCCAGTTTATTGCTATAGTTTTCTGCATGTCAAGCATCTATTCCTATGACCATGAGATCATGCAACTCACTAACACTGGAGGAATACCTTGTGTGTATCAAACATCGCAACATAATTAGGTGACTATAAAGATGATCTACAGGTATCTTCGAGGGTGTCTATTGAGTGGGCATGGATCAAGACTGGGATTTGTTACTCCGTGTGACAAAGGGGTATCTTAGGGCCCACTCGGTAATACAACATCACAATAAGCCTTGCAAGCAAAGTGACTAAAGAGTTAGCCACGGGATCTTGTATTACGGAACGAGTAAAGAGACTTGTTGGTAATGAGATTGAACTAGGTATGGAGATACCGACGATCGAATCTCGAGCAAGTAACATACCGAAGAACAAAGGGAACATCATACGGGATTAACTGAATCATTGACATAGAGGTTCAACCGATAAAGATGTTCATAGAATATATAGGAACCAATATGGGCATCCAGGTCCTGCTATTGGTTATTGACCGTAGAGGTGTCTTGGTCATGTCTACATAGTTCTCGAACCTGCAGGGTCTGCGTACTTAACGTTCGGTGACGTTTCGATAGTATTGAGTTATGTATAGTGGTGACGGAAGGTTATTCGGAGTCCCGGATGAGATCCCGGACATCATGAGGAGCTCCGGAATGGTCCGTAGGTAAAGATTGATATATAGGAAAGTGGTGTTTGAACTCCGAAAAAGTTTCCAGCATTTTCGACACTGTATCGGGAGTGACGAATGGGTTCTGGGGGTCCACCAAGTGGGGGCCACACACCCCAAGGGTCCACATGGGCCTTAGTGGTGGCGCACCATCCCCTGGTGGGCTGGGCGGCCAGCCCAAGAGGGTCTATGCGCAGGAGAAAGAGGAGAGGGGGAGGAGTCCTAATCAGAGGAGGACTCCTCCCACGCCCACCTCCTAGTTGGAGGTGGACTCCTCCACCTCCTGGTTCGGACGACCCCAGGGGAGGAATCCTAGGGATCCATCCCCTCCCCCTCCCTCCTATATATATTGGAGGGGAGAGAGAGCAGCCGCAAACCAAGCCATGGTGCAGCCCTCTCTCCCACCACTAGATCGTCTCTAGTTTTCGGAGGTAGGCGAAGCCCTGTCGGAACAGCTCCACCACCACCGTCGCCGCGTTGTCACGCTGTCGGAGTTCTCATATATCTCTACGCTCCCTCTTGCTGGATCAAGAAGTCGGAGATCGTCATCGAGTTGTATGTGTGCTAAATGCGAAGGTGTCGTTTGCTCGGTGCTAGATCAGGATGGATCGTGATCGGATCGCGGAGCAGCTAGCGATTTGGATCGAGAAGACGCTCGACTACATCAACCGCGTTTCTTAAGGCTTCTATCTTAGATATCTACAAGGGTATGTAGATCCACTCTCCCTCTCGTAGATGCTCATCACCATGGATAGATCTTGTGTCTGCGTAGGAATTTTTGGTTTCCCATGCAACATTCCCCAACATCGGCAAACCTGTGACATAGTCACATGTACCTGGCCAGACGATGGCGGATGTCGTCAGACTGAGAGGGCCCTAAGAATATCTCTCCATAGTTAGAGGAGCAAATCCCACTCCCAAGCTATCTAGTCCCTTGTGAAACTTTCCGATGAACCTATAAGTCGTTGTTATGATCACCTAGTAACAGATGACGTTTGAGCAACCCCCAAAGCTCATCATATGATAAGACGTGACTATGACGCTCTCATGGTCTAAGGAACATCAAACACATGTTAGCATTCCACGTTATAACAACTAATTTTGGACGATATTATCACAAAGTATAACAAACAAGTTTGGTTCGATTCAATATGATAGTTCTTCTAATCTCATATTCTCAATGTTGTTTTAGGGCTACACTTAACAATATCCTATGATCCAAAAAACATGATCACTAAACACTTGACCAAGTCTTACAGGCAAGACCAGGAACCTTTGTTTTACTAATTGTCATTCCACACGTGCATATGAGTTTTCCACTGAATAATACATTTCAGAATCATAGACGTTATAACATAGGATATAAACTCTTAATTATGAATATGGAAATATAAAAAATACAATATTATTACCTCTAGGGCATATTGCTAATATATATTAAAAAAACTAAAATATATGCACTTGTGGATCATCAATTGGTCAGTAAATTGAAGACTGGTTATAATTTACAATCTATCATGCATACTTTCTTATCGGACGAACAACATGTTTCTCAGCTTGTGCCTTAGCTTTCAGCTCAAAAACCTTAGCCCATTTATTATTACCAATAATTCCTGAAAAGAAGATGCCCATGTAGCCCATTCATGCATGACATGGGGTGTTGGATATTCAGTCCTATCCTTGTTGTGGAGGAGGCTTTGAACCAATATATAAATATATAAGGTTGGTTGTCTCACAAACATCACTAAGAGCTTAAGAAGAGGACAGATCCATGCATGCTCCTTCTCTGCCGACATAGATATGTGTCCTCTATAGGTTTGGTGCAATTGAGAGTTTAGGTTTGTGTCCTCACATAACTGATATTTCCAATATATTTAGTTTTTGTGGTGTGTCTCAATGTTTTATTGATTTGAATTTCTGTGGAGTTGGAGTCTTTGCTCGGCATTTACTTGCAAGGCAAAGCTTCCAAACTACAGGATGAGTGAACCCATTGAAAAAGACTGTGTGCACTGGATATGTGTCATCCCCACCTAGCAAATGTCAGCAACAACCCCTTTTGATTTTGTTTTATCCACCACATTGACGTTAATTTTGTAACTGTCTGCCAGGGTGGGATCCACCAAGGAGCCGAAGCTTGTGTCGAGACAACCCTCAGATGGCCCCTTTGCAACACATAAGTTACTCCGAAATTTATCCATGAAAAGATGTGTGGACATCGGGCTGTATAAAGTATCTTGATCAATCGCCTTATACCTCGCATGCTAAATCGCCCAGAGTCGTTGCCATATGAGTATACTCTTATGCTTGCATTGTTCCCATCATAGAACAAATCCACCGCTTTGCACTTTTCTGCATCGTCAGGCTCATGAGCATCCCAGAGAGATCGAGACATGGTGCAGTCGAGGAGAGAGTACTTCGTGAGTCCTTCTAGCCAAAGATCAAGAACACACTCGTTTGGTCCATATTTTTGTGATGTCGCACGTGACCTTTACAAAGGGAACGATGAGCTAAGATTCATAAGAAAACGTGAACCTTTGGCTCGAACCTTTGGCTCGACATGAAACTCACGTACCTTTGTCCAGCTCTTGCCCTCCGCTTATGTCATGGATGTCAGTGGACCCCTTGATGCCAAGCTACCCTAGACGACCAGCAGATACTCTATGATGGCTCAAAACGACACACCTAGAAGTCTTCCTGATTGTGTGCACGCATCGTAGTGGACTTGGTGATCTTCAAGTCCATCTGAGAGGAATGATTAGATAGTAGAATTTTCTTCCATTTGGATAAAAGCCAAACATGGATCAGTTTGTCGTTAGGCCAATTTGTGGGCTTGGGCCTGCTACCAAGCTAACATGGTTCAAATCCCAACACAGGCAAATCCATACATCAAATATTGACTATACGTTGCTTGATAGCAGGTTGACCCATATGAGGCTACACTATAGGTTGCTTTTCTAGTTTGGAAACATTCTAGAAGGTTCCCAAGGTTTTTTTGGTGTGTTTTAACTTATGCTTTTTGTTCAGTTTTCTGTTATATTTTTTCGTTATTATTTTTCATTTTTTCTTTCTTCAATTTTGAAAATTGTGAACATGTTTTAAATTCTTTTAAATTCACCAAAAATCTAATTCTTGAACTTCTTTAAAAATCATGAACATTTATGAATTCATGATCTTTTAAAATTTAGAACTTAATTAAAATTTATAGAAAAATCAATTGGTGTAATATTTTGAATTCGTGAACATTTAGATTTTTTTTTCAAATCCAGAAACACTCTCTGAAATCCGTAAATATTTCCAAATCCATGAATATTTCCTTTCACATGCATGATCTTTTTAACCTCACAAATATATTTTTAAATGCACGAATTTTGTCATATTCGCAAACATTTCTAAATTCTCAAAGTGGCATTAAAATTTAGGAAAAAATTTCAAATTAATGATTTTTTTAAATTCGAAATTTCATTTTAATAAAAAAATCATCCCAAATAAATAAAAGAACAGCTGAAAATAAGGCAAATCGGGTTAAAAAAACCTAGCGAAATCGGCAGCGAACAAACGAGACCCTAATGGGCTTTGCCCGAACAATCGTCTCCTAATTGGTGCGTAAGCGCCGAACAGGAGGTCTCCTACCAGACGATTACTTTTTAATTTTTTAGAACTAACAAACCATTATATTATATTATGTTTTGCCGGTTCAACGCTCTGCTTTTTTGTGGAAAACATAGAGCTTTATTCAAACATTCTGAATTCCAGTGCGATCAGCCAACAAGCTTGTCACGAGGAAGCCGGGAGGGGAGTTCATCCAGCACTCAGTCACACCATGTGTGCTTGCATGTTTTGCAAAAAGGTGAGCTGAAGTGTTGGCATGTCTCCGTACATGTAGAACATCAAAGTAAGAAAACGATGAGGCTAGCCCTTCAATTTCGAAAAGGATAGGCGCTATTACAGAGCGCGAAAATTGTCACAAGTTCCAAAGTTATACCAACTCCAAGCAGTCAACTTCGACCACCACTCGCGAAAAACCCTGAAGCTTGCCGAAAAGAACTCCATCCCACAAGGCCAAAGGTTCTGCTATAAGTGGATCTGTAACGTTATTATGCGTCTTGCTCCAGCCAGCAACGAAGGTGGAGGGAGACCTTACTAGACCACCAGCTCCACTTCGGTTTTCAGGGGAGGAGATGCTTGCATCCGTGTGGATTTTTATACACTCCGGGTCAAGCGGTCTCCAACCATAACCAGGCATGGTCCTGGTGTGTTTCATAGGAAGCTCCAGTAAAGAAAGATGTTCCCTGATGTGCTTCAAGGATTGGGCGGGGTTCAGACTAACTTTGTCATGTGTGATATTATTGCGGGATGTCCATATTTCCCACATGACGGTTACTATCTTTGCCCGATCTTCCTCGGCAATACGTGAGTCAGATAAGATATCCTTGCACCATGTGCTCGGGTGTAATTCTAGCAATTTTATGTTAAGCCACTCCCTTGCTTCTGTCCAATAGTTCTTCTAATATCATATTCTCAATGTTGTTTTAGGACTATCAATACACTTAACAATATCCTATGATCCTAAAAACATGATCACTAAACACTTGAGTCAGTCTTACAGGCAAGACCAGGAACCTTTGTTTTACTAATTGTCATTCCACACGTGCATATGAGTTTTCTACTAAATAATACATTTCAGAATCATAGACGTTATAACATAGGATATAAACTCTTAATTATGAATATAGGAATATAAAAAATAAAATATTATTACCTCTAGGGCATATTGCTAATATATATTAAAATAACTAAAATCTATGCACTTGTGGATCACCAATTGGTCAGTAAATTGAAGACTGGTTATAATTTACAATCTATCATGCATACTTTTTTATCGGACGAACAACGTGTTTCTCAGCTTGTGCCTTAGCTTTGAGCTCAAAAACCTTAGCCCATTTATTATTACCAATAATTCCTAAAAAGAAGATGCCCATGTGTCCCATTCATGCATGACATGGGGTGTTGGATATTCAGTCATATCCCTGTTGTGGAGGAGGCTTTGAACTAATATATAAGGTTGGTTGTCTCACAAACATCACTAAGAGCTTAAGAAGAGGACAGATACATGCACGCTCCTTCTCTGCCGACATAGATATGTTTCCTCCACAGGTTTGGTGCAATTGAGAGTTTTGGTTTGTGTCCTCACATAACCGATATTTCCAATATATTGAGTTTTTGTCGTGTGTCTCAATGTTTTATCGGTTTGAATTTTTTTGGAGTTGGAGTCTTTGCTCGGCATTTACTTGCAAGGCAAAGCTTCCAAACTACAGGATGAGTGAACCAATTGAAAAAGACTGTGTGCACTAGATATATGTCATCCCCACCTAGCAAATGTCAGCAACAACCCCTTTTGATTTTGTTTTATCCACCACATTGACGTTACTTTTGTAACTGCCTACCAGGGTGTGATCCATCTAGGAGTCGAAGCTTGTGTCGAGACAACCCTCGGATGGCCCCTTTGCAACACATAAGTAACTCCGAAGTTTATCCATGAAAAGATGTGTGGACATCGGGCTGTATAAAGTATCCTGGTCGGTCGCCTTATACCTCGCATGCCAAATCGCCCAAAGAATCGTTAGCATATGAGTAAACTCTTCTGCTTGCATGGTTTCCATCATAGCAAAAATCCACCGCTTTGCTCTTTTCTGCATCGTCAGGCTCATGAGTATCCCAGACACGCCGACACATGGTGCACTCGAGGAGAGAGTACTCCATGAGTCCTTCAGGCCAAAGATCAAGCACACCCTCGTTTGGTCCATATTTTTGTGATATCACACGTGACCTTTACAAAGGGAACGATGAGCTAAGATTCATAAGAAATCGTGAACCTTTGGCTCGAACCTTTGGCTCGACATGAAACTCACGTACCTTTGTCTAGCTCTTGCCCTCCGCTTCTGTCATGGATGTCAGTGGCCCCTCTTGATGCCAAGCTACCCTAGATGACTAGCAGATACATGAGGCGCACCTCAACACCCTCTCATGGCTCAAAACGACACGCCTAGAAGTCTTCTTGATTGTGTGCACGCATCGTAGTGGACTTGGTGATCTTCAAGTCCATCTGAGAGGAATGATTAGATAGTAGCATTTTCTTCCATTTGGATAAAAGCCAAACATGGATCAGTTTGTCGTTAGGCCAATTTGTGGGCTTGGGCCTGCTACCAAGCTAACATGGTTCAAATCCCAACACAGGCAAATCCATGCATCAAATATTGACTATACGTTGCTTGATAGCAGGTTGACCCATGTAAGGCTGCACTATAGGTTGATTTTCTAGTTTGGAAACATTCTAGAAGGTTCCCAAGGTTTTTTGTGTGTGTTTTAACTTACGCTTTTTGTTCAGTTTTCTATTATATTTTTTCGTTATTATTTTTCTTTTTTTCTTTGTTTCAATTTTGAAAATTGTGAACATGTTTTAAATTCTTTTAAATTCACCAAAAATCTAATTCTTGAACTTCTTTAAAAATCATGAACATTTATGAATTCATGATCTTTTAAAATTTAGAACTTAATTAAAATTTATAAAAAAATCAATTGGTGTAATATTTTGAATTCATGAACTTTTAAAAAAATCTTGAAATTCACAAACTTTTTCATTTTCATGTGTTTTTATAATTCGTAGATTTTTTTTTCAAATCCAGAAACACTCTCTGAAATCCGTAAATATTTCCAAATCCATGAATATTTCCTTTCAAATGCATGATCTTTTTAACCTCACAAATATATTTTTAAATGCATGAATTTTGTCATATTTGCAAACATTTGTAAATTCTCAAAGTTGCATTAAAATTTAGGAATTTTTTTCAAATTAATGATTTTTTTAAATTCGAAATTTCATTTTAATAAAAAAATCATCCCAAATAAATAAAAGAACAGCTGAAAATAAGGCAAATCGGGTTAAAAAAAACCTAGCGAAATCGGCAGCGAACAAACGAGACCCTAATGGGCTTTGCCCGAACAATCGTCTACTAATTGGTGCGTAAGCGCCGAACAGGAGGTCTCCTACCAGACGATTACTTTTTAATTTTTTAGAACTAACAAACCATTATATTATATTATGTTTTGCCGGTCCAACGCTCTGCTTTTTTTTGGGAAACATAGAGCTTTATTCAAACATTCTCAACTCTAGTGCGATCAGCCAACAGGCTTGTCACGAGGAAGTCGGGAGGGGAGTTCATCCAGCACTCAGTAACACCAAGTGTGCTTGCATGTTTCGCACAAAGGTGAGTTGAAGTGTTGGCATGTCTCGGTACATGCTGAACATCAAAGTAAGAAAACGATGAGGCTAGCCCTTCAATTTTGAAAAGGATAGGTGCTATTACAGAGTGCAAAAATTGTCACAAGTTCTAGAGTTGTACCAACTCCAAGCAGTCAACTTCGAGCACCACTCGCGAAAAACCCCGAAGCTTGACGAAAAGAACTCCATCCCGTCGGGCCAAAGCTTTTGCAATAAGTGGATCTGTAACGTTATTATGCGGCTTGCTCCAGGCAGTAACGAAGGTGGAGGGAGACCTTGCTAGACCACCAGCTCCACTTCGGTTTTTAGAGGAGGAGATGCTTGCATCCGTGTTGATTTTTATACACTCCGGGTTACGAGGTCTCCAACCATAACCAGGCATGGTCCTGGTGTGTGCCATAAGAAGCTCTAGTAAAGAGAGATCTTCTCTGAGGTGCGTCAAGGATTGGGCGGGGTTCGGACTAACTTTGTCATGTGTGATATTATTGCGGGATGTCCATATTTCCCACATGACGGTTACTATCTTTGCCCGATCTTCCTCGGCAATACGTGAGTCAGATAAGATATCCTTACACCATGTGCTCGGGTGTAATTCTGGCAGTTTTATGTCAAGCCACTCCCTTGCTTCCGTCCAATAGTTCTTGTAATGTCATATTCTCAATGTTGTTTTAGGACTATCGTTACACTTAACAATATCCTATGATCCAAAAAACATGATCACTAAACACTTGAGCCAATCTTACACGCAAGACCAGGAACCTTGGTTTTACTAATTGTCATTCAACACGTGCATATGAGTTTTCCACTGAATAATATATTTCAGAATCATAGACGTTATAACATAGGATATAAACTCTTAATTATGAATACGTAAATATAAAAAATACAATATTATTGTCTCTGGGGCATATTGCTAATATATACTAAAAGAACTAAAATCTATGCACTTCTCGATCATCAATTGGTCAGTAAATTGAAGACTGGTTATAATTTACAATCTATCATGCATACTTTCTTATCGTACAAACAACGTGTTTCTTAGCTTGTGCCTTAGCTTTGAGCTCAAAAACCTTAGCCCATTTATTATTACCAATAATTCCTGAAAAGAAGATGCCCATGTGGCCCATTCATTTATGACATGGGGTGTTGGATATTGAGTCATATCCCTGTTGTGGAGGAGGCTTTGAACCAATATATAAGGTTGGTTGTCTCACAAACATCACTAAGAGCTTAAGAAGAGGACAAATACATGCGCGCTCTTTCTCTGCCGACATAGATATGTTTCCTCTACAGGTTTGGTGCAATTGGGAGTTTAGGTTTGTGTCCTCACATAACCCATATTTCCAATATATTGAGTTTTTGTCGTGTGTCTCAATGTTTTATCGGTTTGAATTTCTATGGAGTTGGAGTCTTTGCTCGGCATGTACTTGCAAGGCAAAGCTTCCAAACTACAGGATGAGTGAACCCATTGAAAAAGATTGTATGCACTGGATATGTGTCATCCCCACCTAGCAAATGTCAGCAACAACCCCTTTTGATTTTGTTTTATCCACCACAATGACGTTAATTTTGTAATTGCCTGCCAGGGTGGGATCCACCAAGGAGCCGAAGCTTGTGTCGAGACAACCCTCGGATGGCCCCTTTGCAACACATAAGTTACTCCGGAATTTATCCATGAAAAGATGTGTGGACATCGGGCTGTATAAAGTATCCTGATCGATCGCCTTATACCTCGCATGCCAAATCGCCCAAAGAGTCGTTAGCATATGAGTAAACTCTTCTGCTTGCATTGTTTCCATCATAGCAAAAATCCACCGCTTTGCTCTTTTCTGCATCGTCAGGCTCATGAGCATCCCAGAGACACCGAGACATGGTGCACTCGAGGAGAGAGTACTCCGCGAGTCCTTCTGGCCAAAGATCAAGCACACACTTATTTGGTCCATATTTTTGTGATGTCGCACATGACCTTTAGAAAGGGAACGATGCGCTAAGCTTTATAAGAAAACCTGAACCTTTGGATCGACATGAAACTCACCTACCTTTGTCCAACTCTTGCCCTCAGCTTCTGTCGTGGATGTCGGTGGCCCCCCTTGATGCCAAGCTACCCTAGACGACCAGCAGATACATGAGGCGCACCTCAACACCCTCTGATGGCTCAAAACGGCACACCTAGAAGTCTTCCTGATTGTGCGCACACATCGTAGTGGACTTGGTGATCTTCAAGTCCATGTGAGAGGAATGATTAGATAGTAGCATTTTCTTCAATTTGGATAAAAGCCAAACATGGATGAGTTTCTCGTTAGGCCAATTTTTGGGATTGGGCCTGCTACCAAGCTAACATGGTTCAAATCCCAACAGAGGCAAATCCATGCATCACATATTGTTTTAGCAGTAGCTGGGGCTCACGTGAGACTATATGTTGCTTGATAGCACGTTGACCCGTGTGAGGTTGCACTATAGGTTGCTTTTCCGGTTTGGAAACACTCTAGATGGTTCCCAAGGTTTTTTTTCTGTTTTTACTTATGCTTTTTGGTCAGTTTTCTATTATGTTTTTTTTCGTTATTTTTTTCATTTTTTTCTTTGTTCCAATTTTTGAAATTGTGAACATGTTTTCAATTCTTTTAAATTCACCAAAAAATCTAATTCTTGCAATTTTTTAAAATCACGAACATTTGTGAATTCATGATATTTTAAAATTTCGAACTTAATTAAAATTTATAAAAAAACTAATTGGTGTAATATTTTGAATTCATGAACTTTTTTAAAAAAATCTTGAAATTGACAAACTTTTTCATTTCCATGTGTTTTTATAATTCGTAGATTTTTTTCAAATCCAGAAACACTCTCTAAAATCCGTAAATATTTTCAAATCCATGAATATTTGCTTCCAAATGCATGATATTTTTTAATATCACAGATATATTTTTAAATGCACGAATTTTGTGATATTCGCAAACATTTGTAAATTCTCAAAGTTGCATTAAAATTCAGGATTGTTTTTCAAATTAATAATTTTTTAAAATTCGAAATTTCTTTTTAATAAAAAAATCATCCAAAATAAAAAAAGAACAACTGAAAATAAGGCAAATCCGGTTTAAAAAACCTAGCGAAATTAGCAACGAACAAACGAGACCCTAATGGGCTGTGGCCAAACAATCGTGCGCTAACTAGTGCGTAAGCGCCGAATAGGAGGTCTCTTACCAGACCATTACTTTTTATTTTTTAGAACTACCAAACCATTATATTCTATCATATTTTTTCGGTTCAACGCTCTACTTTTTTTGCGGGAAACATAGAGCTTTATTCAAACATTCTCAACTCCAGTGCGATCAGCTAACAGGCTTGTCACGAGGAAGCCAGTAGGGGAGTTCATCGAGCACTCAATCACACCAAGTGTGCTTGCATGTTTCGCACAAAGGTGAGCTGAAGTGTTGGCTTGTCTCAGTCCATTGTGAACATCAAAGTAAGAAAACGATGAGGCTAGCCCTTCAATTTCAAAAAGGATAGGCACTATTAGAGAGCGCGAAAATTGTCACAAGTTCCAGAGTTGTACCAACTCCAAGGAGTCAACTTCGAGCACCACTCGTGAAAACCCCGAAGCTTGCCGAAAAGAACTGCATCCCTCAGGGCCAAAGCTTCTGCGATAAGTGGGTTTGTAACATTATTATGCGGCTTGCTCCAGGCAGCAACGAAGATGGAGGGAGACCTTGCTAGACCACCAGCTCCACTTCGGTTTTCAGAGGAGGAGATGCTTGCATCCGTGTTGAGTTTTATACACTCCGGGTCAAGCGGTCTCCAACCATAACTAGGCATGGCCCTGGTGTGTTCCATAGGAAGCTCCAGTAAACAGAGATCTTCCCTGATGTGCTTCAAGGATTGGGTGGGGTTCATACTAACTTGTCTTGTGTGATATTATTGCGGGATGTCCATATTTCCCACATGACGGTTACTATCTTTGCCCGATCTTCCTCGACAATACGTGAGTCAGATAAGATATCCTTACACCATGTGCTCGGGTGTAATTCTGGCAGTTTTATGTCAAGTCACTCCCTTGCTTGTGTCCAATAGTTCATCTAATGTCATATTCTCAATGTTGTTTTAGGACTATCATTACACTTAACAATATCCTATGATCCGAAAAAGATGATCACTATACAGTTGAGGCAGTCTTACAGGCAAGACCAGGAACCTTTGTTTTACTAATTTTCATTCTACATGTGCATATGAGTTTTCCACTGAATAATATATTTCAGAATTATAGACGTTATAACATAGGATATAAACTCTTAATTATGAATATGGAAATATGAAAAATACAATATTATTGCCTCTAGGGCATATTGCTAATATATATTAAAAGAACTAAAATCTATGCATTTATGGATCATCAATTGGTCAGTAAATTGAAGACTGGTTATAATTTACAATCTATCATGCACACTTTCTTATCGGACGAACAACGTGTTTCTCAGCTTGTGCCTTAGCTTTGAGCTCAAAAACCTTAGCCCATTTATTATTACCAATAATTCCTGAAAAGAACATGCCCATGTGGCCCATTCATGCATGACATGGGGTGTAGGATATTCAGTCCTATCCCTGTTGTGGAGGAGGCTTTGAACCAATATATAAGGTTGGTTGTCTCACAAACATCACTAAGAGCATAAGAAGAGGACAGATACATGCACGCTCCTTCTCTGTCGACATAGATATGTTTCCTCTACAAGTTTTGTGCAATTGAGAGTTTAGGTTTGTGTCCACACATAACCGATGTTTCCAATATATTGAGTTTTTGTGGTGTGTCTAAATGTTTTATTGGTTTGAATTTTTGTGGAGTTGGAGTCTTTGCTCGGCATTTACTTGCAAGGCAAAGCTTCCAAACTACAGGATGAGTGAACCCATTGAAAAAGACTATGTGCACTGGATATGTGTCACCCCCACCTAGCAAATGTCAGCAACAACCCCTTTTGATTTTGTTTTATCCACCACATTGACGTTAATTTTGTAACTACCTGCCAGGGTGGGATCCACCAAGGAGCCGAAGCTTGTGTTGAGACAACCCTCGGATGGCTCCTTTGCATCACTTAAGTTACTCCGGAAATTATCCATGAAAAGATGTGTGGACATCGGGCCGTATAAAGTATCTTGATCGCTCGCCTTATACCTCGCATGCCAAATCGCCCAAAGAGTCATTAGCATGTGAGTAAACTCTTCTGCTTGCATTGTTTCCATCATAGCAAAAATCCACCGCTTTGCTCTTTTCTGCATCGTCAGGCTCATGAGCATCCCTGACACACTGAGACATGGTGCACTCGAGGAGAGAGTACTCCGTGAGTCCTTCTGGCCAAAGATCAAGCACACATTCGTTTGGTCCATATTTCTATGCTATCGCACATGACCTTTAGAAAGGGAACGATGCACTAACCTTCATAAGAAAACATGAACCTTTGGCTCGACATGAAACTCACCAACCTTTGTCCAACTCTTGCCCTCCGCTTCTGTCGTGGAAGTCGGTGGCCCCCCTTGATGCTAAGCTACCCTAGACGACCAGCAGATACATGAGGCACACCTCAACAGCCTCTGATGTCTCAAAACGGCACACCTAGAAGTCTTCCTGATTGTGCGCACGCATCGTAGTGGACTTGGTGATCTTCAAGTCCATCTGAGAGGAATCATTAGATAGTAGCATTTTCTTCAGTTTGGATAAAAGCCAAACATGGATGAGTTTGTCGTTAGGCCAATTTGTGGGATTGGGCCTGCTACAAAGCTAACATGGTTCAAATCCCAACAGAGGCAAATGCATGCATCAAATATTGTTTTAGCAGTAGCTGGCGCTCACGTGAGACTATATGTTGCTTGATAGCAGGTTGACCCATGTGAGGCTACACTATAGGTTGCTTTTCCAGTTTGGAAACTTTCTAGAAGGTTCCCAAAGTTTTTTTTTGTGTTTTTACTTATGCTTTTTGTTCAGTTTTCTATTATGTTTTTTCCGTTATTATTTTTCATTTTTTTCTTTGTTTCAATTTTGAAAATTGTGAACATGTTTTAAATTCTTTTAAATTCACCAAAAAATCTAATTCTTGCACTTCTTTAAAATCACGAACATTTGTGAATTCATGATCTTTTAAAATTTAGAACTTAATTAAAATTTATAAAAAAACAATTGGTGTAATATTTTGAATTCATGAACTTTTTTAAAAAAATCTTGAAATTCACAAACTTTTTCATTTTCATTTGTTTTATAATTCATAGATTTTTTTTCAAATCCAGAAACACTCTCTGAAATCCGTAAATATTTTCAAATCCATGAATATTTTCTTCCAAATGCATGATATTTTTAATCTCACAAATATATTTTTAAATGCACGAATTTTGTCATATTCGCAAACATTTGTAAATTCTGAAAGTTGCATTAAAATTCAGGATTGTTTTTCAAATTAATGATTTTTTAAAATTCGAAATTTCATTTTAATAAAAAAATCATCCGAAATAAAAAAAGAACAACTGTAAATAAGGCAAATCAGGTTACAAAAACTAGCGAAATTAGCAGCGAACAAACGAGACCCTAATGGGCTGTGGCCAAACAATAGTCTGCTAACTGGCGCGTAAGCACCGAATAGGAGGTCTCGTACGAGACCAATACTTTTTATTTTTTAGAACTACCAAACCATTATATTCTATTATGTTTTGCCAGTTCAACGCTCTGCTTTTTTTGCGGGAAACATAGAGCTTTATTCGAACATTCACAACTCCAGTGCGATCAGCGAACACGCTTGTCACGAGGAAGCCGGGAGGGGAGTTCATCCAGCACTCAGTCACATCAGGTGTGCTTGCATGTTTCGCACAAAGGTGAGCTGAACTGTTGGCATGACTCAGTCCATGTTGAACATCAAAGTAAGAAAACGATGAGCCTAGCCCTTCAATTTCAAAAAGGATAGGCACTATTACAGAGCGCGAAAATTGTCACAAGTTCCAGAGTTGTACCAACTCCAAGCAGTCAACTTCGAGCACCACTCGTGAAAAACCCCGAAGCTTGCCGAAAAGAACTCCATCCTGCAGGGCCAAAGCTTCTGCGATAAGTGGATCTGTAACGTTATTATGCGGCTTGCTCTAGGTAGCAACGAAGGTGGAGGGAGACCTTGCTAGACCACCAGCTCCACTTCGGTTTTCAGAGGAGGAGATGCTTGCATCCGTGTTGAGTTTTATACACTCCGGGTCAAGCGATCTCCAACCATAACCAGGCATGGTCTTGGTGTGTTCCATAGAAAGCTCCATTAAAGAGAGATCTTCCCTGATGTGCTTCAAGGATTGGGAGGGGTTTACACTAACTTTTTCATGTGTGATATTATTGCGGGATGTCCATATTTCCCACATGACGGTTACTATCTTTGCCCGATCTTCCTCGGCAATACGTGAGTCAGATAAGATATCCTTGCACCATGTGCTCGGGTGTAATTCTGGAAATTTTTTGTCAAGCCACTCCCTTGCTTGTGTCCAATAGTTCTTCTAATGTCATATTCTCAATGTTGTTTTAGGACTATCGTTACACTTAACAATATCCTATGATCCGAAAAACATGATCACTAAACACTTGTGCCAGTCTTACAGGCAAGACCAGGAACGTTTGTTTTTATTAATTTTCATTCCACACGTGCATATGAGTTTTCCACTAAATAATATATTTCAGAATCATAGACGTTATAACATAGGATATAAACTCTTAATTATGAATATGGAAATATAAAAAATACAATATTATTGCCTCTAGGGCATATTGCTAATATATATTAAAAGAACTAAAATCTATGCACTTGTGGATCATCAATTGGTCAGTAAATTGAAGGTTGGTTATAATTTACAATCTAACATGCACACTTTCTTATCGGACGAACAACGTGTTTCTCAGCTTGTGCCTTAGCTTTGAGCTCAAAAACCTTAGCCCATTTATTATTACCAATAATTCCTGAAAAGAATATGCCCATGTGGCCCATTCATGCATGACATGGGGTGTTGGATATTCAGTCATGTCCCTGTTGTGGAGGAGGCTTTGAACGAATATATAAGGTTGGTTGTCTCACAAACATCACTAAGAGCATAAGAAGAGGACAGATACATGCGCGCTCCTTCTCTGTCGGCATAGATATGTTTCCTCTACAGGTTTGGTGCAATTGAGAGTTTAGGTTTGTGTCCTCACATAACCAATATTTCCAATATATTGAGTTTTTGTGGTGTGTCTCAATGTTTTATCGGTTTGAATTTATGCGGAGTTGGAGTCTTTGCTCGGCATTTACTTCCAAGGCAAAGCTTCCAAACTACAGGATGAGTGAACCCATTGAAAATGACTGTGTGCACTGGATATGTGTCATCCCCACCTAGCAAATGTCAGCAACAACCCCTTTTGATTTTGTTTTATCCTCCACATTGACGTTAATTTTGTAACTGCCTGCCAGGGTGGGATCCACCAAGGAGCCGAAGCTTGTGTCGAGACAACCCTCGGATGGCCCCTTTGCAACACATAAGTTAGTCCGGAAATTATCCATGAAAAGATGTGTGGACATCGGGCTGTATAAAGTATCCCGATCGATCGCCTTATACCTCGCATGCCAAATCGCCCAAAGAGCCATTAGCATATGAGTAAACTCTTCTGCTTGCATTGTTTCCATCATAGCTAAAATTCACCGCTTTGCTCTTTTCTGCATCGTCAGGCTCATGAGCATCCTGACACACCAAGACATGGTGCACTCGAGGAGAGAGTACTTCGTGAGTCCTTTTGGCCAAAGATCAAGCACACACTTGTTTGGTCCATATTTCTGTGTTATCGCACATGACCTTTAGAAAGGAAACGATGCGCTAACCTTCATAAGAAAACATGAACCTTTGGCTCGGAATAAAACTCACCTACCTTTGTTCAGCTCTTGCCCTCCACTTCTGTCGTGGATGTCGGTGGCTCCCCTTGATGCCAAGCTACCCTAGACGACCAGCAGATACATGAGGCACACCTCAACACCCTTTGATTCCTGAAAACGGCACACCTAGAAGTCTTCCTAATTGTATGCACACATCGTAGTGGACTTGGTGATCTTCAAGTCCATGTGAGAGTAATGATTAGATAGTAGCATTTTCTTACATTTGGACAAAAGTCAAACATGGATGAGTTTGTCGTTAGGCCAATTTGTGGGCTTGGGCCTGCTACCAAGCTAACATGGTTCAAATCCCAACAGAGGCAAATCCATGCATCAAATATTTCTTTTAGCAGTAGCTGGCGCTCACATGAGACTATATGTTGCTTGATAGCAGGTTGACCCATGTGAGGCTGCACTATAGGTTGCTTTTCTGGTTTGGAAACATTCTAGATGGTTCCCAAGGTTTTTTTGTGTGTTTTTACTTATGCTTTTGTTTTAGTTTTCTATTATGTTTTTTCGTTATTAATTTTCATTTTTTCTTTGTTTCAATTTTGAAAATTGTGAACATGTTTTAAATTCTTTTAAATTCACCAAAAAATCTAATTTTTGAACTTCCTTAAAAATCACGAACATTTGTGAATTCATGATCTTTTAAAATTTAGAACTTAATTAAAATTTATAAAAACCAATTGGTGTAATATTTTGAATTCATGAACTTTTTAAAAAAATCTTGAAATTCACAAACTTTTTCATTTTCATATTTTTTCATAATTCATAGATTTTTTTTCAAATCCAGAAACACTCTCTGAAATCCGTAAAGATTTTCAAATCCATGAATATTTTCTTTCAAATGCATGATATTTTTTAATCTCACAAATATATTTTAAATGCATGAATTTTGTCATATTCGCAAACATTTGTAAATTCTCAAAGTTGCATTAAAATTCAGGATTGTTTTTCAAATTAATGATTTTTTAAAATTCGAAATTTCATTTTAATAAAAAAATCCGAAATTAAAAAAAGAACAGCTGAAAATAAGACAAATCAGGTTCAAAAAAACCTAGCGAAATCGGCAGCGAACAAACGAGACCCTATTGGGCTGTAGCCCGACAATAGTCTGCTAACTGATGTGTAAGCGCCGAATAGGAGGTCTCCTACCAGACCATTACTTTTTATTTTTTTAGAACTACCAAACCATTATATTATATTATGTTTGCCGGTTCAACGCTCTGCTTTTTTTTGCGGGAAACACAGAGCTTTATTCAAACATTCTCAATTCCAGTGCGATCAGCCAACAGGCTTGTCACGAGGAAGCCGGTACACACCAAGTGTGCTTGCATGTTTCGCACAAAGGTGAGCTGAACTGTTGGCATGTCTCAGTACATGTTGAACATCAAAGTAAGAAAACGATGAGGCTAGCCCTTCAATTTTAAAAAGGATAGGCTCTATTACAGAGCGCAAAAATTGTCACAAGTTCCAAAGTTGTATCAACTCCAAGCAGTCAACTTCGAGCACCACTCGCAAAAAACCCGTAGGGCCAAAGCTTCTGCGATAAGTGGATCCGTAAAGTTATTATGCGGCTTGCTCTAGGCAGCAACGAAGGTGGAAGGAGACCTTGCTAGACCACCAGCTCCATTTCGGTTTTCAGAGAAGGAGATGCTTGCATCCGTGTTGATTTTTATACACTCCGGATCAAGCGGTCTTCAACCATAACCAGGCATGGTCCTGGTGTGTTCCATAGGAAACTCCAGTAAAGAGAGATCTTCCTGATGCGCTTCAAGGATTGGGCAGGGTGCATACTAACTTTGTCATGTGTGATATTATTGCGAGACGTCCATATGGCCCACATGACGGTTACTATCTTTGCCCAATCTTCCTCAGCAATACGTGAGTCACATAAGATATCCTTGTACCATGTGCTCGGTGTAATTCTGGCAGTTTTATGTCAAGCCACTCCCTTGCTTCTGTCCAATAGTTTCGGGCATGAGAGCACTTGATAAGTGTATGAACCATGTCTTCATCTGCACCCTTGCAAACCTTGCATCACGCCATAGTCACGATATGTTTGTACCACGGAGGACACGCCACCAAAAGATACGAACCTTAGGCAAAACTTTGAGCTTCCATAGCCGGGTTCACAACTGCTTGTCATTCTCTGAAGTTTGAGTAATCGTCCCTTCCTCTAGAGCATTCTGCTCTGCTTTTGTTCCCTAGTTCTCACGAAGCCGCGCCATGTACGAGTCCTTTGGTACGTACGTAGTATTACTTGTCAAAAAACATGTACGAGTCGTTGGGTTCCTGGTCTTCAGGTTCATAAACGTACGTATGTAGACACTACTCATCATCAGGCGCCTCGATCGCTTGAGGACAGATTGTTTCTGATACGGCGGCAAGGCTGTATTCGTGTGTCCAACAGACTCTATAACCAGATACTCCTACGTTGTTGATTACCGATGCGTATCCATGACAACCCCTCCATCCCGGTGAGCCCATATATATACCGGCCGGCCACAGATTGGCTCTTTTCCGTAAGGTGGCTCTCGTCGATCGTAGACAGATCGATTCCATCAAAAAAGTTGTAGGCTCTCTAGCTAGAGAAAGATCCGCCGATCGAGGAGGTACAATATGGCGAGTTTTCATGTCGCCGACGCGTCGGAATACCTGGCCATCACCGGCTGGGGCATCGACGACGTGAAGCTCGCGAAGAAGGCGTGGGTGTTCGTCGGCCAGCAATGCAAGAAGTTCTGCATCTCGCCGGTCAACTACGAGTTCGAGGTGCACGCCATGAGCGCCGAGAAGCTGCCCTTCATCCTCCCCGCCGTCTTCACCATCGGCCCCAAGATCAGCGCCATCGGCGACGACGAGGCCGACAAGAAGGACCTCGCGGCGCAGCTCCTGCTCTACGCCAAGCTCATCGCCCCGCTGCATCACACCAACAGCCACGTCCATGACCTCGTCAAGGGGGTCATCGAGGGCGAGACCCGCGTGCTCGCCGCCGAACTCACCATGGAGGAGATCTTCAAGGGGACCAAGACCTTCAAGGAGAAGGTCTTTGACAAGGTGCAGCTGGAGCTCAAGCAGTTCGGGCTCTTCATCTACAACGCCAACGTGAAGCAGCTGGTGGACGTGCCGGGACATGAGTACTTCTCCTACCTCGGGCAGAAGACGCAGCAGGACGCCGCGAACCAGGCCAAGGTGGACGTGGCGGAGGCCCGGATGAAGGGAGAGGTGGGCGCCAAGGAGAGGGAGGGACTGACCAAGCAGAATGCCGCCAAGGTGGACGCCGAGACCAAGGTGCTCTCAGTGCGGCAGATGGGACAGGGGCTCAAGGAGGAGGCCAAGGTGAAGGCCGAGGTGCAGGTGTTCGAGAATGCAAGGGAGGCGGACATCGCCGCGGCCAAGGCCGAGCTCACCATGAAGAAGGCCGGATGGGACAAGCAGGCCAAGGTGGCCGAGGTTGAGGCGGCCAAGGCTGTCGCCATCCGCGAGGCCGAGCTCCAGATGGAGGTCGAGCGCAAAAACGCCATGCGCCAGACAGAGAAGCTAAAGGCCGAACAGCTCAGCAAGGCCATCGTGCAGTACGAGACAAAGGTACGTCACATACCATACATCTTCTCATAGTGTAAGCTCCATCGATGACCAATCTCATATATTTTCATGCATTCTTGTAGGTTCAAGAATCAAACGCACTGTTCTACGGCAGACAGAAGGCAGCTGAGGCGGCCCTGTTCGAGCAGATGAGGACGGCGGAGGCGCGCAAGGCGCAGGCCGACGCCAAGTTCTTCGAGCAGAAGATGGCCGAGGACGCCAAGCTCTACGCCAAGCAGAAGGAGGCGGAGTCCGTGGCTCTGGTGGGCAAGGCCAAGACAGAGTACGTGGCGTCCATGCTCCAGGCGCTCGGCGGCAACTACCACGCTCTCAGAGACTACCTCATGATCGACGGCGGCATGTACACGGAGATGGCCCGCATCAACGCCGGGGCAGTCAACGGCATGCAGCCCAAGATCAGCATCTGGAGCAACGGTGGTGGTGACGCCGGGAACGCAGGCGGAGAGGCTGCCGCCGGCAACGCGCTGCAGCAGATGGCCGGGGTCTACAAGATGCTTCCACCGCTTGTGTCGACGGTGCACGAGCAGACAGGGATGTTGCCGCCGGCGTGGATGTGTACTCTGCCCAAGGACAGTGCTGCCAAGTAATCGCCGCTATATATAGTCAGCACTCGTCGTGTCCACGCTCCATCGTACGCCCTTCGTTAGAAGCTTCTGGTTCCTCGTCGTTACACTATAGATTTTTTTAGGGGAATAGTTACACTATATATATATTAACATTAACATATATTAAAGCTACTAAGGAGGAGCTCCTCCCGTGAGTTCCCAATATAGCTAGCACTCTTTCTCATATGGACACGTTTTTTTAATTTTTTTCTACAATTTGTATGTGTATTTGCTACTATTTTTAAGACAATACAACACATATATTCATATATACATACGTATACTCACTCTATAAACGCATGCATATATACCCTATACTTATGAGAACCTTGAGATACAGAACAAACACAACATCTTGAGATTGACGAAATCATCACGAACGTCTTTATAGTCGACAGAAACGTATCCTTCCGCTGAACAAATATTGCCCCAGAGCCTGAAATAAATCCATGAAAATGTGAGCACCAATGTCAACATTGATGCTCATATTGGTTTTTCATTTTGTTCGTTATTGGGGTTTCCTTTCGTATTTGCTATCTTTTCACACAGTACAACATAGATGCTCACATATACACACATACACACACCCCTAAAACCCCATGTACACACATCCTGTAATTATGAGCCTTCGAGATACTAAGTCGATAGAACATCTTGAGATTGACGAAGCCACCGCAGACGTCTTCGTAGTGGATGGGAACATCTCCTCCCATTAAAGTGGCTAAGGAGGGCCTCCTTCCGTGAGTTTTCAATGTTAGCTAGCGCACTCTCTCACGTGGACACGTCTTCCTCGGTTTTTTCTTGGCCCACCACGATTGTTTTCAATCTTCTATTTTTTTTTAATTTTATGTATTGCCATGTGGAAAGCTATGTGGCGGGCTTTGAAGAACTATGGCTCATACATATTTACATAATTTTCTAAACGACAATGTTGGTTTTACAATTTCCTTATTACCGGCTTTTATTTGTATCTTTGCTACTATTTTCTAACATAGTACAACACAAATGCTCATATATACACACATACACTCACTCTATGAAAGCACGCATATATAACCTACATTTATAAGAATCTTTGAGATACAGAGCCAACACAATATCTTGAGGTTGGTGAAATCATCACAAGCATCTTCATAGTCGATAAAAATGACTTCTTCCACTAAACGAATATTGCCCGACAGCCTAAAATAAATCCACAAAAATCTGAGCACAAACGCCAACGTAGATGCTCACATTGGTTTTTCATTTTGTTCACTACTGGTTTTTCCTTTCGTGTTTGCTACCTTTTTAGACGGTACAACGTAGATACTCACGTATATGCACATACACTCATTCTCAAGAACACATGTATGCATATCGTGTAGTTACGAGAACCTTCAAGATAAATTTGTATGTGTATTTGCTACTATTTTTATGACAATAAAACACATATACTCATATATACATGCGTATACTCACTCTATGAACGCATGCATATATACCCCATACTTATGAGAACCTTGAGATATGGAGCAAACACAACATCTTGAGATTGACGAAATCATCATGAACATCTTTGTAGTCGACGGAAACATATCCTTCTGTTGAACAAATATTGCCGCAGAGCCTGAAATAAATCCATGAAAATGTGAGCACCAATGCCAACATTGATGCTCATATTGGTTTTTCATTTTGTTCATTATTGGGATTTTCCTTTCGTATTTGCTATCTTTTCACACAGTACAACGTAGATGCTCATATATACACACATACACACCCCTCTAAAACCCCATGTACACACATCTTATAATTACGAGCCTTCGAGATACTAAGTCAATAGAACATCTTCAGATTGACGAATCTACCGCAGACGCCTTCGTAGTGGATGGGAACATCTCCTCCCATTATAGTGGCTAAGGAGGGCCTCCTCCCGTGAGTTTTCAATGTTACCTGGCGCCCTCTCTCACGTGGACACATCTTCCTGGGTTTTTTCTGGCCCACCACGATTGTTTTCAATCTTCTGTTTTTTTTAATTTTATGTACTGCCATGTGGAAAGCTATGTGGCGGGCTTTGAAGAGCTATGGCTCATACATATTTACATAATTGTCTAAATGACAATGTTGGTTTTACAATTTCCTTATTACCGGCTTTTATTTGTATCTTTGCTACTATTTTTTAACATGGTACAACACAAATGCTCATATATACACACATACACTCACTCTATGAAAGCACGCACATATAACCTACATTTATGAGAATCTTTGAGATACAGAGCCAACACAATATCTTGAGGTTGGTGAAATCATCACAAGCATCTTCATAGTCCACAAAAATGTCTTCTTCCACTAAACGAATATTGCCAGAAAGCCTAAAATAAATCCACAAAAATGTGAGCACTAACGCCAACGTAGATGCTCACATTGGTTTTTCATTTTGTTCATTACTGGTTTTTCCTTTCGTGTTTGCTATCTTTTTAGACGGTACAACGTAGATACTCACATATACGCGCAGACACTCATTCTCAAGAACACATGTATGCATATCGTGTAGTTACGAGAACCTTCAAGATAAATTTGTAAGTGTATTTTCTACTATTTTTATGACAATAAAACACATATACTCATATATACATACGTATACTTACTCTATGAACGCATACATATATACCCTATACTTATGAGAACCTTGAGATACAGAGCAAACACAACATCTTGAGATTAACGACATCATCATGAACATCTTTGTAGTCGACGGAAACGTATCCTTTCGCTGAAAAAATATTGTCGCAGAGCCTAAAATAAATCCATGAAAATGAAAATGTGAGCACCAATGCCAACATTGATGCTCATATTGGTTTTTCATTTTGTTCGTTACTGGGGTTTTTCTTTCGTATTTGCTATCTTTTCACACAGTACAACGTAGATGCTTACATATACACACATACACACACCCCTAAAACCCCATGTACACACATCCTGTAATTACGAGCCTTCGAGATACTAAGTCAATAGAACATCTTGAGATTGACGAAGCCACTGCAGACACCTTCGTAGTGGATGGGAACATCTCCTCCCATTTAGGTGGCTAAGGAGGGCCTTCTCCCGTGATTTTTCAATGTTAGCTAGCGTCCTCTCTCACGTGGACACATCTTCCTGGGGGTTTTCTTGGCCCATCACGATTGTTTTCAATCTTCTGTTTTTTTAAATTTTATGTACTGCCACGCGGAAAGCTATGTGGCGGGCTTTGAAGAGCTATGGCTCATACATATTTACATAATTTTCTAAACGACAATGATGGTTTTAAAATTTCCTTATTACCGGCTTTTATTTGTATCTTTGCTACTATTTTTTAACATGGTACAACACAAATGCTCATGTATACACACATACACTCACTCTATGAAAGCACGCACACATAACCTACATTTATGAGAATCTTTGAGATACAGAGCCAACACAATATCTTGAGGTTGGTGAAATCATCATAAGCATCTTCATAGTCGACAAAAATGTCTTCTTCCACTAAACGAATATTGCCAGAGAGCCTAAAATAAATCTAGAAAAATGTGAGCACAAACGCCAACGTAGATGCTCACATTGGTTTTTCATTTTGTTCATTACTGGTTTTTCCTTTTGTTCATTACTGGTTTTTCCTTTTGTGTTTGCTACCTTTTTAGATGGTACAACGTAGATACTCACATATATGCGCATACACTCATTCTCAAGAACACATGTATGCATATCGTGTAGTTACGAGAACCTACAAGATAAATTTGCATGTGCATTTGCCACTATTTTTATGACAATACAACACATATACTCATATATACAGACGTATACTCACTCAATGAAAGCATGCATACATACCCTATACTTATGAGAACCTTGAGATACAGAGCAAACACCACATCTTGAGATTGACGAAATCATCATGAACGTCTTTGTAGTCGACAGAAACGTATCCTTCCGCTGAGCAAATATTGCCGCAGAGCCTGAAATAAATCCATGAAATTGTGAGCACCAATGCCAACATTGATGCTCATATTGGTTTTTCATTTTGTTTGTTACTGGGGTTTTCCTTTCGTATTTGCTATCTTTTCACACAGTACAACGTAGATGTTCACATGTACACACATACACACACCCCTAAAACCCATGTACACACATCCTGTAATTACGAGCCTTCGAGATACTAAGTCGATAGAACATCTTGAGATTGATGAAGCCATCGCAGACGCCTTCGTAGTGGATGGGAACATCTCCTCCCATTAAATTGGCTAAGGAGGGTCTCCTTGTTGGGGAACGTCGCATGGAAAACAAAAAAATTCCTACGCTCACGCAAGACCTATCCATGGTGATGAGCATCTATGAGAGGGAGAGTGGATCTACATACCCTTGTAGATCGCTAAGTGGGAAGCCTTAAGAAACGCGGTTGGTGTAGTAGAACGTCTTCGCGATCCAAATCGCCGAGCGTCCCGCGATCTCATCACGATCCTTCCCGCGATCCAATCACGATCCATCCCGCGAACTCATCACGATCCGTTCTGCGATCTCATCACGGTCCGTCTCGCGATCTTGATCACGGTCCTTTCGATCTAGCTCTGAACGGACGGCACCTTCGCCTTCAGCACACGTACAGCTCGATGACGATCTCTGCCTTCTTGATCCAGCAAGAGGAAGCAGAGAGGTAGTAGAGTTCTCCAGTAGCGCGACGGTGTTGCAGCGATGGTGGTGGAGCTATTCCGGTAGGGCTTCGTCTAAGCACTGCAGAAAACCGATCTAGAGGAGAAACTATGCACTAGAGGAGAGGGTAGCACGTGGCTGAAAATCAAGTGCAAAAACCCTAAAAACTCTAGTATATATAAAAGAAAGAGAGGAGGAGGCTTGGACCAAGGGCCAAGACATCTATCCTTCGGCCAAACCAAGAGGAGAGGAGGATTCCTCCTCCAATCCTAGTAGGACTAGGACACCTCCTTATTTTGGCCTTTTTGCCTTTTTCCACCTTTTTCTCTTTGGGCTTTTCTTCCCAGCCGCATGGGCATTGTGTGGGACTTCCACCAGCCCACTAAGGGCTGGTATTCACTCTCACACAGCCCAAGTTGTCTCTTGGGTCGAAATACCCCTCCTGATGGTCTCCCGGTACACTACCGGCACTCCCGGTACACTACCAATGAGCCCGAAACTTTTCCGGCGACCAAAATAGGACTTCCTATATATCAATCTTTACCTCCGGACCATTCCGGAGCTCCTCATGACGTCCGGGATCTCATCCGGGACTCCAAACAACCTTCAGTCACCACCATGCATAACTCTATACTACCGAAACGTCACCAAACCTTAAGTGTGCAGACCCTACGGGTTCGAGAACTATGTAGACATGACCGAGACACCTCTATGGTCAATAACCAATAGCGGGACCTGGATGCCTATATTGGTTCCTACATATTCTATGAAGATCTTTATCGATCGAACCTCTATGTCAAGAATTCAGTTAATCACGTATGATGTTCGCTTTGTTCTTCGGTATGTTACTTGCCCGAGATTCGATCATCGGTATCTCCGTACCTAGTTCAACCTCGTTACCGACAAGTCTATTTACTCGTTTCGTAATACAAGATTCCGTGACTAACATTTAGTCACATTGCTTGCAAGTCTTATTGTGATGTTGTATTACCGAGTGGGCCCTGAGATACCTCTCCGTCACACGGAGTAACAAATCCTAGTCTTGATCCATGCCAACTCAACAAACACCCTCGGAGATACCTGTAGAGCACCTTTATAGTCACCCAGTTATGTTGCGACGTTTGATACACACAAGGCACTCCTCCGGTGTCCGTGAGTTACATGATCTCATGGTCATAGGAACATATACTTGACATGCAGAAAGCAGTAGCAATAAACTAACACGATCATATGCTACGCTTGTAGTTTGGGTCATATCCTAATGATGAGAAGGTTGAAAGGCGGTCCTTGAGAAGGTTGAAAAGCAACTAGTGTATCACCGGTATCACTATGAGAATTGCGTAGATGGCTTGCAGCCACGTAAAACTTGCAACAACAATTAGAGGACGTCTAACTTGTTTTTGCAGGGTCTGTTGTGATGTGATATGGCCAATTACATGATGTGATATATGTGATGTATGAGATGATCATGTGATGTATAGATTATCACGACTTGCATGTCGATGAGTTCGGCAACTGGCAGGAGCCATAGTGTTGTCTTTAATTATTGTATGACCTGCGTGTCAATCATTAAGCGCTATGTAATGCTTTACTTTATCGCTAAACGGTAGCAATAGTAGTAGAAGCATGTTGGGCGCGGCAACCCCGATGGCGACACGTTGATGGAGATCAAGATGATGGAGATCATGGTGTTGCGCCGGTGACGATGGAGATCATGCCGGTGCTTTCAAGATGGAGATCAAAAGCACAAGTTCATGGCCATATCATGTCACTTAAGATTTGCATGTGATGTTAATCCTTTTATGCACCTTGTTTTGCTTAGGACGACGATGGCATTATAAGGTGATCCCTCACTAAAATTTCAAGATGAATTGTGTTCTCCCCGAGGGTGCACCATTGCGAAAGTTCGTCGTGTCGAGACACCACGTGATGATCAGGTGTGATAGACTCTATGTTCACATACAACGGGTGCAAGCCGGTGTTGCACATGCAGAACACTCAGGTTAAACTTGACGAGCCTAGCATGTATAGACATGGCCTCAGAACACAAGAGACCGAAAGGTCAAACATGAGTCATATAGTAGATATGATCAACATGATGATGTTCACCATTGAAACCACCTCATCTCACATGATGATCGGACTTGAGTTGGTGAATTTGGATCATGTGACACTCAGATGACCTGAGGGATGTCAATTTGAGTGGGAACTTTAGTAATTTGATTAACTAAACTCATTATCTTGAAGAATAGTCTAAGTAACCTTTGCATATTTATGTTGTAGATCAATGGCTCGCATAGTAGCACCCCTGAATTTTAATGCGTTCCTAGAGAAAGCTAAGTTGAAAGATGATGGAAGTAATTTTGTTGACTGGGCCCACAATCTGAGGATTATCCTCACAGCTTCCCAGAAATCATATGTCCTTGATGCACCGCTTGGTGACCAACCAGAAGACATGACCTCCGAAGATGTTAAGAACGCTTGGGAGGCACGTTCTGGAGATTACTCAACAGTTCAGTGTGCAATACTATATGGCTTAGAACCGGGACTTCAAAGATGTTTTGAACGTCATGGATCATATGAGATGTTCTAGGAGTTGAAGTTTATCTTTCATAAGAATGCCCGAATCGAGAGGTATGAGACCTCCGACAAGTTCTATGCTTGTAAGATGGAGGAGAACGGGTCTATCAGTGAACATATACTCAGAATGTCTGGGTATGCGACTCGTCTAGCGGAGTTGGGAATTGCCCTTCCGCCAGAGGCGATCACTGACAGAGTTCTTCAATCACTGCCACCTAGTTACAAGAGCTTTGTGATGAACTATAACATGCATGAGATGAACAAGTCAGTCGCCGAGCTGTTTGCGATGCTGAAAGTCGCTGAGTCTGAAATCCAGAAAGAACATCAAGTGTTGATGGTCAATAAAACCACTAGTTTCAAGAAAAATGGCAAGGGCAAGGGCAAGAAGGGTAAAACCAAGAAGGATGGCAAAGCAGTTGCTACTCCTGTAAAGAAGCCCAAGCATGGACCTAAGCCAGAAACTGAGTGCTTTCATTGCAAGGGAATTGGTCACTGGAAGCGGAACTACCCCAAGTACCTGGCTGACAAGAAGGCGGCCAACGACAAATAAGGTATATATGATATACATGTTATTGATGTGTACCTTACTAGCTCTCGTTGTAGTGCCTGGGTATTTGATACCGGTTCGGTTGCTCACATTTGCAACTCAAAACAGGACCTACGAAATAGACGAAGGCTGGCAAAGGATGAAGTGACGATGCACGTGGGAAATGGTTCCAAGGTTGATGTGATCGCCGTCGGCACGCTCTCTCTTCAATTACCATCGGGATTAGTGATGAACCTAAATAATTGTTATTTAGTGCCTGCGTTAAGCATGAACATTATATCTGGATCTTGTTTATTGCGAGACGGTTACTCATTTAAATCAAAGAATAAAGGTTGTTCTATTTATATGAGTAATATCTTTTATGGTCATGCACCCAATGTGAGGGGTTTATTCATATTGAATCTTGATAGTGATGACACACATGTTCATAACATTGATGCCAAAAGATGTAGAGTTGATAATGATAGTACCACTTTCTTGTGGCACTGTCATTTAGGTCATATTGGTGTAAAACGCATGAGGAAGCTCCATGCTGATGGACTTTTGGAGTCACTTGATTTTGAATCACTTGACACATGTGAACCATGCCTCATGGGCAAGATGACTAAAACGCCGTTCTCTGGAACAATGGAACGGGCAAGTGACTTATTGGAAATCATACATACTGATGTGTGCGGTCTGATGAATGTTACAGCGCGTGGTGGATATCATTATTTTCTCACCTTCACTGATGACTTAAGTAGATATGGGTATATTTACTTAATGAAACACAAGTCTGGAAAGTTTGAAAAGTTCAAACAATTTCAGAGTGAAGTTGAGAATCATCGTAACAAGAAGATTAAATTCCTATGATCTGATCGAGGAGGTGAATATCTGAGTTATGAGTTTGGCAGTCACTTAAGACACTGTGGAATTGTTTCACAGTTGACACCGCCCGGAACACCACAGCGTAATGGTGTGTCCGAATGTCGTAATCGGGCCTTATTAGATATGGTGCGATCTATGATGTCTCTTGCTGATTTGCCACTATCGTTTTGGGGTTATGCATTAGAGACAGCCGCATTCACTTTAAATAGGGCACCATCAAAATCTGTTGAGACGATGCCATATGAACTATGGTTTGGCAAGAGGCCAAAGTTGTCGTTTCTTAAAGTTTGGGGGTGTGATGCTTATGTCACAAAGCTTCAGCCTGAAAAGCTGGAACCCAAAGCGGAGAAATGCGTCTTCATAGGATACCCGAAAGAGACAGTCGGGTATACCTTCTATCTCAGATTCGAAGGCAAAGTGTTTGTCGCTAAGAACGGAACATTTCTTGAGAAAGAGTTTCTCTTGAAAGAATTGAGTGGGAGGAAAATAGAGCTTAATGAGGTTATTGAACCTTTACTTCAACCAGAAAGTAGCACAGCACAGAAAGATGTTTCTGTGGAACCTACGACGGTAGAAGAGGAAGTTAATGATGATGATCATGAAGCTTCGGATCAAGCTACTATTGAACCTCATAGGTCGACAAGGGCGCGTACTACTCCTGAGTGGTACGGCAACCCTGTCTTGGAGGTCATGTTGTTGGACAACCATGAACCTACGAGCTATGGAGGAGCAGTGATGGGCCCGGATTCCGATAAATGGTTAGAGGCCATGAAATCCGAGATGGGATCCATGTATGAAAACAAAGTATGGACTTTGGAAGTATTACCTGAAGGGAGAAAGGCCATTCAGAACAAATGGATCTTTAAGAAGAAGACAGACGCGGACGATAATGTCACCGTCTATAAAGCTTGACTTGTGGCAAAGGGTTTTTCACAAGTTCAAGGAGTTGACTACGATGAGACCTTCTCACCTGTAGCGATGCTAAAGTCTGTCAGAATCATGTTGGCAATAGCTGCTTATTTCGATTATGAAATTTGGCACACGGATGTCAAAACAGCGTTCCTCAACGGTTTCCTTGAGGAAGAGTTGTATATGATGCAACCAGAAGGTTTTATCGATCCAGAGAATGCTGACAAAGTTTGCAAACTCCAGCGATACATTTATGGGCTGGTGCAAGCATCTCGAGTTGGAATAAGCGCTTTGATGAGGTGATCAAAGCGTTTGAGTTTATACAAGTTTATGGAGAAGCTTGTATTTACAAGAAAGTGAGTGGGAGCTCTATAGCATTTCTAGTATTATATGTGGATGACATATTGCTAATTGGAAACAATATAGAAATGCTGGAAAGCGTGAAGGAATATGTGAACAAGAGTTTTTCTATGAAGGACCTAGGAGAAGCTGCTTTCATATTAGGCATTAAGATCTATAGAGATAGATCGAGACGTTTAATAGCACTTTCACAGAGCACATACCTTGATAAAGTTTTGAAGAAGTTCAAAATGGATCAGTCCAAGAAGGGGTTCTTGCCTGTGTTACAAGGTGTGAAGTTGAGTAAGACTCAATGCCCAGTAACTGCAGAAGATAGAGAAAAGATGAGTGTCATCCCCTATGCTTCAGCCATAGACTCTATCATGTATGCAATGCTGTGCAAAAGACCGGATGTCAGCCTTGCCATAAGTATGGCCGAAAGGTTTCAAAGTGATCCTGGAATGGAGCACTGGGCAGCGGTCAAGAATATCCTTAAGTACCTGAACAAGACTAAGGAAATGTTTCTCGTTTATGGAGGTGATGAAGAGCTCGTCGTAAAGGGTTACGTCGATGCAAGCTTTGACACTGATCCGGATGACTCGAAGTCACAAACTGGATACGTATTTATTCTCGACAGGGGAGCGGTAAGCTGGTGCAGTTCCAAGCAAAGCGTGGTAGCCGATTCTACATGCGAAGCAGAGTACATCGCAGCCTTGGAGGCGGCAAAGGAAGGTGTCTGGATGAAGCAGTTCATGACAGATCTTGGAGTAGTGCCTAGTGCACTGAATCCAATGAACCTGTTTTGTGACAACACTGGTGCCATTGCTCTGGCCAAGGAACCAAGGTTTCACAAGAGTACCAGACACATAAAGTGACGCTTCAACTCCATCTGCGATTACATCGAGGAGAAGGACATAAATATTTGCAAAGTGCACACGGATCTGAATGTTGCAGACCCGTTGACTAAACCTCTTCCAAGGGCTAAACATGATCAACACGAGAACTGCATGGGTGTTTGATTCATTACAATGTAAATCACATAGTGTTGTGAACTAGATTATTGACTCTAGTGCAAGTGGGAGACTGTTGGAAATATGCCCTAGAGGCAATAAATAAAGTGTGTATTATTATATTTCCTTGTTCATGATAATCGTTTATTATCCATGCTATAATTGTATTGATTGGAAACACATTACATGTGTGGGTAAATAGACAACACTTTGTCCCTAGTATGCCTCTAGTGAACTAGCTCGTTAATCAAAGATGGTCAAGGTTTCCTAGCCATTGACATGTGATCTCATTTGATAACGGGATCACATCATTAGGAGAATGATGTGATGGACAAGACCCAAACTACAAACGTAGCATATGATCGTGTTAGTTTATTGCTACTGTTTTCTGCATGTCAAGTATATGTTCCTATGACCATGAGATCATGTAACTCACGGACACCGGAGGAGTGCCTTGTGTGTATCAAACGTCGCAACATAACTGGGTGACTATAAAGTTTCTCTACAGGTATCTCCGAGGGTGTCTGTTGAGTTGGCATGGATCAAGACTAGGATTTGTTACTCCGTGTGACGGAGAGGTATCTTAGGGCCCACTCGGTAATACAACATCACAATAAGCCTTGCAAGCAATGTGACTAAATGTTAGTCACGGGATCTTGTATTACGGAACGAGTAAAGAGACTTGCCGGTAACGAGGTTGAACTAGGTATGGAGATACCGACGATCGAATCTTTGGCAAGTAACATACCGAAGAACAAAGGGAACATCATACGGGATTAACTGAGTCCTTGACATAGAGGTTCGACCAATGAAGATCTTCATAGAATATGCAGGAACCAATATGGGCATCCAGGTCCCGCTATTGGTTATTGACCGTAGAGGTGTCTCGGTCATGTCTACATAGTTCTCGAACCCGCAGGGTCTGCACACTTAAGGTTTGGTGACGTTTCGGTAGTATAGAGTTATGTATGGTGGTGACCGAAGGTTGTTCAAAGTCGCGGATGAGATCCCGGACGTCAAAGGAGCTCCGGAATGGTCCGGAGGTAAAGATTGATATATAGGAAGTCCCATTTTGGTCGCCGAAAAAGTTTCGGGCTAATCGGTAATGTACCGGGAATGCCGGTAGTGTACCGGGAGACCATCAGGAGGGGTATTTCGACCCAAGAGGCTACATTGGCTGTGGGAGAGTGAATACCAGCCCTTAGTGGTCTGGTGGAAGTCCCACACAAAGCCCATGCGGCTAGGGAAAGAAAGCCCAAAGAAAAAAGTGGAAAAAGGCAAAAATAGGATGAATCCTAGTCCTACTAGGATTGGAGGTGGACTCCACCTCTCCCACCTGGTTCGGCCAACTCCTTGGAGGCTTGGCCCTTGGGACAAGCCTCCTCCTCTCTTCCTCCTATATATACTGGTGGTTTTAGGGGTTTTGCACAGATTTTTAAGCACGTGCTACCCGTTCCTCCAGTGCATAGTTTCTCCTCTAGATCTGATTTCTGCAGTGCTTAGGCGAAGCCCTGCCGGAATAGCTCCACCACCATCGCCGGAGCACCGTCACGCTGCCGGAGAACTCTTCTTTCTCTCCTCTCCCTCTTGCTGTATCAAGACGACGAAGATCATCATCAAGCTGCACATGTGCTGAACGCGGAGGTGCCGTCCGTTCGGCGCTAGATCGGAAGGACCGTGATCAAGTTCGCGGGACGGATCATAATCAAGCTCGTGGCACGGATCGTGATTGGATCGCGGAACGGATCATGATTGGATCGCGGGACACTCGGCGATTCGGATCGCGAAGACGTTCAACTACACCAACCGTGTTTCTTAACGCTTCCTTCTTAGCGATCGACAAGGGTATGTAGATCCACTCTCCCTCTCGTAGATGCTCATCACCATGGATAGGTCTTGCATGAACGTAGGAAATTTTTTGTTTCCCATGCAACGTTCCCCAACAAAAGTCTCATCGTAGTCAACTCCTTGCACTTGCCAGAAACTTCTTTGCGACAAGTCGAGCTTTATAAATGGTGAAATTCACCATCAACGTCTGCCTTCATTTTAAAGATCCATTTGTACTCAACGACCTGCCGTCCAGTGAGCAAGTCCACCAAAGTCTATACTTGGTTTTCATACATGGATCCTTTCTCGGATTTCATGGCCTCTAACCATTTGTCGGATTCCGGGCCCATCATCGCTTCTCCATAGCTCGTAGGTTCATCGCTGTCCAACAACATGACCTCTAAGACAGGGTTGTCGTACCACTCAGGAGCAGTACACATCCTTGCCGACCTACGAGGTTCGATAGTAACTTGATCCGAAGCTTCATGATCATCATCATTAACTTCCTCTTCAACTAACGTAGGCTTCACAGAAACATCTACCTGCGTTGCGCTACTCTCTCGTTGAAACAAAGGTTCAATAACCTCATCAAGTTCTATCTTTCTCCCACTCAATTCTTTCGAGAGAAACTTTTTCTCAGGAAAGGACCCGTTTTAGCAACAAACACTTTGCCCTTGGATCTGAGATAGAAGGTATACCCAACTGTTCTTAGTGTATTCTATGAAGATACATTTGTCCGCTTTGGGTTCGAGCTCATTAGGTGAAAACCTTTTTCCACATAAGCGTCGCGGCCCCAAACAATAAGAAATGACAGCTTAGGTTTCTATCAAACCATAGTTCAGATGGTGTCATCTCAACGGATTTAGATGGTGCCCTATTTAAAGTAAATGTAGTTGTCTCTAACGCATAACCCCAAAACTATAGTAGCGAAATGATAAGAGACAGCATAGCATGCACCATATCCAATAGAGCACGACTATGACGTTTGGACACACCATCACACTATGGTGTTCCAGGTGGCGTGAGTTGTAAACAATTTTCACATTGTCTAAAGTTGTATGCCAAACTCGCAACTCAGATATTCATCACGACGATCATATCGTAGACATTTTTATCTTCTTGTCACGATGATCTTAAACTTCACTCTGAATTTTCTTGAACCTTTCAAATGATTCATACTTGTGTTTCATTAAGTAAATATACACTATATCTACTCAAATCATCAGTGAAGGTAAGAAAATAATGATATCCACCGCACTCTACAAGACTCATTGGATTGCATACATCAACATGTATCATTTCCAATAAATCACTTGCCCGCTCCATCCATCTAGAAAACGAGGTCCTTAGTCATCTTGCCCAAGAGGCATGGTTCGCATGTCTCAACTGATTCGAAATCGAGTGAGTCCAACGATCCATAAGCATGGAGTTTCTTCATGCACTTTATACCAATATGACATTTAGCGGCAGTGCCACAAGTATGTGGTACTATCATTATTAACTTTGTATCTTTTGGCATCAATGTTATGAACAAGTGCATTACTACAATCAAGATTCAACAAACCATTCTCATTGGGTGCATGACCATTGAAGGTATCATTCATGTAAACCGAATAACCATTATTCTCTAACTTAAATGAATAACCGTGTTGCAATAAACACGATCTAATCATGTTCATGCTCAACGCAAAACACCAAATAACATTTATTTAGGTTCGTCACTAATCCTGAAGGTAGAGAGAGTGTGCGATGTTGATCACATCAACCTTGGAAACATTTCCAACACACATCGTCACCTCACCCTTAGCTAGTTCTCCGTTTATTCCATAGCTTTTATTTTGAGTTACTAACATTTAGCAACCGAACTGGTATCCAATACACAGGTGCTACTAGGAGTACTCGCAAGGTACACATCATTAACACGTATATCAAATATACTTCTGTCGACGTTGCCAGCCTTCTTATCTACCAAGTATCTAGGGTTGTTCCGCTTCAGCGAACGCTCTCCTCATAATCGAAGCACTTAGTCTCGGGTTTGGGTTCAACTTTGGGTTGCTTCACTGGAGTAGCAACTGACTTGCTATCCATGAAGTTTCCCTCCTTGATATTGCCCTTCTCGAAACTAGTGGTTTGACTAACCATCAACACTTGACGCTCCTTCGTGATTTCTACCTTTGCGGTGTCAAACATCGCGAACAGCTCAGGGATCATTATTTCTATCCTTGGCATTTTATAGTTCATCACAAAGTTCTAGTAGCTTAGTGACAGTGACTTGGAGAACTATATCAATCACTATCTTATCTGGAAGATCAACTCCCACTCGATTCAAGCGATTGTAGCACCCAGACAATCTGAGCACATGCTCAATGATTGAGCTATTCTCTTTCATCTTGCAGGCAAAGAATCTTGTTGGAGATCTCATATCTCGCAACATGGGCACGAGCATGAGATCCTAATTTCAGCTCTTAGAACATCTCATATGTTCCGTGACGTTCAAAACGTTTCAGAGCCTCAATTCTAAGCCGTAATGCATGACGCACTAAACTATCAAGTAGTCATCAGAACGTGCCTGTCAGATGTTCACAACATCTACAGACGACGCAAGAGGGGTTGGCGCAACGAGCGGTGCATTAAGGACACAAGCCTTCTGTGCAGCAATGAGGACAATCCTCAGATCACGGACCGAGTCCGCAATATTGCTACCATCATCTTTCAACTCTATTTCTCTAGGAACATATAAAAATTCAAGGGAGCTACAGAGTGAGCAAGTAATCTACAACATAATTTGCAAAGACACAACTGACTATGTTCATGATAATGAGTTCAATTAATCATATTACTGAAGAACTCCCACTCAAATTGACATCCCTCCGGTCATTCGAGTGATACATGATCCAAATTCACCAACTCAAGTCCGATCATCACGTGAGTTGAGGTGGTTTCAATGATGAACATCATCATGTTGATCATATCTACTATATGACTCATGTTCGACCTTTTGGCCTCTTGTGTTCCGAGGCCATGTCTGTACATGCTAGGCTCGTCAAGTTTAACCCGAGTGTTCTGCATGTGCAACACTGGCTTGCACCCATTGTATGTGAACGTAGAGTCTATCACACCCGATCATCACGTGGTGTCTCGACACAACGAACTTTCACAACAGTGCACACTCGGGGAGAACACAATTCATCTTGAAATTTAAGTGAGGGATCACCTTATAATGCTACCGTCGTCCTAAGCAAAACAAGGTGCATAAAAAGATTAACATCACATGCAAATCATAAGTGACATGATATAGCCATGAACTTGTGTTTTTGATCTCCATCTTGAAAGCACCGGCATGATCTCCATCGTCACCGGCACGACACCATGATCTCCATCATCTTGATCTCCATCAATGTGTCACCATCGGGGTTGTCGCGCCCATCATGCTTGTACTACTATTGCTACCGTTTAGCGATAAAGTAAATCATTACATAGAGCTTTATGATTGACACGCAGGTCATACAATAATTAAAGACAACCCTATGGCTCCTGCCGGTTGCCGTATTCATTCATCGACATGCACGTCATGATATTATATACAACACATGATCATCTCATACATCACATATATCACATCATGTAATTGGTCATATCACATCACAACATACCCTGCAAAAACAAGTTAGACGTCCTCTAATTATTGTTGCATGTTTTACGTGGCTGCTACGGGTATCCAGCAAGAACAATTCTCACCTATGCATAAACCACAACGGTGATACATAAGTTGCTTTTCAACCTTCTCAAGAACCGCCTTTGTCGAATCCGATCCAACTAAAGTAGGAGAAACTGCCACCCGCCAGCCATCTTTTGGAACAACTTGCAGTTGAGGGAACCGGTCTCTCGTAAGCGTACGAGTAATGTTGGTCCGGGCCGCTTCATCCCACAATACCGGTGAACCAAAACACGACCAAGGGAGGAAGCAATCTAAGCATCAATGCCCACAAACTCTTTGTGTTCTACTCGAGATCTCATCTACACATAGATCTAGCTCATTATGCCACTGTTGGGGAACGTCGCATGGGAAACAAAAAATTTCCTACGCACATGCAAGACCTATCCATGGTGATGAGCATCTACGAGAAGCAGAGTGGATCTACATACCCTTGTAGATCGCTAAGTGGGAAGCGTAAAGAAACGTGGTTGGTGTAGTCGAACGTCTTCACGATCCAAATCGCCGAGGGTCCCGCGATCTCATCACGATCCTTCCCGTGATCCAATTGTTGGGGAACGTCGCATGGGAAACAAAAAATTTCCTACGCACACGCAAACCTATCCATGGTGATGAGCATCTACGAGAGGGAGAGTGGATCTACGTACCCTTGTAGATCGCTAAGCGGGAAGCGTTAAGAAACGCGGTTGGTGTAGTCGAACTTCTTCGCGATCCAAATCGCCGAGCGTCTCGCGATCCAATCACGAACCATCCCGCGAACACATCATGATCCATCCCGTGAACTCATCACGATCCGTCTCACGATCTTGATCACGATCTGTCCCGCAAACTCATCACGATCCGTTCCGTGAACACATCACGAACCGTCTCGCGATCTCGATCACGGTCCTTCCGATCTAGCGCCGAACGGACGGCACCTCCGCGTTCAGCACACGTGCAGCTTGATGACGATCTCCACCGTCTCGATCCAGCGAGAGGAGGTGGAGAGGAGAGAGAGTTCACCGGCAGCGTGATGGCGCTCCGGTGATGGTGGTGGAGCAATTCCGGCAGGGCTTCGCCTAAGTGCTGCAGAAAACCGATCTAGAGGAGAAACTATGCACCGGTGTAACGGGTAGCACGTGGCCGGAAATTCTGTCCAAAAACCACCCAATCCACTAGTATATATAGGAGGAGAGGAGAGGAGAGGCAGCCAAGGCCTTTGGGTCGGCCGAAATAGGAGGTGGGAAGCAATCCTACTTCACCTCCAATCCTAGTTGGAGTAGGATTGCCTCCTATTGGCTGATTTTCCACTTTTTGCTTTAGGACTTTCTCTCCTGCGCCATGGGACTTTGTGGCTGTTTTCCCAGCCCACTAAGGGCTGGTTATTATTCTCCCACATCCCATGGACCTATTGGGGTCGAAATACCCCTCCCGGAGGCCTCCCGGTACACTACCGGCACTCCCGGTACACTACCGGCACTCCCGGTACACTACCGATGAGCCCAAAACTTTTCCGGAAACCAAATTGGGACTTCCTATATATGAATCTTTACCTCCGGACCATTACGGAGCTCCTCGTGATGTCCGGGATCTCATCCGAGACTCCGAACAAACTTCGGTCACCACCATACATAACTCTACACTACCGAAACGTCACCGAACCTTAAGTGTGCAGACCATGCGGGTTCGAGAACTATGTAGACATGACCGAGACACCTCTATGGTCAATAACCAATGGAGGGACCTGGACGACATTGGTTCCTACATATTCTACGAAGATCTTTATCGGTCGAACCTCTATGTCAAGGATTCAGTTAATCCCGTATAACGTTCCCTTTGTTCTTCGGTATGTTACTTGCCCGAGATTCGATCGTCGGTATCTCCATACCTAGTTCAACCTCGTTACTGGCAAGTCTCTTTACTCGTTCCGTAATACAAGATCCCATGACTAACACTTAGCCACATTTCTTGCAAGGCTTGTTGTGATGTTGTATTACCGAGTGGGCCCTGAGATACCTCTCCGTCACACGGAGTAACAAATCCCAGTCTCGATCCATGCCAACTCAACAGGCACCATCGGAGATACCTGTAGAGCACCTTTATAGTCACCCAGTTACGTTGCGACGTTTGATACACACAAGGCACTCCTCTGATATCCGTGAGTTGCATGATCTCATGGTCATAGGAACATATACTTGACATGCAGAAAACAGTAGCAATAAACTGACACGATCATATGCTATGTTTGTAGTTTGGGTCTTGTCCATCACATCATTCTCCTAATGATGTGATCCCGTTATCAAATGACATCTCATGTCCATGACTAGAAAACCTTAACCATCCTTTGATCAACGAGCTAGTCCATTAGAGGCATACTAGGGACATGGTTTTGTCTATGTATCCACACATGCATTTAAGTTTCCGATCAATACAATTATAGCATGGATAATAAACGATTATCATGAACAAGGAAATATGATAATAACTAATTTATTATTGCCTCTAGGGCATATTTCCAACACCAATCACGATCCATTCCGCGAACTCATCATGATCCTTCCCGCGATCTCATCACGATCCGTCTCGCGATCTTGATCACGGTCCTTCCGATCTAGCGCCGAACGGACGGCACCTCTGCGTTCAGCACACGTACAGCTCGATGACGATCTCCGCCTTCTTCATCCAGCAAGAGGAAGCAGAGAGGTAGAAGAGTTCTCTAGCAGCGCGACGGTGTTGCGGCGACGGTGGTGGAGCTATTTCGGTAGGGCTTTACCTAAGCACTGCAGAAAACCGATCTAGAGGAGAAACTATGCACTAGAGGAGAGGGTAGCACGTGGCTGAAAATCAAGTGCAAAAACCCTAAAACCTCTAGTATATATAAGAGGAAAAGAGGAGGAGGCTTGGCCCAAGGGCCAAGCCATCTAGGCTTCGGCCCAACCAAGAGGAGAGGAGGCTTCCTCCTCCAATCCTAGTAGGACTAGGACTCCTCCTTATTTTGGCCTTTTGGCCTTTTTCCACCTTTTTCTCTTTGGTCTTTTCTTCCCAGCCGCATGGGCCTTGTATGGGACTTCCACCAGCCCACTAAGGGCTGGTATTCACTCTCCCACAGCCCATGTTGCCTCTTGGGTCGAAATACCCCTCCCGATGGTCTCCGGGTACACTATCGGCACTCCCGGTACACTACCGATGAGCCCGAAACTTTTCCGGCGACCAAAATAGGACTTCCTATATATCAATCTTTACCTTGGACCATTACGAAGCTCCTCGTGACGTCCGAGATCTCATCCAGGACTCTGAACAACCTTCGGTCACCACCATGCATAAATCTATACTACCCAAACATCACCAAACCTTAAGTGTGCAGACCCTGCGGGTTCAAAAACTATGTAGACATGACCGAGACACCTCTACGGTCAATAACCAATAGCGGGACCTGGATGCCCATATTGGTTCCTACATATTCTATGAATATGTTTATCGGTCGAACCTCTATGACAAGGATTCAGTTAATCCCGTATGATGTTCCCTTTGTTCTTTGGTATGTTACTTGCCCGAGATTCGATCGTCGGTATCTGCATACCTAGTTAAACCTCATTACTGGCAAGTCTCTTTACTCGTTCCGTAATACAAGATCCCAAGACTAACACTTAGTCACATTGCTTACAAGGCTTATTGTGATGTTGTATTACCGAGTGGGCCCTGAGATACCTCTCCGTCACACGGAGTAACAAATCTCAGTCTTGATCCATGCCAACCCAACAGACACCCTTGGAGATACCTGTAGAGCACCTTTATAGCCATCCAGTTACGTTGCGACGTTTGATACACACAAGGCACTCTTCCGGCGTCCGTGAGTTGCATGATCTCATGGTCATAGGAACATATACTTGACATGCAGAAAACAGTAACAATAAACTGACACAATCATATGCTACGTTTGTAGTTTTTGTCTTGTCCATCACAGCATTCTCCTAATGATGTGATCCCGTTATCAAATGACATCTCATGTCCATGGCTAGGAAATCTTAACCATCTTTGATCAACGAGCTAGTCTATTAGAGGTTTACTAGGGAGATGGTTTTGTCTATGTATCCACACATGCATCTAAGTCTCCGATCAATACAATTATAGCATGAATAATAAACGATTATCATGAATAAGGAAATATGATAATAACTAATTTATTATTGCCTCTAGGGCATATTTCCAACACTCCTCCCGTGAGTTTTCAATGTTAGCTAGCGCCCTCTCTCACATGGACACATCTTCCTGGGTTTTTTCCTGGCCCACCATGATTGTTTCAATCTTCTGTTTTTTTAATTTTATGTATTGCCATGTGGAAAGCTATGTGGCGGGCTTTGAAGAGCTATGGCTCATACATATTTACATAATTTTCTAAACCACAATGTTGGTTTTACAATTTCCTTATTACCGGCTTTTATTTGTATCTTTGCTACTATTTTTTAACATGGTACAACACAAATGCTCATATATATACACATACACTCACTCTATGAAAACACGCACACATAACCTACATTTATGAAAATCTTTGAGATACAGAGCCAACACAATATCTTGAGGTTGGTGAAATCATCACAAGCATCTTCATAGTCGACAAAAATGTTTTCATCCACCAAACAAATATTGCCAGAGAGCCTAAAATAAATCCACAAAAATGTGAGCACAAACGCCAACGTAGATGCTCACATTGGTTTTTCATTTTGTTCATTACTGGTTTTTCCTTTGGTGTTTGCTACCATTTTAGACGGTACAATGTAGATACTCACATATATGCACATACAGTCATTCTCAAGAACACATGTATGCATATCGTGTAGTTACGAGAACCTTCAAGATAAATTTGTATGTGTATTTGCTACTATTTTTTAAGACAATGCAACACATATACTCATATATACATACGTATACTCATTCTATAAACACATGCATATGTACCCTATACTTATGAGAACCTTGAGATACAGAGTAAACACAACATCTTGAGATTGACGAAATCATCATGAACATCTTTGTAGTCGACGAAACGTATCCTTCCGATGAACAAATATTGCCGTAGAGCCTGAAATAAATCCATCAAAATGTGAGCACCAATGTCAACATTGATGCTCATATTGGTTTTTCATTTTGTTTGTTACAGGGGTTTTCCTTTCGTATTTGCTATCTTTTCACACAGTACAACGTAAATGCTCACATATACACACATATACACAACCCTAAAACCCCATGTACACACATCCTGTAATTACGAGCCTTCGAGATACTAAGTCGATAGAACGTCTTGAGATCGACGAAGCCACCGCAGACGTCTTCGTAGTGGATGGGAACATTTCTTCCCATTAATGTGGCTAAGGAGGGCCTCCTCCCGTGAGTTTTCAATGTTAGCTAGCGCACTCTCTCACATGGACACATCTTTCTGGGTTTTTTATTGGCCCACCACGATTGGGTTTTTTATTGGCCCACCACGATTGTTTTCAATCTTCTGTTTTTTTAATTTTATGTACTGCCATGTGGAAAGCTATGTGACGGGCTTTGAGAGCTATGGCTCATACATATTACATAATTTTCTAAACGACAATGTTGGTTTTACAATTTCCTTATTACTTGCTTTTATTTGTATCTTTGCTACTATTATTTAACATAGTAAAACACAAATGCTCATATATACACACATACACTCACTCTATGAAAGCACGCACACGTAACCTATATTTATGAGAATCTTTGAGATACAGAGCCAACACAATATTTTGAGGTTGGTGAAATCATCACAAGCATCTTTATAGTCGACAAAAATGTCTTCTTCCACTAAACGAATATTGCCAGAGAGCCTAAAATAAATCCACAAAAATGTGAGCACAAACGCCAACGTAGATGCTCACATTGGTTTTTCATTTTGTTCATTAATGGTTTTTCCTTTCATGTTTGCTACCTTTTTAGACGGTACAACGTAGATACTCACGTATATGCGCATACACTCATTCTCAAGAACACATGTATTCATATCGTGTAGTTACGAGAACCTTCAAGATAAATTTGTATGTGCATTTGCTACTATTTTTATGACAATACAACACATATACTCATATATACAGACCTATACTCACTCTATGAACGCATGCATTTATACCCTATACTTATGAGAACCACGCATGCATTTATACCCTATACTTATGAGAACCTTGAGATACAGAATAAACACAACATCTTGAGATTGATGAAATCATCATGAACGTCTTTGTAGTCGACGGAAACGAATCCTTCCACTGAACAAATATTGCTGCAGAGCCTAAAATAAATCCATGAAAATGTGAGCACCAATGCCAACATTGATGCTCATATTGATTTTTCATTTTGTTTGTTACTGGGGCTTTCCTTTCGTATTTGCTATCTTTTCACACAGTACAACGTAGATGCTCACATATACACACATACACACACCCCTAAAACCCCATGTACACACATCCTGTAATTACGAGCCTTCGAGATACTAAGTCGATAGAACATCTTAAGATTGACGAAGCCACCGCAGACGCCTTCATAGTGGATGGGAACATCTCCTCCCATTAAAGTGGCTAAGGAGGGCCTCCTCCCGTGAGTTTTCAATGTTAGCTAGCGCTCTCTCTCACGTGGACACATCTTCCTGGGTTTTTTCCTGGCCCACCACGATTGTTTTTAATCTTCTATTTTTTTAATTTTATGTACTGCCATGTGAAACGCTATGTGGCGGGCTTTGAAGAGGTATGGCTCATACATATTTATATAATTTTCTAAACGAGAATGTTGGTTTTACAATTTCCTTATTACCGGCTTTTATTTGTATATTTGCTACTAATTTTTAACATGGTACAACACTCATATATACACACATACACTCATTCTATGAAAGCACGCACACATAACCTACATTTATGAGAATCTTTAAGATACAGAGCCAACACAATATCTTGAGGTTCGTGAAATCATCACAAGCATCTTCATAGTGGACAAAAATGTTTTCATCCACTAAACAAATATTGCGAGAGAGCCTAAAATAAATCCACAAAAATGTGGGCACAAACGCCAACGTAGATGCTCACATTGGTTTTTCATTTTGTTCATTGCTGGTTTTTCCTTTCGTGTTTGCTACCTTTTTAGACGGTACAACGTAGATACTCACATATATACACATACACTCATTCTCAAGAACACATGTATGCATATCGTGTAGTTATGAGAACCTTCAAGACAAATTTGTATGTGTATTTGCTACTATTTTCAAGACAATACAACACATATAGTCATATATACATACGTATACTCACTCTATAAACACATGCATATATACCCTATACTTATGAGAACCTTGAGATACAGAGCAAACACAACATCTTGAGATTGACGAAATCATCATGAACGTCTTTGTAGTGGATGGAAACGTATCCTTCTGCTGAACAAATATTGCCGAAAAGCCTGAAATAAATCCATCAAAATGTAAGCACCAATGTCAACATTGATGCTCATATTGGTTTTTCATTTTGTTCGTTACTGGAGTTTTCCTTTCGTATTTGCTATCTTTTCACACAGTACAATGTAGATGCTCACATATACACACATACACATATCCCTAAAACCCCATGTACACACATCCTGTAATTACGAGCCTTCGAGATACTAAGTCGATAGAATATCTTGAGATTGATGAAGCCACCGCAGACGCCTTCGTAGTGGATGGGTACATTTCCTCCCATTAAAGTGGCTAAGGAGGGCCTCCTCCCGTGAGTTTTCAATGTTAGCTAGTGTCCTCTCTCACGTGGACACATCTTCCTGGGTTTTTTCCTGGCCCACCATGATTGTTTTCAATCTTTTGTTTTTTTAATTTTATGTATTGCCATGTGGAAAGCTATGTGGCGGGCTTTGAAGAGCTATGGCTCATACATATTTGCATAATTTTCTAAACGACAATGTTGGTTTTACAATTTCCTTATTACCGGCTTTTATTTGTACCTTTGCTACTATTTTTTAACATAGTAAAACACAAATGCTCATATATACACACATACACTCACTCTATGAAAGCACGCACACATAACCTACATTTATGAGAATCTTTGAGATACAGAGCCAACACAATATCTTGAGGTTCGTGAAATCGTCACAAGCATCTTCATAGTCGACAAAAATGTCTTCTTACACTAAACGAATATTGCTAGAGAGTCTAAAATAAATCCATAAAAATGTGAGCACAAACACCAACATAGATGCTCACATTGGTTTTTCATTTTGTTCATTACTGGTTTTTCCTTTCGTGATTGCTACCTTTTTAGACGGTACAACGTAGATACTCACGTATATGCACATACACTCATTCTCAAGAACACATGTATGCATATTAGGTAGTTACGAGAACCTTCAAGATACTAGCCCAATACAACATCTTGAGATTGGCGAAGCCATCGCAAACGCTAGCTACCAAGTTAGCGTTGATGCCATGCATTTAAAGTACTTTGGCATGAGTGCATTCCTAGCTAACATGTGCTGGGGTTTTTTTTGGCTACTACCAGATTTTCCTTTTGTCTCTACTACTGTTTTCAACATGGTACAACACAAATGCTTACATACACTCATCTCTATGGACGCTTGCACGCACACCCCTACCCCTATAACGCTATTCGGAAAGCCTGAAATAAATGCAAAAAATGTGAGCACCAGTGCCAAGACAATGTGAGCACAAACGCCAACGTAGATGCTCACATTGGTTTTTCATTATATTCATTACTGGTTTTCCTTTCGTGTTTGCTACCTTTTCGCACAATACAACGTAGATATTCGCATATATGCACATACACTCATCCCTAAGAACACATGTACGCACGTCGTGTAGTTACAAGAACCTTTGAAATACTAGCCCGATACAACATCTTGAGATTGACGAAGCCACCGCAGACGCTTTCGTAGTGACGGGAACGTCTTCTACCAGTGAACTAATACTGCTAGCTACTAAGTTAGCATTGATGGCATGCGTTTGAAGTAATTTGGCGTGAGTGCATTCCTAGCTAACACATGATGGGTTTTTTGTTTGGTTACTACCAGGGTTTTTGTGTGTGTCTGCTGCTGTTTTCAACATGGTACAATGCAGATGTTTACATACACTCAACTTTATGGACGCATGCACGCATATCCTACCCCTATAACGCTATTCAGAGAGCCCGAAATAAATTTGAAAAATGCGAGTACCAGTGCCAAGACAATACAACACACATGTTGATATACACACATTCCTATGAACGTACACACGTATACCCTACCCATATAACATTGTGAGTAGTACAACATATAGCATTCTTTGCACATTCTACCTTCTATATAAAGTTAGGTTAGTTACGATACGATACATATCAACTTTTCCTGCATGACAACATAGAATAAGCAAATCAAAGAAAATTATGATCCTTAGAGTATCCATTTAGACTCTTAGAATTATGCTTGATTTTGATTGATAATGCATCTCTAATTTTGTTTCTTTTGCATGGTATTTATCACGAAAGGGATATGGTATGCACCAAATCTTACTCAAAATATTCTGTATAAAAAAATGCAAATGCACTGTAATACCATAGGTTCTATATTTTTACTAGAGTATTTTCATTCATCTTTTACTGTTTTGTGAACTAAAATTTATATGCATTACATGAAAGAATGACATCTTGCTTCTTCATTCATCTTTTACTATTTTAATTCACTTTTCTGGTGTTCTTACTTCTTATGTATCTTGCTTCGTTCAATAATATGAATTTCCATCTGTTGTAGGATGAGGTATTATCTGTAAAACGAAATCTTTAAAAGGTATACTAGAACAATTTTCCTTCGGTTCGAAGGAAGCTTTATTTTGTACAACTTTTGGTTGAACCGGAAGAGTTTCAAACTATGACTATCATAGTAGGAACAACGTTGGCTGAAACATTTAAGATATATAAGTAAGTTATTGTAACCATGAGTGAACTGTTTTTTGATACCTTTTGCTATCTATCTAAGTTAAATTAACTTTCACATTACCAACTGTCGTCTCGCTTATCCGCTGTTTTATTTTCTTCTATAAGAAAAACAACACGGCCACACACATGCTTCAGACGGGCATGGCGTGCCGCCATGCCTCCGCCTGCTAGTAAGTTTTATTGTCGCTAGCGTTTTGTCGATACATTTTTTTTGGTTGAAACCTTTGAAACTTTGTATCATTGCGATGCATAGAGATATTTTTGTTAATTACTCCCGTTCGGAATTATTTGTTATAGGGATGAATGTATCTAAATGTATTTTACTTCTAGACTAGATACATCTATTTCTATCCATTTATGCGACAAGTAATTTCGAACGGAGGGAGTGTTTATTAAACAGGGTACATAAACATTCATAGCTCCATGATTACTGAACTGATTTTTCACGTTGTCTGGAATATCACGTAGGAAAGCAAATTTTAGAGTCCATAAGAAATTTTGAGAATTGCACACAGATTTCGGTTAATAACATGATTACTATAAGGCGTAGTGGCGTCATGTAATCCTTTTACCTTTGGGTTGTGCTAGCCCTTTGTACTATTTACTTGCTATACTTGGATGATATAACTTTTGCAATAATAGATTCTTCTTGAACCGAGATAACCCCTTTCCATTACTTAGCATAACAAAAGTACAACATCAGTTCAAGAAACAAGCGAGAGTGAGTTCAACGCATTGCCATCATATGCGCTCGCAATTGGAACACATAATATGGGGCAAAACCTGACGGTACCCTCGGGAGAAAATCCGGTGTAACATAGTAATAGTTTCAAACTTGGGATATTCCCCATAATAGAACAAAATACAACTTGAGTTCAGCACACACCGAAGATGTGCAGCAGCACGAGGCAGGCGAAAGAAGCAATCAAGTGGAAGCACACGACATCACAACTCCTGCTCAACATCAGGCTTCAACACATCCTTGTCCCCTCCTTTTGGATACATGCCCACGACATCAACAACATACATGCACAGAAAACAAACTCGAAATGTTTTTTTTTCTTAGTAAGTCTTTTTTCACAAAAGTTGTTCTTTCTAGTATTCCAACTAACCCACGCGATAACAGCAAGGCCTGCAGTAAATAGCCCTTGGACATTAGGCAAAAAAGCATAACAACTTGAAAAGAATTGCCAGCAATTGTCACGACAAATTAGCACCGGTCTGGTGCGCACTCGTTATGGCATATGTCTCGGCATTCCATCGTACGCCGTTCCTTAGAAGGTTCAATCGATGGCGCTTTACACGACCTAGGAGTCAAAGGATTACACGACATGCTAACACAACCTAAAGGGTAAAAGGATTACACAAATCTAGCAAGTAAAGAGTACAAAGCGCTAATACGACCTAAGGGTAAAAGGATTACACGACACCATCGATGACGCTTTGTACTCTTAGCAAGTAATAAAGAGTAAAAAGCGCTAACACGACCTAAGGGTAAAAGGATTCCATAACGCCATCCATGGCACGTTGTACTCTTTACCAAGTGTAGCAAATAAAGAGTACAAAGCACTAACACATTCTAAGGGTAAAAGGTTTACAAAACGCCATCGATGGCGTTGAAAAAAAATCTGTTTACTTGCCGTTTTAAAACAAATCTGTTATTGCAAAGCGTCATTAATCCTTTTACTTGTTGTTTTCTAAACAAAAAAAATATTTCAAAAAGAATATCATTCAAGTGTAGCAAGTAAAAAGTACAAAGCACCATCTATGGCGTCGTGTAATCCTTTTACCATCAGTGGCGGAGCCAGGAAAATAACATCAGGAGGGCCGAGTGCTGTGAAAATTAGTTTGGGAGGGCCATCCAAAGAGAAAAAGGCTTTTAACAGCAAATTATCGCTAATTTTTGCACTGTTCATCAACAAATTACCACTAAATCCATGGTGTTGGGGAAGGGGGGCAGGGCCCCTGCTGGTCCCCCCTGTCTCCGCCACTGTTTACCATCGATGGCGTTGTGTAATCCTTTGACCATTAGGTTGTGTTAGCGCTTTGTACTCTTTACTTGCTACACTTGGATGATTTTTAATTTTTTTTCAATAGCAGATAGTATATTTTAATTCAACTGACCGAGACTAGCAAATTTGGATTTGATTGTCAATCGGTCATGTCGAAAGCAAGTGAATAACTCTCCAAGAATTTCAGTTACACTTATATCCATTACTGTAGGACTTGGCTTCCCAACCCATTTTCATCAATGGACTCCTCACGTCTACCCAAGCTCTCTTTCAAACAGTAGAGTTTTCAACCATTTTTGCTTGTGCTAGTGCTCCCAGAAATGAATGAAATATTTTGCAATGTGAGATTGAAACGAAAGAAGACTTCCATATATAATTTCAGCTCAGATTGCTAAACTATGACCGGCCATCATATTAGCAAATAAACGTGTTTCGTTGCATCACCTGCTGCTCTAGCTAATTGCCCGCCCCTCTTCAAATAAATCGTATATTAATTCTTTCTCTTTATCCGAGCTAACCCTGTTTCCTTTACGGAGCATGACAAAATTCCAACGCCAGAGTTCGGGAAACAGGAAGTGAAAAAGGAAACCCAACAATCCAAACAGAGCCTGGCAGTGACTGATCAACTACATGAGCATAACCACATGCAGTCAGGACAAACAAAAAATAGGGGCGTTGCGAGAATCGAACTCGCGACCTCTCGCACCCAAAGCGAGAATCATACCACTAGACCAAACGCCCTTGCTATTAGTTTGGCAATTAGTTTTTTATATAAACAAAAACGCGCCACTAATTTCGCTACCGACCATGGGTTGCCTATAGCTGCTTGGGACGACTTTTTATTTCTCAAGCGAAGCACGTGAGGTAGATCTAGTCGACAAGTCTTCCCCAACCCTCTTCCCATCCATTTTGTACGTTCCATGGCAGCAGCGGCAATTGCAATATCACCCTCTTTTCTTATACGAGATCACCGAGCATGTGCGGAAACGTATCTTCCCAATGCTTGTGTTTGAGTTGAGTTCAACTCTTAACATTTTATAAATAAAAAATAGAAGAATAGCAACATTATTTCAGTTGGCAAAATTAACAGGGATACGAAGGGTTCTTCGATCACAGATGGCGCCCCACGAAAAGTTTGCAGCCATTCTAGCCAATCTATGAGCATCAAAGTTACTACGCCTTTCGCCAAAAAAAAAAGGTTATGTTCACGCAGTTCATGGCATAATTCACATGCGAGAAAATTATTTCTACGGGGCTGTTTTTTAACATTCATCGATCGGCAAGTATTCTATTTCTTTGCTGCAATCTGGAGTTCTGCTCGCAAAGGGTGCTAGTTCCCAAATTGTGACCATTCCACGTGTTCCACATGGTATAGCTGCCCCAGTTTTAACCAGTTTTTTGATTTCTTCAAAGTAAATTACTCGGTATAATCAGCGCCTCTCCTGGTGAAGTAAAACACCGAAACCCAGGCAGGTGTCTGCTCCAGACAATTTGGAACAAGAGGTAAACACGGCATAGATCATCGTGAAGCCAAAGTTGAGGCTGCAAACCGGGGCCTTTGCCTCTCCTTTTTGGTATGCAACACAAACGGGACGTTGTACGAATTTCACCTCAGTTTCAGAATTTTAAACCACAAAAAAAAACTGTAGAGGAATAAATGACTGGTATAAATCAAAGAAAGGTGGTTCGGAAAATTCAAATCCTCAAAGACCGCAACAGAACTTGCTACGCAAAACTGTTGTAATGCCACTGAGCATTTCAGAAAATGTTGTTACATCACTACATCAGGAGGCAAGCACAGCTCCTCAGGATTGTTGCTCCAACAGACTACAGAATGTACACAGGGAAAACCAGTAAAATCTCTTATTCCTGCTAGAGTTAAAAATTGTCGCTGTTCTCAACAAATGCCAACAAATGCCTAACAACTAACCGTCTATGATCCTTGTTGGTTTCCAACTGTATCGCGCCTTTCATTATCCGTGAGTAGAGCCTCTCGAGCTGCGGCACCCCGTAGCCCATGGTGAGCTCCATGAAGCGTTGTTTCACGCCTTCCAGCTGTTCAAATGTGTCATCGCTGGTAGGCATGGCAGAATCTCCGACATTGTCAGTCTCCATTGGGTCGGGAGGAGAACCAGGTAGTATTGGGGGTGATTCAGCTGGTGCTTTGTCAGCTTCTTTCGAAGGGCCATTTGAATGTGATCCTTTTAGAGCTTCCTCTGGGGAACTTGGCTTTGACAGATCTACGTCACCAGGAGACCTTTCATCTCTTGCTGTCGATTCTTTGGCAGCGGTGCCTGAAACAAAGGTCAGTTCAATATATTTATTTTGTACCACACTTGATATGCAAGATTGCAAACCCAACAGTCGGTCAAGAATAGAAGATTACCATGATCGCTTTCGGTGCTTTTCTTGTGCCGCTTTAGCACCTCATAACTTCGTGACAGATCAACTTCTGGCTGTACATTACGAAGCCTCGCACTTGTTCTAGTAACAGAAACTAACTGAACAACAGGTGGCGCTTGGAGAATGGAGTTATCCTCATCATCCATAGCCTGCAGTGGTCCCCCTTGGGCAGCAATTTTATCACAAAAGGATACCAATGATGGGTCCATCTGTGACAACATACCTTGCACCTGACCAAAGATAAGCATTAGTCACACAAACAAACACAGAGGTCTAATGAACAATCTACAATAACAAGTATAGAACAAACAATATACCACATCTCGAAGTTCACATGCTCTACTCACGATCCTAGATCCATTATAATCATCGCCATTATAAGTCTGCAAAATTAGTAAAATAGTTAGCACCAAACTTGCAGATACAATGGTCTCAAAACTTCAGCCATTGTTTTAGTTGCCATCTTCAGAAAGATCACAACAAACTATTGCTACAGTTGTTACACAGGTTAGGTCATTTTTTCAGTTACCATAATCAGAAAGATCAGTATTGAATTGTAACGTACTACCTCTGTAAACTAATATAAGACGTTTTAGATCACGTCTTATATTAGTTTACAGAGGGAGTACTTGTGGAAGGATGACCAAAACATATGTAACATGGGTAGGAAAAAATCAGTTGCCATCGTCATAAAGATTATTATTAAATTCCAAGGTACTTGCTATGGAAGTATGATCAGAACATTTGTAACCTGAGTGGAAAACTAAATGCCCCAAAAGAAAAACTCAAACCTTTGCATTAGTGACTATAAGATTAATATCCTTCAAAAATGCTGCCTGAGAGAAGTACTGTCCAGAGTCCACCCGCTGCAAGACAGCAGCCATATCCATGGGGTTGTGAACTATTGTTCGATAGTCAGGTACTTCCTCTTCTGATACAGGGAAGTGAAATGCACTGAACCTTTTGTTGTATAGAATGCTGAAAAGATGAAGTGGCACCTTGATTATTTCCTTCTGGTTTGAATATCAAGTAAACAAATCCTGTCTAAGATACTAGAGACTTTTTGCATATGCAACAGAAGATAAAGTCATAAAATTTATATATTGAAAAAATTCAAGCTTGAGAAATTGCCTCAAAAGGGCGTGTTTTCAGCTGTCTAAAGTTCAAATGCACTTTAAAGGCACATCTTACTACAGCATCCTACTACAGCATCCTACTAAAGTTCAAATGCACATCTTACTACAGCATCCTACTTAAGTTTAATATTTAAAATAACAGCTGACAGCCTAACACTAACTTAGCTCACTCTGCAGTTACGTTCCAAATGTAACACAATGTTCAGCTCATTGGCAGCATAGAAGGGAGATTATATATATCATATATTAGCTTTTTTTTTTAGTTTTTGCCACCAGTTACGATCAACCAGTCATTTTTTACAGGAGATAATGTTAGAACCAGGAGAGTACTGAACAACACAAACTTTTTATTTTGAAATTTCATGTGTCACCACATGACCTGAACTGATTATTCATCTTGAACAGAACTGCTAAGCAAAGGTCATACTAGCTAACACTCTTTGAATCAACTCAATATGGACCCAAGATTCAGAATAAGCATGAAATGGGGATTGGCTAAAGAATGGTCAGGCCATTTTTCAATGTTGTCTAAGAGAAGTGTTAGACGTATTAAAGTATTAATATTGCCTACAAAATTTAATTGCTGAGAACTGAGAACAAACAAACGAAACCGAGAAATATATGCAACAATGTAAAGGAGTAAATTGCAGACCGGTTACAAATATCTCGCAGACACATTCTCATCCGACGAACAGCATGTTGCTCAGCTTCTGCCTTAGCTTTCAGCTCAGAAACCTTAGGTCCATCTACTTTCTTTGGTGCTTTTGGAAGATTGATAGACTTTTGCTCTTTCGACTTACTTCTTGAATCTTCCATTTGAAGTGACAGCAGTGACTCAAACAGTATACTGAAGTATCTTAATCTATCATCATCACTCGGTCGATCCACTTGATATCTATCAAACAGAAGATTTTGTTGGTGAAAAATAAGACAAGTAGGAGAAAATGCACTGAACCTGATGTCAAGCATGCAACAATGATCCGACAATAAAGTGATATGCAGTGAACTGAACTTAGCAAGCATGTCAACAAATGAACAAATCTTGTTCCCTTCAATGGGCCTATTAGTGAACACACCCCTTGCCCATGCGAAGAGTACATGAAGCAGCCAACACTTGATCGGGCAATAAAGTGCTATACAGTAACCTAACTTAGCAAGCATGCCAACAAAAAAGGAAAAGAACTTGTTCCAGTCAATGACCTATTAGTAAACATACCCCCTTGCCCATGCAAAGAATACCGTTCCATGCTTTTTGGTGAATGGATAACGATGTGATACTCAGAACATCATTCAAGCATTTACAGAGCTCGAAAGAGTTAAAAAAACTGAACAATCAACCAATGAAAACAGAAGTTCAACATGGTGTGTATCTAAGACAGGAACTAAATCAAAACAACCAGGCAAAACAGAATTAACATTCCTCCAGGAACATACACATTACGAGAAGAAAATATAGAAGCACACTCTTCTTCGAGGTCATCAAAGGCCACTGATGATGTTCCTAGCAACAATACTGGCAGGTTGGATGCCAACTCATTCAAAAGAGTTAATAACACTGCCCTAAGCTGTTCATGTGCCTGTCACGTTAAAAATCAAGTAATTAGCTACATAACTGAGCCAGAATTTACTCAAGTATCATTTCATAGTACCAATGGTTATGGCTTGGGCTTCATGTACTAACCGTATCCCACCAAAGATGGAACTGTGGCAAGTAGAGTATGGATGGTGTTGTTCTCCTTGCTTCCCCAAAAATATGCACGAGAGCTTCTTCAGGTGTCTTTGCACTTGGATCAGAGAGAAGAGATGGCAGCCCCAAGGAATGCACAGGAAATTTCTCAAGCTCATGCAAAACAGCTGGCCCAACATGATCCTGCTAAGCTAAACCACATTAGTAAGAAAAAAGGCACAACATACTCACAATATATCCATATAAAAGAGAAACCCTACCAGTCCAACACCCTCAACGCCACACATCAAAAGGCGAGGCCTATAAACAAGAGGGATGGAAGATCCATATGAAAGGGTAGAGTATTTGCTAAGATCCAATGCTGAAAGGTAAGGAAAAATATCAGAAATCCTTTCCATTATCTTCTCAAGATGTCTCTTCAAACATGGAGCAATAACCGGTGACAGAGGCCTCGAATGCACAATTGATCCCCTATGTGCAGCTGGAGTTATTGTAGACATAGCTTCCAAGAAGTGATTCCTCTCAACCCTGACCGAGTCTACATCAATGACAAACTTGTCATCACTTGTGTAAACCTGAGGATATTTCTCCCTAAATGCTCGAATAGCAGCTTCAGTACACAATGCTTTCAAATCAGCACCACAATACCCAACACAGCTCACAGCAAGCTCCATCTTTAGCTCCTTTGGCGGAGGTTCCTTCCATTTCCGTGTATGAATATCCAGTATTTCAGCTCGTGCCTCATAGCCAGGTAAAGGAAAATAGAACTCGCGATCAAAACGACCAGGTCTACGCAATGCCCCATCAATGGCATCAATCCGATTGGTTGCTCCAATCAAAACAACTTGTCCACGTGAATCAAGACCGTCCATCAAAGCAAGCAATGTTGAGACTATTGAATTGTGAATCTGCTCTTGCTTGCTAGATCTCACAGGGGCAAGGCCATCTATTTCATCAAAAAATATGATTGCCGGCTGATTCTTTTGAGCTTCCTCAAAAAGCAACTTGAGCTGCCTTTCAGCCTCTCCAACCCATTTACTAAGAACATCAGCTCCTTTCCGCATATAAAAGCTGACCTTCTGGCCAGCTTTAGAAGCAGCACAAGCTAATGCACGAGCAATCAATGTCTTCCCTGTACCAGGAGGTCCACAGAGAAGAACTCCCCTAGGAGGAGTTATGTGATAGTTTGCAAAAAAATCTGGATACAGCAAAGGGAAGAACACCATTTCCTTTAAAGCATCAATGTACTCAGACAAACCTCCAATATCATTAAAACTTACACTCTCATCAATCTGCAGAGGCTGAATATCAGCTCCTCCCTTGGAACTTGGGCCAGCAGTTTGTGCCCCTGGCATAAGTGATGAAGTACTGACTCCAGTATCACCCTGATGACCCCATCCAGATGCTCCAGCATTGAGACCCCATGCTGTTGAATTGTGCATGTCCAATCCACCCATAAGCCATGGTGGCATACCACCTCTCCCACTACGCATCCATGGCATCGATGGGCCTTCATCCGGCTCATCCACGAGGAGAGAATCATCTGAATCATCTGGCATTGAAAAACGAGGGCGCTTATGCATGCGTGACCCACCTTTTTTTAAATACTTGCCGTTCTTTGGACCAATTCCTTGTACAAGTACTCTGCGAGGAGATTGTGGTCTGTGCTTCCCTTCCTTCTGTGGGGAGGGTCTACGAACTTCTGCACGATCCCTTAGATCATATCTCCTCCTAACTTCTTGCTCTTCCTCGCCGTCTTCATCATCTCCATCTTCTTCAGCTTCATCACCGCCATCAATCTCCTCTTCATTGGCACCATCCTCTTCGACTTGGTTGCCATTTTCTCTCTGATCTTGTTCGTGTTCTTCTTCAGAACTTTCCTGATCATCATCAGAAACTTGGTATGGAAGATGCCTTTGTCCCCGCAGAGATCTTCTAGGCCTTAAACCTTCACGACGGGGAATGGAGTTAGAGTTAGACATTTTCTTGCATTTCGGCTGTGCCGACACTTCATCATCCCCTTTACTCTTTGATGAAGACCGATATCTGGGTCTCTGAAAACATAAAAGGGGAAATGTGAGCTGGTTCAAACAATAATAAGCAAATTGAGATGCCAATTGAGTAATAGTGAGGCTTCCAAAATTACAGTCATTAGTGGGACTCTAGAAACTCACCATAAGGTCATCATCTTCCATACTGGAACTATCTGTGCCGTAGTCCTCCAGAGTTACAGACATTCTTCGCTTCCGCGTTGAACGGCGCAAATTTGCTGCAATAGACTATAAAGAGGGCTATTATAATCAAGGTACTGAGCATAATGTAGCAATCCCAAGCAGAAATAAAGGCACTCCAGGTACAATGTTCAGGAGATGGCTTTCAAGAAGTGGTCAATCGTGTTTCATACAATAAAGTTACATGAACCAGGCGTTCCTACTAATGACAGCTTGAAAAGTGTCTATGTTTCCTATTTAACGGATGTACATATTTTATGCTGGGAAGAGTAAAAATCCAGTAAAAAGGCAGAACCGGGAATATAATGCTAACAAAGCCACCATAGAAGAAGATATTCCTTGCAGCTAAAGTTAAGAGATGGATGGATAATAATTCCAATCACTAACATGCAAATAACAGCTGGTCAAAATACTGTATCATAAGACACGTTACACCAGATGACATCCTCGCATACCAGGTAAGAACGTTTCTCAATGATAAAAACAAGTAAATCTCAAACAACTAGCATACAGAGTTGCTTACATCCGCAGGAGGTTCCCGTGCAGCTGGCTTGCGAAGCAGCTTCTTGGCGATCTGCGACGCAGCGGTCCGCTTCTTGTTGGACTTCATCTTGTTGCGCATGTTGGGGGAGTAGTACAGGTATCCCCGGCCGTAGTACTTGGGCCGCTGCCGCAGCCTGTCGCTGGACCTCACGGGCGCAACCGACTCGTCCCCCTTCCCAGCCATTCCCGCCATATCTCACTCCTCCTCAATCACTGTTGTTGCTGCTGCTGCTGCCCATTGCTCCCTGAATCAGGCCAAGCACTCGGTCAATTTAGCCATTCCCCAAACCCTAGTCCCAAATCCACGAACCTAAGCGCGCATGCAAGCGAGACGGCGAGCAATAGCAATCCAATTGCTCGTGCATTACGAAATGGAACCTGCTGCATGCCCCGCGACCCACAAATCCCCCAAAATACACATCGCAAATTCAAACCACGACGAGCAAAACCGCCCCCGAATCCACCCCGCCAGGCACCGATCGGGCGACGACGACTCCGGCGAACACGCGTAGAGCGACGGACACGGCCGCCCGCGGCAGAAACCCAAGCTAAACCTCCCAAAAATGAGCCGCCAGGAGGCGCAGAGAAAATTGAAAAACCACGGAGGCGCGCGCCGCCGGGGGGCTGACCTCAGGGACTGGAGCGGCGGGGGTCCGGGGCCGCGAGCACCGGCCGGATTCGGGGCGGCGGCGGCGCGGGCGGGCGCGGAGGCGGCTGCGGGCTCGCGAGGGTTTCCTTGGCGTCGGGGGTTTCGGAGCGGAGGGGACGACGCGAGGGTTTCCTTCCTTTCCTCACCTCTCCCGTCTCTCTTCCGCACGCGCCGGGCACGTGACGGGGGGGCGCGTCCGTCGCGGCGTTCACGTGGGGCTGGTGCGGGTGGCTTCACTGACGGGTGGGGCTCGGCGTCACCTGGGGCCCGGTTGCAGCGGGCTAAGGCTGGCGTATTTCTGGGATTGGATGGGCTACGGGATGGTAATCGGGGATTTTGGTGGCCGTTCGATGTGGATCGGACGGCGGGGAGGGCATTTCCGGGATTAATGGGAGGTATATAATGCGCTTGTGTACCGTTGGGGGAGCAGGTACTCCGTCGCTTCTCTTGTCTGCCCCGACCTAGCTAGGATTCTCTAAACCCCTCTGGGCAGTGGCCACACGGAGACTCTCAAAATCACACCCAAAACAAACCCCTCAAAACATTTCTCCTAAACTAGAGAAAAGGTATCTATATTATTAGAGCAATTCCAATGGGGGCGATCCAAACGGACGACGATTTCATCCGTTTTTTGTCCGTTTGGGTCGGCTGCCCGCCCGGCGTCTGCCCTCTTTTAGATTTGGATCGACAATGCACCCAACGCGCCGACCCATATGTGCCGGCGTGACCGGTTGGCCGCCCAATATTACATTGATTTGCATTCAAACATATTGTCAAATAACATAGTTTAGAATAAAATAGTATAGTTTTACAAACCAGATATAAATAATAATATTTCACATAGTTTTGCAAACGAATAAAAGAAGATACATCTATTGGTTGCCAACATGAGCCCACATATGCTCAACCAAATCATTTTGCAACTGCACGTGAGTTTTCCAAACACGCATGTCTTCATGAAATTGGGTGAACTGTTCAAACGTTGCCGCTACTCCATGCTCAGGCACAACATTCTCACCCTGAAACTGAAAGCCTTGATCGTACAGACGTTCCGGACGCTCGTCTTCTACGATCATATTGTGCATGATCACACAAGCAGTCATCACCTTCCATAGTTTTTGCGTCCTCCAGGTATTAGCAGGATACCGAACGATGCCCCATCGAGATTGGAAAACACCAAAGGCACGCTCGACATCCTTCCTAGCACTCTCTTGCTCTTGGGCAAATCTTTTCCTCTTCTCTCCGACAGGGTTGGGTATTGTCTTGACAATAGTGGTTCACCGAGGATAGATACTGTCACCCAGGTAGTATCCTTTGTCGTAGTTGTGTCCGTTGACAGTAAAGTTCACCGGTGGGCTATTGCCTTCAGCAAGCCTAGCAAACACCGGTGAGCGCTGAAGCACGTTGATATCATTGTGTGATCCAACCATGCCAAAGAAAGAGTGCCAGATCCAGAGATCTTGAGACGCCACGGCCTCTAGTATGACAGTGCAAGCCTTGACATGTCCCTTATACTGCCCTTGCCAAGCAGAAGGACAGTTCTTCCACTCCCGGTGCATGCAGTCTATGCTGCCAAGCATCCCTAGGAAGCCCCTTTTGGCATTCATCGCCAACAAACGGGTTGTATCTTCAGCTGTCGACTCTCTCAAGTACTCAGGACCAAACATAGCAATAACAGCCTTGCAGAATTTATACAGGGACTCTAGGCATGTAGACTCGCTCATACGGACGTACTCGTCAATGAGATCACCGGGCACTCCGTATGCAAGCATTCGGATGGCGGCAGTGCATTTCTGATAAGAGGAGAAACCAATCTTGCCGACGGCATCCTCTTTGCACTCGAAATAGTCATCATAGCCGACCACTCCCTCTCTAATACGGTTGAAAACATGCCTACTCATACGAAAACGGTGGCGGAATTTTTGATGTTTGAACAACAGGTTTGTTGTAGCAAACTAGTCCTTCTAGAGAAGGAAATGCCCACTCTCTCAGTTGCGATTCAACACCGGAAGGTGGCCCGGAATGGAGCCACGAAACCACGCCCGCTGGTTGTTTAGGTGGTGATGGACCAACACGGCAGCCAATATCTCCTCCTCGTCGTCGGACGACGAATCGTCGGAGTCGCAAAGGAAATTGTGGAAGAAGAACTCGTCGACGGAGTCCATTTCATACCTTGGCAACTATCGAACAGCTTGTGGGCGTCGAAGAAGGAGACGGCCGGCGAGGGGAGTCGCGGCGCGCACGGACCAGTTAGCTGCCCTGCCGGCGTCCGACGAGTGGGCCGTCATCCGATGAGCGTGCCGGTCGGGTCTGGCCGGGGTGGCGAGGCAGCTTCTTGGTCGCGGGCGGCTATGCGGTGGGGGGAGCGGAGATGGGAAGCAGTTTGCTCCCCGACAGCAAAACGGCGGTGGCGGGCGACGGGGGGGAGTGGGCGGCGTTGCTGGGCGGATGTGGAGGCGGCGGCAGCTGGCAGAGTCGCCGGCAAAAATGAGCGGATGTGGAGGCGGCGGCGGCGACGAAGGAGGCGGGCGAGGGTTGCTGTTGGCTGGGAGGGAAGAGGGGAAGCCAATATGCCACGGACCAGCGGGCCCGGGAGAGAAGAGAGCGAGCGCGCGTGCGTCCGTTTCGTGTTCGCACCGACGCAAATCCGGCTCAAAAATGGGCCGGGAATGGGTCGCCCACAGACGAAAAGCGGACGCGTGTCCGTTTGGGTCGACGCTTTGGGCCGCCTTTTGTATCCGCGCTGACCCAAACGGACGACGACGGACGAAATAGGTCGCCCCATTGGAGTTGCTCTTGTTACTATTATTTTGAGGGTATCTATATTATTTACTTGGAGTGTAGAATTTTCAATGCTACGTTACTATAAAAAAATACAGCATACACGAGACACAAATATATCAATAAACCTAGCTTACACGAGGAAGAGGAGTTCGGATATGTTTGCACCGCTACATAGGCGGAATAGCAACGAACACAAGTTACGACGCACACTCTGGTCTTGTATCTTGATAATCATTGAATGTTGTTCTCTCTAACTTCGTGCCGCTCAAAATTAGACACGGTCGTTAAAGATAAACGTCATTCCTGCAGAAAAGTTTAAAAAAGATGGCACATAAAAAATAAATTTGAGGGGTGATTTCGTCATTTCAGAGGTGAGTGTGAATGCATTGACAACATATTATTTGATATTTATATTGTTTTAATAACCAAAGGAACCTTGCCACATGAAATGATAATAAATTACACCGGTTAAAAGTACAATCACAGTATGGCTAGGGGTCTTTCTTGCTCATCTCTCTTGCCTCGAAGAAACAATGTGAATTTGGAATTAATTGTTGCCACGCTGGTCCATTTTGATATCTAGTTCCATCAAAGATCCGAACAAAGGATTGTATGGCTCGCATAAAAAGATCTCTAGGAAGCCTCAATACCGTAACGATATAAAAAAATGACTTTATCCTTTTTGCAATAATCCTAGCATGCTTATATCTTCCGTAAACTTTGCCAATCTGATTTGCATAATTCTGATAGCACAAGAACATATAAAAATGTCCATGGCATAAATTCTTATGTTAAACTATTTTTCCTTGTGATTTCTCGACACAAGTGATGCGATAAAGTTACGATACCGGCGGCACAATTAAACGGTTTTTTAGAAGCACAATTAAACAGCTTTATAGTTCTCAAAAAAAAAAACAGCTTTATAACCATTGTTAGGCACACTTGGAAAAATATATTTTCGTTTGTGCATCAGGTACACACGAGGCATATAAATCAGTACATGAAAAAGGTCCACTGGATAAACCGCAACGCACTGAAGCTTTGCACGAAATATGCCGGGCAGGTCACGGCAACGCCGTACATAAAACTGGATGGGTGTGACAGGGGATCAGGTGTGGCAGTGCACATCCGAGGCGATGCGACAAACAAACTGTGTCTGAGGTCAGGAAACCACCAGATCTGGTTCTTGTACTTGCTCCCCCAAAACAAGCACCCGTCTGCGGTTTCTTTTTGCCTTTCCACGCTTCCTTGTTTCTGGGGCAGAATCTGAATGAACCTGCATTGCATTGTACTGGCATGCTGCATGCTTGAAAACATAAATTTGGAGCCAAAACAGTTCAATTCCTGACGAGCATGCGTTCACAATGGGGAAAGCGGCTATGGCATGACGGGCAAATACAAGCAAAAATAGCAGTGTGCTACTGTAGTAAAGTTGCATAGTATTACAAAAAAAAAAAGGAACAGCAAAGCATATACTGGCATGCAAATATTCCAGATGGAGTATTTCTATTCCAAGTACAAGCAGAGATTTTAAGGAGGAACAGCCAACTGCTGAATGCTGGGCGGATTGCGAATTTATCTATGATGATGTTGCTCCAAAGTATTTGACGGTGTGCCAAGGACAAAGGAAGCCTGACCTAACGAGCCAGTTACACAACTTGGCATATCAACTCTGGTAATAATGATGGTACATGGACTCTAATCTCTGGGCCCAAAACTTGCATGCAAATATTCGGCGATTTATCAGATCAGCTATACATGTAGTATAACCTTTGCCAAGGCCATGAAAGGACATTCGCTAGTGATCAACAGCAGCTTTCCTTAATCATCACAGACACAGGGGGGGAGGGCAGGTTCCGATTGACATGGGAGTTTAACCATGACTCCGTTTCACTTTGTGCTTGCGACTGGCTCAATCATCGTTGTCTTGGTCGTTCCCGTCGTGGTGATTGTCCCCATAGTCGACCCATGGGAGCAGTGATTCCAGGAAGACCAACGCAGCATTGCGCCCAGCAACTTCACGAGGGGCACGGAGTCTCTCAGGCCCGGCTTCTTGTTCAACAGGTGGCATGTCATGCGCCATTCCTGGACCAACCATAAATGGCCGCAGTTCTTCTGGAGGGAGTGATGGTGTTGTGTCAGAGAAGTCTGAAACAAGCAGATGAGAGTACCTGCAAAGTAGGACACGGCTTATCAAAATATTTCTTCAAGATGGCTAGGTGAGCCAAGACACAAAAGTACAGAGCATAAATTATTAGATCAACATGGTATGAATCGGAATATAATTACCGCCAAGACTAAACTATCTTCCTTTAGGAATTGTTTGGATAACAAGTACTCCGTAAATAAATAATATGTTTTAGAACACTAAAGTAGTGACCTAAAACGTCTTATATTTGTTAGGAAACTGATTTTTCTTATCCTCAATTACCAGCGTAACAAACTATACCTTGTTTGGTTTTGTCTAACAAACTCAGAGATATCTGAAACTAGTTTCCGTAAGACCCAAAAATTGAGTGTTGTGAAAACTACCATTAGTCGTTTTCTGCTAAACGCATTTATACTATCCTTAACAACCTAGTTCCTATTTTGTAGGCAGATGAATTGTCTCTGTACGTCCCCTTGCATGCAGATCCAGACAAACATGGTTACGTACAAACTGATTTTACCGCTTTGTGAGTCCAAACAAGACTTTCTATACGCACATCCTTGACAGAATTGCCAACAAAACTGGTATTCCAAAAAATTACCATAAAACAAGTTTTGCTAAAACTAAGTGCTATTACTTCGTATCCAAACAACCACTTAGAGTACAGCTGGCACAAACAGCTTGTCTTTAGTTTCACTTTCATGCAAGTATCATACATGACTAACACCACATATCCAACAGTGCTGATAAATTGAGAAGGAGTCCATAAGTTAAACCTTGAATGCTACACTTCCATACAGCCTTTAAGATAGATGCAAAATCTAAACCTCAAATTACTATTCATAGAATGTAATCTGATCGGTTCAAAGATCAAACTAAACCAAGTTTCAGTTGCCAGCAATTTAATAAAGGGAAGAAATAGGCACAAATCAATCAATCAAAAAGTACTGACTGAAAAGAAATGAAAGACATAATCAAAGAGGAAGGATTGACAGAATTTCAAATGGCATGAAAAGATTTTGGAGCAACTTACTCGTTCTTTTCTGAAGAGAATGCCTCTTTCCTAACACATGCCCAGTCCTGGGCTTCTCTGCTATCTTGCTTTAGTGATTCAATCACCAAAAGAGCAGCTTCTTTGAGTAAGTTCTGAAGTTCCGGGAACCTCCACATGATATAATGACGCTCAACATATATGTTAATCACATGCTCAAGTGAAGGGCTTCCTGGCTTTGCTGATCCAAAGAACACATTCTTGAGTATTTGGGTCCATGAAGAGTCCTTCAAAGGAGCCTTGTCAACAATCTTAGAAAGCACCAGAGGGTGAAGCATCAATGCTTGCTTCATGAGGTCAATAGCTGTTGACTTGTCAGCATGATCAGAAACATCTTCAGATGCTGCATCACGTTCAAGATAAAACCGTGCAATGGCTAGAGAAAAGGAGAAACTAGGGAACAGCCAAAGGGAGTTATCACACTGGTACTCTTCAGCAAACTGCTCCAACCATTTGTACTGCTGTGATCTTAGAGCAAAGTAATCAATGCAAAACAGAGCACCCTTGGGGTCGTCAGAATCCAATGACAAAAGAAACTTGCAGGCCTCTAAAGCTGAACGGTGACAACCACGCCTATCCAGGTTTTTCATGTGACTGAAAAGGGCTGTAAAAAATGGCTTATTTATGTCATGGCTATATTTCAACTGGTAGTTGCCCTGCAGTGGATTGAACAATGGATGCCAAGCACATTCCAGTGCGAACAGACACTTCTCGACAGCGTCTGCTGATGATTGATGTTCTCCAGAATATTTGAACAGATCAGCAAATGTCAATAATGAGTCTGGATGGTAGGGGTATTTTGCTAATATAGCGGCAATGGCATTGAGGTCATTGGCTGATTTGGCAGCTTCAAACAATTCCTGCACATGGCTGACAGAAGGATCATATTCGTACCTGCAAGCATTAAACAGCATGGTCACTTAAAAGTCATGAACTCTAGAACAGATTTCTGCTAAACTACTTCTGAAATTTTACTACACCTGCAGAACTACTTAAGCTTCCTACACGAAGAACATACAAGGAACACAATGGGAAGCACGAGCAGTACAAGACTACAAGTAATGATTACTTGTACGCTGTGCCCAAGCAAATTAGTGATGAGCCAAAATGATGCCAAGCCAAACAATCCAAAACATGCATAATCACAGTGAATACACTAGATCCAGCTCTAGACAGAAGTTAGAGTAATCATGCTCTGACAGACTGGTGTCCCTAAAGGCCTATTACCAAGAGATCAGTGTATAAATGCTGTGGAGCGATCAACCTTTGCATGAAAGGTATATATAGCCCTCCAAAAGAATTGTCGACTCGCATGTTCAAAGAAACTCAACCACTAATTATGGATAATGGATGGATAAAAAATGTTCTACTAAAAGCATCTCAACCAAAGAGCTTGGAAGGATAATTTTCTTCTCCGTGCTCAATCAAACTTGACTACTGGCAATGGATGAATCAAGAAACGGATTGTTCTCCGAACATCTCATCAAGAAACTACCTAGTATTAAAACTGTTTGACATACAAATGTATAACATATCACCATGCATACTGCAGAGAAAAGGATATACCCTCACCTGAAATAATTCAAACTGCCCTTTGTCTCAACAAGATTCATTGACATTGACTTATCCCATGGTGGCCAGAAGCCAGGTGGAGATACAAGGAGGGTCCTTCTAGGATTAAGGGCAGCACGCCTAACACCACGCACTTGCCTCGAAGTGCCAGGCATATTCCGCTGGTTTTCAAGTGAATCAACTACCTTTGATCCAAAAATGCGCCTCATCTCATTTTCAGCCTTAAGATGTTTGGGATCAATTGCAAGAACTGAGGATGTACTGACAGCTGTTTCACTTGTCTCAATCTCCTTCCCAGTTGCTCTGTCATTTTGATGAACACCTTTTTGCATGGGCCTCTTTTCAATAGCTAGATCTTCCAGAATTGAGTCCAGAGATTTCTCATCCCTCGACTTCGCCGAGACTGGTGGTTCCGCCTTGCCCTTTTTCTTCTTCTTCTTTGATTTCTTGTTTGTTTCAGGAACACTGCCGTTAGGCTTCTTTTTCACAGATTGTTTCTGTTCTGTATAACTCACAGTTTGATCAGTATGCACTTCATCTTCCTGTAGTGGAGTAAGCACATACATAAGATTAAAATCAATTCATTAACCATGACTAATACATAATTCGACTAGGCATGAATGAGGAGTGCTACATCACAGGATCTGGATAAACAACAACAACAACAACAAAGCCTTTAGTCCCAAACAAGTTGGGGTAGGCTAGGATCTGGATAACTAAAAAAAAAAAAAAAAAAAAAAAAAAAAAAAAAAAAAAAAACTCTCTTCATCTGTTTCACCTTAACGTCATGATTCTAGACACGATTCGAGTGATACACTAGCAAACAAAGTAGCAAACACACAACCAACTCTCACTCAGCAAAAAGGATGCCAGATTACTTCCTACAAGCTGCTCCGTCCAGAAGGGTAGACAAGTGGCAGTTCAAGCGGGGACAAAAGTTTTGACCAAATTGCAACAACAATCCACAACAAATGATTCTAGACGAGAAGTAACACAGATCAGACATCTTCCCGGGCACTAATCATCATCGCATCTCAAAATTCTCGCACGACCACAAGGATCGCCTCGCCTTTACTCGCATCCTACCAATTTATTATCCCTGGCACGGGATAACACATGGCAACACGAGCGCGGATAAGCAACAGTTCAAAATCAAATTAAACCCTAGCAAAGAGTGGCACGGTGGGGAGGAACGGACCTTCTCCTCCTCTGGCTCGTCATCGTCGTCGTCGAGGAGGTCGAAGGGGTTCCTAGCGGCGAGGCGGGTAGGGGAGCCCGTCTCCTCGTCGTCGTCCTCCTCCTCCTCCACGACCACGAGGCCGTCCTCGGCGGCGGCGGCGGGGTCCTGCGGGGAGGCCTCCCTCTCCTGGAGGACCCGCCGGACCAGCCTGCCGGACATGTCGACGGCTGCGGCGGGAGGGCTAGGGTTTGGGCTTGGCGGCGGGCCGGGCCGGGCGGCGGGGTCGGTCGCCAAGCGAAAAGGCGAGAGGGGATTCGAGATGGCGACGAGGTCACGAGGACGACGAGTGTTTTGCTGTCCTTTCCAGGGTTCGGGAGAAGGCAGATTGCGATTTCGGAAGACCGGAGGGGTGCTTCTGGATAGAGTTTTGTCTGAGTTTTTTTTTTTTTTTTGACGGGCTCTTCTTTTTTCTTTTCTCCCGACGGAATTGGAATTCTTCTGATCCTACTATTCGCTTCCGTCGGTTGCATTTGGATTTGATGCATTTTACTTAGGGGCTCGTATCCTGTGAATCCGACAAAGGTTGTGTATCCCTGTATCCCTTCTTTTACAGCCGCTTGATCTAAATCGTGTGCCTCGCGTGTTACTTGACAATAATTTACAATTACACGCCCGCTTCTGGACTTAAGAAACCTCTCTTTTTGCAAGAAGACCCCTAACTCTTCAATTCCTGAAACTCCATTGTTCTCCCCTGAACGAAATCGAGCGCAACACATGGCGTGGATTTCCCTTGCTGCCGAGCCAGGGCAACGAGGACACGGCCGTCCTCCTCCTCAAAGCTCCTCCGCACGCGCTACTTGAAGGACGGCGCCGCCTTGTACATGCTATGCAAGGCCCTCCGCTGGCAGAAGGAGCGGAAGAGCGTCGGCGCCACCGCCGCTGACCATGGCGAGTTGGTGCCGGAGGAAGCGCCGAGGGGAGCGGAAGAGCGTCGGCGCCACCGCCGCCGACCATGGCGAGCTACTGCCGGAGGAAGCGCCGAGGGGAGCGGAAGAGCGTCGGCGCCACCGCCGCCGACCATGGCGAGCTACTGCCGGAGGAAGCGCCGAGGGGAGCGGAAGAGCGTCGGCGCCGCCGCCGACCATGGCGAGCTGCTGGCAGAGGAAGCGCAGAGGGGAGCGACAGAGCGTCGGCGCCACCGTCGCCGACCATGGTGAGCTGCTGTCGGAGGAATCGCCGAGGGGAGCGGAAGAACGTCGGCGCCACCGCCGCCGACCATGGCGAGCTGCTGCCGCACGAAGCGCTGAGGGGAGCGTGGAGCCTTCACGGTGTGGAACCACCAAGACGCACCTCTGCACTGCATCCCCATGAACAAGTAATCGACCTCTTCTACAGGACCAGGACAAGAGCAAGAAAAGTACTACTAATTTTGATACCATTCCAGTTCACCCTAAATTGTGTCTGATTTTGTGAGATTCAACTGAATCTGTATACCAATTTTACTGCAGATTGTGTCATGCTCGGATGATGGTCTCTACTACTCCAGTTCTGCAGAATTGTTCCAACGCCAAGGTGGTACTGGTAGCTAAAATCCTGAATGTTGTTTCATATTTTGTTCATTTGGGTTCAGTGGTAGCTAAAATACTTATGCTGTTACATACTTTGCCACTACAAGTGTACGCAACCTTTACTTACAAACCAGAAGTTTAATCATATTCCAACAACAGTCTGTTTCAAAATCTGAATGTCACATTATACGTGTTATTTCTGCAACTACTCCACTCAAGACACATTAAGTCACAGAAAATAAAAGAATGACATTGTGAAACAGAAAATAATTGGAAACTAGTTTGAAAACACAAAACCTCATCCATTGCAAGAATTCAATACATGAAATAATTTATTTTAACAACTCATCAGGTGTATAATGTCATGCTTATACTGGACGTCATGAAACAACAGGTGTGTGTTGCCCAATGTCGGCCTCTTTTCCTCGAGCTTTTTTTGCTTGGACAATTACGGTATCATGAAACACCATCTGGTTGCACGTCTTGCACATGCGTGGCACCTTTACCTTGCCTTCTTTCTTCTTCTCTTTCCGCTGCTCCTGTGACGTTTCCTTTCCACTCTTTATTCTTTTGCATCGCCCCACCGTGCGAACATCAGTTGGTGGGTGTATGCTAACTTCAGTAGGAATGTTGCAATCAATGAAAGCCTCGTATTCCTCTTGCCTAGTGTGTTTCACACCAGCGGCAGGAACAATTTCGTCCAAAGATGGCTCGATTTTCAATACACTTGATGTTAAGAAATCCATTCCTTCATCTGAGTGCTTGGCCTTATGAATTAGATCATCAATCTTATCGCGTATAGTCGATATCTTCTTCCTTGTAGCCGCAGTCAAGGAGTCAGTGGCCTTCTCTTCTAGTAAATTTCCATGTTCATCATAAACATTGTCCCTGTAAATAAAAAAATGATGTCAACCATTTGATTTCCAACAGAATAACAATATGAATTGGTACGCCATTTTATACCTTTTGCATCGCTTCTCCCATCTTTTCATTAAATAGTAGGATGGCATTTCATTTTGATTTTCAATCCTCAACACCTGAATAATATGACGACAAGGGATTCCATTTGACTCAAATAACTTGCATGAACACTTAGCTATCATGGTTGTCGTGTCACAACGGACTTCTCTAATCTTATGCGACCCATCTTTAAAGGTCACAATTTTTATAGTTTCATCTTCTGCAATGCCTTGAACGCAACAACGATCTCTTGCAGCAACAACCTCCTTCTGAAATTTCTCAAAAACCTCATATGTGAATATTTCTCTACCTTGTTTTTCTATTGTCCACGGTGTCAATAGTTGCGGGGTCCAATGAATGCTTAAGTTATCGGCAATTAACTCCTCCTGACGTTGACATTCTAACGCTGTGTCAAATCTAAGCCAGGACTCAACAAAAGCAAGTTTGCGATGAATAAAGCGGTTAAAAAATGAATTTGCACTTTCCGACCTAGAAGTTGTACGAAGAATGCCTGCCAATGATATGTCCATAAAGTAGGCTGGTATCCATGATTCACGAATGCTAAAAGCTTGGTCAACCACTCATTGTCCTCCAAAACGAAGTCTGAAATGATGGAATTCCACTCCGACTCAAACTCGGCAGCAGTTTCAGATCCCCATACACATGAGTTCATCCTCTTCCAAAATTGAGGTTCTTCTCTAATAACTGGCCCAATCTTTTCAGGAACTTTCTCCATTATGTGCCACATGCATAACCTGTGTACGATGGACTGAAAAACTTTTTCAATAGCTTTCTTCATGCTAACAGCTTCGTCAGTTATGATGAGTCTAGGCGCCACCCCTCCCATTGCTCTAAGGAAGGTCTCAAATAACCAAACATATGACTCAGTCTGCTCATTAAGCAAGAATCCAGCACCAAAAAACACGCTTTGCAAGTGATGATTGACCCCTGTAAATGGAGTGAAGATCATGTCATACTGATTAGTGGTGTATGTAGAATCAAAGGATACCACACCATTAGCACCAAAGAGACTATAGTTCTTTCTACTCATGGCGCCGGCCCAGAACACATATGACAACTTTCCCTCGTCATTGACAGCAAAGTCATAGAAAAAGCCTGGATTGACTTCTTGCTTTCTAGCTAGCTGGGCCACAAACATTTGAGCGTCGGCATTCCTGATTTTGTACCCGAGATCACGGTAATAATTTTGCAAGTCTCTCTGCATACAGCCAACACCTGCAATTCCTCCTTCGCCGACTTGGAGGAGTCTATACGCCTGGGAGGTGCCAATGCTTGCCTTGTGGCAAGCATATAATGTATTTTTTGCCCTCTCACTGACTCTACGATTCGACCTGATCAAATGACGCTTACCAGGCGACACAAGGCCATGAATGTGATGCTCAACCCATGAGTCTATGATGTAGGTGTTCTCAAAAATATGTGCCTCACAACCACATCTTGTGTCTCTCTGCTTGTGTTTTTTCTTCAATGGGTCAACAATTTCTTTACCATCTTTGGATTTGAATCCTTCCCGGTTACACATGAAGCGCTTAGTCCGTATCACTTTATTCTCGATCTTCTTCTGTTGTCCGATGCGAACTCCAAAACCCACATGATGTGCATATGTTTTGTAGAACTCTTCCACGGCCGCGAGTCCTTCAAATTTCATACCTACTTTAGGTTTCAGCTGCTCATCACATTGAGGCTTAAAAGATGAAGACTGCAATATCAAGAATAAATTTGTATAAGCACCTTCATGCATGGCTCACTAAATTGAATTGTTTCACGTGCTAGTGCAAACTGAACTTACAGAAAAAGATACGGTCTCGTTCTTTTGGGGTGTACTAAATCCTCCCTCGTTCATGTGGACTTGAGGTGAATTATTTGGCTCCATGTCACTGCATACATACATGTCAATGATATATGATTAGCCTTTTAGATGGGAATCACACATGTACAGTATACACCAAATCTTGTTGATGCCACCGTGTTACCTGAAACTTTTGAGCTGCTGACTGGTACAGGCGCCATGGTAATTGTTAGCCGGTCGGCTTTGATGGCCGTTGTAGCAAAGCGTATCCTGCTAGAGAAGAGATAGGTTTAGAACTCAAGATCGGGTCGGACAGTACGCGCATGGAGCGCTTGCCGGTGGACGTCGGGATCGCGTCAACGCTGAACCAAGGACGGTGGGGTTGTGACGCTACCTGCATCAGGCGCCTGCCGGTGGACGTCGTGATCGCGTCAAAATGCCTATAGGAGTACGGCGGCGGTTGCAGTTTGATGACAGCGGCGGCGGCGCACGACGCACCCTAGCAGCCTGGGTGTTTTTGCAAAATTAAATTGCTGGTTAGGGGTTAGTGCGGGTGTGATAGTGCAAAATAACCCCAACATCAGCTAACTCGTAGGATTTAGATCAATCGGTTAAAAGCGAAGGGATACACGAACACACCAGGCAACTGGGATTCACAAGATACGTTGCCTTTACTTAGACCGGCTTCAAAATTTTAAACAATGGACATTTTGACTTAGAAACCCGATACAGACATAGACGCTCGTACACACACACAACTCTATGATAGATTAAGGACTTGAACTGGATGGGCAAGTTCCATAAAAAAAAACCTAGCCATCTAAGCTGCTCAATTCGTCGTAAAAAAAACTATGCTCAATTAACACAAAAATTTAGATTTGTGACAAGAGATAGAATGGTGTTGGGATGTGAGGTTCCAAATATGATGTGTGATGTGTGATGTGGATAAAATCTCACTTTAAGGGTATAATAGCATGTGATCAACCAAAATCCATCAAAAGCCACGACAACAAAAACCATGCATGCCGGAGATGCATATGACCGTCACATTGATCTTGAGGAGCACCGTCACCATAGAATATAGTCATCATTGTATTCCCTTGAGCGAATATGATCTTGTTTGCTACCAAGTCCGAGCTATGTCTGATGTCTTCTGGCTGGTTATGATGGAAGGGTCCAGTTGCAATGATCCTCCTTGGGGCAAACCTTGCACACTTCTTCTTTGTAGCGTGTCTTTAAAATCCGAGTCGTCATGGCATCGATGTTATAATATGTGTCAAATGTTATGTGTACGAGTTATGCTATAGTTGAAATTTAAATTAGTAGAGAGTTAGGTGCTTGAGTCATACGCGTATAACCGAGCGTATTATATAACGTTCAACAAGGTAACCAGACAGTTATAGTTGATATATTAGACATAGATCACGATACAGACGGCCCAGACGCCCGTGGCAGGGACAGTCAAACTGGTCATGGTGGATGGTTGGAGACTTGTCGATGGCCTTCATGGGCTTGTAGTATTGATTTAGTATGCGAGTAGGAGCGTCCGTAGTCTCCCCTCGAAGATATTGGCTTGTTGATAAATCTCATTAATTAATTTGGATGATGTTGCTCATGCTTAATTATATGAATGCCTGTCCATGACGAATTAATAGTCTTGAATCTCTACTCTTAAAAGGGAAGTTCGAACGTTGTTTCGTTAGCACTTCCCTTGCCATTTAATAATTGAATGCCCTTTCGTGATAAAGAGAGAGATTATAGACATGTGATTGATCCTTTTTATAAATGTTGCCTTGTGATATTAAACATTGATTCCTTTCCATGAATTTGATATTTAGAGATTTATTAAAGATCAGCGTGATTAATTCCTTTCCATAACGACATTACTAAATATACCAAAGATTGATCTACATGATTTGTGTAAATTTGGCAGATAAAAAAGGGTTTAAGTAGATCAATGGGCTATAAAACGATTAGAATAAAATTGTGTGATAGAATAAATTGATGGGTGAGGTTTAACTGGACTGAAAGTGTTGCTACCAACTCACCAGGGCATACCGGTCTGCCGATTCTGGTAGTATACCGAACACAATAATAGGTTGGTCACAGAAAAATGAATCAGAAAAAGAAAAAAACGTGCACGCATCAAATGGGCGCAACAACATTGACTATAGTTGATGTTTTAGTAAGATTTGATTTTATTTGGATACAAGTAGTGGAAGGCAGGGAAAGTTTAGTTTTAGTTGAAATTTCGTTAAGATTTGATTTGACCGAGTTCATGCATGAAATTGCTGTTGGGAAGTGCCGATTTGGTTTGGGCTTTTTAGGGAAGTGTTGATTCTAATAGTATGTTGAGCACAAAATTAAAGGTTTGTTCATAAAATAAAACAAAAAATGGAAAGACACAATCAAACATAAAAAAACGCGCACAAACATCAAATGGGTCGGACAAGTTTGATTATAGTTTATGTTTTGGTAATATTTTATTTGATTTGGGTATGAGTAGTTTAAGGCAAGGAAAGTTTGGATTTCGTTAAGATTTGATTTGTATACATTAATGCACAACCACTATCAGGGAAAATCCTAGCAATAGGGCGAGCACCCGCGCTACTGGTACGACGCTACAGGTCCCTTTAGCAGTAGCACGGGTCCCCGCCCCCCCTACTGCTATCCATATGTAATAATAGCGTGTTTTGCCTAACCGTGCTACTGCTAAAAGGTACAATGCTGCTATTTAGACCGCGCTACTGCTAAAGTCTGGTTGTTGCTACACATATACCCGGCTACTGTTATTATTTTCTGAATTTTTTCTACAGCATATTTCCTTTGTATTTGTACATGTTCTATACAATAGTCTATATCAAACATCATACACACAATAGTCTCATCATATCATACACATGCAAAATCTAATCATATCATACACATACAAATAGTTTCATCAAATTATGTCATCATCATAATGATCATCCAACACAAATGATGTCTCTGTTCATCATCTCGAAGTAGCGATACAATTTATGACATGTCTTTAATACATGCAATTACATCGTCATCCATCTAAACGATGATATAGAAGAGAAGAGCTATCACTATGAGTAAGATCGGAATTATGCAGTACATGAGGCGTCGGTTCTGTTTTCTATCTCGCTCTAGCGTCCATCTCAAGTAACTAGCTTATGCCTCGCTTTCGCTATCAAACCCTTTATGGCTGCCGCCCGGAAAGCGATACACTTGGGCCTGACACTCTGGCCACTTGTCGTACACTCCCGGAACCCTCCCTATGTACACGACATAGCACTTCTTCGCCATCAAGGACCTATATACCTGTTAGAGATGCATCTTCATCAAGCGAATTCAACAATAATATGCAACATAATATACTTGAGCAACACGAAAATAAAGAGTTAGCAAATAGATGCAACATATAGTAAACATAATTAATCAACATAGGTTCGTCGTACCCAGACTAGTTAACTAGATGTACGCAGCTCATCATACCCAAACTAACGAACTAGCGTTACGCAAGTTCAGCGGGACTATTTACATCACATAGTTTCATCGATACAGCAAGTACAAATCAATCCACCCATCATCATCGGCATCGTCAATCATTGCATGTTCCATCCATCCAGATCCGGGAGGACGCAACCCAGCGTCATGAAGGACGCCATATCCAGACGTTGCATGGCTATGCGAGTTTGGACATCAGCTCGTGATATAGAACCGTGGTGGAACATCCCGTTCTCTTTGACGACATCTTTCATGATGATCGTTGCAATGTCCCTTTGGATGTGAAGAAGTCATGTCTAAGTTTATAATCCGCTTCGGCTCCTAATGGTTGTGCCCATTTATGGATATGATAATTGTTTCCGCTTGTCATGCGAAGTTGTTGGCAATCCCTTCTGAACACCATCATGAGGTAGATGACGTAGAATCCGTAGTTCTTACTTGCTATTGTTGATGGACGCAACAAAAGTTAGTTTTATGCCCGAAACCTGGCACACCCATCCTTGTTTTCCTGATCTCGATGTGGCCACCCCTCAGGCTGAAGCCGTGGAGAGCACTGTCCAAAATTACCATTATGTCGGTGTAGTCCTTCTTCTTGAAGTTTCTGGACGAGTTGAAATACACTATGTGGGAGACTCGTGGAAAAAATGACAAGGACGATGTTGTCGTCGCTGCGCAATATAAATACACCTCAAATTAGCCTTCATATGAGCAAAGGAATGATTGAAATATACAAAAGGGCTATTAGGCATTGACTTACATTGGATCAATCCTTAGCAGTATCGCGCTCAAAGTCGCCGAGACTCAAGAAGGACTCATGCATGTAGTATGGATCCACCATCGAGATATTCGTGATTTGGTCTCTCCTAATGATGAATTTCATGTGTAGCGCAAAAGGCAGACGGTCGTAAAATTGAGCTATCTCGTGAGAAACATCTCAAAGATGTGATCAAACCGCATGAAGAACACATCCGCGGGGGGGTCTGTTGAGTAGCACTTGCCCTGAGGCACGCAAACCGCGTAAAGCGGGTATCCTGGATCCTTCGAGGTGAGAAGGATATTCTTTGTCGACAACACATGTTCATGTAGTTTTCTGAGATCCCCTGATATGCCCTCTAGCGATTCCGGCGGTAGGATCGGCTTGCCCACGACATGGATATACGGCACACCTTTGATCGGTACATGGTCTTTAAAATCGGTCGGCAGACCCGACTGGTTGATAGAAGCTCTGGCAGCTTTGGCGGCAGCAGAACCTCTCTTCGATACTTCCCCAACATATGTACAATTTTTTATTGTTCCATGCTATAATATTTTCATTCTACGATACTTTTTATGCATTTATTTGCCAATTCATATTCTTTTTGAAAACTAGCCTATTAACCCAGTGCCAAGTGCCAGTTGCTGTTTTCTACATGTTTTTTGCTTTGAGGTTTACAATACCAAAAGAAGTCCAATTGCTATGAAACTTTTCTATGATTTTTTATGGAACAAAAGAAGACCTGGAAGCTTCGGGAGAATATTGGATGCCGCACAAGAGAGGCAGCACACATCAGGGTGTGCCCAAGGCGGTGGTCGCACCCCGTTGTGTGTTGGCCCCTCCCGACGTCTCCCAACGCCCCTCTCTGGCCTATAAATTCCAACGTATTCTGGAAACCCTATAGGGCCTCCCGAAACACTTTTTCTGCCACTGCAAGTCTCTGTTCTGCCGTGTGCCCATCTCGAGCCCTGTTCCAGTGCCCTGCTAGAGGGGGGATCAATCACGGAGGGTCTCTACATCAACCTTGTTGCTCCCGTGGTGATGTGTGAGTAGTCTACCACAGACCTACGGGTCCGTAGTTAGTACCTCTCTCTCTCTCTCTCTCTATATATATATATATATATATATATATATATTGATCTTCAATACAAAGTTCATTGCATCTTCGCGGCAATCTATTCGATGTAATCTTCTTGTGTGGTGCGTTTGTTGGGATCCAATGAATTGTGGGTTTATGTTCAAATTGTTCATGAAATAAAATTGAGTTCCTTGTTGGTCCTTCTTTACATATGCATGATTATATGATAGCTTCGTAATTCTCTCCGATCTATTGAAATAGTTTAGCCAACTAGATTGATATTTCTTCAGTGGGAGAGGTGCGTTGTAGTGGGTTCAATCTGGCGGTGCTCTATATCCTAGTGATAGAAAGGGACAAGCCACGTCTTTGTATTGTTGCCACTAAGGATAAAATGATGGGGTTCATTCTTATTGATCGAATCTACTTTGTCTACATCATGTCAATGTTCTCCGGGCATTACTGTGTTTTACTTAATACTCGAGATGCATGCTGGATAGCAGTCGATGGGTGGAGTAATAGTAGTAGATGCAGGCAAGAGTCGGTCTACTTCCTTATAGACGTGATGCCTATATGTAATGATCATTGTCATGAACAAATATTGCATAACTATGCGCTTTTCTATCAATTTCCCAACATTAATTTGTTTACCCACCACATGTCTATTTCATGAGAGATGCCATTAGGGGAAGCTATGGCCCTCGGGTCTATGCACTTATATATTTACAAAAACCTATATTACTTTGTTGTTATTATTTACCTTTTATTTTGCAATTTACAATTATCCATTATCATTTACACACTTCATTTGCTTGCAAGTAACGAGTCCAAGGAGATTAACAACCCTCTTGCTCGCGTTGGGTGCAAGTGTTTGCTTCTCTGTGTGCAGTCGCTGAAGACGGGGTTTGAGTGCTACTCGTTTAATAACATTGGTTCTTAGTAAGGGAAATACTTATCTATGCTCTGCTGCATCACCCGCTTGTCTTCGTGGAAAACCCAACGCAGATCACAAGTATCAGAAAGGATTTCTAGCGCCGTTGTCAGGGAGTATCACCAACCTACTATCAAGTACCTTCACACAAATTATCATTCACTTTTTCTGTTTTTTATTTGTTTTTATATTTTATTTTCTATATAAAAATCAAAAAATCAAAAATATTTATCTTTACTAGTTTGCTTGTTACTATGGCTAGTTCTTCTTTGTTCCATTTACTCCCGATAACGAGGTACTTAATTTTAAACAAAGGGGAGGAGAAAGTTTAAAAGTTGCGTGTTATAGTATTTTCAATGCTCAAAATAAATCAATTCATAAGCAATCTTACAACATCTTGCTTCGTAATTTCTATGTTGGTATTACTACTTGGTATAGATTTGTACTTAATACTATTACTGGTGGTAATTTCTGAATGAGTTGCACTTCGGATGCTTTCAAGGCCATCAAAAATTTAGTTGAGTCACCACCTATTATCATTAATAAAACCATTTCGACCTTGGAAAATGTTGTGCAAAGGCTTGATGTTATTGAGAATAAAATGGTCACTAAAGAACAAATTGAGGAGTTGGATAAAAAGATTCATAATCATATCACTTAATTTGGATCAAAGGTAGGAATGACTTTGAAAACATTAAAGGATAAAGATACAACTATTAATGAGCGAGTAGAGAAAGGATTGATTAGTATTGATAAAATTGAGGAGGTTATTGATAAAGTGGGTTCTCCTTTTAGTCCCTCAAAAACTAATGCTAGTACCTATCAAAAGAAAAATCCCAATTTTATATATGTCCCCAAGAATGTTAGTATCACTCCTACCAAAAGAAACGAGGATCTTAAAATTATTAGTGTGCATCCCAATGTTACAAACTTGGTAAGAGAACCTATTTTCAAGCCTACTATTTTTCCTAAGCATGGTTGTGTCATTTAGGAGCTTGATTGTAAGGATGACAACACTTAATCATATGCATTATGCCTAGCTAGAGGCGTAAAACAATAGCGCTAGTTGGGAGGCAACCCAACAGTTATCTTATTTTCTTGCTTATTTACTTTCTGTTTGTTTTTTATAACATGATTATTGCTACTATAATGATTGTGTTCTTATGCTTAAATTAGTTTTTGTGCCAAGTAAAGCCTTAGGGATGACTTGCATGGTGAGTAGAATCGATAAGGTGCAAAAACAAAAACTTTAGCGTCCAGTGCAGAATTTCTCGGATTTTACTGGAACGTTGTTTTGATCTAATTTTTTAAAAAATATTTATATACAAATTTCACAGGTTTTTCTATTTTTTAGAAGTTTTGGAGTTACATAAGTATGGTTTCTTTATAGGTCATTATAGAATGTTTTGTTTTAGACAAATTTTGTTTTTTGCTTGCATAGTTTGCTTGTTTTGATGATGCCATGGATTGTATCGGGGGGTATAAGACATGGAGAAGTTAGAATATAGTAACTTGTGCAATAATAAAACATGGATAAATTTATATTAGTATATAAATTATTTGATATGTTTATTATACTAACTGATCTCACGAAGGTTTCTGTTGAGTTTTGTGTGTTGGAGTTTTCAAGTTTTGAGTGCTATCACTATGGATGAAGGAATAAGGAGCGGCAATAACCTAAGTTTGGGGATGCCCAAGGCACTCCAAGTCAAATTCTAGGAAGACTCAAGTGACTAAGATTGGGGATGCCCCAGAACGCATCCCCTCTTTCGTCTCAATCCATTGGTGTGTCACTTGGAGCTATATTTTTATTCATCACATGATATGTGTTTTGCTTGGAGCATCGTTTGCTTTAGTTTGTTTTTGTTTTAGTTTTCCACAATCATTGTTTGCTGGACACACCCACTTGATAGAGACACAAGATCATTATAATTTATTAGAATACTATTTGTGCTTCACTTATATCTTTTGAGCTAAGCAGTTGCTCTAGTACTTCACTTATATATTTTAGAGCACGGTGGAGTATAGATTTTAAAGAAATAATTGCACTCGCATTCGTCACTTATATTTGTTTGAGAGTTAATACATGGTGATGGTAATTTGCATGTGTTATAAGACTAGTGCAAAAATAATAGGTATCCAAGGAGTGCATAATCAAAACCTTCATGTAGCACATAAAAGAGACATTGAGAGTTAAATGATATTAATATGGTAATGTGAAGAGGCATGAGTGCATGATTATTGATTAGTAAGAGTATCATGAATTAGAGGTTGTTAACTTTTTGTTCATCTAAATATTTTTATTACATGGTGATGATGTGTGAGCATTCTTATTCCTTGTTGAAATCCTAGTGTTGTTTAAGTCGGAAGGCGCGATGGTTAACTCCTCCCAACCTCCTCTCTAGGGACATGCGATTAGTACTTTTCTTCGAGAAAGTTGATAAAATCTTGCAATAAGTATGTGAGTTATTTATGACTAAGGTGAATCCATGGATATATGCACTCTCACCACCTCATATTTTCTAGCCTCTTTGGTACCGTGCATTACCCACTCTCACCTTGAGATCGGTGCAGCCTTCGCTGGTGCATCCAAACCCTGTGACATGATACGCTCTGCTACACATAAACCATCTTATATCTTCCTCAAAACAGACACCATACCTACCTATCATGTCATTTCGATATCCATTTCGAGATATATTGCCATGCAACTTCCACTGTTACACCATATGACTAGTACTTTCATTGCCATATTGCTTTGCATGATCATATAAGATGACATAGTATTTGTGGCAAAGCCACCGTTCATCATTTTTTGATACATGTTATGCTTGATAATTGCACATCCTGGTACACTAACAGAGGCATTCATATTGAGTCGTATTATCTTAGTTTTTCATATCAAGTTGTAAGTAAATAAAAGCATAATGATCATCATTATTAGGGCACTGTCTTAGTGAGGAAAGAACGATGGAGACAATGACTCCCCCACAAGTTGGGATGAGACTCCGGACGAAAATAAAATAATAATAATAATAATAAAAGAAAAAAAGAAGGAAAAAAAGAGAAAAACATGAGAGAAAAGAGAGAAGGGACAATACTACTACCCCTTTTTCACACTTGTGCCTCAAAGTGGCGCCATGTTCTTCATATAGAGAGTCTCTTGTTTTTCTACTTTAATATGCTAGTGGGAATTGTTTCATTATAGAACTTGGCTTGTATATTCCGATAACGGGCTTCCTCAAATGCCTGAGCTCTTCATGAGCAACCAAGTTGGATGCACACCCACTTAGCTTCGGTTGAGATTTCATACACTTATAGCTCTAGTGCATCCATTGCATGGCAATCCCTACTCCTTGCATTGATATCTATCAAGGGAATCTCCATAGCATGTTGATACACCTAGCTGATGTGAGACTTTCTTCTCCACTTTTACCCCTTTGAAACCTACCACCATATTCTATTCCACCTTAATGCTATATCCATGGCTCACGCTCATATATTGCGCGAGTAATAAAAAGCTGAAGCACGTTGAAAAGTATGATCCAATTGCCCAACTTAACACCGCGGTGCTTGACATTTGTATTTATGTGGTGAAGACGGATCCATGCTATACTTATATGATAAAATGAATAGGGGTGAACATTCTTCAAGGGTTGTATGTTTTGAAACTTGATGATTATGTTACTTATGTTTATGAATATTACTATGTTGATGTTTATTAATTCATGGTTTCTCAATGATCATACCTGCAATAGATTACATGTTGGGTAGCATGTCACATCAAAAATTCTACTTTATCATTTACCTACTCGAGGACGTGCAGGAATTAAGCTTGGGGATGCTAATACATCTCCAACGTATCTATATTTTCGATTGTTCCATGCTATAATATTGTCATTCTAGGATACTTTTTATGCATTTATTTGCCAATTCATATTATTTTTGAGCACTAACCTATTAACCCAGTGCCAACTGCCAATTGCTGTTTTCCGCGTGTGTTTTGCTTTTCAGGTTTAGAGTATCAAACGAAGTCTAATTGCCACAAAACATTTTTATGATTTTTTGGACCAAAAGAAGACCTGGAAGCACCGGGAGAAGACCGAACGCCACACGAGAGAGGCAACCCACATCAAGGCTCGCCCAGGGGTGTGACCACACCGTGTTCTGTGCTGCCCCCTCCTGACGTCTCCCGACGCCCCTCTCTGGCCTATAAATCCAATATATTTTGAAAACCCTTGTGAGCCTCCTGAAACACTTTTTCCATGGACGCAAGTCTCTATTCCTCCGTGTGCCCATCTGGAGCCCTGTTCATGTGCCCTGCCAAAGGGGGGTCGATCACAGAGGGCGTCTACATCAACCTTGCAGCTCCCATGGTGATGTGTGAGTAGTTTACCATATACCTACGGGTCCGTAGTTAGTACCTAGATTTATCTCTCTCTCTCTCTTAATCTTCAATACAAAGTTCACCACATCTTCGCGGTGATCTATTTGATGTAATCTTCTTGTGCGATGCGTTTGTTGGGATCCGATCAATTATGGGTTTATGTTCAGATTGTTCATGAAATAAAGTTGAGTTCCTTGCTAGTCCTTATTTACATATGCATGATTATATGATAGCTCCGATCTATTGAAATAGTTTGGCCAACTAGATTGATATTTATTTAGTGGGAGAGGTGCGTTGTAGTGGGTTCAATCTGGCGGTGCTCTATATCCTAGTGACAGAAATGGACAAGACACGTCTTTGTATCATTGCCACTAAGGATAAAACGATGGGGTTTATTCATATTGATTGAATCTACTTTGTCTACATCCTGTCAATGTTCTCCAAGCATTACTCTGTTTTACTTAATACACTAGATGCATGCTGATAGCGGTCGATGGGTGGAGTAATAGTAGTAGATGCAAGTAGGCGTCGGTCTACTTGCTTACAGGCGTGATGCCTATATGTAATGATCATTGCCATGAACAAATATTGCATAACTATGCGTTTTTCTGTCAATTGCCCAACAATAATTTGTTTACCCACCGTATGCCTACTTCATGAGAGATGCCAAAACTATGGCCCCGGGGGTCTACCCACTTATATATTTACAAAAACCTATATTACCTTGTTGTTACTATTTACCTTTTATTTATTTTGCAATTTACAATTATATACTATCATCTACACACTTCAACTTTCTTGTCGGGCCATGTTTAACCCTTGTAGAAGATTTGCTTGATCGAGAGGGCCGAAAGGAAGAAAGATTCGTTAATATATACAAATCAATCAATACATCTGATGATCATCAGAGGGCAAATTAATACCTTGTCGGACTCTGTTAAATGGATAAAAAATTCTTCGCCATCGTCATTGTCAGCTGGTTCGCCTTCATATCTTGGCTGTTCTTCCTCAATTGCCTCAACGAATGGGTTAAGGTATTGTGAGCCATCATCTACTTCATTCTCTTCGTTTCCTGAGCATATCAGGTCGTACATGGCATTCTCTTGATCACGGTCGATAGCTTAACTAATGAAGAACAAATATAAAACAATTAGAATGCATTCAATAAGCAGAACCAAAGATATGCAAATCAATACAAGGCAATGCAACAATATGATCATATAATATCACTAATACATCACTGAATAATAGTATCACTAATACATCATCGAATAGTATCACTAATACATCATCGAATAATATCACTAATACATCATTGAATAGTACCCACTAATACATATATAGTTGGCGTCTCGCGGAGCAGGCGATGGACACCCAAAGAGAAGGAACTATGACAGGATCATAGCTCGAGTGAGATCCCTAAAGAACCTGCTAGGTATTGGAGAACCTGGTGTCCAACGCAGCCATGTAGTTTCGGACGTGCTCGTCCTCCTCCCTAACACGACGACGTACCACCTCCGCGGGGGGCGGCTCCCTCTGCACCGACAATGGTCCACGCGACCGCCACCAAATAACCTCCGGGTCGACAACGGGACCCTCATTCCTCACCAAGCTTCGTGCCCTGGAAGGCAGCACCTCCCAGTGCCAACCAAGCGGAGCCCAGTCCCGAACATGGCGCCTCTCAAGCAGGTGGTTGCCACCTAGTTGACGACGAGGATGCGGGATGGGCATCGTCGACTCGACGGCTACGCTATGCAATCGATTCAACGGTTAGGCAAGATGCTTTATATGCAATATGTCAATTAGCAAATCAGCAACATCTAAACATTTAAAACATACATTTAAACATTTAAAACATACATCAATGCAACAATATAACATACAAATAAAATGTATCGTTTATTTTAATTGCGTTAAAGTGACATATTATTCTAGTATTATCATTTTTGTCTAACGTACACATATACACATCAATATATCTAACATACAAATCCTATAAACTCCTAGGACTCCTGATTTTATTTAACATACACATACACATACACATGTATATACATCTAACATACACACATACACATACACATACACATACACATACACATACACATACACATCAATTTGGAGGAGGATGGATCGGGATTACAAATATGCGGAGTCGGAGACAGATCAGAGCCGTAGACAGCCGGCGACTGGGACGAGCGGCACTGGCGGAGCTAAGGGCGACGACGTGGAGGAGGAGAGCAGCGACGGAGAATCCGGCGGAGCCGAGGGAGTCACGAAGGATCTGAGGGCGATGACCGGTGGCTGGGAGGAGCGGCACCGGTGGAGCTAAGGGTGACGACATGAAGGAGGAGAGCGGCGGCGGCGCGTGGACGGACGACGACGTCGATCGAGGGCGCGGGCGTGGGCAGGGTAGCCTGTTGACGTTGTCGAAGCGAGTGAAGTCGGAGTGAATTTGGGGAGGAAGAGCGGTTGCTAATATAGCTCGGACCTTTAGTCTCGGTTGGTGGCACCAACCGGGACTAAAGAGCCTTTAGTCCCGGTTGGTATAACCAACCAGGACAAAAGTTCCTCCCTTTAGTCCCGGTTGGTGATACCAACCGGGCCTAAGGAGGCCTTTTCGGCGGCCCAAATTCGTGTGGGAAGGGACCTGAAGGGACCTTTAGTCTCGGTTGGTGGATCCAACCAGGAGTAAAGGTCTATTTCTTTTCTTTTCTTTTATTTTGTTTTTTAGTCACACCTCGCTAGTTGAGGAGCACGACAACCAGATTATAAGCCCCATTGTGCGAGAGGCAGCACGAGCCTCTCTAAATGCTCTTATAGAGAAAATTCTATCTAAATTCAAAGTGGTAGTACTTTAGTAAATTTAAAGTACTAGCACTTTGAATTTAGGTTGAATATTCTCTATAAGCGCATCTATTTTCATTTCTGCTATTTTTATGTTATTTTTTGCATATTAAAAGTTCTTAATAGAAAATACTTTCTGAATATTCCTTTTGCTATTAAAGTTTTTAACAAAAATAACTTTGATAATTTTAGTTGCATAAATTTTATATAATATGAAGTTAAATAACTTTGATCGGACGAAAACTCGTCTATTACAAAGGGATTTCAATTTTTTAATCATATTTTAACTCAAGACTTTTTCTGCATTCAATATGCACCATTCAAAGCCACATCATCACTTTTCAACCCTTTAGTGACTTCATTTGCTATTTTTCATGCATTTCATGATTTATTCTGAGCTAAAATAACACTGAATTGAAAAGCACTGCAAAATGAACTCTGAAATGGTTGAAAATTGGCATGCTATCATAATTTCACCCACATAGCATGTGCTAAAAAGTTGAGAGGGTTACAGGAAAAACTGGATGCACTTCGTGTACAAACACGACCATCTCCTTCGAAGTATGAGGGTTTCAGACGAAAACTCATCTGTTACAAAAGCATTTCATTTTTGAACTTATTTCAACTCCAGACTTTTTGTGCATTCAATATGAACCATTCTAAGCCACATTCTCAAATTTCAACCCTTTCTAACTTCATTTGCTATTTTTCATCCATTTAATGAATTGTTTTGAGCTAAATGACCTTGAAATTAAAAAGCACCACACATGATCTCTGAAAAGGTTTAAACTTGGCATGGTATCATCATTTTACCCACATATCAAGTGGTAAAAAGTTGAGAGGGTTACGGGAAAAATTGGATGCACTTCGTGTACAAACTGGACCATCTCCTTTGAAGGTTTCGGACGAAAACTCATCTGTTACAAAGGCATTTCATTTTTTTACTTATTTCAACTCCAGACTTTTTGTGCATTTAATATGGACCATTCTAAGCCACATCATAAAATTTCAACCCTTTCTAACTTCATTTGCTATTTTTCATCCATTTAATGAATTGTTTTGAGCTAAATGACCCTGAAATTAAAAAGCACCACGAATGAACTCTGAAAAGGTTGAAACTTGGCATGGTATAATCATTTAACCCACATAGCAAGTGCTAAAAAGTTGAGAGGTTTACAGGAAAAATTGGATGCACTTCGTGTACAATCTGGACAATCTCTTTCAAAGTATGAGGGTTTCGGACGAAAACTCGTATGTTACAAAGGGATTTCAAATTATTTAAAATATTTCAACTCCGGACTTTTTGTGCATTCAATATGAACCATTCTAAGCCACATCCTCAAATTTCAGCCCTTTCTAACTTCATTTGCTATTTTCCATCCATTTAATGAATTGTTTTGAGATAAATGACCCTGAAATTAAAAAGCACCACAAATGAACTCTGAAAAGGTTGAAACTTGGCATGGTATCATATTTTCACCCACATAGCAAGTGGTAAAAAGTTGAGAGGGTTAAGGCAAAAAAGGATGCACTTTGTGTACAAACTGGACCATCTCCTTCGAAGTATGAGGGTTTCGAATGAAAACTCATCTGTTACATAGGCATTTCATTTTTTAAACTTATTTCAACTCCGCACTTTTTGTGCATTCAATATGAACCATTATAAGCCACATCCTCAAATTTGAACCCTTTCTAACTTCATTTGCTATTTTCATGCATTTAATGAATTGATTTGAGCTAAATGACCCTAAAATTAAAAAGCACCACAAAAAACCTGTGAAAAGGTTGAAACTTGGCATGGTATCATCATTTCACCCACATAGAAAGTGGTAATAAGTTGAGAGGGTTACAACAAAAACTAGATGCACTTTGTGTACAAAACTGGACCATCCCGACTACTCACTAGAGAAGAAAAGTGATGAGAGTGTAGCCAATCACATCCCAGAGTGGGATCTTGAGGTATAATTTTTCTTCTTCACGTGTGTCCCTTGATTATTGCGCCGTAAACATGGACAATCTTCATCATTTATCAGGGTGCTTGGGTCAGTCTTCATTGCGAAGGGAGGAATTTTATCAAACTTTTTATAATCTTTTGACATGTCTGTCTTGTACTCCACTCCCATGATGTTTCTTTTCCCGGAAAGAACTATGTGGCGCTTTGGCTCATCGTATGATGTATCTGCTTTCTTATCTTTCCTTTTTCTTGGTTTGGTAGACATGTCCTTCACATAGAAAACTTGCGCCACATCATTGGCTAGAACGAATGGTTCGTCTGTGTGCCCTAGATTGTTGAGATCCACTGTTGTCATTCCGTACTGCGGGTCTACCATTACCCCTCCTCCAGTCAGATTGGCCCATTTGCACCAGAACAAAGGGACCTTCAAATCACCTCCATTGTCAAGTTCCCATATCTCCTTTATGTAACCATAATATGTGTTCTTTTCCTTGCTGTTTGGCGCATTGTCAAAGCGGACACCACTGTTTTGGTTGGTGCTCTTTTTATCTTGGGCGATCGAGTAAAATGCATTCCCATTTATCTCGTACCCTTGGAAAGTTAATATAGTCGAAGATGGTCTCTTGGCCAACAAGTACAAGTCATCTTCAACATTGCCGTCATTCATGAGATGTGTTCGCAACCAACCGCCGAAAGCCTCAATGTGTGTACGTTGAATCCAGGGGTCAGACTTCTCTAGGTTCTTCGAGCATATAATATCCATGTGTTCCTCGATATACGGGGTGATCAAGGTAGAATTCTATATAACTATGTAGTGTGCTTGCGCCCAAGAATGCCCGTCCGTACATATTATTGATTTTGGTCCAAGCATGCCTTTTCCACGCAGTCTCCCCTCATGTCGCGATTGAGGAACACCAATCGGCTTAATGCCAGGAATAAAGTCAACACAAAACTCAATAACCTCCTCTGTTTCATGGACCTTGGAGATGCTTCCTTCTGGCCTAGCACGATTACGAACATATTTCTTTAAGACTCCCATGAACCTCTCAAGGGGGAACATATTGTGTAGAAATACAGGACCCAGAATGGCAACCTCTTCGACTAGGTGAACTAGGATGCGCATCATAATATTGAAGAAGGATGGTGGGAACACCAACTCGAAACTGACAAGACACTGGACCGAATCATTCTGTAAGCTTGGTAGGATTTCCGGATCAATTACGTTCTGAGAAATTGCATTGAGGAATGAACATAGCTTCACAATGGCTAATCGAACGTATTCTAGTAGAAGCCCCCTCAACGCAACCAGAAGCAATTGCGTCATGATCACGTGGCAGTCATGAGACTTTAGGTTCTGGAATTTTTTTCTCTTCCATATTTATTATTCTCTTTATATTCGACGAGAAGCTAGACGGGACCTTCATACTGAGCAGGCTTTTAAAGAAGATTTCCTTCTCTGCTTTGGTAAGAGCTTAGCTAGCAGGACCTTGATACTGCTTTGGATGCATGCCATCGTTTTTGTGCACACGTTGCTGGTCCTCCCGTGCCTCCGGTGTATCTTTTGTCTTCTCATACACGCCCAGGAAGCCTAGCAGGTTCACGCAAAAATTCTTCGTCATGTGCATCACGTCGATTGCAGAGCGGACCTCTAGGACTTTCCAATATTCTAGCTCCCAAAATATAGATTTCTTCTTCCACATGTGTGCGCGTCCCTCAGCGTTAGTCAGAACAGATTGTCTGCTAGGACCCTTTCCAAATATTACATGTAAATCCTTGACCATATCAAGTATGTCATCACCAGTACAGAGGACGGGCTTTTTCCGGTGATCTGCCTCACCTTTGAAATGCTTGCGTTTCTTTCTTAAGGCATGCTTGGATGGAAGAAATCGACGATGTCACAGGCACACATTCTTCTTGCATTCCAAATATATACTTTGGGTATCATCTAAACAGTGGGTGCATGCATGGTATCCCTTGTTTGTCTAATCATTGATGGTTACAAAGAGCAACGCTCACAGGTCAAATTCTTGTTGTTTGTGCTCATCCCACACACGTACACCTTTTCTATTCCATATATGTAAAAGTTCATCAACTAAAGGCCTTAGGTACACATCAATGTCATTGTCGGGTTGCTTAGGGCCTTGGATGAGCACTAGCATCATAATGAACTTCCGCTTCATGCACAACCAAGGAGGAAGGTTATAGATACATAGAGTCATAGTCCATGTGCTATGCTTGTTGCTCTGCTCCCCAAATGGATTAATGCCATCTGCACTTAAACCAAACCATATGTTCCTTGGGTCATCTGCAAAGTCCAGCCACTCTCTCTTGATTTTTCTCCACTGCGGCACATCAGCGGGTACTCTCAACTTCCCGTCTTTCTTACGTCTATCTTTGTGCCATCACAACGACTTGACATGCTCTTTGTTTTGGAACAAATGTTTCAAACGTGGTATTATAGGAGCATACCATATCACCTTGGCTAGAATCCTCTTCCTGAGGCACTCGCTCTGAACATCATCACCAAGGTCATCGCAACTGATATTATATCGCAATGCATTGCATATTGGGCATGCATTCAAATTCTCGCACTCATCGCGGTAGAGGATGCAGTCATTAGGGCATGCATGTAACTTCTGCACCTCCAATCCTAGAGGGCAGACAACCTTCTTTGCTTCATCTGTACTGTTGGGTAATTCGTCGTCCTTTGGAAGCTTCTTCTTCATTATTTTCAACAAATTTTCAAATCCCTTGTAAGCTACACCATTCTCTGCCTTCCATTGCAGCAATTCGAGTGTGGTGCCGAGCTTTGTGTTGCCATCTTTGCAATTTGGGTACAACCTTTTTTGTGATCCTCTAACATGCGCCGCAACTTCAACTTCTCCTTTTCATTTTCGAAGTTTCTCTTTGCATCAGCAATGGCCCAACCAAGATCATCAGTGAGTTCATCTGATGCCTCGTCTTCTTCTTATTCATTCTCTCCCCCCATTGTACTACCATCATATTCAGGACACCTGGGATAGTTGTCGTCATCCTCTTCTTCTTCATTCTCTTCCACTAGAACCCCTCTTTCTCCGTGCTTGGTCCAACAATTATAGCCAGACATGAAATCGAACGTAAACAGGTGGACGTGAATCTGTTTTGAGCTAGAGTAAGTCTTATCATTCTTACACACACCACATGGACAACACATAAAACCATCCCGCTTGTTTGCCTCAGCCGCACGCAAAAAACTTTGCATGCCATTAATCAACTCGGGAGAGCGTCGGTCAACGTACATCCATTGTCGGTTCATGTTCATTACACAACACCGAGAGGACCAAATTAATACAAGTTCATACACACTTATTCTCATAAAACAATATAAAACTATATAGCTAAAATATTTTAAATGCAACAACAAATGCGATCAAAATCGCAAGTAAGGTAAAAATTGATCCAACAACATAACGATACCAAGCCTCTTTATTAATGGCATATTTTCCAATCTTTGTAATCTTGAAGCGCATTGCATCCATCTTGATCTTGTGATCATCCACGACATCGGCAACATACAACTCCAATTTCATCTTCTCTTCTTTAACTCTTTTCAATTTTCCTTTCAACTCCTTGTTTTCTTTTTCAACTAAATTTAACTTCTCGACAATAGGGTCGGTTGGCATTTCCGGTTCAACTACCTCCTAGATAAAAATATCTATGTCAACTTGATGGGCATAATTTTCATTAGCACGAAATTCAACAAATAGTTATAAAAGAGAATATACCACATCTGAATCGTAAACCGGACGAGGGCCGACGGGCACGGATATCATAACCATGACACTATATATAACAACAATCATACAAGTAAGAAAACTATGCAAGTAACTATCTAAATCATACAAATACGATTTTATTTATAAAAATGATAAGAACACAAGAATAGGCTCACCAAGGTGGTGCCAGCGACGGGACGGTGCTGTCGATCAATGACGGTTAGGACGGGGACGGGAAGGCACAGTAAGTAAACCACACCTACACATATGCAAACTAAGGAGTTAATTTGAGCTCAGATTGCATATAAATCAAAAAAACTATCACATAATTACACCCAAACTAAAACCCACAAATCACTATACTTATAAAGCATTGCACGAGCTGATCTAGCAATAAGAGATGAAAGGACAAAGTTGCTAACCTTTGTGAACACTTGGATGGATTGGGGTGCCTCAAATCTTGTCAAATCTTGGCAAAAATGGAGGGATGAGCTCGAGCTAGGGGAAGAAACAGAGAGGGAGTTCGAATCTAGAAAATAGAGAAATGGAGTCGGGCTGGACGAAGGGTTTATATAGGGAAACCTTTAGTCCCGTTTGGTTAAACAAACTGGGACTAAAGGTCATTCTATAGTCCTGGTTTGTATCACAAACCGGGACTAAATGGGCTCGTGGGGGCCCCAGGCTGCCACCAGCCTGCCACCACTCCTTTAGTCCCGGTTTGTGATACAAACCGGGACTATATGTCCCAAATGAACCGGGACTATATGTCCCAAATGAACGGGACTAATGGCCTGATCGCTACTAGTCGTTGGAACCGGGACTAATGGCAAGATTAGTCCCAGTTCAAAGCCAAACCGGGACTAAAGGTAGAAACAGAAGGCCTATTTTCTACCAGTGTGTATATAATTGTAGATAATAGTAAAGTGCAAAATAAAATAAGAGGTAATAAATAACAGCAAGGTAATGATAGCGTTTGTGTATTTATAAGTGAATAGACCCGGGGGGCCGTAGAGTTCTCTAGTGGCATCTCTCATAAGCAAAGCATAAAGTGGGTAAACAAATTACTGTTGGGCAAATGATAGAAAAGCGAATAATTATGCGATATTCACGGCAATGATCATGTGTATATAGGCCTCAAGTCAATAGGGAAATAGGCCAACTCCTGCCTGCATGTACTACTATTACTCCACTTCAAGAGCGCTTCTATGCTTGCCTCTCTATGTATTAAGTTCATGACAAACAGAGTAATGCTTGGAGAATGATGACATGATGTAGACAAAGTAAACTCAACTAATATGAATAAACCCCATCGTTTGATACTTAGTAGCAACAACACAAATACACAACTTGTCCCCTTCTGTCACTGGGATATAGAAACTCGTCCGGTTGAACCTACTACAACGCACCACTCCCACTGAAGAAATATAAATCTAGTTGGTCAAACTATCTCAATAGATCAGAGAGCATTACGAAGCTATGAGGATCATGCAAAAAAGAATCATAGTAATCAGGTTTGACTCAAATACTTTTCATGAATAATCTGAACATAAACTCACAATTCATCGGATCCCAGCAAAAACACCATACAAAGGGATTAAATTGGATAAATCATGGCAAAGATGCGATGACCATTATATTGAAGATCGAGAGAGAGAGATTGCCATCTAGGTACTACCTACGGGCCCATAGGTTTGTGATGAACTACTCACACATCACGGTGAGGGCAGCAAGGTTGATGAAGAGGCCCTCCGTGATTGATCTCCCCTCCGGCAGGGTGCCGCGGAGGTGTAGATGGCCTCCTGTTGGAATAGAGACTTGCGGCGGCGGAAAAAGTGTTTCAGGAGCGCTTCTGGTGTTTTTAGGGTAGATGTAAATTTATAGGCGAGAGAAGGACGCCAAGAGAAGCTCCAGGGGGCCACCACATATCTGGCCGTGCCCCCTGGGGCGGTGGCTAGATATGTGGTGGGCCCCTGGTCCATCTCTTGGCCCTCCTCCGGAGCTTCTAGGTCTTGTATTGGTCTAGGAAAAATCACCAAAAAGTTTTGTGGCAATTGGACTCCGTTTGGTATGGTAACTCTGAAAAGGCAAAAACACACAGAAAACAAGAACTGGCATTGGGTACTGGGTCAATAGGTTAGTGCTCAAAATTATTATAAATTGATAAATAAATACCCAAAGAGTATCCTAGAATGATAATATGTCAGCATGGAACAATAAAAAATATAGATACATTGGATACGTATCAACACCCCCAAGCTTAATTCCTGCTCGTCCTCAAGTAGGTAAATGATAAAAAAGAATTTTTGATTTGACATGCTACCCATTATGCAATCTTTGGTATGTATGCTCATTGCTAAATGATGAATTAACAACAACATAGTAATATTTATAAGTATAAGAAACAAAATGATTAATTTTTCAAAGTATAAGATCCTAAAAGAATGTTTACCCCTATTCATCTTATTATATTAGCAAGGCATGACTCCGTCTTCACCACATAGATACAAATGTTAAGCACCACGGTGTCCAAGTCAGGCAATTGGATCATACTTTTTCACTATGCATCAACCTTTTATTCTTCATGCAATACATGAGCGTGAACCATTGGACATATATCATATAGGTGGAATAGAATATGGTGATAAGTATCAAAGGGGTAAAAAGTGGAGAAGATAGTATCGCATCAACTAGGCGTATCAACGAGCTATGGATATGCTCCTTGATAGATATCAATGCGAGGAGTAGGGATTGCCATGCTAATGATGCACTAGAGCTATAAGTGTATGAAAGCTCAACTGAAGCTAAGTGGGGTGTGCATCAAACTTGCTTGCTCATGAAGACCTCGGGCAATTGAGGAAGCCCGTCATAGGAATATACAAGTCAAGTTTATTATATGAAAAGGTAATTCCCACTAGCATATGGCAGTGTCAACATAGGAGACTCTCTATATGAAGAACATGGTGCCACTTTGAGGCACACATGTGGTAAAGGATAGTAGCAAAGTCCCTTCTCTCTTTTCTCTCATTGTTTATGGTGGGATTTTCTATTTTTTTCTTTTTGCCTCCTCATTTTCTTTTTTATATGGTGGGCTCATTTGGCCTCCCCCATTTTTATTTAATTTTTTGTCCGGAGTCTCATCCGACTTGTGGGGGAATCATAGTCTCCATCATCCTTTCCTCACTGGGACAATGCTCTAATAATGATGATAATCAAACTTTTATTTACTTACAAATCAACAAGAAGATATGATAGGAACATATGACTCTATATGAGTGCCTGTGGTAGTGTACCAGGATGTGCAATGATCTAACATGTCATGTGTCAAAAATATGAAGAACGCTGGCTTTTCCACAAATACTATGTCAGCTCTATACAATCATGCAAAGCATTATGATGATGAACAAACTAGTCATATGAAGTGACGATGGAATTTCCATGGTAATATATCTCGGAATGGCTATAGAAATGCCATAATAGGTAGGTATGGTGGCTGTTTTGAGGAAAATATAATGAGGCTTAAGCATATCATGTCATGGGGTTTGGATGCACCTGCGAATATTTGCACCGATCCTCGAGGTGAGAATGGGTTGTGTACCGTACCGAAGAGGCTAGCAAATATGAGAAGGTGAAGATGCGTATGTCCATGGTGTCACATTAGTCATAAAGAACTGACATACTTATTGCAAAGTTTTATTAGTTTTTATCACAAATCAAAGTACTCCTCGCATGTTGATACGTCTCCAACGTATCTATAATTTTTGATGATGGCATGCTATTATATTATTTGTTTTGGATGTTCTATATGCATTAATATGCTATTTTATATTATTTTTGGGACTAACCTATTAATCTAGAGCCAAGTGCCAGTTTCTGTTTTTTCCCTTGTTTTTGAGTTTTGCAGATATGGAATATTAAACAGAGTCGAAATTGAATAAAACCTTCGGAAGGAATTTTTCAGGAAGGAAACAAGTCATCCAAGCTTGGAGTGCACATCAGGGGAGGTGCCAGGGCGCTACAAGCCTGCTAGGCGAGCCCCCTGGCCGCGCCTAGCAGGCTTGTCTCCTCCCGGCAGGGCTCCTAACCCTAATTCTTGGCCTATAAATACCCAAATATTCCACCAACATCAGAACAAGCCACGAAAATAATTTTCCGCCGCCGGAAGCCTCTGCTCCCAAGAGATCTCATCTTGGGGCCTTCTTCGGTAATCTGCCAGAGGGGGAATCGATCATGGAGGGCATCTACATCAACTCCATTGCCCCTCCGATGACGCGTGAGTAGTCCACCACAGACCTACGGGAACATAGCTAGTAGCTAGATGGATTCTTCTCTCTCTTTGATCTTCAATACCATGTTCTTCATGATCTTCATGGAGATCTATCCAATGTAATCTTCTTTTGTGGTGTGTTTGTGAAGATCTGATGAATTGTGAGTTTATGTTCAGATTATCCATGAATCTTATTTGAATATCCTCTGATTTCTTATATGCATGATTTCATATCCTTGCAAGTCTCTTCGAGTTATTGGTTTGGTTTGGACAACTAGATTGGTAATTCTTGCAACGGGAGAAGTGCTTGGTTTTGCATTCAATATTATGGTGTCCTCACCCAGTGACAAAGTAGGGGTAGCGAGGCAAGTATTGTATTGTTTCCATCAAGGGTAACAAGATGGGGTTTTCATCATATTGCTTGAGTTTATCCCTCTACATCATGTCATCTTTCTTAATGCATTACTCTATTCTTCATGAACTTAATACTCTAGATGCAGGCATGAGTCGGTCGATGTGTGGAGTAATAGTCGGTCTACTTGTCACGGAGGTGATGCCTATATGCATGATCATTGCCTTGGATAAATACATGATTATTTGCTTTTATATCAATTGCTCGACAGTAATTTGTTTACCCACCATGATATTTGCCTTCAAGAGATAAGCCTCTAGTGAAACCTATGGCCCCGGGTATATTTTCCATCATATATTTATTTACCTTTTACTTTCCACACTCGTTACATCTATCTCTATCGGATCTAATCCTTGCAAATAACCGTGAAGGGATTGACAACCCCTTTATAGCGTTGGGTGCAAGAGTTTGATTATTTGTGTAGGTTTATCCATTGGTGACTTGCTTGTTCCTCCTACTGGATTGATACCTTGGTTCTCAAAAACTGAGGGAAATACTTATCTACTTCGCTGCATCACCCTTTCCTCTTCAAGGGAAAACCAACACATGCTCAAGAGGTAGCAAGAAGGATTTCTGGCGCCGTTGCCAGGGAGGAAACATAGCAAGTCAAGACAAGATCTCTCCCATCAACTTGCCAACTCTGGCACCGTTACCGGGGAGGATACACATCAATCCTACCGAGTACCCATCACAAACTCATCTCTTGCATTTAAATTATTTTCCATATGCCTCTTGTTTTCCTCTCCCCCACTTCTAAAACGATTTTCAGAAAATACCAAAAAGATTTGCCTTTTTATTCGCCCTTCTTCCGTTTGCCTTTTCGTTGCTATGTTTGCTTGTGTTGCCATTTGCCTTCTATTTGCTTGCATCTTCTCTTGCTAAAAATCTATTGATATGTATCCTCATCCACTTGCTAATCTTTTCAAAATACCAAATTATGATGAACCAATTGCTAGGGAGTTGAGTGCACTTGACTATCTCTATGAAGTTTTGCTTGAAAATCATGAATTTTTTGATGAAGTGTTGAAATAAGAAAATTATAAGGTGATTCATGATATATCCTTGAATGAAAAGCATGATTGCCATGTTTTTAGTATGAATTCTCTGTATATCCATGATGCCAATGATATGCAAAACCACAAGCTTGGGGATGCTATGTTTTATGAAGATGAATTTTTTTGTTCCCCAAGTTTTGGTGATGACATGTATGCTATAATTGATCATGAAAATAATCCTTTATGTGATAGTTATATTGTGAGATTCCTTCATGATTCTACTAAAAATTATTATGAGGGAGGAACATATGCTTGTAGTAATTAAAATAATATCAGGTTTCCTCTCTATGTGCTGGAAGTTTTGAAGTCATGCTTGTTTTGCCTTCCTATGCTAGTTGATTCTTGTTCCTATAAATTGTTTGTTCACAAAATATGAATGCATAGGAAGTGTGTTAGAATTAAATGTGTTTTTCACGCTATTCATGATGCTCTTTTTCATATTTCAATTACTACTTTTTATGTGAGCATCATTGAAATCATTATGCCTAGCTAGGGGCGTTAAACAATAGCGCTTGTTGGGAGGCAACCCAATTTTATTTTTGTGTTATGTTTTTTGCTTCTGTTTTTGAGTGTTTCCCATATTACTACTTCTTTAGTAATTGTGTTTTTGTGTTTTAATTAGTGTTTGAGCCAATTAAACCTTTGGGGTGATCTATGGTAGTTGTTGATTTGATCTTGCTGAAAAACAGAAACTTTTGCGCTCAGTCCAGGAATTTTCTAATGTTTTAAGAGTGTTGAATTAATCTGAAAATTTTACACCAGATTTATATATAAATTTCCCAGGTTTTCCTAATGTTTCAGAATTGTTTGAGTTACAAAAGTATACTAAGTTTTCAATTTTCTACAGACTGTTCTGTTTTTGACAGATTCTGTTTTCTTTGAGTTGTTTGCCTATTTTGATGAATCTATGGGTTGTATCATGTGGTATGAGCCATGGAGAAGTTATATTACAGTAGGTATAACACCAATATAAATAAATAATGAGTTCACAACAGTACCTAAAGTGGTGATTTATTTTCTTATACTAACAGATCTCACGAGTTTTCTGTTATGTTTTGTGTTGTGAAGTTTTCAAGTTTTGGGTAAAGATTTGATGGACTATGGAATAAGGAGTGGCAAGATCCTAAGCTTGGGGATGCCCAAGGCACCCCAAGTCATATTCAAGGTTGCCAAAAATCCTAAGATTGGGGATTCCCCAGAAAGCACCCCCTCTTTCGTCTTCAATCCATCGGTAATTTACTTGAGGCTATATTTTTATTCACCACATGATATGTGTTTTGCTTGGAGCGTCTTGTATGATATGAGTCTTTGCTTGTTAGTTTGCCACAATCATCCTTGATGAACACATCTTTTGAGAGAGACACACTGAATCATGAATTTATTAGAATACTCTATGTGCTTCACTTATATCTTTTGAGTTGGGCAATTTTGCTCTATGTGCTTCACTTATATCTTTTAGAGCACGATGGTGTTTTCGTCTTATAGAAATACTTGAACTCTCGTACCTCACTTATACTATTTTGAGAGTTTCTAAAAATATCATAGTAATTGGTCTAGGTTATGAATTTAGTCCTAATATGATGGGAATCCAAAAGGGGTATAATAAAAACTTCCATATTATGTGCATTGAGTATTTATGAGAAGTTTGATTCCTTGTATAAAGTTTTGAGATATAAAGATGGTAATCATAAGAGACATGTTAGGAAGTAAATTGTGATTTGGTAAAAATACTTGTGTAAAGGTTTGTGATTCCCGTAGCATGCACGTATGGTGAATATACGTCTCCATCGTATCCACTTTTCCAAACCCTTTTGCCCTTGTTTTGGACTCTACTTCAGATGATTTGAATGGAACTAACTCGGACTGACGCTATTTTCAGCAGAATTGCCTTGGTGTTATTTTTGTGCAGAAATAAAAGTTCTTGGATCGTCCTGAAAATTTACGGAGAATATTTTTGGAATTAATAAAATATACCAGTGCAAGAAGTAACAAGAGGAGGGCCACTTGTCCGCCACAAGCCTGGTAGGCGCGACCACCCCCTGGCCATGCCTAGCAGGCTTGTGGGGCCCTCGTGGATCCTCCGACCTCGTCTCTAGCTCCATATAACCCTATTCGTCGAGAAAAAAAATCAGAAGGAAGAGTTCATCGCATTTCACGATATGGAGCCACCACCACCTCCCATTCTTCCTCGGGAGATCACATCTGGAGTCCGTTTTGGGTTCCGGAGAGGGGAAATCGATGCCATCATCATCACCAATCATCCTTCATCACCAATTCCATGATGCTCTCCGCCGTTCGTGAGTAATCCCATCATAGGCTTGCTTGACGGTGATGGGTTGGATGAGATTTATCATGTAATTGAGTTAACTTTGTTAGGGTTTGATCCCTAGTATTCACTATGTTTTGAGATTGATGTTGCTATGACTTTGCTATGCTTAATGCTTGTCACTAGGGCCCGAGTGCCATGATTACAGATCTAAACCTATTATGTTTTCATGAATATATATGTGTTCTTGATCCTATCTTGCAAGTTTTAGACACCTATTACGAGTTATGATCCACATCCCCCAGTGTGACAATAATTGGGATTCTTTTCGGTGATTACCGTAGTTTGAGGAGTTCATGTATTCACTAAGTGCTAATGCTTTGGTACAATTCTGTATTAAAAGGATGCCTTAATATCCCTTAGTTTCCATTAGGACCCCGCTGCCACGGGAGGGTAGGACAAAATATGTCATGCAAGTTCTTTTCCATAAGCACGTATGACTATATATGGAATACATGCCTACATTACATTGATGAATTGGAGCTAGTTCTGTGTCACCCTATGTTATAACTGTTGCATGATGAATTGCATCCAACATAATTATCCATCACGATCCATTGCCTACGAGCTTTCCACATATTGATCCTTGCTAAGTTACTTCTCCACTGTTACTGTTACAATCACTACAAAACTGCTACTGTTACTTTTGCTACCGTTATCGTTACTTCCATACTAATTTGCTACTGAATACTTTGTTGTAGACATTAAGTCTTTCAGGTGTGGTTGAATTGACAACTTAGCTGCGAATACTCGAGAATATTCTTTGGCTCCCCTTGTGTCGAATCAATAAATTTGGGTTGAATACTCTACCCTCGAAAACTGTTGCGACCCCCTATACTTGTGGGTTATCAGTAAACCGCTATATAAGGAAGTCGGAGCATGGCTTGTTTATAGATTGTCGACCTTTGTGTGAGGGTCGGGGGCGCGTGATGGTTAACTCCTACCAACCTCCCCCCTAGGAGCATGCGTTTAATGCTTTGCTTCAATGACTAATAGACTTTTGCAATAAGTATGTGAGTTCTTTATGACTAATGTTGAGTCCATGGATTATGCGCACTCTCACCCTTCCACTTTTGCTAGCCTTTCTAGTACCGCGCAACTTTCGCCGGTGCAACAAATACCTTCCTCAAAACATCCACCATATACCTTCCTCAAAACAACCACCATATACCTTCCTCAAAACAGCCACCATATATCTTTCCTCAAAACAGCCACCATACCTACCGATTATGGCATTTCCATAGCCATTCTGAGATATATTGCCATGCAACTTCCACCGTTTCCTTTTATGACATGCACACCATCACTTCCATATTGCATATAGAGTCATATTTTGTCATAGGTATCGAGTTGTAATTTTCCTTTTGAGTTGTAAGTAAATAAAAGTGTGATGATTTTCATTATAGAGCATGTCCCATGTGAGGAAAGGATGATGGAAGCTATGATTCCCTTACTAGTAGGGATGAGAATCCGGACTTTATGAAAAATAAAAGAGGCCAGCGAAGCCCAAATAAAAAATGAACAAAAGAGGCCTTAGATGCCCAACAACAAAAAATATGAGAGAAAAGAGAGAAGGGACATTGCTACTACCTTTTGCCACACTTGTGCTTCAAAGTAGCACCATGATCTTCATGTTAGAGAGTCTCCTATTTTGTCATTTTCATATACTAGTGGGAATTTTTCTTTATAGGACTTGGCTTGTATATTCCGATAATGGGCTTCCTTAAATTTCCCTAGGCCTTGATGAGCAAGCAAGTTGGATGCACCCCCACTAAGTTTCTTTTTGAGCTTTCATACACTTATAGCTCCAGTGCATCCATTTCATGGCAATCCCTACTCACTCACATTGATATCTATTGATGGGCATCTCCATAGCCCGTTGATATGCCTAGTTGATGTGAGACTATCTTTTCCCTTGTCCTTGAGAACCTCCACCATATTCTATTCCATCTATAGTGCTATATCCATGGCTCGCACTCATGTATTGCATGAGAGTTGAAAAAGTTTGAGAAAATAAAGGTGTGAAAACAATTGCTTGACTTCTCATCGGGGTTGTGCATCATGTAAATACTTTGTGTGGGGAAGATGGAGCATAGCCAGACCATATGATATTGTAGGGATAACTTTCTTTTGCCATTATATTTTGAAGAGATACAATTGCTTTGCTACTATGCTTGAAATGTTATTGTTTCTATATCAATATTAAGCTTTTGTTTTGAGTCTTATGGATCTAAATATTCATGCCACAATAAAGAATATTACTTGGATAAATATGTTAGGTAGCACTCCACATCAAAAATTCTATATTTATCATTTACCTACTCGAGGACGAGCAGGAATTAAGCTTGGGGATGCTAATACGTCTCCAACGTATCTATAATTTTTGATGATGGCATGCTATTATATTATCCGTTTTGGATGTTTTATATGCATTAATATGCTATTTTATATTATTTTTGGGACTAACCTATTAATCTAGAGCCAAGTGCCAGTTTCTGTTTTTTCCTTGTTTTTGAGTTTTGCAGATATGGAATATTAAACGGAGTCCAAACGGAATAAAACCTTTGGAAGGAATTTTTCTGGAAGGAAACAAATCATCCAAGCTTGGAGTGCACGTCAGGGGAGGTGCCAGGGCGCCACAAGCGTGCTAGGCGTGGCCCCCCTGTCCGCTCCTAGCAGGCTTGTCGCCTCCTGGCAGGACTCCTAACCCTAATTCTTGGCCTATAAATACCCAAATATTCCCCAACATCAGAACAAGCCACTAAAATACTTTTCCGCCGCCAGAAGCCTCTGTTCCCGAGAGATCTCATCTTGGGGCCTTATCCGGTAATCTGCCGGAGGGGGAATCGATCACGGAGGGCATCTACATCAACTCCATTGCCCCTCCGATGATGCGTGAGTAGTACACCATAGACCTACGGGTCCATAGCTAGTAGCTAGATGGCTTATTCTCTCTCTTTGATCTTCAATACCATGTTCTTCATGATCTTCATGGAGATCTATCCGATGTAATCTTGTTTTGTGGTGTGTTTGTCAAGATCCGATGAATTGCGAGTTTATGTTCAGATTATCTATGAATCTTATTTGAATCTCCTATGATTTCTTATATGCATGATTTCATATCCTTGCAAATCTCTTCGAGTTATTGGTTTGGTTTGGCCAACTAGATTGGTGATTCTTGCAATGGGAGAAGTGCTTGGTTTTGGGTTTAATCTTGCGGTGTCATCACCCAGTGACAAAGTAGGGGTAGCGAGGCACGTATTGTATTGTTTCCATCAAGGGTAACAAGATGGGGTTTTCATCATATTTCATGATTTTATCCCTCTACATCATTTCATATTTCTTAATGCGTTACTCTGTTCTTCATGAACTTAATAATCTATAGATGCAGGCATGAGTCGGTCGATGTGTGGAGTAATAGTAGTAGATGCAGCATCGTTCTGGTCTACTTGTCACGGACGTGATGCCTATATGCATGATCATTGCCTCTAATAAGTACATGATCATTTGCTTTTCTATCAATTGCTTGACAGTAATTTGTTTACCCACCAGGATATTTGCCTTCAAGAGAGAAGCCTCTAGTGAAACCTATGCCCCCCCGGGTCTATTTTCCATCATATATTTTCAGATCTATACTTGATGCAATTTATTTACCTTTTACTTTCCGCACTTGTTACATCTATCTCTATTGGATATAATCCTTGCAAATAACCGTGAAGGGATTGACAACCCCTTCATAGCATTGGGTGCAAGAGTTTGATTATTTGTGTAGGTGCATCCATTGGTGACTTGCTTGTTCCTCCTACTGAATCGATACCTTGGTTCTCAAAAACCGAGGGAAATACTTATCTACTTCGCTGCATCACCCTTTCCTCTTCAAGGGAAAACCAACGCATGCTCAAGAGGTAGCACATTCCGAGAGGGAGGAGGTTGGTAGGAGTTAACCATCGCACGCCCCCGACTCAAAACAACACTAGGATTTCAACTAGGAATATAAATGTTCAAACGTCATCACCATGCCTCTTTAATTTTTAGATGAATAACAAGTTAACACCTCTTAATCTCGACACTTCTATGAATCAAAAAAATTGGACTCACACCTTTTTCATATTGCCACATCAATGTTATTAGCCCACAACTTCTCTACATGTGCTACATGATGGTTTTGATTGTCATTCATTGAATACGTAATATTCTTGGACTAGTCTTATGACCCATGAAAATTACGGTCACTCAGCTCTGAAACAAATATAAGTGAAGAATGATAGCATATTATTTCTATAAAATCTACACGCCACCGTGCTCAAAAAGATATAAGTGAAGTACTAGAGCAACTGCCTAGCTCAAAAGATATAAGTGAAGCACATAGAGTATTCTAGCAAATTATCATGAAGGTGTGTCTCTCTCAAATAGGTGTGTTCAAAAAACCATGATTGTGACAAACTGAAAGTAAAAGCAAACAAAATCAAATGACGCTCCAAGCAAAACACATATCATGTGATGAATAAGAATATAGCTCCAAGTGACATACCGATGGATTGAGACGAAAGAGAGGATGCCTTCCAGAGCATCCCTAGATTAGACGCTTGAGTATCCTTAGAATTATACTTGGGGTGCCTTGGGAATCCCCAATCTTGTACTCTTTTGCTACTCCTTATTTCGTAGTCCATCGTGATCACAGCCAAAACTTGAAAACTTCAATCACACAAAACTCAACAAAACTTCGTGAGATCCGTTAGTATAAGAAACATATTGCATACTTGAGGTACTATGATAAATTGATTAAAATTCATTTTTTCATAATAGGTAATGTATTTTAACTTCTACATGACTTACACCCTCCGATATAATACATGGCATAATCAAAACAAGCAAACTATGCAAGCAAAACAGAATCTGTTTAAAACGGAACAATCTTTAGCAATATGTAAAGATCCCGTACTTATGTAACTCTAAAAATTCTGAAAAATTAGGAAAACATAAGTAATTTGTATATCAATATTTTTTTAAAATTTAATATCATTATCAGGCTCCCATAAAAATGAAAAATCAGTGCAGTAGAGTCAAAGTTTCTGTTTGAGAGTCAACATCGTTTCTACTCATCTTGTGAGTCATCCCAAAGGCTTTACTTGGCACAAACACTAATTAAAACATAAAAACAATCATTACAGAGGCAACAACCATGTTATCACACAAAAATAGAAAGTAAAAACAAAAATAAAGATACATATTGGGTTGCCTCCGAACAAGTGCTATTATTTTATGCCCCTAGCTAGGCATAATGCATAGTTCCAAGTGTTGTCATCTTTGACACTCAAACAGTAGGTAGCTCTCATGATTGATTCATAAGGTGGTGTAATTCTCTTACTAGGGAAGTGTTCCATTCCCTTCTTCAATGGGAATTGGAATCTTATGTTTCCCTCTTTCATATCAATAAGTGCACGTATAGTTCGTAAAAATGGCCTTCCAAGTATTATGGGACAAGAAGGATTGCAATCAATATCAAGCACAACTAAATCTACATGCACTTTTTGCAATAATAAGCACATCATTAATTCTACCTAAAGGTTTCTTGATGGTAGAATCCTCAAGATGCAAGTTTAGGGAACACTCTTCAATATTAGTGAGACCAAACACATCACATAAAGTTTTTGGTATGGTTGAAATAGTAGCACCAAGGTCACACAAAGCATTGCATTCATATTTATTTATATTTATTTTGATATTAGGTTCCCACTCATCGTGCAATTTTCTAGGAATAGAAATCTCAAGCTCAAGTTTGTCATCATAAGCTTTTATCATATCTTCTACTATATGTCCGGTAAAAGCTTTGTTTTGTTCATAAGCATTGGCTGAGCTAATAATGGATTGCAGGAAGGAAATAAATTTTACTAAAGAGCATTTATCATAATTAAAGTCCTTGTAATCCAAGATAGTTGGCACATCACTAGTTAAAGGTTTGACCTCTCCAAACCCACTTTTTCAGCTTAGCATTAGAATCATCACCCTCCAAACAAACGAGACGCTTCTTAACTAATGTTGACTCATCTCCAGTCCCTTTATCATTTATATCCATATATATAAACAAAGATTCAATAGGATAAACACCAATCATTTTAAGATCTTCATCATGATTTCGGTAAAAACCGGGTGGAAGAGCTTTTTCTAAGAATTCTCGCTTAGCTCTCAACTTAGGGGTCCTATCCTTACTTAATTAATAGATAGTTGGATAGATTTAATAGTCTCACTAAAATAATTCTTGGGCGGAAAACACTTATTTTTAAGAGTTTCAACATCAAGAGCAATTATATCCATGTTTTTAGCCAAAGTATCAACCATATGCAACTTTTATTCTACCATAGTGTTGAAAACCTTTTGAGAATTAATAAATTATTTAATTGTGTTCTCAAGATCAGAAGGTATCCTACTAGGATTTGTAGAATCATTGCCATATGAATTACCATAAGAATTTCCATGGTTGTTAGAGGAATTACCGGGATACAGTCTAGCATTGAAATTTCTTCCATAAGCATTGTTGTTGAAATTATTTCGCGAGATGAAGTTCACATCAACAACATCATTATTTTGCTCAATCAAAGTAGACAAACGCATATCATTGGGATAACCATTAGCATTTTTAGCAGCCATATTCATAAGAGCATCCACTTTTACACTCAAAGTAGCGATTTCTTCAACAAAATTTACCTTCTTACCAGTTGGAGCTCTTTCGGTATGTGTTGGGGATATGACCCCATGGTGAGACCCGCCCAGGAGGGGATGGGTTAAGAAGTTGGCGTCTTAGGCCGTAGGGCCTTAGACTGGCCAGAAGACTAAGACGAGCCCGTTGGTTGTTACCAGACGGGCCGGGCAGAAACCTAGAGCCAGAAGACAACATATGACCCGGAGGCATAAGCCGCCGGTGACTCTTGCCAAATAGAGATAAGGCAGTTTAGAAATAAGGTTGGTTATTAGATATAACCTGGCCCGGACTCTTGTAAGCATAGGGCCTTGACCTGTGTATATAAAGGCAGGTTACCTGGGCGGCTTGGGGTACGAAAACAATCCATCGAGAGCTAGGTTAAGCGAATCCGCTCCCTTGTAATCGATACCCAAACAATACTACACAAAGTAGGACGTAGGCTTTTACCTCCTTCCGAGGGGCCGAACCTGGGTAAACCCGTGTCTCTCGTCCCGAGCAACCCCTTTGAGCTCACTGTCGTAGCGATGGCCTCGAACCTAAGTCCTATCACTAGGACATCTATCGTGACAAAACCATGACAATTGGCACCCACCGTGGGGCCTATGTGCAATGGTCGAGAGTTCTTGAAGGCTCTCTCCCAGGGATCGAGGGATACACCATCGGCATGATGACTAAGAGTCGCTGCGGCAAGCTCTACATCGACGATGCTGGCTGGGGCCCTAAGGCCGACTCAATCGAGTACGGCTACCAGGTCCCCTTCGGCAGAATTCACGTTTTCATCGAAAAGATCAGCGGATCTGAACCTGGGCCGAAGATCTGCATCAACCTTGTCCAGTTGGTCCAGCATACGCAACCCATCCGTGTTCAATCCGGGCGGAGGAGCGTCTTCATCGGTTTCATGCAAGGCTTGGAATACTCTGTGTCGGGAGGGGAAAGCCTTATCCTCTCAGATGACAGATCCTCAAGCGGAGAGATGGAGTCAATCTACCAGCTTCATGACGGTGGTCTTGGGGGCTATGCCGATGGCAATAGTATTCCAGATCCCTATGATCCTCCAAGCTGAGCCGCCATCTTTATGGCAGGCACAACCTCAGCTCTCAACAGCACGACGGCCGGAGCGGTGGCGGGAGCCGCCCCATAAGGTGCTCGGTCATCCAGGCCACCGGCTCAAGTTTTGCTCGATCTGATGGAGGAGGTGACAACCTTGATGGGAACAGAGGTCATAGATGGAAATCAGGCAGAGCGCAATGTAGAGATTATCTGGCTGAAAGCACTGATGACCAAGGCCCAAGAGGATATCAACACGTTGCAAGTTCAGATGAATGCTGAGTCGGAGCGTTTGAGGGCAGAAGCTTTCCACTTTAATCTGGACCAACACGCTTTGGAGGCAGTCCTTCGGAGGAGGTCTCAGGCCCGCCTCACGACACAACTTGAACCTTGAAACCTTTTTAACCCCCCCGGGGCAGGACCGAATGCGCCACTAGCCATAACCCAGGCCACGGAAGCGCCACGGCAACCAGACCCGCCCCTCAGGAATCAGATTCCGTCACGACACCTTTTGATGCCACCTGACCATTATTCCAACTCGGTGGATAACATGATAGCGGCGGCTACCAGGCTCAATGCACTCCCTCTCACTGAGGGCACGCCGTTCGCTAAGGAGGCACGGAATGCCATCGAGTTATTGCAGACGGCGGTGGCTCAACAGGAGAAGTATACGTATAACCGGAGTTGTGTGCAATCAACCCCCATCCCAAGCTGTAGTTACATCCGACGTGTGGAGTCACCGGCTCTCTCGAACAGTGGGCGACGACGCAACCCACCCTGTGATGACCCACCCACACCAATGCTTAGGAGATCGTGGATAGGGGCAGAGCCCATCGGGGAGCGACGCCGGTGACAGATTACCCCGAGGTTCCTGAGCCGTCTCCAGTACCCCCTTCAACCGAGGTGCGATCTGGATTCTCATCCAGGGGCGTTGGTGTGCCTTGCTTAACAGCGGCACTACACAATGAGTGCTTGCCTAAGGACTTTAAAGGACCACGCAAAGTGCCTAACTATATGGCCGATTTACCCCCAGAGGCCTCGATCGAGAGTTATGAGCTCGCCATGGAGATTTTGGATGTCAGTGAGGTGGTCTATGTAAAATACTTCATCACGATGTTGGAAGGACCAGCCCGTACATGGTTAAAGGGTCTGCCTCCCAATACCATTACGTCATGGGCCGAGTTGAAGGCATGATTTATCAAAAAAAATCGAGGAACTTCCAATCAGCCTATGATGATTGTTGATCTTGATTATTGTGTGCAGCATGAGGATGAGTCAGCCCATCATTGGGTCTAGTGGGTCTCAATCGTCATTCATTCGTTTGATGATATCTCAGCATCTCAAGCGGTCCTGATTCTAGAGAAAAATGTCACTTCTTACCCCTTAAGCAGAAGCTTGGACGGCTCAAGCGTTCTTGTCATGACATGGGTGAGCTCATGTCGTCTCTCACTAAATATGCAGACTCTGATACCACTAAGGATCCGGGTTCTGATGAGGATAAGTTGGCTAAGGGTAAGAAGAACGGTGGCGACAAGGGCCAGCAACAGAATGGGGCAGGAAATAACAACCAGGGTAATGAAGGTAAGAGGAAGAAGCCGTATGGTGGATCAGATCTGGTAGCCAACACCAGCACTGGAAATAATCGGGCAAATGGCAATGGTAAACCGCCTTTTAGCAAGGCTAAAACCCCCTTTAACATAGAGGCAATGCTCAATAAGCCCTCCCTAGAGCACAGTCAACCCGGCAAACCATCCACTCACGCTTGGAGGGATTGTTATATCATGCGGGAATTCCGAAATTACAACCTTAATCAGCATCATGGTAATGGCAATGGACCATCTGGCGGGTCAGGATCCAGTTCTCACGGGTCAGGCTTCGGCGGAGGTGGCTCAAGTTTGGGTTATCAGGGTCAAGGTAATCAAGGTGGTCACCATCAGCACCCTGGCAATGGTGGTCAACAGCAAAACAACCAGTCAGGGTACCAGAGTAACCCGAAGCAGCTTAATGGAGGCCAGTATCACATTTTCACCACAGGTCTGGACAAACGGGATCAGAAGTTACACAAGAGGGTGGTTCACACCACAACGCCGGTTCTTACACGATATTTGAAGTGGTCTGAGCATACGATATCATGTAGCAGGGAGGATCACCCGCCACGCGTTGATAACCCGGGACACTTGGCACTTGTGGTGTCCCCTCAGGTGGGAGGCTATAAATTCACCAAGGTACTGATGGATGGTGGCAGCAGCATCAACATCTTATACTATGACACCTTTCGCCGGATAGAGCTAACTGACAAGGCTATTAAGCCGTCATCCACAGTATTCCATCGTGCCGTGCAAGTCTTCTTATCCAGTAGGAAAGATTGCTCTTGAGGTGGCGTTTGGTGATGACAACAATTACAGGGTGGAAGATTTTTGGTTTGAAGTAGTCAAAATTAAGAGCCCATATCATGCCCTGTTTGGGCAGCCGACTTTCGCTAAATCCATGGCCAGGCCCTGTTACGTCTACTTGCAGTTCAAGATGCCGAATCTGAAAGGGATGATCACGATGCATGGTGATCGGAAGATTGCTCTTGAGTGTGAGGAAGGTGATGCTGCTTATGCGGAGACAAGTTGTCCCGAGGCGGAGCTCAAGTTTTATACAGATAATGTTGACCCAGCTGATATGACTGCATTGAAAAAGCCCAACACAGAGTCTGAGTCGCCCCTCAAGTTTGTGGCAGAAGATACCAAGTTGCAGGATTTTGCTACCAGAGACGCATCAAAACAGTTCACTATCGGGGCTAATATGGACCCCGCATAGGAAAGCATGCTCATCAAATTCATCCTTGAGAATCGGGACATCTTTGCATGGAAGCCTTCTGACATGCCGGGTGTGTCAAGGGAATTCGCTGAGCACCACCTTAATGTGGATCCTAAGTTTAAGCCAGTCAAGAAATTTCTCCGTCGTTTCAATGAGGAGTGGCATAAAGCTATTGGGGAAGAGATAGCCCGGCTCTTAGCGACAGGCTTCATCATGGAAGTTTTTCACCCAGAGTAGTTGGATAATCCCGTGCTTGTACTTAAAAAGAACGGCACGTGGAGCATGTGTGTAGATTACACATATCTCAACAAGGCTTGTCCGATTGATCTATTTGCTCTCCCTCGCATTAACCAGATCATTGACGCCACGATGGGTTGTGAGAGTTTATGTTTCCTGAATGCTTATTCGGGTTACCATCAGATCAAGATGGCAGTTAAAGACCAAGAGAATACATATTTTATCATGCCTTTTGGAGCTTTCTGCTACGTGTCCATGCCCTTTGGACTTAAAAGTGCGCAAGCGACTTATCAACGCTGTGTACAGAACTGTCTTCATAATCAAATTGGGCGCAATGTCCACGCTTATGTGGACGATATTCTGGTCAAGTCAAGGAAGAAGGACACTCTGCAAGGAGACTTTTGATAATTTGCGAGTTTACAAGATGATGCTTAATCCGGCTAAATGTGTCTTTGGTGTCCCTGCAGGCAAGCTCCTGGGTTTTCTGGTCTCAAAAGGGGGATCAAAGCTAACCCGGATAAAATAAATTCCATCACCTCATTATCTAAGACGACGTGTGTTAATGATGTCCAACGCTTGACGGGTCGTATCGTCGCCTTAAGCCGGTTCATAAGCCGCCTGGGCGAGAGGGCTATCCCTTTATATCAGATGTTGAAGAAGACAAATGATTTTGTGTGGAGTGATGCTGACAATAATGCGTTTGAAGCGCTCAAAAAACAATTAGTTGAGCCGCCGGTTTTGGCCGCTCCTACGGAGAAGGAACCGCTGCTCCTGTATGTGGCGGCTAATAACAGGGCCGTCAACACTGCAGTTGTTGTGGAGCACAAGGAGGCAGGGAAAGAGTATCCAGTCCATAGGATGGTTTACTATGTCAGCAAGGTTTTAATAGAATCCAAGCAAATATACCCGCATTGGCAAAAGTTGATATATGGAGTGTTCATGGAAAATCGCAAATTGAAGCATTATTTCCTTGGACATCCTATCACGGTGGTTAGCTCTGCTCCTTTGGGAGATATCATTCAAAATGGAGAAGCCACCGACAGAATTGCTAAGTGGGCACTAGAGCTTGGGCCTCTTAATTTGAGGTATGTGCCTCGTACATCTGTCAAGTCTCAAGCTTTGGTGGATTTCATAAATGACTGGACGGAGTGTCAAGCGCCCGAGGAGAAGCCGAATAATACATATTGGATGATTCACTTTGATGGATCCAGATAGTTGGAAGGCTTGGGGTCCGGAGTTGTTTTAACTTCCCCAAGAGGTGACAAGTTCTGTTATGTGTTATCGTTAATGTTTCCTTGTACTAACAATGCAGCTGAGTATGAAGCTTTACTTCATGGGCTCTGTGTGTCCAAGGAGATAAATCTGAGCTGGGTCAGATGCCTGGGCAACTCAGACCTTGTGGCTCAGCAAGTTTCAGGCACATGGGATGCTAAGGACCCTCGTATGCTGGCTTATCGCCAGGGGGTTGACATCGTGGCCGGTCACTTCAAGGGTTATCAGGTGGATCATATTAATCGTCGAAAGAACAAGGCAGCTGATGCATTATCAAGACTGGGGTCTCAGCGCAAGCCGGTGCCGCCTAATGTGTTTCTAGATGTCTTGCATCATCCGTCAGTCAAATTACCCTCTAAGGATGATCTTGCTGTGCCTGACCCGGAAGGACAGTTGGTGGCGGCTCTTCATGCTATTCATGGTTGGCCATTGCCTTATCTGACATATCTGACTTGCGGCGAGTTACCCGAGGATGAAACCTTGGCATGAAAAATTGTGAGGCAGTTCAAGTCTATGACTATCCTTGGTCATCACGCTGGCTCAAAATCCTTGGTGTCCAAGGCCTTTTGGCATGGTTTCTTTTGGTTAACGACTCATAAAGATGCAGAGGACATAGTTACCAAGTGTGGCGGGTGTTAGAAATTTGGACGACGCGCCCATGTGCCGGCTCAGGAGCTGTGAATTATTCCAATCACCTGTCCGTTTGCGGTATGGGGGCTTGATATGGTTGGGCCCTTTAAGAGGTCTAAAGATAAGAAGATCCACCTTTTGGTGGCGGTTGATAAATTTACCAAGTGGGTTGAGGCAGAGCCGGACAGCAAGTGCGATGCAGCCACGACAGTTCAGTTTGTTAAGAAGCTGATCTTTCGTTTTGGTTACCCTCACAGTATCATTATTGACAATGGTACAAATCTATCCAAGGCAGCTATGAAAGCATTCTGTGAAAGTGAACATATCTGCCGTGATGTCTCCTTCGTGGCTCATCCGTAGTCCAATGATCAGGCAGAACATGCACCAAGAGATCTTGAGAAGGATAAAACCCAGACTTATGGTTCCTTTGGAGCAAACACCGGGTTGTTGGGTGGAGGAGTTACCTTCAGTTCTTTGGAGTATTAGAACCACCCCCAACAGATCAACATGCTACATGCCTTTTTTCATGGTTTATGGTGCGAAAGCTGTTCTCCCAAGCGATATCCACCAGGACTCACCCAGGGTGGCGGCTTATGTTGAAGCTGATAATGAGACGGTGCATCAGAACGCACTAGATGCTTTGGATGACGAGTGGGATCTTGCAGCAGCACGATCGGTGGTTTATCAGCAAGATCCGTGTCGCTATCATAGCTGCAGAGTCAAGACCCGGACGTTCCAAGAAGGCGACTTAGTGCTACGTCCGATTCAAGACCAGACATACATGCATAAGTTATCTCCCCCTTGGGAAGGACCTTTCAGGGTCAACAAGAATCTTAACTATCGGGACCCCGATCCTAAGTCATATGATTCCATACTGTAACAAGTCACATCACTTTGCGGCCTCACGCATGGTAACCCCATGGCTGCAGCCTTACCTTGGTCGGGACCGTTTGCGTCTCTTGGCTCACGTATGTGAACATGTCGCTGGCAATCACACCACGAAGAACCCGGGCCGACATGACTAGTCATAGAACCCAAGTGGCACATCCGTACGGAAACAGGCATACATAACCCAGCAATGCAGTTGTCGGCCTCAAGCGTGTGTAGACGAGTCATAGCAAGCTACAAGGACTCCATTACATCGCGAGACATGAATGTCATCACTGCACGTAGACGAGTCGTAGCAGGCTACATGGACTCCATTACACGACGAGACATTTCCTCGAAGGGACAGACACAACAGCAAGGAAGGATACATGCCGGTCAATCAATGTGTCCGGAGCAGTAGCAAGCTACCATGGCTCGGTGGAAGCACAAAGAGGCAGTTTCCCGTAAAGAGTACTACTAAAGGCACACGACTAGGTGTCGGATCCCATACATACCGTTGCGCGTCACACGTATGCACGACATGCCCGATATGCATAGATACAACTATGGCATCATAACATAACCATACAACAACATGACTTTTATTTAAGAGGCTCAGACGAGCGTTGCATAATATGTTCTTACAGATAGGGTCACAACACGACACTCAAGTCAGACAAACCAAGTCATACAAGCCAGCGGAAACTTAAGCTGTGTGAGTACAGACGGCGAAAATAGAAAAGAGGCACACGGCCTGACTATCTACAGCCCACCACACGGGCAAGATCGTAGCTGGGACACCAGTTATTCGGCATCGTCAACGTCTAGATAGAACCCACCTGATGGGTCCTGGTTCTCTTCTGCAACATTAATTAAGCAAGGATGAGTACAATCGTACTCAGCAAGTCTTTAAAACAGACCTAGTCTATTTATGCTCATGTATAAATAAAGGGGGTGGTGGAGTTCATGCAAGAATGCCAGCTTTGACTCATGGCTAACCTACACTACTCAATTTTAAACTCTTTGTTACAATTTTGGTTATCGCACACGAGTCCAGTATCTCCATCACAATACACCGCCATGGATTCCCCTTCCCCTTCCGGAAGAGTGCCATCCACGGTACTCACACTTGTCTTGATATTTTTAGGAGTATCCATTTGATTATCTATGAACAACATAAGTTCTCCAAGTAGTCCATATCCGAGGACGTGGCTATTCGAATAGTTTCATACCCTGCAAGGGTGTACTTCTTCACACACGCTCTTGCCACTTATCGCTGTGTGCCATAAACCATGCACCTTGGCAACCTTCAAACGGATGCCCAGCGAGGGAGTCGGCCACGACCGTCAATCACATAAGACCACTAGTGCAGGCTACAGCCTATTTGAGACTGAACCCGCACGGAAGTCCGGCCGAAGTTTCCGCAACGGCCCCAAACGATGTGCGCAGGGTTCCCAAGCCCACCATTCGGGTGACCCTTGGTACACCGTGCCACTGCCTACCGTGTCGTAACCCACCCCGAGGGTCAGCGCTACGCACGGCCTCCAGCATGCTATAAACACCAGAAACTACTTGCAATACCTGGACCAAGGACTAAGCAACTGATAAGTCGAGCGGGGTCATATTTCAGGGCCCAGCATGTGGTAGTATCTAGTCTTGGATCACAAACACGGAACTCAGTTCGTAAGAACGGTCCCAATGAGACAACCCGCTATGTACTCCTACATAGCCTCTCATCGCTACCTTTTACCAAAACGGATTCGTTATGAGCTCATCACATCAGAACATCACAGTTTCACTCCAGTTCATCACCCAGATGAATCGGACCTGACACAACTCTAAGCATAGCAGCATGGCATGAAGGTAAGCTAAGCACATCACGGCACAAGCATCTACCAGGTATGCTAGGTTGCAAGGTTTATCTATTTACTGTGACAAGATCAGGTCATGCAGAAGATTAGGTTCATCTACCATGTACGACTGTCATGTGAACAATGTCCTAATGCAATGAACAAGAGTAGGAGCGAGAGAGTGGGATGTTATCGGAATGATCAATGGGGGTGCTTGCCTTGCTGGGAAGCGGAGGGGTTCTCTCCTTGGTCGGGATACGAGTTGGAATCTTCCGGATTAGGACCTACCGCAACGCAGATAAAGGCATTCAATACAAGCAAGTGCAACAATATGATGCATGATCATGGCATAGTAATATGCATGGGTGAGCTAATGTGAATAGTGATCATGTTAATTTAAATCAGGTTTGAATATAGGTTCAAAGTTGTTTTCCTTTCAAATTCCAAATACTAACCTAATGTCAAATATCCATGTTCACCTATTTAGATTGCTCTAACATGCATGAGAATAGCACCATTGGATTCATTGAATTTTTCTGATCAATTTTCATATATAAATTATTTTCATCTGACTTACAGATTATTTTATATGATTTTTCAAAGTTTTTAAACATTTTATGGAATTATTTTTATTAAGAAAATGATTTAATGCGTCAGCCTGATGTCATGCTTGCATAAGCAGGTCATCAGACCCGACCAGAGTCAAACCTGACATATGGGAGCCACATGTCACTGACTCAGACTTAAAACTAACTAATTAAATTAAATCCTAATTAACTAATAGGGTTGGGCCCACTTGTTAGTGTGTAATTAGATTAATTAATTTAATTAATTAAATTTTAATCTTTGCTAATTAACAGGGGCAAGGCCCCACCTGTCATTGACCCAGAGGGGGTCGACCCTCTGGTCAAACGGACCAGGGTCACCGGCGTTGAGCCGCCGGCGACTCCAGGAACGGCGGAGGGGTTCGGAAACCCACCTCCGACGACCAAATCCACGGAGGATGGTCTCAAACGGGAGCCTATGCACGCGCACGTCCATCTGGGCACATCCCCGAGGCTAGGAATGGCCTGGAACGTCACCGGCGACGACCTTGGCGGACGGCGGCGCTCGGGCTCCGATGAAACTACGGCTACAGACCTCATCGACACGTGCTCATAGCACCTACGGCACCTACAGGACTCTACGAACTCGATGGCATCCCCAGAATGACCTACTGGTCACCGGAGTTGTCATCGGCGACGAGAACGGCGGCGACCGGAATTCAGGCTCGAGCCAAAGCTCAGCTACGGGCCTCGAAATCGAACGGAAGGAAAGGGGAAATGCTCGGGGGCTCACTGCGGGTGCTGAGGCGACGAACTTGAGCTCGGGGACGGCTTGATGGCGAAGAATCGACAGCGGCGAGCTTCTGACTCGAGGAGGAAGAAGAGGTCAGGGTTCCCTCGAGGAAGCTCTGGGCGGCGATTCCTTTGGCGAGGAGGACCAGGGCGTCTAGGAGGAGCTTCTGCCTTCACTACAGCAGGGGGATGGACGGAGACGAGGTGGGGATGGCGAGCTATGGAGCGGCCATGGCGGGTCCGAGGGGGGAGAAAGCGCGAGAGAGGGAGAGAGCTTGCGGGAGGAAGAGAGGAGAAGGAGAACAGCGGCGAGGTGCTTCGCGCTGGCGCACTCCCAGCCCTCCAGCAAGGAGCCACGCAGGGAGGAGGTGGCCGGCGCGTGGCGACCACGCGCCCGGCGTCCTTTTGGCGCGAGGAGGACGACGACTAGCAACGGTTCGTCCTGGGTCGGGCCTGCTACAGTGCTGGGCCACAGGTAAGTCTTTCTCTCTCTCTTTTTTTCTTGTTGTTTAATATTTTCTGACATTTGTTTGATTTTCTTTGCAGGTCCAAATAGCTTTTCAAAAAGATCCAAGTATTTTTCTAAAAAGAAGTCTGAATATTTCAGACTTATCTGAAAAGTTTCAAGCTATTTTGAAAACAAGTATAATGATAATGATTTATTTATCAATTTCAGAGACTTAAACCATTAATTTGAATTATTTGAAATGTTCAAATAATTAGAATGGTCCCTGGTATATCCATGTCCTTAATTATCAGACATAGGGAACATTTTTGATGGGCATTTTGGATTTGTTGAAATTTCACTAAACTTGAATTTCTTTAATTCATTAAGTGCTTGGGGTTTCTTTTCTTTCTCCCCATTTCATATTGATGCAATGATGATGATGATGATGAAAACACATTGCTAGCCCAGGACACTTGCTAGGGTTGTGACATTAACAATGGGTCGTATTACCTCATTGATATACGGGAGAGCGCACGCATTTCCGGACAATAGACTAGTAGGCCGTGGAATATTGCTAATCTCCAGCCTTACTATACTTGAGTCACCGACTCTCATCAATTTACATACAACTATCATTGTATATACCTTTTTAATATAATAAAGTTGGCATCCCCACAATTCAGGGTCTCTGCCGTTTTCGCACAACAAGTTTTGTGCAGAAGAGTTGATCATTCAGCAGGTCACTTGGGGGCTTCCAACCCACTAGGTTTAGCTTTCAGACGCTCTTGACCGGCTTCCACGCCATATCTGGGTTAAACTTGCCTGTTTGCAATTTGCTAGTCCACCATGTGACCCGCCAAACTCTTACCGGTCAATCTTGAAATAGAGACCCTAAACTTTTCAAGACTCTTGACAGTCAATCTTGCAATAAGACTCTGAACTGGTTAAGGTTAAAATGACGGCTTATGTCATGAGAGAGCCGGCTTATAGGGAGCTAGGATAAAATCGCCCATCTACTGTAGTCTCTTCACTATGTGGCCCATTCGTACTCTTAACAGTCAATATTTTTAAGACCCTGAACTGGTTAAGGTTAAAATGAGGGATTTATGTCACGTGAGAGCCGACTTATGGGTTTGGGGGTACTCATGCCCGGCTGTAGTCTCTCCTCTATATGGCTTGTTTGTACTCTTGACAGTCAATCTTTTCAAGACCCTGCACTGGTTAAGGTTAAAAAGACGGATTTATGTCATGTGAGAGCCGACTTATGAGATTTTGGGAAGTCATGCATAGTTTTTCAAAACAACAAACTTGAGTTTTTCTCACAAAGTATAAATAAGAGTTTACTTCTCTTAGGTTGTGCCTTTAAAGCCGCCTCAACAATGACAGAGACCATATATGTGTTTTCTGCCTTGTTATTTTGCAGGGATTCTTCCATAATAAGTTTCCAAAGGTCTTAGGATGATATGTTCTCCTGACTAAGGTGTTGTTCATTGTTTCAAGGATTTTTGCTATTCTCACCCGCCAATAGGTATCATGAAGTATGGTCACAACACAATATAACATATGAATAGCACCAAAAGTTGTTGGAATATGAGTTGATCACACTCCAAGCATGCACGAAGGCACAATTCAGGCAATAAGTTTTTCCTACAGCTATTACAAGGCTATATACATGCCCAAAATGATGGAACTCAAGTATTTCATAAACAAGTTACAACCTATTAGGCTAGTACTCCAGGTTAAACTTTATGTGACGCCGACTCGTGGTTCAGCTCATTGACAGGTCATCCTGCGCCGGGTATTCTTGGATCTGAAGGTTGTTCACACCCCAGTTGCAATTGATTAAAGCTTCAAATTTAGCTTCATCATTCAAGATTGGAGGGGTCAACATCAGGGGCAAAGAGGTGCTTACGACGTTGAGGAGTTAAATCCTTTGTTTCAAAAGTTGGCGGCCAAAGTCGCACGTTGTCATCATCGTAAGCCGCTTGTTACTTTGATAGATCAGCCTCGCGAGCAAGCTGGCTAGCCAATGCCCGTGATGCCCTCATGCAATGGGCGTAGTCTTCTTGAGTGAACTCTGAGCCATTGTCCTTCAGCTGTGGAACACCGTCCTTTATTTCTTCTAGGTTAAGTTTAGGAGTGTAAGCCAGGGACCGGCTCAAAGCAGCCATGGTGCCTTTACGGGCGGCTGATTTCTTCATCTCTTCTTGTTGCTTGGGGATGGTGGAGAGGGAGTCCAGAACGCCCTTAATCAGTTTTGGCATGCCCTTTTCACCCACAAAAGCTCTGATGGTGAAAAGGCGCCCCGCGTAAGCTGTTCACTCAAGGTAATTAAAGACTTCAGCTTCAGTAAGCTGTCATCTGGAAGCTGGCAAGTTCGACGCCCTGCACACAGTCAAAAGTTCATAAGTCGCCAGGCGAATCTTTATAAGACTCTTCAAACAGAATGCTGATAAACAATGATACTTACGAAAGTCAGCCTCAGTCATCCTTGATATATGGCGCTTCAGACCAATCAGTTCCTCGGTAATGGGCTTAAGCTAGCCCTCAGCATCTTCTGCGCGTTGGTTTAAGGCGGCTTGTTCTGTTTGAGCAGATTGTTTGAAGGCCTCAAAATCTGCCTTGGCCTTTTCCAGCTCTATTGATGAGATCCTCCACTTTTCCTCAACTTGAGCACGAGCGTCTTGTTGCAAGGCCAGATCTTTGTTAAGATCGGTCAAGCTAGACTCGGCCACATTTAAGGCTTCCTGCATAGCAAATTGACAAGTACAAGTTTACTTCCATTTTTAAAGCCATCGTAACGCGACCGATGGCACTTGGGGGCACTGAAAAGATTATTACAAGTCTCAAGAAGATTGCAGGCAATATACTTGACACTTGGAGGCTAATGTGTATCCGTTCTTTCAAGGTTTACAATATAAATACGACCCGAATCATCTTCAAGAAGATGACCTGACCCTTGGGGGCTACACTTGGCTCTTATTCTATATAGTAAGTGTCGACTCATTATTTCCATAATGACCTGACCCTTGGGGGCTACACTTGGATCTTATTCTATAAAGTAAGTGCCAGCTCATTATTTTACATAATGACCTAACCCTTGGGGGCTACAAGATGATCTTTTGACAGTTATAAAAATATGAAGGCCCGACTCATTTCTTGAGAAAGTAAGCCGGATCTTGGGGGCTATGTACGGATATATGGAAGGCAAAGCAGGTTGAATACCTCGTATGTCTTCATCATCATGCCAAATAGGTTAGCCTCCATGTTCCGGCTTGTGGAGAGGTGATTCAGATATCCAGAGTGTAACTCATCAGAAATGAGCTTCTCCAGATGAGGAAGATCAAGTTTAGACTTCTCTTTATCAAGCGAAGGCGCCTTATCCTTGCTGATGTGCTTGGTCAACACGTTGGAGGGAGATGGGGAGTAAGTCGTCCCAGTGATGATAACATCTTCTGTATGAGAAGTCACGTCTTGAGTGGTCGGCCGGGGGCTTGGCGGCTTAGGGTCAGCTTCCAGGTTATCTTCGGGGATCACGACATCAAGACCCGCCGGCTCGCTAGGCTGAGGAGTTTCAGTATGGGCCCCTTGATCAGCTTCAGGTGGCTCGACATGAGCTTTAGCGGTGCCAGACTTCAGATTCTCCGGCTCTGAAGCATCAGGATGGGCAGATGATCCACTTAATTTCCTCCTTTTAGCTTGGGCCCTGTTAACAAGGTTTGCATTATGAGTCATATGTAAGGGCAAAGTATTAACAAACAATTTTTGGATGCAAACAAGCTTACCCTAGGTTAATGACAATAGGAGGTAATTTTGAAGCAGTTGAGTCACCAGAAGAAGGACGAGTCTCCTGAAAATTCAAAATTGGCAAATGTGAGTAAGTTACAACAAGAGTTTCAATATACAGAAGGAATAAGAGCTTAAGCTATGAAATACCTCGGTACAGTGCTGTTGGGGAATGTTGCATGGGAAACAAAAATTTTCCTATGCACACGCAGATCTATCCATGGTGATGAGCATCTACGAGAGGGAGAGTGGATCTACATACCCTTGTAGATCACTAAGCAGGAAGCGTTAAGAAACGCGGTTGGTGTAGTCGAACGTCTTCGCGATCCAAATCACCGTGTGTCCCACGATCCAATCACGATCCATCCCGCAATCCAATCATGATCCGTCCCGCGATCCGATCACAATCCGTCCCACGAACTTGATCACGATCCGTCCCACGAACCTGATCATGATCCGTCCCACGAACTTGATCATGATCCGTCCCACGAACTTGATCACGATCCTTCCGATCTAGCACCGAACGAACGGCACCTCCGCGTTCAGCACACGTATAGCTTGATGACGATCTACACCGTCTTGATCTAGCAAGAGGGAGTGGAGAGGAATAAGAGTTCTCCAGCAGCCTGACGGCGCTCCGGCGATGGTGGTGGAGCAATTCCGGCAGGGCTTCGCCTAAGCACTGCAGAAAACCGATCTAGAGGAGAAACTATGCACTGGAGGAACGGGTAGCACGTGGCTGAAATTCTAGTGCAAAAACCCTAAAACCTCCAGTATATATAAGAGGATAGGAGGAGAGGCCTTGGCACAAGGGACAAGGCCTCCTTGCTTCGGCCGAAGGAGAGAGGGAGAGGTGGAGTCCACCTCCAATCCTAGTAGGACTAGGATTCACCCTATTTTGCCTTTTTTTCCACTTTTCACTTAGGCCTTTTTTCCTCCAGCCGCATGGGCCTATTGTGGATGTTCCACCAGCACACAAAGGGCTGGTTTACACCCTCCTACAGCCCATGTAGCCTCTTGGGTCGAAATACCCCTCCCAGTGGCCTCCCGGTACACTACCGGCACTCCCGGTACACTACCGATGAGCCCGAAACTTTTCCGGCGACCAAAACAAGACTTCCTATATATGAATCTTTACCTCTGGACCATTCCGGAGCTCCTCATGACGTCCGGGATCTCATCCGAGAATCCGAACAAACTTCGGTCACCACCATACATAACTCTATACTACCGAAACGTCGCCAAACCTTAAGTGTGCAGACCCTGCGGGTTCGAAAACTATGTAGACATGACCGAGACACCTCTACGGTCAATAACCAATGGCAGGACCTGGATGTCCACATTGGTTCCTACATATTCTACGAAGATCTTTATCGGTAGAACCTCTATGTCAAGGATTCAGTTAATCCCGTATGATGTTCCCTTTGTTCTTCGGTATGTTACTTGCCCGAGATTCGATCGTCGGTATCTCCATACCTAGTTCAACCTCGTTACTGGCAAGTCTCTTTACTCGTTCCGTAATACAAGATCTCACAACTAACACTTAGTCACATTGCTTGCAAGGCTTATTGTGTTGTTGTGTTACCGAGTGGGCCCTGAGATACCTCTCCGTCACACGGAGTAACAAATCCCAGTCTTTATCCATGCCAACTCAACAAACACCCTCGGAGACACCTGTAGAGCACATTTATAGTCACCCAGTTACGTTGCAACGTTTGATACACACAAGGTACTCCTCCGATATCTGTGAGTTGCATGATCTCATGGTCATAGGAACATATACTTGACATGCAGAAAACAGTAGCAATAAACTGACACGATCATAAGCTACGTTTGTAGTTTGGGTCTTGTCCATCACATCATTCTCCTAATGATGTGATCCCGTTATCAAATGACATCTTATGTCCATGGCTAGGAAACCTTAACCATCTTTCGATCAACGAGCTAGTTCACTAGAGGCATACTAGGGACATTGTGTTTGTCTATGTATCCACACATGTATCCATGTTTCCAATTAATACAATTATAGAATGGATAATAAACGATTATCATGAACAAGGAAATACAATAATAAACACTTTATTTATTGCCTGTAGGGCATAATTCCAACAAGCGCTTCCAAGGAGCCAGAGTGTCACGTAAGCCGGATGATAAGGCATCAGAGACGCCGCTCCGAGTCTGGCGTCTGTTGTCATCTTGTTGCTTCTTCAAAATAAAGTCGGGGTCCAAGTGAGCAAGAGGATGTGAAATTTTTACCTTCCGGACAGCCCGCCATATTTTCTTTGTTGGTAAAGGTTCTGAATCAGAGGAGACAATAGATACCTCTGTGGCATCAACATGGCTTGTCTCCAGTTCCTCCTGAGAGCAATCAGTGTCAAGAAGTGCAAGAGAGTCAAGTTCTACCTCTGAGTTATCAAGCTCGAGCAATTCTTGGGCGGATGTTTTGTTCTTACGAGCTGGAGCGCGGGCTTCACAGCCTTGGTTTTCCTCTTGGAGGCAACGAGTAGTTTCTTCTTCCAGAAGGAGGAGTTGGCCTGTATATAGTTACAGAAGCATTAAAAATAATATGAAACACAAAATTCAGAGAAAGCAAACAGCTGGCTCAGAAGGGGTTTTACCTCTGGAGACGGGTTTTTAGTGTAGAAGGGGTTCAGCCTGATCTTGTTCCAAGCTTCCCGAGGTTCTCCAAGTAGGGACTTAAGAATCAAGCTAAGATCTTTATCCGTCAAAGGCGTCCGGTTGAAACGTAGAGGGTCATCCACTTGACTAGTATTGACACATTAATTGATCGCGCCGACTCAGTGGTAGAATTCTCCATGTGACCCAGCAGCGGGTCAGATCAATACCAGTTAGTCCATTGCCTAACAAAGCCTTGATCTTCAAAAATTCTGGAGCGTATTGAGCGTGCTCTCAGGCAGACATCCGGTCGGGGAGGTCAGCAGAGGTGCAGAGCCGGGTGGGATGATAACCCGACAACGGACTTTCTCCCTCTGGAGAAGTGTCCTTGCAGTAGAACCAGGTTCGGTTCCAAACCTTGGGATGACTTGGTAGAATGGCTAACGGGAAAGCTAAATCTCTTCGCTGTTGAATTGAGACGCCTCCGAGCTCAAGACTCGGCCCAGCTGCTACTTCTGTCTAGTAGTTGATGTAAAAGAATCCCGGAAGAGGTCAACAGCAGGTTCTTCCTGCAGATATGCCTCACAAAGAACTTGGAACTGGCACAAATTGGTGACCGAGTTGGGGCCGATGTCCCGAGGATGGAGTTTATAAAAGTGCAGGGCATCCCTATTTTTTTACTCGGGCGGTGAAAAGCCGCGAAGAAGATGATCCATGAATACAACTACTTCCCCTTCCTTAGGTCTGGGCCTCATTTCATCACCAGGAACCCGCCACTGGATGACATCCTGAGTCGGCAAAACTTTCATGGCAACAAAATCCTTGTGTAAATCTTCAGTGACCCCGGAGCCTACCCAGTTGGAAGAGGTGGGGGCTTTAGCCATAACGGCGGGTTAAACGCTGCGGAAAGGTAAGGAAATGCGGCGGGTTAAGGATGATTGAAAGCACATTTGCTCCCTCGGTGGTTTTGGTAATTAATAACAACATATATGTCATTGAACTAATGTTATCACTAAGCATGTTTCAGGAAAAGTTCAATGATGGGTTGGTAAAAGGATTATGGAATACCCCAAGATGCAAGGAAACAGATTGGCAAAGCTTCAAGCAAGAGGAATCTACATTTACTTTGTGAGAAATCACTTTGAGTCCATAGGAAAGCCAATACTATCAAAAGGGGGTAAGGTACTGTTGGTGAACAAAATGCTCATACGTGCACAAGTGATAGTCACCACATATACCCACAAGATCTTCCACAAAAGTCTGTCCAAAGCCAAATATCCAAAATCGGTGCAACCAACACTTTCCACTCGACGCCACTGATTCTAAACCTCATATAGACTCAGCCAAACCCTAGCCCTTCAGTGCAACTGATTCTGCTTCCGTGCCACCGAGTTTGGGTTGCCAACTTCCTGTTACGCAAATTCACAAAATCGGTCCCACTGAGTTTGTTGAATCGGCATCACCGAGTTTGGCAATCTGACCGTTGGTCACATTATCGGTGCAACCGAGTTTTATATATCAGTCTCACCGAGATTCAAAAGTTGTTACCTTTGAGGCAACTCGGTACCACCAAGATTAACATATCGGTGTCATCGAGTCTGACTTATTAGGTGTAATGGTTGGATTTTTGGAGATGCCTATATATACCCCTCCACCACCACTCACTCGCAAGAGAAGCACTCAGAACAAATCCCCACTCATACTAACTGATTTTCTAAGAGAGAGCCACCTACTCATGTGTTGAGATCATGCCATTCCATTCCAACCATATGAATCTTGATATTTAGCCTCCCAAGTTGCTTTCCACCCAATAAATCTCTTCCACCAAAGCCAAATCCATGAGAGAGTGATTGTGTGTTGAGGAGTCTATCATCTTGAAGCACAAGAGCAAGGAGTTCATCGACATTATCGAGCCTATTACCTTTTGGAGGGTGGTGCCTCCTAGATTGGTTAGGTGTCGCTTGGAAGCCTCCTACTTTGTGTTGTGGAATGAACTAAGAAGTTTGTATGGGCAAGGAGACCGCCTACTTTTGTGAAGATCTGCCCCGAGTTAGGATAGTCCTCCATGGACGTAGGCCATCATGGTATAGTCAAGGTTGCTTCTTTGTGGAACCCTCCGTGGACTCTCGCGACCGTTACCCTCCGTGGGTTGAAGACTCCATAGACATGGACATACTATAGCACCACCTGTCAGAACCACCTGAAAAATCACCGTGTCTTAAAATTGCGTTTGATCTTCCTACCCTTAATTTGCTTACATGTCGGGACCCCGATCCTAAGTCATAGGAATCCAACCTGTAACACATCACATCACTTTGCGGCCTCACGCAAGGTAAACTCCACAGCTACAGCCTTACCTTGGCCGGGACCATTTGCGTCTTTTGGCTCATGTATGTGAATATGTCGCTAGCATTCAAACGACAGAGAACCCGGGCCGACATGACTAGTCATAGAACTCAAGTGGCACATCCATACGGAGACAAGCATACATAACCCAACAATGCAGGTGTCGGCCTCAAGCGTGTGTAGATGAGTCATAGCAAGCTACAAGGACTGCATTACGCCGTGGGACATAAATGTCATCACTACACATAGATGAGTCATAGCAGGCTACAAGGACTCCATTACACTACGAGACATTTCCCCGAAGGGACAGACACATCAGCAAAGAAGGATACATGCCGGTCAATCAATGTGTCCGGAGCAGTAGCAAGCTACCAAGGCTCGATGGAAGCACAAAGAGGTTGTTCCCTGTAAAGAGTACTACTAAAGGCACCTGACTAGGTGTCTGATCCCAAACATACCATTGCACGTCACACGTACGCACGACATGCCCGATATGCATATATACAACTATGGCATCACAGCATAACCATACAACAACACAACTTTTATTTAAGAGGCTCAGAGGGGCCTTGCATAATTTGTTCTTACAGATAGGGGTCACATGACCCGACACTCAAGTCATACAAACAAGTTCATACAAACCAAGAGGAAGCTAAAGCTGTCTGAGTACACACAGATGAAAGGGTAAAAAGGCACATGTCATGACTATCTACAACCCGCCACAGGGCATAGGGTCGTAGCTGGGACACCAGCTATTCGGCATCATCGACATCTAGGTAGAACCCACCTGATGGGTCCCGAGTCTCATCTGCAACATTTACTAAGCAAACATGAGTACGAACGTACTCAACAAGTCTTTAAAACAGACCTAGTCTATTCATGCTCATGTATCAACAAGGGGAGTAGTGTAGTTAATGCAGCAATGCCAGCTTTGACTCTTGGCTAACTTATTCTACACATACTAATTCTTTGTTCAAATTTTAGATAGCGCACACGAGTCCACTAACACCACATCAATACACCACCATGGATTCACTTCCGTCACCTACGAGAGTGCCATCCATGGTACTCACACTTGTCTTGATATTTTTATGAGTAACCATCAAGTTATCTATGAACAACATAAGTTCTCCAAGTAGTCCATATCCGAGGACGCGGCTATTCGAACAGATTCATACCCTACAGGGGTGTACTCCTTCATACACGCTCTCGCCACTTATCACTGTGTGCTCATAAAACCAGGCACCTCGGCAACCTTCAAGCGGAAGCCCAGCGAGGGAGTCGGCCACGACCGTCAATCACACAAGACCTATCGCCTATTTGAGACTGAACCCGCACGGAAGTCTGGACGAAGTTTCCGCTACGGCCCCAAACGATGTGCACAGGGTTCCCAAGCCCACCATTCGGGTGACCCTTGGTACACCGTGCCACTGCCTACCGTGTCATAGCCCACCCCTAGGGTCAACGCTACGCACGGCCTCCAGCAAACTATAAACACCAGAAACTACTTGCAACTCCTAGACCAAGGACTAGGCAGTTGATAAGTCGAGTGGGGTCATATTTCAGGGCCCAGGATGTGGTAGTAACTAGTATTGGATCACAAACACGGAACTCAGTTCCTAAGAACGGTCCCAATGAGACAACCCACTATGTACTCCTACATATCCTCTCATCGCTACCTTTACCAAATCAGGTTCATCATTTAGCTCATCACATCAAAACAATACTGTTTCACTCCAGTTCATCACCTAGATGAATCAGACCTGACACAACTCTAAGCATAGCAAGCAAAGCAGGTAAAGCACATCATGGCTCAAGCATCTACCAGGTATGCTAGGTTGCAGGGTTTAGCTATTTACTATGACAATGACAAGTCATGTAGAGGAATGGGTTCAACTATCGCAAATGACAGATAATTGAACGTTTGTCCTAATGCAATAAACAAGAGCAGGAATGAGAGAATGGGATGATATCAGAATGATCAATGGGGCTGCTTGCCTTGATGGGGAGCGGGAAGATACTCTCCTTCGATGGAATACTCGGAGGTATCCTCAAAAACAGGACCTACCGCAATGCAGATAGGTAACAATCAATAGACGACAAGTGCAGCAATATGATGCATGATCATGACATGGCAACATGGTTGGATGAGCTAATGCTACTAACATTAGAGTTTAGATGGAGTGGATTTAAATATAGGTTCAAAATCATTCTCCATTTAATATTCTATATATTGACCTATTGCTAAAAGTCAATGTTCATCTACATAGGTTGCTCTAGCATGCATGATAACAATACCATTGGATTCATTGGATTTTTTTGATAATTTTTCATATATAATTTATTTCAATCTGAGTTACAGATTAATTTCTATGATTTTTCTAAGTTTTTAGCATTTACTAGAATTAAATTAAATTAGAAATTTCATTATTGCATCAGCAGGTCAAATGGCCTTTGACAGGTCAAACCTGACTAGTGGGGTCCACTGGTCAGTGACCCAGGCACTATCAGAATTAATAAATTTGTTAATTACTAATTATTAAGGCTAGGCCCATATGTTAGTGGGTAATTAACTTAATTAATTTTCATTTTTTTAATTAAGCCTAAACTAACAGGGGCTGGGCCCCACCTGCCAGTGACCCACCGGGGGGGGGGGGGTCAACCATGTGGTCAAACTGGGCTGACTCACCGGCGTTGAGCCGCTGGCGATGCTAGGGACGACAGAGGAGTTTGGGAATCGCCCTCCGGCGACCAAAACAACGGCGGAGCGGCTCAAACGAGCGCCCGCACTCGCGCACATCCAACGGGACACATCCCAGCGGCGGGATGGCCCGACACTACTAGGGAAAACCTTATACACATAACCTTAGCAGCAGCACTGGATAAAAGGAGGCGCTACTGCTACATATCAGTAGCGCGCGTCCAGAAAAAACGTCGCTGCTAACACTAGCAGTAGCATGGGCTTTCAGAAATGCGCTACTACTAATATTGACCCACCGTAGCCGTCAGGCGAGATTTAGTAGTAGCGTGCTTTCCGGACCAGCGCTACTGCTAACACAATATTAGTAGCATGTGTTTCCCACCCGCGCTACTGCTAAGTGGGCCATGCACTTATCCTCTTCGCCCCGCATGGCCCATCTCTCTCCCTTTCTCCCTCTCTCCCTCCTCCCTCCCTCTCCCTGCGCCGCCGCCACCGCCCCTCACTACCTCCCTCTCTCTGCGCCGCCGCCGCCCCTCCCTCCCTCCCTCTCCACTATCTCCCTTGAGGCGGCACTCCCGCATCCCGGTCGTTGCCCCACATGGCGGCCCTCCCCATCCCGGCCCTCCCGACGTGGTGGCCCTCCACTGTCCCGTCCCTCCCGTCCTGGCCATCCACATAGCGGTAGCTCTCCCTCCCTCCTCTCTCCCACTTTCCCCCTTCTCCCTCCTCCCTCGGTTTTTGCACTACTAGAAATGCTTAATGGATGGATGGATTGATGCATTTAGATGGTTATGAATGGATGCATTTAGATGGTTAGATGGATGTATGGATGCATTTAGAGGGTTAAATGGATGTATGATGCATTTAGATGGTTATAGATGGATGCATTTAAATGGTTAGATGGATGTATGATGCATTTAGATGGTTATGGATGGATGCATTTAGATGGTTAGATGGATGTATGGATGCATATAGGTATTCATCCACATGCTGTAAATTGTGTTACAAAGGTGCTTCACATCATAACCGTAAAAATTATTTAAACTTGCAAACTTTGTGGAAATGTCCATTGTTAGATTCCATGTCTAACATGCTGTAAATGGTTAGATTTGTTGGCGCGGGGAATCTACAGGGATTCCATGTCTCCTAGACATTGTGCTATTTAATATATCCATTGCTAAGCAAATGCCATGCCAAATTTACAGGGATTCCATGGCTCCTAGACGTTCTCGTGAAGAGCAGTTGAAGTGGCGGACGAAGTTGCCGGCGCGAGGAAAAAGGATTGATGATGTAGTGTTCGCATGGAGAGATTGTATGCGGCAGCTAAAAGAGGCGAAGGATATGTTTCGAAAGACTCAATGTAGTCACTGGGAGTTTGAAGTCAAGGAGTGCAAGAGTTATGCCCAAACACAACTACAAGTTGTAGCAGGCGTCATCTTCGCGGAGGCCAACACTACAGAGCGGGCTCGGATGCCACCTCAGAGTAGTCCCCACTTGGTTATGGAATGGGCACTACAACAAGTGAAATCTTCATGCCCGGCTCAAAGAGCCCGATGGGGAAGTGTTGTCGGGATATTTCCGCCAAGAATGCCCCCACCACCGTCAGATTCTCCACCACCAGATTCTGCTCATTAATAGTATTGTAGTAACATTAAGCTCTAGTTTAAGGTTTAATAGTTTTATCATTATTGGTCTCGATCTAGCAGTTCGGTCTGGACTTGTATGGTTTTTGAAATCTAGTTATCTGTTTGACGAAAATGATGATGGGGAGGAGTTGTTATATGATAATGATGTATTATGATGATACTATATGAAAACTTGTATAGTGGCGTATGAATATACGACATAAAAAAGAAATACGTAATAATAGTAGTAGCACTGGCGGAGAGGCGCGCTGCTAGTAACTACCATCAGTGCTTTCTACTAAAAGCGCTACTGCTAAGCAGGTATAGGAGTAGCACGGGCTAACACATGCTACTGCTACACTTTAGCTATAGTGCCATAGCAGTAGCACGCTGCCCCCCGCTACTGCTGTACCCAAACTAGCGCTGCTGCTAGGCTTTTCCCTAGTAGTGCGGAGCACGGCCGCCGCCGAGCTCGACGACTGCTAGAGCTCGGCCAAGCACGGGCTCGACGAACCGGAGTACGAACGGGCCGACTCTTGGCTCCTACGGCTCCCTGGGTCGGAGCACGAACATGCCGACTCTTGGCTCCTACGGCTCCCTGGGGCCCTCCTGAGCACGCCTACATGCTCAGGTGCGAGCTTGGGCCACCGTAGCAAAGGCAGCGTCCTCGCCGGTGGTGAGGAGCTCTCGGGCTCAAGGTAAACCGGAGCTATGGCATGCTAACGACAGAGAGGAGAGGGGGAACGGGACCGGGGGCTCACGGCGATCACGACGATGTCGGAGGCAAGCTCGGGGATGGTCTGGAGCGACGGCGACCTTCAAATCCTTGCCGGTGGCCAGAGGTTGAAGATGACGGCGATGGCGGCGATGGGGGGCTTCCGGTGGCGCTTGGCTCGATGAGGTGGACGAGGGCGTCAAGGCGGAGCGTAAGAGAGGCTCGGGGCGAGGGGAAGAGGCTAGAGCGACGGCGCTACGGCGGTGGAGCTTCGGCGGCCATGGCGACAGAGGGGAGGGGAGAGCAAGGGAGAGAGGGGAGACTAAGAGAGAATGAGCGGCCGGGGGTGGCCTCGGGAGCTTCAGGAGGCTCCACGGCAGCCAGGTAGGTAGGAGGTGGCCAGGAGCGGCGTCGACGCGCTGGTCACGCAGCTGCCTGTCCTCATGGCAGAGGATGAAGAAGACCCCCTGCCCCTGGTGCGCTGGCCTGGCTTCTCTCCTAGGCCAGGCATAGGTAAGGTTCTCCTTTTCCTATTTTCTGTTTTTTTCTATTTTCTGTTTCCGACATTTGTTTTATTTTTGCCAGGGCCTCCACACTAATTGATGGTTACAAACAAAAACACATGTAGGTCAAATTCCTCCTGTTCTTTCGCATCCCACACACGTACACCTTTTCCATTCCACAACTGTAAAAGTTCTTCAACTAATGGCCTTAGGTACACATCAATGTCATTGCCGGGTTGCTTGGGGCCTTGGATGAGCACTCGCATCATAATGAACTTCCGCTTCATGTACAACCAAGGAGGAAGGTTATAGATACATAGAGTCATAGCCCATGTGCTATGATTGCTATTCTGCTCCCCAAAAGGATTAATGCCATCTGCACTTAAACCAAACCATACGTTCCTTGCGTCCTTTGCAAAGTCCTTCCACTTTCTCTCGATTTTTCTCCACTGTGATCCGTCAGCGGGTACTCTCAACTTCCTGTCTTTCTTACGGTCTTCTTTGCGCCATCGCATCAACTTGGCATGCTCTTTGTTTTGGAACAAACGTTTCAACCGTGGTATTATAGGAGCATACCACATCACCTTGGTAGGAATCGTCTTCCTGGGGAGCTCGCCCTCAACATCACTAGGGTCATCGTGGCCGATCTTATAGCGCAATGCACAGCATACCGGGCATGCATTCAAATCCTCGTACTCACCGCGGTAGAGGATGCAGTCATTAGGGCATGCATGTATCTTCTCCACCTCTAATCCTAGAGGGAAAACAACCTTCTTTGCTTCGTACATACTCTCTAGCAATTCATTGTCCTTTGATAGCTTCTTCTTTAACATTATCAACAACTTTTCAAATGCCTTGTCACATACACCATTCTCTGCCTTCCATTGCAGCAATTCCAATGTGGTACCTAGCTTTTTCTTGTCATCTTCGCAATTTGGGTACAACGCTTTTTGTGATCCTCTAACATGCGCTGCAACTTCAGCTTCTCCTTTTCACTTGCGTAGTTTCTCTTTGCATCGGAAATGGCCCGACCAAGATCATCAGCGGGCTCATCTGATGCCTCTTCTTCAGCTCCTTCCCGCATTGCCGGCTCAGCTTCTTCCCCCATTGTTGTACTATCGTATTCATGGAACCCATGGCCAGGATAGCTGTCGTCATCCTCTTCTTCTTCATTCTCTTCCATTAGGACCCCTCTTTCTCCATGCTTGGTCCAACAGTTATAGCCAAACATGAAACCGGACTCAAACAGGTGGACATGAATGGTTCTTGATTTAGAGTAATTTCGATCATTCTTACAACCAGCACATGGACAATACATAAAACCATTCGCCTGCTTGTTTGCCTCAGCAGCAACCAGAAAAGTATGCATGCCATTAATGAACTGGGGATAGCATCGGTCGTTGTACATCCATTGCCGACTCATCTTCATTACACAACACCAAAAATACCAAATTAGTACAAGTTCATACATAAAGTTCATACACACTTGTTCTCATAAAACAACATACAAACTCTCTAGCTAAAGCATTTAAATGCAACAACAAATGCGATCAACATCGCAACTAAGGTAACAATTGATCCAACAGCATAGTGATACCAAGCCTCACTATCAATGGCATATCTTTTAAATTTTCTAATCTTCAAGCGCATTGCACCCATCTTGATCTTGTGATCATCGACGACATCGGCAACATACAACTCCAGTTTCATCTTCTCTTATTCAACTCTTTTCAATTTTTCTTTCAAATACTCGTTTTCTTTTTCAACTAAATTTAACTTGTTTACAAGAATATGTATGTTGGTTGGAATATCCGGTTCACATATCTCCTAGATAAAAATATCTATGTCAACTTGATGGGCATAATTGTCATAAACACAAAATGCAACAAAGAGTTATAAAAGAGAGTATATACCACATCCGAATCGTAAACCGGACGAGGGTCGATGGGGACGAATATCAAAAGCATGCCACTATGTATAACAAACAACCATATAGGTAGGAAAACTATACAAGTAACTAACTAAATCTTACAAACATGATTTTTTAATAAAAAGGATAAGAACAAGAGGCTCACCAAGGTGGTGCCGGCGACGGGACGGTGCGGGCGATCGACGGTGGTTAGGACGTGGCGGGAAGGCACTAAGTAAACCACACCTACAAATGCAAAGTAAGAAGTTAATTTGAGCTCAAATTGCATAAATCAAATAAACTACCACATACAAACTAAAACCCACAAATCACTATACTTATAGAGCATTGCAAGAGCTAATCTAGCAATGAGAGATGAAAGGACAAAGTTGCTAACCTTTGTGAACACTTGGATGGATGGGGTGCCTCCAAATCTTGACAAATTTTGGCAAAAATGGAGGATGAGCTCGGGGAAGAGAGGAAGAATAGAGAGGAGAGGAAAGGGGAAGAACACACAGCTCGGGCTGGCCGAAGGGTTTCATATAGGGGATCTTTAGTCCCGGTTGGTGGCTCCAACCACGACTAAAGGTTAGCCTATAGTCGCGGTTGGAGCCACCAACCGGGACTAAAGGTTTCCGTGGGGCCCCAGGCTGACGCCAGCCTACCACCACACCTTTAGTGCCGACTCGTGGCACGAACCAGGACTAAAGGCCTAGAACGAACCGACACTAATGATGCCCATCAGGAACCGGGACTAATGAGCATTAGTGTCGGTTCAAAACCGGGTCCGGGACTAATGATGTGGAAAAAAGGTCTGTTTTCTAGTAGTGAAGGTCACGGAACCCGCAAGTTGATCATAAAAACATACATCAAGTGGATCAATAGAACACCCCATTGTCACCAAGGGTATCTCATCGCAAGACATACATCAAGTGTTCTCAAATCCTTAAAGACTCAATCCAATAAGAAAGCTTCAAAGGGAAAACTCAGTTCATCACAAGAAGATAGAGAGGGGAAAACTCCATATGATTCATCTATATCAATAAAGCTCGCGGTACATCAAGATCGTGCCATCTCAAGAACATGAGAGAGAGAGAGATCAAACGCATAGCTACTGGTAAATACCCTCAGCCCCGAGGGTGAACTACTCCCTCCTCATCACGAAGAGCACCGAGATGATGAAGATGGCCTCCGGTGATGGTTTCCCCCTCCGACAAGGTACCGGAACGAGATCCCGATTGGTTTTTTGTGGCTCTGGAGGCTTGCAACAGCGAAACTCCCGATCTAGGTTTCTTTTCAGAGGTTTCTATATTTATAGGAATTTTTGGCATTGGAATCACGTCAAGGGGTACCACAAGGCGGTGACAAGCCTGCTAGGCGCGGCAGGGGGGTGGCTGCGCCTGGCAGGCTTGTGACCTCCTCGTGGCTCTTATGGCCCAACTCCAATGCTTCGGGGGTATCTTTTGGTCCAGAAAAAATCATACTAAATTTTCAGCCCATTCTGAGAACTTCCATTTCTACACAAAAAATGACACCATGGTAGTTCTGCTGAAAATAACGTCATTACGGGTTAGTTCTAATAAAATCATACCAAAATCATATAGAATTATTGTAAACATGGCATGAATACTTCATAAATTATAGATACGTTGGGGACGTATCAACATCCCCAAGGTTAATTCCTGCTCGTCCTCGAGTAGGTAAATTATAAAAGAAATAATTTATGAAGTGTGAATGCTAGCATATTGCATGAATTTGATCAATGATAGTTCCAAACACTTTTTCTAGCATCATTATATATCATAAAGAGTATCTCATCTCATAAAGCTTCTCATGATGAAATAAAAAGCTATCCACATGTTAAAGTATAGACTAACAAACTATTCTTTGAATCACCAAACAATTGCAATTCATCTTATTTTCAGGAAGGGTCTATGTAAGAGCTTTGATTCAGAAAATTCCACATACTCAACTATCATATAGTCTTGCATGATTGCTAACACTCAAAGCATATTTTTAGAGCAAATGGCATTCGTCGAACATAGATAAAGATAGGGGCTTAAAGTTTTGCCTCCCAACTTATTTATCATATAGATAATTGTCAACAATAATAATTCATGATCAAATATATTTGAATGGCCATATATTCTTGGATCTTTCCCACCACATGATGCTTGCCAAGTGAAAAAGGTGAACTATAGGAAGTGGTGAAGATCACCATGACTCTTGCATAAAGGTGAGTACTAGAAAGTAAAAGATAGACCCTTCGTAGAGGGAAGCATTGATTTGTAGAGGTGCCAGAGCTCGAGATTTTAAAATATATAATAATAATAATTTTGAGTGGTATGCTTTCAATGTCACCATAACAACCGAGAGATTTCGGTATCTTCCATGATAGATACATTATAGGTGGTTCCCAAACAGAATGGTAAAGTTTTTACTCCCCCTCCACCAATCAATCACACTCCTCGGCGAGCCGAATCCACGGGTACCGTCCATACCAACAACATTCCTGGGGGAGTTTTGTTTAATTATTTGCATTTTTTTCTTTCATTTCGGGACTAGGAATCCCTATTACCAGCCACTTTCTCGTGAATGATAGTGAATCAACACATATCGTGAGAATAACCCACCTAGCATGGAAGATGCTCACAACCCCTAGTTACTATATGAGCGATTCGGGCATACAAAACAAAATATTATTTGAAGGTTTAGAGTTTGGCACATGCAAATTTACATGGAACGGCACGTAAATACCGCATATAGGTAGGTATGGTGGACTCGTATAGAACAACTTTGGGTTTAAGGGTGTTTGGATGCACAAGTAGTATTTCTAATTGGTGCGGAAGTTTTGGCTAGGATGAGGTGGAAGCAAGCACCAAATGTTGGAGGATCCATAACAATATAACTTCTATGCAAATATACACAATCATAACTCATTACGTTGTCTTCCTTGTCCAACTCCAACTAATTTTCTCAAGTTTGAAAATAATTAATGGGTAATCACAATCATAGAAGATGTCCAAGATAGTATATTTATATGTGAAACCTCTCTTCCTTCAATTATTTTATCATGAATGGTTCAATTGACCAATGCGGTGTTTGCTAACTTTCAATAAATTTCACCACCTTACTTATTATGTGTGAAGTCATTACTCCCCATGGGATAAGTATATGAAGCATATATAATTTCAGATTTATGATATTCAATTCATCCAACCATTTACTCATGGGATATAAGTGAAGCATGAGAGTAAATGACAAAACTACTCCAAAACATATAAGTGAGGATCAATGAGTAGTCAAACAATCAAGTAGCTATGTGAGGACTTTGTCTCTCTCTCTCTCTCAATAAATATTTTCATATCTGAGTATTTTATTTAAACAACAAGGAAAACAAAAATAGCACTCCAAGAATAGCATGCATCCTGTGAACGAATTAAAATTTAGGCTCAACATAGGCTAACCGATAATTGTTGATGAAGAGAGATGGGATGCGTAGCATCCCCAAGATTAGATGCTTGATACTTCTTGAAATATTTACTTGGGGTGCCTTGGGCATCCCCAAGATTGAGCTTTTGTATCTCGTTCAATCCTCTCATATCATGGTTTCACCTATTCTCAAAAACTTCATCCACACAAAACTCGAAAAAAACTCGTGAGATAGGTTAGTACACATAATAATAAATCAAATCTTTATGTACTTCCAAGACAAGTTGCACAATAATTTTCAAACATTAGATACTTTATACTATCAGTTCCACATTTTATATCTATCAATATAGGCTATGGAAACTATAGGATAAGTAGATAACAAAACTATGAAAGCAATCTGTCCAATCAGAACAGTCTGAAGCAATTTATGAAAAAGTGTACTTCTCTAACTCACAAAATTATTAAAATTTATGACATGCTATAAAATTTATATGACAACACTGTGTAAAAATTTCAGAAACTTTACACGTGCCAGTAAAATATTAAAATTCGAACACTACAACATAAGTTTCTGTTTTTTACCCAGCACATATCAAAACATTCAATGCAAGCATACTAAGGCAATTCTTGGAAATTTTTATTGAAAAACAAGATTATAAATAACACCTAACAGAGGATAACAAAATAAAATGATGCTCCAAGCAAAACTCATATTATGTGACGAATAAAAATATAGCTCCAAGTAAGATATACCTTCCGGGGCATCCCCAAGCTTAGGTGCTTGAGTATTCCTTGGATATTAACTTGAGGGTTCCTTGGGCATACCCAATCTTAGTTTCTTTTCACTCCTTATTCTCCTCATATCGGTGTCTCACCCAAAACTTGAAAACTTCAATCACAGAAAACTTAACGGAACTTCGTGAGAAGGGTTAGTGTAGTAAAGACAAATCATTCACTTAGGTACTGTGAAGACAAGATTCATAATTATTCTAACATAATACCTAATGTATTCCATCATTCAAAAAATTTATATTACTCAATATAAGCTATAGGAACACTTGAAACAAGCAAACTACGCATGCAAAACATAATCTGTCAAAAACATAATAGTCTGTAAAGATCTGAATGATCACCAAACTTCCCTGACTCTTAAAATTTCAAAACATTAGGAAAACTCAAGGAATTTGCATATAAATGTTGTGTAATTTTTTTAGAATTTGTTAACACTCCAGTAAAATCATATAATTCATATACTGGATGGAAAACTTTCTGTTTTTGCACAGAATCAAACAAGCAAGTATCCACACTATCCCAAAGGATTTTCTTTGCAATTTATTGAAATAAAAGACACAAAACATGATTACTAAAGTATATTAATCATGTGAAAATATCAAAACACAAAGTAAAAGTGTTTGGTTGTCTCCCAACAAGCACTTTTCTTTAATGCCTTCTAGCTAGGCATGATGATTTCAATGATGCTCGTATAGAAATAATAATTGAAACATGCAAGAGAGCATCATGAATCTCATGAAAAGAACATTTAAGTATAACCACTTCCTATGCATAGGGATTTTGTGAGAAAACAATTTATTGGAACACGAATCATCTAGCATAGGAAGGCAAAGCAAGCATAACTTCAAATATTTGAACACATAGGGAGGAAACTTGATATTATTGCAATTCCTACAAGCATATGTTCCTCACTCATAATAATTTTCAGTAGAATCATGAAGCATTCTTTTCATGATCCACAATCATAGAAATTTTTCCACTCTCCACATAAGCAATTTTCTTCTCATTCATAATAGTGGGAGCAAACTCAACAAAATAACTATCATGAGATACTTGATTGACATAACCACATTAAATTTTAAAATCATGATAATAGGTTTCATGGTTGTCATTACTCTTTATAGCATATGTGTCATCACAATAATCATCATATATAGGAGGCATGCCATCATCATAATAGTTTTGCTCAATAAAACTTGGGACACTAAAAATATCATTAGCATCATGAATATTCAAAGAATTTATACTAAAAATATTGAAATCATGCTCATCATTCAAGGATTTAGTGCCAAACATTTTAATAACTTCTTCTTCTAACACTTGAGCACAATTTTCCTTTCCATCCTTTTCACGAAAGACATTACAAAGATGAAAGCATATGAGGCAAACTCAATTCCATTTTTTTGTAATTTTATTTTATAAAACCAAACTAGTGAAAATAAGAAAATAAAATATTTGATTGCGAGATCTAAAGATATACCTTCAAGCACTCACCTCCCCGGCAACGGCTCCAGAAAAGAGCTTGATGTTTACTACACAACCTTCTTCTTGTAGACTCGTGTTGGGCCTCCAAGCGCAGAGTTTTGTAGGACAGCGGCAATTTTCTCTAAAGTGGATGACCTATGGTTTATCACGTGGGAGGTGTAGGATGAATATGGTCTCTCTCAAACAACCCTGCAACCAAATAACAAAGAGTCTCTTGTGTCCCCAACACACCCAATACAATGGTAAATTGTATAGGTGCACTAGTTCGGCAAAGAGATGATGATACAAGTGCAATATGGATGGTGGATATAGGTTTATGTAATCTGAAAATATAAAAACAGCAAGGTAAAATATAGTAAACAGCGAGCAAAATGTTGTATAAATGCTTGAAAACAAGAACTAGGGTCCATACTTTCACTAGTGCAATTTCTCTCAACAATATTGACATAGTTGAATCATATGTAAGTACCTCTTGTGCGACAAATAGTTCACTCCAAAGTCACAACTAGTGGAGAACTAACAAAGAAATTATTGTAGGGTACGAAACCACCTCAAAGTTATCTTTTCTGATCAATCTTATGAGCTATCCCTATAAGTGTCATGGACAACCCTAGAGTTCGTACTAAAATAACACCTTAAGATACACATCAACCAAAACGGTAATGTCACCTAGATACTCCAATGTCACCACAAGTACCCATGGTCTGGATTATATGATATGCATCACATAATTTCATATTCGTCATGTTCAATCCAACACAAAGAACTTCAAAGAGTGCCCCAAGGTCACGAAACCCGCAAGTTGATCACCAAAACATACATCAAGTGGATCAATAGAACATCCCATTGTCACCGCGGATATCCCATTGCAAGACATACATCAAGTGTTCTCAAATCCTTAAAGACTCAGTCCTATTAAAAAGCTTCAAAGGGAAAACTCAATTCATCACAAGAAGATAGAGAAGGGAAAACTCCATATGATTCATCTATATCAATAAAGCTCGTGGTACATCAAGATCGTGCCATCTCAAGAACACGAGAGAAGAGAGAGAGAGAGATCAAACACATAGCTACTGGTACATACCCTGAGCCCCAAGGGTGAACTACTCCCTCCTCATCATGGAGAGCTCCGGGATGATGAAGATGGCCTCCGGTGATGGTTTCCCCCTCCGGCAGGGTGTCAGAACGGGCTCCCGATTGGTTTTTCATGGCTCTAGAGGCTTGCGGTGGCGGAACTCCCAATCTAGGTTTCTTTTTAGAGGTTTCTATATGTATAGGAATTTTGGCGTTGGAATCACGTCAAGGGGTGCCACGAGGAGGTCACAAGCCTGCCAGGCGCGGCCACCCTACTCCAATGCTTCGAGGGTATCTTTTGGTCCAGAAAAAATCATACTAAATTTTAAGCCCATTCCGAGAAGTTTTATTTCTGCACAAAAAACAACACCGTGGTAGGTCTACTGAAAACAACGTCAGTCCAGGTTAGTTTTAATAAAATCATACCAAAATCATATAGAATTATTGTAAACATGGCATGAATACTTCATAAATTATAGATACATTGGAGACGTATCAGTACACTGTTAGAGGCATTCATATAGAGTAATACTATTGGTTAGTAGTTTTTCATATTGAGTTGTAAGTAAATAAAAGTGTGATGATCATCATTATCGGGGCACTGTCTCAGTGAGGAAAGGGTGATGGAGACAATCTCCCACAAGTCGGGATGAGACTCCAGATGGAAAATAATACTCCCTCCGTTCCTTGATATAAGGTGTATGGATTTTTGAGAAAACCCCCGAAATATAAGGTGTATTGAATTACACCACTCGTTTGGATATTTGTTTTAGGGATCTGATTACATTTCCTTATATCAGGCAAGCTCCTCTATTTTGTTATGTAAATTAGTCACGTGTAATCTTGCCCAAAACTTGTGAAATTTTGCCTCCACGTGCATTCTTTAATTTTCGTGCCAAAAACTATACATCCTATATTTAGGAACGGAGCGAGTAATAAAAAGTGAGAGAAAAAGGAAAAAAAAAGAAAAAAAAAGTAGGAAAAGAAAAAAAAATAAATGAGAGAAAAGAGAGAAGGGACAATGCTACTACCCCCTTTTCCACACTTGTGCCTCAAAGTGGCACCTTGTTCTTCATATAGCGAGTCTCTTGTTTTGTCACTTTCATATGCTAGTGGGATTTTTTTATTATAAAACTTGGCTTGTATATTCTGATAACGGGCTTCCTCAAATTTCCGAGGTCTTCATGAGAAAGCAAGTTGGATGCACACCCACTTAGCTTCAGTTGAGCTTTCATACACTTATAGCTCTAGTGCATCCGTTGCATGACAATCCCTACTCCTCGCATTGATATCTATTGATGGGCATTTCCATAGCCCATTGATACGCCTCGTTGATGTAAGAATTTATTCTTCACTTTTACCCCTTTGAAACCTACCACCATATTCTATTCCACCTTTATGTTATATCCATGGTTCACGCTCATATATTGCGTGATTAATAAAAAGCCGAAGCGTGTTAAAAAGTACGATCCAATTGCCTGACTTAACACTGTGGTGCTTGACATTTGTATTTATGTGGTGAATACGGAGTCATGCCATGTTAATAAATGGACAGGGGGTGAACATTCTTCAAGGATCATATATTTTTAAACTTGATGATTATGTTACTTGTGTTTATGAATATTACTATATTGATGTTTATTAATCCATTGTTTCTCAATGATCATACCTGCAATAGATTACATGTTGGGTAGCATGTCACATCAAACGTTATGTTTTTATCATTTACCTACTCGAGGACGAGCATGAATTAAGCATGAGGATGTTGATACGTCTCCAACATATCTATAATTTTTGATTGTTCCATGCTATAATATTATCATTCTAGGATACTTTTTAGGAATTTATTTGGAAATTCATATTATTTTTGAGCACTAACCTATTAAACCAGTGCCTAGTGTCAGTTGTTGTTTTCTGCGTGTTTTTTGGATTTTCAGGTTTACAGTACCAAACGAAGGCCAATTGCCACGAAACTTTTTTATGATTTTTTCTGGACCAAAATAAGACCTGGACACTTCGGGAGAAGACCGGATGCCTCACGAGAGGGGTAGCACACATCCGGGTGCGCCCAGGGGGTGGTCGCGTCCTGTTGCATGCTGGCTCCCCCTGGCGTCCCCTAATGCCCCTCTCTGGCCTATAAATTCCAATATATCATGAAAACCCTAGAGAGCCTCCTGAAACATTTTATCCACTGCCACAAGTCTCTGTTCTGCCGCGTGCCCATCTGGAGCCTGTTCTCGTGCCCTGCCGGAGGGGGCATCGACTATGGAGGGCCTCTACATCAACCTTGCTGCTCCCATGGTGATATGTGAGTAGTGTACCATAGACCTACGAGTCCGTAGTTGGTACCTAGATCCCTATCTCTCTCATGACCTTCAATACAAAGTTCACCGCATCTTCGCGATGATCTATTCGATGTAATATTCTTGTGCGGTTCGTTTGTTGGGATCCGATGAATTGTGGGTTTATGTTCAGATTGTTCATGAAATTATATTGAATTCATTGCTGGTATATCTTTACATATGCATGATTATATGATAGCTTCGTAATTCTCTCTGGTCTATTGAAATAGTTTGGCCAACTAGATTGATATTTCTTCAGTGGGAGAGTTGTGTTGTGGTTGATTCAATCCAGCGGTGCTCTATATCCTAGTGACAGGAAGGGATAAGACATGTCTTTGTATTGTTGTCACTAAGTATAAAACGATGGGGTTTATTCATATTGATTGAATCTACTTTGGCTACATCATGTCAATGTTCTCCAAGCCTTACTCTGTTTTACTTAATACCCTAGATGCATGATGGATAGCGGTCGATGGGTGGAGTAATAGTAGAGATGTGGGCAGGACTTGGTCTACTTGCTTATGTATGTGATGCCTATATGTAATGATCATTGCCATGAAAAAATATTGCATAACTATGTGTTTTTCTATCAATTGACCAACAACAATTTTTTACGCATCGTATGCCTACTTCATGAGGGTTTGCCACTAGGGAAAACTATGGCCCCCGGGTCTATCCAGTTATATATTTACAAAAGTATCAATTACCTTGGTGCCATTATTTATTATATTTTTTAATTTTCAATTATCTATTATCATCTACACACTTAATTTTCTTGCAATTAATGAATCCAAGGGGATTGACAACCGTCTTGCCCACTTTGGGTGCAAGTATTTGCTTCTTTGTGTGCAGTCACTGAAGACAGGGGTTGCATGCTACTCCTATTGGTTCAATAACCTTGGTTCTCACTAAGAGAAATGCTTATCCATACTGTGCTGCATCACCCGCTCCTCTTTGCGGAAAACCCAACACATATCACAAGTATCACTCTCTAGCATAAGTCATGCCAAAATTCATGGGAAATTTCAGCATGACCTTTGCTAAAGAGTGGACATATCGAGCGTCTGAAATTCGTCGGAACGGAAATGAATAAACATTCCGGCAAAACATAGGCCACTCGAAGTTTCCTTGCATATAGTAAATAATCTGTGTTGCTTCCAAACTAGGATTATGCCATAAAGTGCTTCACGACACAATTCACGCTTGCATTTTAGATTCTACCACCGAATGTGAAGGAAGGAACAATGATACATAGAAAAATACCATAACCATTTATCAAATCAAATGGGTCGATAAATTTATGCTCTAGAACAAATTACTTGTAAATTCAAGCTCCATCCCATCACAACTAGCTACCCAAAAGAAACTGTAAGGTAATAAATGGACATTTGCTTGAAAAAATATATAGAAAGAAATTACCATGGAGACAGTCTGTGGAGAAGGCATCAAATCAGTTATAACATTGGCATAAACATACTCTCTCAATTAGATGTTATCTCTTACAGTCCCCTGCCCTAGGCCATTTTTTCATGAACATTGCCAGTCTATGCAAAATGGTTTCCCCTAACTTACACCGAACTCCATGAACCCTAAATAGTCAAGCTCCCTAAATCCTAAATTCGTAAACTCCATGAACCCTAAAAAATACACCGAACCCTAAATTCCTAATTACACCGAACCGGAGGCGTAGGCGAGGGAGAGATGGAGGGGATGGGAACCTAGATGGCCAAAGGCATAGGGGAGGGAGGGCCGAAGACGTGGGAGCGGACAGGTGGACGAAGGAAGCGATGTCGATGGTGTGGATGGGCAAGCGATGTGGATAGACGGACGAAGCTCCTTCTCCTCGAGGGTGCAAATGGGAGGGTAGTGTGGATGGGCGGACGGTGGTGGCGCTCCTTCAAGAGAGGGAGATAGGGGAGTGGAGAGAAGGAAACCCGCCCGTTAGATTAAGTTAAGAATAGCAGTATCGTGGTTTATTAAAACGCACTATAACTAACTTAGTTGTAGTGCATATTATTAAAACACGCTACTGCTATTCCTTTCTCTTTGCAGTTTTTCCTTTTCTTTATCTTTTCATTTTCTTCTATTAAATTTTCTTTTATTTTCATTTCCTTTATCCTTTTCCTTTTTCCTTTCATTTTTTCCTTTTCCTTTTTCTTTTCATTTTCTTTTCTTTTCTGAAAGACGACCGAGCTGGAACCATTTGCATGTGGTGGGAAGAAGGGAATACAATGTATATAACTTAGTCAATATATATTGCATCAGTGGACCGATAACGCGGTCAAGTGCATATACAAAATAGGTACAAATATAAATGTTATTTTCTCAGCGTTGATGTTTGATACGTCTCCAATGTTGGAAATATGCCCTAGAGGCAATAATAAAATGGTTATTATTGTATTTCCTTGTTCATGATAATTGTCTATTGTTCATGCTATAATTGTGTTAACCGGAAACCGTAATACATGTGTGAATACATAGACCACAACATGTCCCTAGTGAGCCTCTGGTTGGCTAGCTCGTTGATCAATAGATGGTCACGGTTTCATGACCATGGACATTGGATGTCGTTGATAACGAGATCACATCATTAGGAGAATGATGTGATGGACAAGACCCAATCCTAAGCATACAACAAGATCGTGTAGTTTGTCTGCTAAAGCTTTTCAATGTCAAGTATCGTTTCCTTAGACCATGAGATTGTGCAACTCCCAGATACCGTAGGAATTCTTTGGGTGTGCCAAACATCACAACGTAATTGGGTGGCTACAAAGGTGCACTACAGGTATCTCCGAAAGTGTCTGTGGGGTTGGCACGAATCGATACTAGGATTTGTCACTCCGTGTGACGGAGAGGTATCTCTGGGCCCACTCGACAAGACATCATCATAATGAGCTCAATGTGACTAAGGAGTTAGCCACGGAATGATGTGTTACGAAACGATTAAAGAGACTTGCCGGTAACGAGATTGAACAAGGTATAGGGATACCGACGATCGAATCTCAGGCAAGTATCATACCGATAGACAAAGGGAATTGTATACGGGATTGATTGAATCCCCGACATCGTGGTTCATCCGATGAGATCATCATGGAGCATGTGGGAGCCAACATGGGTATCCAGATCCCGCTGTTGGTTATTGACCAGAGAGGTGTCTCGGTCATGTCTACGTGTCTCCCGAACCCGTAGGGTCTACACACTTAAGGTTCGATGACGCTAGGGTTATAGGGAAATAGTGTACGTGGTTACCGAAGGTTGTTCGGAGTCCCGGATGAGATCTCGTACGTCACGAGGAGTTCCGGAATGGTCCGGAGATGAAGATTGATATATAGGAAGTGAGGATTTGGTCACCGGAAGTGTTTCGGGAATTACCGGTAACGTACCGGGACCACCGGAAGGGTTCCGGGGGTCCACCAAGTGGGGCCACCAGCCCCGGAGGGCTCCTTGGGCCGAAGGTGGAGGGAACCAGCCCCTAGGTGGGCTGGTGCTCCACTCCCACTAGGCCCAAGGCGCAGGAGAGGTGGAGGGAGGGGAAACCCTAGGTCCAGATGGGCCTAAGGCCCACCTAGGGCTGTGCCCTCCTCTCCTCCCTCTCTGGCCACCAGCCAAGCCCCATCTAGGGCTGCCGCACCCTCTAGGGTGGGAACCATAGATGGGGTGCCTCCTCCTCCCTCTCCCCTATATATATGTGAGGTTTTTGGGGCTGCCCAACACACGAGTTCCTCTCCTCTCGGCGCAGCCCTACTCCTCCCTCTCCTCGTTCTCCGTAGTGCTTGGCAAAGCCATGCCGGAGACCACGCTGCTCCATCGTCACCACGCCGTCGTGCTGCCGGAGCTCTTCCCCAACCTCTCCTTCTCTACTTGCTGGATCAAGGCGTAGGAGACGTCACCGGGCTGCACGTGTGTTGAACGCGGAGGCGCCGTTGTTCGGCGCTGAGATCGGAGTCCACCGTGATCTGAATCGCTACGAGTACGACTCCACCAACCGCGTTCTTGTGAACGCTTCCGCTTAGCGATCTTCAAAGGTATGAATATGCAATCTCTCCCCACTTGTTTCTGGTTTCTTCATAGATAGATCTTGGTGACACGTAGGAATTTTTTTGATTTACTACTACGTCTCCCAACAGTGGCATCATGAGCTAGGTCTATGCGTAGAATCTATGCATGAGTAGAACACAAACTTGTTGTGGGTGTCAATCTTGTTAATTTGCTTACCACTACTATTCTTATCTTGATTCGGCGGTATTGTGGGATGAAGCGGCCCGGACCAACTTTACACGTACGCTTACGTGAGACCGGTTCCACCGCCTGACATGCACTTGTTGCATAAGGTGGCTAGCAGGTGTCTGTCTCTCCCACCTTAGTCGGATTTGATTTGATGAGAAGGGTCCTTATGAAGGGTAAATAGCAATTGTCATATCACGTTGTGGTTTTGGCGTAGGTAAGAAACGTTCTTGCTAGAAACCTATAGCAGCCACGTAAAAACTTGCAACTACAAATTAGAGAACGTCTAACTTGTTTTTGCAGCATATGCCTTGTGATGTGATATGGCCAAAAGGATGTGATGTGATGCATTGTGATGTATGAGATTGATCATGTTCTTGTAATAGGATTCACGATTTGCATGTCGATGAGTATGACAACTGGCATGAGCCATAGGAGTTGTCTTATTTTATTGTATGACCTGCATGTCAATCTTAAACGCCATGTAATTACTTTACTTTATTGCTAAACGTTAGCCATAGTAGTAGAAGTAATAATTGGCGAGAAAACTTCATGAAGACACGATGATGGAGATCATGGTGTCGTGCCGGTGACAGTGATGATCATGGTGCCCCGAAGATGGAGATCAAAGGATCAAGATGATATTGGCCATATCATGTCACTATATTGATTGCATGTGATGTTTATCATGTTTACATCTTATTTGCTTAGAACGACGTTAGTAAATAAGATGATCTCTCAATAAAATTTCAATAAAGGTGTTCACCCTAACTGTGCATCGTTGCTAAGGATCGTTGTTTCGAAGCACCACGTGATGATCGGGTGTGATAGGTTCTAACAGTCGCATACAACGGGTGTAAGCCAGATTTACACACGCGAAACACTTAGGTTGACTTGACGAGCCTAGCATGTACAGACATGGCCTCGGAACACGGAAGACCGAAAGGTCAAACATGAGTCATATAGAAGATACGATCAACATGGAGATGTTCACCATGGATAACTAGTCTGTCTCATGTGATGATCGGACACGGGCTAGTTGACATGGATCATGTATCACTTGTATGACTAGAGAGATGTCTATCTGAGTGGGAGTTCATTAAATAATTGGTTTATGTGAACTTAATTATCATGAACTTAGTCTAAAATTGTCTTTACAATCTATATTGTAGATCCAATGGCCAACGCGAATGTCACCCTCAACTTCAACGCATTCCTAGAGAAAACCAAGCTGAAAGATGATGGAAGCAACTATGCGGACTGGGTCCGTAGCTTGAGGATCATCCTCATAGCTTCCAAGAGATTGTATGTCCTTGATGCACCGCCAGGTGACCCACCCATTTTTCCAGCGGACCAAGACGTTACGAACGCTTGGTAGTCGCGTTGCGATGATTACTCCCTTGTTCAGTGCGGCATGCTTTACAGTTTAGAACCGGGGCTCCAAAAGCGTTTTGAGAAACACGGAGCATATGAGATGTTCCAAGAGCTGAAACTAGTTTTCCAAGCTCATGCCCGGGTCGAGAGATATGACATCTCTGAAAAGTTCTTCAGCTATAAGATGGAGGAGAATAGTTTTGTCAGTGAGCACATACTCAATATGTCTAGGTTGCACAACCACTTGACTCAATTGGGAGTTAATCTCCCGGATGACTCGGTCATTGATAGAATCCTCCAGTCGCTTCCACCTAGCTACAATAGCTTTGTGATGAACTACAACATGCAGGGTATGGAGAAGTCCATTCCTGAGTTGTACTCGATGCTGAAATCAGCGGAGGTCGAGATCAAAAAGGAGCATCAAGTGTTGATGGTGAATAAGACCACTAGTTTCAAGAAAGGCAAGGGTAAGAAGAACTTCAAGAAGGACGGAAAATCTGTTGCCGCGCCCGGTAAGCAAGTTGCCGAGAAGAAGAACAAGAATGGATCCAAGCCTGAGACTGAGTGCTTTTATTGCAAGGGCACCGGTCACTGGAAGTGGAACTGCCCCAAGTACTTAGCAGATAAGAAGGCCGGCAACGTTAAAGGTATATGTGATATACTTGTTATTGATGTGTACCTTACCAGCGCTCGTAGTAGCTCCTGGGTATTTGATATCGGTGTAGTTGCTCACATTTGTAACTCCAAGCAGGAGCTGCAGAATAAGCGGAGGCTGGCAAAGGACGAGGTGACGATGCGCGTCGGGAATGGTTCCAAGGTCGATGTGATCGCCGTCGGCACGCTACCTCTACATCTACCTTCGGGATTAGTTTTAAACCTTAATAATTGTTATTTAGTACCAGATTTGAGCATGAATATTGTATCTGGATCTCGCTTGATGCGAGATGGCTACTCATTTAAATATGAGAATCATGGTTGTTCTATTTATATGAGAGAAATGTTTTATGGTCATGCCCCGCTGGTCAATGGTTTATTTTTGATGAATCTCGAACGTGATGTTACACATGTCCATAGTGTGAGTACCAAAAAGTGTAAGGTTGATAACAATAGTCCCACTTACATGTGGCACTGCCGCCTTGGTCATATTGGTGCCAAACGCATGAAGAAGCTCCATGCTGATGGACTTTTGGAGTCTCTTGATTTCGAATCATTTGATACGTGCGAACCATGCCTCATGGGCAAGATGACCAAGACTCCGTTCTCTAGAACAATGGAGCGAGCAACTGACTTGTTGGAGATAATACATACCGATGTATGCGGTCCAATGAGCGTCGAGGCTCGCGGTGGCTACCGTTATGTTCTCACCCTCACTGATGACTTGAGCAGATATGGGTATGTCTACTTAATGAAACAGAAGTCTGAAACCTTTGAAAGGTTCAAGGAATTTCAGAGTGAGGTAGAGAATCAGCATGACAGGAAAATAAAGTGCCTACGATCTGATCGTGGCGGAGAATATTTAAGTCATGAGTTTGGCACGCACCTAAGGAAATGTGGAATTGTTTCACAACTCACACCGTCTGGCACACCTCAGCGAAGTGGTGTGTCTGAACGTTGTAATCGCACTCTATTGGATATGGTGCGATCTATGATGTCTCTTACCGACTTACCGCTATCATTTTGGGGATATGCATTAGATACTGTCGCATTCACTTTAAATAGGGCACCGTCAAAATCTGTTGAGACGACACTGTATGAATTATGGTTTGGAAAGAAACCTAAGCCGTCGTTTCTAAAAGTTTGGGGATGCGATGCTTATGTGAAGAAACTTCAACCAGAGAAGCTCGAACCCAAAGCGGAAAAGTGCGTCTTCATAGGATATCCCAAAGAGACTATTGGGTATACCTTCTACCTCAGATCCGAAGGCAAAGTCTTTCTTGCCAAGAATGGATCCTTTCTCTCGAAAGAGTTTCTCTTGAAAGAAGTAAGTGGGAGGAAAATAGAACTTGATGAGGTAATTTTACCTCCACTCGAACCTGAGAGTAGCGCAGCACAGGAAGTTGTTTCTGTGGAGTCTACACCAGCTGGAGAGGAAGTTAATGATGATGATCATGAAATTTCAGATCAAGTTACTATTGAACGTCGAAGGTCCACTAGGACACGTTCCGCACTAGAGTGGTACGACAACCCTATCCTGGAGATCATGTTGTTGGACAATGGTGAACCTTCGAACTATGAAGAAGCGATGGTAGGCCCGGATTCCAACAAATGGCTTGAGGCCATGAAATCCGAGATAGGATCCATGTATGAAAACAAAGTATGGACCTTGGTGGACTTGCCTGATGATAAGCGAGCCATTGAGAATAAATGGATCTTTAAGAAGAAGACTGACGCAGATGGTAATGTGACCGTCTATAAGGCTTAGCTTATCGCTAAGGGTTATCGACAAGTTCAAGGAGTTGACTACCGTGAGACTTTCTCACCCGTAGCGATGCTGAAGTCTGTCCGAATCATGTTAGCAATTGCCGCATTTTATGATTATGAGATCTGGCAAATGGACGTCAAAACAGCATTCCTTAATGGCTTCCTCAAGGAAGAACTGTATATGATGCAGCCAGAAGGTTTTATCGATCCTAAAGATGCTAACAAAGTATGCAAGCTCTAGTGCTCCATCTATGGGCTGGTGCAAGCATCTTGGAGTTGGAACATTTGCTTTAATGAGGTGATTAAAGCATTTGGGTTTGTACAGGTTTATGGAGAACCCTGTATTTACAAGAAAGTGAGTGGGAGCTCTGTAGCATTTCTCATATTATATGTGGATGACATACTGATAATGGGAAATGATATATAACTCTTGGAAAGTGTAAAGGCCTATTTGAATAAGTGTTTTTGAATGAAGGACCTTGAAGAAGCTGCTTACATATTAGGTATTAAGATCTATAGAGATAGATCGAGACGCCTCGTAGGTCTTTCACAAAGCACATACCTTGAAAAGATATTGAAGAAGTTCAATATGGATCACTCCAAGAAGGGGTTCTTGCCTGTGTTACAGGTTGTGAGATTGAGTACGACTCAATGCCCGACCACGACAAAAGATAGAGAAGAGATGAGTGTCATCCCCTATGCTTCAGCCATAGGCTCTATTATGTATGCCATGCTGTGTACAAAACCTGATGTGAACCTTGCCATAAGTTTGGTAGGGAGGTACCAAAGTGATCCCGGAGCGGAACACTGGACAACGGTCAAGAATATCCTGAAGTACCTGAAAAGGACCAAGGAGATGTTTCTCGTATATGGAGGTGCCGAAGAGCTCGTCGTAAAGGGTTACATCGATGCTAGCTTCGACATAGATCCGGACGACTCCAAGTCGCAAACCAGATACGTGTATATTTTGAATGGAGGGGCAGTCAGCTGGTGCAGCAGCAAGCAAAGCATCGTGGCGGCATCTAGATGTGAAGCGGAGTACATAGCTGCTTCGGAAGCAGCAAAGGAAGGAGTCTGGATGAAGGAGTTCATCACCGACCTAGGAGTGATTCCCAATGCGTCGGGCCCGATGACTCTATTCTGTGACAACACTGGAGCTATTGCCCTTGTGAAGGAGCCCAGGTTTCACAAGAAGACAAGACACATCAAGCGCCGCTTCAACTCCATCCGTGATTACATTCAGGAGGGAGATATAGATATTTGTAAAGTACATACAGATCTGAATGTCGCAGATCCGTTGACTAAACCTCTCTCATGAGCAAAACATGATCAACACCAAAATGCTATGGGTGTTCGATTCATCACAATGTAACTAGATTATTGACTCGAGTGCAAGTGGGAGACTGTTGGAAATATGCCCTAGAGGCAATAATAAAATGGTTATTATTGTATTTCCTTGTTCATGATAATTATCTATTGTTCATGCTATAATTGTGTTAACCGGAAACCGTAATACATGTGTGAATACATAGACCACAACATGTCCCTAGTGAGCCTCTAGTTGGCTAGCTCGTTGATCAATAGATGGTCACGGTTTCATGACCATGGACATTGGATGTCGTTGATAACGGGATCACATCATTAGGAGAATATGTGATGGACAAGACCCAATCCTAAGCATAGCACAATATTGTGTAGTTCGTCTGCTAAAGCTTTTCAATGTCAAGTATCATTTCCTTAGACCATGAGATTGTGCAACTCCCGGATACCGTAGGAATGCTTTGGGTGTGCCAAACGTCAGAACGTAACTGGCTGGCTACAAAGGTGCACTAAGGGTATCTCCGAAAGTGTCTGTTGGGTTGGCACGAATCGAGACTGGGATTTGTCACTTCGGGTGACGGAGAGGTATCTCTAGGAACACTCGGTAAGACATCATCATAATGTGCTCAATGTGACTAAGGAGTTAGCCACGGGATGATGTGTTACGGAACGAGTAAAGAGACTTGCCGGTAACGGGATTGAACAAGGTATAGGGATACCGACAATCGAATCTTGGGCAAGTATCATACCGATAGACAAAGGAATTGTATACGGGATTGATTGAATCCCCAATATCGTGGTTCATCCGATGAGATCATCGTGGATCATGTGGGAGCCAACATGGGTACCCAGATCCCGCTGTTGGTTATTGACCGGAGAGGTGTCTCGGTCATGTCTACGTGTCTCCCGAACCCGTAGGGTCTACACACTTAAGGTTCGATGACGCTAGGGTTATAGGGAAATAGTGTACGTGGTTACCGAAGGTTGTTCGGAGTCCCGGATGAGATCCCGGACGTCACGAGGAGTTCCGGAATGGTCCAGAGATGAAGATTGATATATAGGAAGTGAGGATTTGGTCATCGAAAGTGTTTCGGGAATTACCGGTAACGTACCGAGACCACCGGAAGGGTTCCAGGGGTCCACCAAGTGGGGCCACCAGCCCCGGATGGCTCCTTGGGCTGAAGGTGGAGGGAACCAGCCCCTAGGTGGGCTGGCGCGCCACTCCCACCAGGCCCAAGGCGCAAGAGAGGTGGAGGGAGGGGAAACCCTAGGTCCAGATGGGCCTAAGGCCCACCTAGGGCTGCGCCCTCCTCTCCTCCCTCTCTGGCCGCCGGCCAAGCCCCATCTAGGGCTGCCGCACCCTCTAGGGTGGGAACACTAGATGGGGTGCCTCCTCCTCCCTCTCCCCTATATATATGTGAGGTTTTTGGGGCTGCCCAACACACGAGTTCCTCTCCTCTTGGTGCAGCCCTACTCCTCCCTCTCCTCGTTCTCCGTAGTGCTTAGCGAAGCCTTGCCGGAGACCACGCTGCTCCATCGTCACCACGCTGCTCCATCATCACCACGTTGTCGTGCTACCAGAGATCTTCCCCAACCTCTCCTTCTCTCCTTGCTGGATCAAGGCGTAGGAGACGTCACTGGGCTGCACGTGTGTTGAACGCAGAGGCGCCGTTGTTTGGCGCTGAGATCGGAGTCCACCGCAATCTGAATCGCTATGAGTACGACTACACCAACCGTGTTCTTGTGAACGCTTCCGCTTAGCGATCTTCAAAGGTATGAAGATGCAATCTCTCCCCACTCGTTGCTGGTTTCTTCATAGATAGATATTGGTGACACGTAGGATTGTTTTTGATTTACTACTACGTCTCCCAACATCCAACGTATCTATAATTTATGAAGTATTCATGCCATGTTTACAATAATTCTATATGATTTTGGTATGATTTTATTAGAACTAACCCGGACAGACGATGTTTTCACCAGAACTACCATGGTGTCGTTTTTTGTGCAGAAATAGAAGTCCTCGGAATGGGATGGAAATTTAGTATGATTTTTTGTGGACCAAAAGAGACCCCCGAAGCATTGGAACCGGGCCAGAAGAGCCATGAGGAGCCAACAAGCCACCCAGGCGCGATTAGGGGGTGGCCGCACCTGGCAGGGTTGTGACTTCCTCGTGGCCCCCCTTGACGTGAGATCGACGCCAACAATTCCTATAAATATAGAAACCTCCGAAAAGAAACCTAGATCGGGAGTTCCGCCGCCGCAAGCCTTCGGAGCCACGAAAAACCAACCGGGGGTCTGTTCCGGCACCCTGCCGGAGGGGGAAATCATCACCGGAGGCCATCTTCATCATCCCGACGGTCTCCATGACGAGGAGGGAGTAGTTCACCCTCAGGGCTGAGGGTATGTACCAGTAGCTATGTGTTTGATCTCTCTCTCATGTTCCTGAGATGTCACGATCTTGATGTACCGCGAGCTTTATTGATATAGATAAATCATATGGAATTTCACCCTCTCTATCTTCTTGTGATGAATTGAGTTTCCCCTTTGAAGTTTTCTTATCGGATTGTGTATTTAAGGATTTGAGAGCACTTGATGTATGTCTTGCGATGGGATATCCGTGGTGACAATGGGATGTTCTATTGATCCACTTGATGTATGTTTTGGTGATCAATTTGCAGGTTCTGTGACCTTGGGAATCTATGCATAGGGGTTGGCACATGTTTTCGTCTTGAATCTCCGGTAGAAACTTTGGGGCACTCTTTGAAGTTCTTTGTGTTGGATTAAACATGATGAATCTGAAATTTTGTGATGCATATCGTATAATCAAGCCCATGGGTACTTGTGGTGACATTGGAGTATCTAGTTGACATTAGGGTTTTCGTTGATGTGTATCTTAAGGTGTTATCTTAGTACGAACTCTAGGGCTGTTTGTGACACTTATAGGAATAGCTCATAAGATTGATCGGAAAAGATAACTTTGAGGTGGTTTCGTACCCTACAATAATTTCTTCGTTAGTTCTCTGCTATTTGTGACTTTGGAGTGAACTCTTTGTCGCATGAGAGGTATTTACATATGATTCAACTATGTCAGTATTGTTGAGAGAAATTGCACTAGTAAAAGTATGAACCCCAGGCCTTGTTTTCAAGCATTGCAATACCGATTGTGCTCACTTTTATCATTATTTACCTTGCTGTTTTTATATTTTGAGATTACAAAAACGTTTATCTACCAGCCATATTGCACTTGTATCACCATCTCTTCGTTGAACTAGTGCACCTATACAATTTGCTATTGTATTGGGTGTGTTGGGGGACACAAGAGATTTCTTGTATTTGATTGCAGGGTTGTTTGAGAGAGTCCATCTTCATCCTACACCTCCCACAGATCGATAAACCTTAGGCCATCCACTTGAGGGAAAATTTTCATTGTCCTACAAAACTCTGCGCTTGGAGGCCCAACACGAGTCTACAAGAAGACGGTTGCATAGTAGACATCAACATTTTCGTTCTTGAGTGATCTTCTTTATTTTATTGTTTGCTATCGAATAATTGAGCCCCTCGCTGTGAATTTTTCTTTTCCACGGAGTATGAGTTTTCTTCGGTAATGTAGTCTTCATTCTTCTATTGACGTATCATCGTCATCGTCATCTTCCCTCATCGGGTTTCCGTACTGGTTGTAGTCTTCCATGTTGGCGACTCCATCCATTCCGACGATACATCTTTTCCCTCTCCTCACGACAACACGGATTGGATATCTCGAGTCGGTTAGGAAAATGCATTGTGTCACGTGCTTAGGGTGTACCCATGGCTCTTTTTTGGCGATGACATTCACGGTAGCGCTCTTGGCGTCGGGTATGGACATGGTAGTGAAAAATCGATTTTCTCTTTGGACGGACTTAGCCAATCTGACACGGAAGATCATCGCATTGTGTAGTCCAGAGTAGTCAAGCTCCCAGATCTCTTCGACTCTTCCATAGAATCTTTCAGTTGCGCCGTTGTTGTGAGTCATGCATTCCATCGTCATCCCCGAGTTCTGGTACTCACTCATTATATATTTAGCCTCCGTGTAGAACATGTATCCGTTGATATTGTATGCCTGATAGGTCGCGTGGTTGGGCGGGGGGAATTTGCTAAGGTGTATACGAGCAATGCGTTAGTACAACCCTCTTTCGGAGAATTAGAAAGAACATGTTGTTTGAACCAAGTCAAGAAAGTGAGGTTGTGCTCTCTGATAACTTTGACGCCCGTCTTGCGCAGCCCCCAGGCAAGGTATTTCTTTGTGATGGTTTCTTTGTGCAGTGTCACGAAAGGACCTACCAAGTTTAGGTGTTGTAGCACTACTAAATTTGCTATGTCACAGTTTTTGTGTTGACCCGAGTGGTCCACATGCATTTCCCTCCGTCCGTTGGTGTGACCTTCACCTTCAAGCCTCCCAAGTTGCTTGTTGAAGGTAAAACCAACAATAGGGTCTCCGACGCCTAGATAATTATCACAGAAGGAGATCCACTCTTGGGTCAGAAAGCCCTAAATGATGCTTCCATCCAGACCAGACATGTTATGAATGAATCCTTTGATGAGCTCATCCATTCGCTCAAATATCATCATGATGTGCAGGAATGTCGGCCCGAGGTCAATGATGTCATCCACAATGTGGATACACAGATGCACCATGATGTCAAAGAACGTGTGTGTGTGTGGGGAGTACATCTCAAGCTCATTTAGCATGCCAATGATCTCTTCCTATAGCCTTCGGAGTTGCTTCACACTGATCGACTTTCGAGAGATAACGTAATTTTTTTGCAGAGACCAGTAAGCGTGTCACGGACGTGCTGGTCCATTATCCCTCTAATGGCAACATGTAGTATCTGCGTCATCATCATGTGACAGTCATGAGACTTCATCCCGTTGAACCTTTTCTTCTCCGTGTCTAGAAATCTTCTTATCTTCCCATAGTAACCAGAACTAACTTTGATTCCAATAAGGAATTTGAAGAATTGACCCATCTCCTTCTGACTTAAGGTGAAGAAAGAAGGGGGACAATGTTGCTCTCCCTTCTTGTTTACTTTTCCCCCTTGTTCCCTACCTCTGTCTCCGTCTCCGTGTTCTGAGACGACTTTTTACGGGGCATTTGGAGATCTGCCCTGATTTCCAAATATTCCAAGTCTTTTCTTGCCTTTGGCCCATCCTTGGTCTTGTCCAACATGTTCATTAGTGTCCCAAGCAAACTCTCAAGAACATTCTCCATGATATGCATTTGATCAAGGCAATGAGGCGTGTCGAGTCTGGGCTAGTGTGAGAAACTGGATTTGAGGATTTGGAGAGGCTTAGAGAGTTTCCAAACATGCCCTTACATCCTCGATCTTGGCTTTCTTCTTGATGGTGTGCGTAGTGTATCTGCTGCTAGCCTGATCAACCGATGTTGCCCCGGCTTATCATATCCAATAAAAGCCGGTCTGCAAGTTTTAACAAGACAAAATTCTGAAGGAGAGCCCGAATTTGAATTAAGAAAACTATCGACCAACCAGAAATTAAATCGACCAATGACCAACATCAAGGAAAAAATGGCAGACACACATAGTGCTTACATGCAACTCAAAGGCCACGATCTAAGGACATCTCCAAAGTGAACCCTCAAACAGCCCACAACCGTCCCAAAGGGATGGTCTAGACTTGTTTAGCCATCCAACGCTGGCTTGTGTGAGTCCATCACCCATTACCTGGTCTGGACGCTCTTTTCCCGCAAACTCGAGACAAACTTGGGGGAGGTGTGGGGGGTTGTGGGACTCCGACACCCCTGGCCCATCCAAAAATCCCCTCGGACCCCGCGTGTCCATCCTCCCATCTTTGTCTACATCCCCTGTCTCTCTTGGCTCCGCCACCGCTTCATCACCTTGGTCGCCCATCCGCACCCATGCCGAACTAGACGATCTCGTCTCCTCTGATGCTACACCCAGGCTCTGGGACGCTTCTCCTTCGCCCCTGTTCCATACCTATTCTCTGATCGCCGCACATGTACCATCCGCCCCTACGGTACTAACCATGCTCGACAACTATTCGATGAAATATTCGTGCTACATTTTGCCCCTTCTTCTCTAAAGCAAATGATTCAAATATGGAGTACATACACAATCACTTTGTAGAGTCGGCCAGCTCGTATGACGAGGAGGACTACACGACGAGACAATGATGATGCAGACGGTCCTTGTAGACGCTAAGCACGCGAGCAATTTCAAGTGGTCAATCAAGGGTCATTGAGTTCTCAACCGCAATAGGGCACGCGACCAGTTGACATTGATGGATGACTACTCTGCCCGAGTCTCACAATGATATCAATGTGCTGCAACAATCATCATTGTTTGCTAGGCTGACTGAAGGCAAAGCTCCTTCTTGACACTATATTGTCAATGGGCATGAATACAACATGAGCTAATATCTGGTTGCCGGTATCTATTCTCTATGGGCTACCTTTGTCAAGACCATCTATGGCCCAGTTGACGAGAAAAAGTCTCACTTCCCCCAAAAACAAGAAACAACAAGAAAGGATGTTGAGATGACATTTGGAGTTTTGCAGGCATATCTTGATGTTGTTCATGGACCCGCTAAACAGTGGGATCCAGAGACCTTGTTGGAGGTGATGACATGTTTGTGTGAGCATGCATAACATGATTGCTGAGGATGAGAGGGAGGATGTTGTCATAGGTCTTGAATTTGAGAACATGGGTGATCCTATCGAACTTCTAGACTAGAATACAACCACTTTTGATGAGTTTGTTCAACTGCATCAACAAATTCAGCACCGAGCAACTTATGAGCAACCGAAGGAAGAACTGATTGAGTATCTCTGGACGGTTGAAGGCGACAACATTGTTGGAGTGTAATATTTAAATTAGAACTACTGCTGCATTTGAACATACTTTTAGTTAAACTGAAACTAGATATGCCACTATTTTGAATGTGCAGATTTATGCGGATCTTAAAAGACAAATTAAAGACATATGCATCCATTTAGCTTCGGATGACCGAATCTTGCATCAATATCCGTGGACTGGTCTTTTTTATCCGCTGACCGATGCGGTATCCAGTTTACGGGTCCGCATAGGAGATGCATGAAGCAAACTAAGAGCATCACTAGATGGAAAAAAGAACTAACTTTTGCATCTCCTAGGCCCAAAAAACTCTCTCCAAGAGATGATGTATATGCAGAAATACATATCCCCCTCCCGAAGATATGAAATACAACACCTCAAGATGGAAATTTGCATCTTCACCTACAAGAGATGTAAAACTGGCGGCCACACGCCAACCGCCTTCATTTCACTTCCGCCCGCCCACCCGTCCATCTCCATCATCGGTGATTTTTGCCCCGAAACGCCATCGCCACCTCCCATTCGTCCATTCCCGACCCCGCCGCCCATTCCTACCGCCAGCTGCGCCACGGCGTCCTAGCTGCCGATGACCCACCGATTTGAGTCTACCCCGTCGATGACCGCCCGCCTCTGTGGCCGGCGATTTGTGCCCGGAAATGCCGTTGTCGCCCGTCCGTCCATCCCCGATCATGTCGCTACCCCGCGGCCTATCCCCCGCCCAGCCGCGCCACCCTAGCCTCTGACGACCGATCGATTTAAGTCAGCCTCCGACGACCGATCGATTTAAGTCAGCTCTGATGACCGTAGTGGCCATAGCAGCTCACGACCGCCTTCCCTGGTAGTCGTTTCCCACCGCCGAAGCTAGTAGGGCGGACGCACGACCACCGCAACCCGTCGAGCCGGTGGTTTCTCGGTCCTTGCCGCCATCGTTGCGTCGCCGCAAGCGGAATCCTTCGACAGGCGCATGGCCGTCCAGATGTTATTGAAGCAACTGCCGCCCACCCCAGACCCTTTGTGCTTCTAATCAACGCTTTGACCCACCGCCGGCTGGTTTTTCTTTCACCTCACACACAACATGTTCAACAAAATTATTTGTTGGAGTAGGAGGTTTACATAATCAAATATACATTATCTATTGAAGTTGCTTTTTTACATCTCCAATATACATAATATGTTGAAGTTGCCTTTTTTTAGATGTTAAATGCACCTTTTAAAGGTATAAATTTTTACATTTCCTATTTTACATCTCTAAATTTACATTATCTATTGGAGACGCTTTAAAGAAAGAAAAGAAAAATGAAACACCGCTTGCCCCGTCGAAGCCGTCATCCACCATTACAACAACGCAGAAGAACGTTTCTATCATCTTCTACTAGTATATTTTTTCTGCTAATTAACTGGACATGGTTATTTCTTGTCCGATGAAACTTTTGCCTCCCTTTTTTTGAAGATGAAAATTGAATCGGAAAGTAAAGCTGCACCCGTTTGGCATTTTGCTAGGCTCCGGCGGTTTGCTTGAAGACCACGAACCTTCAGCTAGGAACTCCGTGTCTCCGTACAGTCTAACGGCACCCCATTCCGTCCGTCGTTGCCCTCCGTGCTGAGGAAAAGCAAACCAAAGCTGCAGTGCTCACGTAAGTCGCCACCTCAGCGCACCACCCTCCCGTCCCTTGCCTTCCCTTCCTCCGCCCGGCCGCCCAAAACCCTCGCCTCGCTTGCATAGGAGAGGCGCACGCCGCCTTCCCAGTGCCCACCCAGACACCTCCACTCCATCACCAAGGAGAGAGCAGAGCAAGGAAAACCAGAGACCGATGGCGGCCGAGGCGATGGTCTGGGAGGACACCGGCGGGTCGGCCCACCGCGTCGGAGTCGGAGCCACCGGCGGGCCCTTCCACGTGCGGCTCCCGCTGGACGCGGTCCGGCGCTACGTCGGCGAGCGCGGCGGCCGGCTGCCGGACCTGGCCGCGCTGGAGCTGCGCTGCGCCTACTGCCTCGGCATCGGCGTGGTCGCGCCGACTGGGCAGCCGGCCGCGGCCGCGTGCGCCTTCTGCCGCGGCGCGCGGGTGTGGCGGCTACCGTGGAGAGGCCACGCCTCGTCCGACGGGAAGATACAGGTACGTGCGTGCGCGCCGTCCTTCTATCTTCATGCATGGTGGGTGTATACGGTCGTCTCCCCATAGATCTGTGCACACAGTATTGCGCGCAAGAGAGACGAGACTCGATGATTTGGCTTGCTAGTGTGGTACTACGACTGAGTGAGTACTATGTGCACTCGATCTCTGCTATAATTCGTACAGGAAATTGTTCAAAACAGTTGAATCTTTGAGCAAACGCATATATCGACATAAAAATTGTTCCTTTAGCGACATAAAGAAAGGGAAAATCGTCCTTTCCTTTTGGAAACCATAGTTTTTGGACAGGGCCGGAGCCAGATCTATGATTATTTTTGAAAAAAAATATCTATTTTTTTGTTTGTTTTGGAAAAGGGTTTATGCAAATGTGTAGTATAACAGAGAGAATGACAATCTGGTCTCACAGTGTGGCTGAAGCTCTAAAATCTTTGGAAATTCAAAAAGGAAATCCTTAGAAATTGTGAGGAAAAAAAATGAGCACACACACTATCTGGGTCTGGGTGTGCCCGTCCACTGCGCTTCGCCTCCCCAGCTGGCCCAATTTACCACTTGGGCTGTGGGCCTTAGCCTGGTTACATTCGCTTTCAGTATCAGTCTGAATCCACCCGTGCCACTCATCTCGCCCACCTGAACCTGATTTTTCAAAAGGACCTCCTCATGCGCCATTGCGCCGCACCATCGCTCGCCGATGGCCGGCAGATCGTAGGCCGTGTCCGTGAGTCCATCGCAAGCAGTATCTTTTAATTTCGTTTATTTATCTAAATTATTAGTACTACTATTCCTCGTTGCAGTTTTTGAAAATTACTACTATTGGGTTTGCAATCTGACTAGATCATCAAATACATCCACCTCTTACTTTATTTAGATAGATTGACATGTTACCTACCGTTACGAGAAGCAGTTTGTGTTGTGCATCTGCATGCATTACGTCTTGCAGTCAAAGTATTGAGTAACTATGAATAGTGACCACGAAATCATGTGCCCACCATTGCATTTCAGGTGCCGAACGATCTTGCCGAATGCGCCGGCCTCCATGAGGATACACTTGTCCGTCTCCGCATTTATGACAAACTTCCCACGGCAAAGTTTGTTGCCATCAAGACAAATGACCTGGTGCCGGTGTGCACCTCAGCACATCTTGCCAATCAGGTATGCTAACCAGCACCCCCTTTGATCATGTGCAAACAGGGCAACTTTCATATGCAGAACAGATTCTACATGGATAACTTGGGCAAGTTAGTCTTCTCTTTATGTCATACATACACTAGCAATGGTCACTGGAAATTGCAGGATATGCGCATGAATTTGATTAATTTTTTAAAATAAAAATGGCTAAGGATATATGCAGGAGTTTGAAGCTTCTCCATATATCCTAGCCTTATATACTCCTCTCTGATATGCCTCCTCCTGTAACAATTCTCCTGGTCTGAAGCTTCCTGCTTCAGCAATTCCCACATGTAATTGACTTCGGTCACCCGAGCTACGGCTCGTTTTGAATGCATAAGGCAGATCATGGTCTGCCTTTTTCTTTCAAAAAAAAAATAGGCAGGAGTTTGAGTTGAAGAAGCCAAGTGAATAGAGTGCAGCCTTCAGGGTTGAGGCGTAAGGACCGACATTAGAGAAACATGTTAGTTAGTGTTCATCTAAAACAGAGCTGTAGGTACTATTAGTTTTTATCCTGAACACTATTCCTACACATAGCAGCTTCTACAGTACATTGAGTGCATCGGACCAATTTACTCTGTTGATAAAGAAAACAATCCAGAGTGTCGTTAACGTATATGTGCATAATAGAGGGAAAAACTTGCATATCGTTTCTTGGGTGATTCAAATGGTATGGTCAAGTTTTACAGTCTCCACTTTGTGCTTTTTCTTTGGTGTGTGACGAGGATCTCCACTTTGTTGTGGCCAGGTTGGGATTGTTTATCTGAACATGCGGTTTCCCTTTGTGAGAAATGGGGCCAAATCAGCGGACTTCAGAGTGATTGCTACATTGCCGATGACCATAGGTAGCTATAGTATTTATTGTTTCAGTTTATCATCCGACTGTCTGTAACGATTTTGCAAATAACACAGTACAATGACTCTTTTTTTCGGAATTAAAGCCATGTTTTCCACAAGTACACAGATAGAGCTGAGGCAAGGTAAGGAAGTCAGTCAGATGGGAATGGGGCTTCATCACCCCATCTTCCACCCAACTGTTCAAAGTCCACCCGAGGCAGCTACAGTAGGATCAGAAACTGTGTCTCAGTTGATAGATCATATTTCCCAGGTAAATGGTTGCTGTACACAGAGATACCCAACATGTGCAGTTACACACAGGTGAACTAATGAGTATGTGCTTTTCTATTTGTGTAGAAATTTCTGAATTACAGGAACTCCATGGGCCAAACCCACGGCAAGTGCTCAGTGGTTCTTTACGGGCCTTACCACAAAGAGGAAATTGCGAGGGGGGTCGCTCACACTCTGAAAATGAGATTCGAATACACTCATGCATCAAAGCTGATAAAAGATTACCCAGACGATTCTGTAGCAGCCGTAATTTTTTCCTTTTCTTATCCCATATATTCAACCTGACAGCATTTCTCTTTTCGAAAGAAAAAAAACTCTTGACAACATAATTAACATTGTGTTCTACTTTTTCTTATCACTTATTTTAGGTGGACGAGCTGTTAACAGTGAGGGGCCCGCGTGTATTATTCCTTGACAAATTTTATAATGTCGCACCTGAAGTAGGAAGAGGTTACAGCTACATCACTGACGTGATAGCTGCCAAGGTAGGCATTGGCAAATACTCTTGAAACTGACTGTGATCCACAGATAATTGATCACAGAGCTAATCTGATGTATGTTACAGCTTAAGATCATTTTGGACGAGCCAATGGAGAACCTTGTGTTTATCATTGCAGGAGCAAGGTCAGAAAACTGCTTTCATATCTTCTTAATTATGTATTGGTGCATCTTAGAAAATTCTCCACACACAAAAACACTTCCAACCAAATGACTGAAATTTTTAATTAACTTTAAGGTGGAGATCCTTCGTAGAACCTGGTATTCATTCACGTGTGAATGATGTACTATTCTGTGGACCACAAGAAGAACAGGAGGAGTGGGACAGTGTTGGGACGTGTCTCCGGCGCTTGATGACTCTGCCATACAATGGGGAGCATAGCCGTTGGAGAACACCAAGTGTTGTTCTGTATGGATGGAACTCCTCTCAGATGTGGAACGTTGCCAGCTCGTTTGCTGCGTGTCGTTCTCTCAAGCTCGTGAGAGCTGAAGCATCACATCTTCTCAGGCTCTACAACCGCGTTGGACATGCTGCGGTGAAGATATAGCTTATTTGATAACTTCTTCATATATTTACTGTAAGTTTTGATTGGTTTTAACTCGGTCTGCTTAAAATTTCAGGTAGCAGACCTTTTCCTGAGAGTGACGTGTGAGAGGCCTGCCTTGTTATTCATTGACAGTTTTGACACAGTTGGAGATCACGCCATGATAAATGAGGTAAATATCTATTCTCTTATTATATACTCCGTATGTCGGTAAGTTATTTCATTCCTAGCAAAATGATCAGCATGTCATTGGCCTACCCAGGATAATGACCAAATCATCCTAAACCCATTGCTCTCACCACTTGTAAAAATTATCAAAATCCACTTAAATTACATTGTTAATTTGTCAAAATCATGTGGAGAAGCAAGTAACACATGCTTCTTGCTAAGTGAGCATATGCCTCACTATAATTGTGTTTCAAATTATCTGGCCTCATGTCCTGGTCGTTAGTTTTAACATGTTCATGTGTACTGACAATTGTGAAAAAACATGATCATCACCAAATAACATAGTGGTGGGAGAGGAATGTGTCCTTTTATTTTCTGCAGATGATTGATTACCATTTAATGATGGTAAAACATTTTTGTTTCTCTTTTCACAAAGGTGGTAAAACAGGTTAATTTTGTGAGGGGTAGAGAGCACAAATTGTGAACATTTCGATTATAAGTTTATTCCCCCCCCCCCACCCCCTCATCTTAGAGGTAGACATCCCCATGCCTCTTGAAGTTCTCACAGAACCAGTAGCGTCCTTTGGTTTGTAGGATTTCTTTAGGTATTCTATAGGATAGGAGTTTCAAAGAAAAAATTCCTTTGGAGCCCTTTGGTTTGTAGACATGGATTCCTATTCCTATTTAGCATAGGAACCAATCCTTCACCTTTCAAAGGGAAAAAACATTAGACTAGACTCAATGAAAAAATTCTTATCCTATGTATCAAATGACATCTCTTTCCCTATAGGAATTGAAATACTTGTCATCTCACTTCCTATGCCATTCCTAAGTACACACTTACTAGCCTAATATTTTGTGCATCCTGTGTACGAACGTATGTTTAGAGTGTCGATAAGGATCAAAGAAATACAAGTTGAAATGTACGTACTCCGTAGATTACAACTAAAATAGATATAACTAAGATCTGATATAAATAGTAGGAACTCATTACTCATATGATGCATGACTATTTGCTCTGTGGGAAAAAAATAAGTTAAATATCTCATAGAAATTCCCAAGAATGATATTGTTCACTCTCAATTGAGTAGAACTCATGCAAAATGCAAATTTTTGCTCTTGCTAAATGTGGTACGCCCAATTTTCTATATTGACAAGTCTTTTCTCTCTTGATGTTTTCTTTTGCAGCTCCGTGTCCACCTGGACAATATGGACAGGCAGGTCCATGTGTTTGTTGCCGTTAGGTTAGTTTCAATCACATAGCTAATCAATGTAATAAAATGGTTTTCCCATCCGAAGTAGTGCTAAATTGCTAAATTTTGCAGGTGGTGGCAACTGATGAGTCCACAACTCCTAGAAGCTGGCAGACTTGATAAGCAGGTGTTCTGTGGAACAGCCACAATGAAGGTGCTATGGGACTATGTTGGGAACCAACTGCTTCAGGTAGATGATAATCAACAGCTGGCCTTTTTTTTCCAGCTAACTGTTACCGTTGGCACCTGTGTTTTCAAGGGAGCTAGTTATTTTGATATAGGCTGTCTCCTTCCTTTTAATTTCCTTTTCGCAGACCACTGATGATGTTTAATTCAGCTCATCTGACTTATATTAACATGTACTTCAGCTTTTCTTCTATTTCTTGGAACATGGTTCAGTAGTTTGGTTCTAACATAGTTTACAAATGATGATTGATATGTTGGGAGACGTAGTAGTAAATCAAAATTTTCCTACGTTCACCAAGATCTATCTATGGAGAAACCAGCAACGAGAGGGGAGAGATTGCATCTTCATACCTTTGAAGATCGCTAAGCGGAAGCGTTACAAGAACGCGGTTGATGGAGTCGTACTCGCAGCGATTCAGATCGCGGTAGATCCGATCAAGTGCCGAACGGACGGCACCTCCGCGTTCAACACACGTGCAGCCCGGTGACGTCTCCAACACCTTGATCCAGCAAGGAGGAAGGAGAGGTTGGGGAAGGGCTCCAACAGCAGCACGACGGCGTGGTGGTGGTGGAGTAGCAAGGTATTCCGACAGGGCTTCGCCTAAGCGCTGCGGAGGAGGAAGAAGAGAGGTAGGGCTTCGCCGTGAGAGAGAGAGATCAAATCCTCTCTCAAAACATCCAAAACCTCAAGTATATATAGGAGGAGGGACGTGGAGGGCTGGCTTGGCCTCTACTCCAAAGAGGAGATGGCCGGCCGAATTAAAGGGAGAGTCCACCTCCCACAAGGGAGGTGGATCTCCTCCTTTTAAATCCTTTTTGCCTTATCTCCTTATCTCCAGCCACATGGGCCTTTAGCAAAAGTCTTGCCCAGCCCAATAAGGGCTGGCACACTTTATCTAACAGCCCATGTGGTCCTTTGGTCGTCACACCCCTCCCGGGGGTCCTCCGGCACCCTCCCGGCACTCCCGGTACACTACCGATGAGCCCGAAAACTTTCCGGTGACCAAAACTGGACTTCCTATATATCAATCTTTACCTCCGGACCATTCCGGAGCTCCTCGTGACGTCCGGGATCTCATCCGGGACTCCGAACAACCTTCGATAATCACGTATACCTTTTCCCTATAACCCTAGCGTCATCGAACCTTAAGTGTGTAGACCCTACGGGTTCGGGAGACACGTAGACATGACCGAGACACCTCTCCGGCCAATAACCAACAGCGGGATCTGGATACCCATGTTGGCTCCCACGTACTCCACGATGATCTCATCGGATGAACCACGATGTCAGGGATTCAATCAATCCCGTATACAATTCCCTTTGTCTATCGGTATGGTACTTGCCCGAGATTCGATCGTCGGTATCCCCATACCTTGTTCAATCTCGTTACCGGCAAGTCTCTTTACTCGTTCCATAATACATCATCCCGTGACTAACTCCTTAGTCACATTGAGCTCATAATGATGATGTCTTACCGAGTGGGCCCAGAGATACCTCTCTGTCACACGGAGTGACAAATCCCAGTCTCGATTCGTGTCAACCCAACAGACACTTTCGGAGATACCCGTAGCGTACCTTTATAGCCACCCAGTTACGTTGTGACGTTTGGCACACCCAAAGTATTCCTACGGTATCCGGGAGTTACACAATCTCATGGTCTAAGGAAATGACACTTGACATTGAAAAGCTTTAGCAAACGAACTACACGATCTTTGTGCTATGCTTAGGATTGGGTCTTGTCCATCACATCATTCTCCTAATGATGTGATCCCGTTATCAACGACATCCAATGTCCATGGCCATGAAACCGTGACCATCTATTGATCAACGAGCTAGCCAACTAGAGGCTTACTAGGGACATGTTGTGGTCTATGTATTCACACATGTATTATGGTTTCCGGTTAACACAATTATAGCATGAACAATAGACAATTATCATGAACAAGGAAATACAATAATAACCATTTTATTATTGCCTCTAGGGCATATTTCCAACAGTCTCCCACTTGCACTAGAGTCAATAATCTAGTTCACATCACCATGTGATTAACACTTACATCACCATGTGATCATATCATCATGTGATTAACACCCAATAAGTTCTGGGGTTTGTTCATGTCCTGCTCGTGAAAGAGGTTTTAGTCAACGGGTCTGCGACATTCAGATCCGTGTGTACCTTACAAACTTTCCATGTCATATTTGTAGATACTGCTCCCACGCTCCACTTGGAGCTATTCCAAATGGCTACTCCACTATACGTAGCTGGATTTCTACTAAGAGTCATCCGGATTGGCTTTAAAGCTTGCATCATCGTAACACTTTACGATGAACTCTTTATCACCTCCATAATCGAGAAATATTTCCTTAGTTCTCAAGTTACTAAGGCTAACTTTGACCGCTGTCCAGTGATCCACTCTTGGATTACTCTTGTACCCCTTGACAGACTCATGGCAAGGCACACACAGGTGCGGTACACAGCATGGCATACTATATAGAGCCTATGGCTAAAGCATAGGAGATGACACTCATCTCTTCTTTATCTTCTGCCGTGGTCGGGTATTGAGTCTTACTCAATTTCACACCTTACAATACAGTCAAGAACTCCTTCTTTGACCCATCTATTTTGAACTCCTTCAAAAACTTGTCAAGGTATGTCTTCGTCGAAAAAACTCATCAAGCGAATAGATCTATCCCTATAGATCTTGATGCTCAATAAAATAGTAGCTTTATCTGGGGTCTTCCTTTAAAAAAAAACTTTTCAAACAACCCTTCATGCTCTTCCAGAAATTCTACATCATTTCCGATCAATAATATGTCAACTACATATTCTTATAAGAAATTCTATAGTGCTCCCACTCACTTTCTTGCAAATACAAGTTTCTCATAAACTTTGTATAAACTTAAACACTTTGATCACCTCATCAAAGCATATATTCCAACTCCGAGATTCTTGCTCCAGTCCATAGAAGGATCGCTGGAGTTTGCATATTATTAGCATCCTTAGGATTGACAAAACCTTCTGGTTGTATCACATACAACTCTTCCTCATAGAAACCATTACGGAAACCTTGTTTTGTCATCCATCTGCCAGATTTCATAATCGAAAAATGCAGCAACTGCTAACAAAATTTTAATAGACTTTTAGCATCGCTACAGATGAGACAATCTCATTGCAGTCAACTCCTTGAACTTGGCGGAAACTTCTTTGCGACAAGTCGAGCTTTATAAACGGTGACATTTCACCATTAGCGTCTATGTTTATCTCAAAGGTCCATTTGTACTCAATGACCCGCCATTCAACAGGCAAGTCTACCAAAGTCCATACTTGGTTTTCATACATGGATCCTTTCTCGGATTTCATGGCTCCTAGCCATTTGTTGGAATCCGGGCCCACCATCGCTTCTCCATAGTTCGTAGGTTCATCGTTGTCCAACAACATGATTTCCAAGACAGGGTTGTCGTACTACTCAGGAGCAGTACGCGTCCTTGTCGACCTACGAGGTTCGATAGTGACTTGATCCGAAGCTTCATGATCATCATCATTAACTTCCTTTTCAACTGAGTAGGCTCTACAGAAACATCTTTCTGTGTTGCGCTATTCTCTGGTTGAAACAAAGGTTCAACAACCTCATCAAGTTCTATCTTCCTCCCACTCAATTCTTTCGAGAGAAACTCTTTCTCAAGAAAGGACCCGTTCTTAGCAACAAACACCTTTTGCGCTTGGATCTGAGATAGAAGGTATACCCAATGTCTCATTAGGGTATTCTATGAAGATGCATTTGTCTGCTTTGGGTTCGAGCTCGCTAGGTGAAAAACCCATTTTCACATAAGCGTCGCAGCCCCAAACATTAAGAAATGACAGCTTAGGCTTCTGTCAAACCATAATTCTCACGGTGTCATCTCAACAGACTTAGATGGTGCCCTGTTAAAGTGAATGGATTTGTCTTTAATGCATAACCCCATAACGATAGTGGTAAAACGATAAGAGACATCATAGTACTCACTATATCCAATAGAGCACGACTACGACGTTCGAACACACCATCACACTATGGTGTTCCAGGAGGCGTGAGCTGTGAAACAATTTCCACATTGTCTAAAATTGCATACCAAACTCGTAACTTAGATATTCACCTCCATGATCATATCATAGACATTTATCTTCTTGTCACGATGATCTTTAACTTCACTCTGAAACTCCTTGAACCTTTCAAACATTTCAGATTCGTGTTTCATTAAGTAAATATCCCCATATTTACTCAAATCATCAGTGAAGGTAAAGAAAAACAACGATATCCACTGTGTGTTTCAACACTCATTGGACCACATACATCAACATGTATTATTTCCAATAAGCCACTTGCCCGCTCCATCATATTGGATGACGGGGTCTCAGTCATCTTGCCCAAGAGGCATGGCTCGCATGTCTCAACCGATTCGAAATCGAGTGAGTCAAAAATCCATCATCATGGAGTTTCTTCATGCGATTTATACCAATATGACATTTAGCGGCAGTGCCACAAGTATGTGGTACTATCATTATTAACTTTATATCTTTTGGTACCAATGTTATGAATATGTGTACTACTACGATCATGATTCAATAAACCATTCCGAGTGGGTGCATGACCATTGAAGGCATTATCCATGTAAACAGAATAACCATTATTCTCTAACTTATATGAATAACCGTATCGCACTAATCATGATCTAATCACGTTCATGCTCAACGCAAACACCAAATAACATTTATTTAGGTTTATCACAAATCCTGAAGGTAGAGAGAGCGTGCGATGGTGATCACATCAATCTTGGAAATACTTCCAACACACATCGTCACCTTTCACCTAGCTAGTCTCCATTTACTCCGTAGCTTTTATTTCGAGTTGCTAACACTTAGCAACCGAACCGGTATCCAATACCTAGGTGCTACTAGGAGTACCAGCAAGGTACACATCACTAACACGTATATCAAATATACCTCCATTGACATTACTAGCCTTCTTATCTACCAAGCATCTAGGGTTTTTCCGCTTCAGCGAACATTCTCCTCATAACAGAAGCACTTAGTCTCGGGTTCGGGCTCAACCTTGGGTTTCTTCACTAGAGCAACAACTAGCTTGCCATTCCTGAAGTTTTCCCTTCTTGCCCTTGCCCCTTTTGAAACTAGTGGTTTAACTTAACCATCAACACTTGATGCTCCTTCTTGGTTTCTACCTTCGTGGTGTCAAACATCACGAACAACTCAGGGATCATCTTATCCATCCCTGGCATGTTATAGTTCATCACGAAGCTCTAGTAGCTTGGTGGCAGTGACTTGGAGAACTGCATTAATCACTATCTCATCTGGAAGATTAACTCCCACTTGATTCAAGTGATTGTAGCACCCAGACAATCTGAGCACACGCTCACCGATTAAGCTATTCTCCTTTATCTTGCAGACAAAGAATCTTGTTGGAGGTCTCATACCTCTCAACATAGGCACGAGCCTGAGATCACAATCTCAGCTCCTAGAACATCTCATATGTTCCGTGACGTTCAAAACGTTTTGGAGCCTCAATTCTAAGCCGCAATGCATGACGCATTGAACTATCACGTAGTCACCAAAAAGTGCCTGTCATATGTTCACAACATCTACAGACAACACTTGAGGGAGTGGTGCAGTTAGCGGTACATCAAAAACATAAGCTTTCTGTGCAGCAATGAGGACAATCCTCAGATCACGGACCCTGTCCGCATTATTGCTACCATCAACTTTCAACTTACTTTTCTCTAGGATTGTATCAATAAAACTGTGGAGCTACAGCGCGAGCTATCTACGACATAATTTGCAAGGACATTTTTAGACTAAGTTCATGATAATTAAGTTCACTTAATCAAATTATTAATGAACTCCCACTTAGATAGACATCTCTCTAGTCTTCCAAGTGATACATGATCCATGTCAACTAGCCCGTGTCCGATCATCACGTGAGACGGACTAGTCATCCATGGTGAACATCTCTATGTTGATCGTATCTTCTATACGACTCATGTTCGACCTTTCGGTCTTCCGTGTTCCGAGGCCATGTCTGTACATGCTAGGCTCGTCAAGTCAACCTAAGTGTTTCGCATGTGTAAATCTGGCTTACACCCGTTGTATGCGAACGTTAGAACCTATCACACCCGATCATCACGTGGTGCTTCGGAACGACGATCCTTAGCAACGGTGCACAGTTAGGGTGAACACCTTTCTTGAAATTTTATTGAGAGATCATCTTATTTACTACCGTCGTTCTATGCAAATAAGATGTAAACATGATAAACATCACATGCAATCAATATAGTGACATGATATGGCCAATATCATCTTGCTCCTTCGATCTCCATCTTCGGGGCACCATGATCATCACTGTCACCGGCACGACACCATGATCTCCATCATCATGATCTCCATCATTGTGTCTTCATGAAGTTGTCTCGCCAACTATTACTTCTACTACTATAGCTAACGTTTAGCAATAAAGTAAAGTAATTACATGGCGTTTATGATTGACACGCAGGTCATACAATAATATAAGACAACTCCTATGGCTCCTGCCGGTTGTCATAGTCATCGACATGCAAGTCGTGAACCCTATTACAAGAACATGATCAATCTCATACATCACAATGCATCCCATCACATCCTTTTGGCCATATCACATCACACGGCATATGCTGCAAAAACAAGTTAGACGTCCTCTAATTTGTAGTTGCAAGTTTTTACGTGGTTGCTATAGGTTTCTAGCAAGAACGTTTCTTACCTACGTCAAAACCACAACGTGATATGCCAATTGCTATTTACCCTTCATAAGGACCCTTTTCATCGAATCCAATCCGACTAAGGTGGGTGAGACAGACACCCGCTAGCCACCTTATGCAACTAGTGCATGTCAGGCGGTGGAACCGGTCTCACGTAAGCGTACGTGTAAGGTTGGTCCGGGCCGCTTCATCCCACAATACCGTCGAATCAAGATAATACTAGTAACGGCAAGCATATTAACAAAATCGACGCCCACAACTGCTTTGTGTTCTACTCGTGCATAGATTCTACGCATAGACCTAGCTCTGATACCACTGTTGGGAGACGTAGTAGTAAATCAAAATTTTCCTACGTTCACCAAGATCTATCTATGGAGAAACCAGCAACGAGAGGGGAGAGATTGCATCTTCATACCTTTGAAGATCGCTAAGCGGAAGCGTTACAAGAACGCGGTTGATGGAGTCGTACTCGCAGCGATTCAGATCGCGGTAGATCCGATCAAGTGCCGAACGGACGGCACCTCCGCGTTCAACACACGTGCAGCCCGGTGACGTCTCCAACACCTTGATCCAGCAAGGAGGAAGGAGAGGTTGGGGAAGGGCTCCAACAGCAGCACGACGGCGTGGTGGTGGTGGAGTAGCAAGGTATTTCGACAGGGCTTCGCCTAAGCGCTGCGGAGGAGGAAGAAGAGAGGTAGGGCTTCGCCGTGAGAGAGAGAGATCAAATCCTCTCTCAAAACATCCAAAACCTCAAGTATATATAGGAGGAGGGACGTGGAGGGCTGGCTTGGCCTCTACTCCAAAGAGGAGATGGCCGGCCGAATTAAAGGGAGAGTCCACCTCCCACAAGGGAGGTGGATCTCCTCCTTTTAAATCCTTTTTGCCTTATCTCCTTATCTCCAGCCACATGGGCCTTTAGCAAAAGTCTTGCCCAGCCCAATAAGGGCTGGCACACTTTATCTAACAGCCCATGTGGTCCTTTGGTCGTCACACCCCTCCCGGGGGTCCTCCGGCACCCTCCCGGCACTCCCGGTACACTACCGATGAGCCCGAAAACTTTCCGGTGACCAAAACTGGACTTCCTATATATCAATCTTTACCTCCGGACCATTCCGGAGCTCCTCGTGACGTCCGGGATCTCATCCGGGACTCCGAACAACCTTCGGTAATCACGTATACCTTTTCCCTATAACCCTAGCGTCATCGAACCTTAAGTGTGTAGACCCTACGGGTTCGGGAGACACGTAGACATGACCGAGACACCTCTCCGGCCAATAACCAACAGCGGGATCTGGATACCCATGTTGGCTCCCACGTACTCCACGATGATCTCATCGGATGAACCACGATGTCAGGGATTCAATCAATCCCGTATACAATTCCCTTTGTCTATCGGTATGGTACTTGCCCGAGATTCGATCGTCGGTATCCCCATACCTTGTTCAATCTCGTTACCGGCAAGTCTCTTTACTCGTTCCATAATACATCATCCCGTGACTAACTCCTTAGTCACATTGAGCTCATAATGATGATGTCTTACCGAGTGGGCCCAGAGATACCTCGCCGTCACACGGAGTGACAAATCCCAGTCTCGATTCGTGTCAACCCAACAGACACTTTCGGAGATACCCGTAGCGTACCTTTATAGCCACCCAGTTACGTTGTGACGTTTGGCACACCCAAAGTATTCCTACGGTATCCGGGAGTTACACAATCTCATGGTCTAAGGAAATGACACTTGACATTGAAAAGCTTTAGCAAACGAACTACACGATCTTTGTGCTATGCTTAGGATTGGGTCTTGTCCATCACATCATTCTCCTAATGATGTGATCCCGTTATCAACGACATCCAATGTCCATGGCCATGAAACCGTGACCATCTATTGATCAACGAGCTAGCCAACTAGAGGCTTACTAGGGACATGTTGTGGTCTATGTATTCACACATGTATTATGGTTTCCGGTTAACACAATTATAGCATGAACAATAGACAATTATCATGAACAAGGAAATACAATAATAACCATTTTATTATTGCCTCTAGGGCATATTTCCAACATGATACAGCTCCAGCAGTCCAGAGGACCATAGGCTGCAACCTGTCCAAGTACCCTTTCAAGAACAGACAGGCAATCGATGGATGATGATGGTGTGTGAAGATTGATTGCATCAAAGCAGATTTCTTGTATCACACTTTCAGTGCAATAAAATCGCTGTTGTGGTTATGTTCAATGCCTGAATTCGCTGTGTTTGATCACTAATTCTGTAAATTTGGAGGGTAGTCAGCCACAAAACAATTGGGCATAAATGCGTTAATTATGAATGCTTTATTTTAGACCATTATTATTGTCATGCTAACTTTTGTGCCCCGCTGTCTGATGCATTCTTTTTATGTGAAACGTAGGTGGGGCTCACATGGCCATACTTACAAGATCCTAAATCTTTACTTTTGTGATACAGGCATACCTGGCCATGGGCAGCCCGGCCCGACCCGACCCGGCCTGACCTTGACCATGGGCCGGGCTCGGGCTTGGATTTTGAGCCCGGTGCTTGGGCCGGGCCCGGACCCGGGCCGGAAAAACCCCGAGTTTATGCCTATGTCGGGGCGGGTCGGGCCAGGCTTGGGCCCAAATATCAGGCCCGACGGCCGGGCCGGGCCGGGCTCGGGCCTGGCTTTCTAACGTTGGGCTTTTTTAGGCCCGGCCCGGCCCGAGGTTTGGCCAGGTATAGTTACAGGGATCACTGGACCTCTAGTTTTGTCAATTTTATTAAAAATATGAAACCACCGCCCTAGTAAAATTTGAATTTTATAGCAAAAATGTCACGTGTGTTGCAACGGGAGATAACAAAATAGCACATGTCTCTAAAATGGTAAGCATTCATATAACGGGAGATGAAAAAATAGCACACATCTTTAAAATTATAAGCATGTCAAGACCTTCATATGTGCATGCCCTTTGTTTTAACATGGCATACAATGGATCGATTGATGGTAGGTTTTTCCAGGATGCTATTTGAAACATGATATGTGTTCTCCAACCAACTTAGTTCAATTTATTAGTTCATTTTGAAATTAAAACAATCAGACCTTATTGCACGAACTAGATTTAAAAGTAAACGAATATAAATAATACTGCGAATTTTTTTAAGTAAGGCCTCGAGCAGATAAATATTGAGTAACAACGGCAGCAAGCAAAACCTTATCAACACCTCCCCTTCCAATTGTTTGTGTTAGGCGAGATCAGAAATGGTACCTTATCAACACCTCCACTTCCACTCATCGCGACTTGCATGAACTCCAAACCCTATCTCCCCAACTCCAGCATTGCTCCTTTACGGTCCCATGTCATTTGTAGCCATCGAACCATCAATGCTTGTGTGTTGCGATAGGAAAAACTTTGACGTGTATCCAAATCCAGTGGCAGAGCTATGGCAAGGCCCATGCTATTTTCTGTACGGTATACTTCGTTTTTGGCCAAGAAAAATATTCCCTATAGTTATTTTCTATGGTCGGCCCTCCCAGCTCTCTAGACCAAGCTCCGCCACTATCCAATTCTATTTTCAAAACACATTCGCAGTTCATGAAAATTCTACGTGCAAAATAGACCATGTGTTGCAATTGACATTATAAAACAAATTTGAGTTTGCATGGTATTCGGGAATTTACCGGTCATGGCTCCCAGTCAGTTTGCTTCTGACTCCCTTATCTCCCATTTGGTGTGAAATCGCTGGGTTATGACGCTAGTCACAGAAAGTAGAAAATGTTACTATTTAAATATGTAGCATTCGTCTTATAAAGTTTTCATCAGGTTATCGATCAAATATATGGCACTCCACAGATACACGAAGAGCAGTCCAGATTTTATTGTTGAATTTGGATCAATAAAAACTTCTTTGAGCTGATGACTCTGCCGCATAAGTACGTCCCACAAAGAGAGGGATCGAACCGAATCCAGGTGGGTACGTAGGCTCCTGACCATCAGCCTCCCACTTGGCTGACTCTGTTTTTTTTTTACGAAGTTCTTCTTCCCACATTCAAATACTCATCAGCATGTACGTGGCCAGTGCCGTCTCTACGAATTTTGGCCCCAAGTGAAATGAAAAATGGGAACTAAATTTTTGAAAATTTATAAGCATTATAGTAACTAAATTATATAACTTGGTGTTATTTCCTACATATTTGGAAATATATATCTAGTATTCTGCAAAATAGTAAAGATTGTACTGAAACAATAAACTGATGAAGTATTCTATGGAAAAGCGTTATGATAAATAATGATTTTTAAGTATAATCAGTGCAACATCTAAACGAGCTAAAGTATGGGATCAACTGATGAACAAATAAATTGATAAATGATTCGATGGAGTCTTTGACTTACAGTCGGGATCGGCCTTTCGATCTTACCCGATGAAATCATGCGCTCATGGCATGACTATGTTACAAGTACATTCTCAACGGAGAAATAGTTCTCAATCTGAAAATCAAGAGTTCAAGTCCACGTCCCAATTGAACAACACAAGTGTTAAGTATATTGATTAGTTAGGAAATATGAGATAGAATAGGTTTTGTCCTGTCTTGTCTTGTACTTTAACTATTCTACCAATTCCTCTCTCCCTTTCAACATGGTATCAGAGCAAGTTTCTAGACCTAGTTGCCCGCCCGCCGCTTCTGCACCGCGCGCCGCCCCCGAGACGGTCGGCCTCCATGATCGTCGCTGGGGCTGCGCCGCCCGTACCTAGGGTTCGCCCGTCGTTCATATTGACCGGCTGCCCTAGAGAGTCTTTTCTCCGATCTCTTGATCCAGGGTTTTTCTCTCTTTCGTTGGTCACCTTGATCGGCGTTTCCTTTTTGGTTTCCGATCTAAGATCGGCTTGCGTCGCCGCCGCCGTAGTTGACCACCGCGCCTCTACTCCGACACCGGGGTTTGACTCCACCGGCCACTTCGTCATCAACCGTGCGGCAAGGCTGGACGCTTCGCCCAAGGGACGCCTTCGTGCGTTGCTGCCGGCCGCTCGCCCATGTGATATCCATTGTCGGTTCGTCTTCGTCTTCATTGCTCGGGACACCACCGACAACGTCGCCATCAACTCCGATCTGCATGTCATCCCCACCATGGCGCTACAGCTCCGCCATCGGTCTGATCAACCGATCTCGCGCCTGTCTTCGCCAAGCCCGTCCCCGAGCATACGCATACCGCCGATCGAGCTACGGGTTGCCGTCGCGTCGTCCCCTCGGACCGTTGTGTTGCCACCCCGAGGTCCTCCCGTCGACTGCCTCGACCCACGTGGTGCGCCTGCCGACGCCCCTCTGGGACGTCATCTTGCGCAACACGGTCCATGCCACCGCCCCAGGATCCTCCCGCCGGCTACACCCGTAGCCACCGTCGCCTTTGCGTCGACCCTTCGGGTTGTCGCACCGCAACTCCTATATATATGCCCATGAGGCTCAAGCAATACAACAACTATTTCACCAATCCCCCTTTCCCTTTCAACAACAAGTAATTCAGGTACTGATATATAAATACGAGAGCATGAAGTTACTTATGCAGATTGGGTGAATTGTGGGATTGTCTCTCCTTTTGACTCGACGTGGTGTAACAGTTGCAGCCGCACAGGCACTAAGAATCAAGATTTCAGCTCGACGCTGACGCATGCTTGGCCATGGTCAGCCCGCATGGGCCACTAGTAGAAAACAGACCTTTTGTCCATGACATTAGTCCTAGACAGGTTTTAAACCGGCACTAATGAGACCATTAGTCCCGGTTCGGGACGGAGATCACTAGTCCCGGTTTGTTCCGGACCTTTAGTCCCGGTTCGTGCCACGAACCGGGACTAAAGGAGTTGAGGCTTTAGTCCCGGTTGGAGACACCAACCCGGACTAAAGGGGTTCTAAAAGTTTCTGGATTAAATTGCTTATATCTTTTAGGATATTTGATGTTTTTGAGTGATTCTTTTTGCATTAGATTCAAAATGTTGTCTAGTTTCTGTTTATGCCATAAGTTTTCAAATCTGAATGGTTTAAATATGAATTTGTTCAAATTTGCTTCAAACCCTAGATTGTGAATAACTTGAGTTTAAAAATAGTTCGTCCAGTTTGAAGGAGATGGTCCAGTTTGTATACGAAGTGCATCCAGTTTTCGTTGTAACCCTCTCAAATTTTTAGCACAAGCTATGTGGGTGAAATGATGATACCATGCCAAGTTTCAACCTTTTCTAAGTTTAGTTGTAGTGTTTTTTAATTTCAGGGTCATTTAGCTCAAAAAAATCATTGAATGCATTAAAATTATCAAATGAAGTTAGAAAGGGTTGAACTTGAGGATGTGGCTTTGAATGGTGCATATTGAATGCACAAAAAGTCTGGAGTTAAAATAAGTTAAAAAAATGAAATGCATTTGTAACAGATGGGTTTTCGTCCGAAACCTTGATACTTCGAAGGAGATGGACCAGTTTGTACACAAAGTGCATCCAGTTTTTGCCGTAACCCTCTTAAATTTTTAGCACATGCTATGTGGCTGAAATGATGATACCATGCCAAGTTTCAACCTTTTCAGAGTTCATTTGTAGTGCTTTTCAATTTCAGGGTCATTTACCTCAAAAAAATCATTGAATGCATGAAAATTAGCAAATAAAGTTAGAAAGGGTTGAACTTTGAGGATGTAGCTTTGAATGGTGCATATTGAATGCAAAAAAGTCTGGAGTTTGAAATAAGTAAAAAAAGGAAATGCCTTTGTAAGAGATGGATTTTCGTCCGAAACCTTGATACTTCGAAGGAGACGGTCCAATTTATACACGAAGTGCATCCATTTTTTGCCGTAACCCTATCAACTTTTTAGCACAAGATATGTGGGTGAAATAATGATACCATGCTAAGTTTCAACCTTTTCAGAGTTCATTTGTAGTGCGTTTCAATTTCAGGGTCATTTAGCTCAAAAAATTATTGAATGCATGAAAATTAGCAAATGAAGTTAGAAAGGGTTGAACTTTGATGATGTGGCTTTGAATGGTGCATATTGAATGCACAAAAAGTCTAGAGTTGAAATAAATTAAAAAATGAAATGCCTTTCTAACAGATGGGTTTTCGTCCGAAACATTGATACTTCGAAGGAGATGGTCCAATTTGTACACGAAGTGCATCCAGTTTTTGTCGTAACCTTCTAAACTTTTTAGCACAAGCTATGTGGGTGAAATGATGATACCATGACAAGTTTAAACCTTTTCACAGTCCATTTGTAGTGCTTTTCAGTTTCAGGGTCATTTAGCTCAAAAAAATCATTGAATGCATGAAAATTAGCAAATGAAGTTAGAAAGGGTTGAAGTTTGAGGATGTGTCTTTGAATGGTGCGTATTGAATGCACAAAAAAGTCTAGAGTTGAAATAAGTTAAAAAAATGAAATGCGTTTGTAATAGATGGGTTTTCATCCGAAACCTTGATACTTCAAAGGAGATGGACCAGTTTATACACAAAGTGCATCTAGTTTTTGCCGTAACCCTCTCAACTTTTTAGCATAAGCTATGTGGGTGAAATGATGATACCATGCCAAGTATCAACCTTTTCAGAGTTCATTTGCAATGCTTTTCAATTTCAGGGTCATTTAGCTAAAAAAAATCAATGAATGCATGAAAATTAGTAAATGAAGTTAGAAAGGGTTGAACTTTGAGGATGTGGCTTTGAATGGTGCATATTGAACGTACAAAAAGTATGAGGTTGAAATAAGTTAAAAAATGAAAGACTTTGTAACAAATGGTTTCGTCTCAAACCTTAATACTTCGAAGGAGATGGTCCAGTTTGTACACGAAGTGCATCCAGTTTTTGTCGTGACCCTCTCAACTTTCTATCACAAGCTATCTGGGTGAAATGATGATACCATGCCAAGTTTCAACCTTTTCAGAGTTCATTTGTAGGGATTTTCAATTTCAGGACTTTTGCATACGACGTCAAAAAAAGTTTAATATATGATAAAAACTAGAGAAAAATTGAGACTCGATTTCACCCGGGTTTACCCAGTGAAGTTTTCTCACATTCTCAAAATTCCAAAAGTAAAAAAAGTTATTTCAAAAAGAAGATTTTTTCCAGAAAAATAAAAAAATGTTTTTTAAAATATTTTTATTTAAAAATAAATAAATGATGTCATATTTGGATTCCTCACATTTTTTTGATAATAACGGATATATTATTTGTCAAATTTCGATTTACAAATTTAAAGATATTAATTATGCCATATTAAATGAATAAATGGCAAAAAATGAATAAAATCGTATTATTACTTAATTTACTTTCACTGAAATTCAATATTATTATTATTTATTTTGTTTATTTTAATAATTTTTTGGAATTCAAAAAATTAAATCATGAGACATCAAGACCTAAGGGTTAATAGGATTTATAGCTTTCTATTGTTAGGAAAACAACAAGTCCAGAGTTGGAAACCAGGGCGATAGAACCTAAAAGTTAATTGTGCTCGGGTTGGAGCAGTGAGAGGATGGGTGACCGACTGGGAAGTTAGACGATTTGGTCTTGTTCCACGCTGGAGCAGTGAGTAAGGATGATTAGAGATTAAATTGTCAAATAATTCAAAGATTTTAAAAAATAAAAAAATAAAAAATCCTTTAGTCCAAGTTGGTAACACCAACCGGGACTAAAGGTCCTCCAGCCCCAGCGCGCCACGTGGAGGGCCTTTAGTCCCGGCCCGTGTTGAACCGGTTCTAAAGGGGGAGCCTTTAGTTCCCACCCTTTAGTGTCGGTTGCAAAACCGGGACTAAAGGCCCTTACGAACCGGGACTAAAAGCACGTTTTCTGCTAATGGGCGTTGCCGGCTCACCAGCGGCATATTATTTCCCTCATAGGTCATAATCCATCCATCTTGCCTCTTTTGAGATTTCACCACCGGAATATCTTTTCCCTATTAGATGATCATCAATTCATCCTTTGCCTCAATTTTAATTCCTTTGCCCACCCTTGCCTATTGATCCCAGTCGGCTTATTGATTTCAACTCGCAGTCCTTTTTAAATTGGTCCAAAAATCCAACTGTTACAACATTATTGCCCAACTCGGTGAAACCAAAGTGAAAGCTCGGTTTCACCCGACTAGTGCAAAATGTGGAAACTTTGGCATTCTGGTGAGACCGATATATGTTTCTTGGTGGTACCGATATGGGTGACCTAGGTAAGTTACACAACTCTGTGAGAATGATTCACAAAACATGGAAATTTCGATTTTTGTAAAACAGGCAACAAGAAGTTGATCACTAAAACTCGCTTGCCCCGAAGTTGATGTTGGTAGTATCGGTTGTTGAAGATATGCCCTAGAGGCAATCATGTATGATGATATTTCCTATGTGTTTATGAATAAAGATAGTCCCTGGACATTATCAGTGATGTGTTTTAACAAGTAAGTGACTTGTTTGTGAGACTATGCATTGTATAATAACTATCCTAAATGGTCCCTAGTGGAAAGGGTTGTGTGGACGCACAACTAATCATACTAGCATATGACACGGTGGATGGTTCGGTCTTACTAACCATGTAGCATTGGATGCTAGCCGTATAATATGGACTCAGAAAGGCCTGGTCGGATTCGACGTAGTCGGATCTGAGTCGAGATAAGGTCTGAGTTGGACAGACCCAACCATGAGACGCAGCGATAGGTCATCTGTGAGTCTCTAGTACAACATACGTTCTATGTCCTAAGACCTGAGCTGGCGCATGTACTCGGGATGGTGACAGACTTGCTTTGGGACGACAAAACACTACTCGGTGACCGGGTAGTTACAAAGGTAGGTTTCAGGCTTGTCCAGACCCATGTTGCGTGACATTGTTGAGCAAGATGGGATTCGCCCCTCCGATCAGGAGAGATATACTCTGGGATCCTCAGGTGATCCGACCTGGATAAGCATGGCTATGCAATGAGGATTGTGAGATAATCCGAAGTGTTAGTCGGATTCACCGGAACGAGAAAGAGATCGTGCTGCAACAAGGATGACCATGTGCCTTGTGCATGCTACCTCTTGAGCTTGCGTTGGTTTCCCCTTGAAGAGGAAAGGGTGATGTAGTGAAGTAGATAAGTATTTCCCTCAGTTGTTGAGAACCAAGGTATCAATCAAGTAGGAGGAACAAAGCAAATCACCAATGGATGCACCTACACAAGCAATCAAACTCTTGCACCAGACGCTATAAAGGGGTTCTCAATCCCTTCACGGTTATTTGCAAGGATTAGATCTGAAAGAGATAGATGTAAATGAGTGCGGAAATTAAAAGATAAATAAATTGCAGCAAGGTATTTTTGGTTTATAGATCTGAAATTGTATGATGGAAAGTAGACCCGAGGGCCATAGATTTCACTAGAGGCTTCTCTCTTGAAGGCAAATATCATGGTGGGTAAACAAATTACTGTCAAGCAATTGATAGAAAAACGAATAATCGTGTAGTTATGAAAGGCAATGATCATGCATATAGGCATCACGTCCATGTCAAGTAGACCAAAACGATTCTGCATCTACTATTATTACTCCACACTCGACCGACTCCTACCTGCATATAGAGTATTAAGTTCATGAAGAACAGAGTAACGCATTAAGAAAGATGACATGATGTAGAGGGATAGACTCAAGCAATATGATGAAAATCCCATCTTGTTACCCTTGATGGCAACAATACAGTACGTGCCTCGCTACCCCTACTATGTCAGTGGGTGAGGACACCGCAAGATTGAACCCAAAACCAGACACTTCTCCCATTGCAAGAATTACCAATCTAGTTGGCCAAACCAAACCAATAACTCAAAGAGACTTGCAAGGATATGAAATCATGCAAATAAGAATTTAGAGGATATTCAAATAATATTCATGGATAATCTAAACATAAACTCACAATTCATCGGATCTTGACAAACACACCACAAAACAGGATTACATCAGATAGATCTCCATGAAGATCATGAAGAACATGGTATTGAAGATCAAAGAGAGAGAAGAAGCCATCTAGATACTAGCTATAGACCCATAGGTTTGTGGTGGACTACTCACGCATCATCGGAGGGGCAATGGAGTTGATGTAGATGCCCTCCGTGATTGATTCCCCCTCCGGCAGATTATCGAAGAAGGCCCCAAGATTGGATCTCTCGGGAACAGAGGCTTCCGGCGGCGGAAAAGTATTTGCGTGGATTGTTCTGCTGTTGGGGGAATATTTCGGTATTTATAGTCCAAGAACTAGGGTTAGGAGACCTGCCGGGAGGCGACAAGCCTGCTAGGTGCGCCCAGGGGGGCCCGCGCCTAGCAGGCTTGTGGCTCCCTAGCACCTTCCCTGTCATGCACTCCAAGCTTGATTGATTTGTTTCCTTCCAAAAAAAATTCCTTCCAAAGGTTTTATTCCATTTGGACTCCATTTAATATCCCATATGTGCAAAACTCAAAAACAAGAAAAAAACAAAAAACTAGCACTTGGCTCTAGATTAATAGGTTAGTCCCAAAGATAATATAAAATAGCATAATAATGCATATAAAACATCCAAAACAGATAGCAAGCCATCATAAAAAATTATAGATACGTTGGAGGCATATGAGCATCTCTAAGCTTAATTCCTGCTCGTCCTCGAGTAGGTAAATGATAAAAACAAAATTTTTGATATGGAGTGCTACCTAACATATTTATCCATATAATATTCTTTATTGTGACATGAATATTCGGATCCGTAAGACTCAAAACAAAAGCTTAATATTTATATAAAACAATAACATTTCAAGCATACTAGCAAAGCAATTGTATCTTTTCAAAATATAATGACAAAAGAAAGTTATCCCTACAATATCATATGGTCTGGCTATGCTCCATCTTCCCCACACAAAGTATTTGCACAACCCCGATGAAAAGTCAAGCAATTGTTTTCACACCTTTATTTTCTCAAACTTTTTCAACTCTCAAGCAATACATGAGCGTGAGCCATGGATATAGCACTATAGGTGGAATATAATATGGTGGAGGTTGTCAAGGAAAGGGAGAAGATAGTATCACATCAACTAGGCGTACCAACGGGCTATGGAGATGCCCATTAATATCAATGTGAGCGAGTAGGGATTGCCATGCAACGGATGCACTAGAGCTATAAGTGTGTGAAATCTCAAAAAGGAACTAAGTGGATGTGCATCGTGAAGAAAAATTCTACTAGCTATATGAAAGTGACAAAATAGGAGACTCTCTATCATGAAGACCATGGTGCTACTTCGAAGCACAAGTGTGGAAAAAAGGTACTAGCAATGTCCCTTCTCTCTTTTCTCTCATTTTTTTAAATTTTTTTCATTTTTTATTGTGGGCATCTAATGCCTCTTTTATTCTTTTTTTCATCAAGTCCAAAATCTCAACCCCACTTGTGAGGGAATCATAGCTTCCATCATCCTTTCCTCACATGGGACATGCTCTATTAATGATAATCATCACACTTTTATTTACTTACAACTTAAAAGAAAATTACAATTCGATACCTATGACAAAATATGACTCTATATGCAATATGGAAGTGATGGTGCATGTCATAAAAGGAAACGGTGGAAGTTGCATGGCAATATATCTCGAAATGGCTATGGAAATGCCATAATAGGTAGGTATGGTGGCTGTTTTGAGGAAAGATATATGGTGGCTGTTTTGGGGAAGGTATATGGTGGCTGTTTTGAGGAAGGTGTTTGATATACCGGCGAAAGTTGCGCGGTAATAGAGAGGCTAGCAAAGGTGGAAGGCTGAGAGTGAGTATAATCCATGGACTCAACATTAGCCATAAAGAACTCACATACTTATTGCAAAAGTCAATTAGTCATTGAAGCAAAGTATTAAATGCATGCTCCTAGGGGGGAGGTTGGTAGGAGTTAACCATCGCGCGCCCCTGACCCTCACACAAAGGTCGACAATCTATAAACAAGTCATGCTCCGACTTCCTTACATAACGGTTCACCATACATGCATGCTACGGGAATCACAAACCTTTACACAAGTAATTTTACCAAATCACAATTACTTCCTAACATGTCTCTTAACATTACCATCTTTATATCTCAAAACTTTATGCAAGGAAGCAAAATTCTCATAAATACTCAATGCACTTAATATGGAAGTTTTTATTATATTCCTCTCGGATGCCTATCATATTAGGACTAAATTCATAACCTAGACCAATTACCATGCTGTTTAAGAAACTCTCAAAATAATATAAGAGAGGTACGAGAGTTCAAGTATTTCTATAAAACGCAAACACCATCGTACTCTAAAAGATACAAGTGAAGCACATAGAGCAAAATTTCCCAACTCAAAAGATATAAGTGAAGCACATACAGTATTCTAATAAATTCACGATTCAACTATATCTCTCAAAAGATGTGTGCAGCAAGTATGATTGTGGCAAACTAACAAGCAAAGACTCATATCACACAGGACGCTCGAAGCAAAACACATATCATGTGGTGAATAAAAATATAGCCTCAAGTAAATTTACCGATGGATTGAAGACGAAAGAGGGGATGCCTTCTGGGGCATCCCCTAGCTTAGGATCTTTGGAATCCTTGAATATAAGTTGGGGTGCCTTGGGCATCACCAAGATTAGGATCTTTCCACTCCTTATTCCATAGTCTATCAAATCTTTACCCAAAACTTGAAAACTTCATTACACAAAACTTAATAGAAAAATCATGAGATCCGTTAGTATAATAAAATAAATCACCACTTTAGGTATTGTTGTGGACTCATTATTTATTTATATTGGTGTTATACCTACTTTAATATAACTTCTCCATGGCTCATACCACATGATACAACCGAAAGATTCATCAAAATAGGCAAACAACTCAAAGAAAACAGAATCTGTCAAAAATAGAACAGTCTGTAGCAAAATGACAACTTCGTATACTTATGTAACTCGACAAATTCTGAAAAATTAGAAAAACCTGGGAAATTTATATATCAATCTTTTTAAAAAATTGCAGACTCATTCGACGCTCTTAAAAAATTAGAAAATTCCTAGAGTGAGCGCAAAAGTTTCTGTTTTTCAGCAAGATCAAATCAACAACTACCATAGATCGCCCCAAAGGTTTTACTTGCTCAAACACTAATTAAAACACCAAAACACAATTAATACAGAATTAATAATGTGGGAAACACTCAAAAACAGAAGCAAAAACATAAAAAAATTGGGTCGCCTCCCAACAAGCGCTATTGTTTAACGCCCGTAGCTAGGCAAAATGCAATAGATCTAGGTATTGTCATCTTTGGTATGCAATTCCTCAATTGCACACTTGTAAGCCCTAGGAGGCGTGTTGTTCTTATCAATGATAATACTCCTAGGTAACAAATCAAGAGATTCCATGGTGGCAATTGGTTCCTTAATAATATTGAGAAAGCTGGGGTGAATAGTTATCATCTTAAGTTCGTTATCTTTACTAGAAGATTCACCCTTATTTTTAGGAACATAAACAAACTTGGCAGCCTTAGGAGGCGAAGGATTTGGAGTGGTTTTTACCAAAGCAAAAGAGGGTCCCAAGTTGGTAATAATGTCCTCTAGCTTGCCAATCCTAGATGAATCTTCTTCCAATTTTTCATTAACTATGGGTTCCTTTTCCTTAAGATTTTTTAAGGTAAATCCTACTTTAGATCCATATTGGGTAATGTGATTATGAATCTTTTTATTCAAGTTTTCAATAAGCTCAACCGCAACTTCAATAATATTAAGCCTTCGCATCACATGTTCCAGAGTTAAAATTGTTCCATTAACCATGATTGGGGGTGAAGCTAACAAATTTATCGTACCACTATAAGAGTCAAAAGTATGACTTCCCAAAAATTTCCCTCCCATGATGGTATATAGAACATATCTATTCCAAGGAGTAATACCCACGTAAAAATTGCGAAGGAGAACGGTAGTAGATTGCTTACAAATAGATCTATTTTGAGGATTGCAAATTCTATACCAAGCATCTTTTAAGTTTTCTCCTTCTGTGTGCTTAAAATTAAGAACCTCATACCCGGGAGTATTAGTTATAGTGGTAAGGCTAGCCATTAGTTCAAGCAATCCAACACACGAGCAAATGAAAGAAGGGCGAACAAAAAGGCAAATATTTTTGGTATTTTCTGAAAATCGTTTTAGAAGTGGGGGAGAGAAAAAAGAGAGGCAAATGGCAAATAATGTAAATGCAAGAGATGAGTTTGTGATGGGTACTTGGTAAGCTTGATGTGCATCCTCCCCAGCAACGGTGCCATAAATTGGCAAGTTGATGGGAGAGTTTTTGTCTTGACTTGCTATGTATCGTCCCCGGTAACGGCGCGAGAAATCCTTCTTGCTACCTCTTGAGCTTGCGTTGGTTTTCCCTTGAAGAGGAAAGGGTGATGCAGCGAACTAGATAAGTATTGCCCTCAGTTGTTGAGAACCAAGGTATCAATCCAGTAGGAGGAACAAGCAAGTCACCAATGGATGCACCTACACAAACAATCAAACTCTTGCACCCAACGCTATAAAGGGGTTGTCAATCTCTTCACGGTTCTTTGCAAGGATTAGATCTAAAAGAGATAGATGTAAATGCATGCGGAAAGTAAAAGATAAATAATTGTAGCAAGGTATTTTTGGTATTTTTGGTTTATAGATCTGAAAGTGTATGATGGAAAGTAGACCCGGGGGCCATAGATTTCACTAGAGGCTTCTCTCTTGAAGGCAAATATCATGGTGGGTAAACAAATTACTATCAAGCAATTGATAGAAAAACGAATAATCATGTAGTTATGAAAGGCAATGATCATGCATATAGGCATCACGTCCATGTCAAGTAGACCGAAACGATTCTGCATCTACTACTATTACTCCATACATCGACCGACTCCTGCCTGCATATAGAGTATTAAGTTCATGAAGAACAGATTAACGCATTAAGAAAGATGACATGATGTAGAGGGATAGAATCAAGCAATATGATGAAAATCCCATCTTGTTACCCTTGATGGCAACAATACAATATGTGCCTCGCTAATCCTACTATGTCAGTGGGTGAGGACACCGCAAGATTGAACCCAAAAGCAGACACTTCTCCCATTGCAAGAATTACCAATCTAGTTGGCCAAACCAAAATAATAACTCAAAGAGACTTGCAAGGATATTAAATCATGCAAATAATAATTTAGAGGATATTCAAATAAGATTCATGGATAATCTAAACATAAACTCACAATTCATTGGATCTTGACAAACACACCACAAAAGAGGATTACATCGGATAGATCTCCATGAAGATCATGAAGAACATGGTATTGAAGATCAAAGAGAGAGAAGAAGCCATCTAGGTACTAGCTATAGACCCATAGGTTTGTGGTGGACTACTCACGCATCATTGGAGGGGCAATGGAGTTGATGTAGATGCCCTCCGTGATCGATTCCCCCTCCGGCAGATTACCGGAGAAGGCCCTAAGATTGGATCTCTCGGGAACAGAGGCTTCCGGCGATGGAAAAGTATTTGCATGTCTTGTTCTGATGTTGGGGGAATATTTGGGTATTTATAGTCCAAGAACTAGGGTTAGGAGACCTGTCGGGCGGCGACAAGCCAGCTAGGTGCGGCCAGGGGGCCCGCACCTAGCAGTCTTGTGGCTCCCTGGCACCTTCCCTGCCATGCACTCCAAGCTTGGTCGATTTGCTTCCTTCCAAAAAAATTCCTTCCAAAGGTTTTATTCCGTTTGGACTCCATTTAATATCCCATATGTGCAAAACTCAAAAACAAGAAAAAAATTGGCACTTGGCTCTAGATTAATAGGTTAGTCCTAAAAATAATATAAAATAGCATAATAATGCATATAAACATCCAAAACAAATAGTATAATAGCATGCCATCATAAAAAATTATTGATACGTTCGAGACGTATCAGTGCACGACAACATATATCGTGTGGCAAAGGGAATAGAAATATGAAGTACATGTTTGCCTAACCAACTTCATCAGACACTTGGAGTCGGCACGCCTTGCTAGAGGCCGCTACCGACTGGTCGAGCCGGATGTGATCTGACTCGCAACCAAGTGAACGAGAACCTAAGCGGTCACGCGCTTAAGGGAAGGAACACATGGGCTTTAGGATTCGTGTGAGGCCCAAGAGTTGAGCCCGCATCGGATGCCTATATATAGTGGAGGTGCGGCACACCCATCCGATTGATCGCTTCGGTGTCATCATTAGGGCTTTGCATGAGTTGCAACTGGCCACCTCCACTCGCCGCCTCCGACTGTGTGACCGGACCTAGCAGTTCGCCGCATGGTGTTCCTCGTGCACGTGCAGATACCTTTAGAGGCGGTGCACTTGTGCCGCTCTAGCAAACCTGTACGTGGGATCCGGCGATCGGTTGTTTGAGGGAGATAGGGCCGGCTGTTAGAGGGAGATCAGACGAGGAGGAGACGGACCACACGAACGCGCTGCCCCAACTCTACTTCCGCTGCACGGCATTGCACGTCTAGTGGTAATGAACTGTGATCCATCTCCCTAGCATATTCTTGGATGGTCTGCACGTAGGAAAATTTTATTTTTCATGCGATGCACTTACAGTAGAACCCAATAGTGGTGTCAGAGCCTCTATTATAGGATTTGGATTCATATCGAATGCATATTAGATATGTGGAGGCGGTGGATGAGATCCTCGTCGTTCATGAGATCGGCTATGTGCATGGTTGATAAGGTCAACCGCACATCGGGATCATTGAGGCTATGTTTTCTGTTAATCAGAATCGAAGAGGTTGTGACACAACCTACCCCTATCGGTCGGTTTCCGCCATCGGGGTTAACTGTGAAATGTAAATCCAAATCGGGTTCACGATGATCGATGGGACCATCGTGTGCACAGCGCCTTGTATTTCGTACACGATCACACAAACCGGTAGAATGCGGTTCTATGCATAAGTTTGTTTTGCAGGTTTGGTGTGAATAGTATGGCTCATGTGTATGTGATGCATGTGTGTAACTTAACATGACCTGCGTGTCATGATTGTCAGCCGACAGGATCCAAAGTGTTGTCATTATATTGTATAACGACCTGTGTGTCAGATTGTGATTCTCTCTAAATTCATTACTAGTTGTAATAGTTGGAGGACAGAGATCAACTTCGAGGATTTGGCGTCCTGGTGTGACGGACAAGATGGAGTTCCGCCTTGGTCATCGGAGTAGGAGCCGGCCATGGAAGGACACCCATGAAGGAGCTATACTATTTCACATATTTATGTTTATATGTGATGGATATTGCTTCTTGTTTCTATGCATGTTAGTATGGTAGAAAGATCCCTCATTAATATCAAGCATATTGCCATTCTAGATGTTGCACCTTCGCATGTCAAGTATGTCTGGTAGTGGGCTCATAAAATTGAGGTGCTAATAGGTGTCCTTGAACTAGAGGGTTAGTGTCGGACACGGACATGCACTGCATCAGATTAACTTGACAAGGCTATCAAAACGGTTTTGGGCCTTGTGGCAAATAAGGTTGGGAGCCGGGGTATAAGATACCTACCGGACCGACATGAGTTGTATAGAGATACGATTAGCAAGGTGTTTCTTACCGGATAGACAAGTTTGTTGGAAATATGCCCTAGAGGCAATAATAAATTAGTTATTATCATATTTCCTTGTTCATGATAATCGTTTATTATCCATGCTATAATTGTATTGATCAGAGACTTAGATGCATGTGTGGATACATAGACAAAACCATGTCCCTAGTATGCCTCTAATAGACTAGCTCGTTGATCAAAGATGCTTAAAGTTTCCTAGCCATGGACATGAGATGTCATTTGATAAACGGGGTCACATCATTAGGAGAATGGTGTGATGGACAAGACCCAAACTACAAACGTAGCATGTGATCGTGTCAGTTTATTGCTACTGTTTTCTGCATGTCAAGTATATGTTCCTATGACCATGAGATCATGCAACTCACTGACACCGGAGGAGTACCTTTTGTGTATCAAACATCGCAACGTAACTGGGTGGCTATAAAGGTGCTCTACAGGTATCTCTGAGGGTGTCTGTTGAGTTGGCATGGATCAAGACTGGGATTTGTTACTCCGTGTGACGGAGAGGTATCTCAGGGCCCACTCGGTAATACAACATCACAACAAGCCTTGCAAGCAATGTGACTCAGTGTTAGTTGCGGGATCTTGTATTATGGAATGAGTAAAGAGACTTGTCGGTAATGATATTGAACTAGGTATGGAGATACCGACGATCGAATCTCGGGCAAGTAACATACCGAAGAACAAAGGGAACATCATACTGGATTAACTAAATCCTTGACATAGAGGTTCGACCTATAAAGATCTTCATAGAATATGTAGGAACCAATATGGGCATCCAGGTCCCGCTATTGGTTATTGACCGTAGAGGTGTCTCGGTCATGTCCACATAGTTCTCGAACCCGCAGGGTCTGCACACTTAAGGTTTGGTGACGTTTCGGTAGTATAGAGTTATGTATGGTGGTGAACGAAGGTTGTTTGGAGTCCCGGATGAGATCACGGACGTCACGAGGAGCTCCGAAATGGTCCAGACGTAAAGATTCATATATAGGAAGTCCTATTTTGGTCGTCGGAAAAGTTTTGGGCTCATCGGTAGTGTATCGGGAGTGCCGGTAGTGTACTGGGAGACCATCGGGAGGGGTATTTCGACCCAAGAGGCTCCATGGGCTATGGGAGAGTGTTTACAAGCCCTTAGTGGGATGGTGGAAGTCCCACACAAGGCCCATGCGGTTTGGGAAAAAAGGCCCAAAGAGAAAAAGGTGGAAAAAGGCAAAAAAGGCAAAAATAAGGAGGAGTCCTAGTCCTACTAGGATTGGAGGAGGAATCCTCCAATCCTCCTTGATTCGGCCGACCCAAGAGCTGGTCCTTTGAGGTCCAAGCCTCCTCCTCTCTTCCTCTTATATATAATAGAGGTTTTACGGTTTTTGGCACTAGATTTTCAGCCACGTGCTACCCGTTCCTCTGGTGCATAGTTTCTCCTCTAGATCGGATTTCTAGAGTGCTTAGGCGAAGCCCTGCCGGAATAGCTCCACCACCATCACCGGAGCGCTGTCACCCTGCCGTAGAACTCTTCTACCTCTAAGCTCCCTCTTGCTGGATCAAGAAGGTGGAGATCGTCATCGAGCTGTACGTGTGCTGAACGCGGAGGTGCCGTCCGTTCGGCGCTAGATCGGAAGGACCGTGATCAAGATCGCGAGACGGATCGTGATGAGTTTGCGGGACGGATCTTGATGATTCCGCGGGACGGATAGATCACGGGACGGATCGTGATGAGTTCGCGGGACGGATCGTGATTGGATCGCGGGATGGATCGTGATTGGATCGCGGGACGCACGGTGATTTGGATCGCGAAGATGTTCGACTACACCAACCGCATTTCTTAACACTTCCCGCTTAGCGATCTACAAGGGTACGTAGATCCACTCTCCCTCTCGTATATGCTCATCACCATGGATAGATCTGCGTGTGCTTAGGAATTTTTTTGTTTCCCATGCAACGTTCCCCAACAAAGTTGGCTAGCAGTGATGCTCAAGCTCACTAGTCGCTCATGCTAGACGGGTCCTGAATCACTAAAAGTTTATGGAGGGATGCTGACTTCTATGGGAGTAGTTCTGTTTAAGGATTGAATTACTCTACATGAACACATTGCTTAGTGATTGCATATTTTCTGTTGTAGATCAATGGCACCACCTGCTCAACCCAACTTTGCATTGAAATTAATTCTAGAAAAGGATAAACTGAATGGAACAAACTTTACCACCTGGTATAGAAATTTGTGAATTGTTCTCAAGCATGATAAAAAGGAACATGTTCTAGAGGATCCACTTCTAGAGGAACCTGTCGAGAATGCTAGTGCCACAACCAAGAATGCCCACTAGAAACTCGTTGATGAATGAAATGAGGTCAGCTGCCTCATGCTGGCTTGTATGGAGCCCGATTGCAACAGCATTTCAAAAACGTTGAGGCTTTCGATATGATCGAGAGTCTGAAGAGCATGTTCCAGGTGTAGGCTAGGACCAAGAGGTTCAACGTCTGGCAATTCTTGATGGATTGTAAGATAAAAGAGGGTGATCCACTGAGCCTGCACGTGATCAAGATGATCGGGTATGTCCATGCTTTGGATCAGTTAGGCTTCCCACTTGGGGATGAGCTGTCCACGGATGCAATTTTGGGTTCTCTTCCACCTAGCTATGGGACGTTCGTCTCGAACTATCATATGCATGGCATGGATAAGAAGCTCACTAAATTGCATGGGATGCTCAAGGTGGAAGAGCAAGATATTAAGAAAGGCACGCATCAAGTGTTGATGGTGTAGAACTTGGCTAAGTTCAAGAAGAGTTGGTCCAATAAAAAGGGTAAGGTAAAGGGCACGGAGAAGGTTGTGTCCACCACTGATTCGAAGTCCGGACCGAACTCAAAGACCATTTGCTTTCACTGCAAGGAAGCTGGTCATTGGAAGAGGAACTATAGCAAGTGGCTTGCTGAGCACGGCAAGAAGGCCGGATATGCTTCTTCAGGCAAAGGTACACTTGTTACATATGTTATAGACATTTACCTTGCTGACATACCTAGTAGCTCTTGGGTATTTGATACCAGATCGGTTGTTCATATTTGCAACTCGATGCAGGGGCTGGTAAGAACTAGGCCTGTGGCACAAGGGGAGATTGACATCAAGGTCGGCAACAAAGGAAGAGTTGCTACGTTGGAGGTCGGCACGATGCAGCTCAAGCTTCCTTATGGATTTATTTTGGAATTGAATAATTGTTATTACATTCCCGCACTTAGTCGGAACATTATTTCTGTCTCATGCTTGATGAGTCAAGGTTATGAATTCAATATAAAGGACAATGGTTGTTTATTTTATTTGAATGGAATGTTCCATGGCTATGCACCATAGTAGATGGGCTATTTGTTTTAAATCTAGAAACAGAACCAATCTATAATGTGAATGTCAAGAGGCATAAGCCTAATGAGATAAATCCGGCATACTTCTGGCATTGCCAGCTTGGACACATTAGTCTGAAATGCATGAAGAAGCTCCATGATGATGGACTCCTAACTTTGTATGACTTCGGGTCGTTTGATAGATGTGAATCATGCTTGCTAGGCAATATGAATAAGTCTCCTTTTGCAAAGAGTTGCGAGGGGGCGTCCGAGTTGTTGGAGCTTATACACAGTGATGTGTGTGGTCCAATGAGCACAACGGCCAAAGGTGGTTGTCAGTACTTCGTGACTTTTACGGTTTTACCGACGACTTGAGTAGATATGGATATATCTATTTGATGAGGCACAAGTCGGAAACTTTTGAAAAGTTCAAAGAGTTTCAGAACAAGGTTGAAAATTGGCTCGGCAAGATGCTAAAACTTCTACGATCAGATCGTGGAGGTGAGTACATGATCCAGGAGTTTGATAATCATCTGAAAAGCCGAGGTATAGTACCTCAGCTCACACCTCCGAGTACGCCGCAGAGAAACCGTGTGTCAAAATGGAAAAATTCAAACCTTGTTCGACATGGTCTGGTCGATGATGAGCAAATCAGATTTACCCTTGTCATTCTAGGGATACACTCTAGAAACTGTAGATTTCACACTTAATAGGGTACCATCAAAATTCATAGACAAGACATCATAAGAGATGTGGATTGGGAAGAGTCCTAGTTCGTCTTTTCTAAAGGTTTGGGGTTGTGAAGCATTTTTCGAGCGACTCATGTCGGACAAGCTTACACCCAAGTCCGATAAATGCATATTTGTGGGATATCCAAGGGAAACCTTGGGATATAACTTCTACAACCAAGAAGAGAACAAAGTGTTTGTTGCTCGGAATGGGGTTTTCCTAGAGAAAGAGTTTCTCAGTCGGGAGGCCAATGGGAGAACAGTGCGACCCGAAGAAATTCGAGAGCCACTCGGGGACAACTCGGTTGGTGATGAGATCACACCAGAGTTAGTCAGAGAACACATAGTGCAGTTGGCACCAAAGCCACGGAGGTCAGAAAGATTGCACGGAGTGCGCGACGTTTTGTTGCTAGAAAGCGACGAGCCGGCCACGTATGCGGAAGTGAGGGTGAGCCCAAATTCCGAGGCATGGCTAGAGGCCATGAGATCCGAGTTAAAGTCCATGGATGACAATCAAGTCTGGGACTTGGTTGATCCGCCACCTGGCGTAGTTGCCATTGGTTGCAAATGGGTCTTTAAGAAGAAAACCGGTGTGGATGGAAATGTTCAAATCCACAAATCTCGGCTTGTCGCTAAAGGTTATGGACAAGTTCATGGAATTGACTATAATGAGACCTACTTGCCGATAGCGATGCTAAAGTCGGTGAGAATCATACTAGCTATAGCTTCATATTTCGATTATGAGATATGGCGGATGGATGTCAAAATGGCTTTCTTTCATGGAAATTTAAAAGAAAATGTATACATGATACAACCCGAAGGTTATGTCGACCCAACTAACACTGGTAAAATACGCAAGCTCAAGAGATCCATTTATGGATTGAAGCAAGGAGCTCGGAGTTGGAACTTTTGTTTTGATGAAGTCATCGTTGACCTTGGTTTCATCAAGAACAAAGAGGACTATTGTTTATACAAGAAGTCTAGTGGGAGCTTGGTAGTATTTTTTGATCTTGTATGTGGATGACATACTGCTGATCGGAAATGATGTTTCAATGCTGAACTTAGTCAAGGAATCATTGAATGGACAGTTTTTGATGAAAGACCTTGGAGAGGCAGTGTACATTTTTGGCATCAAGATCTATAGAGATAGATCGAGGAGTCTGCTCGGCTTAAGCCAGAGCATGTACATAGACAAAGTGTTGAAGAGGTTCAACATGAGTAAGGCCAAGAAAGGGTTCTTGCCCATCTCACATGGCATAAGGCTAAGCAAGACTCAGAGTCCTATGACTTTTGATGAGTGAAACCGGATGAGTAGGATTTCATATGCCTTGGTAATAGGATCCATCATGTATGCCATGCTATGTACACGTCCTAATGTTGCCTATGCAATAAGCTTAACAAGCAGATACCAGGCCGACCAAGGTGAGAGTCACTGGGCAGCGGTGAAAACTATCTTGAAGTACCTAGAAAGGACTAAAGAGATGTTCCTAGTTTATGGAGATGAGGAGGAGCTCTGTGTAAAGGGTTACACTGATGCTATTTTCCAAAACAAGAGGGATGATTGTCGATCACAAACTGGATTTGTGTATGTCATAAATGGAGGAGCAGTGAGCTGGACAACTTCCAAGAAAAATACGGTGGTCGACTTCACAATAGAGGCTAAATACATTGCGGCTTGTGAATCCGCAAAGGAAGGTGTTTGGATTCGGAAGTTCCTGGAAGATGTTGTTGTGTTCCCCGGCTGGCCAAAACCGTTGAACCTTGATGTCTACTATGCAACCTTCTTCTTGTAGACTCGTGTTGGGCCTCCAAGCACAGAGTTTTGTAGGACAGTGGCAATTTTCCCTCAAGTGGATGACCTAATGTTTATCAATCCGTGGGAGGTGTAGGATGAAGATGGTCTCTCTCAAACAAGCTTGCAATCAAATACAAGAAATCTCTTGTGTCCCCAACACACCCAATACAATGGCAAATTGTATAAGTGCACAAGTTCGGCGAAGAGATGGAGATACAAGTGTAATATGGATGGTAGATATAGGTTTTTGTAATCTGAAAATATAATAATAGAAAGGTAGCAAGTAAAAAAAGTGAGCACAAATGGTATTGCAATGCTTGAAAACAAGGCCTAGGGTTCACACTTTCACTAGTGCAAGTTCTCTCAACAATATACTAACATAGTTGAATCATATGTATATACCTCTCGTGTGACAAAGAGTTCACTCCAAAGTCACAAATAGAGGATAACTCACAAAGAAATTATTGTAGGGTACGAAACCACCTCAAAGTTATCTTTTCTGATCAATCTTATGAGCTATCCCTATAAGTGTCATCAACAAGTCTAGACCATCCCATTGGGACGGTTGTGGGCTGTTTGAGGGTTCACTTTGGAGATGTCCTTAGATCGTGGCCTTTGAGTTGCATGTAAGCACTATGTGTGTCTGCCATTTTTTCCTTGATGTTGGTCATTGGTCGATTTAATTTCTGGTTGGTCGATAGTTTTCTTAATTCAAATTCGGGCTCTCCTTGAGACTTTTGTCTTGTTAAAACTTGCAGACCGGCTTTTATTGGATATGATAAGCCGGGGCAACATCGGTTGATCAGGCTAGCAGCAGATACACTACGCACACCATCAAGAAGAAAGCCAAGATCGAGGATGTAAGGGCATGTTTGGAAACTCTCTAAGACTCTCCAAATCCTCAAATCCAGTTTCTCACACTAGCCCAGACTCGACACGCCTCATTGCCTTGATCAAATGCATATCATGGAGAATGTTCTTGAGAGTTTGCTTGGGACACTAATGAACATGTTGGACAAGACCAAGGATGGGCCAAAGGCAAGAAAAGACTTGGAATATTTGGAAATCAGGGCAGATCTCCAAATGCCCCGTAAAAAGTCGTCTCAAAACACGGAGACGGATACAGAGGTAGGGAACAAGGGGGAAAAGTAAACAAGAAGGGAGAGCAACATTGTCCCCCTTCTTTCTTCACCTTAAGTCAGAAGGAGATGGGTCAATTCTTCAAATTCCTTATTGGAATCAAAGTTAGTTCTGGTTACTATGGGAAGATAAGAAGATTTCTAGACACGGAGAAGAAAAGGTTCAACGGGATGAAGTCTCATGACTGTCACATGATGATGACGCAGATACTACATGTTGCCATTAGAGGGATAATGGACCAGCACGTCCGTGACACGCTTACTGGTCTCTGCAAAAAAATTACGTTATCTCTCGAAAGTCGATCAGTGTGAAGCAACTCCGAAGGCTATAGGAAGAGATCATTGGCATGCTAAATGAGCTTGAGATGTACTCCCCACACACACACACGTTCTTTGACATCATGGTGCATCTGTGTATCCACATTGTGGATGACATCATTGACCTCGGGCCGACATTCCTGCACATCATGATGATATTTGAGCGAATGGATGAGCTCATCAAAGGATTCGTTCATAACATGTCTGGTCTGGATGGAAGCATCATTTAGGGCTTTCTGACCCAAGAGTGGATCTCCTTCTGTGATAATTATCTAGGCGTCGGAGACCCTGTTGTTGGTTTTACCTTCAACAAGCAACTTGGGAGGCTTGGAGGTGAAGGTCACACCAACGGACGGAGGGAAATGCATGTGGACCACTCGGGTCAACACAAAAACTGTGACATAGCAAATTTAGTAGTGCTACAACACCTAAACTTGGTAGGTCCTTTCGTGACACTGCACAAAGAAACCATCACAAAGAAATACCTTGCCTGGGGGCTGCGCAAGACGGGCGTCAAAGTTATCAGAGAGCACAACCTCACTTTCTTGACTTGGTTCAAACAACATGTTCTTTCTAATTCTCCGAAAGAGGGTTGTACTAACGCATTGCTCGTATACACCTTAGCAAACCCCCCCCGCCCAACCACGCGACCTATCAAGCATACAATATCAACGGATACATGTTCTACACGGAGGCTAAATATATAATGAGTGAGTACCAAAACTCGGGGATGACGATGGAATGCATGACTCACAACAACGGCGCAACTGAAAGATTCTATGGAAGAGTCGAAGAGATCTGGGAGCTTGACTACTCTGGACTACACAATGCGATGATCTTCCGTGTCAGATTGGCTAAGTCCGTACAAAGAGAAAATCGATTTTTCACTACCATGTCCATACCCGACGCCAAGAGCGCTACCGTGAATGTCATCGCCAAAAAAGAGCCATGGGTACACCCTAAGCACGTGACACAATGCATTTTCCTAACCGACTCGAGATATCCAATCCGTGTTGTCGTGAGGAGAGGGAAAAGATGTATCGTCGGAATGGATGGAGTCGCCAACATGGAAGACTACAACCAGTATGGAAACCCGATGAGGGAAGATGACGATGACGATGAAGCGTACGTCAATAGAAGAATGAAGACTACATTACCGAAGAAAACTCATACTCCGTGGAAAAGAAAAATTCACAGCGATTGGCTCAATTATTCGATAGCAAACAATAAAATAAAGAAGATCACTCAAGAACGAAAACGTTGATGTCTACTATGCAACCGTCTTCTTGTAGACTCGTGTTGGGCCTCCAAGCGCAGAGTTTTGTAGGACAATGAAAATTTTCCCTCAAGTGGATGGCCTAAGGTTTATCAATCTGTGGGAGGTGTAGGATGAAGATGGACTCTCTCGAACAACCCTGCAATCAAATACAAGAAATCTCTTGTGTCCCCCAACACACCCAATACAATAGCAAATTGTATAGGTGCACTAGTTCGACGAAGAGATGGTGATACAAGTGCAATAAGGCTGGTAGATAAACGTTTTTGTAATCTCAAAATATAAAAACAGCAAGGTAAATAATGATAAAAGTGAGCACAATCGGTATTGCAATGCTTGAAAACAAGGCCTGGGGTTCATACTTTTACTAGTGCAATTTCTCTCAACAATACTGACATAGTTGAATCATATGTAAATACCTCTCGTGCGACAAAGAGTTCACTCCAAAGTCACAAATAGCAGAGAACTAACGAAGAAATTATTGTAGGGTACGAAACCACCTCAAAGTTATCTTTTCCGATCAATCTTATGAGCTATTCCTATAAGTGTCACAAACAGCCCTAGAGTTCGTACTAAGATAACACCTTAAGACACACATCAACCAAAACCCTAATGTCACCTAGATACTCCAATGTCACCACGAGTACCCATGGGCTTAATTATACGATATGCATCACACAATTTCAGATTCATCATGTTCAATCCAACATAAAGAACTTCAAAGAGTGCCCCAAAGTTTCTACCAGAGATTCAAGACAAAACATGTGCCAACCCCTATGCATAGATTCCCAAGGTCACGAAACTGGCAAGTTGATCACCAAAACATACGTCAAGTGGATAAATAGAACATCCCATTGTCACCACGGATATCCCATCGCAAGACATACATCAAGTGCTCTCAAATCCTTAAAGACTCAATCCAATAAGAAAACTTCAAAGGGAATACTCAATTCATCACAAGAAGATAGAGAGGGGAAAACTCCATATGATTCATCTATATAAATAAAGCTCGCGGTACATCAAGATCGTGCCATCTCAAGAACATGACAGAGAGAGATCCAACACATAGCTACCGGTACATACCCTTAGCCCCAAGGGTGAACTACTCCCTCCTCGTCATGGAGACCGCCGAGATGATGAAGATGGCCTCCGGTGATGGTTCCCCCACCGACAAGGTGTCGGAATGGGCTCTCAATTGGTTTTTCATGGCTACAGAGGCTTGCGGCGGTGGAACTCCTGATCTAGGTTTCTTTCTGGAGGTTTTAGTATTTATAGGAATTTTTGGCATCGATCTCATGTCAAGGGGACGCTCGAGGAGTCCACAAGCCATAGGGGCGCGACCTAGGTAGTGGCCGCGCCCAGCATGCTTGTGGCCTCCTCGCCCACTTCCTGGCCCAACTATTCTTTCCAGTATTTTTTATATTTTCCAAAAATATTCTCCATAAATTTTCAGCCCATTCCGAGGACTTTTATTTCTACATAAAAACAACACCACGGTAGTTCTATTGAAAACAGCGCAAGTCCGGGTTAGTTCTAATAAAATCATACCAAAATCATATAGAATTATTGTAAACATGGCATGAATACTTCATAAATTATAGATACGTTGGAGATGTATCAACATCCCCAAGCTTAATTCCTGCTCGTCGTCGAGTAGGTAAATTATAAAAGAAATAATTTATGAAGTGTGAATGCTAGCATAGTGCATAAATTTGATCAATGATAGTTCCAAACACATTTTATAGCATCATTATATATCATAAACAGTAGCTCATCTCATAAAACTTCTCATGATCGAGTAACAAGTTATTCACATGTTAAAGTATAGACCATAAACTTTCTTGAAAACTAACAAACTATGCTTTCAGTCACCAAACAATTGCAATTCACCTTATTTTTAGGAAGGGTCTATGTAAGAGCTTTGATTTAGCAAAGTTCACATACTCAACTATCATATAATCTTCCATGATTGCTAACAGTCAAAGCATATTTTTAGAGCAAATGCCATCCTTCGAACACAAAGAAAGATAGGGGCTTAAAGTTTCGCCTCCCAACTTATTTATCATATAGATAATTGTCAACAATAATAGTTCATGATCAAATATATTTGAATGGCCATATATGCTTGGATCTTTCCCCACCATATGCTTCTTGCCAAGAGAAAAAGGCAAAATATAGGAAGTGGTGAAGATCACCATGACTCTTGTATAAAGATAAGTACTAGAAAGTAAAAAGATAAGCCCTTCGTAGAGGGAAGCATTGATTTGTAGAGGTCCCAGAGCTCAAGCTTTGAAAACAGAGATGAATAATAATTTTGAGCGGTATGCTTTCATTTCCAACATAACAACCGAGAGATCTCGGTATCTTCCATCCTCGATACATTATAGGCGGTTCCCAAACAAAATGGTAAAGTTTTTACTCCCCCTCCACCAATCAATCACACTCCATGGCGAGCCGAATCCATGGGTACCGTCCATACAAACAACAATCCTGGGGGAGTTTTGTTTCATTATATTTTGATTTGATTTTTGACCATGGAACTAGGCATCCCGAATACTAGTTAGTCTCTCGTGAATGATAGTGAATCAACACATATCGTGAGAATAACCCACCTAGCATGGAAGTTACTCACAACCCATGGTTACTATATGAGCGATTCGAGCATACAAAACAAAATATTATTTGAAGGTTTAGAGTATGGCACATGCAAATTTACTTGGAACGACAGGTAAATACCGCATATAGGTAGGTATGGTGGACTCATATGGAACAACTTTGGGTTTAAGGGTGTTTGGATGCACAAGTAGTATTTCTACTTGGTGCGGAAGTTTTGGCTAGTATGAGGTGGAAGCAAGCACCACATGTTGGAGGATCCATAACAATATAACTTCTATACAAATATACCCAAGCATAACTCATTACATTGTCTTCCTTGTCCAACTTCAACTAATTTGCTCAAGTTTGAAGATAATTAATGGGGCTCACTATCTGTTGGTGTACTAAAGTTTGGGCTCTAGTACCCCATACTTGTGCACGGGCAGTTGTAGTCACGCCAGCGGCAAGGCCTACTAGAGGGCTACTAGAAGCAAACATGAAGAAGTCAAGGAGCATTCAAGCTCAAGATCGGAGGCCAAGAGCTGAGGACCCCGACAAGATCTTGCCGGGGGAAGGCATGCGAGACCCCGGCAAGGGGCGCACCTGGCAAGGCCTCGCCACTCTGCCAGCGCAAAGGCTAGGTGTCAATCCACTAGGATATGTGTCAAGGCGCTGGCGATGGAGAGGCTAAGTGGTGTAGATGGGACAGGCTCCAGTCCTGTCCGATAGGCGATCAGGGACACCTGCGGCGCATTAATTGCGTTGTCCTACGCCATCAGAGTTAGGTATGATAACACTGTAGCATTGTGCACCCTGTGCACGTACTGTACGCCACTGTTGGGATCCCCTTAGTCATATAAAAGCAGGCCCAGGGCATTACAAGAGGGGACTTTTGGAGCTTAGGACTTTTTTCCTACTTTCTGGAGACACGTGCGTTGCAGCCATCCATGGCGCTCCTGTAGCCAGAACCCTAAAAACATACACAATACACCCAAGGCAGGAGTAGTGTTTTACGCTTCTCAGCGGCCCGAACCTCGGTAAAAAGATTGTCCCTCGTCTCGCTTGCCCGTTCTGCTCTTCGCGCATACCGTCCTCCTGCCGAACCACAAGGGATCCTCGCGGTCCCATAGGTTTTGTGCACCGACATCTTTGGCGCGCCAGGTAGGGGAGAGGGTTGCATGAACCTGATCTAATGATCAACGCGCCAGTTTCTTCATCATCTTCATCGTCATGGCGCTCAAGAAGAAACGGGGGCGGCTGAAATTCTTTACGAAAGCTAAGTCCTAAAGCTTTAATGGCTTTTTGCTGTTTAGTTTTATCGTTGATGTTTTCTTTTGTAAAACCTGTGCGTGAGGGAGCGCTCTTGAAACACTCTACGCTCCTGGTTGTCCTAGGTCCGCCTAGCAACACAGATGCAACTATAGTTGTTTTTAGAGCGTCAAGCTCTCGAAGAGGCGGCATTCTCGATAGGCTACTAGACAAGACCTGATCCTAAGAGCCGTCGACCGGAACGTGCACATTCAGGGAGTATTCCAGCAAGTGTAGGGATTCATTATACAAAAATACAATCATTCAAGGAGAAGGCTAGATAAGTTTTATCTTCAGATTTCTGCATAAACCCGTATGCTGAGGAGCCTTCCCGGGGCTAGTCGCGCTTCTAATCGCTTCGAGTCCGCTCGGCGATGTGAGCAGCTGCACTAAATCTGGGAGGGTAAAACTTTTCGTGAGACAACATTCCCGGCAAGCTGCTTAGGACCCGTTCCTCAGCATTGCCGGCTAGAGCGTGTGCACCGGAAAGTTTTCCGGCAAGCGTGGGTTGTCTTGATTGATTTTCCGTCCTTGTACAGCAATCTACATGCAAAAGGACCTTGCCATGGTTAGCCCGTGCTCTAGTTTTGCCTCGAGTCCGCTCAACAAATTTAGAAGTTGCATTCTGGCCCATCAAGTCGCCTTGCCGGCGGTGACATTTCCAGCAGGCTGCTAAGGACCTGTTCCTCAAAGCGCTCGCGGCAAATGTGTGCGCCGGCAAGGATTCCAAACAGCATAGAATATAAGATATATGCAAAGACAAAATTAATCAAGAGAGAAGCAAACATTCATTTAATATAAAGAAATATGTGTCACATACATAAAGATTGGTCTAACTAAGATAAATTGTTTCTTTATATGCGCCATTGCAGCAACAGGGATGCAAAAAGTACTTCAGTCCCGACAGTTGCTTTATTCTCAGTGACGCTCGGCACACGAGAAAGCCAAGGACGTCATGCCGAACATGGACATGAGATGTCATTTGATAACGGGATCACATCATTAGGAGAATGATGTGATGGATAAGACCCGAACTACAAACATAGCATATGATCGTGTCAGTTTATTGCTACTGTTTTCTGCATGTCAAGTATATGTTCCTATGACCATGAGATCATGAAACTCACGAATATCAAAGGAGTGCCTTGTGTGTATCAAACGTCGCAACGTAACTGGGTGACTATAAAGGTGCTCTACAGGTATCTCCGGTGGTGTCTGTTGAGTTGGCATGGATCGAGACTGCGATTTGTTACTCCATGTGACGGAGAGGTATCTCAGGGCCCACTCGAGTAATACAACATCACAACAAGCCTTGCAAGCAATGTGGCTAAGTGTTAGTCATGGGATCTTGTATTACGGAACGAGTAAAGAGACTTGCCGGTAACGGGGTTGAACTAGGTATGGCGATACCGACGATCGAATCTCGGGCAAGTAACATACCGAAGAACAAAGGGAACGTTATACGGGATTAACTGAATCCTTGACATAGAGGTTTGACCGATAAAGATCTTCGTAGAATATGTAGGAACCAATGTGGACGTCCAGGTCCCGCCATTGGTTATTGACCGTAGAGGTGTCTCAGTCATGTCTACATAGTTCTCGAACCCGCAGGGTCTGCACACTTAAGGTCCGGTGATGTTTCGGTAGTGTAGAGTTATGTATGGTGGTGACCGAAGTTTGTTCGTAGTCCCGGATGAGATCTCGGACATCACAAGGAGCTCCGGAATGGTCCGGAGGTAAAGATTCATATATAGGAAGTCCCAGTTTGGTTTCCGGAAAAGTTTCGGGCTCATCGATAATGTACCGGGAGTGTCGATAGTGTACCGGGAGGCCTCCGGGAGGGGTATTTCGACCCCAAGAGGTCCATGGGCTGTGGGAGAATAATAACAAGCCCTTAGTGGGCTTGGAAAACATCCACAAAGGCCCATGGCACAGGAGAGAAAGTCGTAAAGCAAAAAGTGGAAAATCAGCCAATAGGAGGCAATCCTACTCCAACTAGGATTGGAGGTAAAGTAGGATTGCTTCCCACCTCCTATTTCGGACGACCCAAAGGCCTTGGCTGCCTCTCCTCTCCTCTCCTCCTATATATACTAGTGGATTGGGTGGTTTTTGGAGAGAATTTCCGGCCACGTGCTACCCGTTTCACCAGTGCACAGTTTGTCCTCTAGATCGGTTTTCCGCAGCGCTTAGGCGAAGCCCTGCCGGAATCACTCCACCACCATCACCGGAGCGCCGTCATGCTACCGGTGAACTCTCTCTCCTCTCCACCTCCTCTTGCTGGATCAAGACGGTGGAGATTGTCATCAAGCTGCACGTGTGCTGAACGCGGAGGTGCCGTCCGTTCGGCGCTAGATCGGAAGGACCGTGATCGAGATCGCGAGACTCGTATGCTTACAAGAGACCGGTTCCCTCGACGCAACTTGTTGCATAGATGGCTAGCGGGTGCCAATTTCTCTCACTTTAGTTGGATCGGATTCGACAAAGGCGGTCCTTGAGAAGGTTGAAAAGCAACTAGTGTATCACCGTTGTGGTTTTTGCGTAGATGAGAATTGTTCTTGCTAGATACCCGTAGCAGAAATGGAAAACATGCAACAACAATTAGAGGACGTCTAACTTGTTTTTGCAGGGTATGTTGTGATATGATATGGCCAATTACATGATGTGATATATGTGATGTATGAGATGATCATGTGATGTATAGATTATCACGACTTGCATGTCGATGAGTACGGCAACCGACAGGAGCCATAGGGTTGTCTTTAATTATTGTATGACCTGCGTGTCAATCATTAAGCGCTATGTAATGCTTTACTTTATCTCTACGGTAGCAATAGTAGTAGAAGCATGCAGGGCGTGACAACCCCGATGGCGACACGTTGATGGAGATCAAGATGATGGAGATCATGGTGTCATGCCGGTGACGATGGAGATCATGCCGGTGCTTTCATGATGGAGATCAAAAGCACAAGATCATGGCCATATCTTGTCACTTATGATTTGCATGTGATTTTAATCCTTTTATGCACCTTTTTTTGCTTAGGACGACGATAGCATTGTAAGGTGATCCCTCACTTAATTTCAAGATAAATTGTGTTCTCCCCGAGTGTGCACCGTTGCAAAAGTTCGTCGTGTTGAGACACCACGTGATGATCGGGTGTGATAGACTCTAGTTCACATACAACGGGTGCAAGCCAGTGTTGCACACGCAAAACACTCGGGTTAAACTTGACGAGCCTAGCATGTACAGACATGGCCTCGGAACACGAGAGACTGAAAGGTCAAACATGAGTCATATAGTAGATATGATCAACATAATGATGTTCACCATTGCAGCCACCTCAACTCACGTGATGATCGGACTTGAGTTGGTGAATTTGGATCATGTATCACTCGAATGATCGGAGGGATGTCAATTTGAGTGGGAGTTCTTAAGTAATATGATTAATTGAACTCATTATCATGAACATAGTCAAAGTGTCTTTGCAAATTATGTTGTATATTACTATCTCACACTGTAGCTCCCTTGTATTTTTATATGTTCCTAGAGAAATAGAATTGAAAGATGATGGTAGCAATATTGCAGACTGGGTCCATGATCTGAGGATTGTCCTCATTGCTGCAAAGAAGGCTTATGTCCTTAATGCACTGCTCGGTGCGCCGACCCCTCTGGCATCGTCTGTAGATGTTGTGAACATCTGACAGGCACGTTCTGATGACTATTTAATAGTTTAGTGCGTCATGCATTACGACTTAGAATTGAGGCTCCAAAACATTTTGAACGTCACGGAACATATGAGATGTTTCTAAGAGCTGAAATTAGGATCTCAGGCTCGTGCCCGTGTTGCGAGATATGAGATCTCCAACAAGATTCTTTGCCTGCAAGATGAAAGAGAATAGCTCAAGCATTGAGCATGTACTCAGATTGTCTGGGTGTTACAATCGCTTGAATCAAGTGGGAGTTGATCTTCCAGATAAGATAGTGATTGACATAGTTCTCCAAGTCACTGTCACTAAGCTACTAGAACTTGGTGATGAACTATAATTTGCCAGGGATAGAAATAATGATTCCTGAGCTGTTCACGGTGTTTGACACCGCGAAGGTAGAAATCAAAATGGAGCATCAAGTGTTGATGGTTAATCAAACCACTAGTTTCGAGAAGGGCAAGAGCAAGGAGGGAAACTTCATGGATAGCAAGTCAGTTGCTGCTCCAGTGAAGCAACCCAAATTTGAACTCAAACCCGAGACTAAGTGCTTCTATTATGAGGTGAGCAGTCGCTGAAGCGGAACAACCCTAGATGCTTGGTAGATAAGAAGGTTGGCAACATCGATAGAAATATATTTGATATACGAGTTATTAATGTGTACCTTGCTAGTACTCCTAGTAGCACCTGGGTATTGGATACCGGTTCGGTTGCTAAATGTTAGTAACTCGAAATAAAAGCTACGGAATAAACGGAGAACTAGCTAAGGGTGAGGTGACGATATGTGTTGGAAATCTTTCCAAGGTTGATGTGATCAACATCACATGCTCTCTTTACCTTCAGGATTAGTGACGAACCTGAATAAATGTTATTTGATGTTTTGCATTGAGCATGGACATGATTAGATCATGTTTGTTGCAATACGGTTATTCATTTAAGCTAGAGAATAATTGTTATTCTGTTTACATGAATAATACCTTCAATGGTCATGCACCCAGTTAGAATGGTTTGTTGAAATCTTGATCATAGTAATACACATGTTCATAACATTGATGTTAAAAGATACAAAGTTAATAATGATAGTACCACATATTTGTGGCACTACCGCAGAATGTCATATTGGTATAAAGCGCATGAAGAAACTCCATGCTGATGGATCTTTGGAGTCATTCGATTTCAAATCGGTTGAGACATGTGAACCATGCCTCTTGGGCAAGATGACGAAAGGATCCCGTTGGATGGAGCGGGCAAGTGATTCATTGGAAATGATACATGTTGATGTATGCAATCCAGTGAGTCTTGTAGCGTGCAGTGGATATCGTTATTTTCTTACCTTCACTGATTATTTGAGTAGATATAGTGTATATTTACTTAATGAAACACAAGTCTGAATCGTTTGAAAGGTTCAAGCAAATTTAGAGTGAAGTTTAAGATCATCGTGACAAGAAGATAAAAATGACTGCGATATGATCGTGGAGGTGAATATCTGAGTTACGAGTTTGGCATACAACTTAAGACAATGTGAAATTTGTTTCACAACTAACGCCACCTGGAACACCATAGTGTGATGGTGTGTCCGAACATCATAGTCATGCTCTATTAGATATGGTGCGTGCTATGATGTCTCTTATCGTTTTACTACTATAATTTTGGGGTTATGCATTAGAGACAACTACATTCACTTTAAATAGGGCACCATCTAAATCCGTTGAGATGACACCGTGTGAATTATGGTTTGACAGAAACCTAAGCTGTCATTTCTTAATGTTTGGGGCTGCAATGCTTGTGTGGAAAATGTTTTCACATAATAAGCTAGAACCCAAAGCGGACAAATGTATCTTCATAGAATACCCTAAGAACAGATGGGTATGCCTTCTATCTCAGATCCGAGTGCAAAGTGTTTGTTGCTAGAACTGGGTCCTTTCTCGAGAAAAAGTTTCTCTCGAATGAATTGAGTGGGAGGAAGATAGAAATTGATGAGGTTGTTAAACCTTTGTTCAACCAGAGAATAGCGCAACACAGAAAGATGTTTCTATGAAGCCTACGTTAGTTGAAGAGGAAGTTAATGATGATGATCATGAAACTTCAGGATCAAGTTACTATCAAACTTCGTAGGTCGACAAGGATGTGTACTGTGTTGGGGAACGTCGCATGGGAAACAAAAAATTTCCTACGCACATGCAAACCTATCCATGGTGATGAGCATCTACGAGAGGGAGAGTGGATCTACGTACCCTTATAGATCGCTAAGCGGGAAGCGTTAAGAAACGCGGTTGGTGTAGTCGAACATCTTCGCAATCCAAATCGGCGAGCGTCCCGCGATCTCATCACGATCCGTCCCGCGATCCCATCACGATCCGTCCCGCGATCTCATCATGATCCGTCTCACGATCTTGATCATGATCTGTCCCGTGAACTCATCACGATCCGTCCCGCGATCTCATCACGAACCGTCTCGCGATCTCGATCACGGTTCTTCCGATCTAGCGCCGAACGGACGACACCTCCGCATTCAGCACACGTGCAGCTTGATGACGATCTCCACCGTCTTGATCCAGCAAGAGGAGGTGGAGAGGAGAGAGAGTTCACCGGCAGTGTGACGGCGCTCCGGTGATGGTGGTGGAGCAATTCCGGCAGGGCTTCGCCTAAGCACTGCGGAACTACGATCTAGAGGAGAAACTATGCACCGGTGGAACGGGTAGCACGTGGCCGGAAATTCTGTCCAAAAACCACCCAATCCACTAGTATATATAGGAGGAGAGGAGAGGAGAGGCAGCCAAGGCCTTTGGGTCGGCCGAAATAGGAGGTGGGAAGCAATCCTACTTCACCTCCAATCCTAGTTGGAGTAGGATTGCCTCCTATTGGCTGATTTTCCACTTTTTGCTTTAGGACTTTCTCTCCTGCGCCATGGGACTTTGTGGATGTTTTCCCAGCCCACAAAGGGCTGGTTATTATTCTCCCACAGCCCATGGACCTCTTGGGGTCGAAATACCCCTCCCGGAGGCCTCCCGGTACACTACCGGCACTCCCGATACACTATCGATGAGCCCGAAACTTTTCCGGAGACCAAACTGGGACTTCCTATATACGAATCTTTACCTCCGGACCATTCCAGAGCTCCTCGTGACGTTCGGGATCTCATTCGGGACTCTGAACAACCTTCGGTCACCACCATACATAACTCTACACTACCGAAACGTCACCGAACCTTAAGTGTGCAGACCCTGCGGGTTCGAGAACTATGTAGACATGACCGAGACACCTCTATGGCCAATAACCAATGGTGGGACCTGGACGTACACATTGGTTCCTACATATTCTATGAAGATCTTTTATCGGTTGAACCTCTATGTCAAGGATTCAGTTAATCCCGTATAACGTTCCCTTTGTTCTTCGGTATGTTACTTGCCCGAGATTCGATCGTCGGTATCGCCATACCTAGTTCAATCTTGTTACCGGCAAGTCTCTTTACTCGTTTCGTAATACAAGATCCCGTGACTAACACTTAGCCACATTGCTTGCAAGGCTTGTTGTTATGTTGTATTACCGAGTGGGCCCTGAGATACCTCTCCGTCACACGGAGTAACAAATCCCAGTCTTGATCCATGCCAACTCAACAGACACCATCAGAGATACCTGTAGAGCACCTTTATAGTCACCCAGTTACGTTGCGATGTTTGATGCACACAAGACACTCCTCCGATATCCGTGAGTTGCATGATCTCATGGTCATAGGAACATATACTTGACATGCAGAAAACAGCAGCAATAAACGGACATGATCATATGCTATGTTTGTAGTTTGGGTCTTGTCCATCACATCATTCTCCTAATGATGTGATCCCGTTATCAAATGACATCTCATGTCCATGGCTAGGAAACCTTAAGCATCTTTTGATCAACGAGCTAGTCTACTAGAGGCATACTAGGGACATGGTTTTGTCTATGTATCCACACATGCATTTAAGTCTCCGATCAATACAATTATAGCATGGATAATAAACGATTATCATGAACAAGGAAATATGATAATAACTAATTTATTATTGCCTCTAGGGCACATTTCCAACAGTCTCCCACTTGCACTAGAGTCAATAATCTAGTTCACATCACCATGTGATTCGCATTGTTATGAATCAAAAACCCAATGAGTTTTGGGGTTCGATCATGCTTTGCATGTGAGAGAGGTCTTATAGTCAACGGGTCTGTAACATTCAGATCCGTGTGCACTTTCCAAATCCCTATGTCAAATTGTAAACACTGCTACCACACTCCACTTGGTACTATTCCAAATGGCTGCTCCACTATACGTATCCAGATTGCTACTACGAGTCATCCGGATTAGTGTTAAAGCTTGTATCGACATAACTCCTTACGACGAACTCTTTATCACCTCCATAATCGAGAAACATCTCCTCAGTCTCTTAGTTACTGAGGATAATCTTGACCGCTGTCCAGTGATCCACTCCTGGTTCACTCTTGTACCCCCTGACGGACTCATGGCAAGGCACACACAGGTGCGGTACACAGCATGGCATAATATAGAGCCTATGGCTAAGGCATAGGGGATGACGTTCGTCCTTTCTCTTTCTTCTGCCGTTGTCGAGCTTTGAGTCTCACTCAACTTCACACCTTACAAATCAGGCGAGAACTCTTTCTCTGACTGATCCATTTTGAACTCTTTCAAAATCTTTGTCAAGGTATGTACTCATTGAAAGTCTCATCAAGTCATCTTGATCTATCTCTATAGATCTTGATGCTCAACAATTTGGTAGCTTTATCCAGGTCTTCCTTTGAAAATCACGTTCCAAACAACCATTTATGCTTTCCAGAAATCCTACATTATTTCCGATCAACAATATGTCATCCACATATACTTATCAGAAATTCTATAGTGCTCCCACTCACTTTGTTGCAAATACAAGTTTCTCGTAAACTTTGTATAAACTCAAAAACTTTGATCAACTCATCAAAGCGTACATTCCAACTCCGAGATGCTTGCTTCAGTCCATGGAAGGATCACCGAAGCTTGCACACCTTTTAGCATCCTTAGGACTGACAAAACCTTCTGGTTGTATCACATACAACCTTTCCTCAAGTAAACCGTTAAGGAAATCATGTTTTGACATCCATCTGCCAGATTTCATAATTGAAAATGCAGCAACTGCTAACATAATTCCGATAGACTTTAGCATCATTACGAGTGAGAAAGTCTCATCGCAGTCAACCCCTTGAACTTGTCACAAACATCTTTGCAACAAGTCGAGCTTTACAAATGGTGACAATTACCATCAGCGTCTGTCTTCATTTTAAAGATCCATTTGTACTCAACGACCTGCTGTCCAACGAGCAAGTCTACCAAAGTCTATACTTGGTTTTCATACATGGATCCTATCTCGGATTTCATGGCCTCCAACCATTTGTCAGAATACGGGCCCATCATCGCTTCTCCATAGCTCGTAGGTTCATCGTTGTCCAACAACATGACCTCCAAGACAGGGTTGCCGTATCGCTCAGGAGTAGTACACATCCTTGTCGACCTACGAAGTTCGATAGTAACTTGATCCTGAAGCTTCATGATCATCATCATTAACTTCCTCTTCAACTAACGTAGGCTTCACAGAAACATCTTTCTGTGCTGCGCTACTCTCTGGTTGAACAAAGGTTTAACAACCTCATCAAGTTCTATCTTCCTCCCACTCAATTCTTTCGAGAGAAACTTTTCTCGAGAAAGGACCCAGTTTTAGCAACAAACACTTTGCACTCGGATCTGAGATAGAAGGTTCACCCAACTATTCTTAGGTATTCTATGAAGATGCATTTGTCCGCCTTGGGTTCGACCTCATTAGGTGAAAACATTTTCCACACAAGTGTCGCAGCCCCAAACATTAAGAAATGACAGCTTAGGTTTCTATCAAACCATAATTCACACGGTGTCATCTCAATGGATTTAGATGGTGCCCTATTTAAAGTGAATGTAGTTGTCTCTAATGCATAACCCCAAAATTATAGTAGAAAACGATAAGAGACATCATAGCACGCAATATATCCAATAGAGCATGACTATGATGTTCGGACACACCATCACACTATGGTGTTCCAGGTGGCGTTAGTTGTGAAACAAATTTCACATTGTCTTCAGTTGTATGCCAAACTCGTAACTCAGATATTAACCTCCACGATCATATCGCAGTTATTTTTATCTTCTTGTCACGATGATCTTAAACTTCACTCTGAATTTGCTTGAACCTTTCAAATGATTCAGACTTGTGTTTCATTAATTAAATATACACTATATCTACTTAAATCATCAGTGAAGGTAAGAAAATAACGATATCCACTGCACGCTACAAGACTCACTAGATTGCATACATCAACATGTATCATTTCCAATGAATCACTTGCCCGCTCCATCCAACGGGGTCCTTTAGTCATCTTGCCCAAGAGGCATGGTTCGCATGTCTCAACTGATTCGAAATCGAATGAGACCAAATATCCATCAGCATGGAGTTTTTTCATGCGCTTTATACCAATATGACATTTAGCGGCAGTGCCACAAGTATGTGGTACTATCATTATTAACTTTTTATCTTTTGACATCAATGTTATGAACATGTGTACTACTACGATCAAGATTTCAACAAACCATTCTCACTGGGTGCATAACCATTGAAGGTATTATTCATGTAAACAGAATAACCATTATTCTCTAACTTAAATGAATAACCGTATTGCAATAAACATGATCTAATCATGTTCATGCTCAACGCAAAACACCAAATAACATTTATTTAGGTTCGTCACTAATCCTGAAGGTAGAGAGAGCGTGCGATGTTGATCACATCAACCTTGGAAACACTTCCAACACATATCGTCACCTCACCCTTAGCTAGTTCTCCGTTTATTCCGTAGCTTTTATTTCGAGTTACTAACATTTAGCAACCGAACTGGTATCCAATACCCAGGTGCTACTAAGAGTACTAGCAAGGTACACATTACTAACTCGTATATCAAATATACTTCTATCAATGTTGCCAGCCTTCTTATCTACCAAGTATCTAGGGTTGTTCCGCTTCAGCGACCGCTCACCTCATAACAGAAGCACTTAGTCTCGGGTTTGAGTTCAACTTTGGGTTGCTTCACTGGAGCAGCAACTGACTTGCTATCCATGAAGTTTCCCTCCTTGCTCTTGCCCTTCTCGAAACTAGTGGTTTGGTTAACCATCAACACTTGACGCTCCTTCTTGATTTCTACCTTCGCGGTGTCAAACATCGCGAACAGCTCAGGGATCAACATTTCTTTCCCTGGCATTTTATAGTTCATCACCAAGTTCTAGTAGCTCAGTGACAGTAACTTGGAGAACTACATCAATCACTATCTTATCTAGAAGATCAACTCCCACTCGATTCAAGCGATTGTAGTACCCAGACAGTCTGAGCACATGCTCAACGATTGAGCTATTCTCTTTCATCTTGCAGGCAAAGAATCTCGTTGGAGATCTTATATCTCGCAACTCGGGCACGAGCCTGAGATCACAATCTCAGCTCTTAGAACATCTCATATGTTCCGTGACGTTCAAAATGTTTCGGAGCCTCAATACTAAGCCATAATGCATGACGCACTAAACTATCAAGTAGTCATCGAAACGTGCCTGTCAGATGTTCACAACATCTACAGACGACGCTAGATGGGGTGGCGCACCGAGCGGTGCATTAAGGACATAAGCCTTCTGTGCAACAATGAGGACAATCCTCAGATCACGGACCCAGTCCGCAATATTACTACCATCATTTTTCAATTCTATTTCTCTAGGAACATATAAAAAATACAAGGGAGCTACAGCGTGAGCTAGTAATCTACAACATAATTTGCAAAGACACTTTGACTATGTTCATGATAATGAGTTCAATTAATCATATTACTTAAGAACTCCCACTCAAGTTGACATCCCTCCGATCATTTGAGTGATACATGATCCAAATTCACCAACTCAAGTCCGATCATCACGTGAGTTGAGGTGGCTACAATGGTGAACATCATCATGTTGATCATATCTTCTATATGACTCATGTTCGACCTTTCGGTCTCTTGTGTTCCGAGGCCATGCCTGTACATGCTAGGCTCGTCAAGTTTAACCCGAGTGTTCTGCACGTGCAAATCTGGCTTGCACCCGTTGTATGTGGACGTAGAGTCTATCACACCCGATCATCACGTGGTGTCTCAACACGACGAACTTTCGCAACGGTGCACACTCGGGGAGAACACAATTTATCTTGAAATTAAGTGAGGGATCACCTTATAATGCTACTGTCGTCCTAAACAAAACAAGGTGCATAAAAAGGATTAACATCACATGCAAATCATAAGTGACATGATATGGCCATGAACTTGTGCTTTTGATCTCCATCTAGAAAGCACCGACATGATCTCCATCGTCACTGGCATGACACCATGATCTCCATCAACGTGTCGCCATCGGGGTTGTCACGCCCTGCATGCTTCTACTACTATTGCTACCGTAGCGATAAAGTAAAGCATTACATAGCGCTTAATGATTGACACGCAGGTCATACAATAATTAAAGACAACCCTATGGCTCCTGCCGGTTGCCTTACTCATCGACATGCAAGTCGTGATAATATATACATCACATGATCATCTCATACATCACATATATCACATCATGTAATTGGCCATATCATATCACAACATACCCTGCAAAAACAAGTTAGACGTCCTCTAATTGTTGTTGCAAGTTTTACGTGGCTGCTACGGGTATCTAGCAAGAACGATTCTCACCTACGCATAAACCACAACGGTGATACATAGATTGCTTTTCAACCTTCTCAAGGACCGCCTTTGTCGGATCCGATCCAACTAAAGTAAGAGAAACTGTCACCCGCAAGCCATCTAAGCAACAAGTTGCGTCGAGGGAACCGGTCTCTCGTAAGCGTACGAGTAATGTTGGTCTGGGCCGCTTCATCTTACAATCCCGCTGAACCAAAATCCGACCAAGGGAGGAAGCAATCTAAGCATCAACACCCACAAACCTTTTGTGTTCTACTCGAGATCTCATCGAACCATCAACCTAGCTCATGATGCCACTGTTGGGGAACGTCGCATGGGAAACAAAAAATTTCCTACGCACACGCAAACCTATCCATGGTGATGAGCATCTACGAGAGGGAGAGTGGATCTACGTACCCTTGTAGATCGCTAAGCGGGAAGCGTTAAGAAACGTGGTTGGTGTAGTCGAACATCTTCGCGATCCAAATCGCCGAGCGTCCCGCGATCTCATCACGATCCGTCCCGCGATCCCATCACGATCCGTCCGGCGATCTCATCACAATCCGTCTCACGATCTTGATCACGATCTGTCCCGCGAACTCATCACGATCCGTCCCGCGATCTCATCACGAACCGTCTCGCGATCTCGATCACGGTTCTTCCGATCTAGCGCCGAACGGACGGCACCTCCGCGTTCAGCACACGTGCAGCTTGATGACGATCTCCACCGTCTTGATCCAGCAAGAGGCGGTGGAGAGGAGAGAGAGTTCACCGAAAGCGTGACGGCACTCCGGTGATGGTGGTGGAGCAATTCCGGCAGGGCTTCGCCTAAGCACTGCGGAACTACGATCTAGAGGAGAAACTATGCACCGGTGGAACGGGTAGCACGTGGCCGGAAATTCTGTCCAAAAACCACCCAATCCACTAGTATATATAGGAGGAGAGGAGAGGAGAGAAAGCCAAGGCCTTTGGGTCGGCCGAAATAGGAGGTGGGAAGCAATCCTACTTCACCTCTAATCCTAGTTGGAGTAGGATTGCCTCCTATTGGCTGATTTTCCACTTTTTGCTTTAGGACTTTCTCTCCTGCGCCATGGGCCTTTGTGGCTGTTTTCTCAGCCCACAAAGGGCTGGTTATTATTCTCCCACAGCCCATGGACCTCTTGGGGTCGAAATACCCCTCCCGGAGGCCTCGCGGTACACTACCGGCACTCCCGGTACACTACCGGCACTCCTGGTACACTACCGATGAGCCCGAAACTTTTCCGGTGACCAAACTGGGACTTCCTATATATGAATATTTACCTCCGGACCATTCCGGAGCTCCTCGTGTTGTCCGGGATCTCATCCGGGACTCCGAAAAACCTTCGGTCACCACCATACATAACTCTACACTACCGAAACGTCACCGAACCTTAAGTGTGCAGACCCTGCGGGTTTGAGAACTATGTAGACATGACTGAGACACCTCTATGGCCAATAACCAATGGAGGGACCTGGACGTCCACATTGGTTCCTACATATTCTACGAAGATCTTTTATCGGTTGAACCTCTATGTCAAGGATTCAGTTAATCCCGTATAACGTTCCCTTTGTTCTTCGGTATGTTACTTGCCCGAGATTCGATCGTCAGTATCTCCATACCTAGTTCAATCTCGTTACCGGCAAGTCTCTTTATTCGTTTCGTAATACAAGATCCCGTGACTAACACTTAGCCACATTGCTTGCAAGTCTTGTTGTGATGTTGTATTACCGAGTGGGCCCTGAGATACCTCTCCGTCACACGGAGTAACAAATCCCAGTCTCGATCCATGCCAACTCAACAGACACCATCGGAGATACCTGTAGAGCACCTTTATAGTCACCCAGTTACGTTGCGACGTTTGATGCACACAAGACACTCCTCCGATATCCGTGAGTTGCATGATCTCATGGTCATAGGAACATATACTTGACATGCAGAAAACAGTAGCAATAAACTGACACGATCATATGCTATGTTTGTAGTTGTCCATAGCTCGTAGGTTCATCGTGTCAGTTTATTGCTACTGTTTTCTGCATGTCAAGTATATGTTCCTATGACCATGAGATCATGCAACTCACGGATATCGGAGGAGTGTCTTATGTGCATCAAACGTCGCAACGTAACCGGGTGACTATAAAGGTGCTCTACAGGTATCTCCGATGGTGTCTGTTGAGTTGGCATGGATCGAGACTGGGATTTGTTACTCCATGTGACGGAGAGGTATCTCAGGGCCCACTCGATAATACAACATCACAACAAGACTTGCAAGCAATGTGGCTAAGTGTTAGTCACGGGATCTTGTATTACGAAACGAGTAAAGAGACTTGCCGGTAACGAGATTGAACTAGGTATGGAGATACTGACGATCGAATCTCGGGCAAGTAACATACCGAAGAACAAAGGGAACGTTATACGGGATTAACTGAATCCTTGACATAGAGGTTCAACCGATAAAAGATCTTCGTAGAATATGTAGGAACCAATGTGAACGTCCAGGTCCCTCCATTGGTTATTGGCCATAGAGGTGTCTCAGTCATGTCTACATAGTTCTCAAACCCGCAGGGTCTGCACACTTAAGGTTTGGTGACGTTTCGGTAGTGTAGAGTTATGTATGGTGGTGACCGAAGTTTGTTCGTAGTCCCGGATGAGATCCCGGACAACACGAGGAGCTCCGGAATGGTCCGGAGGTAAAGATTCATATATAGGAAGTCCCAGTTTGGTTTTCGGAAAAGTTTCGGGCTGATCGGTAGTGTACCGGGAGTGCCCGTAGTGTACCGGGAGGCCTCCGGGAGGGGTATTTCGACCCCAAGAGGTCCATGGGCTGTGGGAGAATAATAACCAGCCCTTAGTGGGCTGGGCAAACAGCCACAAAGGCCCATGGCACAGGAGAGAAAGTCCTAAAGCAAAAAGTGGAAAATCAGCCAATAGGAGGCAATCCTACTCCAACTAGGATTGGAGGTGAAGTAGGATTGCTTCCCACCTATTTAGGCCGACCCAAAGGCCTTGGATGCCTCTCCTCTCCTCTCCTCCTATATATACTAGTGTATTGGGTGGTTTTTGGAGAGAATTTCCGGCCACGTGCTACCCGTTTCACCGGTGCACAGTTTGTCCTCTAGATCGGTTTTCCGCAGCGCTTAGGCGAAGCCCTGCCGGAATCACTCCACCACCATCACCGGAGCGCCGTCACGCTACCGGTGAAATCTCTGTCCTCTCCACCTCCTCTTTCTGGATCAAGACGGTGGAGATCGTCATCAAGCTGCACGTGTGCTGAACGCGGAGGTGCCGTCCGTTCGGCGCTAGATCGGAAGGACCGTGATCGAGATCGCGAGACGGTTCGTGATGAGATCGTGGAACGGATCGTGATGAGTTCGCGGGACAGATCGTGATCAAGATCGTGAGACGGATCGTGATGAGATCGCGGGACGGATCGTGATGAGTTCACGGGACGGATCGTGATTGGATCGCGGGACGGATCGTGATGAGATCGTGGGACGCTCGGCGATTTGGATCGCGAAGATGTTCGACTACACCAACCGCGTTTCTTAACACTTCCCGCTTAGAGATCTACAAGGGTATGTAGATCCACTCTCCCTCTCGTAGATGCTCATCACCATGGATAGGTTTGCGTGTGCGTAGGAAATTTTTTGTTTCCCATGTGACGTTCCCCAACAAAAACTCCATAGGATTCATCTATATTAATAAAGCTCGCGGTACATCAAGATCGTGCCATCTCAAGAACACAAGAGAGAGAGAGAGATCCAACACATAGCTACTGGTACATACGCTCAACCGCAAGGGTGAACTACTCCCTCCTCGTCATGGATACTGCCGTGATGATGAAGATGGCGTGCAGTAATGGTTTCCCTCTCCGGCAGGGTGCCGAAATGGGCTCCCGGTTGGTTTTTTGTGGCTACAGAGGCTTGCGGTGGCGGAACTCCCAATCTATGTTTCTTTTTGGAGGTTTTAGTATTTATATGAATTTTTGGCATCGATCTCACATCAAGGGGACGCTCGAGGAGTGCACAAGCCACAGGGGCGCGGCCTAGGGGGTGGCAGGCTTGTGGCCTCCTCGTCTACTTCCTGGCCCAACTCTTCGCTCCAATATTATTTTTATTTTCCAAAAATATTCTCTGTAAATTTCCAGCCCATTCCGAGGACTTTTATTTATACACAAAAACAACACCATGGTAGTTCTACTGAAAACAATGTCAGTCCGGGTTAGTTCTAATAAAATCATACCAAAATCATATAGAATTATTGTAAACATGGCATGAATACTTCATAAACTATCGATACGTTGGAGACGTATCAGACCTTTATTGCGATAATTCAGGTGCCACCGCACAGGCCAAGGAGTCAAGACAACACCACAAGACCAGCCACATAGACCAAAAATATCACCTGATACGAAAGCTCGTAGTGAAAGGTGATACCAATTTATGTAAGATTCATACAGATGCAAATGTTGCATATCCGTTGACTAAGCCGCTTCCACAACCCAAGCATGAGGGGCATGTTAGAGCTATGGGCATTCGATATCTATTTGATTGACTCTAGTGCAAGTGGGAGATTGTTGGAGATATGCCCTAGAGGCAATCATGTATGATGATATTTCCTATGTATTTATGAATAAAGATTGTCCTTGGACATTATCAGTGATGTGTATTAACAAGTACGCGACTTGTTTGTGAGACTATGCATTGTATGATAACTATCCTAAATGGTCCCTAGTCAAAAGGGTTGTGTGGACGCACAACTAATCAGACTAGCATATGACACGGTGGATGGTTCGGTCTCACTGACCATGTAGCGTTGGATGCTAGCCGGATAATATGGACTCAGAAAGGTCTGGTCGGATTCGACGTAGTCGGATCTGAGTCGAGATAAGATCTGAGTTGGACGTACCCAATTATGAGACGCAGTGATAGGTCATCTGTGAGTCTCTAGTACAACATATGTTCTATGTCCTAAGACCTGAGCTGGCGCATGTACTCGGGATGGTGACAGACTTGCTTTGGTCCGACCAAATGCTACTTCGTGACTCAGTAGTTACAAAGGTAGTTTTTGGGCTTGTCCAGACCCATGCTGCGAGACATGGTCGAGCAAGATGAGATTTGCCCCTCCGATCAGGAGAGATATACTCTGGGCCCCTCGGGTGATCCGACCTGGATAAGCATGGCCATGCGATGACGATTATGAGACAATCCAAAGTGTTGGTCGGATTCATCGGAACAAGAAAGAGGTCATGTTGCAACAAGGATGACCATGTCGCCTTGTGCATGACAACATATATCGTGTGGAAAAGGGAATAGAATTGTGAAGTACAGGTTCGCCTAACCAGCTTCATCAGACACTTGGAGTCGGCATGCCTTGCTAGAGGCCGCTACCGACTGGTCGATCTGGATGTGATCTGACTCGCGACCAAGTGAACGAGAACCTAAGGGGTCGCGCGCTTAAGGGAAAGAACATGTGGGCTTTAGGATCCTTGCGAGGCCCAAGAGTTGAGCCCACGCTGGATGCCTATATATAGTGGAGGTGCGGCACACCCATCCAGTTGATCGCTTTCTAGAACATAATATTTGTGGGAGAGCCTGTGGGTGTTTTTGGTGACTAACACTTGATCACTTTCAACATTTCATTCATCATTAATACCTCACCCCCTTTTGATAGTATTTGCTTTCCTATGGACTCAAAGTGATTTCTCACAAAGTAAAATGTAGCATGCTTGTAGCTTGGCCAATCCTATGCTTGCATCTTGGGGTCTCCTCACAATCCTTTGCCAATCATAACATTGAACTTTTCCTGAAATATACTTAGTGGAAACATTGGTCCAATGAAATATATGTTGTTATTAATTACCAAAACCACCTAGGGAGAAGTTGTACTTTCATCAAGCTTAGAAGATGTATCGTGTAGGATCAAGTGATCTCACAACATGGTAAGTATTGTCCATTGCGCTTTGTGTACCATGATATTTTTGTGTGGTAGTTCTATATGGGGTTAGGTATTTTTTTCATGGGCTTGCGTCAAAAGGAAGATCTCATATAACCCATGAAGGATGACATCAAGTGGTGATTGTCATCAAGGTTGTGTTGTGCAAGTTCAAGTGGAGGATCACGAAGATATCACATGCTTGAAGCTTGCCGTCCATTATGGTGATAATGGACATGTGAAGATGCGCAGAAGAGAGGCTCGCCCATACTGGGGTATGGGGGAACAATCTACTAGTCTTCATCGAGTCGGCGGAATCAAGAAAGACGGTCCATCTTGAGGAGGACAAGATCGTCATCATCTAGCTCAAGTGGACTATGCGCAAGGCAAAAGTTTGTCCTTGATAGGTTTTCTATTTTACCGATCTCATGGTGTTAGTTGGGAGACTGGGCTATAGGATTGATTGCCGTACTATTAAGGGGGGCTCTAAAGTGAGTAGCTCGATCGTATCATTCGTCGACAGCTCAAATCATTGCATTATTTACATCATCATCTTTCTTGGTTCTTGTTCGCCTTTTTGGTATGTGAGTTTTGGAGCTTATGATCTTCATCATGATAAGCTCAAGTTCTTCAACGACGAATTTCGTATGCATCATCTTCGTGTTTTCGGTGTTGGAGATATTGCCGGATCATATTTGGAAAGGTCATCTTCCTTATACTAGTGGTATTTATTCTCCATTGCTTGTTCTTCATATAACCCTTATCGTTCTCCATTGCTTGCTCATTCGCTGTTGGATAGCTCTTGTCGCCCTCTATCCAACAAGCTTAAGTTTGCTTAGTTCAGAGCTCGTATGCGAAAATTATGGCAGTTCAGGTTTTATTGTATCTATTTGTTTTTCTTGGGCTTCTTTGCAGCACTCCCTCCGTAGTACCGCTCTGGGAAGCAGTAGTACCGCTTATAAGCGGTACTTCCGCTGACCAGTACCACGGCTACTATGTGAGGGGAACTCCTTGGATCTAGATCTTGGAGTTTTTAGTGAGCTCCTTGTTCTTCCTTTTGTATTCCTCCACAGCCTTGGTTGTTAAGGGTATTTGGGAGTGAGGGACTTGACCACTTCGTGTGTTCTTACCATTGCATTAGTTGCATCGGTTTGAGTTTTCCATGGTGATACGTGAAAGTGAAGTTTGAGAAGCTTATTACTCTTGGGTGTTTTGGCACCCAAGAGGCACAAGCTCTAGGGTGCCCGTCCACTTAGGTGCTTTGGCACCCTAGACGGTTGGTGGTGCTTCAGAACTCAATCATTATGGTGTAAATCTTTGGGCAAGCGTCGGGGTCTCTAGTTAGGTTGTGAAGATTGCCCCGAGAAATTTGTACGGGTTCCGATGACTGCCCCCAGGTGTTGTCAAAGTGTACCGGTTCGGTGACCGCCCCTAAGGGTTTTCATTTGTACGGGTTCAGTGACCGCCATCAAGGGTCCCTTACTGGAATCACGACATCTTGCATGTGCAAGGGCATGAGGAGATTACATTGGTCTTAGTGGCTTCTTGGGAAGCAATGTGCCTCCACATAGTTCCAAACAGAGGTTAGCATCCGCAAGAGTGTGAACTTTGGAATACATCATCGTCTCCGCATGCCTCGGTTATCTCTTACCCGAGCCCTTTACTTATGCACTTTACCTTGTGATAGTCATATTGTTTCATGTTATATATCTTGCTATCACTTAGTCATTTATCTTGCTTAGCATAAGTTGTTGGTGCACATAAGTGAGCCTAGTTATTTTAGGTTTTGTGCTTGACAAATTAAATGATACTTTTATTCCGCATTTTTTCAAGCCTAAACCATAACTATTTTAAAACGCCTATTCACCCCTTCCTCTAGGCGACATCCACACCCTTTCAGATAGTTTTCCACTTTCCTCGACACCTCGAATGTGGTGGAGGACGAAATGTGGTGATGTTTCAATGTGGCACAAGAATATCAAGGAGTGACATTCTAATTTTACCATCTGTCGTGTTTTTGATGCAATACTCCAAGACATTTATATATTTCATCTGGTCACCACTTGTATTTGTAATCTGTTTGTGTAATGTATTATGTGTTTACTTTTCAAAAGGAAATCTGAATTACATCTGAAATGTATTTAGTGTCTTTGTTTCTGGCAATACACCCCATTCATAACAAAAAAAAAGCACAAGCCATGTAGATATCAACCTACCAACACTATCAATACATCAGAACGTTAGCCTTTGCGTAAAGGACCAGCAGTCAAAAAAAAATTACAACGAAGACCCACAACATTCTTAAGATTGACTCCAACAAACGTCATTTATCTCCGGCATCACCATCACCAAAGAAAATAAAAGGATCAGCTCTTTACCGAGCTTGACACGGCTCCATCATTAACATGTATTCCCCTGTCCCAAAAAAAGTGACTCAACTTTGTACCAACTTCAGTACAAATTAGTAAAAAGTTGATCCATTTATTTTGGGACGGAGAGAGCAGCTTTTTGAACCTTTAAAGTAGCTTATCAAAGATGATTACCATAAAAAGAATCTGGTTTAAGCAGCACCTCAGACACACAATCGAACTTCATATCTAACACTCCCTCATGACTAAGGCGTCAGAGGAGGAAACCATGACTACCACCCAGGCAGCCACGAACAGCGAACCTAACATACTATCCACTATCTCCAATGCAGCCCATAATCTGCATCCGCTCCTGAACTAACTCCCAAACTCTGCACCGATACTGAAGCAAACGTCGTCTCAACAACAAAATAAATCCACCACGAAGATGTCGCCGACGGCCACACCATCCTTATTTGAATAGTTTAATAAAACCATTCTCTGGACGGTGAAACATATCCCCACGAGGTCTTCCTTTTCTTCATGGAGAAGAAAGAGAACCCATTCAGTATGGGAAAGAAAAAAAAAGGCACACATTATTTTAGGGGGTAAAAAAAGACATACAGTAGCATTTTTTTAGGGTAAAAAAATATAGCATTTTTTTAGGGGAAAAAAAAGACATAGCAGAGGCAAGATCTCCGTCCGATGGAATACTAGTCCAATACGAGAGCCCAGGTGCGGCGTAATGCGTACAGGCGCTGAGGCGCAGCCCACAATACGGAAGTTCCACGCGCATCAGCTCCGACCGAGCATCCGCCGGCCCGTCTATCCACGCGTTCCGTTCCGTACGTCGCCGGCCTCCGCTGATCGACCAGGCAGGGGTTGCATCGTCCATGGAGGTGGTGGTGCGCACGGTGCCCGGCGTCCGGAGCTGCTTCGTCGCGCTCCCCCTCCCCGCCATCCAAGCCCTCGAACGCACCGCCGCCGGCGGCTCCCTCCCCGCGGTTCTCGCCCTCGAGCTGCGCGCCCCCGACCGGGCGCGCTGGCGGCTCGCCTGGGCAGGCGCCGTCTCCGTCTCCCCAGATGCCGTCGAGGTAAACTAAAAGCGGCCACCTTTAATGTGCATCCTTCCTCCCATCGCACTCACGCAGTGCCTACAGAGGATGGAGAGTTTTGATTTCAGGCTGTGATTCCCACTGAAGCTTGAAACTCACTCTCCCTGAATAAAAATCTTGAGAAAAGACGCAAGCTTCAGAAATCCATTAATCAAACTGATAGACTACTAGTGGTTGAACCGACGATGCTGCATGTTAGTTTATATTTCAACAAGTGGCTGAAATTTTCAAATATAAATAGTTCAGAATTCGAGGGTGTTGGGCATATATTCATGTATTACTCCTTATCTGTGTTCAAATTTTTTATCATCTTCACATCGAATGGTTTCTGTGTGTGATTGTTTTTTGCGCAAAGCATGCGAATCCCAGAAAATAGCCTTTCATGGATGATAAAGAATCTGCATTGCCAGCAATTGTTGACGCACATTCTTATTTCCAGGTTTCCCAGCAATTTGCTGCATGTATTTCGCTACCTGGCAATACAAAAGCATCACTGAGTGCTGTTTCTGTGTTGCCAAAAGCCAAATTTGTTTCTGTGGAGCCAATAAGTGAGGAGGACTGGGAAGTATTGGAGCTTAACTCAGAGTTGGCAGAAGAGGCCATTTTGAAACAGGTAACATCATCTTGGCCGGCGCACCTTAATCACCAAATCAGCAAAACGATAAAATTCTATTGTACATTTCTTTGGGGGATGACAAGATGAACATTTAGATTGCTGCTCGATGGTATTATTTTCTTCGGTGGCCATGCTTGATAGTATTGCTCCATAGAAGTTCTATATGGTGATATATCAACGAAATTTATTAGTTATTATGCCATTGCAAACTTAAGTACTGAATATTACATACATGGAAGGATCCTTCTTATTAGATTTTCATGAATCAGGCTAATCTAGTGTTACATGCGAATTATCCTGTGTACACAAATCATAAATTGTAGGCTGCCCATATATCTGCATCTAAAGCTTGTTTCCTTCTTCTTCTTAACTTGTTTATGCTTGATGGCCACTTTTGGTTTTTGATGTAGGTTGGTATTGTTTATGATGGTATGAAATTCCCATTATGGTTGCATGGCGATAATGTTGTGGAGTTTCTTGTTATTTCAGCATCACCTAGTAACTCAATAGGTGAGTCCAATCAACGAATTGCCGATCATTTTTAATGTATGCTAACATTTTTGTTTCCTATTTCCTTTTCTTAGTTCAACTTGTTCCTGGAACTGAAGTTGCTGTTGCACCAAAGAACCGAAAAGGCGATGCAAATTCTAATCAGTGTGCCCCTAAGCAAGATTTACTCAAAGAACAGCCCCATAAAAAGGCACTCCTCCGTGTTCAGGAAGCAGGAGGGAAATATGTAGATCGATTTGAATATAACGGAATTCAACTGGGTGTGTTTGTTACATATGCTGTACAGATTCACCCAGATACTGCTGTAAAATTGTCTCTTAGTAATCTTCAGTTGGTGAGTATCACCCCTAAATTCTCTCCAAAGGAGAGCACAGAAAATGGAAAAGGATCTGATCAGCAGATCAAGGGTTCAGTTCCTGGTATGAAGAGGAGTAGGCACATTGTCGTCCACATCATGTTATCAGATTCTGTTGCTAAAGAGCATATTATGCTTCCTCAATCCATCCGCTGTTACATTGGAACATGTGTTCATTCATGTAAGTATCTTTAAGATCCTGACATAATATGCTACACCCATTCTTTTTGTAGAACATAATGATCATTTAATATGTGTAGCAGATTATGATTTCCCGATACGTCTACTGTTTCATTTAAATAGGTTGATATTTATTTTCTTGTTTCTGTTTTTGTAAATAAATATAATGTTATAACTATATTTGTGAGGCATATTGTTCTTCTCAAGTTCATCCTCTGTTTCATCGGCTTAGTACAAAAATCAAGAAATGGAGAACAGTATTCATTCATGGAAGTTTATTTTAAATCCTTATATCTATTTTCCAATCTCTTTTTAATAATTATATTATGGATATATCTGTGATATATGAGGTAAGTGATGCAGTCGTATTTTTTTCAATCAAAATTGTCTTTTCATTGGTTTACTTCTTTTGTTTTGGTAATGTGTGTTGTGTTCTGTGCACTCCATAATTGCAAAAGAAAAATAAGCACCACCCTCAAAGGCCTTAATTTTTAGTTAAAAGGCCAAAAGAATTTGTAAAAGCGGTAAAGACTGCCTTCCCCTACAATATTGCTGCAATACAAGTCAAATGGTATTTCTATGTGCAACATAAATGAAAATAAGCAGACATATTAACAACACAATTTAGCAGAACACTCTACTGGCATTTCAAAACTTTATTTAGTAGGAATGTGCTAACGAATCAAGTTTATTTGTAGGGGTTTATGTGCAGAGATTCTCACCCGTTGTAAATAAGAATACACCATCAATAACAATTCGTCCACTCCACTTTAAGATGCCGGAGAGAAATTCTGAGGATAACAGTGCATTAGACTGTCAAGAACAAGATGTTTGCCAAACGCTGGGTGAAATATCTTTAGCTGATGATCCTCCCATGGATGATAACGTCAGCATGTCGTGTGAGTTCAATGATATTAATGCAGCTGCAAACTGGGAGGAAAGTGTTAAATTGAAACAGGAGAGGTCTTTCATCAGATCATGGCTTATTGGGCAGCTAAAGGGAATCTCCTCTCAGATTGCCCAACCTGAACTAAACACAGTGCTTCTGCCGTCTGAAACATTACTTCACTTTCAAGTGATTGATCAAACCAGAGGCAGGCCTGTTGACCTCATTTACCTATTGACGACTACCTCTGATTTTGGTGTTAAGCACAAGAAAATTGAACTTGTCATGGCAACTGAGTATGGCATTGATAACTTTGAACAGGCTCTTCAGAAGTTGGAGTTGAATAAGGCTATATCCCTTGATTCAACAACAGAACGAGCAAGGAAATCCTTTTACAGAGGTCTTTCTTCTTTAAGCTGGCTGGAGAACGAATTTTCTGATATAGAAAAAAGTAAATCCTTTTTTAGACTTACGCCCAACCTTTTATATGTATCCACCATTTGACTGAATCTTGATGCACTTCTCTGTAGGGTTAAATGTCCTTTTGTCTTCAGCATCTCTAAAATTATTGAGTAGAATAAAGTGCCCCTATCCAGGAAATGTTCTTGTATATGGCCCTCCAGTAAGCACAGCTTCTTGCCTCTTAAGATTAATTGAACTCTTATATGAATCTGGTTCAAAATATCTATTTTGCACTAGGGTTCTTCTGAACCTGTCTTCATTTCTTCCTGTTCTTCCGTACTGCTCTTTTATTTGTTACTTTTGTCTCATTTCAGGGTTCTGGGAAAACAACCTTATGCAAAGCTGTTGCAAGACACTTTGAAGAGCATAAAGAAATTCTGGCTCATGTGTAAGCAAATTAGTTGCCAATATGTCCTACTTAGTTGATTCTGTTTTTGACCTTTGACTGCCAAGTGTCAAGTTGTTGGGTGCGCTCATAGTTGGCTAAGTGCAGTTACCCAAGTTGTAGAACATCATAAAAGTGACCTTCCTTTTCTTCTTTTACTCATATTTTCAAGTTAAAGTGTATTCTCATGGAGCAAAGCATAGTATACTTTTGGTCAAGTTTTTCATTTTCTTTATGGGAGAAAAATAATGGCATAGTATTTCGTAGTACTTGTTGAGTTATAAAAATAAGTTGAGTAGTTGGGAATGAAGTACTTGCTGAGTCTAATTCAGTCAACAAAAATTCAGGCCTTCTATTGCTTTAAAGTTACTCTGTTTCTTTTGCAAAATTGTTTTCATTTACTTTTGGGCAAATGGGTTGAGTGCTTATGTGCTGATGAATGAAACATGTCAGGCCAAATATTTTGTTTAAACTGATTATTTTTTCGAAGCTGTGGTGAACCTGAGTTAGGGCGTCATTTAAGTTTTAAATAAATATGCTTCCATGGCACTAAATATTTCTTTACATGGTATTAATACATGCTTGTTTTTTTCATATGTAGGGTTTATGTAGATTGCTCAAAGCTAGCTACTGAGAAGAATAAGAAGCAGCTTCAGCAAATTGCAGACTATATCTATGAAGCTATTGTTCACTCCCCTTCGATTGTAATATTCGATGATATAGACGGTCTAATTTCATTCTCCCCAGACAACCAAAAATCTCAGTCATCCAATTCTAGTGCTATTTTGAAATATTTGCTAGACATGCTAGATGAGTACAGAGTAAGTCTACTGCTCCATTATCTATTCGCTAAGTTTCATACTCCCATTATGTATTTATTTGTGAGGAAACACCCATCGGCTCCAGGGAGGCATGGACACCTGGTTTTTTCATTGGACACAAGAACATTTGTCATTCTACTGCTGACTACTGTATGTTACTGATTTTTTTCACTAACGTGTCTCCATGCTCTGGTTAGGATAAAAGTAATAGCATGTGTGGGTATGGACCTGTGGCATTCCTGGCTTCAGCTAAATCGCTTAAGTATCTTCCTCAAGAGTTGACTTCCTCAGGTTTTTCTCCCTCTCATATTTCTCCGATCTTAAAGCTCAGTCATCTTTTTCGAGAATATACACAGGAAGTCTGTATGTCATTTTTCCCACTGGAGATCATTTCATTCATTAGACGAACCGTGAACCCAACAAGTTGCCCGTAGGCATGACAACTTAAGACAGTAGTTAAACAAATACTACAAGATACGAGCTGACTCTTAACCTACCGCCCACCTAAGAACACCTATCTTTCTATCTCACTTTTGAGCAACCTATCTAACAGTGCTGAGCCCGCCAACATCCAAAACCTGCACATTTTCTTGCTCTCCACCACGAGTGCCATCGAAACGCAGTCATTATGTTTCTTGCAGATCAGCCACATAGAGAGAAATTATAATTGTTTTAAAACCCTTTACCAAAAATTGTCAACACTCTAAATCTTTATTGCAGGGAGATTTGATCTTCATGTCCAAGTTCCTGGTTTGTCTGTGCCTGCTCGGATAGAGATACTGAGGCAGACAATTGACAAGCTTCACTTACTATGTTCTGCGGAAATCATCAGCAATATTGCTTCGAAATGTGATGGTTATGATGCATATGATTTGGTAATCTTATTTGTACATAATGATGCATTTCAGGTTATGAGTTTTTTATTAAGAGTCATTTATTTCTCACTCGAGATGTTTTGGTATTTGGAGTCTGTCATTAAAAAAATAATCAAATTTGGTTGCTTGTTTTTTAGCAACTTACTATTTTGGGTGTATTTCCTTAGGGAAAAAAAGAGCATATCTATTACTCCCTCCGTCCCATAATATAAGAGCGTTTTTGACACTAGTGTAGTGTCAAAAACGCTCTTATATTATGGGACGGAGGGAGTAGCAAACACCAGATTACATTCAGTACTAAGGAAATAATGAGTTGTCTTGGGATGCATGAGTCTGTAAAAAACTTTGTATAATTGAGTGGACTTGGGATGCATGAGTCTGTATAAAACAGGGTTGGAACCTGGCTAAGCTTTCGAGTTCACACCATAGACCTGATGGAGCAAAGACATAACAGGAGTATGCTTCTGTTCTGTTTTTCCTCGTGTGTTAGGTTTCACAGGTCTACCTGATCTATAATGTTCTACACTTGTGCTCAGGGTTGTTTTATTCTTCTTTCTTGCTTCTATTTTTTAGTTTTGACTGTCCCTTCTGTACTCTTGTATTGTAGGAAATTATGGTTGATAAGGCTGTGCTTGCCGCTTCGGATCATTTGCTTGGGTCTTCTAGTGTAAATCTGGTGGAGGAAGACTTCCGGAAAGCCATGATGAACTTTTCTCCTGTTGCGATGCGTGATATTAGTAAATTTTCTCCTGAAATTAGCAATGGATGGGAAGATGTCGGAGGACTTTCTGAAGTTGTTAATGTTATAAAAGAGGTATGTACGCATAGTAATTCCTGGTAAATGTGAGAAAGAACTAATCTGTGTGTGTTGCTCAGGAGCTCTCTGCTTACCTTTTCTTATTCTTCATTGCAGACTATTGAATTGCCACTAAAATATCCGAAGTTTTTTGCTGGGGCTCCTATAAGGCTGCGATCAAACATCCTCCTGTATGGCCCAACGGGCTGTGGCAAAACCCATGTGGTGAAAGCCGTAGCTGCTGCGTATTCTTTACGGTTCATTGCAATCAAGGGGCCAGAATTGATGAATATGTACATTGGTTCTACTGAGCAATATGTGAGGAATCATCATTGCAAATTTGAATTTTTTTTCTGAATCAACGGGCAGGATGCAAAAGAGTCAAACGATTTATCATTATTCCCTTTACTTTCCATAGCATGCTGCATGGTTGCACATCCGTAGTCGATCATAAGCTGTCAATAAGTAATAAATAAGAAGTATTCTAAATGGTAAACAGACAATGGATAATTGGGTTCTGATGTTAAAAAATTTATGCATAGGTTCGTGATACGTTTGCAAAGGCCGCTGCTGCAGCACCTTGCTTACTTTTCTTTGACGAATTCGAGTCCCTTGTACCACAGCGAGGAAAACATGGTACACAAGTTACTGATCGTGTTGTCAATCAGGTAAAACCAATGGAGGCTCCTGCTGTTTTGAAACAAAATTTATGCAATTGCTTACTTCAATTAGTTTTGTATCATTTGTGCAGTTTTTGACGGAATTAGATGGTGTAGAAGCTCTGACAGGAGTATTTGTACTTGCTGCCACCAAGTAAGTTACTACAAAGGGTAACAGATGCATTATCTGCTAGACTGCTACCACTAAAAAAGGAAACAAAATTTAAACCCTGCAAAATAATTTAAAACAGTGATTTACTAGAGGGCTGGATTCGGCAGGTTTTCCTGAGTCTATACTATCTAATGTCTAAAATAGCACCATGATGCCAATATACTGTTCCTGGTGGAAGGTTTAGTCCAAGGCATAAAAAGGAGGTACAATATGGGCATAAAGTGCATAGTTTGCTAAGTACCTTATTCATTTTCAAATAGAAATAAATTCCCCGAGTAAAGTGCCATATTGATTCTCTCACGTGTTGATTAGGCAATTGCTTCTAGCTACCGCTGCTTCCATTCTTTCCCCTTAACTCAAATTCTGCTATAGAAAAGCAAAATATTCACACATGCCTGTAAAGAATAATTCTGGTTATTCCTTGCACACACAGCAAGCCACGCGAAATTGACGCTGCACTATTACGACCTGGAAGATTTGATCGGCTTGTATTTTGCGACTTTCCCCAATGGAATGATCGTCTGGACATTCTTAGGGTGCTTTCCAAGGAGGTAAGATTTCTTGTGAAAAGTTACTTTATCACTTTAGGTATGACATGGCGTGTTCAATTTGCTTTCCGTTCGGCATGATGAGAATAAACTTGAGATTTACCTCTCTCGGTTGGGTGGTGACATATATGCTCCTGTTTATATACTTGGAAATACACCCTATGAGAACAAACTTTGGCAAGAATTGTCATTCTGAATGGTGACAGAACTGTGGACGTTGTCTCAGCTTCCTCTAGCAAGCGATGCCGATCTGGAACTTGTCGCATCAATGACGGAAGGGTTCAGCGGGGCTGACCTCAAAGCTATACTCACGGACGCTGGGCTGGAAGCTGCCAAGGAGGCCGTGCGACGCCATCCTGGAGACGGTAGTGGCGATGTAACGCAAGAGCTGCCTCTTATCACTGGAGGAACTCTCATGTCTGTTGCTTCAAAGGCCAGGCCGTCGACCTCGGAGGAGGATAGGAGGAGCTTGAGGGAGATGTTCAGCCAGTTCTCAACCTCTAGGAAGTCTACGATTTCCACCGAGGTGCCGCCTTCATTCTGTGCCTAGATGGCATTTTCTTACGGTTGAGTCGTGTTTCCTTTTGTTGCTTTGCTTGCTGCTGTACTCAGATGAGATTTATTTGTGTGTTAGCAGAAGAGGAGGGAAGCATATGGCCAGAGCCAGAGAGTAGCTGTAGCCGAGTCATGACAATTGGTTCATCTAAACTCTCTCTTGTGAACTGGCGCAGTCGATCGCTGGTGTATCCGCAGGCCGGACGGTGACTCTATCTCATCCGGCATGGGGCGACAATGACCTGGCGGACGGCATCGGATAGTAGCATGGAATTGACTGGGGATGCTGTGTACTCCATTTCATCCAGGAGCATGGCGCCATGGAGTATTTACTTCGTTTGGAGCATGGATGTTGTAAATTTCTGAAGTGCGTTCATGTAATGGTGTATGGGGCACATTGGATGCACTAATGTACTACACCCTCTGTTCACAAATACTATAAGACGTTCTAACTTTTTTGTGGATCTGATGTACATAGACACCGGTGTTTCATTGCTGTACGTTACGAGGAGCCTTCGCTCCAAGAGTGGCTTCGGGGGAGTGTCTGTGGGGAAGGAAGGGGCGAGGGGGAGGGCCGAAGTGCGGTGGAGAACGAGCGAGAGATGTGCGCAGGCGGTGAACAATGGCCAATGAACAGATGATACTGGAAGGACCACAGACTGCGGGCCGCCCGCAACCTGGGTGGGCATGAGATCGAGCCGCCGACGGGTTGGACGGTCTTGAGGTCGAGGGCACCAACACATTAGCCCACGACGATGACAGGGACTCTGCTGTTGGGATTTGGTAGAAGCACAAAGCGGTGTAGTGGTGAGCTCCATAGACGATGTGACGACACTCAATGGGAAGGAGGCGAGCATTTTTCTATATGCATATACGATGGTGGAGTGGTGGGAGGCCGGGTTTGAGAGGTGTACGGAGTCTCCCAGGGGAACTGGACATGCGGAGAGGGTGATAAGAACATCTCCACGAAAATCGTAAGGGCACATAAAAATCACACCCTACCAGGTTCCCCGAAATACGCGTACCCTCCAGAAAAACCACCCGTAGGCCCAAAAAATCCCAAAAGTCCAAGAGAAAAGAAAGGCATGTGAAAATTATTATTATTATTATTATTATTATTATTATTATTATTATTACAAGCCATAGGAAACATACGAATCCAGTGTTCGTTGTTACGAAAGGAAGTAGATGGATTCAGTTCATCACTCACATGACTGCCACCATCTTTGCTCTGTCCCCTCTGGATCTGCTCCTCTTCCAGCCGTTCTTTCTAGGGTTGCCACACCTGGACCATAAGTCAAAGGGTAAATGGAAGTTGGGTCTTAACGCCTTGAAAACTCAAAGGATAAAAGGGATTCATCAAAAAACATTCAAACTCCTCGATGTCATCAAATTGCCAACCATCATGGTGGGAGCAACTCCAATCCATAGTCAAATGTGTCCAACCCCAAAAAACTGATATTTGTTCTTTAACCTTGTCTAACTAATGCCCAAAAGGCATCTATACCCCCACCAAGCAAAACTAACATATTCCACCATGGCTTAAACACACATCACTCGGGGTATATCTTTGCATAAAGAAGGTAATCTCCCAACCTCTCTTGATTCCTTAACAATGTGATGGTTGAAGGCTATCGATTGACCCCTAACCGCCTAGGAGACGAACACCCTCCGAAAGTAACAACCAAAGCAAGGCCACTTGGTATCAAAGTACTCCTCAAGAGCTCATAGGATCTCTGCACTCTCACACACAAAGGATACAAATGTTGTAAGAAGATGTGAACACACGGTGTAGGGGTTTAAGAACAATACATGAGCTTGGCCTTCAAAGAATCATTAAAGTGTTCTTGGAATCACCCAACACTTCCTTTATTCTCTTCTTGACTTAAGACTCTCTATATTGAACGAAGTGGCAATTGGAATGGAGGGAATTGATTGCTTATTTTGCCACAAGGAAGGAGCATGCAAGTATATATATAAAGTTCGATAGAAATCTGTCTACCACCTTTTTTGAATGATTTGAAGATTGCTCACCACGCCTGCCGCGTGGTAATATGTCTACTACCTTGAAAAAGAACTAGCCCGGAAGTACCAAAGAAGTATCTCGGAACTACAGTGCACGCTGAAAAAATTGAACGGTCAGAACATGTATCAAAATTCCTCACTAAAAACACAAAACTCGAAAGGACCAGGGTAAAGCAGAGCGGATGTTTCAAACAACAAAAAGGTAAAATGGTGGTTCCTTTTTACAGGAATATAACTGACTTAGAAGTACCATGTCAACCAACGTTTGTGTAGTAATGTAGTAAAAGAAGTAGTTATCAACTGAAAACTATGCTAGAAGGTACGTGAAGGATTTACCCGGGAGTATTGACCCATGTTGCGACTAGATACAAAAGCAACCCGAAAGTGCTCGAAAGCATTGTGAAAATAGTTACACTCGATGGTGCCAGAGCGAAAGGGGAAGGTTTCAAAGAAAACATAACCTGACAGTGCCGGAACAAACTAAGCAACGATTCCAACATTTATAATAAACTTAACAATGTTAGTCTTCTCAACTGGTTTGTCCTTAAACACCAAAATTCAATAAGGGTATATATGAATTTTGATGGCTCCCAACCGTCATCCGCGATTCCATCGTCGTCGATTTTTTGGCCTCATCCGCATTTATCTGCAATTGCCCCCATCCCGAACTCATCCCCATTTAACTGAGCCTGTCGACGATGGTGTGCCACATCGCCGCCGTACCCGTGATGTGCGGCAGGCACCGTCGAGTTCTATCATGATTCTGCCATTGTGAAGCTCAACAGCGATGACTTGGTTATGGAGGTGGAATCCAACTTTGAGTCCGCCCCCCCCCCCCCTCACCTAATATGAGCAGCTCAAGCGCAAGGTAGAGGAGGAGACAAGTTGATGGAGGAGAGTATTGCCATATTCTCTTCCATCAAAGCCTATCATGCAGAGTACGTCGTCCATGAGCAACATGACATGGAGGAGCACCACATAGTCTAGGCCTCTCAGACCTAGTATCACCGAGAGCTCACGGCCCGAGCAACACACTACCAGTGAGCGTCGTGCAATAAAGTCCTCATATTACAAAGAAATCGCCTACTGCAAGCACCACACTGCCTACGAGGCACCATAGAGGCCACGACCAGGCTTGGGAGGAGCTGCAAGAGGACATTGCCGCTGACGAGGCAGCACATGAGATACTAGCGGCGGTTGAAGACGGACATCGTTATTTCATTTGACGTCGAGGCCTAGCAAAGGTTTCCTCGGGCCAGACGAACATTGGTCCCCGAGTGCAAAGGCAGAAGGGAGCTTGACTGCAAGACTCACCCATCGAGCAGAGACGAAAAGTCGGCCTTAGTGATCCGACGGTGCCAAGTGGAAGGGCCGTCGCTAGCTCAACGGATAAAAGTTACTCTAGGGATAACAGGCTGATCTTCCCCCAGATTTCACATCGATGGGAAGGTTTGGCACCTCGATGTCTGACGGGGTTGTTACCCCTGGATAGGCCAAAGCAACGGGGTCTTCCCCCTTTTGCTTCGAAGAAAAACTACGTGGCCGGCTGATCGGGGCCGGCTAGAGGATGTTCGGCTCGAGCTGGCACCGGCTGGCGCCCCGGACGGCTAGTCAAGGAGCCGGTTCGACTCACGGCCGGCTGGGCGCACCCGGCTGCCTCTGGGCCGCCTCTTCCGTTGACCCTGGGACGGACATCTAACGTCACGTCCCCCTGCGCGCGGGTATGACGACACGACGCGACCAGCACAATTGGCGGCCCTGTGGCTACAGTGGCCGCTGACGCATTGCAGCGCATGGCTACAGTCCGGTCGGCCCGACCGCTGACTTCGGCGAGCGTGACTGGGCGAGGGAATAGTGCCGGCATGCCCTTGCCCACTCGATTACCTGCCCCGGCGTGGCTACAGTGCCGCTGCCCGTATCGAAGACTTCGGCCGGTTGGCGCTAGGCGACGCCGACCCGGCGGCCCGTGCCGCAGCAGGTGGGCGAGAGCCAATCGCAGGGCCGGCTGACGGGCCCAGCAGAAGATGGGACCGCTCAGCCGATGGCCCCTACAGGCGACGAGACGGCGTGAAGGGCGGGACCCCCTGGCCAGCCGGAGAGACTGCCAGCCGGGTCCCCCCCACCTCTGTACCATATAACATATTGTAGAGCTGGGGGGTTGCCCTATAAAACCCCAAGAGCCCCTCATGCAACGGGGACGAAAGATCATCCTCACACACCCACTGAACTCTCAAACCCCCTCTAGCAACGGCGGAAGACGAGCCGGCTGCTCCTTCTTCCTCCTCTAGACACAGCTCCAAGAGCGCCTTTGTATACATACTCTCCCATCCAACTAAACCAAGCAGGACTAGGGGTGTTACCTCCCTCGGAGGGCCCTGAACCTGGGTACATCGTGTGTCATCACCACTTGTGCCCAATCTCGCACCCGGAGCCCGTCAGCGTCCTCGGCCAAACCACCTATGATAAGCCACCCTATGGCATCTGTCGTGAGAAAACGACAACTGTTGGCGCCCATCATGGGGCCATACGCGGCGCCGGCCAGATTCATGCTCCGGGCGGGATCCCTCGCCATTCCCCACCGTTGCCGCGCGTCTAGGCGAAACCGTGGGCTCGTGGGGCTTGCTCCGACACGCCCTGCGGGCGATCCCGTCGGCCTCACGACCGACATCGACGCGCTCACCGAGCGCTTCGGTAGGCTCAGCCTCGCCAAGAGTCCGGCCGCTGACGAGTACCCCGCGCGGGTGCTTGTCTGCGCCGGTCCACCCACGGCCGTGGGCGCACTCGCTGTGACTCAGTCCAACGGCTCTCACGATCGCATGGGAGTGATGGCCATCACCTCCCCCACCGCTTCCGGACGTGCGCGGGCCGCGGCTAGCGCTGCCGCTGCCCGCGTCGGCACCTTCGACCCGTTTGGTGCGGCCCTCCGGGGCTTGAGCACTCCAATCGCCCCAACGGCGAACCCTGACACCGCCGCGGCCGATCTCGAGGCGGCTCGTCATGTCCTGTTCGAGGACGCCACCGCCCTCGCGGTCATGCGGCGCCGCATGGAGGTGGCCCAGTGGGAATACGCCTCCGTCTATGGCCTCACCCCGGCTGGCTCTGGGCCCAGCCGACGTGGGGCTGTGCGCGACCGCGGTCGTGTGGTCGCCGAAATCCTTGGCGGCAAAATGCCCATCTAAGACACCCCCGCAGCCAACCTGCGGGCCCTCAAGGTGGCCTACGAGGAACTGGCCACCTTGGAGGGCGAAGAGCGTGCTGCCCACAAGCGCCACATCAAGGAGCTCATCGATGTCGCTGATGCGCATCAGCATCTGCTTGCGGCGGGCGGCGCTACTGCCGAAGGCCCCCGGCCCGAGCGTGAGGGCACGGGAACTACCGGCCATCAGCCGGCCCAGTACTCCTGTTCCCCTCGCGCTTCCGGCCGCCAGACCGGAACAAGCAACCCCCAGTCCTCTCAGATGCCGGGGAGCGAGCAGCCGGCTGTTAGCAGCCGATGCACCAACGATCCGCCTCGCAGCGGTCGCCACCAAGATGCACCGGCATCCGGCAGCCGACGCAGCCACGGGCATACTCCACCCCCGCGGTGCGAGCGGGAACGGACCGTTCTGCCCGTCATCCGCCCCAAGATCTCGGCCCGGATCAGGCCACGTGTCCCCCGCAGCGAGAACGATGCCCGCAACCGCATCGACCACCTCACGCAGTCCGCCCTCCTCAAGGAGGAGGGCTCGATTGTCCCGGCTTGTTTCGGCCCTCGGATCCGCAACGAGCCGTTCCCAACCAGCTTCACGCTCCCCCGGGACACCCCGAAGTACAACGGGGCCGCCAAGTCCGAAGACTGGTTGATCGACTACACCACCGCGGTTGGCATCGCCAGGGGGAACAAGCGCGTAGCCGTTCGCTACGCCCTCCTCATGTCGATCGGCTCGGCCCGCACCTGGCTCAACAGTCTGGCGGCCGGCGGCATCAACACTTGAACGGACTTCGAGGAGGCCTTCGTCCGCAACTTCACCGGCACTTACAAGCGGCCTGGCCGTCCCCGCGAGCTCGCCATGTGCGTTCAGGGGCCAGACGAATCCCTCTGTGACTACCTCACTCGGTGGACCGAGCTTCGCAACTCCTGCGAGGGGGTGCACGAGGTACAAGTCGTGCAGTACTTCATTCAAGGCTGCCGAGATGGCACCCCTCTCAAGCATAAGCTTCTATGCTCCGAGCCGGCCACACTTGCCGAGCTCATGACCAAGGCGGACAAGTACGCCATGGCTGATTCAGCCATCCGGGTCAAGATGACCCCGCCCGCCAAGGCAATGACAACACCGGTAACGTCCCGGCCGCCGCAGAACAATAAACGCAATAATGACCAGCCGGATCCCCGCTACGGAAGCCGGCAGGTCAACACCATCGAGAAGCAGGAGCCGACTGTCCAGTCTTCCAGTCAGCGTTAGCGCACTAGCAAGGCTGCCTGGTAGCCGAAGCTCACCTTCGAGCAGATGCTTGATCTCCCTGCAAGAACCACTCAGGGGCCAAACCCTCTACGCACACGCTCCGGCAGTGCAGCTTCTCACAGCGATTGGCCCGGGGGGACGGCCTTTCGGCTCCTCCCGTGCCGCCTATCTATGCACCGGCCCCGGCCCAAGCTGCTGCCCCGGCGCCGGCTCCGGCTCTGGCCCAGAACGACGGTCGTCTGATCGGCCAGTTTCCCAACTAGGACGGCTGCTACGTCGTCTTCACTAGTGAATAGACGGGCAAACACGCTCAGCGCCAGCTCCGTCGTGAGGTGAATGCCACCGTGCCGGCAACTCCCCAGTTCATGCACTGGTCGGAGAAGTCGGTCACTTGGAGCCAGGCCGATCACCCCGCTATGATGCCGAATCCCGGCAGCTACGCCTTGGTTCTTGACCCCACCATTGCCACCAAGGAACGAACTTGCCACTTCTCGCGGGTACTGATAGATGGTGACAACAGCATCAACATCCTCTACCTCAACACGATGCACAAGCTGGGGCTGAAGATAGAAGACCTGCAAGCGAGCCGGACGGTCTTCCACGACATCGTGCCTGGAAAGTCATGCTCCCCTGTCAGCAAGATCACGCTTGACGTCCTCTTCGGCGGACCCGACCACTTCCGCCGCGAGCCGGTGCTGTTCGAGGTCGTGGACCTTGCCAGACCCTACCACACGCTATTGGGCCAGGCCGGCCCTTGTCAACTTCATGGCGGTCCCTCATTACACCTACCTCAAGCTCAAGATGCCAGGCCACAAGGGAATCATCACCATCGTGGGTGACTACAAGATGTCGCTCGAGTGCGCTCGAGACGACAGCCGGTTGGCCGAGGCCCTGGAAATCGCCGAGGAGAAACGATAGCTCGACCGGCTCGTGGCCCTTGCTGCCAGTCAACCGGCCATGTCGGCTCCTCCCTCGCAGTCCATCGGCGAGGCCTCCTTCCAACCGTCCAAAGATACCAAGCAAACCCCGCTCGACCCGGCCAACCCGGCTCAGTGCATCACCATCGGCTCCCGCCTCAACAACAAATAGGAAGGCGAGCTCGTCGACTTCCTCCGTGAGAATCGGGACATCTTCGCTTGGTCCCCCAAGGACATGTCGGGTGTTCCGAAGAAGTTCGCCAAGCACAAACTACACGTCCGGCCGTATGTCAAGCCGCTCAAGCAACCCCTGCGCTGCTTCTCCGAGGAGAAGCGGCGTACTATAGGCAAAGAGATCGCCCGGCTGCTTGTAGCCGGGTTCATCAAGGAAGTGTTCCACCCGGACTGGCTGGCGAACCCAGTCCTGGTGCTGAAGAAGAACAAGACCTGGCGCATGTGCATCGACTACACTAGCCTGAAAAAGGCATGTCCCAAGGACCCATTCACTCTACCGCGGATCAATCAAGTCATTGACTCCACGGCCGGCTACGATTTGTTGTCCTTCCTGGACGCCTACTCACGCTACCACCAGATCAAGCTAGACCCGGAAGACCGGCTCAAGACCTCCTTCATCACACCCTTCAGGGCCTACTACTACATCACTATGTCCTTCGGCCTGAAGAACGCGAGCGCCACCTTCCAACGATGTATGCAAAAGTGCCTCCTGCCTTAGATAGGCAGGAATGTCCACGTCTATGTCGATGACATTGTTGTCAAAACCAAGAAGCACTTTAGCCTCCTCGACGACCTCCGGGAGACCTTCGCGAAATTGCGCGAGTACAAGATCAAGCTCGACCCGGAGAAGTGTGTCTTCGGCGTCCCGCTCGGTCAACTCTTGGGCTTCTTCGTGTCCGTCCGCGACATCAAAGCTAACCCCAAGAAGATCAGCGCAATCGAGTGCATCCCTAAGCCGACCCGGCTCCATGACGTCTAGAAGTTCACCGGCTGCCTCGCTTCGCTCAGCCAGTTCATCAGCCGGCTGGGGGAGAAGGCCCTTCCCCTTTAGGGCTCCTTCGCAAGACGGCTCTAATCGAGCCGGGCCACACAAAGAAACCAGACACGTTTGACTGGCCTGACGAGGCGGACAAGGCCTTCCGCGGCCTCAAGAAGGCTCTCACCCATGCCCCATCCTGGCCGCGCCGGCTGAGAAGGAACCACTGGTCGTCTACATCGCGGCGACCACCCGTTACATTAGTGTCGTCCTGGTGGTCGAGCGGCCGGAGGAGGGCAAGCCATTGCCAGTCCAGCGACCTGTCTACTACCTCAGCGAGGTCCTCTCCGAGTCCAAGCAGAACTACCCCCACTACTAGAAGATGTGCTATGGCATATACTTCGCCACCAAGAAGGTCAAGCAGTACTTCCAGGAACATGCCATCACCGTGGTGAGCACGGCCCCGCTCGGCAAGATCATGTGCGGCCGGGATTCCACCGGCCGGATCGCCAAATGGGTCATCGCCCTCGCCGATCATGAGATCCGGTACGAGCCAAGAACCACCATCAAGTCACAGGCATTGGCTGACTTCCTCGTCGACTGGGCGGAGACGGAGTTCGTGCCGCCTCCCCCAGACTCCACGCATTGGCGCATGCATTTTGATGGCTCGAAAATGAGGACCGGCCTGGGTGCCGGCATAGTCCTCTCCTCCCCCAAGGGTGATCAGCTCAAGTACGCCCTCCAGATCCACTTCGCCGCCTCCAACAATGTGGCCGAGTACAAGGCCATCGTCCATGGCCTTCGGCTCGCCAAGGAGATCGGCATCAGGCGCATCCTTTGCTTTGGCGACTCCAACCTTGTGGTGTAGCAAGTCTCTGGCGAATGGGACGCCAGGGACGCCAACATGGCCAGCTACCGCTTCCTCGTACAACAGCTCACCGGCTCCTTCGAGGGCTGTGAGTTTCATCATGTCCCCTGGGAGGACAACGAGGCGACGAACGCGTTGGCAAAGATCGGCTCCACCCGGCAGGCAATCCCAGCCGACGTCTCCCTCGAGCAGCTGCTCAAGCCATCGATCAAACCTTCCTCAGAATTAGAGTCAATCTTCGTGCCAGCGGGCACTGCCGGCCCATCAACGGCTCTAGCCGCCTCTTCAATCTCCTTGCCACCAGCTCCCAAACCATTGGCCGTCTTGCCAGCACCAATCGAGCCGGCGGCGTCCAAGGTGGCCGGCCCCAACAATGCGGCCGTCATGATGGTCGTCGACCAGCCAGTCCCAGGGACTGATCATCCAGTCCCGGGGGCTCACGAGCCGGTCCCAGGGGCCAGCGAGCCGGTCTTGAGGGCTAGCGAGCCGGTCCCGGGGGCTGGTCATCTAGCCTCGGGGGCTCCCGAGTCGGCCCCCATCATGGCCCCCTCATGGGAACAACCCATTCTGGCGTTTCATCTACGAGGCGAGCTGCCCCCGGACGAGGCCTTGGCAAGGCAGATCCAACACCGGGCCACAACATATGGCCTCATCAACAACGAGCTCGTCCATCGCAGCACCACCGGTGTCTTCCAGCGATGCGTCGAGCCAGAAAGGGGCTAGGAAATCCTCCTCGACATTCATCAGGGCGAGTGTGGGCATCATGCCGCCTCCCGGACCCTGGTGGCCAAGGCTTTCCGCCACGGTCTCTTCTGGCCGACGGCTCTCGAGGCGGCCAAGAAGTTGGTCGACGAGTGCAAAGGTTGCCAATGCTTCAGCACACAAAGCCACCTGCCGGCAACAGCCCTCCAAACCATCCCCCTCTCATGGCCCTTCGCCGTTTGGGGATGGACATGGTGGGCCCATTCAAGACTGCTCGAGGCGGCATGACGCATTTGCTGGTGGCTGTCGACAAATTAACCAAGTGGATCGAGGCACGACCAATCAAGAAGCTGGACGGCCCCACGGCCATCCGGTTCATCAACGACATCATGGTACGCTATGGCGTTCCCCACAGCATCATCACCGATAACAGCACGAACTTTGCCAAGGGCGCACTGGCGCGTTTCTGCTCCAAGCAGGGAATCCGACTCGACCTGGCCTATGTCGCTCATCCACAGTCGAACAGCCAGGTCGAGAGGGCAAATGGCCTCATCCTGTCCGGCATCAAGCCCCGGCTCATGACGCCGCTGGTTAGGTCGGCCGACTGCTGGATTGACGAGCTGCCGGCCATCCTTTGGAGTCTCTAGACCACCCCGAACCGTTCAACCGGCTACACTCCCTTCTTCCTTGTGTACGGGTCCGAGTCGATCATCCCCACCGACATCGAGTTCGATTCGCCTCAGGTTGCCCTATACACGGAGAAGGACGCAAAGGAGGCAAGAGAATACGACGTTGACCTACTCGAGGAAGCTCACGAACTGGCCTTGAGCCGAACGGCAATCTACCAGTAGAAGCTCCGGCACTACCATAGCAAGTGGATCCGGCCACTCTCCTTTCGCAAAGGGGACCTGGTTCTCAGGCGGATCCAGCGGACAGCCGGACAACACAAGCTGTCCTCCCCATGGGAGGGCCCGTTCATCGTCAGCAAGGCGCTGCACAACAACGCATACTATCTAATAGACGCCCAGAAGCCGCAGAGGCGCAAAAGAGATGCTTGCGGTGAGGAGATGGAACGCCCATGGAACGCGGCACTCCTCCGCCCGTTTTACTGCTGAAAAACCAATGTATGTATGTATCCCCACCCTTTTGGACTGATGAATGCAATGGGCGCCCAGGCCGACTGTTGGGGCGTGCCATGTTTCGTTTCCCTCAAAGTTCTCCTTGCTCACCGGCTCCCCGACCCGGCTCTCGGGCTCGGGGGCTAGCTGACTGGACCTAGGATGCTTCTCCCAGAAATTGGCTAAGTAATGTGAGCCGGCCAAACCTCCCCACCCCTACTAGCTACATAACCGGCTCCCGGCTGTCCAGCGGACGGGGCCTCGGGGCGTTAAGGTCTGGCTCACGCGAAAGGTCAAACAAAAGGAGACCCCGGCTAGGCCCAACCGGACCACCGCCGCGCCTCTACCACTCTACTTATACCGAAAAGCCCTCGCGATTCCTAAGTTTTGAACCGGCTCCCTTGAGGCAGACGCCCTGACCCAGCTACAGACTGGTTCCCGACCGTCGGGCTGGTGGGGCTGAAACCAAAGGGGAAAAGGAGAAGGACCGAAAAGAGTCAAGCAGGCAAAAAAGGATAAGGACGAGTCGGCATGAGTAACAAGGCAAACACGCAAGATATTCATAGCATAAATGTTAAGACAAAAGCGGCCCACGGCCAGCATGGTTCATTACATATACACCCCCAGTGGGTGGACTCGAGCCCAACTTACAGGAAAGAAAGAAGAAAGAAAAAAAACGCCCGGGGCTCAGGACACCGGCGCGTCGCTAGCCGGTGTGCCCCCAGCCGATGCATCGCTGGGCGGCTCGGCTCTCGCCTCGGAGGTGGTTGCGGCCTTCGGGTTGGCCTCCTTGGCCTTCAAGGCGGGCTCCTCGGGTTCGGCCGTCTCGCCGCTCGAGTCGGTGCTCTCGTCGGCAACCTCATCATCCGTCGGTCCTTGGGGGATGCCAAAGGAGTCCTTGGGAAACGGCTCGCCATCCTTGCCAAGGGCCGGCAGGAACTCGTCCGCATCGACATACGACACGAGCTCGTTGGCCCGGCGGAAAAGGGTCGGCTCACGAGCCTCCCGCTCCGCGGCCGGCATGTCCCGCATGGTCGCCATCCGGCCTAGATCCATGCCGCGATACCATGACGTGACGAAGCAGAGCGCCATCCGTGCCCTAGCTCGGGCGGCCGACGCCTTCCAGCCTTCGAGGCGGGGGATGACGTGCTCCATCCACTAGGCCATGCGGTTCGTCGGAGCTCCCCCGCGGCCCGGCCATAGCGTGGAAATGACCTCTTTGCCGGCTATCTTCAGCTGCTCCACGCTTCGCTCAAGATGGGTCATCTGCATCTCGATGGCGGGCCCGATCTCGTCCACGTCCCACACGGCTTCCTCATCGATGGAGTGACCGCACTCCCGAAGGTACTCCTGGTGCTCCTCAACGATGCGCACACCTCGGCGCTGAGTTTCCGGGAAGAACCCTGGAAGAAAGAAGAAGAGAAGAAAAGAAAGGCAAAGTGAAACGCAAGAAACAGCAAAGGGAAAAGCAACCGGCTGAGGAAGAGAAAAATTAGCAATCACCTTTGATCGCGTCGTCCACCCCAAGGGTGAAGTTGAGCGCCGCCTTGCGCTCTGATGCTAGAGCCACCTCCGATGTGGCGAGGGAACCCTTGACCTCCTCGAGCGTCCTCTCAAGGCGGGTCACCTCACCTTCGAGGGCGCTAGTCGTCAGGGCGGCGTCAGCCGCCTCCTTGCACGACCGTCTCCCGGGCCGCCACCTCCTTCGCCGGCTCAGCCTTGAGCCGGTCCCGGACCGCCTCCCCGTCTGCCAGCAGTGCGGCTAGCCGGTCCTTCTCCCGCGTGGCCGCCTGGACGTCTTGCGCTAGCCGGTCCTGCTCGGAGACAAGCCCGGTCTTCTCCTCCCGAAGGGTGGCCAGGTCACCTGCAAGACACGACAGGCATCAGCCGGCTCTCCAGGGCTATGTGCCCCTCTTGCGGAGCTCAACTGACCTTGCACGCGCGCCAGCTCCTCCTCTAGGTCGTAGAATCCGTATTGCCGATGTCGTGGATGACGAACGCCTCCTCGAATAGCTTCTGCCACAGGGAGGTCCCCTCCTATCGCAAAAAGGCAAAGGTCAAGACACGCTCAAAAGAGATTTGACTGGGCTGCCCATTAGTCGGTCATCCGACTGGGGTCTCGAGGGCTACACCCAGTGGGTGCGCTTGCGCGCCCCCACTGAAAATCCTAAGTCAAAGCGAACTGGGGGCGTGTGCCGCCTCTGCGAACTGGGCCAGCTCTTGCCGGCACCGGTCTAGGACGCTCCCCAAGTCCTTGAAGGAGGGGACCGGGCCGCCCACCTAGGGAGCCGATAGAGCCGGCGCACGCGCTAGCGCCTCCTAGTCTCGGAGCACCTCCTGCATTGATCGCAGGGTCCTCCGGGACCGGCCGCCCCTGCCGCCCGGGCTCGTCATGGCACCAACCGTCGGGGGTAGATTGACGATGGCAAGGGTCCGGGAGTCACTTCCTGCCGGCCCTCTGCCCAACACCGTCACCGCCTCCGCTTCCTGCCGCTCCGGCACAACGATCGTATGGCCGTCGCCTCCATGGCCGCCACCTCCGCCTCCATGGCCGCCACCTTCGCCTCCATGGCCGCCACCTCCGGTGCCGCCTCCGGGGCCATCAGGGCCTCCGGCACCTCGACCCGGGCCGGCTCGTGTCGGGACCCTGATCCTAAGTCATATGAATCCAGACTGTCACATGTCACATCACTTTGTGTCCTCACGCACGGTAAGCTCCACGGCTGCAGCCTTACCTTAGTCGGGACCGTTTGTGTCTTTTGGCTCACGTATGTGAACATGTCGCTGGCAATCAAACGACAGAGAACCCGGGCCGACATGACTAGTCATAGAACCCAAGTGGCACATCCGTATGGAAACAAGCATACGTAACCTAGCAATGCAGGTGTTGGCCTCAAGCGTGTGTAGACGAGTCATAAAAAGCTACAAGGACTCCATTATGGCATGAGACATGAATGCCATCACTGCACGTAGACGAGTCGTAGCAGGCTACAAGGACTCCATTACACTGCGAGACATTTCCCCGAAGGGACAGACACAATAGCAAGAAGGATACATGCCGATCAATCAATGTGTCCGGAGCAGTAGCAAGCTACCAGGGCTCGGTGGAAGCACAAAGAGGCCGTTTCCGTAAAGAGTACTACTAAAGGCACACGACTAGGTGTCGGATCCCATACATACCGTTGCACGTCACACATACACACGACATGCCCGATATGCATAGATACAACTATGTCATCACAACATAACCATACAACAACACAACTTTTATTTAAGAGGCTCAGAAGAGCCTTGCATAATATGTTCTTACAGATAGGGTCACATGACCTGACACTCAAGTCATACACACAAGTTCATACAAACCAAGCGGAAGCATAAAGCTGTCTAAGTACAGACACATGAAAGGGTAAAAAGGCACATGGCCTGACTATCTACAGCCCGCCACAGGGCATAAGGTCGTAGCTGGGACACCAGCTATTCGGTATCGTCGACATCTAGATAGAACCCACCTGATGGGTCCTGAGTCTCATCTGCAACATTTATTAAGCAAACATGAGTACAAACGTACTCAGCAAGTCTTTAAAGTAGACCTAGACTATTCATGCTCATGTATCAACAAGGGGAGTGGTGGAGTTCATGCAGCAATGCCAGCTTTGACTCATGGCTAACCTACACTACACAATTTTAACTCTTTGTTTAGATTTTAGATATCACACACGAGTCCACTAACTCCATAACAATACACCACCATGGATTCACTTCCCTCTCCCGAGAGAGTGCCATCCACGGTACTCACACTTGTCTTGATATTTTTATGAGTATCCATTTGATTATCTATGAATAACATAAGTTCTCCAAGTAGTCCATATCTGAGGACGCAGCTATTCGAATAGTTTTATACCCTGCAGGGGTGTACTTATTCACACACACTCTCGCCACTTCTTGCTGTGTGCTCATAAAACCATGAACCTCGGCAACCTTCAAGTAGAAGACCAGCGAGGGAGTCGGCCACGACCGTCAATCACATAAGACCTCTAGTCCAGGCTATCGCCTATTTGAGACTGAACCCGCACGGAAGTCTGGCCAAAGTTTCCGCTACGTCCCCAAACGATGTGCACAGGGTTCCCAAGCCCACCATCCGGGTGACCCTTGGTACACCGTGCCACTGCCTACCGCGTCGTAACCCACCCCTAGGGTTAGCGCTACGCGCGGCCTCCAGCATGCTATAAACACTAGAAACTACTTGCAACACCTAGACTAAGGACTAAGCGACTGATAAGTCGAGCGGGGTCATATTTCAGGGCCTAGCAAGCGGTAGTATCTAGTCTTGGATCACAAACACGCAACTCAATTCCTAAGAATGGTCCCAATGATACAACCCACTATGTACTCCTACATAGCCTCTCATCGCTACCTTTACCAAATTGGGTTCATCATCAGCTTATCACGTCAGAACATCGTTATTTCCCTCCAGTTCATCACCCAGATGAATCAGACCTGACACAACTCTAAGCATAGCAGGCAAAGTAAGCTAAGCACATCATGGCACAAGCATCTATCAGGTATGCTAGGTTGCAAGGTTTAGGATATAGCAGACCTTTTTCTTTCTGTTTTTCCATTCCTAACATTTGTTTCATTTGTTTTTCAGGTACAAATGCTATAATAAAATATCCCAAATATTTTATAATCTTAATTTTGAATATTTCAAACTCCAGTAAAAAGTTTCAGGATATTTTGAAATCTGAAATATTAATATTGCTTTATTTGGCATTTTCGGAGGCTTTATTATTTATTTTTTAAATGCTATAACTGTTCAAATAATTTAAATGACCCCTGATATATTCATGTCCACATTTATCGTACATAGGGGACATTTTAGATGGGCATTTTGGATTTGTTGGTTTTTCACAAACTTTAATTTAGTTTGATTCAAATGAGGGTTTGGGGTTTCTTTTAATCCCCATTTCATGTTGATGCAAAAATTGAAATATGATGCACACACATGCTGTCCTATGACAACTAGCTAGGGATGTGACAACTCACCCCCACTCAAAAGAATCTCGTCCCGAGATTTTGAAGTCGTTGGGAAGAGCGCGGGGTACTCTAGTCAAAGGCAATCATGTCTTTCCCATGTGGCCTCCTTTTCAGAATGGTGTGACCACTGAACCTTGAGAAACTTGATGTTCCGACGCCGAGTGGTACGCTCAGCTTGATCAAGAATATGAACAGGGTATTCTCGATATGTAAGGTTATCTTGGATATCAAGCGCTTCGTGGTCCACTTCACGGATAGGGTCCGAGAAGCAACGCTTGAGTTGCGAGACGTGGAAGACATCATGAACCTTTGAAAGATGCGGCGGAAGTTCCAATTGGTAGGCAACCTCTCCTTGTTTAGCAAGAATGCGAAAAGGTCCAATGTAACGAGGAGCGAACTTGCCCTTGATACCGAATCAATGGGTACCCTTCAGAGGTGTAACCCGAAGGTAAGCCTTCTCGTCAACTTCATAGGTCACAGCCTTATGATGGCGATCATATTGGCTCTTTTGACGAGATTGGTCTATTTTCAACTTTTCACGAATAATGCGAACTTGCTCCTCTGCATGCTGGATCATATCCGGGCCAAAGAGTTGCCTCTCTCCGGTTTCTGACCAGTTAAGAGGTGTTCGACACCTTCGTCTATAGAGAACTTCAAAAGGGGCTTTGCCCAAGCTTGATTGATAACTATTGTTATAAGCAAATTCGGCAAATGGAAGACATGTCTCCCAATTCATACCGAAGTATATAACACAAGCTTGGAGCATGTCTTCGAGGATTTGATTGACTCGCTCAACTTGACCACTTGAGTGCGGGTGGAAAGCAGTGCTAAAGGATAGATGAGTCCCCATGGCGGTTTGGAAACTTTCCCAAAATTAGGAACTAAAGATACTTCCGTGGTCTGAGTTAATCTCCAATGGAACACCATGAAGAGAAACTATTCGACAAACAAATAACTCCGCTAGCTGGCTAGCTGTTATACTCTCCCGAACAGGAAGAAAATGAGCCACTTTGGAAAGGCGGTCGATGACCACAAAGATAGCATTATTCCCTCTCTTAGTCCCGGGAAATCCGGTAATGAAATCCATACCGACCTTATCCCTTTCATTCAGGAATAGCTAAAGGTTGAAGGTTGCTAGCAGGCCTTTGATGTTCTGCTTTCACGCGACGACAAACGTCGCAGTTAGCAACGAACTGAGAAATTTCTCTCTTCATCCTAGTCCACCAGAACCTCTGGCGTAGGTCCTGATACATCTTGGTACTACCCGGATGAATTATGAGAGGGGAATCATGAGCCTCCTTAAGGATCAACTGCCGAAGATGTTGGCTCTTGGGAACCACCAAACGGTTCTGGAAGAACACCACACCTTGATCATCAACAGAGAAATCCTTAGCGATACTGCTAACGAGGTTCTCTTTGATCTGGGAAATACCCTTATCACGCTTTTGGCCAGATATAATTTGATCCTTAAGAGTAGGTTTCGCCACCAGGTTGGATAGGAATCCTTGAGGAACAATATGGAGGTTTAACTTCCGAAATTCCTCATAGAGAAGTGGTTGACCTTATTGTAACATCAGGTTGTTACAATAAGGCTTACGACTTAGTGCATCAGCCATGACATCGGCTTTCCCTGGGGTGTAAGTTATCCCTAAGTCGTAATCTATAATCAACTCAACCCACCGTATTTGCCTGAGATTCAAATCCGGTTCGGTGAAAATATATTTCAAACTTTGGTGATCAGTGTAAATTTTGCAATGATTACCCAGAAGGTAATGTCGCCAGGTTTTCAGTGCATGGACCACAGCTGCAAGCTCAAGATCTTGTGTTGTATAATTATCCTCATGTGGATGCAACTGTCAAGATGTGTATGCAATCACATGACGATCTTGCATGAGAATGCAACCTAATCCTTGTCGCGAGGCGTCGCAATAGATAACAAAGTCCTTAGAGAAATCTGGTGGCACCAGAACAGGAGTAGAGGTCAGTCGTCTTTTCAACTCCTGAAAACTGTGCTCGCATTGTGGAGTCCACTTGAACTTTTTATCTTTCTTGAGGAGTTTAGTCAGAGGTTTCGCAACCTTGGAGAAGTTCTTGAAAAAGCGGTGACAATAGCTCGCTAAGCCAAGGAAACTCCGAACTTGCTTAACCGATACAGGTTGAGTCCAATCAAGGACGGCCTGAACTCTCGCGGGATTGACAGCAATACCTTTACCAGAGATCACATGGCCCAGATAGGTCACTTCTGGCAAACAAAATTCACACTTGGAGAATTTGGCATACAGACAATGCTCTCGAAGTTTCATCAACACCAGCCTTAGATGCTCGACATGTTCCTGTTTGTTCTTCGAGTAGATGAGTATGTCGTCGAGGTAAACCATGACGAATTTATCCAAATACTCCATGAAGATCAAATTCATCAAGAGAGAGAAGGTGGCTAGGGCATTGGTTAAGCCGAAGGACATGACGGTGTACTCATATTGGCCATAACGAGTAACAAAAGCCGTTTTTGGAATGTCCCCGTTTCTAATTCTTATTTGATGGTATCCCAACCTCAAATCCATTTTGGAAAAGACAGAGGATCCAACGAGTTGATCATACAAATCGTTGATCCTGGGGAGCGGATACTTGTTCTTTATGGTGACCAGATTCACTGGTCGATAATCCACAACCATCCGATCCAATCCATCCTTCTTCTTGACGAAGAGGACGGGGCAAGACCAAGGAGAAGAACTAGGACGGATGAAACCTTTCTTAAAAGCCTCATCAAGTTGAATCTTAAGTTCGGCTAGCTCTAAGGGTGCCATCTTATAGGGTCTTCTGGCTATTGGGACAGTCCCTGGAATGAGCTCTATCACAAACTCAACATCTCTGATAGGTGGAATTCCTCGCAGTTCTTCTGGAAAGACATCTAGAAAGTCTCAGACTACCGGAATATCTTTTAATTCTGGAAGAGGGCTAGCATTAAGGGAATAGAGTTGGCACTTGGCTGCTCGAGTGGAGACATTAAGTATCTCACCCGAGGGATGTGTAAGTTGAACATTCCTAGTATGAGTATCAATCTTAGCATAGTGGGCTTTCATCCAATCCATACCTAAGATGATATTGATGTCCAAAGACTTGAGGGCTATCAAAGATGCTAGGAAGACTAGCCTATCCACAAGAATCTCATTGTCATGGCTCACCCTAAAAGTTTGTCATTTTGAACTAGGAGTCTGAACTACTAAAGGAGTAGGCATATCACAAAAAGACATGTTATGCAATTGTGCATAACTTTCTGAGATGAAAGAATGAGATGCCCCAGTATCAAATAGAACAGATGCTGGATGACTATTGACAAGGAGCGTACCTAGGATAACACCAAGATCCTCAAGAGCTTCCTCAACAGAAACATAGTTCCCTCGTCCACGAGCGGGAGCTGGCTTCACATAGAAGGCTTTTCCCGGCTTCCCATGTCCAGCCGGCTTAGCATTGTTTTGAGGACACTCACGGGAGTAGTGTCCTAGTTCCCCACATTTGTAGCAAACAACCGTGGCACGGGGAGCAACATTGGCAGGAGGACCTCCAAATGGCCTGGCTGGAGGGTTGGGCTGAGCTGGGCGAGGCGCCTGGAAGGATGGCCTCGCGGTGTACCTTGACGACAGAGCTGCGTTAGGCACCCACACCCGGCGTTTGTTGGAGCCCGAGCCAGATGTAGGGCTGAAGTCACGGTTGTGCTTCCTGGTTCCCTTGTAGTCAGTCTGCCCAGTCTCGACATTGATAGCCTTGTTGACGAGAGCCTGGAAGGTTGTGCACTCATGCAAGCATAGATCTCTACGGAGCTCAGGACTAAGTCCCTTGCGGAACCTAGCCTATTTCTTGACATCAGTTGAAACTTCCTCCGGAGCATAACAAGCAAGATTGCCGAACTCACGTCTATAGGCATCCACTGACAGTCTACCCCGGGTGAAAGCACATAATTCCTCTCTCTTGCGATCCATCAGCCCTTCCGGGATGTGATGGGTACGAAATGTCGCGCTGAATTCCGCCCAAGTTGGTGCGGGGCCTGCGGGATGCATGGCTTCATAATTTTCCCACCATAGATTGGCGGGTCCTTCCAGAAAGTAAGTAGCAAAGGTCACCTTGTTGGCCTCGGATACATTGGAAGCTCAGATCTTGCAGGACATGCTGGTCAGCCAGCCATCCGCGTCGAGCGGGTCGACCGAATGATGATACTTAGGTGGGCACAGCTTGACGAAATCACCGAGAGACATGCCATCATTGTGATCATTGCGGGGAGCACACACTGTGTTCTGCTCAATTCGTTCCAACAGCCTGTTGGTCTCCCTTTTGTTCCATTTAGCTTCAAGCATCACTTCTGCCAAAGAAGGCGCGTGTGGCAAGTTCTCTTGCCTTGGCTGGCTTCCTTCGCCCTGCTCAGGGGAGGGCACGGGGTTATTCCTAGTGACCACCATCCTAGGAAACAAACCCACAACTTAGACATAGAGGGCATCAACTCTAATACATGAGATAAGGAATGTACTGGACAACATGGCATGAAGGGTAAACACCCAATCATCATAGTAAAACATCTGCCATATGAACACCATGATTCATACACACCATGACAAAGTTCAGTACAAGCCCAAGCTGAAATACAAACTACAGAGATATGACACAACTCATCGAAGGCATTACAAGCTTCCTATACATTATCTATCAATACCTTCGGAACTCAACTCTCAACCTTAGTCATATCTCACAAGACACGCAGGACTATGGCGATACGACTACTACCATACTAGTACTAACATCCACGTACTCAAGCATCACCGTAGAATGCCTCATATAGGTTACCCCCGTGGCCCGGGAGCTGAACCTGAGGATCTGGAAACACTCTAGCCTCTGATCCCTGGAAACCGTAAGGACACGGATGTGGCCTTGGTCGCCTTGTTGGCGGCAACAGTGGTCCTCGAAGAGGGGTGATGCCTCCAACATCGGGCCAGTCTACGCGGGCTGGCAGATGAGTTCGTGATGGGTTCAACATCTCCAAATCTCCATAGTCTGTCTGCACGACAGGTGCCAACTGCGTCAGGGCTGTCCAAAGACATACATGGGTAGCATAAAGCTCCATGCGAAGGGCACGTGCATCACGATCCCTGTTCTCCAACATCTGAGAGGTCACCTATAGCCTAGGGTCTTCATGAGAATGATCATAGTAGGCTGCGCTAAGATAGCTATCCTCTCCTCCTAGGGAAGCAGGAACATAATAGAACTCTGTGTTCTGAAGCAGACCATGGTGAAACCTCATGATAGTCAGCATGGTATAGGCGGCCTCCTGAACTGCCATGTCTATGGTGACACCTATACCATAAGTCCAGTGAAGCGGCTCTGCAGCTCCAGGATATGAAGGATATATCTTAACAATACATAGATACTAGCTCTGGTTGAAATCTCGATACTGTTCCTCCACTATGTACTCTGGGTACCAACGGTAACCAGCCTCCATCATAACTCTAATCAACATGGCCGTGTGACCCGGTACATCGATGCACCTGGTCAGACGGACCACCTGACGGGAGGGACGAGGGGGCATCTGAAACAGAGAATGATGCAAAGACATTAGAGACTCTAGCAGAAATCGGACAGCATAACGGTTGTAATTGCTCAAAAAGGATTCTAAGACAACTGTAAAAGATTGGAAAAGCATAACCACTCGACTTTCTAGACTCAAATTTCTTCTCCATCTGTTTGTCACACCAACAATACTTGAGTACCGACATTCACTTGCAAACAAGCTAGTTGATAGTCCATGGTTAGTAACTCGTCATCCTAAGCAATAGATGAGAAGCCTAGTTCTTATCCCCATAGAAAAGATGAGAAAGACTCAACATAGAATAACTTGGGAAGAGGAGTAAAAAGAGCCTTACGTTCCCTTCCACAATCAATTCCCCTACTTTTCTATAGTGTTTCTAGACTCAACTTCGACCGGTTGGGCTTGGTAGTCCCACAGTCAGTCAGGCTCTGATACCAATGTTGTCGGGACCCCGATCCTAAGTCATATGAATCTAGACTATAACATATCACATCACTTTGCGGCCTCACGCACAGTAAGCTCCACGACTGCAGCCTTATCTTAGCCGGGACCGTTTTCGTCTTTTGGCTCACGTATGTGAACATGTCACTGGCAATCAAACGATAGAGAACCCGGGCCGACATGACTAGTCGTAGAACCCAAGTGGCACATCCTTACGGAAACAGGCATATGTAACCTAGCAATGCAGGTGTCGGCCTCAAGCGTGTGTAGACGAGTCATAGCAAGCTACAAGGACTCCATTACGCCGTGATACATGAATGCCATCACTGCACGTAGACGATTCGTAGCAGGCTACAGGGACTCCATTACACTGCATGACATTTCCCTGAAGGGACAGACACAGCAGCAAGAAGGATACATGTTGGTTAATCAATGTGTCCGGAGTAGTAGCAAGCTACCAGGGCTCGGTGGAAGCACAAAGAGGCAGTTTCCCGTAAGGAGTACTACTAAAGGAACACGACTAGGTGTCGGATCCCATACATACCGTTGCATGTCACACATATGCACGACATGCCCAATATGCATAGATACAACTATGGCATCACAACATAACCATACAACAACACAACTTTTATTTAAGAGGCTCAGAAGAGCCTTGCATAATATGTTCTTACAGATAGGGGTCACATGACCCGACACTCAAGTCATACACATAAGTTCATACAAACCAAGCGGAAGCATAAAGCTGTGTGAGTACAGACAGATGAAAGGGTAAAAAGGCACATGGCCTGACTATCTACAGCCCGCCACAGGGCATAAGGTCGTAGCTGGGACACAAGCTATTCGGCATCGTCGACATCTAGATAGAACCCACCTGATGGGTCTTGAGTCTCATCTGCAGCATTTATTAAGCAAACATGAGTACAAACGTACTCAAAAAGTCTTTAAAGCAGACCTAGACTATTCATGCTCATGTATCAACAAGGGGTGTGGTGGAGTTCATGCAGCAATGCCAGCTTTCACTCATGGCTAACCTACACTACACAATTTTAACTCTTTGTTTAGATTTTAGATATCGCACACGAGTCCACTAACTCCATAACAATACACCACCATGGATTCACTTCCCTCTCCCGGGAGAGTGCCATCCATGGTACTCACACTTGTCTTGATATTTTTATGAGTATCCATTTGATTATCTATGAACAACATAAGTTCTCCAAGTAGTCCATATCCGAGGACGTGGCTATTCGAATAGTTTTATACCCTGCAGCGGTGTACTTCTTCACACATGCTCTTGCCACTTATCGCTGTGTGCTCATAAAACCATGCACCTCGGCAATCTTCAAGTGGAAGCCCAGCAAGGGAGTCGGCCACGACCGTCAATCACATAAGACCTCTAGTCCAGGCTATCGCCTATTTGAGACTGAACCCGCACGGAAGTCCGGCTGAAGTTTTCGTTACGGCCCCAAACGATGTGCGCAGGGTTCCCAAGCCCACCATCCGGGTGACCCTTGGTACATCGTGCCACTGCCTACCACGTTGTAACCCACCCCTAGGGTCAGTGCTACACGCGGCCTCCAGCATGCTGTAAACACGAGAAACTACTTGCAACTCCTAGACTAAGGACTAAGCGACTGATAAGTCGAGCAGGGTCATATTTCGGGGCCCATCATGTGGTAGTATCTAGTCTTGGATCACAAACACGGAACTCATTTCCTAAGAATGGTCCCAATGAGACAGCCCGCTATGTACTCCTACATAGCCTCTCATCGCTACCTTTACCAAATTGGGTTCATCATCAGCTTATCATGTCAGAACATCGTTATTTCACTCCAATTCATCACCCAGATGAATTAGACCTGACACAGCTCTAAGCATAGCAAGCATATCAGGCAAAGTAAGCTAAGCACATCATGGCACAGGCATCTACCAGGTATGCTAGGTTGCATGGTTTAGCTATTTACTGTGACAATGACAGGTCATGCAAAAGAATAGGTTCATCTACCGTGTATGACAAACAAGTGAACGTTTGTCCTAATGCAATAAACAAGAGCAGGAGCGAGAGAGTGGGATGTTATCGGAATGATCAAAAGGGTTGCTTGCCTTGCTGGGTAGCAGGAAGGTTTTCTCCTTCGTTGGAATACTCGGAGGTATCCTCACAAGCAGGGCCTACCGCAATGCAGGTAAATAACAATCAATACATGCAAATGCAATAGTATGATGCGTGATCATGACATGGTAGCATGTATGGATGAACTAATGCAACTATGTCCATGTTAAATGAAGGAAGTTTGAATATAGGTTCGAAATCATTCTCCATTTCATATTCCATATATTGACCTATTAGTAAATGTCATTGTTCATCTACATAGGTTGTTCTAACATGCATGATAATAGCACCATTGGATTCATTGGATTTTTCTGATAATTTTTCATATATAAATTATTTTCATATGATTAACAGATTAATTTATATGATTTTTGAAGTTTTAAACATTTTCTAGATTTATTTTAATTCAGAAAAGTCATTACTGTATCAGCATGACATCACCATGACATCAGCTGGTCAACAGAACGTTGACAGGTCAAACCTGACTAGTGGGGCCCACTGGTCAGTCACCGAGTTACTAACAGAGTTAATTATTTAACTATTACTAATTAGATTAGGGTTGGGCCCACTGGTCAGTGGGTCATTAACATAATTAGTTTAGTTTAATTAATTCTTTTTTAATCTAATTCTAATTAAAAAGGGGCGAGCCCACTTGCCAGTTGACCTGGGGTCAAACCCCGTGGTAAGCACCGGTTGACTCGCCGGCGTTGAGCCGCCGGTGACGTCAAAGACGGCGGAGGGGGTTGGAACCCCTCCTTTGGTGACCAAAAGGACGACGGAGGGCACTGGGAGGGCCTATGCTCAAGCACACATCGATCTAGCCCCAAACCAGGGGCTGGGGTGGTCGGGATCAACACCGGCGACGAGCTTAGCGGCGGCGGCGGCTCGGACATGACTGGCTACGGCGCTAGAGGGCACGTGAGGAGGAGCTAGGGGTGGCTACGGGCTCCTGGGAGCGCTACGAGCACGAGCCCGGGGTCAGGTGCGAGCTATGGCCGCTGTGGCCACGGCTACGCCATGGCCGGCGGCGAGCTCCTCTCGGCTCTAGCGACAGACGGGGATAGAGAAGGGGAACTTCAACGGGACTAGGGGGAAAGATCCGGGGCCTCACCGGAGGGGCTTTTGGCGCCTTGGCGTGGTCGGGGATGCATGGGAGACAGCGAATCACCGGCGGCTTCAGTCCAGCGAGGGGGAAACAGAGGAGAGGAGGGGGATGAGAGAGAGCGCGCATGAGAGAGAGAGCACAGGGGAGAGAGGGGAGGAGAAGAGGGCCACGGCAAGGGGCCTCACGCTGGCGCTCTTGGAGCCCTCCACGCAGCAGCCAGGCATGGAGGAGGTGGTTGGCGCGTTCCCCTGTCCTCCTGGTGAGAGGACAGGGATGACTGGCACGGGCCAGTTGGGCCGGCTCCCCCTAGGCTTCTTCCTCTTTTTTTCTTTTTTTCTTTTACTGTCCATTTTTCCATTCCTAACATTTGATTCATTTGTTTTTCAAGTACAAATCCTATAATAAAATATCCCAAATATTTTATAATATTAAGTTTGAATATTTCAAACTCCAGTAAAAAGTTTCAAGATATCTTGAATCTGAAATATTAATATGTATTTATTTGGCATTTTCAGAGGCTTTATTATTTATTTTTGAAATGCTATAACTGTTCAAATAATTTAAATGACCCCTGATATATTCATGTCCACATTTATCAGACATAGGGGACATTTAGATGGGCATTTTGGATTTGTTGGATTTTCACAAACTTTAATTTAGTTTGATTCAAATGAGGGTTTGGGGTTTCTTTTAATCCCCATTTCATGTTGATGCAAAAATTGAAATATGATGCATACACATGATGTCCTATGACAACTAGCTAGGGATGTGACAACTCGGCCGCAGGAGGGGTCACCTCCGGCACCTCGGGCCGGGCCACCTCGGGAGCCGGCTCTGTCGTCGTCGCCCTCACCTGGGCCACCTCCTGCGTGGACGGAGGCACTTGCAGGTCCATGGCCGCCTCTCGCGGCTCGCTCAACGGAGGCCTCGACATGCGGGTCGATTCCATCGCCGAGTCCGACGCCCGCGGGGGATCTGCCGACCTCCTCCACCTCCGGCTGCTCGAGGTCCTGGAGTGCGAGGCCCCTCCTCGCGTCCCGGACTTGGAGGCTCACAGCTCCGCGGGCCTCCTCTTCTCCTCCTGCTGGGTGGCCGCGTGCTCGTGGGCCAACCGGCTGGCGGCGTCCGCCGCATCCCCTACCGGCTCCTCCTCGTGGAGCTCGATGGGGTCGCTGCATCGCCCAAGAATCGGTTACTAACCGTCTTGTGACCCGGAAAAAACTTACATGAGAAAAGACTTACCCAATGACGAGGGGCAGGGCCCACTTGGCGCATGGCGGCGGCTTCCGCGCGGCCACCTTCACCCGCTTCGGGGCCGCCGGCCCCCGAAAGCTGGCCACTTCCCCTGGCCGTCTGCTCCAGCCACCGAGGCTTGAGCCGACTGCTAAGGGAGGAGCCTCGGTCAGAATCATTAATTCATCATCATCATCATCGTCGTCATCCATCTAGTCCCTGATCATGGGGGCAAGAGGTAACTCACCCGCTCTGCTGGGCTCCCCGGCCATGCTGGACCCTCCGGCTCCACTGGGATCGCCGGCTCGCGGGTCCGCCGGCTCGTCGACTCCTCCCGAGGAGTCCACCCCCTCCTCCGGGGGGCCTCCGGTCTCGTAGTCTTCGGAGTCGGAGTTTTCACGCTCCGCCTCGAAGATCTGAGGGTGTGGGCCATCCGACATATTATGTCGCACCAGCAGTTGCGGTCAGCATATCAAAGTAAGTTCTCCAGCCGGGTGTTGGCTGGGAAGTATCAAACGAAGAAGAAACCGCCTCGACGAAAGACTTACCAGGGGGGCGGTTGATGCGGTCGTACGGCTCCATGCTGAAGGACCACGACACAGGCTTCACCTTGAACGTCGTGAGGGCATTCACCCACTTCGCCACCTGAGCTGGCATCAGTTTGACGGTGGACAGCCGGTAGGGGTCACGCCGGCCGGACATATCGCAGATCCGGTGCGGCCTCAGCTGGATGGGAAACACCCTACGCGAGATGAAGGCCACCACCAGGTTGGCGACGAACAGATCCTCGGAGCTCTTCAGCTATGTGAGCCGGCTGAGCTCCTCCAGGGCCACGCCGCGCGGGGCGGCTCCCAACTAGTTCACCTAGGAGGACCGCGCGTTGACAAACAGTGGCAGCCGGATGTAATCTGTCTTCGGGTCGGTGTTCTTCCCGTAGAAGAATGTCTAGTGCCACCCCTTGACGGTGTCGATGAGAGATAGAGGGGGGAAGCACGCGACGCCGCAGCAGCACACCACTGTGCCCCCGCAGGCGTTGCTTTTCAATGGCTTGATGTAAAATAGAGCGTTGAAGAAGTCGATGAAGGGGAGAATGCCAAGATAACCCTCGCACAACGTCACGAAGGCGAAGAGATACAAGATCTAGTTGGGGCCGAGATTATGCGGCTGGAGGTCGAAGGTATGAAGGAAAAGGCGGAAGAAGAGACTCACCGGGAGCCCGAAGCCCCGGGAGAAGTGCCAGAGGAACACGACGTGTTCCCCTGGCTGTGGCACCAGCACCACCTCATCGCCCGGCGCGCGTGCGACCACCCGCTCCTCCGGCAGCAGCATGCGCGCGTGCCGGAGCTCGGCGGTGTCCGCCTCGACAACAATGGAGCCAGCCCAGCTGCCGCTCCATCCATCGGTCCTCGCGGTGGAGGTGCGGCGTGCGGGCGTGGTTGCGGGTTCGGGCGTGGTGTCACGCGAGGAAGGCAAGGAAGCAAGGAAGACGGGCAGCAAGGGGGAGAGTGAGACACGGGTATCTCCGCCCCCTACCCTTCCTCTCCTTTTATAGGGGAGGCCACGACCGAGGGACGTGCGATTAACTGCGCCCACTACCCTGGAAACTCCGTGCACGCGTGGGTGGCTTCGGGCCGTAATGGCCGCTTCGAGGCACACAGGATACCGGCCTGCGCCCCGAGGCCTACTGGGCTATGCTTGGGGCCTAACGGGCTAGGCCCAGGCGACGTCCCATCTTCCTGCATGCGCGGGGCGCGCCGGCTCGACTCACGGCCGGCTGGGCGCGTTCGGCTGCCTCTGGGCCGCCTCTTCCATTGACCCTGGGACAGATATGCAACGTCCCGTCCCCCTACGCCCGGGTACGAGGACACGATGCGATTGGCACGATGGGCGGCCCTGTGGCTACAATGGCCGCTAACGCATTGCAACGCATGGCTACAGTCCGGCCGTCCCGGCCGCTGACTTTAGCGAGCGCGACCGGGCGAGGGAATAGTGCCGGCACGCCCTCGCCCACTCGATTACCTGCCCCGGCATGGCTACTGTGTCGCTGGCCGTATCGGAGACTTCAGCCGGTTGGCACTAGGCGATGCTGACCTGGCGGCCTGTGCCGCGGCAGGTGGGCGAGAGCCAATCACAGGGCTGACTAGTGGGCCCCAGCAAAAGATGGGACGGCCTAGCCGGTGGCCCCTACAGGCGATGAGATGGCGCGAAGGGTGGGACCCCCTGGCCAGCCGGAGAGACTTCCAGCCAGGTCCCCCCACCTCTGTACCATATAACATATTGTAGAGTCGAGGGGTTGCCCTATAAAACCCCCGAGCCCCCCATGCAATGGGGACGGAAGATCATCCCCACACACCACGAAACTCTCAAACCCCCTCTAGCAGCGGAGGAAGACGAGCCGACTGCTCCTTCTTCCTCCTCTAGACATAGCTCCAGGAGCGCCTTTGTATACATACTCTCCCATCCAACTAAACCAAGCAGGACTAGGGGTGTTACCTCCCGCGGAGGGCCCTGAACCTGGGTACATTGTGTGTCATCATCACTTGTGCCCAATCTCGCACTCGGAGCCCGTCGGCGTCCTCCGGCCCCAAGCACCTACGATAAGCCACCCTATGGCATCTATCGTGAGAAAACAACGACAATGTCGGCTCTTCGCCACCTGGAGCTGTAGGTGGTTCCAAGGGTTGGTCTGTTCGCCCATTAATGCAGTACGTGAGCTGGGTTCAGAACGTCGTGAGACAGTTCGGTCCATATCCGGTGTGGGCGTTAGAGCATCGAGAGGACCTTTCACTAGTACCAGAGGACCGGTAAGGACGCACCTCTGGTGTACCAGTTATCGTGCCTACGGTAAACGCTGGGTAGCCAAGTGCGGAGAGGTGTCACGGTTATATATGTTTAAGTACTTATTTATAGTTCCGGGTCATGGTATGAAGGCTTGCCTTTTGGGATATTTAATTAGGTTTTAGTTATGCTTATGTTAGACTTAACTTTTATTCGAGATATGTCTAGTTATATAGCTTGAATTATGAAGTTGGAAGTGAAGTTTAATTACGAAGTATATGAGAAAACTTTGTTCATATGTTAATTGTGAAGTGACATGTTGATATATTCATACGAATGCAAAAAACGGGGGAATAGGTTGTGCAAGTGTGGTTTTGGGGTTTATGTTTTGGTCATCGATTGTAAACCACCCTCCTCATACCCATGATCTTTTGGGAGTTAAGTTTTGTGCTTGGCATTTTGGAATTAGTTTTTGGCTATGAGTAGAATTGATCTGAGGTGCTCCACTGGATGGGAACAAGAGTTAATCCCGAATCTTGAGCGACTTTGCACATAGATTACATACCGCACGTCAACGAGCTTAATCATATATTCACCAAAGGAGAAACAGATTCACATAATAACCTAAATCAAGCTTGAAGAAGGTAAAGCTTATCTAATGCGGAAGGCGAATTTAACTTGGTACCTCATGTCCGAGGACCAACATTCTGTAGATGCTTGAAACAACCAATATATTCTGGGAAATTAATCACCATAATTGTGTAAGTCCGGACGATCAGTACCCGCCGTTTTCTTACCATATACATTTTGCCAAGTTTATGTCTTGTTCGCTGGAATCTATGATCAAAGTGCGGAACTTTTTAGTTTTCCTATATGCCCATTAAGCATGGATGCATTGCAATTTTGGATAGAAAGGTAGTAAACATATGGAAGAACTTTTCTTGTCCAACTATTCTCAGTTTTGAAGCAACCCCTTCCCCCGGTAAATCATGCATCATGAATTAAAACATATTGGACATTATCGTGGGAACGAGCCTGATAGTAGATGGTAGGGGTACGTAAGGAGAGGGTAGAGTCCTAGCTACGGCGAGGATGTACACACGGATGTATGAGTTCATGCCCCTCTCTTGGAGGTAACAGCCCTATGTCTGAGTGCTCAGGAGCTTATGTCGTGTGGAATATAGAGATTACAATGGTTGCAAACCCTTGTGCGGGAGGGGAGGGCGGCTTATATAGAGTTCGCTGCCACTCATAATTACCTAGCATCTAAGGGTCCGATCGTGGGGTTAAAGTCTGTCGTTACTGGTAAAGTACGTGATAAAAGCTATTAATGACGACTGAACCAACGTCTGGCCGTTGGGCTCTTGATGATGATGATGGATCCTAGTCTTCTGGCGTCAAATGGGAACGATGTCTTTCGAGTGACACGCAACTGCCGAGTGAAGGAAGGAGTCTCTGAGTGGATAGTTGTCGAGTGACTTTGAACGTCTCCTGGAATCCACTCGGAAGTTTATGCTTGACCTTCAAGTCCTCCAATGTAGTGTCCTTAGGTAGCGTATGTAGGCCTTGCCTAGGACCCTACCCTAGGTACATGTCCTCGTTATTAGCCCCCGAATGGATTGGGGTTCGAGTGGTGAAATGGGGGTATCAATGCCAATCTCGAATTAAGGCATCAAATCTTTCGAATGATATTCGGGGCTTCAACGAAACTAGCGTTGATTGAACTCTGAGTATTGACGTCAATTCAGGATCAGCACGCCAAATCTTCCGAATGATATTTGGGGCTTCAACCAAACTTGCGTTGATTGAATTCTTCTCCATTCGTCTGGATCCATTTAGCCTTCAAAGTGTCCGAGTGGATGTTCAATGCCTATTTAGCTCCGAGTGAACTGAAAGCGTCTTTGGAGGTGACGGGTCGGTCTATCAGACCCGGATTTTGCGGGATACGAAAATTTCAGAAGTACGCACGCGTGCGATGATGACACCACGATCAGGAGAAGTGGGATCACGATGCCTTGATCTCCGCATCAATCATTTCGTCGTGTATCGGACATAGACTGCGGTTGGCGTGCGCGGTGATCTCACGGGTCCACCAGTCAGCGAGGCACTCGGCTAGATATAAATCTCAGAGCGTTGCGGTTCACATAGTACTATTCCCCAAACTTCCTCTCTTCCTTCGCCTCCCCTGTCTCTAGCACCTCATCTTGTTCTTCTCCGATGAGAGACACAGAGGCGATGACAAAGGGTACCACGGAGAAGCTGGAGCGAGATAAGAAGGGGGCGACAAAGGTCAAGGCCAAGAGGCCCTCGACCGCTCGGTTCATTGTGCCGGCGGGATGGATGCAGGGGGACTTTCTCCCCTCCGTAGTCACTCACGAGGACATGGAGGGCCTTGTCGCTGACGGGCTCGTGGCGGACGGCACCTGGAGGCTGCCGGAGGGAGAGCGCGAGCTGGAGCCACGCGACAGGGAGCGGGTCCTCCTTCTCTCCCACGTTGAAAGAGGTTTCTCTATGCCACCCCACCCGTTCTTTAGAGGGTTCTTGAATTTCTTCGGCGCCCAACTGCACCATCTCCCACCAAACACTGTTGCATACTTGTCTGCCTTCGTTACGTTGTGTGAGTGTTTTCTGGGCTGCTCTCCCCATTAGGGGCTATTCAAGCACATCTTTACGGTCAGATCCCAGACCGTGAAGAAAGTTCTCCCTGTTGATGGGAAGACTCATGTGCCTCAGTTGTGTGGAGGTTTAGGACTTCAGAAAAGAGCCCGTAGTTCCTTCCCTGCCATGACTTTTCCTGAGTCTGTTAGAGGCTGGCAGTCGACTTGGTTCTACTGCAAAGATGCAGCATCGCCCAATATGTCGACCAGCCTTCCCTCCTATTCATCTGACCGTCCGGCTGTCCCCAAGTCTCTGAGGGTGACCGAAGAGGAACATGTCCAAGTGGGAACCTTGGTTGAAGTTGTGGTGCAACTGATCCATGGTGGAGTGACTAGCATGGATCTGTTGGAGACGTTTCTCAGTCGACGTATTCTGCCACTCTACGCTAGAGATCACACCATGTGGCATTACGCAGGCCCCGAGGACTCGACCAAGGCGCACCCAGGAGAGGTTCCACAAAAAACTGTCGAGCAGTGGCTTCGTAGCATCGCTGGAGCATGCGACAACCCTTTGGGAGCCAAGAGGATCCGACCTTACTCGGCCGAAAACCCGCTGAAGAATCTGGTGAGTTGCACAGTGTCGACTGATGTAGTTTTATTGTCGAGTGATACATTGACTTATGAATTGACTTCTTTACTTGAATCATGCAGGAGTGGATGCACATGCACTCACCCGTTCCCAACGGGAACCATGTTGACGATGGAGTTGTGAGTGAAGGTGGCAGTGTGGACGGCGACAGTTCGGAAGACTCCGTGGACGAGTACGCAGACTCGGACAAAAACGAGCCGGAAGACGAGCCATCTCTCCGCACCAAATGCCTCACCAAGGCTCGCCAAGATCCTGCGGCTGCTGAGGACAGGGCTCCGGGCCTGAGCGAGAAGAACCCTAAGCGGAGCCGCCCCTTGACTGTTGAGTCGAGCGAACGATCGACGAAGCAACCCAAGGTGACCGTGGCCAAACCTCACAAAGACTTGCCTCGCATGAAGATGGCCGTGCCTGTCGTATCCATGTGAGTTTTTTGCCCTCGAATTCTTTCTGTCGATTGTGACTTTGTGTTGTTGCCAATCGAGTGTTGTTTGATCGTCAGAGCTGCTATGTATGTAACCTCACCTCCTCGAGACGGAGGGGACGCAATGGACATTGACACTGCCACTTCTCATAGAGGTTAATAAGTTCTTGATTCATCTGAATGAGATTCGTCACTTGCAAAAGTTAACACTGTTGGTTGATGTTGCAGAGATCATCTAGCTGGAAGACGACAAGGAACGCCTGGACACTTCGCGCACCCGCACCCGAAGAGCTTCATCAGTGCAGACGCTTTAGTGTTCGACTGCAGAACCGTCCCAGGGGATGGGTGGCTCGACGCCAATTAGAGATGAACCTGCAGTACCTCTATCGAGTGCCCCTCCAACTGTCTCGACCATCGTGACATCGACTCCACCCGGACCTGCTCAGACTGCTTTAGCTGCCCCAGCAACTACGTCAATCCTGCCCATGATGACCTTCTCTCTGCATCGCGTCTCGGAAGATCAGACCGGTGCTACGAAGGTGGCTATGATCCAGACGGAGCAGATAATGCTGCGAACCGAAGAGGCGTACGAGGCCAGCAAGCTGGCTTACGATGTCAGCGTAGCCCTCCGCACCAATGTTCGAGTAAGTTCAATTGTACGTACATTTCCGATTGAATTCCTGTCTTTTCTTGACTATACACCCAGTGGGTGCTTATTGTCCGCTCGTAGAATGTTTGAAATTTCTCCACTCAAATAGGTCGGGTCGTAGTCGAGTAGGACTTGGATCGATAGTACGCGTGGTACTAGATTCACTCGACATGTCGAGTGCATTTTTTTCTGACGAGTTACTCGACGGATCGAGAGTTAACCGTCTCAGTGGGGGCACTCTGAGTGCACCCACTGGGTGTAGTCCCCGAGACCGATGTCGAGTGCTTGCATCGGTAGGGGTCTTAGAGCTTATCGCATCCACCACTCCGCAATTACGTTGTAGGTTTCATGGATATTATTGACAAACCATGATATGACGCTGCATAAGGATAGATTGAACTTCATAGAGTGATAGATATTCCAATGATGGATGTTTCTGCCGCTCGACTGATCGAGAGCTAACAGATCCAGTGGGGGCACGCTAAGTGCACCCATTGGGTGTAGTCTCCGAGACCGCTGCCGAGTGCTTGCACCAGCAGGGGTCTTAGAGTTTATTGTATACGGGATACATTTCTCCTTGGATCATGCCACTCCGAAGCTACCTTGTAGGTTTCATGGATATTATTGACAAACCATGATATGACGCTACATAAGGATAGATTGAACTTCACAAAGCAAGGAGGCGCATCACTCGATGGGTCGAGTGGCGGGTGGATGTTCTGACAGGGATGACCTTGTCGAATGTTTTAATAACCAGTGAGGACACGCTAAGTGCACCCACTGGGTGTAGTCCCCGAGGCTACTGTTAATCGCAGACGATAAGCAGTAGTCTTGAAAACTTGTCGTATGCGGAGTACTAGAGTCACTCAACATGTTGAGTGCATTCTTTTCTAATGAGTTACTCGACAGGTCGAGTGTTAACCGTCTCAGTGAGGGCACTCTAAGTGCACCCACTGGGTGTAGTCCTCGAAACCGCTGTCGAGTGCTTGCACTGGCAGGGGTCTTAATAGAGACAACTTTGAATTTGTTTAGGGCACGGAGCACTTGGGCCGCTCGACATATCGAGTGGACTTTTTGCTTGAATTCTTCTTCCCCTGGACATGGGCTTCATGGACATCATAGGTCAACCAATATATGACGTTGTTCCAAGGTTGTAAGATAGTCATTCGTCGGTGCTCATAGACCAGTCGACCGTCCTTGGCATTACTTGCCAATTAAATCTCGTTCATTTGTTGGTTTCAGAGGGCTTGTGAACTTGGGACGCAGTACAATGATCTGGAGGATGAAAGGAACCAACTACGTGTGGATCTGGAAGCCTCCAACAATGCTCTGGAGCGAGCGCGCGCTGAGCTAAAGTCTTTGGGAGGTACTTACTATTGACTTTTTGCATTCCCATCTTCACTTTTCATGTTTTGAGACGAGTGCTCTCACTCGAACAGACGTGCGTAATGAAAACCGTCGACTCCAAGCGCGACTCAACAATGTCGTTTATTTAGATTCCATGAAGAAGGCACTAGAGGAGAAGGACAAAACACTCGCCGACGCCCAACGGGTGGCCAGGGACAAGACAGAAGCTACAGATCGGAAGCTGGCGGCCGCCAAGAAGCTGGAAGAGGAGAACACAAAGCTGAAGCAGGAGCGCGTGGACCTCGTCAAAAGGGCCAAGCAGTTGAACAAAAGGAGCAACGGCCTGGAGAAGCACTTGGGCCAATTCTCGAGGAAGATGTATATCCTGCTCGACAGTGAGTGTTTCTTGTCGACTGAAGTTTGCAAAATCTTTGAGGGTCATAGCTCACTGATTCTCCTCCCATTCCAACTCTTCAACAGCATTCTGCCAAGACTTCGAGAAGGAGACAGAGGAGGTTGAGCCCAATATGGATCCCACTAAGTCACTTGTCGTAGACGCAGTGGCCATGAACATGCTCGGACTCAATTTCCGACTTCAGGGCGTCCAGGCATATCTTGTCCGGCTGAAATCTGCAATGGAGAGAATTGACAAGGAGCTATGGCCTGAGGACACCCTTTAGCTCAACGGCGACTCGATGATGGCTCTCCTCAATGAACTTCCAAGTCGAGTGCAGGCCTAGAAGAAATCTGCTGCACGCTATGAGGCCGACGTGGCGTTATCACTCGTCAGGGTCCATTGTAGGGACATGAGGGAAGAGAAGCTGAAGGAGCTCCGGGTGGTTAACACGAAGAAACTCCAGTTTGAGGACGTCATGGAAACCTTCATTGAAGCAGCCACCAGAATCGCTGACGACATCAACTTGGATACTTTTCTTGAGCCAGCTAGCCCGTCAGATGCTTAAAAAACTTGGTCTTTGGAAGAAAAACTTTTATTCGCCTCGGTATGCCGAGTGGAATTGTATCCATTAAAACTTCATTCAGGCCTTAGGCCTGAGCACATTTGCTTCTTTATGAAACGTTTATCCGAGATTTAACCTTTAGATTTTATTCGTATTTGCCTTTCAATCGTCTGTTCGATTGAGTTTGTTTTTAGGCTTAGGAAAAAACATGTTTGCGGCTAAGCCCCCGAGTGTGAGGACTGCTCACCACTCGACAGGGTTTTTAACTTAGGCGAAGCGTGTTCACAGCTAAGCCCCCCGAGTGTGGGGATTGCTCATCACTCGGAGTAGTTTTTAACTTAGGCGAAACGTGTTCGCAGCTAAGCCCCTGAGTGTGAGGATTGCTCATCACTCGGAGTAGTTTTTAACTTAGGCGATACGTGTACTCAGCTAAGCCCCCAAGTGTGAGGATCGCTCATCACTCAGAATAGTTTAAAACTTAGGCGAATGTCGATTCGCAGCTAAGATGTCGAGTGAATGGATCGCTATCCACCTGACAATGTTTTTAACTTAGGCGAAACATGTTCGCAGCTAAGCCCCCGAGTGTGAGGATTGCTCATCACTCAGAGTTGTTTTTAACTTAGGCAAAACGTGTACGCAGCTAAGCCCCCAAGTGTGAGGATTGCTCATCACTCGGAGTATTTTAAAACGTAGGCGAATGTCGATTCATAGCTAAGTTGTCGAGTGAATGGATCGCTATCCACCCGACGAGGTTTTCAACTTAGGCGACACGTGTTTGCAGCTAAGCCCCCCGAGTGTGAGGATTGCTCATCACTCGGAGTTATTTTTGAACCTAAGTGAAGACGGATTCGCAAATAGGCTGTCAAGTGAATGGACTGCTATCCACCTGATAGGGTTTTTAACTTACGTGAAGCGTGTTCGCAGCTAAGCCCCCGAGTGTGAGGATTGCTCATCACTTTGAGTTATTTTTGAACCTAAGCAAAGATGGATTCGCAAATAGGCCATCGAGTGAATGGACTGCTATCCACCCGATAGTGTTTTTAACTTTGGTGAAAGCATGTTCGCAGCTAAGCCCCCGAGTGTGAGGATTGCTCATCACTTGGAGTTATTTTTGAACCTAAGCAAAGACGGATTCGCAAATAGGCCGTCGAGTGAATGGACTGCTATCCACCCGACAGGGTTTTTAACTTAGGCGAAGCGTGTTCGCAGCTAAGCCCCCGAGTGTGAGGATTGCTCATCACTCGGAGTTATTTTTGAACCTAAGTGAAGACGGATTCGCAAATAGGCCATCGAGTGAATGGACTGCTATCTACCCGACAGGGTTTTTAACTTAGGCGAAAGCATGTTCGCAGCTAAGCCCCCGAGTGTGAGGATTGCTCGTCACTCAGAGTATCCCCAAGAATGTAACTGTACGATTGGAACCGACAATATATATTGCAGAAATGTGAATTGCATTGATGAAGTATCCTTATTACATTAGAGGATTCCTCTGTCTCAAGTATAAAAACGCTGGAGCAGATCTGCGTTCTAGGCCCGTGGCTCATCTATTCGCTTCATGAGATTGTACAGATGATAGGCTCCGTTGTTTAGCACCTTAGTGATGACAAAAGGACCTTCCCATGCAGGAGCAAGCTTGTGAGGTCGGTGTTGATTCACTCGAAGCACCAGGTCTCCCTCATGAAATGACCGACTCTTGATATTCTTCACATGGAAGCGCCGCAGGTTTTGCTGATAGGCAGTAGTCCGAATCAGAGCCATCTCTCATTCCTCCTCCAGAAGATCTACACCGTCCTGTCTGGCCTATTCAGCTTCAGCCTTAGAATACATCTCCACTCGAGGAGAATTGTGGAACAAGTCACTCGGCAATACGGCATCAGCACCATAGACCAGGAAGAAAGGAGTCCGTCCAGTCAACCGATTTTGAGTAGTTCTCAGGCCCCATAACACAGAAGGCAGCTCAGTTACCCAGGCACCAGTGGCATGATCCAGGTCACGCATGAGACGAGGCTTAAGACCTTGCAAGATGAGGCCATTAGCTCGCTCGACTTGCCCGTTGATTTGCGGGTGAGCGATAGATGCATAATCTACCCAAGTGCCCTGGGAGTTGCAGAAGTTCCTGAATTCTTCCGAGTCAAAATTAGTGTCGTTGTGTGTGATGATGCTGTGCGGAATGTCGTATCGATAAATTATCTCTCTCATGAATGTGACCGCCGTGTGGGAGTTCAGCTTCTTGATTGGCTTGGCTTCTAGCCATGTGGTGAATTTGTCGACTGCTACTAGTAAGTGAGTGAATCCTCCCTTTCTGGGTCGAAAGGGGCCAACCATGTCGAGTCCCCAAACAGCAAATGGCCAGGCAAGAGGAATTATCTTCAGAGCAGATGCCGGCTTGTGTGACAAGTTTGCATAGAACTGGCAACCATCACAATGATCAATGATGTCTTTAGCCATCTCATTAGCTCGTGGCTAGTAAAAACCAGCTCGGTATGCTTTAGTGACAATCGTCCTTGAGGATGCATGATGACCGCAAGTTCCCGAGTGAATCTCGTCTAGAATCATTGGACCCTCTTCAGGGGAAATGCAACACTGCGCAACACCAATCACACTCTCTCTGAACAGCTGATCTCCCATCACAATGAAAGCCTTGGACCTGCGCACAATTTGTCGAGCCTCTGTTTCATCTTTATAGAGCTCTTGTCTAAGGATATAGGCAATGTAAGGTATAGTCCAATCGGGAGTGATAACCAGAATCTCCATGACCAGGTCAATCACTGCAGGGACATCGACTTCTGTCGGGTCAGTGGAACTCAAAGCTTGTGGGGGCTCTTCAGTGAAAGGATCTTCTTGAACCGAAGGAGTGGGCAAATGCTCCAAGAACACACCCCTAGGGACAGGCCGTCGAGTGGAACCAATATTGGATAGCTCATCGGCCGCCTGATTTTTCAATCGGGGAACATGATGAAGTTCCAGGCCTTCAAATTTCTTCTCCAACTTTCGGAGTGCATTGCAGTATCCAGTCAGAGCGGGGTTTCGAACATCCCACTCTTTCATCACTTGATTCACCATCAGATCTGAGTCGCCATAAACCATCCGGTGCTTGATGCCGAGTGAGATAGCCATGTGCAACCCATACAAAAGTGCTTCATACTCCGCCTCATTGTTGGAGGAATCGAAGTGAATTTGCAAGACATAGCTGAGCATGTCACCCCTGGGAGATATCAAGATAACACCAGCACCGGACCCATTCAGCATTTTGGATCCATCAAAGAACATTGTCCAATGTGCCGAGTGAACTTGGATAGGCTGTTGCTGTTCAATCCACTCGGCCATGAAATTTGCCAATTATTGGGACTTGATTGCTTTTTTGGCTTCGAATCTAATATCAAAGTGTCCAAGCTCGATTGCCCATTTAGCCACTCGACCTGACGCGTCTCGATTATTGAAAATCTCGGGTAAAGGAGCATCACTGACGACTGAAATCGAGTGGTCTTGGAAATAATGTGCCACCTTCTTCCCTGATAGGTAAATCCCATAAATCAGCTTCCGATAGTGCGGATATCTTTGCTTTGAGGGGGACAATACTTCCGAGACATAATAAAATGATCGCTGGACTTCATAAGCTTTACCCTCCTCTTCCCGCTTGACAGTTAGTACTATACTGACAACCTGATTTGTGGCCACGATGTAGAGGAGCAAGGGCTCTTTGCTGGCAGGAGCGGCAAGCACTGGCTGGGTGGAGAGCAGGGCTTTGAGCTCAACAGACGCTGCTTCGGCTTCGGGAGTCCAGTCGAACGTGTCGGACTTCTTCATCAATTGATATAAAGGCAGAGCCTTCTCACCAAGACGAGAAATGAATCGACTCAATGCTTCTGAATGCCGTGCACTCGCACGGGAGTCTTCATACGGGTAAACATCAATCCCTCGCTCGGAAACGAGAAAACCGAGTAACTTGCCGCTAGGGACGCCGAAAGTACATTTGGCCGGATTCAGCTTTATGTCAAATCGCCTCAGATTGGCGAATGTCTCGGCCAAATCAGCGAGCAAGTCAGAACCTTTGCGGGACTTGACCACTATATCGTCCATGTATGCCTCGACATTCTGAGGGATCTGGTCGAGTAAGTAGCATAAAAGTAGCACCGGCATTCTTGAGACCAAAAGGCATAGTGATGTAAAAAAAACACCTGAATGGGGTGAGGCTGTCTTTATTTCGTCTAGGCCATACAGACGGCTCTGATGGTACCCCGAGTAAGCATCCAAAAACGATAAATGCTCACACCCCGCAGTTGAGTCAACAATTTGATCTATGTGGGGGAGTAGAAAATGATCTTTTGGGCTCACCTTATTGAGATGTTTGAAGTCAATGTACATGCGCAGCGATTTATCTTTCTTTGGCACCATGACAACATTCGAGACCCACTCGGAGTGGTAAATCTCCCGAATAAACTTGGCTTGCAAGAGACGGGCCACTTCTTCTCTGATTGCCTTGTGCTTCTTTGCCGCTGAACGACACAAATGCTCCCTGACGGGTTTGGCTTTCGGATCCACTCACACACGGTGCTCATCCAGCTCCCTAGGAATCCCCGGCATGTCAGCAAGCTTCCATGCGAAGATATCCCAGTTCTCACGGAGGAACTGGATGAGCTCGGCTTCCTATTTACTGTCGAGTGTTGATGAGATATTCGTCGGGGCAGCAGTAGGATTTTTCGGGTGGATGTGTACCTTCTTCACTTCCCCTGCCGACTAAAATGCCGACTCGGAAGCCAGCTTCTTTGCGCGGAGCAAATTAGCAGGGTCAGCGGTTTTCTTGTACTCCTCCAACTCAACCATGGCCATCTGGTGATCGGCGATCTTGGAGCCTTGCTGGAGGCATTCCTCGTCCCGCTGTCGATTGCTAGTGACCGTGATCACGCTCTTAGGGCCTGGCATTTTCAACTTGAGATACACACAACATGGTCGGGCCATGAAACATGCATACGCGGGTCGACCCAAAATGGCGTGGTAGGAACTCTTGAAATCCACGACATTAAACGTCAACTTTTCTTTTGGGAAATTTTTGTCATTCCCGAATGCCACATCCAATATTATCTGGCCGAGTGACTTGGCCTTCTTTCCTGGGGTGACCCCGTGAAACTGCATGTTGCTTTCACTCAGATGGGACATCGGAATGCCCATCCCTTTGAGGGTATCCGCATAGAGAATGTTCAGGCCACTGCCACCGTCCATGAGGACCTTTCCAAGTCGAGTCCCCCCGGATCAAGTACTAGAGCGTGTCGACCGGGAGTGGCCACATGAGCAGGATGGTCTGTCTGGTCGATTGTGATAACATATTGGGACCTATTGAGGTAGGTGGGGGTATCGGGTAGAACCATGTTGATTTCTCAGTTGATGACTTTCGGATGGCTCTTGCTCTCGACATCAGCAAAGATCACCAGTGTAGCAGTGACATCCGGAAATGTTTCTTTATCTTTGTCTTCATCTCACTTCTCAGGAGATTTATCACTCGGCGGGTCCCCCTTGAATTGCTGGATAAGGGTCCGACACTGTCGAGTGGTGTGCTTGGGCAAAATCAGATTGCCTTCCGCATCTTTCCTCGTGTGAATTACACATGACTAATCCATGATATCAGTTCTAGACTGATTTTTCCCTTTCTTGGGGGCATACTATGCTTTAGCTTTGCCCTTGTTCTTTGACTGAGTTGCCAGTGCTGCCGCTTCTGCTTGAACCAGATCTTTAGCTTTTCGCTTCTATTTTCGATTGTTACTGCCACCAGCCTCATTGACGACTGTCTTTCCTTTGCCGCTACGGAGGCGGTCTTGTTCCTCGCCATTGGCGTATCGAGTGGCGATTTCCATTATCTTGCCGAGTGAAATATCACCCGTTCGCCCAAACTTCAAATATAGCTCTCTATATCTCACACCGGCCTTGAACGCACAAACAACCTGGTGTTCCGACACATTCTCCACTGTATGATGCAGAGTGGACCATCGCTGAATATAATCTCTCAAAGTTTCATCGGGCCTCTGGACACAGTGTTGTAAGTCGATGAGACCTGTTAGACGCTTGCAGGTGCCCTCAAAGGTTCAGACAAACACTCGGGCAAGATCCTCCCAGCAATGTATACTGGAAGGAGCCAAACGATTTAGCCAAGCTCGAGCTGAACCATCTAACATCAGGGACATGTGCTTCATTGCAACATTGTCATTTCCGCCACCAATTTGCACAGCCACTCGGTAATCATCTAACCAAGTCTCTGGCTTTGATTCGCCAGAAAACTTCCTGATCCCCACCGCCAACCTGAAGTTAGGGGGAATCTCTGCAAAACGTATGGCTTTGCTGAAACACTCAGGACCAGAAACCACGGTTGAGCTACCACTCGGAAAATCTCTGTCAGGTCCTTCCCTATGGGCTCCGCCCCTGTCAATCCGCTTATGAACGAGGAGATCGCGGGCGTCAAAGCCTGCATTCCGCTCATCACCAAAGGAGCGCCTATCGTCCTGGCGTCGGGGCGCGTACGGACCACTCCACGGAGGAGTGGGCACTCGACGGAGATCTTCGTAGTGAAACTGATCTCTGACCTTCTCTTCACGGAAACCCTCGCCTTGTTGGAAATATGCCCTAGAGGCAATAATAAAATGGTTATTATTGTATTTCCTATTTCATGATAATTGTCTATTGTTCATGCTATAATTGTGTTAACCGGAAACTGTAATACATGTGTGAATACATAGACCACAACATGTCCCTAGTGAGCCTCTAGTTGACTAGCTCGTTGATCAATAGATGGTCACGGTTTCATGACCATGGACATTGGATGTCGTTGATAATGGGATCACATCATGAGGAGAATGATGTGATGGAGAAGAACCAATCCTAAGCATAGCACAAGATCATGTAGTTCGTTTGCTAAAGCTTTTCAATGTCAAGTATCGTTTCCTTAGACCATGAGATTGTGCAACTCCCGGATACCGTGCTTTGGGTGTGTCAAATGTCACAACATAACTGGGTGGCTATAAAGGTGCACTATGGGTATCTCCGAAAGTGTTTGTTGGGTTGGCACGAATCGAGACTGGGATTTGTCACTCCGTGTGACGGAGAGGTATCTCTGGGCCCACTCGGCAAGACATCATCATAATGAGCTCATGTGACTAAGGAGTTAGTCACAGAATGATTTATTACGGAACGAGTAAAAAGACTTGCCGGTAACGAGATTGAAAAAGGTATAGAGATACCGACGATCGAATCTCGGGCAAGTGTCATACCGATAGACAAAGGGCATTGTATACGGGATTAATTGAATCCCTGACATCATGGTTCATCCGATGAGATCATCGTGGAGCATGTGGGAGCCGACATGGGTATCCATATCCCGCTGTTGGTTATTGACCGGTGAGGTGTCTCGGTCATGTCTACATGTCTCCCGAACCCGTAGGGTCTACACACTTAAGGTTCGATGACTCTAGGGTTATAGGGAAATGTCGTATGTGGTTACTGAAGGTTGTTTAGAGTCCCGGATGAGATCCCGGACATCACAAGGAGCTCCGGAATGGTCCGGAGGTAAATATTGATATATAGGAAGTCCAGTTTTTGTCACCGGAAAGTTTTCGGGCTCATCGGTAGTGTACCAGGAGTGCCTGGTGGGTGCCGGAGGACCCCCGGGAGGGGTGTGACGACCATAGGACTTCGTGGGACCTTAGAGGAGGTGTACCAGCCCTTATTGGGCTGTCCAAGACCTTCTAGAAAGGCCCATGCGGCTGGAGATCAAGGGATAAGGCAAAAGGAGTTTGAAAGGAGGGAGATCCACCTCCCTTGTGGGAGGTGGACTCTTCCCTACCTTCGGCTGAAGCCCTCCTCCTTGGAGGAGGGGACAAGGAAGCCCTTCCTCTCCCTCCTCCTATATATATGCAAGGGTTTGGGCTGATTTGAGACACGACTTCTCTCTCCCTGGGCACAGCCCTACCCTTCCTCTTCCTCGTTCTCCGTAGCGCTTGGCGAAGCCCTGCTGGAGACCACGTAGCTCCACCGTCACCATGCCGTCATGCTGCCGGAGCTCTCCCTCAACCCCTCCTTCCTCCTTGCTGGATCAAGGTCTAGGAGACGTCATCGGGCTGCACATGTGTTGAATGCGGAGGCGCCGTTGTTCGGCGCTGAGATCGGAATCCACCGCGATCTGAATCGCTACGAGTACGACTCCACCAACCGCGTTCTTGTAACGCTTCCGCTTAGCGATCTTCAAAGGTATGAAGATACAATCTCTCCCCACTCATTGCTGGTTTCTTCATGGTAGATCTTGTTGATCGTAGGAATTTTTTTGATTTACTACTACGTCTCCCAACAGTGGAATCATGAGCTAGGTCTATGCGTAGAATCTATGCACGAGTAGAACACAAGTTGTTGTGGGCGTCGATTTTGTTAATATGCTTACAACTACTAGTCTTATCTTGATTCGGCGGTATTGTGGGATGAAGCGGCCCAGACCGACTTTACACATACGCTTACGTGAGACTGGTTCCACCGCCTGACATGCACTTGTTGCATAAGGTGGCTAGCGGGCGTCTGTCTCTCCCACCTTAGTCAGATTGGATTCGATGAAAATGGTCCTTATGAAGGGTAAATAGCAATTGGCATATCACATTGTGGTTTTGGCGTAGGTAATAAACGTTCTTGCTAGAAACCTATAGCATCCACGTAAAAACTTGCAACTACAAATTAGAGGACGTCTGACTTGTTTTTGCAGCATATGCCTTGTGATGTGATATGGCCAAAGAATGTGATGTGATGCATTGTGATGTATGAGATTGATCATGTTCTTGTAATAGGATTCACGACTTGCATGTCGATGAGTATGACAACCGGCAGGAGCCATAGGAGTTGTCTTATTTTATTGTATGACCTGCATGTCAATCATAAACGCCATGTAATTACTTTACTTTATTGGTAAACATTAGCCATGGTAGTAGAAGTAATAGTTGGCGATAAAACTTCATGAAGACACAATGATGGAGATCATGGTGTCGTGTCGGTGACAGTGATGATCATGGTGCCCCGAAGATGGAGATCAAAGGAGGAAGATGATATTGGCCATATCATGTCACTATATTGATTGCATGTGATGTTTATCATGTTTACATCTTATTTTCTTAGAATGATAGTAGTAAATAAGATGATCTCTCAATAAAATTTCAAGAAAAGTGTTCACCCTAACTGTGCACCGTTGCTAAGGATCGTTGTTCCGAAGCACCACGTGATGATTAGGTGTGATAGGCTCTAACGTTCGCATAAAACGGGTGTAAGCCAGATTTACACACACGATACACTTAGGTTGATTTGCCGAGCCTAGCATGTACAGACATGGCCTCGGAACACGGAAGACCGAAAGGTCGAACATGAGTTGTATAGAAGATATGATCAACATGGAGATGTTCACCATGGATGACTAGTCCGTCTCACATGATGATCGGACACGGGCTAGTTGACATGGATCATGTGTCACATGGATGACTAGAGAGATGTCTATCTAAGTGGGAGTTCATTAAATAATTTGATTATGTGAACTTAATTATCATGAACTTAGTCTAAAATTGTCTTTACAATCTATATTGTAGATCCAATGGCCAACGCGAATGTCACCCTAAACTTCAACGCATTCGTAGAGAAAACCAAGCTGAAAGATGATGGAAGCAACTATGCGGACTAGGTCCGTGGCTTGAGGATCATCCTCATAGCTTCCAAGAAATTGTATTTCCTTGATGCACCACTAGGTGACCCACCCCTTCTCCCAGCAGAGCAAGACGTTGCGAACGCTTGGCATTCTCGCTGCGATGATTACTCCCTTGTTCAGTGCGGCATGCTTTACAGTTTAGAACCAGGGCTCCAAAAGCGTTTTGAGAAACACGGAGCATATGAGATGTTCCAAGAGCTGAAACTAGTTTTCCAATCTCATGCCCGGATCGAGAGATATGACATCTCCGACAAGTTCTTTAGCTGTAAGATGGAGGAGAATAGTTCTGTCAGTGAGCACATCCTCAAGATGTCTGGGATACACAACCGCTTGACTCAGTTGGGTGTTAATCTCCCGGATGACTCGGTCATTGACAGAATCCTCTAGTCGCTTCCACCTAGCTACAAGAGCTTTGTGATGAACTACAACATGCAAGGGATGGAGAAGTCCATTCCTGAGTTGTACTCGATGCTGAAATCACTAGAGGTCGAGATCAAAAAGGAGCATCAAGTGTTGATGGTGAATAAGACCACTAGTTTCAAGAAAGGCAAGGGTAAGAAGAACTTCAAGAAGGGCGACAAAGCTGTTGCCGCGCCCGGTAAGCAAGTTGCCGGGAAGAAGAAGAACAAGAATGGACCCAAGCCTGAGACTGATTGTTTTTATTGCAAGGGTACCGGTCATTGGAAGCGGAACTGCCCCAAGTACTTTGCGGATAAGAAGGACGGCAACATTAAAGGTATATGTGATATACTTGTTATTGATGTGTACCTAACCAACGCTCGTAGTAGCTCCTGGGTATTTGATACCGGTGCAGTTGCTCACATTTGTAACTCCAAGCAGGAGCTACGGAATAAGCGGAGGCTGGCAAAGGACGAGGTGACGATGTGCGTCGGGAATGGTTCCAAGGTCGATGTGATCGCCGTCGGCACGCTACCTCTACATCTACCTTCGGGATTAGTGTTAAACCTTAATAATTGTTATTTAGTACCAGCTTTGAGCATGAACATTATATCTGGATCTCGCTTGATGCGAGATGGCTACTCATTTAAATCTGAGAATAATGGTTGTTCTATTTATATGAGAGAAATGTTTTATGGTCATGCCCCGCTGGTCAATGGTTTATTTTTGATGAATCTCGAACGTGATGTTACACATGTCCATAGTGTGAGTACCAAAAAGTGTAAGTTGATAACGGTAGTCCCACTTACATGTGGCACTACCGCCTTGGTCATATTGGTGTCAAACACATGAAGAAGCTCCATACTGATGGACTTTTGGAGTCTCTTGATATCAAATCATTTGACACGTGCGAACCATGCCTCATGGGCAAGATGACCAAGACTCCGTTCTCCGGAACAATGGAGCGAGCAACTGACTTGTTGGAAATAATACATACCGATGTATGCGGTCCAATGAGTGTCGAGGCTTGTGGTGGTTACCGTTATGTTCTCACCCTCACTGATGACTTGAGTAGATATGGGTATGTCTACTTAATGAAACATAAGTCTAAAACTTTTGAAAGGTTCAAGGAATTTCAGAGTGAGGTAGAGAATCAACGTGACAGGAAAATAAAGTGCCTACAATCTGATCGTGGCGGAGAATATTTAAGTCACGAGTTTGGCATGCACCTAAGAAATGTGGAATTGTTTCACAACTCACGCCGCCCGGCACACCTCAGCGAAATGGTGTGTTTGAACGTCGTAATCGCGCTCTATTAGATATGGTACGATCTATGATGTCTCTTACCGACTTATCGCTATCATTTTGGGGATATGCATTAGAGACTGCTGCATTCACTTTAAATAGGGAACCGTCAAAATCCGTTCAGACGACACCGTATGAATTATGGTTTGGAAAGAAACCTAAGCTGACGTTTCTAAAAGTTTGGGGATGCGATGCTTATGTGAAGAAACTTCAACCTGAGAAGCTCGAACCAAAGCGGAAAAGTGCGTCTTCATAGGATATCCAAAAGAGACTATTGGGTATACCTTCTACCTACGATGCGAGGGCAAAGTCTTTGTTGCCAAGAATGGATCCTTTCTCAAGAAAGAGTTTCTCTCGAAAGAAGTAAGTGGGAGGAAAATAGAAATTGATGAGGTAATTGTACCTCCACTCGAACCGGAGAGTAGCACAGCACAGGAAGTTGTTTCTGTGGAGCCTGCACCGGATGGAGAGGAAGTTAATGATGATGATCATGAAACTTCAGATCAAGTTATTGTTGAATGTCGAAGGTCCACTAGGACATGTTCCGCACCAGAGTGGTACGGCAACCCTCTCTTGGAGATAATGTTGTTGGACAACGGTGAACCTTTGAACTATGAAGAAGCAATGGCGGGCCCGGATTCCAACAAATGGCTTGAGGCCATGAAATCCGAGGTAGGATCCATGTATGAGAACAAAGTATGAACTTTGGTAGACTTGCCTGATGATAAGCGAGCCATTGAAAATAAATGGATCTTTAAGAAGAAGACTGGCGTGGATGGTAATGTGACCGTCTATAAGGCTCGGCTTGTTGCTAAGGGTTGTCGACTAGTTCAAGGAGTTGACTACGATGAGACTTTCTCACCCGTAGCGATGCTGAAGTCTGTCCAAATCATGTTAGCAATTGACGCATTTTATGATTATGAGATCTGGCAAATGGACGTCAAAATGGCATTCCTTAATGGCTTCCTCAAGGAAGAACTGTATATGATGCAACCGGAAGGTTTTGTCGATCCTAAAGATGCTAACAAGGTATGCAAGCTCCAACGCTTCATCTATGGGCTGGTGTAAGCATCTCGGAGTTGGAACATTCGCTTTAATGAAGTGATTAAAGCGTTTGGGTTTGTACAGGTTTATGGAGAACCCTGTATTTACAAGAAAGTGAGTGGGAGCTCTATATCATTTCTTATATTATATGTGGATGACATACTGATAATGGAAAATGATATAGAACTTTTGGAAAGTGTAAAGGCCTACTTGAATAAATGTTTTTCAATGAAGGACCTTGGAGAAGCCGCTTACATATTAGGCATCAAGATCTATAGAGATAAATTGAGACGCCTCATAGGTCTTTCACAAAGCACATACCTTGACAAGATATGGAAGAAGTTCAATATGGATCAGTCCAAGAAGGGGTTCTTGCCTGTGTTACAAGGTGTGAGATTGAGTACGACTCAATGCCCGACCATGGCAAAGGATAGAGAAGAGATGAGTGTCATCCCCTATGCTTCAGCCATATGCTCTATTATGTATGCCATGCTGTGTACCAGACCTGATGTGAACCTTGCCATAAGTTTGGTAGGGAGGTACCAAACTGATCCTAGAGTGGAACACTGGACAGCGGTCAAGAATATCCTGAAGTACCTGAAAAGGACAAAGGACATGTTTCTCCTGTATGGAGGTGCCGAAGAGCTCATCGTAAAGGGTTACATCGATGCTAGCTTCGACACAGATCCGGACGACTCCAAGTCGCAAACCGGATACGTATATATTTTGAATGGAGGGGCAGTCAGCTCGTGCAACATCAAGCAAAGCGTCGTGGCGGCATCTACATGTGAAGCGGAGTACATAGCTTCTTCAGAAGCAGCAAAGGAAGGAGTCTGGATGAAGGAGTTCATCACCGACCTAGGAGTAATTCCAAGTGCGTCGGGACCGATGACTCTATTCTGTGACAACACTGAAGCTATTGCCCTTGCGAAGGAGCCCAGGTTTCACAAGAAGACAAGACACATCAAGCGCCGCTTCAATTCCATCCATAACTACATTTAGGAGGGAGATATAGATATTTGTAAAGTGCATACGGATCTGAATGTCGTAGATCCGTTGACTAAACCTCTCTCACGAGCAAAACATGATCAACACCAGCATGCTATGGGTGTGCGATTCATCACAATGTAACTAGATTATTGACTCTAGTGCAATTGGGAGACTGTTGGAAATATGCCCTAGAGGCAATAATAAATGTTTATTATTGTATTTCCTATTTCATGATAATTGTCTATTGTTCATGCTATAATTGTGTTAACCGGAATTCGTAATACATGTGTGAATACATAGACCACAACATGTCCCTAGTGAGCCTCTAGTTGACTAGCTCGTTGATCAATAGATGGTCACGGTTTCATGACCATGGTCATTGGATGTCGTTGATAACAGGATCACATCATTAGGAGAATGATGTGATGGACAAGACCCAATCCTAAGCATAGCACAAGACCGTGTAGTTCGTTTGCTAAAGCTTTTCAATGTCAAGTATCGTTTCCTTAGACCATGAGATTGTGCAACTCCCGGATACCGTAGGAATGCTTTGGGTGTGCCAAACGTCACAACGTAACTAGGTGGCTATAAAGGTGCACTATGGGTATCTCCGAAAGTGTTTGTTGGGTTGGCACGAATCGAGACTGGGATTTGTCACTCCGTGTGACGGAGAGGTATCTCTGGGCCCACTCGGTAAGACATCATCATAATGAGCTCAATGTGACTAAGGAGTTAGTCACGGGATGATGTATTACGGAACGAGTAAAGAGACTTGCCGGTAACGAGATTGAACAAGGTATAGAGATACCGACGATCGAATCTCGGGCAAGTGTCATACCGAGAGACAAAGGGAATTGTATACGGGATTAATTGAATCCCTCACATCGAGGTTCATCCGATGAGATCGTCGTGGAGCATGTGGGATCCAACATGGGTATCCAGATCCCGCTGTTGGTTATTCACCGGAGAGGTGTCTCGGTCATGTCTACATGTCTCCCGAACCCGTAGGGTCTACACACTTAAGGTTCGATGACGCTAGGATTATAGGGAAATGTTGTACGTGGTTATAGAAGGTTGTTCGGAGTCCCGGATGAGATCCCGGACGTCATGAGGAGCTCCGGAATGGTCCGGAGGTAAAGATTGATATATATGAAGTCCAGTTTTGGTCACCGGAAAGTTTTCGGGCTCATCGGTAGTGTACCGGGAGTGCCAAGAGGGTGCCGGAGGACCCCCGGGAGGGGTGTGACGACCATAGGACTTCGTGGGCCCTTATAGGAGGTGTACCAGCCCTTATTGGTCTGGCCAAGACCTTCTAGAAAGGCCCATGTGGCTGGAGATCAAGGGATAAGGCAAAAGGAGTTTGAAAGGAGGGAGATCCACCTCCCTTGTGGGAGGTGGACTCTTCCCTAGCTTCGGCCGAAGCCCTCCTCCTTGGAGGAGGGGCCAAGGCAGCCCTCCCTCTCCCTCCTCCTATATATATGCAAGGGTTTGGGCTGATTTGAGACACGACTTCTCTCTCTCTCTCGGCGCAGCCCTACCCTTCCTCTTCCTCGTTCTCCGTAGCGCTTGGCGAAGCCCTGCCGGAGACCAAGTAGCTCCACCGTCACCATGCCGTCGTGCTGGCGGAGCTCTCCCTCAACCTCTCCTTCCTTCTTGCTGGATCAAGGCGTAGGAGACGTCACCGGGCCGCACGTGTGTTGAACGCGGAGGCGCCGTTGTTCGGCGCTGAGATCGGAATCCATCGCGTTCTGAATCGCTGCGAGTACGACTCCACCAACCGCGTTCTTGTAACGCTTCCGCTTAGCGATCTTCAAAGGTATGAAGATGCAATCTCTCCTCACTCGTTGCTGGTTTCTCCATGGATAGATCTTGGTGATCGTAGGAATTTTTTTGATTTACTACTACGTCTCCCAACACGCCCCGACGGCGCAAGGGCGAACAAGGGCTTTGTACCGACTGAACGGTCTCTGGCTAGGGTAAATTGCTGTGTATCCTGTTGTGGGATTGAGAAACTACTGAATTCTGATGCTATGCTGCATCTAACAGTGCTCTGATCTGCATCAACCCTCTTCTAGCCTCTGACTGGGACGGCTGAATGGAATCTGCTATCCTAGCAGCAGCAACAACATTTAACACAGGAGTTCGATATACCTCAACGTCGTCATGAGATCCAATCGGAAACAGTTGTCGCTGACGTCGACTGGGGCGTGGCAGGCGCTGGCGAGTGCGCTCGTCAAGTTCTGCCTGGAGTTCTTCCAGACGAATGCGCGCGGCCTCCAAAGCTTGAGCCTCGGCAGTCGCGCCGACGATGGGAGTATGAAGAATCTCCCCCTCGCGACATGGCTGCTCATTCGACGGACCGCGAGCCTCGTGCCTGCCACGGCCAAAGCCAAGCGGTGAACTCTGATGAGAGCCCGCCATCAAGACCTCCGCTGCGGGATCGCAACTTTCGCACTCGGAAGGCACGTCGGACGGATCGGAATCCAACTCGAACACACCGTGAAGGGACTTGGCGGGCTCGAGCGCTGCAATCTGCGGAGAAGTTTGGCACGCCACTACGTGTTTGACCCAGCGTTGAAGTCGTGAGCGGCCGGACCGCTTGCGGCCGCGAACAGCGAGGGGAGCCGACGTGTAAGGAGTTGAAGGCTGACGCAGCAACACGCCGCAGGAACTCGCGCGGCGCGGCCCCGCGGACCTGGAGCGCCTCGACATCGAGAGGAGCTTCCTGGAGCCATGTCGAATCGTCGGCGATGAAGATGAGCGCTCCGAAACGGATCTCGTGACCCAGAGCAAAAACACCGCTAGAAGACATGTCGAAAGATGGAAAATGCAACCTCGCCAGAAGTCGCTTAGACGCCTACCCCACGATGGGCGCCAACTGTCGTGGGAACGAGCCTGACAGTAGATGGTAGGGGTACGTAAGAAGAGGGCAGAGTCCTAGCTACGATAAGGATGTACACACGGATGTATGATTTCAGGCCCCTCTCGTGGAGGTAACAACCCTACGTCTCAGTGCTTGGGAGGTTACAATGGTTGCGAACCCTTGTGCAGGAGGGGAGGGCGGCTTATATAGAGTTTGCTGCCACTCATAATTACCTAGCATCTAAGGGTCCGATCGTGGGGTTAAAGTCTGTCGTTACTGGTAAAGTACGTGATAAAAGCTATTAATGACGACTGAACCAACGTCTGCCCATTGGGCTCTTGATGATGATGATGGCTCCTGGTCTTCTGGCGTCAAGTGAGAACGAGGTCTTCCGAGTGACACGCGACTGCCGAGTGAAGGAAGGAGTCTACGAGTGGATAGCTGTCAAGTGACTTTGAATGTCTCCTGGAATTCACTCGGAAGTTTATACTTGACCTTCAAGTCCTCCAATGTAGTGTCCTTAGGTAGGGTATGTAGGCCTTGCCTAGGACCCTATCCTAGGTACATGTCCTCATCAGACATAGTATTCATTCCCTAAAAGAAAAACTGTGATGGACAGCAAATTATCAAAGTAATCCTGACCGACGTCTAACATTTATCGTCCTCCGCAGGTGGCCCTTATGAAGCCTTTTTGCCACCCACAAGTTACCTAATTAATCGCGATGCAAGTGGCATCTCGTGAGAAAATACCGCAATAAGCAAGGCGTCATCTGACCTTCTCACAAAGACATTGGTAGCCTTATCACAGAGCGTCCATTTTTTTTTTACAAAATAATTCTTGCATTTCTCAATCAAGGATTACAATCGCGCGCGTGACAAAGTCCAAAACAACATCTGGACCCGGCTCAAGCCATACAATCATTGCAGAGTGCCCATTGTCCAAGAGATCACGATCTCAAACACTTTATCCAACCTGGAATCTCAGTTTTGGATTTATAGAATGGCTCTCATCTCACTACTCTGGCCTCTTTGGAGCTTTTATTTATCCCACCATTGAAAAAATCTTCTGATTCAACGATTTATCGTCCGATTTATCATTATTCATGGAGTGACCGATAAGATTATATCTTATCTTCACCGTTTATCTTTTGGGCCAATTTATCACTCTGTCAAGCGATTTATCGGGAATCTACTGATAAATTAGACCTATTGCTAGCACTATGTTTGCAAAAAACTATGTTTATTTGTGTTTTTGTCAACTTTGTTATGCAATATGTACTATTGCCCTGGTTTTTGTCATTACACCAGGATTCAAGGGCTAGGAATCAAGGTATCACTTCTATCCAATATTTTTTTGACTTTGAATATAGCATATTTCAGCGTTGGAAACCTGAGATTTACAAAAATTGGCCGATTAACAGTTGACTGACAAAATCGATTAATCGCCCGATTTCCGATTAATCTTTTATCCCAACCGCCGAGACACTAATGATAAACGATATTCTCAACATTGATTTATCCTGCTTACATAGAAAGGCTTATGGTTAAGTACATACATAATGCATGAACAATTTCAAGAAGACGTTGTCATCAAGGTTAGTTTTTTTTTTTCAAAAATCAAAATCAACTCTTTTATACTCACACTTATCACATTGGGATCTAGACGTGATATAGGATCTTGTGGAAGAGCTTAGTGATTGAAAATGTTCAAATCACATGTGGCCATTGGCACACTTTCTTAACACCTCGCTAAGGCTTATTATCTCATTACCACGATAAGAATAGGCTAATCCTGAACACTGTCATAAAGATTAATGCGATGCTTTATACTTGTATATAGTTCGCAACTTAATTAATACTCTATTTAGGTGGGCATGTATAGTACATACAGTACGTTTGTAACTCCCATTATAACTGTACTTCATTGCTATTTGTGCGAGCATTACACTATTTGTGCGAGCATTGCTATAGGATCTTGTGGAAGAGCCTAGTGATTGAAAATGTTCAAATCACATGTGGCCATTGGCACACTTTCTTAACACCTCGCTAAGGTTTTCTTGGGCTTATTATCTCATTACCATGATAATAAGAATAGGCTAATCCTGAACACTGTCATAAAGATTAATGCAATGCTTTATACTTGTATATAGTTCGCAACTTAATTAATACTGTATTTAGGTGGGCATGTATAGTGCATACATTACGTTTGTAACTCTCATTATAACTGTATTTCAGTGCTATTTGTGCGAGCATTGCACTATTACTTTCCATAGCTGTATGGTTTAAGAGAACAAGTAACATTCCACGTGAAAAATAAAGGAGGAAAGGTGTAAGAAATGAGCAAAAGAGATAAAAAGTGCCCTCACGCAGGATCGAACTACGGACCTTCAGTTTACAAGACTGACGCTCTACCACTGAGCTATAAGGGCTGTTACGTTTATTTTCGTGTATCATAGTACAACTACTAAATACTAGCACAATTTTCTTCAGGATTGGTTGTTGTATAATGAAATACGGCACGTATGAAATTTCAGACAAAAACTGCCCTTATAGCTCAGTGGTAGAGCGTCAGTCTTGTAAACTGAAGGTCCGTAGTTTGATCCTGCGTGACGGCACATTTTTTTTATTTTGCTCAGTTCACATAATCATTCTGATTCCGACGAGTCGCCGGGAGATAAAAAAACGATCTACACGCACGGCACCAGAGAACCAACCAATGGCACAAACGGATCGAACGTCAACGTGCGTTGCTGGTCCAGGAGCGATGGCCGACCCTACGCCGACGCCGACGCGCGCGGGCACCAGAACCAGCGGCATGGCCGAGAATAGCGAGGTAATCTTCCACACTGCGGTGTCCTCGACGCCGGCCTACGCCAGGGAGGTGCTGGCCGGCGGCGTCGCGGGCGTCGTTGCCAAGACGGCCGTGGTCCCCCTCGGCCGCGTGAAGCTGCTCCGCCGGACGGGCGGCGAACCCGGGGACGTCGGCACCGTCCGGACGCTTCTCGGGATCTACCGGCGCGAAGGTGTCGCGGGGCTCTACCGCGGCAACGGCGCCAACACCGTGCGCGTGTTCCCGTCCAAGGCGCTCCACTTCGTCGCCTACGAGCTGTACAGGAGCTGGCTCCTCGGCGCCACGGCCACCCCGTCGTCGTCGCTCGTGGACCTCCTCGCTGGCTCGGCGGCCGGCGGCACCGCGCTGCTCGCGACGTACCCTCTCGCCCTCGCCCGCGCGCGGCTCGCCTCGGGCGACGCCGCCCGCACGAGCGTGCACGGGGTCCTCCGTGCCGTGTATGCGGAGGGTGGCGGCGTGCGCGGGCTGTACCGCGGCGCGTGCCCGACGCTGGCACGCGCGCTGCCGAAGGCGGGGATCAAGTTCGGCGCGTACGAGTCGCTGAAGCGGTGGCTCCCTGAGGGCTGGGACGAGCGCGCCGACGCTCAGCTGACGTGCGGGGTGGCAGCGGCGCAGCTAGCCAGCACGGCGACGTACCCGCTGGGCGTGGTGCGGCGGCGGATGCAGCTCGGACTGGCAACTGGTGGCGTGCTGCAGGGCGTCTGTGGCATGGCGCGGGAGGAGGGCGTGCGGCGGCTGTACGCCGGGCTTGGGATCGCGTACGTCAAGGCGGTGCCGTCGGCGGCCATCGGGCTGGTGGCTTATGATCAGATAAAGCTTTTCTTGAAGCTGCCGGCCGGCGGCCACGGCGAGAGTGTTCACGCACCCTAGGCTGGCCGGCGACGACTGCGTAGTTTGCTGGTGAGCACAGGAGAGCTGGTGATCTCATCACAATGTCGAGCGCGTAGTGAACTAGTGACGTAAGAGCATCTCCAATACGCGCCCAAACCCGCTACGCGTAAAAAACGGGTTTACTATACACAAGTAGCATTTGTTTTAGCGCACAGCCAAACGCTGGTTCTAGCCGTCGCTGTAAAATATAGCTTGCGCGACGCTTTAATAGACGCGCTAAAAACTAGCACGCGTAGAATCCATTTTAAGCACGATACATAGAAATAAAAACATAGCTAGTTCAAATGATCAACGATACATAGAAATAAAAACATGCATAGAAATATTAAAAAGATACATAGCAGACGTGCTAAACTACTCGTCCTCTTCTTCCTTCTCTGACTCCCTCTCTGACTCGGTAGTGATGGCCTCGTCCGACGTCTCGATGAAGGCATCAAGATATCGGTCATCGTCGGCGTCTCAGGTCGACGCTGCTCTAAGGTCGATGCTGAATTCCGTGGCCGCCTTCCACGTACGCTTACCCTCGCGATAGGCGGCCTGCTCCGCCCTCCTCTCCACCATCCTCTACGCCCTTCTCCCCGCCCTCCTTTGCGCGAAAAACTCGGTGGGACCGAAAATGTAAATTTGCGTAACAGAAAGATGACAACCTAAACTCAGTGGCACCGGTATAGAACCGGTTGCACCGAAGTGGCTAGGGTTTGACATGAGTCTGTCTAGGTTCTAGAATCGGTGGCACCGAAGTGGGAAAGTTGGTTGCACCGATTTTGAGTGTTAGGTAAGGAACAGACTTTGGTGAGAGAATTTGTGGATGTTTTTGGCGACTATCACTTGTGCACGTTTGAGCATATTGTTCATCAACAAAACCTTACCCTTTTTTAATAGTATTGGCTTTCCTATGGACTCAAAGTGATTTCTCACAAATATAAAATGTAGAGTCCTCTTGCTTGAAGCTTGGCCAACCTATTTCCTTGCATCTTGGGGTATGTCGACAATCTCCTTTTGAAAATCCTCTCATTGAACATTTCCTGAAATATACTTGGTGGAAACATTACTTCAATGACTTATATGTTGTTATTAATTACCAAAACCACCAAGGGAGCAAATGTGCTTTCACACTCAGGACTATTTCATACCTATCCTATCAGTTTTCTAAGAGAGAACCACCTAACCTTGTGTTGAGGTCATGATCTTCCACTGCAACCATATGGATTTTGATTTCTAGCCTTCCAAGTTGCTTTCCACCAATCCCATCTCTTCTACCAAGCCATACGTGGGAGAGAGTGATTGTGTGTTGAGGAGTCTATTATATTGAAGCACAAGAGTAAGGAGTTCATCGACATTACCGAGCCTATTACCTTTTGGAGGGTGGTGCCTCCTAGATTGGTTAGGTGTCGTTTGGGAGCCTCCTACTTCGTGTTGTGGAGTTGAACCAAGAAGTTTGTAAGGGCAAGGAGATCGCCTACTTCATGAAGATCTACCCATAGTGAGGCTAATCCTTCGTGGACGGAAGCCGTTATGGAATAGTCAAGGTTGCTACTTCGTGGACCCTTATGGATGGAGCCCTCAGTGGACTCTCGCGACTGTTACCCTTTGTGGGTTGAAGACTCCATAAACGTGGATGTACGATAGCACCACCTATCGAAACCACGGGAAAAATCCTTGCGTCTCCAATTGTGTTTGATCTCCATATCTCAACTCATTACTTCATGTGCAATGTATTTACTTTCCGCTGCTATATTTGTTGACATCCATGTGTAGGGTATATAGACTTGCTAGCCTTGCTAAACTATTAAAATCTGCCAACCAATTAACTTGGGAAAATGTTAGGTTTTAATTTTCTACTAGTAGTCTATTCACCACTCCTCTAGACACTGTTCTAGTGATCCCTCAATTGGTATCAGACCATTGGTCTCCATTGCATTGGTTTAATCACCGAGGAGGAAGATGGATGTGTCTAGTATAGAGAGTTTGTATTGTAGAGTGCCCATTCTTGATGGAGAGTACTATAGTCAATGGAAGAATGCCATGACTGATCTATTTGATAAATTCCATTTGAGAAAATATATTGAAAACCCCTATGTGCTCCCCATTGATGAATTGCATCCCACACACGAAGATGAAATTAACATGCTTGGTAACCTGAGAACTATCAATTTTATTCTTAGAGGTCCACCAAGATTCATGTTTTCTCAATTGAAGAACTTTGCATGTGCCTATACCTTGTGGATTGATTTGGAGAAACGATATCCAAATCTCTCATTAGGAAATCTTGATGAAATTCTTCATAAAACTGTTGCTTTTCACAAAATGAAGCCTAGTGATCCAAACTTTGATAAATGCCTATTTGAGCTGCGTGATCTTATGTGTGCTAAAGGAGATGTCACCACTATCAACAACATTATCTTTGAAGCCATTCACATTCATAAACTTGAACATTGTCATGATCACAATTCTAACGAATCTCTTGTTATTTATGACGAGGATTTCCCACTTGATGATGACAATGTGGAACATGACTACCTTGGATAAGATGAGTTGTTCGACATCGAGCATGAGAAGATCATGAAGAATCTAAGTTTAATGGCAAACTTCAAGGGTTACATGTCCGGAGGAAAAGAGTGGATTCTCGATAGTGGATGTACGGATCACATGACTGGTGATAAAGACAGTTCCAAGAGATCATGCCTAATCAAGGTCCTCGAAGATACGTGACCTTTGGAGACAACTCTAAGGGTAAGGTACTTGGCCTTGGTAAGTGTTGGAAATATGCCCTAGAGGCAATAAATAAAGTGTTTATTATTGTATTTCCTTGTTCATGATAATCGTTTATTGTCCATGCTATAATTGTATTAATTGGAAACATGGATACATGTGTGGATACATAGACAAACACAATGTCCCTAGTATGTCTCTAGTGAACTAGCTGATTGATCGAAAGATGGTTAAGGTTTCCTAGCCATGGACATGAGATGTCATTTGATAACGGGATCACATCATTAGGAGAATGATGTGATGGACAAGACTCAAACAACAAACGTAGCTTATGATCGTGTCAGTTTATTGCTACTGTTTTCTGCATGTCAAGTATATGTTCCTATGACCATGAGATCATGCAACTCACAGATATCGGAGGAGTACCTTGTGTGTATCAAACGTCGCAACGTAACTGGGTGACTATAAAGGTGCACTACAGGTTTCTCCGAGGGTGTCTGTTGAGTTGGCATGGATCAAGACTGGGATTTGTTACTCCGTGTGACGGAGAGGTATCTTAGGGCCCACTCGGTAATACAACATCACAATAAGCCTTGCAAGCAATGTGAATAAGTGTTAGTTGCGAGATCTTGTATTACGGAACGAGTAAAGAGACTTGCCAGTAACGAGGTTGAACTAGGTATGGAGATACCGACGATCGACTCTCGGGCAAGTAACATACCGAAGAACAAAGGGAACATCATACGGGATTAACTGAATCCTTGACATAGAGGTTTGACCGATAAAGATCTTCGTAGAATATGTAGGAACCAATGTGGACATCCAGATCCCGCCATTGGTTATTAACCGTAGAGGTGTCTCGGTCATGTCTACATAGTTCTCGAACCCGCACGGTCTGCACACTTAAGGTTTGATGACGTTTTGGTAGTATAGAGTTGTGTATGGTGGTGACCGAAGTTTTGTTCGGAGTCCCGTATGAGATCCCGGACGTCACGAGGAGCTCCGGAATGGTCTGGAGGTAAAGATTCATATATAGGAAGTCCTGTTTTGGTCGCCGGAAAAGTTCCGGGCTTATCGGTAGTGTACCGGGAGTGCCGGTAGTGTACCAGGAGACCTCCGGGAGGGGTATTTCGACCCAAGAGGCTTCATGGGCTGTGGGAGAGTGAATATCAGCCCTTAGTGGGCTGGTGGAAACTCCCACAGAAGGCCCATGTGGCTGGAGAAGAAAACCCAAAAGGAAAAAGGTGAAAAAGGCAAAAAGGAAAAAAAAGGATGAATCCTAATCCTACTAGGAGTGGAGGAGGTGGACTCCTCTTCTCCTAGTTCGGCTGAAGCCTAGGAGGCTTGGAGGCCAAGCTGTCTCCTCTCCTCCTCTCCTCCTATATATACTAGTGGATTTCTATGGTTTTGCACTAGATTTTTCAGCCACGTGCAAACCCTAATCTCTAGTGCATAGTTTCTCCTCTAGATCGGTTTTCTGCAGTGGTTTGGCGAAGCCCTGCCGGAATTTCTCCACCACCATCGCCGGAGCGTCGTCAGGCTGCCGGAGAACTCTTCTTCCTCTCCACTCCTTCTTGCTAGATCAAGACGGTGGAGATCGTCATCAAGTTGTACGTGTGCTGAACGCGGAGGTGCCGTCCGGTCGGTGCTAGATCAGAAGGATCGTGATGAAGTTCGTGAGACGGATCGTGATCAAGTTCGTGGGACGGATCGTGATTGGATCGCGGGATGTATCGTGATTGGATCGCGGGACGGATCGTGATTGGATCACAGGACGCACGGCGATTTGGATCGCGAAGACGTTCGACTACACTAACCGCGTTTCTTAATGCTTCCTGCTTAGTGATCTACAAGGGTATGTAGATCCACTCTCCCTCTCGTAGATGCTCATCACCATGGATAGATCTTCGTGTGCGTAGGAATTTTTTTTCCCATGCAACATAACCAACAGTGGCATCATGAGCTAGGTCTATGTGTAGATGAGATCTCGAGTAGAACACAAAAGGTTTGTGGGCGTTGATGCTTAGATTGCTTCCTCCCTTGGTCGGATTTTGGTTCAGCGGTATTGTGAGATGAAGCGGCCCGAACCAACATTACTCGTACGCTTACGAGAGACCGGTTCCCTCGACGCAACTTGTTGCATAGATGGCTTGCGGGTGCCAGTTTCTCTCACTTTAGTTGGATCGGCTTCGACAAAGGCGGTCCTTGAGAAGGTTGAAAAGCAAATTATGTATCACCGTTGTGGTTTATGCGTAGGTGAGAATCGTTCTTGCTAGAAACCCGTAGCAGCCACATAAAACATGCAACAACAATTAGAGGATGTCTAACTTGTTTTTGCAGGGTATGATTGTGATGTGATATGGCCAATTACATGATGTGATATATGTGATGTATGAGATGATCATGTGATGTATAGAATTTCACGACTTGCATGTCGATGAGTACGGCAACCGGCAGGAGCCATAGGGTTGTCTTTAATTATTGTATGACCTGCGTGTCAATCATTAAGCGCTATGTAATGCTTTACTTTATCGCTAAACGGTAGCAATAGTAGTAGAAGCATGCAGGGCGTGACAACCTTGATGGCGACACATTGATGGAGATCAAGATGATGGAGATCATGGTGTCGTGGTGGTGACGATGAAGTTCATGCCGGTGCTTTCAAGATGGAGATCTAAAACACATGTTCATGGCCATATCATGTCACTTATGAATTGCATGTGATGTTAATCCTTTTATGCACCTTGTTATGCTTAGTACGACGATAGCATTATAAGGTGATCCCTCACTTAAATTTCAAGATAAAATTGTGTTCTTCCCGAGTGTGCACCATTGCGAAAGTTCGTCGTGTTGAGACAACATGTGATGATCGGGTGTGATAGACTCTACGTTCACATACAACGGGTGCAAGCCAGTGTTGCACGCACAGAACACTCGGGTTAAACTTGACGAGCCTAGCATGTACAGACATGGCCTCGGAACACAAGAGACCGAAAGGTCGAACATGAGTCATATAGTAGATATGATCGACATAATGATGTTCACCATTGAAGCCACCTCAACTCACGTGATGATCGGACTTGAGTTGGTGGATTTGGATCATGTGATACTCAGATGACCTGAGGTATGTCAATTTGAGTGGGAGCTTTAGTAATTTGATTAACTAAACTCATTATCTTGAACAATAGTCTAAGTGAACTTTGCATATTTATGTTGTAGATCAATGGCTCGCGCAGTAGCACCCCTGAATTTTAATGCGTTCCTAGAGAAAGCTAAATTGAAAGATGATGGAAGTAACTTTGTTGACTGGGCCCGTAATCTGAGGATTATCCTCACGGCTTCCCAGAAATCATATGTCCTTGATGCACCGCCTTGTGACCAACCAGAAGACATGACCTCTGAAAACATTAAGAACGCTTGGGAGGCATGTACTGGAGATTACTCAATAGTTCAGTGTGCAATATTGTAATGCTTAGAACCGGGACTTCACAGATATTTTGAACGTCATGGAGCATATGAGATGTTCCAGGAGTTGAAGTTTATCTTTCAGAAGAACGCCAGATCGAGAGGTATGAAACCTCCGATAAGTTCTATGCTTGCAAGATGGAGGAGAACGGGTCTATCAGTGAACATATACTCAGAATGTCTGGGTATTCAACTCGTCTAGCGGAGTTGGGAATTGCCCTTCCACCAGAGGCGATCACTGATAGAGTTCTTCAATCACTGCCACCTAGTTACAAGAGCTTTGTGATGAACTATAACATGCACGGGATGAACGAGTCAGTCGCCGAGCTGTTTGCGATGCTAAAAGTCGCTGAGTCTGAAATCCAGAAAGAACATCAAGTGTTGATGGTCAATAAAACCACTAGTTTCAAGAAAAATGGCAAAGTCAAGGGCAAGGGAAAGAAGGGTAAAACCAAGAAGGATGGCAAAGCAGTTGCTACTCCTCCAAAGAAGCCCAAGCATGGACCCAAGCCAGAAACTGAGTGCTTTCATTGCAAAGGAACTGGTCACTGGAAGCGGAACTACCCCAAGTACCTGGCTGACAAGAAGGCGGCCAACAACAAACAAGGTATATATGATATACATGTCAATGATGTGTACCTTACTAGCTCTCGTAGTAGTGCCTGGGTATTTGATACCGGTTCGGTTGCTCACATTTGCAACTCAAAGCAGGAACTACGGAATAAACGAAGGCTGGCAAAGGACGAAGTGACGATGCGCGTGGGAAATGGTTCCAAGGTTGATGTGATCGCCGTCGGCACGCTCTCTCTTCGATTACCATCGGGATTAGTGATGAACCTGAATAATTGTTATTTAGTGCCTGCGTTAAGCATGAACATTATATCTGGATCTTGTTTATTGCGAGACGGTTACTCATTTAAATCAGAGAATAATGGTTGTTCTATTTATATGAGTAATATCTTTTATGGTCATGCACCCAATGTTAGGGGTTTATTCATACTGAATCTTGATAGTGATGACACACATGTTCATAACATTGATGCCAAAAGATGTAGAGTTGATAATGATAGTACCACTTTCTTGTGGGACTGCCGTTTAGGTCATATTGGTGTAAAACGCATGAGGAAGCTCCATGCTGATGGACTTCTGGTGTCACTTGATTTTGACTCACTTGACACATGTGAACCATGCCTCATGGGCAAGATGACTAAAACGCCGTTCTCTGGAACAATGGAACGGGCGAGTGACTTATGGGAAATCATACACACTGATGTGTGCGGTCCAATGAATGTTACAGCGCGTGGTGGATATCGTTATTTTCTCACCTTCACCGATGACTTAAGTAGATATGGGTATATTTACTTAATGAAACACAAGTCTGAAACGTTTGAAAAGTTCAAGCAATTTTAGAGTGAAGTTTTGAATCATCGTAACAAGAAGATTAAGTTCCTGCGATCTGATCAAGGAGGTGAATATCTGAGTTATGAGTTTGGCAGTCACTTAAGACAGTGTGGAATTGTTTCACAGTTGACACCGCCCAGAACACCACAGCGTAATGGTGTGTCCAAACGTCGTAATCGAACCTTATTAGATATGGTGCGTTCTATGATGTCTCTTGCTGATTTGCCACTATCGTTTTGGGGTTATGCATTAGAGACAGCTGCATTCACTTTAAATAGGGCACCATAAAAATCCGTTGAGACGACGCCATATGAACTGTGGTTTGGCAAGAAGCCAAAGTTATCGTTTCTTAAAGTTTGGGGATGTGATGCTTATGTCAAAAAGCTTCAACCTGAAAAGCTGGAACCCAAAGTGGAGAAATGCGTCTTCATAGGATACCTGAAAGAGACAGTCGGGTATACCTTCTATCTCAGATCCGAAGGCAAAGTGTTTGTCGCTAAGAACAGAACATTTCTTGAGAAAGAGTTTTTCTCGAAAGAATTGAGTGGGAGGAAAATAGAGCTTGATGAGGTTATTGAACCTTTACTTCAACCAAAAAGTATCGCAGTGCAGAAGGTTGTTTCTGTGGAACCTACAACGGTAGAAGAGGAAGTTAATGATGATGATCATGAAGCTTCGGATCAAGCTGCTGTTGAACCTCGTAGGTCGACAAGGCCGCGTACTACCCCTGAGTGGTACGACAACCCTGTCTTGGAGGTCATGTTGTTGGACAACAATGAACCTACGAGATATGGAGGAGCAATGATGTGCCCGGATTTCAAGAAATGGTTAGAGGCCATGAAATCCGAGATGGGATCCATGTATGAAAACAAAGTATGGACTTTGGAAGTATTACCTGAAGGGCGAAAGGCCATTCAGAACAAATGGATCTTTAAGAAGAAGACAGACGCGGACGATAATGTCACCGTCTATAAAGCTCGACTTGTGGCAAAGGGTTTTTCACAAGTTCAAGGAGTTGACTACGATGAGACTTTCTCACCCGTAGCGATGCTTAAGTCTGTCAGAATCATGTTAGCAATAATTGCCTATTTCGACTATGAAATTTGGCAGATGGATGTCAAAACAGCGTTCCTCAACGGTTTCCTTGAGGAAGAGTTGTATATGATGCAACCCGAAGGTTTTGTCGATCCAGAGAATGCTGACATAGTTTGCAAACTCCAGCGATCCATTTATGGACTGGTGCAAGCATCTTGGAGGTGGAATAAGCGCTTTGATGAGGTGATCAAAGCGTTTGAGTTTATACAAGTTTACGGAGAACCTTGTATTTACAAGAAAGTGAGTGAGAGCTCTATAGCGTTTCTAGTATTATATGTGGATGACATATTGCTGATTGGAAACAATATAGAAATGTTGGAAAGCGTGAAGGAATATTTGAACAAGAGTTTTTCAATGAAGGACCTAGGAGAAGCTACTTTCATATTAGGCATTAAGATCTATAGAGATAGATCGAGACGCTTAATAGCACTTTCACAGAGCACATACCTTGATAAAGTTTTGAAGAAGTTCAAAATGGAACAGTCCAAGAAGGGGTTCTTGCCTGTGTTACAAGGTGTGAAGTTGAGTAAGACTCAATGCCCAGTAACTGCAGAAGATAGAGAAAAGATGAGTGTCATCCCCTATGCTTCAGCCATAGGCTCTATCATGTATGCAATGTTGTGCACAAGACCCGATGTCAGCCTTGCCATAAGTATGGCCGGATGGTTTCGAAGTGATCCTGGAATGGAGCACTGGCAAGCGGTCAAGAATATCCTTAAGTACCTAAAAAGGACTAAGGAAATGTTTCTCGTTTATGGAGGTGATGAACAGCTCGTCGTAAAGGGTTACGTCCATGCAAGCTTTGACACTGATCCGGACGACTCTAAGTCGCAAACCGGATACGTATTTATTCTTAACCGGGGAGCGGTAAGCTGGTGCCGTTCCAAGCAAAGCGTGGTAGCTGATTCTACGTGCGAAGCGGAATACATCGCAGCCTCATAGGCGGTGAAGGAAGGTGTCTGGATGAAGTAGTTCATGACAGATCTTGGAGTAGTACCCAGTGCACTGAATCCAATGAACCTGTTCTGTGACAACACTGGTGCCATTGCTCTGGCCAAGGAACCAAGGTTTCACAAGAGGACCAGACACATAAAGAGATGCTTCAACTCCATCCGCGATTACATCGAGGAGAAGGACATAAATATTTGCAAAGTGCACACGGATCTGAATGTTGCAGACCCGTTGACTAGACCTCTTCCAAGGGCTAAACATGATACACACCAGAATTGCATGGGTGTTCAATTCATTACAATGTAAATCACATAGTGATGTGAACTAGATTATTGACTCTAGTGCAAGTGGGAGACTGTTGGAAATATGCCCTAGAGGCAATAAATAAAGTGTTTATTATTGTATTTCCTTGTTCATGATAATCGTTTATTGTCCATGCTATAATTGTATTAATTGGAAACATGGATACATGTCTGGATACATAGACAAACACAACGTCCCTAGTATGTCTCTAGTGAACTAGCTCGTTGATCGAAAGATGGCTAAGGTTTCCTAGCCATGGACATGAGATGTCATTTGATAACAGGATCACATCATTAGGAGAATGATGTGATGGACAAGACCCAAACAACAAACATAGCTTATGATCATGTCAGTTTATTGCTACTATTTTCTGCATGTCAAGTATATGTTCCTATGACCATGAGATCATGCAACTCACAGATATCGGAGGAGTACCTTGTGTGTATCAAACGTCGCAACGTAACTCGGTGACTATAAAGGTGCACTACAGGTGTCTCCGAGGGTGTCTGTTGAGTTGGCATGGATCAAGACTGGGATTTGTTACTCCGTGTGATGGAGAGGTATCTGAGGGCCCACTCGGTAATACAACATCACAATAAGCCTTGCAAGCAATGTGACTAAGTGTTAGTTGCTAGATCTTGTATTACGGAACGAGTAAATAGACTTGCCAGTAACGATGTTGAACTAGGTATGGAGATACCGACGATCGAATCTCGGGCAAGTAACATACCGAAGAACAAAGGGAACATCATAAGGGATTAACTGAATCCTTGACATAGAGGTTCGACCGATAAAGATCTTCGTAGAATATGTAGGAACCAATGTGGACATCGAGGTCCCAGCATTGGTTATTGACCGTAGAGGTGTCTCGGTCATGTCTACATAGTTCTCGAACCCGCAGGGTCTGCACACTTCAGGTTTGGTGACATTTTGATAGTATAGAGTTGTGTATGGTGGTGACTGAAGTTTGTTGGGAGTCCCAGATGAGATCCCGGACGTCACGATGAGCTTTGGAATGGTCCGGAGGTAAAGATTCATATATAGGAAGTCCTGTTTTGGTCGCCGGAAAAGTTCCGGGCTTATCGGTAGTGTACCGGGAGTGTCGGTAGTGTACCGGGAGACTTACGGGAGGGGTATTTCGACCCAAGAGGCTTCATGGGCTGTGGGAGAGTGAATATCAGCCCTTAGTAGGCTGGTGGAAACTCCCACAGAAGGCCCATGTGGCTGGAGAAGAAAACCCAAAAGGAAAAAGGTGAAAAAGGCAAAAAGGAAAAATAAGGATGAATCCTAATCCTACTAGGAGTGGACGAGGTGGACTCCTCCTCTCCTAGTTCGGCCGAAGCCTAGGAGGCTTGGAGGTCAAGCTGCCTCCTCTCCTCCTCTCCTCCTATATATACTAGTGGATTTCTAGGGTTTTGCACTAGATTTTTCAGCCACGTGCAAACCCTAATCTCTAGTGCATAGTTTCTCCTCTAGATCGGTTTTCTGTAGTGCTTAGGCGAAGCCCTGCCGGAATTGCTCCACCACCATCGCCGCAGCGCCGTCAGGCTGCCGGAGAACTCTTATTCCTCTCTACTCCTTCTTGCTGGATCAAGACGGTGGAGATCGTCATCAAGCTGTACGTGTGCTGAACGCGGAGGTGCCGTCCGTTCGGTGCTAGATCGGAAGGATCATGATCAAGTTCGTGAGACGGATCGTGATCAAGTTCATGGGACAGATCGTGATCGGATCGCGGGACGGATCCTGATTGGATCGCGGGACAGATCGTGATTGGATCATGGGACGCACGGCGATTTGGATCGCGAAGACGTTTGACTACACCAACCGCGTTTCTTAACGCTTCCCGCTTAGCGATCTACAAGGGTATGTAGATCCACTCTCCCTCTCGTAGATGCTCATCACCATGGATAGATCTTCGTGTGCGTAGGAAATTTTTTGTTTCCCATGCAACGTTCCTCAACAGTAAGGTGGCCATATCTCATGATATCTCAATTCAAAATGTGATGCTTGTTGAATCCCTTGGCTACAATCTCCTTTCCATATCTAGTCTATAGGACTTCGGTTTCAATGTGTTATTCACGAAAGTAGATTTCCAAGTGTTTCGTCAAGATAATCATAAAATGGCCTTTACCGGTATCCGTAGAGGTGATCTATACATTGTTGATTTCACTAAGAGATCCAAGCCTCGCACTTGTTTAATTGCTAAATCTTCTAAATGTTGGCTTTGGCATAGAAGATTAGGACATGTTGGCATGCGCAATTTAGACAAACTTATCAAAGGTGATCATATACTTGGAGTTAAAGATGTTATCTTTGACAAAGATAGACTTTGTAGTGCTTGTCAATCTAGAAAGCAAGTAGGCGGCAGTCATCCTGTTAAGAATATCATGACTACTAGGAGACCACTCGAGTTACTTCACATGGATCTTTTCGGTCCCAATGCTTACAAAAGTCTCGGTGGAAATTCCTATGGTCTAGTTATAGTTGATGATTTTTCCAGATTTATGTGGGTATTTTTCCTTGATGATAAGTCGCAGGTTCAAAAGATCTTCAAGAACTTCATTCGCAAAGCGCAAAATCAGTTTGAAGTGAAGATCAAGAAGGTTCGAAGTGATAACGGATCGGAGTTCAAGAACACCCATGTGGATATATTTCTTCACGAAGAAGGTGTCTCACATGAGTTCTCGGCTACATACACGCCTCAACAAAACAGAGTTGTTGAGAGGAAGAACCGGAGGCTTATTGAGATGGCCAGAACGATGCTTGACGAATACAAGACGCCAATACAATTTTGGGCAGAAGCCGTGGAAATAGCATGTCATGCCACAAACCGACTTTACTTGCAGAAGCTTCTCGGTGAAACGACATATGAGCTACTCACCGGTAAGAAACCCCAAGTTGGATACTTTCGGGTATTCGGCTTCAAGTGCTACATTTCTTGACAAGCATTGTCATACTAAATTTTCTCCTAAATCTCATGAAGGATTCCTACTTGGTTACAGATCAAATTCTCACACTTACCGTGTCTACAACAACTTCACTCAAAAATTTGAAGACACGATAGATGTGAAGTTTGTTGAATCTAATGGTTCACAAGTTGAACAATTGCCAAAGGATGTAGCTGATAAGGACCCTTCGGAAGCTATCCTAGATTTACCCATCGGCAAGATTCGTCCCAAGGAGGTGAAGGAAAGTACTTCATCAACTCAAGTGGAAGCCCCTACTTCATGACAAGGTGAACCACAACATGACATGGAGGCATCCACAAGAAGTACACGAGAAGATGAAGAGGAGGAAGTACATCATGAAGATCCACCACAACCTCCTTCACCACCACCTCAAGGAGATGATCACATTGACAACAACGAAGATGAACGAGATGATGATGAAGTAGAAGCTCCACCATCCAAAAAATCGGAAGCTAACCCGAGTTCGAGGACAAGTGACCAAGAACCATCCCCTAAACCAAATCTTTGGAGACATACAAACCGGGAGAATCACTCGCTCTAGAACTTGTCTAGCTAACTTTTGGGAGCATTATTCATTCATATCTAGCATTGAGACTTTGAAGGTAGAACAAGCTCTTGAAGACGCGGATTGGGTGAACGGTATGCATGAAGAACTTCACAACTTCGAAAGGAATGAAGTGTGGACACTCGTGGAGAAGCCCGAGGATAAGCACAACATCATCGGAACCAAATGGGTGTTTCGGAACAAGCAAGACAAGGACGGTCAAGTTGTACGCAACAAGGCACGTATCGTAGCCCAAGGATATACTCAAGTCAAAGGTATGTACTATGGTGAGACTTATGCCCCCGTTGCTAGACTAGAAGCTATTCGAATTCTTCTTGCCTATCCTAATCACCATGATATCACACTTTATCAATGGACATTAAAAGAGCCTTTTTAAAAGGTGAAATTGAACAAGAGGTTTATGTTAAGCAACCACCTGGTTTTGTGAATCCTAAGAAACCTAATCATGTTTACAAGCGTCGTAAAGCACTTTATGGTCTTAAGCAAGCCCCTCGTGCTTGGTACAAATGCTTAATGCAGTTTCTCATTGAAAAAGGTTTTGAAATTGGTAAAATTGATGCAACCTTGTTCACTAAGAGAGTTAATGGAGAATTATTTGTGTGCCAAATCTATGTGGATGATATTATCTTTGGTTCTACTAACCCTCAATTTAGTGAAAGATTTGGAAAGTTGATGTCCGAGAAGTATGAGATGTCCATGATGTGTGAGCTGAAATTCTTTCTTGGATTGCAAATCAAGCAATTATGAGAATGAACTTTCATCTCTCAAACTAAGTATACCAAGGACTTGATCAAGAATTTCAACATGCAGGAGTGCAAAGGTATGAAAACTCCCATGCAAACTAGTGGACATGTTGATATAACCAAGGAAGATGAGCCGGTTGATCAAAAAGTTTATCAATCTATGATTGGTTCATTGCTATATCTATGTGCATCTCGTCCCGATATTATGCTCAGTGTTTGCATGTGTGCTAGATATCAAGTTGCACCTAAGGAGTGTCATCTTTTGGCCGTAAAACATATTGTGAGATAGTTGATACAAACACCAAACTTTGGCATTTGGTATCCCAGGGGATCTTCTTTTAACCTTGTTGGCTATTCCGATTCGGACTATGGCAGTGAAAAGGTTGATAGAAATTCCACCTCGGGTACTTGTCAATTTTTAGGTATATCTCTTTTGTCTTGGTCCTCCAAGAAACAAAAGTCGGTATCTCTATCTACTGCCGAAGCTGATTATATTGTTGCTGGATCTTGTTGTGCGTAGTTACTATGGATGACACAAATGCTTAAGGATTATGGAGTCCATGTTAAAAATGTTCCATTGCTTTGTGACAATGAAAGTGCTATTAAGATTGATCATAATCCTGTGCAACATTATCGAACTAAGCATATTCAAGTTTGACATCATTTCATTCGTGATCATGTTGCCAAAGGAGATACTAATCTTAAGCATGTTCGCACTAACAAGCAATTGGCCAATCTCCTTACTAAGCCACTTGATTAGAATTTTTTTTGTCACTTGAGGAATGAGTTGAACATCATTGATTCTTCAAACTTGAGCTAGACTCACTCGGATGCTTGCAAGGGCATGAGCTTTATTGATACTTCCATGATATTGCTAACGTGTTATCTTATGCCATGGAATTCTATGCTCCCTTGCATTACATCTAACCTTTTGTAGGTACTTGGAAGAACTCCATTCCATGAGATTGCAACCAACTCCAATTATACGCAACTTGTCTTGACCAAGTATCCACAACCCCTCTTGATGATGGAAGGAATAAGACAACAAAAATATCCTTAACATATACTTGATCATTATTGCAAAATCTCAATTGGTATCATGTCAAATGGATATACCCATTGTTCTTCCTTGCATGACTAACCCTTGTAGGTAACAAGTGTACTGGAATGAGAAGGATTGCTCCCAACTCAAGATGTTCTTCATCAACCTCGAGCATCCTCAACAAGTTCACCTACGAGCAACGTCATCAACATCACTCAAAGGTATGCTCTTATATCCTTGAAAAGGCTTTACTACAAGTCATGAGCTAAAGCAACTCAAGTGATATGAATACATTAAAATGCTTAATCGAAAAATGGTAAACCCATTTTGAGCTTAAAGTAGAGTATGACCTATGATCAAGTATTCTTGCTTGGCTCCTAAGTCAATATACTCTAATATAGGTGACCTAGTCACCGCCCATCACTAGTTAAGAATCTCGCGTGGTTTGTTCTCTATTTGCATGATCTCTAGTAACCACTCAAATCTTTTCTAGATGATGCCCTTCACTTTTCTTTTGGAAATATTTTCTTTTGACTCTTTGAAAACAGAAGCTTGGTCTCTTATTCTTTTCTTTTTGCTTTATCCTTGGAGCCACCGACTCAGATATCTGTCTTGGAGTCACCGATTTGTTTTTCTTATCTTATCTGTACTTCTTCTGTTACTTCGATGATCCCTCAATGAAAAAACAAAAAAAACCTAGGGGGAGAAATTCTTTATTCAAGGATCCCTAGCTCAAAGGAAGAGAATACTAATATTTGCCACAGGGAGAGAAGTTACATTCAATGATTCCCCGAGTTCTTTTCTATGAACCTTACTTTCAATGACCCTTGTTCTCAAGGATCCCTTCCTTGTCAATGATCCCTGTACCTACTCCTAAATTTGACCTTTTTGGGAATTAATGCCAAAGGAGGAGAATACCAAAGCTTGGAGCTAAAGGGAGAGTTACATGCTTATGCAAAGGGGGAGATATGATTCAGGGGGAGAGGAGAATATCAAAAGTTCACACTTATATAAACAAGAGGAGAATACCAAAGTAAGGGGGAGAAAATTCTAAGCTCAATAATACTCTAGTTTATTTTATTTGATTGTTCACTTTAGACTTTTCTCACCCTATCCAATCCCAATATCTAAATGCTGAGATTGAGGGGGAGAGGATGAACTACTACTTTCATATCTAAGGGGAGAAAGCTATAAATGATTAGTGCTAAAGAGGGAGACATATCAATTCTTAAGGAATACTATCTTCTATATGTTCTCCATATCTTGGTATCTCTGAGTTCTATTGTCTTCATATTGGTAGAATACTCTTGTGTTTCCTAACTTTGTTTTCTCAAGTGTATTTCTGTTGCTAAAACGCTCAATAACTCAAGGTAAGTATATGCATCATATTCTTGATCAAGATGATCTCTTGCTTCTTGAACATATTGTTTGCAAGAGTGAAATCTTGAATAAGGATACGCCTCATTCATATACATTTGATGCATATAGCCAAGATACACATGACTTATCTTATCCCTTCATCCAAAGCAACTATCCTTTAGATGACCGCACACACTTAGGGGGAGCAAATCTAAGTCATGTGTCTCTCAAAGTCTTCATTATATTCACACATATCTTTATTTGAAGCTTTGATTGTATGTTATCATCAATTACCAAAAAGGGGGAGATTGAAAGCACAACAAGATCCCTTGGTGGTTTTGATAATTCATGGCAACATACATTATCTCTTGGACTAATACTTTTATCTAGTGTGTTTCAGATAATAGTCCATGGAGAGTTCAGTTGGCAAAGAGATTGTGGATTACCCCAAGATGCAAGAAAATAGATTGGCTAAGCTTCAACCAAGAGGACTCTACATTTTATATCTATCATAAACCACTTTGAGTCCATAGGAAAGCCAATACTATTAAAAGGGGGTAAGGTTTTGTTTGTGAACAAAATGCTCATACGTGCATAAGTGGTAGTCACCAAAGACACCCACAAGCTCTCCCACCAAAGTCTGTCCAAAGCCAAACACTCAAAATCGGTGCAACCAACTTTCCACATTCGGTGCCACCGATTCCAAACCCTAGACAGACTCAGCCAAACCCTAGCCACTTTGGTGCAACCGATTACATATCGGTGCCACCAAGTTCAGGCTGCCAACTTTCTGTTACGCAAGTTCATAGTTTTAGTCCCTCCGAGATTGTCGAATCGGCATCACCGAGATTGGGCATTCTGACTGTTGTTCACCTTATCGGTGCAACCGAGATTCCTATATTGGTCTCACCGAGATTCAAAATTTGCCACCTTTCTGTCACTTCGGTACCACCGAGATTAACCCATCGGTGTCACTGAGTCTGACTTATGGTGCGTAACGATTGGATTTTTGGATATGCCTATATACACCCCTTCACCACCAGCTACTCAATAGAGAAGCACTCAGGACTATTCCATACCTATCATATCAGTTTTCTGAGAGAGAACCACCTACCCATGTGTTGAGGTCAAGATCTTCCACTCCAACCATATGGATCTTAATTTATAGCTTCCCCAAGTTGCTTTCCACCAATCCCATCTCTTTTACCAAGCCATATCTGTGAGAGAGTGAATGTGTGTTGAGGAGTCTATCATCTTGAAGCACAAGAGCAAGGAGTTCATCGACATTACCGAGCCTATTATCTTTTGGAGGGTGGTGCCTCCTAGATTGGTTAGGTGTCGCTTGGGAGCCTCCTACTTCGTGTTGTGGAGTTGAGCCAAGAAGTTTGTAAGGGAAAGGATATCGCCTACTTCGTAAAGATCTACCCATAATGAGGCTAGTCCTTCATGGACGGAAGCCGTTATGGAATAGCCAAGGTTGCTACTGTTGGAAATATGCCCTAGAGGCAATAATAAATTAGTTATTATCATATTTCCTTGTTCATGATAATCGTTTATTATCCATGCTATAATTGTATTGACCGGAGACTTAAATGCATGTGTGGATACATAGACAAAACCATGTCCCTAGTATGCCTCTAATGGACTAGCTCGTTGATCAAAGGATGGTTAAGGTTTCCTAGCCATGGACATGAGATGTCATTTGATAACGGGATCACATCATTAGGAGAATGATGTGATGGATAAGACCCAAACTACAAACATAGCATATGATCGTGTCAGTTTATTGCTACTGTTTTCTGCATGTCAAGTATATGTTCCTATGACCATGAGATCATGCAACTCACGAATATCGGAGGAGTGCCTTGTGTGTATCAAACGTCGCAACGTAACTGGGTGACTATAAAGGTGCTCTACAGGTATCTCCGATGGTGTCTGTTGAGTTGGCATGGATCGAGACTGGGATTTGTTACTCCGTGTAACGGAGAGGTATCTCGGGGCCCACTCGGTAATGCAACATCACAATAAGCCTTGCAAGCAATGTGACTAATTGTTAGTTGCGGGATCTTGTATTACGGAACGAGTAAAGAGACTTGCCGGTAACGAGGTTGAACTAGGTATGGAGATACCTACGATCGAATCTCGGGCAAGTAACATACCGAAGAACAAAGGGAACGTTATACGGGATTAACTGAATCCTTGACATAGAGGTTCGACCGATAAAGATCTTCGTAGAATATGTAGGAACCAATGTGGACGTCCAGGTCCCGCCATTGGTTATTGACTGTAGAGGTGTCTCGGTCATGTCTACATAGTTCTCGAACCCGCAGGGTCTGCACACTTAAGGTTCGGTGACGTTTCGGTAGTGTAGAGTTATGTATGGTGGTGACCGAAGGTTGTTCGGAGTCCCAGATGAGATCCCGGACGTCACGAGGAGCTCCGGAATGGTCCGGAGGTAAAGATTCATATATAGGAAGTCCCAGTTTGGTTTCCGGAAAAGTTTCGGGCTCATCGGTAGTGTACCGGGAGTATCGGTATTGTACCGGGAGTGCCGGTAGTGTACCGGAGGACCTCCGGGAGGGGTATTTCGACCCCAAGAGGTCCATGGGCTGTGGGAGAATAATAACCAGCCCTTAGTGGGCTGGGAAAACAGCCACAAAGGCCCATGGCGCAGGAGAGAAAGTCCTAAAGCAAAAAGTGGAAAATCAGCCAATAGGAGGCAATCCTACTCCAACTAGGATTGGAGGTGAAGTAGGATTGCTCCCACCTCCTATTTCGGCCGACCCAAAGGCCCTGGCTGCCTCTCCTCTCCTCTCCTCCTATATATACTAGTGGATTGGGTGGTTTTTGGACAGAATTTCCGGCCACGTGCTACCCGTTTCACCGATGCACAGTTTATTTTCTAGATCGGTTTTCCGCAGCGCTTAGGCGAAGCCCTGCCGGAATCACTCCACCACCATCACCGGAGCGCCGTCACGCTTCCGGTGAACTCTCTCTCCTCTCCACCTCCTCTCGCTGGATCTAGACGGTGGAGATCGTCATCAAGCTGCACGTGTGCTGAACGCGGAGGTGCCGTCCGTTCGGCGCTAGATCGGAAGGACCGTGATCGAGATCGCGAGACGGTTCGTGATGAGATCGCGGAACGGATCGTGATGAGTTTGCGGGACAGATCGTGATCAAGATCGTGAGACGGATCGTGATGAGATCGCGGGACGGATCGTGATGAGTTCACGGGACGGATCGTGATTGGATCGCGGGACGGATCGTGATGAGATCGCGGGACGCTCGGCGATTTGGATCGCGAAGATGTTCGACTACACCAACCGCGTTTCTTAACGCTTCCCCCTTAGCGATCTACAAGGGTATGTAGATCCACTCTCCCTCTCGTAGATGCTCATCACCATGGATAGGTTTGCGTGTGCGTAGGAAATTTTTTGTTTCCCATGCGACGTTCCCCAACAGTGGCATCATGAGCTAGGTTGATGGTTCGATGAGATCTCGAGTAGAACACAAAAGGTTTGTGGGCGTTGATGCTTAGATTGCTCCTCCCTTGGTCGTATTTTGGTTCAGCGGGATTGTGAGATGAAGCGGCCCGGACCAACATTACTCGTACGCTTACGAGAGACCGGTTCCCTCGACGCAACTTGTTGCTTAGATGGCTTGCGGGTGACAGTTTCTCTCACTTTAGTTGGATCGGATCCGACAAAGGCGGTCCTTGAGAAGGTTGAAAAGCAATCTATGTATCACCGTTGTGGTTTATGCGTAGGTGAGAAACGTTCTTGCTAGATACCCGTAGCAGCCACGTAAAACATGCAACAACAATTAGAGGACGTCTAACTTGTTTTTGCAGGGTATGTTGTGATGTGATATGGCCAATTACATGATGAGATATATGTGATGTATGAGATGATCATGTGATGTATAGAATTTCATGACTTGCATGTCGTTGAATACGGCAACCGGCAGGAGCCATAGGGTTGTCTTTAATTATTGTATGACCTGCGTGTCAATCATTAAGCGCTATGTAATGCTTTACTTTATCGCTACGGTAGCAATAGTAGTAGAAGCATGTAGGGCGTGACAACCCCGATGGCGACACGTTGATGGAGATCAAGATGACGGAGATCATGGTGTCATGCCGGTGACGATGGAGATCATGCCGGTGCTTTCATGATGGAGATCAAAAGCACAAGATCATGGCCATATCATGTCACTTATGATTTGCATGTGATGTTAATCCTTTTATGCACCTTGTTTTGCTTAGGATGACGGTAGCATTATAAGGTGATCCCTCACTTAATTTCAAGATAAATTGTGTTCTCCTTGAGTGTGCACCGTTGCGAAAGTTCGTCGTGTTGAGACACCACGTGATGATCGGGTGTGATAGACTCTACGTTCACATACAACGGGTGCAAGCCAGATTTGCACGCGCAGAACACTCGGGTTAAACTTGACGAGCCTAGCATGTACAGACATGGCCTCGGAACACAAGAGACCGAAAGGTCAAACATGAGTCATATAGTAGATATGATCAACATGATGATGTTCACCATTGCAGCCACCTCAACTCACGTGATGATCGGACTTGAGTTGGTGAATTTGGATCATGTATCACTCGAATGATCGGAGGGATGTCAATTAGAGTGGGAGTTCTTAAGTAATATGATTAATTGAACTCATTATCATGAACATAGTCAAAGTGTCTTTGCAAATTATGTTGTAGATTACTAGCTCGCGCTGTAGCTCCCTTGTATTTTTATATCTTCCTAGAGAAATAGAATTGAAAGATGTTGGTAGCAAAATTGCGGACTGGGTCCGTGATCTGAGGATTGTCCTCATTGCTGCACAGAAGGCTTATGTTCTTAATGCACTGCTCGGTGCGCCACCCCATCTAGCGTCGTCTGTAGATGTTGTGAACATCTGACAGGCACGTTTCGATGACTACTTGATAGTTTAGTGCGTCATGCATTACGGCTTAGAATTGAGGCTCCGAAACGTTTTGAACGTCACGGAACATATGAGATGTTCTAGGAGCTGAGATTGTGATCTCAGGCTCGTGCCCGTGTTGCGAGATATGAGATCTCCAACAAGATTCTTTGCCTGTAAGATGAAGGAGAATAGCTCAACCGTTGAGCATGTACTCAGATTGTCTGGGTACTACAATCGCTTGAATCAAGTGGGAGTTGATCTTCCAGATAAGATAGTGATTGATATAGTTCTCCAAGTCACTGTCACTGAGCTACTAGAACTTGGTGATTAACTATAAAATGCCAGGGAAAGAAATGTTGATCCCTGAGCTGTTCGCGATGTTTGACACCGCAAAGGTAGAAATCAAGAAGGAGTGTCAAGTGTTGATGGTTAATCAAACCACTAGTTTCGAGAAGGGCAAGAGCAAGGAGGGAAACTTCATGGATAGCAAGTCAGTTGCTGCTCCAGTGAAGCAACCCAAAGTTGAACTCAAACCCGAGACTAAGTGCTTCTGTTATGAGGTGAGCGGTCGCTGAAGCGGAACAACCCTAGATACTTGGTAGATAAGAAGGCTGGCAACATTGACAGAGGTATATCTGATATACGAGTTATTGATGTGTACCTTTCTAGTACTCCTAGTAGCACCTGGGTATTGGATACCGGTTCGGTTGCCAAATGTTAGTAACTCGAAATAAAAGCTACGGAATAAACGGAGAACTAGCTAAGGGTGAGGTGACGATGTGTGTTAGAAATGTTTCCAAGGTTGATGTGATCAACATCGCACGCTCTCTCTACCTTCAGGATTAGTGACGAACCTAAATAAATGTTATTTGGTGTTTTGCGTTGAGCATGAACATGATTAGATCATGTTTATTGCAATACGATTATTCATTTAAGTCAGAGAATAATGGTTATTCTGTTTACATGAATAATACCTTCAATGGTCATGCACCCAGTGAGAATGGTTTGTTGAAATCTTGATCGTAGTAATATACATGTTCATAACATTGATGTCAAAAGATACAAAGTTAAATAATGATAGTACCACATACTTTTGGCACTGCCGCAAGATGTCATATTGGTATAAAGCGCATGAAGAAACTCCATGGTGATGGATATTTGGACTCATTCGATTTCGAATCGGTCGAGACATGCGAACCATGCCTCTTGGGCAAGATGACTAAAGGACCCCGTTGGATGGAGCGGGGAAGTGATTCATTGGAAATGATACATGTTGATGTATGCAATCTAGTGAGTCTTGTAGCGTGCAGTGGATATCGTTATTTTCTTACCTTCACCGATGATTTGAGTAGATATAGTGTATATTTACTTAATGAAACACAAGTCTGAATCGTTTGAAAGGTTCAAGCAAATTCAGAGTGAAGTTTAAAGATCATCGTGACAAGAAGATAAAAAGGACTGCGATATGATCGTGGAGGTGAATATCTGAGTCACGAGTTTGGCATACAACTTAAGACAATGTGAAAGTTGTTTCACAACTAAACGCCACCTGGAACACCATAGTGTGATGGTGTGTCCGAACATCATAGTTATGCTCTATTGGACATGGTGCGTGCTATGATGTCTCTTATCGTTTTACTACTATAATTTTGGGGTTATGCATTAGAGACAACTACATTCACTTTAAATAGGGCACCATCTAAATCCGTTGAGATGACACCATGTGAATTATGGTTTGATAGAAACCTAAGCTGTCATTTCTTAATACTTGGGGCTGCAACACTTGTGTGGAAAATGTTTTCACCTAATGAGGTCGAACCCAAGGCGGACAAATGCATCTTCATAGAATACCCTAAGATCAGTTGGGTGAACCTTCAATCTCAGATCCTAGTGCAAAGTGTTTGTTGCTTAAACGGATCCTTTCTCGAGAAAATGTTTCTCTCGAAAGAATTGAGTGGGAGGAAGATAGAACTTGATGAGGTTGTTAAACCTTTGTTCAACCAGAGAGTAGCGCAGCGCAGAAAGATGTTTCTGTGAAGCCTACGTTAGTTGAAGAGGAAGTTAATGATCATGATCATGAAACTTCAGGATCAAGTTACTATCGAACTTCGTAGGTCGACAAGGATGTGTACTGCTCCTAAGCGGTATGACAACCCTGTCTTGGAGGTCATGTTGTTGGACAACGATGAATCTATGAGCTATGGAGAAGTGATGATAGGCCCGGATTCCGACAAATGGTTGGAGGCCATGAAATCCGAGATAGGATCGATGTATGAAAACCAAGTGTAGACTTTGGTAGACTTGCTCGTTGGACGGCAGGTCGTTAAGTACAAATGGATCTTTAAAATGAAGACAGACACTGATGGTGAATGTCACTATTTGTAAAGCTCTACTTGTTGCAAAGATGTTTGTGACAAGTTCAAGGAGTTAACTACGATGAGACTTTCTCACTCGTAGTGGTGCTAAAGTCTGTTGGAATTATGTTAGCAGTTGCTGTGTTTTCAATTATGAAATCTGGCAGATGGATGTCAAAACATCGTTTCCTTAACGGTTTACTTGAGGAAAGGTTGTATGTGATACAACCAGAAGGTTTTCTCAGGCCTAAGGATGCTAAAATGTGTGCAAGCTTCGGTGATCCTTCCATGGACTGAAGCAAGCATCTCGGAGTTGGAATATACGCTTTGATGAGGTGATCAAAGTTTTGATGTTTATACAAAGTTTACGAGAAACTTGTATTTGCAATAAAGTGAGTGGGAGCACTATAGAATTTCTGATAAGTATATGTGGATGACATATTGTTGATCAGAAATAATGTAGAGTTTCTGGAAAGCATAAAACGGTTATTTGGAAAGTGATTTTCAAAGGAAGACCTGGATAAAGCTACCTAATTGTTGAGCATCAAAATCTATAGAGATAGATCAAGATGCTTGATGAGACTTTCAATGAGTGCATACCTTCACAAGATTTTGAAAGAGTTCAAAATGGATCAGCCAGAGAAATAGTTCTCGTCTGATTTGTAAGGTGTGAAGTTGAGTGAGACTCAAAGCTCGACTGTTGGAAATATTCCCTAGAGGCAATAATAAATTAGTTATTATCATATTTCCTTGTTCATGATAATCGTTTATTATCCATGCTATAATTGTATTGATCGGAGACTTAAATGCATGTGTGGATACATAGACAAAACCATGTCCCTAGTATGCCTCTAATGGACTAGCTCGTTGATCAAAGGATGGTTAAGGTTTCCTAGCCATGGACATGAGATGTCATTTGATAACGGGATCACATCATTAGGAGAATGATGTGATGGATAAGACCCAAACTACAAACATAACATATGATCGTGTCAGTTTATTGCTACTGTTTTCTGCATGTCAAGTATATGTTCCTATGACCATGAGATCATGCAACTCACGGATATCGGAGGAGTTCCTTGTGTGTATCAAACGTCGCAACGTAACTGGGTGACTATAAAGGTGCTCTACAGGTATCTCCGATGGTGTCTGTTGAGTTGGCATGGATCGAGACTGGGATTTGTTACTCCGTGTAACGGAGAGGTATCTCGGGGCCCACTCGGTAATGCAACATCACAATAAGCCTTGCAAGCAATGTGACTAATTGTTAGTTGCGGGATCTTGTATTACGGAAAGAGTAAAGAGACTTGCCGGTAACGAGGTTGAACTAGGTATGGAGATACCGACGATCGAATCTCGGGCAAGTAACATACCGAAGAACAAAGGGAACGTTATACGGGATTAACTGAATCCTTGACATAGAGGTTCGACCGATAAAGATCTTCGTAGAATATGTAGGAACCAATGTGGACGTCCAGGTCCCGCCATTGGTTATTGACTGTAGAGGTGTCTCGGTCATGTCTACATAGTTCTCGAACCCGCAGGGTGTGCACACTTAAGGTTCGGTGACGTTTCGGTAGTGTAGAGTTATGTATGGTGGTGACCGAAGGTTGTTCGGAGTCCCGGATGAGATCCCGGACGTCACGAGGAGCTCCGGAATGGTCCGGAGGTAAAGATTCATATATAGGAAGTCCCAGTTTGGTTTCCGGAAAAGTTTGGGGTCATCGGTAGTGTACCGGGAGTATCGGTATTGTACCGGGAGTGCCGGTAGTGTACCGGAGGACCTCCGGGAGGGGTATTTCGACCCCAATAGGTCCATGGGCTGTGGGAGAATAATAACCATCCCTTAGTGGGCTGGGAAAACAGCCACAAAGGCCCATGGCGCAGGAGAGAAAGTCCTAAAGCAAAAAGTGGAAAATCAGCCAATAGGAGGCAATCCTACTCCAACGAGGATTGGAGGTGAAGTAGGATTGCTCCCACCTCCTATTTCGGCCGACCCAAAGGCCTTGGATGCCTCTCCTCTCCTCTCCTCCTATATATACTAGTGGATTGGGTGGTTTTTGGACAAAATTTCCGGCCACGTGCTACCCGTTTCACCGGTGCACAGTTTCTCCTCTAGATCGGTTTTCCGCAGCGCTTAGGCGAAGCCCTGCCAGAATCACTCCACCACCATCACCGGAGCGCCGTCACGCTTCCGGTGAACTCTCTCTCCTCTCCACCTCCTCTCGCTGGATCTAGACGGTGGAGATCGTCATCAAGCTGCACGTGTGCTGAACGCGGAGGTGCCGTCCGTTCGGCGCTAGATCGGAAGGACCGTGATCGAGATCGCGAGACGGTTCGTGATGAGATCGCGGAACGGATCGTGATGAGTTCGCGGGACAGATCGTGATCAAGATCGTGAGACGGATCGTGATGAGATCGCGGGACGGATCGTGATGAGTTCACGGGACGGATCGTGATTGGATCGCGGGACGGATCGTGATGAGATCGCGGGACGCTCGGCGATTTGGATCGCGAAGATGTTCGACTACACCAACCGCGTTTCTTAACGCTTCCCGCTTAGCGATCTACAAGGGTATGTAGATCCACTCTCCCTCTCGTAGATCCTCATCACCATGGATAGGTTTGCGTGTGCGTAGGAAATTTTTTGTTTCCCATGCGACGTTCCCCAACAGCTACCTCATGGACCCTGATGGGTGGAGCCCTCCGTGGACTCTCGTGACCTTTACTCTCCGTGGGTTGAAGACTCCATAAACGTGGACGTACGATAGCTCCACCTATCAGAACCACAGGAAAAATCCTTGCGTCTCCAATTGCGTTTGATCTCCATATCTCAACTCTTTACTTCATGTGCAATGTCTTTACTTTCCGCTGATATATTTGTTGACATGCATGTGTAGGGTATATAGACTTGCTGGCCTTGCTAAAACTGTTAAAATCTACCAACCAATTAACTTGGGAAAAGGTTAGGTTTTAATTTTCTGCTAGTAGTCTATTCACCCCCCCTCTAGACACTCTTCTAGTGATCCCTCAAGAGCAACAAGACTTCTATGAGACAGTTTTTCTTGACAAGAGCCCATCAGTCAGTGACATGAGATATGTTGACTCGAAGTACATCAAGGATAATGAGGACTACTTTCCATGTGTCCAATACAATGTTCACTTCTTTGGTCTTGAGTTTGTTGGCAGAGAGTTTACTGCCTGGAATGAAGATATGATCATGCAATTCTACTCCACTGCACATTTCTATGGAGATGGTAGGATTGTCTGGATGATCGAAGGAGCAAGATATGAATCTACTGTTGATGAGTGGCTACCATCTTAGGAGTCCCAAAGGTTCAGGATGGAGATTTGGATGTCTACACAGAATCCAAGGCGAGCCACAATGCCATGAAGGACATGTATTGATGGGGTTATTACCCCTTGGTAGGCCAAAGCAATGGGGTTCCCCCCTTCCGCTTCGAAGAAAAACTACACGACCGGCTGCCCACGGCCGGTTGGGGGACGGCTAGCTCGAGCTGCCGTCGGTAGGCGACATGGACGTCTGGTCGAGGAGCCGGCTCGACCCCCGACCGGCTGGGCACGGGAGGATGCCTCCAGGCCGCCTCCTCCATTGACCTTGGGGCAGACATGCAACGCCCCATTCCTTTGCGCGCGGGTATGACGACATGACACGACCGCCACGATGGGCGAACCTGTGGCCACAGTAGCCGCTGACGCACGGGAGCGCATGGCTACAGTCCGGTCGTCCGGGCCGTTGACCCTGGCAAGCGCAACCGGGCGGGGGAACAGTGCCGACACGCCCTCGCCAATCGATTACCTGCCTCCGCGTGGCTACAGTGTAGCCAGCCGTACCGGGGGCTTTGGCCGACTGGCGCTAGACGATGCCTCCCGGGCGACCCGTGCCGCCGTAGGTGGGCGAGGGCCAATCGCAAAGCCAGCTGGCGGGCCCCAGCGGGAGACGGGACCGCTCAGCCGATGGACCCTATAGGCGACGAGACGACACAAAGGGCGGGACCCCCTTGTCCGTCGGTGAGGCTGTCAGCCGGGTCCCCCACCCCTGTACTTTAGAACATATTATAGAGCTGGGGGGTTGGCCTATAAAAAACCCCGAGTCCCCATGCAACGGGGACGGACGATCATTCGCATACACCCACATAGAACTCTCCTCTCATACCATCTCTAGCAATGGAGGAAGACGAGTCGGCTGCTCCTTCTTCCTCCTCTAGACACAGCTCTAGGAGCATCCTTGTAAACACAGCTATTCATCCAACTAGACCAAGCAGGATTAGGGGTGTTACCTCCCACGGAGGGCCCTGAACCTGGGTACATCGTGTCTGACCACCGCTTGTGCCCAATCTCGCACCCGGAGCCCGTCGGCGTCCTCCGGACCCAACCACCTACGATAAGCCTACCCGTGGCACCTGTCGTGAGAAAACGACGACAGTTGGCGCCCACCGTGGGGCCGTACGCGGCAACGGCTGGATTCATGCTCCGAGCGGGACCCCTCGCCATCCCCTGCCGTCGCCTCACGTCCAGGCCAAACCGCGGACTCGTGGGGCTTGCTCCGGCACGCCCTGCGGGCGACTCCGTCGACCTCACGGTTGATATCGACGCGCTCACCAAGCGCTTCAGCAGGCTCAGCCTCGCCGAGGCTCCAGTCACTGACGAGTACCCCAGGCAGGTGCTCGTCTACGCTGATCTGCCCACGGCCGTGGGCGCACTTGCTGCGACCTAGTCCAGTGGCTCCCACGATCGCGTGGGGGCAATGGCCATCATCTCCTCCATCTCCTCCGGATGTGCGCCATCGTGCCCCGTGTTGGCACCTCCGACCCGCTCGGTGCGGCCCTCCGGGGCTTGAGCACCCCTATTGCCTTGACGGCGAACCCCGATGCCTTCGCGACCTCGAGGCAGTTTGCCGCGTCCTGTTCGAGGATGCTACCGCCATCGCGGCCACGCGGTGCCACATGGAGGCCGCCCAGTGGGAATACGCTTCCGCCTACGGTCTTAGCCCGACTGGCACCGAATCCAGCTGGCGTGGGGCTGTGCGCGACCGCGGCTGCATGGTCGCCGAAATCCTAGGCATGCCCGTCTATGACACCCCCACAGCCAACCTGCGGGCCCTCAAGGTAGCCTACGAGGACTTGGCTACCTTGGAAGGTGAAGAGCATGCCACCCACGAGAGTCACATCAAGGAGCTCATTGACGCCACCGACGCGCAGCAACATCTGCTCACGTCGGGCGGCGCCGCCTCTGGAGGCCCTAGGCTCGAGCGCGAGGGCATGGGCACTGCGGCCCGTCAGCTGGCTCAGCATTCCTGTTACCCTCGCGTCTCCGACCACCGGGACGAAACAAACAACCCCCGGCCCTCTTAGCTGTCGGGGAGCGAGCAGCCGACTGTTAACAGCCGGCGCACCAACAACCCGCCTCGCAGCGGCCACCGCCACGAAGCGCTGGCGGCCGGCAGCCGGCGCAGCCGTGGGCACACTCCGTCCCCTAGGCGCGAACCAGAATGGTCCGTTCCACCCGTTATCCACCTTGAGCTCTCGTCCCGGATCGGTCCGCGTGTCCCTCCCAGTGAGAACGACGCCCGCAACCGCATCGACCACCTCACGCAGTCTGCCCTCCTCGAAGAGGAGGGCTCGATTGGCCCAGCCTGTTTTGGCCCTCGGTTCCGCAACAAGTCGTTCCCAACCGGCTTCACACATCCCTCGAGACACCCCGAAGTACAATAGGGCCGCCAAGCCCGAGGTCTGGTTGATCGACTACACCACCACGGCCGGCATCACCAGGGAGAACAAGCGTGTAGCCGTTCGCTACGCTTCGCTCATGCTGATCAGCTCGGCCCGCACCTAGCTCAACAGCCTGGCGGCTAGCAACATTAACACCTGGACAGACTTTGAAGAGGCCTTCATCCGCAACTTCACCGGCACCTACAAGCAGCCCGACCACCCCCATGAACTCGCCATGTTTGTTCAGGGGCCGGACGAGTCCCTCTGTGACTACCTCACTCGGTGGAACGAGCTCTGCAACCCCTGCGAGGGGGTGCACGAGGTGCAAGCCGTACAATACTTCATCGAAGGTTGTCAAGATGGCACCCCCCTCAAGCACAAGCTTCTGTGCTCCGAGCCGACCATGCTTGCCAAGCTCCTCCCGTGTCGCCTGCCCATGCGCTGGCCCTGGCCCAAGCTGCCGCCCCGGCGCCGGCTCCGGCTCCATCCCAGAATGAAGGTCGTCTGATCGACCAGTTCCCTAACCAGGAAAGTTGTTACGTCATCTTTACTAGTGAAGAGACGAACAAACATGCTCAACGCCGGCTCCGTCGTGAGGTGAACGGCACCATGCCGGCAACTCCCCAGTTCATGCATTGGTCGAAGAAGCCAGTCACCTAGAGCCGGGCGGATCATCCCGCCATAATGCCAAGTCCCGGCAGCTACACCCTGGTCCTCCGCCCCACCATAGCCACCGAGAAGCGCACCTACCGCTTTTCACGGGTGATGGTAGATGGTGGCAGCAGCATCAACATATTATACCTCGACAGGATGCACAAGCTGGGGCTGAAGAAAGAAGACCTACAGGCGAGCCGGACGGTCTTCCATGGCATCGTGCCTGGAAAGTCTTGCTCCCCTGTCGGCAAGATCACGCTCGACGTCTTCTTCGGCAGACTCGGCCACTTCCGCCATGAGCCAGTGCTATTCGAGGTCGTGGATCTCGCAAGCCCCTACCACGCGCTGCTGGGCCCGCCAGCCCTTGTCAAATTCATGACGTACCCCATTGTGCCTACCTCAAGCTCAAGATGCCGGCCCCCAAGGGAATCATCACCATCACGGGCGACTACAAGATGTCAATCGAGTGCTCTCGAGATGGCAGCCGGCTCATGGCCCTTGTCGCCCGTCAGCCGGCCCTGCCCACTCTCCCCTCGCAGTCCATCGGCGAGGCCTCCTTCCAACTCTCCAAGGACACCAAGCAAATCCCGCTTGACCCGGCCAACCCAGCTCAGTGTGTCACCATCGGCTCCCGCCTCGACAGAAAATAGGAAGGCGAGCTCGTCGACTTCCTCCGTGAGAATCGAGACATCTTCGCATGGTACCCCAAGGACATGCCAGGTGTTCCGAGGAAGTTCGCCGAGCACAAACTACACGTCCGGTCGGACGTCAAGCCGGTCAAGCAACCCCTGCGCCATTTCTCTGAGGAGAAGCGGCATACCATAGGAGAAGAGATCGCCCGACTGTTCGCTGCCGGGTTCATCATGGAAGTATTCCACCCGGACTGGCTGGCCAACCCGATCCTAGTGCTGAAGAAGAACAAGACCTGGCACATGTACATCGACTACACTAGCTTGAACAAGGCATGTCCCAAGGACCCATTCGCCCTGCCGCGGATCGATCAAGTCATCGACTCCTCGGCCGGCTGCGACTTGGTGTCCTTCCTGGATGCCTACTCTGGCTACCACCATATCAAGCTGGACCCGGAAGACTGACTCAAGACGTCCGTCATCACGCCCTTTGAGGCCTATTGCTACATCGCCATGTCCTTCGGCCTGAAGAACGCAGGCGCCACCTTCCAGCGGTGCATGCAGAAGTGCCTCCTGCCTTAGATAGGCAGGAACGTCCACGTCTATGTCGATGGCATTGTCGTCAAAACCAAGAAGCACTTCAGCCTCCTCGACAATCTCTGGGAGACCTTTGCGAACCTACACAAGTACAAGATCAAGCTCAACCCGAAGAAATGTGTCTTTGGTGTCCCAACCGGCCAACTCCTGGGTTTCTTCGTGTCCGCTCGCGGCATCGAAGCTAAACCCGAGAAGATCAGCGTGATCAAGCGCATGCCCAAGCCGACCTGGCTCGGCGACGTCTAGAAATTCATCGGTTGCCTTGCCTCGCTCAGCCGGTTCATCAGCCGGCTGGGGGAGAAGGCCCTGCCCCTCTATGGGCTCCTTCGCAAGACGGCTTTGGTCGAGCCAGGTCACACCAAGAAATCGGGCATGTTCGATCTACCCGACGAGGCGGACGAGGCCTTCCGTGGCCTCAAGAAGTCTCTCACCCGCGCGCCCATCTTGGCCGCGCCGGCTGAGAAGGAACCATTGCTCGCCTACATCGCAGCGACCACCCGCGTCATCAGCGTCATCCTGGTGGTCGAGCGGCCGGAGGAGGGGAAGTCTTTGCCGGTCTAGCGGCCCGTCTACTATCTCAGCGAGGTCCTCTCCGCGTCCAAGTAGAACTACCCCCACTACCAGAAGATGTGCTATGGCATATACTTCGCCGCCAAGAAGGTCAAGCAATACTTCCAGGAGCATACCGTCACCGTGGTGAGCACGGCCCCGCTCAGCGAGATCATGAGCGACCGGGCCTCCACCGGTCAGATCGCCAAATGGGCCATCGCCCTTGCCGATCATGAGATCCAGTTGAGCCATGGACCGTCATCAATTCACAGGCATTGGCTGACTTCATCGTCGACTGGGCAGAGACGAAGTTCATGCCGCCTCCCCCAAACTCCACACATTGGCACATGCATTTCGTCGGCTCGAAAATGAGGACCGGCTTGGGTGCCGGCATAGTCCTCTGCACCCCAAAAGGTGACCATCTCAAGTACGCCCTCTAGATCCACTTCGCCACCTCCAACAACGTGGCCCAGTACGAGGCCGTCGTCCATGGCCTCCGGCTTGCAAGGAGATCGGCATCAGGCGCATCCTATGCTTCGGCGACTCCGACCTCGTGGTTCACCAGGTCTCGGGCGAATGGGATGCCAGGGACGCCAACATGCCCAGCTCCCGCTTCCTCGTACAATAGCTCACCGGCTCCTTCGAGGGCTGTGAGTTCCACCATGTCCCACGTGCGGACAACGAGGCGGCTAACGCACTGGCAAAATCGGCTCCACCCGGCAGCCCATCCCAGCCGGCGTCTCCCTCTAGTGGCTGCTCAAGCCATCAATCAAGCCTTCCCCAGAATCAGAGTCAATCTTCGTCCCGGCAGACACTGCCGGGCCATCAGCGGCCCCGGCTTCCCCTTCGGCATCTTCGCCACCAGCTCCCACAACCTTGGCCGCCTTGCCAGCACCAGTTGAGTTGGCTGCGTTCGAGGCCGCCGGCTCCAACGACGTGGCTGTCATGATGACAATTCACCAGCTAGCCTTGGGGGCTGCTGAACCGGCCCCTAGGGCTGGCGAGCCGGTACCGGGGGCTGATCATCCAGGTCTGGGGGCTCCTGAGCCAGCCCTCGTCTCGGCTCCCTCTTGGGTCCAGCCTATCTTGGCGTTCGCTCTACGTGACAAGCTCCCCCCGGATGACGCCTTGGCGAGGCAAATTCAACACCGGGCCTCGGCATACAACATCATCAACAACGAGCTCGTCCATCGCAGCACCACCGGCGTCTTCCAGCGGTGCGTCAAGCCAGAAAAGGGTCTGGAGATCCTCCTCGACATCCATCAGGGTGAGTGCGGGCATCACGCTGCCTCTAGGACCCTGGTAGCCAAGGCCTTCCGCCACGGCTTCTACTGGCCCACTGCTCTCGAGGCGGCCAAGAGATTGGTCGACGAGTGTGAGGGCTAACAGCGCTTCAGCATGCAGAGCCACCTGCCAGCATGAGCCCTCCAAACGATCCCCCTTTCATGCCCCTTCGCCGTTTGGGGGATGGACATGGTGGCTCCCGTCAAAACCGCACAAGGCAGCATGACACACTTGCTGGTGGCTATTGATAAATTCACCAAGTGGATCGAGGCAGGACCAATCAAGAAGCTGGACGGCCCCGTGACCGCCCGATTCATCAACGACATCACGGTTCGCTACGGCGTCCCCCACAACATCATCACCGACAATGGCACGAACTTCGCCAAGGGCGTACTCGCACGTTTGTGCTCCAAGCAAGGAATCCGGCTCGACTTGGCCTCCATCGCTCATCCACAGTCAAATGGCTAGGTCGAGAGGGAAAATAGCCTCATCCTGTCCGGCATCAAGCCCCGGCTCGTGACGCCGCTGGTAAGGTTAGTCGGCTGCTGGATCGATGAGCTGCTGGCTATCCTTTGGAGTCTCAGGACCACTCCCAACCTATCAACCGGCTACACGCCCTTCTTCCTTGTGTACAGGTCTGAGGCGATGATCCCAACCAATATCGAATTCGACCCGCCTCGGGTCGCCCTATACACGGAGAAGGACGCAAAGGAGGCAAGAGAAGACGGCGTCGACCTACTTGAGGAAGCTCATGAACTGGCCTTGAGCCAGACGGCAATCTACCAGCAGAAGCTCCGGCACGACCACAACAAGAAGATCCGGCCGCTCTCCTTTCGCAAAGGGGACCTGGTCCTCAGGTGGATCCAGGGGACAGCCGGACAACACGAGATGTCCTCCCCATGGGAGGGCCCGTTCATCATCAGCAAGGCATTGCACAACAATGCATACTACCTAATAGACGGCTAGAAGCTGCAAAAGCGCAAAAGAGATGCCTCCGGTGAGGAGACGGAGCGCCCATGGAATGGGGCGCTCCTCTGACCGTTTTACTGCTGAAAAGACCAATGTATGTATGTATCCCTCCCCTTTTGGGCTTATGAATGCAATGGGTGCCCCAGGCTGGCTCTTGGGGCATGTCCTGTTTCGTTTCCCTCAAAGGTTTCCTCGCTTACCGGCTCCCCGGCCCGGCTCCCGACCCTCGGGGCTCACCAGCTGGTCCTAGGTCGCCTCTCTCAAAAATTGGCTAAGTAGTGTGAGCCGAGCAAACCCTCCCACCCCTCCCATCTACAGATCCGACTCCCGGTTGTCTGGCTGATGGGGCCTCGGGGTGGCAACGCTTAGCTCACATGAAAGATCAGTCGAAAGCAGATACCGTCTAGGTCTAGCCGGACCACCGCCTCGCCTCTGCCACTCTACTTATCCCGAAAGGCTCTTGCGGTTCCTAAGTTCCGAACCGGCTCCCTCAAGGCGGACACCCCGACCCATCTACAGACCGGCTCCCGGCTGTCGAGCTGTCGGGGCCAAAACCAATGGGGGAAAGGGGAGGATTGGAAAGAACCAGGAGGGAAAAAAGGATAAGGACAAGCTGGCACGAGCAATAAGGCAAACACACTAAGTATTCACAGTACAAATGTTAAGACAAAAGTGGCCCATGGCCAGCACAGTTCATTACATAACACCCTAGTGGATGGACTCGAGCCTAACTTGTAGGAAAGAAAAAGAAAGATAAAGACGCCCGGGGGCTTAGGAGGAGAAAGGGAAGAAGAGGAAAGAAGGGAAAATCAAACACAAGAACCAGCAAAGGAAAAAAGCAACCGGATGGAGAAAGGAAAATGGACACCTACCTTCGATGGCGTCATCCACCCTGATGGCAAAATTGAGCGACAGTTTCCGCTCTGATGCTAGCGCCGCCTCCGATTCGGTGTGGGAGCCCTTGACCTCCTCGAGCGACCTCTCGAGGCGGGTCACCTCGTCTTGGAGGGCGACGGTCCGCAGGGCGGTGTCAGCCGCCTCCTTGACGGCCGTCTCCTTGGCCGTCATCTCCTTCACCACGTCGGCCTTGAGGCGGTCCTGGGCTGCCTCCCGGTCCGCCAGTAGCGCGGCCAGCCGATCCTTCTCCCGCGTGACCGCCTGGGTCCCTTGCGCTAGCCGGTCCCGCTCGGAGACAAACCCGGTCTTCTCCACCCGAAGGGTGGTCAGATCACCTACAAGACAGGACTGGCATCAACCGGCTCTCGGGGGCCACGTACCCCTCCCACGAAACTCGACTTACCTTGCACCCGTGCCAGCTCCTTCTCTAGGCGGTAGAAGCCATGCTTGTCACAGTCATGGATGGTGACCACCTCCTCGAACATCTTATGCCGTAGGGAGTTCCCCTCATGTCACGTAGAACCAAAAGTCAAGACATGCTCAAGGAGATCCGTCCCGACTGCCCATCAGCTGGTCAGCCGACCCGCATCTCAGGGGCTACACCGAGTGGGTGCGCTGCCATACCCTCACTAAAATTTCTAATGAAGGCAACCATGCTTACCTCCACGCGCTGTAGGGTGGCGTCTGCCGCCTCCGTGAACCAGGCCAGCTCCTTGCGGCACTGGTCTAGCAGACTCCTCAACTCTCTGAACGAGGGGACCGGGCCGCCTGTAGGGGGAGACGGTAGGGGTGGGACGCGCGCCAGTGCCTCCCAGTCCCGAAGCACCTCCTGCAGGGTCCGTAGGGCCCTCCGGGCCCGGCCGTCGTTGCCGCCTGGGGTCGCCATGGTGCCTGTTGCCAGGGCGTGTTGATGACGCCGAGGGTCCGGGAGTCGGCTCCTGCCGGCCCTTCGCTCGCCGCCGTCGCCGCCTCCACCTCCTGCCGCCCTGACATGACAATCGCGATGGACGGCCCTTCCGTCTCCATGGCCGCCACCTCCGGCACTGCCTCTAGCGCCGCCTCCGGGGCCACCGGGGCCTCCGGCATGTCGACCCAGGCTGGCTTGGCCGCGGGCGGTGTCACGTCCGGCACCTCCGGCCAGGTCGCTTCGGGGGCCGGCTCCACTGCCGCCGCCCTCGCTCAGGCCACCTCCTCCACAGACGGAGGCGCAGGCGGCTCCACGGCCACTCCTTGCAGCTCGCTCGATGGGGGCCTTGACAGACGGGTCGATTACGCCACCGAGTTTGATGCCCGCGTGGGATCCGTGGACCTCCTCCGCCTCCTGCCGCTCGAAGTTTCGGAGTGCGAGGCCCCGCCTCGCGTTCCGGACTTTGACGCTCGCAGCTCTGCGAGCCTGCTCTTCTCCTCCCGCTGGGTGGCCACATGCTCGCGGGCCAACCGGTTGGTGGCATCCGTTGGGTCCCCCGTCGGCTCCCCCTTGTGGAGCTCGATGGGGTCCCTATCGCACACAAAGGTCGATCACCCATCGGCTCACAACCCGGAAGAAGACACAGGCATAGTACGAAAGAGAAACTTACATGATGACGAGGGGCAAGTCCCGCTTGGCACGCGCCGACGGCTTCCGTGCGGCCAGCTTCACCCGCTTTCGGACTAATGGCGGGGCCGCCAGCCCCTCCTGAGCGGGCCTCTTTGCCCGACCGGCAGCTCTGACTGCCCGGGCTTGAGCCAACCGCTCCTTGCTTTGCCGACCCTGTCGTGCTGAGCGAGGAGGCTCATTCAGAATCATCACGTCATCATGATCGTCATCATCATCATTGTCGTCCGTCCAGTCCCTGATCGTGGGGGCAAAAGGGAACTCACCAGCTCCGCTGGGCTCGCCGGGTTGTGGGTATGCCGGCTCGTCGACTCCTCCTGAGGAGTCCACCCCCTCTTCCGGCGGGTCTCCTCGCTCATAGTCTTTAGAGTCAGAGTGTTTGCGCTCCGCCTTGAATATTTGGGGTGCGGGCTGTCCGACGTGTCTGTCGCACCAACAACTGCGGTCAGCACGGCAAAGTAAGGTCCGTTGCCAGCTGCCATCTGGAAAGAATCGAATAGAAGAAAAGTCGACTCATCGAAGACTTACCAAGGGGGGAGGTTGATACGGTCGTATGGCTCCATGCCAAATGACCATGACGCGGGCTTCAGCTTGAACGTTGTGAGGGCGTTCACCCGCTTCACCACCTGGGCCAGCGTCAGGTCTATGGTTGATAGCCGGCAGGGTCCAGGCAGCCGGACATATCGCAGATCCGGTGCATCCCGAGATGGAGAGGCAGCACCCGGCGCGAGATAAAGGCCGCCACCAGATCGGCGGCTACCAATACCTTAGAGCTCTTCAGCTGCGCGAGCCGGTCGAGCTCCGCCAAAGCCACGCCGCACGGGGCGCCCCCTAGCCAGTTCACCTGGGTGGATTGCGTGTCGACAAACGGCGATATCCGGATGAAGTGCAGGTTTGGGTCGGTGTTCTTCACGTAGAAGAACGTCCGATGCCACCCCTTGACAGACTCAATTAGAGAGAAGGGCGGGAAGCACGTGGTGCCGTGACAGCACACCACCGTGCCCCCGCAGGCGCTGCTCTTCAGCGCCTTGAGATAGAAAAGGGCATTGAAGAGGTCAAGAAACGGGAGGACCCCCAGATAACCCTCGCACAACGTCACAAAGCTGGCGAGGTAGAGCATCACGTTGGGTCCGAGGTGGTGCGGTTGAAGATCGAAGGTGTCTAAAAGCAAACAGAAAAAGTGGCTCACGGGCAGCCCAAAGCCACAGGAGAAATGCCAGTGGAACACGGCGTGTTCTCCTGGTTGCGACGCCGGCGCCACCTCATCGCTTGGCGCATGGGCGACCACCCGCTCCGTCAGCGGCAGCATGCGCGCGCGGCGGAGCTTTGCAATATCCGCCTCGGTGACGATGGAACCAGCCTAGCTTCCTCTGCGTCCATCAGCCATTGCGGTGACAGGGCAGCGTGCGGGCGCGGTTGCGAGCTCGGGCGCAAGGAGAGCAAGGAAGGCAAAGAGGAAAGGAGAAAGGAGGCAAAGGGGATACGGGTATCTCCACCCCTGCCCTTCCTCCCTTTTAAATAGAGAGGCCACGACCGGGAGACGTGGGGATTAATTACGCCCACTCCCCCGGAAACTCCACGCCCGCGTGGGTGGCCCCGAGCCGTAACGGCCGCTTTGGGGCGCAGAGGATCCCGGCCTCCGCCCGGGGCCTACTGGGCTACGCCCAGGGCCTAGCGGGCTAGGCCCAGGCCGATGTCCCGTCTCCCTGTGTGCGCGAGGGCCGCCACATCATCACTCGTCGCATGGCATGCAGCAGGTCGGCTCGGGTCCCGGGGTGACGCACCGGAACCCGAGGCGTCGGGTCCAATGGCTGACCCGGCTGGCCCTTCGGCTTCACATCGGAGGCAGATACCGCTGGGGGAAAGCCGCCGGCTCCCCTCTGTCTGCTGGACGAGGGCCCCCGCCGGCTTCGGGGACTACTGACAGGGTTATTACCCCTAGGTATGCCAAAGCAACGGGGTTCCCCCCCTTTCGCTTCAAAGAAAAACTAAACGACTGGCTGCCCATGGGACAGCTGGGGGACAGCCCGCTCGAGCTGCCGTCGGATGGTGACACGGACTGCTGGTCGAGGAGCTGGCTCGACCCCTGGCCGGCTGGGCGCGGCCGGCTACCTCCGGGCTGCCTCCTCCATTGATACTGGGGCGGACATGCAACGTCCCGTCCCTCTATGCGCGGGTACGACGACATGACAGGACCGCCACAACTGGCGACCTTGTGGCCACAGTGACCGCTGACGCACAGGAGCGCATGGCCATAGTTCGGTCGTCCCGGCCGCTTACCCTGGCAAGCGCGACCGGGCGGGGCAATAGTGCCAGCACGACCTCGCCCACTCGATTACCTGCCCCGGCGTGGCTACAGTGCAGTCGACCATACCAGAGGCTTCGGCCGGCTGGCGCTAGATGACGCCTACTTGGCGACCCGTGCCGTGGCAGGTGGGCGAGGACCAATCACAGAGCCGTCTGGCAGGTCCCAACGGGAGACGGGACCGCTCAGCCGGTGGACCCTATAGGAAATAGACGACACGAAGGGCGGGACCCCCTGGTCCGCGGAAGAGGCTGCCAGCCAGGTCCCCCCACCCATGTACTTTAGAACATATTATAGAGCCGAGGGGTTGCCCTGTAAAACCCCCGATGCCCCCATGCAACGGGGACGAACGATCATTCGCATACACCCACATAGAACTCACCTCTCATACCATCTCTAGCAACGGAGGAATACGAGCCGGCTGCTCCTTCTTCCTCCTCTAGACACAACTCTAGGAGCATCCTTGTAAAGACAACTATCCATCCAACTAGACCAAGCAGGATTAGGGGTGTTACCTCCCACGGAGGGCCCTGAACCTAGGTACATCGTGTGTCACCACCGCTTGTGCCCAATCTCGCACCCATGGCATCTGTCGTGAGAAAACGACGACATGTATAATCCTATCCCTGCAGACAAAGTGCAATCTCACAAGCTTGGATCCATCTACTTTCTCCAGCCAGGCCTCCGTAGCATGAACACCATCCGGAGGCATACCTTGATGCCCAAGTCTGGAGATGAGAAGATGATTCGTGGATACTCAATCAACATGCTCATCCATCTTGATCATTACACTAGGATTCGAGTGATGGACCTGATTGTAGAGACTGTAAAGAGGGTTGCTGCTGACCAGAAGCGCTCATGCTGCTATGCACCCAATATCTAGATGCTCATCAATTCTCATCTTGACAAGCACATATTTTCTCTGGACAGTCCCCATTTGCCACTTTAGCTGGACTTCGAGGATAATGTTGTGGGGATGGACCCAGATCATCCCACATCAGCTGCAGCTCAGGCACATGTAGAGGCAGAAGAAGAGGCAGGTCGAGCCACTAGTGCTCAGGTTCCCAGGTCCACAAATGAGCAGATGGATCTTTTGATCACCACTATCATGGAGATGAAGAAGGATATCACAGGTATACTGGACAATCAAAACAGTCTTGTGAGGATCTTTGAGGATAGAGTGAAGACCCTAAATGACAAGGTTGATGGGTTGACTAAGACAATCAATGAGCTCAAGCACGAGGTTGATGAAGCCCCAATCCGTCGCCACTCCTCAGAATATGATTCTTCTTCTGATGAGGAGGAAGATAGTGCACCTATCAGGATGACTGCCTAGTTTATGACTAAGGCCAGGACTCCAACAATACCAGTTCCATAGACGAGGCCCTCATCTTCTGCTCCAGCCATAGTATCTTCAGCTCCATTAGCTCCAGTGCCTCCAGTATCTACTCCAGCACCATCCAGTACTTCATCGGAAGTCTTTGCCGACGCAATTCACTTAACTCCGACACCGACGACCGGAGGAGATCAGCCATAGAACGATTAGATATATGCCTTTGAACTTTTTGGTAACTTGTCGCCAAAGGGGGAGAAGTGTATATAGATCTTAGGCTTCGAGTGAGAGAGTGTTTGTCTTTATTTGCCGATTTTACAATTTTTTTGATTCTTTTGGTTTGATGTGAGATACTTTTGTTTGTGTGTGATCATAAGTTGTCATGTATGTTTCTACTATTTCATATCATTTGATGATTATGTGATGATCACTCACTTTGCTTATTATGTTGTGCTATGTTGTTAACTCGAATTATTCTTGCACACCACCAAGATGTATGTGACATGGAAGAAGTGCCCCATGTACCTAATCGATTGTTTATTTGCATTCAAACACAAATTCAAAATAATGCACAAATTTAAGGGGATCTCTTGCTTATCACATACTTCTCAAAGCGACAATTATATTCATTGATTATATCATATGTTGAAGCTTTGATCTATATGTTGTCATCAATTACCAAAAAGGGGTAGATTGAAAGCACATTTGCTCCCTTGGTGGTTTTGGTAATTCATAACAACATATAACTCATTGAACTAATGTTTACACCAAGCATGTTTCAGGAAAAGTTCAATGATGTTTTGACAAAGAGATTGTGGAATACTCCAAGATGCAAGGAAATAGGTTGGCAAAGCTTCAAGCAAGAGGACTCTACATTTTATATTTGTGAGAAATCACTTTGAGTCCATAGGAAAACCAATATACTATTAAAAGGGGGTAAGGTTTTGTTGGTGAACAAAATGCTCATACGTGCACAAGTGATAGTCACCAAAGACACCCACAAACTCTCCCACCAAGTTCTGTCCAAAGACAATCACTCAAAATCGGTGCAACCAACTTTCTACATTCGGTGCCACCGATTCCAAACCTAGACAGACTCAGCCAAACCCTAGCCACATTAGTGCAACCGATTCCATACTGGTGCCACCGAGTTGGGTGCCAACTTTCTGTTATGAAAGTTCATAGTTTCCGTCCCTCTGAGATTGTTGAATCGGCATCACCGCGATTAAGCATTCTGACCGTCGGTCACCTTATCGGTGCAACCAAGATTCCTATATCGGTCTCACCGATATTCAAAAGTTGCCACCTTTTGGTCACTTCGGTACCACCGAGATTAACACATTGGTGTCACCAAGTCTGACTTATTGTGTGTAACAGTTGGATTTTTGGGGATGCCTATATATACCCCTCCACCACCACCTACTCGATAGAAAAGCACTCATAACCATTCCATACATATCCAATCAGTTTTCTGAGAGAGAACCACCTACCCTTGTGTTGAGGTCAAGATCTTCCACTCCAACCATATGGATGTTGATTTCTAGACTCCCCAAGTTTCTTTCCACCAATCCCATCTCTTCTACCAAGCCATATCTGTGTGAGAGAGATTCTGTGTTGAGGATTCTATCATCTTGAAGCACAAGAGCAAGGAGTTCATCGACATTACCGAGCCTATTACCTTTTGGAGGGTGGTGCCTCCTAGATTGGTTAGGTGTCGCTTGGGAGCCTCCTACTTCGTGTTGTGGAGTGAACCAAGAAGTTTTTAAGGGCAAGGAGATCGCGTACTTCATGAAGATCTATCCCGAGTAAGGCTTGTCCTCCATGGACATAGGCCGTCATGGTATAGTCAAGGTTGCTACTTCGTGGAAACCTCCATGGGAAAAGCCCTCCGTGGACTCTCACGACCGTTACCCTCTGTGGGTTGAAGACTCCATGAACATGGATGTACGATAGCACCACCTATCGGAACCACGGGAAAAATCATTATGTCACCAATTGTGTTTGCTTCTCTTACCCTCTCTTTACTTACATGTGCAATGTCTTCACTTCCTGCTGCTATACTCTTAGACATGCATGTGTAGGTACTTGACATACTATGAATGCTAAAATCTGCCAAGAATTAAAAATGGGAAAAGGTAGATTTTTATTTGGTCAAGTAGTCTAATAACCCCCCTCTAGCACTACTTTCGATCTTACACAGCCCACTCCCGCGTCATCACGTTGGGCAAATTCATCTCCCGACGAGGGCGCCGAAGGCGCCACGCCGCCGTGTTGTACGCGCGGGCGGCCTACTCGGCGGTTTTGAAAGTGCAGAGGTCGAGGCACATGTCGCCGGACCATATCCCAACGGAGAAGGAGCCGAAGGGGCACGCGCGGACGCTGCGGTAGCCCAATGCTCCCCGACGGGGCGACATGGCAGCGAGGTGATGAAGGTGCCAGAAGAACTGCAGCAAATCACGGGAGGAGCAGCGACAGAGCGTGGGAGGAGTTGAAAAGCGAAGGGAGAGCGCGTGACAGGTGCTTGATTTTATAGAGCGCACCGAGCGGCGCCCGCCAAAACAAGTGCGCGTAGGGCCGCCTTTCCATGCGTTGATACGTCTCTAACTTATCTATAATTTATGATGTATTCATGCCATGTTTACAATAATTCTATATGATTTTGGTATGATTTTATTAGAACTAACCCGGACTGACGTTGTTTTCAGCAGAACTACCATGGTGTCGTTTTTTGTGCAGAAATAAAAGTTCTTGAAATGGGCTGAAAATTTAGTATGATTTTTTGGACCAAAAGAGACCCCCGAAGCATTGGAGTTGGGCCAGAAGAGCCACGAGGAGGTCACAAGCCAACCAGGCATGGCCACCCCCTAGTCGTGCCTAGCGAGCTTGTCACCACCTCATGGCCCCCCTTGACGTGAGACCGATGCCAAAAATTCCTATAAATACCCAAACCTCCGAAAAGAAACCTAGAACAGGACTTCCGCCGCCGCAAGCCTCCAAAGCCATGAAAAACCAATCGGGAGCCTGTTTCGGCACACTGCCGGAGGGGGAAACCATCAGCGGATGCCATTTTCATCATCCCAGCGTTCTCCATGATGAGGAGGGAGTAGTTCACCCACGGAGCTGAGGGTATGTACCAGTAGCTATGTGTTTGATCTCTCTTTGTCGTGTTCTTGAGATGGCACGATCTTGATGTACCGCGAGCTTTATTGATATAGATGAATCATATGGAGTTTTCCCCTCTCTATATTGTTGTGATGAATTGAGTTTTCCCTTTGAAGTTTTCTTATCGGGTTAAGTCTTTAAGGATTTGAGAACACTTCATGTATGTCTTGCGATGGGATATCCATGGTGACAATGGAATGTTCTATTGATCCACTTGATATATGTTTTGGTGATCAACTTGCGGGTTCCTTGACCTTGGGAATCTATGCATAGGGGTTGGCACACGTTTTTGTCTTGACTTTCTGGTAGAAACTTTGGGGCACTCTTTGAAGTTCTTTGTGTTGGATTGAACATGATGAATCTGAAATTATGTGATGCATATCGTATAATCAAGCCCATGGGTACTTGTGGTGACATTGGAGTATCTAGGTGACATTAGGGTTTTGGTTGATGTGTATCTTAAGGTGTTATTTTAGTACAAACTCTAGGGCTGTTCATGATAGTTATAGGGATAGCTCATAAGATTGATTAGAAAAGATAACTTTGAGGTGGTTTTGTACCCTACAATAATTTATTCGTTTGTTCTCCACTATTTGTGACTTTGGAGTGAACTCTTTGTCGTGCGTGAGAGATTTACATATGATTCAACTATGTTAGTAGTTTTCAAGCATTGCAACACCGTTTTTGCTCACTTTTGTCACTTGCTACCTTGCTGTTTTTATAATCTACCATCCATATTACACTTGTATCACCATCTCTTCGTCGAACTAGTGCACCTATACAATTTACCACTGTATTGGGTGTGTTGGGGACACTAGAGACTCTTTGTTATTTGGTTGCAGGGTTGTTTGAGGGAGACCATCTTCATCCTACACCTCCCACGGATTGATAATCCTTAGGTCATCCACTTGAGGGGAAATTGCCACTGTCCTACACAACTCTGCGCTTGCAGGCCCAACACGAGTCTACAAGAACAAGGTTGTGTAGTCGACATCACGCTCTTTTCTCGCGTCGTTGCCGGGGAGGTGAGTGCTTAAAGGTATATCTTTATATATTGCAATTAAATATTTTAGTTTCTTGTTTTTCACTAGTTTGGTTTTATAAAATAAAACTAAAAATGGAATTGAGGTTGCCTCATATGCTTCATCTTTTTATGCTCGCCTCGCCCTCGCGTCATCCTGGTGCCGGCCGTTCTGATTTACGCATGCAGTGGAAGAGCCCTGCGCAACTCGCCCCGACCGGGAGCTCCCTAGCGAGCCCTCCCGTCCCTGATTTGAGCCCGGCACTGCCTGCTATCGTGCGCGTGTTCGTTGTCGTGGCTGCACGAGCTCTCCCACCTTTGTCGCGCTCTTCTACGGTGCCATCCTGCCTTATTTCGGGCTGCTGGTGGCCTGCTCTGCCCTGCCCATGGACGGCCTCGCCTTGGTAGTGGAGGTCGAACCAACCGCAAGTCGGACCGGCGGCGGCAAATTCCGGCGTGCAATGGCTTCTTCCGACATGCGACAACGGATTCCGATGAGTCCAGGTAAATTCCAGCCAGTTCCGTGGCAGCGCATGTGCTCTGATGAGGTTTTAGCGGTTTACGGGTTGAATTGTATATGGCCTTTGAAACTACACATTTAAGGTTTTGCACTTTAATTTACCATGCCCCTTAAAAAGTTTGAGGATCGAACAAGTTTTACGAGGTATGCTCCATGCCGTTTTTCCGACCAAAACTGTAAACACCTCGTTGTTTACAGGTTTAACAAGTTTACGGGGGTCTGCTAGAGACGCTCTAACATCATATTTTTTCTACTGACCCAACTAAATCACTTCCACCCATCCACTTTAATCTAATACTTGTCATCTTTAATAACTCATCATCCTTAGTCACATAACACTTCATCATCTTAATCATCTAACAACTCATGGCCAGTTGACCATCACTACATAATGTCATAAACTAGAAAAGGTCCTCTTTCTTATGTAGCACATACTATTCTCTCCTAACTAGGTAGAACCTACTCTCTCCTAGCTAAAATAGCGTAAAACAGGTAAGCTATGACCCCTCCATTGTGAAGAATAGAGATCCACCTATCTCCGACACATGGCCTCAACAAATCCTTCGTGCCTCTACCAAGTGGATGTCTGTTGACTTTCATTAATTTGCTAAATCCTTTGAGTTTAAATCTTTCATCGCTTTTAGAAATCGAGTATGCATTGCGGAATTTTATAGGTCACCGCGGCCGTAAGATGATGACATTCAAATCACCTTTTACAAACATCAGTCGAGGCACAACGTCCGATTGAAATTTCGGTTGAAGACCATAATAATAACATAGTTAGCAATCTAGGTTTGCTTATGAAAAATTTATGTATGCGACAGATGAACTAATTAATGATAGAATAGTAAAAAAGAATCTTACTATGCTATCTACAGCAATGTTACCATACTTCAACGGGTGCACTAGTGGCACCTATTCAGAAATACTTTCGCCAATATCTTCATAATTGGTCTTAAAAATATCAAAATCATTAATAAATGAGATGAAATGATATATCTCCAACCAAGTTTGTTCGAAGCCATGACTATAGTAGGTCTGATCTACTATCTTTTGAATATTTGATGAAGAAGAGAAATAAGTTGACAATTAACAACAAACAAGTTAAGTAGGAATTAACACTAACTAATTTGAGAAAATACAGTCGGAATGCTCCTGATATCCATATGCCTTGGCTAGAGCTTCCCAATTTGACCAACTGTCGGAATCGGGGATTTGGGGACCCAGAAAGGTCAGAACTTTGGGATGTGCTTGCTCTCCCGCCGTGCTCTATCTCATGACCTCACATCGACTCTCCGGTGGCTCGAGCTAAGGAGGATGAACCAAGAACACCGCAGTTTACCCAGGTTTAGGACACCTCACGGTGTAAAGCCCTACTCCTGCTTGTCTGGATTGCTTGAGGGAGGGAGCGAGTACAAGGTGTGTTCTTGCCTACCTGGGTCGACCCCCCTCTATGGCGGCCGGTTCCCCCCTGTTATAATGGCATTGATCCTCTTCCCCAAAAAACATAGACAGGAAGGGTTGCCACAACGACAATTTTAAAGGGGGACATGACTGGAGCTTATCCTCACTAAAGTAGTCTTTGCGTGCCAAAGCTCCCTGCCATGACGCGCTGGTGGGCTCAGGGGTGACCTCCGTCTTGCCGAGACCCCATCCTTGGTCCTCTTACACCAAATAGGAAACCTTTGGGGATTCCTTTGGGAACCCGTGAGCTGGCCTTGCTCCCTTAGCACGAAAGCGGAAGGCCTCTCTGTCCGCGCCTGCTGGTACGGCTCCTAGCGTTGCCCTGTGTGGCATGCGTCATTCATGTGAAGGGGCAGGGTTGCGCGACCCTGCTGGGCCATCCTTGGTAGTCCGCTAGTGACTCACAAGTATAGAGGATCAATCGTAGTCCTTTTGATAAGTAAGAGTCTCGAACCCAACGAGGAGCAGAAGGAAATGACAAGCAGTTTTCAACAAGGAAATCTCTGCAAGCACTGAAATTGTAGGTAACAGATAGTTTGATAGCAAGGTAATTTGTAATGAGCAAGTAACATTAATGGTAAACAAGGTGCATCATGGTAGCCCAATACTTTTGAGGCAAAGGACAGGCCAGAACAATCACTAGTAATAGGCAAAGTGTTCTTGAGGGTACACGGGAATTTCGTCGAGTCACTTTTATCATGTTGGTTTGATTCGTGTTCACTAATTTGATAATTTGATATGTGGGTGGACCGGTGCTAAGATGTTGTTCTTACTTGCTATAACAACCTACTTATGACTAAATCCCTCGCAAGCAACCGCAACTACGAGAAAAGTATTAAGACAAAGTCTAACTATAACATTAAACATGTGGATCCAAATGAGCCCCTTACGAAGTAGCGCATAAACTAGGGTTTAAGCTTCTGTCACCCTAGCAACCCATCATTTAATAACTACTCCACAATGCATTACCTTAAGCCCATAGATGGTGAAGTGTCATGTAGTCTACATTCACATGACACCACTAAGGGAATCACAACATACATATCATAAAAATATCGAACACATATCAAATTCGCATGATTACTCGCAACATGACTTCTCCCGTGTCCTCAAGAATAAAGGTAACTACTCACAAATAACAAAAATTCCCAGGATCAGATGATTATTGAATAGAATAATGGATTTGAACATATAATCTTCCACAAAATAAACCATATAGTAATCAACTACGCAAGGTAATCAACAGTACTAGTCACCCATAGGTACCAATGTGAGGTTTCGATATAAAGATTGAACATAAGAGATGAACTAGGGTTTGATAGGAGATGGTTCTGTTGAACATGTTGATGAAGATTGGCCTCCCAAAGATGAGAGGGGTATTGGTGATGACGATAGATTCAATTTCCCCCTCCAGGAGGGAAGTTCCCTCGGCGGAATTGCTCCGCCGGAGGGCAAAAGTGCTCCTACCCAAGTTCCGCCTCGAGGCGGCGGCGCTTTGTCCCGAAAGTCCTCCTCTGATTTTTTTCTAGGTCAAGAGTGACCATACACCAGAAGATGGGCATCGGAAGCGGGCTAGGCTGGGCACAACCCATCAGGTCGTGGCTAGGGGGCCTGGCGCGCCCTGGTGGGTTGTGCCAACCCGGAGGCCTATAGGATCGAAAGTAGTGCTTGACGGGGGTGATTAGAGTACTTGAACAATTAAAAAACTACTTTTTCCCAATTTTATGTCTTGGCAGATTTTAGCATTCATAGTATGTCAAGTACACCCAACACATGCATGTCTACGAGTATAACAGCGGAAAGTAAAGACAAGCATGTAAGTAAAGGAAGGGTAGGAGGATCGAACGCAATTGGTGACACGATGATTTTTCCTGTGGTTCTGATAGGTGGGGCTATTGTACATGCACAATCATGGAGTCTTCAACCCACGGAGGGTAACGGTCGCGAGAGTCCACGGAGGGCTCTACCCCACGGACGGTTCCACGAAGAAGCAACCTTGACTATACCATGATGGCCTACGTCCACGGAGGAGTAGCCTAACTTCTTGGTTCACTCCACAACCCGAAGTAGGAGGATCCCAAGCGACACCTAACCAAGCTAGGAGGCACCACCCTCCAAAAGGTAATAGCCTCGATAATGTCGATGAACTCCTTGCTCTTGTGCTTCAAGATGATAAACTCCTCAACACACAATCACTCTCTCACAGATTTGGCTTGGTGGAAGAGTTTGATTCAGTGGAAAGCAACTTGGGGAGGCTAGAGATCAAGATTCATATGGTAGGAATGGAATGGCATGATCTCAGCACATGAGTAGGTGCCTCTCTCTTGGAAAATCAGTAGATATGAGTGGGGAACTGTTTTGAGTGCTTCTCTTGCGAGTGAGTGGTGGTGGAGGGGTATATATAGGCATCTCCAAAAATGCAACTATTACACCTAATAAGCCAGACTCGGTGACACCAATGTGTAAGTCTTGGTGGTACCTAGTTGCCTCAAAGGTAGCAACTTTTGAATCTTGGTGAGACCGATACATAAAACTCGGTTGCACCGATAAGGTGACCAATGGTGAGATTGCCAATCTCGATGACGCCGATTCACAAAACTCGGTGGGACCGATTCCGTGAACTTGCGTAACAGGAAGTTAACAACCCAAACTCGGTGGCACCAAAATGGAATATTTGGCTTTGTACAGACTTTTGTGGAAGAGCTTGTGGGTGTATGTGGTGACTATCACTTGTGCACGTATGAGCATTTTGTTCACCAACAAAACCATACCCCCTTTTAATAGTATTGGATTTCCTATCGACTCAAAGTGATTTCTCACAAAAGGTAAAATGTAGAGTCCTTTGCTTGAAGCTTTGCCAATATATTTCCTTGCATCTTGGGGTATTCCACAATTCTTTCGCCAACTCATCATTGAACTTTTCCTGAAACATGCTTAGTGGAACCATTATTTCAATGACATATATGTTGTTATTAATTACCGAAACGACCAACGGAGCAAATGTGCTTTCAATCTCCCCCTTTTTGGTAATTGATGACAACATATAAATCAAAGCTTCGACAAATGATATAATGAATGAATATAATCGTCGCATTGAGAAGTATGTGAAAAGTAAGAGCTTCCCCTAAATTTGTGCATTATTTTTAGATTTGTGTTTGAATGCAAATGCACAATCGATTAGGTACATGGGGCACTTCTTCCATGTTACATACAACTGGGTGGTGTGCGAGAGTAAAAAGAGTTAATAACATAGCACAACACATCAAGCAAAGTGAATGATCATGACATCACCATCAAAAGATAGGAAGTAGTAGCAACACACATTAAAGCGTATGATCAAACACACAAAAGTATCTTCACACCCAAAAAGATCGAATGTTTTGTAAAATAGCAATAAAAAGCGGACACTCTATCGGGGATATACCCCGCGGTATGACCCGAGAGACAGTTATAACCCGATGACAGTTATGACCCGGCTGAAGATGACTCTCCGGTTGTAAGTCCCTGAAGAAGACTCTCCGGTTGTAAGTCCCTAAAGATGAGTCCCCGGTTGTAAGTCCCTGATGATGAGTCCCTGAAGATGAGTCCTCGGTTGTAAGTCCCTAAAGATGATTCTAGAAGATGAGTCCTCGGTTGTAAGTCCCTGAAGATGAGTCTTGAAGATGAGTCCCCGGTTGTAAGTCCCTGAAGATGAGTCCCTGAAGATGAGTCCCCGGTTGTAAGCCGCCCGACTCTAAGCATAAGCCACCCGGGACTCAGAAGCCCATGAAGAGAAGCCCACAAATAATTTAAGTCTCAACCCGACTTAGACTCTACATGTAAGCCACCCCTTCAGCTTATATAAAGAGGGGCGGGTCACCCCGAGGGGGTCAAGTTTTTAGACGTCTCAATAGACAGGTCTTAGATAGAAAAGAGATTAGAGACTCTCATGATTAGAGGTAGCAAAACAACACTCTTGTAACCAAGGGATCTCCTTCATCATCAATACCGAACAAGCAGGACGTAGGCTTTTACCTCCATTGGAGGGGCCGAACCTGGGTAAACTCCACGTCTCTCGATTCCGATCAACCCCTTCAACCCGCCACATAGTTGCGCTTCTACCCCGAACCTAAGTCCGTTCACCCGAACGTCTGCCATGAAAAATCCACGATAGTTGGCGCCCACCACGAGGTGGCGCACGGTGATATTGTGTTCTTGGAGGGATCTCTCTTAGGGATCGAGAAGTTCGTGATTTGTTGGATAAGTAAAGACAAGCGAAGACCCAGGCTAGATGTGACCAAAAGAAGTCGTTCTCCTCCGCCATCGTGTTTCACCATCGCTGCGACCACATCGCCTCACCTCCACCACGCCTCTGTGCATCTGCGCCGCGCCAAGTTTCGTCAGCTGCCAATCATCCAACAATCGTAGCAGCTAATCCGCGTCGTTAGACAAAGATTGATTAAGACATGAGCCAGAAGACCCGATCGGCAGCGCCATAAGAAAAGGGAATCACCCAGGCCATGTATGCAAAGCTCAAAAGTTCTCAAGGAAATTGCCCACATGATGGCCAAGATTTGACCAGGATTCGTGGGAAGGCATGTTTACCCAATTGCTAGCTAGCTGCAGTATTCCATGCACACCAAAAAACAAAAAGGGGAGAAAGAAGGCCACGAACCAGAGGAGGATACGGATGTGGATGACCGAGCCAGCCACGTCCCGAAAACAGACCTGCACACGAACTCGTATTCTACCAGCGCCTGCTTCCGATGTGGCTTGTCTGGCCTCGAGCCGGCCCTCTCGGTCGTGCTCGTCTCCCCGCCGCCGCTGCCCTCGCCTCGCCGGCCCGGCTCTGCTGCCGAAGTTTCCTTCACCGAGTCGCCCGCTCTGAACCTCCACCGTCCACCTCCGAGTGGCCCCCATGCCTTCGCCCCAGCTTGCGAGCCGGTCTGCCGCCGCAGTGCCTGTGCCATGAACCGCCTCAACGAACACACCCTCACCACCACTGAGGCCATGGCCGTGCCGTGAGCCGCCTACTCCGCCATCATGGGCCGCGAGTCATCCCGTCGACGGAGCCTCCGAGACGCCACCTCCAAGGATTCGCCTCCTCCGCGCCGCTGTGCGGCCGAGTTACCCATGGCTCCGCCTCTGCCGCGTTGCCGCACGGCTAAGCCACCGCGCCTCCGCCTCTCCACGGCCTCGCTCCTCCGCCGAACCAGCTCAGCCTCCGCTGCACTGCTCTCTGCCTTGCACCGCCAGCCTCGCCAAAGTCGCCTGTGAGCCACCGCCACCGCTCCCTCTTCAGCGAGACGCCTAAATGTCAAAATGCCGTGGTGCACCCTTCCTCACCATTACGACGGCCTCACTTACTCCGGCAAAGCCGCCTTCCCCGCGGGCCTGCTTCAAGTGCCACCCTCGTCGTCTAACTCCAACTCGCTGTTGCAACCCATCACCTCCATCGACCCACCTTGCGTAGCTCGGGCCGCCGTCTCTACCTGATGTGCCTCGCTACTACCTTTGCCGCGCGGCTGCAGCCCCGTCAAAGTCACCGTTGTGACCTTGTTCGGTCTCCGCCGGCCTCCTCCGCTGTCTCTACGGCTCGGCCTCCTCCGCCGCCAAGCCGCCCCGTCGACTCGCCGTTTGAGCTGAATGCACGCCTATGCCATCTGTTCGCCTCGAGATGGGTTCAACGCGCCTCGCCAACCTACCAATGGCCTCGCCGCCTCCATGCTGCCGTCATAGGTGGCTTTGATGGTTTCTACGAGCCACCGTTGTGTCCGCCTCCTGCGCAACTCCGCCCCTGTCTTGTGCGTCGGCCACTCCGGCGACCCACCATGGCCACTCCGCCTGCTTTGCCTCACCGCCTGGCCCGCGGCTCTTCCAAACAGCAGCAAGAGTCGCCCGGCGTGCTAAGTCGCCATGTCCCCACACCCCACACAGGCTCACCCTGCTGCGCCCGTCTCTGCCTAGCTACTTCAACCCGCTTCTTTTCCGGCCCACAGCCGTCATCCAGCCTCTTGAGCCGCCCACGCCTCGGCTCTGACCCGTCGTAAAGCGTCCTACTGGGCATGGCCTCCAACTGCCATGTCTTGCTGAGCCGCCCCAAATGAGAGAGTGGTCAACTCACTGTTGAAGTTACTAGAGGTTATCTACGAATGCCACATACGGATAATATGTCGTCCACATCAGGTGATATCCATCTAAAATCTATTTATAGCACATATTGTTTTTGTCAAAAAACAATTACTCTGGTTTGCGATGTTTTTTATGCAGGACAAGTGATCACTGCAAAAGCGATTATCGTGCCACGATGCTCGCGCTAACGCTATCTTGCGACTCCTCTCATGAGCCACCTGAAGAACACACTCAAGTCGCCGCCCCTGCGGCCCAGTTTTATCTCCAACAACTCTGGAGAAAATGTGAGGGTCGGCTTAACAATGCCACGACGACTCGCCATCCATGCTGGTTTCCAACGTCACGGGCGACTCACCGTTTGCGCCGGCTTACAACGCATGACTGTTTCTTGCGACTGCTTCGGCTTACAACGCCGCGGCTATCTCTCGAGACCGCACCGTCTTCAAACACCACGGCTGACTTCTACGCCTACATCAACATGTCGGTGCAGTGCTTGCCTGTACGAGCCACCCGACGATGCCGCCTGCAGTCTAATCATCAACATATCGGTGTAGTGCTCGCCTATATGAGCCGCCCAAAAATACGCGCGCAAGACACCGCCCACAATCTGATTTACGTCAACATATTAGTGTGGTGCTCGTCGATACGAGCCGCCCAACGGACATGCGCACAAGTCGCCACCATTACAGTTTGGTTCACTTCAACCACCAGCCAGGACAAACCATCGACCGAATTATTGAAACAAATCATACGGGATCATCTATAACCCACCATGTCCAACCTCAATTTTCAGTGGAGATTCTCAAGCCGCCTTCTCAAATCAATTTCAGACTCGGGGGCTACAGACATGGCGAGACACATTTGGTCGTTCAACGAGAACCCCGGGTCTTTGCAAGAGAAAACCCAATCCCGGGGGCTATTACATTATTGGCAGAAGATTAAAAGTTGCCCAAGAGGACGAACCGCCGTGATGCACCATTCAAACATGGGTGCCTGGATTTATTGGATCATCATAAAGTCACTTGGAGCTTCTGCCGTTTCTTCATACAAGATGGCGGTTTACAAGATGGCGACTTACAAGATGGTGCACAAGTTGATATCATCGACAAGGTCACTAGGGGGCTTCCAACCCTCCGGGTTTAGCTTATCACACCCTATTGATCGGCTCTTAAGCCAAATAGTTGACTCCGTCAACATGATCGTCCAGGGGGCTTCCAACCCACCGGGTTTAACTTATCAGACCCTATCGATCGACTCTTAAGCCAAACAGTTGACTCGATCGACAAAGGTCATTTTGGGGCTTCCATCCCACCGGGTTTAGCTTACATACCGTCTTGATCGGCTCTTAAGCCAAACAGGGTTAAACTTGCCTGTAAGCTGATGCTGCTCCGCTAAGTGACCCGCCGAACTCTTACCAGTTAATCTCGCCTAGAGACCCTGAGCCGCCTCAAAGAAATTGACGGCCAATCTCGATAGAGACCTTGTACTGGTTAAGGTTAAAACGGCGGTTCTTGTCACGTGAGGGCCAGCTTACGGAAAGAAAGGATAAACTCTCTCATCTACTGCCGACTCTCCGCTATGTGGCCCGTTCATACTCTTAGACAGTCAATCTTTTAAAAGACCCTGAACTATTTATGGTTAAAACAACGGATTTATGTCACGTGAGAGGCAGTTTTTGAGCTACAAGGTACTCATGCCCTGCCGTGTCTCTCTTTGGGAGGCTACACTTCCTATCAGTTAATCTCGCTTAGAGACCCTAGCCGTTCTAAGAAATTGACGACCAATCTCGATAGAGACCCTGTACTGATTAGGAGTTTTAATTAGCGAGTCCACCCAGAAGAACCGGCACATGAGTTGTTCAAAAAAAATTCAAAAAACAAATCGGGAAAGAGATAACATTTCTGGGTTGTGCTTTTTAAGCCGCCCTTACAACAATCCAGAATATATTCTGTCTTGTTTGTTTTTGCAGGTCTTATCTCTTAAGATGGACCGCCGTTAAAGTATGATGAAAAACTTCTGCAAAGAGCAAATGGATCTTTAATAGCCAACTTGACTGGATCTTCATGGTTTATCATAACCAGTACTAAATGATTGGGGTTTTTAAACCAGCTCAGAGAATTCATTTTTTTTCAAGAGCCGCACTATCAGATATAATACTGTGTCATCTAATTTACCGGTTCTCGGATTTCTTCAATTTTGCTATGTAGTAATCTACAACACTCATGGATTTCTCAAACATATATTTGCCGGGTTGCACCGCAACCACGAGTAGGGATTTCATGTCAAAGACAAAGGAATTATTCCAGGATATTCATTCTGGGTTATATTTCAACCACGGTCAAGGATTCATTCAACAAATTGTGGTGAGTCATATTATTCTTACATAGTCCCAAGTTGTCATAGGCAGACAACCCGACACTTGGGGGCTATATTATTCAAGTCCAGTTTATATCAAATATGCAAGTCCCATGTCGCTGCAAGCATGCATCACCACACTTGGGGGCTAATGCAAGCCGGTTTTCAAATCATCACATTGTCAGCAAGACCCTATTATCTCAAGGAGATGAGCCGACCTTTCTATATTTTTTCTAAGTCCCAGCCCAGTAATTCTTACTGACCCGACACTTGGGGGCTACAGTATTCAGATGCGTAAACTTTGCTGACTACCCTCCTAGATGAGGTAGCCTCATTAGCAGTCTTCTTTGCAGCTTTCTCTTGCGTTTTAGCAAGAACCTCCTCAGGCACAAAATCAGAATCTTCTTCATCAGAATTGAGTCTCTTCCTGGTCCTTGTTGCAGCCTTAGACAACCCATGAGAACTATGAGTGCCTGGATCTGAGGAAGAACTGGACTCAGGACTAGTGCTTGAACTCATGTCAACATTTTGCTCCTGCAGATTTTGGCTATCTTCGGCATCTGACATGTCTGGCCCTATGAATAGAGTTGAGAAGAGTGTAATAGGATAGGTCGTCACAAAATGCAGCTGGTTTTTGAAAGTTTGAACAAAGAATTTCCAAAGTTTACATTCTGTGACATGAAAATTGGTACAACCAAAGCAACAATATGAGCACTACTGAGACAGCCTTTCTCATTAGCCAAAACTTGGCTCTCCTTTCAGTGAGACCAAAAAGAAGTTCTCAGCAGCACAGATAACAAATCAGTGAGACCGATTTGTTCTCTTTGGTTCCACCGAGTTTCATCGGGCGGAAGGCAAACCCTAGAAATTCGATCGTTCACTACACTATGGAATTTTATGTGGATGGAACAATTTGTAAATGGTTGCTTATCGAGAAATTGAACTCCTTTGGGCAAGATTTGGACGGGGAGCGCAAAAAGGGTAGAATCCATACCCTAGCTCGATGATGGATCCGCTATGGTGTGGACGGCGGTGAAGATTCCCGTTGATGATGAAGATCCCAACGGCGGAGGAGCCCAGGGAGACAAGGGCGACAACCAGGGGGTCCTTATTCAGCAGTTAGAGTTCTAATGTGCGACGTTTGAATATTGATTTTCAAAGCGTCTGGGTCCACAACATATATACCCATCACTATCGGTGACACCGATTCTAAATTTTCGGTGTCACCGAGTTTCTCAACTGTCATCTGACAGGGAAACTCGGTGTAACCGAGAATATGGAATCGGCAGTACCGAGATTGAAAACCAGATCAACCCTAGGCATTCGGTGAGACTGTGAATTTTGAGTTGGTTCCACCGAGATGCACTTGGGAGGTCTTAACGGTCAGTCGTTTGTCGATACAAAACTCCGAGTGCTCCTCACATAGAGAGATCGAAAAGTACTTGTTCAAATTTTGTGGTGCCGCATGAATAGAATATGAGGTGAGAAAGCATAGATAGCTAGATGAGTGGTCCTAGGAATTCTTGTACATCCAATTTTCAAATGAAAAATGAAAAGCCAAATAGCAACAATTGGATATCCTCGAATGAGTAAATAATACAGACCAACATGCTCACACAATAAGATGTCAAATGAAAACATGGCAAACATGCACAATCACACTAGCATATAACAAGCACTTTGGTGATGACGGAGTCACCTGTATATGAGTATATTGACTTAGGATCCAAGTAAGAATACTTGATCATAGGTCATACTCATCGTTTAAGAACGAGTGGGGTTACCACTTTTACATAAATCTTTTAATGTTGTCACATACTATGAGATGCTTTAACTCAAGTCTTAGAGTAAAGCTACCCCTTGGTGTGACATCCCCCCATAGGAGGGATAACCTAACCTTGGGTTTTGTCGACGAAGACTTCATGTCAGTGAAGTAGTGGTGGATGCTCAAAGTTGATGAAGATCACCAAGAGTAGGGAGCATCCTTGTTGTTTCATTACTCTTATCACCTATATGGGTTAGTCCCAACACACAAGAGACAAATACAAGGATATCTATGGACATGGAGTGCAAAGCATATATGATGATGTCCATGTATTTGTTGATTACCTTGTCCCTTTCTTACCTTTGACGGAATGTGTGACTCCTTGAACTATTGCATGATCTTGATGTTGATGGCTACTAGTTCTTGCCAATAATGAATATGAGTGGATTTCATTGGTGGAGTCACCCCTCAAGAACTTCTTTAGTTCTTCTTCTTGGGGACCCACATCAAGTTGATGGGGACCCTTGGTGTTGAAGTAGCACTTGTAGAAGTTGAGCCTGTAGTAGCCTTGGGAGCCCACTTCACCAAAGCTCGGGATACATCTTCATATGAGTCAATATCCTCTTGAAGCTTGTTCTTGCCCTTGAGGTTGGGGCCTTGTGGTAGAAGGTCATCTTGTACTTTTGTTCCCTTGGGGAGAGTATTTTCATACTTCTCCTTTTGAGGAACAAACTTGGGATTAGGGTATTGACCTTCTTCCCATTCAACTCCAATAGCGTTGAAGTTGCCAACACCACGATTCTTCTGGTATCCTCCATGCTTGCGTACAATCTCCTCAAATTGTTTGCAACCTTCAAGACTCTTGTAGATACCTTTCTCTATATCCCTTTCAAATGTTCATTTTCTTGCTCAAGTGTAACTTGGCTAAGAGAAGAGTTAGTGGGATCAACAGAACTACTAGAAGCAATATCATTGGATTTATCATTTTTATTACTACTAGTTGAAGAACCTTTCTTTCCTTTGTTACTAGCTTGCTGAGACATAACTTGTGGCATGAATGTAGACAAGATAAGTCGCTTGGCTAGATAAGAGGAAGTCTTCTTTCGAAGATCGTCATTGATCGCTTTAAGGAACTCACGCTCTTTCTCTAAATTGAGCTTCTCGAAGCGGAGCTTCTCATGTGTCCTTTCAAGCTCTCTATGATCTTCTAGAGTTGACTCGTGAGCTAATTTAAGAGTGTTTAGTTCTTGAGTTAGTTGTTCTATTTCCAACTTATCATCATCGCACGACTTATCTAGAGTAGAATGATTACTAGAAAGTTCATCTTGACTAACGTTACTAGATTTGTCAAATAGCAAGTCATCTTCATCACTATTGAAATCAAGATACTCGAGGTGTGCTACCTGGGGACTTTAGACATGAAGCAACATCCACTCCCTTCATTTGGTGAATCAAATATGTCGTAGGAGTCGGTTGTCACTAGTGCAAGTTTGGAAACACCTTCATCTTGACTATAGTCGGAATTGGAGTGATAGCTTCTCTCGGAGTGGTTGTCGGGTTCGGAGCCGGAAACCCATTCACCAACATGAGCTTGATGTCTTCTTCTTGAGTAGCTCTTGGTGTGCTTGTCCATCGTCTCCGAGTCCCTACTTGTCCTTGAGGGTCTTTGTTCATAACGATCATCCCTACTCCTTCTCTATCTTCGAGGTGACTCGTCTCTTGAGCTTCGTCTTCTTGGTGACTATTCTTTCCTTTTGTAAGGAGCCGTGCACTCATTGGAGTATTTTCCGGGCTTCCCACAATTGTAGCAGTTTCGGTCATGACTTGACGAACACTTCTCTTCATATCTTGAGTTGGAGCTTTGATCTTTGCTTCTATTCTTATAGAACTTGTTTAATTTCTTGACCATGAAGCTTATCTCTTAATTTGTGACAAGGTTCTCGCTTGAGGTAGTGGGAGCATCATTTGTGGCTTTGTAAGCACCGGTAGACTTGTGGTGAAGCTCTTCCTTGTCCTTGAGTGTCATCTCATGAGCAACAATCCTACCAATCACTTCTGTTGGCTTGAGATATTTGTAGTTGGGCATCATTTGGATCAATGTGCAAACGATGTCATATTGATCATCCAAAGCTCAAAGTATCTTCTTGATGATGAATTTGTCGGTCATTTCTTCACTTCCTAAGCTGGCAATCTCATTGGTGGTGAGAGCTAGCCTAGACTACATCTCAACGACTCCTTCACCATCCTTCATCTTGAACTTGTCAAGCGGACTTTGAAGAACATCCAACTTGGATTCTCTCACAGATTTGGTACCTTCATGCATATCAACCAAAGTATCCCAAATCTCTTTTGCATTCTCAAGACGGCTGATTTTATTGAATTCTTCGGGGCATAAGCAGTTGAAGAGAATGTCACATGCTTGAGCATTGAGTTGCAACATCTTTAGTTCATCCGTAGTCACTTTGTGATCCGGTTCCCTTCCTACCACAAAGAATTCACCTTGAATTCCAACACGAACAACAACCCAAACGGTGGGGTTATGACCAAGCAAATGCATTTTCATTTTGTGCTTCCAACTAGCAAAATTAGTGCCATCAAAGTACGGACCTTTACAGTGATAATTTCCCTCACTAGACGCCATACTCTCCTAGGTTGTGAGACCAAAGCTCTAATACCACTTGTAGGATAGAAAGCAGTGCTAGAGGGGGGTGATTAGACTGCTTGACAAATTAAAAATCTATTTTTTCCCAATTTTATGTCTTGGCAGATTTTAGCATTCATAGTATGTCAACTACACCCTACACATGGATGTCTACGAGTATAGCAGCGTAAAGTAAAGACAAGCATGTAGGTAAAGGAAGGGTAGGAAGATCAAACACAATTGGTGACAAGATGATTTTTCCCATGGTTCCGATAGGTGGTGCTCTCATACATCCACGTTCATGAAGTCTTCAACCCACGAAGGGTAACGGTCGCGAGAGTCCATGGAGGTCTCAACCCTGACTATACCATGATGGCCTACATCCACAAAGGACTAGCCTAACTCGGGGTAGATCTTCATGAAGTAGGCGATCTCCTTGCCCTTACAAACTTCTTGGTTCACTCCACAACACGAAGTAGGAGTCTCCCAAGTGACACCTAACCTAGGTGGCACCACCCTCCAAAAGGTAATAGGTTCGATAATGTTGATGAACTCCTTGCTCTTGTGCTTCAATATGATAGACTCCTCAACACACAATCACTATCTCATAGATTTGGCTTGGTGAAAGAGGTTGATTGGGTGGAAAGCAATTTGGGGAAGCTAGAGATCAAGATTCATATGGTAGGAATGGAATGGCATGATCTCAACACATGAGTAGGTGGATCTCTCTCAAAAAATTAGTAGGTGTGAGTGGGGAACTATTCTGAGTGCTTTTCTTGTGACTGAGTGGTGGTGAAGGGGTATATATAGGCATCTCAAAAAATCCAACCATTACACCTAATAAGTCGGACTCGATGACACCGATGTTTAAATCTCAATGGTACCGAGTTGCCTCAAGGGTAGCAACTTTTGAATCTCGGTGAGACCGATACATAAAACTCATTTGCACAGATAAGGTGACCAATACTCAGATTGCCAAACTCGGTGACGCCGATTGACAAAACTCAGTGGGACCGATTTCGTGAACTTGCGTAACAGGAAGTTGGCAACCCAAACACGGTGGCACCGAAATGGAATCGGTCGCACCGAAATGCTAGGGTTTGGCTGAGTGTATCTGAGCTTGAGAATCGATGGCACCGAGTGCAGAGTGTTGGTTGCACAAATTTTGAATATTTGGCTTTGGATAGACTTTTGTGGAAGAGCTTGTGGGTGTATGTCGTGACTATCACTTGTGCACATATAAGCATTTTTTCACCAACAAAACCTTACCCCCTTTTAATAGTATTGGCTTTCCTATGGACTCAAAAGTGATTTCTCACAAAAGGTAAAATGTAGAGTCCTTTGGTTGAAGCTTTGCCAATCTATTTCCTTGCATCTTGGGGTATTCCACAATGCTTTTGCCAACCCATCATTGAACTTTTCCTAAAACATGCTTAGTGAAAACATTAGTTCAACGACATATATGTTGTTATTAATTACCAAAACCATCAAGGGAGCGAATGTGCTTTCGGGGACCTCCTCTGGTAGTTTTCATCTCCGGTAATTTTTATTAAATACAAAAACAAACTTCATAAATTTTCAGCTTCATTGGAGTTGTGCAGAATTGTATCTCTGACGTGCTTTTCTTGGGTCCAGAATTCCAGCTGCCAGTATTCTCCCTCTTTGTGTAGACCTTGCATATTATGAGATAAAAGGCATTATAATCACTCCCCAAAGCATTATTATTCAACAAAACAAAGTAAATAATAGTAGGAAATCATGATGCAAAATGGACATATCAACTCCCCCAAGCTTAGACTTCGCTTGTCCTCAAGTGAAAGCCAAAATTGAAAAGCATGTACACATGGTTTGAGATAGAGATGTCAACAAAAAACAAAATATGGACATAGAAAGATCATGCTTATTAACATAACAACAACAAACTCTAATATAAGAGCTTATTTCAATACATTTTTATCATAAGGCTTTTCAGGAACAAGTAACAATTCATCACAACATAGAAGTATGAAGCATAAACCTTATTCGAGACCAACAAACTATGTTCTTAGTCAAGTTTGCAACTTAAATTCATCATATTTTCAAGAAGGGTCTCATGTTGGAGCCTTTTGGCAAATCCACATACTCAACTATCATTTAGTCTTCTATGATTGCTAACGCTCAAGGCATACCCATGAACAAAAAGTTTCAACCGGACACATTGGAAGATAGGGGCTTATAGTTTCGCCTCCCAACTCACTCACCTCAAAGATGATGTCAACAATAATAACTCATGCCCGCCCTTATCCAACTGGATATATGTGCCTGGATCATTCCTCACCACATGATGCTTGCAAAAGGAAAAAAGTAAAAAGGGAATAGGAAGAATACCTTGACTCTTGCATAAAAGTAAGTGCATAAAAGTAAAAGATAGGCCCTTCGCAGAAGGAAGCAGAGGTTGTCATGCGCTTATTGATTTGTATGCCCAATCCCTTAATGTAAAAGAACGGCACGCTATATTGCCCCCTATGATAGTAACCTTTATTATGCAGTCCGTCGCTTTTATTACTTTTCCATCATAAGTTCGTATAGCGCTCAATTTTCTCTTACACTAATTGATCAAAACACTTTTAGAAGCAATTTTTATTGCCTTATTGCACCGATGACAACTTAATTAAAGGATCTTTCTCAATCCATAGGTAGGTACGGTGGACACTCAAAGAAAGAGTTTGGTTTGGGTATGTGGATGCACAAGTAGAATCTCTACTTAGTGCAGATTTTTGGCTAGCAAAGATATTGGGCAAGCACCACATGTTAAAGGATCTATGACAATATAACTTCTATGTGGGTCTGAACAAACATAAATTGTTATGTTGTCTTCCTCATCCAACGTCAACAATTTTGACATATAATATTTGATGGGGGCTCACAATCATAAAAGATGTCCAAGATAGTGTATTTGCATGTGAATCTCCTCTTGCCTTATTCATTCTTTCATGAATTGCATTATTGACCAATGCTATGCTTGTCAATCTCCGACAAATTTTACTACTTATACTTTCCATTATGTGATGTCATTACTCACCATAAGATTAGCATATGATTCTCTCTTTTTTCTTTTTTTGTTTGCAACAAGTAAAGAGGCAAAAACTAAAACTAACTTTATTATATAACTTTCACTCGATTACATAGATAGATAGGCTAGGGAACTAACACACGAAAATAGATCATGCTAAAATTTTATTCAACTAAAGGAAAGGGAAACTAAGGATCGAACTAAAGTAAAGGTGCAAAAAAGTGGTGGTGATACGATACCGGGGCACCTCCCCCAAGCTTGGCTTAAGCCTAGGGGAGTGCACATACCCGTGTGGTCAAGTCTCCTTTGGTGGTGGTGATGAAGAAGGTGGAGGAGTTGATGAACCCTTCTTCTTCAACTTAAATTTAAGCATAAAGTTTTCCTCCTTTAGATCGTCATTCTCCAATTCAACCTTTAATATCCTTTGGCATAGGGCCTCCTTGCTTTTCGGCAGAAAACAAGACGGGATAAATTGGACCTTAGGTTTGTATCTTCTAGGGAGGCTTGACTTCTTGAATTCCACATGCGTGTCTCCGGGTTGAGGCAATGGATCATCCTCTTCCTCAGAATTGTTATCTTTTGTTTATTGCATGGTAGCATCTTATTCCTCCTATGAGGTCCATAGATAGGCATAAATCTCCCTAAAGATCTTCAAGTCTGAAACATAGGGATCAACATGGTTCTCTCCGTCTGAATCTTGGGATGACATATTTTCAGACCTCTCAGGAAAACAACACAAAAAAAGAACAAATGATTTTTATGCGATGCGGTCGTCAAAACAGTTGGGGGTATATATAGAGAAATTTTATTCTTGGGAAACAAGTATTTGGAAGGAAAATGGGGTCGGGAAGGCATCCGAGGTGGGAACAACCCACCAAGGCGTGGCTAGGGGTGCCTGGTGTGCCCTGGTGTATTGTGCTCATCTCGATCACCTTCCGATTTATTTTTCTATTTCCAAAATTATAAAATATTCCAAAACTAATAGAAAATATTTTTGCGGATTTTTAGGAGTCCATTTACTTACATAATCACGTACCTCCTATTTTTAAGAATTCTAGAATGTTACGAAAGGTTTCTTTTATGTGCTCCTCTCGTGTCATGGTTTGGATAACACGGCTTTCAACGTTAATAGGCGTACCTGAGATATAGTTCTTAATTCTTTGTCCATTGACCACCTTCGGGTTAGTACCTTTGGCATTATTAATGTTGATATCTCCTGAACGATAGACCTCTTCAATAATATATGGTCCTTCCCATTTCGAGACAAGCTTTCCTGCAAAAAATCTTAAACGAGAGTTGAACAAAAGAACATGGTCTCCTATTTTAAATTACCGCTTTTGAATTCTTTAGTCATGCCATCTTTTTACTTTTTCTTTCAATAACCTAGCATTTTTATACGCTTGGGTTCTCCATTCATCTAGTGAGCTAATATCAAATAGCCTATTTTCACTGGCAAGTTTGAAATCATAGTTTAGTTCTTTAATTGCCCAAAATGATTTATGTTCTAATTCTAGAGGCAAATTACAATCTTTCCCATATACCATTTTATATAGAGACATACCCATTGGATTTTTATAAGTTGTTCTATAGGCCCAAAGTGCATCATCTAATTTCTTAGACCAATTCTTACGATACCTATTGACAGTTTTTTGTAATATTAATTTTATTTCTCTATTGCTAAGTTCTACCTGACCACTAGATTGAGGATGATAGGGTGATGCAATTCTATGGTTAACATCATATTTGGCAAGAATCTTACGAAAAGCATCGTGAATAAAGTGTGAACCACCATCAGTCATTAAATATCTAGGGACTCCAAACCTCGGAAAGATAACCTCTTTAAGCATTTTAATGGAGGTGTGGTGATCAGCACTACTAGTTGGAATAGCTTCTACCCACTTAGTGACATAATCAACCACAACTAAAATATGAGTGTATCCGTTAGAGGAAGGAAAATGTCCCGTATAATCAAAACCCCACACGTCAAATGGTTCAACAACAAGTGAGTAATTCATAGGCATTTCTTGACGCTTACTGATATTACCAATTCTTTAACATTCATCACAAGACAAGACAAACTTACGGGCATCCTTGAAGAGAGTAGGCCAATAATAACCATATTGCAATACCTTGTGAGCAGTACTATCTCCCTCATGATGTCCTCCATAAGCTTCAGAATGAAATTTCCGTAGGATTTGTTGCTGTTCATGCTCAGGTACACAATGTCTAATAATACCATCCACTCCTTATTTATAAAGATGTGGGACATCCCAAAAGTAATGTCTCAAGTCATAGAATATTTTTTCTTTTGTTGATATGTAAAGCTAGGTGGTATATATTTAGAGACAATGTAATTAGCATAATCAGCATACCAAGGTGTGTTGTGTGAGACACTTATTGCAGCTAGCTGCTCATTTGGGAAACTATCATCAATAGGTAGTAGGTCATCAAGAATATTTTCTAACGTAGATAAGTTATTAGCTACGGGGGTCTCAGCTCCTTTCCTATCAACAATATGTAAGTCAAATTCTTGAAGCAAAAGAACCCACCTAAAAAATCTAGGTTTAGCATGTTTCTTTTCCATAAGATATTTTATAACATCATGATCGGTGTTAACAATAACTTTGGAGTCAACAATATAGGATCAAAATTTATCACGAGCAAACACATTTGCTAAAAATTATTTTTCAGTAGTAGCATAATTTCGGCGGGCACTGTAAGTGCATCTAGTGCCACCCTTTTTTGGTTTTCGAGTATTGAAGACAAACGTGGTTGAGGGACTAATGTGTATGTGATAGTTCACAGGTTAACACAGAGAGAAGTCCCTAGAGTTTTGGTTTAGCCGTCGAAGATGACCCCCAAAAATATCTGAATAAATTAATGACGACTGAAGACATTGGTGTTGGATGAAGACATTCGTCCGAAGACAATGAAACGTGAAGACGAAGTCTTTTGGTAGTTTTGTTTCTTCTTTCCTGAGTCATAGGAACCACCATACTGTTAAGTGGGGTCGATGTGATCGAAGTCAGATGCTGACGTGATGCTCAACCCATACCTATGTCTTTGAGAGAAGACATTGAGAGAAAAACTCTTCCAGAGCTGGTTGAGTGAGCTTTACTTGCAGACCAAGTAAAGTTGTCATGTTTGTTCAAAATCCGACCGTTGTGACACATGTCGGTTGGCCTTTGCCCCATGGTCATTTTGGTCATATCAGGTCAGGTTGCCCGCTAGCTATAAATAGCCCACCCCCTCCACCATGAGAAGGTGGCTGCTGAGAGAGAGATACATCTGTTTTCGCTTTGGAGCAACCCACCTTGAAGACTTTGAGGGATACACATCCTGCGACGATACACCTAAACACCTAGAGCTAGATTGTTTGAGCATCACTGAAGACTTTCTGTTTTGAGTGAACTGAAGACTTATTACACTTGAAGACTGGGTCTAGAGCATCCAAGATTCATTGTGGACTATCGGGTGACCAAGTTTGTACGAGTTTCAGAAGTCTCCCTAAGACTTACCTGAGTGATTGGATGCTATCTAAGTGACTTCGGCTCAAGGGGAATAAGGTGAAGACAAGGTCTTCTGCATTCAATCTCAGCCTTCCTAACCAGATGTACAGTTGTCACAACAACTGGAACTGGTCCAACATATCTTGTGTCTTCGTCAAGCAACCGGTTCTAACCTTCACTCTCTTAGATTCCTACTCTAAACTGTGAAGTCATAGCTTGAACACCGCGGGAAGATTTTCTCCGAAGACATTCATATCAACTGTTTATCTTCATACCATCTAAGTTTGTCTTTGACTCATCTTAGTATTCTTGATGATTATGCTTAACTTGCTTGAATGTCTTCACTGCATTGCATGCCTTGTCTAAATCCTTGATTGTATCCCTATCTGATCCTGTTTTGCAGGATCACTAGAAGTGTATGTCTAGAGGTAGGGCGAATAGACTACTAGCAGGAATTTAAAACTACCACAAGCATAAGTTCAAGGGTTGGTAGTTTTAGCATCTATAACAAGTCTAGAACACCCTACACATGCAAGTCATCAAGTATAGCAGCAGAACGTAAAGACATTGCACATGAAAGTAAGGAGTAGAGATACAGAGATCAAACGCATGAAGGACACAAAGATTTTTCCCATGGTTCCGATAGGTGGTGCTATCATACATCCATGTTCATGGAGTCTTCAACCCACTGAAGGTAACGGTCGCAAGAGTCCACGAAGGTCTGTACCCACGGAGGGTTCCACGAAGAAGTAACCTTGACTATACTGTGATGGCCTACGTCCACAGAGGACTAGCCTAACTCGGGGTAGATCTTCATGAAGTAGGCTATCTCCTTGCCCTTACAAACTTCTTGGGTCACTCCACAATACGAAATAGGAGGCTCCCAAGCGACACTTAACCAATCTAGGAGGCACCACTCTCCAAAAGGTAATAGGCTCGATAATGTCGATGAACTCCTTGCTCTTGTGCTTCAAGATGATAGACTCCTCAACACACAATCACTCTCTCACAGATTTGGCTTGGTGGGAGAGGTTGATTGGGTGGAAAGCAACTTGGGGAGTCTAGAGATCAAGATTCATATAGTAGGAATGGAATGACATGATCTCAACACATGAGTAGGTGGATCTCTCAGAAAATCAGTAGGTATGAGTGGGGAACTGTTCTGAGTGTTTCTCTTGCGAATGAGTGGTGGTGGAGGGGTATATATAGGCATCTCGAAAAATCCAACTGTTACACCTAATAAGTCAGATTTGGTGACACCAACGTGTAAATCTCGGTGGTACCGAGTTGCTTCAAAGGTAGCAACTTCTGAATCTCGATGAGACCAATACATAAAACTCGGTTGCACCGATAAGGTGACCAACGGTCAGATTGCCAATCTCGGTGACACCGATTCACAAAACTCGGTGAGACTGATTTTGTAAACTTGCATAGCAGGAAGTTGGCAACCCAAAGTCGGTGGCACCAAAGTGGAATCGGTTGCACCGAAAAGCTAGGGTTTGGCTGAGTCTGTATGAGGTTGGGAATCGGTGGCATTGAGTGGAAAGTGTTGGTTGCATCAATTTTGGATATTTGGCTTTGCACAGACTTTTGTTGAAGAGCTTGTGGGTGTATGTGGTGACTATCACTTGTCCACGTATGAGCATTTCGTTCACCAACAAAACCTTACCCCCTTTTAATAGTATTGCCTTTCCTATGGACTCAAAGTGATTTCTCACAAAAGGTAAAATGTAGAGTCCTCTTGCTTGAAGCTTTTCCTATCCTATTCCTTCTCCTTCTTCTTCATGGGGATACTCTCCACACTCCTTTTTCCAACCCATCTCTCTATGGACTTTATCTGAAATACACTAGATGAAAGTATTAGTCCAAGAGACATTGTATGTTGTCATGAATTATCAAAACCACCAAGGGAGCACATTGTGCTTTCATGTTTATGTTTCCGCATTATTCGAATAAATTCATTGTTTCGAAGCTTTTCATAAAAATTGCCTATTCACCCCCCTCTAGTCGATAACTAGCACTTTCAATTGGTATCAGAGTAGGGTACCCCCTTGTTATGTGTTTCGGTTTAACCACGTGGAGGTTTAGCTATGTCGACTACAGGGATAATCAAGGACTCCGCTGCGTGCCTTGTCTTTGATGGCACCAACTACCCCTACTGGAAGAACAAGATGCGCATGCATCTCGAAGCCATTGATAATGACCTATGGTATGTCGTCATGGCGGGCATTCCCGAAGTTGGTGAAGGTGTTGGTTCTACTGATGTGAAGAGGTTCGCGCAACTCGACTCCATTGCCAAGAACATCATGTGTGGCAATATGACCAAAGGACAATATGGCTGTGTGAGTGGACTTAACACCTCCAAGAAAATCTAGGAATGGATATCCAAAGTGAACGAAGGTGTCTCTTCGTAGAGAGACTCTCGTGTTGATGTGCTTCGCAACCCGTTCAACCGCTTAAAGAGACTCGATAACGAAAATGTTCAACTCACCTTTGATCACCTCACTGACATCTCCAACGAGCTGAATGCACTCGGCACCACTGATATCACCAAACATGAAGTTGTCAAGAAGCTACTCAGATCACTTGACAGTTCCTTTGACACTCTCGCACTTATGATCCAAGTGCACCCTGACTTCAAGAGTTTGGAACCAGATGATATACTTGAGAGGTTGAACACCCACGAATTCCAACAAGCTGAGAAGAGAGATATCTACGGACCAAGCTACAGTCACTCCCGTGCGCTGAAGGCCAAAGCTGTGTCTTCATCCGAAGACAACTCCGAATGCATTTCTGATGGTGCTGAAGACTTTGGAAAGGAACTTGCCTTGCTTGTCAGGAAGTTTCGGAAGTTTGCCAAGTCAAAACACTATGCTAAATCTTCAAGACATGATTCCAAGAGATCTGGAGATATGTCTTCCAAGGACAGCAAGAAGCAAAGTTGTCACAAGTTCAAGAAAGCTGGTCATTTCATTGCTGATTGTCCTCAATGGGAAAAGGAATCTAAGAAGAAGAGCAAGAACTACGACTCCGATGACAACAACAAGAAGAAGTATGCAAAGTCTTCGTCACACAGGAAGAGTTCTTTAGGAAAGGCCCATGACTTCATCAGAAAGGAGATGGATTCAGAGTCTGAATCTGGTTCTAAGGCTGCAAAAGCATCTGAGGAGGAATCTAACGTCGAAGTAGCTGGACTGGTAATGGCTTTGGCTTATCTTTTTACGTCTGTCTTCAAACCCGAAGACAATGGCTCCTTCTTCAACACCGAAGCCAGTGATGACGACACTACTCCAGCCTACTGTTTCATGGCGAAAGCCTCCAAGGTATCCTCAAAGTCCTCAGGTCATGAATCTGAATTTGAAGCTGAATCTGATAATGACATGAAACCAAGCTATGCTAAACTTGTAAAAAATTCCACTAAGCAACAAAATACTATGGATAAAATGCAATCTACTCTAGAGAAAAGCGATGACTTGTTACATGAAGAGATGAGTCTAAATGAAACTATGGTTGAAGACATGCGTAGTCTTCGTTCAAGGTTTGAGGACCCCCAAAGTTGTCATGATACTCTCTCAACTTATCATGAGAAGCTTTCTCTTGAATATCTTCAAAAAAGATAGATCTTGAGGAGTTGAGGGAAGCACTTGATGACCTATCGATGGAAAATGACTCACTCCTAGCAGAACAGATCAGTACCGCTCATAATGAATTCGATGCTCCATGCTTAAGATGCATTGCTTGTGAAGATAAAGACCCAACTGTTAAATATTCTAAGGCTTCTTAAAATGATCTATCTTCAAATACACCTATGGCACCTAACCCCTCATCTAAGTAAGCCACTTCTATCACTGATGACAATGACAGGTTGAATACATTGCTTGAAGCTGGCGTGTATAAGAGTATGAAAGGGCATCAGAATCTTTGTGATGTCCTAAAGAAGACTATTCTAAACAAAGACCCTAGGAAAGAGGGTGTTGGTCCCAAAAGAAACCTGAATGTTGATGGATCTTACTGGACACCTGAGCAGTACCCCAAAACCACATGGGTTGTTGCGAAAGGTCCTTCAGCTGATCCTTCCAAATTATCTGGCTACGAATGTGCGAATCCTCTCATTATTGATGAATCCTTTGATTCCAACTATAAACTATTCAAATGCCAAAATGGAGAAGTGGTTGCCAGATTTGTTGGTACTAACTGCAGGAATGGTTCTCCTTTGAAGAAGACATGGGTTCCCAAAAATCTTCTTGAAAAGCTTCATGTAAATGTCTTGACGACATCTCTCAAGAAGAAGACAAAACCTAGATTAATGTCTTCGAGAAGACAAAGGTCTTCATATCATCACTCTAACAAATCTGTTTCGCAGGGAAGGACTAATATGACACAAGAATATGTGCACTATGGCATGAACCGTTATGTTCATCCAACCGAGAATTTCTCATCTTATTCATTTGAGTACACTAACCCTCCTATGAAACGTGCTATTAGGGCATCTTTCCTTCAATTCTTTGATGCTCCCATACGTCTCATTTCTTCTAAGCCACCCATTCGCATGTGGGTGGTTAAGAAGAACTAATATCTTCATGCAACATCGGGTCTCTAGATAGGAAGAAGCCTATCCCAAAGATTATCTCTGGAGACCCAAAAACTATCTTGTTTGGATGCAAGACAATTAATGCGAATGTTATCATTCATATCGTCCAATGTCTTCTATCAATATGCACTACAATATCACTCATCAAATGCATGTTACTATAGCATGCCTTGGTGAACCATACTAATTCTCAATGCAGGAAGACAAATCCAATACCACCGCATGGATCATGGATAGTGGTTGCACCAGTCACATGACTAGTGATCGAAGCCTATTGATGGAGAAAACTCTTCAACCTCCAACAAAAGACCACATTGTCTTTGTTGACAAGAGTAGCAACAAAGTACTGGGACTAGGTAGAGTTGCTATCTCAAGGGACCGACACATGGAAAATGTCATGCTTGTCGAATCCCTTGGTTACAACTTAATGTCTGTCTCAATGCTATGTGACTTAGATATGCTTGTCATTTTCGGAAAATTCCGATGTGTGGTACTGATGGCCTCTGACAAAACCAAAGTCTTCGAAGGTTTTAAAAGAGGTGATTTGTATATGGTAGACTTCTCTGCAGGACCACAGGTTGCCTCATGTCTTCTAGCAAAAGCTTCGGAATGCTGGCTAAGGCACAAAGGGCTAGGACATGTTGGGATGAGGAACTTGCACACACTCGCCAGGAAGAAGCTTATCATTGGCATCAAGGGTGTCAAGTTCAAAAAGGACCACCTCTGTGGTCCCTGTGAAGCTGGGAAGATGACTAGGGCCAAACACCCCTCAAAGACTATCATGACGATTTCACGCCCCTTCGAGCTGCTACACATGGATTTATTTGTCCCTACTCATTATTCCACCTTCTCTACCACTGCAAAAATATATATGGCTTCGTGATAGTGGATGATTATTCTCGATTCACTTGGTTGCATATCATACATTACAAAACAGAAGTACGGGATGTCTTGAGGCGCTTCGCAAATAGGTGCATGAACAACTACAACATCAAGATCAAGCACATCATGAGTGATAGTGACACTGAATTCAAGAACACGGGCTTGAACATCTTTCTTGATACTCTTGGCATCACTCATGAGTTCTCCGCTCCATACACCCCTCTGCAAAATGGTGTTTTGGAGCGCAAGAATAGGACTCTCATTAAGATGGCTTGCACCATGCTTGATGAATACAAGACACCTAGGAAGCTATGGTCTGAAGCCATTGATACTTCATGCCACATCATCAATAGAGTATATCTTCACAAGTTCTTCAAGAAAACATCTTATGAGCTTCTCACTAGTAAGAAACCCAACGTAAGTTACTTCAAAGTCTTCGGTGCAAGATGTTGGATAAGAGATCCACACCACACTTCTAAATTTGCACCGAAAGCACATGAGGGTTTCATGCTTGGTTATGGAAAGGACTCACACACCTATAGAGTCTTCAACATCTTTCACAATAGAGCTGTTGAAACTTTAGATGTGCGGTTTGATGAAACTAACGGCTCGCAAAGAGAGCACCTGCCTCTTGTGCTAGATAAATTACCTTCGGAACAAGCTATTAGACTTATAGGCACTGGAGAAATTGTGCCTGAAGTACCTATGGTTGAACAAGTCATCATTCCACCATCCACTCAGCAAGAAGATAATGCTAAACCTGAAGACAATGCTGCTGACGAAGACAATGCTCAGTAGACAGAACAAAGTCTTCGCCCTGCTCACCCATGTGTGGCAAATGAAGTTCAAATTGAGAGAATGCTTGACACCATAAATGCACCAGGTTCACTTACTCGCTCAAGAGATACTCAATTATCTAACTTTTGTGGGCACTTTTCTTATATATCTATCACAGAACCCACCAAAGTAGATGAAGCTTTCAAGGAATTGGAATGGATTCAAGCCATGCAGGAAGAGCTTGACCAGTTCAAGCTGAACAATGTGTGGGAGCTCGTAAAGCATCCTGATCCAAGGAAGAACAACATAATCGGTACCAAGTGGATCTTTCCCAACAAGCAAGATGAGTCTGGCCAAGTCATCAGAAACAAGGCATGACTAGTGGCTCAAGGTTACACTCAGGTCCAGGGTATCCACTTCGGTGAAACCTTTGCACCTATAGCTAGACTCGAAGCCGTTCATATATTGCTTGCTTATGCTAACCATCATGATATATGCTTGTATCAATTGGATGTCAAAAGTGCATTCCTCAATGGTAAGATTGAGGACGAAGTATATGTTGCTCAACCACCAGGGTTTGAAGATCCAAAGCATCCTGACTATGTCTTCAAGCTCAACAAGGCACTCTATGGCCTCAAGCAAGCACCAAGAGCTTCATATGACACACCCAAGGAATTCCTCGTGAAGAAAGGCTTCAAACCTGGTTCACTCGATCCCACTCTCTTCACTAAATCCTATAATAGTGAACTGTTTGTATGTCAAATATATGTCGACAACATTATCTTCGGCTGTACTAACAACAAATACAGTGATGAGTTTGCTTACATGATGCAAGAGAAGTACCAAATGTCGATGATGGGAGAACTTTCAAATTCGACAACAACCAAATGGCATGTTCATATCTCAGGAGAAATACCTCAAGGACTGCCTCAAGAAGTTTAGCATGAATGAAGCCAAAGGCTTCAAGACGCCAATGCCTACCAACGTACACGTCTGCACTGACGCAAATGGTACAGATTTCGATCAAAAGGTATATCGCTCCATGATTGGATCTTTGTTGTACTTACGTGCATCTAGGCTAGATATAATGCTTAGCGTTTGCATGTGCGCTTGATTTCAAGCGGCACCAAAGAAGTCACATCACCTTAATGTGAAGCGAATACTTAGATACCTAGCTCACACCCCAACTCTAGGATTATGGTATCCAAAGGGTTCGAAGTTCGAGCTGATTGGCTACTCAGATTCTGACTTCGTTGGCGATAGAGTTGATCGCAAGTCTACATCAGGCACTTGTCAGTTTCTTGGACGATCCCTTGTATGTTGGTCTTCAAAGAAGCAAAACTGTGTCTCACTCTCCACTACCGAAGCCGAATACATTATTGCTGGTGCATGTTGCACTCAGCTTCTCTGGATGAAGCAGACACTCAAGGACTATGGCATCAACCTGAAGGATCTACCTCTCTACTGCGACAATGGAGTGCAATCAAGATCTCCTACAATCCAGTACAACACTCAAAGACGAAGCACATTCATATATGACATCATTTTCTTCGGGATCATGTGATGAAGGGCGACATCAACATCAAGCATGTAGACACTGAAGATCAAGTGGCAGATATCTTCACGAAGCCTTTGGATGAGAAGAGGTTTTGCAAGTTACGATGTGAGCTAAATATCTTAGAATCCTCAAATGTTGTCTGAAATGGGAATACATCCTAATGCTTATGCATGTTGACGACTTTGATGCACAACACATGATGTAACATATGTCTTCAATTCATGAAGACTTGAAATCTGAATGTGAATACATTAACGAAGAATATGACTTCAGAGCGCCACAATAATTGTGCACCGTGTCTGGATCAAACATTCTTATACGGTAGGTAGCGCCACCAACCAATCTTGAAGACATTGCTTTTATCTCATCTTTTTCATATGTCTTCGACAGCTGAATGTCTTCTGAACAAAACTTTGTTGTTTGCACGTGTGGTTCAGTTGAAAACTATTTGCAGATCTACCTTTGGATTAGATCTTTGTCCTATACATCATATGTCCTATAGCTTTAGCCTCAACTTTTTCCTAGGCAAATGTGATCGGATCCGACATTCTCTTCTGTTCTTACCTCGTCTAATCTGTTCTAATCCAGTCATATGCATTCTATGTTGACATGTGTTGACTGTCTTCATTGTGTCTTTGTCAATCGAAGACAAATCAACTACATATTTAATTCTCAAATACAAAATTGTTTCTGTGTTTTTAGCAACAACTCCCGCGCCGCCGCTTCGTTTATGGTAGTGGGTTGTTAGGTGTTTTGCATGCATGCCACGTGTCCCACTTTAGCCAAAGAGTCAGGGATATATTCGTATTATCGATTCAAACTCCTCTTCCCTTGTAAATACAAGTTACCCCTTCCATTATTACTTTCCTATTCCTCCACCACCCCACATTCTCAAAACCCTAGTGTCGTCGCTGGAATCCATCATCGCCGGAGACGAAGTGCTTCGCTGGCACGACTTTTCTGACGACGTACTCACATCGGCCGCGTTCATCCTCCGCTTGCCGCCACCGTAGTTGTCTGCCTCCACCAAGTTAGGGTGAGGTAAATTGAACCACTAGGCTTTGCTACCTCGTCGAGTAGTTCGTCTCGTTCTTCACTTCCATAATTAAAAATCTATTTTTACCCCGTGTTTTGATCCAAAGTTCCTACTGAAATTTGTAGGTTGTTGTTCTTCACTTTCCACTCAGCCGAATCTAGATCTAGATCTATCCTTGACAAATATATTCACTTTATGGTCTGAAACTTGGTTTGATTCCTCACTTGTACGAATCCTTGGACTTGTACAAATCTGAAATCACAATATTCTCTATTGAAGTGAATGTCTTCGGTATAAGGTTAACATCTTAAAAACTCAGTTTTAACTTCAAAATCTTCTGAGAATGCATATGACCTCTCCTCTTCCCTTGCGTAGCTAAATCTTTCACAATTACATATCCATAGCAGAATCGCTTGGATCTCATAGTCTGAATTCGTTTGCAGACTACTTGCAGCTACATCTAGAATCTTCTGGTGCGTGTTCCTACTTGTGCACTCCTGTGAAGCCTTTGCCAAAGCCTTTGCCGAAGTCAATGGCTGATGACAAACAAGTCAATAAGGGAGGGAAGCAGAGACGCAAGAACACTACTAAGGATCTTCCCTTGGATCTTTATGAGTTGTACAAATATGACAAAGAGGAAACATACACCAAACACAAGAATCGCCTCCAATGGATGTGAAGATATTGGAGTGTTGAGTGGTTTTACTACCTCTTTTTCACTAGTGAGTATGCTAAGAAGTGTGCAGAGAATGCACCCTAGACGGACATCATATATAGAAATCTTCCTCCGAAGAGTAAGGCTGACGCAATCAAGATGGGATTCTACCCATGCATGTTCAGGCCCCCAATGGCACAACATCCCGATCCATCAAGCATCCTTGGCATCCCAGATCCCATTGAGTTAGATGTTGAAGTTGATCAAGAAAATGCTCCTAAACCTCCACCGAAGCCTTTGGAAGCACCAAAGTCTTCTAAATCAAAGTCTTCAAAGCCTAAGTCTTCCAAGGCTCCACCTCCAGCAAAGTCTTCACCACAATCTTCGCGGTCCCGTTCTGCAAATCCTGAAGAACCAGAGTCTGAAGTTCGCCTTCATAGGTGCATGGGAAGAAAAGTTGTTGCTTCTCGTGGCCCGAAGCCTACCCTATCCCTGATGGATGCCAAGCTGCTTGAAGACTTACCTCTGATTGACCCTGTCATCTTCGAACATTTCATTGTTGAATGGTTCGCCGACCCCTCCATCAGCATTGATACTCTTCAGCTCCCAATTGGCCTGAATGTCACGTTTCAAGGACTTGTGAACGAAGAACTGACTGTGGCTCAGAAGGCCAAGCATACCAAGGCCAAGATCAGCCATGAGAAATAGCTCTTCAAGAAAAATGTGCACAGACTTGATGCCGAGCATATCAAAGGCTATAGGTTGATGATGGCAAATCTGAAAGTTGTGTTTGAGAAGAGATGTGAAGCTGTCAAGGGTGCCCTTGCACGCCTCGATACGAAGACCACCATCATGGTGCAAGCTCACAATGACATGCTGAAGAGAAAGGTGCTTGGTCAGCCTGCACTTGCGCCTGAAGTCATTGCTCGTTCACATCAAGCTTCAAAGTCTTCAGAACAGCCTGGTCATGATCGGTCTGAGGATCGTGGCATAGTCTTATGTTGGGGATATAAACCCATGGTTAGACCCGCCCAGGTGGGGCCGGGTCATACCGGCGGTTCATGGGCCAGACCAAGGATGGACCTCGAGACATAAGCCTAAACGTGTGGCGGCTTACCAAGATGGGTCAAGGCGAGGCCCAGACAAGGAAGGCATGAAGACCCGGGCGGATAAGCCTCCCGGAGACGGCTTCCTCAAGAAGGCAAGACGACATAGAGATAGAGTCGGACACGTTGTAAGAGTCGGTATGAGACTTGTGTAACCCGTGCTCTTGACCTCATATATAAGGGCGAGACCCGACGCGACTCAGACAGAAACCAACTAATCGAGAGCTAGGTCAAGCGAACCCGCTCCCTTGTAATCGATACTCCAATCAATACAACACAAGCATGACGTAGGCTTTTACCTCTTCTCGAGGGGTCGAACCTGGGTAAACTCATCTCATTCGTCCCAACCAACCCCTTTGAGTCCATCACCTTAGCGATGGCCTCGAATCTAAGTCCTCGGACATCTGCCGTGACAAAACCACAACAGTTGGTGCCCACCATGGGGCTAGCGCTTGGTGGTGTTGAGTTCTCAGAGGTCTCTCTTCCAGGGATCGAGGGATGCGTCATCGGAAGGATGACCAAAAGTCGCCACGGTCGGCTCTACATCGACGACGCTGGCTGGGGTCTCGAGGCCGACTCTGTTGAGTACGGGTTTCGGGTTCCCTTCGGTGGAATCCACGTATTCATCAAAAAATTCGGCAGATCTACACATAGGCCGGACATCTGCACCGACATCATCGAGCCGGCTCGGCGCATGCAACCCTCCCGACATGTGCAATCCACCCGTGCTGACCCGGGCAGGAAGCATGTCTGTGTTGGCTTCACTCAAGGTATGGATCTTGAGGCTTCTATGTCGTAGGAGACTCTCATCTGTTCGGAGGATGGATCTTCGAGCGGAGAGGTGGAATCGATCTACCAGCTTCACGATGGCGGGCTTGGGGGCTACGACGAGATTTACCCCGAGTCGGAGCATTCTGAGCCGGACGATCATAGGCCGCCGACTCATGTGGCCGTGTTCATCGTGGGAACAGAACCGGGCCCAAGCAGTACAGTCGCCAGGGCGGAAGACACGGGGGCTGACCCGCCGCCGGCTCAGGTTCTTCTAGATCTGATGAACGAGCTCACAACTCTGATGGGGACTGAAGTCACGCCTAAGAATCAAGCCGCCTGGAACCTGGAGATCACAAGACTGAACGACCATATGGTGGAAGTCCAACAGGGGATCAGCGTGTTAAAGGCTTAGATGGATGCGGTGGCAGAGCGCCTTAAGGCTGATGCTTTCTGCCTTGAGCTAGAACAGCAGTCGGCAGCCGCGGTGAGGCAGATGAGGCATCAGTCCCGCCTGCCAGAGCAATATGAGCCTAGAAACCTTTTTAACACCCTAGGAATGGGACGGACAACGGGAGCACCTGGAAGTCGGTCGGCGGCTCAGCAGCATCTTAACCCACCCCGACGGAATCAGACCTCACCCATGGCTTTTCGAACACCGGCGGGTCATTATTCAAACCCGGCAGAGAACATGGTAGCGGCAGCAACCCAGCTTGGAACAATCCCTATTCCTGATGAGACGCCTTTTGTAGAGGAGGTGCGGAACGCTATTGGATACCTACAAACGGTGATGGCCCAGCAAGAGAAGTATACCTACAGCCAGAGCCGCGTGCATTCAACCCCCATCCCCAGCCGTAGCTTCAGCCGGCGCTATGAGTCGCCGGTGGTTCTAGCAGTGATCGGCACCGGGGCCCACCATGAGATGATCAGGTGGCATTAGATGCTCAGGCGCTCATAGACCGGGCAAGAGTACAACAAGAGGCGGCGGCTCTAGCAGCGGCGGCTCCTCAAGAGCCTACGCCCTCCATCTTAGTTGGAGCAGGAGTGACCACTAGGGCCGTGGGAGTACCATGCTTGGTGTTGGCTCTACGGAAAGAGCGTCTACCGAAGGACTTCAAAGGCCCTCGCAAGGTCCCAAATTACACTATTGACCTGCCCCCGGAGGCCTGGATTGAAAGTTATGAGCTGGCCATGGAGATGTTGGACGTCAATGACACGGTATGCGCGAACTACTTTATCATGATGCTAGAAGGGTCGGCTCACACGTGGTTGAAGGGTTTGCCACCTAATACAGTCAATTCATGGGCTGAGTTAAAGGCGAAGTTCATCAAAAACTTTCAAGGAACGTGCAAGTAGCCTATGATCATTGTGGATTTGGATCACTGCGTACAGCAGGAGAATGAATCGGCTCATCACTAGGTCCGGCAGGTCTCGGCTATCATCCACTAGTCTGAGCAGATCATGGAAGCTCAAGTGGTTTTGATTATGAAAAGGAATTGCCAGTTTACCCCTCTGAAGCAGAAGCTCGGCCGTCTCAAGCGCACGTGTCAAGACATGGGGGAGCTCATGACGGCTCTCACGAAATATACCGACTCTGATAATACAAAGGTTCCAGGATCTGATGAGGAGAAAATTGGTCAGAGTAAAAAGAACAACCATGGAAAGGGCGCGTGAGGCAATGGTAACTAAAGTAAGAGGAAGAAACCAGACGGTGGGTCAGAATTGGTGGCTAATGCCAGCACCGGCAACAATCGTGCTAAGGGTAACGAGAAGTTTAGGCAGCCTTTTAATAAGGGTAAGACTCCTTTTAATTTGGAGGAGATGCTCAATAAACCATGTCCGGAGCACAGTCGGCCCGACAGACCGGCGGGTCACACGTGGGGTAATTGCCACGTTATGCAAAAGTTCAAGGACTACAGCTTACGACAGCATAACAATGATGGTGGCCCACCTGGTGGCTCAGGACCAGGCGGGTCAGGAGCCGGGTTTAGGTCCGGCGGCTCAGGATCCGTCCATCACGACCAGGGCAACCAAGGAGGACAACATCCGCACTCTGGTGGAAACAATCAGCAAAAGAATCACCAGTCTGGATATCAGAGTAATCCAAAGCAGCTCAGCTCGGGTCAGTATCATATTTTTATGACCAGCCTTGACAGGCAAGATCAGAAGTTGTGCAAGCGGGCGGTTAATGCGATCACGCCAGCTCTACCACAATACTTGAAGTAGTCTGAGTATGATATAACCTGGAGCCGGGAGGATCACCAGCCGCGTGTTGATGACCCGGGACGGCTGGCGTTGGTAGTTGCTCCCCAAGTTGGAGGCTATGTGTTTACCAAGGTGCTTATGGATGCTGGCAGTAGCATCAATATTTTGTACTATGACACTTTCCGCCGGATGAAGTTGCTTGATAAGGATCTTAAGCCGTCCTCAATAGTTTTTCACGGTGTAGTGCCTGGCAAGTCAGCTTATCCAGTGGGGAGGATCTCTTTGGAAGTCACCTTCGGTGACGAACACAACTACAGGGTAGGGACCTTGTGATTTGAGGTGGTCAAGATCAAAAGTCCCTATCATGCTCTGTTTGGACGCCCGTCTTACGCCAAATTCATGGCTAGGCCTTGTTATGTGTACTTGCAGCTCAAGATGCCGGGCCTAAAGGGTATGATTACGGTGCATGGTGATCGAGAGATGACTATTGAGTGTGAGGAAGGAGACGCGGCTTATGCAGAGTCCAGTTGTGCTGAGGCGGAGCTCAAGTTTTACAAGGAAAATGTTGACCCGGAGGACATGACTCCGCTGAAAAATCCCACCATAGAGGTTGAGCCGCCCCTCAAATTTTCGGCGGATGATACTAAATTGGTGGATTTCACTCCGGGCGACTCATCTCAGCAGTTCATTATTGGGGCTAATATGGATTCTGTCGTGGATTTATCACGGCAGATGTCCGGGTGAACGGACTTGGATTCGAGTCCATCGCTAACGGGGTGGACTCAAAGGGGTTGATCGGGACGAAGGACATGGATTTACCCAGGTTCGGCCCCTCAAGTCGACGTAATAGCCTACGTCCTGCTTATGTTTGTATTGCTTGTGTATCGATTACAAAGACCTAGAAACTTGACCTAGTTCTTGATCACCTCTCCCCTAAGCCGCCCCGGGTCTGCCTTTATATAAGAGGTCAGGACCACCGGGTCGTTACAATTGCTAACCGAGTCTTACTGTATGTCCGAGTCTCTCTCTATATCTTCTTGTCCAAACTGTCTTTGAGACGGCTTACACGCCCGGGTCTTCTCCGTCCGGGCCGTCGTATAGCCCACACCTTGAGTCGTCTATCTTCCTGGGCCACCAGTCTTACTGCTCACCCTTGGGCCGGCTCACAAGCCAGCAACATGACCCGGAGCCTCCAGGGCGGGTCATATCGTGGGGTTATATCCCCAACATTAGGCCCCAGGTTGAATTGAGCTTGCTCACTTCATCATTCTCTTCTGTTTTTGGCGAGTCGCCCGGAAATGACCCGGCGTGACGTCATGAGATCTGGTGACGTATCACTGAATCTTTCATTAACTGTCATCCCAAGAATCGAGGCGTCCGCCTCGGTTAAACAATGTTGTCGCCTGGATTTTCGCGCCTTCCTTATTCCCTTTTTAAATACGACCCGTGCGGGTCGAAACTTTTCCTCCTCCCGCTCGTGCCTCTTCTTCTTCTTCCTGCCGCCGCCGCTCCAGCATCCTTGTCGTCCAGCACCGTCTTCGCAGCTACACCGACCGGGCTGCTGCATCACCCTGATTCGCACCAGAAACCTTCCACCGCCGCCGCGACATCTCCGGTGAGTTCTTCTTCTTCTTAGATCGCCCCCCACCGTAGTAGGGTTTTCACCGGGCCGCTGCTTGGGTTCCAACACCACCACCGCGAGTATATCTCGATGTCGTTGTTGCTTTTAGATTGTGCTCTCACTTTGCCACCGCGTGCGGGCCGGCCGCGCATAATGCACGGACCGCAATGGCTCTGCTTCATTTTCTTTCTTTCCGCTGTTCATCACTAGGTTAGGATTAAAATCCTTTTTCTCCGCTTCTTTAGATCCGTAGCCATAGTAGTAGTTTGCGGAATCTGTTTTTTAGGACTTAGCCAATTTTCAATCTTCCTTTCCTCTGTTGAGTCGCCAAACTTCTCCGGCTCTCATCAACCGGGTCTTTCCACATTATCTGTAGAACCCTTAAACCTGTAAGCCGTCGTAAATATTTGCTTGCGCTTCACTCATCACGCCTTTTAACTTGCATAGTATTTAAGCTACCAATATGTCTCGTGCGTCCAACTCATGCAACTGGGTTGGTTCTTGCGTTACGGAGGAGTACTTAGCAGGCTATGTTGAAGCGGGTACTCTCCCTCCCAAAGAGGTCCTGAACTGGTGGGTTCCTGGTGATGAGACCCGGCCTTCTCCCCAAAAAGGAGAGATGGTAGTCTTTACTGATCACATCGAGCGAGGGTTCATGACGCCCGGCTCTAAGTTTTTCTGGGGTGTCCTTCATTTTTACAAGTCATCCTCAAGATTTGGCACCCAACTCCGTCTCAAACATCTGCAACTTCCAAGTTCTCTGCGAAGCTTACCTGCAAACTAAGCCGTCTGTGGGGTTCTTTCGAGAATTCTTCTATGCCAACCGCCAAACTAAAATGAAGGGTGGTCCGAGTCTAGAGTTGGGAGGCATTTCTATTCAACGCTGCCGGGATATCATCTTTCCTGCTACTCCAATGCCGAGTCACCCAAAGATTGGAACAAAACGTGGTTCTATTGCCCAGAGACCTCTCCTACGAAAGAGCACTCGTTGGCGGGTTACTGCCCCTCCCGGCTTAGGACAGACACAGAGCTTCTCGGCCGGCTCTCAGCCTCTTAGCATGCCAGATATGAGCCGTTCCACGCCAAGATCAAAGCGCTCCTGGCCAACGGTTTAATAGGATTGGATTTGATCCGCTGCTGGATTTCCTGGCGGATCATGCCTTTAAGCCACAAAGGTCGGCTTATGTGCGAGTATGAAGGCAAATATGACATCTCGTTGTGCTTCAGCGAGTCAACACTGACAGAAGACGACATTACCACTACCATCCGGAGCCTTGTCCACGAAACCTCCGGCTCATGCAGCGCCATCGGCCTGGCGCCTTTCTGCGTCAATAATCCGGCTCCTAGTGTAAGTTAATCTCTTCCCATCCATCTCTTAGATGTTGCTTGTACTTTGTTGATTTGCTATTCATTCTCCGGGTCATTCCTATAGGCCGACTCAGACTTCTGGAAGAAGGAATATGTTGCCCCTCCCAAGAAATCCAAGAAGAAGGTCGTGACCAAGAGGACTAAAAAAGATGCCCCGCAAGAGAATTTGTTTGACCCGCCACCATCATCCAGCTCAGAGGTAATACTTTAACTGCTTTGCTTGATCTTTTACCTTCCTGCTTTATTAATGCTTGTTTTACTCACAAGATGAAGTGGAAACCAGCCGTGCCAATGCTCCTGAGGTAAATTATGTTTCTTCCGGCTCAGAATGTTTCGTCCCCCGAAAGCCGCGGTGGGTTATCAGAAAAGTTCCTCTTTCTCACCCTCTTTCTCACCTGGCTCCCGATTTTCTCTTTAAAAAGCAACAGCAGGCCGAGCATCGACAGACTCGAAGCGTCGGCTCTACTGAGCTCGTGTCCGGGTTACCAAATTCTCCGTCTCCAAAGAAACGCCCCGCATAGGTTTATGTCTCTACTTTTTCTTTGACTTTCCTTTGTAAACTTGACATTTTCTCATCTTTCTGTTTTATTCTTCTTAGAAATCCCCTTCCTCCAGCGACTCTTCAGCGTCAGTTCTACTACCACCCAAAATCAATCCACTGTAAGCATTCCTTACTATGAAATCCGGACATCCGGCTCTTAATTTGATAGCAACATCTTCGACTGCTGATCCTTCTATTTTGCAGTGCTCAAGCCAAGCGTCACTGGACCAACAAGCCCTCCCCTAGCTCTGTTATCCAATAGCTGGAGCTCGAACAACCGGAGGAGGCTAAAGCAGAAGAAAATCCACTAGCTGCCTCCACAGAACCGGCTGTTGTTGATGTCATTATGGAGAGCCCTCCAAGGGCTCCTTCAAAACCGGTGACTCCTGCAAAAAACCCTGAAACTCCAGATGTTGTTATCACTGGGTCTGGTCATCAAACTCCTCTGTCTCATGTGCTGACCAAGCATACAGAGCCGGCCGAGGCCTCGAAGAAGCTGAACTTTGACTCTTCATACGAAAAGATGACAGCCAAGGAGCTCCATGCCGGGTATATAAACCGGGTTACCACCAGCCGGGACCTGGAACTTCGGCTGGTCTCTTTAATGAAGACAAAATACGAGGTACTCTCTCTGATGCCATACCCTTGCTTAGCCCCCAAGGGCCGGTTTAATGTACTCAACCATTGAACCGGGTCTTTGTTTAACTTCCTGTTAGAAAAAATTCCAAGCCATTGCTCTCTAGAGTCGGCTTAATTTGCCAAAATTGAGTCGGATCTTCCTTTAGAAAACTTAAAAAGCCAGTCGTAGCCCCCAAGGGCCGGCTCAAGCTTGAAGAAGTTGAGTCGGATCTTCTATTAGAAGTAAATTGAAGAGCCATAGTGTAGCCCCCAAGTTCCGGTTTAACTTCGAAGAAGATGAGCCGGAACTGCGCTACATGCTGAAAGATCAAATATACATTAGCCCCCAAGTGTCAAATATATTGCTTGCAATCTGTTTGAGACTTGCATAATTTTGCTTTTAACACTTGTCCTGTATTTTGGCGACTTATCTTGTATTTTGATGTACTATAGGAAGCTTTAAACGAAGCCGGCTCTCAATTGTCTAATATGAAAGCAAACTTAACGGCGCAACAAGAGGCCCGCAGCATCTCTGACGAAAAGTGTCGGCTGTTGTCTGAATAGCTGGTCCATATTAAGGCGGAGCTTGCTTCTCTAAAGGAATCTGTTGAGTTGGAGAAGGCTGCGTTGACTAAGCGAGTGGATGACGCCGACCAGCGGCTGATAGCCGTGGTAGATGAGCTTCAAGGCCTAAAGTGTCATACACCAAGATGGCAGCCGCTCTCTTTGGTAAGTTCTTTACCCACTTCATGTTTCCAGCATGTCTTGTCTATCTGTTGTAATGGCGACTCATCCTGCTTCGTTTGACTTATATAGGCCCCAGAAGCCGGCAATTGGTTTCAGATAGCCTTTTACCCCTGAAGGCTATTTACACCTTTGCAGAACAGCTTTATTGTGGCGCTATTTTCACGATTAAGACGGTTCAATACAAGGAGAGGATCCCCAGTGCTCTGAAAGGCGTCTTGGAACTCTTCTCCACAATGCCCAAGCAAATAGAGGAGCTGAAGAAATCCGCCTTCCGCCAAGGAGCCGTCGCTGGATTGAGCCGGGCTCTGGCCTTCGCCCCCGAGCTCACGCCGGCTGAAATGATGGATGGTTACCCGTCCAAAAAAGATGATGGCTCAGAGTTCACTGAAGAAGATTACATCCGGTGTGTCAAAGAGTCGTATTATCTAGCCTCTCTACTGGCGGATGAAGCTGACTTGAGCACATATCAGGCGGCTTACGACGCAAAGGAGAAGAGGACCCGTGGGCCTCTCTACAAGTGGAAGGATCTGACACCTACCCGTAGTAAGGACCTCTTCCCTTGTGATTCTGGACGCATCTGCTTTCCTTGAAGGGTCTTTCACTACTCTGGCTGACTATAATTGGGAATTGGGAAATCTCCAGATAAAGCCAGCGGAAGAACTGGAGCGAGATGAGCTGGCCAGTAACTGAATTTTGTTCTTTTAACCTTTCTGAGCACAAACTCATGTTCTGACTCATGTAGTGACGCGCCGTGAGCGGTTGAAACTTGGCAATGCCTTTTGCACCTTCTGAGAGTAGTCTTTGTAAGAGAGTAAGGATGACCCTGCCGTTGTCGGCTGTATATATTTTCACCTCTCTGTGTGCACTTCCCTTTTCTCCGTATTTCAATTGGATGTGTTTCCGGCTCTCCATTGATTGCTCGCTCTTTTGCATGAATATACCTTGAGCTTTTCTGATGAGGGGTGTTTTTCTTTGAAGACGTCATTCCTTCTCCAGAAAATTAGAGCCGGATAATATCTTTGAAAACTCAAATTTTTTCAACCGGAGCAACATGGCTCTGGCTCTTGTCGGATAACTCCATTAAGGAGCCGACTGTCTTAGGATAATGTAAGCTATACCTAATGGTAAGAAGCCTCTATCGACAACTGCGGCTATTGATGAACCGGAAGCGGCTTAAAGCCGGCTGTATGAAGGGTAATGTAAGCTATACCTCACGGTAAGAAGCCTCCTTTTAACAGCAAATGTTGTATGTGCAAATGCCGGCTGTTGATGGGAGATGTAAGCTATACCCCAAGGCAAGAAGCCTCCATCGACAGCCGCGGCTAATAATCAGCCTGAGACGGCATAAAGCCGGCTGTTTGAAAGGAGATGTAAGCTATACCCGAAGGCAAGAAGCCTCTTTCAACAGCTACAGTTGATAAGCAACTGAGTTTTGGCGTAAACGCCGGTTGTTAGGGTGAGATAAGCGAACCCGTCGGTAAGAAGCCCCCTTCGACAACCGCGGTTAATAAGTAACCGGAAGTGGCGTAAAGCCGACCATTAGTGTGAGATAAGCGATACCCGTCGGTAAGAAGCCCCCTTTGATGGCCGCAGTTGATAAGCAACTGGAATTTGGTGTACACGTTGTTGTCTTAGGGTCATGTAAGCTATACCATAGGTAAGAAGCCTCCATCAACAACAACACTTAATGTAACCAAACTAGGCATAAAGCCAACTGTGCAAGGGAGATGTAAGCTATACCCAAAGGCAAGAAGCCTCCTTGCAACAGTTTAATGATAGCTGGCTGTGCAAAGGAGATGTAAGCTATACCCGAAGGCAAGAAGCCTCTTTGCAACAGTGCTTAATTGGGCATAACGCCGGCTGTGCAAGGGAGATGTAAGATATACCCGAAGGCAAGAAGCCTCCTTGCAACAGCGTAAAAGCAGACTGTGCAGGGGAGATGTAAGCTATACCCGAAGGCAAGAAGCCTCCCTACAACAGCTCTTAATAAGGCATAAAATCGAATCAGCCGTTTTGACGGCGAACAGACCACTTTAACTCAAAAAAATTGAGCCGGAAAAATTTCATCTTGATTGCATAAAGGTATACATAAGAGCAGAGGCCCCAGTCTTGGCGGGGATGCTAGCTTTTACTCATGTAAGCATGATATATAAAATGATAGCAGCTTTCAACACCTGCTAAGTAAAGTATGGTCGCAAATGTGCAATATTCCATGGCCGTAACGTCTCTTGACCCGCGGTTTCCGACTCATCTCGGATATCAATGAGGTAATATGACCCATTGTTAAGATTTCTGCTGATCACATAAGGCCCCTCCCATGGTGGAGACAACTTATGCATTCCAAATTGGTCTTGAATCAACCGGAGCACTAGGTCACCCTCCTGGAACATCCGGGTCTTCACCCTACGGCTATGATAGCGTCGCAGGTCTTGTTGATAAATTCCCGACATGGCTGCTGCTAACTCTTGCACTTCGTCCAAGGCGTCCAACGCATCTTGGCGTGCTACCTCATTGCCCGTCTCAACATAAGCCGCCACCGTTGGTGAGTCGTGCCGGATGTCGCTGGGTAGAACCGCCTCAGCACCATACACCATGAAGAAAGGCGTGAAACCTATAGATCTGTTAGGGGTAGTTCTGATGCTCCATAAGATGGAAGGAAACTCCTCAACCCAACACCCAGGTGTCCGCTTCAAAGGAACCATGAGCCGTTGTTTAACTCCTCTTAAAATTTCCTGATTGGCTCGCTCTGCCTGACCATTAGACTATGGATGTGCCACGGCTGAAACATCAAGCCGGATATGCTCCTTCTCACAAAACATTTTCATAGCTCCTTTGGATAGATTTGTTCCATTGTCCATAATGATACTGTGTGGGTAACCAAAGCGATAGATTAGCTTCTTAATAAATTGAACCGCTGTAACCGCGTCACACTTACTGACCGGCTCTGCCTCTACCCACTTAGTAAATTTATCAATTGCCACCAGAAGGTGTGTTTTCTTATCATTGGATCTCTTGAAAGGTCCTACCATATCAAGCCCCTAGACCACAAATGGACAAGTGATTGGTATCATCCTCAATTCTTGAGTCGGAACGTGAGCACGCCGGCCAAACTTCTGACAGCCGTCACACATACGGACTAAGTCTTCTGCATCCTTGTGAGCCGTTAACCAGAAAAATCCATGTCGAAAAGCCTTGGCCACTAAAGATTTTGATCCGGCATGATGTCCACAGTCGCCAGCATGAATCTCACTCAAGATCTGTCGGCCCTCCTCCGGTGAGACGGAGCGCTGAAAGACACCCGTTGCACTACACTTATGTAACTCACCATTGATAATCGTCATAGACTTAGAATGCCGGCTGATCTTCCTGGCTAGATCCTCCTCCTGAGGTAACTCGCCGCGTGTCAGATATGCCAAATAAGGAATAGTCTAGTCTGGGATAGCATGTAGAGCCGCCACCAATTCCGCTTTCGGGTCAGGAATAGCCAGATCCTCCTCAGAGGGTATCTTGACAGTCGAATGATGCAATATGTCCAGAAAAACATTAGGTGGTACCGGCTTTCGTTGAGAACCTAACCGTGATAAGGCATCAGTTGCCTCATTCCTGTGACGATCAATATGATCCACCTGGTACCCCTTGAAGTGACCGGCAATGATATCAACCGCCTGTCGATAAGCCGCCATCCGCGGATCCTTGGAATCCCAAGTACCTGAAACTTGCTGAGCCACAAGATTTGAGTCGCCTAAACATCTGACCCGGCTTAAGTTCATCTCTTTAGCAACTCTGAGACCATGGAGCAGTGCCTCATACTCAGCCGCATTATTAGTACAAGGAAACATTAACCGGAGCACATAACAAAACCTGTCACCCTTGGGGGAGGTGAGAACAACTCCTGCACCGGACCCCTCTAGCTGCTTGGACCCATCAAAGTGTATAGTCCAATATGTGTTATTCGGCTTCTCTTCGGGAGCTTGACATTCTGTCCAATCATTTATGAAATCCACCATAGCTTGAGATTTTATTGTTGTACGAGGAACATATTTGATGTTGAGAGGACCCAGCTCTAAGGCCCACTTGGCAATCCTCCCTGTAGCTTCTCTATTTTGAATGATATCTCCCAACGGGGCAGAAGTGACCACTGTTATCTGGTGCCCCAAAAAGTAGTGTTTTAACTTGCGGTTGGCAATGTAAACTCCGTATACCAGCTTCTGCCAATGCGGATACCTCTGCTTAGACTGTGCCAAAACTTCACTGATGTAATAAACCGGCCTTTGTACAGGATATTCCTTCCCTGCCTCCTTGCGCTCAACCACAATTGCTACACTGACAGCTCTGTTGTTAGCCGCCACATAAAGGAGCAACGGCTCTTTCTCAACCGGAGCGGCTAACACTGGCGACTCAGTCAACTATTTTTTAAGAGCCTCAAGTGCTTCAGCCGCTGCCTTGCTCCATTTAAACTTGTCTGTATTTTTCATCATCTGGTATAAGGGTACGACTTTCTCCCCAAGCCGGCTTATGAACTGGCTCAACACAGCAATCCGTACTCCAAGGCGCTGAACGTCATTAATGCATGTCAGCCCTCCTAAAGAAGTGGTAGCCTTAATTTTATCTGGATTAGCCTCAATGCCCCGCTCAGAGACCAAGAAACCCAAAAGCTTTCCTGCTGGCACACCAAAAACACACTTCGTCGGGTTAAGCATCATCTTGTAGACCCGGAGATTGTCAAAAGTTTCCTTCAGATCCTCTAGGAGAGTTTATTTATTTCTGGATTTAACCACGATGTCATCTACGAAGCATGAACATTTTGGCCAATCTGACTGTGAAGGCAGTTCTGCACACATCGTTGGTAAGTCGCCTAGGCACTCTTAAGCACGAAAGGCATGGAAACATAGCAGAACGCCCCAAAAGGTGTAATAAATGTCGTCTTCTCCTGATCTTTCACTGCCATCTTGATCTGATGATAGCCTGAATATGCGTCCAAGAAGCATAAACTTTCACACCCGGTCGTAGCATCAATAATCTAATTGATGTGAGGGAATGCAAAAGGGTTAGCCAGGCAAGCCTTGTTAAGGTCCATGTAATCTATACACATCCGCCAGGTGCCATTCTTTTTTAGCACTAGCACCGGGTTAGCCAACCACTCCGGGTGAAAAACTTCCACTACAAAGCCTGCAGCCAAGAGCCGGGCAACTTCCTCCCCAATAGCTTTACGTCCCTCTTTGTTGAACCATCGTAGAAACTGTTTGATCGGCTTAAACTTTGGATCCACATTAAGGTTGTGCTCAGCGAACTCTCTCGGTACACCCGGCATGTCAGAAGGCTTCCATGCAAAGATGTCCCGATTCTCACGGATGAATTCGATGAGCGCGCTTTCCTATTTGGGATCCATGTGAGCCCCAATGATGAACTGCTTGGATGAGTCGCCCGGATTGAAATCTACTGCCTTGGTATCATCCGCTGAAAACTTGAGTGGCGGCTCAACTTCCGTAGTAGGCTTCTTCAGCGGGGTCATATCCTTCGAGTCAATGTTCTCCTTGTAGAACTTCAGCTCTTCCTGGGCACAACTAGACTCTGCATACGCCGCATCTCCTTCCTCACACTCAAGAGCTATTTTCCGGTTCCCATGAACGGTAATTGTACCATTTAAGCCGGGCATTTTGAGTTGTAAATAAACATAGCAAGGCCTAGCCATAAATTTGGCATAAGCCGGCCTCCCAAACAGCGCATTATAGGGACTTTTGATTTTAACCACCTCGAACCACAAGGACTCCACCCTGTAATTATACTCATCACCAAAAGCCACTTCCAATGAAATCCGACCCACCGGGTATGCCGATTTACCCGGAACCACACCATGAAAGACGCTGGAAGAAGGTTTAAGGTCTTTGTCAAGCAACTTCATCCGCCGGAAAGTGTCATAATAAAGGATGTTGATGCTGCTACCTCCGTCCATGAGCACTTTATTCACCATATAGCCATTCACCTGAGGGGCTAAAACTAGAGCCAGCCGGCCCGAGTCATCTACCCGTGGCGGGTGATCCTCCCGGCTCCACATTATATCATACTCAGACCACGGTAAGTACTATGGGAGAGCTGGAGCAACCGCATTAACCACTCGCCTCCGCAACTTCTCGTCTCGTTTATTGTGACCGGTCGTGAATACGTGATACTATCCAGAACTGAGATGCTTCGGGTTACTCTAAAACCCGGACTGATTGCGCTGCTGATTGTTGTTATTGCTATTGTTGCCAGGATGCCGTTGGTGCCCCCCCTTGGTTATTCTGACCCGGATGCCCGGTTCCTGTACCGCCGGCACCGAATCCAGCCCCTGATCCGCCGTGCCCTGAGCTGCCAAGCGGGCCACCGCCCTGGTTATTACGTGGTTGGGAATGCTGGTTTTTAAATCTCTGCATGATAAAGCAATCGCCCCACGCATGCAACGCCGGCTTGTCAGGTGTGCTGTGCTCCGGACAAGGCTTCCTAAGCGCTTCTTCTAAATTGAAAGGGCCTCTGTTCCTTTGGTGAAATGGCCTGAATTTCCATTCCCCTTGGGATGGTTTTGTCCTGTGTTGGTGTTTGCCACTAGCTCTGATCCGCCATCAGCGCTCTTCCGCTTATTCTGATTCCCATTGTTCACAAAGCCCTTTCCTTGATTATTCTTCTTCCCTTGATTGGCTTTCTCATCATCCGAGTCTGGATCCTTGGTGTTATCTGAGTCGGCATACTTTGTCAGGGCCGTCATGAGTTCTCCCATATCCTGACACGTGCACTTGAGCCGGCCGAGCTTCTGTTTCAATGGAACAAAATGACAGTTCTTTTCCAGAATAAGCACCGCTTGAGCCGCCGTGATCTGCTCCGAAGAGTGAATAATGGTCGACACCCGCCGGACCCAATGATGGGCCGACTCATTCTCCTGTTGAACACAATGGTCCAAGTCTACAATGGTCATAGGCTGCTTACAAGTCCCCTGAAAATTCTTAATAAACTTTGCTCTCAGCTCCGCCCATGAACTTATCATGTTAGGCGCCAGACCTTTCAGCCATGTGCGAGCCGAACCCTCAAGCATCATGATGAATATTTTGCACATACTACCTCACTAATGTCCAGCATCTCCATGGCTAGTTCATAACTCTCAACCCATGCCTCAGGGGGTAGATCAGCTGTGTAATTCGGAACCTTTCGAGGCCCCTTGAAATCTTTCGGTAGTCGTTCACTTCTTAGAGCCAGGGTTAAACATGGCACCCCTACGGCTCTGGTACTAACTACTCCCATTGAGACGGAAAGTGCCGGCTCTAGAGGGGTTGCCGCTATCTCCGCCTCTCGCCTGTTCCTCCCCTGGTCCGTGAGGGCTTGTGCATCTAGAGCCGCCCGCTCGTCCTCCGGTGGCCCACGACGTGGATGACTGCTGGAACACTCCGGCGACTCGTAGCGCCTACTAAAAATTTGACTGGGGAGGGGGTTAGAGTGAACCCAGCTCCAGCTGTGAGCATATCTCTCTTGCTGGGCCATGGCCGTCTGTAAATATCCAATGGCGTTTCGTACGTCCTCCGCAAAGGGTGCTTCATCTAGGATGGGAATCGTCTCAAGCCGGGCGGCCGCTGCCACCATGTTCTCAGCCGGGTTAGAGTAATGACCCGCCGGTGTTGGAAAAGCTCTAGGTGAGATTTGTTTATGCTGGGGTGGATGAGTCGTCGGGCGTTCCATCGGGCAGCTTTGTGGCGCGCCCGTTACCCGCCCCGTACCAGGGGTATTAAACAGGTTCCTCACTTCGTAACGTTCTGGCAGACGGGATTGATGCCTCCTCCGGTGCACCGCGGCTGCTAACCTTTGTTCCGTCTCTAGATGGAAAGCATCTGCCTTGATACGCTCCGCTTCTTCCTCCATCCAGATCTTCAGCTCAGCCATCCTTTGTCGTTCCTCTGCCATCCGGTACTTGATCTGTGCCACCTCTAAATTCCGGACTGCTTGATTGTCCGGTGTTACCTCCGTGGCCATGAGAGCCGTAAGCTCGTCCATCAATTCCACTAGAACCTGAGCCGGCGGCGGCGGGCTATCACCCGCTGCGGCGGCTCCCGCAGTTGTGTCACCGGCGGCTGGAGCCGATCCCGCCATGAACACCGCCGCATGAACCAGGGGTCTTGGAGCATCCGACTCAAAGCCTTCTACCTCAGAATAGGTGTCGTAGTAGCCCCCAAGGCCACCATTACTGAGCCGATACACTGACTCCGTCTCCCCACTGGAGGACTCATCTTCTAAGCAAACAAGAGTTCCCTATGACCCGGACGCTTCCAGGCCCATACCTTGAGTAAAGCCCACGAGAACATGCCTTTGACCTGGATGGGCACGGGCAGGCCACACACCACTCGCAGATTGGAGACGCCGAGCCGGCTCGACGATGTTGGCACAGATGTTTGGCCCGGGTGTAGATCCATCAGCCTTTTCGATGAAACCCTGGATCCCGCCAAACGGAACCCGCAACCCATACTCCACAGAATCAGTATCAAGCCCCCAGCCGGCATTGTCGATGTAGAGCCGGCCGCGGCGACTCTTGCTCATCCTTCCAACCACGTATCCCTCAAGCCATGGGAGAGAGCCCTTTGAGAACTCGACACCACCAAGCGTGTGCCCCATGGTGGGCGCCAACTGTCGTGGATTTATCACGGCAGATGTCCGGGTGAACGGACTTGGATTCGAGGCCATCGCTAACGGGGTGGACTCAAAGGGGTTGATCGGGACGAAGGACATGGATTTACCCAGGTTCGGCCCCTCAAGTCGAGGTAATAGCCTACGTCCTGCTTGTGTTTGTATTGCTTGTGTATCAATTACAAAGAGCTAGAAACTTGACCTAGTTCTTGATCACCTCTTCCCTAAGCCGCCCCGGGTCTGCCTTTATATAAGAGGTCAGGACCACCGGGTCGTTACAATTGCTAACCGAGTCTTACTGTATGTCCGAGTCTCTCTCTATATCTTCTTTTCCAAACTGTCTTTGAGACGGCTTACATGCCCGGGTCTTCTCCGTCCGGGCCGTCGTACAGCCCACACCTTGAGCCGTCTATCTTCCTGGGCCACTAGTCTTACGGCTCACCCTTGGGCCGGCTCACAAGCCAACAACATGACCCGGAGCTTCCAGGGCAGGTCATATCGTGGGGTTATATCCCCAATAGATCCCAAATAGGAAAGAGCGCTCATCGAATTCATCCGTGAGAATCAGGACATCTTCATGTGGAAACCTTCTGACATGCCGGGTGTACCGAGAGAGTTCGCTGAGCACCACCTTAATGGGGATCCTAAGTTTAAACCGGTCAAGCAGTTTCTACGACGATTCAATGAGGAGAGATGCAAGGCCATTGGGGAAGAGGTAGCCCGGCTTCTGGCGGTAGGTTTCATCGTCGAGGTCTTTCACCCGGAGTGGCTTGCTAACCCGGTGCTAGTACTCAAGAAAAGTGGCACGTGGCGTATGTGTGTGGACTACACGAATCTTAACAAGGCCTGTCCGGCTGACCCATTTGCTCTCCCTCGTATTGACCAGATCATTGATGCAACGGCGGGTTGTGAGAGTTTATGCTTCCTAGATGCTTATTCTGGTTATCATCAAATCAAGATGGCAGTCAATGACCAAGAGAAGATGGATTTCATCATGCCTTTTGGTGCCTTCTGCTACGTGTCTATGCCTTTTGGGCTCAAGAGTGCCTAGGCGACTTACCAACGTTGTGTACAAAACTGTCTTCACAGCCAAATTGGGCGCAACGTTCATGCATATGTGGATGATATTGTGATCAAGTCAAGGAAGAAGGAAACTCTACTTGACGACCTGAAGGAGACTTTCAAAAATTTACGGGTCTACAAGATGATGCTTAACCCGGCTAAGTGTGTCTTTGGCGTTCCGGCAGGCAAGCTCTTGGGATTTCTAGTCTCTGAGTGTGGCATTGAAGCTAACCCGGATAAGATCAAGGCTATACTTCCCTGTCTGAGCCGGCATGCATCAATGATGTTCAGCGCTTGGCGGGACGGATTGCTGTGTTAATCCGGTTTATAAGCCGCCTTGGTGAGAAGGCCATCCCTTTATACCAGATGATGAAAAAGACGGACAACTTTGTCTGGAGTACGGCGGTGGGTGAAGCATTTGATGCGCTCAAGAGACAGCTCACTGAGCCGCCGGTCTTAGTCGCTCCGGTTGAGAAGAACCCTTGCTCTTATACATGGCAGCTAATAACAGGGTTGTCAGCGCCGCAATCATTGTCGAGCGTAAGGAGGCAGGGAAGGAATATCCGGTTTAGAGGCCGGTTTACCATATTAGTGAGGTCTTGACAGAATCCAAGCAGAGGTATCCACATTCGCACAAGCTGGTGTATGGGGTGTTCATGGCCAATCGCAAGCTAAAGCACTATTTCCTGGGGCACCAGATTACCGTGGTTAGCTGTGCCCCATTGGGAGATATAATTCAAAACAGAGAAGCTACTGGCAGGATTGCTAAGTGAGCATTGGAGCTTGGACCTCTCAATTTGAAATACGTACCTCGCACGGGGGTCAAGTCTCAAGCCTTAGTGGATTTCATAAATGACTGGACCGAGTGTCAGGCACCCGAGGAGAAGCCGGACAACACATATTGGACAATGCACTTTGATGGATCCAAGCAACTGGAAGGATCAGGGGCAGGGGTTGTCTTAACTTCCCCCAAAGGTGATAAGTTCTGTTATGTGCTAAGGTTGACGTTTCCTTGTCCTAACAATGCAGCTGAGTACGAAGCTCTGCTTCATGGCCTCCGAGTGGCTAAGGAGATGAACCTGAGTCGGGTTAGATGCTTCGGCAACTCAGATCTCGTAGCCCAGCAAGTCTCAGGCACTTGGGACTCCAAGGACCCATGGATGGCGGCTTATCGTTAGGCGGTAGATGTCATCGCTGGTCACTTCAAGGGTTATCAGGTGGACCATATTGATCGTCGCAGGAATGAGGCAGTTGACGCCCTATCAAGGCTGGGTTCTCAACGTAAGACGGTGCCACCTAACGTTTTCTTAGACGTACTACATCACCCGTCAGTTAAGTTACCTTCAGAGGAAGACTTGTCTATCCCTGACCCGAAGGGACAGCTGGTGGCGGCTCTCCATGCTATTCCAGACCGGACTGTGCCTTATTTGGCATACTTGACTCGCGGCGAGTTACCTAATGATGAAAATCTTGCCAGACAGATCATCAGGCGGTCTAAGTCTATGACAGTGCCACAGTGGTCAAAGGTGAGTTACATAAGTGCAGTGTCACTACGTGTTTCAACGTTGCGTCTCACCTGAACAGGGCAAGGAGATCTTTAATGAAATTCATGCTGGTGATTGTGGTCACCACGCCGGCTCAAAACCTCTGGTGGCCAAGGCCTTTCGACATGGTTTCTTCTGGCTAACGGCTCATAAGGACGGGGAAGACTTGGTTCGCAAGTGCGATGGATGTCAAAAGTTTGGCCGGCGCGCTCATGTCCCAGCTAAAGAGTTGTGCATGATTCCAATTACTTGGCCGTTTGCGGTCTGGGGGCTTCATATGGTCAGGCCTTTCAAGAGATCCAAGGACAAGAAGACCCACCTCTTGGTGGCGGTTGACAAATTTACCAAGTGGGTAGAAGCTGAGCCAGTCAGCAAGTGCGACGTGGCCACGGCGGTTCAGTTTATTAAAAAGCTGATCTACCGTTTTGGTTACCCTCACAGCATCATCATTGATAATGGTACGAAGCTATCCAAGGGGGCTATGCGAGTGTTCTGTGAAAGTGAACACATCCGACTTGAGGTCTCCGCGGTTACTCATCCATAGTCAAATGGCCAGGCAGAGCGTGCTAACCAAGAAATCTTGAGAGGTATCAAACCCTGGCTTATGGTTCCTTTGCAGCGAACGCCGGGTTGTTGTGTGGAGGAGTTGCCGTCTGTCTTATGGAGCGTCAGAACCACTCCCAACAGATCGACATGTTACACACCTTTCTTCATGGTTTATGGGGCAGAAGCCGTGTTGCCAAGCGATATCTGTCATGACTCGCCACGAGTGGCAGCTTACGTTGAAGCGGACAATGAAACGGTGCATCAAGACATGTTGGATGCCTCAGAAGAAGAATGTGATCTGGCGGTGGCTCGATCGGTGATTTATCAGCAAGACCTGCATCGCTAACATATCCGTAGAATCAAGACCCGAACGTTTCAAGAAGGCAACTTGGTGTTGCGGTTGATTCAAGATCGGACAGATGCACACAAGTTATCCCCTCCATGGGAAGGGCCTTTCGTGGTCAGCAGAAATCTCGACAATGGGTCGCATTACCTCATTGACATCCAAGATGACTCAAGCACTTCTGGGGAGGAGACCCGTCGTCCATGGAACATAGCGCATCTATGGCCTTACTATACTTAAGTTGTCAAGACTTGACATTGTACACCTTCATTGTACATATCATATATATATGAATAAAGTTGGCACCCCTGCAAGCCAGGGCCTCTACCATTTCGCATATCTCATTCTGTGCAAAAAGGTCAATCAGGGGGCTTCCAACTCACCGGGTTTAGCTTATCACACCCTATTGATCGGCTCTCAAGCCAAATAGTTGACTCCGTCAACATGATCGTCCAGGGGGCTTCCAACCCACCGGGTTTAGCTTATCACACCCTATCGGTCGGCTCTTAAGCAAAACAGTTGACTCTGTCAACAAAGGTCACTTGGGGGCTTCCAACCCACCGGGTTTAGCTTACACACCCTCTTGATCGGCTCTTAAGCCAAACAGGGTTAAACCTGCCTGTAAGCTAATGCTGGTCCGCTAGGTGACCCGTCGAACTCTTACCAGTTAATCTCGTCTAGAGACCCTGAGCCGGCTCAAAGAAATTGACGGTCAATCTCGATAGAGACCTTGTACTAGTTCGGTGTTAAACGGCGGCTCTTGTCACGTGAGGGCCGGCTTATGGAAAGCAAGGATAAACTCTTCCATATACTGCCGACTCTCCGCTATGTGGCCCATTCGTACTCTTAGACAATTAATCTTTTAAAGACCCTACACTATTTCAGGTTAAAACGATAGATTTATGTCACGTGAGAGGCACTTTATGGGCTACCAGGGTACTCATTCCCTGCCGAGTCTCTTCTGGGACGTTACACTTCCTGTCATTTAAGCTCGCTTAGAGACCCTGAGCCGCTCAAAGGAATTGACAGCCTATCTCGATAGCGACCCTGTACTGCTAAGGAGTTTTAAGTGGCAAGTCAACCCAGAAGAACCGGCACATGAGTTAAAAAACAAGTCAGGAAAGATATAGCATCTTTGGGTTGCGCTATCCTAAGCTGCCCTCCTAACAATGTGAAGATTATTATATTCTCGTAGGTTGGTTAATTACCAGGAGCCGCCACAACATCTGGTATGAGTTGAAGGCACAAGGCAGATGCAATATGTTAAGCCGGATGATTTCATATGTGCACGATGGCATAGTTTAGGCAAGACAAAGTTTACTACAAGCCTATTACAATGCTCTCTACAGAGCTCAAAAGTGAGGACTCACAGTTTTTTACATCGCCCTATGGTGGGTCACAAGGCCGGATCATACACGGCGTTACCAATGTCGTCAGTTGGATGGCGGGTTACCCTGCAGCGGGTCTTCGACCTCCATGATCTGGAGATTGTCCACATCCTAGTTGTAGTTGGTTAAAGCCTCAAAGTTTGCCTCCTCAAAGAGGGGGGTGGGTAAAGATCAGGAGCAAAGAGGTGTTTACGGTGTGCAGGCGTTAAGTCCTTGGCCTCAAAGGTTGGGCCGCGTACTCTCTTCTGCTCGGCATTGTAAGCCGCCTGGTATGTTGACATGTCCACTTCTTCTACTAACACTGATGCGAGGACTCTGGAAGCCTTCATGCAACGAGCATAGTCAGCCTCCGTAAACTCTTAGCCGTCATCCTTCTTTGATGGAAACCTGTCCATCATGTCTTCGGGAGTCAGCTCTAGGGCGAAAGCTAAAGCCCGGCTTATGGCTGCGATGGCTCCTTTTCTGGCAGCTGATTTTTTGAGCTCCTGGATTTGTTTAGGCAGGGTGGATAGCAGCTCTATGACTCCCTTTATAGTTGGGGTAATACTATCTTTATAGAGCACCGCCTTGATTGTGCAGAGAGCTCCGCAATACAGTTGCTCTGCTAAAGTATAGACGGCTTTCAATGGCAACAAGCTATCAGTAGCAAGTTGACGGCTCCTTTGACCTTCATAAGATGGAATTTAGGTTATAAGTCACCAGCATAGGTACTCACACAAGAGTATTGGCTAAATATTTAGTACTTACCAAAGATGGCGGCAGACATCTTCGCAAAGTGGCGCTTCAAGGCATGTAACTCATCAGAGACAACCATGAGCCGCTGGTCAGCATCGTCTGTCCTTGGGCCGGGGCGGTTTGTTCCGTCTCAGCAGATTTCTTGAAGGAAGTGAAGTTAGCTTTAACTTTAGCAAGTTCTTCGACGGCCAGCCAACACTTCTCGTCTGCCTCGCCTCGGGTGGCTTGTTGGGTGGCCAGATTGCTCCTTAAGCCGGTCAATTTAGACTCGGCCTCGTTTAAAGCTTCCTGTGACATATAAAAAGCAAAATGAGGGCTAAGTCGTCAAGATAGCATATTACCAGATGATGAAAATTAAGATAATATAAAGCAAGTCTCAAGTAGATTGCAAATAATATGCTCGATACTTGGGGGCTAATGTCTATTTGATCTCCAAGGCTACAATGAAGTTCCGGCTCATCTTCATCAAGTTAAGCTGGCCCTTGGGGGCTACATATGGCTCTTTGATCTATCTACAATGAAGTTCCGGATCATCTTCATCAAGTTAAGCCGGCACATGGAGGCTACATATGTCTCTTTGATCTATCTACACTAAAGTTCCGACTCATCTTCATCAAGTTAAGCCGGCCCTTGGGGGATACAGATGTCTCTTTCAACAACTACTTACACACTAAAGCATCGGCTCGATATTTAGGTTTTCAGACGATAATTGAGGGCTACAGGCTAAGTGTTCTACTTATAACAAGACTCAAAGACCCGGCTTACCATTAGCAAATATTAAACTAGCTCTTGGGGGCTACGTAAGGATATAAGGAAAATAGAGCAAGAGTACCTCATATTTTTTGTTCATCAAGTTAACAAGCTTGAGCTCCATGTTCCGGCTTGTGGAGAGGCAGTTTAGATAACCAGCGTGAAGCTCATCAGTGGCTAACTTCTCTAGTGCGGGGAGATCAAAGTCCAGCTTCTCGAAGGTTTCAGTCTTCTCAGTGTGCTTTGTCAACACGTGAGGTTGAGGAGAGTGAAAGCCGGCGCCAGTAATGATGACGTCTGGAGTAACCGAATCATCAATAGCCGGTGAAGGACTCGGCGGCTTAGAATGGGTCCTCGGAGGACTCTCAGGAATTATGTCATGGGTTGCTGGCTCAGCAGAGCGATGAGCGTCTTCAGGCGCATCCTTGGACGTGGCAGAGGGATCAACATGCGTTGCAGGAGAATCCGGTTTAGCAGGCTCTGGCTCTCGAGCCTTGGGAGCAGGGGTAGACCCCCGTTCTTCCTTCATTTCGCTTGAGCCCTGGAAAACACAGAAGGTCATGGTCTAAACTTTACGGCTAACAAAGGACGAAATGCAAGAATGAAAGGCATGTACTCTGGGTTGATCTTCAGAGGCAGAAGAGCAGTAGCTATAGAGTCGCCCGATGAAGGGGGTGATTTCTGAAAACAGTTAAGGCAATATAAGACAGGGTCAAATTATAAAGGCAAGGTTGACAAACTTAAGCCAATTGAAACAAATACCTCGGTTGGCCGTTTCCATTGAGCCGGAGAGTGGGATAACCCGGTCATGAGATCGTCAAAGTCGGTGCTCTGGGTCTGGTGTCGGGAGAGTTGATGTTGCTTTTTCAATAGAAAGTGGGGGTCTAAGTAAGCAAGAGGATAGAAAGTGGGACCTTTTGGACGACCCGCCGTATCTTCTGTGGTGCAAGATGTTCTAAGTCAGATGAAACATAAGTTACCTTAGGAACGTTGGTGTGGCTTGTCTCTGTTTCGTCCTGAGAAGTATTATTGTCAATAAGGTGCATGAAGAGACGACCAAGAGAGTCAAGTTCTACCTCTAAGTCCTCAAATTCCGGTTATTCTTGAGGGGCAGTTTTCTTATTTCGGTTGTCGGTTTTCTCCTTTGATTTCTTTGGAGGAGGAACGTATTTCTTTTTCCAGAAGCTGGAATTGGCCTGAGAGTAAAAGCCATTGAAAGAGGTCAAAAGATTGCAAAGTATATATGGATAGCTAACGTGGAAGTAAGGAGATCGAGAGTCGCCCTTACATCTAGGGCCGGGTTTGCGGCGCAGAAAGGTCCTAACCCGGTGGTGCGGCAAGATCCTTCAGATGCATGAACAAGGCTTTTGATGGCGGCCATGATGTTATCTTCTGACAATGTGGTATGGTTAAAGCAGAGGGGGTCATTAGCATCACCCGTATATTCGCACATGAGGAGGCTTTGTCGGCTCAGAGGCATGACTTTCCAAGAAACCCAGCAGCGGGCCAGATCCATCCCTGTCAGATCATTGTCCATAAGGGCCTTGATTTTTGTGTGAGATAGATCATACTTCGCTCGTTCAGAGGTTGACAGCCGGTCAAGGAGTTCGGTTGTAGTCTTGAGTCGGGTCGGACGATAACCCAGCAAGGAATGTTCTCCCTCCAGAGAGGTGTCTTTGCAGTAAAACCAGGTTTTATTCTAGTCCTTGGGATGACTTGGCATCCGAACAGCTGGAAAGGTCACGTCCCATCTTCTCTGAATTGAGATTCCGCCAAGCTCTAAGCTTGGACTAGCTTTTACCTCCGTCTGGCGGTTTGCATAGAAAAACTCACGGAAAAGACCAACGGACGGCTCTTCTTGTAAGTAAACTTCGCAGAGGATTTGGAAGTTGCACATGTTTGACACGGAGTTCGGGGCGATGTCTTCAGGGCTCCGCATAAAGAAATGAAGGACGTCTCGAAAGAATTTTGAGTCGGGCGGACTGAAACCGCGTACAAGGTGATCCGCGAAAACAACTACTTTGCCCTCTTGAGGAATGGGTTTCTTTTCATTGCCTGGAACCCGCCAATGGATGACAGCTTTGGCTGGTAAGGACCCAGTGTCTACAAAGTCCTTCAAAAACTCTTCGGTAATGGTAGAGCCGACCCAATTACAAGAATTGGACGCACGAGGCATGGGGGCGTCTTAAAGCTATATACAAGGTAACAATGTGTGGCGAGTTAAAAGGTGACAGATGACTACGGACGGCTGATGAAATCTAAGTTCCTAAGGCTAAGTCGCCGGAGTAGTTGGACGAGAGTCAGAAGTTCAATGGCGAGTTAAGTTGGCAATGAAACAAAGCAAAAGTTACTAAGTGTGGAAAACAGGTTTCACACGCTATCTATATAATTATGGATCTGCGAAACAGAGAAAAAGCAGGTTTATTCTAAACCTAGCGACGAACAGAGGAACTAGTAGCATTTGAAGACAGCAAAGGGGTCAACTACGGATCTATGTTGTGCTATTATTGACTCCCAACGATCTACCGCAATGGAAAAAGGGACATTATCAAGATCACTGATCTACATGTTGTCTAGCATTGCGAAGAACTCGCGTTTCTAACAAGCGGAAGAACGCCATGGACGCCCTACCAAAAGCTATAGATCTAGGGGTGGAGGAGAACTTACTGGAGATGATGTGATGGGCACGAGCGGCACTCTGGTCCCTTCAGGTTGATACAGCGGCCTGAGGCGACGACGGCGTGGAGGTCTCACCAGAGCAAGGAAGCTCTGGAGCGACGGTGTCGGGAGGAAGAAGAAGAGGTGCGAGTGAAGGAATAAGTGAAAGCCACCCTTTGTGGTCCTATTTAAGAGGCAAAAGGTGGAAATGGGCGCGAGAATCAAGGCGACAAAAATTGATTGACCGAGACGGACGCCTTGATTTTCGGGCCATCAGTTTAATAGTGGAAAGATCCGTTGCGGTCGTTAGGGAATCTTTTTGATATAGCTGGTATGCCGTCATGGCGGGTTATTTTATCTTACTTTCAGGTGATAATGAGCGAGACTCGTCGCCAAGAGAGATGGAAGGTTGAAATGAGCAAGCTCAAGTCAACCTGGGGCCTAATGTTGGGGATATAACCCCGTGGTGAGACCTGCCCAGGTGGGGCCGGGTCATACCTGGCGGCTCATGGGCCAGACCAAGGATGGGCCTCGAGACATAAGCCTAGACGTGTGGCGGCTTACCAAGATGGGCCAAGGCGAGGCCCAAACAAGGAAGGCATGAAGACCCGGGCGGATAAGCCGCCCGGAGACGGCTTGCTCAAGAAGGCAAGATGACATAAAGATAGAGTCGGACACGTTGCAAGAGTCAGTATGAGACTTGTGTAACCCGTGGTCTTGACCTCCTATATAAGGGCAAGACCCGGGGCGACTTAGACAAAAACCAACTAATCAAGAGCTAGGTCAAGCGAATCCGCTCCCTTGTAATTGATACTCCAATCAATACAACACAAGCAGGACGTAGGCTTTTACCTCTTCTCGAGGGGCCGAATCTGGGTAAACTCATGTCCTTCGTCCCAACCAACCCCTTTGAGTCCATCACCTTAGTGACGGCCCCGAATCTAAGTCCTCAGACATCTGCCGTGACAAAACCACGACATCTTCCCTGCTGGGTTTCCCAAAGCACAGCCGCGCCCCTCTACCACTGCTTCGTCTAGCAAGAAGACTAAGAAATCCGAAGCCAAAACCAAAAAGCGCAAGGCGTCTGCCTTTGAAGTCCAACCTCCGAAGAGATTGACGACAAGGAAATCCAAGCCTTCAGAACCAGCGCAAGACCCAGCACCAGAACCACCCTCTACTCCATCATCAACACCTACTCCTCCTCAAGAGACTCTGCTCGTTACGCCAATTTCCGTGGCACCCCCTGCATCAGAAAACCTAGAAAGACAAGTTGTACTACACGAGTTCTGCTTCCATAGAGACTCAGAAACCTGAAGAGATTCTAGCTGCCGAAGACACTGCCACAGCTGAAGACAATTCTCATGAATACATTGGTCCTGAAGACTATGTCGTGCCAGATCATGTTCCATAAGTGGATGCTCCAATGGTCCACTCTCCCCAACCAACCAGTGATTTCATGGACATTGGAACTCCTCTCCGTCCGGATGTGCCTGAAGCTGAACCTGGTACACCATCACCTCCGTTCTTCCCGCCAGTGTTAGCCTCGCCAGAATCTTCGTTTGCACTAGAGAAGATTGAACCTACCAACCGCTCTTCCCCACTCATACGTCTTCGTAGAGGAGTCCGAGCTCTCATGTCTCCAATTCCTGAAGACGAAGTGTGTGTTTCACCGACAGCACCAGTTGAAGATGTGATGCAGATTGAAGATGTTCCTCCCAGCCAACCTGCAATAGAAGTCATGGTAGCTGAAGACAATGTTTTTGATGCCACCATGGGCAAATCCAATGCCCCATACCCTGATGGACCTCCTATCCCTACCATGCCATCTACTGAAGACAATGAAGACAACATTGTGGTGGCTCGCAATAGGGAAGGAGCGATGGTCCCTACAAGATGGCCTCACCTTGTTGCACCACCAAGGATGGGACCTCAGTATGAGTTCAACCTGGATCGCCGCCCCTCTGTCATGAACCTAGAAAGACCTTTGGTCTTCGAGTTGGAACAATTCAGGCTGAACAACACTTTCTTCGAATCCAACCGCAATCCATACAAGAGATCAAAGATTTAGTCTGACCGGTTCTGGAGTGCTCCACAACGTCAGTACTACATGTGCATCCTCTATGGCTAGAACATGATCTTTCCCACAAGAATATCAGCTCTGAAGCTATGAAAGGTCTTCCTTGTTTTGACCAGGCACTGGATTGTCTCCGAGATGTGGGTTTGCTGTCCTTCTGCACAGATCATGAAGAGTGGAATGAAGAACTCATCCTCCAGTTCTATGCAACCATTCACATCTCTAGCTTCGATTGTGATTTGAACACTTGGCAGATGTAATTCATGATAAGGGATGAACACATCATTGCTTCACCATTGGACTTCTTTCCTGCAACACCTCTTGATGCATCCGGTGAAGACTTGGATCCTCGCTCTGAAGCCTATGCAGCTGCAACTCGAAGCATATTCCATATGCGAGAATCAAATATGACTGAGATACCGACACTGATGCAGCCCTTGGCTCAAGATGTAGAATTGCCCACTTCATTCTTTGTGGATGATCTTCAGTACCTGCCCAAGACACTCTATCACATTCTTCGGCACACCATTTGGCCAATCAAAGGGCACAACTCCTCACGCAAGGTTGAAGGACCTCTAAAGACTTTGCTCTACAACATTGTATATGGCATCAGGTTCAATCTTCAAGACTTGTTTCTTCGGAACCTTGCTATCAATGGCTTTAATGTCCTCGCGCCGAAGATTTATGCTCCTTGGATCATGCGCTTCATCAAGTATAGAACCAACACCAGGTATCTTCCCTCTTCTCGCAACCATGGCATTTATCTTCCAGAAATTGAAGTTGTGCCAGCAGATCTATATCCATCCAAGAGCAAGAACCCAATTGTTGTAGGCACAAGTGGCATTTTTGATGTTGTAGGTCTTCTCATTCCTTCTGATCCATCAAGGGCGAGACTGATTGGTTCTCTTCGCCAACCAAGGTCTGCTGCCACAGACACTGAAGCCACTGATAGCATTGTGCCTCGTCAACACCCGCCCAGGAGAGAGCGTGCACTCACTGATCGTAAATTTCTAGTTTCGGTGATCCAGAAGCAAGATAGGCATCATGAGTGGACTCGACGCTAGATGCACTCAGTTGTGCCAGATCTCAACCATGTTCGTAACTTGGCTACCAAAAATTCATTCGTTGCTTATGAAACCAGACGTCGCTCATGGAGGACTATGATGTTGCTAGCACCTGAGCATGAGCTTTGTGAAGACGGATTTCACCCTCGCTATAGATTTGGTGCACCACCTCCCACTGCAGAGAAGTGGCACCAGACTCCATCTCTCGAAGACAGTGACTACTCCTTGAAATCTCCATCCTTCAATGTCAGGCTTGCAGATGAAGCTGATGATGCAACTTCTTTGCCTCCATCGACTCAGTGTTGCGGCACTGCACCAAGGTCCTCTGCATCAGCCCCTCCAGACCCTGCTGCATCGTCTTCATCAATACCTGCTGGGGACGCGTAGTTCTCAATGTCTTCATACCTTTTTTGTCATTCGATGACAAAAGAGGGAGAAGCATTGGGTGATAGTCTTCAAACGGGTATACCTATAAGGGTTGGGTGTCAATCTTTGATAAGTTTACAACTCCCGTTTCTAAACATTTGTTGCTTTGGGTTGTAAAACTTAAGTCCTGATGGACATCTACACTTTATGTTTACTATACTATTTGGCACTTCTTCAAGACTATTTTATGCGCCTGAAGCCATTCTGCAGATGCCCATTTTCATTGTGCATTTCACTATCTTCATTATCTATAAAATGCATAGTGATTAGATTACAAGATATAGGGGGAGTTATCCACAAACTACAACCTGCCATGTGCATTTGCATTCAAAGCAAAATCTTCATATGCACATCCTCAGGGGAGCTCTCTGTATCTTGCAATCAAAATCTTCAAAATCTTATCTTCACATATTTTTATCCACGTTGAAAACTTCCACCAGTTTGTCATCAATCACCAAAAAGGGGGAGATTGTAAGTGCATCTAGTGCCACCCTTGTTCGAAGTATTGAAGACAAACATGGTGAGGGATTAATGTGTTTGTGAGAGTTGACAGGTTAACAGAGAGAGAAGTCCCTGGAGTTTCGGTTTAGCCGTCGAAGACGACCCCCAAAGGCATTGATGATCGCTGAAGCAATTGGTGGTGGACGAAGACACTCATGCGAACACAATGAAACATGAAGCAAAGTCTTTTGGTAGTTTTGTTTCTTCTTTCCCGATTCATAAGAACCATCGTATTGTTAAGTGGTGTTGATGTGATCGAATTCAGATGCTGAAGTGATGCTCAACCCATACCTATGTCTTCAAGCAAAGACATTGAGAGAAAAACTCTTCCAAAGCTGGTTGAGTCAACTTTACTTGTATCCCAAGTAAAGTTACCGTGTGCATTCAAAATCCGATCCTTGTGACATGTGTCGGTTGGCCTTTGACCCAGGGTCATTTTGGTCATATCAGATCGGGTTGCCCACTATCTATAAATAGTCCCACCCCCTCGACCATGAGAAGGTGGATGCTCAGAGAGAGATACGGTTGTTGTCGTTTTGGAGCAACCCACCTCGAAGACTTTGAGAGATACACATCCTTCGAGGATAGACCTAAACACCTAGAGCTTGAGTGTTTGAGCATCACCAAAAAAAATTGTTCTGAGTGAACTGAAGACTTATTACACTTGAAGACTGTGATCTTCAGCTAGTTAGGCATCTCGATCTAGATCATCCAAGAGTCATTGTGGACTGTCGGGTGACCAAGTTTGTACGGGTTTCGAAAGTCTCCCCTCAAGACATACCTGAGTGATTGGGCACTGTCTAAGTGACTTAGGCTCAAGGGGAATAAGGTGACGACGAGGTCTTTCGAGTTCAATCTCAGCCTCCCTAACCAGACATACAGTTGTCATACAACTAGAACTGGTCCAACAAATCCTGTGTCTTCGTCAAGCAACCGGTTCTATCCTTCACTCTCTTACATTCCTACTCTGAATTGTGAAGTCATTGCTTAAACATTGAGTGAAGATTTTCTCCGAAGACATTTATATCAACTGTTTATCTTCATACCATCTAAGTTTGTCTTCGACTCATCTTAGTATTCATGATGATTATGCTTAACTTGCTTGAATGTCTTCACTACATTGCATGCCTTGTCTAGATCCTTGATTCTATCCTTATCTTATCCTGTTTACATTTCCGGATTATTCGAATACATTCATTGTTTCAAAGCCTTTCATAAAAATTTCCTATTCACCCCCCTCTAGTCGATAACTAGCACTTTCAGGCATTGTCTAGAGTTTTACTAGCATCATGGATAACATTCAATTTCTTTATCAACTCTTTGTCCTAGGACAGCACCAACATCATAATCACTAGCATCACACATAATTTCAAAAGGCAAGTTCCAATCAGGTGGTTGAATAATAGGTGCAGAGGTTAAAGCTTTCTTGAGTGTTTCAAAGGCTTCTACACAATCGTCATCAAAAACAAAAGGAATATCCTTTTGCAAAAGATTAGTAAGAGGCCTAGAAATTTTAGAGAAGTCTTTAATGAACCTCTTATAAAAACGAGCATGACCAAGAAAAGTTTGAATACCTTTTATATCTTAAGGACTTGGCATTTTCTCAATTGCATCAACTTTATCTTTATCCACCTCAATACCTCGTTCAAATATTTTATGCCCCAAGACAATACCCTCATTAACCATAAAGTGACACTTCTCCCAATTCAAGACGAGATTAGTTTGTTCACATCTCTGCAAAACTCGAGCAAGGTTGCTTAAGCAATCGTCAAAAGAAGTTTCGTAAACGGAAAAAACATCCATGAAAACCTCCACAATATTTTCACAAAAACCAGAGAATATAGCAGTCATACATCTTTGAAAGGTAGAAGGTGCATTGCATAAACCAAAAGGCATATGTCTATAAGCATAGGTTCCAAAAGGGCAAGTAAAGGTGGTTTTCTCTTGATCGGATTGTGACACAGGTATTTGAGAGAAACGAGAATATCCATCTAGTAAACAAAAGTGTGTGTGCTTAGATAGTCTCTCTAGCATTTGATCAATGAAAGGCCAATGGTAATGATCTTCCCTAGTAGCTTTATTTATTTTTCTAAAATCAGTTACCATTCTATAGCTAGTGACAGTTCTTTGTGGAATGAGCTCATTCTTATCATTAGGAATACTAGTAATACCTCCTTTCTTAGGGACATAGTGAACGGGACTTACCCATCTACTATCAGCTATGGGATATATTATACCTGCTTCTAGAAGCTTTAATATTTCAGTTCTTACCACTTCCTTCATCTTAGGATTAAAACGTCGTTGGTGATCAACAATGGGTTTAGCATCAGGTTCCATATTGATCTTGTGCTGACATAGAGTGGGACTAATGCCCTTAAGATCATCAAGAGTATATCCAATAGCAGCCCAGTGCTTCCTTAGAACTTTCAATAATCTCTCTTCTTCATGTTCTAAAAGGTTAGCACTAATAATAAAAGTATATATCTTCTTCTCATCAAGATAAGCATACTTCAAAGTGTCAGGCAATTGTTTCAATTCAAACACAAGATCACCTTTAGGTGGAGGAGGACCTCCAAGAGTTTGAATAGGAAAATTGTGTTTCAAGAGAGGTTGTTGTTCGAACAAAATTTGATCTATTTCATTTCTTTCATGCAAGTGCATATCATTTTCATGGTCAAGCAAATATTGTTCTAGTGGATAAGTAGGTGGCAGAGTAATAGAAGTAAGACCAATTATCTCATCTTCATTAGATAATCCTCTATCTAGAGGTTGTCTATTAAACTTGGAAAAATTAAACTCGTGAGACATATCACCAAACTCAACACTGACAGTTTCCTTTTTGCAATCTATCTTAGCACTAACAGTGTTCAAGAAAGGTCTACCAAAGATAATGGGACAAAAGTCATCTTGTGGGGCACCAAGAACTAGAAAATCAGTAGGATATTTCATTTTCCCACATGGTACTTTAACATCTCTAACAATCCCAAGTGGTGTGATAGCGTCTCTATTAGCAAGTTTAATAGTGACATCAATATCTTCCATTTCAGTAGGTGTTATTTCATTCATAATTTCTTCATATAAGGTAAAAGGAATAGCACTCACACTAGCACCCAAATCACATAAGCCATGATAAGAAATATCTCCTATTTTGACTGAGACAACAGGCAAGCCAACTACGGGTCTACATTTGTCTTTCTCATCGGGTTTAGCAATTCTAGTAGCTTCATCACAGAAGTAAATGACATGCCCATCAACATTTTCTACCAAGAGATCTTTAACCATAGCAACGCTAGGTTCTACTTTAATTTGCTCGGAGGGCTTAGGTGCTCTTATATTACTCTTACGAACCACAATTGATACCTTAGCATGTTACTTTATCCTAAGAGGGAAAGGTGGTTTCTCAATGTAAGCAGTAGACACAACATTGTAAATGATAGTTTCTTCTTTAGCAATGACTGGTTCTTTAATTTCTTCTTTAATAGGGGGATGATATTTAAACCACTTCTCCTTAGGGAGGTCAACATGGGTAGCAAATGCTTCACAAAAAGAGGCTACTATCTTAGAGTCAAGCCCATATTTAGTGCTAAACTTATGAAAAATATCGATATTCATAAAAGATTTAACACAATCGAATTCAACCTTTATACTTGACTCATTACCTTCGTCGAGTTCCCAATCTTAAAAGTTGTGTTTATTTCTTTCTAAGAGATCTCACTTGAAATCAATAGTCTTCTTCATATAAGAACCAATACAAGAAGTATCAAGCATGGATTGATCATTATGAGAAAGCCGAGCATAAAAATTCTGAATGATAACTTCCCTCGGAATGTCATGATTGGGACATGAATATAACATTGACTTAAGCCTCCCCCAAGCTACAGCGGTAATTTCTCCTTCACGAGGCCAAAAATTATATATATAATTCCGATCACGATGAACTATATGCATAGGACAAAACTTTTGATGGAATTCCAATTGCAAATGGTTCCAGTTCCACGATCCAACATCATCACATAGCCTATGCCATGTCAATGCTTTTCCCTACAAAGATAAAGGGAAAACCTTCTTCTTAACTTCATCCCCGGATAAACCTGCAAGCTTAAATAATCCACATATTTCATTCACGTATAAGAGATGCATATCATGATGTTCAATTCCATCTCCTGCATAAGGTTTAGCAAGCAGTGTTTCTACCATATCCGAAGGAATTTCATAAGTAACATTTTCAGTAGGTGTTGTAGGTGGAGGAGTAACTAATTGTGGTTCCGATCAAGGTGAAGATACCTAGAACAAACCCCTCAAAGGATTGTTTTCCATAGTAACAAGTGACCGTAAATTTCAGCACGTAGTATAAGTTTTTCCTTACCGATTTCCACTTACCAAGAGCGCTTCACTCCCCAGCAACGATGCCAGAAAAGAGACTTGATGACCCACACACATAGGGGATCAATCGTATTCCTTTTGATAAGTAAGAGTGTTGAACCCAACGAGGAGCATAAGGAAATGACAAGCGGTTTTCAGCAAGGTAATCTCTGCAAGCACTAAAATTGTAGGTAACAGATAGTTTGATAGCAAGGTAATTTGTAACGAACAAGTAATGGTAACGGTAAACAAGATACAGCAAGGTAGCCCAATCCTTCTGAGGCAAAGGACATGCCATAACAATCACTAGTAATAGGCAAAGTGTTCTTGAGGGTACACGGGAATTTCGTCCAGTCACTTTTATCATGTTGATTTGATTCGTGTTCGCTACTTTGATAATTTGATATGTGGGTGGACCAGTGCTAAGGTGATGTTCTTACTTGAACTAACAACCTACTTATGATTAACCCCCTCGCAAGCATCCGCAACTATGAGAAAAGTATTAAGACAAATTCTAACCATAGCATTAAACATGTGGATCCAAATCAGCCCCTTACGAAGTAGTGCATAAACTAGGGTTTAAGCTTCTGTCACTCTAGCAACCCATCATCTAATAACTACTCCACAATGCATTCCCTTAGGCCCATGAATGGTGGAGTGTCATGTAGTCGACGTTCACATGACACCACTAAGGGAATCACAACATACATATCATCCAAAAATCGAACACATATCACATTCGCATGATTACTCGCAACATGACTTCTCCCGTGTCCTCAAGAACAAAGGTAACTACTCACAAATAACAAACATGCCCAAGATCATAGGATTATTGAATAGCATAATGGATCTGAACATATAATCGTCCACCAAATAAACCATATAGTAATAAACTACGCAAGGTAATCAACACTATTAGTCATCCACAGGTACCAATCTGAGGTTCCAGTACAAAGATTGAACACAAAAGATGAACTAGGGTTTGAGAGGATATGGTGTTGTTGAAGATGTTGATGAAGATTAGCCTCCCAAATATGAGAGGGGTGTTGGTGATGACGATAGGTTCAATCCCTCTCCCCCTCCCCCTAGGGGGAAGGGAAGTTTCCCCAGCGAAATCGCTCCACCGGAGGGCAAAAGTGCTCCTACCCAAGTTCCACCTCGAGCCGGCGGCGCTTCGTCCCGAAAGTCCTCCTCTGATTTTTTTTCTAGGTCAAGAGTGACCATATACCAGAAGATGGGCACCGGAAGCGGGCCAGGCTGGGCACAACCCATCAGGGCACGGCCAGGGGGCCTGGCGCGCCCTGGTGGGTTGTGCCCACCTAGGGGCCCTCCCCTGGTAGTTTTCAGCTCCAGTAATTTTTATTAAATACAAAAATTATCTCCGTATATTTTCAGTTTCATTGGAGTTGTGCAGAACAGTTATCTCTGACGTGCTTTTCTTGGGTCCAGAATTCCAGCTGCCTGTATTCTCTGTCTTTTTGTAAACCTTGCATATTATGAGAGAAAAGGCATTAGAATCACTCCCCAAAGCATTATTATTCAACAAAACAAAGTAAACAATAGTAGGAAATCATGATATAAAATGGATGTATCATCCGCTCTGCGTGGGCCCCCGGGGGCAACCTCGGGGGATGACCCCGCGACGAGGGATCTGGGAGGCGACCTCGAGGGGGAACTCATTGGACTCCCGATGGCATTTTCCAGCACGGAACTCGCGAGGAGGGGGTCCTCACGAGGGTCTGGTCCCTAAGGCCTGGCGGGGAACTTTATTAGACCCATGGCATGCGCCACGCCTTGGGCCACAGGCAGACGGGCCTGGTTACCCTCAGTCTCACGGGCCCAACAGTAGCCTGCGGCATGCACAACCTGGCCAATTGGGGGGGGGGCGATACGGTGTGGGCTCCAACCGCCTACGGGCCAGGCTCGACGTGTGGCGCACGACGGGGTTCGGGGCGCCCTCGCTTCCCTTCGACACCTCGACAACTGCTCAGAATGACATAAAGCTGGCACGCGGGGTGCAACCATCATTGCAATCCTTCGTGTTGCATCCATCCCTCTGCACCTTCCTCCTCTTCGCGAGACCGCTCTAGATCCAATCTCACACGAGGCACCTCCTCTGCCCCATCCGCGGCTCCGGTACATAGATGGTGCCTGCAGGCAAGAAGGGGAAGGCCACGACCTCTGCAGCGAGCCCTGCTACCGTCAGGCCAGCTCTCCTTCCCTCCACCATCTCCACGGAGGAGGACTTGGCCCGGTGCTTCTGCTGGTGGTCGGCGAGCTGAATGAGGGGCAGACGACCGGGATCTGGCCAGGCTCGGCAGCGCAGAGCGACCTGGTGAAGTCCGCCTATTCCTTCTTCTTCCACATCATCTATGCCAGGCTAGTCCCACTGTTTTCCAAGTTCTTCTATGTCATCCTTTCTCATTACCAAATCCATGCACTTCACCATTAGCCCAACTCCGTCCTCCTCCTGGCTATCTTCGCCTTCTACTGCGAGGCTTTCGTGGGCGTGAGGCCCTTGGTGGCACTCTTTCCCCATTCTTTAGCATGCAGTTCATCGCCCCGGCACTAGTGTAGAAAACGCTGGTCCTGGCATTCTAAAAACACATTCCTAGCGTGGAAGCTCGATGTCATCAATATGGCGTCATTGTTAAGAAATACGGATGGCATGCAGATCTCACACCATCGGTATTTTACATACTAATGACATGACACTATTCACTCACGATAAAATAACAATGGGGTGGCGTATTTTACCACGCTGCCTCTATACCCATACTACTAGTGAGGTGCACACTCCCTCGCACGCCATCGCTAAAAATTTCAGAAAACAAAAAAAGGTTCGAAATGATTACAAATTTCACTGTATATACACTACTGTCCACTAGTCCAAAAGCACTGAGTACGTATTGCATAGTACTTCCTCTATTCCTAAATATAAGTCTTTTAAGAGATTCCATAAGGGGACTACATACAGAGCAAAATAAGTGAATCTACACTCTAAAGTATGTATGTATATATATATATATATATATATATATATATATATATATATATATATCCGTATATAGTCCTTAGTGGAAACTCTTAAAAGACTTATATTTAGGAACGGAGGGAGTATGACTTAATGTATCAGCCACACATTACAAACTGCTTCTCAGCACTCCTCCGCCTCTTCCCCTCCTCGCCGCCGTCCGTAGCGACGCCGGGCGAAGCCTGGCCGGCAGGGCGGCGTCGGGGTTTTCTCCTCACCTTTTCCATCTCGGCTGGCGCGGGACAACGAGATCGAGAGGAGCGTCGAACGAGCATGGGCTCGGCGGCACAGCGGGCGGGTCTCCCGGCGGCGACATGGACGGCGCGGCGGCGACCTGCTTGTGGCGAGGTGGTGGCTGCGTTGGGCATGCCGGTGGTCGCGGGTGCCGTCGGACCTAGATTGGATCCATCTGGATCTTATCTTTGGACATCGTCGGCCCCCGTGGGGTGGTGGTGGTTGTCGCTGTCTACGTCGGATTGCTGGATTCGGCGTCTGGAGATCTACGGTGGGTTCTTCTCGATCCTCCTTCCTGGCGGGTTGAGCCCCATGGCTCGTCCATCTCTGCAGGTTTCGGGTCATGGCTCGTTGCCGGACCCGGAGCAGACGGATGTTTGGTGGTATAGGATTGGGACCGGAGGGAAGTTTGGTTGGCTTGTTCGGCCCGGCATCGGCGACGTCACTCGACGCCGTTACCCTTCATGGAGGTGAAGCCGAGGTCTTGTCCTATCCACCCCCGAACCCCTCCTGGACGAAAGTCCAAAATTCAGTCTGGATTGGGCGACGGCTGCGTCCTGTGCGTCGTATCCTCCATGGAGGCGCCGTCTTGGGAGGACCTCGTGTTCGGGGGAGCAATACCGTGGGTGGTGGGCTCCGCGTTGCTCCAGCAGTGGCGACGGTGTGGAGGTTGTCAGCCGGTGCGGCGTTGTATCTACTGCGTCAATGACGACGAGTATTGGCGGCATGGTGCAGCTGGATATCGAAGACGGATGCAGCTGGATGAGCAAGCACAGGGCGGTGGCGCTGTCTGGCACCATGGTGGCGTTGACGATAGGCTTGGCAAGGTCTATGCGTCAGTCCCTGCTCTGGAGATGGATCGGTGGAAGACGGCGGCAGCGGTTTTGATGAGTGCGTCAGACCGGTGTGTTACTCAGTCGGGATGGGGCACCCGGCATTAGATGTTAGCTTTTGGTGCAATGTCTGTTTGGTATTAGGTTCGGACATTAGGCACCCCTACATCAAGAGGATAGGAGTAGCGACATGTGTTGTTAAGATGGTGGATCCAAACTTACTAATGTATTACTTTGTAAAGTGTTTATGAATATAATTAATAAAATGACTCATGGAGAGGCCTGGAGTACATCCTCCTTTCTCAAAATAAATAAATTACAAACTGCTTCTCGATGGCTTGTGGAGCTTGAATGACATCGAGCGGTTCATGTCAAGGAGCACCAGCGGATGTAGCCGAGAAACAGCTTGTCCACACATTACACCAGGACCATCGTTGTACTGCGCCACGATTGCGTGCAACAAAACACTCTGCAGCGAGCCGCCCCAGGAAGAAGACAGAGTCGCCGCTACCACCCCCAGCATGCTACCAACTGTGGTGACCGGCCACATCGCTCACCGCGAGGCCCTGCTCCTCCAGCCAGCAGCAAGCCCTCACCAACGCTGCCTGTGGTGGTCGACGGCTGCAGCGAGCCCTTGCCAGCACCGCCTGTGGTGGTCGACCGCCGTAGCGAGCCTCCGCCAACGCAGACCGTGGTAGCCGACCACCGCCCGATCTGATCTAGCTGGATCTTCCTGCTCCTGCTGCCACTGGTCGGGAGCCGCGCCGGGAGGGAAGGGGATGGGGAGAGGTGGGAAGCAGCGCCAAGAGCGGGGAGTAGGTGGATCATGGGGCGAGAGATGAGCGGGGAGGGCGTCGGGATCGTGGGGATGGGGATGGGTTCTCGGACGGCGCTTTTGGGGGTGGGGATAAGGAAAGAGGGACATGTAGATAAGGTAATGTTTTTAGTTGGATGAGTTGGAAGCTCGAATTTTTTTTCTAGTAAAAAGTTCAAAACAAACCTTGAATTTGTAGATCAAAGCTAAATCAAAATCTAAACTCTCAATCTCTAAAATCGGCACATCAAATTTTCTAATTCCGGTCTATTTTAAACCTTGAGACGACTTAGCCGGTATTTGCTGAATTGGGTCGGCCCATTAGCACAGTCACTTTAGCGCGCACTTCTCTAGTTTTTCTTTGTTTTTTTATTATTATTTTTACACATGCCTAATTTTTCTCAGTTCCCAATGTACATTTTTAACACACACGAAATATTTTTTCATAATTTTTAATATTTTGAAATACATCATGTCCATTTTTAAACTAAATGTTTTAAAAAATGAATGCATGGTAATAATTTTCCAAATACATGTTTTACATTTTCTTAATGAAAATTGTTTTTTATAAAACTACAAGAACGCTCTTTTACATGGTTCAACATTTTAAATTTCTATACACTTTTTCAAAACACATGCCACATATATTCTGTTAAGGGTATGCCACCTTTTTTATGACATGTAGACATTCTTTTACATTGTACACATATTTTTTTAAATGTCACAAACATATTATTTAAAACTTTTAATCATTCTTGAAATGTTCCATTTTTTTGAATGTACGAAACATTAGTTTGAATCACATGAATATTATTTTACATTGTATATTTTCTTTGAATTGGCCCATACATGTTTTTAAACCTGTGATATCTTTTATAAGTCCCAAAATATTTTCGGATTCAGAAAATGTTAATGTTTCAAAAAGTCTTCGCACTTTATAATTTTGTTCAGGTTTCAAAAATGTATATGTTTCAAAAAGTGTTCGCTTTTTTTTACCGTCTACTGTAGGGGAAAACACCCCACAGCCTTAAGAAAAAGAAAGAAAGATTTTATGCCGCGTGTTAAAAAAACTCGCTTCATGTCTGGTTGGCTGGCCCAGTCGAGTCCGCAGCCGACAATCCGAAACATCTATAAAACATAATTTACGAAATTATAAAACATTATTTAAAAACTTCAACCAATTTTGAAAATCTGATATAGTTTTCCTAGCATCTGAAAAACGTTTGGAATTCTGAACATTTTTTGAGATTCTTTTTGGAATCGTGAACAATTTTTATAAATGCGAATAGAATTTCAAAATCCGAAACATTCTGTTTTAAAACCCAAAAGAAATAGAATTTACGCCAAAAATAGAAAACATCAACACTTTTAACTTCTCAACAATTTTAAACTTGCATGAAGATTTTTTAAAATGCATAAATTCTTGTTGTTAGTGGGTCAGTCCAAATTCTTGTCCGCGAGAGTAGCAGCCTAGCAGGTTACCCTGGTCGGGATTCTCGAATTCCCGGTGTGCCAAACAGGTTTAGAGTTCAAAATAGACCGGAATTACAAATACAGAGTGCCAATTTTAGGGATTCAAAGTTCAGGATTTGACTTAGCTTTCGTCTACAATTTTAAGGTTTGTTTTGGCCTTTTCCAATTTTTCGAAGTCACATGCCATGCTCGGTACTAGCGTGCAGCACGTTCACTTATCAATGGCGTTGGCATATATACAACGCCATGAGTAATTAGGTAAAATTTCATTATTTTTGAATTCGTTAGTCTAGTTACTGATGGCGTGGGAAAATTATACACGTCACCAGTATTGTCAATAGTAATGGCCTGGTAAAAAGTTACACACCACCACTAACTTGTTGTCGAGCACACTCATGGCCCCCATATAGTAGTGGCATGAATTTTAGACTGCAGGCCACCAGTAATGATATAATGGTGACGTGCCGAATATGCCGACACCATTAGTATCTAAAAAAATATTGGTGGCGTGAATTGAAAATGAGGCGTTATCAATTAAAGTTGTGGCTAGCCTTTTTTTCACTAGTGCGGACCAGCGCTCCGCGTGCATCTCCTTCGTCGACGTCACGGGCGCAAGTATTCGTTTGAAGGCCGAGAAGAAGGTGGAGGGCTACCAGCACCGTTGGGTGTTCATGGACGCGTGTCCGGTCAGTCCGCTTCTGATGACCCCCATGGACCAGCCCCGAGCAGATCCCCGGATGGAACCATGAGATGCTCAACGAACCGAGGGCAGAGCCCGTCCTGGAGCGAATTGCCGCTCACGGGGATGTTCAACTGACGGGGGCAATGGTTATCAATAAATTCTTGGGGCAGCGCATCGCATCGCTCCAGGCGCACTCGTGGCCCGTGTGGGAGTTCGCCAACGCGAGGGACCCGATGAGGTTGCACGTTAGCGGCCTAACAAACGATGAGCTGGATGGGGCCCTCGGGGGTTCTACTCGGCTACGACCCCGAGGGCCTTCTAGAGGCCGCACCGCCGCTGTATGGCTGCGAAGACATGGAGGAGCTGGTCGCAGAGATGCCCGTCTTTTACGAATGGGGGCTCGTTGGGTCGCATAGGGGCTCCTCCATCACGGTGCCATCCTCCAGCGAGGGTGACAGCGACAAGGACTCGGAGGCAATGGAAGGGGAAGGGGACGTCGGCCGGGCGTAGCCGCCTAATCTCCACATATACTTGCGCGCCCTCGGGGACGATGATGCCACCGCAGATGAGCAGCATCAGGCGACGCCCCCTGAGCACTCATGCGCCAGCGGTAGGAGCTCACGTCGATGGCACGAGATCGCCCCAGCAGCGGTTGCGCCCCCTCTAGGGTTTTGCCAGGCCCTCAGGGAGGAGGGAGACCACGACGGACTCGCCAGGGACCGCGTAGAGCGCCCCTCGAGTGGCGTCGAGACGGCGCGGGGGGGGGGGGGGGGGGGAGGGGTTGGCGAAGGCACACCATCCGCCACTGAGAAGAATAGGAAGTGGGCCGCTGAGGATGAGTAAGCGCCCCAGTCCATTCTCACATTGCGCATCTGTGATTGGTTTGTTCAGGCTAACCCCCTGCCGACGTAGGTGTCACGATGGCGGCGAGGAGGAGAAGAAGAAGGTGGCCATGGATGCCAAAGTGACGCCCGTCCCGAAGGCGACCTCAGCCCTCGACCAAAGTCTCGGCGGGCGCGGGGGGCGCCTTGCACCAGCCCGGCGCTGTGCTCAGGCGTGCGGGAGCCGCGACGGTGCCAAGCGCCTCCCCAGCGCGGTGAGGGAGCCCAACCGCCAAGGTCGTGAGGATCCAGTCCCTGATGCCACCTTCCATGGCCGCAGCCACTCATCCCACGGGGAAGGAAGGAACGCCTCACCCTTCGAGAAAACCCAAGCCTCGGTCACTCCCGGGTCTCCGGAGGTCAGCGTGATAGTCCCTCCCGGCGTCCCGCAGGAGCCAAACGCGGGGGAGGACCTGGAGCCCCCTGCGCCTCAAGCGAGAAGCGTTGGCCCCCCTCTGGTCACGGCGGCAGGAAGCACTAGGACCCCCCCGGTAGGCTCTCGCCCTTGTGGACCACAACGCCTTGCTCAACCATGGGGCCCTGGCCGGCGCCCAGGATGTGCTCGACCGGCTCGGTGCAGGCTCCCGGGATGCGCTTGACCGGCTCAGGGTAGACTTCCGGGACGCCGAGTGATGTGGCCTGAGACTGCGTCGTTATTTCCCCAAAGAGGAAGGGATGCGTAAGAGAGGTTGTTAATCTCTCCACGGTAAAACATAGATTGGTTTGTATGAGATTGGATAAATAAATCCCACAAGAACACAAAATAAAAGATGAAAATAAAAAGTACAGCAAGGTGTTTTTAGGTTTTTGGAATAATAGATCTAAAACAAATGCGGAAAAAGATAGATCGGAAAGCAATATATTAAAAGGATAGACCCGGGGGGCGTAGATTTCACTAGTGGCTTCTATCAAGAAAATAGCACACGGTGGGTAAACAAATTATTGTTGGGAAATTGATAGAAGATCAAATAATCATGACGATATCCAAGGCAATAATCAATATATAGGCATCACATTCAAGATTAATAGACCGAAACGATTCTGCATCTACTAGTATTACTTCACACCTCGATCGCTATCCAGCATGCATCTAGTGTATTTAGTTCATGGAGAAACAGAGTAATGCAATAAGAACAATCACATGATGCAGAAAAGATCTATTCATGTAGGAATAAACTCCATATTGTTGTCCTTAATAGCAACGATACATGCGTGCTTTGCTGCCCCTTCTCTCACTGGGAGAGGACACCGCAAGATCGAACCCATCACAAAGCACCTCTTCACATGGCAAGAAAAATTGATCTAGTTGGCCTAACTAAACCAAAGATTCGAAGAACAAATACGAGGCTATAAATAATCATGCATATAAGATATCAAAGAAGACTCAAATAATATTCATGGATAGAAACTGGCCACGAAGTCAAACTTCATCGGATCCCAACAAACACACTAGAAAAAGTCATTACATCAAATAGATCTTCAAGAGACCATTGTATTGAGAATCAAAAGAGAGAGAGGGGAAGCCATCTAGCTACTACATACGGACCCGTAGGTCTATGGTGGACTACTCACGCATCATCGGAGAGGCACCCATGAGGATGATGAACCCCTCAGTGATGGTGTTAGATTGGATCCTCCTCTAGGTTTTCGTCTCCTCCTCTAGGGTTTCTCGAATTTACATGGATTTATAGAGCTGAGAGGTTGTGGAGGAGACCCCCGTGGGCCCCACAACCCATCAGGGCGAGCCAGGGGCCTTTGGCGTGCCCTGGTGTCTTGTGGGCCCCATGGGCCTCCCCCTAGGTGCTTCCTTGGCTCCCAAGTTGTCTTCTGGTACAAAAAGAATCTCGAAAAAGTTTCGTGGCAATTGGACTCTGTTTGGTACTGATATTCTACGAAGTAAAAAAACAAGCAAAAAACAACAACTGGCACTGGGCACTATGTCAATAGGTTAATCCCAAAAATGATATAAAGTTGCTATAAAATTATTGTAAAACATCCAAGAATGATAATATGATAGAATGGAACAATAAAAAATTATAGATACATTGAAGACGTATCACCGAGGCACGCCTTGCCGCAGAGCGCTTGAGGCTTGCCGTGGAGTGGTGCCAGCTTGGCGCCTCCGCCAAACAGGCCCACGGCAGGGCCAAGGCCGCCCTTGCGGAAGGCAAGAAGGAGGCCACCAAGGCAAAGACCACCTGCGAGAGCGCTCTCACCGAGAAAGCAGCAATCGCCAAGCACTACGAGGAAGCAGAAGCCAGCCTAAAGGCGCTTCGGGATGAACAGGTCGTGCAGGAGCGACAGCTCCAACTATGGGAAGAAAACGTCAAAACTCACAAGGTGAAGCTCGCACACCGCGACTCTGAGCTTGCGAAGGTGACAGCCGAACATGCCATGGAGTGTGGGTGCCTGGTGACGCTGCAGCATGAGGTGGCTGAGGCCCAAAAAGCTGACGCCAAGAAAGTCTCCGAGGCCAACACCAAGCTAGACACTAGGGAGAAGGAGATTCAAGCTGCTGCCGACGCAAATGCGGTAGCGGACCAAACCATGCTTTCTTCCCTTGAACTCAGGGCCCGCAAAGCCTTGAGCTCTATTTGTAGAGTGAGGTTCGAGGCTCCTCTTGTCCCTCAGGATGCCAAATACGTCGAGCTTTCCTCTGAGCTTGTGGAGGAGCTTGAGGGGGCGATCCGGAAGGTGGATGGCATCCTGAAGGAGGAATGTCGTGATCTTTTCTCCATGGCGGCGACCCGCGTCTTCAGCCATCTCCTTCTCCGTGATCCCGGATTTAACTTCGACGAGGTGAGAGGCCCCGTGCCCGAAGAATCTCGCGGTGACCTGGCGGCAGCTATGGAAGGCCACGTGAACGCACCACTTGGGAAGTTCCTTTTTGACAGCGGCGAAGAGCCTCCTTTTCTCGTCCTGCAATAGATTGATTCTACCTCACGGAGGCATAAGATGACAGTTTAATGTGGGGGAACACTTCGAACTTTGTAACAACTGTGTGTGATCCGTGATTTTCCTTTCCATGCTTGGTTTCTCCCTTGATTTCCTTTGTGCTCTGTATCGGCAGGGCCCAGCCCTGCGTGTACCTCAACAGCCGCTGGAATGCCAGGTCGCGGTGCGTGAACAGACCCAGGAGGTGAGGGGCTATGGGAGCTAGTGAAGGTTCCTGAGGCGTGCTACCTCTTGAGCTTGCGTTGGTTTTCCCTTGAAGAGGAAAGCTTGATGCGGCGAAGTAGATAAGTATTTCTCTCAGTTGATAAGAACCAAGGTATCAATCCAGTAGGAGGAACAAGCAAGTCACCAATGGATGCACCTACACAAACAATCAAACTCTTGCACCCAACGCTATAAAGGGGTTGTCAATCCCTTCACGGTTATTTGCAAGGATTAGATCTGATAGAGATAGATGTAAACGTGTATGGAAAGTAAAAGATAAATAAATTGCAGCAAGGTATTTTTGGTATTTTTGGTTTATAGATCTGAAAATATATTGTGGAAAGTAGACCCGGGGGGCATAGATTTTACTACAGGCTCCCTCTTGAAGGAAAATATCACGATGGGTAAACAAATTACAGTCAAGCAATTGATAGAAAAGCGAATAATCACATAGATATCCAAGGCAATGATCATGCATATAGGCATCACGTCCGTGTCAAGTAGATCGAAACGATTTTGCATCTACTACTATTACTCCACACATCGACCGACTCCTGCCTGCATCTACAGTATTAAGTTCATGAAGAACAGAGTAACACATTAGGTAAGATGACATAATATAGAGGGATAAACTCAAGCATTATGATGAGAACCCCATCTTGTTACCCTTGATGGAAACAATACAATACGTGCCTCGCTACCCTACTTTTTCACTAGGTGAGGACAGCGCAAGATTGAACCCAAAACTAAGCACTTCTCCCATTTCAAGAATTACCGATCTAGTTGGCCAAACCAAACCAATAACTAGAAGAGACTTGCAAAGATATGAAATCATGCATATTAGAATTCAGAGAATATTCAAATAAGATTCATGGATAATCTGAACATAAACCCACAATTTATCGGATCTTGACAAACACACCGCAAAAGAGTATTTCCTCGGATAGATCTACATGAAGATCACGAAGAACATGGTATTGAATATCAAAGAGAGAGAAGAAGCCATCTAGCTACTAGCTATGGACCCGTAGGTCTGTGGTGGACTACTCACGCATCGTCGGAGGGGCAATGGAGTTGATGTAGATGCCCTCCATGATCGGATCCCCCTCCGGCAGATTACCGGAAAAGGCTACAAGATTGGATCTCTCGGAACGGAGGCTTCTGTTGGCGGAAAAGTATTTGCTTGGATCTTTTTGGTGTTTGGGGAATATCTGGGTATTTATAGAACGAAGAATAGGGTTAGGAGACCTGCCAGGAGACTGCAAGACTACCAAGCGCGGCCAGGGGGTGGTCGCGCCTCCAAGGCATGTGACCTCCTGGCAGGTGCCGTGGCATGCACTCCAAGTCTAGTAGATCTCTTTCCTTCTAGAAAACTCATTCTGAAGATTTTATTTTGTTTCGGCTCCACTTAATATTCGATATCTGCAAAACTCAAAAACAAGGAAAAAACAGAAACTGGCACTAGGCTCTAGATTAATAGGTTAGTCCCAAAAATAATATAATGCATGTAAAACATCCAAAACAGATAATATAATAGCATGACATCATCAAAAAATATTGATATGTTGGAGACATATCAGCATCCCAAGCTTAATTCCTGCTCGTCCTCGAGTAGGTAAATGATAGAAATAGAAAATGCGGAGTTCTACCTAACATATTTATCCATGTAATATTCTCTATTGTGGCATGAATATTCAGATCCATAAGAGTCAAAACAAAAGCTCAATATTGATATAAAAATAATAAAATTTAAAGCATACTAGCAAAGCAATTGTATCTCTTCAAAATATAATGGCAAAAGAAAGTTATCCCTACAATATCATATGGTCTAGCAATGCTCCATCTTCCCCACACAAAGTATTTATATCATGCACAACCCCGATGAAAAGTCAAGCAATTGTTTCACACTTATTATGTTCTCAAACCTTCTCAACTCTCATGCAATACATGAGAGTGAGCCATGGATATAGCACTATAGGTGGAATAGAATATGGTGGAGGTTGTCAAGGAAAAGGAGAAGATAGTCTCACATCAACTAGGCGTATCAATGGGCTATGGATATGCCCATCAATAGATATCAATGTGAGTGAGTAGGGATTGCCATGCAACGGATGCACTTAGAGATATAAGTGTATGAAAGCTCAAAAGGAAACTAAGTGGAAGTGCATCATGAAGAAAAATTCCACTAGTTATATGAAAGTGACAAAATAGGAGACTCTCTACAATGAAGATCATGGTGCTACTTTGAAGCACAAGTGTGGAAAAAGATAGTAGAAATGTCCCTTCTCTCTTTTCTCTCATTTTTTTCTTTTTTTGGTGGGCATCTAAGGCCTCTTTTATTCATCATTTTTTATTTGGGCTTCGCTGGCCTCTTTTATTTTTCATAAAGTCCGGAATCTCATCCCCACTTGTGAGGGAATCATAGCTTCCATCATCCTTTCCACACATGGGACATGCTCTAATAATGATAATCATCACACTTTTATTTACTTACAACTCAAAAGAAAATTACAACTCGATACTAGAACAAAATATGACTCTATATGCAATATGAAAGTGGTGGTGCATGTCATAATAAAAGGAAACGGTGGAAGTTGCATGGTAATATATCTCGGAATGGATATAGAAAGGTAATAATAGGTAAGTATGGTGGTTGTTTTGAGGAAAGATATATGGTGGCTGTTTTGAGGAAGGTATATGGTGGATTTGTTGTACCGGCAAAAGTTGCGCGGTACTAGAGAGGCTAACAAAGGTGGAAGGGTGAGAGTGCGTATAATCCATGTACTCAACATTAGTCATAAAGAACTCACATACTTATTGCAAAAGTCTATTAGTCATTGAAGCAAAGTATTAGACGCATGCTCCTACGGGAGAGGTTGGTAGGAGTTAACCATCGCGCGCTCCCGACCCTCACACAAAGGTCGACAATCTATAAACAAATCACGCTCCGACTTCCTTACATAACGGTTCACCATACGTGCATGCTACGGGAATCACAAACCTTTACACAAGTATTTTTAGCAAATCACAATTACTTCCTAACATTACTCTTAACATTACCATCTTTATATCTCAAAACTTTATGCAAGGAATCAAACTTCTCAAAAACACTCAATGCACTTAATATGGAAGTTTTTATTATATCCCTCTTGGATGCCTATCATATTAGGACTAAATTCATAACCTAGACCAATTACCATGTTGTTTAAAGACTCTCAAAATAATATAAGTGAGGTATGAGAGTTCTATTATTTCTATAAAACGCAAACACCACTTTGCTCTAAAAATATAAGTGAAGCACATAGAGCAAAGTTGCCTATGTCAAAAGATATAAGTGAAGAACACAGAGTATTCTAATAAATTCACGATTCAGCGTGTCTCTCTCAGAATATGTTTGCAGCAAGGATGATTGTGGCAAACTAAAAAAAATCAAAGACTCATATCATACAAGACGCTCCAAGCAGAACACATATCATGTGGTGAATACAAATATAGCCTCAAGTAAATTTACCGATGGATTGAAGACGAAAGAGAGGATGTCGTCCGGTGCATCCCCAAGCTCAGGCTCTTTGGTATCCTTGAATATGACTTGGGGTGCCTTGGGCATCCCCCTAGCTTAGGATCTTGCCACTCCTTATTCCATAGCCCATCAAATCTTTTCCCAAAACTTGAAAACTTCACAACACAAAACTTAACAGAAAACTCGTGAGATCCGTTAGTATAAGAAAATAAATCACCACTTTAGGTACTGTTGTGAACTCATCTAAATTTTCTACTGTATTATAAATTCTCCATAGTTCATACCCCATGATACAACCCATAGATTCATCAAAATAGGTAAACAACTCAAAGAAAACAGAATCTATCAAAAACAGAACAGTCTGCAGAAATCTGAAAACTTCGTATACTTCTGTAACTCAAAAAAATCTGAAAAAATTATAAAAACCTGGGAAATTTATATATAAATATTTTGTAAAAATTTCAGACACATTCGGCGCTCCAAACAATTTAGAAAATTCCTGGACTGAGCGCAGAAGTTTCTGTTTTTCAGGAAGATCAAATCAACAACCACCATAGATCACCCCAAAGGATTTACTTGGCTCAAACACTAATTAAAACACCAAAATACAATTACTAAAGAATTAATAATGGGGGAAACTCTCAAAAACATAATCAAAAATAGAACACAAAAATAAAATTGGGTTGCCTCCCAACAAGCGCTATTGTTTAACGCCTCTAGCTAGGCAAAACGCAATAGATCTAGGTATTGTCATCTTTGGTATTGACAACTTTTGTGAGGACTTTCTTGAATCTAGGGGGTTCTTTCCTCTTACCCACATTTGTAGGCGAAGGATCTATCTTGATATCCAAAATTTCCAAATGCTTATTGCAAAGGGTAATCAAAGTATTCAACCGATTGAGGTTCCCATTGATAAGTGTAAGGGGTTCATGATACTGTTGTAACTCGACCAAGTGCTTATGTAAGTCACCCAACTTGTCGAGAACTTGAACTCCCTCTTGTGAGAAAGCAAACCCATTTTTGGGTGGAGGAATCACCAAAATACCTTCCAAAAATTCATAAGCGGCATTCGCATCTAGCTCAATAAAATTTCCTTTTGAGGCGAAATCTTAAAGCTCTCTATGATGCAAAGCTAATCCAATGTAAAAATTTCTAAGCAACAATTTTGCATATCCTTTTAGATTGGAAATACGATAAGATTCCATTAGCCTATACTAGGCATCTTTCAAATTTTCCCCTTGTTTTTGTTGGAAGTAAAGAACTTCAAAATCTGGTGACAAAGGGGACTAGACATAGCAACCGGTAAGTGGTCTGGCAAGAAAGAAGCCACCAAAAGATGGCTAATAAAAAGGCAAATATCTTCAAAATCGTTTTAGAAGTGGGGGAGAGGAAAACGAGAGGCAAATGGCAAATAATGTAAATGCAAGAGATGAATTTGTGATGGGTACTTGGTAGGCTTGATGTGTATCCTCCCCAGCAACGGCGCCAGAAATCCTTCTTGCTACCTTTTGACCTTGCGTTGGTTTTCCCTTGAAGAGTAAAGGATGATGTAGTGAAGTAGATAATTATTTATCTCAATTGATGAGAACCAAGGTATCAATCTAGTAGGAGGAACAAGCAAGTCACCAATGGATGCACCTACACAAACAATCAAACTCTTGCACCCAACGCAATAAAGGGGGTGTCAATCCCTTCACAATTATTTGCAAGGATTACATCTGATAGAGATAGATGTAAACGTGTATGGAAAGTAAAAGATAAAAAATGCAGCAAGGTATTTTTGGTATTTTTTGTTTATAGATCTGAAAATATATTATGGAAAGTAGACCCGGGGGCCATAGGTTTCACTAGAGGCTTCTCTCTTGAAGGAAAATATCACGGTGGGTAAACAAATTACTGTCAAGCAATTGATAGAAAAGCGAATAATCATGTAGATATCAAAGGCAATGATCATGAATATACAAATTATGTCCTTGTCAAGTAGATCAAAATAATGCTGCATCTACTACTATTACTCCACACATCGACCAACTCATGCCTGCATCTAGAGTATTAAGTTCATGAAGAACAGAGTAAAACATTAGGTAAGATGACGTGATCTAGAGGGATAAACTCAAGCAATATGATGAAAAACCCATCTTGATACCCTTGATGGCAACAATACAACACGTGCCTCGCTACCCCTACTTTGTCACCGGGTGAGGACACCGCAAGATTGAACCCAAAACTAAGCACTTCTCGCATTGCAAGAATTACAAATCTACTTGGCCAAACCAAACCAATAACTCGAGGAGTCTTGCAAAGATATGAAATCATGCATATAAGAATTTAGAGAAGATTCAAATAAGATTCATGGATAATCTGAACATAAACCCATAATTCATCGGATCTTGACAAACACAATGCAAAAGAGTATTACATCAGATAGATCTCCATGAAGATCATGAAGAACATGGTATTGAAGATCAAAGAGAGAGAAGGAGCCATCTAGCTACTAGCTATGGACCCTTAGGTCTATGGTGGACTACTCATGCATCATCGGAGGGGCAATGGAGTTGATGTAGATGTCCTTTGTGATCGGATCCCCCTCCGATAGATTACCGGAAAAGGCACCAAAATTGGATCTCTCGGGAACAGAGGCTTCTGTCGGTGGAAAAGTATTTGCATGGCTCTTTTTGGTGTTGGGGGATATTTGGGTATTTATAAGATGAAGAATAGGGTTAGGAGACCTGCCAGGAGACGGCAAGCCTGCCAGGCGCGGCCAGGGGGTGGTCGCGCCTCCAGGGCTTGTGACCTCCTGGCAGGTGCCCTCGCGTGCACTCCAAGTTTGACAGATCTCTTTGCTTCCAGAAAAAATCATTGCGAAGATTTTATTCCGTTTGGCCTCCATTTAATATTGCATATCTACAAAACTCAAAAACAGGAAAAAACAGAAAGTGGCACTAGGCTCTAGATTAATAGGTTACTCCCAAAAATATTATAAAATTGCATATTAATGCATATAAAACATCCAAAATAGATAATACAATAGCATGACATCATCAAAAATTATAGATACGTTGGAGACGTATCAAGGCGTGATGCTCAAGAGCCCCCCCTTTGACGCGCAAGTGGCCCGTGCAAGGAAAACTCACGATGGCAAGGCTGCTCCGGAGGGGTGTTCATACTTATCTTTTTGCAACGTCGGTAGGTTGCCACTTGCCGGGTGTGTCTTGTGAGATCCGGTGAGTGGGTCATGATACATCTCCAACATATCTATAATTTACGAAGTATTCATGGCATATTTGCCTATGTTTACAATACTTTTATATTTTTTTGATTCACTTTATATGATTTATTTAGAACTAACCCGGATTGACGATATTTTTAGCAGAATTACCGTGGTGTCGTTTTTGTGTGCAGAAAATGAAAGTTCTCGGAATCACCGAAAACTTTTTTGTGATTTTTTCTGGAGGAAATAAGCAACATTGGAGCGAAGAACCACCGGAGGGGGCCACCCTTGGGCCACAAGCCAACAGGGCATGTCCCGAGGGGGCATGCTGATATGAGGTGGGCCCCTCGTGGCTCCGTTTGGCGTGATTCCAACGCTGAAAATCCTATAAATCCCAGAATTCTCAGAAATAAACAAAGACTCCTCATTCCGCCGCCACAACTCTCTGTATCGACAAAAACTAATCTAGAGGTATTCCAGTACCCTGCTAGAGAGCCAAATCATCATCCTGTGGCCGTATTCATCATCCCGGAAGAGGCCATGATGAGGAGGGAGTAGTTGTTAGGGAACATTGCATGGGAAACAAAAAAATTCCTACGCTTCACCAAGATCAATCTATGAGATGAGCATCTATGAGAGGGGAGAGTGGATCGACATACCCTTGTAGATCGCTAAGCGAGAAGCATTAAGAAACGCGGTTGATGTAGTCGAACGTCTTCACGATCCAAATCGCCAAGCGTCCTGTGATCCAATCATGATCCGTCCCGATCTAGCGCCGAACGGATGACACCTCCGCGTTCAGCATACGTACGGCTTGATGACGATCTCCGCCTTCTTTATCTAGCAAGAGGGAGCACAGAGGTAGACGAGTTCTCCGGTAGCGCGATGGCATTGCGGCGATGGAGGTGGAGTTATTCCAGCAGGGCTTCGCCTAAGCACCGCTGAAAACGATCTAGAGGAGAAACTGCAATCTAGAGGAGAGGTAGCACGTGGCTGTTTTTCTGTGTCTCAAAACCCTCGAAACCTCTAGTATATATAGGAGGAGGGAGGGAGGAGGCTTGGCTCACAATGGTCCAGCCCTTGGCCTTGCGCAAGGAGGACAGGAGGAGTCCTCCTCCAATCCTAGTAGGATTAGGACTCCTCCTTCCCACTTGGAAACTCTTTCCACCTTGGCTTTTTTCCTTCTCCTTCCACTCCAGCTGCATGGACCTCTTGTGGGACTTAGGACAGCCCACTAAGGGCTGGTATACCACTTCCTACAGCCCATGTAGCCTCTTGGGTCGAAATACCCCTCCCGATGGTCCCTCGGCACCCTCCCAGCACTCCCGGTACACTACCGATGAGCCCGAAACTTTTCCGATGACCAAACCAGGACTTCCTATATATCTGTATTTACCTCCAGACCATTCCGGAGCTCCTCGTGATGTATGGGATCTCATCCGAGAATCCGAACAACCTTCGTTCACCACCATACATAACTCTATACTACCGAAACGTCACCGAACCTTAAGTGTGCAGACCCTGCGGGTTCGAGAACTATGTAGCTATGACCGAGACACCTCTACGGTCAATAACCACTAGCAGGACATGTATGCCCATATTGGTTCCTACATATTCTACGAAGATCTTTATCGGTCGAACCTGTATGTCAAGGATTTAGTTAATCCCGTATGTTGTTCCCTTTGTTCTTCGGTATGTTACTTGCCCGAGATTCGATCGTCGGCATCTCCATACCTAGTTCAACCTCGTTACAGGCAAGTCTCTTTACTCGTTTTGTAATACAAGATCCCGTGGATAACACTTAGTCACATTGCTTGTAAGGCTTATTGTGATGTTGTATTACCGAGTGGGCCATGAGATACCTCTCCCTCACACGGAGCAACAACTCCCAGTCTTGGTCCATGCCAACCCAACAGCCACCCTCGGAGATACCTATAGAGCACATTTATAGTCACCCAGTTACGTTGCGACGTTTGATACACACAAGGTACTCCTCCAGTGTCAGTAAGTTGCATGATCTCATGGTCATAGGAACAGATACTTGACATGCAGAAAACTGTAGCAATAAACTGATACGATCATATGCTACGTTTATACTTTGGGTCTTGTCCATCACATCATTCTCCTAATGATGTGATCCCGTTATCAAATGACATCTCATGTCCATGGCTAGGAAACCTTGACCATCTTTGATCAATGAGCTAGTCTATTAGAGGCATACTAGGGACATGGTGTTGTCTATGTATCCACACATGTATCTGAGTTTCCGATCAATACAATTATAGCATGGATAATAAATGATTATCATGAACAAGGAAATATGATAATAACCAATTTATTATTGCCTCTAGGGCATATTTCCAACAGTCTCCCACTTGCACTAGAGTCAATAATCTAGTTCACATCACCATGTGATTAGCATTTGTTATGAATCTAACACCTAATGAGTTTTGGGGCTCGATCATGCTTTGCATGGGAGAGACGTCTTTTAGTTAACGGGTCTGCGACATTCAGATCCGTGTGTAATTTGCAAATCTCTATGCCATACTGTAGACACTACTACCACAATCCACTTGGAGCTATTCCAAATGGCTGCTCCACTATACGTATCTGGATTTGTACTAAGAGTCATCTGGATTGGTGTTAAAACTTGCATCAACGTAACTCTTTACGACGAACTCTTTATCACCTTCATAATCGAGAAAACTTTCCATAGTCCGTTAGTTACTAAGGATAATCTTGACCGTTGTCCAGTGATCCAGTCCTGGATCACCTTTGTACCCCTCGACGGACTTATGGCAAGACACGCACAGGTGCGGTACATAGCATGCCATACTATACAGAGCCTATGGCTAAGGCATAGGGGACGACCTTCGTCCTTTCTCTTTCTTCTACCATGGTCGAGCTTTGAGTCTCACTCAACTTCACACCTTACAAATCAGGCAAGAACTCTTTCTTTGACTGATCCATTTTGAACTCTTTCGAAATCTTCTCAAGGTATATACTCAATGAAAGTCTTATCAGACGTCTTGATCTATCTCTATAGATATCAATGCCCAACAATTAAGTAGCTTTATCCAGGTTTTCCTTTGAAAAACTCTTTTCAAACAACTCTTTATGCTTTCCAGAAATTCTACATCATTTCCAATCAACAATATGTCATACACATATGCTTATCAGAAATTCTATAGTGCTCCCACTCACTTTATTGTAAATACAAGTTTCTCATAAACTTTGTATAGACTCAAAAACTTCGATCACCTCATCAAAGCATATATTCCAACTCCGAGATGCTTGCTCCAGCCCATAGAAGAATTGCTCGAGCTCGCACACCTTTTAGAATCCTTAGGACTGACAAAACCTTCTGGTTGTATCACATACAACCTTTCCTCAAGTAAACCGTTAAGGAAACGATGTTTTGACATCCATCTGCCAGATTTCATAATTGAAAAATGCAACAACTGCTAACATAATTCCAACAGACTTTTGCATCGCTACGAGTGAGAAAGTCTCATCGCAGTCAACTCCTTGAACTTGGCACAAACTTCTTTGCGACAAGTCGAGCATTATAAATGGTGACATTTACCATCAGCGTATGTCTTCATCTTAAAGGTCCATTTGTACGCGACGACTTGTCATCCAACGAGAAAGTCTACCAAAGTCTATACTTTCTTTTCATCCATGGATCCTTTCTCGGATTTCATGGCCTCTAACCATTTGTCGGAATCCGGGCCCATCATCGCTTCTCCATAGCTCGTAGGTTCATTGTTGTCCAACAACATGACCTCCAAGACAGGGTTGTCGTACCACTCAGGAGCAGTACGCGTCCTTGTCGACCTACGAGGTTCGATAGTAACTTGATCTGAAGCTTCATGATCATCATCATTAACTTCCTCTTCAACTGACATAGGCTCCACACAAACATCTTTCTGCGATGCGCTACTCTATGGTTAAACAAAGGTTCAATAACCTCATCAAGTTTTATCTTTCTCCCACTCAATTCTTTCGAGAGAAACTCTTTCTCAAGAAAGGACCCAGTTTTAGCAACAAACACTTTGTACTCAGATCTAAGATAGAGGGTATACCCAACTGTTCTTAGGGTATTCTATGAAGATGCATTTTTTCGCTTTGGGTTTGAGCGCTTTAGGTGAAAACACATTTCACATAAGCATCGCAGCCCCAAACATTAAGAAATGACAGCTTAGGTTTCTGCCAAACCATAGGGTGTCATCTCAATGGATTTAGATGGTGCCCTATTTAAAGTGAATGTAGTTGTCTCTAATGCATAACCCAAAACGATAGTGGTAAAACGATAAGAGACATCATAATTCTCACCATATCCAATAGAGCACGACTACGATGTTTGGACACACCATCACACTATGGTGTTCCTCGTGGCGTGAGTTGTGAAACAACTTTCACATTATCTAAAGTTGTATGCCAAACTCGTAACTCAGATATTCACCTCCATGATCATATCGTAGACATTTTTATCTTCTTTTCACGATGATCTTAGACTTCACTCTGAATTTGTTTGAACTTTTCAAACGTTTCAGACTTGTGTTTCATTAAGCAAATATACTCATATATACTCCAATCATCAGTGAAGGTAAGAAAAATAACGATATCCACTACACGCTACAACACTCATTGGATCGCATACATCAACATGTATTATTTCCAATAAGTTACTAGCCCGCTCCATTATACTGAAAACGGGGTCTTTAGTCATCTTGCCCAAGAGGCATGGTCCGCATGTCTCAACCGATTCGAAACTGAATGAGTTCAAAGATCCACCAACATGGCATTTCTTCATGCAATTTTTACCAATATGAAATTTAGCGACAGTGCCATAGGTATGTGATACTATCATTATTAACTTTGCATCTTTTGGCATCAAAGTTATGAACATGTGTGTTACTACGATCAAGTTTCAACAAACCATTCTCATTGCGTGCATGACCATTGAAGGTATTATTCATGTAAACAAAATAACCATTATTCTCTCACTTAAATGAATGACCGTATTGCAATAAACACGATATAATCATGTTCATACTTAATACAAACACCAAATAACATTTATTCATGTTTGTCACTAATCCCGAAGGTAGAGAGAACGTGCGATGTTGATCACATCAACCTTGGAAACATTTCCAACACACATCATCACCTCACACTTAGCTAGTCTCCGTTTATTCTATAGATTTCATTTTGAGTTACTAACATTTAGCAACCAAACCGGTATCCAATACCCAGGTGCTACTAGGAGTACTACCAAGGTACACATCAATAACACATATATCAAATATACTTCTGTCGACGTTGCCGGACTTCTTATCTACCAAGTATCTAAGGTTGTTCCGCTTCAGCGACCGCTCTCCTCATAATAGAAGCACTTAGTCTTGGGTTTGGGTTCAATTTTGGGTTGCTTCACTGGAGCAGCAACTGACTTGCCATCCATGAAGTTTCCCTCCTTGCCCTTGCCCTTCTCAAAACTAGTAGTTTTACTAACCATCAACACTTGATGCTCCTTCTCGATTTCTACCTTCGTGGCGTCAAACATCGCGAACAGCTCAGGGATCATTATTTCCATCCCTGGCATTTTATAGTTCATCATGAAGCTCTAGTATCTTAGTGACAGTGACTTGGAAAACTATATCAATCACTTTCTTATCTGGAAGATCAACTCCCACTCGATTCAAGCGATTGTAGCACCCAGACAATCTGACCACATGCTCAACGATTGAGCTATTCGCCTTCATCTTGCCGGCAAAGAATCTTGTTGGAGATCTCATATCTCACAACACGGGCACGATCCTGAGATCCCAATTTCAGCTCTTAGAACATCTCATATGTTCCATGACATTCAAAATGTTTTGGAGCCTCAATTCTAAGTCGTAATGCAAGATGCACTAAACTATCAAGTAGTCATCAGAATGTGCCTATAAGATGTTCACAACATCTATAGACGACGCTAGAGGGGGTGGCGCATCGAGCGGTGCATTAAGGACATAAGCCTTATGTGCAGCAATGAGGACAATCCTCAGATCATGGACCCAGTCCACAATATTGCTACCATCATCTTTCAACTCTATTTCTCTAGGAACATATAAAATTCAAGGTACCTACAGCGTGAGCTAGTAATCTACAACATAATTTGCAAAGACACTACTAACTATGTTCATGATAATGAGTTCAATTAATCATATTACTTAAGAACTCCCACTCAAATTGACATCCCTCCAGTCATTCGAGTGATACATGATCCAAATTCACCAACTCAAGTCTGATCATCATGTGAGTTGAGGTGGTTTCAATGGTGAACATCATCATGTTGATCATATATACTATCTGACTCATGTTCGACCTTTCGGTCTCTTGTGTTTCAAGGCCATGTATGTACATGCTAGGCTCATCAAGTTTAACCCGAGTGTTCTGCATGTGCAACACTGGCTTGCACCCGTTGTATGTGAACGTAGAGTATCGCACCCGATCATCACGTGTTGTCTCGACATGATGAACTTTCGCAACGGTGCACACTCGGGGAGATCACAATTTATCTTGAAATTTAAGTGAGGGATCACCTTATAATGCTACCGTCGTCCTAACAAAAAGAAGGTGCATAAAAGGATTAACATCACATGCAAATAATAAGTGACATGATATGGCCATGAACTTGTGCTTTTGATCTCCATCTCGAAAGCACCGGCATAATCTCCATCGTCACCGGCATAACACCATGATCTCCATCATCATGATCTCCATCATTGTGTCGCCATCGGGATTGTCGCGCCCACCATGCTCATACTACTATTGCTACCGTTTAGCGATAAAGTAAAGCATTACATAGCGCTTAATGATTGACATGCAGGTCATACATTAATTAAAGACAACCCTATGGCTCCTGCCGGTTTCCGTACTCATGGACATGCAAGTCGTGATATTCTATACATCACATGATCATCCCATACATGAAATATATCTCATCATGTAATTGGTCATATCACATCACAACATACCCTGCAAAAACAAGTTAGACATCCTCTAATTGTTGTTGCAAGTTTTACGTGGCCGCTACGGGTATCTAGCAAGAACAATTCTCACCTACGCAAAACCACAACGGTGATACATAAATTGCTTTTCGACCTTCTCAAGGACCATCTTTGTCGAATCCAATCCAACTAAAGTAGGAGAAACAGACACCCGCTAGTCATCTTTGTGCAATGAAGTTACACGACAGTCGATGGAACCGGTCTCTCGTAAGCGTACGATTAAGGTTGGTCCGGGCCGCTTCATCTCACAATACCGCTGAACCAAAACATGACCAAGGGAGGAACCAATCTAAGCATCAATGCCCACAAACTCTTTGTCTTCTACTCGAGATCTCATCTACACATCGACCTAGCTCATGATGCCACTATTGGAGAACGTTGCATGGGAAACAAAAAATCCTATGCTTCACCAAGATCAATCTAGGAGATGAGCATCTACGAGAGGGGAGAGTGGATCTACATACCCTTATAGATTGCTAAGCGGGAAGCGTTCAGAAATAAGATTGATGTAGTCGAACGTATTCGCTATCCAAATCATCGAGCGTCCCGTGATCCAATCATGACCCGTCCCGATCTAGCACCGAACGGACGACACCTCCGCGTTCAGCACATGTACGGCTTGATGACGATCTCTGCCTTCTTGATCTAGCTAGAGGGAGCAGAGAGGTAGATAGGTTCTCTGGCAGCGCGACGGCATTGCGGCGATGGTGGTGGAGTTATTCCAGCAGGGCTTCGCCTAAGCACCGCTGAAAAACAATCTAGAGGAGAAAATGCGATCTAGAGGAGAGGTAGCACGCTGCTGTTTTTATGTGTCTCAAAACCCTCAAAACCTCTAGTATATATGGGAGGAGGGAGGGAAGAGGCTTGGCGCACAATGGGCCAGCCCTTAGCCTTGCGCAAGGAGGAGAGGAGGAGTCCTCCTCCAATCCTAGTAGGATTAGGACTCCTTCCCACCTGGAAATTCTTTCCACCTTGGCTTTTTTCCTTCTCCTTCCACTCCAGCCGCATGGGCCTCTTGTGGGACTTAGGCCAGCCAACTAAGGGCTGGTATACCTCGTCCCACAGCCCACGTAGCCTCTTGGGTAAAAATACCCCTCCCGATGGTCCCTCGGCATCCTTCTTGCACTCCCGGTACACTACCGATGAGCCCAAAACTTTTCCAGTGACCAAAACAGGACTTCCTATATAACAATCTTTACCTCCGGACCATTCCAGAGCTCCTCGTGATGTCCGGGATCTCATCCAGGACTCCAAACAACCTTCATTCACCACCATACATAACTCTATACTACCCAAACGTCACCAAACCTTAAGTGTGCAGTCCCTGCGGGTTCGAGAACTATGTAGACATGACCGAGACACCTCTACGGTCAATAACCAATAGCGGGACCTAGATGCCCATATTGGTTCCCACATATTCTATGAAGATCTTTATCGGTCGAACCTCTATGTCAAGGATTCATTTAATCATGTATGTTGTTCCCTTTGTTTTTCGGTATGTTACTTGCCCGAGATTCGATCGTCGGCATCTCCATACCTAGTTCAACCTCGTTACCGGTAAGTCTCCTTACTCGTTCCGTAATACAAGATCTCGTGGCTAACACTTAGTCACATTGCTTGCAAGGCTTATCGTGATGTTGTATTATCGAGTGGGCCCCGAGATACCTCTGAGTCACACGGAGCAACAAATCCCACTCTTGATCCATGCCAACCCAGCAGACACCCTTGGAGATACCTGTAGAGCACCTTTATAGTCACCCAGTTACATTGCGACGTTTGATACACACAAGGTACTCCTCCGGTGTCAGTGAGTTGCATGATCTCATGGTCATTGGAACAGATACTTGACATGCCGAAAACTATAGCAATAAACTTACACAATCATATGATACGTTTATACTTTGGGTCTTGTCCATCACATCATTCTCCTAATGATGTGATCCCGTTATCAAATGACATCTCATGTCCATGGCTAGGAAACCTTGACCATCTTTGATCAACGAGATAATCTATTAGAGGCATACTAGGGACATGGTGTTGTCTATGTATCCACACATGTATCTGAGTTTCCGATCAATACAATTATAGCATGGATAATGAACGATTATCATGAACAAGGAAATATGATAATAACCAATTTATTATTGCCTCTAGGGCATATTTCCAACAATCTCCCACTTGCACTAGAGCCAATAATCTAGTTCACATCACCATGTGATTAGGATTGTTATGAATCTAACACCCAATGAGTTCTGGGGCTCGATCATGCTTTGCATGTGAGAGAGGTCTTTTAGTTAACGGGCCTGCGACATTCAGATCCGTGTGTACTTTGCAAATCTCCATGTCATACTGTAGACACTACTACCACACTCTAGGGTGGATTGATATGTATCATTGGTGTTATTTTACTACGAACTCTAGGGCTGTTTGTGACACTTGTATGAGTAGCTCAAAAGATTGATCGAAAACAATAACTTTGAGGTGGTTCTACTACCTACACCAATTTCATATATTTGTTCTCCGCTAGATAGGAACTTTGGAGTGATTCTTTGTTGCACATTGAGGGATGATCATATGATTCAACTAAGTTTGCATTGTTGGGAGATTGCACTAGTGAAAGTATGAACCCTAGGCCTTATTTCCAAGCATTTATACAACGTTTTGCTTGCTGTTTTACACATGCTACCTTGCTGGTTTTATACTTTCAGATTACAAAAACCGACATCTATCATCCATATGGCACTTGTATCAACATCTCTTCGCCGAACTAGTGCACCTATACAATTTGCCATTGTATTGGATGTGTTGGGGACACAAGCGATTTCTTGTACTTGATTGTAGGGTTGTTTGAGAGAGACCATCTTCATCTTACAGCTCGTCCGGATTGATAAACCTTAGGTCATCCACTTAAGGAAAAATTTCTACCGTCCTACAAAACTCTGCGCTCGTAAGACCAAGATAGTCTACAAGAATAAAGTTTAGACATCAGGCCACCCTGAGAAAGAATCCTACGCACAGAAAACTATATTTGGAATGTCGCGCGCTTGCCGACTTACACTTGGGTGTCGCGCGAGGAGACTAGACACCAAGGGCCTTGGTGGGGTGACGTGCACGAGAGCAGGCCCGCGAGCAAGAGCTCGGTCCCTTGGGTTTTTTGGCGCTGTTGGGACTAACCCAAGCACATGCACCATGTCTAGGCCCCGCTCGCGCGAGGTACAAGGGGAAACTAGCGGGCGCAAAGCTCAATCGATCCTCCGCTAGCGCGGAGCATGGGGCTTCCACTTGGAAGTGGGCATGATCGCGGTTCGATCTTTTCCGCCAGCGCGGAGTATGGGCTTCCACTTGGGCATGGGTGGGAGTCCTCCCGAGGCCAAGGGGTGGCGCCATGGGAGGCTCTGGGGCGTGTACAACCCCAACATCATTATTACGTGAGAGAGTCATGGGGGGCGATTGCAGAGGTGTCGGACGCTCTAGGCACAGGGCTCAGGAGATCCTTCCTCAGTCTTCAGGCGGGTTGCGCCTCACTTTTTACGCAGTTGTGTGCGCATGAAGCCTGTGACATGGGGGCGACACGCCTCGGGTGGCCATAGAGAGGCCACTGCATGAAGAGGTTTGACACCAAGGACCCCAGGAGGTGATGCGTACGGGGCCGGACCATCAGATAGAGCTCAGTCACTCGAGTTTAGCGATGCTACAGGGACGGACCCGTGCACAGACGTCGGGTCGGGTTTCATGGAATGAGCAAGGGAAAGTCACCCGATGCATGGCACCTGAGGTGACGAAACACCAAACTGGCAGTCATACATATTGGACCGCACTCTTACTTACCTAATCGTGGCGATCCCGTGAAGGGGCGAGACACCAAGGACCGCAGGAGGTGACATGCATGGGAGCAAGACCGTCAGACAGAGCTCGATCGCTTAGGTTTATCAACTTTGCAGCGACAGACCCGAGCACAGACGTTGTGTCTAGCCCCAACCATGGGGCAGCCGAGAGAAAGGTCATGGAAGCGCGGCGATTTCAAATGGTGGCGATGGACCGAACACCAGGCTTAAGCAAATAACATAAACTCCGAAAGGGATAATAGGGTTTGCTACACAACCAAAAAGCAAGGATGCTATAGGGATGGACCCTTGCCAGCCTGAGGATACTGCAGCCCGATGGGCGCCTTCAATTCAAACAAACTAAATAGTCACCTCGCAATTGTGCTATTGTGGAAGTGTCAGGACGCTCGATGGAGCGTGCCACGAGGGTTCACCCCTCAGGGGCCGGCTGGCTCCTGAGGCCTTGAGGGCTCGCGGGGTCCCGACACCTCGCGAGGCATCATGCGCCAACCTTTCGAAGGCGACGCCGGCATTCCCCAAGCCAAAGGGCATGCAGACGTGGTTGGTGGAGACACCCCCGGTTAGGCCAATGCGCGAAGGACGGAATAGGACCTAGGAGCTGGCCCTATTGAGGCCCATGATGTCGACGCATGTGTGCGCCTTGCCAGTTTTCCTAGGGTGATAGCCTCGCAGACGAGGCGTTCTGGGCAACGCTCGCCATGCATGGCATGTGCCTCTCGCAGCTTGCAGATTTCTTTGACGATGAACTCTTGTGATCCTGGCGCCTGGCTCCGCACTCCTTGCTTGCGGGGGCGTGCGTTGAGGCACGCCTCCAAGTGGTGCCCGAGCACCTCCTTCATCACACTAGACAAGTCAGACGCTTTCCAGGTGGAAGCCCCCGAGCCCAGCCTGAGGGAGGCATTGGGCACGCCTTCCTACGCTAGGAGGAGACCAGCACGGACAACAGGCATGGAGCTTGCAGCATTGGCATCAGACACTACATTCTTCACCTTGGCAAGGCTTGGGATGGGCAACAACTACTTCTTCCTCGGGGCGCGGCCTCCCGAGGGCCAGCATCCCCTGCGTCATAGGAATGCTCCGCCGCGGTAGCCTTGTAGGCACACTCGAGGGAGCAGACTGCATCCTTTTTGTCGCGGGATATGGTGATAACGCTGCCCGGCATCTTGAGGACATTGTAGCCGTGGTGTGTTGCCCCCATGAACTTGTCCAGCACTGGGTACCCCAGGATTGTGTTGTACGGGATGCCGATATGTGCCAAGTCAAAGTCGATGAGCTTAGTGATGTGGCCTAGCCACTTGTCATAGCTAGCATCTGTTGGGCGGTCGCGAGGCTGCTCGCACACCATGAGCAGTGCCGCATGCGCATTCACCCGCTCAAGGCGGACGTGGGAGGAGGAAGCCGTGGCGGTGCGGCCATCCCACTGGACAGAAGGGTGCACAGAGGAGTCCTCCTGTTCGCCGGCTGCGGGGTCGGTGGCTGCGGCGGCGGCCACCACGGCCTACATGCGTGGTCTGAATGACCAGGTCCGCCCTGTGCTCGGCACGCACACGGAGAGCGTCGGCCATGGGGTTGGTGAAGCTGAAGCTGAAACAGAGTTGCAGAACATCGTCGCACCCCTACCTGGCGCGCCAATTGTCGGCATCGGGGCTCTGGGAACCCAGAAAGGTTCGAACTCTGGGATGCGCTCGCTCTCCTGCCCTACTCTACCTCACGACCTCACGGCGAATCTTCGGCGGCTCGAGCTAAGGAGGATGAACCAAGAACACCGTAGTTTACCCAGGTTCGGGCCAACTCCCGGTGTAAAGCCCTACTCCTGCTTGTCTGGATTGCTTGAGGGAGGGAATGAGTAAAAGGTGTGTTCTTGCCTACCAGAGGTCGATACCTTTCTACGGAGGTCAGTTCCCCCCTCTTATAATGGCCTTGGTCCTCTTCACCCAAACACACAAGGCCGGAAGAGTTGTCACAACAGCCAGTTTAAACGGGGACAAGACTGCAGCTTATCCTGAATAAAGTAGTCTTCACCTACCAAAGCTCCCTGCCATGACGCGCGAGTGGGCTCTGTGATGACCTCCGTCCTGCCGAGCCCACATCCTTGGTCCTCTTACTCCAAATAGGAAACCTTTGGGGATTGCTTTGGGAACCCGCGAGCTGGCCTTGCTCCCTTAGCATGAAAGGGGAAGGCCTCTCTGTCCACGCCTACTGGTATGGCTCCTGGCGCTGCCCTGCGTGGCCCGCATCATCCATGTGAAGGGGCAGGGCTGCATGATCCCACCGGGCCATCCTTGGTTAGTCCGCCCTGCGTTGTCCCCGGGGGGCAACCTCGGGAGACGGCCCCGTGACGAGGGCTCCGGGAGGCAGCCTCGAGGGGGAACTCACTGGCCTCCGAATGGCATTTGCCGGCGCGCACCTCGCGAAGTGGGGGTCCTCATGAGGGCCAGGTCCCTGAGGCTTGGCGGGGAATCTTCCTGGACCAACGGCACGTGCCACGTCTTGAGCCACACGCAGACGGGCCTGGGTAACCCCAGTCCCACGGGCCCGACAGCAACCAAATTATGAGTTATTAATTGCATTCATTAATTTAACCAAAAATGTGTGACTATGTTTAGTCCTCAGGTTAGCTCTCCTCATCTCCATATTTTCATGGTCTTTGAAACCGAGCCTCTCCAAGATATACCATTTTGCATGGCAGGGGATGAACTACTCGAATTGTATAAAATAGAAATTACACATTGAAACAAAGAAACATAAGTCATGATTAATTACAAAAAAAAACTTGTCATCATTGCGTACCATAGAAACATCGAGATGGCCTTTTAGGGGCCAACACTAGAGATGCCCTTTGTGGATTTTCTGGTCCTCGTATTTTCTCCCATATCCGTGTGTGCGGCAACAGTTGGATGCTATAATTGTGTGACACTGCTTAATTTTATGTTACGAACATAAAATGGTTAATTTTTGCAATTCATCCATTTAAATTATAAATATTGCTAAAAATATCTTGAAGCACAAGATTTTGGTTGATCCTTAATGATAGGATAATAAAAGGAATCACTTACAAAAGATGTATGGCTATTGCTTCTTTACTAGCTTATTGTATCTAGAGCCCATCATTTTGGCTGCCCATGCAACAACCAGCCCAGCCTTGTCTTCCTTTGGGTTGCTCGTTCCGTCAGTTTCTTGAAAGTGATTTGAACAACAGCAACAACAAGCAAATTGGTCATAGAATTAAAATCCCGTGGCATAGATTGTCCACTAATCAGCAAAAAAGAGTTAATTACAGGTGGGGTACAATAACTCTCGTTGCGTTAACGGATCCATACATAAACAAAAAAACCATAGAAAAGTCGTGCAACTTCTTTAATGCGGTACCAATTTCCCACAAAAGTGTCTGAAACGCGTCGTGTGAGCTGGCATCTCAGAAGTGAGCACGCGTCGGCTGCCGGTCGGCTCAGATAACCATTTTGCATAGACCCCCTTGAGTGTTCCTCTACCTTCCGCGGTGGTCCTCCATCACGATATAACTGCCTCGACCATGCAGCTACCACAGAGACCCTTCCTAACCCCTCCTCTCGGACATAGCTTCCTCGAGCATGCTGCTCCTCCGACATGGCTGCTCTCCATCGGCGGCATTGGCATCGGCACCGTCGATCGACGCGGCATGGAGCCGCTCCTCCGGCAACCGAGGATGTTACCTCCAGAGTACGGTACGATCCCTTCCCCTCCCCCTCCCTCTCGTCACGAGGACTTCCGCCTCCCCCTTCTTTATAGGAGGATGATCCATGCTATAGGACTACTTTTGGGCCGCAAATATCGGTCTTTTTGGTGGTAGAGTAGATGTGCAGGACGGATTATGGACAGATTTAGGCTTTGCGGGGTGGTGATGATGAGAAAGGGTTGGCGGTCGATTTTGGGTTAAATTAGTTGGGGGATTGATTATTATTGCCAATCCAAGTGTGTAGAATGAGTTCTTTTATGAATGCCCAACTGTTTGACAATAATTAGGTACCAAATTTGTAGTTTTTACCTGACCCCTGTTTCTGTAGTTGCAAGTCTGAACTTGGATGTTCAATTTTTATCTTTGGTGTTCAGATTTTAAGATATACACTTGGATGATTAGGTTAATGATTTGCTGTAGTAGATTAAATCTGCCTTGTGTAATATAGTAGATTACATGTGCCATGTTTTTACCTTTGCCATGTTTCCTGTCTATAATATAAGCGTGAAACTGTATTGTTTTTCATTTTTTCTGTTACCTTAGGAGAAGAAAGTCTATTGTTCTTAGTAGAGTTTGAGCATAATGGCATATTCATAGGAGAAGGAGTTAACATATCCTACCTTTACAGTACATATGCAACCTTTGATTACTGTCATGCAGACACTTGGTCACTGTCAATGGTGAAGTACTGTTTGGACAAGTTGGATTACTCTCATGGTTTTCCTGATTTGCAAGTGTATAGGTGCTTGCCAGGAAAGGACATTGTTGATGGTCTTGTTTGTGTGGATAGTGAAGATGTGATTGCTGTTATGGTCAATGCAAGCAAAGAATCCAAGACCTTGTTGTTGATAGTGGACGAGGAGAACAAGATCAGAAAATTTTATGAGGATGTGATCATTGATGGCCCCCCTCTGCCAAATGTTATTATTCCAAGTGGAGCTGAAGGAGGAGAAGAGGAAGAGCATGGAGAGGGTAGAGCTAAAGAAGACCACGGAGAGGACAGAGCTGAAGAAGACCATGCAGATGTAGAACAAGGAGAGGACAGACAGGAAGAGGAGCATGAAGATCGAAGAGGTGAAGAAGACCATGGAGAGCAAGGAGAGGACAGAGAGGAAGAGGAGCATGGAGAGGAAACTGATTCTGATTTTGATGAGAGTGACTATGATGTGGAAGATATGTATGATGATTTGTTCATTGAGAATATAGATGTAGAAGTTGGTGATAACAATGAGCAGGAAAGATATATACCAGAGGATGACCCATTGGATGATGATGATCTCAACCTGTCTAAAGCAGAACTTGAGAAGTTGAACTACACATTTAGGGCCTACAATGCCGAAGTTGACATGAACAATCCAGTGTTCAGGGTAGGGCTTGTGTTTGGTGAAATGAAAGAGCTAAGGATGGCACTTGATGCCTACATTGTGAGGAATAGAGTTAAAATCTCCAAAGCAAGAAATGAGAGTGAGAGGCTTAATGTTGTTTGTTCTCAGGGATGTCCTTGGATACTTAAAGCTTCAAAGGACAATAGTACTGGAAGCATTGTAATAAGGTAGTACAATGGCAATCACACATGCCAGAAACATTTTGATTCAAAGTGTCTGACTGTTAAGATTCTTACACAGAAATTCATTGATGAGTTTAGAGACAACCAAAAAATGGTGCTCACTACATTTGGAAACAAAGTGCAGAGAGAGTTCAAGTTGATGCCAAACAAAATGAAACTCGGAAGATCTAGAAAGACAGCACTTGATATCATCCATGGAGATGAAGCACAACAATACAATCAGTTATGGGATTATGGCCAAGAACTGAGAAGGTGCAACCCTGGGAGCAAATTTATTGTGAGAACTACCAAGGTCAAGGAGAAAGATGATGTGCTTCCAAAGGACCATTTTTCATCACTGTACTAGTCCTATGATGCTTGCAAGAGAGGTTTTCTACAGGGATGTAGGCCTATAATATTTGTTGATGGATGCCACTTGAAAAGTGGATACAAAGGGCACCTACTAACAACAGTGGGCATAGACCCAAATGATTGCTTATTTCCTATTTCCATGGGACTAGTAGAAGTGGAATCTACTTATACATGGAAATGGTTCTTGACAACACTTAAGAATGACCTCAACATTATCAATACTTGCACATATACTATCATGAGTGACAAGCAAAAGGTAATGCTACCATCCAAAATATGTTGTTATGTTACACTTGTAATGTAAATGTGCTATCTACAGATGTGATATGTCATGTGTTCTTATCTGTGACTTTCTGCCAATTTCAGGCTTTAATAAATGCAGTTGGAAAAGTTTTTCCAGATGTAGAGCATAGATTTTGTGTGAGGCACTTATACCAGAACTTCCACAAGATTTTCAAAGGAGAAACACTGAAAACCTGCTCTGGGCCATTGCAAGATCAACTAATTTACCAAAGTGGAACCTGAACAGAGAGAAAATGAAGGAGGCCAACATTGAGGCCTTCAACTGGCTATAGGACAAGCCACCTAACCAATGGTTTAAGAACTTCTTTAGTGATTTCTCAAAATGTGATATCCTCTTGAACAACATGTCTGAGGTTTACAACAGGTAAATTCTTATATGTGTGTTCAGTTAGTTCTTTTATGTAAACTCCAAAAAAGTTCTGCAGTTTTCTCATCATAACTCTGTTTCACATATTACAGCTATATATTAGAAGCCAGAGGTGTGTGCATTTTATCCATGTTAGAATGTATCATGGGAAAAAATTCATTAAGACATGCTAGAAAGCATAGGGAAGCAGTGGGGAAGTGGACTGGAAGAATTTGTCCAAAAACCAGGAAGAAGCTGGAGAAGAATGTTGATTTGAGTGCCAACTATTTTCCAAGAGAAGCTGGCAATGGTATTTACCATGTGTAATCTGAACCCAACTCATGCATAGTTGACATCATTGGTAGAAGTTGTTATTGCAAGAGCTGGGGCTTAAGTGGAATCCTCTGTCCACATGATATATCAGTTTGTAGGGCTGAGAGGATTGACCCTGAAGAGCTGGTCCACAAGTGTTACACCATAGAAACTTATTTGAAAGCCTATGGTTAGAAGATCATGCCTCTCAGAGACAGGGCACACTGGGAGAAACTAAATTGTATTGACATCCACCCCCTATGTTTACTAAGGTCATGGGAAGACTAGCCACAAAAAGAAGGAAAACTCCAGAAGAGAAGAAGAAGAAAGATGGCACAATTTATCTAAATAAGAAGGGTGTGGTTATGCACTGTTCCGTTTGTGGAAGAGATGATCACAACAAAAGGGGTCATGGCAAATACATTGAAAGGCAAATGCAAGAGCCAGAAGTAGAAGTTGAAGTGGATGATGGGTTTGCATGTCCTGAAATTCTTTAGGTTACTAGCATCTACATCACTGATTTTCATTCCACTTACTAGCATCTACATTTTTGTACTGACCTCATTTTCATGTGCAGGATATACCGACTCAGAACAACAACCATAGGCTGGATCCAATCAATGGTAGGAGTAGCATGGTGTACACAATGGGACAAGAGGTATTTGCACTGAATATTGCACTGAACACTACACTGAATATTACACGGAATATTGCACTCAATATTGCACTAAAAATTGCACTGGATATAGGAGAGGGCTCATGTGAGAAGGATGGTGCCACCTGGACCTCTGCCAGAGGAACTAACTTTTGTAATTGATGACAGGGATTTGATCCCCCAAAGAAGAACAAACACAACTGTAACTGTTAGAGGAAGAACTACAATGGCAAGTAGAGGCAAAATAAGGGCAGCACCAGACGTGGAATCAAATGCAGGTAATGAGTTTAGTCCAAATGCAGGTACTGGAATCAAACAAGAATTGGTCCATTATCTAAATTTACTACACTTTACATATGCAGATGAGCCAGGAACAAGTGCAGGCAGGAAAAAAAGAAAACAACAGGTGCTGGTAGAGCTGCTGGTGGTGGAAGAGGACCTACTGGTGGAAGAGCTAGTGCAAGGGCTGCTGGTGGAAGAGGAGCTGCTGCAAGAGGAGTTAGAGGAGTTGTGGCTGCAAGAGGAGCTGGTGGTGGAAGAGGAGCTGGACCAGAAGCAGCGGGTGGAAGAGGAGGTGGACCAGAAGCACCAGGTGAAAGAGGAGCTAGAGCAGAAGCAGCAGGTGGAAGAGGAGCCGGGGATGGAGGGAGAAGAGTGGAAGATTATCCTCTCTGGCAACTCATGTTTGGGAATGAAATCCCAGACCTGAATGAAGAGCTTCTAGATACACAGAATGCCCCTAGGACTCCAGAAAATTAGTCCATATGTCCATTTAGTTCATCACCTTAGTTTTTGTAGTGAAAGATCTCCGATTTCAATTGCAACAATCCCAGTTTTTGTAGTGAAAGATCTCCAGTTTTAATTGCAACAGTCCTAGTCTGCAAAACCTTAGTATTGTGCAATGAAAGAGTTATATGTCCTACTTGATCTGCTCAATGAAAGAGCTATTTTTTGTGTCTGTGCAATGAAAGAGCTATTTTTTGTGTCTGTGCAATTAAAGAGCTAATTTTTTGTGTGATATTGCATAAAAAGAGAACAAAAAATATTGCAATTTTTTTTGTTTATACTGGGACTCGAACCCAAGACTTGAGGTTTGTAACATAGCGGGCAGTCCACTACGTTGAAAGAGGCTACTGAGCATAACATAGTAACTACATATGTTGTCTATACTTCGTTTCCTTGTTGGTCGTCGGATCCAAAATCAACGAACACTGCATCGTCTGCCCCCTCTGGCCAAATAGGACGTTGCACGACGTCGTTCGTACACCGGTGGGCCATCGTCGTTTCCCGCCACACCCTCTTCCCTCCACCACCTCTTCCCTCCATTGCCTCTTCCCTCCATTGCCTCTTCCCGCCACACCCTCTTCCCGCCATTGCTTGTTCCTGCCATTATATAGGCGCAGTCACCATTGCCTCATTCGTGCCAAACTCGAGTTGCGCAACGATGCCGCGCAAGCTCATCACCACCTGGACAACAATCACCGGAACCTGGGATCATATTCGTTGTCGTGGTTCCTCTTCCACACAAGATCCCAATCCATCTCCTCGGGATCCATGGCCAGACGCTCCGGTTCAACACCAGCCATGGGAGCCATGGCTAGCCGCTCCGATTCAGGCCCAACCATGGGAGCCATGGCCAGCCGCTCGGGTTCAGCACCAGCCATGGGAGCCATGGCTAACCGCTCTGGTTCAGCACCAGCAACAACCTCCGCTCCCAGCTGTCGTGTTCGCCGTTGATCAGCAGACCACACTGCTCAACTCCTACGACACTGCGGAGAGGGAGCGTGCCACTATCCTCGGACTCGTGGCTCCTGTCGATGCAGACCCTGCTAGAGTGAGGGAAGCCATGGCATGCCATCGTGCCGCTCGTGATGCCATGGTGAGAAGGCAAGCGGAAGCGGAAGGGAAGGCGCCGGCGGAGTACATCCACGCTTTCGAGCCAAGCTGCAGCCGTCCGGCGGAGTACATCGAGCTGTCGTCTGATGAGGAGTAAAGTTCAGAAATTTCATCTGCTCATATGTTCATTTTGTGTTAGTCCTAGGTTGTGATGTTTTTTGTCAGTCCTAAGTGTATTTTAGTTCATGTTATCTGCCAGTCCTAATCAGGTCAGTGTTTCAGTGTTTGTGCTAAGTACTGTGCTAAGTGGTTAGTGTTTCATTTTTACATTTAGTGGGATCAATTTGTGCTCAATTGTTTGTTGTTGCTAACATATGTTTGTGCTCAAGTGTTTGACTTCAGTTTGCATTTCAGAGAGTTTTTACTTGAACAGTAAAACTTGGATAGAGAATGCAACACATTTCAGAGATAAGCAAGTACATTTATTTCAGAGCTTCTTCACATACAACTTGCAACATTTCAGCAACACAATTGGTCAAAGAATGACCCTACTACGCACTGCAAGCACAACACAAGTCAGAACAACTACTACGTACAAATCTATTTTGTCCCTACTCTTTCTCTGCTCATCTAATTTTCTTCTCTCTTTCTTCATCTTCTGAATGTCTTGCTCCTTCTCAAAGAGAGCAACTTGCAGTTTCTTGTTGTCATCTGCTAGCTTTTGAATTACCATCCTAGATCTTCCATGCCATGCATCATCCATCCACCTCAAATAACCACATGAGTTTAATCCTTGTTTAATGCAAGATGCACAGGGACAATGCAAATTCAGTGACACAAGAAAATTTAGATACACGGAAAAATTCAGTGACCATGCATAATTCAGAGACAGTGCAAAATTCAGTGACACAGCAAAATTGCCTAATGTTATACCTCGTATGGACAACTCATAAATCGTCGGCCTGAATTAAATCCTTCATTGCAAACCCTCATGACTGGCCTCAGTTTGCACCCACATTCGGCCTGAGCATCTTCCGTTATCTCATGTTCAAACTTCTGAGCCCCCTAAAATTCGACTGAGCAATCAAATACAAGAAAAAAACAGTAAGAAATCGAGAAAGAACGCACCTTCATCACATTTTTCGAGCCAAAGCTGAGCTCTGAGGTCACTATCCACTCGCCATCCATGTCGCCGTCGCCGGTGCAGGATGCTTCCTTGCCAATGATGCTGCCACCGGTGTAGGGTGCAGGGTGCTTCCCTCTCACTGGCGCGTGACAGGATCTGGCCGCCATTCCCTCTCAATGGCGCAGCTGGTGCTGGGGATTCGAGAACTGGGAAAAGAGAGAATTGGGGAAAGAGAGATCGGGGGCCGCGGGTTACTTCGAATAGAATTCAGGGGGTTATCACCAAAAGTGCATTTCTTTCGTGCGTGGACGACCCAGGCGTGCGTGGCAGCCCATGTGCCAACTTTGAGTGCGATTTGGGCCTTAAAGAACCCGCATCAAAGATATTGTACGACTTTTCTGGGGTTCTTTTTGTTTCTGTATGGATCCGTTAGCGCATCGAAAGATTTTGTACCCCAGCTGTAATTATCTCAGGAAAAAACAAAGGGTCTGATCTGGTCTGTAAGGTGTTTGGATCCAGTTTTCCTTATAAAACAATTGGTCAGCCCGGGCCGGGCCGGGTCCAAGGTCTCTCCAGCCCAACGAAAATACAATCGGGCTCTATGGTGTTTGGGTTCAGTTTTCCTTGTAAAGCTGGATTAAGGTTTTGATCCGGTCTTTCTCATAAACTGGATCATGGTTTATGATCCGGTTTTCCTCAAAAACCAATTAATTTTCTTTGAATAGAATCAATATTCAGGTGGGGATTCCCTTCCCCCTGACATGTTCAAAAAAATATGTACTTATAAATAATATAATGAAGTCTGCAATGGCGTGTGAAACAGTATGAGCACACAGACACACCAACGGCCACACGTCGCTGTTGGGATATCTTACAAAATGTGATAAGGTCCGTATGGTATACACATACATTTTACAAAGAATTTACTGAAACTGGTATTATCTTGTAGACGATGTTGATACATGTTTAGAGACTTGTCCAAACTTTGACTTGGAACAAACATAAAACTTCAGCGAACTTATTATAGCGGAGACAGTAGTGGTTAGTTGGGCGGGCGTGCATGCAGTGCACCGGCTAAAACTGCATACGTAAGTACTGTATAAGCTATCAACGTAGAGAGGCCATTTCACGGCTGCCTCCGTGAAGCCTCGTGTGAAAGAAAGCAACAGCTTAACCCACGCAGGGCGGCGCCCAAGGCTGCTTGCAGCCTCCAACTTCAACAGGTTACCTACCATACCATCCAGGGAACATTTCGATGACGAGGATGGGCGGCTCCAGGAGCATCAACAGCGGCAGGAGCACTCGGAGTCGGAGGTGTCGAACCGGACAGCGGCGGTGTCAGGATTGTAATCATGCGTAGTCAACTCAATGTTGTGTAGTCAAGATATGTGTATCTCTACAAATTTTGTACCTTTCTTGTATAATTTGTGCTTATATGTGATAATCTTTTCACAAAGCTGTGTAGTCATTGGACTACACAGTCTATACCTGGCTTCGCCACTGCCTCCGGTCTGTAGTTTTCTTCAGGACACATCTCCCCTTCTTGATGCTACGTACTTCCTCTGTTTCTAAGTATAAGATGTTTTATCATTGTAAATTAAACTATGCCAAAACGTCTCACACTCTTACTTATGTTTAGAAACAAAGAGTGTATTACATACCCAGGAACATCAATGGCATTGGCCGCGACTGTGCTAATCATGTTCAAAGTTCTAGATAGAACATACCTTTAGTTCCTCTGGTTCAGCTCATAGCAGCAGCTCTTGCCCTTCTCTGCTTGCACTTCAAAACCTCCAAGTGGAGGGTTTTGTAATTCACGCTGTACTTTGCATATGAGATACAAATGAAACTTGGCGTGCTTGATGGCAGGCGCCTTCCTTGTGTTGAAAATGAAAAACACGCACGGCGGCCATGCCCAAGTCTCCCACTAGCCCGGCTAATTAATTAGTAGAATCTCCTACGGTTCTGCCTGCATATATAGTTACTCCCACAGGGGCGGCAGAGATGGTGCATGCGTGACCGACTAATTCAAGCACACCACCTTCGTTGACAGCATCCGCGAAATTGACACACATGTATAGTAGCACTAGTATATTACACTCCGAGTCTCTCACGGTCTCACTAGAAACATCTCGATCGGTGGCAGCTGTGTGTTCGGCGAAGATGCCTATCTACACATCATGCGTATCTATCGATCGGGTGGACAAATTCACGACTCACACGACAAAACACTGCCAACTGCGAAGCTAATCATAAAGTTCTCAAAGTTCAACGTATGCGGTTAGTTAGTTGTGTGTTGGGCATTGGATTGTTCTTCTAGCTAGACAAGGACTGACGAAGCTCTGAACCAATTCTTTTGCCTTGTTTCAAAAGAAAAAAAGAACAAAAACTCCGAACCAACTTGCCAACCAGATTATTCTTCTGGGCAGCCAGATTGTTTTTCTAGGCAACCAGATTGAATTATGAGTTATGCTTATAAGTAGCCTGCTTCCAAAGGATGGTTTCATCAGCCTCGTCATTTAGATGCCCTTGATCGCGTTGGTTCCTCTAAATTTTCATATGTAAACTCCCGAGCTCCAGCATTTTGAAGACAAAAACAATCAAAATTCAGCATTTTAAAGTCTCTATGCACTTGTTTATTTCAACTATAGGCGCTCCATGATTTTACCCAACCGTCATCAGATTGAACTAGAGCATGAAGTTTTTACAGAATCAGTACGTGTAAGTGACATGACTGTTCACGCAACCGCGTGGTAGGCGCGGTCAGCAACCCTCTAATTATTCGAAAAAGCCCATTGCCGTTTCGCTCCTGCCTCCGCGAAGAAGTCCGGCGAGTCTGAAAACCATTTCATTCAACCACAGTGCTCTGCTCCCGCATGCACGAAAGCAACAACTTAACCCACGGCGCTGATTCTCAAAAATAAAAACCACGGCGCCGGCGGCCATGTAACGACCTCGACGACCACTCGATGTATACTAATTGAGCACTTAAGTTGGCTGACAATTAAGATACGAGCTCTTTTACTATACCCCGAAGTTAATAAGAACCTTTCATTTATCCTAAGACTAGTCACAATGGGAGTAACATAGGTAGTAATATGGATGACACCTAAGCAAAAAATATGAAGTGACATCTAATTAATGAGAAGAAAGAGAAATTGAGTAACTTAGCATGTTACTACCCCTATGAATAACATAACGCATACCAATACAAAATGAGTCTATAAGCTAATAAATGAAAAGCTCAATGTTACTACTTATATGTTACTATCCATTGTGGAGGTAGTAACTTAGACTAGTAACATATGCATGTTACTACTCTATGTTACTCCCCATTATGACTAGTCTAATCGAATGGATATGGTTGTTTGGTACTCCAATGTACATATCTGGAGTACTACCGCCATAAACTATGGAGTAGCATGATCACAAGGGCATTTTGGTAACCTTGAATGACAATTGACGTGGTAACCGCATGGGCCGTTATTTGATTGTCCGCTAATTTTGGGATGCGTTAAATATGCCTCACCCGAATTAGTGGGAATGGGATAACTCAACCAAGAATCATGGGATGGATATACGGAGTATATTTGTAGGATGAATCACGGGATGGATCTGGTGAACTTCTGACATCCTCCACCGATGAAATCAACACATTGGAGTTGCAAAACAGAAATAAAAACTATGATGCGGCAGACGCATAACTAATTAATATGGTTTTGAATAAATCAAAGGACACAGATTTGGTATACTACATCAAAGAAGATGAGAACTGCTTGACCGGGTACTTGGATCAGCTGATGCCAATGTTCCAAGTTTTCATGTTTGGAGAGACGGCGGCACATGCATGCAATGGGTCCGCAGGGAGGAGGGGGGCATGGTTGTGCGAGAGGCGCCTTCAAGGTTCAATGGCTCGATCAGGACATTCGGAGAGGATTAGATCCATTAGCCATTCGGCCTAAAGAAAGTCTAGAATACCCTCTAAAACGAACGGTTGGATCTAACTTGTACTCCCATCCCTACCTAGGGAGTACCAAGGTACAATAACATTGTCATTAGAGCAAGTATAATAAGATGACATAAACAGGCTATAAGGGCTAAAATATTATATCCTTATTTAGTTGGAGAAGAGAGAAGAGAGGAGAAAAAAGAAATGGGCTTTTTTGATGAATAGCCATAGCACGTGACCCAAGACACTTTGTGAGGTTGTAAGATGGGTCAACTACAAATAAAATAATACATATTTAAACCTTATTATTGTATATGACGGCTATTAGGTTGGCTCTATATGGCACGACTATTGTTGGCTATATTATTAACCTTGCTCTTAACATACTCCTACTGCTCTCTATCACCTGTCCAATCGGTGGCAGCTGTCTATAAGGCAGTGATGGCTAAAGCCGGCTAATCCTGCGTATCTAATGGGGAAATTTGCAAAGACTAATCGACGAGTTCAACCAACACCACCAACCGTCAAGCTAATCATGCTTGGACTCGAGCCGTTGGAACATATTAGTTGACGTGTCAGCCCGTTCGTCAACGCAAAAAAACTACTAGTGTTCTGGAATATCTTACGCGGCCAGTTTGTTGTGGTCTTGGTCTTGTGGAGCAATGCTACACACTTCTACGGATTCTAACTTAGAGAATGAGGTGACACAGATTAAGGGGCAAAATGCTAATCTTATGGGGAAACAGACAAAAAAAATATCGCCACGAAATTCTTGACCCAACTTGTCACAATCAACCATCTACTTTGATCTATAGAACTTGGCATGTGCTAAATTAAGACACACTTTCCTTGCTATAAAAGAGAAACTTCTTGTAAGTGGGTTGGTGCCTGGCTGAAAATTTTAAAATCTTCCTTGTGGAACTTGAATTTTGTGTTGTGTTTGTCAAATATCATGTTCTAGTCACGTTTCTGCATCGCGTGTGGCCAAAGAAGGAGATGGTGTGAGGAGCGAGCGTCGGCCATGACGGGGCCAAGCCAGGACCTCACCTAAGATGGGGACGACACTGTGAGCGACAGTGTTCCAGATGAAGGCAAGAAAGCAGGTAGGTGAGGGCGATGTCGGTGCCGAAGAACATGAGGTCGAGGGGATTTGCGGGAATGGTCGTGGCGATGGCAAGCAACATCAATGGGGGACCTTGAGGGGGGGGGGGGGCAATCCCTCCCGCCATAGAGGGTGGAGGCAGGTGGGTGGTTGGAGGATCAGACGCTATTCTCTTCGTGGGGGTGGAGAAAACGGCCGAGGTTGAATATAATCATCTAGTCGTCCATTCAGCATCCAATGTCTCAGATTTTCGACTCACGCCAAAAACAAATTCAGGTAGCTTACGTATAGGTGGTCCCATTTTGTGCTCCTCTTTCTCGAGAAATCTTCCACAAGCTAGAGCAATTCCTTGACAACTCCACGCTACAGAATGTCTATGGAGTGTCCAATGTACCGACATTAATCTCATAATTGCTGTATCTCCCTTATCTCATTATATTGTATATTTCATTATATCGATGCATTGAGGTGGTGCTAAATCGTTTACAACATCTAGCCAAAGAAAATATTAAAGTTTCAGAAGCAAGATTTCACACGGTGATAAAAATGATAGGGATATTTAGGACATAATGATAAACGGCATGGTATGGATAAGAGACGTGGAGTGGAGCCGAGGTGAGTGACAAGTGAAGATGAGAGGTAGGAACACAACATGATGACGTGCAACTAGATAGCATTCAATCATTGCATTATTTGAACCGGCTTGAGCTTGCACTGTCAAAACAAACAGATGTTTGATGGGTATGGCTAGATTTCAATCGATTAAGATTTAACCAAGAAAGAACTGTTTTTTTTTTTGCATGGATCTCAATATAAGATCTCACAAATATAGCCTTCACTCAGACATAACCAACGAATTCTCAGTCAACTAAGATTTAGCAAGCCTGTTGTATGATTATGTATCTTATTATTCCGTGGGAATATGTACAAGGGGTATTTGGGTTATTCTTCTATGCAAAACCCTGCGAAACTCTAAGACCATTTGTCACCGTCAAGTATACCTTGATCTGTAGAGCTTGAGGGGGGGGGGGGGGACGCCGCCCACCACAAGGGATAGAGGCAAGTGGGCGGCCAGAGGATCAGGAGAAAACAGGCTAAGATTGAAGACAACCATCCAATCATCCATTCTGTATCCAACGACTTGGATTTTTGACCGACGCCAAAAAAATCTAGGTAGCTAACGTATAGGCGTTCTTGAGAAATCTTGCGCAATTTGGCACAACTCCTTGATCACTCAACACCGCAGATTGTCGATGGAGCATCCAATGTATCGACATAAATCTCATAATTGTCGTGTCACCCTTATCTTTTGTTTCGAGAATGCCTCGAGAAGGGCAGTGGGTTCCTGCATTTCATTAAGAAGAAGAGAGTTGGTCCAATTTATAAGAAAAACCGGACCCAAAAACTTAATATCCTCGGCTAATCAGGGAAAACCGGATGAAAGCCCACAAAGAAAGAAAAAAGAAAATGAGAAAAAAAAGAGACACTAGAACTAGGAGATAGGGACGAGACAAAATGCAGCATAAAGGGACATCGTCGGAGCCAAACACTAGAGCGCCTAGGCCCAAAGCAGATTGATGAGGCTCAAGTGCAACCAAACTGACCGCTACTCGCCGAAGAGAAACCATCTATATTGAACGACTCTTCGGTCGCGACCTCAAAGACTCGTGTGCTAACATTATATTGTCGAAAACATCCGGAAAGGTCCAACTTTGACTTTTCCTCAATCCTCGCCAAAGAGCTCAACGCCTTGATCACTTGCGGTGAGAGCAGTTTTATGGTATATGTCTAGGTATGCTTGCATCTTTTTCTCAGGACCCTCTACTTTACTGACCTCTCGCAACTCACCAAAAGCCGCCAACATCCTATACTTTGTACGCTTGGATGTCGGGATGTTGCACGCATTGTTCTTCTTATCCAGACGCCGCTCTGCCGCTCTTCATTCTTCTCCCCATGCGAAGGCACCGGGGCTCCAAGCAGAGGTTGTGGGAGCGGACACGTAACCTTGCTAAAAAAAATCCTCCAGAGATAATGATGTTGCTTTAGTTTGCGTCACCTCCGCACCAACAGTGCACAGCTCAATGACAAGCTCAACCAAAACATTGGGTGTGTTAAAACCAAGCAGCTCCTCTAGACTCGGCTGTTGATCCTATGTACTCGGAGCCTACGCTCTGGTCGCCATGCTCTGGAGGCTCCTCCTCGTCTTCTGTGGTGCATTCCCTTGTTTTACCCTCATCTCATTATACCGTATATTTCATTATATCGATGCATCAAGGCGATGCTAAATTGTTTCTAACATCCAGCCAAAGAAAAGATTAAAGTTTAAGAAAAACCATCTCCACACGGTGATAAATATGATAGGGATACTCAAGAGGATAAGAGAAGTAGAGGGAAGATGAGGCGAGTGAGAGGTAAAGATGAGATTGAGGGGTAAGAACACATCATGATGATGTGCAACTAGATAACACTCGAACATTGCATTATTTAAACCAGCATGAGTTTGCACTACTAAAAGATTCAGTTGTTGTATGAGTGTACCTAGGTCTCAATCGATCGAGAAGAAAGAACTAAAAAAACATGAATCTCAATATAACATTTCACCGGTATAACATCGAGCGAGACATAACCAAGTCTTATAGTAGTTAACTAAGATTTAGCAAGACTGTTGTTTGATTATGCATCTTATTATTCTTCTAGGCAAAAACCGGACGAAACTCTTGACCATTCCTACTTTGATGTATAGAACTTGGTATATATATGTACTGGGGTAATAAATTAAACATAATTTTTCCTCGCAAAAAGAGGAACTTCTTTTTCTTCTGACAAATAAAGAGAAACTTCTTGTGATCGACTGGGCTGGCTTCTGTCTGAAATTAAAAATTCTCCTTGTGGAACTCGAATTTGGTGCTCGTCTTCCTCGAGAAATCCTGCGCGAGCTGGCGCAGCTCCTTGATCAGCACCGGCGCGCCGCAGTAGAACACCCCGACGCGCTGCCCGGCGTGCTTGAGGGCGATGTCCTTGTAGACTTTGCGCCAGTTGGGGCGGGCGAAGTGGGTCTTGACGCGGGTGCCGGAGACGACGTCGACGCCGTGCTTGGCGTGGTTGAGAGACTGGAGCATGGCGATGAGCGCCGACCGGGCATCCCCTTCCTCGTAGACGCTGGTGCAGTAGTTATGGAGCTCGATGATGCCCTTCTTGTCGCTCTCGGCCACCTCGTCCATGACGCCGCGGAACCAGTCGAAGGAGCCCTCCTCCCGCGTCACCCAGTAGAAGTAGGCGCGCCGGGTCTGGAACGACGCCGACGACACGCTCCTGTCGCTGGGGCTGCCGGACTCGATGTCGCCGTCGAGCCGCTTCATGTTGTTGATGATGTCCTTGATGATGGAGATCATGGGCGTGGCCCCGATGCCCAGCCCCACCAGCAGCACCACGTCGTACTGCTTGTAGTCCTGCGCCGGCGCGCCGTACGGCCCGTCGATCAGCACCGTGGGGAAGCTGCTCGGGCTGGGCATGACGCTGCCGTCACCGGCGTACTCTGCCCGGAGCAGCCCGCTCTTCCCGTCCGTCGGCGGCCGGCAAACCTTGGAGAAGACGTTCTTGAGCTCCCGGGTCCAGTCGCCGAGCGTCCTGATGTGAACGCTGATGTAGTCGTCGTGCGGCGCCGACGTGATGGAGAACGGGTGCCACTGGAACGGCGAGACGGCGGCGCAGTTGACGAAGATGTACTGCCCGCTCTTGCACCTGAACCCCTGCGGCTTGGAGAAGCGCAGCGACAGCACGTTGCCGGGGTACACGGCCACCTTGAGTATCTTCACCGGCCGCACGCTCGACCGGAGCGCCCGCGCCAGCCGCTCGCACGCGTACAGGACCATCGGCGCCGCCAGGTACATCCACGTCGACTTCTTCTGCCACTTCTTGGTGAGGTAGAGGAAGTGACCGTGGACGATGAGCAGCGCGTAGACGATGATGAAGAGGTGGTGCGTGTACCAGAAGGCGTTGAAGCCGGTGAGCCGGCTGAGCGGCCCCGGGAGGCGGACCCTGCCGCGGCGGAACCACGGCGTGGCGAGCGTGAAGGCGACGGCCATGAGCGCCAGCATCACCAGCCCCGTCCACCCCTCCGTGCCCTTGACGAACCACCAGTAGTTGGGCGGCTTGACGTCGCCGAAGAAGGGCTTCATCGGCTCGTACTCCTCGTCGGTGGCGTGCAGCAGCCGCGGGAAGTCGCACGCCAAATGGGAGATGATGTGCATCCCGGCGCCGACGGTGATCCCCGCGGCGATCACCTTGTGGAAGTTGAGGTTGTCGTCGAATGGCACGACCCGCCCGGCGGCGGTGCGGTTGCGGAGCCACGTGATGGTGTTGCGGCACACGGGGAGGAGGACGAGAGCCATGTTGAACTTGAGCGTCTCGGCGCCGCCCTTGGCCACGCACACGCAGTAGCCCATCACCTCGAACACGGCGCGCCGCCGGTACTGCACGAACTTCCAGGCGAAGAGGCCGGCGCAGATGGAGAACCACAGGATGATCACCCAGCAGCGGCGCCAGTTGTCCTCCAGAAAGTAGCTGGCGCGGCGGTACCACCGGCGGAGCGGGTTGGGCTCCGTCGTCGGCTTCAGGTGCTGGCTGAGCATCTGGCTGAGGTTACGGCTGCTGGTCGTCCCGCCCCGCGTCGGCTGGGTCTGCGGCGCCTGCAGCAGCAGCGTCTCCAGGTTGGACAGCTCGATGTAGCCGAGGTTGTCGGGGTCGAGCTCCTCCATGATGAGCCGGCCGTACTCCTCTATCCGCTCCGTGATCTTCTTGAGGTCGTTGGCCGCCGCGCTGAGCCGGATGATCTCCCCGACCTCCGCCTCGGTGATCCTGCCGTCGGCGTCCTTGTCCACCATGTCGAAGAAGGTCTGCAGGCGGCTGTCGAAGCTGGTGTCGGAGATCTGGTCCCAGAACTCGAGCAGCTCCGCCTTGCTGATGCTGTCCCCGGAGATGTCCCGGCGCCTGGCGAGCGCGTCGAAGAGCTCGCCGGCGAAGGCGTTCTCCTTCATCCCGATGCACTTGCCGAACTTGGAGCGGTGGAGGAGGCCGCCGTTCTCGGCGAGCTCGTCGAAGCGCTTCTCGACGGCGGGCCAGCCGTCGGGCTTGCTGATGAACTTGAGCCCCTTGAGCGCGTGCGCGGCGGCGGACTTGGAGCGGTCGATGCGGCTGGGGCGGCGCTTGACGGACGCGATCCGGCGGAGCTCCTGTGACACCTGCTTGATCCGCGTGGAGGCGTTCCGGAGCACGCCGCCGCCATGGGCCCTGCCGCCGTAGGAGGAGGAGCGCGTCTCGAGCGCCCGCGCCAGCAGCGTGACGTCCGGGTCCTCCTCGCCGCCGGCCGCCGGCTTGACGCTGTGCACCGCCACCGAGTCGTCCCGCACGTCGAGGGTGACCTCCACGTAGTCGTCGTCGTCGTTGTCCTGGTGGTGGTTCCCGCGGCCAACGCGCAGCGGCGCGGACACGGAGTCCGCGAACCGCGCGCTCTTCCGCGTGGCCGCACGCTTCCCCACCAGAGGCCCGCTGTGCGGCACGACCCTCTCGCCGCCCGCCTCCACGATGTCCCCCCCTCCTCCTCCCCCGCCGCCGCCGCCCCCATAGTTATGCATGGCCGGCCACCGGTTCTTGCTAGCTAGCTCGCCCCCAGCAGAGTCAAGAACTCAAGATGCGCAGCCAGAGCGCGCCGCGGAGGATGGATTTGACGGAAGTACTCGCTGCCGGAGGTTTGGTCTTAATTAGACGCAGGTAGTAGGTGGCGGAGGAGACGGTCGTCTCTCGATCGTCCTAGTGATCACACACCGGAGCAGTGCTAAGCAAAGTGTTCGACGAAGCTCGTCGTAATATAACACCCGGCGGGGACTGTTTCAGCGTGGGCTCAAAGTCTCGTGGTTCATTTATGTCGAAAAAATGAGGTCTGGTGGAATTCTCCGGCGACCCTTTCAAGCAGGCAATTCGACTCACCTACTACGACCTCCCTCCCCGCGGGCGGCGTAGGAGCGCCACCCTGTTGGTCGCTTGACCGCGACCGCGACCGCGCCGCGGCGGGCTTGCCCCCAACGGCCGCATGCATGCACGCGGTTACGTACGCACGAGGGGGCCTGGAACGAGTCTCTGATTACGGAGTACTTTTTACTTACCACTAGTTAAATGGCCGTGCGTTGCTACGGACGATAAAGATAAAAATGAATCAAAACAAGCATTGGTCGCAATTAAGTAAAGAAAAACAAAGCATTTTTTCATTTATCATAGTAGTATTACATCTAACTTAATTGGATGGTAATATATCAATCTGTAACACAAGGTAAATGATTATACAATAAGTTTGCACAAAACATCGCACCATGTCTTGCCATGAAGTGAATAGTTCAAATGAAGTAAATATTTTCTTGAAGATAGTGTGCTTGTAAACAAAATAGTATATGTAATCTGTCAATGCTAACACAATTACCACAATATATAGAGCTTACCTGCACAAAATAAATTAAATTGTTAATGTAGGCACACACAATTTAGAAAGACAGAGTTTGATTACTAAAAGTATATGTGCCAAATATCTCACCTACGACGTAAGGACCTTTTTATAGACGATGTTCCTCGTGTATGTACCAGGAGGACGCTTGGATCTCTTCTTTTTGCTATCATCTGAGTTCCTTTTTTTATTGTCAACAACGGGAACGGCAAGGATCTTCATGTTCCTTCTAGCAGTGGATCTAGATAGCGCAACATAAAACAGACCATGAGAGAACACTGGTTCAGGCAAGTAAATACCGGCGTTCGAAATAGTCTGGCCCTGTGCCTTGTTGATTGTCATGGCAAAGCTAAGCCTAATAGGAAATTGCTTCCTCTTGAATTGGAAAAGGAACATCTCATCATCAGAGGGGCAAAGGGGGATCCTTGGCAAGAAGATCCTCTTTCCAGCATGTTGCCCCAACACAATTTCAGCATCAATGACATTCCTCTGGAATCCTCGGACCATCAGCCTCGTGTCATTGCAAAGTCCATTTGCGGGGTCAATATTTCTAAGTAATATAATAGGGCAGTTAATCTTGAGCTTTAACACATGTGGAGGCAGCCCATTAGGTGTCAAAGTGTTAAGGAGCTCAGAAGGATAGTAGTTATGAGGGTCGTCGACCGCACAATCAAAGCTATGATAGACCATCTCATCTCCCTGAAATTGACTGGTCATCTCCATATTAATCTTATCCACACAATCATTTCGGGTCGATAAGATTGCTCTTGAGGTGATGTAGTTTGGGTCTGCCATGTTAGCACCGAGACCGGGAAAAACATTATCTATCAGTGTATCAAGGTCAGCGTCATTCCCAGTACACGACACACATATCTCATCTGGAAGGTGGATGTCGCCATCATCATTGGCCTCCTCCTTTCCATCACCAATCCGCAACAAGTATTCTATAAACCACGGGTCGCTATCTGCCCTCATATTGCGTGCCAGCTTTAGATGACGCATGCAATCCCAAAGATAAGACCTACGCAAGGAAGAATCAATTATCTGAGCCCTTGATCCCTTACGGACGACAGGGAGTGCCTGCCTGAAATCTCCACCGAACACTATTGTCTTTCCACCGAATGGCTAGTCTGGTTGGCTCATTATATCACGCATACTGTTGTCCAGCGCCTCCACTGCTTGTCTCTTTGTCATGGAAGCCTCATCCCAAATAATGAGAGAAGCTGATTGTAAGAGCTTGGCAGTCCCACTTTGTTTAGTGAAGCTACAAAAACCACCACCGTCAATGCTCAATGGTATCTTAAATCATGAATGTGCCGTTCTCCCGCCATGCATTATGGTAGCTGCCACACCAGATGTAGCTGTTGCTACAGCAATCTTATTCTGCATACGCACTGTTGCGAGAAGTGCCCTATACAGAAAAGTCTTCCCGGTGCCTCCAGGTCCATCTACAAAGAACACACCACCCAAATCACCATCAACAACAGACATAATTTCATCGTAGGCATTCCTCTGATCTGTATTAAGTGAGTATGATAGGTTTGTGTCCTCAATGTTGAGCTCGATGGTGGATTCCTCGAAGATCTCCCTTGGTACACCATTCGGAGTGTCATAATCTTCATCGGTATTAGGAAGAGGGAATGACTCTATCTCCTTGCCCATTGATTGTAGCATATTCCTGATATCTATTAGAACCATTTGCTCAACTGCAACTTTGGATGGATTGCTACGGCGATAGTCTTCTGACATTGCCTCCAGGTGCTTCTCCCAGAGCCCACGCACATCGCTTGGCTCACAAAATACCAATATTGTTGCAAAGAGCCTTCGTAGAGATGATGGCATATCATATAACGTAGATTCGGTGAGGGACTCATCTAGTGTATTGTCTCCTTCAATCAATCCCCTTCTTTTCGCAGCTTCACGGAAGGTTGGTAGCATCTCACCATTAACTGTCTTTAGGTCCTCATAGGAGGTGGCACTAGTTACATGGTTTAGAAGGACCCGCAAGTAATACCACTCCCCCTCAGCTGGATGAGCCACCACAATTCTTCCAACTTGTCCACCTGTATCTCGTTCCCTTCTTCTCCAATATTTATTTTGCTGACTTGTCTGCTAGGTATACCACTCGGGGAAGTCCCTGTACAAGACAGAACGCGCCTCCTCATGTAACTTGTTTGCCTCAAAGTACTCCCTAATCATTGACTTCTCGGCACCTTCACAGTTAACTACTTGTTGGATATCTTGGTCCTTTTTGAATGACACCATGTGCATGTTTGGAAGATGGAGTTGAAGCTGCAGCACAGGTGGGGAATTCTTACTCAATTCAAAGCCATATGTCCTTCATAGGGCTTCTGGAGGAGTCACCCACCTAGCATCTCTATATTGTTTGATCTCGTCTATTTCTCCATTATTGTCACCCTTGTCAGCCTCACTCATAGAAATAGATGCTCGATCATGACCCTTGTATATGTACTTGAATAGGTATTTAACTGCCTTTATGCTTCCACATGCCTCAACATTGATGTGACAATTGAAGTAACGCAGTAGGTGCGGGTTGTATGGGATGACCCACCTGTTATCTAGCCATTCCTTCCGGACCATTACTTTGCGACCATCTTCACGTCGTCTGTATAGAGGGTAGGAGTCCTTACCTTGTAAGGTAGCCGCGTTGAATGACCGGGGATAGTGATTCTTGCAAGCAGGACGACCCTTTGTGCATGGGCATTCATGATTCAAAGCACCACATGGTCCATGCATCATATGCTTCACAACCATCTTGTATAGTTCTGGGTACTTCTTCTTGTTTGGGAGCTCGGCTGAGATAAGATGGTCATACTTCTCGGGGCACGTGAGCTTGTACCGCCCCTCCATGATGAGAAGGAAGTGGGCATGGGGCAGACCCCTCTTCTGGAACTCCACCACATACACATAAGCCCTCACCTTGCCCAAGATGTCCTTCTGAAACAACTTATTCTTGAGTTCCTCCAACTTCGCCCTGAAAACACAAACAATGAGATCTGGACGATCTTGAGGTGTCTGGCCAGGATAGAGTTCCTGCTTAATCTCATCCCAGTCTGGGTTACATGTCATTGTGAGGAAGACGTATGGATTGCCATACTTCCGCACTAAGGCCATAGCATCCATGTAGCGACGCCTCTTGTCCCGTGGACCACCGATAAATTTTGTGCCTAGCACTATACGCTTTCCAACAACATCTGCCCTACCCTCACCAGCATGTAAGTTGTCCATCAAACCTTGGTATAGGTCTGCCCTTATCGTATCTTGATGGCCCCATATATAATCCAAACGAGAGTTCTCGATCTTGATGTACGTGTCGACTGCGAACTGCTGGAAAAGACGCTTGCCATAGAGGATCGGATTGAATATCCCTGAACGCATATGGAATTTGTAGCAATAGTAGTCCCACACAGACACACATAGTCTGCCTCCAGAAGCTACATACAAAATTGAACCACGATGGTGTTGTAAACTGGAGAGAATATTGCAAACCAGACTACTTATGTAACAACTAATTGCAACACTAACCTGCATCATCATCATTGTTGGCGTCGAGTGGAGGTTTGTTAGATATATTTCTCTCACGACGAGCTAGACGAGCTGCACGAGCTGCCATCACTGTTTCATAGGCCACACCTTCCTTGGGATATCAGTATGCCACCCAAGTTCGCCTCTAGGGAAGAATAGAGGATACGACAATGCATCATAGCATTCATGATAGGACTTGATTGTTGGAAATATGCCCTAGAGGCAATAATAAATTAGTTATTATCATATTTCCTTGTTCATGATAATCGTTTATTATCCATGCTATAATTGTATTGATCGGAGACTTAAATGCATGTGTGGATACATAGACAAAACCATGTCCCTAGTATGCCTCTAATGGACTAGCTCGTTGATCAAAGGATGGTTAAGGTTTCCTAGCCATGGACATGAGATGTCATTTGATAGTGGGATCACATCATTAGGAGAATGATGTGATGGATAAGACCCAAACTACAAACATAGCATATGATCGTGTCAGTTTATTGCTACTGTTTTCTGCATGTCAAGTATATGTTCCTATGACCATGAGATCATGCAACTCACGGATATCGGAGGAGTGCCTTGTGTGTATCAAACGTCGCAACGTAACTGGGTGACTATAAAGGTGCTCTACAGGTATCTCTGATGGTGTCTGTTGAGTTGGCATGGATCGAGACTGGGATTTGTTACTCCGTGTGACGGAGAGGTATCTCAGGGCCCACTCGGTAATACAACATCACAACAAGCCTTGCAAGCAATGTGGCTAAGTGTGAGTCATGGGATCTTGTATTACGGAACGAGTAAAGAGACTTGCCAGTAACGAGGTTGAACTAGGTATGGAGATACCGACGATCGAATCTCGGGCAAGTAACATACCGAAGAACAAAGGGAACGTTATACGGGATTAACTGAATCCTTAACATAGAGGTTCGACCGATAAAGATCTTCGTAGAATATGTAGGAACCAATGTGGACGTCCAGGTCCCGCCATTGGTTATTGACCGTAGAGGTGTCTCGGTCATGTCTACATAGTTCTCGAACCCGCAGGGTCTGCACACTTAAGGTTCGGTGACGTTTCGGTAGTGTAGAGTTATGTATGGTGGTGACCGAAGTTTGTTCGGAGTCCCGGATGAGATCCCGGACGTCACGAGGAGCTCTGGAATGGTCCGGAGGTAAAGATTCATATATAGGAAGTCCCAGTTTGGTTTCCGGAAAAGTTTCGGGCTCATCGGTAGTGTACCGGGAGTGCCGGTAGTGTACGGGGGGTGCCGGTAGTGTACCGGGGGTGCCGGGAGGCCTCCGGGAGGGGTATTTCGACCCCAAGAGGTCCATGGGCTGTGGGAGAATAATAACCATCCCTTTGTGGGCTGGGAAAACAGCCACAAAGTCCCATGGCGCAGGAGAGAAAGTCCTAAAGCAAAAAGTGGAAAATCAGCCAATAGAAGGCAATCCTACTCCAACTAGGATTGGAGGTGAAGTAGGATTGCTTCCCACCTCCTATTTCGGCTGACCCAAAGGCCTTGGCTGCCTCTCCTCTCCTCTCCTCCTATATATACTAGTGGATTGGGTGGTTTTTGGACAGAATTTCCGGCCACGTGCTACCCGTTACACCGTTGCATAGTTTCTCCTCTAGATCGGTTTTCTGCAGCGCTTAGGCGAAGCCCTGCCGGAATTGCTCCACCACCATCACCGGAGCGCCGTCACACTGCCGGTGAACTCTCTCTCCTCTTCATCTCCTCTCGCTGGATCGACACGGTGGAGATCGTCATCAAGCTGCACGTGTGCTGAACGCGGAGGTGCCGTCCGTTCGGCGCTAGATCGGAAGGACCGTGATCGAGATCGCGAGACGGTTCGTGATGTGATCACGGAACGGATCGTGATGAGTTCGCAGGACAGATCGTGATCAAGATCATGAGACGGATCGTGATGAGTTCGCGGGACAGATCATGATGTGTTCGCGGGACGGTTCGTGATTGGATCGCGGGATGCTCGGCGATTTGGATCACGAAGAAGTTCGACTACACCAACCGCGTTTCTTAACGCTTCCCGCTTAGCGATCTACAAGGGTACGTAGATCCACTCTCCCTCTCGTAGATGCTCATCACCATGGATAGGTTTGCGTGTGCGTAGGAAAATTTTTGTTTCCCATGCGACGTTCCCCAACGGTGGCATCATGAGCTAGGTTGATGGTTCGATGAGATCTCGAGTAGAACACAAAAGTTTTGTGGGCGTTGATGCTTAGATTGCTTCCTCCCTTGGTCGGATTTTGGTTCAGCGGTATTGTGAGATGAAGCGGCCCGGACCAACATTACTCGTATGCTTACGAGAGACCGGTTCCCTCGACGCAACTTGTTGCTTAGATGGCATGCGGGTGACAGTTTCTCTCACTTTAGTTGGATCGGATCCGACAAAGGCGGTCCTTGAGAAGGTTGAAAAGCAATCTATGTATCACCGTTGTGGTTTATGCGTAGGTGAGAATCGTTCTTGCCAGATACCCGTAGCAGCCACGTAAAACATACAAAACAATTAGAGGACGTCTAACTTGTTTTTGCAGGGTATGTTGTGATGTGATATGGCCAATTACATGATGAGATATATGTGATGTATGAGATGATCATGTGATGTATAGAATTTCACGACTTGCATGTCGTCGAGTACGGCAACCGGAAGGAGCCATAGGGTTGTCTTTAATTATTGTATGACCTGCGTGTCAATCATTAATCGCTATGTAATGCTTTACTTTATCGCTAAGCGGTAGCAATAGAAGTAGAAGCAGGGCTGGCGCCACAACCCCAATGGCAACACATTGATGGAGATCAAGATGATGGAGATCATGGTGTTGTGCCGGTCACGATGGAGATCATGCCGGTGTTTCGAAGATGGAGATCTTAAACACAAGTTCATGGCCATATCATGTCACTTATGAATTGCATGAGATGTTAATCCTTTTATGCACCTTGTTTTGCTTAGTACGGCGGTAGCATTATAAGGTGATCCCTCACTTGAATTTCAAGATGAACTGTGTTCTCCCCGAGTGTGCACCGTTGCGAAAGTTCGTCGTGTTGAGACACCACGTGATGATCGGGTGTGATAGACTCTACGTTCACATACAACGGGTGCAACCAGATTTGCACGCGCAGAACACTCGGGTTAAACTTGACGACCCTAGCATGTACAGACATGGCCTCGGAACACAAGAGACCGAAAGGTCGAGCATGAGTCATATAGTGGATATGATCAACATAATGGTGTTCACCATTGAAGCCACCTTAACTCACGTGATGATCGGACTTGAGTTGGTGAATTTGGATCATGTATCACTCGAATGACCCGAGGGATGTCAATTTGCGTGGGAGTTCTTAAGTAATATGATTAATTGAACTCATTATCATGAACATAGTCAAAGTGTCTTTGCAAATTATGTTGTAGATTACTAGCTCGCGCTGTAGCTCCCTTGTATTTTTTTATATGTTCCTAGAGAAATAGAATTGAAAGATGTTGGTAGCAAAATTGCGGACTGGGTCCATGATCTGAGGATTGTCCTCATTGCTGCACAGAAGGCTTATGTCCTTAATGCACCGCTCGGTGCGCCACCCCATCTAGCGTCGTCTGTAGATGTTGTGAACATCTGACAGGCTCGTTTCGATGACTACTTGATAGTTTAGTGCGTCATGCATTACGGCTTAGAATTGAGGCTCCGAAAAGTTTTGAATGTCACGGAACATATGAGATGTTCTAAGAGCTGAGATTGTGATCTTAGGCTCGTTCCCGAGTTGCGAGATATAGGATCTCCAACGAGATTCTTTGCCTGCAAGATGAAAGAGAATAGCTCAATCGTTGAGCATGTGCTCAGACTGTCTGGGTACTACAATCGCTTGAATCGAGTGGGAGTTGATCTTCCAGATAAGATAGTGATTGATGTAGTTCTCCAAGTCACTGTCACTGAGCTACTAGAACTTCGTGATGAACTATAAAATGCCAGGGAAAGAAATGTTGATCCTTGAGCTGTTCGCGATGTTTGACACCGCGAAGGTAGAAAGCAAGAAGGAGCGTCAAGTGTTGATGGTTAATCAAACCACTAGTTTCGAGAAGGGCAAGAGCAAGGAGGGAAACTTCATGGATAGCAAGTCAGTTGCTGCTCCAGTGAAGCAACCAAAAGTTGAACGCAAACCCGAGACTAAGTGCTTCTGTTATGAGGTGAGCGGTCGCTGAAGCGAAACAACCCTAGATACTTGGTAGATAAGAAGGCTGGCAACATTGATAGAAGTATATTTGATATACGAGTTACTAATGTGTACCTTGCTAGTACTCTTAGTAGCACCTGGGTATTGGATACCGGTTCGGTTGCTAAATGTTAGTAACTCGAAATAAAAGCTACGGAATAAACGGAGAACTAGCTAAGGGTGAGGTGACGATATGTGTTGGAAGTGTTTCCAAGGTTGATGTGATCAACATCGCACGCTCTCTCTACCTTCAGGATTAGTGACGAACCTAAATAAATGTTATTTGGTGTTTTGCGTTGAGCATGAACATGATTAGATCATGTTTATTGAAATACGGTTATTCATTTAAGTTAGAGAATAATGGTTATTCTATTTACATGAATAATACCTTCAATGGTCATGCACCCAGTGAGAATGGTTTGTTGAAATCTTGATCGTAGTATTACACATGTTCATAACATTGATGTCAAAAGATACAAAGTTAATAATAATAGTACCACATACTTGTGGCACTGCCGCTAAATGTCATATTGGTATAAAGTGCATGTAGAAACTCCATGCTGATGGATATTTGGACTCATTCGATTTTGAATCGGTTGAGACATGCGAACCATGCCTCTTGGGCAAGATGACTAAAGGACCCCGTTGGATGGAGCGGGCAAGTGATTCATTGGAAATGATACATGTTGATATATGCAATCTAGTGAGTCTTGTAGCGTGTAGTGGATATCGTTATTTTCTTACCTTCACTGATGATTAGAGTAGATATAGTGTATATTTACTTAATGAAACACAAGTCTGAATCGTTTGAAAGGTTCAAGGAAATTCAGAGTGAAGTTTAAAGATCATCATGACAAGAAGATAAAAATGACTGCGATATGATCGTGGAGGTGAATATCTGAGTCACGAGTTTGGCATACAACTTAAGACAATGTGAAAGTTGTTTCACAAGTAAACGCCACCTGGAACACCATAGTGTGATGGTGTGTCCGAACAACATAGTTATGCTCTATTGGACATGGTGCGTGCTATGATGTCTCTTGTCGTTTTACTACTATAATTTTGGGGTTATGCATTAGAGACAACTACATTCACTTTAAATAGGGCACCATCTAAATCCGTTGAGATGACACCATGTGAATTATGGTTTGATAGAAACCTAAGCTGTCATTTCTTAATATTTGGGGATGTGACACTTGTGTGGAAAATGTTTTCACCTAATGAGGTCGAACCCAAGTCGGACAAATTGCATCTTCATAGAATACCCTAAGATCAGTTGGGTGAACCTTCAATCTCAGATCCTAGTGCAAAGTGTTTGTTGCTTAAACGGATCCTTTCTCGAGGAAATGTTTATCTCGAAAGAATTGAGTGGGAGGAAGACAGAACTTGATGAGGTTGTTAAACCTTTGTTCAACCAAAGAGTAGCGCAGCGCAGAAAGATGTTTCTGTGAAGCCTACGTTAGTTGAAGAGGAAGTTAATGATGATGATCATGAAGCTTCAGGATCAAGTTACTATCGAACTTCGTAGGTCGACAAGGATGTGTACTGCTCCTAAGTGGTACGATAACTCTGTCTTGGAGATCATGTTGTTGGACAACGATGAACCTACGAGCTAAGGAGAAGCGATGATGGGCCCGGATTCCAACAAATGGTTACAGGCCATGAAATCCGAGATAGGATCCATGTATGAAAACCAAGTGTAGACTTTGGTAGACTTGCTCGTTGGACGGCAGGTCGTTGAGTACAAATGGATCTTTAAAATGAAGACAGACACTGATGGTGAATGTCACTATTTGTAAAGCTCGACTTGTTGCAAAGATGTTTGTGACAAATTCAAGGAGCTGACTACGATGAGACTTTCTCACTCGTAGTGGTGCTAAAGTCTGTTGGAATTATGTTAGCAGTTGTTGTGTTTTCAATTATGAAATCTAGCAGATGGATGTCAAAACATCGTTTCCTTAACGGTTTACTTGAGGAAAGGTTGTATGTGATACAACCAGAAGGTTTTGTCATGCCTAAGGATGCTAAAAGGTGTGCAAGCTTCGGTGATCCTTCCATGGACTGAAGCAAGCATCTCGGAGTTGGAATATACGCTTTGATGAGGTGATCAAAGTTTTGACGTTTATACAAAGTTTACGAGAAACTTGTATTTGCAATAAAGTGAGTGGGAGCACTATAGAATTTATGATAAGTATATGTGGATGACATATTGTTGATCAGAAATAATGTAGAGTTTCTGGAAAGCATAAAACGGTCATTTGGAAAGCGATTTTCAAAGGAAGACCTGGATGAAGCTACCTAATTGTTGAGCATCAAAATCTATGGAGATAGATCAAGATGCTCGATGAGACTTTCAATGAGTGCATACCTTGACAAGATTTTGAAAGAGTTCAAAATGGATCAGTCAGAGAAAGAGTTCTCGCCTGATTTGTAAGGTGTGAAAGTTGAGTGAGACTTAAAGCTTGACAGCGGCAGAAGAAAGAGAAAGGACGAATGTCGTCCCCTATGCCTTAGCCATAGGCTCTATATTATGCCATGCTGTGTACCGCACCTGTGTGTGCCTTGCCATGAGTCCGTCAGGGGGGTACAAGAGTGAACCAGGAGTGGATCACTAGACAGCGGTCAAGGTTATCCTCAGTAACTAAGAGACTGAGGAGATGTTTCTCGATTATGGAGGTGATAAAGAGTTCGTCGTAAGGAGTTACGTCGATACAAGCTTTAACACTAATCCGGATGACTCGTAGTAGCAATCTGGATACGTATAGTGGAGCAGCCATTTGGAATAGTACCGAGCGGAGTGTGGTAGCAGTGTTTACAGTTTGACATAGGTATTTGCAAAGTGCACACGGATCTGAATATCGCAGACCCGTTGACTATAAGACCTCTCTCACATGCAAAGCATGATCGAGCCCCAGAACTCATTGGGTGTTAGATTCATAACAATGCGAATCACATGGTGATGTGAACAAGATTATTGACTCTAGTGCAAGTGGGAGACTGTTGGAAATATGCCCTAGAGGCAATAATAAATTAGTTATTATCATATTTCCTTGTTCATGATAATCGTTTATTATCCATGCTATAATTGTATTGATCGGAGACTTAAATGCATGTGTGGATACATAGACAAAACCATGTCCCTAGTATGCCTCTAATGGACTAGCTCGTTGATCAAAGGATGGTTAAGGTTTCCTAGCCATGGACATGAGATGTCATTTGATAGCGGGATCACATCATTAGGAGAATGATGTGATGGATAAGACCCAAACTACAAACATAGCATATGATCGTGTCAGTTTATTGCTACTGTTTTCTGCATGTCAAGTATATGTTCCTATGACCATGAGATCATGCAACTCATGGATATCGAAGGAGTGCCTTGTGTGTATCAAACGTCGCAACGTAACTGGGTGACTATAAAGGTGCTCTACAGGTATCTCCGATGGTGTCTGTTGACTTGGCATGGATCGAGACTAGGATTTGTTACTCCGTGTGACGGAGAGGTATCTCAGGGCCCACTCGGTAATACAACATCACAACAAGCCTTGCAAGCAATGTGGATAAGTGTTAGTCATGGGATCTTGTATTACGGAACGAGTAAAGAGACTTGCCAGTAACGAGGTTGAACTAGGTATGGAGATACCGACGATCGAATCTCGGGCAAGTAACATACCAAAGAACAAAGGGAACGTTATACGGGATTAACTGAATCCTTGACATAGAGGTTCGACCGATAAAGATCTTCGTAGAATATGTAGGAACCAATGTGGACATCCAGGTCCCGCCATTGGTTATTGACCGTAGAGGTGTCTCGGTCATGTCTACATAGTTCTCGAACCCGCAGGGTCTGCACACTTAAGGTTCGGTGACGTTTCGGTAGTGTAGAGTTATGTATGGTGGTGACCGAAGTTTGTTCAGAGTCCCGGATGAGATCCCGGACGTCACGAGGAGCTCCGGAATGGTCTGGAGGTAAAGATTCATATATAGGAAGTCCCAGTTTGGTTTCCGGAAAAGTTTCAGGCTCATCGGTAGTGTACCGGGAGTGCCGGTAGTGTACCGGGGGTGCCGGTAGTGTACCGGGAGGCCTCCGGGAGGGGTATTTCGACCCCAAGAGGTCCATGGGCTGTGGGAGAATAATAACCAGCCCTTTGTGGGCTGGGAAAACATCCACAAAGGCCCATGGCGCAGGAGAGAAAGTCCTAAAGCAAAAAGTGGAAAGTCAGCCAATAGGAGGCAATCCTACTCCAACTAGGATTGGAGGTGAAGTAGGATTGCTTCCCACCTCCTATTTCGGCCGACCCAAAGGCCTTGGCTGCCTCTCCTCTCCTCTCCTCCTATATATACTAGTGGATCGGGTGGTTTTTGGATAGAATTTCTGGCCACGTGCTACCCGTTACACCGGTGCATAGTTTCTCCTCTAGATCGGTTTTCTGCAGCGCTTAGGCGAAGCCCTGCCGGAATTGCTCCACCACCATCACCGGAGCACCGTCACGCTGCCGGTGAACTCTCTCTCCTCTCCACCTCCTCTCGCTGGATCGAGACGGTGGAGATCGTCATCAAGCTGCACGTGTGCTGAACGCGGAGGTGCCGCCCGTATTGCGCTAGATCGGAAGGACCGTGATTGAGATCGCGAGACGGTTCGTGATGTGATCACGGAACGGATCGTGATGAGTTCGCGGGACAGATCGTGATCAAGATCATGAGACGGATCGTGATGAGTTCGCGGGACGGATCATGATGTGTTCGCGGGACGGTTCGTGATTGGATCGCAGGATGCTCGGCGATTTGGATCGCGAAGAAGTTCGACTACACCAACCGCGTTTCTTAACGCTTCCCGCTTAGCGATCTACAAGGGTACGTAGATCCACTCTCCCTCTCGTAGATGCTCATCACCATGGATAGGTTTGCGTGTGCGTAGGAAATTTTTTGTTTCCCATGCGACGTTCCCCAACATTGATGCCATGTATATCTCTATTCTTCCCTTGTAGGATGACGCTGTGGTTGAACTGCCTTTGGCATTCACTACCCTCCACCTACACAACGGCTACTTCTGAAGTGGTCGGTGCATTATATCTTTTCTGATCCATCCTTTGGTCAAGGTTAAGTGTTATACAATAGTCGTCAACATCATCAACATGCCCCATACTCCGGAGGTGTTCAGAGTATGGGTTGCCACGAAGTATGTCGACCAGTTGTGTGATTACTTGTTTGTCTTTCTAGCACTGCTCTTTGCGGCAACTGCAGTACCTATGCACCAAATTGGGGTCATCATCATAGAAGTAGAGCTCCAAGTGACTTCGATCCAAACCTTCTTGTTTACCAAATGATCGTATGTTGTGGTACATTTGGCCATGGGCACAGAACGTATAGATAGGGTGCTTTGATGTGTTCGTTGTATCACTATCAAGGTGACAATATAGTGAGGTGAATGAGAAATGGCTATTGAAAAACTTGATATTGTCACGGAAATGCCTAGCATCAGGGTTTGCACTTGTCTAGAGCCTCATGAGCTCGGGTGGCGTTTCCGTGTTCGCTAGTTTGATCTTTCCCTTACAGCAACAGAATCCAACGGCCTCACGTTCAAACTTCTTTGCATAGCAGTGCTTGCAGTCTTCCACTGGCTTCAGCTTGTGTGTGTTTGTCGGGATTTTGCTATACACCATGTCATAAGGATCTAGAATGCTTGATACTGAGCAGAGTCATCGTCACCCTCATCCATTTTGATATCCTCGTCGGTGTCCTCCTCTGAAATGGCAATTAACACCATGAGTAGAAAAACACGTACATGATATATCGACGACAATGTGGAACATGAGGAAAGTACCTTGCCCAGCGAACATGTAACCTTCCTCGTCTTCCGAGTCTTCATCCAATATGACACCCTCTTCATCACCTATTGTATAATTACTTATTAGCCATATGCCTCAAATAGGTTGTTCTACAAATATAGTAAAAAATACCGTCATTATTGGCTTTTGAGTGTGTAGGTAGATTTTGGATAGTCTCAGGCATTGGAGATGTAATTGTTGTGAATACAACATTAAAAATAATCAATAAAATTATCATTTAAAGTCTTTCTTGGTAAAATGATAAATACGATTCGAACACAAAATAGAAAAATTCCATTACTAACGATGACTGATTGTGTTGGAAGTTGAAAATGGTTGCTACCTTCCGTAGTCATCAACAAGTTTTCATTCGTCAATGGATCCACATCATTGTTGGGTGTTGAATGTATTACGCCAGTCTCACGTACTTGGGATGTACTTCCTGCGAATACAACATAAAAATATGGTCATTACAATTTTCAGTGACCTATATTAGAGAAGAACCTAAACGTGAAGCCAAAAACATTATCATTGTTAATCAAAGAGTTTTCATCCATTGATGTGGTCGTATTCTTCCTACCACTTGCGTGGAAAGCTTAGTTTCGGTGATCCATCAAAGCATTCCTTTTTCCAGGTGTCACATGTTTTCTCCGTGGTACTTTACTGACATTCATATCAGGGGTCTCCACACCGACATATGGTCAGAAGCAGATTCGATATAAACAGGGGTGCCATTGACCTTGGGAATAGACCAATCATGTGTGATTATGGAGCTACGAGAACCCGATGCGTTTGCATTAATATGAACAAACTCGGGGATAAACATTGGGTTCTCCATGGGTATGGAATCTTGGCTCAGAGTGTTCTGGCCTGACACGCGGAGAGCCCTTTTTTCTTGCTTTTTCTCTGCACTCATATTGGCATAGCGTGCCCTGTCCTTTGCACATATAGTATCGGTTTGCTCTAACGATAATGATAGATAATTAAGATGGTTGGATGGTGTGGAAAATCATTGAAAATGCTTTGCATGCTATTAGTGGTTGGAGTTGTGCAATTCTTACCTGATGATGAATTCCTTGCGTCACGTTTCGTTTTTAGTAGTTCATCTTTCTTCTTGACATCCATCAGTGCATATCGTTCCCTATCTCATTGCCTCTTTCGCTCTTTGGCATCTAGGGGTTGTGGTTGAATGACCGATGGTGGGGGTCCATTATCTCTAAAATTGTTGATGTCAATATCGACATAGCAAAATGACATCACGTACTTCTTCGCCACAAGAAAATAAAATGTGGATCATAGATGCATTCATTTCAACCATGAATTAGTTGCCATCATACCAACCATGATGCTTTGTTGCACCTGAGATGGCATATGAACGGGTTGCCTCTAGTATGTGTCATTTCTGCTTAGCCAGTCGGTATCTTCATGAGAAACTTCATTTTCCTTGTTACTTATCGATGATTTTATGTTTTGCTGGGCTTCACGTTGTCTTTTAAATAGTTCATCTTTCTTCGTGCTATCCATATGTGCATATCGATCCCTATCACGCTGCCTCTTCCGCTCTTTGGCATCTATAGGTCGTGGCTCAATGATGGATGATGTGAGCCAATCAATATTGCAATTAGGTACGCCAACAATATCTACATAGAAAAAAAACTTCACGTGTGTAGCTCCATAAGGCACGAATTAACCAAGAATTAGTTGCCTTCATACCAGTAAGGAGGTTGTCCTGCCCCGGAGATGGCATATCGATCGTTTGACTTTCGTATGTGCCATCCATGTTTACCCATTCGCTAGCTTTATTATGATCCACATTTTCCTCATTGTATCCGTTGTCTCCTAGGTAGAATCAAGGACCAGATTTTTTATTTACATTAGAAGCATGGAACCAACAAGTGGTATGATTTTGAAACTAATGAGGTTAATGATCATGAAGTACACCTTCAACAATTCGCTTGTTTTGCAGTTCGGAGATCATAAGTCGAGTTGTCCCTAAATGTGCCTCTTCGGACACTTTCTTTCTTTTATAGGCTTCTTTCTTTTATAGGCTTCACGACGCTTCTTAAGTAGTTCATCTTTCTTTTGTTGATCCATTTGCGCATATCGCTCCCTAGCACGTTGATTATTCCGTTCTCTCTCGCATCCGTAGGTTGACCTTTCTGGCTGACAACACCTAAAAATACATAATATAATAATTAGGGTGTTGTGCAACACACGGTACATCTACAGTTTATCTGATCAATCAATATTACTTGTGTTGATGGAGTTGGACAATTCTTTGAAAGGAATACGTTCACTGGATGGTGTGGGAGAATCCATCTGGAAGGTAAGTTAGAAAAATAACAGTAAAAAAATATTGGAATTAATACGGTAATACGGCAATACGGATGTACTGAGCTCGACAACAAGGGCTGAAGTATTAATTCCCACGTGGCCGTTCCCTAGTGATGCTGCCGCTGCGTACCTTGCAAGCAGAGTCCCGATGGATGCACAGAGCCGATGGGAATTAATACGTCTGCATGAACCGATCAAGTTCAGCCATGCACAGCTGGTGGCCTTCCTGTGCTGGAAGATGTGGCAGGGTGGCGTGGATGCGTATAGCGCGCGGCGGCGGGAGACGACGCAATCCGGCAGAAGACGGCCGGTGCTAACGGGGCCGCCTGAAAGATGGTACAAGGCGGAGGTGACCGCAGTGGCGGCCACGACGCTAAGGAATACGTAGCGATCGGGGTGGGCGGAGGTGACCTGTTGCGGCCACGACGCGAAGGAAGACGGGGCAATTGGGGCGTGATTGACGATGATCAATTGATTTTTTCCTTATGATGAGTACATACATGCTGATTAATTGGTTATGGCTGCTATGGCTGCTATTATGGCTGCTAAGGTCGTTTTTGTGGGAGTGGGAAGCGAGGGAAGGTGTGACGAAGGAGGAGCGAAACGGGAACGTTACTGTTTTTTAGATAGGAGAGATTTATGGAGCACGAACGGCACAGTTCCCTAATTACGATTGATTGATGCGACGAGAACCATTCGTTTGTGCTTTTTGGCGCATACATACAACGACGACAGCACTGAAACCCTTTTCTTACTGGAAATGGAAGAAATTGGTGCACGCAATCGTGAAGCTTTTAGTTTGGAGAAGAAAATGGTGTGCAGTATAGGTGTAGCACGAAAAAGAATGGTTCAAGTTGTTAGAAGCAAAGGTTTTGGGTTCTAAAAGAAAAGAAAAGGAAAGCTCGTGGAACACTTGGATTTTCAGCTACCACGGTAACCGGAAAATACCGGGTGGTTAGTAACGATTTTTTTAATGGTTTTTGGATTCAAAGTCTTGCTTCTGTAAGCTCCTAATTATTATTATTTTTATACAATTGGATGCATATCAAATGTGAAGATTAAAAGCTACCCCTTCAATAAAAGATATTAGAACGCACGACAGTATCCTTTTTAAATAACTTTAGATTCATGTTTTTCTTTTCTTCAATACACATGGGTGTCGGTATCATATGTTAAAGAAGAGAGCGGGCAATACATTCGTCCACGTTGTTCTATTATTTTTGCATGTACACAACCCGCTTTCACCTTATACACATTCACTATCTTCTCCCACTAACCCACCTTGTCAACGAACCGAAGAATCTATACAACCCACCTTTTAGGATTCCTGCTTGTCTCTGTATCCTTCATTCTCTCTTAATGTCGGACAAAACCCGCGGCAGGAACGGTGCATCCCCCTCAAAGATTATGTTGTTGCGGTGCTTTCATAGGGTCCACAATCCAAGAGCGATAATTGCGCGTATATCCTTCGATCAATGGTTCGTTCCACTTTTGCTTGTGCACCATTTGCTCAAAATGACAGTGACTGTCGGCACCCCAATCTGGCTTACCCAAAGTTGTGCGCGCACTGCCCTCGCGAATACATAGTCGAGGAGAATGTTGTTTATTGTTTCCTCATGTTGCACACAGAAAGGGCACGAGTCCTGATGCGGTAAACCTTGCCTGGCCACCCTATCAGACATCCATCACCTATCATGGAGCGCTATCCAGGTAAAGAATCTGTACTGGAATGATACTTTAGACTTTCATGTGAATTTTGTTGTTGGGGCAACCTCGCCGCCCCTGAATTTTTGTTACACACATGGAGGGAGCCGAGAATCCGCAATCATCTCCCAAGACCAAGCCACGGTGTCACTTCTCGTAGGGTCAAGTTGCACCCTCTCAATGTGATTCCATAGAAGGAAGAACTATTTGAGTGATCCTAAGTCCAGATCTGACCCTATTACCCCAGCCCAAGTTCCATTCACGAACTCAGCCTGCACCATGCATGTTGCCCTCGTACGCAAGCCAATCCTCTCGTATATGTGTGGGGCAATCTCCTAAACCCGGAAGCCGTGTAGCTATCGATCTTCCCAAAACAAGGTTGTCTAGCCATCACCCACATCCGAGTGAGTAGCCGTTCTGAATAGCGCCCTCAATTCGTCGCACACCTTGATTTGAAACTCTTTCCACGGTCTTGAAGATCCATACATTTGCAATCAAGGCCAACGCGCATGGAATGCAACATTGAGCCATCTGAGATTGGGAATTCCCAAACCTCCCGCCCATTTGGGAGAGCATACCATGTCCCAGGCGATCACAAAATTACTGCCATTAGCTTGCGCTTTTCTACACCATAGAGAACTTGTGAAAATATTGATCATCGTTGCTAATATTAAAGGAGGACATTGTTGCGAAAAATGTCCCGGTAGATAGAGGAGATGATGGGCGACTGGGAAGAGGGGGCGGTGGCCCAGCCATCACCGATGACGTCTCCGGCGTCTGTGTCACCGGCGATATCCCCACTGGATCTCAGCGGACATGCCTCAAGGGTTGCGTCGCGGACACCGCATGGAGCTCTTGGTGGCCCGTCTTCCTTGGATCCAGTTCAGAAAGGGGGTTTTCTTCACCCGGCGCGATGGAAGATCCGCTTTGCCGATGGACGGTTTGGAGAGGACTGGTTTGATGGATTTCTACATTCCCATTCTCCATCGCGCTGGACGACAATGATGGATCAAGATGACGACATCCTCGCCGGACAATACTTCGAGGATGATGAGAGCATAGACGAAGGTATGCGTTTCACGGTTGATGTTTACATAGTTCTGGTTGTTCGTTTGTTACAGGTTGCGCCACACGAGGAGGAACTCATCGACGTTGTCGACCTATCGCCTGTGACGGACGTGGTGATATCGGAGCAGAGGGACCATGGGGTCGTGCATGGGTGTGAGGTGCGCCGATCGACCTCAAGTGCGCATTGTGGAAATCGGTTCTGGGCCCTTGCCACTTTTGATTCTGATAATCAGAGGATGATGAGGTCCCTGCCGGTGGCGGATCTGGATCTACGGCGTACTCCCCTTCACCATCGGATTACGTGTGCAAGTCGATCCGAGCAGGATACTCTGAAGAGGAGGTGGGCGGCTTCATCGATGGGATCGTGCCACAGATTGATAGCACTTGGGTAGGTCTTGGAAAGGAGGATGGGTAGAGGTTCTCTCGCGAGTCATGCATCGCCGGATGGCACCGACTGCCATCCGTCCTTGGAAAGGGCCTTTACCTAAGGTAAGTCTTCCATCTCTCACGTTAGGTGATTTTATCGGCTCGTGGAAGGTAGTCAATCGAGGCCGCAAGAAAAATCAACCGGTGGCAGGGAGATCGCCGGCGCCGGCGATGGATCACAGAGGAATCCGAGCGGAACAACAAGCTCGTTTGAATTCACTGTTGGGGCATGATGGGTCTAATGCAGTGGGTCGGGGTTTGGAAACAACTGAACCTGGGTATTTGGCCCAGGGTGCAGTCCAAACTTCTGAAACGGCCATTGAGCCCATACCGGAGAAGCATGTTGGGGGCCTTAACACGTCTGCCAGATAAGGCTAATGTGCACGCTAGGGTTAGATTCAGAGCTAAACCTGGTTTCCCGAGGCTTGGGCGAGGCCGCGCTGCGGTAGTTTGGTCGACGATCGCCGTGAGGGCCACGCCGACGTTTCTTACCTGCAACGGTGGCCGGACGCGGAAACGGGCCGCCACCGCCGCACAAAGATGCATCGCCGCCGCCTCAAGGGGAGCCTCCGGCTAGGGCCCCGGCTAGAGACGGGTGGGTGGCAGGGTCAAACAACCAGGGCGACAGACATGGCCGCTTTGTGGGCGCATGAACGCTTCAAGCGCCAATTGACAGAACACCCCCGTCCCATGGGCAATGTGGAGGCGATGGCTACGCCGTGTATGGAGAGGGCCAGCATCTTGGTTCCTCCTCGACAGGAAGAGGTCGCGGATATAATTGGCAAAACGACGGTGGTGGTGCACAAGAGTTATATGGTCCTCCGGGTGCTTTCGTGGAAGGGCCTGCTGGTCCAAACTTTCGACCTTGCTGGAACCACCACAACCGCCACAACCGGGGAGGAAGGGGGGTGGCATACAACCGCTTCCTCCTAGACATCAACCGCTGCCCTCAAACCATGGAGGCCCAATCAAGAGCAACGCCGGAGGGCGTTGATGCGTCACCTCAGTCGGTGCTCTCGAGGGATGCGACGGACGCGGTCACCGCCCTAGCTTCTGTGAAGGTTCGCAGGGTGAAGTAGACGGTAGCTAAGCCGCGGGACTCCTCGTCCGATAAAAGGTCTGATAAATCCAATGGTGAAAGAGTGTCTAAGGGGCACATAAAAAGGAGAAACTGGCGTGCTTTCGATGTGATGAACCGAGGCACTTCGTCGCAGAGTGCACGATGGAGCTTTGTGATGTTTGTCTCAAGCCCAAACATTTGTCTGGAGAGTGCCCACTCTTGCTTGGACCAAAGTCGGTGGTCATGATCTATGAAGTTTGTTGTCAAGAATTAATGTTCTTTGAGTCCCCTAAAGTCGATCAGACCACACATATCTTAGACGCTTCCTTTTTGGGCATCGTAAAGATAACAAATGGTACTATGACTGAGACACATATTGTGAAGATGTTATGAGAACTGGCACTGGGAAAGTTCGATTGGAATTTGGTAAGAATTAAGGGACAAACTTTTAAGCTGGAGTTTCCTACTAGAGAAGATCTAGCCCGTATTCTTAAGTTCGGCATGTGCAGAGTGCCCAAAACCAGCATCATCATGGAATTCGATGAGTGGAAACAAAAGGAGCCGCAGGGTACACCTCTGACTGAAGTTTGGGTCCGGTTCATTGGGGCACCTCCTAAACCACTTAATAATTTTTATGTGACATGGAGTCTGGGATCTCTCATTGGCAAGACGGAGAAGGTTGATATGCCTTTCACTCGCGCAAATGGTGTAGCGCGTCTTCTTGTGAGTGTAATGAACCTTGAGTTTGTGCCAGACGTGGTAGGCTGGACTCATGAAGGGATCACTTATGAGCTAGAGGTGGAATTTGAGGACACTCAAGTGGTTCAGGATGAGGATGGTCCTAAGGACATGGACACAACGGATGGTGATGGTAATGATGGGGAGAAGGACAAGGGTGTTGGGGAACGTTGCATGGGAAACAAAAAAATTCCTACGCTTCACCAAGATCAATCTAGGAGATGAGCATCTACGAGAGGGGAGAGTGGATCTAAATAACCTTGTAGATTGCTAAGCGGGAAGTGTTAAGAAACGCGGTTGATGTAGTCGAACGTCTTCGCGATCCAAATCGCCGAGCGTCCCGCGATCCAATCACGATCCGTCCCGATCTAGCACCGAACGGACGGCGCCTCCGCATTCAGCACACGTACGGCTTGATGACGATCTCCGCCTTCTTGATCCAGCAAGATGGAGCGGAGAGGTGGTTGAGTTCTCCGGCAGCACGACAGCGTTCCGGTGATGGTGGTGGAGCTATTCCAGCAGGGCTTTGCCTAAGCATCGCTGAAAACCGATCTAGAGGAGAAACTATGCACTAGAGGAGAGGATAGCACGTTGATGAAAATCTAGTGCAAAAACCCTAAAACCTCTAGAATATATAAGAGGAAGATAGGAGGAGTCTTGGCCCAAGGGCCAGCCCTAGGAGGCTTCGGCCAAAGTGGATAGGAGAGGAGGAACCCTCCTCCAATCCTAGTAGGACTAGGACTCCTTCCTTTTTTGACTTTTTCCACCTTTTTCTCTTTAGGCTTTTCTTCCCAGACGCATGGGACTTTTGTGGGACTTCCACAATCCCACAAAGGGCTGGTATTTATCCTCCCACAACCCATGTAGCCTCTTGGGTCGAAATACCCCTCCCGATGGTCCCTCGGTACACTACCGGCACTCCCGGTACACTACCGATGAGCCCGAAATTTTTCCGGTGACCAAAATAGGACTTCCTATATATCAATATTTACCTCTGAATCATTCCGGAGCTCCTCGTGACGTCTAGGATCTCATCTGGGACTTCGAACAACCTTAAGTCACCACCATACATAACTCTATACTACCGAAACGTCACCGAACTTTAAGTGTGCAGACCCTTCGGGTTCGAGAACTATGTAGACATGACCGAGACACCTCTACATTCAATAACCAATAGCGAGACCTGGATGCCCATATTGGTTCCTACATATTCTATGAAGATCTTTATCGGTCCAACCTCTATGTCAAGGATTCAGTTAATCCCGTATAATATTCCCTTTGTTTATTGGTATGTTACTTGCCCGAGATTCGATCGTCGGTATCTGCATACCTAGTTCAACCTCGTTATCGGCAAGTCTCTTTACTCGTTTCGTAATACAAGATCTTGTGACCAACACTTAGTCACATTGCTTGCAAGGCTTATTGTGATCTTGTATTACCGAGTGGGCCCTAAGATACCTCTCCGTCACACGGAGTAACAAATCCCAGTGTTGATCCATGCCAACCCAGTAGACACCCTCGGAGATACCTGTAGAGTACCTTTCTAGTCACCCAGTTACATTGCGACGTTTGATACACTCAAGGCACTCCTCCGGTGTCCGTGAGTTGCATGATCTCATGGTCATAGGAACATATACTTGACATGTAGAAAACTTTAGCAATAAACTGACACGATCATATGCTGTGTTTATAGTTTGGGTCTTGTCCATCCCATCATTCTCCTAATGATGTGATCCCGTTATCAAATGACATATCATGTCAATGGCTAGGAAACCTTGACCATCTTTGATCAACGAGCTAGTCTACTAGAGGCATACTAGGGACATAGTTGTGTCTATGTATCCACACATGCAACGTGTTTCCAATTAATACAATTATAGCATGGATAATAAACGATTATCATGAACAACGAAATATAATAATAACTATTTTATTATTGCCTCTAGGGCATATTTCCAACAGTCTCCCACTTGCACTAGAGTCAATAATCTAGCTCACATCACTATGTGATTTACATTGTAATGAATCGAACATCCATACAGTTCTGGTGTTGATCATGCTTAGCCCTTGGAAGAGGTTTAGTCAACGGTTCTGCAACATTCAGATCCGTGTGCACTTTGCAAATATTTATGTCCTCCTCCGTGATGTACTCGCGGATGGAGTTGAAGCGTCGCTTTATGTGTCTGGTCCTCTTGTGAAACCTTGGTTCCTTGGCCAGTGCAATGGCACCAGTGTTATCACATAACAGATCCACTGGGTTTAGTGCACTAGGCACTACTCCAAGATCTGTCATGAACTCCTTCATCCAAACACTTTCCTTCGCTGCCTCTGAGGCTGTGATGTACCCCGCTTTGCATGTAGAATCGGCTACCACGCTCTGCTTGGAACTGCACCAGCTTACCGCACCCCCATTAAGAATAAATACGTATCCGGTTTGCGACTTAGAGTCATCCGGATTAGTGTCAAAGCTTGCATCGACGTAACCCTTTACGACGAGCTCTTTATCACCTCCATAAACGAGAAACATTTCCTTAGTACTTTTTAGGTACTTAAGGATATTCTTGACCGCTGTCCAGTGCTCCATTCTAGGATTACTTTGAAACCTTCCGGCCATACTAATGGCAAGGCTAACATCGGGTCTTGTGCACAGCATTGCATACATGATAGAGCCTATGGCTGAAGCATAGGGGATGACACTCATCGTCTCTCTATGTTCTGCAGTCACTCGGCATTGAGTCTTACTCAACTTCACACCTTGTAACACAGGCAAGAACCCCTTCTTGGACTGATCCATTTTGTACTTCTTCAAAACTTTATCAAGGTATGTGCTCTGTGAAAGTCCTATTAAGCATCTTGATCTATCTCTATATATCTTAATGTGTAATATGAAAGCAGCTTCTCCCAAGTCCTTCATTGAAAAACTCTTGTTCAAATATTCCTTCACGCTTTCCAGCATTTCTATATTGTTTCCAATCAGCAATATGTCATCCACATATAATATGAGAAACACTATAGAGCTCCCACTCACTTTCTTGTAAATACAAGCTTCTTCGTAAACTTCTATAAACCCGAACACTTTGATCACCTCATCAAAATGCAGATTCCAACTCCGAGATGCTTGCACCAGTCCATAAATGGATCGCTGGAGTTTGCAAACTTTGTTAGCATTCTCTGGATCGACAAAACCTTCTGGATGCATCATATACAACTCTTCCTTAAGAAAACCATTAAGGAATGCTGTTTTGACATCCATCTGCCAAATTTCATAGTCAAAATATGCAGCTATTGCTAACATGATTCTGACGGACTTAAGCATCGCTACGGGTGAGAAGGTCTCATCGTAGTCAACTCCTAGAACTTGTGAAAAACCCTTTGCCACAAGTCGAGCTTTATAGACGGTGACATTACCGTCCGTGTCCGTCTTCCTCTTAAAGATCCATTTGTTTCGAATGGCCTTTCGCCCTTCGGGTAATACTTCCAAAGTCCTTACTTTATTTTCATACATCGATCCCATCTCGGATTTCATGGTATCTAACCATTTTTTGGAATCCGGGCCCATCATCGCTTCTCCATAGCTCGTAGGTTCACCGTTGTCTAACAACATGACCTCCAAGATAGGGTTGACGTACCACTCAGGAGCAGTACGCGCCCTTGTCGACCTACGAGGTTCAATAGTAACTTGATCCGAAGTCTCCTGATCATCATCATCAACTTCCTCCTCAACTGGCGTAGGCTCCACAGAAACATCTTTCTGCGTTGCGCTACTCTCAGGCTGAAGTAAAGGTTCAATAACCTCATCAAGTTCTATTTTCCTCCCACTCAATTCTTTCGAGAGAAACTATTTCTCCAGAAATGTTTCGTTATTTGCGACAAACATTTTGCCTTCGGATCTGAGATAGAAGGTATACCCAACTGTCTCTTTTGGGTATCCTATGAAGACGCATTTCTCCGCTTTGGGTTCCAGCTTTTCAGGCTGAAGCTTTCTGACATAAGCATCACATCCCCAAACTTTAAGAAACGATAACTTTGGCTTCTTGCCAAACCACAGTTTATATGGCGTCGTCTCAACGGATCTCGATGGTGCCCTATTTAAAGTGAATGCGGCTGTCTCTAATGCATAACCCCAAAACGATAGTGGCAGATCGGTAAGACACATCATAGAACGCACCATATCTAATAAGGTTCTATTACGATGTTCGGACACACGACTACGTTGTGGTGTTCCAGGCGGTGTCAATTGTGAAGCAATTCCACATTGTCTTAAGTGACTGCCAAACTCATAACTCAGATATTCACCTCCTCGATCAGATCGCAGTAATTTAATCTTCTTGTTACGATGATTCTCAACTTCACTGTAAAATTGCTTGAACTTTTCAAACGTTTCAGACTTGTGCTTCATTAAGTAAATATACCCATATCTACTTAAAGTTATCAGTGAAGGTGAGAAAATAACGATATCCACCGCGCGCCTCAACGCTCATCGGACCTCACACATCAGTATGTATGATTTCCAATAAGTCACTCGCCCGTTCCATTGTTCCAGAGAACGGTGTTTTAGTCATCTTGCCCATGAGGCATGGTTCACATGTGTCAAGTGATTCAAAATCAAGTGACTCTAAAAGTCCATCAGCATGGAGCTTCCTCATGCGTTTTACACTAATATGACCCAAACGGCAGTGCCACAAGAAAGTGGTACTATCACTATCAACTCTACATCTTTTGGCGTCAATGTTATGAACATGTGTATCATTACTATCAAGATTCAACATGAATAAACCCCTCACATTGGGTGCATGACCATAAAAGATATCACTCATATAAATAGAACAACCATTATTCTCAGATTTAAATGAGTAACCGTCTCGCAATAAACAAGATCCAGATATAATGTTCATGCTTAATGCAGGCACTAAATAACAATTATTCAGGTTCATCACTAATCCCGATGGTAATCGAAGAGAGAGTGTGCCGACGGTGATCACATCAACCTTGGAACCATTTCCCACGCGCATCATCACTTCGTCCTTTGCCAGCCTTCGTCTATTCCGTAGTTCCTGCTTTGAGTTGCAAATGTGAGCAACCGAACCGGTATCAAATACCCAGGCACTACAACGAGAGTTGGTAAGGTACACATCAATAACATGTATATCATATATACCTTGTTTGTTGTTGTACGCCTTCTTGTCAGCCAGATACTTGGGGCAGTTCCGCTTCCAGTGACCAGTTCCCTTGCAATGAAAGCACTCAGTTTCTGGCTTGGTCTAGCCTTGGGTTTCTTCACTGGAGTAGCAACTGCTTTGCCACCCTTCTTGGATTTACCCTTCTTGCCCTTGTCATTCTTCTTGAAACTAGTGGTTTTATTGACCATCAACACTTGATGTTCTTTCTGGATTTCAGACTCAGCGACTTTCGGCATCGCAAACAGCTCGGCGACTGACTTGTTCATCACGTGCATGTTATAGTTCATCACAAAGCTCTTGTAGCTAGGTGGCAATGATTGAAGAACTCTATCAATGATCGCCTCCGGCAGAAGGGGCATCCCAAACTCCGCGAGATGGGTCGAATACCCAGACATTCTGAGTATATGTTCACTGACAGACCCGTTCTTCTCCATTTTGCAAGCATAGAATTTATCGGAGGTCTCATACCTCTCGATCCGGGCATTCTTATTAAAGATAAACTCCAACTCTTGGAACATCTCATATGCTCCATGACATTCAAAACGTCTTTGAAGTCCCGGTTCTAAGCCATACAACATTGCACATTGAACTATTGAGTAATCTCCAGAACGTTTCTCCCAAGCGTTCTTAACGTCTTCGGATGACAGATCAGCGGGTCGGTCACCAAGCGGTGAATCAAGGACATATGCCTTCTGGGAAGCCGTGAGGATAATTCTTAGATTACGGGCCCAGTCCACAAAGTTACTTCGATCATCTTTCAACTTAGCTTTCTCTAGGAACGCATTAAAATTCCGGGGTGCTATCGCGCGAGCCATTGATCTACAACATAAATATGCAAAGTTTACTTAGAATATTGTTCAAGATAATGAGTTTAGTTAATCAAATTACAAAAGCTCCCACTCAAATTGACATCCCTTAGGTCATCTGAGTGATACATGATCCAAATTCACCAACTCAAGTCCGATCATCACGTGAGTTGAGGTGGTTTCAATGGTGAAAATCAATCATGTTGATCATATCTACTATATGACTCATGTTCGACCTTTTGGTCTTTTGTGTTCCGAGGCCATGTCTGTACATGCTAGGCTCGTCAAGTTTAACCTGAGTGTTCTGCATCTGCAACACTGGCTTGCACCCGTTGTATGTGAACATAGAGTCTATCACACCCGATCATCACATGGTGTCTCGACGCGACGAACTTTCACAACGGTGCACACTCGGGGAGAACACAATTTTATCTTGAAATTTAAGTAAGGATCACCTTATAATGCTGCCATCGTCCTAAGAAAAACAAGGTGCATAAAAAGAATTAACATCACATGCAAATCGTAAGTGACATGATATGGCCATGACCTGTGCTTTTGATGTCCATCTTGAAAGCACCGGCATGATCTCCATCTTCATCGGCATGACACCATGATCTCCATCATCTTGATCTCCATCAACGTGTCGCCATCGGGGTTGTCACGCCCGTCATGCTCATACTACTATAACTACCATTTAGCGATAAAGTAAAGCATTACAAAGCGCTTACTGATTGACACGCAGGTCATACAATAATTAAAGACAACCCTATGGCTCTTGCCGGTTGCCGTACTCATCGACATGCAAGTCGCGATATTCTATAGAACACATGATCATCTCATACATCACATATATCTCATCATGTAATCGGCCATATCACATCACAACGTACCCTGCAAAAACATGTTAGACGTCCTCTAATTGTTGTTGCAAGTTTTACGTGGCTGCTACGGGTATCAAGCAAGAACGATTCTCACCTACGCAAAACCACAACGTTGATACATAAGTTGCTTTTCAACCTTATCAAGGACCGCCTTTGTCGAATCTGATCCAACTAAAGTAGGAGAGACTGACACCCGCTAGCCATCTTTGTGCAACAAAGTCACACGTCAGTCGATGGAACCGGTCTCTCGTAAGCGTACGAGTAATGTTGGTCCGGACCGCTTCATCCCACAATACCACTGAACGAAAATACGACCAAGGGAGGAAGCAATCTAAGCATCAATGCCACAAACTCTTTGTGTTCTACTCGAGATCTCATCTACACATAGACCTAGCTCATGATGCCGCTGTTGGGGAACGTTGCATGGGAAACAAAAAAATGCCTATGCTTCACCATGATCAATCTAGGAGATGAGCATCTACGAGAGGGGAGAGTTGATCTACATACCCTTGTAGATCGCTAAGAGGGAACCGTTAAGAAATGCAGTTGATGTAATCGAACGTCTTCGCGATCCAAATCGCCGAGCGTCCCGCGATCCAATCACGATCCGTCCCGATCTTGCACCGAATGGACGGCACCTCCGCGTTCAGCACACGTATGGCTTTATGATGATCTCCGTCTTCTTGATCCAACAAGATGGAGCGGAGAGGTGGTTGAGTTCTCCGGCAGCACTACAACGTTCCGGCGATGGTGGTGGAGCTATTCCAGCAGGGCTTCGCCTAAGCACCACTGAAAACCGATCTAGAGGAGAAACTATGCACTAAAGGAGAGGATAGCACGTGGCTGGAAATCTAGTGCAAAACCCCTAAAACCTCTAGTATATATAAGAGGAAGAGAGGAGGAGGCTTGGCCCAAGGTCCAGCCCTAGGAGGCTTCGGCGGAAGTGGATAGGAGAGGAGGGATCCTCCTCCAATCCTAGTAGGACTAGGACTCCTTCCTTTTTTGCCTTTTTTGCCTTTTTCCACCTTTTTCTCTTTGGGATTTTCTTCCCAACCGCATGGGCCTTTTGTGGGAGTTCCACCAGCCCACAAAGGGATGGTATTTATCCTCCCACATCCCATGTAGCCTCTTGGGTCGAAATACCCCTCCCGATGGTCCCTCGGTACACTACCGGCACTCCCGGTACACTACCGATGAGCTCGAAACTTTTCCGATTACCAAAATAGGACTTCTGTTGGGGATATGACCCGCCGAAGAGGCTCCGGGTCATGTTATTGGCTGATGAACCGGCCCAAAGGTAAGTCATAATATTAAGTGGCCCAAGAGGATAAGCGGCTCACGGTGTGGGCCGTACGACGGCCCAGACTGAGAAGACCTGGGCTTGCAAGCCGACTCACAGACGGCTTGGACAAGAAGATAGAGAGAGACTCGGTTAGAAATTGTAACGACCCGGATGTTCTGACCTCTTATATAAAGGCAGACACGGGGCGACTTAGAGGACAGGCAATCAAGAACTAGGTCAAGCTTTTAGCTCCTTGTAATCGATACGCAAGTAATACAAACACAAGCAGGACGTAGGCTGTTACCTCGATTTGAGGGGCCGAACCTGGGTAAACCCGTGTCTTTCGTCCCGACTAACCCCTTTGAGTCCACCTCATTGGCGATGGCCTCGAACCAAAGTCTGTTCACCCAGACATCTGTCGTGATAAAACCACGACAGTTGGCGCCCACCGTGGGGCTAGCGCTTGGTGGTGTTGAGTTCTCAAAGGGCTCTCTCCCAGGGCTTGAAGGATACGTGGTTGGAAGGATGAGCAAGAGCCACCGTGGCCGGCTCTACATCGACAACGCCGGCTGGGGGCTTGATGTTGGTTCTGTGGAGTATGGATTCCGGGTTCTGTTCGGCGGGATCCAGGTTTTCATCGGAAAGGTTGATGGATCTACACCCGGGCCGGACGTCTGCACCAACATCATCGAGCCGGCTCGGCGTCTCCAATCTGCGCATGTTACGCAGTCTGCCCGTGCCCGTCTGGGTCAAAAGCACGTTCTCGTGGGCTTCACTCAAGGCATGGACCTAGAAGCGTCCGGGTCACAGGGAACTCTCGTTTTCTCGGAAGATGAGTCTTCCAGTGGGGAGACAGAATCAGTGTACCGGCTCAGCAACGGTGGCCTTGGGGGCTACTACGACGACTATTCTAAGGTGGAGGGCGTTGAGGCGGATGCTATGAGCCACCCGGTTCACGCGGCGGTGTTCATGGCAGGATCGGCTTCAGCCGCCGGTGACACGGCTGCGGGAGCCGCCGCAGCAGGTGATAGCCTGCCGCCGCCGGCTCAGGTTCTAGTGGAATTGATGGATGAACTCACAGCTCTCATGGCCACAGAGGTAACCCCGAATAATCAAGCAACTAGGAATCTAGAGGTGGCACGGATCAAGGGTCGGATGGCAGAGGAACGACAAAGGATGGACGAGCTAAAAGCCCAGATGGAGGAAGAAGCGGAGCGTATCAAGGCAGACGCTTTCCGACTGGAGCTAGAGCAAAGGTTAGCGGCCGCAGTGCACCGGAGGAGGCATCAATCCCGTCTACCAGAACGTTACGAAGCGAGGAACCTTTTTAACACCCCTGGTGCGGGGCGGGTTATGAGTGTGCCGGAGAGCCGCCCGATGGAGCGCCCGGCGACTCATCCTCCCCAGCATAACCAAATCTCTCCCATGGTTTTTCCAACACCGGCAGGTCATTATTCTAACCCAGCCGAGAACATGGTAGCAGCGGCCGCCCGGCTTGAGACGATCCCCATCCCAGATGAGGCGCCCTTTGCGGAGGAGGTGTGGAACACCATTGGATATTTACAGACGGCCATGGCCCAGCAAGAGAAGTATACTCATAGCAGGAGCCGGGTTCACTCTACCCCCCTCCCCAGTCAAAGTTTCAGCCGGCGTTATGAGTTGCCGGTGGGTTCCAGCAGTCACCCGCGCCGCAGACCACCGCAGGACAATAGGGCGGCTCTGGATGCACAAGCCATCATGGACCAGGCGGGAGACAGGCGAGAGGCGGAGGTAGCTGCAGCCCGTCCAGATCCGGCGCTTTTCGTGTCAATGGGAGTAGTTAGTACAAGAGCCATAGGGGTGCCATGTTAAACTCCGGCTCTGAGGAGTGAACGGCTGCCCAAAGACTTTAAGGGGCCTCAAAAGGTTCCGAATTACATAGCTGATCTACCCCCGGAGGCGTGGGTTGAAAGTTATGAACTGGACATGGAGATGCTGGATGCCAGTGAGGCGGTATGCGCAAAATACTTCATCATGATGCTTGAGGGTCCGGCCCATACATGGCTGAAAGGTCTGCCGCCTAACACGATAAGCTCATGGGCGGAGCTAAGAGCAAAGTTTATTAAGAATTTCCAGGGGACCTATAAGCAGCCTATGACTATTGTCGATCTGGACCATTGTGTTCAAGAGGAGAATGAGTCGGCCCATCATTGGGTCCAGCGGGTGTCAACCATTATTCACTCTTCAGAGCAGATCATAGCGGCTCAAGCGGTGCTTATCTTTGAGAAGAATTGTCATTTTGTTCCATTGAGGCAGAAGCTCGGCCGGCTCAAGCACACGTGTCAGGATATGGGAGAGCTCATGACGGCCTTGACGAAGTATGCCGACTCAGATAACACCAAGGATCCAGGTTCGGATGATGAGAAAGCCAATCAAGCGAAGAAAAACAATCAAGGAAAAGGTTTTGCGAAAATTGGGAATCAGAATAAGTGGAAGAACGCTGATGGCGGATCCGAGCTGGTGGCGAATACCAACACAGGACAAAATCATCCCAAGGGGGGTGGAAGTTTCAGGTCAAGGAACAGGGGCCCCTTTAATTTAGAGGAGGCGCTTAGGAAGCCATGTCCGGAGCACAGCATGCCCGACAAGCCGACGTTGCATGCGTGGGGTGATTGCTTTATCATGCAGAGGTTCAAAAACCAGCATTCCCAACCGCGTAATAACCAGGGCGGTGGCCCGCCCGGCGGCTCAGGGCACGGCGGGTCAGGGGCTGGATTTGGCGCCGTCGGTTTAGGAAACGGGCATCCGGGTCAGAATAACCAAGGGGGGCACCAACAGCATCCCGGCAACAACGGCAATAACAACAATCAGCAGCAGCGCAATCAGTCCGGGTTTTAGGGTAACCCGAAGCAGCTCAGTTCTGGGCAGTATGTATTTACGACCGGTCGCAGTAAGCAAGATGAGAAGTTGCGAAGGCGAGCGGTTAATACGGTTGCTCCGGCTCTCCCGCGATATTTGCCGTGGTCTAAATATGATATAATGTGGAGTCGGGAGGATCACCCGCCGCGGGTGGATGACCCGGGCCGGCTGGCTCTGGTTGTGGCCCCTCAGGTGAATGGCTATATTGTGAATAAAGTGCTTATGGACGGAGGTAGCAGCATCAACATCCTTTACTACGACACTTTCCAGTGGATGAAGTTGCTTGACAAGGATCTTAAGCCTTCCTCCACCGTCTTTCATGGTGTGGTCCCGGGTAAATCAGCATACCCAGTGGGCCGGATTTCGTTGGAAGTAGCTTTTGGTGATGAGCATAATTACAGGGTGGAGTCTTTGTGGTTTGAAGTGGTCAAAATCAAAAGTCCCTATAATGCGTTATTTGGGAGGCCGGCTTATGCTAAATTTATGGCTAGGCCTTGCTATGTTTATTTGCAACTCAAAATGCCCAGCTTAAATGGCACAATTACTGTTCACGGTAATAGGAAAACGACTCTCGAGTGTGAAGAAGGAGATGCGGCTTATGCAGAGTCTAGTTGTGCTCAGGAGGAGCTGAAATTTTACAAGGAGAACGTTGATCCGGAGGATATGACCCCGCTCAAGAAGCCTACAACAGAAGTGGAGCCGCCACTCAAGTTTTCAGCGGATGACACCAAGGCAGTAGATTTCAATCTAGGTGATCCATCCAAGCAGTTCATCATTGGGGCTCACATGGATCCCAAATAGGAAAGCGCGCTCATCGAATTCATCCGTGAGAATCGGGACATCTTCGCATGGAAGCCTTCTGACATGCTCGGTGTACCGAGAGAGTTCGCTGAGCACAATCTCAATGTGGATCCAAAGTTTAAGCCGATCAAACGGTTTCTACGACGGTTCAACGAAGAGAGACGTAAAGCTATTGGAGAGGAAGTTGCTCGGCTCTTGGCCGCATGCTTTATAGTGGAAGTTTTTCACCCAGAGTGGTTGGCTAACCCGGTGCTAGTACTAAAAAAGAACGGCACATGGCGTATGTGCATAGATTACACGAACCTTAACAAGGCTTGCCCGGTTGACCCTTTTGCGCTCCCTCGTATCGATCAAATTATTGATGCAACAGCCGGATGCAAAAGTTTATGCTTCCTGGACGCTTATTCAGGGTATCATCAGATCAAGATGGCAATAAAGGATCAGGAGAAGACGGCGTTCATTACACCTTTTGGCGTGTTCTGCTATGTCTCCATGCCTTTCGGGCTCAAGAGTGCCTAGGCGACTTACCAACGTTGTGCGCAGAATTGCCTCCACAGTCAGATTGGCCGAAATGTCCATGCTTATGTAGACGACATCGTGGTTAAATCCAGAAAGAAGGAAACTCTTTTAGAGCATTTGAAAGAAACCTTTAACAATCTCCGGGTCTACAAGATGATGCTTAACCCGATGAAGTGTGTCTTTGGTGTTCCAGCAGGAAAGCTTTTGGGTTTCTTGGTCTCTGAGCGGGGCATTGAGGCTAACCCGGATAAGATCAAGGCCATCACTTCTTTGGGTGAGCCGACGTGTATTAATGACGTTCAGCGCCTTGCAGGGCGGATTGCTGCATTGAGCCGCTTCATAAGCCGGCTTGGGGAGAAAGCTATTCCTTTATACCAGATGATGAAGAAGACAGACAAGTTTAAATGGAGCGCAACAGCGGCCGAAGCACTTGAAGCTCTTAAAAAGCAGTTGACTGAGCCGCCAGTGTTAGCTGCTCCGGTTGAGAAAGAGCCTTTGCTCCTTTATGTGGCGGCTAAGAACAGAGCGGTCAGTGTAGCAATTGTGGTTGAGCGCAAGGAGGCAGGGAAAGAGTATCATGTGCAAAGGCCGGCTTATTACATCAGTGAAGTTTTGGCAGAGTCTAAACAGAGGTATCCGCATTGGCAGAAGTTGGTATACGAAGTTTTCATGGCCAATCACAAGTTAAAACATTACTTTTTGGGGCACCAAATAACAGTGGTCAGTTCTGCCCCGTTAGGGGATATCATTCAAAATAGAGAGGCTATAGGGAGGATTGCCAAGTGGGCCTTAGAGCTGAGTCCTTTTGGCATCAAGTATGTTCCTCGTATTGCAATTAAGTCTCAAGCTTTGGTGGATTTCATAAATGATTGGACTGAATGTCAAGTCCCTGAAGAGAAGCCGGATAACACGTATTGGACTATACACTTTGATGGATCCAAGCAGCTAGAAGGGTCTGGGGCAGGAGTTGTTCTCACCTCCCCCAAGGGTCACAAGTTTTGTTATGTGCTCCGGTTAATGTTCCCTTGTACTAATAATGCAACTGAGTATGAAGCGCTGCTCCATGGTCTCAGAGTCGCTAAAGAGATGAGTTTAAGCCGGGTCAGGTGTTTAGGCGACTCAGATCTGGTGGCTCAGCAAGTTTCAGGCACTTGGGATTCCAAGGATCCACGGATGGCGGCTTATCGACAGTCGGTTGATATCATAGCCGGCCACTTCAAGGGGTACCAGGTGGATCACATTGATCGTCGCAGGAATGAGGCAGCTGATGCCTTGTCACGGTTAGGTTCTCAACGAAAGCCGGTACCACCTAATGTTTTTCTGGATGTATTGCATCATCCGACTGTCAAGATACCTTCTAAGGAGGATCTGGCTATTCCTGACCCGGAGGCGGAGCTGGTGGCCGCTCTGCATGCTACCCCAGACTGGACTATTCCTTATTTGGCGTATCTGACACGCGGGAAGTTACCTCAAGAGGAGGATCTGGCCACGAAGATCACTCGGCATTCTAAGTCTATGATGATTGTCAATGGTGAGTTACATAAGTGTAGTGTGACGAGTGTCTTTCAGCGCTGCGTCTCACCACAGGAGGGCCGGCAAATATTAAGTGAAATTCATGCTGGCGACTGTGGGCATCACGCCGGGTCAAAATCTTTTGTGGCTAAAGCTTTCTGACATGGGTTTTTCTGGTTGACGGCTCACAAGGATGCAGAGGACTTAGTTCGCAAGTGTGACAGCTGTCAGAAATTCGGCCGGCGCGCTCACGTTTCGGCTCAAGAGTTGAGGATGATACCAATCACTTGGCCGTTTGCAGTCTGGGGGCTTGATATGGTAGGGCTTTCAAGCGATCTAAGGATAAGAAAACGCACCTTCTGGTGGCGGTTGATAAATTTACTAAGTGGGTAGAGGCAGAGTTGGTCAGTAAATGTGATGCAGCTACGGCGGTGCAATTTATTAAGAAGCTGATTTATCGCTTTGGTTACCCACACAGTATTATTACAGACAATGGGACAAATTTATCCAAAGGATCTATGAAAACGTTTTCTGTGAGAAAGAGCATATCCGGCTTGATGTTTTAGCCGTGGCACATCCACAGTCTAATGGTTAGGCAGAGCGAGCCAATCAGGAAATTTTGAGAGGTGTCAAGCCACGGCTCATGATTCCTTTGAAACGGACACCCGGATGTTCGGTTGAGGAGTTGCCTTCCGTCTTATGGAGCATCAGAACTACACCTAACAGATCTACAGGTTTTACACCTTTCTTCATGGTGTACGGTGCTGAGGCGGTTCTACCCAATGACATCCGGCACGACTCACCAAGGGTGGCGGCTTATGTTGAGACGGACAATGAGGTAGCCCACCAAGATGCGTTGGACACCTTGGATGAAGCATGAGAGTTAGCAGCAGCCAGGTTGGCAATTTATCAACAAGACCTGCGACGCTATCATAGCCGCAGGGTAAAGACCCGGACGTTCCAGGAAGGTGACCTGGTGCTCCGGTTGATTCAAGACCAATCTGGAATGCATAAGTTATCTCCACCATGGGAGGGGCCTTTTGTGGTCAGCAGGAACCTTAACAACGGGTCATATTACCTCATGGATGTCAGAGATGAGTCGGAAACCGCGGGACAAGAGACGTTACGGCCCTGGAATATCGCACATCTGTGACCATACTTTACTTAACAGGGGTTGAAAGCCACTATCATTGTATATATCATGAGCACATCGCACAAGACTGGGGCCTCTGCTCTTATGTACACCTTTGTACAATCAAGATAAAATCTTCCGGTTCAAAAAGTTTGAGATGAAGAGGGTCGTTCGCCGTCAAAACGGCTGATCTACCCTTTGGCTTTACGCCTTATTAAACGTTGTTGCAAAGAGGATTCTTGCCTTTGGGTATAGCTTACTTCTCCTTTGCACAACCAGCTGTCATTAAACTGTTGCAAGGAGGCTTCTTGCCTGCGGGTATAGCTTACTTCTCCCTTGCATAGTTGGCTTTATGCCTAGTTTGGTTGCATTAAGCGCTGATTGTTAACGGAGGCTTCTTACCTTTTGGTATAGCTTACAGTGCCCTAAGACAACAGCGTGTATACCAAATTCCAGTTGCTTATCAACTGCGGCCATCGAAGGGGGCTTCTTACCGACGGGTATCGCTTATCTCACCCTAATGGTCGGCTTTATGCCACTTCTGGTTACTTATTAACTGCGGTTGTCGAAGGGGGCTTCTTACCGATGGGTTCGCTTATCTCACCCTAACAACCGGCGTTTACGCCAAAATTCAGTTGCTTATCAACTGTAGCTGTTGAAAGAGGCTTCTTACCTTCAGGTATAGCTTACTTCTCCTTTCAAACAGCTGGCTTTATGCCGTCTTAGGCTAATTTTTAGTCACGGTTGTCGATGGAGGCTTCTTGCCTTGGGGTATAGCTTACATCTCCCATTGACAGCCGGTGTTCACTATACTCTTACCAGTCAATCTCGCTTAGAGACCCTGAGCCGGTTCAAGAAATTGACGGCCAATCTCGCCTAGAGACCCTAAGCCGGTTCAAATAATTGATGGCCAATCTCGACAGAGACCCTGAACTGGTATGAGTTTAACCGTTCGGATCCACGCAGAAGAGTCGTCATATGAGTTTTTTGAGGAAGGAAAGATCATCATCGCATATGGTATCATGCCGGCTTATCAAAGCTGGGCAATTATAAGTCCCGGGTTGCCGCAGGCGAAACTACCCGACACTTGGGGGCTACACAGCCGAACTCTCCTCAAAGGTTCCGGTTCATCAATAGTCGCAGTTGTCGATAGAGGCTTCTTACCATTAGGTATAGCTTACATTATCATAAAGACAACCGGCTCTTTAATAACTCCGTCTGATGAAAGCCGGAGCCATGTGTCTTCGGTCAACAAAATTGAAGGTCTCAACGAGATTGTCCGGCTTTAATATTCTGGAGAAAGGAATGGCGTCTTAAAAGACAGGCCCCTCATGAGAAAATTTCAAAGGTATATCCCTGAAGAGCCGGCAACACATTAAAACACTGAGAGGTTAAAATATATATGGCCACCAATTGGCAGAGTCATGGTTACTCTATTACAAAAGATACTCTCAGAAAGAGCAAAAGCATTGTCAGTCGCCCACGACGGGTCATTACATAAGTCTGTGCTCAAAAAGGCTAAAAGATTACAATTCAGTTGTTGGCGGCTCATCCTGCTCTGGGTCTTCTGCTGGCTTTATCTGAAGATTGCCCAAGTCCTAGTTACAGTCAGCCAGAGCAGCAAATGACCCCTCAAGGAACGGAGATGCGTCAAGCTCACAAGGAAAGAGATCCTTACTGCGGGCGGGTGTTAGATCTTTCCACTCGTAGAGAGGCCTGCGGATTCTCTTCTCCTTTGCGTCATAAGCCGTCTGATAGGTGCTCAAATCAGCTTCATCCGCCAGAACAGAGGCCAAATAGCGCGACTCTTTGACACACCGGGTATAATCTTCCTCGGTGAAATCTAAGCCGTCATCTCTTTTAGACGGATAGCCATCCATCATTTTAGCCGGCGTTAGCTCGGGAGCGAAGGCAAGAGCCCGGCTCAAACCGGCAACGGCTCCTTGGCGGAAGGCGGACTTCTTGAGCTCTTCAATCTGCTTAGGCATTGTAGAGAAGAGTTCTAAGACCCCTTTCAGAGCAGTGGGGATCTTCTCCTTGTACTGCACGCTCTTGATCGTGAAGATGGCGCTGCGGTATAATTGCTCTGCAAAAGTATAAATGGCCTTCAGTGGCAGAAGGCTATCAGAAGCCAACTGCCAGCTCCTGGGACCTGGATGAGTCGGATAAAATTAATGAGCCGCCAGTTTTTTCACTAACAATGCTAAATAGTACAAAGTAAACAAGAAAGCTTACCAAATAGGGCGGCTGACATCTTCGCAATATGTTGTTTCAGACCTTGAAGTTCATCCGCCACGGCTGTAAGCCGCTGCTCAGCGTCGTCCGCCCGTTTGGTTAAAGCGGCCTTTTCAGATTCAGTCGTCTTTTTTAAAGAGGTAAGCTCGACGGTGACACTGGCTAGTTCCTCTGAGAGAAGCCGGCATTTTTCATCTGTGATACTTCGAGCTTCTTGCTGAGCTGCCAAGTTGGCCTTCAGATCCGTCAGCTGAGACCCGACTTCATTCAAAGCTTCCTATAATACATCAAAATACAGGATAAGCCGCCAAAATGCAGGACGAGTGTTAAAAGCAAATACAAGTCTCAAACAGATTGCAAGTAATATATTTGACACTTGGGGGCTAATGTATATTTGATCTTGCAAGTATGCAGTTCTGGTTCATTTCCTTCGAACTTCATCCGGAACTTGGGGGTTGTATAATGGCTCTTCAATGTGCTAATAATGGAAGCACCGACTCAACTTGATCAAGTTTGGGCCGGCCCTTAGGGGCTACGATTACATCTTCAAGTTGTCTACATTACAAGCCCAGCTCAAATGTAATCTGAGACTGCCCTTGGGGGCTACGATTGGCAGTTCACTTTACTTACAGTACAAAGCTAAAGCAATTTTAAAGGAATTTGACATGACAATCTCTGCAAGAGGTCACAGAAAGACCCGGCTCAATGATTCAATACGTTAAGCCGGATCTTGGGGGCTAAGAAAGGATATAGTAAAGAAGGAAAAGTACCTCATATTTTGTCTTCATGGAAGAGATCAACCGAAGTTCCAAATCCCGGCTGGTAGTAACCCGGTTTATGTACCCTGCGTGTAGCTCTTCAACGGTCATCTTCTCGCATGAAGAATCGAAGTTCAGTTTCTTTGAAGCTTCAGCCGGCTCTGTATGTTTGGTCAACACATGAGCCGGAGGCGTTTGATGACCAGACCCGGTGATAACAACATCCGGGGTGTCAGGGGTCTTGGCAGGAGTTGCCGGCTTAGACAGAGCCCTTGGAGGGCTCTCCATGATGACATCTTCAGCGGCCGGCTCAGCGGAGGCAGCCGGCGGGTTTTCTTCCGGTTGAGTTTCTTCCGGTTGCTCGGGCTCCGGTTCTTCAATAACTGGGCTGGAGGAGGGCTTGTTGGCCTTGCGACGTTTAGCTTGAGCACTGCAAAAGAAAAGAAGAGTCAGCAGTTGATATTGCTAACAACCGGATATCCAGATGCTTACAGCGGATTAATTTTGGGCGGTGGTATGATTGACTCCGAAGAGTCGCCAGAGGAAGGGGATTTCTGCAAAAATAAAAACAGAAAAGTGAAGAGAGTATCAAGTTTACAAAGGAAAGATAAAGGAAAAGAAGGTGTTTAAACCTCGGCGGGGCGTTTCTTGGGAGCCGGAGAGTTTGGCAACCCGGACATGAGCTCGGTAGAGCCGGTGCTTCGAGTCTATCAACGCTCGATTTGATGTTGCTTTTTTAAGAGGAAATCGGGAGCTAGATAAGCAAGAGGGTGAGAAAGGGGAACTTTTCTGATAACCCGCCGCGGCTTTAGGAGGATGAAACATTCTGAGCCAGAGGAAAAGTAATTTACCTCAGGAGCATTGGCATGGCTGGTCTTCACTTCATCCTGTGAGTAAAGTAAGTGTTAAAATAGGAAGGTAAAAGATCAAGCAAGAGAATTGAAAATTTACCTCTGAGCTGGACGATGGTGGCGGGTCAAACAAATTATCTTGCGGGACATGTTTTTTAGCCTTCTTAGTTGGGACCTTCTTCCTGGATTTCTTCGGAGGAGCAACATATTCCCTCTTCCAGAAGTCTGAGTCGGCCTATAAGAGTGACCCGGAGAGTGAATATCAAATCAGCAAAGTGCAAACAACGTCTAAGAGATGGAAGAGAAGAGATTAAACTTACATCGGGAGCCGGATTGTTGGCACTAAAAGGTGCCAGGCCGATTTCGCTACATGATCCGGAAGCTTCATGGACAAGGCTTCGGATGGCGAGGGTAATATCATTTTCTGTCAATGTGGATCAGCTGAAGCATAATGAGCTATCATACTTGCCTTTATATTCACACATGAGTTGGCTTCTATGACTCAAAGGCATAGTCCGCCATGAAATCCAGCAGCGGATCAGGTCCAGCCCGATTAAGCCGTTGGCCATGAGAGCCTTGATTTTGGCATGGGCCGGCTCATATCTTGCACGTTCTGAAGCTGATAGCCGGCCAGGAAGCTCTGATGTTGTTGTGAGCCGGGAAGGACGATAACCCGGCAAAGGACGCTCGTTCTCAAGAGAGGTGTCCTTGCAATAGAACCAGGTCTTGTTCCAGTCCTTGGGGTGACTCGACATCTGTGTAGCTGGAAAGATGATATCCCTACGCCCGAAAGAATTTTGAGCCAGGAGGCACGAACCCTCTTTCAATATGGTCAGAGAAAACCACCACTTCGCCTTCTTGAGGTTTAGGCCGCGTCTCGTTGCCTGGGACCCGCCAGGTAATGACTTCCTTAGGAGGAAGAGTACCCGCGTGAACAAAATCCGACAAAAAGTCCTCCGTAATGCATGACCCAACCCAGTTGCATGAGTTAGATGCACGAGACATGTTGGTGGCTTAAGTGCTGTGCAAGATAAAAGGCGCGATGAGTCGAAGCGCAAGCAAATATATTTTACGGCTTAACAGTTTAAGGACTCTACGGATAAAGCGGAAGATCCGGCTGATAAGAGCCGGAGAAGCTTGGCGACTCAACAGGGAAAGGGAAGGTCGAAAAATCGGCTAAGTCCTAAAAACAGATTCCACAAAATGTCACCATATCTACGGATCTACAAAAACAAAGAAAATGAATTTTATTTCTGACCTAGCGATGAACAGCAGAGGAAAAAAGAAACGGACTGGGGCCATCGAGGCCCATGCATTACACGCGACCAGCCCGTGTGCGGCGGCGGAGCAAGAGTGCATCCTAAAGACGTTAGCGACGTCGAGATGCACTGGCGATAACGGTGCTAGAGCCCAAACGACGGCGGCGGAGCACCGGTGAAAACCCTACTACGGCGGCGACCATCTAGGGAGCAGGAAAACTTACCGGAGATGGCACGGCAGAGGCGGACGGATCTCTGGTACGTTCAGGGTGATGCGGCGGCCAAGGTCGGGGACGATGTACGGATGGCGTCAACACAGAGCTCGAAGGCGCTAGGGCGGCGACAGGAAGAAGACGAAGAAACAGAGGCACGGGCGGGACAATGGAAACCCCGACCCGCGCGGGTCATATTTAAAAGGGGGTTAAGGAAGGCATGAAAATCCAGGCGATGACACCGTTCGACCGTGGCGGACGCCTCGATTCTCGGGATGACAGTTAAGTGAAAGATTTGGTGACACGTCACCAGATCTCATGACGTCACACCGGTTCATTTCCGGGCGACTCGCCAAAAGTGGAAGATAAGGATGAAGTGAGCAAGCTCAGTTCAACCTGGGGCCTAATGTTAGGGATATGACCCACCGAAGAGGCTCCGGGTCATGTTATTGGCTCGTGAACCGGCCCAAAGGTAAGTCGTAATATTAAGTGGCCCAAGAGGATAGGCGTCTCACGGTGTGGTCCGTACGACGGCCCGGACTGAGAAGACCAGGGTGTGCAAGCCGACTCACAGATGGCTTGGACAAGAAGATAGAGAGAGACTCGGTTAGCAATTGTAACGACCCGGATGTTCTGACCTCTTATATAAAGGCAGACCCGGGCGACATAGAGGACAGGCAATCGGGAACTAGGTCAAGCTTTTAGCTCCTTGTAATCGATACGCAAGTAATACAAACACAAGCAGGACGTAGGCTGTTACCTCGATTTGAGGGGCCGAACCTGGGTAAACCCGTGTCTTTCGTCCCGACTAACCCCTTTGAGTCCACCTCATTGGCGATGGCCTCGAACCGAAGTCCGTTCACCCGGACATCTGCCGTGATAAAACCATGACAACTTCCCATATATCAATCTTTACCTCCGGACCATTCCAGAGCTCCTAGTGACTTCCGGGATCTCATCCGGGAGTCCAAACAACCTTCGGTCACCACCATACATAACTTTATACTACGGAAACGTCACCGAACTTTAAGTGTGCAGACCCTGCGGGTTCGAGAACTATGTAGACATGACCGAGACACCTCTACGGTTAATAACCAATAGCGGGACCTGGTTTCCCATATTGGTTCCTACATATTCTACGAAGATCTTTATCGGTTAAACCTCTATGTCAAGGATTCAGTTAATCCCTCATAATATTCCCTTTGTTTATTAGTATGGTACTTGCCCGAGATTCGATCGTCGGTATCTGCATACCTAGTTCAACCTCGTTACCCACAAGTCTCTTTACTCGTTCCGTAATACAAGATCCCGTGACCAACACTTAGTCACATTGCTTGCAAGGCTTATTGTGATGTTGTATTATCGAGTGGGCCCTGAGATACCTCTCCGTCACACGGAGTAACAAATCCTAGTGTTGATCCATGCCAACCCAGCAGACACCCTCGGAGATACCTGTAGAGTACCTTTATAGTCACCCAGTTACGTTGCGACGTTTGATACACACAAGGCACTCCTCCGGTGTCCGTGAGTTTCATGATCTCATGGTCATAGGAACATATACTTGACATGCGGAAAACTGTAGCAATAAACTGACACAATCATATACCACGTTTATAGTTTGGGTCTTGTCCATCCCATCATTATCCTAATGATGTGATCCCGTTATCAAATGACATCTCATGTCAATGGCTAGAAAATCTTGACCATCTTTGATCAACGAGCTAGTCTACTAGAGGCATACTAGGGACATAGTTGTGTCTATGTATCCACACATGCAACGTGTTTCCAATTAATACAATTATAGCATGGATAATAAACGATTATCATGAACAAGGAAATATAATAATAGCTATTTTATTATTGCCTCTAGGGCATATTTCCAACAAAGGATCCACAGGATGGGCTAAGGGAGACACCTAAAGGCCATGCGGCACCGTAAAAGAAGGCAGATGCTATGACTAAGGGTGTTAGCATTGTGGTGCCATCGAACTCGTTGAGGTTTGGGTATTTTGGAGCATTTTCTGCTCCTAGCTGCTTATGGAGCCGCAAGGTAGATTCTGAGGATACTCACGAGACTTTTCTGCCACCACTGTCAGATTTTGTGATGGGGTTGATCACCACTCTTATGGTAGGCCAGAACCTGGAGGTTCCCTCGCCGCCTGCTTCTTCTGACCACTTTAGTGTCGGAGCTCTGGATAGTCCCGGGCAGGAGGCCTGTGTTACGACCATGATGTCGGGCTCACGGAGCTTGGCGATGTCCACGACTCTCGGAGGAGAGGCATCAGATGGGCGGCTGGCTGGGTCTGCCGTTCAGAATGCATTGACCGTGGCCTATGCTGCGTTGGGGCCGGTTGTGACGGGTGCATCTACATCGGTCGGGGGTCTGGCTGCGATGGTGACGGTATCGATGGGAACGGGTACGGCCTTATCCACGTCCAAGGCAGTGTCGTCTACCATTCCCACATCAGCTGGCGGCTCCGCTGCGCCGGTAGCAGTCTCGACAGGCACGCCTGCCGGTCGGGCCATCTCGGTTGGGCGCCTGGTTGCATCTGGACCATCCATGTCAATTAGGTGCATGGAGGAGTTGGTGGCGGTTGTGACAGCTGCACCTGTCGGAGGTACCATCTCAGTGGGAGGACTGGATGAGCCGGTAACTGTGGCGACGGCCACATGTGCACTATTGGCTGATCCAACAGGGTCATCTCCGACTAGATCGAGGGATAGCTCACGGCAGGACGAGCCACCATAGGAGAGGCTTATTGTTGTTGGTACCCTGAGCGGACCTTCGCGGGACGAGATTGTCGCCTTTGGAGGGATCGTGAATCCCAGGTCTGAAGGTCGACGGATGAGCAGCCGTCTCCAGGATCATCCTGATGCTGATGACCTGCGGCTGGGACGCGCCATGCAAGTGGCCAAGCTTTGTGACATTGAGGTCACTATATGTATGTAAGTCAGTACTTCCAATCCTATTCTGCATTTTTTCGAGGTAGATATTATGAACAATGCAAATCAGTTGGGAGTTTTGCTAGGTAGTAATGGAAAAGAAATTGGTAAATCTGTTAATGACCTACTTGATCTTGAGGCGAAGGGAGCTATGGACGTGATTAGGCACTTACCGGCTATTAAACCTTTGAATGACTCAGAAATTGATGCATTAGGTGTTCTTAATAGTTTTTGTGAGGATGTAGCGCCTTCTCCCGCCCGGTCTGAGGAGGACGAGAGTTTGGAAACTCAGGAGGTTTCAACTCCTGTTGGTCTTGAGATATGCACCCTCACTGAGCTTGGTTGTATGGACCGAGTTGGTGAGCAAAATAAGCCTAAGCGCAATTGGACACAAAAGATTTATCCAGCTTCGGCTGTACGCAGAAGTGCTAGGATCCGGACCGCTAAAAAAATTTATGATAAAAAATGAAAGGGATATTTTGGAATACCAGAGGTCTAACAGACTTGGCTAAACAAAGGTTTTTGGCGGATCCATCTATTCGGTACAAGTTAGATTTCATAGCCCTCTCTGAAACTAGTAGAGATAATTTTACATCTCAGTTTTTTGGCACCTTGTCGGGAGGAGTTGATTTTGATTGGCATTGCTTACCCCCAAGAGGAAGATCCCATGGGATTTTAATTGGGGTAAAGTGCGAAACTTTGGAGGTTCGGAACGTTATTATGGGAGAATTTGCAGTTAAATTTCGGGTGAGGTCGAAGGTTGATGGGTTCCAATAGGCACTCGTGGCAGTGTATGGAGCTGCACAGCCTGAGCTGAAGCCAAATTTTTTGGCTGACCTAGTTCGTATTTGCGGAGATGAACGACTCCCAATTCTGGTTGGGGGTGATTTTAACATTATAAGAAGGCGGGATGAAAAGAACAACGATAATTTTGATGGCAGATGGTCATTTATGTTTAATACTATTATTGAAAGCCTGGATCTCAAGGAGTTCAAGCTTTGTGGCAAAAAAATTTACTTGGGCCAACACACTGCCAACTCCAACTTATGAGAAGTTGGGTCGTGTTTTCACCAGTGTGGATTGGGAGGAGAAGTTTCCCCTGGTGACGGTCCAGGCGTTGACGAGAGGGATCTCGGATCATACACCACTTCTTGTTGACTCGGGGGAGGCGAATCATATGGGGAATAAAAATATCTTCTCCTTTGACTTAGCATGGTTCGAGAGAGAAGGTTTCTTGGATCTGGTTGCACGTGAGTTGGCAAAGAATTCAGGAGGGAGGTCGAATGTAGAAAAATGGTAGAATAAGATTCGACACTTAAGACAATTCCTTCGAGGTTGGTCCAAACACTTGAGTGGAGTCTATAAGGTAGAAAAGGAAAGACTCCTTAACCTTATAGATGAATTAGAGTTAAAGGCCGAGTCCTCCATTTTGGATACCAGAGACTTGGAGACTAAAGTGGAGGCGGAGCTCAGACTCAAAGAATTGCTGCGAGAGGAAGAATTAAAGTGGGCGCTTAGAGCTAAAGTGCGAAAAGTGGTCCAAGGAGATGATAACACGCAATTCTTCCATATGATTGCGAATGGAAAGCATCGCAAGAAGAAGAAATTTCAGCTCGAGCAAGATGAGGGAACGATAGTGGGTTAGGAGAACCTAAAATTATACATTACAAATTACTACAAGCAGTTGTTTGGGGCCCCTGACGATAGTTTTGTCTCCTTGAATGAATCCAGAGTTGAGGATGTCCCTCAACTTGCGACGGATGAGAATGAGATCTTATCTTCCCCATTTACGGAGAAAGGGGTGTTTGAGGCAATTTCACAAATGAAGAATAGTAAAGCGCCTGGGCCAGATGGCTTTCCAGCAGAGTTTTATAAAAAGTGCTGGCATATTATAAAGGGTGATTTGCTTCCAATGTTCCATGATCTGTTTTCTGGGCATTTGCAGCTATTTCACTTAAATTTTGGAACGGTTACTTTGGTCCCTAAGAAGACAGAGGCGGTGTGGATTGAGCAGTTCCGACCAATATGTCTTCTTAATGTTAGCTTCAAAATCTTCACCAAGGTGGGGACTAACAGGCTGACGCAGATTGCACATAGTGTGGTGCAACCATCTCAAACTGCCTTCATGCCGGACAGAAACATCCTAGAAGGGGTTGTGGTCCTTCATGAGACACTCCATGAGATTCACACGAAAAAACTAGACGGGGTGGTTTTCAAGGTGGATTTTGAGAACGCGTACGACAAGGTTAAGTGGCCATTTCTTCAGCAAGACTTGCGAATGAAAGGATTCGATAATTCCTGGAGAAAGTAGGTTGAATCTTTCACGCAAAAAGGCAGTGTCGGAATAAAAGTGAATGATGACATAGGACACTATTTCCAGACACACAAGGGCCTAAGACAGGGGGACCCGATGTCACCTATCTTGTTCAACATTGTGGTAGACATGTTGACAATTCTGATACGAAGAGCTAAAGAAAATGGCCAAGTAGGTGGTCTTGTTCCGCATCTAGTGGAGGGTGGAGTGTCCATTCTACAATACGCTGATGATTCTATCATCTTCATGGAGCATGATCTGGCGAAAGCAAGAAATATGAAGCTTGTGTTATGCTTATTCGAGCAGTTGTCAGGGTTCAAAATTAACTTCCATAAAAGTGAATTGTTCTGCTTTGGAAGAGCTAAATACGAACAAGAAGATTACAAACAACTGTTTGGATGTGGGTTGGGCTCGATGCCTTTCACATATCTAGGAATATCGATTCACCATCGCAAGCTATCTAACAAGGAATGGAAATGTATTGAAGATCGGTTTGAAAAGAAACTAAGCTGCTGGAAGGGCAAGCTTATGTCATATGGAGGCCGACTAATTGTTATTAACTCGGTGCTCACGAGTATGCCAATGTTTCTCTTGTCATTCTTTGAGGTACCAGTAGGGGTACGGAAAAGATTAGACTTCTATCGATCGTGCTTTTTCTCGCAAAGTGACGAATTAAAACGGAAGTACAAACTTGCCAAATGGGATATTATTTTTAGGCCAAAATAACCAAGGGGGTATTGGCATTGAAAATTTAGAGGTTAAGAACAGATGCTTACTCAGCAAATGGTTGTACAAGTTATCTGTCGAGACCGATGCCACATGGGCCCAGATTCTGCGTAATAAGTACCTTCATTCTAAGACCTTATCACAGGTGATGGCCAGACCAACCGATTCGCCTTTTGGAAAGGACTGATGAGAGTGAAATCAACTTTCTTCCATAGGACAAAATTTATCGTTGGTAATGGTACTTCTATGAGATTTTGGGAGGATACGTGGCTAGGGGAGATGCCTCTAGCTGTCCAATATCCTTCTCTCTATAATATTGTTCAGCGTAGGGATGCCTATGTTGCAATGATATTACAGTCTACTCCTCTTAATATTCAATTCAGAAGAAACTTAGTGGGAAACCGTTGGGAAGCTTGGCTCCATCTCGTGAGAAGATTGATGGATGTCCACCTTTCTCAACAGCCTGATCAGTTGCATTGGAAACTAACCAACAATGGGGTATTTTTGATAAAGTCCATGTATTTGGATATTATTAACTCGGTCTCTATTCCTCGATCTATGCATATCTGGAAAGTCAAAGTGCCCTTAAGAATTAAAGTGTTCATGTGGTATGTCCACAAACAAGTCATTCTCACTAAGGACAACTTAGCAAAACATAACTGGTCTAGATACCGAAGATGTAGCTTGTGTGATCATGATGAATCTATCAAACACCTCTTTCTTGAGTGCCCATTGGCAAAGATTTTATGGCGGTCGGTCCATATAGCGTTTAACATTGATCCTCCCCCTAGCATCCACACGTTATATGGGACGTGGCTAAATGGAGTTGATATAGAACCATCGAGACACATCCGTGTAGGCGTATGTGCGTTATTATGGGCTATATGGAACTGCATGAACGATTTTTTTTAACAGAACAACAAAGTTTCATTTCTTGCAGGTTATCTTCCCAGCCACAACGTTAATCCGTATGTGGTCGCTACTCACTTCCACGGATGCCAGGGAGCGTATGGTTACCGGGTCTATCCGATGAGAAACGGTAGCACGGGTTATTTTCAACCGGTTTGGATGGCGGTCATGTAATAGGATAGGGGTTTACTTACCTATCTTGTTTAGCCACCGGTTGTGGCTGTCCCGTTTCCTTCTTTCTCAGCTCTTTGTGAGCGTTTTTCGTTTTTTTATGACTTATGACTTGGAGACTTTGTTTGGACTATTTGCTTTTTTAATAAAGTGGTCGTATGCATTGATCTGATGCAGAGGCCGGGGAATAACCTCCTTTTCGAAAAAAAAGTCTTTGGAGGACTGTCTAATGCAAGCTTGCATGAATATAGCACAGAGCGTGGACCGTACCAGAAGAAGTTTCCCCCTCTTAGGTAGAGATGTTGCCCTCCACGTAGACACGCATGCCGTCGGTTGATCCACCAGGCCCTCAAACTGTGCGGTCGTTTGCTTCCTACTTCCTCCGTTCCTAAATATAGATATTCAACTAGAAACTACAACAGAGCAAAATAAGTGAATCTATTTTAAAATATGTCTATATACATCTGTATGTAGTCTGTAATGGTATCTCTAAAAAGATTTATATTTAGGAACGAAGGGAGTAATTGTCAAAGGTAGCCCAAGCCCCAAGGCATATGCATGGAAAACTTCCGATCAGACAATCCAGGATCGTGTTCACTGTTGCCCCTGTCTCCTCCAAGCACCGAACAGGAATAGAATTTAGGGGGTGGGGGGTATACCAAAGCAAAACTCTCAGATTCAAACAAAAATCAAAAATTCTGATTTTTGTTTGCTGGGTTCTTGTACTAAGATTTGTGGTTACCGAAAGGTAATCGATTTTTTTTCGTCCCGTGACCAAAACCATGGTTAAAAGTATGAACCGTGTGTTTGGTTACAGATAAGGAGATATGAACGTAGCTGGTGAAAGAAAAAATATGGTTATATAGTCAGACGCCATTTGATGTTCCAGTGCCACTTCTCCCTGAGAGTTTGGGCGTCCATCCGGGATTGGCTTGGACATCATTGCTTCGATGCTAGCTCTTGGGCAGGCATAAAAAATGTTTCTGCTTGGTGTGACCACTCCATTCAAGGAATCATGACAACCGCAAGGGGATGACATCGTTAGCAATGCTAGTTGTTTGGAAAATTTAAAACGAACGCAATGCAAGAGTCTTCAACAGCAAATTCGCGATGAGAGGATTCATCTTCTATAGGATCCGTGAGGAGGCTTAAATTTGAGTTAAGACAGATGCCAAACGTTTGAGTAATTTGATGTCGGAAAATAGGCTTAAGTCTCCGATAGGGTGGCCTTCGGACATGTACAAAACTCCAACTTTTTTTTAATTAACGGATGAGGGAAAACTATTGCCCTTTTCAAAATAAAATAAAAGGTCCACATGCATGTTGTCCTCCAGCCGCGTGCGCGCGGCCTCACCTGCAGCAGCAGCGCGCACGTGGAAAGTGCATGGATTGGATTAATCTTGGCCCCGCCGGCCGGCGAGCCGACCGACGGCACGCGCGCGCGTCGAGCTGCGGTTCCACCAACTCCAGGCGCACGTGCGCGTAGCAGCACCGGTCACCCGTTTGAGCTGGCCACGTTCCCCGTCCAGCAAAAGTGAGTGCTCAACACAGGTCCATTGGCAGCTTCGTCCGTGCGTTCGTGCATCGGTGCATGCACGTACGCATCCGGCAAGGCAAGCACCGACCGACGTCGCCACGTGCGAGTCCACCGAGCGGACTCCATCGACACGGACAGACCCACGGGCGACGAAGCCCGCACACCGGCCTCCACTCGGCCTGGGTAAGCCGGCAGGGGCGCCGTCAATCCCCGGTCGTATCAGCAACGGCATCGGCACGCATGGTCGCCATCCACGCGGCCGCACGTACGCGCACGCCGTCCACCCGCCCAACGTCGATGTTAAACATCACATCAACCTTTTAATAACTAATCGAAAATGTTAGTCCCAGTCACCTTTTTTCTAACCAATAATAGTCACATATGCTTGCGGTCAAGAGGCAGGCTCAAGCGTGTGCTCATGGAAAACCTGGGCGTGGCCTTGGCAACTTGTCGAGAGCATCTACAATCGGATCCTTATACTTGTCTTAAACATTCGAGCAGGTTGTCCGATTATTGATCGGTCACAAAAAATCGACACATTCAAGCCTTTTAAATCGGTCATAAACGTCCAGACTGATCGGCACCTCTCATATTCAGCCCAAATATGAAGTTGATATGGGAGCGTCCGGACACGTCCGTCACATCGGTCTGACGGCGTGGACCCACGTGGAATCGCCCGAAACCCAGTGGTCCGACGGACGCCTCCTCCGATGCCGTAGTGTGAAGGCCGCGTGGCGCCGCAACGACGGTCGCGTAATCCCTAGCCAAACTATTTAAGCCGACCGTCAACACCAAAACCCTACTCCTTCATATTTTCCTTCTCCCGTCCGCCGCAGCCGCCAGACATGCCCTCACGCCACCGCCACTACACGCCGGACCATCGGCTTTGGCTCCTTGATCGGGTCCAGATCCGGAGGGCCGCACCACTACGTCTGGATCCGGAAGAGGACTTGGAGGAGGAGGAGGAGGAGGAAAATGAGCAAGAGCAGGAGCCGATGGAGGATGTGGGGGGGGAGGAGGAGGTGGTGTCGGCGCTGAAGGGGGACATGAATCTACGGGCGGAGCAGCAAGCCATCCTGAGCTCCATCCGCTCGGAGTTGACTGCGAGGCCAGACGTCTTCATCGGCGGGAGATGAAGGGGCGTGGGCTGTGGCGGAGGTGGCGCGGGCTGCGGCGGACAAGGATGAGCTAGAGGCCATCTCCGAAGAAGAAGACTATGATAGTACGTAATATGTAGGATTTCTTTTGCATACTTTGTATGTATCTAGGGGATTAAGTATGAGAGAGTTGGATGTGGACGAGCAAATTTGAGGACTGACCGATCAGTCCGAGGGGACGCGTCCGCGGGCATTTAAGGGCCCGGATTTGCAAACCGTGGTTGTAGATGCTCTCAGAGATACGGAATTCTTAGGGTACCCTCTCCCCAATCAGGTTGCGCCGTTGGTCGTCCTATTTGCGATTCACTTGTCAGATGAGATGTTGCGGGAATTGATTTGTTCGGATCTGATCATCGTTTGTCTTTGTTCATGTGTCTTCAAGTTGGATCCTTCTGATCTACATTACTCCTCATCAACGGCAATTGTTGTGTTGGTGCGGTGATTCTACGGGGTCTTGGCATGATGACTTCCCGACTGTCTACTATAACAACTTTTGTCCGGCACCGGAGAGGGAGGGACGATGACAACGGCATGCCTTCAAGTCGCTTTAGTGCTTGTAGTCATAGTTAGGTGCTCTACGGATCTGAATTTAATGTTTGTTATTTTTTATGTTCGTTGTACTGTCATGATTAAAGATGAACAGATCGAAAGTTTTCCCACAAAAAAAAATATTGCGGCTCGGAGAGGACATCTAAGAGGACATGTTTAAAAGAAACATGGTGTAGTAAACATGCCACGGTTTGACAACGATTAAATTTTATTAGCCTTTGTGAGTATGAATATTCATGGCATAATGTTTTTAGTGGAGAAAAGCTTCTGATCTTCATCAAACATCATAGCACGAGAAGTACCAAAAATTCCATTGTAGACCACCTAGCGACGATTACAAGCACTGGAATGAGTCGAAGGCGCGTCATTGTCATTGCCCATCCCTCATCGGAGCCGAGAAAACTCCGTTGTAGTAGATAACCGGGAAGTCATCGTGCTAAGGTCCCAAAAGACCGGCGCACTTGAATAATAACCGTCACCAATGGAGAGAAGCGTAAATCGGAAGGATCCAACCTATAGACACATGAACGAAGACCGGATCCACATAGATCCACTGAAGAAAAACACCGACCAAATCCCATGAGATTCGCAGGAGACACATCTCCACACGCCATCTGAAGAAGCGAGACGCACCACCGGGACGGGGGCTAGACGGGAAGAAACCTTATTCCATCTTCAGGGTGCCACCGCCTCGCATTCTTGAGTAGGACACAAACTCTACATAGACTAAAAAAACACCTAAGAACCAAGCATGAGCCCTCCCACCAACAAGGGTCGGGATCCACCGCGCCTTCATGGCCCTAAGGTTATAGGAGATGAGCTAGGTCGACGCCAGCGCCAGTGGGAGGCGGAGAAACCCTAAACACTTGGGTGTCTTTCTTTCTTTGTGGTGAAGAAAGAAAACAAATGGAATTGTTCATGACATAATTAAAATATGAGCATCACGTCCGTAAATTTATAAACCATTATACAACTACATCTATAGCTAATACTCCACCCAAGACCTCTATTTAGCATGTATTCTTAAAGTATTAAGTAAAATAGAGTATTATAGAGTGTGATGAAATGTAGTAGATGATATATTGTCTTCACCCTGCATTTAAAGGAAAACTATGTAACCATCTTTTTATCCCAAGAAGCAACAACACAAGTACATGTCTTTTCCGGTTTATGTCATTGTGATAGCTTACTTGTATGGTTGGACCCAACTATCATACATTCCCTCTTGAATACTAAACCCCCAAACTTGGCCACAGAAAGAAGAATAGATCGAAGAGTATATACGGATATGAGTTATGCAGCAAAGAAACCAAATAGATCTAAAAGGATTCATGAATAGATCTGATCAATAAAGTGATAATTCATCATATCCCAACAAACACACCAGCGGGTTACATTAGATGGATCACAATCATGTAAGACAGCTCATATGCTTTGTATTGAGAAGTGTGTGTGTGTGTGTGTGTGTGTGTGTTGTGTGTGTGTGTGTCTGTGTTGCGTGTGTGTGTGTGAGAGAGAGAGATCTACCTACTGCTATGGACACATAGTCCAAATAAACTACTTACGAATAATCATGATGGCCTTCAAGTTGATGGAGATGGCCACCATGGAGAATTTCCCTTTTGGCATCGTACTGCATAAATCCTCTAGAGTAGCTCCTGAAGAAACAGAGGCATGAAGTGGTGGAAAAATATGGGCGTAAAAAGCCTCGAGGGCTTTGAAGGTATATAAAGGAAATAGGATCCAGAGGTCGTAAATAAAAGCATGATTGGTCCACATGGTAGGGTGGGGCCCTTAACACGTAGGGGTGGTGTATGGGGATCATGTGCGGCCTCCTGGCTTACGACAATTACCCCCGGAAGCTTCTGGAGTTGAAACGTTAGCTGGTTTGTTTATAGATTTTCGTTAGTCCTGTAAAATTGCTTTTTCATGAAGTTTAAAAATAGCAGAAAACAACAACTGGCACTGAACACTTGATTAATAGGTTAGTCCAGAAAATATATAAATTGGTGCCAAGCCATGCCAAAATAATATAAATATAGGATGAAACAATAAAAAATAATATATACTTGAGATGTATTAGCATCCCTAAGATTAATCTCTACTCATACTTGAGTAGGTAGATGATAATAAAATAATTTTTTATTTTAAATGCCACTAACATGAAATATAATCAATCTGATGTGATTAGGTATGATCTAAAGGACACTGATGCAAAGCAATAGTTTATAGTTTATAGAAAGCAAGTAATATAAAAATGTGCAAGCAAAATCACTCTCATTTTTCATGAACCAATGCCTTCTGTCAGATTCATCAAGTGCCATAAGGTTTAGAAGGAATTGTAGGTGTATCATGAAAGCATAGAACGCTAAGTTTTCATCGTATCCGGAGTTAATTTTATTATAAAGACGAATGGATTGTCGATCAACTGAATCAATTGCATAACCTCATGTTTCAATCAGTCAATAACATATGCAATACTTGAGCGAGAGCTTTTCGATTTTGCACTTAAATGGAAGAAGGAACAATAGTGGAGGTTTAAAGAAGACAAAAAGTGGAAGAAAGTCTTAGACAACGTGGCTAATCATTAGGCAATGGAAAGGCCTTATAATCGATGTTAATGTGAGGAGTAAGGATTTCCATGCAACAGATGCACTAGAGCTATAAATGTATGAAAGTTTTGTAATAGACTAATGGGGTGTGCATCAATAATATGAAAATCTCCAACTAGTATATGAACATGAAGCATATGAAAACTCTCTATCTGAAATGCAATGTGCTACTTTAAAGCACATATGTATACAAAAGTATGCAGTGTGCCCCTTTCTCTTTGTTCTTTTTACGACCTTTGTGGCTCTTTTTCTTTTTTGTCCTCACCTAGTAGGGGCAACACTCTATAATGATGATCAATACAATAATGTACTCATAACTGTGATGATAATGAACATGATGCAAAATCATCTACTAATAATGGCTTTGTTGGTGTACCAGTATGTGCAATGATCTAGCATAGCAAAACATCAAAAAAGCAATGTAATGTTATCGGTCTAGCTATCTTACTATCATACAAGGTGATAATTAATATCTCGAAGTGTAAGTTGCATGACAATATATCTTAGAATGACTATGAAAATGCCATGATATGCACGTATGGTGCCCGTTTTGATGAAGAATAGGCGGTTTATGTGTAGGAGAACAAAAGGAAATTCTCATACAAGATTTAGATTTATCGGTGAAGGATGCGTCAAACCTCGAGGTGGGAGTCGGCAATTCATGATACCTGAGAGGTTAACAAATATGGATAGGTGGTAGTGCAAAAAGGATCGTAAGCTCGCATTAGTCATAAAGAACTCAAGCACTTATTATAAGTATATCATGGTCTACCTTAGAAAAATCATGAAAGCAATACTACACCTAGGGGATGTGTTTGTGGTAACTGTAGCCCATTGCACAATACCGACCCATATATGTGAGCGGTTTACTTATAATGCCCTTCAACTTGGACCTTGTTGCACAACCAACAACCACACTTCTTTATAAATTAATGAAAGAAACTACATCGACTCATATGACATTTATGGTATTTTCTTATTAATTCACTTAAGCTCTTTTTTCTAACGCATTCATCTATTATTTCCATTCTATCTCAAAACTATTGTAGAGAATCATATCTTCAAATTAGTGATTTCTAGATTAATTCATGCAATTTTAATTATACCACCAAGTATACTTACAATTTGAAGTATACTTGGGGATTCACATGCTCGCCGACGAAGATTGAGAGAAGGGAAGCTTTGTCATCCTCAACTTGCGAGAGGAGAAAGAAACATTTAGCAAAATAAAGTTAGAAATGAGGGATGGTTCTTGGTTGAACCATGCGTCTTTTCTTGTATTTACTTAGCATTTGGTTGGACTTTTAAGCGAATGTACGATCTTGGTTTCAAAAACAAAACAATAGATTTTGTTGGTTAAGAAGTATTAACCATCGTCTTCTCTTTAAATTTGAATCGTGGGCATTTCAAGATCCATGGAGATCTTCACGCAAAATAAACAAGTCCATGATATCTTTACCACTCTAATGTGAAACCTCGCCATCTTTGTTTCGCCTCTCATCTTCTATTGTCATTTTAAATTCTTACCATGTGTAGGGACTATTACGTCTTGCCATATCCATCGATAAAAACCCTAATCATAGTAGAAAATAGAAAGATGTACATTTGATCCACTTCATCGCATAGGGGTCGTGATTCCATATATAAAAAATACAACCTTCTCTCTCGCTTCCTCCCCCGCCTCCCACTGCCTTCCAAACTCATTCCTTGCTTCCATGGCTAGATCCGACATCACACTAGTCAAAAGTTGAAGCCTAACCCTAGATAAATGACATTGAAAACTTGTTATCTTCTACTTTGGCAAGAAGGAAACCCTAGGTATTTGATATTCATCAAATGTGTTTTCTACTTTAGATTTTGTTGTCACTTTTACGTAGATAAACTTTTTTAGAGGAGAAAGGCTTATTCTTATTGATTAAATATCATAATTCTTACAATCCTCATCGGTAAGGTCAACCTTAGCAAACTTGAAAAAGCTAAAAACACTATGAGTAGATTAGTACGATTGTCTTTGCATCCTGTCACACTAGCATCATAACATGGCCTTGTGGGGGAACGTTGCATGGAAAACAAAACAAAATCCTACGCTTCACCAAGATCAATCTAAGAGATGAGCATCTAAGAGAGGAGAGATCGGATCCACATACCCTTGTAGATCGCTAAGCGGAAGCGTTAAGGAACGCGGTTGATGTAGTCGAATGTCTTCGCGATCCAAATCGCAAGCCGTCCCACGAATTCCCGATCAAGTGCCGAACGGGCAGCACCTCCGGGTTCAGCACACGTACAGCCCGATGACGATCTCCACCTTCTTGATCCAGCAAGAAGGAGCGGAGAGTTAGATGGATTCTCCGGCAGCACGACGGTGTGGCGGCGGTGGTGGTGGAGCTGATCCGACAGAGCTTCGCTAAGCGACACCGAAACAATCAACTAGAGGAAAAGCAATCAGGGAGGGAGGAAGGGCTGCCCCATGGCTTGTCGTGTGGCTGCCCTCCTCCCTCTCTCATATATATAGGGGGAACGGGTAAGGGATGCGCCCTAGGGGCGGCGGCCAAGAGGAGGGGGGGGGGCCGCCAAGGGGTGGCTTGGCCCCCAAGGCAAGGTGGCTGGCCCCCTTAGGGTTTCCCCCTTCCACCCTTTGGCCGCATGGGCCTAGTGGGAGGGGCAGCCAGCCCACCAGGGGCTGGTACGCCCTCTCTCACATCCCATGTGGCCCTTCGGGGCTGGTGGCCCCTTCCGATAGACCCCCGGAAACCTTCCAGCACCCCGGTACATTATCGGTGATGCTCGAACTTTTCTCGGTGATAAACACGGAGCTTCCTATATATGATTTTTCACCTCCGGACCATCCCGTAGTTCCTCGTTATGTCCGGGATCTCATTATCGGCAAGTCTCTTTACTCATTATGTAATACAAGATCCTGTGGCTAACACATTAGTCACTTTGCTTGCAAGGCTTGTTGTGATGTTGCATTACCGAGTGGGCCCTGAGATACCTCTCCATCACACGGAGTAACAAATCCTAGTCTTGATCCATGCCAACTCAACAGACACCATCGGAGATACCTGTAGAGCATCTTTATAGTCACTCAGTTACGCTACGACGTTTGATACACACAAAGTATGTTGGGGAACGTCGCATGGGAAACAAAAATTTTCCTACGCACACGCAAACCTATCCATGGTGATGAGCATCTACGAGAGGGAGAGTGGATCTACATACCCTTGTAGATCGCTAAGCGGGAAGCGTTAAGAAACGCGGTTGGTGTAGTCGAACATCTTCGCGATCCAAATCGCCGAGCGTCCCGCGATCTCATCACGATCCGTCCCGCGATCCAATCACGATCCGTCCCGCGATCCAATCACGATCCGTCCCGTGAACTCATCACGATCCGTCCCGCGATCTCATCACGATCTGTCTCACGATCTTGATCATGATCTGTCCCGCGAACTCATCACGGTCCGTTCCGCGATCTCATCACGAACCGTCTCGCGATCTCGATCACGGTCCTTCCGATCTAGCGCCGAACGGACGGCACCTCCGCGTTCAGCACACGTGCAGCTTGATGACGATCTCCACCGTCTCGATCCAGCGAGAGGAGGTGGAGAGGAGAGAGAGTTCACCGGCAGCGTGACGGCGCTCCGGTGATGATGGTGGAGTGATTCCGACAGGGCTTCGCCTAAGCGCTACGGAAAACCGATCTAGAGGAGAAACTGTGCACCGGTGAAACGGGTAGCACGTGGCCGGAAATTCTGTCCAAAAACCACCCAATCCACTAGTATATATAGGAGTAGAGGAGAGGAGAGGCAGCCAAGGCCTTTGGGTCGGCCGAAATAGGAGGTGGGAGCAATCCTACTTCACCTCCAATCCTAGTTGGAGTAGGATTGCCTCCTATTGGCTGATTTTCCACTTTTTGCTTTAGGACTTTCTCTCCTGCGCCATGGGCCTTTGTGGCTGTTTTCCCAGCCCACTAAGGGCTGGTTATTATTCTCCCACAGCCCATGGACCTCTTGGGGTCGAAATACCCCTCCCGGAGGTCCTCCGGTACACTACCGGCACTCCCGGTACAATACCGATACTCCCGGTACACTACCGATGAGCCCGAAACTTTTCCGGAAACCAAACTGGGACTTCCTATATATGAATCTTTACCTCCGGACCATTCCGGAGCTCCTCGTGACGTCCGGGATCTCATCCGGGACTCCAAACAACCTTCGGTCACCACCATACATAACTCTACACTACCGAAACGTCACCGAACCTTAAGTGTGCAGACCCTGCGGGTTCGAGAACTATGTAGACATGACCGAGACACCTCTACGGTCAATAACCAATGGCGGGACCTGGACGTCCACATTGGTTCCTACATATTCTACGAAGATCTTTATCGGTCGAACCTCTATGTCAAGGATTCAGTTAATCCCGTATAACGTTCCCTTTGTTGTTCGGTATGTTACTTGCCCGAGATTCGATCGTCGGTATCTCCATACCTAGTTCAACCTCGTTACCGGCAAGTCTCTTTACTCGTTCCATAATACAAGATCCCGCAACTAACAATTAGTCACATTGCTTGCAAGGCTCATTGTGATGTTGTATTACCGAGTGGGCCCTGAGATACCTCTCCGTCACACGGAGTAACAAATCCCAGTCTCGATCCATGCCAACTCAACAGACACCATCGGAGATACCTGTAGAGCACCTTTATAGTCACCCAGTTACGTTGCGACGTTTGATACACACAAGGCACTCCTCCGATATCCGTGAGTTGCATGATCTCATGGTCATAGGAACATATACTTGACATGCAGAAAACAGTAGCAATAAACTGACACGATCATATGCTATGTTTGTAGTTTGGGTCTTATCCATCACATCATTCTCCTAATGATGTGATCCCGTTATCAAATGACATCTCATGTCCATGGCTAGGAAACCTTAACCATCCTTTGATCAACGAGCTAGTCCATTAGAGGCATACTAGGGACATGGTTTTGTCTATGTATCCACACATGCATTTAAGTCTCCGATCAATACAATTATAGCATGGATAATAAACGATTATCATGAACAAGGAAATATGATAATAACTAATTTATTATTGCCTCTAGGGCATATTTCCAACAGTCTCCCACTTGCACTAGAGTCAATAATCTAGTTCACATCACCATGTGATTCGCATTGTTATGAATCTAACACCCAATGAGTTCTGGGGCTCGATCATGCTTTGCATGTGAGAGAGGTCTTATAGTCAACGGGTCTGCGATATTCAGATCCGTGTGTACTTTGCAAATCTCTATGTCAAACCGTAAACACTGCTACCACACTCCACTTGGTACTATTTCCAAATGGCTGCTCCACTATACGTATCCAGATTGCTACTACTAGTCATCCGGATAGGTGTTAAAGCTTGCATCGACGTAACTCTTTACGACGAACTCTTTATCACCTCCATAATCAAGAAACATTTCCTTAGTCCTCTGGTTACTAAGGATAATTCCGACCGCTGTCCAGTGATCCACTCCTGGACCACTCTTGTACCCCTTGACAGACTCATGGCAAGGCACACATAGGTGCGGTACACAACATGGCATAATATAGAGCCTATGGCTAAGGCATAGGGGACGACGTTCGTCCTTTCTCTTTCTTCTGCCGTTGTCGAGCTTTGAGTCTCACTCAACTTCACACCTTACAAATCAGACGAGAACTATTTCTCTGGCTGATCCATTTTGAACTCTTTCAAAATCTTGTCAAGGTATACACTCATTGAAAGTCTCATCAAGCATCTTGATCTATCTCTATAGATTTTGATGCTCAACAATTAGGTAGCTTTATCCAGGTCTTCCTTTGAAAATCACTTTCCAAATAACCGTTTTATGCTTTCCAGAAACTCTACATTATTTCTGATCAACAATATGTCATCCACATATACTTATCAGAAATTCTATAGTGCTCCCACTCACTTTATTGCAAATACAAGTTTCTCGTAAACTTTATATAAACATCAAAACTTTGATCACCTCATCAAAGCGTATATTCCAACTCCGAGATGCTTGCTTCAGTCCATGGAAGGATCACCGAAGCTTGCACACATTTTAGCATCCTTAGGCCTGACAAAACCTTCTGGTTGTATGACATACAACCTTTCCTCAAGTAAACCGTTAAGGAAACGATGTTTTGACATCCATCTGCCAGATTTCATAATTGAAAACACAGCAACTACTAACATAATTCCAACAGACTTTAGCACCACTACGAGTGAGAAAGTCTCATCGTAGTCAACTCCTTGAACTTGTCACAAACATCTTTGCAACAAGTCGAGCTTTACAAATAGTGACATTCACCATCAGTGTCTGTCTTCATTTTAAAGATCCATTTGTACTCAACGACCTGCCGTCCAACGAGCAAGTCTACCAAAGTCTACACTTGGTTTTCATACATGGATCTATCTCGGATTTCATGGCCTCTAACCATTCGTCGGAATCCGGGCCCATCATCGCTTCTCCATAGCTCGTAGGTTCATCATTGTCCAACAACATGATCTCCAAGACAGAGTTGTCGTACCACTTAGGAGCAGTACACATCCTTGTTGACCTACGAAGTTTGATAGTAACTTGATCCTGAAGCTTCATGATCATCATCATTAACTTCCTCTTCAACTAACGTAGGCTTCACAGAAACATCTTTCTGTGTTGCGCTACTCTCTGGTTGAACAAAGGTTTAACAACCTCATCAAGTTCTATCTTCCTCCCACTCAATTCTTTCGAGAGAAACATTTCCTCGAGAAAGGATCCGTTTAAGCAACAAACACTTTGCACTTGGATCTGAGCTAGAAGGTTCACCCAGCTGATCTTAGGGTATTCTATGAAGATGCATTTGTCCGCCTTGGGTTCGACCTCATTAGGTGAAAACATTTTCCACACAAGTGTCACATCCCAAAATATTAAGAAATGACAGCTTAGGTTTCTATCAAACCATAATTCACATGGTGTCATCTCAACGGATTTAGATGATGCCCTATTTAAAGTGAATGTAGTTGTCTCTAATGCATAACCCCAAAAATTATAGTAGTAAAACGATAAGAGACATCACAGTATGCACTATATCAATAGAGCATGACTATGATGTTCGGACACACCATCACACCATGGTGTTCCAGGTGGCGTTAGCTGTGAAACAAATTTCACGTTGTCTTAAGTTGTATGCCAAACTCGTAACTCAGATATTCACCTCCACGATCATATCGCGGTCATTTTTATCTTCTTGTCACGATGATCTTTAAACTTCACTCCGAATTTGCTTGAACCTTTCAAACGATTCAGACTTGTGTTTCATTAAGTAAATATACACTATATCTACTCAAATCATCAGTGAAGGTAAGAAAATAATGATATCCACTGCACGCTACAAGACTCACTAGATTGCATACATCAACATGTATCATTTCCAATGAATCACTTGCCCGCTCCATCCAACGGGGTCCTTTAGTCATCTTGCCCAAGAGGCATGGTTCGCATGTCTCAACCGATTCAAAATCGAATGAGTCCAAATATCCATCACCATGGAGTTTCTACATGCGCTTTATACCAATATGACATTTAGCGGCAGTGCCACAAGTATGTGGTACTATCATTATTAACTTTGTATCTTTTGACATCAATGTTATGAACATGTGTAATACTACGATCAAGATTTCAACAAACCATTCTCACTGGGTGCATGACCATTGAAGGTATTATTCATGTAAACAGAATAACCATTATTCTCTAACTTAAATGAATAACCGTGTTGCAATAAACATGATCTAATCATGTTCATGCTCAACGCAAAACACCAAATAACATTTATTTAGGTTCGTCACTAATCCTGAAGGTAGAGAGAGCGTGCGATGTTGATCACATCAACCTTGGAAACACTTCCAACACATATCGTCACCTCACCCTTAGCTAGTTCTCCGTTTATTCCGTAGCTTTTATTTCGAGTTACTAACATTTAGCAACCGAACCGGTATCCAATACCCAGGTGCTACTAAGAGTACTAGCAAGGTACACATCAATAACTCGTATATCAAATATACTTCTGTCGATGTTGCCAGCCTTCTTATCTACCAAGTATCTAGGGTTGTTCCGCTTCAGCGACCTCTCACCTCATAATAGAAGCACTTAGTCTCAGGTTTGAGTTCAACTTTGGGTAGCTTCACTGGAGCAGCAACTGACTTGCTATCCATGAAGTTTCCCTCCTTGCTCTTGCCCTTTTCGAAACTAGTGGTTTGATTAACCATCAACACTTGACGCTCCTTCTTGATTTCTACCTTCGCGGTGTCAAACATCGCGAACAGCTCAGGGATCAATACTTCTATCCCTGGTGTATTATAGTTCATCACTAAGTTCTAGTAGCTTTAGTGACAGTGACTTGGAGAACTATATCAATCACTATCTTATCAGGAAGATCAACTCCCACTTGATTCAAGCGATTGTAGTACCCAGACAATCTGAGTACATGCTCAACGATTGAGCTATTCTCCTTCACCTTACAGCCAAAGAATCTTGTTGGAGATCTCATATCTCGCAACACAGGCACGAGCCTGAGATCACAATCTCTGCTTCTAGAACATCTCATATGTTCCGTGACGTTCAAAACGGTTCCGAGCCTCAATTCTAAGCCGTAATGCATGACGCACTAAACTATCAAGTAGTCATCGAAACGTGCCTGTCAGATGTTCACAACATCTATAGACGACGCTAGAGGGGGTGGCGCACCGAGCGGTGCATTAAGGACATAAGCCTTCTGTGCAGCAATGAGGACAATTCTCAGATCACGGACCCAGTCCGCAATATTGCTACCAACATCTTTCAACTCTATTTCTCTAGGAACATATAAAAATACAAGGGAGCTACAGCGCGAGCTAGTAATCTACAACATAATTTGCAAAGACACTTTCACTATGTTCATGATAATGAGTTCAATTAATCATATTACTTAAGAACTCCCACTCAAATTGACATCCCTCGGGCCATTCGAGTGATACATGATCCAAATTCACCAACTCAAGTCCGATCATCACGTGAGTTAAGGTGGCTTCAATGGTGAACATCATTATGTTGATCATATCCACTATATGACTCATGCTCGACCTTTCGGTCTCTTGTGTTCCGAGGCCATGTCTGTACATGCTAGGCTCGTCAAGTTTAACCCGAGTGTTCTGCGCGTGCAAATCTGGCTTGCACCCGTTGTATGTGAACGTAGAGTCTATCACACCCGATCATCACGTGGTGTCTCAACACGACGAACTTTCGCAACGGTGCACACTCGGGGAGAACACAATTTATCTTGAAATTAAGTGAGGGATCACCTTATAATGCTACCGCCTTCCTAAGCAAAACAAGGTGCATAAAAAGGATTAACATCACATGCAAATCATAAGTGACATGATATGGCCATGAACTTGTGCTTTTGATCTCCATCTAGAAAGCACCGGCATGATCTCCATCGTCACCGGCACAACACCATGATCTCCATCATCTTGATCTCCATCAATGTGTTGCCATTGGGGTTGTCACGCCCTGCATGCTTCTACTACTATTGCTACCGTAGCGATAAAGTAAAGCATTACATAGCGCTTAATGATTGACACGCAGGTCATACAATAATTAAAGACAACCCTATGGCTCCTGCCGGTTGCCGTACTCATCGACACGCAAGTCGTGATAATCTATAAATCACATGATCATCTCATACATCACATATATCTCATCATGTAATTGGCCATATCACATCACAACATACCCTGCAAAAACAAGTTAGACGTCCTCTAATTGTTGTTGCATATTTTACGTGGCTGCTATGGGTATCTAGCAAGAACGATTCTCACCTACGCATAAACCACAACGGTGATACACTAGTTTGCTTTTCAACCTTCTCAAGGACCGCCTTTGTCGAATCCGATCCAACTAAAGTGAGAGAAACTGTCACCCGCAAGCCATCTAGGCAACAAGTTGCGTCGAGGGAACCGGTCTCTCGTAAGCGTACGAGTAATGTTGGTCCGGGCCGCTTCATCTCACAATCCCGTTGAACCAAAATATGACCAAGGGAGGAAGCAATCTAAGCATCAACGCCCACAAACCTTTTGTGTTCTACTCGAGATCTCATCGAACCATCAACCTAGCTCATGATGCCACTGTTGGGGAACGTCGCATGGGAAACAAAAATTTTCCTACGCACACGCAAACCTATCCATGGTGATGAGCATCTACGAGAGGGAGAGTGGATCTACATACCCTTGTAGATCGCTAAGCGGGAAGCGTTAAGAAACGCGGTTGGTGTAGTCGAACATCTTCGCGATCCAAATCGCCGAGCGTCCCGCGATCTCATCACGATCCGTCCCGCGATCCAATCACGATCCGTCCCGCGATCCAATCACGATCCGTCCCGTGAACTCATCATGATCCGTCCCGCGATCTCATCACGATCCGTCTCACGATCTTGATCATGATCTGTCCCGCGAACTCATCACGGTCCGTTCCGCGATCTCATCATGAACCGTCTCGCGATCTCGATCACGGTCCTTCCGATCTAGCGCCGAACGGACGGCACCTCCGCGTTCAGCACACGTGCATCTTGATGACGATCTCCACCGTCTCGATCCAGCGAGAGGAGGTGGAGAGGAGAGAGAGTTCACCGGCAGCGTGACGGCGCTCCGGTGATGATGGTGGAGTGATTCCGGCAGGGCTTCGCCTAAGCGCTACGGAAAACCGATCTAGAGGAGAAACTGTGCACCGGTGAAACGGGTAGCACGTGGCCGGAAATTCTGTCCAAAAACCACCCAATCCACTAGTATATATAGGAGTAGAGGAGAGGAGAGGCAGCCAAGGCCTTTGGGTCGGCCGAAATAGGAGGTGGGAGCAATCCTACTTCACCTCCAATCCTAGTTGGAGTAGGATTGCCTCCTATTGGCTGATTTTCCACTTTTTGCTTTAGGACTTTCTCTCCTGCGCCATGGGCCTTTGTGGCTGTTTTCCCAGCCCACTAAGGGCTGGTTATTATTCTCCCACAGCCCATGGACCTCTTGGGGTCGAAATACCCCTCCCGGAGGTCCTCCGGTACACTACCGGCACTCCCGGTACAATACCGATACTCCCGGTACACTACCGATGAGCCCGAAACTTTTCCGGAAACCAAACTGGGACTTCCTATATATGAATCTTTACCTCCGGACCATTCCGGAGCTCCTCGTGACGTCCGGGATCTCATCCGGGACTCCAAACAACCTTCGGTCACCACCATACATAACTCTACACTACCGAAACGTCACCGAACCTTAAGTGTGCAGACCCTGCGGGTTCGAGAACTATGTAGACATGACCGAGACACCTCTACGGTCAATAACCAATGGCGGGACCTGGACGTCCACATTGGTTCCTACATATTCTACGAAGATCTTTATCGGTCGAACCTCTATGTCAAGGATTCAGTTAATCCCGTATAACATTCCCTTTGTTGTTCGGTATGTTACTTGCCCGAGATTCGATCGTCGGTATCTCCATACCTAGTTCAACCTCGTTACCGGCAAGTCTCTTTACTCGTTCCATAATACAAGATCCCGCAACTAACAATTAGTCACATTGCTTGCAAGGCTCATTGTGATGTTGTATTACCGAGTGGGCCCTGAGATACCTCTCCGTCACACGGAGTAACAAATCCCAGTCTCGATCCATGCCAACTCAACAGACACCATCGGAGATACCTGTAGAGCACCTTTATAGTCACCCAGTTACGTTGCGACGTTTGATACACACAAGGCACTCCTCCGATATCCGTGAGTTGCATGATCTCATGGTCATAGGAACATATACTTGACATGCAGAAAACAGTAGCAATAAACTGACACGATCATATGCTATGTTTGTAGTTTGGGTCTTATCCATCACATCATTCTCCTAATGATGTGATCCCGTTATCAAATGACATCTCATGTCCATGGCTAGGAAACCTTAACCATCCTTTGATCAACGAGCTAGTCCATTAGAGGCATACTAGGGACATGGTTTTGTCTATGTATCCACGCATGCATTTAAGTCTCCGATCAATACAATTATAGCATGGATAATAAACGATTATCATGAACAAGGAAATATGATAATAACTAATTTATTATTGCCTCTAGGGCATATTTCCAACAAAGTATTCCTCCGCAGTCAGTGAGTTGCATGATCCCATGGTCATAGGAACAGATACTTGACATGCAGAAAACTATAGCAATAATCTGACACGATCACATGCTACGTTCATAGTTTGGGTCTTGTCCATCACATCATTCTCCCAATGATGTGATCCCGTTATCAAATGACATCTTATGTCTATGTCTAGGAAACCTTGACCATCTTTGATCAACGAGCTAGTCTACTAGAGGCATACTACGGACATAGTGTTGTCTATGTATCCACACATGCAATGTGTTTCCAATCGGTATAATTATAGAATGGATAATCAACGATTATCATGAACAAGGAAATATATAATAACAACCATTTATTATTGCCTCTAGGGCATATTCCAATAGTCTCCCACTTGCATTAGAGTCAATAATCTAGCACACATCACTATGTGATTTACATTGTAATGAATCTAACACCCATACAGTTCTGGTGTTGATCATATTTAGCCCTTGGAAGAGGTTTAGTCAACGGGTCTGCGACATTCAGATTCATGTGCACTTTGCAAATATATATGTCCTCCTCCTTGATGTGATCGCGGACGGAATTTAAGCGTTGCTTTATGTGTCTGGTCCTCTTGTGAAACCTTGGTTCCTTGCCAGAGCAATGGCACCAGTGTTGTCACAGAACAAAGCCATTGGATTCAGTGCACTGGGCACTACTCCAAGATCTGTCAAGAATTCCTTCATCTAGACACCTTCCTTCGCTGCCTCCGATGCTGCGATGTACTACGCTTCGCATGTAGAATCAGCTACCACGCTTTGCTTAGAACTACACCTGCTTACCACTCCCCATTGAGAATAAATACGTATCCGGTTTGCGACTTAGAGTCATCCGGATTAGTGTCAAAGCTTATATTGACGTAACCCTTTACGACGAGCTCTTCATCACCTCCATCAATGAGAAACATTTCCCTAGTACTTTTCAGGTACTTAAGGATATTCTTGACCGCCGTCTAGCGCTCCATTCCTGGATCACTTTGAAACCTTCCGGTCATACTTATGGCAAGGCTGACATTGGGTCTTGTGCACAACATTGCATACATGATAGAGACTATGGTTGAAGCATAGGGGATGACACTCATCTTCTCTCTATCTTCTGCAGTCACTGGACATTGAGTCTTACTCAACTTCACACCTTGTAACACAGGCAAGCACCCCTTCTTGGACTGATCCATTTTGAACTTCTTCAAAACTTTATCAAGGTATGTGCTCTATGAAAGTCCTATTAAACATTTCGATCTATCTCTATAGATCTTAATGCCTAATATGAAAGCGGCTTCTCCTAGGTCCTTCATTGAAAAAATCTTGTTCAGATATTCCTTCACACTTTTCAGCATTTCTATATTGTTTCCAATCAGCAATATGTCATCCACATATAATATTAGAAACGCTATAGATCTCCCACTGACTTTCTTGTAAATACAAGCTTCTCCGTAAACTTCTATAAACCTGAACGCATTGATCACCTCATCAAAGCATAGATTCTAACTCCGAGATGCTTGAACCAGTCCATAAATGGATTATTGGAGTTTGCAAACTTTTTTAGCATCCTATGGATCGACAAAACCTTCCGGTTGTATCATATACAAATTTTCCTTAAGGAAACCATTAAGGAACATTGTTTTGACATCCATCTGCCAAATTTCATAGTCGAAATATGCAGCTATTGCTAACATGATTCTGACGGACTTAAGCATCGCTACGAATGAGAAGGTCTCGTCGTAGTCAACTCCTTGAACTTTTCAAAAACCCTTTGCCACAAGTCGAGCTTTATAGATGGTGACATTGCTGTCCGCGTCCGTCTTCCTCTTAAAGATCCATTTGTTCTAAATGGCCTTTCGCCCTTCAGGTAATACTTCCAAAGTCCATACTTTGTTTTCATACATGGATCCCATCTCGGATTTCATGGTCTCTAACCATTTCTTGGAATCCAGGCCCATCATCGCTTCTCCATAGCTCGGAGGTTCATCGTTGTCTAACAACATGACCTCTAAGACAGGGTTGTTGTACCACTCAGGAGCAGTACGCGCTCTTGTCGACCTACGACGTTCGATAGTAACTTGATCTGAAGCTTCATGGTCATCATCATTAGCTTCCTATTCAACTGATACAGGCTCTATAGAAACATCTTTCTACACTGCGTTGCTCTTTGGTTGAAGTAAAGGTTCAATAATCTCATCAAGTTCTATTTTCCTCCCACTCAATTCTTTCGACACAAACTCTTTCTCAAGAAATGTTCCGGGTCTGAGATAGAAGGTGTACCCGACTGTCTCTTTTGGGTATCCTATGAAGACGCATTTCTCCGCTTTGGGTTCCAGCTTTTCAGTTAAAGCTTTTTGACATAAGCATCACATCCCCAAACTTTAAGAAACAACAACTTTGGCTTCTTGCCAAACCACTGTTCATATGGCGTCGTCTCAACGGATTTTGATGGTGCCCTATTTAAAGTGAATACAGTTGTCTCTAATGCATAACCCCAAAATGATAGTGGCAAATCGGCAAAAGACGTCATAGAACGCACCATCTCTAATAAGGTTCGATTACGACGTTCGGACACACCATTACGTTGTGGTGTTCCAGGTGGTGTCAATTGTGAAACAATTCCACACTGTCTTAAGTGACTGCCAAACTCATAACTCAGATATTCACCTCCTTGATCAAATCCTAGGAATTTAATCTTCTTGTTACGATGATTCTCAACTTCAGTCTGAAATTGCTTGAACTTTTCAAACATTTCAAACATGTGTTTCATTAAGTAAATATACCCATATCTACTTAAGTCATCAATGAAGGTGAGAAAATAACAATATCCACCACGCACCTCAATGCTCATTGGACCACATACATCAGTATGTATGATTTCCAACAAGTCACTTGCCCGTTCCATTGTTCCAGAGAACGGGGTTTTAGTCATCTTGCCCATGAGGCATGGTTCACATATGTCAAGTGATTCAAAATCAAGTGACTCCAAAAGTCCATCAGCATGGAGCTTCTTTATGTGTTTTACACCAATATGACCTAAACGGCAGTGCCACAAGAAAGTGGTACCATGATTATCAATTCTACATCTTTTGGCATCAATGTTATGAACATGTGTATCATAACTATAGAGATTCAATATGAATAAACCCCTCACATTAGGCGCATGACCATAAAAGATATTACTCATATAAATAGAACAACCATTATTCTCTAATTTAAATGAGTAACCTTCTCACAATAAACAAGATCCAGATATAATGTTCATGCTTAACGCACGCAATAAATAACAATTATTCAGGTTCATCACTAATCTCGATGGTACTTGAAGAGCGAACGTGCCGACGGCGATCACATCAACCTTGGAACCATTTCCCATGCGCATCGGCACTTCGTATTTTGCCAGCCTTCATCTATTCCGTAGCTCCTGTTTTGAGTTGCAAATGTGAGCAACCGAACTGGTATCAAATACCCAGGTACTACAACGAGAGTTGGTAAGGTACACATCAATAACATGTATATCATATATACCATGTTTGGTGTTGGCCACCTTCTTGTCGGCCAGATACTTGGGGCAGTTCCGCTTCCATTGACCAATTCCCTTGCAATGAAAGCACTCAGTTGCTGGCTTGGGTCCAACCTTGGTTTCTTCATAGGAGGGGTAACTGCTTTGCCACCCTTCTTGGAGTTACCCTTCTTGCCCTTGCCATTCTTCTTGGAACTAGTGGTTTTATTGACCATGATGTTCTTTCTGGATTTCAGACTCGGCGACTTTCAGCATCGCAAACAACTCGGTGACTGACTTGGTCATCCCGTGCATGTTATAGTTCAACACAAATCTTGTGTAGCTAGGTGGCAATGATTGAAGAACTCTGTCAGTGATCGCCTCCGGAGGAAGGGGCATCCCTAACTCAGCGAGACGGTTCGAATACCCAGACATTTTGAGTATATGTTCACTGACAGACCCGTTCTCCTCCATCTTGCAAGCATAGAACTTATTGGAGGTCTCATACCTCTCGATCCGGGCATTCTTCTCAAAGATAAACTTCAACTCCTGAAACATCTCATGTGCTCCATCACATTCAAAACATCTTTGAAGTCCCGGTTCTAAGCCATACAATATTGCACATTGAAATATTGAGTAATCTCTAGAACGTGCCTCCCAAGCGTTCTTAACGTCTTTGGACTGTTGGGGAACGTCGAATGGGAAAAAAATCCTATGCACATGCAAACCTATCCATGGTGATGAGCATCTACGAGAGGGAGAGTGGATCTACGTGCCCTTGTAGATCGCTAAGCGGGAAGCGTTAAGAAACGCGGTTGGTGTAGTCGTACTTCTTCGCGATCCAAATCGCCGAGCGTCCCGCGATCTAATCACGAACCGTCCCGTGATCCAATCACGAAACGTCCCGCGATCTCGTCACGATCCGTCCCGCGATCCGATCACGAACGTCCCGTGGCCTTGATCACGATCCTTCCGATCTAGTACCGAACGGACGAGACCTCCGCGTTCAGCACACATGCAGCTTGATGACGATCTCCACCGTCTTGATCCAGCAAGAGAAGGTGGAGAGGAGAGAGAGTTCACCGGCAGCGTGACGGCGCTCCGGTGATGGTGGTGGAGCAATTCCGGCAGGGCTTCGCCTAAGCACTGCGGAACTGCGATCTAGAGGAGAAACTATGCACCGGTGGAACGGGTAGCACGTGGCCGGAAATTCTGTGTGTAAACAGCCCCAATCTACCAGTATATATAGGAGGAGAGGAGGAGGAGGGGGCTGGCGCACCAAGTCCCCTTAGGGGTTCGGCCGGCCAAGGAGGAGCAATCCTACTCCTACTCCAATCCTAGTTGGAGTAGGATTGCTTCCTATTGGCTGATTTTCCCCTTTTCCCTTTAGGACTTCCTCTCCCTGCGCCATGGGCCTTTGTGGCTGTTTCCCCAGCCCATTAAGGGCTGGTTATTATTCTCCCACATCCCATGGACCTCTTGGGGTCGAAATACCCCTCCCGGAGGTCCCCCGGTACACTACCGGCACTCCCGGTACACTACCGATGAGCCCGAAACTTTTTCGAAAACCAAACTGGGACTTCCTATATATGAATCTTTACCTCCGGACCATTCCGGAGCTCCTCGTGATGTCCGGGATCTCATCCAGGACTCCGAACAACCTTCGGTCACCACCATACATAACTCTACACTACCAAAACGTCACCGAACCTTAAGTGTGCAGACCCTACGGGTTCGAGAACTATGTAGACATGACCGTGACACCTCTACGGTCAATAACCAATGGTGGGACCTAGACGTCCACATTGGTTCCTACATATTCTACGAAGATCTTCATCGGTTGAACCTCTACGTCAAGGATTCAGTTAATCCCGTATAACGTTCCCTTTGTTCTTCGGTATGTTACTTGCCCGAGATTCGATCGTCGGTATCTCCATACCTAGTTCAACCTCGTTACCGGCAAGTCTCTTTACTCGTTCCGTAATACAAGATCTCATAACTAACAATTAGTCACATTGCTTGCAAGGCTCATTGTGATGTTGTATTACCGAGTGGGCCCCGAGATACCTCTCCATCACACGGAGTAACAAAATCCCAGTCTCGATCCATGCCAAATCAACAGACATCATCGGAGATACCTGTAGAGTATCTTTATAGTCACCCAGTTACGTTGCGACGTTTGATACACACAAGGCACTCCTCCGATATCCATGAGTTTGCATGATCTCATGGTCATAGGAACATATACTTGACATGCAGAAAACAGTAGCAATAAACTGACACGATCATATGCTACGTTTGTAGTTTGGGTCTTGTCCATCACATCATTCTCCTAATGATGTGATCCCATTATCAAATGACATCACATTTCAATGGCTAGGAAACCTTGACCATCTTTGATCAACGAGCTAGTTCACTAGAGGCATACTAGGGACACTTTGTTTGTCTATTTACCCACACATGCAATGTGTTCCCATTCAATACAATTATAGCATGGATAATAAACGATTATCATGAACAAGGAAATATAATAATAAACACTTTATTTATTGCCTCTAGGGCATATTTCCAACACGGACGACACGAGAGCAGGTGGATCACCAAGCGGTGCATCAAGGACATAAGCCTTCTGGGAAGCCGTGAGGATAATCCTCAGATTACGGTCCCAGTCCACAAAGTTACTTCCATCATCTTTCAACTTGGCTTTCTCTAGGAACGCATTAAAATTTAGGGGTGGTACTACGCGAGCGATTGATCTACAACACAAATATGCAAAGGTTACTAAGACTATTGTTCAAGATAATAAGTTTAGTTAATCAAATTACTATAGCTCCCACTCAAATTGACATGCCTCCGGTCATCCGAGTGTTACATGATCCAAATTCACCAACTCAAGTCCGATCATTACGTGAGTTGAGGTGGTTTCAATGGTGAACATCATCATGTTGATCATATCTACTATATGACTCATGTTCGACCTTTCGGTCTCTTGTGTTCCGAGGCCATGTCTTTACATGGTAGGCTCGTCAAGTTTAACCCAAGTGTTCTATACGTGCAACACTGGCTTGCACCCGTTGTATGTGAACGTAGAGTCTATCACACCCGATCATCACGTGGTGTCTCGACACGACGAACTTTCGCAATGGTGCACACTCGGGGAGAACATAATTTATCTTGAAATTTTTAGTGAGGGATCACCTTATAATTCTACCATCGTCCTAAGCAAAACAAGGTGCATAAAAGGATTAACATCTCATGCAAATCATAAGTGACATGATATGGCCATGATCTTATGCTTTTGATCTCCATCCTTAAAGCACTGGCATGATCTCCATCGTCATCGTCATGACACCATGATCTCCATCATCTTGATCTCCATCAATGTGTCACCATCGGGGTTGTCGCGCCCACCATGCTTCTACTACTATTGCTACCGCTTAACGATAAAGTAAAGCATTACATAGCGCTTAATGATTGACACACAGGTCATATAATAATTAAAGACAACCCTATGGCTCTTGTCGGTTGCCGTACTCATTGACATGCAAGTCGTGATATTCGATACAAAACATGATCATCTCATACATCACATATATCTCATCATTTAATTGGCCATATCACATCACAACATACCCTGCAAAAACAAGTTAGACGTCCTCTAATTGTTGTTGCATGTTTTACGTGGCTGCTACAGGTATCAAGCAAGAACAATTCTCACCTACGCAAAAACCACAATGGTTATATAAAAATTGCTATTCAACCTTCTCAAGGACCGCCTTTGTCGAATTCGATCCAACTAAAGTAAGAGAGACAGACACCCGCCAACCATCTTTATGTAACAAAGTTACAAGTCAGTCGATGAAACCGGTCTCTCGTAAGCGTATGAGTAAGGTTGGTCCGGGCCGCTTCATCCGACAATACTGCTGAATCAAAAACGACCAAGGGAGGAAGCAATCTGAGCATCAACGCCCACAAAATCTTTTGTGTTCTACTCGTGATCTCATCTACACATAGACCTAGCTCTAATACCACTATGGGGGAACGTTGCATGGGAAACAAAAAAATTCCTACGCTTCACCAAGATCAATCTAGGAGATGAGCATTTACGAGAGGAGAGATCGGATCCACATACCCTTGTAGATCGCTAAGTGGAAGCGTTAAGAAACGCGGTTGTTGTAGTCGAACGTCTTCGCGATCCAAATCGTAAGCCATCCCACGAACTCCCGATCAAGTGCCGAACGGATGGCACCTCTGTGTTCAGCACACGTACAGCCCGATGACGATCTCTGCCATCTTGATCCAGCAAGAGGGAGCAGAGAGGTAGATGGGTTCTCCGGCAGCACGACGGCGTGGCGGTGGTGGTGGTGGAGATGATCCGATAGAGTTTTGCTAAGCGGCGCCGAAACAATCTACTAGAGGAGAAGCAATCGGGGATGGAGGAAGGGCTGCATCGTGGCTTGTGGTGCGGCTGCCCTCCTCCCTCTCTTATATATTTAGGGGGAAGGAGGGAAGGGCTGCGCCCTAGGGTTCCCACCCCTAGGGGCGGCGGCCAAGGGGTGGCTTGGCCCCCAAGGCAAGGTGGCCGACCCCCTTAGGGTTTCCCCCTTCCACCCTTCGGCCGGATGGGCCTTGTGGGAGGGGCGGCCAGCCCACCAGGGGCTGGTGCGCCCTCTTTCACATCACATGTGGCCCTTCCGGGCTGGTGGCCCCTTCTGGTGGACCCCCGGAAACCTTCCGACACCCCCAGGTACATTACCGGTGACGTTTAGACTTTTCCCGGTGATCAACACGGAACTTCCTATATATGAATCTTCGCCTCCGGACCATTCCGGAGTTCCTCGTTACGTCCGGGATCTCATCCGGGACTCCGAACAACCTTCGGTCACCAAAATACATAACTCATCTATACCAATTCGTCACTGAACGTTAAGTGTGCAGACCCTGCGGGCTCGAGAACTATATAGACATGACTGAGACACCTCTATGGTCAATAACCAATAGCGGGACCTGGATGCCCATATTGGTTCCTAAATGTTCTATGAAGATCTTTATCGGTTGAACCTCTATGTCAAGGATTCAGATAATCCCGTACGATGTTCCCTTTGTCTATCGGTATGTTACTTGCCCGAGATTCGATCGTTGGTATCTCCATACCTAGTTCAATCTCTTTACCGGCAAGTGTCTTTACTCATTCCGTAATACAAGATCATGCTTGCAAGGCTTGTTGTGATGTTGCATTACCGAGTGGGCCCTGAGATACCTCTCAGTCACACGGAGTAACAAATCCTAGTCTTGATCCATGCCAACTCAACAGACATCATCAGAGATACTTTATAGTCACCCAGTTACGTTGCGACGTTTGATACACACAAAGTATTCCTTCGGAGTCAGTGAGTTGCATGATCCCATGGTCATAGAAACATATACTTGACATGCAGAAAATTATAGCAATAAACTGACACGGTCACATGCTACGTTTATAGTTTGGGTCTTGTCCATCACATCATTCTTGCAATGATGTGATCCCACTATCAAATGACATCTTATGTCTATGGCTAGTAAACCTTGGTCATCTTTGATCAACGAGCTAATCTACTAGAGACATACTAGGAACACAGTGTTGTCTATGTATCCACACATGCAACGTGTTTCTAATCAGTACAATTATAGTATGAATAATAAACGATTATCATGAACAAGGAAATATATAATAACAACCATTTATTATTGTCTTTAGGGCATATTTCCAACAGGCATCAGATCCATGATCACAAAGATGTGTGTGTCCTACATTATTGACGTTGATATCTCACATATCATAATATTTTTCAAAAGCATTGGATTTGTACCAGCCAAGCAACTAATTAAACCAAATAAAATATGTGCAGATCCAAAATTTGCAAAGGCACCACCTCTCAAGCATGAGAAACTAGACATATATCAGGTCTCAAAATGGTAAATATATTCAATTACAGTTATCACCAACCAAAACTTACACCATCAATCTGGCAAGATTGGGTATACTGCCAATAGAGACAATCATGCATGATAATGCCTGGCCATACAGGAAATGTGCAGCTAGTTTGCTCTTGCATAAATAGCATTCTATCACATCATATGAATCAAAACCAACCATATATTGCAATACAATAGATGAGATCTGTTAACCATATGGACACTTACCAGTAACAAGAGATCATTATAGCTCTAAGGAGTAAAATGTGACTCGCGTCAAAATAAAAAGGAAAACAGAAACTCCCTAAACGATAGAGAACAAAACGATGCGACAAGGTGTGTCTTTTCTTCTAGTTGTTAAGGATATCCTACATTCATCAGACACATAGTGAGAACACAATTTTCTTGTAAAGGATAAACAAGTATGTATCTTTTTACATTTTGGACCATGGGCTACGTCAAAGTTCATATCCTAGTTCTCACAAAAGTAAACAAAATAATATGTCCTTGGAAGACATCCAAAAAAAGTAACAAAATCATGACGGCTTTGCTACTCTCCATAAAAGCTCGTTCTCTCTAGCTTCTACCCTCGCATTCATTGAAAATGTCCGTTTGATCCATGGGTGTGAGCCCTTATATATAATCCTGTGTTCACCACCTCCTAACGCCTTCCAATCTCCAGTCCCATCTCCACACTAGATCCACCACCAACACCACCCACCATTTGAAGTTAAAACCTAACTTCATCTAAAGTTTGCAGGAGCAGTTATCATCTTCAAAAGACGAAAAATGAGAGTGAGAGAACATGAAGAGATCGTCATCGCCAAGGGACAACATACGCCAAGTGAATTACATGTCCCATACGCCAAGTGAATTACACAATCAGATTGTCATCCCCCGGGAGAACAAAATACGCCGAGTGGGAGGACATCCCAGGTACTTGTTCACCAGGTATGTTCTCCTTGTTCGCTTTTCGATTTCGTCGGCACCTTTAACCCGCAACAAAAATATTTCAAAAGGAAAATGGGGTTTACAAAAAGTCAAACAAACTATAATTAGATTAGCGCATCAACCTACTTGAGATCATTCATGCTCTGCCGAGCACGCTGGCATGGCATCAAAGCCTTGGCTATCTTTACCAGCAAAGAAGTTTGTATCACAGGTTATTCTACACCGCCTCATATCACAGATAATTTGTTCAGAAGCACGGGGATATAAGACCTTGTAAAGATTTCACTATGAACTACGTACGGATGTATCTAGACATATTTTAAAGTGTACATTCATTCATTTTGCTCCGTATGTAGTCTATAGTAAAATCTCTAAAAGGTCTTATATTTAGGAACGGAGGGAGCACCAGGGAAGCAACTAAACAAAACAAAAAATGTTCAGACTCAAAAATTGCAGAGGCAACACCTCCCAGGCAGATCTCCGGCATCAGAATGGGAAGAAATATATTCAGTTACAGCTTTCACCAACCAAACCTTGCAACATCAATCTGGCAAGACGGGGAACACTGCCACAGATGGCAGGCAATACAGAAAATATATAAGCAGCGAGCTGGCTCCTGCATGGATAGCAATCCTATCACAGCACACAAATCACAACCAGCCATATATTACAGTACAGTATGACAGACATCTATTGCCCATCTGGAAAACAAGGTGACATACTGCAGATTCAAAAAATTCCTAATAATCGTAATATGTTTGTACAATGGTTGGTGTATGCGGAGCTTGGCACTGTGTGAAGTATAGCAGATGCTGTATAACAGAGAAGAACGACAAAAAACATTTGGTGGCATTGAGCTGTTGACAGAAGTATGCAAAAAGACTACTCAGTTGCTAGCAAGATGAATCGACGAGAACTGTGGAAGTTGGAGGCTAGAAAGGTATTCCCTGTTGGAAATCGACTACGGCGGCAGTTAAGCTATGCATCATTCTTGGTGGTGGATCTCAACCCTGTCATTAGCAATCACTGCACATGGACAAAGTAAATCAAGTCAGTGTATTGGTTTTCAAACACACAAAAATGAAGGAGCAAAAGGCAGTCAAAATATAACTGCAGGGCCCTCTAAAACATACTGTGCTCAATCTGTTAATCAGCTCTTGCACGATCATGGCAATTTTACTATCAGGTTGTGATATGGTATTGATGATTAACAGCTCTTTCTCTAATCAGTAATCACTATCAGGTTGTGGTATTGAGTACCAAATTCAACAACAGTGACCACTACTGTGCTAACCTTTGGGACAAGCCTTGATGACCGTCTGGGTACTGTAGAGGGCTTGGTCTGCTTAGCAGCGGCACTTCTTAACCTAAATAGTATATTTCTTGTAGGCACAGCCTGCAACTCCTCAGGATCACACGGTATTTCTTTGCCTGCAGAATCATGACTATTACCTGTCCTGCAAAATAGAAGAGTTGTGTAAGTAAGGAACTACTTCAAAAACAGAGGTGCTAACTATGTTTACACAGAACATACTTTGCACCATGATTCGTAGCCACAGGAGTAACAGCATTGTCCTGCACAAGAGGATAAAATAAAATAAATCATCCGAAAAAACGACAAATGAAAGCAAGCAATGAAATAGCTTCCAGATACATGGGCAGACAGCGATACTACTAATAACTCTGTATACTAATCACACAAATGGAAATGAAATTTCAAATAAAACATAGTAAACGAAAATGATTTTACAACACATTATATGATTTCTTTAAGTGATCATTTCGCTAATTCCTGTAGAAAAAAAAACTAGATTCACCAAGCCATGGTATATGAAGGCAGTGGTAGTGAATACCAAAGATGCCAGTTAATGAGGTTACCCAAATATCAATTACCAAATAGATAGGTTTGCAGTTGCAGAGCTAAGATTTGGGCATGTGGAGTTGGCCACAGTTAGACCAGAATGATACAGGCAAGCTTTCCTTCTTTCTTCCCCTTTTACTACAAAGTATAAACCAGTAAAATAAGTCAGCCATGCATCTACTAGTTTAGTGAGAGTTGACACTATGACTAGTTGAAACCGTTGCATGGATGACTATAGATAGAAGACACCATCTTGAAAGTAGTTTGAAAAGGGATGTAGGCACCAATTCATTTTAACAAACGAATAGGAAAATTTGTGCAGGGAAGATGTATCACTAGTAGGCCTTAGATGATTCAGCTCAACCACAGAAAGACAACACCTCATAGGAGTGCTTAGTTGGCCATATAGAAAACCCAAGAAAAAAAGAATAATCTTCGCTACAAGAACAGGTCATTCCTGGTAATGTCCGAAGGTCATTAATATTGGCATTCTGGCTAGAAAATTTCCTTGATCAAATTAGAAAGTTATTTATGATTGACAGGTTGGCACAAGAATGTCAATATTATGTTACTATTCTTGAGTCCTATTGGATTTCTTTTGCATCGATACTTCATTTTCTATGAGAAAATATTAGTTTTTAGAATGTGATGAACTGGCAAATCAAGAGTTTACATATCGAATACAAACCCTACAAAAGGCAGTTGGGGGCCATGCAAGTTTGCATGGAACTTGTCTACAGTACCAATAAGGGAAGACATCTGATGGTCATGGAGACTGGGAAGATTAAGATGACAGCAAGATCCCTCTAAGTGGGTTCATAAACATGCTGGTCCACTAGACCCATGACGGATGTGGTGAACTTGCATGATGTGCCTAAGCGATGGGTGCTCAAATGATGTGCCTATGCGATTGCGCTTTTGCATCCACCCACTACTACAAGGAATTTGACAAGGTTCTTGTCATAAAATTTATCCACAGTATGTCAAAGTTGAGGACCATCTTCAAGATTGGAGTGGCATGGCAAAAAGTCAATACGACCTTTTCAATTAGAAAATGAGCAGTGTTTAGAGTTTTAGGTTCTTTTACAGCAAAGATGACATTGATGTGGGCAGAGAAAACATAATATGTATAGGCTTCTTGATTTACATGCCGGTCATCTGCATGTGCGTGTGGGGATATTACCAACATGTTGGGTCAAAAGGCCCAACGTTGATGTGAACGGTGTGGACTGTGTGGTCTATAACAATTACAGTTATCGAAGCAGCGCGGTGGAAGGTTAAAAATGAAAAGAGAGTTCTTGAGTTCTGAGGCCCAAACAAAATGATGCAGGAAAAACATGATTTAACTCAACAGGACACGGCAATTCAATGAAGTGCCTGCTTGCCCAGCCATATAGGCAAACTCTGTGTTTGTACACAAAGGAAAGTTAAGCATAAAGATAGAGAAAAAGGATCCAAGCCAAGAGAAGATAGGGACAATGTATCATGCACGTCAGAAGGTCGTTAAATATAGATTTCCTAGTTTGCCAATATTTTTTCCTGAAAATAAACTTAACCTAAGTGTTTTTGGGGCCACTCATTTTGGAAAAAACAAAATTGACCAAAAATAGTAGTAGAGGCTCCTGCTACAATAAATCAGTTAAAAAATATTTATGTAGAACGTGTGTAGGCTGAGAAGGACCTTTAGATCCTCATTTTGGAAAGTTCGAGATCATGAGGTCATATATCTTGTAAGATTGAACTTTTTTATTAATTAAATTATAAAAAAATTCAAGATTCCAGAAAACCTAGAATGTAAAATTAAGCAATAACATAGGACATGAGTAATTAAGACACACATATCACACTATTGTGTATAAGGCGTCATGCCTTGGACGCTTAGGCAGCAAGGCGGCATGCCTTGGACGCTTAGGCAGCAAGGCGCCCTGGCAGCGCCTTGCAATTATGCCCGCTTTAGGTAGTTAGGCATCTGCCTTAGGCGCTTAGGCGTCAGAGCGGTGGGTGCTCGCCTTACCGCCTTAAAACCCATGATCACAATCATCAATACATCATGCATATTTCCATATTTGGTATTAGGCAGAGTTAATTTTCTAGCTAGCATCAAAGTAAAACAAGATTACCGAAGCAACAGGTGATCGTGTCGGGTCTGTGAGGTCGAAGTTTCCAGCAACGGTGTGATCCGCAGAATTAGCATCTGACTGGGCATTTGTGGCGGGCAGTGCAATTACCGCCTGATTGGCTAGTTGACGAACTGACAAGTTGCCACCACGACCACTATCTTCTTCCATCGCCACTGCTCCCATTGATACATTTTCCGTTAGGAGTACATTTGTATCACTCTTGCGGGTACGCTGAACCCCTGAAGTAACATCTAACATTTCCAGTTTGCCCACAGATGGTGGACGAGAGTTTTCGTCAGTGTCGATTATAGCCGCGTGCCCTGGGGAAGATGACACGGCTTTGGCAGTATGACCATCCAAAACATTCTGAGCGCAGCCATTCTTGACACAAGCTTTGGTTTTACCAGGACTAAATGTGCCTTCATTAGTTGGTTGCATGGAATCATCAGCCAGGGGTGCATGGCTTCTGACAGACAACATGGAGACATCAACAGATTCTTGAGGAAGCACATTGCTATCCAAAGCACCAGCCATCATATCAAGTGACACGTTGTTCTGAACATCAGATGTTAAACATGAAGAATGTACCACCGGAGGTCCCTCCTGAGATACAGAAATTTCAACAGGAGTGCCAGGCAATGTGGATGCAGATGACCTCGAGTTTACAACAGTTGTATCACGTGGATTGGATTTGGAGCGAGAATTCTCACCATCAGTCGAACCTAGTGATGAATTGGTGCAAGCAGCAATGCTCTGAGGTCCCTTATCTTGTATGTCCACAATGATATTATCTGATGGTGACATTGCGTTCTGATCATTCTTATTCCAAAGGCTGCTAATAGAGTTGGTGAACATATCAGTTTCAGAGTTATGTGTGTTTGGAGGTAGGTTCACTCCGCCCTTGAAGCTACCAACCCAATCTCCTGGAGTGGAATTAAGATCAACAAATAGATTGATACCCTCATCATCCATCAAAAAAAGTTGAAAAGGAGATTTTACATTTGCCGAGTTCTCATTAGACAAGCCACTGCCCTTATCTATGCCATTTGTACCAGCTTTCGTATGTCTGGGAGGCTTTGACGCCACACCATTAGGACCAGGATGACTTGCTATGAAAGAAATTGTGTCATTTACAGGAGCAGCTGAAACATCATTTCCATTAAGCTTTGGGGCTGTTGAGCACGTTGCAATACCATCAGCAGTTTGAGATTTCACATTCTGAGCAATCCCCTGTCCAGAACATGAATTAAAGCAGTCTCCTTTTCCATTGTTACTAGAAGCCGGAGGCAGACTCGTTCTGGTACCAGAGTCCTGGTTCAAGATACCGAAACAAATTAAGAAATGCATATGCACTGTATACAAACGAAAGCTGTGACAGGAATTATGAGTACACAGATCACAGGGAAACACCATCTTAAACACAAGACAAAATCAACTAACAAAAACGGTGATGGTAAATCCAAAAGAGTGTCGTATGTTAAAAAAAAGTATGCTGCAGAAGATAGGTTTCACATAAAAATATCGTGGTCCTAGATTTCCAGCTTACTGGACAAAACACCACTACAGATGCACTATTGAAGTAACAATCCAGTACTTGAATTCAAATCCAAGCACAATTCAGCAACAAATCGTTATCTATATTTCACATTTTCATGAGTGAGAAGATTCATCCTATCTTATATAGGAATGGGCCAACTAGCACGAAATGTCCAAGGAAATCGACGAAATAAAAAAATCTGATTCAAGGCAATCTCATCTAAGGCACAGAAATAGCTTCAGGTATCAAGTGAAGAGGACTGGGAAATATATGGCTCTATTCGTTACACAGGAAAACTAAATAATCTGACCCACACATTTCTCTTGGCCATGGAAACGGATGAGCTGATAAACAAAAATTGAATAGTAGGGTTTGACTAGATAAAATTCAGTTTGCACAGCACATGCCAAGAAATGCCTAGCTTACTCAATATGTTGAATTTGAACTGAAGTTGATTTATACTGAAGTATAAAATTACCTAGATTACAAAAAGTTAAAAAGCATGCATCCAGTACTCAGTTACACAATCGGAAGCCTAATTGTATTGCATTCCATTGCAAGGACAAATATTAGGTTGAATCAGAGAAAATGATGTATTATAACAAGATAAAATAGACAAAGGTAACAATTACTTACACTTTTCAATTTTCTGTCTGCTTGTTTTCTAGACACTTTTTTATGCTTTAATGGTGGCCTAACATCGCCATCGTCTCTGTCACTATATGGGCCTCTTTTGTTGTTATCTTGCTCACCTGCAATCAATTAGTTCTTGTCAGATATACTAACATCCACATGTCCTTTAGTGTTGTTTGAGGAAGGAAAACATGTCCCTGAGTGTGTCCACCAGTATTAACCATAGAGTAAACATTGGCATATGCCAAACTAAGAAGAAAGTTTCTATACATACATTTGGATGCTTCTTTGGTATTTGGTAACATAGCAGGAGAGGTAGCAGGCGAAGCCTGTGCAGAAGTAGGACCAGTCAAATTTTCCTTTTCCGGTCCTGAATTATTATTTTCATTCTGGAAAAGGAAAAATGGTGCACATCAGTACACAATTTATTTCACCCTTGGAAAGCAAGAAAACAACTGGCAATAACACTAGGTAACATCTTGGCCTCAAAATACATACATGTACTCAAAGTTGAAGCAGATGGTGTATACTGAAACTCACCTCTAGATAAATGGCCAGCGAGCGAGCTAACTGAGGGTGGGTCTTGTTTGCAGGAAGGTTATACTCCTTGCACAAAGATTGGAGGCTTTGGAGACAAAGGCCGAGGAGATGTTTCTCGTTTTGCTCCCACCCCATCAGGTTGACTGTAACAGCGCACAGAAGACACAACAGTATTAGTACACTTTGACATCAGGCAAGGACCACAAGTTATACAAACAGTAACTATTCATCGGAATTTCGAAGAATTGGCATGCCCAAGCACGACAGCAACACGCAAGAGAGTAGTAGAGCACACGGCTCAATCTGAGAGCAGCAATTGCCCAGCTTACACAAAACACGCGAGCATTTCGGAGTCCGTTGCGCCTGAAGTTCGAGCGCACATTGCGTTCCCCTGGAGGAAGGTGAAAACCTCAGAACCACGAAACACATGATGCTACCGTCCCCCTCCCAACGTGAACCCCACGCCACCTCGCCACGCGGAGGGAGGAGGCCCGGAAATGGAAATTCCCGAGCGGATCCGAGCAGAGCCAGATCCAGGCGAGCTGCGAGGCCACCGGGGACGGCGCGCGGCCCACCGAGCCCGCCCGCCCGCTCGCCAGCCAGCCCCAGGCAGAAAACCGCGCAGCTAGACAACAACGCACGCGGGGGAGAGACGAGATGAGAGCGCACCGGCGGGGGCGGCCCGGCTCACAGCCGCGGCCCGCGACGAGCGGCGAGGCAGGAGACGAGCGCCCAGCTCGCACGCACGCGGCTGGCGCGGCGCGGCCACGTCGAATCGGCGCGAGCGAGGAAGAGAGGCAGGGGCAGGGGCGGGGGCGCGGAGATTTACCTGCAGCGGACGGCGGGGCGGCGAGGCGCAGCGGCGGGAGACGGCGGAGGAGGAGCTCCGGGCGGGCGGGGCGAGGGGAGGGGAGCTCCGGGGGGGGCGAGCGGCTGGGGGTTTGCGCTTGTCTGCTGGTGGGGCTCGGATTTGGGAAGGAAGTACGGTGGCGTCGGGGACGAGCTGCGTGCGCGTGACCGTGACGGCGGGGGGTTCGCACGGGAGGGAAGGGACCGACCTGCGGGCCCGGCGGATCGATTACTGGATCGGGGCCGTTGGTGGTTCAGCGCGGCACGTGCCCGCCTCTGGGGTCGGCTCGGGTCTAGCTGGTCTGGCCGGACCGGATTGGTGGCTCCAGCGGGGCCGTGGGGCTGCACTTCCAGGAGAGGCGCGGCGCGGCGCGACGGAGGAGGTTCGGAATTTGAATTTCGGGGGCTGTTTAAGGCAAGAGTTAATGCTCGAATTCGTCGTCGCCACCTGTGAGTTTTACAGCACAAAACCAGCTCCTGTACGCGTGGAGGGAAATGGTACGCCACCTCAAAACACAATAGGAAAGAAACGGTATAATCTCACCTCAAACACAATAGGAAAGAAACGGTATAATGTCACCTCAAAACACAATAAGAAAGAAACGGTGTACCGCACCCCAAAGCTTTGATTGGGAGGATCCACCGTTTTTTCTTTGAAAGAGATCTAGATCTATTATATAAGTTCATCAAAATACATAGCGCTTCAAACATAATAAAATTACATTAAGATCTGTAGACGAGACCACCAAACGATCACTACAATCATCAAAACAAGCGGTTGACGTGTCATTTTTGTCGCTCTCCTATCAAAGTCAGCTTGACCTTGTCGATGACAAACGAAAAGTCTTCGTGCATATGTCCCTAAGGATCAACACTATAATGAGTGATTTTTGGCACTCGTTTCACCATTGTTTAAACTAGATAAACCTGGAATATTCGAAAGAATCACCCTAGTACTGCGAGTAATAACTAATGAATGCAAGAAATTCTAAATTATTTGTTTAATCTTTTTTCGCGTGAAATTGACCAAACATTGAAGAAAATCATCACTAGGAAGGAAACACACAGTTTGGAGACCAAGCCAAGGTAAATGGAGTCGAAAGGAGGGAAAGAAAGCAAAAGACGGCGCGTGAGACGACCTCACACTCGTACTCGCGCTCGTACTGCACGTCATCGACGTCGTAGTGTCCACCTTAATAGAATTTATAAAGGGGGTAGGGCACAACAAATAGCCATCAATCGATGAAACAAAGAATCAGAAAGCCATTCACAAACCCTACCCGCTATCATTTCTCACCTCATCCCCATAGCCATCATCCCACCATCGCCGTAGCCATCTCTCACCAAGTTAGCCATACTTGTAATCAATGGCGGACCTACAGGGGTGGCCATGATTTTGAGACAGCCTATATACATATACATTCTAACTGGGCCAAAAAAAGATGTCCTAATAAACACACCCAGGAGGTCATGACGAACGCAGGCACCCTAGTCTAGGTCCTCGCACCGCCAGTTCCCGACACCAACCCCTCGAGTCCCAAACGCCAGCCAGCAGCCGATCATCGCGACGCCGCCGGTCGCGCCCCTGCCATGGTCAATGATCAAGACGCGGTTCGAAGAGCATATATCCTTAAAAGGCCATTCAAACCTTATGCACATGTAGCGACCCGACCTGGAAAGGTCAAGCCTCTATGTGTTATGTGCCATCCCTGGATCAGTATGCTGGCACACACAGTACATCAATGTATATATCAAAGTGCAATCACATGTAATTAACGATAAAACTGATATATATACCTTAAAATCTCAGCGGAAACAGTCAACGGGAGTGGAGTTCCAATAACACCAACGGCAGGTTGAGTGCAGACCGTACCCTGAATCGTACTCTTACCCGTCGTAGAGCTTCTCTGCAACATAAGACGTTGCAGTCGTGTAGGTCAGTACATTGAATGTACCGGTAAGATCACCATAGTAGAACAGAAGATAAAAACTATTCTATATGCAGTAAGGCTTTGTGGCTCTGTGTCTGAGTTTTTCTGCAGAAAAGCTGGTTTTATTTTCTTTTCCTATAACAAAGGAATATCGTCACTCTCCGAGGGAAATCTATATATTAAAACATTGCATTCATATAAGCAATCATACTAGTAATCAATACTAAAAATCAACAAGTAATACAAAACCAAACACAAAAGGGTTGATGAAGGAAACACTTAAGACAAAACTCAAAACAACAAAGTTTCAGCAACACAACTAAGGTTGGTTTTCTCTACAAGTAAATCCTATTTTCAAAGGTAAAAATGTTGGAAATACGCCCTAGATGCAATAATAAATTAGTTATAATCATATTTCCTTGTTCATGATAATCATTTATTATCCATGCTATAATTATATTGATCGGAGACTTGGATATATGTGTGGATACATAGACAAAACCATGTCCCTAGTATGCCTCTAATAGACTAGCTCGTCGATCAAAAGATGGTTAAGGTTTCCTAGCCATGGACATGAGATGTCATTTGATAACGGGATCACATCATTAGAAGAATGATGTGATGGACAAGACCCAAACTACAAACGTAGCATATGATCGTGTCAGTTTGTTGCTACTGTTTTCTGCATGTCAAGTATATGTTCCTATGACCATGAGATCATGCAACTCACGGATATCGGAGGAGTGCCTTGTGTGTATCAAACATCGCAACGTAACTGGGTGACTATAAAGGTGCTCTACAGGTATCTTCGATGGTGTCTGTTGAGTTGGCATGGATCGAGACTGGGATTTGTTACTCCGTGTGACGGAGAGGTATCTCGGGGCCCACTCGGTAATACAACATCATAATGAGCCTTGCAAGCAATGTAACTAATTGTTAGTTGCGGGATCTTGTATTACGGAACGAGTAAAGAGACTTTCCGGTAACGAGGTTGAACTAGGTATGGAGATACCGACGATCGAATCTCGGGCAAGTAACATACCGAAGAACAAAGGGAACATCATACGGGATTAACTGAATCCTTGACATAGAGGTTCGACCGATAAAGATCTTCGTAGAATATGTAGGAACCAATGTGGACATCCAGGTCCCGCCATTGGTTATTGACCGTAGAGGTGTCTCGGTCATGTCTACATAGTTCTCGAACCCGCAGGGTCTGCACACTTAAGGTTTGGTGACGTTTCGGTAGTATAGAGTTATGAATGGTGGTGACCGAAGGTAGTTCGGAGTCCCGGATGAGATCTCGGACGTCACGAGGAGCTCCGGAATGGTCCGGAGGTAAAGATTCATATATAGGAAGTCCTGTTTTGGACTCCGGAAAGATTTCGGGCACTTTCGGTAGCGTACCGGGAGTGACGAATGGGTCCCGGGGGTCCACCAGTGGGGCCAACCCACCCCATGGGCCAAAGTGGCGACCCACCAGCCCCTAGTGGGCTGGTGGGGTCGGCCATGGTGGCCTAGGCGCAGGAAGAGAAGGCCCAAACCGAATTGGGGTGGAGTCCTCCCCAAGTTCCACCTCTCGTGTGAGAGGTGGACTCTCAGGTGGAGGAGGACTCTCCCTCCACCAGTTCGGCCGAACCAAAAGGAGAGCCCTCCTTTGGGCGCAGCCTCCTCTCCCCTCCTCCTATATATATGAGTGGTTTTAGGGTTTTTTGGACAAGGATTTTCAGCCACGTCTAAACCCTACCTCTAGATCAAGTTCCTCTAAACTAGACTAGTTCGGTAGTGCTTAGGCGAAGCCCTGCCGAAACAGCTCCACCACCATCGCCGGAGCGCCGTCACGCTGCCGGCAAACTCTTCTAACTCTCTGCTCTCTCTTGCTGGATCAAGACAGCGGAGATCGTCATCAAGCTGTACGTGTGCTGAACGCGGAGGTGCCGTCCGTTCGGCGCTAGATCGGAAGGACCGTGATCGAAATCGCGAGACGGATCGTGATGAGATCGCGAGACAGATCGTGATGAGTTCACGGGACGGATCATGATTGGATCGCGGGACGGATCGTGATGAGATCGCGGGACACTCGGCGATTTGGATCGCGAAGATGTTCGACTACACCAACCGCGTTTCTTAACGCTTCCCGCTTAGCGATCTACAAGGGTATGTAGATCCACTCTCCCTCTCGTAGATGCTCACCACCATGGATAGATCTGCGTGTGCATAGGAAAATTTTTGTTTCCCATGCGACGTTCCCCAATAGTGGCATCATGAGCTAGGTCTATGTGTAGATGAGATCTCGAGTAGAACACAAAGAGTTTGTGGGCGTTGATGCTTAGATTGCTTCCTCCCTTGGTCGTATTTTGGTTCAGCGGTATTGTGAGGTGAAGCGGCCTGGACCAACATTACTCGTACGCTTACGAGAGACCGGTTCCCTCGATGCAACTTGTTGCATAGATGGCTAGCGGGTGCCAGTTTTTCTCACTTTAGTTGGATCGGATTCGACAAAGGCGGTCCTTGAGAAGGTTGAAAAGCAACTAGTGTATCACCGTTGTGGTTTTTGCGTAGATGAGAATTGTTCTTGCTAGATACCCGTAGCAGCCACGTAAAACATGCAACAACAATTAGAGGACGTCTAACTTGTTATTGCAGGGTATGTTGTGATATGATATGGCCAATTACATGATCTGATATATGTGATGTATGAGATGATCATGTGATGTATAGATTATCCCGACTTGCATGTCGTTGAATACGGCAACTGGCAGGAGCCATAGGGTTGTCTTTAATTATTGTATGACCTGCATGTCAATCATTAAGCGCTATGTAATGCTTTACTTTATCGCTAAACGGTAGCAATAGTAGTAGAAGCATACAAGGCGTGACAACCCCGATGGCGACACGTTGATGGAGATCAAGATGATGGAGATCATGGTGTCATGCCGGTGACGATGGAGATCATGCCGATGCTTTCTAGATGGAGATCAAAAGCACAAATTCATGGCCATATCATGTCACTTATGATTTGCATGTGATGTTAATCCTTTTTATGCACCTTGTTTTGCTTAGGACGACGGTAGCATTATAAGGTGATCCCTCACTTAATTTCAAGATAAATTGTGTTCTCCCCGAGTGTGCACCGTTGCGAAAGTTCGTCGTGTTGAGACACCACGTGATGATCGGGTATGATAGACTCTACGTTCACATACAACGGGTGCAAGTCAGTGTTGCACATGCAGAACACTCGGGTTAAACTTGACGAGCCTAGCATGTACAGACATGGCCTCGGAACACAAGAGACCGAAAAGTCGAACATGAGTCATATAGTAGATATGATCAACATGATGATGTTCACCATTGTAGCCACCTCAACTCACGTGATGATCGGACTTGAATTGGTGAATTTGGATCATGTATCACTCGAATGACCGGAGGGATGTCAATTTGAGTGGGAGTTCTTAAGTAATATGATCAATTGAACTCATTATCATGAACATAATCAATAGTGTCTTTGCAAATTATGATATAGATTTCGAGCTCACGCTGTAGCTCCCTTAATTTTTATATGTTCCTAGAGAAATAGAGTTGAAAGATGATGGTAGCAATATTGCGGACTAGGTCCGTGATCTGAGGATTGTCCTCATTGCTGCACAGAAGGCTTATGTCCTTAATGCACCGCTCGGTGCGCCAACCCCTCTAGCGTCGTCTGTAGATGTTGTGAACATCTAACATGCACGTTCTGATGACTACTTGATAGTTTAGTGCGTCATGCATTACGGCTTAGAATTGAGGCTCCAAAACATTTTGAACGTCACGGAACATATGAGATGTTTCTAAGAGCTGAAATTAGGATCTCAGGCTCGTGCCCGTGTTGCGAGATATGAGATCTCCAACAAGATTCTTTGCCTACAAGATGAAAGAGAATAGCTCAATCGTTGAGCACGTGCTCAGATTGTCTGGGTGCTACAATCGCTTGAATCAAGTGGGAGTTGATCTTCCAGATAAGATAGTGATTGATATAGTTCTCCAAGTCACTGTCACTAAAGCTACTAGAACTTAGTGATGAACTATAAAACGCCAGGGATAGAAATATTGATCCCTGAGCTGTTCGCGATGTTTGACACCGCGAAGGTAGAAATCAAGAAGGAGCATCAAGTGTTGATGGTTAATCAAACCACTAGTTTCGAGAAGGGCAAGAGCAAGGAGGGAAACTTCATGGATAGCAAGTCAGTTGCTGCTCCAGTGAAGCAGCCCAAAGTTGAACTCAAACCCGAGACTAAGTGCTTCTGTTATGAGGTGAGCGGTCGCTGAAGCGGAACAACCCTAGAAACTTGGTAGATAAGAAGGCTGGCAACATCGACAGAAGTATATTTGATATAATGAGTTATTGATGTGTACCTTGCTAGTACTCCTAGTAGCACCTGGGTATTGGATACCGGTTCGGTTGCTAAATGTTAGTAACTCGAAATAAAAGCTACGGAATAAATGGAGAACTAGCTAAGGGTGAGGTGACGATATGTGTTGGAAATGTTTCCAAGGTTGATGAGATCAACATCGCACGCTCTCTCTACCTTTAGGATTAGTGACGAACCTAAATAAATGTTATTTGGAATTTTGCGTTGAGCATGAACATGATTAGATCATGTTTATTGCAATACGGTTATTCATTTAAGTTAGAGAATAATGGTTATTCTGTTTACCTGAATAATACCTTCAATGGTCATGCACCCAGTGAGAATGGTTTGTTGAAATCTTGATCGTAGTAATACACATGTTCATAACATTGATGTCAAAATAATCCTAAAAAGAACTAAAACAGAAACTGTTTTGCATGGAACCCCAATTTAAACTATTCTAAAAATTCTCAAATTATACCTACTCTTAAATAAAGTCACTAGTGACAAGTAGCAAAAAGAATCAACTGAAAATAAAATTTTAAAATCAAGATATTCGAAAAATAAAATTTGAATCAAATCTGTTTGAATTCAATTTGAAATTTCTCAAATATGGTCAAACTTTATATCTACAGAAACTAGAACAAATTTGTGACACAATGCAAAAAGAATCATATTAAAACAATTAAAAACATAAGAGATATGAATAAAACAAAAGCAGAACTAAATCTGTAAAAGAAACTAAAACAGAAAAAAGAAAAAAAATACTCTAACGGACAGGGGGTGACGTGGCGCTCTGTAATTGGTTTAGTGGTGTGAGTGATCCAACGTTTCGGGCAGATGGCTGACTTCTAACAGAAAACATTTTGGCGTTTTAATGATCTAATCTGGATCGTTAGATCTAGATCCGAAGGCTGAGGAGGGCTCCGGTGACTTACAGAGGAGGAGGGGAGCTCCGGCGATGTCCGAGGCGGCGAGGTCGATGGGGAGACGTCTCCGGTGGTTCTCCGGCGATGGCGAAGGCACCAAGCGATGCGGACGAGCACGACGAAGCTTCTGATGGCCGTGGAGGAGCTCAGGGATGACGGTGGCGACGACGGCGAGCTTCGAGGCGGCGATGGCGCTCGGGTGTCGACGGGGAATGGAGCTCTGGTGGGTCTGGAGCACAGGCGAGTGCACGGGGAGGTGCGGGCGAGGGTGTCAGAGCGATTGGTGGGCTCAGGAGAGCTTGGGGCGGTCGAAGGTGAGCAGGAGCTTAGCAATGGCGGGGTGGCTCGGCTCTACTCCGGCGAGCGATTGCGCGGGCACGGGGGCACGGGCGTTGGGGTTTAGGGGCGGAACGGGGTGCGGGAGGGGCTGGGGTTTTATAGGTGGCCTCGTGGTAGTCGGAAAGGAAAGGGAGGGGGAGATCCGGTGAGTGATCTCGCCGGCGAGAGAGAAAGGAAAGGGGAGGAGGAAAAGGAAAGCGACGTCCGCGCGGGATACGGTCGGGTGGTGGGGTCCACGCGTTAGAGAGAGGGAGAGAAAGAAAAGTGGAGCGGGCGGTCGATCCGGAGGAGATTCAGATCCTGCGAGGGAATCCTGGGTCGGTTCTTTCCATTTGGGCCTCGGGTCAGTTTCCTATTTAAAAATATTTCCTTTTATAAAATATCAGAGAAGGAAACTAACTTTACGACAATCAAAACATTTCCAAAAAATGAAGATTTATATATTAAATTGACGAGGGGAATAAATTCAATTTAATGAACATTTTTCCACGGCCAAAATAAATACTTCAGAAAAAATATTTTTCAGAAAAATGCCTAAGTTGATTTTAATTCTTTTTGCAATAAACTTTCAAATAACCCCCTGGGTTTTTATGGTTCAAAACTTCACAAAAATAACCCTGGTGTGGAGTGTCATGTTACTCCTCTCAAAAATCTTGTCAAGGGTATTTGAATTCTTTCAAAATTTAAAATGGAACCAAATATGAAATGAATTCCAAAAAGAATAATTCAGAGATTTTCAAATCCACTTTTCAAATTCCTTGTTTATGAAGAAGTCATGTTAGCTTCTCTCACTGATTTGAAATGGAATTGAACTTTGAATTCAAATCACAAAAGGGGAAAGTCATTTTATTCCCTCTCATTCAAAAGTTTTCAAAAAGTTCCAAATTTCACTCAATTCAATCACTCAGACAAACAAACATTCATTTTAATATTTATTATAACATTCCAAAATTTGGGATGTTACAAACCTACCAGACTTAAAATTAATCTCGTCCTCAAGATTCGAAAGGGCTAGAAAGAATAGGTTAGGGTTTGGGGTCTTCTAACAAAATCCATTGACCAAGAAGGTGTGGGGTCTACCACACTTAAAATGAGAGTTACTGGTCCTTCAAAATCCTGGCAGTCCTCTGGGTGCATCTGTCTCTTCACATACTTCACGATAGCTCCTTCGGTGATGCTCTTCCGTTTAATCAGAATCTCGTGTTCTCATAACAAAATGTATCTTCTCCAATACTGGGTCTTCTTAACTAATAGGTCTCGCATTCATTCTAAATAACTTATCAAAGATCTCATGGTGGTCTACCATTAGTGGTTCCTGTAGTGAAATGGGGCATGGCTTCATTCCTCACCGCAAAATTCCTACGTGTGGCAACAACTGCCATGTACAAGGGATTTTCATCATACCATTCTAAGGCTTAAACAAAAGCTTCAAAAGAACGTCGTCTCTTTACTATGGGCAAGTCACTCAGATTTACCATTCCGAATAGCAAGAGAAATGATAAGAGTATGTCGTCATGGTGATCAATCCATGCCGAACTGAAATCATTACCTTGTATAAGGTCAGTGAATCTCGTATTCTAACACTTGGGCTTCCTCACAAGCATTGCAGAAATTCCTCTTGTCAACGAACGAAGTTCGGATAAATCCATTGATTCTGCAAGCTGAACAAACATTAATCGTTTCATCACATCCCTCAGATTTTCGTATCATCCTAGGAAAAACGTGGGTTGATCGAATCACAACTCCTTGTTTCAAGATCTTTGGGCAGCCTTCATGAAACCGTGAGATCCATCCTTGATACAGGTTCTATCCCTTGAATATGTTTTCCTTTCCATTGGTCTGTTTACCAATAGAAGTTTTGGTTCATCCTATTCAAATCCAAGGCATACTATTTCAGGTGTTGTCCACATAGCTGGATATGGTTCCACATTCTCTTCACCTGTATTCACTTATCCAAACTCCTTAACAAGAATGGTACTTTCTTTATTCATTGGCCCCTGTGGTTACTACCACACTTAAAATGAAATGTACACATGCCTGCATAGACCATATTTTCTCATATCCTCGAAAATGGTCAGTGATCTTTGTTCATAGAGTAACAGTTCATATAATTCAACACAGGAGAATCATGACACCATAAATTCCATTGACTCATGAATTTATTACAAACTCTGAGACTTCCGTTACATAACTTCAAAATGATAAGAGGGCTAACTATTACATTTATTACTTCCAAAATTCCAAAACTCAAACTACTCATGTTTAGCCTTCTTCTCCAGGCAGGTATAAGAGTAGTGTCCTATCTTGTTGCACCGATGACAAGTGATGTGGCTCAGATCCTTCCGTGTAGAAAACCACGGAGTCTTCTTCTTCTTCTTGGGTTGGGTTCCTTTCCTGATGCTTGGCTCATACCTCTTGCAAAAACAGTGTGGCCTCTCTAAGCTACAATGCAAACATCTGATGCCTCCGCTTACTTGGCCTTTCTTCTTGTCTAGGTTGATCATTTCTTCTATCTCCTGAGGGTCATATTGCACTTCTTCTGTCGGGAAGTCTCCCAAATACTCATTCGGACAATCCTGAGAGATATGTCCTTCTTCTCCACATGAATAACATGACTTGGTACTTATGTTTGGGTCTGGTACATCTCCCATCATCATGGGTTCTTCTAACTTATTCCCGAGGGCTTCTTTCATTGCTTCCTTCTGCTGCTTCATGACTTCTTGTACCTTTGGGTATATTTGACATTGTGCCGGATAGTGAGTGGTTCCTTCACACAAGAAACATGTCACCTGCCCAGTTGGGCATTCCTCAGCTCGGTGATTGTCTTCACAATGAGGGCATCCTTCCTTGTGTTCTTCCTGGGTGTGTCCTATCTCCCCACATATCTTGCATGCACAAATCTTCTTCACATCTTTGCAACAGGGCTTCTGGGTGTTGGTGACAACATGAGACTTTTGCAGAGTCCTCTTGAATTCTTCCCAGGTGATGGATGCTTGCCTATCATGGATGGCTTCATGCATCTTCCACCAATTTGCAACACCTTTTGCAAAGTACCGAAGAGCATACTGGACCATCTCATTCCTTGCAACATGGTTACTCCTTAGATGATCCTCCATGTTCTGAATCCATTCTTCTGTCTCTAACCGAGTCATCGATCCAGAATACACGAGTCCAGCTTCATTCATCATCTATTGGGTTCAAGGTTTTGGGGATGAGATGGGTAAGAGAGAGAGAGAGAGACAGAGAGAGAGAAGGGATACAAACAACTCAAAGACACAAACATCAAACTCAAGTCCACACATTCATAAAGCTCAGTCAAACTATAGTATCGCCACCCACATAAGGTTGGTATGGTCGATCACTCAAATCGTAAAAACGTTTATCCTTTATTCTCTCATGGTGGGGCTACTACTAAGCTAGTCTATATCATGTCTTCGACTTCAGTGGGCTTCTTCTTGTCATGCTTGATATTCTTAAGTTCTTCTACAAGATTTTCCCTGTTGATGCGGAGTTTCCGATGTCGTCCCTGTAGTTCCAGGAGTTGGTTCTTGAGCTTCTGAATTTCAACATCTCCAGCATGTGCCATGGCCTGACTATTCTTCAAGTCTTGATGAAGCTTCTGAATCTCGGGATCATGTTTCTTTAGATTGACTACCTTCAGCTTCTCGTTCTTGAGGCTCTCACGAAGTGCTTCATTCTCAAATAACTCTGAGAGAAGGTCCATTTGAAGGTTCTTGATGTAGTGCTCCAGTTCTTGATTATACACAAGTACGGGTGAAAATGTCATCTTCTGTTCATTGGCCAGGTCGATGAGTGCTCCATCAGGCTTCTGCCATCCAAGCCTTCCAAAGTAGTGGTTGCACAACTCAGCACGATGACGATAGCTCAAATGTGCGATGGCATCATGGACAGCAGTGTTCATGCCCATCTCACATTCATGGCTCAATGTGCCATAGTTGATGTCTTCAGTCTTGGGGTCTTCTTCACGTACAAAAACTTTAGTTTTGATGCCCCAGAATCCAGACTTCCTTTTAGTCTCCTTGATCTCAGGTATCGACAGCTTCACCATCTGCACTAGCTCCATGAGGAATGAGTCTCCGAGAACATCTTCATAGTCCTCTCTTTTGTTCAGGGTGTAGTTCTCCATCTATAGTTTGAAACACAGAGGGTTTAGTAAAACAATTTAGAAGTTACGAGAGTAGTGAAAACAAAAGTTGTTCCTATCAAGGTCTTCCTATTTCTAATCCATTTCCTAGGGTCACGTCCTACAGTCAACATGTGCTCTGATACCATTTTTGTAGCGACCCGACCTAGAAAGGTCAAGCCTCTTTGTGTGTTGTGCCATCCCTGGATCAGTATGCTGGCACACACAGTACATCAATGTATATATCAAAGTGCAATCACATGTAATTAACGATAAAACTGATATATACCTTAAAATCTCAGCGAAAACAGTCAACGGGAGTGGAGTCCCAATAACACCAACGGTAGGTTGAGTGCAGACCGTACCCTGAATCGTACTCTTACCCGTCGTAGAGCTTCTCTACAACATAAGACGTTGCAGCCGTGTAGGTCAGTACATTGAATGTACCGGCAAGATCACCATAGTAGAACAGAAGATAAAAACTATTCTATATGCTGTAAGGCTTTGTGGCTCTGTGTCTGAGTTTTTGCATAAAAGCTGATTTTATTTTCTTTTCCTACAACAAAGGAATATCAGAAGTTCTCACTACAGAGTTACCTAACATGACATGGTTCCGCCAACTGATGTCTTAATGCCCACAAGTATCAATGGTTGCCCACAATTAATTATCAGTCCAGTGTTGAGAGTTCAGAGATAGATTCCATGTCCAGAGGCTCAAATTGTCTGTAACCGGGGACACGGCTAATCGATTAGGTTTAACTCTGCAGAGTGTTGTGTACTTTACCCACAAGATTCGTTCCCTCTTGGTAACTCCTCGCACTGCCTGGTGTTTGAGAACAAGACGAATGAAACATGGTCTTTCAGAGTGTTTCCCTGACTACTGTCAGTGCCCATCCAATCCTAACGTCGACTACATCTCGTAGCACTGCCCATCCAGAGTCACAACAAAGATCAACCAAGCCAGAGCCCATAATGACTTGTGGCTACACAGGTAAGGTTCCGGGCATGAAGTATTCATCCGTCTCTTTGAGTCTAGGTGAAGCTTTCCGCAAGATGTCATGGCGCTTCTCCATGCATCCCGACCATCCACTGGTTACTCCAGGAATGCCCATCAACTCCATCCTTCACCCAGTAGTGTGTATTGAAAACTTGTTTCTCGAGTCTCGAAGTCTTGAGGTCTTGAAGATGCAGGACTTGAAGATGCCTTCATGAAGTTGTTGTCTTGACGTAGAGTCCTCCTTCTCGCACCACTCACAAACACTCATACCAGACCCCGTCTACTTTAGCATAGCACTGAAATAACTAGCGTTCCCGGGGCTTTAGTAACAAGTGGTGGGTTCCTACCTCATGCATTCTACTCAACTACAAGAATTTTCAATAACACTACTAGAGGGATTTGTTGAATGATGTCACTACATGCAATAAAACATAGGTATGAACAAAATGGTCAAAGTGAACTTGCTTGTACTGCTGATGAAGAATAATATCGCTCTCAAAAATAACTTGATAGACTATTCGTCACTCTCCGATGAAAATCTATATAATCAAACATTGCATTCATATAAGCAATCATACTAGCAATCAATTCTAACAATCAAAAGTAACACAAAACCAAAAGCAACAAGGTTGTGATGAAGGAAATACTTAAGACAAAACTCAAAACAACAAAGTTTCAGCAACACAACTAAGGTTGGTTTTCTCTACAAGTAAATCCTATTTTCAAAGGTAAAAACACAAAACAAAAACAAAGTAAAATATAACAAAAGTATTTTACTAAATATTTTACTTAGCAAAAAGAATTACTTTTGAAGAACAAGTAAAAACTATGAAAACAACACACTAAACACCATAAGTTTTTCTCGCTAATAAACTTAACAAAAATAAAGCAAAATAAAATATTAAAATAACAGAAACAAGATATGTAACAACTAAATTAATAGAAAGTATATTTTATAAAACAAATTGTATTTAAAGGTATTTTCCAATAGCAAATCAAACTAGCAAATGGAAATCAATTACAAGTTATAATTAACTCGAATTGAATTTCATGCAATCAACTAATAAAATAATATTTGTTTGAAGGTCTACCATTATCTAATAGAAAACTTTATAAAATCTATCAACTAATATAAAAGAAAAATAAATTAAAACAATTTAAAACAAAAGAAATATAAATAATCCTAAAAAGAACTAAAACAGAATCTGTTTTGCATGAAACCCTAATTTAAGCTATTCTAAAAATTCTCAAATTATACCTACTGTTAAATAAATTCGCTAGTGACAAGTAGCAAAAAGAATCAACTCAAAATAAAATTTTAAACTCAAGATATTGAGAAAATAAGATTTGAATCAAATCTGTTTGAATTCAATTCTTAAAATTTTCAAATATGGTCAAACTTTATATATACAGAATGTAGAACAAATTTGTGACACAATGCAAAAAGAATCAAATTAAAACAATTAAAAACATAAGAGAGATGAATAAAACAAAAACAGAACTAAATCTGTAAAAGAAACTAACACAGAAAAAAGAAAAAAAATACTCTAACGGACAGGGGGTGACGTGGCGCTCTGTGATTGGTTTAGAGGTGTGAGTGTTCCAATGTTTCGGACGCATGGCCGACTCCTAATAGTAAACGTTTCGGCGTTTTAATGATCTAATTTGGATCGTTAGATCTAGATCCGAAGGCTGAGGAGGGCTCCGGTGACTTATAGAGGAGGAGGGGAGCTTCGACGATGCTCCGGCGATGTCCGAGGCGGCGAGGTCGACAGGGAGACGTCTCCGGTGGTTCTCCGGCGACGGCGAAGGCACCAGGCAATGCGGACGAGCACGGAGAAGCTTCTGATGGCCGTGTAGGAGCTCGTGGATGACGGTGGCGATGACGGCGAGCTTCGAGGCGGCGATGGCGCTCGGGTGTCGACGGGGAATGGAGCTCCGGTGGGTCTGGAGCACAGGCGAGTGCACGGGGAGGTGCGGGCAAGGGTGTCAGAGCGGTTGGTGGGCTCAGGAGAGCTTGGGGCGGTCGAAGGTGAGCAGGAGCTTAGCAATGGCGGGGCGGCTCGGCTCTACTCCGGCGAGCGATTGCGCGGGCACGGGGGCACGGGCGTTGGGGTTTAAGGGCGGAACGGGGTGCGGGAGGGGCTGGGGTTTTATAGGTGGCCTCGTGGTTGTCCGAAAGGAAAGGGAGAGGGAGATCCTGTGAGTGATCTCGCCGGCAAGAGAGAAAGGAAAGGGGAGGAGGAAAAGGAAAGCGACGTCCGACGCGGGATACGATCGGGCGGTGGGGTCCATGCGTCAGAGAGAGGGAGAGAAAGGAAAGAGGAGCGGGCGGTCGATCCGGAGGAGATTCGGATCCTGCGAGGGAATCCTGGGCCGGTTCTTTCCATTTGGGCTTCGGGTCGGTTTCCTATTTAAAAATATTTCCTTTTATAAAATATCAGAGAAGGAAACTAACTTTATGACAATCAAAACATTTCCAAAAAATGAATATTTATATATTAAATTGACGAGGGGAATAAATTCAATTTAATGAACATTTTTCCATGGCCAAAATAAATACTTCAAAAAAAAATATTTTTCAGAAAAATGCCTAAGTTGATTTTAATTCTTTTTGCAATAAACTTTCAAATAACCCCCTGGGTTTTTATGGTTCAAAACTTCACAAAAATAACCCTGGTGTGGAGTGTCATGTTACTCCTCTCAAAAATCTTGTCAAGGGTATTTGAATTCTTTCAAAATTTAAAATGGAATCAAATATGAAATGAATTCCAAAAAGAATAATTCAGAGATTTTCAAATCCACTTTTCAAATTCCTTGTTTATGAAGAAGTCATGTTATCTTCTCTCACTGATTTGAAATGGAATTGAACTTTGAATTCAAATCACAAAAGGGGAAAGTCATTTTATTCCCTCTCATTCAAAAGTTTTCAAAAAGTTCCAAATTTCACTCAATTCAATCACTGAGACAAACAAACATTCATTTTAATATTTATTATAACATTCCAAAATTTGGGATGTTACAAACCTACCAGACTTAAAATGAATCTCGTCCTCGAGATTCGAAAGGGCTAGAAAGAATAGGTTAGGGTTTGGGGTCTTCTAACAAAATCCATTGACCAAGAAGGTGTGGGGTCTACCACACTTAAAATGAGAGTTACTGGTCCTTCAAAATCCTGGTAGTCCTCTGGGTGCATCTGTCTCTTCACATACTTCACGATAGCTCCTTCGGTGATGCTCTTCCGTTTAATCAGAATCTCGTGTTCTCATAACAAAATGTATCTCCTCCGATACTGGGTCTTCTTAACTGATAGGTATCGCGTTCATTCTAAATAACTTATGAAAGATCTCATGGTGGTCTACCATTAGTGGTTCCTGTAGTGAAATGGGGCATGGCTTCATTCCTCACCGCAAAATTCCTCCGTGTGGCAACCCAAGCCCGCGCCCGCACGCCGCACCGCCGCCGCGATGGCCGATGTACGCAGAGGCAGTTGGGCTGGCTCCTTTGTAGTCTAGGTGGACATCGCCGAGTTGCACCGCACGCGCATGTTGCCGTCGATGGAGCGGGTTGCCGCACGCGCACCAGGCGACGAGATAGTGCCGGTGCCACAGCCAGGGGAACACGTCGTGTTCCTCTGGCACTTCTCCCGGGGCTTTGGGCTCCCGGCGAGTCTCTTTTTCTGTCTTCTTCTTAACACTTTCAACCTCCAGCCACACAACCTCAGGACGAATTCGATCTTGTACCTCTCCACCTTCGTAACGTTGTGCGAGGGGTACCTCGGCATCCTCCACTTCATCGAGTTCTTCAATGCCCTCTTCTATCTCAAGTCTTTGAAGAGCGACGCGTGCGGGGGCACGATGGTGTGCTGCCGTGGCATCGCTCGCTTTCCCCCCTCTCTCTGATCGAGTCCATCAAGGGGTGGCACCGATCGTTCTTCTACGTGAAGAGCGTCGACCCAAGGACGGATTACATCCGGCTGCCGCCGTTCGAGGACAGGCAGTTCTCCCAGCAGAACTAGCAGGGACCTGGCCCGCGCTGCGTGGCCTTGGACGAGCTCGCCCGGCTCTCGCAGCTGAAGAGCACCGAGGGGCTGGTTGCCGCCGACCTGGTGGCGGCCTTTGTCTCACGCCGGGTGTCGCCCCTCCAGATGAGGCCACACTGGATCTGCGACATGTCCGGCCGGCACGACCCCTGTCGGCAGTCCATCCTCGAGCTGACGCCGGCTCACGTGGCGAAGCGGGTGAACGCCCTCACGACGTTCAAGCTGAGGCCGCCTCGTGGTCCTTCGACATGGAGCCGTACGACCGCAACAACCGGCCTCCCCTAGTGAGTTTTTTCGTCGAGGCGGTTCTTTCTCGTTTGGTATTCCCCAGCCGGCAGCCGGCTGGAGAACTTATGTTGAAGTGCTGACCGCAGCTACTGGTGCGATAGAACACGCCGGACGGCCCGCACCCGTAGATCTTCGAGGCAGAGCGCGAGGAATCTGACTCTCGAGTCTTCCAGACGGGAGGGCCCTCGGATGAAGGAGTGGACTCCTCGGGAGGGGGCGACGAGATGGCGGATCCGTGAGGTGGCGCTCCTGGCGGGGCCAGAGGGTCCGTCGCAGCCGGGGAACCCAGCGGAGCGGGTGAGTTCCTCTTACCCCCTCCATCCGGGACTGGACAAACGACGACGACGATGATGATGATTTGATGATTCTAGACGGACCTCCTCCCGCGGCGCGCCAGGCCAGTGGAGCGAGGAACGACTGGCTCGAGGCCCGACGGTCGAAGCGGCTGGCTGGGGGAAGAGGCTAGCTCACGGGGGGCAACAGCCTCGCCGCCCGGCCCGAAGCGGGTGAAGGTGGCCGCGCGGAAGCCGCCACCACGCGCCAAGCGGGCCCTGCCCATTGTTATCGCGTAAGTTCTTCATCTCTTTGCGAGTTTTTGCTCTCGCCTTGCGAGCCGGTTAATGACCGGTTTTTGGATGCTGTAGTGACCCCATCGAGCTCCAAGATGAGGAGCCGGGGGGAGACGACAGATGCCACCGGCCGGCTGGCCCGTGAGCACGCGGCCACCCAGCGGGAGGAAAAGAGGAGGCTCGCGGAGCTGCGAGCCTCCTGGTCCGACACGCGAGGGGGGGGGGGCGCACTCCGGGATCTCAAGCGACCGAAGGCGGAGGGGGTCGGCGGACCCCCCACGGGCGACGGACTCGGCTATGGAGTCCACCCGCATGTCGAGGCCTCCGTCAATCGAGCCGCACGGGGCGGCCATGGACTCGCCAGCGCCTCCGCTCGCGCAAGAAATGGCCCAGGCGAGGGAGGCGATGACGGAGCCGGCTCCTAAGGCGACCCGGCCTGACGTGCCGGAGGTGACCCCTCCTGCGGCCGAGCCAGCCCGGGTCGTGATGCCGGAGGTTTCTGTGATCCCGGAGATGGCGTCGGAGGCGCCACCGGAGAAAGCGGCCATGGAGGTGGAGGTACCTTCCGGCGCGACCGACGCGCCGTGGCGGCCGGGAGAGGAGGCGGCTGCGGCACTGGCGGGGGGCGGCGGGAGGTGACTCCCGGCCCCTTGCCGTCATCAACCTGCCCTGGGCGGTCGGGCCCGGAGGGCCCTGCGATCGATGCAGGAGGTCATCCGGGACTGGTAAGCGCTGGCGAGCATGCTGGCCCTACCGGCCCCCAGGCAGGCGGCCCAGTCCCGTCCTTTGCGGACTTGGGCAGTGTCCTGTACCGGTGCCGGCAGGAGCTGGCCCGGTTTACGGAGGCGGCGGACACCGCCCTTCAGCGTGCAGAGATAAGCCGGTACCTTTGCCTTAGAGTTTTTAGTGGGGGCGCACGAGCGTACCCATTGGGTGTAGCCCCCGAGATGCGGGCCGGCTGACCGGCTGATGGGCAGCCGGGCCGGATCTCCTTTGAGCATGTCTTGACCTTTGTCCCCCTTTCTTGCGACAGGAGGGAACCTCTCTACGACAGAAGTTGTTTGCGGAAGCGGTCGCTATCCACGACCGCGACAAACATGGCTTCTACCGCCTAGAGGAGGAGCTGGCGCGCATGCAAGGTGGGTCACACTTTGTAGGAGCGGCATATAGCCCCCGGGAACCGGCTGGCGTTGGTTGCGTCTTGCAGGCGAGCTGGCCACCCTCCAAGGGAGAAGACCGGGCTTGTCACCGAATGGGACCGACTGACGCAGGACGTCTAGGCGGCCGCGCAGGAGATGGACTGGCGGGCCGCGCTGCTGGTCGATGGGGAGGCGACCGAGGACCGGCTCAAGGCCGAGGCGGCAAAGGAGGTGGCGGCCTGAGAGGCGGCCATCAAGGAGGCGGCTGACGCCGCCCCGAGGACCGCTGCCCTTCAAGGCGAGGTGACCCGCCTTGAGAAGACGCTGGAGGAGGTCAAGGGTTCCCTCGCCACCTCGGCGGCGGCCCGGAAGTCGGAGCGTGAGGCGGCACTTCACTTCGCCCTTGGGGTGGATGACGCGATCGAAGGTAGGTGCTAATCTCTCTCTTTCCCCAGCCGATTGCTCTTCCCTTTGCCGTTTCTCGTGTTTCATCTTGCTTCTTCTTTCCTTCTCTTCTCCTTCCTTCTAGGGCGTTTCCCGAAAACTCATCAGCACGCTGCGCGCGCTGTTGAGGAGCACCGGGAATACCTTCGGGAGTGTGGTCGCCCCATCAAGGAGCACGCCGCGTGGGACATGGACGAGATTGGGATTGCCGTCGAGATGCGGATGACCCATCTCGAGCGGAGCGTGGAGCGGCTCAAGACCACCGGCAAGGAGGTCATCGCCACGCTGTGGCTGGGCCACGGGGGAGCTCCGACGCACTGCGTGGCTCAGTGGCTAGAGCACGCCGTCCCCGGCCTCGAGGCCTAGAAGGCATCGGCTGCCCGAGCCGGGGCGCAAATGGCTCTCCGGTTCATGATGTCTTGGTACCGCGGCATGGACCTGGGCCGGCTGGCGACCATGCGGGACGTGCCGGCCACAGAGCGGGAGGCCGGCGAGCCGACCCTTGTCCAGCGGGCCAACGAGCTCGCGCCATACGTTGATGCAGACGAATTGCTGCCGGCCCTTGGCGAGGATGGAGAGCCATTGCCTGAGGACTCCTTCGGCATCCCTCACGACCCGGTGGATGACGAAGTGGCCGATGAGAGCACCGACTCGAGCGGCGAGACGGCTGAGACTAAGGATCCCACCTCGAAGGCCAAGGAGGCTGACCCAAAGGCCGTGACCACCTCTGAGGCGAGGACCGAGCCACCTCGCGACACGTCGGTGGCCTAAGCCCCTGGGCCTCTTTTTTTATCTTCTTTTTTCCCGGCATGTACAAACTTGAATCCACCCACTAGGGGTGTTTGTGTAATGAACCGAATGCTGGCCGTGGGCCGCTTTGCCTTAATGTTTATGCCATGAATATTCTGTTGTGTTTGCCATGTGACTCATGCCGCCTCGTCCTTATCCCTTTTCGCCTGCCTTGACACTTTTCGTTTCTACTCCTTTTCCCCTTTGGTTTTGGCCTCGCCAGCCCGACAGTCGGGAGCCGGTTTGTAGTTGGGTCGGGGCATCCGCCTAGGGGAGCCGGTTCAAAACTTAGGAATCGCGAGGTTTTTTTGGGATAAGTTGAGTGGTAGAGACGCGGCGAGCGTCCGGCTGGGCCCCGAAGGGGTCTCCCTTTGTTTCGACCTTTCATGTAAGCCAAACCTTGCCGCCCCGAGGCCCCATCAGCCGAACAGCCGGGAGCCGGTTCTATAGCTGGTAAGGGTGGGGAGGTTTGGCCTGCTCACGCTACTTAGCTGTTTTTCAGAGAGGCACTTCTAGGCCCAGACGGCTAGCCCCCGGGCCCAGGAGCCAGGCGGGGGAGCCGGTGAGTGATGAACACTTTCGAAAGAAACGAAACGGGAGGCACCCCAAGAGCCGGCTTGGGGTGCCCATTGCATTCATAAGCCCAAAAAGACGGGGATACATACATACATTGATTCTTCCTCAGCAGTAAAACGGGCGCAAGAGCGTTGCGTTCCATGGGCGCTCCGTTTCTTCACCGGAAGCGTGTCTTTTGCGCTTCTGCGGCTTCTGGGCATCTATTAGGTAGTATGTGTTGTTGCGTAGTGCCTTGCTGATGATGAACGGGCCCTCTCATGGGGAGGACAACTTGTGCTGTCCGGCGGTTCGTTGGATCCGTCAGGACCAGGTCCCCCTCGCGGAACGAGAGTGTCCGGATCCTCTTGATGTGGTAGTACCGGAGTTTCTGCTGGTAGATCACCGTCCAGCTCAAGGCCAGCTCGCGAGCTTCCTCGAGTAGATCGACGCCGTCTTCTCTTGCCTCCTTTGCGTCCTTCTCCGTGTACAGGGTGACCCGAGGCGAATCGAATTCGATGTCGGTGGGGATGATCGCCTCGGACCCATACACGAGGAAGAAGGGAGTGTAGCCGGTTGACCACTTTGGGGTGGTCCTGAGACTCCAAAGGACAGTCGGCAGCTCATCGATCCAACAGCCGACCGACCTTACCAGTGGCGTCACGAGCCGGGGCTTGATGCCACATAGTATGAGGCCGTTCGCCCTCTCGACCTGGCCGTTGGACTACGGATGAGCGACGGAGGCCAGGTTGAGCCGGATTCCTTGCTTGGAGCAGAAACGCGCGAGTGCTCCCTTGGCGAAGTTGGTGCCGTTGTCGGTGATGATGCTGTGGGGAATGCTGTAGCGTACCGTGATGTCGTCGATGAACCGGACGGCCGTGGGGCCGTCCTACTTCTTGATTGGTCGCGCCTCGATCCACTTGGTGAATTTGTCGATGGCCACCAGTAAGTGTGTAATGCCGCCTCGAGCGGTCTTGAATGGGCCCACCATGTCCAACCCCCAAATGGCGAAAGGCCGCGAGAGGGGGATGGTTTGGAGGGCCGTTGCCGATAGGTGGCTTTGCACGGTGAAGCGTTGACATCCCTCGCACTCGTCGACCAATTCCTTGGCCGTGTCGAGAGCTGTCGGCCAAAAGAAGCTATGGCGGAAAGCCTTGGCCACTAGGATCCGGGAGGCGGCATGATGTCCGCACTCGCCCTGATGAATGTCGAGGAGGATCTCCAGACCTTTTCCGGCTCGACGCATCGTTGGAAGACGCCGGTGGTGCTGCGGTGGACGAGCACGTTGTTGATGATGTCGTAGGCCATGGCCCGGCACTGGATTTGCCTAGCCAGAGCCTTGTCTGGGGGCAACTCGTCCCACAGAAGGAACGCTAAGATGGGTTGGGCCCACGAGGGGGCCGCGACGGCGACCGACTCGGGAGCCTTCAGGACTGGTTGATTAGTCCCCGAGACCGGTTGGCCAGCCCTTGGGGCCGGCTCGGGAGCCCTCGAGGCTGGTTGGCCAGCCCCCGAGTTTGGCTCGCCGGCCCCCAGGGCCGCCTAGCTGGTGATTACCATGACAGCCGTGCCACCGGGGCCGGCCGCCTCGGGCGCCACCGGCTTGATCGGAGCCGGCTGGGCAGCCGACGATTCGAGAGCCGGCGGTGAAGTTGTCGAAGAGGCGGCCGGGGCTGTCGATGGGCCTGCGACACCCGCCAGCACAAAGATTGACTCCGATTCTAGGGAAGGATTGATCGACGGCTTGAGCAGCCGTTCGAGGGAGACGCCGGCTGGGATGGCCTGCCGGGTGGAGCCAATCTTCACCAGCACATCCGCCGCCTCGTTGTCCGCCCATGGGACGTGATGAAGCTCACAACCCTCGAAGTAGCCGGTGAGCTGTTGTACGAGGAAGCGGTAGCTGGCCATGTTGGCGTCCCTAGCGTCCCATTCACCAGAGACTTGCTGCACCACGAGGTCGGAGTCGCCGATGCAGAGGATGCGCCTGATGCCGATCTCCTTGGCGAGCCGGAGGCCATGGACGATGGCCTCGTACTCAGCCAAGTTGTTGGAGGCGGCGAAGTGAATCTGTAGGGCGTATTTGAGCTGATCACCTTTCGGGGAGGAGAGGACTATGCCGGCACCCAGGCCGGTCCTCATTTTCGAGCCGTCGAAGTGCATGAACCAATGCGTGGAGTCTGGGGGAGGCAGGACAAACACCGTCTCCGCCCAGTCGACGAGGATATCCATCAACGCCTGTGACTTGATGGTGGTTCTTGGCTCGTACCAGATCTCATGGTCGGCGAGGGCGATGACCCACTTGGCGATCCGGCTGGTGGAGTCCCGGCTGCTCATGATCTCGCCAAGCGGGTCCATGCTCACCACGGTAATGGTATGCTCTTGGAAGTATTGCTTGACCTTCTTGGCGGTGAAGTATACGCCGTAGCACATCTTTTGATAGTGGGGGTAGTTCCGCTTCGACGCGGAGAGGACCTTGCTGAGGTAGTAGATGGGCCGCTGGACCGGCAGGGATTTTCCCTCCTCCGGTCGCTCGACCACCAGGACGACGCTGATGACACGTGTGGTTGCCGCGATGTAGGCAAGCAAGGGTTCCTTCTCAGCCGGCGCGACCAGGATGGGCGCGCGGGTGAGAGCCTTCTTGAGGCCGCAGAAGGCCTCGTCCGCCTCGTCAGGCCAGTCGAAGGCGCCCGGCCTCTTGGTTTGACCCGGCTCGATCAGATCCATCTTGCGAAGGAGCCCGTAAAGGGGCAGGGCCTTCTCTCCTAGCCGGCTGAGGGAGGCGAGGCAGCCGGTGAACCTCTGGACATCGCGGAGCCGGGTCAGTTTTGGCATGCGCTCGATCGCGCTGATCTTCTCGCGGTTAGCTTCGATACCACGGGCGGACACGAAGAAACCCAAGAGTTGTCCGGTAGGGACGCCGAAGACACACTTCTCCGGGTTGAGCTTGATCTTGTACTCGGTTAGGTTCGTGAAGGTCTCCCGAAGGTCGTCGAGGAGGCTGAAGTGCTTCTTGGTTTTGATGACGATGTCGTCGACATAGACGTGGACGTTCCTGCCTATCTGAGGCAGGAGGCACTTCTGCATGCATCGTTGGAAGGTGGCGCCAGCATTCTTCAGGCCGAAGGACATGCTGATGTAGCAGTAGGCCCCGAAGGGCATGATGAAGGAGGTCTTGAGCCGGTCTTTAGGATCCATCTTGATCTGGTGGTAGCCTGAATAGGCGTCCAGGAAGGATAGCAAGTCGCAACCGGCCGTGGAGTCGATGACTTGATCGATCCGCGGCAGGGCGAACGGGTCCTTGGGACATGCCTCGTTCAGGCTTGTGTAGTCGATACACATGCGCTAGGTCTTGTTCTTCTTCAGTACCAGGACTGGGTTGGCCAGCTAGTCCGGGTGGAATACTTCCATGATGAACCCGGCTGCGAGCAGCCGGGCGATCTCTTCGCCTATAGTACGCCGCTTCTCCTTGAAGAAGCGGCGCAGGGGTTGCTTGACCGGCTTGACGTCCGGCCAGACGTGGAGTTTGTGCTCGACGAACTTCCTCGGAACACCCGACATGTCCTTGGGGGACCATGCAAAGATGTCCCGATTATCACGGAGGAAGTCGACAAGCTCGCCTTCCTATTTGCTGTCGAGGCTGGAGCCGATGGTGACGCACTAAGCCGGGTTGGCCGGGTCGAGCGGGATTTTCTTGGTGTCCTTAGACGGCTGGAAGGAGGCCTCGCTGGTGGATTGCGAGGGTGGAGCCAACACGGCCGGCTGGCTAGCAGCAAGGGCCACGAGCTGGTCGAGCTGCCGTTTCTCCTCAGCGATCTCTAGGGCCTCGGCCACCCGTCTGCCTTCTCGAGCGCATTCGAGCGACATCTTGTAGTCGCCCTTGATGGTGATGATACCCTTTTGGCCCGACATCTTGAGCTTGAGGTAAGCATAATGGGGGACCGCCATGAAGCTGACAAGAGCCGGCCGGCCCAACAATGCGTGGTAGGGGCTCGTGAGGTCCACGACCTTGAACAACACTAGCTCGCGGCGGAAATGGCCAGGTCCACCGAAGAGGACGTTGAGCGTGATATTGTCGATAGGGGAGCAAGACTTCCCAGGCACAATGCCATGGAAAACCGTCCGGCTCGCCTGTAGGTCTTCTATCTTTAGCCCCATCTTATGCATCGTGTCGAGGTAGAGAATGTTGATGATGCTGCCTCCGTCTATCAGCACCTGCAAGAAGCGGCAGGCTCGCTGCTTGGTGGCGATGGTGGGGTCGAGGACCAAGGCGTAACTGCCGGGATTCGGCATCATGGCGGGGTGATCGGCCTGGCTCCAAGTGACCGGCTTCTCCGACCAGTGCATGAACTGGGGAGTTGCTGTTGGAAATATGCCCTAGAGGCAATAATAAATAGTTATTATCATATTTCCTTGTTCATGATAATCGTTTATTATCCATGCTATAATTGTATTGATCGGAGACTTAAATGCATGTGTGGATACATAGACAAAACCATGTCCCTAGTATGCCTCTAATGGACTAGCTCGTTGATCAAAGGATGGTTAAGGTTTCCTAGACATGGACATGAGATGTCATTTGATAACGGGATCACATCATTAGGAGAATGATGTGATGGATAAGACCCAAACTACAAACATAGCATATGATCGTGTCAGTTTATTGCTACTGTTTTCTGCATGTCAAGTATATGTTCCTATGACCATGAGATCATGCAACTCACAGATATCGGAGGAGTGCCTTGTGTGTATCAAACGTCGCAACGTAACTAGGTGACTATAAAGGTGCTCTACAGGTATCTCCGATGGTGTCTGTTGAGTTGGCATGGATCGAGACTGGGATTTGTTACTCCGTGTGACGGAGAGGTATCTCGGGGCCCACTCGGTAATGCAACATCACAATAAGCCTTGCAAGCAATGTGACTAATTGTTAGTTGCGGGATCTTGTATTACGGAACGAGTAAAGAGACTTGCCGGTAACGAGGTTGAACTAGGTATGGAGATACCGACGATCGAATCTCGGGCAAGTAACATACCGAAGAACAAAGGGAACGTTATACGAGATTAACTGAATTCTTGACATAGAGGTTCGACCGATAAAGATCTTCGTAGAATATGTAGGAACCAATGTGGACGTCCAGGTCCCGCCATTGGTTATTGACCGTAGAGGTGTCTCGGTCATGTCTACATAGTTCTCGAACCCGCAGGGTCTGCACACTTAAGGTTCGGTGACGTTTCGGTAGTGTAGAGTTATGTATGGTGGTGACCGAAGTTTGTTCGGAGTCCCGGATGAGATCCCGGACGTCACAAGGAGCTCCGGAATGGTCCGGAGGTAAATATTCATACATAGGAAGTCCCAGTTTGGTTTCCGGAAAAGTTTCTGGCTCATTGGTAGTGTACCGGGAGTGCCGGTAGTGTACCGGGAGGCCTCCGGGAGGGGTATTTCGACCCCAAGAGGTCCATGGGATGTGGGATAATAATAACCAGCCCTTAGTGGGCTGGGAAAACAGCCACAAAGGCCCATGGCGCAGGAGAGAAAGTCCTAAAGCAAAAAGTGGAAAATCAGCCAATAGGAGGCAATCCTACTCCAACTAGGATTGGAGGTGAAGTAGGATTGCTTCCCACCTCCTATTTTGGCCGACCCAAAGGCCTTGTCTACCTCTCCTATACTCTCCTCCTATATATACTAGTGGATTGGGTGGTTTTTGGACAGAATTTCCGGCCACGTGCTACTCATTACACCGGTGCATAGTTTCTCCTCTAGATTGGTTTTCTGCAGCGCTTAGGCGAAGCCCTGCCGGAATTGCTCCACCACCATCACCGGAGCGCCGTCACGCTGCCGGTGAACTATCTCCCCTCTCCACCTCCTCTTGCTGGATCAAGACGGTGGAGATCGTCATCAAGCTGCACGTGTGCTGAACGCGGAGGTGCCATCCGTTGGGCGCTAGATCGGAAGGACCGTGATCGAGATCGCGAGACGGTCTGTGATGAGATCGCGGAACGGATCGTGATGAGTTCGCGGAACAGATCGTGATCAAGATCGTGAGACGGATCGTGATGAGTTCGCGGGACGGATCATGATGTGTTCGCGGGACGGATCGTGATGAGATCGCGGGATGCTCAACGATTTGGATCGCGAAGATGTTCGACTACACCAACCGCGTTTCTTAACGCTTCCCGCTTAGCGATCTACAAGGGTACATAGATCCACTCTCCCTCTCGTAGATACTCATCACCATGGATAGGTTTGCGTGTACGTAGGAAAATTTTTGTTTCCCATGCGACGTTGCCCAACAGTGGTATCAGAGCTAGGTTGATGGTTCGATGAGATCTCGAGTAGAACACAAAAGGTTTGTGGGCGTTGATGCTTAGATTGCTTCCTCCCTTGGTCGGATTTTGGTTCAGCGGGATTGTGAGATGAAGCGGCCCAGACCAACATTACTCGTACGCTTACGAGAGACCGGTTCCCTCGACGCAACTTGTTGCTTAGATGGCTTGTGGGTGACAGTTCTCATTTTAGTTGGATCAGATCCGACAAAGGCGGTCCTTGAGAAGGTTGAAAAGCAATCTATGTATCACCGTTGTGGTTTATGCGTAGGTGAGAATCGTTCTTGCTATACCCGTAGCAGCCACGTAAAACATGCAACAACAATTAGAGGACGTCTAACTTGTTTTTGCAGGGTATGTTGTGATGTGATATGGCCAATTACATGATGAGATATATGTGATGTATGAGATGATCATGTGTTGTATAGAATTTCACGACTTGCATGTCGTTGAGTACGGCAACCGGCAGGAGCCATAGGGTTGTCTTTAATTATTGTATGACCTGCGTGTCAATAATTAAGCGCTATGTAATGCTTTACTTTATCGCTAAGCGGTAGCAATAGAAGTAGAAGCAGGGCTAGCGTCACAACCCCAGTGGCAACACATTGATGGAGATCAAGATGATGGAGATCATGGTGTTGTGCCGGTGATGATGGAGATCATGCCGGTGTTTTGAAGATGGAGATCTTAAACACAAGTTCATGGCCATATCATGTCACTTAAGAATTGCATGTGATGTTAATCCTTTTATGCACCTTGTTTTGCTTAGTACGGCGGTAGCATTATAAGGTGATCCCTCACTTGAATTTCAAGATGAACTGTGTTCTCCCCGAGTGTGCACCGTTGCGAAAGTTCGTCGTGTTGAGACACCACATGATGATCGGGTGTGATAGACTCTACGTTCACATACAACGGGTGCAAGCCAGATTTGCACGCGCAGAACACTCGGGTTAAACTTGACGAGCCTAGCATGTACAGACATGGCCTCGGAACACAAGAGACCGAAAGGTCGAGCATGAGTCATATAGTGGATATGATCAACATAATGATGTTCACCATTGAAGCCACCTTAACTCACGTGATGATCGGACTTGAGTTGGTGAATTTGGATCATGTATCACTCGAATGACCCGAGGGATGTCAATTTGAGTGGGAGTTCTTAAGTAATATGATTAATTGAACTCATTATCATCAACATAGTCAAAGTGTCTTTGCAATTTATGTCGTAGATTACTAGCTCGCACTGTAGCTCCCTTAAATTTTTATATGTTCCTGGAGAAATAGAGTTGAAAGATGTTGGTAGCAATATTGCAGACTGGGTCCGTGATCTGAGGATTGTCCTCATTGCTGCAGAGAAGGCTTATGTCCTTAATGCACCGCTCGGTGCGCCACCCCCTCTAGCGTCGTCTATAGATGTTGTGAACATCTGACAGGCACGTTTCGATGACTACTTGATAGTTTAGTGCGTCATGCATTACGACTTAGAATTGAGGCTCCGAAACGTTTTGAAAGTCACGGAACATATGAGATGTTCTAGGAGCAGAGATTGTGATCTCAGGCTTGTGCCTGTGTTGCGAGATATGAGATCTCCAACAAGATTCTTTGCCTGTAAGATGAAGGAGAATAGCTCAATCGTTGAGCATGTACTCAGATTGTCTGGGTACTACAATCGCTTGAATCAAGTGGGAGTTGATCTTCCAGATAAGATAGTGATTGATATAGTTCTCCAAGTCACTGTCACTAAAGCTACTAGAACTTAGTGATGAACTATAATACACCAGGGATAGAAGTATTGATCCCTGAGCTGTTCGCGATGTTTGACACCGCGAAGGTAGAAATCAAGAAGGAGCATCAAGTGTTGATGGTTAATCAAACCACTAGTTTCGAAAAGGGCAAGAGCAAGGAGGGAAACTTCATGGATAGCAAGTCAGTTGCTGCTCCAGTGAAGGAACCCAAAGTTGAACTCAAACCCGAGACTAAGTGCTTCTATTATGAGGTGAGAGGTCGCTGAAGCGGAACAACCCTAGATACTTGGTAGATAAAAAGGCTGGCAACATCGACAGAAGTATATTTGATATACGAGTTATTGATGTGTACCTTGCTAGTACTCCTAGTAGCACCTGGGTATTGGATACCGGTTCGGTTGCTAAATGTTAGTAACTCGAAATAAAAGCTACGGAATAAACGGAGAACTAGCTAAGGGTGAGGTGACGATGTGTGTTGGAAATGTTTCCAAGGTTGATATGATCAACATCGCACGCTCTCTCTACCTTCAGGATTAGTGACGAACCTAAATAAATGTTATTTGGTGTTTTGCGTTGAGCATGAACATGATTAGATCATGTTTGTTGCAATACGGTTATTCATTTAAGTCAGAGAATAATAGTTATTCTGTTTACCTGAATAATACCTTCAATGGTCATGCACCCAGTGAGAATGGTTTGTTGAAATCTTGATCGTAGTAATACACATGTTCATAACATTGATGTCAAAAGATAAAAAGTTAAATAATGATAGTACCACATACTTGTGGCACTGCCGCAAAATGTCATATTGGTATAAAGCGCATGTAGAAACTCGATGCTGATGGATATTTGGACTCATTCGATTTCGAATCGGTTGAGACATGCGAACCATGCCTCTTGGGCAAGATGACTAAAGGACCCCGTTGGATGGAGCGGGCAAGTGATTCATTGGAAATGATACATGTTGATGTATGCAATCTAGTGAGTCTTGTAGCATGCAATGGATATCATTATTTTCTTACCTTCACTAATGATTTGAGTAGATATAGCGTATATTTACTTAATGAAACACAAGTCTGAATCGTTTGAAAGGTTCAAGCAAATTCAGGGTGAAGTTTAAAGATCATCGTGACAAGAAGATAAAAATGACTGCGATATGATCGTGGAGGTGAATATCTGAGTCACGAGTTTGGCATACAACTTAAGACAATGTGAAAGTTGTTTCACAACTAAACGCCACCTGGAACACCATAGTGTGATGGTGTGTCCGAACATCATAGTTATGCTCTATTGGACATGGTGCGTGCTATGATGTCTCTTGTCGTTTTACTACTATAATTTTGGGGTTATGCATTAGAGACAACTACATTCACTTTAAATAGGGCACCATCTAAATCCATTGAGATGACACCATGTGAATTATGGTTTGATAGAAACCTAAGCTGTCATTTCTTAATACTTGGGGCTGCGACACTTGTGTGGAAAATGTTTTCACCTAATGAGGTCGAACCCAAGGCGGACAAATGCATCTTCATAGAATACCCTAAGATCAGTTGGGTGAACCTTCTATCTCAGATCCAAGTGCAAAGTGTTTGTTACTAAAATGGATCCTTTCTCGAGGAAAAGTTTCTCTCGAAAGAATTGAGTGGGAGGAAGATAGAACTTGATGAGGTTGTTAAACCTTTGTTCAACCAAAGAGTAGCGCAGCATAGAAAGATGTTTCTGTGAAGCCTACGTTAGTTGAAGAGGAAGTTAATGATGATGATCATGAAGCTTCAGGATCAAGTTACTATCAAACTTCGTAGGTCGACAAGGATGTGTACTACTCCTAAGCGGTACGACAACCCTGTCTTGGAGGTCATGTTGTTGGACAAACGATGAACCTACGAGCTAAGGAGAAGCGATGATGGGCCCGGATTCTGACAAATGGTTGGAGGCCATGAAATCCGAGATTGGATCCATGTATGAAAACCAAGTGTAGACTTTGGTAGACTTGCTCGTTGGACGGCAGGTCGTTGAGTACAAATGGATCTTTAAAATGAAGATAGACACTGATGGTGAATGTCACTATTTGTAAAGCTCGACTTGTTGCAAAGATGTTTGTGAAAAGTTCAAGGAGTTGACTACGATGAGACTTTCTCACTCGTAGTGGTGCTAAAGTATGTTGGAATTATGTTAGCAGTTGCTGTGTTTTCAATTATGAAATCTGGCAGATGGATGTCAAAAAGTCGTTTCCTTAACGGTTTACTTGAGGAAAGGTTGTATGTGATACAACCAGAAGGTTTTGTCAGGCCTAAGGATGCTAAAAGGTGTGCAAGCTTCGGTGATCCTTCCATGGACTGAAGCAAGCATCTCGGAGTAGGAATATACGCTTTGATGAGTTGATCAAAGTTTCTAAGTTTATACAAAGTTTACGAGAAACTTGTATTTGCAACAAAGTGAGTGGGAGCACTATAGAATTTCTGATAAGTATATGTGGATGACATATTGTTGATCGGAAATAATGTAGGATTTCTGGAAAGCATAAATGGTTGTTTGGAAAGTGATTTTCAAAGGAAGACCTGGATAAAGCTACCAAATTGTTGGGCATCAAAATCTATGGAGATAGATCAAGATGCTCGATGAGACTTTCAATGAGTGCATACCTTGACAAGATTTTGAAAGAGTTCAAAATGGATCAGTCAGAGAAAGAGTTCTCACCTGATTTGTAAGGTGTGAAAGTTGAGTGAGACTCAAAGCTCGACAACGGCAGAAGAAAGAGAAAGGACGAACGTCGTCCCCTATGCCTTAGCCATAGGCTCTATATTATGCCATGCTGTGTACCGCACCTGTGTGTGCCTTGCCATGAGTCCGTCAGGGGGTACAAGAGTGAACCAGGAGTGGATCATTGGATAGCGGTCAAGATTATCCTCAGTAACTAAGAGACTGAGGAGATGTTTCTCAATTATGGAGGTGATAAAGAGTTCGTCGTAAGGAGTTACGTCGATACAAGCTTTAACACTAATCCGGATGACTCGTAGTAGCAATCTGGATACGTATAGTGGAGTAGCCATTTGGAATAGTACCGAGCGGAGTGTGGTAGCAGTGTTTACAGTTTGACATAGGTATTTGCAAAGTGCACACTGATCTGAATGTTACACACCCGTTGACTATAAGACCTCTCTCACATGCAAAGCATGATCGAGCCCCAGAACTCATTGGGTGTTAGATTCATAACAATGCGAATCACATGGTGATGTGAACTAGATTATTGACTCTAGTGCAAGTGGGAGACTGTTGGAAATATGCCATAGAGGCAATAATAAATTAGTTATTATCATATTTCCTTGTTCATGATAATCGTTTATTATCCATGCTATAATTGTATTGATCGGAGACTTAAATGCATGTGTGGATACATAGACAAAACCATGTCCCTAGTATGCCTCTAATGGACTAGCTCGTTGATCAAAGGATGGTTAAGGTTTCCTAGCCATGGACATGAGATGTCATTTGATAACGGGATCACATCATTAGGAGAATGATGTGATGGATAAGACCCAAACTACAAACATAGCATATGATCATGTCAGTTTATTGCTACTGTTTTCTGCATGTCAAGTATATGTTCCTATGACCATGAGATCATGCAACTCACAGATATCGGAGGAGTTCCTTGTGTGTATCAAACGTCGCAACGTAACTGGGTGACTATAAAGGTGCTCTACAGGTATCTCCGATGGTGTCTGTTGAGTTGGCATGGATCGAGACTGGGATTTGTTACTCCGTGTGACGGAGAGGTATCTCGGGGCCCACTCAGTAATGCAACATCACAATAAGACTTGCAAGCAATGTGACTAATTGTTAGTTGCGGGATCTTGTATTACGGAACGAGTAAAGAGACTTGCCGGTAACGAGGTTGAACTAGGTATGGAGATACCGATGATCGAATCTCGGGCAAGTAACATACCGAAGAACAAAGGGAACATTATACGGGATTAACTGAATCCTTGACATAGAGGTTCGACCGATAAAGATCTTCGTAGAATATGTAGGAACCAATGTGGACATCTAGGTCCCTCCATTGGTTATTGACCGTAGAGGTGTCTCGGTCATGTCTACATAGTTCTCGAACCCGCAGGGTCTGCACACTTAAGGTTCGGTGACGTTTCGGTAGTCTAGAGTTATGTATGGTGGTGACCGAAGTTTGTTCGGAGTCCCGGATGAGATCCCGGACGTCACGAGGAGCTCCAGAATGGTCCGGAGGTAAAGATTCATACATAGGAAGTCCCAGTTTGGTTTTCGGAAAAGTTTCTGGCTCATTGGTAGTGTACCGGGAGTGCCGGTAGTGTACCGGGAGGCCTCCGGGAGGGGTATTTAGACCCCAAGAGGTCCATGGGCTGTGGGAGAATAATAACCAGCTCTTAGTGGGCTGGGAAAACAGCCACAAAGGCCCATGGCGCAGGAGAGAAAGTCCTAAAGCAAAAAGTGGAAAATCAGCCAATAGGAGGCAATCCTACTCCAACTAGGATTGGAGGTGAAGTAGGATTGCTTCCCACCTCCTATTTAGGCTGACCCAAAGGCCTTGGCTGCCTCTCCTCTCCTCTCCTCCTATATATACTAGTGGATTGGGTGGTTTTTGGACAGAATTTCCGGCCACGTGCTACCCGTTACACCGGTGCATAGTTTCTCCTCTAGATCGGTTTTCTGCAGCGCTTAGGCGAAGCCCTGCCGGAATTGCTCCACCACCATCACCGGAGCGCCGTCACGTTGCCGGTGAACTCTCTCCCCTCTCCACCTCCTCTTGCTGGATCAAGACGGTGGAGATCGTCATCAAGCTGCACGTGTGCTAAACGCGGAGGTGCCGTCCGTTCGGCGCTAGATCGGAAGGACCGTGATCGAGATCGCGAGACGGTCCGTGATGAGATCGCGGAACGGATCGTGATGAGTTCACGAGATAGATCGTGATCAAGATCGTGAGACGGATCATGATGAGTTCGCGGGACGAATCATGATGTGTTCGCGGGACGGATCGTGATTGGATCGCGGGACGGATCGTGATGAGATCACGGGACGCTCAGCGATTTGGATCGCGAAGATGTTTGACTACACCAACCGCGTTTCTTAATGCTTCCCGCTTAGCGATCTACAAGGGTACGTAGATCCACTCTCCCTCTCGTAGATGCTCATCACCATGGATAGGTTTGCGTGTGCGTAGGAAATTTTTTGTTTCCCATGCGACGTTCCCCAACAGTTGCCGACATGGTGGCCTTCACCTCACGGTGGAGCGGACGCTGAGCATGCTTGCCCGTCTCTTCACTAGTGAAGACGACGTAGCAACCATCTTGGTTGGGGAACTGGTCGATCAGGCGACCGTCGTTCGGAGCCGTTGCCGGCACCGGGGCGGCTGCTTGGGCCAGGGCCGGCGCATGGGCTGGTGGCGCGGGAGGAGCCGGAAGGCCGTCCCCCCTGGGCCAATCGCTGTGAGAAGTTGCACTACCGGAGCGTGTGCGTAGAGGGCTTGGCCCTTGAGTGGTTCTTGCATGGGAGATCAAGAATTTGCTCGAAGGTGAGCTTCGGTTGCCACGTAGCCTTGCCGGTGCGCTGGCGCTAGCCGGAAGGCTTGGCAGTTGGCTGTTGATCCTCGACGGTATTGACCTGCCGGCTCCCATAGTGGGGATCCGGCTGGTCATTCTTGCGCTTGTTGTTCTGCGGCTGCCGATTGTCGGCAGCCAGCCGAGTCACAGCCGGCGTCGTCGTTGTCTTGGCGGGCAGGGTCGTCTTGACCCAGATGGCCAAATCGGTCATGGCGTATTTGTCCGCCTTGGTCATGAGCTCGGCGAGGGTGGCCGGCTCAAAGTGCAGGAGCTTGTGCTTGAGAGGGGTGCTGTCCTGGCAGCCCTCGATAAAGTACTGCACGGCTTGGACCTCATGCACCCCCTCGCATGAGTTGCAGAGCTCGGTCCACCGGGTGAGGTAGTCGCGGAGGGACTCGTCCGACCCCTAAACGCACATGACGAGTTCACGGGGATGGCCGGGCTGCTTGTAGGTGCCGGTGAAGTTGCGGACGAAGGCCTCTTTGAAGTCCGTCCAAGTGTTGATGCTGCCGGACGCCAGGCTTTTGAGCCAGGTGCGGGCCGAGCCGATCAACATAAGGGGTGCGTAGCAAATGGCTACGCGCTTATTCCCCCTGGTGATACCCACCGCGATGGTGTAGTTGATCAGCCAGTCTTCGGGTTTGGCGGCCCCGTTATATTTTGGGGTGTCCCTAGGGAGCGTGAAGCCGATTGGAAATGGCTTGGTGCGAATCCGGGGGCCAAAGCAGGACGGACCAATCGAGCCCTCCTCCTCGAGAAGGGCGGATTGCGCGAGTTTGTCAATGTGGTTGCGGGCGTTATTCTTGCTGTGGGGGACGCGCGGTCCGAGCCAAGCTAAGAGCTCGGGGTGGATGGTGGGTGGCGCCGACTATCGTGACTCGTGCTGTGGAGGCGGTGTGTGCCCCTGGCTGCGCCGGCTGCCGGATGCCGGTGCTTCGTGGTGGCGGCCGCTCCGAGGTGACTCATTGGTGCGCCGGCTGCTCACTCCCCGGCGTCTGAGAGGGCTGGGGGTTGTTCGCTTCGGCCCAGCAGCTGGAAACGCGAGGGGAGTAGGAGTACTGGGCTGCCTGGCGGCCAACAGTTCCCATGCCCTTGCGCTCGGGCCGGGTGCCTTTAGTGACGGCACCACCCGTTGCGAGCAGATGCTGCTGTGCGTCAGCAGCATCGATGAGCTCCTTGATGTGGAGCTCGTGGGCGACACGCTCCTCGCCCTCCAAGGTAGCCAATTCCTCATAGGCCACCTTGAGAGCCCACAGGTTAGCCACGGGGGTGTCTTAGATGGGCATTTTGCCGCCAAGGATTTCGGCGACCACGCGGCCGCGGTCACGCACAACCCCATGCCGACTGGGCTCGGTGCCAGCCAGGGTGAGTCCGTAGGCGGAAGCGTACTCCCGCTGTGCCGCCTCCATGCGGTGCCGCGTGGCCGCGAGGGCGGTGGCATCCTCGAACAGGATGCGGCGAGCCACCTCGAGATCGGCCGCGGCGGTGTCGGGGTTCGCCGTGGGGGCGATCGGAGTGCTCAAGCCCCGGAGGGCCGCACCGAGCGGGTTGGACGTGCCAACGTGGGCGGCGGCAGTAGTAGCCGCGACCCGCACCCATCCGGACATGGTGGAGGAAGTGATGGCCATCACTCCCATGCGATCATGGGACCCGCTGGGCTGAGCCGCAGCGAGTGCACCCACTGCTGTGGGCAGGCCAGCGCAGACGAGCACCCCCGCGGGGTACTCGTCAGCGGCCGGAGCCTCGGCGAGGCTTAGCCTGCTGAAGCGCTCGGTGAGCACGTCGATGTCGGCCATGAGGTTGACGGAGTTGCCCACAGGGCGTGCTGAGGCAAGCCCCACGAGCTCCCCACTGTTTCGCCGGGAAAAGCGGCGACGGCGGGGAATGGCGAGGGGTTCCGCCCGGAGCATGAATCCTGCCGGTGCCGCGTATGCCCCACGATGGGCGCCAGCTGTCATCGTTTTCTCATGACAGATGCCATGGGGTGGCTTATCATGAGTGGTTGGGGCCGGAGGACGCCGACGGGCTTTGGGTGCGAGATTGGGCACAAGCGGTGGTGACACACGATGTACTCAGGTTCAGGGCCCTCCGTGGGAGGTAACGCCCCTAGTCCTGCTTGGTCTAGTTGGATGATAGGTATGTGTACAAGCATGCTCCTGGAGCTGTGTCTAGAGGAGGAAGAAGGAGCAGCCGACTCGTCTTCCTCTGCTACTAGAGGGGGGAATGAGAGTTCTGTGGGTGCGTGTGTGAGGCCATTCATCCATCCCTGTTGCATGGGGGGCTCAGGGGGTTTTATAGGCCAACCCCCCGGCTCTTACAATATGTCATAAGTACAATTGTGGGGGGACCCGGCTGGCAGTCTCTTCGGCTGGTCAGAGGGTCCCGCCCCTCGCGCCATCTTGTCATGGGTGCGGCCCGTCGACCGAGCTGTCCCATATCCCGTTGGGGCCCGCCAGCTGGCTCTGTGATTGGTCCTCGCCCACCTGCCACGGCACGGGCCGTCCGGGGGCGTCATCTAGCGCCAGCCGGCCGAAGTCTCCGGTACGACCGGCAGCACTGTAGCCATGCCGGGACAGGTAATCAAGTGGCAAGAGCGTGCCGACACTGTTCCCCTGCCCGATCGCGCTCACTGAGGTCAGTGACTAGGACAGTTGGACTGTAGCCATGCGCTGTGGTGCGTAAGCGGCCACTATAGCCACAGGGCCGCCCGTCGTGCCGGTCACGTCGTGTCGTCGTACCTGCGCGTAGAGGGACAGGACAGGGCATGTCCGTGCCGATGTCAACGGAAGAGCCAACCCGTGGGCAGCCGGTCACGCCCAGCCGGTCGAGGGCCCGACCGGCTCCTTGACCAGATGGCCGGGGCACCAGCCGGCACTGGCTTGCGCTGAACGTCCTCCAGCCGGCCACGACTAGCCGACTGCGTGGTTTTTCTTCGAAGCGAAAGGGGGAAGACCCCGTTGCTTTGGCCTACCTTGGGGTATAAACCCCGTCACTGATGGTGGTTGGAGAAATTGGAATAGAGAGTATGCTCTTCTTAAGAATGTTGGTTGTGTAACAAGTGTGCACAATGCAGCTCAAGAGAGAGATAACTTATTTGTGAATCCTCGTGCAACAATTGATGGTCTTCTTTGAAGGTGAATTGTGAGGATATATGTCTTTACAAGATGCGGTTGAAGCATTCACTTAGATGCTTGCAAATTCTTCTTCATCAAGGATTGACATTTCATGGGCACGATGAATGTGAAAAGTCTAGCAATAGAGGAAACTTCCTTCAGTTATTGAAGTGGCTTGCAGCAAATAGTGAGGAGGTGAATAAGTATATTTTGAAGAATGCACCAGATAACTGCAAATTGACTTCTCATCACATACAACATCAGATTATTAAATATTGTGCAATACTTACTAGAAAGCAAATTATTGATCAACTTGATGATGAGCACTATGCTATTCTAGCTGACGAGTCTAGTGATGTATCACATAAAGAACAACTAGCTTTGTGATTGCATTTTGTTGATAAAGTAGGAAGGCCGTGTGAGCACTTTCTTGGAGTTGTTCATGTAAGTGACACTACTTCATTGTCACTTAAGGAAGCAATTGAAACCTTACTTACTAATCATGGTTTGACAATTACTCAAATTCGTGGGAAAGGATCTGATGGGGACAGTAATATGAGAGGGGAAATTAAAGGACTGAAAACATTTATCATGAAAGAGTCACATTTTGCCTATTATATTCATTGTTTTGCACATCAACTCCAGATAGTTCTTGATACTATTGCCAAGGGAAATTATGATTGTGTGTGGTTTTTTGATCGAGTGTCTTTATTACTGAATATTATTGGAGTGTCTTGTAAGCGTCATGCCATGCTTCGTGATGCTAGACTTTAGAATATCATGAAACTACTTGAATGTGGTGAATTACGAACTTGGAGTGGTTTGAATGAAGAGATGGGGTTACCTAGGTTTGGTGATACTGAGTGGGGCTCGCATTACAAAACTATTCTCAACATTATTGCTATGTATCCCACAATCGTTGGTGTGCTCATAACTCTTGGACAAGATGCTTCACAAAGAAGTGATTGGCCCAAAATTCATACCATTGTTGGAGTGTTTGAGTCATTTGACTTTATTTTTAACTCACACTTGATGCTTGTCATTCTTTGATTCACAAGTGATTTGTCTAGTTGTTTGCAAAGAAGAGACCAAGATATTCTTAATGCAATGTCACTTGTTAGAGCTGCAAGAAGTAGAATACAAGAACTTAGGTCTAACAGATGGGATGCATCTCTACAAAAGGTCACGCTATTTTGTAACAAGCATGGCATTCAAGTTCCTATAATGGAAGATAATTATGTTCCTTATGGAAGATCAACACGGTTTGCTCGAACCCAAACCAATGATGATCACTTTAGAAGACAATTTTTTCTTGCGTCATTGATCAAATTAGTCAAGAGCTTGAAAATTGGTTTGATGTGATCAATATGGAATTGTTAGCTTGTATGTCTGCTTTGAATCCTGCTAACTCATTTGCTACTTTTGATGCACAAAAGGTATGAAACTTGCTTCTAAATTTTGTATTGCTTTCAAAATTGGTACTGAATCTCTTCAACTCATTTGTTTCTTTTGATGCACAAAAGGTATGCAAACTTGCTTCTAAATTTTGTATTGCTTTCAAAATTGGTACGGAATCTCTTTGACTCGTTTGTTTCTTTTGATGCACACAAGGTTCAAAGACTTGCTGAGTTTTATCCCAAAGACTTTTCAAGTGCCGACTTGATACAAATTGAACCACAACTTGATAACTATATTGATGACATGACAAATGATGAGAACTTCCAAGGACTTGGAAATCTTATGGATCTCTTGGTCTTGTTCAAACAAGGAGACACATAGTTCATCATTTGGTGTACTTGCTTTTAAAAATTGTATCAATTCTACCGGTGGCAACGGCAAATGTTGAGAGGGCATTTTCTACCATGAGTATAGTCAAGATCAAGTTGAGAAATAAGATGGGTGATAGTGTTTTGGATGATTGCCTAGTTACATAAATTGAGAGGGATGATTTCTCCAAGTTGAATGAAGATGACATAATTGATACCTTCATGGCAATGCAAAAACGTAGACCAAAACATAGTCTTTTTGAACTATTCATCATGTAGGCTTCTTTATGCAAAACTAAGATTTAAGTGAGAATTTTAGTGTGTTCGTAAGACCATATGATCTATTACTTTGTGCTATTGATAATTAGTTAGTATGTTCACATATCATATTAGTTATCGAAAAAATTTGGGGCGGACCACCCTGTTGTCAAATGCTAGCTTTGCCACTGCTTTTAATTGGTGTATCGTAATCGGCAATACTGTAAGACAGATTATCAATCAATCATTCATATGTATGTCTTCTTCAATGATTTCTTCTTGTGATCCGATTGTGATGTGTGAGTAGTTCCTTAAGGAAGTGAGTTGAGGCAAGGGCTTGAAACCTATGTAGTGTGCACGGGGTCGTTGGAATGACTTTGCTGGATTGATGCTATTTGTATGTGTTATTCACAACAGAGTTGTCTTTTGTCTTCTTCTCATTCTTGGGCCTGCATATACCCAAGATCACGTAGATTGGTCGAGAGGAGGTAAGAAGCGAGGATGTGTAGAACATTATTCTGAACATCGGTGGCAGAAAGGATTAGTATGATAGCGGAAAGCAACTCCTTGGGACAAATGAGGTGTAGTCATTAAATGCAAAACGTTTTGGTCTAGAGTAATTCTAAATAATCAAGATAACCCCGTGCGATAGGAAGGGTCATCGGTTGAATAACCGACTCTCGATGCAGGTCCTGACGTACTTCGGACTAATGAACCCAACATGTGATGTTTATAGCCTTTATTTTGTGCCTACATGATTGGCTTTGTGAATTTTTACAGCGTTCGCGCGTGTTTTTTGTTGGTTTTCCTCAGGATTCGTCTTTTGGAATAAATGAGACGATATGTTCTTGAGAGAGATGCCTCTAGTGAAAACTATGGCTCTGGGTCTACTCAGTATATTTACTAAAACTCTATTAACCTTGTTGTAATTTATTTATCTTTATTTTAATTTGCAAATTATATATCTACCACTATCATATTTGATCCTTGCGATTAACGAGTACGGGATTGACAACCCTCTTGCCCGCGTTGGTCCAAGTATTTGTTCTTGTGTGTATAGGTACTGTTGACGGTTGTTTGTCTGATCCTCCTATTGGTTCGATTAACCTTGATTAGTTCATCCCTTCCTCTTCCGGGGGAAACCCAACATATCTACAAAGTAGTAGAACGATTTTCGAGTGCCCTTGTGGGGGAGTATCATCAAACAACTACAAATTCCTTCACACACATTATCATTTACTTGTTATACTTTTTACTTACTTTTATTTTCAGTTGTATAAAGATCATGCAAAAAATATTTATTTTATTTGTTGCTTTATTAATCATTTGTCACCATGTCTCAAGAAAACACTAAGTCGTGTGACTTCTCGACTACTAATAACAATAATTTTATTAGTACTCCAATTGCTCCTCCCACCACTAGTGTGGAGTCAGATGATGTTAATGCGGCATTATTAAATCTTATTATGAAAGAGAAATTTGCTGCAAATCCTCATGAAGATGTTGCATAACATATTAATACCTTTGTTGAACTATGTGATATGCAAAAGAAAAAAGATGTGGATAATGATATTGTTAAGTTGAAATTATTTCCTTTGTCACTAAGAGATAAAGCTAAAACTTGGTTTTCATCCTTGCCTCGCAATAGTATTGATTCTTGGAACAAATGCAAGGATGCTTTTATTACTAAATATTTTCCTCCGGTTAAGATAATATTTCTTAGAAATCAAGTCATGAACATTAAACAAACATGGGCAAGAACATGTTGCACAATCTTGAAAAAAATAAAATTAATGATTAGAAATTGCCCTACTCATGCTTTGAATTTATGGATGATTATACAAAACTTCTGTGTTGGACTGAACTTTGCTTCGAGAAACCTTCTAGACGCAACTACAGGTGGAACATTTAGGAGATTAAGGGGAATCCACGGAGCTACTTGACAACATTACCGCAAACTACTCCCAATGGCACACCGAGCGAGCTCGAACTGTTATGAAGGTAAACTTTGTTGAAGAAGTTTCTACTTTGAGTGATAAAATGTATGCTCTTATGAAAATTCTATCAAGTAGAAGTGCTCATGTTGATCCTAATGATATTACCCTATCTACTTTGATTGAGAAAAACAATGATGATGTTGATGTGAGTTTTATCCCTAGAAATAATTTTAACAACAATGCTTATAGAGGGAACTTTAGTCCTAGACTGTATTCAGGTAATCCCTCTAATACTTATGGTAATTCATATAACAATAATAGTAGGATACCTACTGAACTCGAGAACAATATTAAAGAATTTATTATTTCTCAAAAGATTTTTAATGCCATGGTAGAAGATAAACTACATAAGATGGATGACATGGCTAGAAACATGGATTGAATTTCCCATGATGTGGAAACACTCAAAATTAAAATTTTGCCACCTAAAAATGAAATAACATCTGAGTCTCTAAGGTCTATTCCAGTCACCATGGATGAGAGTAGAAAGAGAATTTTTTCGAGAGTACGCAAAAGGCGTACCTAAGCTTTATAGAAGGTAGATTCACAAACAACAAGCAGCACCCATTGTGTGCCTACACTCCAACACCCCTATACTACCCTATGGGATTACTCATTAAACTGAGACACTCCACTCCCTCTTGCTATAGCCCAAGATGGTGCTCCCTAAGAATGATTTCCACCATGCCTTGCGCGTTGCACACTTCGCTCCTCCCAAAGACTCTCCTATTTCGTTGCTTCCATAGGCACAGACTCACTAGCAAACCAAAATAGTCGAAGTCCTTCCTCTGGTCCTTAGTCACTTGCTTCCTCGTCATCACCCACCATTCCTCCAAAGTTGCATTAGCAGAAGACGACAAGTTCAAGTTGATCCCTCTCCTGGCAAAGCATTCGAACCACACTTGTCTCGTGAACACACATTGTAGGAGGATGTGGTCCACGACATCTTCCTCCTGATGACAAAAGTAGCAGGGAGAGCTAGTTTCGTGCAGCCCATGCTTCGATCGCCAGTCCGACGTCCACAACCTGTACTGAACAGCCAGCCACATGAATATTTTGCACCCAGGCGGAGCTCGGCATTTCCAAATTGCCGCAGTCGCCTGGAACCTGATACCCCCTTCGCACATCATCTTATAAGCCAATGTTGTCATATAGTTTCCTGAGGGGTCCCAAGCCCATATGGGTCTCTCCTCACCCTGCTGAAGCTCCACCTCAATCGGTAGATCCCACAGTCTGATAAACTGGGCCAACCTCTTCATATCTAGATTGCCACAAATATCGTTCATCAACGCATGTAAGTTCAGGCCATCTTTCACCACTCTTATGTTCACCACCTCGGTTTTGACCTTGGTCACCACCGGTGACGCCAAGCCATGTAGACGGTATCCGCTAATCCAACGGTCTCTCCAAAACAAAGTCTTAGCCTCGTCTCCCACCTGCCACCTCACAAGACTGTCAAAAGCTGTCAACACCTACTTGTCCACAATGTCATTCAGCCCCTGCCACGGCCTACCAGCGTAAGGTGGGAATGGTTGTAGAAAAAGAATTGAAAGGTTGAAAGCTAAACAAGAGTTTCTCGATAAAGCACTCGTACCCGTTTTCTATCATAATCATGATGAAGATGTTAAAATGATTGGTGTATCACATATTGATGCCTTGTTTAGTAATATAAAACTTGATGAAAAAGGGATCAGAGATGAGTCAACTTTAGCTAGAGGGCGTCCCAATTGTTTGGAGAGTGATGATCTTAATGCTAAAAGCATCAAAAGTGAGTTTGAAGAGGTCAGGACTTTAGGTAGTGATGTACCCACCACCTTGGATTGTAAAAGTGTCGATTTTGATAATTATTCTTTAGAATGTATCTCTTTTATTGCAATCCATGATAAATTCACCTAATGCTTATTAACAAAATAAAGCCTTCACTAGAGATATTGTTGATTCTAAAAGCTAACAAAGAAAATTAGAGTTGGAAATTTCAATACCAAGAAAATTGCAAGATGAATGGGAACCTATTACTAAAGTTAAAATTAAGGATTATGAATGTAATGCCTTGTGTGATCTAGGTGCTAGCATCTCTACTGTACAAAAATCTTTATGTGACATTCTAGGTCTCGCTGACATGGATGAATGTTCCCTTAATTTGCACTTGGTGGATTCAACTATTAAGAAACCATTGGGTAGAATTAATGATGTTCTCATAATTGCAAATAGGAATTATGTGCCCGTGGATTTCATTGTGCTTGATATTGAATGCAACCCGTCTTGTCCTATAATACTTGGTGGGGCTTTCCCACGAACCATAAGTGCAGTTACTAATATGAAAGAAGGAAATATAAGGTTCCAATTTCCACTTAATAAAGGGTTGGAACATTTCACAAGGTAGAGAATTAAACCACTATATGAATCTGTTATGAGAGCCACCTGTGGAATTAAATTGAAGGGCGACAAAACGTGAAACAATACATTATGCCTAGCTAGGAGCATAAAACAATAGCCTTTGTTGGGAGGCAACCCAATATTTATTTTATTTGAAACTCTTATAGTCTGTTTTTGTGTGATGGTATGATTGTTGCTGCTTTAATGATTGTGTTTTATCTTTTAATTAGTATTTGTGCCAAATAAAACCTTTGGGATGATTTGATTGATAGTTGAACTGATAAGGTGCATAAACTAAAACTTTTATGCTGAGTATTTAAACTTTGCTTTTTTACTAGAATGTGAGAAATTGCTTTTTTTACAAAGTATTGAGATACAAACTTCCCATGTTTCAGAGGGATGATGAAGAACACTACTAATAATTATAGAGATACTTTGGAAGAATGAAAAATAGAAAGGTTGAGACAAGATGAAAAAATAAACGATCTGGGAGAAGGAGCACGACTGATGGAATTCATTCTTATGCCACATTTAAAATAATTTGAGAGCATCTTTGTGAACAATATGAAAGATAGGTAAGATCCTAGGAAAATACATGTGGGTTATGGCCCCACTCAAAGAGAACCTCATTGAAACGATTGCTTAGAAAGAGAATTGCATCGATACAAATTGATGAGGTTTTTTAGAATTTTTTAAGTTACAAAATTATTATTTTAGTACATATCGTTATAGACTATTTTGTTTTAGACAGAGTGTGTTGTTTCTTATATACTATGCTTGTTTTAATGATTCTATGGAATGTATTGGGGGGTATAAGTCATGGGAGAGTTAGAATACAATGGGTATAATGGAAGAACAATTATGAATCTATTTATGATGGTACTTAAGGTGCTTGACCTTATTATTATACTAACTGGTCTCACTAGGTTTCTGTTGAGTTTTGTGTGCTAAAATTTTCAAGTTTTGGGTGAGATCATGATGGCTAATGTAACATCCCAAATTTTGGAATTTTATAATAAATATTAGAATGAAATGTTTGTTTGCTTGAGTGATTGAAATTGAGTGAAATTTGAAACTTTTGAAAAAAAATTGGAATGAGAGGGAATAAAATGACTTTCCCCTTTGTGTTTGATTTCAAATTTAATACTTTTTAAATCAGTGAGAGAAGATGACATGACTTCTTCAATATAAAAAGATTTGGAAAGTGAATTTGAAAGCATTTAAAACTTTCTGATATGGAGTTCTTTTCATATTTGATTTGAACTTTGAAAGAATTCAAACCCCCTTGACAAAAATTTGAGAGGAGTAATGTGACACTCCAAACCAGGGGGTATTTTGTGAAGTTTTTGAATCATAAAACCTAGGGGGTTATTTGAAAATTTATTGCAAAAAAATTAAAACTAATTTAGGCATTTTCTGAAAATAATTTGTTTTAAAAGTAATTAATTTGGCCTTGAAAAATGTTCATTAAATGGAATATATTTCCCTGATCATTTTGGTATATAATAATTTATTTTTCTGTAATGTTCTGATGGCCATAAAAGAGATTTCAATGCTCTGGCAATTAATAAAAGGAAAAGTGTTAACGTGTATTAAAGCCGACCGGCCCACCGCCCATAACTCCTCCCGAAATCCCTCCGAACCGGCCACCGATGACCGCGCCCCCTCTCTCTCACGGACGCGTGGGACCACCGACCGACCGAGCCATCCCCGCGGTCGTCCCCTCCACCGCGCCCCTGACCTCGTCGGAGATCCTTCCCGCGACGGTTTCGCCTCCACCTGCCTTTTCTCGACCACCCGCGGCCCTATAAATACCCCGCCTCCCTCCGCGCTCCATTTCACCCCCGAACGCCCCCTGCCCTCGCCAGAACCACCCGCACGAGCTCGCCGGAGTTCTGCATCCCCACCGAAGCTCCCAAAGCACCTGGCCGTCGCCACACTCACCCCCACTCCCCTTCGAGGCCACCAAAGTACGCCAGAGACTCACCGCCACCGTTTGAAGCTTTCGAACGTCGCCCTCGTCCATCGCAGCGCTGTCCCCGAGCATCTCCGACCTCCGGCCACCGTCGACATCACCAGAGCTCTGACCCCCTCCTCTATAAGCCTCATCCCTCCCCGTAGCCGTCGGATCTGTAGTCAACGTATCAGATTAGAAGTGTTATAAAGCGAACCGGTACACACTAGGCTTCGGTCACCCGCTCGCAAACGCCCACACATACACGGCCTCGGCCAACCACAACCCACCACGTAGCCCTGTCCGATAAGATCCATTTTCCCTTTTTTCTGATTCTGTTTTAGAAAACAGAATGATTTGTAATTTTGTTTTTGTTATATCTTTAAAAATAATTAGTGTTTTTAATTGATTCCTTTTGCACTTGGTCACAAATTTCATGTAGTTTCTGTAGATACCAAGTTTGACCATATTTGAAAAGTTTAAAATTAAATTCAAACAGATTTGATTCAAATCTTGTTTTCTGAATAACTTGAGTTTAATTTTTTTTGAGTGATTCTTTTTGCCACTGTTTTTTATTAGTTAGGTTTGTCATCCAGCACTGTTTGAGAATTTTTAGGATAATTTAGATTAGGGATTTTAACTAAAACAGAATCTGTTTAGTACCTAATAGGATTTAGTTAGTTTAATTTTTCTTTAGTTTATTTTGAAATCTGAATTAGTTTAACTTTTATTTTAGTTTTCTTTAATTCTGTTGTCCAATATTAGGTGACTTATTTTCTGTTAATAAAAATAGTTTTGCTTTGTTTTATATCCTAATGATATAAGAAACTATATTCTTCTTCATTAGGAAATGTTTTCTAAAACAATTTAGTTTTAGTAGTAATTCTTTTCACAAATTTTTAGGGGATTTAATTCTGTTTTTTTCTAAATAAAAAAAATCATTTTAGTATTCTTTTATGTTAAGGATTGTTTTGTTACTAAAAATAGTTTTTCCTTGTTTTATATTAGTAGTAGTTTAGCCACCAAAATTTAGAGCCCATTACTTTGTTTAGTTTTTCTTTGTTGTATTGCTCTAGTATTGCTAGTTGATTTCTTTTTTGAAAATATTTTTTTCTGTTATGTTAATATTTTAATTGTTTTAGTTGTTTTCTTGTTGTTAAGTTTATTAGGCTAAAACCTATGTTGTTTAGAGTGTTGTTTTCATAATTCTTAGTTGTTCTTCAAAAATTAAATTCTTCTTGCTAGTAAAATATTTACAAAAATACTTTTGTTATATTTTACTTTGCTTTTGTCGGTTACTTTTGAAAATAGGATTTATTTGTAGAGAAAACCAACCCTTGGTTGTGTTGATGAAATTTTGTTGATTTGAGTTTTGTCTTAAGTATTTCCTTATCACAACCTTGTTGCTTTTGGTTTGGTGTTTACTCTTGTGTTATTTTTGTGTGATAGAATTGATTGCTAGAATGATTGCTTATATGAATGCAATGTTTGACTATATAGATTTTCATCGGAGAGTGACGAATAGTTCTATCAAGTTATTTCTGAGAGCGATATTATTCTTCATCAACAGTACATGCAAGTTCACTTTGACCATATATTTCATACCTATGTTTTATTGCATGTAGTGACATCATTCAAAAAATCCCTCCAGTAGTGTTATTGAAAATTCTTGTAGTTGAGTAGAATGCATGAGGTAGGAACCCACCACTTGTTACTAAAGCCCCGGGAACACTAATTATTTCAATGCTATGCTAAAGTAGACGGGCTTTGGTATGAGTGTTTGTGAGTGGTGTGAGAATGGAGGACTCCACGTCAATACGACAACTTCATGAAGGCATCTTCAAGTCCTGCATCTTCAAGACCTCAAGACTTCAAGACTCGAGAAACAAGTTTTCAATACACACTACTGGGTGAAGGATGGTTGATTGGGCATCCCTGGAGTAACGAGTGGATGGTCGGGATGCATGGAGAAGTGCTATGACATCTTGCAGAAAGCTTCACCCAGACTCAAAGAGACGGATGAATACTTCATGCCCGGAACCTTACCTGTGTAGCCACAAGTCATTATGGGCTCTGGCTTGGTTGATCTTTGTTGTGACACTGGCTGGGCAGTGCTACGAGATGTAGTCGATGTTAGGAAAGGATTGGCACTGACAGTAGTCAGGGAAACACTCTGAAAAACCATGTTTCGTTCATCCTGTTCTCAAACACCCGGCAGTGCGAGGACAATTTGAGCTTCTAGACTTGGATCTATCTCTGAACTCTCAACACTAGACTGATAATTAATTGTGGGTAACCTATGATACTTGTGGGCATTTAGACATCGGTTGGCGGAACCATGTCATGTTAGGTAACTCTGTAGTGAAAAATCCTGATATTCCTTTGTTGTAGGAAAAGACAATAAAATCAGCTTTTATGCAAAAACTCAGACACAGAGCCACAAAGCCTTACTGCATATAAAATAGTTTTTATCTTCTGTTCTGCTATGGTGATCTTGCCGGTACATTCAATGTACTGACCTACACGGCTGCAACGTCTTATGTTGCAGATAAGCTCTACGACGGGTAAGAGTACGATTCAGGGTTACGGTCTGCACTCAATCTGCCGTTGGTGTTATTGGGACTCCACTCCCGTTGACTGTTTCCGCTAAGAATTTAAGGTATATATCAGTTTTATGTTAATTACATGTGATTGCACTTTGATATATACATTGATGTACTATGTGTGCCGGCATACTAATCTAGGGATGGCATAGAACACACAGAGGCTTGACTCGTTGAGTCGGGTCGCTACAGCTAAAGGAATAAGGAGTGACAAGACCCTAAGCTTGGGGATGCCCAAGGCACCCCAAGGTAATATTCAAGGAAGTCCCAAGCGTCTCAGCTTGGGTATGCCCCGGATGGCATCCCCTCTTTCGTCTACCATTCATCAGTATGTTACTCAGAGTTATTATTGTTATTCATCACATGATATGAGTTTTGCTTGGAGTGTCATATATTATATTTTGTTTGCTTGTTAGTTTTCCACAATCATTGTATGCTGGACACACCTTTTGAGAGACACACACACATTCATCATAAGTTACTAGAATGCTCATTATGCTTCACTCATATATTTTTAATTAAGACAATTATGCTCATGTGCTTCGCTTATATTCTTTGAGCATGACATAAATTATATTTTGTATAAATATCTAGCACTCTCATGCTTCACTTAAATCCTTTGAGAGACTCTGAAATAGGAAGTGGTATTTTGCACGGGTTATATGTTTAGTCAGAAATTGATAGGTATACAAGAGGGATATAATAAAAACTTACATGTAGATCACTAAATGCGAAATGTGTGATCAAAGGTATTGAGGTTATAATATGGGGGTGTATTATCTTGTGGAAATTGACTAGTTAGAATAATGATATTAAGGTTTGTGATCCACTATTCATTAAAAAGTCGGTTGTGGCTTGACAAGGAAGTTCAATTGTTTTGTATCCTTGATTGAAAACCTTGTGTGTTGTCTGGCTGGGGACACACGGTGGTTAACTCCTCCCAACCTCTCCCCTAGGGGCATCTTATGAGGGATATGCTCTGAGAGAGCTAATAGAGGACACAATAAGTATGAGTTCCTTGTGACTAATGTGAGTTTGTGGACCATATGCACTTCCCATCCTTTCTGTATTTTGCTAGCCTCTTCGGTACCATGCATTGCCCTTTCTCACCTCAAGAGTTGGCAAAACTTCGTTGGTTCATCCAAACCCCATGCTATGATACGATCTATCACATATAAGACTCCTTATATCCTTCCTCAAAACATCCACCATACCTACCTATAACGACATTTCCATAGCCATTTCGAGATATATTGCCCTGCAACTTCCACCATTTTGTTTCATGACTTGTGTGTTCATCATTATATTGCTTTGCATGATCATATAGGGATGACATGATATTTGTTGGCAAAGCCACCGTTCATCATTGTAATACATGTTACGCTAGATCGTTACACATCCTGGTACACTACGAGATATATGCATTCATGTAGAGTCATATTATTCTATGTTTATTGAGTTGTAAGTAAATAAAAATGTGATCAACATCATCATTAGAGCTTGCCCCTACCTATGAGAATATAAAAAAGAGATTTCAAAGAGCCCATAAAAATGAGAGAAAACGAGAGAGTGGGCAATGCTACTATCCTTTACCATGCTTGTGCTTCAAAGTAGCACTATGTTCTTCATGTGTAGAGTCTTCATGTTTTCACTTTCATGTACTAGTGGGAATCAATATAGGACTTAGCTTGCATATTACATTTATGGGTTCCTCAATTGCCCAAGTTCTTCATGATACAACTAGGTAGATGCGCACCCACTTAGTTTCAGTAGAGAGCTTTCATAAATTTTTAGCTCTAAGTGCATGGCAATGCCTACTCCTCACATCGATGTCGATTGGAAGGCATCTTCATACCCTAACAATCAGCCTAGTTGGTGTGAGACTATCGAAACTTTTTTCTTCTCCTATCTATCCCTACCATCATTCTATTCCACCCAAATGCTGAAAGTCAATGGCTCACGCTCAGGTACCAAGCGAAGTTGAAAAGCTGAAGCGTGTGAAAAAGTACGAGTCAAGTGCTTGGTTAGGCACAAGCATGATCATGATATATACTTGACGTTAGGAAGACAGAGTTATGCCATTGCTTATATGATTAAATGAATTTGGGGATAACGTTCTTTAGTGTTGTTATTTTGAAAAGTAATTTTCATTAGCTGGTATTCATCTTTATTACCGTTTCAATATTTACTAAGTCATCATTTCTCAGCATTTATATCATATAAATGATTACATAATAAACGTGCTAGGTAGAATTCAATATCATTTTTTGTTTTTATCATTTACCTACTTGAGAACGAGCAGGAATTAAGCTTGGGGATGCTTGATATGTCTCCAACATATCTATAATTTTTTACTGTCTCATGCTATTATATTATCAATCTTGTATGCGTTAGAGGTCATTTTATATCATTTTTTAGAACTAACTTGTTAATCTAGTGCCAAGTGTTAGTTCCTATTTTTTGTCCATTTTTGGTTTCGCAAGAAACAAATACCAAACAAAGTTCAAATGGAACAAAACTTTATGATGTTTTTTGGGACTAGAAGGGACTCTAGAAGCATACGAAGGAGACCATACAATGTACGAGAGGGCCACAATCTCGCACAATGCGACCCTAGGGGCTAGCCACATGAGCTTGTGGGCCCCTCGTTGAGGGAGTCCTGTATTAGGGGGGTCCTCGAATAGCCGACCTATTGTTTATGGGCCGGACTATATGGGCTACTTGCCGAACTCTGGATGATTTGAAGGCCCAATTACCAGGATGGAAGCTTCGAGGAGCACGAATTGCGCTCCATGTTTGATGTAGTAAATAGGCATGTTTATCTCTTCGGCATGTAACCGACCATGTGTAAACCCTAGGCCTCCTCGGCATCTATATAAGCCGACGGATTTTAGGGTATAGAGGGGAACAACTCATATAGGGTTAGACATACGATCTCGAGGTAGATCAACTCTGTAATCCCTTACACCATCAATATAATCAAGCAGGACATAGGGTATTACCTCCATTGGAGGTCCCGAACCTGGGTAAACTCATGTCCCCTTCATCTCCTGTTACCGTCGATCCTAGTCTCATAGTTCGGGACCCCCTACCCGAGATCCACCAGTTTCGACACCGACATTGGTGCTTTCATTGAGAGTTCCTCTGTGAGCAAGATGGAATCGACGCCTCGTCTCTTCATGAACGAAGAGGTTCGGAACACGGACATCTACATCCCCGAGCATATCTTTGCCTTTGGCAGCGTTGTGCTGCACGCGGATTCTACCAGCGATCTAGGCCATGTTGAGAGCTTCGCCCCTGATCAAGAGGTCAGATTCGGGAACTTAGAGTTCTCCGTCGACTCTTGGGGTGATTTGTCACTAATCGGGCTCACGTCTTCGCCTGTGGCCCCCGGGGACTCTGGGGCCTTAACCCCGAGCCCCTTCTTCGGACATGCCAATGGGGTCTCCCATGGCGGCAGTCCGATCTCTCATCTCGGTTTAGCTGTCAAGCCATGTGACCGAACATGTGTTCCTGCCGAACACTCCCTATGGGCGGGCCTCATGGGGGTTGACCCCACAAGTCCCGGATAGCTGGATCTGATCGGCCCCTCAGCGGTTGACGAGGCCTTGAAGCAATTCTCGTCGATGAGATCATCGGCGATCCAGCCCTGACCTACCCCAGGCCCGGTTATAGTCCGGGCAGGGATGGATTTTTTGACCCACCCACCACCCACTTAATAGCCACCGTCGAAGAGTTAACCGACGTGCTAGACTATGCCTCTGAGGAGGCAGAGTACATGGATGAAGAGGACCGTGCTCCCACCCCTGTTAATACCGGGATTTGGGCCCCACTTCTACATATGACGTCTACATGGTGGATACTCCTGCCCCTAACGGCGACAATACGCCCCACAATGACGGCGACAGATCGGGTGACCTGCCATCAAGGCACCGGAAATCGCGTAAGCGGTCCAAAAGTAGAAAGGGAAGAAGGGCCATTATCAGCAACATGGAAGACAATGCCCCCGCCGATCATGCCAATCCCGACCTCCCCGAGCACCCGTTCGAGGGTCCGAAAGAGCCCAAGGATCAAGACAACTCCGATACCGCCAATGACCTCGAAGGCGATAATCTCCTTTCCCCCATGGAGGAGGAAGACATACCAAAAGCCGATCAACTGTACATCCTTGATAACCTAGAGGACCAGGAAGAAATCAGACATCAGCTCATTGCAACGGCTCGCAGCCTAAAGGCCATAGAGCGGCAACTAAAAGCCGAATAGGCCGATCTTACTGATCAATGGACAAAAGTCCTCTTAGCCGAGGAGGCATACGACACTGGTCTGTCAAACCAGCCCAAAAGCTACCCTCGGAGAAGGCTGCTACCACAATTCGACGATGAGCTCACTGACACTCCGTCTCCGCATCATACACCATATGACAAGCTAGACCGCCCTCCTCGTGGGCGTGACAGAGCGGCCAACGACACTGGTTACATGCCGGCGATGCCCCGAAGACAGGGAAAGGAGCCATTCGAAACCAATGACAGGTTTGACCTGCACAATGACTTAGATGACAGGGCACGCCGCACTAGATCCATCTATGGGTCGAAATACTACTCACCAGATAGACGGGGAGAATATAGACCATGGTTCGACCAAAACTACAGAGCCCAAGAATGCCACTGGTCCCATACAGACACCGAATACAGGCGTGACATCACGTGGGTTAGGGGCGCCGCTCACCCGCTGTGCTTCACGGACGAGGTAATGCGACACCAGTTCCCCGAAGGGTTTAAACCCGTGAATATAGAACAGTATGGCGGGACCACTGACCCAACCGGGTGGATTGAGGACTTCCTCCTCCATATCCATATGGCATGAGGAGATGATCTCCACGCCATCAAATACCTACCTCTTAAGCTTAAGGGCCAGCTCGGCACTGGTTAAATAGCCTCCTCGAAAACTCCATAGGATGCTGGGAGGACTTGGAGGATGTGTTTCGCTCCAACTTCCAAGGGACCTATGTCCGCCTGCCGGACTCTTCCGACATCAGCAACATCGTCCAGAAGACCGACGAGTCTGCCCGACAGTTCTGGAATCGGTTCTTTACTAAGAACCAAATTGTCGATTGTCCAGATGCAGAGGCCATCGCCTCTTTCCGGCACAATATTCGAGACGAATGGCTGGCCCGCCAGCTAGGTCAGGACAAACCTTGGACTATGTCAGCCCTTACCTCCCTCATGACCAGCTTTTGCGCGGGCGAGGATAATTGGCTGGCAAGATGCAACCACAATTCCGAAGATTTAGTGGCACCTAAAGCCTAGGACGGCAACTCAAAGCAGAAGCGTAATAAGAACAAGCGCCATCACAATAGTAACGCCGCCGATGACATGATGGTCAACACCGGATTCCACAACTCTCAACCGCGCAGCGGAAGAAGCCCCCTAAAGGCAATCGTGACGGACCCACTCAGCTTGAGAAGATCATGGACAGGACTTGCCAAATTCATGGAACTCTGGAAAAGCCAGCCAATCACACACACTGCAACTACAGGGTATTCAAACAGTCCGACAAGATACAACCCAAAGGCCAGGGCAAAAGTTCACGCAGCAAGGACGAAGATGAGCCTCGGGGTCCAACGGGTGGCGGTCAGAAGAAATTCCCTCCTAAAGTCAAAACGGCAAACATGATATACGCCACCCACATACCTAAGAAAGAGAGGAAGCGGGCCCTTTGGGAGGTCTACGCCGTGGAGCCTGTAGCCTCGAAGTATAACCCGTGGTCGGCTTATCCGATCACCTTCGACTGGCGCGACCATCAGACCAGTATCCGTCATGGGGATTCAGCTGCCCTCGTCCTAGATCCCATTATAGATGGGTATCACCTAACCAAAGTCCTAATGGACAGAGGAAGTAGCCTCAATCTGATCTACTCAGACACGGTGAAGAAGATGGGTGTAGATCCGTCAAGGATCAAACCCAGCAACACTACCTTCAAGAGAGTTATCCCAGGGGTTGAGGCCCGATGTACGGGATCCGTACCCCTAGAAGTTGTATTCGGCTCGCCCGATAGCTTCCGTAGCAAAGACTTGATCTTCGACATTGTACCCTTCCGCAGCGGCGATCACGCGCTGCTCAGCCGGACCGCGTTTGCTCGGTTCAATGCAGTCCTGCATTACACGTACCTCAAGCTCAAGATGCCGGGCCCCAAGGGGGCCATCACCGTCAATGGCAATACAGAGCGGTCCCTTAGAACAGAGGAATATGCATTGGCGCTGGTAGCCGAATTCAGCTATAAAGATGATTGGCTAGCTTCGGCATTCGCTGTAAAGGAACGAAAGGCTGGAAAGTGAGTTCAGATTTAGACCAAAAACTCCGACCCTCCTTCCTCCCCTCAATAGGGAATCGCCCCCGCCGCACAACCTCGGGACCAGAAAGCACATGCCGAGGAGGCACAACTTCGCACTTAAGATTCCATGGGCAGCGGTGGGGTACTTCCGATGGGTGTTCGATTGCCCCGAACTGTTACCATGAACATGTCTTCGGACAAGATGCAGGCACTCCTAAAAGAGCCTGCCCACGGTGTAAAGCTCATCTTTAACACTACGGTCTCTCAAGATTTTGCTCGCAAGGTCTGTTGGGGATATAACCTCACGATATGACCCGCCCTGGAGGCTCCGGGTCATGTTGCTGGCTCGTGAGCCGGCCCAAGGGTGAGCCGTAAGATTGGTGGCCCAGGAAGATAGACGGCTCAAGGTGTGGGCCGTATGACGGCCCGAGCAGAGAAAGACCCAGGCGCGTAAGCCGTATCAAAGACAACTTGGACAAGAAGATAGAGAGAGACTCAGACATACAGTAAGACTCGGTTAGCAATTGTAACGACCCGGTGGTCCTGACCTCTTATATAAAGGCAGACCTGGGGCGACTTAGAGGGCAGGTGATTGAGAACTAGGTCAAGCTTCTAGCTCCTTGTAATCGATACACAAGCAATACAAACACAAGCAGGACGTAGGCTGTTACCTTGCCTTGAGGGGCCGAACCTGGGTAAATCTGTGTCTTTCATCCTGACTAACCCCTTTGAGTCCACCCCGTTAGCGATGGCCTCGAATCCAAGTCCGTTCACCCAAACATTTGCCGTGATAAACCCACAACAGTTGGCGCCCACCGTGGGGCTAGCGCTTGGTGGTGTTGAGTTCTCAAAGGGCTCTCTCCCAGGGCTCGAGGGATACATGGTTGGAATGATGAGCAAAAGTCGCCGCGGACGGCTCTAAATCGACGATGCCGGCTGGGGGCTTGATCCTGATTCTGTGGAGTATGGATGCCGGGTTCCGTTTGGCGGGATCTAGGTTTTCATTGGAAAGGTTGATGGATCTACACCCGGGCCGGACATGTGCACCAACATCGTCGAGCCGGCTCGGCGTCTCCAATCTGCGTGTGGTGTGCGGCCAGCCCGTGCCCATCCAGGTCAAAGGCATGTTCTCGTGGGCTTTACTCAAGGTATGGACTTGGAAGCGTCCGGGTCACAGGGAACTCTTGTCTGCTCGGAAGATGAGTCCTCCAGTGGGAAGATAGAGTCAGTATATTGGCTCAGTAACGGTGGCCTTGGGGGCTACTACGACCCCTATTCTGAGGTAGAGGGCTTTGAGTTGGATGCTCCGAGACCCCCGGTTCATGCAGCGGTGTTCATGGCAGGATCGGCTCCAGCCGCCGGTGACACAGCTGCGGGAGCCGCCACAACGGGTGATAGCCCGCCGCCGCAAGCTCAGGTTCTAGTGGAATTGATGGACGAACTTACAGCTCTCATGGCCACAGAAGTAACACCGGATAATCAAGCAACCAGGAATCTAGAGGTGGCACAGATCAAGGGCCGGATGGCAGAGGAACGACAAAGGATGGCTGAGCTGAAGATCCGGATGGAGGAATAAGCGGAGTGCATCAAGGCAGATGCTTTCCATCTGGAGCTGGAACAAAGGTCAGCAGCCGCGATGCACTGTAGGAGGCATCAATCCCGTCTACCAGAACATTACGAAGCGAGGAACCTGTTTAATACCCCTGGTGCGGGGCGGGTTACGGGCGCACCGGAAAGCCGCCCGATGGTACACTCGACAACTCATCCACCCCAGCATAACCGAATCTCACCTAGAGCTTTTCCAACACCGGCGGGTCATTACTCTAGCCCGGCCGAGAACATGGTGGCGGCGGCCGCGCGGCTTGAGACGATTCCCATCCCAGATGAAGCACCCTTTGCGAAGGACATGTGAAACGCCATTGGATATTTACAGACGGCCATGGCCCAGCAAGAGAGATATGCTCACAGCCAGAGCCGGGTTCACTCTACCCCCTCTCCAGTCAAAGTTTCAGCCGCGCTACGAGTCACCGGCGTGTTCCAGCAGTCATCCACGTCGTGGACCACTGGAGGATGAGTAGGCGGCTCTAGATGCACAAGCCCTCGCGGACCAGGCGAGGAACAGGCGAGAGGCGGAGATAGCGGCAACCCGTCCAGAGCCGGCGCTTTCCGTCTCAATGGGAGTAGTTAGTACCAGAGCTGTAGGGGTGCCATGTTTAACTTCGTCTCTGAGAAGTGAACGACTATCGAAAGATTTCAAGGGCCTCGAAAGGTTCTGAATTACACAACTGATCTACCCCCTAAGGCGTGGGTTGAGAGTTATGAGCTGGCCATGGAGATGTTGGACGTCAGTGAGGTGGTATGTGCAAAATATTTCATCATGATGCTTGAGGGTCCGGCTCGTACATGGCTGAAAGGTCTGCCGCCTAACACGATAGGTTCATGGGCAGAGCTGAGAGCGAAGTTTACTAAGAATTTCCAGGGGACTTGTAAGCAACCTATGATCATTGTAGACTTGGACCATTGTGTTCAACTGGAGAATGAGTCGGCCCATCATTGGGTCCGGCGGGTGTCGACCATTATTCACTCTTCGGTGCAGATCACGGTAGCTGAAGCGTTGCTTATTCTGGAAAAGAACTGTCATTTTGTTCCATTGAAACAGAAGCTCGGCCGGCTCAAGCGCACATGTCAGGATATGGGAGAGCTGATGACGGCCCTGACAAAGTATGCCGACTCAGATAACACCAAGGATCCAGGCTCGGATGATGAGAAAGCCAATCAAGGGAAGAAGAACAATCAAGGAAAAGGCTTTGTAAACAATGGGAATCAGAATAAGCGGAAGAGCGCTGATGGCGGGTCAGAGCTAGTGGCAAACACCAACATAGGACAGAACCATCCCAAGGGGAACGGAAAATTCAGGCTGTTTCACCAAAGGAACAAAGGCCCTTTAGATTTAGAAGAAGCGCTTAGGAAGCCTTGTCCGGAGCACAGCACGCCTGACAAGCCGGCGTTACATGCGTGGGGTGATTGCTTTATCATGCAGAGATTCAAAAACCAGCATTCCCAACCGCGTAATAACCAGGGAGGTGGCCCGCTTGGCGGCTCAGGGCACAGTGGATGAGGGGCTGGATTCGGCGCCGACGGTTCAGGAACCGGGCATCGGGTCAGAATAACCAAGGGGGGCACCAACAACATCCTGGCAACAACAGGAATAACAACAATCAGCAGCAGCGCAATCAGTCCGGGTTTCAGAGTAACCCGAAGCAGCTCAGTTCTGGACAGTATCACGTATTGATGACCGGTCACAATAAACGAGACGAGAAGTTGCGGAGGCGAGCGGTTAATGCGGTTACTCCGGCTCTCCCACGGTACTTACCGTGGTCTGAGTATGACATAATGTGGAGCTGGGAGGATCACCCGCCGCGGGTGGATGACCCGGGCCGGCTGGCTCTAGTTGTGGCCCCTCAGGTGAATGGCTATATGATGAATAAAGTGCTCATGGACGGAGGTAGCAGCATCAACATCCTTTATTATGACACTTTCCGGCGGATGAAGTTGCTTGACAAAGACCTTAAACCTTCCTCCACTGTCTTTCATGGTGTGGTTCCGGGTAAGTCGGCATACCCGGTGGGCTGGATTTCATTGGAAGTGGCTTTTGGCGATGAGTATAATTACAGGGTGGAGTCCTTGTGGTTCGAGGTGGTTAAAATCAAAAGTCCCTATAATGCGCTGTTTGGGAGGCCGGCTTATGCCAAATTTATGGCTAGGCCTTGCTATGTTTATTTACAACTCAAAATGCCCGGCTTAAATGGTACAATTACCGTTCACGATAATCGGAAAACAGCTCTCGAGTGTGAGGAAGGAGATGCGGCGTATGCAGAGTCTAGTTGTGCCTAGGAGGAGCTGAAATTCTACAAGGAGAACGTTGACCCGGAGGATATGACCCTGCTGAAGAAGCCTACTACAGAAGTTGAGCCGCCACTCAAGTTTTCAGCGGATGATACCAAGGCAGTAGATTTTAATCCGGGCGAGTCATCCAAGCAGTTCATCAGTGGGGTTCACATGGATCCCAAATAGGAAAGCGCGCTCATCGAATTCATCCATGAGAATTGGGACATCTTTGCATGGAAGCCTTCTGACATGCCGGATGTACCGAGAGAGTTCACTGAGCCAACCTTAATGTGGATCCAAAGTTTAAGCCGATCAAACAGTTTCTACGACGGTTCAACGAAGAGAGACGTAAAGCTATTGGGGAGGAAGTTGCCCGGCTCTTGGCTACAGGCTTTATAGTGGAAGTTTTTCACCCGGAATGGTTGGCTAACTTGGTGCTAGTGCTAAAAAAGAACGACACCTGGCGTATGTGTATAGATTACACGGACCTTAACAAGGTTGCCCGGCTGACCCTTTTGCACTCCCTCGTATTGATCAGATTATTGATGCTACAGCCGGATGTGAAAGTTTATGCTTCCTGGATGCATATTCAGGTTATCATCAGATCAAGATGGCAAAAAAAGATCAGGAGAAGACGACGTTTATTACACCTTTTGGGGTGTTCTGCTACGTCTCCATGTCTTTCGGGCTCAAGAGTGCCCAGGCGACTTAGCAACGATGTGTGCAGAACTGCCTTGACAATCAGATTGGCCGAAATGTTCATGCTTATGTAGACAACATCGTGGTTAAATCCAGAAAGAAGGAAACTCTCCTAGAGGATCTGAAGGAAACCTTTGACAATCTCCGGGTCTACAAGATGATGCTTAACCCGACGAAGTGTGTCTTTGGTGTTCCAGCAGGAAAGCTTTTGGGTTTCTTGGTCTCTGAGCGGGGCATTGAGGCTAACCCAGATAAAATTAAGGCTATCACTTCTTTAGGAGAGCTGACGTGCATTAATGACGTTCAGCGCCTTGCAGGACGGATTGCTGCGTTGAGCCGGTTCATAAGCTGGCTTGGGGAGATAGCCATTCCTTTATACCAGATGATGAAAAGACAGACAAGTTTAAGTGGAGCAAAGCAGCGGCTGAAGCACTTGAAGCTCTTAAAAAACAGTTGACTGAGCCACCAGTGTTAGCCGCTCCGGTTGAGAAAGAGCCATTGCTCCTTTATGTGGCGGGCTAACAATAGAGCGGTCAGTGTAGCAATTGTGGTTGAGCGCAAGGAGGCAGGGAAGGAGTATCCAGTGCAAATGCCGGTTTATTACATCAGTGAAGTTTTGGCAGAGTCTAAGCAGAGGTATCCACATTGGCAGAAGTTGGTATATGGAGTTTTCATGGCTAACCGCAAGTTAAAACACTACTTTTTGGGGCACCAGATAACAGTGGTCAGTTCTGCCCCGTTGGGAGATATCATTCAAAATAGAGAAGCTACAGGGAGGATTGCCAAGTGGGCCTTAGAGCTGGGTCCTCTTAACATCAAATATGTTCTGTGTACAGCAATAAAGTCTCAAGCTCTAGTGGATTTCATAAATGATTGGACAGAATGTCAAGCTCCCGAAGAGAATCCGGATAACACGTACTATACACTTTGATGGGTCCAAGCAGCTAGAGGGGTCCAGTGCAGGAGTTGTTCTCACCTCCCCCAAGGGTGACAAATTTTGTTATGTGCTCCGGTTAATGTTTCCTTGTACTAATAATGCATCTGAGTATGAGGCACTACTCCATGGTCTCAGAGTCACTAAAGAGATGAACTTAAGCCAAGTCAGATGTTTAGGCGACTCAGATCTTGTGGCTCAGCAAGTTTTAGGTACTTGGGACTCCAAGGATCCGCGGATGGCGGCTTATCGGCAGACGGTTGATATCATTGCCGGTCACTTCAAGGGGTACCAGGTGGATCATATTGATCGTCGCATGAATGAGGCGGCTGATGCCTTATCACGGTTAGGTTCTCAACGAAAGACGGTACCACCTAATGTTTTTCTGGACGTATTGCATCATCCGACTGTCAAGATACCCTCTGAGGAGGATCTGGCTATTCCTGACCCGGAAGCGGAATTGGTGGCGGCTCTACATGCCATCCCAGACTGGACTATTCCTTATTTGGCATATGTGACACGTGGCGAGTTGCCTCAGGAGGAGGATCTGGCCAGGAAGATCACCCGGCATTCTAAGTCTATGAAGATTATCAATGGTGAGTTACATAAGTGTAGTGCGATGGGTGTCTTTCAGTGCTGCGTCTCACCAGAGGAGGGCCGGCAGATCTTGAGTGAAATTCATGCTGGCAAAACGGTAGATCCCAGGGTGGTGGCTTATGTTGAGACGGACAATGAGGTAGCACGCCAAGATGTGTTGGACGCCGTGGATGAAGCACGAGAGTTAGCAGCAGCCAGGTCGGCAATTTATCAACAAGACCTGCGATACTATCATAGCCGCAGGGTGAAGACCCGGACGTTCCAGGAGGGTGACCGGGTGCTCCGGCTGATTCAAGACCAATCTGGAATGCATAAGTTATCTCCACCATGGGAGGGGCCTTTCATGATCAGTAGAAACCTTAACAATGGGTCATATTACCTCATTGATATCCGAGATGAGTCGGAAACTGCGGGTCAAGAGACGTTGTGGCCATGGAATATCGCACTTTTGCGACCATACTTTACTTAGCAGGCGTTGAAAGCCGCTATCATTGTATATATCATGCTTACATGAGTAAAAGCTAGCATCCCCGCAAATACTGGGGCCTCTGCTCTTATGTATACCTTTGTGCAATCAAGATGAAATTTTACCGGCTCAAAAATTTGAGTTGAAGTGGTTTGTTCGTCGTCAAAATGGCTGATCCGGCTTTATGCCCTATCAAGCGCTATTGCAGGGAGGCTTCTTGCCTTCGGGTATCGCTTACATCTCCCCTGCACAGTCTGCTTTTACGCTGTTGCAAGGAGGCTTCTTGCCTTCGGGTATAGCTCACATCACCCTTGCACAGCCGGCGTTATGCCCAATTAAGCATTGTTGCAAAGAGGCTTCTTGCCTTCGGTTATAGCTTACATCTACTTTGCATAGCCAGCTGTTATTAAACTGTTACAAGGAGACTTCTTGCCTTCGGGTATAGCTTACATCTCCCTTGCACAGTTGGCTTTATGCCTAGTTTGGTTACATTAAGCGCTGTTGTTGATGGAGGCTTCTTACCTTTGGTATAGCTTACATGACCCTAAGACAACAGCGTGTACACCAAATTCCAATTGCTTATCAACTGCGGCCATCGAAGGGGGCTTCTTACTGATGGGTATCGCTTATCTCACCCTAATGGCCGGCTTTATGCCACTTTCGGTTTCTTATTAACCGTGGTTGTCGAAGGGGGCTTCTTACCGACGGGTTCGCTTATCTCACCCTAACAACCGGCGTTTACGCCAAACCTCAGTTGCTTATCAACTGTAGTTGTTGAAAGAGGCTTCTTGCCTTCGGGTATAGCTTACATCTCCTTTCAAACAGCCGGCTTTATGCCGTCTCAGGCTGATTATTAGCCGCGGCTGTTGATGGAGGCTTCTTGCCTTAGGGTATAGCTTACATCTTCCATCAACAGCCGGCGTTTGCACATACAACATTTGCTGTTAAAAGGAGGCTTCTTACCGTCAGGTATAGCTTACATTACCCTTCATACAGTCGGCTTTAAGCCGCTTCTGGTTCATCAATAGCCAAAGTTGTCGATAGAGGCTTCTTACCATCAGGTATAGCTTACATTATCCTAAGATAACCGACTCCTTAATGGATTCATCCAACAAGAGCCGGAGCCATGTTGCTTCGGTTGACAAAATTTGAGTTTTCAAAGGTATTATCCGACTCTAATCTTCTGGAGAAGGAATGACGTCTTCAAAAACAAACACCCCTCATCAGGAAAGCTCAAGGGATATTTATGCAAAGGAACGAGCAATCGATGGAGAGCCGGCAACACATTAAATTGAAACACGGAGAGAAGGAAAGTGCACACAGAGAGATGAAAATATATACAGCCGGCAACGGTAGGGTCATCCTTACTCTGTTACAAAAACTACTCTCAGAAGGAGCAAAAGGCATTGCCAAGTTTCAACCGCTCACGGCGGGTCATTACATGAGTCAGTACATGAGTCTGTGCTCAGAAAGTTTAAAAGAACAAATTTTAGTTATTGGCCGGCTCATCCCTCTCCGGTTCTTTCGTTGGCTTTATCTGGAGATTTCCCAATTCCCAATTACAGTCAGCCAGAGCAGCGAAAGACCCTTCAAGGAAAGGGGACGCGTCAAGCTCACAAGGGAAGAGGTCCTTACTGCGGGCGAGTGTCAGATTCTTCCACTCATAGTCAGCTTCAAGGGAAGAGGCCCGCGGATCCTCTTCTCCTCTGCGTCGTAAGCCGCCTGATAAGTGCTCAAGTCAGCTTCATCCGCCAGTACAGAGGCCAGATAGCGCGACTCTTTGACACACCGGATGTAATCTTCTTCGGTGAATTCTGAGCCGTCATCTTTTTTGGACGGGTAACCATCCATCATTTCGGCCGGCATTAGCTCGGGGGCGAAGGCCAGAGCCCGACTCAATCCAGCGACGGCTCCTTGGCGGAAGGCGGACTTCTTCAACTCCTCTATTTTCTTGGGCATTGTGGAGAAGAGTTCCAAGACACCTTTCAGAGCGGTGGGGATCTTCTCCTTGTATTGAACCGTCTTAATCGCGAAAATAGCGCCACAATAAATCTGTTCTGCAAAGGTGTAAATAGCCTTCAGATGTACAAGGCTATCTGAAACCAATTGCCGTCTTCTGGGGCATGTATAGGTCAAACAAAGCAAGATGAGTCGCCATCACAATAGATGAATGAGACATGCTGGAAACATGAAGTGAGTAAGAACTTACCAAAGAGAGCGGCTGCCATCTTGGTTATATGACACTTTAGGCCTTGAAGCTCATCCGCCACGGCTATCAGCCGCTGGTCGGCGTCATCCGCTCGCTTAGTCAACGCAGCTTTCTCCAACTCAGTAGATTCCTTTAGAGAAGCAAGCTCCGCCTTAATATGGACCAGCTCTTCAGACAGCAGCCGACACTTTTCGTCCGAGACGCTGCGGGCCTCTTGTTGAGCTGCTAGGTTTGCCTTTATATTAGACAATTGAGAGCCGGCTTCGTTTAAAGCTCCCTATAATACATGAAAATACAGGATAAGTCGCCAAAATACAAGACGGGTGTTAAAAGCAAACTTATGCAAGTCTCAAACAGATTGCAAGCAATATATTTGACACTTGGGGGCTAATGTATATTTGATCTTTCAGCATGCAGCGCAGTTTCGGCTCATCTTCTTCGAAGTTAAATCAGAACTCGGGGGCTACACTATGGCTCTTCAATTTACTTTTAATGGAAGCTCCGACTCAACTTCATCAAGCTTGAGACGGCCCTTGGGGGCTACGACTGGCGGCTTACGTTATCTAAGGGAAGATCCGACTCAATTTTGGCAAATTAAGCCGACTCTAGGAGACAATGGCTATGAATTTTTTCTAATAGAAAGTTAAACAAAGACCCGGCTCAACGATTGAGTACATTGAACCGGCCCTTGGGGGCTAAGCAAGTTTATGGCAACAAGAAGAGTACCTCATATTTTGTCTTCATTAAAGAGACTAGCCAAAGTTCCAGATACCAGCTGGTGGTAACCCGGTTTATATACCCGGCGTGGAGCTCCTCGACTATCATCTTTTCATACGAAGTGTCAAAGTTTAGCTTCTTCGAGGCCTCAGTCGGCTCTGTATGCTTGGTCAGCACATGAGCCAGAGGAGTTTGATGCCCAGACCTGGTGATAACAACATCTGGAGTTTCAGGGGTCTTGGCAGGAGTCGCCGGTTTTGAAGGAGCCCTGGGAGGGCTCTCCATGATGACATCGACAGTAGCCGGTTCTGTGGAGGCAGCTGGTGGGTTTTCTTTTGCTTCGGCCTCCTCAGGTTGTCCGAGCTCCGGCTCTTGGATAACAGGGCCGAGGTAGGGCTTGTTGGTCCTGCGACGCTTGGCTTGAGCATTGCAAAATAGAAGGATCAACAGTCAAAGATGTTGCTATCATATTAAGAGCTGGATGTCCGGATATCATAGTAAGGAGTGCTTACAGCGGATTGATCTTGGGCAGTGGAAGAACTGACGCCGAAGAGTCGCCAGAGGAAGGGGATTTCTAAAAAGAACAAAACAGAAAGATGAGAAAGTATCCAGTTTGCAAAGGAAAGTCAAAGGAAAAGACGAGACATAAACCTCTGCGGGGCGTTTCTTTGGAGCCAGAGAATTTGGTTACCCGGACACGAGCTCAGTAGAGCCGCCGCTTCAAGTCTGTCGACGCTCGGCTTGCTGTTGCTTTTTCAAGAGAAAATTGGAAGCCAGGTGAGCAAGAGGGTGAGAAAGAGGAACTTTTCTGATAACCCGCCGTGGCTTTCGGGGGAAGAAACATTCTGAGCCGGAAGAAACATAATTTACCTCAGGAGCATTGGCGCGGCTGGTTTCCACTTCATCCTGCGAGTAAAACAAGCATTAATAAAGTAGGAAGGTAAAGGATCAAGCAAAGCAATTAAAGTATTACCTCTGAGCTAGATGATGGAGGCAGGTCAAACAAATTCTCTTGCGGGGCATCTTTTTTAGCCCTCTTGGTCGCGACCTTCTTCCTGGATTTCTTTGGAGGGGCAACATATTCCTTCTTCCAGAAGTCTGAGTCAGCCTACAGGAATGACTCGGAGAATGAATAGCAAATCAACAAAGTACAAGCAACATCTAAGAAACGGATGGGAAGAGATTAACTTACACCGAGGGCCGGATTATCGACGCAGAAAGGCGCCAGGCCGATGGCACTGCATGAGCCGGAAGCTTCATGGACAAGGCTCCGGATGGTAGTGGTAATATCATCTTCTGTCAGTGTTGACTCGCTGAAGCACAACAAGCTGTCATATTTGCCTCCATACTCGCACATAAGCCGAGCTCTGCGGCTTAAAGGCATAATCCGCCAGGAAATCCAGCAGCGGATCAAATCCAATCTTATTAAGCCGTTGGCCAGGAGCGCTTTGATCTTGGCATGGAACGGCTCGTATCTGGCATGCTCCGAGACTGAGAGCCAGCTGGGAAGCTCTGTGTTTGTCCTAAGCCGGGAGGGGCGGTAACCCGCCAACGAGTGTTCTTTCTCAGGAGAGGTCTCTGGGCAATAGAACTACGTTTTATTCCAATCTTTTGGTGACTCGGCATTGGAGTAGCAGGAAAGATGATGTCTCGGCGGTGTTGAATAGAAATGCCACCCAGCTCCAGACTCCGACCACCCTTCATTTCAGTTTGGCGGTTGGCATAGAAGAATTCTCGAAAGAACCCCACAAACGGCTTAGTTTGCTAAGCTTTGCATAGAACTTGGAAGTTGCAGATGTTTGAGACGGAGTTGGGTGCCATGTCTTGAGGATGCAACTTGTAAAAATGAAGGACATCCCGGAAAAATTTAGAGCCGGGCAGCACGAACCCTCGCTCGATGTGATTAGTGAAGACTACTATCTCTCCTTCTTGGGGAGAAGGCCGGGTCTCTTTACCCGGAACCCGCCAGTTGAGGACCTCTTTGGGAGGGAGAGTACCCGCTTCAACATAACCTGCTAAGTACTCCTCCGTAACGCAAGAACCAACCCAGTTGCATGAGTTGGACGCACGAGACATATTGGCGGCTTAAATACTGTGCAAGGTAAAAGGCGTGATGAGTCAAGCGCAAGCAAATATTTACGACGGCTTACAAGTTTAAGGGTTCTACGGATAATGTGGAAAGACCCGGTTGGTGAGAGCCGGAGAAGCTTAGCGACTCAACAGAGGAAAGGAAGACTAAAATTCGGCTAAGTCCAAAAAAATAGATTCTGTAAACTACTACTATGGCTACGGATCTACAAAAGCAGAGAAAAAGGATTTTAATCCTGACCGAGCGATGAACAGCGGAAGGAAATAACATGGAGTGGAGCCATCGCGGTCCGTGCATTACGCGCGGCCGGCCCGCGCGCGGCGGCGAGGCGAGAGCGTATTCTAAAGGCGCCAACGGCGTCGAGATATGCTCGCGGTGGCGGTGCCGGAGCCCGAGCGGCGGTGGCGGAGACGCCGGTGAAACCCTACTACGATGGTAGGCGATCTAAGAAGAAGGAGAACTCACCGGAGATGTCGCGGCGGCGGCGTGAAGTTTCTGGTACGAATTAGGGTGATGCAGCAGCCCGGTCGGTATAGATACGAAGACGGCGCCGGATGACAAGGACGCTGGAGCGGCGGCGACAGGAAGAAGAAGAAGAGGCACGAGCAGGAGGATGAAAAGCTTCGACCCGCACGGGTCGTATTTAAAAAGGGAATAAGGAAGGCGTGAAAATCCAAGCGACGACACCGTTTGACCGAGGCGGACGCCTCAATTCTCGGGATGACAGTTAATGAAAGATTCGGTGGTACGTCAGCAGATCTCATGACGCCACGCCAGGTCATTTCCGGGCGACTCGCCAAAATCAGAAGAGAAGGATGAAGTGAGCAAGCTCAATTCAACCTGGGGCCTAATGTTGGGGATATAACCCCACGATATGACCCGCCCTGGAGGCTCCGGGTCATGTTGCTGGCTCGTGAGCTGGCCCAAGGGTGAGCCGTAAGACTGGTGGCCCAGGAAGATAGGCGGCTCAAGGTGTGGGCCGTATGATAGCCCGGACAGAGAAAGACCCAGGCATGTAAGCCGTCTCAAAGACAGCTTGGACAAGAAGATAGAGAGAGACTCGGACATACAGTAAGACTCGGTTAGCAATTGTAACGACTCGGTGGTCCTGACCTCTTATATAAAGGCAGACCCGGGGCGACTTAGAGGACAGGTGATCGAGAACTAGGTCAAGCTTCTAGCTCCTTGTAATCGATACACAAGCAGGACATAGGTTGTTACCTCGCCTTGAGGGGCCAAACCTGGGTAAATCCGTGTCTTTCATCCCGATTAACCACTTTGAGTCCACCCCGTTAGCGATGGCCTCGAATCCAAGTCCGTTCACCCGGACATCTGCCGTGATAAACCCACGACAGTTGGCGCCCACCGTGGGGCTAGCGCTTGGTGGTGTTGAGTTCTCAAAGGGCTCTCTCCCAGGGCTCGAGGGATACGTGGTTGGAAGGATGAGCAAAAGTCGCCGCGGCCGGCTCTACACCGACGATGCCGGCTGGGGGCTTCATGCTGATTCTGTGGAGTATGGATTTCAGGTTCCATTTGGCGGGATCTAGGTTTTCATTGGAAAGGTTGATGGATCTACACCCGGGCCAGACATCTGCACCAACATCATCGAGCCGGCTCGGCGTCTCCAATCTACGAGTGGTGTGCGGCCTGCCCGTGCCCATCCAGGTCATAGGCATGTTTGTTGGAAATATGCCCTAGAGGCAATAATAAATTAGTTATTATCATATTTCCTTGTTCATGATAATCGTTTATTATCCATGCTATAATTGTATTGATCGGAGACTTAAATGCATGTGTGGATACATAGACAAACCATGTCCCTAGTATGCCTCTAATGGACTAGCTCGTTGATCAAAGGATGGTTAAGGTTTCCTAGCCATGGACATGAGATGTCATTTGATAACGGGATCACATCATTAGGAGAATGATGTGATGGATAAGACCCAAACTACAAACATAGCATATGATCGTGTCAGTTTATTGCTACTGTTTTCTGCATGTCAAGTATATGTTCCTATGACCACGAGATCATGCAACTCACGGATATCGGAGGAGTGCCTTGTGTGTATCAAACGTCGCTGGGTGACTATAAAGGTGCTCTACAGGTATCTCCGATGGTGTCTGTTGAGTTGGCATGGATCGAGACTGGGATTTGTTACTCCGTGTGACGGAGAGGTATCTCAGGGCCCACTCGGTAATACAACATCACAATGAGACTTGCAAGCAATGTGACTAATTGTTAGTTGCGAGATCTTGTATTATGGAACGAGTAAAGAGACTTGCCGATAACGAGGTTGAACTAGGTATGGAGATACCGACGATCGAATCTCGGGCAAGTAACATACCGAAGAACAAAGGGAACGTTATACGAGATTTAACTGAATCCTTGACATAGAGGTTCGACCGATAAAGATCTTCGTAGAATATGTAGGAGCCAATGTGGACGTCCAGGTCCCGCCATTGGTTATTTACTGTAGAGGTGTCTCGGTCATGTCTACATAGTTCTCGAACCCGCAGGGTCTGCACACTTAAGGTTCGGTGACGTTTCGGTAGTGTAGAGTTATGTATGGTGGTGACCGAAGGTTGTTCGGAGTCCCGGATGAGATCCCGGAGGTCACGAGGATCTCCATAATGGTCCGGAGGTAAAGATTCATATATAGGAAGTCCCAGTTTGGTTTCCGAAAAAGTTTCGGGCTCATCGGTAGTGTACCGGGAGTATCGGTAGTGTACCGGGAGTGCCGGTAGTGTACCGGGGGACCTCCGGGAGGGGTATTTCGACCCCAAGAAGTCCATGGGCTGTGGGATAATAATAACCAGCCCTTAGTGGGCTGGGAAAGCAGCCACAAAGGCCCATGGCGCAGGAGAGAAAGTCCTAAAGCAAAAAGTGGAAACTCAGCCAATAGGAGGCAATCCTACTCCAACTAGGATTGGAGGTGAAGTAGGATTGCTCCCACCTCCTATTTCGGCCGACCCAAAGGCCTTGGATGCCTCTCCTCTCCTCTCCTCCTATATATACTAGTGGATTGGGTGGTTTTTGGACAGAATTTCCGGCCACGTGCTACCCGTTCCACCGGTGCATAGTTTCTCCTCTAGATCGGTTTTCTGCAGCGCTTAGGCGAAGCCCTGCCGGAATTGCTCCACCACCATCACCGGAGCGCCGTCACGCTGCCGGTGAACTCTCTCTCCTCTCCACCTCCTCTTGCTGGATCAAGACGGTGGAGATCGTCATCAAGCTGAACGTGTGCTGAACGCGGAGGTGTCGTTCGTTCGGCGCTAGATCTGAAGGACCGTGATCGAGATCACGAGACGGGTCGTGATGAGATCGCGGAACGGATCGTGATGAGTTCGCGGGATAGATCGTGATCAAGATCGTGAGACGGATTGTGATGAGATCGCGGGACGGATCGTGATGAGTTCGCGGGACAGATCCGATCGTGAGACGGATTGTGATGAGATCGCGGGACGGATCGTGATGAGTTCACGGGACGGATCGTGATTGGATCGCGGGACGGATCATGATGAGATCGCGGGACGCTCGGCGATTTGGATCGTGAAGATGTTCGACTACACCAACCGCGTTTCGTAACGCTTCTCGCTTAGCGATCTACAAGGGTATGTAGATCCACTCTCCCTCTCGTAGATGCTCATCACCATGGATAGGTTTGCGTGTGCGTAGGAAATTTTTTGTTTCCCATGCGACGTTCCCCAACAATGTTCTCGTGGGCTTTACTCAAGGTATGGACCTGGAAGCATCCGGGTCACAGGGAACTCTTGTCTGCTCGGAAGATGAGTCCTCTAGTGGGGAGACAGAGTCAGTATATCGGCTTAGTAACAGTGGCCTTGGGGGCTACTACGACCCCTATTCTGAGGTAGAGGGCTTTGAGTCGGATGCTTCGAGACCCCCGGTTCATGTGGCGGTGTTCATGGCAGGATCGGCTCCAGCCGCCGGTGACACAACTGCGGGAGCCGCCGCAGCGGGTGATAGCCCGCCGCCGCCGGCTCAGGTTCTAGTGGAATTGATGGACGAATTTATAGCTCTCATGGCCACGGAAGTAACACCGGATAATCAAGCAGCTAGGAATCTAGAGGTGGCACGGATCAAGGGCCGGATGGGCGAGGAATGACAAAGGATGGCTGAGTGAAGATCCGGATGGAGGAAGAAGCAGAGCGTATCAAGGCAGATGCTTTCCATCTGGAGCTGGAACAAAGGTTAGCAGCCGCGGTGCACCGGAGGAGGCACCAATCCCGTCTGCCAGAACATTACAAAGCGAGGAACCTATTTAATACCCCTGGTGCGGGGCGGGTTACGGGTGTGCCGGAAAGCCGCCCGATGGAACGCCCGGCAACTCATCCACCCCAGCATAACCGAATCTCACCTAGAGCTTTTCCAACACCGACGGGTCATTACTCTAACCCGGCCGAGAACATGGTGGCGGCGGCCGCCCGGCTTGAGATGATTCCCATCCCAGATGAAGCACCCTTTGCGGAGGACGTGCGAAACGCCATTGGATATTTACAGACGGCCATGGCCCAGCAAGAGAGATATGCTCACAGCTAGAGTCGGGTTCACTCTACCCCCCTCCCCAGTCAAAGTTTCAGCCGGCGCTACGAGTCGCCGGCGTGTTCTAGCAGTCATCCATGTCGTGGACCACTGGAGGACGAGCAGGCGACTCCAGATGCGCAAGCCCAGAAATGCCACCGGGCCCATACGGACGCCGAATACAGGCGTGACATTACGTGGGTTAGGGGAGCCGCTCACCCGCTGTGCTTCACGGATGAGGTAATGCGGCACCAGTTCCCCGAAGGGTTTAAACCCGTGAATATAGAACAGTATGGCGGCACGACTGACCCAACCGTGTGGATTGAGGACTTCCTCCTCCATATACATATGGCATGAGGAGATGATCTCCACGCCATCAAATACCTACCTCTTAAGCTTAAGGGGCCATCTCAGCACTGGTTAAATAGCCTCCTCGAAAACTCCATAGGATGCTTGGAGGACATGGAGGATGTGTTTCGCTCCAACTTCCAGGGGACCTATGTCCGCCTGCCGGACTCTTCCGACATCAGCAACGTCGTCCAGAAGCCCGACGAGTCTGCCCGGCAATTCTGGAATCGGTTCTTTACTAAGAAGAACCAAATTGTCGATTGTCCAGATGCAGAGGCCATCGCCTCTTTCTGGCACAATATTCGAGACGAATGGCTGGCCCGCCAGCTAGGTCAGGACAAACCTCAGAATATGTCAGCCCTTACCTCCCTCATGACCAGCTTTTGCGCGGGCAAGGATAATTGGCTGGCAAGACGCAGCCACAATTCTGAAGATTCAGTGGCACCTGAAGCCCATGATGGCAACTCAAATCCGAAGCGTAATAAGAACAAGTGCCATCACAATAGTAATGACGCTGACGACATGATGGTCAACACTGGATTCCGCAACTCTCAACCCACGCAGCGGAAGAAGCCCCCTAAAGGCAATCGTGATGGACCCACTCAACTTGAGAAGATCATGGACAGGACTTGCCAAATTCATGGAACTCTGGAAAAGCCAGCCAATCACACACACTGCAACTGCTGGGTGTTCAAACAGTCCGACAAGATACAACCCGAAGACCAGGGCAAAAGTTCACGCAGCGAGGACGAAGATGAGCCTCGGGGTCCAACAGGTGGCGGTCAGAAGAAATTCCCTCCTAAAGTCAAAACGGTAAACATGATATACGCCACCCACATACCTAACAAAGAGAGGAAGCGGGCCCTTTGGGAGGTCTACACCGTGGAGCCCGTAGCCCCGAAGTATAACCCGTGGTCGGCTTATCCGATCACCTTCGACTGGCGCAACCATCAGACCAGTATCCGTCATGGGGGCTCGGCTACCCTCGTCCTTGATCCCATTATAGATGGGTATGTAACATCCCAAATTTTGGAAGGTTATAATAAATATTAGAATGAAATGTTTGTGTGCCTATGTGATTGAAATTGAGTTGAATTTGAAACTTTTGAAAAACTTTTGAATGAGAGGGAATAAAATGACTTTCCCCTTTGTGTTTGATTTCAAATTTAATACTTTTAAAATCAGTGAGAGAAGATGACATGACTTCTTCAATATAAAAAGATTTGGAACATGAATTTGAAAGCATTTAAAACTTTCTGATATGGAGTTCTTTTCATATTTGATTTGAAGTTTGAAAGAATTCAAGCCCCCTTGACCAAAATTTTGAGAGGAGTAATGTGACACTCCAAACCAGGGGGTATTTTGTGAAGTTTTTGATCATAAAACCCAGGGGGTTATTTGAAAATTTATTGCAAAAGAATTTAAAACCAATTTGGGCATTTTCTGAAAATAAAATTTTTAAAAGTGTTTAATTCGGCCAGGGAAAAATGTTCATTAAATTTCAAATATTCCCCTGGTCATTTCCTTATAAAGATCTTCAATTTTGGAGAGTATTGATTATCATAAATGAGTTAATAATGCTCTGAAAATTTATAAAAGGAAAAATGTTGAAAGTCCACCGGCCCACAGCCTTTAAGTCCCGAAATCCCTCCGCATCGACCGACCAACGCCACTGACGCCGCCCTCTCTCTCTCTCTCTGACCGCAGGTTCCACCGACCGACCGATAACGCCACCGCGGTCATCCCCTTCCTTTCCTCCCTCCTCCCCATAACCATGCCGAAGATCCATCCGTGCCGGATCTCCCTCCCCCTGCCATTTCCCCGACCACCCTGAGGCCCTATATATAGCACTAACTCGTTCCACCCCGAACATCCCCTTCCCTCGTCGGAGCGCCGCACATCGCCTCGCCGGAGTTCCGTTCCCCTGAAGCTCCCGGAGCTCGTGCTGCTCACCACCGTCCTCCCCGACCCCCTTTGGTCCCATCCAGCAACGGTGGAGATTCGCTGCCATCGCCTGGTGCCCTCGCCTCCGCAGGAGACCTCCTGGAACGCTGTAGCCACTACATCGCCGGAGTTCCCCTCTGCCACCACCATCCCGAGCTTGTGGAACTCAACGCCGACGCCCCAACCATACCCGACACCACCAATCTTCACCGGAGATTCGCCGCCGTCAACTGGACACCTCCATCACCGCCGAGGATCACCGGAGCCCCATCTCCGACGTCTTCGGTGCCCCTGCCTCGCCGGAATCTTCCATCACCGGCGACACAACCATGTGAGATCACCCCCTCTCCTCTGTATATGTTGGATCTGGATTCAACGATCCAGATTAGATGACTTAGCACCCCAAAACGTTTTCTTTTAGTTACCGGTCGTTCGCTCCATTGCATCTAGCGCACACCCCCTGTAGTCAATGAGAAACCGCCACGTGTACCCCTGTCCGTTAGGATAATATTTTTTTCTATTTTAGTTCCTTTTACAGATTTAGTTCTGTTTTTGTTTTAATCATATCTTTTATGTTTTTAATTGTTTTAATTTGATTCTTTTTTGCATTGTGTCACAAAGTTTATGTAGTTTCTGTAGATATCCAGTTTGACCAAATTTGACTAATTTAAAATTGAATTCAAACAGATTTGATTCAAATCATGTTTTCTGAATATCTTGAGTTTAAAATTTATTTTTGAGTGATTCTTTTTGCCACTGTTTTGTATTAGTTAGGTTTATCATCCAACACTGTTTGAGAATTTTTAGGGTAATTTAGTTTAGGGTTTTTAACTAAAACAGAATCTGTTTAGTACCTAATAGAATTTAGTTAGTTATTTTTTTTAGTTTATTTTGAAATCTGAATTAGTTTAACTTTTGTTTTAGTTTACTTTAGTTCTGTTGTCGAATATTAGGTGACTTATTTTCTGTTAATAAAAATAGTTTTGCTTTGTTTTATATCCTAATGATATAGGAAACTATATTCTTCTTCATTAGGAAATGTTTTCTAAAACAATTTAGTTTTAGTAGTAATTCTTTTCACAAATGTTTTAGAGGATTTAATTATGTTTTTCTAAATAAAAATTATTTTAGTATTATTTTCTGGTAAGGATTGTTTTGTTACTAAAAATAGTTTTGTCTTGTGTTATATTAGTAGTAGTTTAGCGACAAAAATTTAGAGCCCATTACTTTGATTTGTTTTTTCTTTGTTGTATTGCTCTAGTATTGATAATTGATTTATTATTTGTAAATATTTTGTTTTATGTTATTTTAATATTTTAATTGTTTTATTTGTTTTCTTGTTGTTAAGTTTATTAGGCTAAAACCTATGTTGTTTAGAGTGTTGTTTTTCATAATTCTTAGTTGCTCTTCAAAAAGTAATTCTTCTTGCTAGTAAAATATTTACAAAAATACTTTTGTTATATTTTAGTTTGTTTTGGTTGTTACTTTTGAAAATAGGATTTATTTGTAGAGAAAACCAACCCTTGGTTGTGTTGATGAAATTTTGTTGATTTGGGTTTTGTCTTAGGTATTTCCTTCATCACAACCTTGTTGCTTTTGGTTTTGTGTTTACTCTTGTCTTATTTTTGTGTGATAGAATTGATTGCTACACTCAACCTACCGTTGGTGTTACTGGGACTCCACTCCCGTTGACTGTTTTCGCTGAGAATTTAAGGTATATATCAGTTTTATGTTAATTACATGTGATTGCACTTTGATATATACATTGATGTACTGTGTGTGCCAGCATACCGATCTAGGGATGGCACAGAACACACAGAGGCTTGACTCGTTGAGTCAGGTCGCTACAGAAATGGTATGAGAGCACATGTTTACTGTAGGACGTGACCCTAGAAACTGGAAAGCCCTTAGGAAACGATTTCTCGAAAAACTTTGTTTTCAAAAGACCTTTTACTTCTCATCTTATTTGACCTTTATCAAATGATCTCTCTTACCTCAAATAGTTAGAAAATACCCTTTCCCCTTTGGCCACACTAAGAATCAACTAAGACCACTTCGAGGAGGACAAGATATCGAAACAACTGATGTTCAGTTCACAGTAAAGAAGATTTCACCATGCATTAGAAGAGTTGAAGCTACACGAGTTGAAGACTGTGAAGACTCGAAGAAATTGAAGACATGAAGAATTTCCAAGATATTATGCCCTAGAAGACCAGACCCCTGTTGTATACTTACGTTAGATACGATGGATTGTGAGCTGTCATTTGTGTGTAAATTTTTCGACAGCCACAACTAAAATCTATTTTAAAACCATTGTTTGTATTGTGTGTATCCCTTCTCTCTCTCTTACCCATCTCATCCCCAAAACACCTCGAACCCAATAGATGGTGAATGAAACTGGACTTGAATTCTCTGGACCAATGGCCCAGCTGGAGGTAGAAGAATGGATTCAGAACATGGAGGATCATCTAAGGAGTAACCATGTTGCAAGGAACGAGATGGTCCAGTATGTTCTTCGGTACTTTGCAGAAGGTGCTGCACATTGGTTGAAGATGCATGAAGATATCTATGATAGGCAAGCATCAATCACTTGGGAAGAATTCAAGATGACTCTACAAAAATCTCATGTTGTCACCAACACCCAGAAGCCCCATTGCAAAGATGTGAAGAAGATTTGCGCATGCAAGATATGTGGAGAGATAGGACACACCCAGAAAAAACACAAGGAAGGATGCCCTCATTGTGAAGAAAATCACCGAGCTGAGGAATGCCCAACTAGGAAGGTGACATGTTTCCTGTGTGAAGGAACTACACATTACCCGGCTCAATGCCAAATGTACCCCAAGGTACAAGAAGTCATGAAGCAGCAGAAGGAAGCCATGAAGGAAGCCTTCAGAGAAAATTTAGGAGAACTTGTGATGAAGGAAGAAGTTGAAGACCCTAATGGAGAAGGCCTAACCAGATTTTACTCCAATGCCTGCTATTCATGTGGAGAAGAAGGACATTTCTCACAGGACTGTACGAAGGAAAGAAAAGAGTATCTGAGAAACTTTCCAACATAAGAAGTGGAGTTTGATCCATAGGAAATTGAAAGTTTGATCGGAACAAAGAAGTCCAGGAAGAGAAACTGAAGACGTTCTCAGAACAACCCAATTTCTGCAAAGAAGGATCTGAGTGAGATCATGTGTTTCCGGTGCAAGAAGAAAGGACACTATTCCTATACCTGCCCGGAGAAGAAGGCTAAGCATGAGTAGTTTGAGTTTTGGATTTTGGAAGTAATAAATGTAATAGGTAGCACTCTTACCATTTTGAAGTTATGTAACGGAAGTCTCAGAGTTTGTAATAAATTCATGAGTCAATGGAATTTATGAGGTCATGATTCTCCTATGTTGAATTATATGAGTTGTTACTCTATGAACAAAGATCACTGACCATTTTTGAGGATATGAGAAAATATGGTTTATGAAGGCATATGTGCATTTCATTTTAAGTGTGGTAGTAACCACAGGGATAAATGAATGAAGAAAATACCATTCATATTAAGGAGTTTGGATAAGTGAATACAGGTGAAGAGAATGTGGAACCATATCCAAACTATGTGGATGATAACCTTTGTGACAACGTGTTTTTGAAGTTAGAATATTGAAAAAAAGGAATGATTGTGATGAAACCATACCCAAGATTAAACAGACCAATGGAAAGGAAAATGAATTCCACAGAGTGGGATCTAGACAAGAATAAGTCTGTGAATTTGTTACCTCAAGGGTATGGTGGAGTGAACTGAAGGTAATGTTGGAATATGGAACGATAGTAACCCCAAGAGTGAGTTAAAGCTGTTCAAGTATTCAGGTGAACCCACAACCCACTGACCTCAGTATTGATAAGGATAAAGCCCTACCTTTGTGAAGGAAGAAACTGGGAAGAAGCTACGACTGATCAGCAAACTTTTTCTTTAGGAGTATCTGAAATCCCGAGAGATGTGAAGAAACGATAGATGTTTTTGCTCAACTTGCAGAATCAATGGATTTATCCGAACCACGTTCGTTGACAAGAGAAATTTCTGCAATGCTTGTGAGGAAGCCCAAGTGCTAGAATATGAGATTCACCTAACCTTATACAAGGTAATGATGTCAGTGCGACATGGCTTGGCCACCATGACGATTTACTCTTATCATTTCTCTTGCTATTCGGAATGGTAATTCTGAGTGACTTACCCATAGTAAAGAGACGACGTTCTTTGAAGCTTTAGTTTAAAGCCTTAGAATGGTATGAAGAGAACCCTTGTACATGACAGTTGCTGTCACGGAATTTTACGGTGAGGAATGAAGGCAAGACCCATTTCACTGCAGGATAACCACAAATGGTAGACCACCATGAGGTAGTCGATAAGTTATTTAGAATGATCACGAGACCTCTCAGTTAAGAAGACCCAGTATCGGAGGAAATGCATTTTGTTATGAGATCACAAGATTTTGATTTAATGGAAGAGCCTTATTGAAGGAGCTATTGTGAAGTATGTGAAGAGACAAATGCACCCAAAGGACTGCCATAATTTTGAAGGACCAGTAACTCTCATTTTAAGTGTGGTAGACCCCACACTTCCAGGTCAATGGATATTGCTAGAAGACCCCAAACCCTAACCTTTTTCTTTCTAGCCCTTTCGAATCTCGAGGACGAGATTCATTTTAAGTGTGGTAGGTTTGTAACATCCCAAATTTTGGAATGTTATAATAAATATTAGAATGAAATGTTTGTGTGCTTGAGTGATTGAAATTGAGTGAAATTTGAAACTTTTGAAAAACTTTTGAATGAGAGGGAATAAAATGACTTTCCCCTTTGTGTTTGATTTCAAATTTAATACTTTTCAAATGTGTGAGAGAAGATGACATGACTTCTTCAATATAAAAAGATTTGGAAAGTGAATTTGAAAGAATTTAAAACTTTCTGATATGGAGTTCTTTTCATATTTGATTTGAAGTTTGAAAGAATTCAAACCCCCTTGACCAAAATTTTGAGAGGAGTAATGTGACACTCCAAACCAGGGGGTATTTTGTGAAGTTTTTGAATCATAAAACCCAGGGGGTTATATGAAAATTTATTGCAAAAGTATTTAAAACCAATTTAGGCATTTTCTGAAAATATTTTTTTAAAAGTATTTAATTTGGTCGAGGAAAAATGTTCATTAAATTGCAGTTATTCCCCTTGGTCATTTCCATATAAAGATCTTCAAATTTGGGAGAGTATTGATTATCATAAATGAGTTTTTAATGCTCTGAAAATTTATAAAAGAAAAAATGTTTAAAGTCCACCGGCCCACAACCTTTAAGTCCCGAAATCCCTCCACACCGACCGACCGACACCACTGACACCGCCCTCTCTCTCTCTGACCGCGGGTCCCACCGACCGACCGATAACGCCGCCGCGGTCATCCCCTTCCTTTCCTCCCTCCTCCCCATTACCACGCCGAAGATCCATCCGCGTTGGATCTCCCTCCCCTTGCTGTTTCCCCGACCACCCTGAGGTCCTATATATAGCACTAACTCGCCGCGCTCCATTTCCACCCTGAACATCCCCTTCCCTCGTCGGAGCGCCGCACATCACCTCGCCGGAGTTCCGTTCCCCTGAAGCTCTCGGAGCTCGTGCTGCTCACCACCGTCCTCCCCGACCCCCTCTGGCCCCGTCCAGCAACGCTGGAGATTCGCCGCCATCGCCTGGTGCCCTCGCCTCCGCCAGAGACCTTCTGGAACGCCGTAGCCACTACATCGCCGGAGTTCCCCTCTGCCACCACCATCCCGAGCTTGTGGAACTCAACGCCGACGCCCCAACCATACCCGACACCACCAATCTTCACCGAAGATTCGCCGTCGTCAACTGGACACCTCCATCACCGCTGAGGATCACCGGAGCCCCATCTCTGACGTCTTCGTTGCCCCTGCCTCACTGGAATCTTCCATCACCGGCGACACAACCATGTGAGCTCACCCCCTCTCCTCTGTATACGTTGGATTTGGATTCAACGATCCAGATTAGATGACTTAGCACCCCAAAACGTTTTCTTTTAGTTACCGGTCGTTCGCTCCATTGCATCTAGCGCACACCCCCTGTAGCCAACGAGAAACCACCACGTGTACCCCTGTCCGTCAGGATAATATTTTTCTATTTTAGTTCCTTTTACAGATTTAGTTCTGTTTTTTGTTTTAATCATATCTTTTATGTTTTTAATTGTTTTAATTTGATTCTTTTTGCATTGTGTCACAAATTTTATTTAGTTTCTGTAGATATCCAGTTTGACCAAATTTGAGTAATTTAAAATTGAACTAAAACAGATTTGATTCAAATCTTGTTTTCTGAATATCTTGAGTTTAAAAATTTATTTTTGAGTGATTCTTTCTGCCACTGTTTTGTATTAGTTAGGTTTATAATCCAGCACTGTTTGAGAATTTGTAGGATAATTTAGATTAGGGTTTTCAAATAAAACATAATCTGTTTAGTACCTAATAGGATTTAGTTAGTTAAAATTTTCTTTAGTTTATTTTGAAATCTGAATTAGTTTAACTTTTGTTTTAGTTTACTTTAGTTCTGTTGTCCAATATTAGGTGACTTATTTTCTGTTAATAAAAATAGTTTTGCTTTGTTTTATATCCTAATGATATAGGAAACTATATTGTTCTTCATTAGGAAATGTTTTCTAAAACCATTTAGTTTTAGTTGTAATTATTTTCACAAATGTTTTAGAGGATTTAATTCTGTTTTTCTAAATAAAAATTATTTTAGTATTCTTTTCTGTTAAGGATTGTTTTGTTACTAAAAATAGTTTTGCCTTGTTTTATATTAGTAGTAGTTTAGCCACCAAAATTTAGAGCCCATTACTTTGATTCGTTTTTTCTTTGTTGTATTGCTCTAGTATTGCTAGTTGATTTCTTATTTGAAAATATTTTGTTTTATGTTATTTTAATATTTTAATTGTTTATTTTTTTCTTGTTGTTAAGTTTATTAGGCTAAAACCTATGTTGTTTAGAGTGTTGTTTTTCATAATTCTTAGTTGCTCTTCAAAAAGTAATTCTTCTTGCTAGTAAAATATTTACAAAAATACTTTTGTTATATTTTACTTTGTTTGGTTGTCACTTTTGAAAATAGGATTTATTTGTAGAGAAAACCAACCCTTGGTTGTTTTGATGAAATTTTGTTGATTTGGGTTTTGTCTTAAGTATTTCCTTCATCACAACCTTGTTGCTTTTGGTTTGGTGTTTACTCTTGTGTTATTTTTGTGTGATAGAATTGATTGCTAGTATGATTGCTTATATGAATGGAATGTTTGATTATATAGATTTTCATCGGAGAGTGACAAATAGTCTATCAAGTTATTTCTGAGAGCGATATTATTTCTTCGTCAACAATACAGGCAAGTCACTTTGATCATGATTACCCATGTTTTATTGCATTAGTTCTACCATCTCCCCAATTGCATGCAAAGTAGGTAATTTGGAAACTTGGTTACTTGATGTAGTATCATGTGGTAGGCACCCGTCAACCCTTTGACACATTGGCCCCGGGAAACGTTGATTTAATTTTGCTATGCTATTAGTAGACGGGGTTGGTTGTGTGATTCATGAGAGTTGTGAGATAATAATTTCAAGACCTACAAGATGATCAAGACTTCGAGACTCTAAGTTTTCAACATACCTCTAGGTGGATGATGGTTGAACGGCGCCCTGGAGAAACCAGTGGTTAGCCCAGATGTTGCTGGAGAAGTGCCAGTATTCATGCGGAAAGGTCCACCTAGGCACAAAGAGATGGATGGATGCTTTGAGACCCAAGGCTTACCTGCACAGTCACAAGCCATTATGGGCTCTGGCTTGGTTGGATATTGTGGTGACCCTGGACAGGCGGTGCTACGAGATGTAGAAGACATGTAGGAAAGGATGGGCACCGACAGAGTCTCGGGGAAACCCTTTAGAAGACCATGTTTTGGTCATCCGTTTCTCAAACACCCTGAAGTGCGAGAAATCCAACGGAGGCGATCAAATCTTGTGGGGAACGTGTGAAAACTCTGCAGAGTACCCAAACCTAATCGATTAGCCGTGTCCACAGTCCTGGACAGTTTGAGCCAAAGGAACTGAAACTATCTGGAAGTCTCAACACAATTAATTGTATTGATGTGGGTTTTTAATGACAACTTGGGTATGAGGATTGGTTGGTGGAACCATCTCATTAATCAACCAACATTGTAGTAATAATTTTCTGCCCTCTCTTGTTGTAGGAAAAAAAATGGCTTTATGCAAAAACTTACTACCTCACCTGCCATATATGCATATAGACTAGATGATTACTTTACCCCCTCATTTGTGACATTGCCGGCATATTCAATATGCTGACCTACACAGCTGCAACGTATCATGTTGTAGATAAAGTCTACGACGGGTAAGAGTACGATTCAGGGTTACGGTCTACTCTCAACCTGCCGTTGGTGTTATTGGGACTCCACTCCCGTTGACTGTTTCCGCTGAGAATTTAAGGTATATATCAGTTTTACGTTAATTACATGTGATTGCACTTTGATATATACATTGATGTATTGTGTGTGCCAGCATACTGATCCTGGGATGGCACAGAACAAACAGAGGCTTGACTCGTTGAGTCGGGTCGCTACAGGGTATCACCTCACCAAAGTCCTAATGGACGGAGGAAGTAGCCTCAATCTGATCTACTCAGACACGGTGAAGAAGATGGGTATAGATCCATCAAGGATCAAACCCAGCAACACTACCTTCAAGAGAGTGATCCCAGGGGTTGAGGCCCGATGTATGGGCTCCGTACCCCTAGAAGTTGTGTTCGGCTCGCCCGATAGCTTCCGTAGCGAAGACTTGATCTTCGACATTGTACCCTTCCGTAGCAGCGATCACGCACTGCTCGGCCGGACCACGTTTGCTTGGTTCAACGCAGTCCCGCATTATGCGTACCTCAAGCTCAAGATGCCGGGCCCCAAGGGGGTCATCATCGTCAATGGCAATACAGAGCGGTCCCTTAGAACAGAGGAATATGCACTGGTGCTGGCAGCCGAATTCAGCTATAAAGATGATTGGCTAGCTTCGGCATTCGCTGTAAAGGAACGAAAGGCTGGAAAGCAAGTTCAGATTCAGACCGAAAACTCCGACCCTCCTTCCTCCCCTCAATAGGGAATCACCCCCACCGCACAACCTCGGGACAAGCAAAGCACATGCCGAGGAGGCACAACTTTGCACTTAAGATTCCATGGGTAGCGGTGGGGTACTTCCGATGGGTGTTCGGTTGCCCGGAACTGTTACCATGAACATGTCTTCGGACCAGATGCAGGCACTCCTAAAAGAGCCTGCCCACGGCGTAAAGCTCATCTTTAACACTACGGTCTCTCAAGATTTTGCTCGCAAGATCCATCCGCAATAACACCCATAAAGGTGCATTTACAAGCAGGAGTTAACTAGCAATAGGGCATATCAAAGACGTCCGGTCACCAATTGAAGATCCCTGGTACAACAGCTCCCGTAGGACTTTTTACTTTTCTTTCGCATACCTGTAAGTTGCTTCGGCAATCTGAGTTATAAGAGTTGTTGAGGAAATGTGAAGTTGCATTATGCAAGTACGCCTAATTTGTCTTGTCTTGTGGCGCATAATTTTTCCTCCCTCTTCTCGTGAACCTGTTCGGTATGGCTCTAGGTCACCGGCTAATAGACCGGGGGCTCGATTTCAAATACAAATCGCCTTAACCATTGTGTGTCCGGCGTGTTGGCGTTCGCTTTATATGCATCAGTTCCAAACTATGTTTTGGGTCATTAAGTTGGGTTGCCCGGCTCCTATGCTTGCCCCTTTATGTTTTGGTCGTTTGGCTAAAAGGGAAAAGGGAGCACCCCTGCGATTGTGCTTCCGGATAGTCCGGTCAAGCACCTCAGGGGAGAAAGCCAAAAACGGACTGTCGTAGTATGCGCGAACCGATCTATGAACTCCAAGCTAGAAGTATTACACTTCAACCCTTGTAAGCGGTTATTCCGTATTGTGCAAGGAGTTTGCCCTTTATGGAAATCTCATGATGTCGGCTTCGGCCCTGGTTCATCCGAACATCGCAACTACTCCGGTGGCTAATTGTGCGCTTCCCGCAGTCCTTTTTGGGCCCCTTCGGTTAAGTGACAGAAATAAAGCATAATAGTCTGATTGCCTAGTCTACTACACTAAAACCGCCTTCAGGTTCCGATAATACGGCTAAGGGACACAGTGCATTGTCATAGACACCCCATGTAGTATTTACTTGGGGGCTGAAGCCGATGACTCGCATCTTTCAGTATTAACCAACCATACAGAAGTTATAAAGGAAGGCAAAAATATAGGAGCGGATACTATTATCATTAAATTTTATCGCGAGTCTTCGGACACATTACGATCTCATTCAAAAATTCTTTCACCCGAACACTGTGACGTGATCACCCACGCACTCTCCATGACTCCATCAAAGTACAGGTCGGGGTGTCGATGGGACTTTCCGGGTGGCGACAGGTCGATGGAGACCTTCATCGAATTGAGCCCTGGCCAGTGCACTTTGGCCTTGGCAAGGGCCATCCGAACTCCTTCGATGCAGGAGGAGCGCTTGACGGTGTTGAGGTGGGGCGCAACATCAATCACCTGTTGCACCAGGCCGAAGTAGCTACCTGGGAGTGGCTCGCCGGGCCATAAGCGGACGCAAAGGTCCTTCATGGTCGGCTCCGCCAGCTAGTGCAGCTCCATCATGTAACATCCCAAATTTTGGAATGTTATAATAAATATTAGAATGAATGTTTGTTTGCTTGAGTGATTGAAATTGAGTGTAATTTGAAACTTTTTGAAAACTTTTGAATGAGAGGGAATCAAATGACTTTCCCTTTGTGTTTTGATTTCAAATTCGATTCCAATTCAAATCAGTGAGAGAAGATAAAATGACTTCTTCATCAACAAGGAATTTGAAAAGTGGATTCGAAAATCTCTGAATTATTGTTTTTGGAATTCATTTCATATTTGGTTCCATTTAAAATTTTCAAATACCCTTGACAAGATTTTGAGAGGAGTAACATGACACTCCACACCAGGGTTATTTTGTGAAGTAATTGAACGATAAAACCCAGGGGGTTATTTGAAAATTATTTGCAAAAGAATTAAAACCAATTTAGGCATTTTCTGAAAATAATTTTTTAAAAAAGTATTTAATTTGGCCGTGGAAAAATGTTCATTAGGCGGCATTTATTGCCGTGATCATTTTGGTATATAAAGCTTTACTTTTGGAAAGATTTTGAATGCCTTAATGAGATTTCAATTCTCTGAAAATTAATAAAAGGAAAAATGTTATTATTAGGAAAGTCCACTGGCCCACCTACCTTTAACCCCCTACCGAAACCCCTCCGAATCGGTCACCGCGCCGCTGACACCGCCCTCTCCCTCACTGACAAGCAGACCCCACCGCCCGACCGAGCCATCTCTGTGCTCGTCTTCCTCCCCGCGCCCTGCCCTCGCCGGAGATCTCTCCTCCCCTGATCTCGCTCCCCTTTCCTTCCCCAACCCTCCTGACTTCTCCTATAAATAGAGGAGCTCAACCTTGTTCGATTTTGAAGCCCAAACCCTGAGCTCCCCTCATCAGAGCGCCACTCATCACATCGCCGGAGTTCCGGCCACCACCGAAGCTCTGTGAGCACGTGCCACTAACCACCATCACCCCCATGCTCCTCTAGCCCCGCCCATCAATACCGGAGACTCGCCGCCGTCGCATGTTGCCCTCGCCTTTGCCGGAGACCCTCCGGAATGCTGTGCCGACGCCACGTCGGAGCTCCGCCTCCACCCGAAGCTCCAGGAGCTTGAGGAGCTCGCCCCTGTCATCCCCAGCCCCAACCGACGCCACCAATGGACGCCGGAGGTCCGCCGCTGTCGACAGGACCCCTCGGACGCCGTCCCCGACCACCGGAGCCACCTCCACGTGCAACACTGAGCCCCTGCCTTGCTGGAACCTCGCCGGAGTTGACCACCACCTCGGTGAGCTTTTCCCCTCCATCCGATCTGTTTGAACGGCTCAGATTAGAAGCCCCATACCCCTTCGGTTTAATTTAAATGAACCGCCTGGTTTTCTGTTTAGTTAGTTAGACCGAACCGTTTTCTTTAAATATTGACCGTCCGCTCGTTAGCACCCACGCTCCCACACCCGTAGCCAATAAGAAACCGCCACGTGTACCCCTGTCCGTTAGGATAATTTTTCTTTTTTTCTTTTAGTTTCTTTTACAGATTTAGTTCTGTTTTTGTTTTAATCATATCTTCTATGTTTTTAATTTTTTTAATTTGATTCCTTTTGCGTCATGTCATAAATTTCTTCTAGTTTCTATAGATATCCAGTTTGACCAAATTTGAATAATTTAAAATTGATTTCAAACAGATTTGATTCAAATTTATTTTCTGAATATCTTGAGTTTCAAAATAGATTTTTAGTTGATTCTTTTTGCTATTTGTCACTAGTGACTTTGTTTAACAGTAGGTAGAATTTGAGAATTTTTAGAATATTTTAATTAGTATTTTTAACAAAAAAGATTCTGTTTTAATTCTTTTTAGGTTTATTTCTACTTCTTTTGTTTTAAATTTGTTTTAATTTATTTTCTTTTATATTATTTGGAAATTATTACTTTGTTTTATGTTAGTTAGCAGAAGTACTTCAACCAAAATTATTTTTATGTTATTTATTATATTTTTATAGCATGAAATCAATTCTATTTTCATAATAACTTGCAAATTGATTTCATTGCTAGTTTGACTTCTTATTTGAAAATATCTTTATAAATTGTTTTATAAAATATACTTTCTGTTAACTTAGTTGTTATATATTTTGTTTTGTGTTATTTTAATATTTTATCATTTTTATTGTTGTTAAGTTTATTACCTAGAAAACACATGTTGTTTAGAGTAATGTTTTCTTAGTTGTTCTTCAAAAGTAATTCTTTTTGCTAGTAAAATATTTACCAAAATAATTGTTTTATTTTTTTCTTTGTTTTTGTGTTTTACTTTTGAAAAATAGGATTTACTTGTAGAGAAAACCAACCTTAGTTGTGTTGCTGAAACTTTGTTGTTTTGAGTTTTGTCTTAAGTATTTCCTTCATCAAACCTTTTGTGTTTGGTTTTGTATAACTTGTTGATTTTTAGTATTGATTGCTAGTATGATTGCTTATATGAATGCAATGTTTTAATATATAGATTTCCCTCGGAGAGTGATGAATAGTTCTATCAAGTAAATATCTCAGAGCGATATTATTCTTCATCAACAGTACAGGCAAGTTCACTTTGACCATTTTGTTCATACCTATGTTTTATTGCATGTAGTGACATCATTTCAACAAATCCCTCCCGTAGTGTTATTACAATTCTTGTATTTGAGTAGAATGCATGAGGTAGGAACCCACCACTTGTTACTAAAGCCCCGGGAACGTTAGTTATTTTATGCTATGCTAAAGTAGACGGGGTTTGGTATGAGTGTTTCGTGAGTGGTGTGAGAAGGAGGACTCTACGTCAAGACGACAACTTCATGAAGGCATCTTCAAGTCCTGCATCTTCAAGACCTCAAGACTTCAAGACTCGAGAAACAAGTTTTCAATACACACTACTGGGTGAACGATGGTTGATTGGGCATCCCTAGAGTAACCAGTGGATGGCCGGGATGCATGGAGAAGCGCCATTACATCTTGTGGAAAGCTTCACCCAGACTCAAAGAGACGGATGAAGACTTCATGCCCAGAAGCTTACCTGTGTAGCCACAAGTCATTATGGGCTCTGGCTTGGTTGATCTTTGTTGTGACTCTGGCTGGGCAGTGCTACGAGATGTAGTCGACGTTAGGAAGGATGGGCACTGACAGTAGTCAGGGAAACACTCTAAAAGACCATGTTTCGTTCATCCTGTTCTCAAACACCCCGCAGTGCGAGGACTTACCAGGAGGGAACGAATCTTGTGGGTAAAGTACACAACACTCTGCAGAGTTAAACCTAATCGATTAGCCATGTCCCCGGTTACTGACAATTTGAGCCTCTGGACTTGGATCTATCTCTGAACTCTCAACACTGGACTGATAATTAATTGTGGGCAACTTATGATACTTGTGGGCATTAAGACATCGGTTGGCGGAACCATGTCTTGTTAGGTAACTCTATAGTGAAACTCCGGATATTCCTTTGTTGTAGGAAAAGAAAAGAAAACCAGCTTTTCTGCAAAAAAACTCAGACACAGAGCCACAAAGCCTTACTGCATATAGAATAGTTTTTATCTTCTGTTCTACTATGGTGATCTTGCCGGTACATTCAATGCCTACACGGCTGCAACGTCTTATGTTGCAGATAAGCTCTACGACGGGTAAGAGTACGATTCAGGGTTACGGTCTACACTCTACCTGCCGTTGGTGTTATTGGGACTCCACTCCCATTGACTGTTTCCCCTGAGATTTTAAGGTATATATCAGTTTTACATTAGTTACATGTGATTGCACTTTGATATATACATTGATGTACTGTGTGTGCCAGCATACTGATCCAGGGATGGCACTGAACACACAGAGGCTTGACTCGTTTTGAGTCGGGTCGCTACACATCAGCTCTTTGAGTTGTTCCACCAACAGAGGAGGACGCTCGGGGGCTCCGAACTATGCCCAGAACATCTGAGCTTGATCTTCCTGTCCCCGCGAGGCGAGCAGCTGATTGGCGTCCGCCATGCTCTTCTGGAGATCAGGAGACGCACGTGAGGATCGCCACACCTGGGTCAACAATTCGAATCTACTATCCCCAAATATGCACTTTAGGGAGTATGGCTTACCATCGGCTATCTCCTTGTCTTGGCGAACTTGTTCCTCGAAGAACCTTCTGTCCACCCGCTCCTGCTGGAGACCGGATTTCATGGTGGACACCTCGGCCGAGAGGGCCTTGTTCTTTTGCTCCAAGGCATCGCACTTGTTGCTGGCATCCTTGAGCTCATCTTGTATCTTTGCCACACGAGCCTAGTGTTTATCACTGGTGGCTCGTAGGGCGGAGAGTGCGGTGGCCGCCTCCTTGGCCGCTGTCTTCTCCACGGCTGCTTCATCTTTGACACGTTGAAGCTCGGCCTTGAGGTTTTGAATTTCTTTCGATGAGGCTGCAACACGATAAAGACTTATTTAAAAGGACTGTGCATTGACAGAATTCAGGGAAAATATTAAGATTTGATTCGAACTTGGCCTACGCCTCGTCAAACCTCTTGTTGAGGGCTTCCACCTCATCCTCGGAGCGCTTGAGCATCCGATGTATCTCATCCAGCTCGGTGCCATTTTTGGTCACCACCGATGACGAGGCCTACACCACACATACAATACATATATCACATCGGCACTTACATCCCAAACTATAGAGATAACCCCTAGGCGAGTTTGATCAACTCACCTAGGGCTCGAGGGCTGCCATGTATACAATACGACTAAATGAAATATCAACAAAAATGATGGGCGACTTACTTGAAAGCCTGCAAGGAGACCTTTGAAGGCCTCCTTTAGTCCGTTGTCAACGGACTGGACACTTTGTAAAACCACACCCATAAAGGTGCGGTGCTCCTCGGGGATGGAGGCGCTTGATAGAGCCTCCCCCATGGCCGACCACTCGTTGGTCGGTAGTGACAGGGATGATCGGATCTCCCGATCACCCACTGGGGATTGGACTGATGCCTCCGGAAGCACCACACACTCCGGAGATGTTCTCCGAGGGGACTGATTGCCTGCCCGTCCGGTCTCCTTAGTGTTCGTGTAGGGGATCGTCCCCTATTCTCCGATGGCTGAAAAGTTAGCTTTGGCAACAGAGTTATCATTCTCGCCCCTGTGTCTGCCTTCATTGGAGTGTGTTGGGATGCAACCTCCACGACGTCCTTCGTAGCGCCCTGAGTGTGTGTGTGTGTGGGGGGGGGGTGCGAGGCATTGCCGCACTCTGCCAGTTCGGCAGGCAGGGTCTCCCCATCCGATATAACCTCAGCAGGGATGACACGCAGGGGGTTGTTGGACCAACAACCTGCGTGTTAGCGAACTCTAGACATACTAGCGATAGAGGGAAGGGTCTTCAGATCCTAACCTAGTTGGAGGGGCCTTGACCCTGAGGCTCCTTCGAGGAATCACCTCGTCCTCTTCGGATGCGGATCTCGAGTACGAGCTGCTGTCCGACAGGACCATCCGCGCTTGCCGCACCCTCTTCAGGGCAGGAGAAGCTGCCTGCCCCAAGGCATCCAAAGACGCCACCCTCTTGTTGGCGCGGGGATGATCGTCTCCCCCCTCGCTCTTGACCTCCTCCTCCCATTCCTCTTCCACCTCTTTAGCCTCCTCCTGATTCGAGGAGGCTGGTGTGTCTTCGGAAGTAGCATCAGGTTGATCCTTGATGTGAAGACCAGCCTGACCTGGTTTCTTCTTCTTCTTGTTCTTCATGGGAGGCTCGTAAGTCTTCTCCATGAGCATTTTTTGCTAATAGCCCGGTCCTCTCATCTTCGGGCTGAGGAGCCGGACTGTTGATGTTGATGGCTTTATTCAGCCATCTCTGCATGAACATATCGGACACAGGGTTATGGACCTTCTATGTAATAAAGCTGATTAGATTAGGATGTGGCATACCTCGGAGTCCAGCTTGGTGGCGTGTAGGCCCTTGTCCTCCTCCTCGGCTAGCCAGCTCTTCATCGATTTGAAGAACGCCTTCCACAGCTTCTCCCGCGTGGTGCGGAAGAATTTCCGGACTGTGGGCACGGCGCCGAGTTTTCAAGCCCACAAATGAGCGTCCCGGCGCTGGCAGGGGAGGATGCCTCTTCGGAACATTACCTGAACCACATCGGCCAGCTTGGTGCTGTTCTCGATCAAGGAGCGGATCCGCTTTTGCAGATCTGCCACCTCCTTGCGTGACCCCCCAGTCGAGGCCCTTCTCGAGCCATGAAGCTAGTCTGGTTGGGGGACCAGATCTGAATGCGGAGGCGGGGTGTAGACCTTGTTCTTGTGGCTTGGTGATGTAGAACCACTCCTTCTGCCACCCCTTGATGGTGTCAATAAGGGTGCCCGCTGGCCATTCGACACGCGTAAGTTTGCCGATGATAGCACCGCCGCAGTCGGCGTGCTTGCTGCCGACGCACTTCAGCTTGATATTGAAAATCTCCAGCCAAAGCGCAAAATGTGGCTCGATGTGCAGGAATGCCTCACAAAGGAGGATGAAGGAAGAAAGGTGCATGATGGAGTTCGGCGGAAGGTCGTGGACGTTGAGGCCATAAAAGAACATTAGACCCTTGACGAAGGGGTGTAGCGGAAAGCTCAACTCCTGATGAAGTGGGGAATGAACTGTTGGGGAATGTTGCATGGGAAACAAAAAATTTCCTACGCACACACAAGATCAATCCAAGGTGATGAGCATCTATGAGAGGGAGAGTGGATCTACATACCCTTGTAGATCGCTAAGCGGGAAGCGTTAAGAAACGCAGTTGATGTAGTCGAACGTCTTCGCGATCCAAATCGCTAAGCGTCCCATGATCCCATCATGATCGTCCCGCGTTCTAGTCATGATCCGTCTCGCGATATCATCACAAACCATGCCGCGATCCCATCATGATCCATCCCGGGATCTCATCACGGTCCTTCTGATCTAGCACCGAACGGACGACACCTCCGCGTTCTGCACACGTACACCTCGATGACGATCTCCGCCTTCTTGATCCAGCAAGAGGGAGCGGAGAGGTAGATGAGTTCTTTGGCAGCGCGATGGCATTGCGGCGATGGTGGTGGAGCTATTCCAGTAGGGTTTCGCCTAAGCACCGCTGAAAACCGATCTAGAGAAGGAACTATGATCTAGAGAAGAGGGCAGCACATGGCTGTTTTTCTGTGTCTCAAAACCCTCAAAACCTCTAGTATATATAGGAGGAGAGAGGGAGGAGGCTGGCACACAAGGGCCAGCCCTTTGTCCTTTGGCGCAAGGAGGAGAGGAGGAATCCTCCTCCAATCGTAGTAGGACTAGGATTCCTCCTTTCCTACTTGGAAACTCTTTCCACCTTGGTTTTTTTCCTTCTCCTTCTACTTTAGCCGCATGGGCCTCTTGTGGGACTTAGGCCAGCCCACTAAGGGATGGTATACCTCTTCCCACACCCCATGTAGCCTCTTGGGTCGAAATACCCGTCCCGATGGTCCCCCGGCACGCTCCTGACACTCCTGGTACACTACCGATGAGCCCGAAACTTTTCCGGTGACCAAAACAGGACTTCCTATATATCAATCTTTACCTCCGGACCATTCCAGAACTCCTTGTGACGTCCGAGATATCATTTGGGACTCCGAACAACCTTCAGTCACCACCATACATAACTCTATACTACCGAAACATCATTGAACCTTAAGTGTGTAGACCTTGCAGGTTCGAGAATTGTGTAGACATGACCAAGAGACCTCTATGGTCAATAACCAATAGCGGGACCTGGATGCCCATATTGATTCCTACATATTCTATGAACATCTTTATTGGTCAAACCTCTATGTCAAGGATTCAGTTAATCCCGTATGCTATTCCCTTTGTTCTTCGGTATGTTACTTGCCCGAGATTGGATCGTCGCATCCCCATACCTAGTTCAATCTCGTTACCGACAAGTCTCTTTACTCATTCCGTAATACAAGATCCCGTAGCTAACACTTAGTCACATTGCCTGCAAGGCTTATTGTGATGTTGTATTACCGAGTGGGCCCTGAGATACCTCTCCGTCACACGGAGTAACAAATCCCAGTGTTGATCCATGTCAACCCAATAGACACCCTCGGAGATACCTGTAAAGCACCTTTATAGTCACCTATTTATGTTGCGACGTTTGATACACACAAGGCACTCCTCCGGTGTTAGTGAGTTGCATGATTTCATGGTCATAGGAACAGATACTTGACATGCAGAAAACTATAGCAATAAACTAACACGATCATATGCTACGTTTATACTTTGGGTCTTGTCCATCACATCATTCTCCTAATGATGTGACCCCGTTATCAAATGACATCTCATGTCCATGGCTAGGAAACCTTAACCATCCTTGATCAATGAGCTAGTCTATTAGAGGCATACTAGGGACATGGTGTTGTCTATGTATCCACACATGTATCTGAGTTTCCGATCAATACAATTCTAGCATGGATAATAAAAGATTATCATGAACAAGGAAATATGATAATAACTAATTTATAATTACCTCTAGGGCATATTTCCAATAGTCTCCCACTTGCACTAGAGTCAATAATCTAGTTCACATCACCATGTGATTCACATTGTGATGAATCTAACACCCAATGAGTTCTAGGTCTCGATCATGCTTTGCATGTGAGAGAGGTCTTTTAGTCAACGGATTTGTGACATTCAGATCCGTGTGCACTTTGCAAATCTCTATGTCATACTGTAAAATATTGCTACCACACTGTAGTTGGAACCATTCCAAATGACTGCTCGAGTATACGTATCCGGATTGCTACTAAGAGCCATCTTGATCAACGTTAAAGCTTCCATCGACATAACTCTTTCCGATGAACTCTTTATCACCTCCATAATTGAGAAACATATCCTTAGCCCTCGGGTTACTAAGGATAATTTTGACCACTGTCTAGTGATCCACTTCTAGATCACTCTTGTACCCCTTGATAGACTCATGGCCAGGCACACACCAGGTGCGGTACACAGCATGGCATAATATAGAGCCTATGGCTAAGGCATAGGGGACGATATTCGTCCTTTTTCTTTCTTCTACCATGGTCGAGCTTTGAGTCTCACTCAACTTCACACCTTACAAATCAGGCAAGAACTCTTTCTTTGACTAATCCATTTTGATCTCTTTCAAAATCTTGTCAAGGTATGTACTCATTGAAAGTGTTATCATACATCTTGATCTATCTGTAGATCTCGATGCCCAACAATTAAGTCGCTTTATCCAGGTCTTCCTTTGAAAAATTATTTTCAAACAACGCTTTATGCTTTCCAGAAATTCTACATCATTTCTGATCAACAATATGTCATCCACATATGCTTATCAGAAACTCTATAGTGCTCCCACTCACTTTATTGTAAATACAAGTTTCTCATAAACTTTGTATAGACTCAAAACTTTGATCACCTCATCAAAGTGTATATTCGAACTCCGAGATGATTGCTCCATCCCATAGAAGGATTGTTGGAGCTCGCGCACCTTTTAGCATCCTTAGGACTAACAAAACCTTCAGGTTGTATCTCATACAACCTTTCCTCAAGGAAGGAAACGATGTTTTGACATCCATATGCCAGATTCATAATTGAAAAATGCAACAACTGCTAACATAATTCCAACAGACTTTAGCATCGCTACGAGTGAGAAAGTCTCATCGTAGTCAACTCCTTGAACTTGGCGGAAACTTCTTTGCGACAAGTCGAGCTTTATAAATGGTGACATTCACCATCAGCGTCTGTCTTCATCTTAAAGGTCCATTTGTACTCAACGACCTGCCGTCCAATGAGAAAGTCTACCAAAGTCTATACTTGGTTTTCATACATGTATCCTTTCTCGGATTTCATGGTCTCTAACCATTTGTTAGAATCCGGGCCCATCATCGCTTCTCCATAGTTCGTAGGTTCATCGTTGTCCAACAACTTGACCTCTAAGACAGGGTTGCCGTATGACTCAGGAGTAGTACGCGTCCTAGTCGACCTACCAGGTTTGATAGTAACTTGATCCGAAGCTTCATGATCATCATCATTAACTTCCTCTTCAATTGACATAGGCTCCACAGAAACAATTTTCTGCGCTGCGCTACTCTCTGGTTGAAACAAAGGTTCAACAACCTCACCAAGTTCTATCTTCCTCCCACTCAATTCTTTTGAGAGAAACTCTTTCTCGAGAAAGGACCCGTTTTAGCAACAAACAATTTGCGCTCAGATCTGAGATAGAAGGTATACCCAACTGTTCTTAGGGTATTCTATGAAGATGCATTTGTCCGCTTTGGGTTCGCGGTCATTTGGTGAAAACCTTTTTCACATAAGCGTCGTAGCCCCAAACATTAAGAAATGACAGCTTTGGTTTCTATCAAACCATAATTCATACGGTGTCATCTCAACGGATTTAGATGGTGCCCTATTTAAAGTGAATGTAGTTGTCTCTAATGCATAGCCCCAAAACGATAGTGGAAAAACAATAAGAGACATCATACTACGCACCATATCAAATAGAGCACAACTATGATGTTCTGACACACCATCACAATATGGTGTTCCAAGTGGCGTGAGTTGTGAAACAAATTTCACATTGTCTAAAGTTGTATGCAAAACTCGTAACTCAGATATTCACCTCTACGGTCATATCATAGACAGTTTATCTTCTCATCACGATGATCTCAAACTTCACTCTGATTCTGCTTGAACTTTTCAAACGATTCAGACTTTTGTTTCATTAAGTAAATATACATTATATTTACTCAAATCATTAGTGAAGGTAAGAAAATAACGATATCCACCGCATGCTACAACACTCATTGAACCGTATACATCAACATGTATCATTTCAATAAGTTACTTGCCCGTTCGATCAAGCCAAATAATAGGATTTTAGTCATCTTGCCCAAGAGGCATGGTCCACATGTCTCAACCAATTCAAAAATTGAATGAGTCCAAAGATCCATAAGCATGGAGTTTTCTTCATGCGTTTTACACCAATATGACATTAGGTGCAATGCCACAAGTATGTGGTACTATCATTATTAACGTTGTATCTTTTGGCATCTATGTTATGAACATGTGTATTACTACGATCAAGATTCAACAAAACCATTCTCAATGGGTGCATTACCATTGAAGGTATTATTCATGTAAACATGATAACCATTATTCTCTAACTTAAATGAATAACCATATTGCAATAAACACGATCTAATCATGTTCATGCTTAACACAAACACCAAATAACATTTATTTGGGTTCATCACTAATCCTGAAGGTAGAGAGAGCGTGCGATGTTGATCACATCATCTTTGGAGACATTTCCAACACACATCGTCACCTCACACTTAGCTACTCTCCATTTATTCCGTAGCTTTTATTTCGTGTTACTAACATTTAGCAACCGAACCGGTATCCAATACCCAGGTGCTACTAGGAGTACTAGAAAGGTATACATCAATAACATGTATATCAAATATACTTCTGTCGACGTTGCCAGCCTTCTTATCTACCAAGTATCTAGGGTTGTTCCGCTTCAGCGACCGCTCTCATCATAATAGAAGCACTTAGTCTCGGGTTTGGGTTCAACCTTGAGTTGCTTCACTAGAGCAGCAACTGTCTTGCCATCCATGAAGTTTCCCTCTTTGCCCTTACCCTTCTCGAAACTAGTGGTTTTACTAACCATCAACACTTGATGCTCCTTCTTGATTTCTACTTTTGTGGTGTCAAACATCACGAATAGCTCAGGGATCATTATTTCTATCCCTGGCATTTCATAGTTCATCACAAAGCTCTAGTAGCCTAGTGACAGTGACTTGGAGAACTATATAAATCACTATCTTATCTGGAAGATAAACTCCCACTCGATTCAAGCAATTGTAGTACCCAAACAACCTGAGCACATGCTCAACAATTGAGCTATTCTCCTTCATCTTGCAGGCAAAGAATCTTGTTGGAGATCTCATACCTCACAACACAGGCATGAGCCTGAGATCACAATTTTAGCTCTTAGAACATCTAATAATGCATGATGCACTGAACTATCAAGTAGTCATCGAAACATGCCTATCAGATGTTCACAACATCTACAAACGACGCTACAGGGGGTGGCGCACCGAGTGGTGCATTAAGTACATAAGCCTTCTATGCAGCAATGAGGAAAATCCTCAGATCACGGACCCAATCCACTATATTGCTACCATTATCTTTCAACTCTATTTCTCTAGGAACATATAATAATTCAAGGGAGCTACATCGTGAGCTAGTAATCTACAACATAATTTGCAAAGACACTATTGACTATGTTCATGATAATGAGTTAATTAATCATATTACTTAAGAACTCCCACTCAAATTGACATCCCTCTGGTCATTCGAGTGATACATGATCCAAATTCACCAACTCAAGTCCGATCATCACGTGAGTTGAGGTGGTTGCAATGGTGAACATCATGATGTTGATCATATCTACTATATGACTCATGTTCGACCTTTCGGTCTCTTGTGTTCCGAGGCCATGTCTGTACATGCTAGGCTCGTCAAGTTTAACCCGAGTGTTCTGCATAAGCAACACTGGCTTGCACCCGTTGTATGTGAATGTAGAGTCTATTACACCCGATCATCACGTGGTGTCTCGACACGACGAACTTTTGCAATGGCGCACACTCGGGGAGAACACAATTTATCTTGAAATTTAAGTGAGGGATCACCTTATAATGCTACCGTCGTCCTAAGCAAAACAAGGTGCATAAAAGGATTAACATCACATGCAAATCATAAGTGACATGATATGGCCATGAACTTGTGCTTTTGATCTCCATCCATAAAGCACCGACAGGATCTCAATCGTCACCGTCATGACACCATGATCTCCATAATCTTGATCTCCATCAACGTGTTGCCATCGGGGTTGTCGCGCCCACCATGATTCTACTACTATTGCTACCGCTTAGCGATAAAGTAAATCATTACATAGCGCTTGATGATTGACACGCATGTCATACAATAATTAAAGACAACCCTATGGCTCTTGCCGGTTGCCATACTCATCGACATGCAAGTCGTGATATTCTATACAACACATGATCATCTCATACATCACATATATCTCATCATGTAATTGGCCATATCACATCACAACATACCCTGCAAAAACAAGTTAGACGTCCTTTAATTGTTGTTGCAAGTTTTACGTGGCTGCTACGGGTATCTAGCAAGAACGATTCTCACCTACGCAAAACCACACGGTGATACGTAAGTTACTTTTGAACCTTCTCAAGGACCGCCTTTGTCGAATCCGATCCAACTAAAGTTGGAGAGACAGACATGCGCTAGCCATCTTTGTGCAACAAAGTTACATATCAGTCGATGGAACCAGTCTCTCGTAAGCATACAGGTAAGGTTGGTCCGGGCCGCTTCATCCCACAATACCGCTGAACCAAAACACGACCAAGGGAGGAAGCAATCTAAGCATCAACGCCCAAAAACTCTTTGTGTTCTACTCGAGATCTCATCTACACACAGACCTAGCTCATGATGCCACTGTTGGGGAACATTACATGGCAAACAAAATTTTTCCTATGCACACGCAATATCTATCCATGGTGATGAGCATCTACAAGAGGGAGAGTGGATCTACATACCCTTGTAGATCGCTAAGCGGGAAGCATTAAAAAACGCGGTTGATGTAGTCAAACGTCTTCGCGATCCAAATCGTCGAGTGTCCCGCGATCCCATCACGATTGTCCCATGATCTGGTCATGATCCGTCCCGCGATCTCATCACGATCCCTCCCGCGATCTCATCACGATCCCTCCCGCGATCCCATCACGATCCGTCCCACGATCTCATCACGGTCCTTCCGATCTAGCACCGAACGGACGACACCTCCGAGTTCAGCACACGTACAGCTCGATGACGATCTCTGCCTTCTTGATCCAGCACGAGGGAGCGGAGAGGTAGATGATTTCTCCGGCAGCGCGACAGTGTTGCGGCGATGGTGGTGGAGCTATTCTAGCAGGGCTTCGCCTAAGCACCGCAAAACCAATCTAGCGGAGAAACTACGATCTAGAGAAGAGGGCAGCACGTGGCTGTTTTTCCGTGTCTCAAAACCCTCAAAACCTCTAGTATATATAGGAGGAGATAGGGAGGAGGCTGGTGCACAAGGGCCAGCCCTTTGTCCTTTGGCGACAGGAGGAGAGGAGGAATCCTCGTTCAATCCTAGTAGGACTAGGATTCCTCCTTTCCTACTTGAAAACTCTTTCCACCTTGGTTTTTCCCTTCTCCTTCCACTCCAGCCGCATGGGCCTCTTCTGGGAATTAGGCCAGCCCACTAAGGGATGGTATACCTCTTCCCACACCCCATGTAGCCTCTTGGGTCGAAATACCCCTCCCGATGGTCCCCCGGCACCCTCCCGGCACTCCCGGTACACTACCGATGAGCCCAAAACTTTTCCGGTGACCAAAACAGGACTTCCTATATATCAATGTTTACCTCCGGACCATTATGGAGCTCCTCGTGACGTCCGGTATCTCAGCTGGGACTCCGAACAACCTTCGGTGACCACCATACATAACTTCATACTACCGAAACGTCACTGAACCTTAAGTGTGCAGACCCTGCGGGTTCGAGAATTATGTAGACATGACCAAGACACCTCTACGGTCAATAACCAATATCGGGACTTAGATGCCCATATTGATTCCTACATATTCTACAAATATCTTTATCGGTCAAACCTCTATGTCAGGGATTCAGTTAATCTCGTATGCTATTCCCTTTGTTCTTCGGTATGTTACTTGCCCAAGATTCGATTGTCGGCATCTCCATACCTAGTTCAATCTCATTACCGACAAGTTTCTTTACTCGTTCCGTAATACAAGATCCCATGGCTAACACTTAGTCGCATTGCTTGCAAGGCTTATTGTGATGTTGTATTACCGAGTGGGCCCTGAGATATCTCTCCTTCACACGGAGTAACAAATCTCAGTGTTGATCCATGCCAACCCAACAGACACCCTCGGAGATACCTGTAGAGCACCTTTATAGTCACCGAGTTACTTTGTGACGTTTGATACACACAAGGCACTCCTCCGGTGTCAGTGATTTGCATGATCTCATGGTCATATGAACAGCTACTTGACATGCAGAAAAACTATAGCAATAAACTGACACGATCATATGCTACATTTATAGTTTGGGTCTTGTCCATCACATCATTCTCCTAATATGTGACCCCATTATCAAATGACATCTCATGTTCATGGCTAGGAAACCTTAACCATCCTTGATCAACGAGCTAGTCTATTTGAGGCATACTAGGGACATTGTGTTGTCTATGTATGAACACATGTATCTGAGTTTCCGATCAATACAATTCTAGCATGGATAATAAACGATTATCATGAATAAGGAAATATGATAATAACTAATTTATTATTACCTCTAGGGAATATTTTGAACATGAGCACCACCCGCTCGCCTGGCTTGGGGGTGGGGATTACTTGTCCCGTCTCTGCCGTGCGATGAGGAATATCGGTGGGGAGGTAGCCGGCCTTCTTGAGGTCGAGGATGTCTTGGTTGGTGACCGTGGAAACTTCCCACTTGCCATTGGAGCCCGCCATTGCTGAGCTCAGAAGTGGGGGTGGAAGAAACCTAGATCTGTGCTCTGGGGCACAAGGGAATAGGAGGTGGAGACGTCGAATGGAGAGCGTGAGGGGCCTCTGGGATTTTATTTCCCCTTTTATGAGGTCTGTCGATTCGGGCTCCTCTAGCTGCGCCGTAAATCCCTCCACTTCCCGAGATGCACGAGCCGTTGCGGGCACATGATTAAGTATATCCCGTGTAAAACGGGACACAACCGACTTTTGGATAGATCGTGTGGATGAAACGGCCTCAAACTGCGCATCGACTACCTGTAACTGGCCTATCAGTCGTGGTGAGTTGTGACCTTTCGTTAAAAAGGTCGCCAGGAAACATTACCTTTTTTCCCTGACATTTCGCCTTCAAAAGCCAACTTATCTCACAGAATTCGGACGTGACACAATGCGGAAAACTATTTTCCATCGGAGTCCGAACTATGGTTCGACGGAAAGAACTCACCTCACAAGTCGAAGACTCTGTTCGCGAAGCAATTGGAACTGAAGACCCTTGGTGTTGGAGGCAAGTTCGGGGGCTACTGAGGGAGTCCTATATTAGGGGGTCCTCGGATAGCCGACCTATTGTTTATGGGCCGGACTATATGGGCTACTTGCCAAACTCTGGATGATTTGAAGGCCCAGTTACCAGGATAGAAGCTTCAAGGAGCACGGCTTGCGCTCCATGTTTGATGTAGGAAATATGCATGTTTATCTCTTCAGCATGTAACCGACCATGTGTAAACCGTAGGCCTCCTCGGCATCTATATAAGCCAGAGGATTTTAGGGTATAGAGGGTAACAACTCATCTATGGTTAGATATACGATCTCGAGGTAGATCAACTCTGTAAACCCTTACACCATCAATATAATCAAGCAGGACGTAGGGTATTACCTCCATTGGAGGGCCCAAACCTGGGTAAACTCGTGTCCCCTTCGTCTCCTGTTACCGTCGATCCTAGTCTCATAGTTCGGGACCCCCTACCCGAGATCTGCCGGTTTTGACACTGACACTTGTAACTCCGATTGTCCTAATTACACTTCTATAAATTCCCTAAAATCACAAAACCACAGGAAGGAGACCGAAATAATTTTTCCACCGACGCAAGCCTCTGTTCTGCCGCAATCCCATCTGAAGGCCTTTGTCGGTACTTTGCCGAAGGGGGAATCGATCACGAAGGTTATCTTCATCAACCTTGTTGCCTCCATGATGATGCATGAGTAGTCCACCACGGACCTATGGGTCCATAGTGATTAGTTTGATCTCTCTCTCTCTCTCCCGGTCTCTCTCTCTCTTTGATCTTCAATACCATGTTCTCTTCGAAGATCTATTCGATGTAATCCTTTTGTGCGGTGTGTTTGTTGGGATCCGATGAATTATGTGTTTATGATGAGATCATTCATTGAAAGTAACTGAGTCAAATCTGAACTTTATTATGTATGATTGTTATAGCTATGTATGCTTTCCGATCTATGAGTTTGCTTTGCCAAGTAGATGAGTGGATGATCAGATGGAGTGATTCATAATAGTGGGTTCAATCTTGTGGTGTCCTCATGTTGTGATAGAAGGGGTGGCGAGGCAAGTATTTGTATTGTTGCTAGTACGGATAAAATGACGGGGTGTGAACATATTGCTTGTCTTACTTTGTCTACATTATGTCATCTTGCTCAAAGCCTTACTTTGTTTGTCATGAACTTAATACCATAGATGCATGTTGGATAGCGGTCCATTGATGAAGTAAAAGTAGTAGATGCAAGCAGGAGTCGGTCTACTTGTCACAGAAGTAATGCCTATGTACATGATCATGCCATGAATAATGCCATAACTATGCGCTTTCTATCAATTGCCCAACAGTAATTTGTTTACCCATCGTATGATATGTTCTTAAGAGAGATTCATCTAGTGAAAAACTATGCCCCCGAGGTCCACTCAATATATTTACTAAAATCCTATTTACCACACTACAATTTATTTATCTTTATTTTACTTACCACTATCAGATTTGATCTTTGCAATTAATGAGTACAAGGGGATTGACAACCCTCTTACCTGCATTGGGTGCAAGTATTTGTTCTTGTGTGTGTAGGTACTGTTGACGGTTGTTTATGTTATCCTCCTATTGATCCCATAAACCTTGGTTCTCACTGAGGGAAATACTTGTTGTCACTTTACTACTTCATCCTTTCTCTTCAGGAAAAAAACCCAATGCATCTACAAAGTAGCAGACATCCAACTCCATGTCAATGGAGGCGGGAAGCTTTGGGGCCATCAACCTAGGCTTCCTACGTGACGAGGACAAGGCGGAGTCGCGAGCGACGACGTGGCATGATATGGCAGCACGTAGACTGGTCGCAATTTGGGCGGGCGCGAGCAACGCTGCTGACAAGGTGTGTTGTAGTCGTCGCTGACATCATAGGGGCGCATGTCACTGACGCCTCTCCATGGAGGAAGTGGTCTGAAAGATGGCATCACGACATGGCTCGATGACGACAAGCCGGTTTGGTTCATTGGTCGGGCGAGGTCATTGGGAAAGGTGGCATACTTAGTGCCGCTTGGCCATATCATCCCCGCAGACGCCGAGGAGATTGGCCTCGGTGGCAGCGGGCTCCTAGCCATAGCCATTGACCACCTCAAGCGGGATCGTGCCGCGACAGCCGACCTATGAGGTATGTTATTTGGTACGAGCTCTTCGTTCTCAACATTCATATATGTCTGTTGCTCACATTGTCTCCAAATACCAGTGTGAAAATGTTTTTTTGTAGATCTGCTCGTTATGGTTCTCCAATACAACCCATTGGATGATATTTTAGTTATTGTGGGCTTGTTCTTTATGAGAAAATAATTGTACATATAGCACTGTAGTTAGAAGTAGGCTGCTCTTCGGCGACAATTTTGGTGTTGGAATTGCTTCGAATGCTAAAGAAGGATGGGCTTGATGGTGCTAGATCCGACAAGAAAGAGACCATTGGCCAATCTCTAACTGTGCAGAGTTCCTACTTTTGTGCTGTGCAACAACACAAAGATCCTTTGATCAATTCACCATTATCTTGCATAAGGTTCAGGCTTATTTGTTTTAGCACATAAAATGCTCACCCGCATCTTGTCTGTTATGTTCATGATTTAGTCCAGTGGTGCTAGTTAGGTTGTTAATATGGTTCTGAGGTTTTATGATGTCCGGTGTTTCGGTTTGTGATTTACATTTGAGTTAAACTATGAAATAGTGAGACACTAAAAGGGTGCTTATATATGTCTATTATTTAGTTACTCTTACTGCACTTTAAGGACTAGACAAGTGAGCATGAAAGTTTTAAAATATTCAGCTGGTTAATATGGAAACCATTTTGTATTGTTCTGACCCTGAGTTTATCTTGTGGCCTAAGACTTTTTAGTTGATGGTATGCATTGACGGCATGCTGAAATCATTTGGTCTATCTCGATGATGCACATACTTTATTCCTTCGCAGGTTCTCAAGGACTACCTGGAGAATTTCAGAGAGTCATGGAAGGGAACATGACACCACCTAGTGTCAGTGTTGAAACTGGTAGATCTCGGGTAGGGGGTCCCGAACTATGAGACTAGAACCGATGGTAACAGGAGACAAAGGGGACATAGATTTACCCAGGTTTGGGTCCTCCTATGGAGGTAATACCCTATTTCCTGCTCGGATGTATTGATGATATGGGGGTTACAGAGTTGATCTACCTCGAGATTGAATAGCTAACCCTAGATGAGTTGTCCTCCTATACCCTAAAACCCTTCGGCTTACATAGACGCCGAGGGTGCCTAGGGTTTACATATGGTCGGTTACATGCCGAAGCGTTAAACATGCCTATCTACGCCTGGCGACTTGGAGAATAAGTCATAACTTCTTGAGCCTTCCATCCTGGCGACGGTGGCCCTAATCACCCAACGTCGACCCTATGGCCCATACAGTCCGGCCCATAAAGCAATAGGTCGGCCATCCGAGGACCCCCTAATCCAGGACTCCCTTAGTAGCCCCCAGACTAGCCTTCAACGCCGATGCATATTCGGTCAATCTCCTCGTGTCGTCATCTTCGGCTTACAAGGCGAGTCCCTCACTTCTCCATATTCGGCAACCGACCAGTCTTTGGCAAGATTCCAAGCGTCGCAGGCGTAGGTCCATGATATTAACCACCCACGTTCCTCGATTGTCGCGCATCGTGGGGAGGAAAGTGGTAAGTGATTTTTTACAATCTTACCCCTCCGCAACAGAGGCATCACCCATTTAGTAAAAAAAATCGAGGTTCAGACCACATCCTCCTCCCCCTCGGAAAAAACTCCTAGCAGAAGATCCACGAAAAACATGGCTAACGCCCCCAGCTCCTCTACACGCCCCTATGGATCATGTCCAGGGGACTGGACTAGCTGTTCCATAGCAACCATGCGGCTCCACAATCTAGAGACCCAGGGGTATCTCCCTTGTTCTGATCTAGCGGTGACTCACACATGTTTAATTTCCTGCAACAACAAAGATTTCGCCGAGCGCTTCCCCAATCCTCATAGGGGGAACGCGTATGCTTCATCCCCTTCCTCCTGTGGGGCCTCGGGTTTCCCATCCACCCGTTTCTGAGGGGACTACTAGATTTCTATGGGATCCAACTTCACCATCTTACTCCGGGGTCCATTTTGCACATCTCAGGCTTCGTTGCCCTCTGCGAGATGTTCTTGGGTTGCGAGGCACATTTTTATTTGTGGAGAAAATATTTCTGTCTCGTCCCCCGAGCTTGGGACCAGGCGATCTTGGAGGTCGGCGGCGCCGAAGTATGCCATATAGCGGGGACGGGGTATCCGGTGGGTACACCGAAGACATTCGAAGAGTCGACGTCGGAATGGTTCTATATTGAAGACGTCCCTCAGTTCGAGCCAGCTCATACAGGTCTACCCGAATACTCCGACATCCCCTTGAAGAAAAGGTAAAACTGGCGGCCAAGGCGTTCGTCCCAGGAGGAAAGTACCAAGGTGCGATGCCTGGCGAATCAGGTGCGGATGCTTGCCCACCATCAGCTGACCATGATCAATGTCATGGCCGCTGCCATCTCCCGCTGCGTGCCAACAGAGGGTGCACCCCTTATGGCGCTACAACAGGACAAACGACACCACGCACTCCTGAAGACTTGGGCCCGCCGACCCAACGGCTCTTGCCACCACACTTGCCGACATGTATAAAGGGGAGCAAGAGTACTTTATTCGGCGAGCAACCAAGGAGGGTTACTCAACCCACACTACCATCAAATGCGTCGGCCCTTTTCCCTTGAACATAATTCAATGCTTCCATTTCATACTTTATCTGACCGAAGCCTTACGTGAATAGGAGTGGAGGAGCTTCATCGAGACAGTCAACTGTCCGGCTCCTCAGCCCGAAAACTATTCACATGATAATGATCCGGGTTTCAATGAGGACCCATATCTTTTGATTGATTTTGAAGACAGAGTCTTCTATCAAGAGAGAAAAGACCAATACCCGGTGGCCATCATAGTTGATTACCTCGGGTCATTATCCATCCTTGCTACGGACAAGAAGAAGAAGAGCTCGTCTCGCAAGAGGCAAGCTACCAACAGTGCCCCGGATGCGCCGGCTCCAACTCCCAATCACCGTCAATCCGCGTGCCATACACCGGCAACCAAAGCTATGGCCGAGTCGGAAGCCCACAAGGATCCTACCAAAGAGCCGGCCAGGGGGACGAATCTGCCTGCCCATTCATTGCGAAGGTACATTGTTCGGTTATCCGCTCATTGTCACAATCAATAGAGCCTTATGGCAGTTTATTCCATTGAAATACTTAAGCGAAATGCCCAGTCGTCTCCCGCGTAAGAGGTTGTTAGGGTGTCTAGAGATGCCCAAAGTTCCAGAGGCACCGCTCATGCTGCTCCTGCTACAGAAGCCCCCATGGCCAATCCAACACGTGTCGATTCCAGTGATGGTGTATCTGTTACCAAGTCGGAAGTGGAAAGTGCCATGCATCATCGGTAACGACGGGAAGCTATAAGGCACCCAATATTTTCCGAACAAGTGTTCGGCGCCCTTCACACAGCGGACACACACATTGGTGCCGCTCGAGCCGGGTTTTGCGAAGCTATGAAGCTGATATCGGCCATCATGCAAGTAAGTTATCCGTTTTTATAGAATCTGAACACTCACGTAAACCCGGTAGCCCTCGAGCCTTAAATTGGTTTGAAACAACCAAATTAAGGATCTTCGTGCTATTTTACTGCTAATGTAAGCTTCAAAGCAGCAAGCCGAGCAACTTGCTAAGGAGCTGGAAGATAGCCGCACAGAAGTGCAGTCTGTGAAGGCTGAACTGGAGCAAGTGAAGTGCTTCAACCTGGAGGCCCATGGTGAGTATACCTTTACTTCTAATCTTAATATATCACCTTGTTTGACACAAGAATGCCATGTAGTAGCCGAATCAATAGGGCATATGGAAAGACAGCTGGAATAGGCCCGAGACTCTCAGCGGTACGCCGAGTCCCAGCATCAGCCTGGTTGTCCTGTTGTGCAAAAACAAGCCGAAGAAATTAAAACTTTGAAAATTCAGTTGGCCCAGGCCCAAGAAGAAAACCACAAACTTCAGAAGGGCATGTTTGGTAAGTGTGATTTTATCATCAATAAGCCTTTCTTATGAAGGAAGTAAAAGTATGTATTCGCCTGATGTACAGGCCTCCTGTCCGAGCGTCCTGAAGAGGAGGTCGGATCATACCAGGGAAACCTGCTGAAAGAGCTGACCGCTCTCCATGGACGTGCACGGAAACCGATGAAGAGCATGGTGCAGGCCCTATGGCCGGCTGAACAGCCTCCCGAAGGGCTATCCGAACTCATAGATCGATTCAAGGGAGCTCAAAGTAGGTTCGAGCTATGGAAGACTCCGGCTTGCCGGAAGGGAGCACAGGAGGTGTGGGCAATGATCAAGACTCGTTACACTGGAATTAATCCCGAGAGTACGGTGTAGGTTGGTCCTATGGGATCGGATGGACAAGAAGTACCACTACACCTGGTGTATGATTAGGTGATGCCCGTCGCCCGTCTTTCACAAGAGGACTACTCCCTGGACACTATAATCGATGATCTTGATCAGCGGCCGAATATGTAATGATGTACATTATTGTATGAACAATCTGTGTTGTAAACTTTATCTTAACCGACCATCAACTTCTCCCTCCCGTGCGAAGAGCTCGGGAGTGTTCTTCATGATTTGTCACTGTAAAAGAGCGACTTTTGTTCGGGGAACCAGGCAATCCGGCCATGTGGTGTGAACAGATAGAAAGCACATAGAGAGGTATGTTATATTACTGCGTAGCGTAAGAAATATCCTCCAGGGAAAATAGCACCTCTATCGATACCTTTCATCGGGACTCTATGAGAATTATAGATAAAAGGCCGCATACTTTTAGTATGCGACAAAGGGTATTTTAGGGAGAAAAAAGTCCCAGGCAATAGTAAGACGACCATAGCCATATTAGGTGTTTCCGTCACAGCTGACCAGTTTTCTACGTAAGATAGCTAGATTTTAGCTTCACCTATCTGAGGTACATATCTGGATGACCCGATCATAACAATCGCAGAGGTGCTCCCTTTACCCTCTAGCCAAACGATCGTGAACATAGAGGGTAACCACGAGAGCTAGGCAACCTAGCTTGGCAAAGTCTTAGTTCAAATTGATGCATATGATGGCTTGAACGTGACAAAGAAAATGTATGTACACGATAGTATAAAAATGTTGGCTTCAAGAAGAAGCCCCCAGGTGCTGTGTTCGGATTTTAACACTTTATGGTGTATGCCGATAACCTTAGTACAAGATCGGTTTAACCGAACATGGGAAAAAAGGAAAATCAATCCTATCAAACAACAAAGTGGGAAGGGAAGAGCAAGGAAAAAGGAGAAAATATGAGAAAAAGATATTGGAGAATTGGACGACACCGGTTTATCCGTAGAAGCGCCGAAGACGAGTTGTGTTCCATGGATTTGGTTCAAGGTGATCGCTGGATGGGCTCCGAAGACGATAGGCTCCTCCCGCGAGTACTTCATCGATGATGAAGGGCCCCTCCCATTTGGGGTTGAGTTTATGCTTCTGCTTCTCTGGGAGCCGTAGGATGAGTTTGCCTATGTTGCATGCTTTTCCCCTGACCTCCCTACTCTGGTAGCATCGTGCTTGCTGCTAGTAGAACGTAGAGCGAGCCCGAGCTATGTCGCACTCTCCCTCTAAGGTGTCTAGGTCGTCTTGCCAATCCAACTCGGCCTCCTTTTCCTCGTACATGCGCACTCTTGGTGCGTCATGAATAATGTCGCAGGGGAGGACTGCCTTAGCCCCATAGACCATGAAGAACGGTGTGTAACATGTCGATCTATTCGGGGTGGTGCGCAGGCCCCATAAAATGGAGTCGAGCTCCTCCACCTAATGGCAGTCGGACTCATGAAGAGACCGGACCAAACATGGCTTAATGCCGCTCATGATGAGACCGTTTGCCTATTGGATTTGTCCATTGGTTTGTGGGTGGTAGACTGACACATAATCTAGCTTAATGCCCTTTTTTGCGCACCAGTCCTTGACCTCTTGGGCCGTGAAATTGGATCCATTATTCGTTATTATACTATGCCGGACACCGTAACGGTGTACCATGCCGGATAGAAAGTCGATAACTAGTCCGGACTTGGCTGATTTGATCGTCTTTGCCTCTATCCACTTAGTGAATTTGTCAACCATGACCAGTAGGTATTTATTTTTCTTGGTCCCCCCTTTAAGGGGTCTGACCATTTCCAGCCTCTAGACCGCGAAGGGCCAAGTGATCGAAATATTCAGAAGAGCTGTTGGGGGCATGTGACTTTGGTTTGCAAAGAGTTGACACCCCATGCAATGTTTGCCAAGCGACTGGGTGTCCGTCCGAGCTGTGGGCCAAAAGAAGCCAACTCAGAAGGCCTTGCTAACTAAGGCTCTTGCTGCAGCGTGATGGCCGCCCATGCCTGCGTGGACTTCGGCGAGAAGCTCCCGTCCTTCTTCCTCGGATATGCACCGCTGCAATACTCGACTTGTGCTTTTGTTATATAACTCACCCTCGTGTACTTTGTAGGCCTTGGATCACCGAACTATGCATCGTGCCTCTGTCTGGTCATTGGGGAGTTCCTTGCGAAGAAGGTAGGCGAGGAACGGCTCTGTCCATGGCGCGATTACTACCATTACCTTGTGAGCCGAGGGCGTTTCATTCATTACAGAGCCGCTGATAATGTCATCGCCTGGTTCATTTATTGGGGGGACAACCTCGTCTGCCGTATTCGGGCTGGCGCCATTGTCATGGTCCTGCCACACTAGGGATGGCTTAAAGAGCTGCTCCAGAAAGGTGTTTCTCGGGACAGGATCGCACTTGGTTCCCATACGGACCAATATGTCGATGGCTTGGTTGTTGTCACGAGCGACGTGGTGAAATTCCAACCCCTCAAACCAAGCAGATATCTTGAGGACGACATTTCTATATGCCGCCATCTTTGGGTTTTTGGTGTCGAATTCACTATTAATTTGTGAGATGGACAAGTTGGAGTCTCCCCGTACCTCTAGCCGTCGTATGCCCATTGATACTGCCATCCAAAGACTGTGAAGGAGAGCTTCGTATTCGGCTGCATTGTTGGAGTCGGCATACATGATTTGCAACACGTATCGCACATTGTTGCCTATGGGGGATGTGAGGATAACTCCAGCCCCTAGTCCGGCCAAGGTTTTGGATCCATCGAAGTACATTCTCCAATGAGTGAGAGTATGCACTGTATGCCTTGGGGAGTTTGTCCTCTGTACATTCAGCCAGGAAATCTGCCAATACATGAGATTTTATGGCACAACGTATCTTGTAGGTTATTTCAAAGGGAAGGAGCTCAATGGCCCACTTGGCTATGCGGCCGGTGGCGTCCCTGTTGTTGATTATGTCATTCAGGGGGACCTCAGATTCCACTGTTACCACACACTCTTGGAAGTAATGTCTGGGTTTCCTTGATGCCATGAACACCGTGTAGGCTATCTTTTGGTAGTGCGGGTATATGGACTTGCACTGAGTTAGTACCTCTGACACGTAATAGACTAGCTTCTAAGTCTAGAATTTATGTCCCTCCTCGTCTCGTTCAATGACAAGCACCGCACTGACAACTTGGTTGGTAGTGGATATGTACAATAACATGGGCTCACCGGCGCCTGGTCCAGTGAGGATGGAATTTGTTGCCAGGAGTGTTTTTATTTCTTCTAACACAGCCGTTGCTTCATCAGTCCACTTGAATTTGTTGGTCCGTTTCAGCGGCTTATAGAGCAGCAAAGCTTTCTCTCCGAGGCGGGAGATAAAGCCGCTTAACGCCGCTACACACCCAACTAGCCTCTAGACATGCTTCAGCTCTGTGGGGATTGCAAGTTCAGATAGAACACGGATCTTAGCCGGGTTCGCCTCTATTCCTCTATGGGAGACGATGAACCCAAACAATTTACCAGAAGGAACTCCGAATACACATTTTTTCGGGTTGAGTCGGATGTCGTACTCGCGTAGACTGGCAAAGGTTTGTCGTTGGTTGTCGATCAGCTGGCTGTCGTATTTAGTCTTGATTACAATGTCATCCACGTATGCCTCGACTATCTTACTGACTTGTGTCACGAGACATGTCTGGATCATGCGCTGGTATGTGGCACCAGCATTTTTTAGGCCGAAAGGCATCATGTTGAAGCAAAATGGGCCGTAAGGGGTGATGAATGCTGTTGCTGCTTGGTCGGATTCCTTCATTTTGATTTGATGGTATTCGGAGTAAGCATCGAGAAAACACAATGAATCGTGTCCGGCCGGGGCGTCGATGATCTGGTCTATATGTGGTAAGGGAAAAGGGTCCTTAGGGTAGGCTTTGTTGAGGTCTTTAAAATCGACACATAGCCGCCAGGACTTGTCTTTCTTTGGTACCATCACCAGGTTTGCCAACCATTCAGGGTGCTTAATATCCCGAATGAATCCGGCCTCGAGAAGTTTAGCTAACTCCTCACCCATAGCTTGTCGTTTAGGCTGGAAGAAACGGCGCAAAGTCTGTTTAACGGGCTTAAAGCCTGAGATAATGTTTAGACTGTGTTCGTCAAGTCGTCGAGGGATTCCGGGCATATCGGAAGGATGCCAGGCAAAAATGTCCCAATTTTCGCGAAAACAATTCCGCAGTGCCTCACCCACGAGGGGATCGAGCTGGACTCCGATGGACGCTGTCTTATTGGCATCCGTTGGATGTACTTTAAACTTGATGATTTCCTCTGTGGGTTTGAAGGACGTGGACTTGGGACTGTTGCTAAGGATCACATCATCCTTATTAAATGTCGACCGTAGTGCGGTCAGTTCTTTGGCAGCAAAAGTCTCCACCAATGCCTCGAGGGCGAGTGCCTCCGTTTTGTTCGGCCCGAAGGGCTATGTTCGGATCACTAGCGATTGTGATCACTCCATTTTGCCCTGGCATTTTAGGTTTCATGTACCCGTAATGGGGTATAGCCTGGAACTTTGTGAAGGCGTCATGTCCCAATAGGGCGAGATAGCCGCTTGGGAAGGGTATGATGTGGAAGAGAAGTTCTTCGGATTGGTAGTTTTCGGGCGTGCCGAACACTACGTCCAGGAGGATACATCCGGAACAATGCGCCTCTTTCCCTAGAATAATTCCTCGGAATGTTGTATTGCTATGTTCGAGGCGAGATCGATTGAACTGCATTTTTTCCAAGGTGCCTTCATATATTAGGTTTAAACCACTCCCGCCATCCATTAGCACCTTATGTAGCATGTATCCATAGATAATGGGGTTCAAGACTAGTGCGGCCGGTGAGTGCCCAAAAAGAATGGGCAACTGGTCAATATCTTTGAAGGTAATCCGTATGTCTGCCCATGCACTGGTTGCTGCCACATGGCAGACCTGTTCGAGCTCTCTAAGAGGCCCTTTTCTCCTTTTCCTTGAGGGGAACGTTTCATAGACCGATAGGACTTCGACATTGTATTCGGACGACAATGAGGCGTAGCCATCCATCGAAGGTGTTTTGAGGATGGCCTCGCGACTTTTTGCCACTTCCCGACGATCCACCAAGCTCTAAGGCTATGAGTCGGGCTTGTGTTTAACAACACAAAATGTATCGGGCAAGGTTTATCCAGTAGTCCGTCAAGGACAGTTGAGGGGGTCTTGTATTAGGGGTTCCTTGGATAACCGACCTATTGTTTATGGGCCGGACTATATGGGCTACTTACCGAACTCTGGATGATTTGAAGGCAAAATTACCAGGATGGAAGCTTCGAGGAGCACGGCTTGCGCTGCACGTTTGCTGTAGTAAATAGGCATGTTTATCTCCTCGGCATGTAACCGACCATGTGTAAACTCTAGGCCTCCTCGGTATCTATATAAGCCGGAGGATTTTAGGGTATAGAAAAGAACAACTCATGAAGGGTTAGACATACGATCTCGAGGTAGATCAACTCCGTAACCCCTTACACCATCAATATAATCAATCAGGACGTAGGGTATTACCTCCATTGGAGGGCCCAAACTTGGGTAAACTCGTGTCCCCTTCGTATCCTGTTACCGTTGATCCTAGTCTCATGGTTCGGGACCTCCTACCTGAGATCTGTCGGTTTTGACACCAACGTTGGTGCTTTCATTGAGAGTTCCTCTATGAGTAATATGGAATCGACGCCTCGTCTCTTCATCAACGAAGAGGTTTGGAACACGGTCATCTTCGTCCCCGGAAAGATCTTCGCCTTCGGCAGCATTGTGCTGCACGCGGATTCAACCGGCCATCTAGGCAGCATTGAGAGCTTCACCTCTGATCAAGAGGTCAGATTCGGGAACTTAGAGTTCTTCGTCGACTCTCAGCGTAGTTTGTCACTAATCGGGCTCACGGCTTCGAATGTGGCCCCCGGGGACCCCCAGGCCTTAACCCCGAGCCCCTTCTTCGAACATGCCAATGGGGTCTCGCATGGCGGCAGTCTGATCTCTCATTCCGGTCTGGCTATCTAGCCATGTGACCGAACATGTGTTCCTGCCGAACACTCCCTACGGGTGGGTCTCATGGTGGTTGACCCCGCGAGTCCCGAATAGCTAGATCTGATCAGGCCTTCAACGATTGACGAGGCCTTGAAGCAATTCTCATCAATGAGGATCACCGACGATCCAGCCCCGACCTACCCCCGGCCCGGTTATAGTCCAGGTAGGGACGGATTTTTCGACCCACCCACCACCCACTTAATAGCCACCGTCGAAGATATAACCGACGTGCTAGACTATGCCTCCGAGGAGGCAGAGTACATGGATGAAGAGGACCGTGCTCCCACCCCCGTTAATACCCGGAGTTGGGCCGCCACTTCTACATATGGTGTCTACATGGTGGATACTCCTGCCCCTAACGGCGACAATACGCCCCACAATGACAGTGACAGATTGGGTGACCCGCCGTCAAGGCGCTGGAAATCACATAAACGGTCCAAAAGCAGAAATGGAAGAAGGGCCATTATCAGTAATGGGGAAGGCAATGCCCCTACCGATCATGCCAATCCCGACCTCCCCAAGCACCTAATCGAGGGTACGGAAGATCCCAAGGATCAAGACGACCCCGATACCACGAATGACCTCGAAGGTGACGATCACCTTTCCCCTGTCAAGGAGGAAGACATACCGGAAGCCGATGACTTGTACATCCTTGATAACCTAGAGGATCAGGAAGAAATCAGGCAGTGGCTCATTGCAATGGCTCACAGCCTAAAGGCCAAAGAGCGGTAACTAAAGCCGAACATGCCGACCTTACTGATCGATGGACGAAAGTCCTCTCAACCGAGGAGGCTTACGACACTAGTCTATCAAACGAGCCCAAAAGCTACCCTCGGAGAAGGCTGCTGCCACAATTTGATGATGAGCTCACTGACATTCCGTCTCCGCATCATACCCCATATGACAAGCCGTACCACCCTCCTCGTGGGTGAGACAGAGCGGACAACGACACCGGTTACATACAGGCGATGCCCCGAAGATGGGGGTAAGGAGCCATTCGAACCCAATGACAGGTTCGACCTGCGCGATGACTTAGATCACAGGGCAGGCCGTACTAGATCCATCTGTCGATCCAAAGACTACTCACCGGATAGACAGGGAGAATATAGACCATGGTTCGACCAAAACCACAGAGCCTGGGAACACCGCCAGGCCCATATAGATGCCGAATTCTGGCGTGACATCGCACGGGTCAGGGGCGCCGCTCACCAGCTGTGCTTCACGGATGAGGTAATGCGGCACTAGTTCCCCGAAGGGCTTGAACCCGTGAATATAGAATAGTATGACGGGACCACTGACCCAACCGTGTGGATTGAGGACTTCCTCCTCCATATCCATATGGCACGAGGAGATGATCACCACGCCATCAAATACCTACCTCTTAAGCTTAAGGGGCCAGCTCGACACTGGTTAAACAGCCTCCTCGAAAACTCCATAGGATGCTGGGAGGACTTGGAGGACGCGTTTCTCTCTAACTTCTAGGGGAGCTATGTCCACCCGCCGGACTCTTCTGACCTCGGCAACGCCGTCCAGAAGCCCGGCGAGTCTGCCCGACAGTTTTGGAATCAATTCTTGACTAAGAAGAACCAAATTGTCGACTGTCCGGATGCAGAGGCCATCACCTCTATCCGGCATAATATTCGGGACGAATGGTTGGCCCGCCAGCTAGGTCAGGACAAACCTCGGACTATGTCAGCCCTTACCTCCCTCATGACCCGCTTTTGCGTGGGCAATGATAATTGGCTGGCAAGACGCAGCCACAATTCTGAAGATCCAGTGGCACCTGAAGCCTAGGAAGGCAACTCAAAGCCGAAGCATAATAAGAAAAAGCACCGACACAATAGTAACGACGCCGATGACATGACGGTCAACACCGGATTCTGCAACTCTTGACCCATGCAGCGGAAGAAGCCCCCTAAAGGCAATCGTGACGGACCCACTCAGCTTGAGAAGATGATGGACGGGACTTGCCAAATTCATGGAACTCCGGAAAAGCCAACCAATCACACACACCGCAACTGCTGGGTGTTTAAACAGGTCGGCAAGATACAACCCGAAGACTAGGGCAAAAGTTCGCGCAACAAGGACGAAGATGAGCCTCGGGGTCCAACAGGTGGTGGTCAGAAGAAATTCCCTCCTGAAGTCAAAACGGTGAACATGATATACGCCACCCACATAACTAAGAAAGAGAGGAAGTGGGCCCTTTGGGAGGTCTACGCTGTGGAGCCCGTAGCCCCGAAGTATAACCCGTGGTTGGCTTATCTGATCACCTTCGACCGACGTGACTATCCGACCAGTATCCGTCATGGGGGCTGGCTGCCCTCGTCCTAGATCCCATTATAGATGGGTATCACCTCACGAAAGTCCTAATGGACGGAGGAAGTAGCCTCAATCTGATCTACTCAGACATGGTGAAGAAGATGGGTATAGATCCACCAAGGATCAAACCCAGCAGCACTACATTCAAGGGAGTGATCCCAGGGGTTGAGGCCCGATGTACGGGCTCTGTAGCCCTGGAAGTTGTGTTTGGCTCGCCCGATAACTTCCGCATCGAAGACTTGTTCTTCGACATTGTACCCTTCTGTAGCGGCTATCACGCGCTGCTCGGCCGGACCACGTTTTCTCGGTTCAACGCAGTCCCACATTACGCATACCTCAAGCTCAAGATGCAGAGCCCCAAGAGGGCCATCACTATCAACGGCAATACAGAGTGGTCCCTTAGAACAGAGGAACATGCACTGGCGCTGGTGGCCGAATTCAGCTATAAAGACGATCGGCAAATTTCGGCATTCGCCGTAAAGGCACAAAAGGCTGGAAAACGAGTTCGGATTCAGACCAAAAACTCCGACCCACCTTCCTCCCCTCAATAGGGACTCGCCCCCACCGCACAACCTTGGGATCAACAAAGCACGTGCCGAGGAGGCACAACTTCGCACTTAGGATTCTATGGGTAGCGGTGGGGTACTTCCGATGGGTGTTCGGTTGTCCCGAATTGTTACCATCCACATGTCTTCGACCAGATGCTGGCACTCCTAAAAGAGCCTGCCCATGGAGTAAGGCTCATCTTAAACACCGCGGTCTCGCAAGATTTTGCTCGCAAGATCCATCCGCAATAACACCCATAAAGGTGCATTTACGAGCAGGAGTTAACCAGCAACAAGGCATATCAAAGACGTCCGGTCACCAATTGAAGTCCCCTGGTCTGACAACTGATGTAGGACTTTTTACTTTTCTTTCACATACCTGTAAACAGTTTCTTCAGCAATCCGAGTTATAAGAGGTTTTGAGGAAATGCAAAGTTGCATGGCGCAAGTACGCCTAATTTGTCTTGTTTTGTGGCGCATACTTTTTTCTCCCTCTTCTTGTGAACCTGTTCGGTATGGCCCGAGGTCACCGGCTAATAGACCGGGGGCTCGATTTCAAACACAAATCGCCTTAGCCATTGTGTGCCCAGCGTCTTGGCGTTCGCTTTATATGCATCAGTTTCGAACTATGTCTTGGGTCATTAAGTTGGGTTGCCCGGCTCCTGTGCTTGCCCCTTTATGTTCCGCTCGTTCGGCTAAAAGGGCAAAGGGAGCACCCCTGCAATTGTGCTTTCGGATAGTCCGGTCAAGCACGCTAGGGGAGAAAGACGAAAACGGACTGTCGTAGCATGCGCGAACCGATCAGTGAACTCCAGGCCAGAAGTATTATACATCAACCCTTGGATGCGGTTATTCCGTATTGTGCGAGGAGTTTGCCCTTTATGCAAATCTCATTTTGTCGGCTTCGGCCCTGGTTCATCCGAACATCGCAACTACTCCGGTGGTTAATTGTGCGCTTCCCGCAGTCCTTTTCGCGCCCCTTCGGTTAAGTGAAAGAAATAAAGCATAATAGTCCAATTGCCTAGTATGCCGCACTAAAACCGCCTTCGGCTTCCGATAATAAGGCTAAGGGACACAATGCATTGGCATAGACACCCCATGTAGTATCTACTTGGGGGCTAAAGCCGACGACTCGCATCTAGTAGTATTAAGAAACCATACAGGAGTTATAAAGGAAGGCAAAAATGTAAGAGAGGATACTATTATCATTAAAAGTTATCGCAAGTCTTCGGACACATTACAATCTCATTCAAAAATTATTTCGCGCGAACATTGCGATGCGATCACCCGCGCACTCTCCATGACTCCATCAAAGTATAGCTCGGGGTGTCGGTGTGACTTTTCGGGTGGTGGCGGGTCGTTGGCGACCTTCATCGAATTGAGCCCCGGCCAGTGCACTTTGGCCTTAGCAAGGGCCATCCGAACTCCTTCGATGTAGGAGGAGCGCTTGACAGCATCGAGGCGGGGCGCAACATCAATCAGCCTTTGCACCAGGACGAAGTAGCTCTCTGGGAGTGGCTCACCGGGCCATAAGTGGACGAAAAGGTCCTTCATGGCCAGCTCCGCCAGCTGGTGTAGCTCCATCAGCTGTTTGAGCTGTTCCACCAGCAGAGGAGGACTCTCGGGGGCTCCGAGCTGTGCCCAGAACATCCAAGCTTGATATTCCTCTCCCCGCGAGGCGAGTAGCTGATTAGCGTCAGCCACACTCTTCTGGAGATCGGCAGACGCGTGTGAGGATAGCCACACCCGGGTCAGCAATTCGAATCCGCTATCCCCGAATACGCACTTTAGGGAGTACGACTTACCATCGGCTATCTCCTTGGCTTGGCGAACTTGTTCCTCAAAGAACCGTCTGTCCACCCGCTCCTGCTGGATATCGGATTTCATGGTGGACAGCTCGGTGAGAGAGCCTTGTTATTTTGCTCCAAGGCATCACACTTGTTGCTGGCGTCCTTGATCTCATCTTGTATCTTTGCCACATGAGCCTGGTGTTTATCACTGGTGGCTCGTAGGGAGGAGAGTGCGGTGGTCGCCTCCTTGGCCGCCGCCTTCTCCTTGACCACTTCATCTTTGGCATGTGGAAGCTCGGCCTTGAGGTTTTCAATTTCTTTCGACAAGGCTGCAACACGATAAAGACTTATTTAAAAGGACTGTGCATTTACAGAATTTGGGGAAAATATTAAGATTTGATACGAACTTACCCTGCGCCTCGTCGAACCTCTTGTTGAGGGCTTCCACCTCATCCTCGGAGTGCTTGATCTTTCGATGTACCTCATCCAGCTTGGCACCGTTTTGGTCACCACTGATGACGAGGCCTACACCACGCATCCAATACATATATCACATCGGCACTTACTTCCCGAACTATAGAGATGACACCTAGGCGAGTTTGTTCAACTCACCTAGGGCTCGAGGGCTGCCATGTATACAATACGAATAAATGAAATATCAACAAAAACAACGGGCGACTCACTTGAAATCCGGCAAGGAGACCTTTGCAGGCCTCCTTCAGTCCGTTGTCAACGGACTGGACACTTTGTAATACCTCGGGGATGGAGGCACTTGATAGAGCCTCCCCCATGGCCGACCACCCGTTGGTCGGCAGTGACGGGGACGATCTGATTTCCCGATCACCCACTAGGGATTGGACCGACGCCTTCGGAGGTACAATGTGCTCCGAAGATGTTCTCAGAGGGGACTGATTGCCCCCCGTCCGGTCTCCTTGGTGTCCGGGCAGCGGATCCTCCCTTGTTCTTTGGTGGCCAAAGTGTTAGCCTCGGCAACGGGGGTATCCTCCTCGCCCCCTGTGTCTGCCTCCTTTGAAGTGCGCCGGGACGACACCTCCATGGCATATTTCGTAGTGCCTTGAGTGGGGGGGGTGTGAGGCATCCGCACTCTCCGCCAGTTCGGCAGGCGGGGGTCTCCCCATCCGATATAACCTTGGTGGGATGACACGCGTAGGATTGTTGGACAAACAACCTGCGTGTTAGCGAACTCTGAACTTACTATCGACAGAGAGAAGGGTCTTCGGATCCTAACCTGGATGGAGGGGGCTTGACCCTGAGGCACCTTCGAGGAATTGCCTCGGCATCTTCGGACGTGGAGCTTGAGTCCGAGCTGTCGTCAGACAGGATCATCCGCGTTAGCCGCACCCTCTTTGGGGCAGGAGAAGCTGCCTGCCCCGGGGCGTCCGAAGATGCCGCCCTCTTCTTGGTGCGGGGGGGGGGGGGGATTGTCTTCCCCCTCGCTATCGACCTCCTCCTCCTCTCCCTCTTCACCCTCTTCCGCCTCCTCTTGGTTCGAGGAGGCAGGGGCGTCTTCGGAAGCAGCATCAGGCTGATCCTTGGTGTGAAGGCCAGCCTGACCTTGTTTCTTATTCTTCTCCTTCTTTGTGGGAGCCTCGTAAGGCTTCTCCACGAGCATTTTGGCTAACAACCCGATCCTCTCGTCTTTGGGATGAGGAGCCGGACTACTAATGTTTATGGCTTTCTTCAGCCATCTCTGCATAAAACATATCAGATACACGGTTATGAACCTTCTATGTAATAATGCCGATCAGGTTAGGTTGTGGCGTACCTCGGAGTCTAGCTTGGAGGCGTGTAGGCCCTTGTCTTCCTCCTCGGCTAGTCAGCTCTTCATGGATTTGAAGAACGCCTTCCACAGCTTCTCCCGGGTAGTGCAGAAGAATTTCCTGACTGTGGGCTCGGCGTCAAGTTTCTGAGCCCACAGGGGTATGAACCGGCGCTGGCAAGGGAGGATGCGTCTTTGGAGCATTACCTGAACCACCTCGGCCAACTTGGTGCCGTTCTCCACCTGAAGCTAGTCTGGTCGGGGAACCGGATCTGAATGCGGCGGCGGGGTGCAGACCTTGTTCTTGTAGCTCGGTGATGTAGAACCACTCCTTCTGCCACACCTTGATGGTGTCGATAAGGGTGCCCGCCGTCCAGACGACACGCGTGAGTTTGCCGATGATGGCACCGCCGTAGTCGGCGTGCGTGCCGCCGATGCACTTTGGCTTGATATTGAAAATCTGTAGCGAAATCCCAAAGTGCGGCTCGATGTGCAGGAATGCCTTGCAGAGGAGGATGAAGGCAGAGAGGTGCATGATGGAGTTCAGCGGGAGGTCGTGGAAGTCGAGGCGTAGAAGAACATTAGACCCCTAACGAAGGGGTGCAATGGAAAGCTCAACCCCCTGATGAAGTGGGGAATGAACACCACCCGCTCGCCTGGCTTGGGGATGGGGATTACTTGTCCTGTCTCCACCGCGCAATGAGGAATATCGGCAGGGAGGTAGCCAACCTTCTTGAGGTCGAGGATGTCCTGGTTCGTGACCGTGCAAACTTCCCACTAGCCATTGGAGCCTGCCATTGCTGAGCTCGGCAGCAGGGGTGGGGGTGGAAGAAACCTAGATCTGTGCTTTGGGACGCAAGGGAATAGGAGGCGGAGACATCGAATGGAGAGCGTGAGGGTCCTCTGGGGTTTTCTTTCCCCTTTTATGAGGTTTGTCGATTCAGGCTGCTCTGGCTGCGCCGTGAATCCCTCCACTACCCGAGATGCACGAGCCATTGCGGGTGCATGATTAAGTATATCTCATGTAAAATGGGACACGATCGACATGTGGATAGATCGTGTGGATAAAACGGCCTCGAACGGCAGATTAACTGCCTGTAACTGGCCTATTGGTCGCGGTGGGCTGTGACCTTTCGTCAGAAAGATCGTTAGGAAACATTACCTTTTTTTCCTGACGTTTGGCCTTCAAAAGCCGACTTATCTCGTAGAATTCGGACGTGCTACAATGTGGAAAACTATTTGTTATCGGAGGACGAACTATGGATCGACGGAAAGAACTCACATCGCAAGCCGAAGACTCTGTTTGCGAAGCAATTGGAGCTAAAGACCCTTGGCGTTGGAGGCAAGCTCGAGGGCTACTGAGGGAGTCCTATATTAGGGGGTCCTCGGATAGCTAACCTATTGTTTATGGGCCGGACTATATGGGCTACTTGCCGAACTCTGGATGATTTGAAGGCCCAACTACCAGGATGGAAGCTTCGAGGAGCACGGCTTGTGCTCGATGTTTGATGTAGTAAATAGACATGTTTATCTCTTCGGGATGTAACCGACCATGTGTAAACTCTAGGCCTCCTCGGCATCTATATAAGCCGGAGGATTTTAGGGTATAGAAAAGAACAACTCATCTAGGGTTAGACATACGATCTCGAGGTAGATCAACTCTGTAACCCCTTACACCATCAATATAATCAAGCAGGACGTAGGGTATTACCTCCATTGGAGGTCCCGACCTGGGTAAACTCGTGTCCCCTTCGTCTCCTGTTACCGTCGATCCTAGTCTCACAGTTTGGGACCCCCTACCCAAGATCCGCTGGTTTTGACACTGACAATAGTGCCGACCCCTGGAGGAGGCCTGTTTCTTTTTTCAGCAGGTTTGTATCTGGCTGGCCGCTTTGGAGGTACCCTATTTTTTTGATCTCCATTGGGGTGTTTGGGGGAAAGTTGGTTCCGAAAACAGCCGTTCAGATTGCCAAGCACTTTCCATGGCACATTATTTTGATACCAAATCGGGTAACTCCAAAAAGTCACGAATGTGTCTACAGGCCAGGGCTTTAAGAATCCCTTCATCATGGCAGTTGCTAATGAAAATTGTCGTTATCTCTTAGTCACTAATACCTTTTTCTCTACTCCTAGTGAGTAGTAGTCTTGCCCAAAAGTGATGGACTGACTCCCCCTGCAGGTGCTTAATATCCTGAAAGTCCGAGGACATGGGATTCGGTGTGGTACTGGGATGATCGTCTTGGGTGGTGGGTGGGGAAAAATTTGATCCCCCGTCACATTAAGTGTTCGGGTTTACAGATTCCAAATTGTGTGATAGATCCTGGACCGATAATGATTTGGCTCTTGGGTGGTTCCTGACCTCCATTTCACCGATCAAGTCTCGGTGATCAGAGACCAGGGTGTAGACTGTTTTTAGTTTCGGCGGTCAGGACGAATCCTCAGTTGGGCACTTGCTGGTAGCGACAAAGTGGGTGACCGGAGGGACATGAATCTCCCTGTCATCAGGCCTGATCCCGAACTGGTCATAAACTGGAACCTGGTCATCTGATACCCACATGGCCTCGATCCGATCAAATAACTCGTTTAATAATGAGGCAATGGTGGGATGCGTGTCGCTGAGGCGAGTGGATTCAATGATCGGTGTGACGGTTCCAGAGCCGTACCAAAGCGGATCCGTGTTCTATTTAGCCGTGGGGCCTGATGTCTTCTACATCATGGCGTCCAAACTTGCAGGCTTCTCCTCAAGGCTCGAGGGTTCCATTAGAACAAGTATTCCCCATGGATCAGCGACAAACTCTAAAGTTCCAAACTTAATTCTCTGATCGGGGGAAAAGCTCCCGATCTGGCCAGAGTGGCTGATCGGGTTGGTGTGCGACAAGGTGTCGCCTCCCGCGAGATTCTGATCGGGGGAAAGAATCCCTTGGATGCCGATCTCGTTGCTCGCGATGAGGTGAGCCATCGATTTCTTACGCGCTCACAGAGGAAATCTCAATGAAAGCACCAATGTTGGTGTCGAAACCGTGGGATCTCGGGTAGGGGGTCCCAAACTGTGAGACTAGAACCGATGGTAAAAGGAGACGTAGGGGACACAGTACCCAAGCTCGGGCCCTCCTATGGAGGTAATACCCTACGTCCTGTTTGGATGTATTGAGGATATGGGGGGTTACAGAGTTGATCTACCTAGAGATCGAATACCTAACCCTAGATGAGTTGTCCTCCTATACCCTAAAACCCTTCGGCTTATATAGACACCGAGGGTGCCTAGGGTTTACATATGGTAAGTTACATGCCGAAGAGTTAAACATGCCTATCTATGCCTGGCGACTTGGAGAATAGGTCATAACTTCTTGAGGCTTCCATCCTGGCGCCGGTGGCCCTGATTACCCAATGTCCACCCTGTGGCCCATACAGTCCGGCCCATAAGCAATAGGTCGGCCATCCGAGGACGCCTTAATCTAGGACTCCCTCACCTAGCATTGGAAATATCTAGATGACGCATTTGTGACACCCCCATTCTGATCGTACGCTAATCATACACGCAAATGCGTACGACCAAGATTAGGTACTCATAGGAAGATATTACAACACAACTCTAGACACAAATTAAAGTCATAAAAGCACGTATAACTATTTACGGAATACATGCCTACGTTACATTGACGAACTAGAGCTAGTTATGTGTTGCCCTAGGTTATGACTGTTATATGATGAATATAATTCAACGAATACACTGATCCTGTGCCTACGAGTTTTCCACATATTGTTCTTTCTAAGTTACTACTGTTGTTGTTACTATTGCACTTGCCATTGCTATCACTGTTACACTTACTCCTACTATTACCACTACAATCAAGCTATCATATTAATGTGCTAATGATCACTTTGATGCGGATATTTAATCTCCAGGTGTGGTTAAATTAACAACTCAACTACCAATACTCTCAAATATAGTTTGTCTCCCCTTGTTTCGAATCTATAAATTTGGGTTGAATACTCTACCTTCGAAAACAGTTGCGGTCCCATATACCTGTGGGTTATCAAGACGTTTTTCTGCCGCCATTGCTGCGGAGCATAGCTATATTTACTGAGTCACTTGGGATTTATATCAATTTTTACTATGAAGAATCTGAATGATACAAGAACCAAGATAATTCCCTCTAAGACGAGGGGAGGTACGGATTTGCCACCACACTCTGCACTTGATTCACCTTCTGTTATGAGTAGACTTGCAACACAACCACATGCTATTAATCCTGATATGTCACAAGTTATTGATGATGCTACCTCTGCTGTGAATGATGCTTATGATGATGCTAGTAGCTTGCTTGATGATACTGTGCCACTAGGTGAATTTCCTGATGAATAAATTGCTAGACCTGAAGAGAATGAAATTACTGAAACTCATGAAACTGATGAAACTGATGAAACTGATGAATTCCTTAAAACTTAGAATTATGAAACACCTGTTAGACCTAGCTCTCCTAGATTTGAAATGCCTAAGATACCCGAGGGTTATGTTTTGGATGGAGAAGTAGCTAGAGACATTCTTGCTTGTGAGGATAGAGATGATCTTAAGAAACTACTATGCAAGTATAAAGAAAAGACTTTGAATGCTATAATGAAATGTGATCCTAAGTTTGCTACTTCACCTATCTTTGTTACCGATAAGGATTATAAATTCTCTGTCGACCCAAAGTTAATTACTTTGCTTGAATCCGATCCTTTCCATGGCTATGAAACTGAAACTGTAGTGGCACATCTTACTAAGTTGAATGATTTAGCCACCCTTTTTTCTCATGATGATAAAATTTGCTACTATTATATCCTCATATTATTTCCCTTCTCATTAAAGGGTGATGCTAAGATATGGTACAATACTCTTGCTCTTGGTTGTGTGCGTAGTCCTCAGGATATGATTTACTACTTCTGTGAAAAATATTTTCCTGCTCATAAGAAACAAGCTGCTTTACAAGAAATATTTAAGTTTGTGCAAATTGAAGAAGATAGTCTCCCACAAGCTTGGGGGAGGCTCCTCCAATTTCTTAATGATTTGCATGATCATCCTCTTAAGAAAAATGAAATACTTGATATCTTCTATAATGGACTAACTGATGCTTCTAGGGACTTCCTAGATAGTTGTGCTGGTTGTGTTATAAGGGAACAAACTATTGAGCAAGCTGAGGAACTATTGAATAGTATATTGAAGAATTATGATGATTGGATTCTCCCAAAACCACAAATTGAACCCACTCCGAAGAAGAGGGGTATATTATTTCTCAGTCCTAAAGATATGCAAGTGGCAAAGAAATGTATGAAGGGAAAAGGTATTAAAGCGCCGAGGATGTTAAGAATTTAGTACCTATTGAAGAAATACATGGCCTTGACACACCACCACCTCCACAGGTGGTAGAGGTAAATTCCTTATTAAAGTTTGATGAAGGTGACATTCCTTACAATAAAATCCTGGTAAATGCTTATATGAGTTTGATAACTACTTTAGGAAACAAGATCACTTCAATGAAAATGTTCTGAAGCAATTAAAATATAATTCTGATATGATTGCTCGCTTGAGTGATTTGTTATTTAGAATCAGTAATGATGTTAGAGGTGTGGAAAACATGCCTCTATGGTTCAAACTCAGTTAGAACAAGTTGCTAAATCTCAAAGAGAATTCCTTGATGAAATGAATAATAATATGAATGATCAAGATATTAGAGTAGTGACTAGAGGAGTGATGACCCACAAGTATAGGGGATCTATCATATTCCTTTCGATAAGTAAGAGTGTCGAACCCAACGAGGAGTAGAAGGAAATGACTAGCGGTTTCCAGTAAGGTATTCTCTGCAAGCACTGAAATATTCGTAACAGATAGTTTTGTGATAAGAAAATTTGTAACGAGTAACAAGTAACAAGTGTAGCAAAGGTGCAGCAAGGTAGCCCAATCCTTTTTGTAGCAAAGGACATGCCTGGACAAACTCTTATATAAATCAAAGCGCTCCCGAGGACACATGGGAATTTCTGTCAAGCTAGTTTTCATCATGATCATTTGATTCGTGTTCGTTACTTTGATAATTTGATATGTGGGTGGACTGGTGCTTGGGTGCTGCTCTTACTTGGACCAACCTCCCACTTATGATTAACCTCTCTCACAAGTATCCGCAACTATGAAAGAAGAATTAAGATAAATCTAACCATGTCATGAAACATATGGATCCAAATCAGCCCCTTACGAAGCAACACATAAACTAGGGTTTAAGCTTCTGTCACTCTAGCAACCCATCATCTACTTATTACTTCCCAATGCATTCCCCTAGGCCCAAATAATGGTGAAGTGTTATGTAGTCGACATTCACATAACACCACTAGACGAGAGACAACATACATCTCATCGAAATATCGAACGAATGCCAAATTCATATGATTAATTATAACAAGACTTATCCCATCTCCTCAGGAACACATGTAACTACTCACAAAGCATATTCATATTCATAATCATAGGAGTATTAATTATCACAAAGGATCTGAACATATGATCTTCCACCAAGTAAACCAACTAGCATCAACTACAAGGAGTAATCAACACTACTAGCAACCTACAGGTACCAATCCGAGGTTTGAGACAAAGATCAGATAGAAGAGATGAACAAGGATTTGGGGGGAGATGGTGCTGGTGAAGATGTTGATGGACATTGACCCCCTCTTGATGAGAGGATTGTTGGTGATGACGATGGCTTCGATTTCCCTCTTCGGGAGAGAAGTTTCCCCAGCAGAACAGCCCTGCCGGAGCTCTAGATTAGTTCTGTCCAAGTTCCACCTCGAGACGGCGGCGCTTCATCCCGAAAGCTTCCTTCTGATTTTTTCTAGGTCAAAACCCTTCATATAGCAGAATATGGGCGTCGGGGACCTGCCAGGTGGGTCACAAGCCTGCTAGGCGCGGTCAGGGGGGTGGCCGCGCGTGGCACGCTTGCCACCTCCTAGTGGGCCCCCTTGGTATCTGTTTCGCCGAGTATTTTTTATATATTCCAAAAAATTCTCCGTAAATTTTCAAGACTTTTAGAGTTGTGCAGAATAGGTATCTCAGATTTTCTTCTTTTCCAGTCTAGAATTCCAGCTATCGGCATTCTCCCTCTTCATGTAAACCTTGTAAAAGAAGAGAGAAAAGGCATAAGTACTGTACCATAACGTGTAATAAGAATCCATAATGCAATAAATATCAATATAAAAGCATGATGGAAAATGGACGTATCAACTCCCCCATGCTTAGACCTCGCTTGCCCTCAAGCGAAAATCAAGATCGATAAATATGTCCACATGTTTAGAGATAGAGGTGTTGATAAAATAAAATACGGACATGAGGGCATCATGAACATCTTTAGAACAACAATACTTATTGTATAAGATTTCTTATGCTAGAGTATCAATTCATTCACAAGATAAAGTATTAACCAAGAATTCTATTGACAACCAACAAACTATGCTCTTAGTCATTGAAGCAGTTGGCAATTTATCATAACATCAGAAAGAGTCAACATAAGAGCTTGTAAAGAAAACCCACATACTCAATCATCTTTTAATATTTCATAATTTCTAACACTCATGTGGTACTCATGAGATCAAAGGTTTAATCAAACACAGACAAAGACAGGGGATTATAATTTTGCTTCCCAACTATTCACCTCAAGGGTAATGTCAACAATAATAACTCATGAGAACCCACATCCGAATGGATATCTGCGTCTAGATAATTCCCCAAGACATAATGCTTGCCAAGAGAGAGGCAAAACATAGGAAGTGGTGAAGATCACAATGGCTCTTGCATAAAGGTAAGTACTAAAAAAGTAAAAGTAACAGATATGCCCTTTGTAGAGGGAAGCAGAGGTTGTCATACGCTTTTTGGTTTTGGGATGCACAAACCCTTAGTGCAAAGGAATGCCGCGTTATATTGCCCTTTGTGATAGCAACCTTTATTATGTAGTCCGTCGATTTTATTTCTTTACTATCACAAGTTCATACAACGTTTATTTCCCTTACAATAAAAGATCACACATATTTAGGAGCAATTCTTATTGCTTTTTTGCAACGATGACAACTTACTTGAAGGATCTTACTCAATCCATATGTAGGTATGGTGGACTCTCATAGCAAAACTGGGTTGAGGTGTTTGGATGCACAAGTAGTATCTCTACTTAGAGCGGAACTTTTGGCTAATATGAGGTGGAAGCAAGCACTACATGTTGGAGGATCTAAGACCATATAATTTCTATCCGGAAGCAAGCAAACATAACCCATTATGTTGTCTTCCTTGTCCAACATCAACTTCTTAGCATGTAATATTTTAAGTGAGCGGTCACAATGATAAAAGATGTCCAAGATAATATATTTATATGTGAATATCTCTTTCTTTATCACTTCCTTTTTAATTGCACCAATGACCAATCACTACGTTTGTTAACTCCCAACAAATTTCAATCGCCATACTTCTTATAGGTGACATCATCACTCCCCATAGGATCATTATGTATACTCTTAGCTTTTATTCTATTCTTCTTTTATTTATTACTCTCAAGAGCATAGAAAGCTAGCAAAGCCCTCACATCAAAACTACTCTTTATTATATAACTCTCGGACTTGCTTACATAGGGGGAGCAAAAAGCAAAAAATCAAAGCTAGATCATACTGAAACTTTATTCTACTAGATCAAGACAAAATCAAAAAGAATCGAACTAAGAAAAACAAGAAAAGGAAAAAGGAAAAACGGTGTGATGGTGATACGATACCGGGGCACCTCCCCCAAGCTTGACACAAGCCAAGGGGAGTGCCCATACCCATGTGCTTAGATGTCCTTCTTCGGAGGTGATGGTGGTGGAGTTATTGATGAGGTTGGAAGCTTGTCCTCCATCTTCCAAGGCATAGGCTCACCATCGCGAAAAGATGAACGAGACTCCAGAATCCTCAAATCTGCAGCTAGACTCATTCTCTTAAATTTGCATTCATACTCACGGTTTTGGTTTTGCAGATCATAAATATGGGCTGGGAGATGCTCGATTTTCTCATAAAGCTTGAATATGTGCTCCCCGATGTCCTTTGTGTCCAACTTCTATTAATGGGTAATGTAACGACCCGACCTGGAAGGTCAAGTCTCCGGTGTTTCCGTACCATCCCAAGATCATGCTGGTACACACACGGTACATCAATGTATATATCAAAGGGAAAATCACACAGCATTATATTAATCGAAATCTCATATCGAGTCCTTTATTACAATAAAGATTACAATAAAGTGGCTAAAAGCCAACTCATGAGAATATCTAAATCTTGCGGAAGCGTCGAAGGTAGGTGAGTCCATCTGACTCCAAGGGCATCTCACTGAGCATAGAACGTGTCCTCACTCCTGGTCGGAAAAGTACTCTGCAACATGATACGTTGCAGCCGTGTAGGTCAGCATATGGAATATGCCGGCAAAGTCACAAGAGAAGGTGAAAAGATAATCATCTAGTCTATATGCATATATGGCAGGTGGGGTGATAAGTTTTGCGTAAAGCCAATTTTTCCTACATCAAGAAAGGGGCTAAGCAAAATATTACTAAGTTGGTTGATTAATGAGATGGTTCCACCAACCAGTTCTCATACCCAAAATTGTTAATACCCACATCATCATTATTAAATTTTGTTGAGAGTTCCGGAAGTTTCAATTCCTTTGGCTCAAGTCGTCCATGACCGTGGACATGGCTAATCGATTAGGTTTAAGTACTCTGCAGAGTTTTGCACACGTTCCCCACAAGATTTGGTCGCCTCCGTTTGATTTCTCGCACTTCAGGGTGTTTGAGAAACGGATGACGAAAACATGGTCTTCCAAAGGGTTTCCCTGCGACTCTGACGGTGCCCATCCTTTCCTACCGTTCTTCTACCTCTCGTAGCACCGCCTGTCCAGGGTCACCACGATATCCAACCAAGCCAGAGCCCATAATGACTTGTGGCTGTGCAGGTAAGCCTTGGGTTTTGAAGCACCCATCCATCTCTTTGTGCCTGGGTGGACCTTTCCGCGTGAATATTGGCCATCTCCAGCATCACCTAGGCTAACCACTGGTTTCTCCAGGGTGCCGTTCAACCATCATCCACCCAGAGGTATGTTGAAAACTTGGAGTCTTGAAATCTTGACATTATGCAGGTCTTGAAATTATTAACTCTCTCAACTCTCATGATTCTCACAACCAACCCCGTCTACTAATAGCATAGCAAAAGTAAAACAACGTTTCCCGGGGCCAATGTTGTCAAAGAGGGTTGAGAGGGGTAAATACCACATGATACTACTACAATGTAACCAAGTTTCCAACTAACCTATCTTGCATGCAACTGGGGAGATGGTAGAACTAATGCATATAAAACATGGGTAAAACATGATCAAAGTGACTTGCCTGATTGATGATCTTCGTACGTGAGTGTCTCTAAGTAACAAGCTTCGCACTCCGGATAATCTAACGAAGCAAACAAGCACTCAATAAGCATACTACAGAATATTGTAACTCACAAACATCAACCAAGAACTAGTAAACAATCAAGACAAAACAATGCACAAATCTCAAGTAAGAAAACACACAAAGTTTTGTTTTCAAAAGGTGAGGAATGAAAACACTACTGACATAATGAAACCATTTGTAATAACAAAACAATTGTTGTCAGCAAGGAAACAATAGAATATTTTATTAATAAACAGAATATAATCAATTTAAGTTTTGTTGGGAAAACTTTAGTAAAGTTTGTAAAAGTTTTGATAAACACTGTATGAATCAACTATAGTTATATTAACAAAAGAATGAAAAACTAAACTTATTATTTGTTAACAAAACATGTTCTTGACAGAAAATAATTTACAATTAAATCTGTCTTAGAAAACAGAATTAAAACAAACTAATTAAAATTGAGTTTATAAAACTATATTATAATAATAAGCAGATTCTGTTTTTGGTTAGAACACTAATCTAATATATCATGAAAATCCTCAAACTAAACATGAAGGTAGTCCTAACTAATACGAAACAGTAGCAAAAAGATTCATATCAAAATCTATTTTCAAACTCTAGTTATTCAGATTTGAAGATTTTGAGCAAATTTGATTCAATTCAAATTTTATAGTTCAAATTTGAAATTTGAAAATACAGGGTGAAACTACATGTAAAATGTGAGCTATTTCAAAAAGAATCAACTCAAAAACTAAATAGATTAAAAGATATAGCTAAAACAAATTTTGAAAACATTCTGTTTTCTGAAAAACAAGACTGAAAAGAAAAAACTAACTAACGGTCGACTAGGGTGACGTGGCGACCTGTGAGTGGTTGAGGTGGGTGTCCGAGCGGGGTTACGGGCGGTCGGCCGATCCTAAGAGGATACCGGTTCGAATAATAATAATGTTCTAATCTGGATCGTAAGATCCAGATCGAACGGTTGGGGAAGCTCACGGGGTAAGGTCGCCGGCGTCGGGGTTCTCCGGTGGATCCGAAGGCGGCGAGGACGACAGCGAGGCGTGCCGGTGGTCGGGGGGGACGGGGAAGTGGTCCGGGCGACGGCGACAGTTCTCCGGAGTCGATTGGTGGCGAGGGTGGGGCGAACGGTGGTCGGAGGCGGTGGCTACGCTCGACGGCGAGTCCGGTGAGGGTGGGAGCTCCGGCGACGAATTGCGGCAGCTCCTCGGCAAGGTAGGAGGGGGTTTGGGGGGGAAAGGATGCGGGGAGGTGTCCGGTATTTATAGGGCGCTCGAGGGGTGCGGGGGAGGAGAGAGGAGAGAGATCCGGCGAGAGGTGGAAACTGCCGGCGAGATCCAGTCCAGCGCTCGCGGGGAAGGAGACGACCGTTTCGGGCAACGGTCGGTCGGCGTGGGACCCGGATGTCAGCGAGTGGGCGCGTGACCATTACGCGTGGTCGGTCGACCGGTGCTGAATGCGCGATTTAACTGCCGTGGGCCGGCCCGGTTTAAATGCAAACCGTTACTGATTTTCTTTAATATTTTTACAGATACATTCAAAAGCTTTTAAAGCATTCAAATCGTCTTCAAAAATAGGGGTATTATATATCAAAATTAACAAAATAATAAATGCTATTTAATGAACATTTCTATTCTGTCATTTGAACACTTTGAAAAAAAATAATATTTTCAGAAATTGCCTAATTGTTTTTAAATCCTTTTTGCAAATATTTTCAAAATAACTCCTGGTTATTATTGTTCAAATATATCACCAATTAGTCCCTAGTGTGGAGTGTCATGTTCCTCCTCTCTTATTTAAACTTTTAACCAAAATTTCAAATAGGTGAAAGCAACTTAGGGAAAAGTAGAAAGAGCTTTCTGAAATCCAGAAGAGACATTTCAACTATTACATACAATCAAGCAATGATGATGATAGATGCATAACTATATTCATAACATTCCAAAATGAAATTTTGGGATGTTACAGGTAAACTCCGAGATCATCATATGATTGGCATTGAGTCCATGTTCCACGATTCCTTGGCACTTGAAAACTTGCTGCTCCATAGCTTCGAGCCTTGTTTCCACGCTTCCGGTCTTCTTTGGCCCCTCAATGTCATAGATGTGCAACACCCCCTCATGCATCTCAATGGTTCGAGGGTGTCGCAACACCTTTGCAAGATAAGGGTTGATGACCTTCTCGAAAAACTTGTCCTTTGAAGCACTTGGGGATGCCATGAAGATCTAAATCTGTAACAGAAACGACTCAAAACAAAAATAGGAGGTATTGTCGTGATACGAAAGCCCAAACCTTTGGGAGATTATATAATGATTTTTTGCTGACCCAAAGGAGTGTACCACAAGAAAACGGAGTCCGGAAGGTGCACGGGGTGGTGTCAAGCCCCATAAGCGCGGCTAGGGGGTGGCTGCACCTAGCAAGCTTGCCACCTCCTCGTGAGTCTTTCGGACTTCTTTTGATTTTCCTAATTTTTTAAATATTCCAAGACGGAGAAAAAATATCTATTAGGAAAGATTTGGAGTCGGTTTACTTACTGTACCACATACCTATTCCTTTTCGGAGTCTGAAGTGTTGCGGTAGGTCTCCCTTATATAATCCTGCAGAGTTAAGGTATTTATAATATTGGAATCCACATTTATGGGAGTACCTAAGATATAATGTTTGATTCTTTGCCCATTTACCACCTTCAGATTTGTACCTAAGATATAATGTTCCCTCTCCATCTTGCGGAGCCAATCATCTGCCACAATGGGCTCAGTGCTGCTGGAGAAAGTTGGTGGATTCAGCCTCAGAAAACGGGTGAGGTTGTCGGCTTGAGGTGGAGGGTGGTTGTTGTGGTTGTTGGTCTGGTTCTGAATCAATAGCTGCATCAGGGCGTTCTGCTGCTGGAGAAGTTGTGTGAGTTCCGGCGGGAAAGTGAAGTCGGGCTCACGTTGCGGAGGCATCTTGCTGTTTTCAGAGGGGTGAGAATTAGAATAGAACAAGGACCTAAAAGGAAATTTCACTACCCATATGCAATGCAACAAACATATCACACCAAACACTCATTCATTTATTCAACTCAAGGTTCAAACATCGAGATACAAATCTCCAAATCAAACCAAGCATCGACCTACGCTTTAACGACGAAAATAAAGATACATGGGGGCATAACTAAAGTTCTCCTCAAAAGTACATGGTGAAGTGGCCTCCTCCGGTGACGCTCTCCTCATAGTCATCATCGTTGCTGATCAAGGGAGCCATGTCTCCTTCTGGATGAAGATTTTCCCCCATGTCCAACTGTTCCTCTAGAGTTGCAATGCGAGTGTTCAGCTTATCGATCCTCTCTAAGAGATCCTTCACTTCATACTCATGCTCGTACTTGACTTCCCGTAGGTCAACTTCGAGGTCAATCTCGTGGTTGATCAGCCTCTTGATCGTCTTCGTGTCGGCACGTACCCGAAGCTCCAAGGTCCTGATGTGCGTCTCCAAAGTCTGGATATAGGAAATGGTGGTGTCTTCAGTGGGAGTGGTTATGATATCTCCATTGGCATCCCTGCGACAAACCACGCTGAGTCCTGGTGAAATGGGTCCACCCCTGTATTCCTCCTGAATACGTCCAAGGGCACGATGAATTGCCATGTCTCTCCCAAGAATCCAGCTAGGTGCCACAAACTTGAAGTCGATGGGTTCCTTACGATTTCCAAAGGTCTTTCCAGGGATGTGCACCTCGATCCTGTAGCGACCGTCTTGTGGAAAAGACATGATAGGAGTCCCGATGATGTTTGGCAAGGCAATCCTTACGTCCCTGACGATCTTCATCAGCTCCTTGCCAAAGGGCATCGTCAAGTCAGGCTGACAAAACTCCATGATCAAAACTGGGATGAAGGTGGCCATCTATATATTTTGAAATAAGTCATAGGGAAGTCAAAAACGAGTAGATGAGAGTATAAGAATTTTAAAGACAAAAGATAAATAAATCCTATGGATTTTCCAATCCTAGAGGTTACGTCCTATGGTCAGCGTGTGCTCTGATACCATTTCTGTAACGACCCGACCTGAAAGGTTGAATCTCCGGTGTTTCTGTACCATCCCAAGATCATGCTGGTACACACATGGTACATCAATGTATATATCAAAGTGAAATCACATAGCTTTAATAATCGAAAAAAATCTCATATCGAGACCTTTATTACAATAAGAATTACAATAAAGTGGCTGAAAGCCAACTCATGAGAATAACTAATCTTGCGGAAGCATCAAAGGTAGTTGAGTCCATCTGACTCCAAGGGCATCTCACCGAGCGTAGAGCGTATCCTCACTCCTGGTCGGAAAAGTACTCTGCAACATGATACGTTGCAGCCGTGTAGGTCAGCATATTGAATATGCCGACAATGTCACAAAAGAGGGGGTAAAGTAATCATCTAGTCTATATGCAAATATGGCAGGTGGGGTAGTAAGTTTTTGCATAAAGCCAATTTTTTCCTACAACAAGAGAGGGCAGAAAATTATTACTACAATGTTAGTTGATTAATGAGATGGTTCCACCAACCAATTCTCATACCCAAGTTGACATTAATAAACCCACATCAATACAATTAATTGTGTTAACAGTTCCAGATACTTCCAGTTCCTTTGGCTCAAACTGTCCATTACTGCGGACACGGGTAATCGATTAGGTTTGGGTACTCTGCAGAGTTTGCACACGTTCCACACAAGATTTGATCGCCTCCGTTGGATTTCTCGCACTTCAGGGTGTTTGAGAAACGGATGACCAAAACATGATCTTCTAAAGGGTTTCCCCGAGACTCTGTCGGTGCCCATCCTTTCCTACCATTCTTCTACATCTCGTAGCATCGCCTGTCCAGGGTCACCACGATATCCAACCAAGCCAGAGCCCATAATGGCTTGTGGCTGTGCAGGTAAGCCTTGGGTCTTGAATCTTCCATCCATCTCTTTGTGCCTAGGTGGACCTTTCCGCATGAATACTGGCACTTCTCCAGCAACATCTAGACTAACCACTGGTTTCTCCAGGGCGCCGTTCAACCATCATCCACCCAGAGGTATGTTGAAAACTCGGAGTCTTTTAGTCTTGATCATCTTGTAGGTCTTGAAATTATTAACTCACAACTCTCATGAATCACACAACCAACCCCGTTTACTAATAGTATAGCAAAATTAAATCAACGTTTCCTGGGGCCAATGTGTCAAAGGGTTGAGGGGTGCCTACCACATGATACTACATCAAGTAACCAAGTTTCCAAATTACCTACTTTGCATGCAATTGGGGAGATGGTAGAACTAATGCAATAAAAACATAGGTATACATGGTCAAAGTGACTCGCCTTGCTGACAATCCTCGTATTCAAGTGACTCTAGATGACAAGCTTCGCACTCTGGATGATCTAACGAATCAAACCAAACACACAATAAACATAACCACAATACAATTCCTACAACAGCAAGGTAAACAAATACTTCAACAAACAATAGCACAATCAAAAGGAAGAATCACTCAAAGTATAAGACTCTGAAATTTTTGGTGTCAAATCTCTACTAAGACATAACAAGTCAAAAATTTGTTTTGAACAACTAGGCATTTAGATAACAGAAAAGTAAATACAAAATTTTTATTAGAAAACAGAAAGTATTTCATTATAAAAATTTTGTGAAAAAAGAGTTACTACAAAACATTTTTCTAAACAATACTAAAGGTGAAAATAAGATGTACCTATTCAAACTAGAGCACAAAACAAATTAAAAAAATATTTTTATTAACAGAAAATAATACACCTAATGTTGAAACAACAGAACCTAATGAAATCTAAAAACAAAAGTTAAACTAACTCAGATTCAAACTAAACAAAAATCAAGTTAACTAAACACTATTAAGAACCAAACAGATTCTGTTTTTGTTAAGAAGATTAACCAATCTTTCCTAAAAATTCTCAAACTTTGTGGGATGATAGGTCCAACTAATACAAAACAATGGCAAAAAGATTCACTCAAAAATGTATTTTTAAACTGAAGTTATACAGATTTTAGTAATTTAAGCAAATTTGGTTAGATTCAAATTTAAACGTTCAAATTTGAAATATAAGACTACAGGATGAAACGACATGAAATTTTTGACCTAATGCAAAAAGAATCAATTAAAAACACTAATTAGTTTAAAAGTTACAACTAAAACAAAAACATAAAACATTCTGGTTTCTAAAACAAAACAGAAAAGAACAAATTTCCTAGCGAACGGACAAGGCTACGTGGCGTGCTGTGATTAGCTGAGGTCGTGAGTGTGCGAGGTGTTTGCGGCGGTCGACCGAAAACTAATGCGTACCGGTTCATTTTTATAAACGTTCTAATCTGGAGCGTAGATCCTAGATCTAACGGATGCGGGTGGAGGTGGCGGCTTACAGGGGAGGGGGTCCGAGTTTCGGCGATGTCGACGGCAGCCGGAGGTCGGAGATGCTCGGAGAGGGTGTTGTGGCGGTCGAGGGCGGCGGTCGAGGGCGGCATCCAAAATGCTCAGGCGATGGCGGCGAAGATACGACGTCGAATGGCGGCGTTAGAAGGGAGTGGGGGTGAGTGTGGCGACGACCAGGAGCTCAGGTGGGTTTCGGGTGAAGGTAGAACTCCGGCGAGGTGGCGTGGTGGCGTTTCGGTGATGGTAGAGGGGGTAGTGGGGTGGAATGGAGAGCAGCGAGGGCAGGGCTTTATATAGGCCAGGTGCGGGGTCGGGAGAGAGAGAGAGGACGGAGATCTGGAGAGGAGAGATCTCCGGCGAGGTGGCGCGCGCGAGGAAGGAGACGGGCGCGCGGATGACGCCGTCGGACAGTGGGTCCCACGTGTTAGTTAGAGAGATGGAGAGGTTAGCACGTCGGTTGACCGATCCGGAGGAATCTCGGGGTTTAATGACTGTGGGTCGGCCAGTTTGCTAATTAAAACGTTTAAATACGTTTCCTTTTCTATTTTCCAGAACGTTTAAAATCCTTTAATGCATTCAAATCATTTCCAAACATAGGGAATATATATATCAAAACGATCAGGGGAATAAATGCTATTTAATGAACATTTTTCCTCTGTCAAAATGAATACTTTAAAAAAAAAATCTTCAGAAAATACCTAATTGATTTTAAATTCTTTTGAGATAAACTTTCAAATAACCCACTGGTTTTATTGCTCAAATATTTCAGCAAAATGCTCCTGGTGTGGAGTGTCATGTTACTGCTCTCTGTTTGTGAATATTTCCAGGGATTTTCAAATAAATGAAACAAGTAAATGGAGAAAAGGAAGGGCCTTTTAGAAATCCGAAAGAAGAACTTCAACAATTTATTTCATTCAAACAAAGTGATGATGATGCATAGCTATATTTCATAACATTCCAAAATGAAATTTTGGGATTTTACGGTTCTATAAGCCCATAATGCATCGTCCAGTTTCTTAGACCAATTCTTGATAGATCTATTAACCGTCTTTTGCAAGATCAATTTAATTTCTCTATTGCTTAATTCTACTTGACCACTAGACCGAGGATGATAAGGAGATGCAATTCTATGATTAACATCATACTTAGCAAGCAACTTACGGAATGCACCATGAATAAAGTGTGAACCACCATCAGTCATTAAATATCTAGGGACTCCAAATCGAGGGAAAATAACTTCTTTAAGCATCTTAGTAGACGTGTTATGATCAGCACTACTAGTTGGAATAGCTTCTACCCACTTAGTAACATAATCAACAACAACTAAAATATGAGTTCACCCGTTGGACGTTGGAAAAGGTCCCATATAATCAAAACCCCAAACATCATATGGTTCAATAACAAGAGAGTAATTCATAGGCATTTCCTAACGTCTACTGATATTGCCAATTCTTTGGCATTCATCACATGACAGGACAAACTTACGAGCATCCTTGAAGAGAGTAGGCCAATAAAATCCAGATTGTAATACATTATGTGCAGTTCTATCTCCAGCGTGGTGTCCTCCGTAGGCCTCGGAATGACACTTGTGTAAGATCTGTTCCTGTTCATGCTCAGGTACACCACGTCTAATAACACCATCTACTCCTTCTTTATAAAGGTGTGGGTCATCCTAAAAGTAATGTCTTAAATCATAGAAGAACGTTTTCTTTTGTTGGTATGTGAAACTAGGCGGTATAAATTTAGGGACAATGTAATTAGCATAATCATCATACCCAGGAGCATTACGAGAAGCATTTATGACAGCTAATTGTTCATTAGGAAAGCTATCATCAATAAGTAGTGGGTCATCAAGCACATTCTCTAACCTAGATAAGTTATCTGCTAGGGGGTTATCAGCACCCTTTCTATCAACAATATGCAAATCAAATTCTTGTAGCAGAAGAACCCACCTGATATGTCTAGGTTTAGCATCTTTATTTTCCATAAGATATTTAATAGTAGCATGATCGGTGTGAATAGTTACTTTACAATCAACAATATAGGGTCTGAACTTATCACAAGCGAACACAACTGCTAAAAATTCCTTTTCATTGGTAGCATAGTTTCTTTGAGCACTATCTAGATTTTTTCTAGCATAATGAATAACATTTAATTTCTTATCAATCATTTGTCCTAGAACAACACCAACGGCATAATCACTAGCATCACACATAACTTCAAAGGGTAGGTTCCAATCAGGTGGTTGAACAACAGGTGTAGAAATCAAGGCATTCTTAAGAATTTAAAAAGCTTCTATACAATCATCATAAAAAATGAATGGAACATATTTTTTTCAAGAGATTAGTGAGAGGCCTAGAAATCTTAGAGAAGTCTTTAATAAGTCTCCTATAGAACCTAGCATGACCAAGGAAACTTCTTATACCTCTGATATCCGTAGGACACGACATTTTTTCAATAGCATCAACTTTAGCTCTGTCAACTTCAATACCTCTTTCAGAAATTTTATGTCCCAAGACAATACCTTCATTCACCATAAAGTGGCACTTCTACCAATTCAAGACAAGATTAATTTCTTCGCATCTCTGCAAAATTCAATCAAGGTTGCTCAAAGAATCATCAAAAGAAGTTTCATAAATGGAAAAATCATCCATGAAAACCTCAACAGTCCTTTCACAAAAATCAGAGAATATATCAGTCATACATCTTTGAAAGGTAGCAGGTGCATTGCATAAAACAAAAGGCATACATTTATAAGCAAAGGTACCGAAAGAGTTGGTAAAAGTTGTCTTCTCTTGGTCCTCTTTTGACACGGGTATTTGAGAGAATCCAGAATAACCATCTGGAAAGCAGAAATGTGTGTGCTTGGATAGTCTTTCTAGCATTTGATCAATAAAAGGTAGAGGGTAATGATCTTTTCTAGTAGCTTTATTTAATTTCCTTAAATCAATTACCATTCTATATCCTGTAATAGTTCTTTGCTGGATCAATTCATTTTTATCATTAGGAACTACGGTAATACCTCCTTTCTTAGGGACACAATGAACGGGACAAACCCATCTACTATTAGCAATAGGGTAAATGATACCTGCCTCCAGAAGCTTTAATATTTCATTTCTTACCTCTTCCTTCATTTTAGGATTTAACCGTCGTTGGTGATCAACAACTGGTTTAGCATCAGGATCCATTTCAATTTTATGCTGACATAGAGTGGGACTAATGCCCTTAAGATCATCAAGAGTATATCCAATAGCAACATCGTGCTTCCTCAGAGTTTTCAATAATCTCTCTTCTTCATGCTCTGAAAGGTTAGTTCTAATAATAACATGATATATATTATTTTCATCAAGATAAGCATATTTCAGAGTATCCTATAATTGCTTAAGCTCAAACATGGGACCACCCTTGGGTGGAGGAGGATCCCTAAGTATTTCAACAAGCAAGTTGTGTTTCAGAATAAGATGATGATCAAAGAGAATCTTATCTATTTCATTACTTTCATTCATACGCATATCATTTTCATGGTCCAATAAATATTGTTCTAGGGGATTAGTAGGAGGCACAACAATAGAAGCAAGACCAATAATTTCATCCTTACTAGACAATTCTTTATCATGGGGTTTTCTACGAAATTTAGAGAGTTTAAACTCATGAGACGTATCCCCAAAACTTACGGTAACAGTTTCCTTCTCACAATCTATCCTGGCATTAACAGTATTCAAGAAGGGTCTACCAAATATAATGGGACAAAAATCATCTTGTGGGGAGCCAAGGACAAAAAAACAGTAGGATATTTTATTTTCCCACACAAGACTTCAACATCTCTAATAATCCCAACTGGTGATATAGTATCTCTATTAGCAAGCTTAATTGTAATATCAATTCCCTCTAAGTCAGCTGGTGCAATATCATTCATAATCTCTTTATATAAGGTAAATGGAATTGCACTCACACTAGCACCCATATCACATAAGCCATGATAACAATGATCTCCTATTTTAACAGAAACAATAGGCGTTCCAACAATGGGTATATATTTATCTTTGGCATCAAGTTTAGCAATTCTAGCAGCTTCATCACAAAATTGAATAACATGCCCATCAATATTATCAACCAAGAGATCTTTAACCATAGAAATACTAGGCTCAACTTTAATTTTCTCAGAGGGTGTAGTTGTTCTAGCACATCTCTTACGAACCACAATTGAAGCTTTAGCATGTTCCTTTATTCTAATAAGGAAAGGTGGTCTTTCAATATAAGGAACAGGAATAACAGAATCAACATTATAAGTAATAGTTTCCTCTTCAACTTTAATAGGTTCAACTACTTTCACTTCAATGGGAGGATGATATTTAAACCACTTCTCCTTAGGGAGATCAACACGATCAGAAAAAGATTCACAAAAAGAAGCTACTATCTCAGAGTCAAGTCCACATTTAGTGCTAAATTCACGAAAAGCATCAGTGTCTACGAAGGATTTAACACAATCAAACTTAAGGTTCATGCCTGAATCCTTACCTTCGTCGAGTGCCCATTCTTCAGAGTTGCATTTAATTATTTCCAATAAATCCCATTTCAAGTCAATATATTTCTTCATATAGGAACCAACACAAGAAGTATCGAGCATGGATTGATCATTACAAGAAAGCCGAGCATAAAAAATTCTGAATAATAATTTCTCTTGAGAGCTCATGATTGGGGCATGAATATAACATTGACTTAAGCCTCCCCCAAATTCTAGCGATTCTTTCTCCTTCACGAGGCAAAAATTATAGATATAATTCCAACCACGACGAAGTAGATGCATATGATAGAACTTCTGGTGAAATTCCATATTCAATCGGTTGTAACTCCGTGATCCAATATCATCACATAGCCTGTACCATGTCAATGCCTTCTCCTTCAAATATAAAGGAAACACCTTATTTTTGACATGATCCTCGGGCAGACCTGGAAGCTTAAATAATCCACAAACTTCATCCACATATATTAGGTGCAAATCAGGATGTAGTGTTCCATCTCCTGCGTAAGTATTAGCCAGCAGTTTCTCTATCATACCCGAAGGAATCTCATAATGACTATTTTCAGTAGGTTGAGGGGAAAATCTTTGTGCTTCCGGTTGAGGTGAAGATACCCCAAAGAAGCCCATCAAAGGATTACTTTCCATAGTAACAAGTGACAGTAAATTTCAGCACACTATATAAATTTTTCCTTACCAGATTCCACTTACCAAAGGCACTTCACTCCCCGGCAACGGTGCTAGAAAAGAGTCTTGATGAACCACAAGTATAGGGGATATATCATAATCCTTTCGATAAGTAAGAGTGTTGAACCCAACGAGGAGCAGAAGGAAATGACAAGTGGTTTCCAGTAAGGTATTCTCTACAAGCACTGAAATTATCGATAACAGATAGTTTTGTGATAAGATAATTTGTAACGAGTAACAAGTAACAAGTGTAGAAAAGGTGCAACAAGGTAACCCAATCCTTTTTGTAGAAAAGGACAGGCCTGGACAAACTCTTATATAAAGAAAAGTGCTCCTGAGGACACATGGGAATTTCTATCAAGTTAGTTTTCATCATGCTCATTTGATTCACGTTCGTTACTTTGATAATTTGATATGTGGGTGGACCTGTGCTTGGGTGCTGCCCTTAGTTGGACAAACCTCCCACTTATGATTAACCCCTCTCGCAAGCGTCCACAACCACGAAAGAAGAATTAAGATAAGTCTAACCATAGCATGAAACATATGGATCCTAATCAGCCCCTTACAAAGCAAAGCATAAACTAGGGTTTAAGCATCTGTCCCTCTAGCAACCCATCTTCTACTTATTACTTCCTAGTGCCTTCCCCTAGGCCTAAATAATGGTGAGGTGTTATGTAGTTGACGTTGACATAACACCACTAGAGGAGAGACAACATACATCTCATCAAAATATCGAACGAATACCAAATTCACATGATTACTTATAACAAGAGGAGTATTAATTATCCTCAAGAAAAAACGCAACTAATCACAAAGCATGTTCATGTTCATAACCAGAGGAGTATTAATTATCATAAAGGATCTGAACATATGATCTTCCACAAAGTAAACCAACTAGCATCAACTACAAGGAGTAATCAACACTACTAGCAACCCACATGTACCAATCTGAGGTTTGAGACAAAGATCGGATACAAGAGATGAACTAGCATTTGGGGAGGAGATGGTGCTGGTGGAAATGTTGATGCATATTGACCCACTCTCGATGAGAGGATTGTTGGTGATGACGATGGCTTCGATTCCCCCTCCGGGAGAGAAGTTTCCCCAGTAGAACAACCCTACCGGAGCTCTAGATTGGTTTTGTCCAAATTCCGTCTCGAGATGGCGGCGCTTCGTCCTGAAAGCTTCCTTCTAATTTTTTCCAGGTCAAAACCCTTCATATAGCAGAAGATGAGGGTTGCGGACCTGCCAGGTGGGTCACAAGCCTGCTAGGCGCGGCCAGGGGGTGGCCACGCCTGACAGGCTTGCCACCTCCTGGTGGGCCCCCTCTGGTATCTGTTTTGCCCAGTTTTTTTATGTATTCCAAAACAATTCTCCGTAAATTTTCAGGACTTTTGGAGTTGTGTAGAATAGGTATCTCAGATTTTCTCCTTTTCCAGTCCAGAATTCCAGCTGCTGGCATTCTCCCTTTTCATGTAAACCTTGTAAAATAAGAGAGAAAAGGCATAAGTATTGTACCATAACGTGTAATAACAGCCCATAATGCAATAAATATCAATATAAAAGCATGATGCAAAATGGATGTATCAAGGAGGTAGAATAACCCAAGAACCTCTTTATCCCGAAGGATATCCTAAGAGAATTGATCAAGACTCTCAAAGAATTAATGTTGATGCACCTAGTCCTTCCAAAAACAAAAAGAAAAAGATAAATGATAGGACTTTGTATGCCTCTAGTGAACCTAAGATAGAAAAACCTCCTGATAATAATGACGTCTCCAGTTCTGATGCTAAAACTCAATCTGGTAATGAACATCCACCTAGTGATAATGATAATGATAGTGATGTTCATTGGGATACCCAACCAAATAATGATAAATAACCAGATAAAGATGTAGATTTAGAACCTGTTATTGATCTTGACAACCCGACGATATGACAAAAAAGACTTTGTGGCTAGAAAACATGGTAAAGAAAGAGAGCCATGGGTTCAAAAACCCATGCCTTTTCCACCTAAACCATCTAAGAAAAAAGATGATGAAGAATTTGAAGAATTTGCTAAAATGATTAGGCTAGTATTTTTGTGCACCCACTTGACTGATATCTTAAAGATGCCTCTTTATGCTAAATACATGAAAAACATCATCACAAATAAAAGAAAGATACCTAAAGTTGAAATCTCCACCATGCTTGCCAATTATTCTTTTAAGGATGGAGTACCTGAAAAACTTGGAGATCCTGGAATACCAACTATACCTTGCTCCATTAAAAGAAATTATGTCAAAACCGCTTTGTGTGATTTGGGAGCTGGTGTTAGTGTTATGCCCTTCTCTTTATATAAAAGACTTGATTTGAATAAAATCACACTTACTGAATATCTTTGCAAATGGCTGACAAATCTACTGCCATACCTATCGGTATTTGTGAGGATGTGCTTGTTGTTGTTGAAAATGTTACTATCTTAATGGGCTTTGTTATTCTTGAGATGCCTGAGGACGACAACATGTCGATTATCCTTGGTAGACCCTTTTTGAATACTCCATGGGCTATTATTTATTGCAATAACAGCAAGGTTACTTTTCATATCAATGCTAATGAGCATATCGTGTACTTTTTGAAGAAACAATTCCAAGTGAATGGTGTAAATGTTATTGAAAATTCTCTGACACCCACTATTGGAAGATTTGATCTACCTCTACCTACTGCCAAAAAGAAATATGATATAATTATTATTCCAATAAGTATCCCCGTTGAGGTAACTTAGTGTTTTATGAAAGTTCTTCGGTTTCATGCTAATCGAAAGTGGTTGTTAATAAGGCTTGATAACCTTATTAATGGATCATTTTTGAGAGGTATGAAGTTGATGAATCTAGTAGACACAACTGTGTGTATCTACTTTCTGTTTTTCTTAGTTAAATGAAATAAAATGTCGTGTTTATCCTATTTTCTGATTTCCCCATGCAATAAAAAAATGACGCAAAAATAAAAGTTCTTAGAATGTCCTGGAAATTTAACACGATTTTTTCTGAATATTTCCGAATTTCTGTTGCCAATAACATTAGAGGGGGTGCACGTGGTGCCCACAAGACACCAGGGCGCACCAGCAACCCCAGGTGCGCCATGGTGGACTGTTGTCCGCATGTGGGCCCCCTCACTTACCTCTTTAGCCCATGCGATCCCTGACCTCCAAAAAAATCACCGTAGCTCTCTCTCTCTCTTTCTCGTGTTCTTGCTCACAAACCCATGGATTTCGGTCTCTTTGCTCAAAGCTCCATTTTCAAAACTGTTTTGGGGGATTGCTTCTTGGTATGTGACTCCCCCATTGCTCCAATTAGTTTTTTATTTAGTGGTTTATTTTCAGAACAATTAGCTACTCTTGGTGCTGCTGTAGATGAGCTTGCATGTTGAATTCTTAGAGTTCTAAGTAGTTTGAATGCTTGATATAGCCTCTAGGCATCCTTATGAGTGAGTTTCTATCAATCTTGTGAAGTTTTGTTAAAAAAAATTTGTGTCACATAAATTTTCCGAAATTGTTCGCAAATAAAAATGCAATTCTTCAGGAGTTCTTCGAGGAGAAGATCCTCAGGGGCAACATCAAGTGGGAGCTCTTTCCGACAATCTTATGCTGAACCAAGTGTAAGCTCGATGCGGGGTACTGAAACCAAATCGTGCCTTTGGCCGTGTAATACATTCATGGAAGGTGTAGGTATTAAGTAAGAATTTGAGTAGAAGGGAAGATACTACGTCCTTGAGAACGAGGCCCGCACGTACAATGGTTGAAGCTGCTAGACGGGCTGAAGAGGTTGAGCCAAGAGCCTCGGTGGGCTATCACTCAGACTATTATCCAAGCTATGGATGGTGATTACCAAGCTAGGCCAAAAGCCTAAGCTTTGGGGAGTACGTATTTCCACTGACACTATATTCATGTTCACACATTTCATTCCAGTTGTCGGTGTCCACAGTTTTCATTGTATTATGCATGATAGATTTATTTTCTTGTTTTCTTTTTGCGTGTTTGAAAACTTTGAGAAAATCCAAAAGTATTTCTTGCTTTTTTCAGTTTTTTCTTTTTAGTTTAATTATTTGTAGTATTAAAAGAAAACCCAAAAAGATTTCTCGTTTCTTCTTTTGCTTGTTGGGAGTTCTCCCGTGTAAATAGTTTTTCTCGTTTTTGTTTTCCCTTCTTTAATTTGCCTTCTTCAAGAAAAAAACTAAAAACTCCAAACATATTTCAGTGTGTTTCTCTGAAATTATTTTCCCTTTTATTGAGTCATACCAAGGAGAAGACCACGATGAAAATATTGGGTGGCTCTTATATGCATTACTAGTGATTTAACAAAGAGCCTATATTACTTTATCTTCTCCTCTTGAATAAAATGTTTGCAGATTCCAGCTTAGTCCATGACACTATTGCACTATTACTATTTCCTTATCACCCGGTCATTCAAGTGAAAGACAATAATGATGATATTTGATGAATTGACTATGACAGAGAGAAGCGGGTATGAACTCAACTTTTTTTAATATGTTTAACCTAGTATTTATGATTCAGCATATTATGATTGAACATGTTTGCAATGACAATTAGAGATTATAGTTGCTCATGCCATGCTTAAGTAGCTAGGAGTAGATAATGATTTATCTTGGATGTCAACATGCATTAAAATGGTTGTGATGTAGTATGATGATATGGTATCCTCCTCTGAATGTTTCAAGTGGCTTGCCTTGGCACATGTTCACACATGTAGTTCAATCAAAACCAACATAGCCTTCACGATATTTATGTTCATGGTGTCCATAACCTACTCATGATAGAATTCAATGTTTATTATTCATAATGCATGTTTATGACCATCTTCGCTCTCTAGTTGGCCGCTTCTAAACCTATTTGTTAGTCTTTGCCTGTACTAAGTGGGAATACTGCTTGTGCATCAAAAACCCTTAAACGAAAGTTATTCTAGATGAGTCCACTATATCTACCTATATGTGGTATTACCCTGCCGTTCCAAGTAAATTTGCATGTGCCACCTCTAAAATTTCAAATGAACATCTGTTTTGTGTGCCTGGACCGCTCATGGAGCGACAGGGGTGGTCAGTATCTTCCATGTTAAGCGGGTTATTCTCATGATGAGTGTTTATTCACTCATCCTTGCATGAGAGGGGTAGTAACAGGGATTCTCAGTCCCGAAATCAAAAGAAATGCAAATAATTAAACAAAACTCCCCCAGGAATGTTGTTGGTATGGACGGTACCCGTGGATTCGGCTATCCGTGGAGTGTGTTTGTTGGTGGAGGGGGAGTAACCTTTAATTTTACCACTTGGGAACCGCCGCTAATTTGTTTAACATGGAAGATATTGATAGCTCTTGGTCGTAACACTGACAAGAAGGGTGTACCTACCAAAATTATACTTATGTCTTATTTAAACCTTGAGCTCTGGCACCTCTGCAAATCCCTGCTTCCCTCCGTGGAGGGACTATCAATTTACTTTTATGTTGAGTCATCACCTTCTCAAGTAAGTGCCAGATCTGAGTGCACTATTGTCATCATCATGCATTGTGTATAGTGAATGTTGCATGCATCATGACTGGATCTTTTGTAGCATGAATTACAATGTGTAGTCGCTACTTGAACTTTGGAGGTGCTCTTCATTTATGTTTTGCGGTCTCAGAAAGGGCTGGTGAGATACCACTATTGTCATATTATATCATGGTCATTTTGACAAAGTGTTTGTTTTTGAGATATTTTATTATTGCTCGCTAGGTGCTTATGTCATTGATATGAGTTAATATAATGTTTAAGAGTTATTGTTGACATGGTTAGTGATGTCTACTACACAACTTTATTCTTGTAGACTCATGTTGGGCCTCCAAGCGTGGGGTTTTGTAGGACAGTATCAATTTCCCCTCAAGTGGATGACCTAATGTTTATCAATCACACCCAATAGAATGGAAAATTGTATAGGTGCACTAGTTCAGCGAAGAGATGGTGATACAAGTGCAATATGGGTGATAGACATAGGTTTTTGCAATCTGAAAATATAAAAACAACAAGGTAACATGTGTAAACAGCAAGCAAAACATTGTATAAATGCTTGGAAATAAGGCCTACGGTCCGTACTTTCACTAGTGCAATCTCTCAACAATGCTAATATAATTGGATCACATAACCATCCCTCAACGTGCAACGAAGAATCACTCCAAAGTTTTATCTAGCGGAGAACATAAGAAGAAATTGTTTGTAGGGTACAAAAGCACCTTAAAGTTATCCTTTTCGATCAATCTATCCAAGAGTTCGTACTAAAATAACCAAGTTATCCTTTCCGGTCGATCTATCTAAGAGTTCGTACTAGAATAACACCATATTATATGCATCAACCAACTCTAATGTCACCTAGATTCTCCAATGTCACCACAAGTATCCATGAGTTAATTATATGATACACATCAAACAATTTCAGATTCATAATACTCAATTGAACACAACGAACCTCAAAGAGTGCCCCAAGATTTCTATCGGAGAACTTGGTATGAGAACGTGCAATCAACCCCTATGCATAGATCCCCAAGGTCACTGGAACCCGCAAGTTGACATCATAACATTATCAAGTGAATCACTTGAATACCCCAATGTCACTATGGGTATCGGCATGCAAGACATACATCAAGTGCTCTCAAATCCATAAAAGTATTCAATCCGGTAATAAAAAAAATTCAAAGGGAAAACTATATTCATCACAACAAGATAGAGAGGTGAAAACACCATGTGATCCAACTATATTAATAAAGCCCGTGATACATCAAGATCGTGCCATATCAAGAACAGGAGAGAGAGAGATTGAACACATAGCTACTGGTACAAACTGGTAGCCCCGAGGGTGGACTACTCCCTCCTCATCATGGCCGCTTCCTGGAGGATGAAGATGGCCACCGGAGATGATCTACCCTCTCCGACAGGGTACTGGAATGCCTCTAGATTGTTTTTTTGTCGATACAGAGAGTTGCAACGGGAAAACGAGGACTCTAGGGTTATTTATGATGGTTTCTATATTTATAGTAATTTTTGGCGTTGGTCTCATGCGAAGGTGGGCCACGAGGCGAGGAACATACACGAGGGCGCGCCAGGCCCCATGGCGCGCCCTGGTGGGTGGTGCCCACCTCGTGGCTCTTCTCGCCCTCCCACGAAGCATCTAGTGCCTCTTTTGTTCCAAATAAATCATCAAAACGTTTCATTTTCTGCACAAAAAGCAACACCACGGTAGTTCTGCTGAAAACAGCGTCAGTCCGGGTTAGTTTTAAATAAATCATATAAGGTGCATCAAAACTATATAAAAGTATTATAAACTTAGGTGAATATGGCATGAATACTTCATAAATTATCGATACATTGGAGACGTATCAGTTACTCACAACCTTTGCTAAAAACCTAGGTGCTACTTAAGCATATGTATGTAAACAAGAACAAAAGAGTTCATAAAAGTTTTTCTTTATCACTACCATTTTGTCAACTAAATTGCTTGAGGACAAGAAAGGGTTTAAGCTTGGGGGAGTTGATACGTCTCCATTGTATCTACTTTTCCTAGCCCTTTTGCTCTTGTTTTGGACTCTAATTTGCATTATTTGAATGAAACTAACCCGGAGTGACGCTGTTTTCAGCAGAACTACCATGGTGTTTTTTTGTCCGGAAATAAAAGTTCTCAAAATGGAACGAAACTTTTTGGAGATTTATTTCAGAATAAATAAAAAGTAGTGGCGCCAAGACCTATCGGAGGGGGTGCCCTGGTTGGGCACGATACACCAGGGTGCGCCAGCCGCCCCAAGCGTGCCCTGGTGGGTTGTGCTTACCTCGTGCCCCCTGACCCTAATTCCAGTGTTATGAAATCCTATTTTCGTAGGAAAAAATCAAGGAGAAATTTTTATTTCGTTTCACAAGACAGAACCACCGCCACCTCCTGTTCTTCATCGGGAGGCCAGATTTGGAGTTCGTTTGGGGCTCGAGAGAGGGAAATCTTCGGTCTTCATCATCATCAACCCTCCTTCATCACCAATTCCATGATTCTCCCCACTGGGAGTGAGTACTTCCTTTGTAGGCTTGCTGGTCGGTGAGGAGTTGGATGAGATTCATCATGTAATCGAGGTAGTTTTGTTGGTGATTGATCCCTAGTATCCACTATGTTCTAAGATTGATGTTTCTATGACTTTGCCATGCTTAATGCTTGTCACTAGGGCCTGAGGGTCATGATTTCAGATCTGAACCGTTTATGTGATCATCATTATATCTATGTTCTTGATACGATCTTGCCTAGTCATATGCACCTATTACGTGTTATGATTCGTAAACCCCAGGGTGATAGAAATCGAGATACTTTCCGGTGATGACCGTAGTTTGAGGAGTTCATGTATTCACTATGTGTTAATGCTTTGTTCCAGTTCTCTATTAGAAGGAGGCCTTAATATCCCTGAGTTTCCTTGTGGACCCCACTACCACGGGAGGGTCGGACAAAAGATGTCATGAAAGTTCTTTTCCATAAGCACGTATGACTATTTATGGAATACATGACTACATTACATTGACGAACCGGAGCTAGTTCTGTGTCGCCCTAGGTTATGACTATTATATGATGAATATCATCCAATGAGTACATCGATCTAGTGCCTACGAGTTTTCCACATATTGTTCCTGCTAAGTTACTACTACTGTTGTTATTGTTGCACTTGCTACAAAACCATTGCTATCACTGTTACTGTTACTGCTACTATTACCACTACCGTCAAGCTATCATGTTACTGTGCTATTGATCACTTTGCTACAGATATTTAATCTCCAGGTGTGGTTGAATTGACAACTCAACTTCTAATACTCTTTAATGTTCTTTGGCCCCCCTTGTGTCGAATCTATAAATTTGGGTTGAATACTCTACCGTCGAAAACTATTGCGATCCCCTATACTTATGGGTTATCAGACCCCACACGATGTAACCATCAAGGTGACGAGAGAGGATTCACCCTTGAGGGTCTACACTTGTGGTGTTGCATGACAAAGTCGTCGTCAGGAATGGTGAAGGAGGTATCACCCTCGATAACTACAACCGACTAGCTACACTATAGAGTTAGAATCATGAGTACTTTATGAGGTGTCAGCCTCGGTACTTGATAGTAGCTCTGTAGAGTTGTACAACTAAGGGGGTGTGAAGTGAATGTGATGGGCATGGCTTGTCGAACCGGTTGATCCAGTCTTTGAGTCGTCGATGATTAAGCAATGGCAACTTGGACTAAGCGGTCATAGGGGATCACTAATCAACCTATGCTAAGCAGGTGATATAATAGTAGGTACAACCGCAGTTTGACAAAAACAGGCTATGCATCAAAATAGGAGCTATCTACAATAGTAGCAAAAACTAATGCAAGCATGAGAGGGAAAGAGATGGGCGATATCGGAATGATAAAAGGGGGGTGGCTTGCCTTGCTGCTCTTCTGCAAAAGGCTGATCGTCAATGGCGTAGTCATACCCGGCAGCAACGTCGATCTCGGTGTCTACCAGAGAGAAGAGGTGGAAGAAACAATAAATAGAAGCAAGCAAGTGAGCCACGATGTAGGCCATGGTAATATCCAATGCTAGGGATGAGCTATCGCAGAACTACACGTCACAGACGGAGCGGGAAAATATCTAACGATATTTCCTAGGTCTTTGGCCATTACCGGACAAATGATCGTAACACAAAATGTCCATGTTCATCGAGCATGTGAGAGATGAACGAACAACATATTCAGATTTGTGGGATTTTTCTGATCAACTTTCATATATAAAATATTTTCATCTCACTTACAAATTATTTTATATTAATTTTCAAAGTTTTATTAATATTCTATAATTAACAGATTGATTTTAATTAAGAACTTTTTATTGGATCAACATGACATCACTATGACATCCGCAGTCAACAGTCTCTGTTGACTGGTCAAACCTAACCAGTAGGCCCCAACTACCATAGACAGTGGGTTAACCAGTGTTTTAACTTAAACGAATCCTGGATATATTAGTATGGGTTCCCACTTTTCATACTCGTATTACTTAATAGAGGGTTTAACTTAATCTAATTGTTGGGACCACACATGTTAGTGCCTGCTAGCATGTTTAATTAGCGCCTAATCTAAACACTACAGTGACAGGGTCCACCGTGAGTGACTGTTAGGGCTGCGATTAGTTGCTAATGACGGCCCCCACCGGTTAGCGACACATCGGCATTTTAAAATGCGGTGGCGCGACGACGGCAACCACAACAGCGACGACGAGGCTCGAAAAACGCCGTCCGGGGGCCAAATCATGCGTAGTTGGGTTCTTTCGAACAAGCCAAGCATTACGCGTCGAACGGTGGCGTTAATTCGCATGGGGGTGGTTGGCAAGGGAATCAGCGACGAGCCGCGATGGTGGTTGCTTTCGGACCAGCACAAGCGCGCGTCTATGGAAAGTAAAATGAACTAAGGTACGAGGATGCGGTCTCTGGAGCTCACCAGGAGCACGTTGGTGCTACCCAACCGAGACGGAGAAGCCCGGGAGCACGAGCCGGCCAGCCATGGGGGCGGCCAGAGCTCTAAACGACGGCAGTGATACGTCTTCAACGTATCTATAATTTATGAAGTATTCATGCCATGTTAACAATGATTCTATATGATTTTGGTATGATTTTATTAGAACTAACCCGGACTGACATTGTTTTCAGCAGAACTACCATGGTGTCTTTTTTGTGCAGAAATAAAATTACTGGGAATGTGCTAAAAATTTAGTATGATGTTTTTTGACCAAAAGAGACCCCCGAAGCATTGGAGTTGGGCGAGAAGATCCACGAGGAGGTCACAAGCTTGCCAGGCGGGGCCACCCCCTAGCCGTGCTTAGCAGGCTTGCCACCGCCATGTGGCCCCTCTTGACGTGAGATTAACACCAAAAATTCCTATAAACATAGAAACCTCTGAAAAGAAACCTAGATCGGAAGTTCCACCGCCGCGAGCCTCCACAGCCACAAAAAACCAATCGGGAGCCCGTTCTGGCACCCTGCCAGAGGAGGAAACCATCACCGGAGGCCATCTTCATCATCCCAGCGGTCTCCATGACGAGGAGGGAGTAGTTCACCCTCGGGGCTGAGGGTATGTACTACTAGCTATGTGTTTGATCTCTCTCTCTCTCTCTCGTGTTCTTGAGATGGCTTGATCTTGATGTACCGCGAGCTTTATTGATATAGATGAATCATATGGAGTTTCCCCCTCTCTATCTTCTTGTGATTAATTGAGTTTTCCCTTTGAAGTTTTCTTCTCGGATGGAGTCTTCAAGGATTTGCGAACACTTCATGTATGTCTTGCGAGGGGATACCTGTGTGACAATGTGATGTTCTATCGATCCACTTGATGTATGTTTTGGTGATCAACCTGCGGGTTCCATGACCTTGGGAATCTATGCATAAGGGTTAGCACACGTTTTTGTCTTGACTCTCTAGTAGAAACTTTGAGGCACTCTTTGAAGTTCTTTGTCTTGGATCGAATATAATGAATCTGAAATTGTATGATGCATATCGTATAATCAAGTCCACAGGTACTTGTGGTGACATTGGAGTATCTAGGTGACATTAGGGTTTTGGTTGATGTGTATCTTAAGTTGTTATCTTAGTACGGACTCTAGGGCTGTTCGTGACACTTATAGGGATAGCTCATAAGATTGATCAGAAAAGATAACTTTGAGGTGGTTTTGTACCCTACAATAATTTGTTCATTTGTTCTCCATTATTTGTGACTTTGGAGTGAACTCTTTGTTGTATGCGAGGGACTTATATATGATTCAACTATGCCAATATTAATGATAAAAATTGCACTAGTGAAAGTATGGACCCTAGGCCTTGTTTGCAAGCATTTATACAACGTTTTGCTCGCTGTTTACTATTTGTTACCTTTCTGTTTTTATATTTTCATATTAAAAAACCCTATATCTACCATCCATATTACACTTGTATCACCGTCTCTTCGCCAAACTACTGCACCTATACAATTTGCCATTGGATTGGGTGTGTTGGGGACACAAGAGATTTCTTGTATTTGATTGCAAGGTTGTTTGAGATAGACCATCTTCATCCTACACCTCCCGCGGATTGATAAACCTAAGGTCATCCACTTGGGGGAAAATTGCCACTGTCCTACAAAACTCTACGCTTGGAGGCCCAACATGAGTCTACAAGAAGAAGGTTTCATAGTAGAGATCTAGCTCTTTTCTGGCTCCGTTATTGGGGTGGTGGGTGCTTGAAGGTATACCTTTAGGTATTGCAATTGAATCTTTTAGTTTCTTGTTTTATCACTAGTTTAGTATATAAAATAAAACTCCAAAAATGGAATTGAGGTTGCCTCATATGCTTCATCTTTTTAATGTCTTTCGTGAAAATGGTGGAAAGGAAAATTGTGCTCAAAATCTTTGGTACTAAATCTTTGGCACTAAAATGGTGGAAAGGAAAATGTTAGAAGAATAACTGATTAAAATATTTGGCACTAAATCTTCGAGTGATGAGAATGATAGAAATATTGTTAGTATCGATTCTCTTATTATTCATGATGCTAATGATATGCAAAGCCACAAGCTTGGGGATGCTATGTTTGATGAAGAAGATATTTTTAGTCCCCCAATTTTTTATGAGCAAAACTATTATGATTATGACATGCCTACTATCTATGATGATTATGGTGATGACACGTATTCTATAAAGAGTAATGACAACCATGAAACTTGTCATCATGATTTTAATATTTAAAGTGGTTATGTCAATCAAGTGTCACAAGATAGTTATTTTGTTGAGTTTGCTCCCACTACTTTGCATGAGAAGAATTTTGCTTGTGTGAGTAATAATAAAAATTCTATGTGTGTGCATCACGAAAAGAATGATTTATGTGCTGGTTTTATCATGTAATTCCTTCATGATGCTATTGAATATTATTATGAGGGAGGAACATATGCTTGTAGGAATTGCAATAATATCAAGTTTCCTCTCTATGTGTTGAAAGTTTTGAAGTTATGCTTGTTTTGACTTCCTATGCTAGATGATTCTTGTTCCCATAAATTGTTTGCTCACAAAATCCCTAAGCATAGGAAGTGAGTTAGACTTAAATATGCTTTTCATGAGATTCATGATGCTCTCTTACATGTTTCAATTATTATTCCTATACGAGCATCATTGAAATCATCATGCCCAGCTAAAAGGCATTAAAGAAAAGAACTTGTTGGGAGACAACCCAACACTTTTACTTTCTGTTTTGATGTGTTAACATGATTAATATTATGTAGTCATCATGTTTTGTGTCTTTTATTTCAATAAAGTGCCAAGTAAAGCCTTTGGGATTGTGTGGATACTTGCTTGTTTGATTCTGTGCAAAAATATAAAGTTTTACGTCCAGTATATGAATTATCTGATTTTACTAGAGTGTCAAAAATTTCTATAGTTTCCATAGCCTATATTGGTAGATATAAATTGTGTAAATGATAGTATACAATACCTAATATTTGAAAATTATTTTTCAACTTGTCTTGGCAGTACATGAATTGTTGATTTGTTCTTATGTGTACTAACCTATCTCACGAGTTCTTTTTGAGTTTTGTGTGGATGAAGTTTTTGAGAATAGGTGAAGCCGGGATATGAGAGGATTGAACAAGATACAAAAGCTCAAGATTGGATATGCCCAAGGCACCCCAAGTAAATATTTCAAGAAGTCTCAATCATCTAAGCTTGGGGATGCTACGCATCCCACCTCTCTTCATCAACAATTACTGGTTAGCCTATGTTGAGCCTAAATTTTAATTCGTTCACATGATGCGTGTTATTTTGGAATGATATTTTTATTTTGTTTGATGTTTTAATAAAATACTAAGATATCAAAATCTTTATTGAGAGAGAGAGAAAGTCCTCAGATATCTACTTAATTGTTTGACTACTCATTGATCTTCACTTATATGTTTTGGAGTAGTTTTGTCATTTACTCTCGTGCTTCACTTTTATCCTATGAGTAAATGGTTGAATGAATTCAATATCATAAATCTGAAATTATATATGTTTTATATCATTATCCCACGGGGAGTAGTGACTTCACATATAAGAAGTATAGGTGGTAAAATTTATTGAAAGTTAGCAACCACCGCATTGGTCACTTGAACCATTCATGAAAGAATATTGAAGGAAGAGAGATTTCGCATATAAATACACTATCTTGGACATCTTCTATGATTGTGATTACCCATTAATTATTTTCAAACTTGAGCAAATTAGTTGAAGTAGGACAAGGAAGACAACGTAATGAGTTATGTTTGGGTATATTTTTATAGAAGTTATATTGTTATGGATCCTCCAACATGTGGTGCTTGATTCCACCTCATACTAGCCAAAACTTCCGCACCAAGTAGAAATACTACTTGTGCATCCAAACACCCTTAAACCCAAATTTGTACCATATGAGTCCACCATACCTACCTTTATGCGGTATTTACCTGTCGTTCCAAGTAAATTTGCATGTGCCAAACTCTAAACCTTCAAATAATATTCTGTTTTGTATGCCCGAATTGCTCATATAATGACTAGGGGTTGTCAGTATCTTCCATGCTAGGTGGGTTATTCTCATGATATGTGTTGATTCACTATCATTCACGAGAAAGTGGCTGGTAAAAGGGATTCCCAGTCCCGATTTTTTATGCAAATAATTAAACAAAACTCCCCTAGGAATGTTGTTAGTATGGACGGTACCCATGGATTCGGCTCGCCGTGGAGTGTGATTGATTGGTGGAGGGGGAGTAAAAAATTTACCATTCTGTTTGGGAACTGCCTATAATGTATCTAGCATGGAAGATACCGAGGTCTCTCGGTTGTTATGGTGATAATGAAAGCATACCACTCAAAATTATTATTCATATCTATTTTAAAAGCTCGAGCTGTGGCAACTTTGCAAATCAAGGCTTCCCTCTGCGAAGGGCCTATCTTTTACTTTCTAGTACTTACCTTTATACAAGAGTCATGGTGATCTTCAACACTTCCTATATTTTGCCTTTGTTCTCTTGGCAAGAATCATGTGGTGGGGAATGATCTAGGCATATATGGGCATTCAAATATATTTGATCATGAATTATTATTGTTGACATTTATCTATATGATAAATAAGTTGGGAGGCAAAACTTCAAGCCCCTATCTGTCTTTGTGTTCGACGAATGCCATTTGCTCTAAAAATATGCTTTGAGTGTTAGCAATCATGGAAGACTATATGATAGTTGAGTATGTGGAATTTTCTATATCAAATCTCTTACATAGACCCTTCCTGGAAATAAGATGAATTGCAATTGTTTGGTGACTGAAACCATAATTTGTTAGTTTTCAAGAAATGTTATGGTCTATACTTTAACTTGTGAATAGCTTCTTACTTTATCATGAGAAGTTTTATGAGATGAGCTACTATTTATGATATATAATGATGCTAGAAAAAGTGTTTGGAATTATCATTGATCAAATTTATGCACTATGCTAGCATTCACACTTCATAAATTATTTCATTTATCATTTACCTACTCAAGGACGAGCAGGAATTAAGCTTGGGGATGCTGATACGTCTCCAACGTATGTATAAGTTATGAAGTATCCATTCCATGTTTACAATGATTCTATATGATTTTGGTATGATTTTATTAGAACTAACCCAGACTAATGCTGTTTTTAGCAGAACTACCATGGTGTCGTTTTTTGTGCAGAAATAAAAGTTCTCGGAATGGGCTGAAATTTTAGTATGACTTTGTTTGGACCAAAAGAGACCCCCGAATCATTGGAGTTGGGACAGAAGAGCCATGAGGAGGTCACAAGACTGCAAGGCGCGGCCACCCCCTGGTCGCACCTAGCATGCTTGCCACCAACTCCTGGTCCCTCTTGACGTGAGATCGACACCAAAAATTCCTAAAAGAAACCTAGATCGGAAGTTCTGCCGCCGCAAGCCTCCAGAGCCACCAAAAACCAATCGGGAACCCATTCCGGCACCCTACGAGAGGGGGAAACCATCATCGGAGGCCATCTTCATCATCCCGGTGGTCTCCATGATGAGGAGGGAGTAGTTCACCCTCGGGGCTGAGGGTATGTAATAGTAGCTATGTGTTTGATCTCTCTCTCTGTCTCGTGTTCTTGAGATGGCATGATCTTGCTGTACCGCGAGCTTTATTGATATAGATGAATCATATGGAGTTTTCCCCTCTCTATCTTCTTGTGATGAATTGAGTTTTCCCTTTGAAGTTTACTTATCGGATTGAGTCTTTAAGGATTTGCGAACACTAGATGTATGTCTTGCGATGGGATACCTGTGGTGACAATGGGATGTTCTATTGAATGTATGTTTTGGTGATCAACTTGCAGGTTCCGTGACCTTGGGAATCTATGCATAAGGGTTGGCACATGTTTTTGTCTTGACTCTCCGGTAGAAGCTTTGAGGCACTCTTTGAAGTTCTTTGTGTTGGATTGAATATAATGAATCTAAAATTGTGTAATTCATATCATGTAATCAAGCCCACGGGTACTTGTGGTGACATTGGAGTATCTAGGTGACATTAGGGTTTTGGTTGATGTGTATCTTAAGGTGCTATCTCAGTACGAACTCTAGGTCTGTTTGTGACACTTATAGGGATAGCTCATAAGATTGATCAGAAAAGATAACTTTGAGGTGGTTTCAGACCCTACAATAATTTCTTCATTTGTTCTCCACTATTTGTGACATTGGAGTGAACTCTTTGTCGTATGTGAGAGACTTATATATAATTCAACTATGTCAATATTGTTGAGAGAAATTGCACTAGTGAAAGTATGGACCCTAGGCTTTGTTTGCAAGCATTTACACAACATTTTGCTTGCTGTTTACTACTTGTTACCTGGCTGTTTTTATATTTCAGATTACAAAAACCTATATCTACCATCCATATTACACTTGTATCACCATCTCTTCGCCAAACTAGTGCACCTATATAATTTGTATTGTATTGGGTGTGTTGGAGACACAAGAGATTTCTTGTATTTGATTGCAGGGTTGTTTGAGAGAGACCATATTCATCCTACACCTACCACGGATTGATAAACCTTAGGTTATCCACTTGAGGGAAAATTGCCACTGTTGTACAAAACTCTGCGCTTGGAGGCCCAACATGAGTCTACAAGAAGAAGGTTGCGTAGTAGACATGAGGCAACACTACGCGGGCCTGAAGGCGAGAAGGAATGGAAGTGAGGAGAGGCGGAGCTCACAGTGGAGCTCGAGGGAGAGCTCAGGGCAGCCATGGATTGACAGAGGGGAGTGAATCGAACAGCATCGTCCGCTTGGTGACGGAGAGGAATGAGTTCAATGGCGAGGTCGTCGGGGCTCCTGTGCTCCGATCCAGTGGTGAGGTCGATGGAGGCAAGCCCAACAGAGCTCCTAGACCCATTGGAGCGCTCCGAGGTCGACGGTGGCCGTGACAACGGCGATGGCGCGACGACATCAGCGTCGGGCGTCTAAGAAAACGGGGGCGAGGAGAGGGAGAAGGAAAGGAGGCATCTAGGGTTTCACGAGGAGAGAGAGGTTCCCGAGGGTGATCCCACTACTGCAGGATGGTCCAACGGCGACACATCAATCAGACACCCTTCGACGAAACTATGTGGGATGCATGTATCGTAAGCAGTATAGTTCAAGTTTCTCCGCTATTGACATGAACTGTGTGCGATCATGGATCCATCAAATACGATTCAGAAAATAGTTGCGTGTGTGATATACCGTAGACAGTTTGTTCTTATGAACCATTTGTGATTAGCTAAGATAACAGAAATGGTTAACAAAATGACATATGTGTGCGAAGTACGACATATAGTTCACTTGGATAAACTGTGTGCAAAGTAAGTCATACAGTTCACTTGGATACAATAGAACACAAACGATTCAACATAACAGGATGTGTGCGATATACAACAAACAAGTGAGCAATGAGAATCGTGTGCGAACACCAGAAATAACACTGATGACTGGAGCTAGTAACCTATGAGTGTTGTGGGGAAAAATTTGGTGGTATACAATTGTTAGCAATTGATGAAACTATCACTGATGGCTTTCGTAGTTTAGTCCGTGTGTACTCTGATTTGCTTGGTCTGGACAACATCAACGATGTGCCTACAGAACAACAAAATATGTACTTATAAGAACATGATTGCATAAACAAAAAATAACACAATGCAATTTCAAATATTGTATCACAAATACCAGCAACGTTACAAGGTTCAAATTCCAGCATAACAAGGCCCAAATTCAAAAGATTACAAGGTACAAACTGATATTAGAAATCAAATCTAATCTTCAGGATCCATGGGGTGAAATTTTGCTGCAAAGGGATCAACCACCTAGAAGTCATATATCGACATGATGGAATCACTTTCGAACAATCTGTCATATGAACCTCCAAAGTGAAAAATCAGCTTTCGTAGGGCCTTTTCCATACCGTTGTAGACGCCTCCGCCGATCAGTAAACCATCCATTGTGGTGCACTAAATATAGTACAAACCTCATTACCTTGAGCACCCTTGCTTTCTGAACAAAGAGACTGGTGAATTGAATCTCTAGATTGGTACATCAGTACTCGTTCAAAGTAATTTTCGTGAGATGGAATTCAAGGCATTCGATGGAATTGTTATATTGCACCACCTTTCCAATCCAAGTCCTACTTGTATCTGCAAACGAAGATAACATATTAGTGCATAGATGTAGTTTTGAACACTACGGGCCTCTTTGATTTGCATGATTTATAAAATACACTAATAGATTGACATACCATCTTCGATCGTTCATGATTAACATCTCAAAAAAATGTATAGTACATATGTCATTGTAATCATGGGTAAATGTACCAACAAATTGAACTCCGTTGTGGTTAACAATTTTTTTGACTAAATACTGTATGGGAACCCCCCCCCCCATAGCCTTTTATTTATTAGATGAGCAATACATGTATAGGACAAAGGTTACCTCGGTAAACTTGAAAAAAGGAAAAGCTAAAAGGTCCTAAGAAAAAGCTAATGGATACACTCAGGGGGGATGAAGGATACCCACTTTAGCAGATCCTCTTTGAGTTGAGGTTTGATCCTATAAGCTAACTGTTGGGGAACGTTGCATGGGAAACAAAAAAATTCCTACGCACATGCAGATCTATCCATGGTGATGAGCATCTACAAGAGGGAGAGTGGATCTACATACCCTTGTAGATCGCTAAGCAGGAAGCGTTAAGAAAAGCGGTTGGTGTAGTCGAACATCTTCGCGATCCAAATCGCCGTGCATCCCGCAATCCTATCACGATCCGTCCCGCGATCCAATCATGATCCGTCCCGCGATCCGATCATGATCCGTCCGATGAACTTGATCACGATCCGTCCCACAAACTTGATCGCGATCCTTCCGATCTAGCGCCGAACGGACGACACCTCCGCGTTCAGCACACGTACAGCTTGATGACGACCTCCGCCGTCTTGATCCCGCAAGAGAGAGTGGAGAGGTAGAAGAGTTTGCCGGCAGTGTGACGGTGCTCCGGCGATGGTGGTGGAACAATTTCGGCAGAGCTTCGCCTAAGCACTGCAGAAATCCGATCTAGAGGAGAAACTATGCACTGGAGGAACGGGTAGCACGTGGCTGAAAAAACTAGTGCAAAACCCCAAAACCCTCTAGTATATATAGGAAGAGGGGAGGATAGGAGGCAGCCTTGGCCTCCAAGCCTAGCTGGTTCGGCCGAACCTACTAGGAGAGGAGGACTCCTCCTCCAATCCTAGTAGGACTAGGATTGCGTTTTTTCCTCCAGCCACATGGGCCTTGTGTGGGAGTTTCCACCAGCCCACTAAGGGCTGATATTCACTCTCCCACAGCCCATGAAGCCTCTTGGGTCGAAATACCCCTCCCGGAGGCCTCCCGGTACACTACCGCCACTCCCTGTACACTACCGATGAGCTCGAAACTTTTCCGGCAACCAAAACAGGACTTCCTATATATTAATCTTTACCTCCGGACCATTCTGGAACTCCTCATGATGTACGGGATCTCATCCGGGACTCCGAACAAACTTCGGTCACCACCATACATAACTCTATACTACCGAAACGTCACCAAACCTTAAGTGTGGAGACCCTGCGGGTTCGAGAACTGTGTAGACATGACCGAGACACCTCTACGGTCAATAACCAATGGTGGGACCTGGATGTACACATTGGTTCCTACATATTCTACGAAGATCTTTATCGGTCGAACCTCTATGGCACGGATTCAGTTAATCTCGTATGATATTCCCTTTGTTCTTCGGTATGTTACTTGCCCGAGATTCGATCGTCGGTATCTCCATACCTAGGTCAACCTCGTTACTGGCAAGTCTCTTTACTCGTTCCGTAATACAAGATCCCGTAACTAACACTTAGTCACATTGGTTGCAAGGTTTATTGTGATGTTGTATTACCGAGTGGGCCCTGAGATACCTCTCCGTCACACGGAGTAACAAATCCCAGTATTGATCCATGCCAACTCAACAGACACCCTCGGAGACACCTGTAGAGCACCTTTATAGTCACCCAGTTATGTTGCGACGTTTGATACACACAAGGCACTCCTCTGATGTCCGTGAGTTGCATGATCTCATGGTCATAGGAACATATACTTGACATGCAGAAAACAGTAGCAATAAACTGACACGATCATAAGCTACGTTTGTAGTTTGGGTCTTGTCCATCACATCATTCTCCTAATGATGTGATCCCGTTATCAAATGACATCTCATGTCCATGGCTAGGAAACCTTAACCATCTTTCGATCAACGAGCTAGTTCAATAGAGGCATACTAGGGACATTGTGTTTGTCTATGTATCCACACATGTATCCATATTTCCAATTAATACAATTCTAGCATGGATAATAAAAAATTATCATGAACAAGGAAATATAATAATAAACACTTTATTTATTGCCTCTAGGGCATATTTCCAACACTAGCAAAGAAACACCAGTGACAAAGTCTACTCTCCATGCTGTAAATCTGGGCCTAACGTTTTGGAAAACTTTGGGATTTCTCACTGGCCAAATAGCCAACATGCTATGAAAACCACCTCAGAAAAGAAAGGCTTCCAAAAATTCCTATTTGCATGAGTGGCAACAACAGACATGTCATTTGAATCTCCCCAGTCAATTTGCAAATAATTCCACACTCTCTAACTGAATAAGCAAGAGAAGAATAAATGATCTCGATCCTCCCTAACATGTGCGTGGCATGTCCTACAATTAACACCATCATCCAAATGCCAATGTCTCCTGTCAACCATATCCTTAGTATTCAGCCTATCGATGATGAGCATCCAGGCGAACACCTTAATATTTAGTGTGCAACAGCTTGCCCAAACCCAGTTGAGCAGGGGATTAAAAGTGTGATTCTCTGTAAGCATAAGTATAGAATGATTTTGGTGTGTATGGTTATTTGTTTCCTACTAGGACCAGGTGTCACACTCATTTGGTATGAGAACCATCTCTCCCATAAATCTTTGCAGGGTAGTAAGTTCTCCAAATGCCAGTTCAAAGAGTGGCAAATTAAGCCATGCACTCAGATCATTACACTGGAGACCATCCTTCACCAGTATCCAGGGATCTTTTACATAGGAGAAAAGCCTCGGCAATCTTTCTCTGAGTGGAACAATAGAATTTCCTATGATCCATCTGTCTCCCTAGAACAGAGAAGTATCCCCTTGATTAATTTGTACCCATGTTACTTCTCTGAAGTTATCCAATAGCTTTAGGATGTTCCTCCACTAATAAGAACAACATGGCTCAATACCCTGGGGTACTCTTTCATCATAGTATGTGTTCCAAATTAACTTGACCCAAGGCAGATCAACCTTGTTTAGGAACTTATTGTCATGCTTCATAAGGAGGGCAAAATTTTGCAAACCAAGAATAAGTATTCCCAATCCCCCTTCTTCTTAGCTCTGCAGATTAAGTCCTAAGCAGCTAGGGATATTGCATGCTCCTTCCTATTTCTCCTCCAAAAAACATTGTTTCTGAATTCTTTCCAACTGCTTGAGAATGCCTGGTGGTATAGCTATACTACAGAGGAAAAATGGGCAAGGAGGACAGGGCAGAGTTTAAATATTGGAGCCTTCCACCTTGGGCAAGGAAAGAGGAGTTGGATGGCATTCTCCTCTCCATACATGTCACTAGTGTCATAAGATGCTCCATCTTAGGCTTGGAAGTGCCCACTGGTAATCCAAGATAAGTGAAACGCATGGTGCCCACCTGGCACCCAAAAACTTGAGCAAGTCTCCTAGTTTCCTCTAGGGGTACATTAAGTGGTACCACTGAAGATTTATGGTAATTAATATTTAGTCCAGTTGACTTGGAAAACACCTTCAACATCTCCTTAAGGGCTACAAGTTTAGCTTCATCAGCTTGAAAGATGATTAGAGTATTATCAGCACATTGGATAATAGAGAAATCCTTATCATGGCATGGAATTGGCAGATGAATTTGCCCCTTCTTGAATCATATCATTGACCACTGATTGCAGCAGGTTAGCAGCTAGAACAAAGAGCAGATGTGAAATCGAATATCGTTGTCTGACCCCAGCTTTGCTAGCAATTTGTTTCCCTGGCACTCCACTAAGAATAATGGATGATGCACTGGAACCGGAAGATAGGAACTACTGAATCCATCCTCTCCATTTGGAATTAAATCCCTTGTATTTCAAGATCTCCAAAATGCCTTCATGTTCAATGGAGTCAAAGGCCTTCTCAAAGTCCAATTCAAGAATAAGGATTGGCTTCCTGAACTGATGACATTGATGCAGATATTCCAATGTCCAGCCAATACAATCCTGGATGGTTTTGGTCTTAATAAACCCATATGGATTCTTATGCACACAATCCAAGATAACCTCCTGCAATCTGTTTGCAGTCATTTTGGTGAGAAACATTATGCCAAGTCTAGTCGGAGAGATTGGCCTAAAGTCTCCCACTTTTTCAGGAGAGGGATTTTTGGGAACTAGTGTAATGTATGAACCATTGATACTTTCTAACACCGCCTTCCCTTCATGAAACTAGTTGGCCAGATTATAAAATTCCAGGGAAACAATTGACCAACATTTTTTAAGAAACAACCCATTAAAACCATCTGGACCAGGGGCTTTATCAATAGGCATATATTTGACCACCTAATCCATTTCCTCCTGAGTGAAAGGTTTGGTCAAATCCTCCAGAGCTTGTACGGGCTTAATCTGGCTTTGTAGATCAAACCCCATTACAATACCCTTAGCAGTACCCATTCTCCCCTTAAATGATGACCATAAAATTCCTACCATCTGACTATGTTCAGTTATTATTGTATCATCCTCCCACCTCAGGATAGCAATGGAATTCCTTCCATATCTTTATGAAGCCATTGCATGAAAGAACTTTGTGTTTATCCCCCCACTTTAATGAATCTAATTGTACACCTATTCTTCCAATATATATATTGCAGATATAGCAGATGTTCTAAGTTAGATTTCACTATCTTTCTAAAATTGTTTTCCTGTCTGAACAGAGCTCTGAGTTCTTCCATTTTATCTATCCATTTAATCACCTTATTATATTTTGGATAGCAATTTTCACTTTAGAAATGCCTAATTGCCATCTCTTGAGATCCTATCTCAAAGTTTTGAACTTATCAGTAAAGATTGCTGCAGGATTAGTTTTATGTGAGTGCTTCTTCCAGGAAGTGGTAACACATTCATAAAACCATCCACCTTAGTTCTGAAGTTCTCAAACATAAAGATATTAACCTTATGGATGGAAGTGGTAATAACCACCACACATGGAACATGATCAGAAGCAGTCCTGGCCATTGGCAAGAATTTGGAGAGTGGGTAGCATGTCACCCAATTAGTGGAAGTAAAGAACCAATCTAGTTGTTCCAAGAGAGGAGTGTCTTGCATATTTGACCAAGTGTAGTTCCTTCCTTTAATTGGCAGTTCAACTAAACCCAGATGCCCAATAATTTCATTGAAAACGAACATATCATTAACATCTCCTCCTAGCAGATTTCTATTATCTAAAGATCTTATAAAATTAAAATCTCCCATGACTAACCAGTTATCCTCATATGGAATTTGCAAATTGTATAGCCAGTCCACAAAACCATCTCTCTGTTCCCCACTACATGGGCCATAAATATTCACTAGTGTCCAAACATTTGCACTCGTTTTAGATGTGAATTGCACAATAATAGCAAATGATTGCATTTCTATTAATTCCCCCATGAAGCACAGAAGAATTCCAGATCACCAACAAACCACGAGAGGCTCCTGCTGAAGGAGAGTAGGCAAAGTTATCAAATTGTTTGAGGCAGAAGGATCTGATTTCTTTCCGTGAATAGTTTTCACACTTGGTTTCTTGGAAACATGCAACAAAACATTGACTTTCCTCCAGGTTTTGCTTGACTGCTCGCTGCCTCGTAGCCGAATTCAGCCCCCTCACATTCTAGCACAGCACATTCCATTTTCTAGAAGAATTTGTACTCGTTTAAACACTAATCCAGACACGAGGAAATAGAAAGCTACATAATAGCCCACCGAGATAATAAGTAGCATAACCAGCAACGTTTTACACATCCAAAAGAGCAGAAATAAAAAATTGTTCCTAGGAACTAACATAAACAAGCATAAAAAGGCCATCTTAGGGGCGCGCCAAACCCATTGATCGATGATGGAGCTTATCATGGGATATGTACTTCTTCGGCTCTGTTGGATCAGCCATAAGCTGCTCCACCATAAGCTTGTCAGCATCGATGCCTAGTTCCTCGCCAATGTTCTGAATCGCCTTGATAGGTGTAGGAGGAGGAATGAATTCCCCTCTCGCATGGCTGTTGGATTTTGGACTCCACAAAACCCCTAAGGTTCGAACACAGGGGGGTGTACAAAGATCTCCCGCGGCCTCATCCTACCTAGCTCACTACATGATGAACACAGCAAGGAACTCGCACGATGACGAGGAAGAAGATGGACAGAAATGTTTACCCAGGTTCAGGCCGCTACAAAGCGTAATACCCTACTCCTACTTTGGTGGATTGCCTCTCGTGGAGGTGAGGTGGATGAACGAGTATAGTGTTTTTGGGCCTCCTAAGAGCTCTCGGAGGTGTTCGAGGTTCCTCGCCATTATTGGTGGAGTAGGTGGATTCGCTCTGGGTTTAGATCGGGATCCCCCAGCTTGGTGTGAATGCCTCCCCCTCTATGAAGCCGCCTACCCTCTCTATATATAGGTGTCCCGGGTCCTCTTCCCTTATCGCAATGGCGGAAAGGGATCCCACAATGGACAATTTTGAAGGGGGACAGGGGTTCGTGCTTGCCCTGCCCAAAGGCGGTCTTCATCTACAAAGTAACTGTCGACAGCGCACGTACGGGCTCAGCGATGACATCCGCCTTGCAGGGTGGGTGGTTGCGGTCTTCTTACACTAGAATGGAAACCTTTGGGGGGTGATCTGGGAACCCGCGTACGTCCTTGCTCCCTTTGCACCAAAGGGGAAACTATGCCGCCTGGCACACTAGCGCCCGTCTGTCCTTCCTTGCGTCACCCTTGACTCCCGAGGCCCGACCTTGCGTAGAGATCTCTGCCCCTCCGGAGGGGGCCTAGGGAGGCCTGACCCCTGCCGATCTTGATGCTCCTACTCCTCATGAGGCTTGGGCCCTCGTGAGGGCCTTGTCCTAAGTGGGTCTGCACCTTGCTGCATTGGTTGATGAAGTTGGCCTTGCCTTGGGCCGCGAGCAGGCAGGTCTGGGTACCCCATTCCTAGAACGCCGACAGTAGCCCCCAGGACCATGGCGTGCTCGGGGCATCCTCGGGGTGGAGTCCTGAGGGTGGCGAGGAGCACCACAGGCCCCATTTGCTAGTAGGCTAGGCTTGACGCGTGTTGTGCGGCCGATGTCTAGTGCCCCTTGCCCTTTTGCCTCCGCCCGAATTGCCAAGAGTTGACTCCTAGCGTTGGGTCATTATTGCCTTCCTTTCCTATGCACATGCTCTTGCTTTCCTGGTCTCCCATTCTTGCAGACTCCTTCCCAGATCCAGCGCCGCTCTGTCCTCTTCCTTACCGCTTCGGTCCCGCTAGCTCCGTGACGGCTCCCATCGGCAAGCAGAAGTTAGAGGCGCAGAGCTTAGCCTCTGCTCCCACCTCGTCGTTGCTCTTGGGGTCTTCTATCGCCAAGGACGAGGACCTCCTCCCCGTGCTCCCATGGACGGCGGATGGGTCCAATGAGAAAGCATGGACCCTGATCTGGGGTGGCTCCTCGGTGAAGCGGCCTTCGTCCAAGGCGGTATACCCCTTCTTACTCCATAGCATCTTCGTCGGGCTCGTTTCGCCCTTCTCTGCGTTCTTCTCCTCCATCCTTGACCACTACGGGATCCAGGCCCTTCACCTCCATCCCAACTCCATCTTTCTCTTGTCCGTCTTCCCCTTTTATAGTGAGGCCTTAGTGGGCGCGTGGCCTTCGATAGCCCTCTTCCGTTATTAATTCAGCTTGCGCTTGCATGACGGCGCCGAACGGTCGGTGTGTGTCTCGTTCATCGCAGTCCAGAGCAGCAACAAGCTCATAAAGGCTGGTAATAAAGTGGAGAACTTCAGGCACTACTGGGTCCTTATGGATCTCAAGGACACTAACTCTCGGTTGGGTCTACCGAAGGGGTTGCCAAAGAAGACTTCTGTGTGGAGCTCCACGAAGCTTTCCGACCACCGGGCCGAGCCTGTCCTGGAACGCTTCACCCGTGACATCAGCGCCAAGAAGCTAACTGGTGGTATGATAGTGAAGGAGTTCTTGGCACAGTGCATGGCGCCCCTTCAGGCCCATTCTAGGCCCTTGTGGGACTATCAGGGCAACGGCGACAACCTCAGGATTCGGTCCGCGTGCATATCTCCCGAGGAACTAAGTAGGGCTGTGGTCACCCTACTCGGCGGTGATCCTAGTGATCTTCCCGAGGCTCACGCTCCGCTATACTACCGCGACAATAGGGCCGACCTAGTTGTCGCGATGCCTGTCTTCAGCGAGCTGGGGCTATTCCCAGTTGAGGACCCTGGTCCGGTGATGGTGTCTTCCAGCGATACCTCGCGCGGGGAGGACTCGGAGAAGACCGCCGATGACGGACAGTTGCAGGGTACCCTTCTGCACGAGCTTGAAGATGATGACGATGTTGGTGAAGTTTCTGTAGCGGTCTCCTTACATGCTCCTAAGGCCTCCAGGGGACTGGGGCCAGCCCCTCGCGCCACGCGGTTCGCGTGCGTGTCGACTCCTCGGAAGTGCGAAGCCGAGTCTCCTTCGGTGCGCCCCTCTTCTGTTGGCAGGACGACTGAGGCGTCGGCGTCGCCCCCACCTGAATCGCAAACCATAGGCAAGGTGGGCGAGGACAGGGCCATGGCGATCTCTCCCATGGCCACCCTAATTGTCGGCGACCCTGCTTCCTCGTGCGGCGGCTCCCTCTCCATGGGGTGCTCGGGCGCCCTCGTTCTTGCCAGGACAGAAAAGGAAGAGGAGATGGGTCGACGTCGAGGAGTAAGCGACCCGACTTCACTTGGCTCACATATCTGTGGCTTGTGCGTTGCCGACCTCCCCTTGCTTGGTGCCTAGGGACGTCGCTCCATTGAAGATGAGGAAGAAGAAGGCGGGCGTCAGGCCGAAGGCGTCTCCCAACGCGCCACCTGCCCTTGCCGACACGCCGACGCCAACTACTGAAGAAGTGAGGGTTCGCGAGGTGACCCCTCAGGCCACCGTCGCCGAGCCCCCTGAGCCCCCGATGCCTGTCGATGCAATTACTCCTGCCCTGGGGATTGTGATGGTGCCGGCGTCCGGAGGACCGTCCCCTGAGAGCCTGTTGTCCGCCGATTCGTTCATGTCCATGGTCGCCGAGCGGCTTCTAGAGCCCCTTGTCCTTCATGATGCCACATCCTCGAGGGCGCCCCCCCGCGACCGTGCTGGGGTATCCTTAGAGGGAGACCTTGATGCCTCTAGCACATGTCCATGACATCCTGGACGGGGCCTTCGCTGCTTTGGGCCAGGTTCATGACGCCTCCGTGAGTGCTCATGGTCGCCTCGTGGGTGGATGCCTAGATCTCCTCTTAGGGTGGCTCCGGGCCGCTGCGGCCATTGTGGCAATGTGGGGTGAGGCTGAGACTGCCGTGGCAAAGAGCGAGGAGGAAACCACAACCACTCGCGCTGCACGCAAAGAGGTGGAGGTCCGTCAGAAGGCCTTCCACAAGGAGCAGGCCAAGCATGCGGGGCAGCTTCGTCGGCAGACGGACAACCTTGAGGCCCATGAGGCCAAGCTTGCAGCTCAGGAAGCTGAGCTATCTCAAGTGGCGACCCACCAGGAGGCAGAGCGGGTGTGCCTGGACACACAGGAGAAGGAGATTGCTTCGAGGCAGATCCTTCTCGATTCCAAGGAGAAGGCTATCGTCGTGGCCGAGGAGAAGAATGCCGCAGAACTGAGCGCCTTCCCTGCCGTCGAGCTCAAGGTTCGCAAGGCGCTCCATGCCCTCTGCTAAGATGGATTCGTGGAGCCTCTGGCAGCTTGGAAGATCGTCGAGGCACTGGAGGGTGCCATCGTCAAGGTGGATAAGTTCTTGGACAGTGATTGCCGCGACCTCTCTTCTGAGGCTGGGACGCACGTCTTCAGCCATCTTCATCTTCGCGAACCGGGGTTTGACTTCAACTCCATGATCCTCCCGGTCACCCCTGAGGTCCACGCGGGCACCGCGGCAGCGGTGAAGGGCTCCATGGAGATGCTGGTGAAGAGGTTCACCCACGTCACGGTCCCTCCGCCTCCGGATGCTGCTGAGGCTGGCGGTGGGGAAGACGACGCCAGCGATGTCGACGAAGAGTCCCCTGAGGGTGCGACGAACGGTGGCGACGGTTCATCCTGATTCCTTCCTCCTGCTCCTTACCTGCAATGCACACCATGCCTCGTGGAGGCGTTAAAATCATTTGTGTTTGCGAAAACTTCTAATGCTTGTAATAACTATTAGACTACATGATTGCTTTCTTCACCTTGTTTCCTTCTTGCTTGCTGTGATGCTCTACGTTAGCAGGGCCCGGCCCACGCATACCTCAACCGTCGTTGGGCCGACTAGAAACCAAGGACAGTCCAAGGGGTGAGGGGCTACGGGTTCAGTTAGGCTCCAGAGTCACGATACTCAGGAGTCCCCCTTGACGTACGAGCTGCCCTCATAGAGGGAACATGGTGAGGATTGATATAACATGAAACTTCCGAACACCTTTAGCGCTCTGGGTTGGCAAGGCCCGTCCCTTTCATACCTCCACCGTCGTTGGGCTGATCAGAAACCAAGGACGGTTCAAGGGGCGAGAGGCTACGGGTCCAATTAGGCTCCTAAGTCGTGATGCTCTGGAGTCCCTCTTGACGTGCGAGCTCCAGCGTCCTTCCTTGTGACTCCGAACACCTTTAATGCTCAGTGTTGGCAGGGCCCGACCCGCGCATACCTCCACCGCCATTGGGCTGACTGGAAACCAAGGACAGTCTAAGGGGCGAGGGGCTATGGGTCCAGTTAGGCTCCTGAGTCCCGATGCTCAGGAGTCCCCCTTAACGTACGAGCTCGAGCGTTCTTCCTAGTGATTTTGAGCATTTTTTTGAGCACTCTAGGCTCTGCGTCGATAGGGCCCAACCCGCGCATACATTAACTTCCGTTGAGCCAACCGGAAACCAAGGACGGTCCAAGGGGCGAGGGGCTATCGGTCCAATTAGGCTCCTGAGTCGCGATGCTCAGGAGTCCCCCTTGACGTACGAGCGTCTCCCATACCTTTCCTTACTAGCTTCTCCCGAGATGGGCGCGTGAAGATCAGCTTAGGCAAACGTGGGAAGGCACCGTGTACCAGGCCTAGCCGGGTAGTAGCCTCGTGCATCCCCCTCACGCGTGCATCCCTGGGGAACGCAGAGAGAAAGGGGCCGCGAGGGGCCTTCCTGATTTTTGATGCAGCCGCTGGGGCGCTCTCAGTTGTTTATCCCCCCGCACCGGGCGTGGGGCTTCCACCTTGCATGGGCATAGTCATTGGTGGACCGTGTTGACCGCCAGCACTGAGCTATGTCTTCCACATTGTGTGGGCATAGTCATTGGTGGACCATGTTGACTTCTCCGCCAATGCTGGGCTGTGGTTGTCCACATTGCGTGGGAAGGGACCCCTCCGTGTCCTCGGGGGGCCCCGGGCATGTACATCCCATATAGTTCGTACGCGTGGCTGGCACGGTAGAACTCGGAGGTGTATCTGGGAGGTTGCGAGGACGCTTTGGCCTTGTGAGTGTCCCTACCTCACAGGCGGTTTGCGCCTGAATCTTCTTGTAGGTGGGGTCATTTGAGACCCCGCTTGCTTCTTCTTCTTCTTGAGTGAGGTAATTTGGAAGCTCTCTTGGCACTCTATGTCCTCAGGTCCCGGTCCCGCACATTTCCCCACCGCTGTTAGGTACGAAGGAAACCAAGGACGCACTTCATGGGGCGAGGCCCCGGCGCCCCTAATGCCAACCGGAAACCACGATGACATCAGAAGGTCGAGTGACATTATGACCAGTAAGGCTCGTGAGGATCCCCCTTTGACTCTCAGGTGGCCCCCATTCCATTCTGTCGGCTGCTGTCTCTGGAGGCCTCGGGGCCTCCTAAGACTCCATACGACACACTGTGGCTGGAGCCCCCAAGCGGGGGGGGGGGGGGGTCAACCGCCCAGCGATGCAAGTAAGGTAGAACGTCAGAACATTGGATAGATGCACGAGAAACTATTGAAATATGCATAAACGAAGCGATGGCAGGGGCGTGCCCTAATCCCCTAAAGATCATGTGGCCCAATGGGCGCCCTTCGACAGAGTGAACCAAAAAATTACCTGGTAACAACCAACAAAAAGTCACCTGGCGGCCATGACGCTGAAGAGCCGAAGCCACCGTCTTTGACCGATCCTCACTTCCACGAGCGCAACCTTCACGGGTCCGTTGTTTCTCGAGGCTCGGAGCCTTCACTTGGACCAAGCATCTCTTCCATCTCCTCACAGCGCCCCGCCAGGGAAGGCACGAGCATCGCTCGATGAAGGCACTGGAGGGTGTCACCTACATTCGCCAGCCCGAAGGGCATGCGGACATAGGTGTTCGGGTAGACCCATCCATGATCGGCACGCACTGGCCAGAAGGGGCCGTGAGCCGCTGCCCTGTTGATCGCGAGGGCGTTGATGCAGATGCGCGACTGATCAACCATGCCGATGACGGCAACTGCAATTGGCGGTACAGGGCAGTCCCCGCCTCGCACGGCCTGGGTTTCTCGAAGCTCTTTGATCGCTTAGAGGGCGGACTCTTGCAAACTAGGACCCATGCTCTATGAACCCAGCTCAAGCTGGCGCGCGTCACAACATGCCTTCAGGTTGTGCTCGAGCACCTCTCTTGCCTCACTGTCCAGGCCAGAAACTTCCCAATGGGAGCCCCCAGGCCCGACCCAAGAGGGGCGCTGAGCGCCCTTTCCTATGCGATGGGAGGCATGACCCCCTAACTAAGCGCAGAGCCTGAGGCTCCAGGACGCTCCACGGGGAGGAGTTGCTTCTTCTTCTTACGTGGGTCCTCACGAGGCAGTGTGTCTTCCTCGACGTTTGAGTGCTCGGCCATCGCAGCGCGGTAAGCTCGCTCGAGGGTATAGATGACATCCTTCTCATCACAAGTGATGGTGATGACGCTGCTGCACCCTGGCATCTTGAGGACGTTGTAGCCATGGTGGGTCACCGCCATGAATTTGGCGAGAGCCGGGTACCCGAGGATCGCGTTGTACAGAAGGTGGATGTGCGCGATGTCGAAGACGATGATCTCGGTGTGGTAGTTCTTGCACCCGCCGAAGGTGACAGGCAGACGCACCTGCCCGATGGGTATGGTGGACCCGTCTATGACCCTTGAGAAAGGCTTAGTTGGCATGAGTTGTTCGTACGACACCTGGAGGTGTCTCGAAGGTCTTGATGGAGAGGACGTTGAGCCTCGCCCCACTGTCGATGAGGGTCTTGGTGACGAGGACGTTGCTGATGGTTGGGGTACAAAGCATGGCGAGCTTGCCGGCCATAAACAAACACTTGAGCAAGTCGCTTGAGTCGAAGGTGATGGCAGTCTGGGAACACTTGAGGGGGCGCATTGCTTCAGGCTTTGGTAGATCTGCATCCACCTCCCGTGCGAATTGCTTGAAGGCACGGTTCGATGCTGGGGCCTAGGCACCGCCCAGGATACATGCCACCGCCCAAGATACATTCCACCGCCCTAATTTCCTAGAAGCCTCTAGCTCCATCGTCCTGCCTGTCTTCCTCCTTCCTTCTGGGTGGCGGAGATAGCAGGAGTATTCCATTCTCAAGCGGGCGAACCTCGCGAGGTTGACCGTGTCGTAACCCCTCCAGAGGGTCATCATGCCAGCGGTCCTCACGAGGCGTGTCGTGCCAACGGTCGTCCCGAGGCTGATCACGCCAGTGGTCCTCCTGAGGTTGATCGCACCACCCCTGACACGGCTCTCGGTTGTTCCAGCAGCCTCCAACGCGACCACCACCGCACCCAAAGCCTCGGTCGCCTTGGCCGGGGCGCCTGCTGAAGTGCTCAGCACAGATCAGTCGGAGTTCCTGGCAGTCAGCAGTGTCGTGGTTGTTGGTGCCGTGGAAGATGCAGGTCGGCCTTCCTCCTGGGGGTGCTCTTTTCCCCGGCTGCACATTGCCTCAGGCTCGGCCGCAAGCACGGCCGAGGCCTTGCACTTTGATTCCTTGGCCTTGGTATTCTTCTCTTCTGGTTACGCCGCTAGAGGATCACGGAGCGACAAGCGGCCCTCCTCAGCCTTGGCGCACTTGTTCGCCAGTGAACATCTCCAAGGCAAAGCATAGTTCATCATTTATGGCGAGCTCTTCCTTCATCTTGAGGTCAGTGACTCCGTCGGTGAAGGCCGAAATGATAGCTTCATCCTATGCCCTAGGGATCTTGAGGAGAGTGGTCGTGAATCGTTGTATGATCTTGTGCAGGGTCTCCCCATCCTGCTGCTTGATACGCCACAGGTCGTTTACGGTAGGCGCGTGGTTGCGGGTACCTTGGAAGTTGGCGATGAAGCGTTTGTGCAGACCATCCCAGGAGGTGATGCATGCCTTCGGGAGGTTGAAGAGCCAGGAGAGTGCGCCGCCCTTGAGCGCCATGGGGAACCAACACGCCATGACCTTGTCGTCTCCTCCTGCCGCTCGGATGCTCTGCGAGTAGAGCTTTAAGAACTCGGCTGGGTCTGCGGTGCCGTTGTAATGCGGGGCAGGTCAGGCTTGAAATTGCAAGGACACACCATCGAGTAGAGCTCCAGGGCGATGGCGAGGCACCCCACTAGCTCGACGGGCGCCGCGTGCATGAGGGCGACCTGGTCCTGATGCTCATGCGGGGCTGCCTGGAGCGGTATCCGGCCACAACATTGGGTCGGTAGTGCAGGGAATGCACGCGCGTCGGCGCTCGGCTGGGGAACTACTTGGCAGCTTACTTCATCCCCCGGCCTCACCCTTGGTTCGCGAGGCTGGTCGCACGGGCACACTTCGCCTGGGCTCGGGGTCAGTGTCGCGTTGTGGAGGCAGAGGCGGCACGTCTTGCACCATGTCGTTTTCTAGGGACGGCTGGGGTCGAAGTGAGTTGGAGAGCGTCGAAGCGTCTCCAGCAGCGCTGATGAGCTCCATGATGTGTCGAAGCCAGTCGTTGAAGTGGTCGGGGGTGGGGCGGTAGTGAAGCAGCTCGTTAGCCATGGAGAGCGCGCCTTGGCCGTGCACTGGCCCCGGCTGAACATGAGAGAATGAGCTGGAGGCTAGAACGATCGATGGAGTGGCGGTGCGGCCATCGCGCTATGCGGTGACTGGCTGGGAGGTGTCTTTTCGCTTGCGTACATCGGGGCCCATGGCAGTGTTCACCACAAGCGAGGGTGACCTGCACGCGGCGGCGCGGCCTACCGGCGACGTTTAGGCGACGCGGGTGGCACAACGCTCGGCGCAGGCTCGGCAAGCTTCAGACATCAGAGCGACGAGGTGGGAGAGGATCTTGGCTTGAGGGAGACTCCGACATGCCGCCTACTTGGTGCACCAAATGTCAGATTTCGGGCTCTACAAAACTGCTAAGGTTTGAACACAGGGGTGTGTACGAAGATCTCCCGCAGCCTCGTCCTACCTAGCTTGCTACACGATGAACACGGCAAGGAACTCGCACGATGACGAGGAAGAAGATGGACATGACGGTTTAACCAGGTTCGGGCCGCTGCGAAGCGTAATACCCTACTTCTGCTTTGGTGGATTGCCTCTCATGGATGTGAGGTGGATGAACGAGTACAATGTGTTTGGGCCTTCTGAGGGCTCTCAGAGGTGTTCGAGGTTCCTCTAGGTCCGGATCGGGATCCCTGTGAATGCCTCCCGCTATATGAAGCCGCCTACCCTCTATATATAGCGGTGTCCCAGGTCCTCTTCCCTTATCGCAATGGTGGGAAGGGATCCCACAACGGCCAATTTTGAAGGGGGACATGGGTTCGTGCTCGCCCTGCCCAAAGGCGGTCTTCGTTTGCCAAGTAACCATCGACAGCGCACGGACGGGCTCAACGATGACATACGCCCTGAAGGGCGGGTGGTTGCGGTCTTCTTACACCGGAATGGAAACCTTTGGGGGATGCTCTGGGAACCTGCGTACGTCCTTGCTCCCTTTGCACCAAAGGGGAAACTATGCCGCCTGGCGCACTGGTGCCCGCCTATCCTTCCTTGCGTCACCCTTGACTCCCGAGGCCTGACCTTGCATAGAGATCTCCGCCCCTCCGGAGGGGGCCTGGGGAGGCCCGTCTCCTGCCGATCTTGATGCTGCTCCTCCTCACAAGGCTTGGGCCCTCACGAGGGCCTTGTCCTAAGTGGGGCCGCACCTTGTTGTGTTGGTCGATGAAGTGGGCCTTGCCCTGGGCCGTAGGCAGGCAGGTCTGGGTACCCCCGTTCCCAGAATGCCGACAATGGACTTGATTGGGAGAATCATCTTCCATTAGGGGCTTGCAGCGAGGCTTCTTCTTCTTCGGCACCGAAGGCAGCTCCAGGAAGACAGGTTTGAACCCATCCCTCTTGACAAAACCCCTGGTGCATCGCAGCACCGTAGAGTCCACCAGTGGTGTAGAGGCCTTCGATTTACGCCTAGTTGTTCCACACATACATATAGGGGTAGTGAAACTGAAGTTTTCTATAGCAGAAACATCAGGGGTGAACAAGAAACTTGAAGAAGAAACACCCATTGTGTCCATGGATGAAGAAGACTTGCTGGCAGACTCCAACTAGGGACGTAAGGGCCTAGCAACCAGCCTGATCGGCCTGCTGGCGCTAGCCTCCATCCACTGTAGCTTGGACAGGACCTACACATCATCAAAAGCCAGATTCCATGTCCTCTTAGAGACTACCATGGGTGGGAGGGGTTTAACTGATAGAGGCCTTGGCATATCATAGGTAGTATCTCCATTGAGCGGAGTTTGAAAATATCTCCTCCAAGCTAATTCAGGTGCCAGGGGGCCATACACCATCCTCACAGCCCCCACAATGATTTGCCCCACATTGATCACTAGAGCTTGGTATGGGATAATTGCCAGGGCATTCTCCTGCTGCTAAATAACTTCGTCATGCACCAGATCAGGTTGTGGCTGATGAACAACTTCATTTTCAGAGACAGACCCAGAAGGTTGATCAACCACCATTGATTCCAGATCCTGGAGTGGTGGCTCCTCATTCTGTTGCTAGACAGGAACATCATCTCCCTAATGCCCATGCCACCAATTGTCTGGATCAACATGGTCTTCCATAGGTGGGGGTATTGGATACAACTCATTCCCCAATGGCAAGATAAGGTGGTAGGAAAAAGTTGTGCTGGTGTGACAGTGGCTGGCCTGGCAAGGGGTGTGGATGTCCATTGGCATATGATCTGCAAAGTTAACCCCCAAAATATAGCAAGGAACTGTCAAAGAAACTCTAGCACCCCCTCTATGTGCATAACCAGTGAAAACCACATCCCTAGGTACCAAGATATCCTTTGGGAATGATACAAAGACAATACTCCGTACCAGGTATGGATCATCATTGACCCAATGGTGGAACTTTCCAAAAGTGTTCACTGCAGCTCGCAAATACTTAGAGGAGCACATATCTAGTGGGACCCCCAGGAACATCAAGAAGCTGTCCAAAAAACCCTGATAACCAAGACCCTCATCATGCTTCATAAACCTTAGGAAAGTGTCATTACCCATTGGGAGAGGCAGGAGTTGAATCAATAAAAAACGGACACCAACATCACGAACTCTGAAAAGCCCTACCCCCAAAATCCATGGCTGAGCACACATCACCTGAACTCCTCTCTGCCCTAGAAACTCAACAACAGCCTCACGCATATGTCCAATCTCATTGGGCTTAGGAAGAGGCATTACCTCAGCTATCATGAACTCTTCATGCCACCATTGGATGGCCATCGGCAGCGTGACAAAGGTCCGTGGCAAAAGGAGGTCTCCACCATCGATGATACGGTGGCCCGCCAGAAGGAAGCACTGACGATCAATGGGGAAGTTAGCCATTGGAGCAGAGTGTTTGGTGAGGGTGGTTGTGGTGTTGATGGCGAGAGCAGGAGGGGGGTTATCGTCGGTCGCTGATGGGACTAGTCAGAGGAGGGGCTGCAAACGAGCACAAAGCACCGGGTGTAGGCCTTGATGCAGTAACCGCATCAATTAAAGTAGTGGGTCTTGCAAAATCAGGCTCCGGCAATTTTTTCTTCCATACTAACCCCTGTTCCCTAGAAAGCACCGCACAGTCCCGCCTATGGTGGCCCTCCTTCGAACAGGCAAGGCCAGTCATAACTGCAGGGCAGTTCATCGGAAAATGACCAACATTAGAATAAATCTGGCATGTTAGAATATCTATTACCATGCAAGATATCAATTTATCAAATGAGTTTTGTGCCTCCTAGGTGGACGGGATTTCAGGCCCCAAATGGGCCGAATCTGCTAGCTCAGAAGTGTCAGGCCCATTAACCATTTGGGCCTCAACTAGAGGGTTTGAAATCCCGATGTTCCCGCCTGAATTATCGGGCATGTTCGGCGATGCAAGATCTGCACTATCCAGCATCGAAGAGGAGGAAATTGTGGGACTCTTGTTTAATGCCATGTGCAGAGTGATTGCTAGAGAAGAGACAAATCCAAAAACAATGTGTGGATGGGCGGTCGTCTAGTTGAACTCCGGCGAGAGTATATGGTGAATGATAACCTTTTCATGAGCAGAGATAGAGTAATCTGCATCCTGAGAAAGAGTGTCAATTTTAGATTGAGTGGCATCATATATGTAACCTCGACAATCCGGATAGTTATGAAAAGTAGAAAATGACAATTTCTTCTTGACAGAATGATCTCTTTTGATAGAAGATATACTAGGAGCTTTATGCATAGCCAATAAATCCATTGCCCCTCGATGCTTAGTCGGGCTAATTAGTACCCATTCAGCATCACATTCTTTCCTCCAAAGATTTAACTGTGTGATCCAATTCGGTCCTCCATTGCCCCAGAGATGAAAGAAGCATTTGAAATCCAAACCGAATCTTGAGAATGTGAAATCCAACCTGCTTAGATGATACATTAAAAGAGAAGAATTTATCCTTAACTTGAAGAACCCCAAACTCAATGGCCAAACCACTGAGAGAAGCCTCTAGTGCACCCGCCACCGAATTCTTTGTTAATCTGAAACAATGCTTGCTGAAAGAGACAATCATTGTGAAAGATCCAAGACCCTATATAGGGTGCACTGAGAGACCCGTAGATCTGTAGATCTCATCTGCTAAAGCCAACCCCTTGGATAAATCCAAGCCAAGGGTTGACCCGTTTGAGGATCCCATTGAAGATGGGTATCACCATGATCTAGGGAGAAATCCTGAGAGAATGATCAGAGGGAAAGTCCTAGATGGTGGTCAGGTTAGGAGATCACCGATGAGGTGGCGGTGGCGGCGGTGGGAGTGCCATGTGGTGGGAGCGCTGGCACCTCTCTTAACCTACTACTATGGTTAACAATTAACAGGAAAAAAACATCACCTCGACGTATAGCTTCTTCGTGCACGGAAAGAATATAAGCAGCTTAACAACTCCATCTAGATTAGGCCGATAGATTGTAGTGCCAAGATCTTCACTTTGCACGGAGACAATGTGAGGCCTGTGGGAATCATTTTCTGGATGACAGCCGAACATTGATCAACAAAAACTAGATAAAATATGATGTACAATAATAACATAAGAATAAGATTGTTGTACTTGAATGGGTATGGATCCAGCTGTAACAACTTTGGAAAATTCAGCACATGAATAGCCCAACACTGTCAATTTTGGTATGTCAATGACCCTGATTCTTGTTCGACCTTCTTTATCAAGTACAAATAATCTCTCAAGGAAAGGCACATTCTCAATGACCATATCATGAAACTCCTCAACTGACAGCGTGTTTGTAGCGACCCGACTCAAAACGAGTCAAGCCTCTGTGTTTTCTGTGCCATCCCTGGATCGGTATGCTGGCACACACAGTACATCAATGTATATATCAAAGTGCAATCACATGTAAATAGTGTAAAACTGATATATACCTTAAAATAGCAGTGGATACAGTCAACGGGAGTGGAGTCCCAATAACACCAACGGCAAGTTGAGTGCAGACCATAACCCTGAATCGTACTCTTACCCGTCGTAGAAGAGTATCTGCAACATAAGACGTTGCAGCCATGTAGGTCAGCATTTTGAATATGCTGGCAAGATCACCATAGAAGAACAGAAGAATAAACCATACTATATGCAATAAGGCTTTATGGATCTGTGGCTAAGTTTTTGCATAAAAGCTGATTTTGTTTTCCTACAACAAAGGAATATCAGGAATTTCACTATAGAGTTACCTATCATGACATGGTTCCGCCAACCAATGTCTCAATGCCCATAAGTATCATAAGTTGCCCACAATTAGTTATCAGTCCAGTGTTGAGAGTTCAGAGATAGATCCAAGTCTAGAAGCTCAAATTGTCCGTAACCGGGGACACGGCTAATCGATTAGGTTTAACTCTGCAGAGTGTTGTGTACTTTACCCACAAGATTCTTTCCCTCCTGGTAAGTCCTCGCACTGCCTGGTGTTTGAGAACAGGATGAAAGAAACATGGTCTTTCAGAGTGCTTCCCTGACTGTCCGACAGTGCCCATCCCAATCCTAACGTCGACTACATCTCGTAGCACTGCCCAGCAGAGTCACAACAAAGATCAACCAAGCCAGAGCCCATAATGACTTGTGGTTACACAGGTAAGCTTCCGGGCATGAAGTATTCATCCTTCTCTTTGAGTCTGGGTGAAGCTTTCCGCAAGATGTCATGGCGCTTCTCCATGCATCCCGGCCACTCACTGGTTTCTCCAGGGTGCCCAATCAACCATCCTTCACCCAGTAGTGTGTATTGAAAACTTGTCTTCTCGAGTCTTGAAGTCTTGAGGTCTTGAAGATGCAGGACTTGAAGATGTCTTCATGAAGTCGTCGTTTTGACGTGGAGTCCTTCTTCACACCACTCACGAACACTCATACCAGACCCCGTCTACTTTAGCATAGCATTGTGCTAACTAGCGTTCCCGGGGCTTTAGTAATCAGTGGTGGGTTCCTACCTCATGCATTCTACTCAACTACAAGAATTTCAATAACACTACGGGAGGGATATGTTGAATGATGTCACTACATGCAATAAAACATAGGTATGAAAAGATGGTCAAAGTGAACTTGCCTGTACTGTTGATGAAGATAAGATATCGCTCTCAGAAATAACTTGATAGACTATTCGTCACTCTCCGATGAAATCTATAATCAAGCATTGCATACTTATAAGCAATCATACTAACAATCAGTTCTAACAATCAAAAGTAACACAAAACAAAAGCAACAAGGTTGATGGAAGAAATACTTAAGACAAAGTTGAAACACAAAACTCCAACAATTTCAAAAGTAACACAAAACCCAAAACAAAGTAAAATATAATAAAATATTTTTGTAACTATTTTTCTAGAAAAAATGAATCACTTTTGAAAGACAACTGGAACTATAAAAACAACCTTATAAACAATATAAGTGTTTGCCTAATGAACTTAACTACAAGCACAACCATAAACTAAGAGAAAACAAATTATGAAACAACTTAGTTAACAGAAAGTAATTAAATAAAATCTTTATTACAAAACAGAATTAAGTCATCTAAAACTTTGTGAAAATAATTTCTATGAAAAACTAAATTGTTTTATAAGACATTACCTAAAGATTAAGGATATAGTTTTCCTATCATAATAGAGCAAAAATAAATTATTTTATTAACAAAACATTACTTAACAGAAAGGTATTACTACAAATTTTATTTGAAAACAGAATCTAATTATATAAACTTTGTTGGAATAAGCTATTACTAACTAGTTTGTTTATCACAAATTAAACCTATTTGAAAATGTATAGTGTTCCTATAACAACATGGTAGTAAACTAAGCAAATTATTTTTATTTTAACAACAAGTAATTCACCTAAAGTTTAACTAACAGAATATACTAAATCAAATATATAATTAACTCACATTTAAAACTAACAAAATAAAACTAATTAAACTATATTAACAAACTAAACAGATTCTGTTTCTAGTTAAAACCCTAATAAATTTTATTTCAAAAATTCTCAAACTCTGCCTAATGATAACTAAGATCACTAGTGACAAGTAGGAAAAAGAATCAATCAAAAATTTATTTTAGAACTCAAGATATTCAGAAAACAAAATTTAAATCAAATCTGTCCAAATTCAAATTGAATTATTCAAACATAGTCAAATTTGGTATTCACAGAAACTAGACGAAATTTTTGATCTAATGCAAAATAAATCAATTGAAAACAATTAAAAACATAAAAGTTATAAGCAAAACAAATCTGAAACTATTCTGGAAACAGAAATTAAATCAGAAATGAAAATACGTTTCTAACGGACAGGTGGGCTACGTGTCGCTCTCTGGTTGGCTACGGATGTGAGCGTGCGGGCGAATACGAGCGGGTGACCGGTACTTAGCAGAAACCGTTTCGCGAATTTAAATGTTATGATCTGGATCGTTGGATCCAGATCCAACGCACACAGAGGGGGGGTGAGCTCACAGGGGTGGTTTGCCGGCAATGAGCGTCTCCGGCGACGGCGACGGCAACGGCGTGATGCAGGCGAGCTCTCTGGTGGGTCTCCGACGACGGTGTTGGCACTGGTCGACGCGGCGATGAGTGGCGCGTCCAGTGGTGGCGTCGGACGAGCTTGGGGACGACGGAGATGAGAGGTACGAGCTCGGGGGCGGTTCGGACTCCGGCGAGGTCGACGGTGTGGCGGCTCTGGGGTCTCCGAGGCTCAGGCAGGGGATGGGGAGATGCGGGCGAGCGAGGGAAGCTCGGTGATGGGCTCGAGAGAGCTCAGGGAGGGCAGGGTGGAGCGGTGGCGTGGTAATGGCGCGGCGGCCGTGGTGATGTCCGGCGAGGAATCCCGGCAAGAGAGAGGCACGGGCAGAGGGGCGAAGGGGGGGAATGGAGAGAGGAGAGGTGCCAGCTACTTATAGGGGTCTCAGGGGGTCGGGGGAGTAAGGAGAGAGGGGGTCCGCGTCGAGGGAAAACCGGCGACGGCGTCGGGCGCGGGAGGAGGGTGATGACCGGCGACGGTTTCGGTCTGGCGCGTGGGACCGGCCTGTCAGTGAGAGAGCGAGAGGGGGTGTTATTAGCGGTGACCGTTATGAAATAAAATCGGCTTTAAAGGCTGTGGGCCGGCCGTTTTATTATAAAACCGTTACCGTTTCTATTTAATGTTTTTCCAGAGCGTTTCAAAAACCTTTAAGGCATTCGAACAAATTCCAAATATAGTTAAATGTTATATCAAAATTAACAGAATAATAAATGCCATTTAATGGACATTTTTATTCTGGCATTTGAATACATTAAAAAAATCATTTTTCAGAAAATGCCTTAATTGGTTTTATCTACTTTTGCAAATATTTTTCAAATAACTTTTTGGGTTTGATGATTCAAAAACTTCAAAAATTACCCCCTGTCTTGGAGTGTCATGTTACTCCTCTCAAATTTTGTCAGGGTTTTGAATTCTTTGAAAATTTTGGATAGGGACCAATATGAAATGGATTTTCAAAATAATCCAGAGGTTTTCAAAAGCTCTTTCAATTCCTTCTTTTAAACTTCCAACTCATATTTCTTAAAATTTGAGGAAGTCATATTATCCTCTCTCATGAAAATCATTGAGTTGCATAAAGTTTTCTGAATTTGAAATATTTTCAAAATGGAAATTCAAATCATTTTCAAATCCCTTTTCATTTCTTTAAATGGAAGAAGTCATGTCATCTTCACTCTAGGGTTTTGTGATGAAATGAATTTGAATTCCTGGTGATCAAAATGCAGATTGAAAATTTTGGGAAAGTCATTTCATTCCCTCTCATCAAACTTTCAAAATTTTCAAAAGTTTCAAATTGCACTCACTTTCAATCATTCAAGCAAACAAACAATCATTCTATAATTATTATAACATTCCAAAATTTGGGATGTTACAAACCTACCACACTTAAAATGAATCTCGTCCTCGAGATTCGGAGAGGCTAGAAAGAAAAGGTTAGGGTTGGGGTCTTCTAGCAAATCCACAGACCAAGAAGGTGTGGGGTCTTCCAACAAGACTCCATTGACCTGGAAATGTGGGTCTACCACACTTAAAATGAGAGTTACTCGTCCATCTAATCTTGGCTGTCCTCTGGGTGCATCTGTCTGTTCACCTTCTTCATGATAGCTTCTTCGGTGATGCTCTTCCGTTATATCAAAACCTTGTGTCCTCACAACAAGGTGTACTTCCTCCAATACTGGGTCTTATTAACTCGCAGGTCTCGCGTTCATTCTAAGTAACTTATCGACGATCTCATGGTGGTCTACCATTTGTGGTTATCCTGCAGTGAAATGGGTCTTGGCTTCATTCCTCACCGTAAAAATTCCTACGTGTGATAGCAACTGTTATATACAAGGGTTTCATCCTACCATTCTAAGGCTTCAGCAAAAGCTTCAAAGAACGTCGTCTCTTTACTATGGGTAAGTCACTCAGATTTACCAATCCGAATAGCAAGAGAATGATAAGAGTAAGTCGTCATGGTGGCCAAGCCATGCCGCACTGAAATCATTACCTTGTATAAGGTTTAGGAATCTCGTATTCTAGCACTTGGGCTCCCTCACAAACATTGCAGAAATTTCTCTTGTCAACGAACAAAGTTCGGATAAATCCATTGATTCTGCAAGCTAAGCAAAAACATCTACCGTTTCTTCACAATTCTCAGGTTATCGTAAACTCCTAAGAAAAACGTTTGATAGTCAGTCGTAGCTTCTTCCAAGTTTCTTCCTTCACCAAGGTGGGGCTTGATCCTTATCAATCCTGAAGTCAGTGACTTGTGGATTCACTTGAATACTTGAACAACTTCATCTCACCCATGGGGTTACTATCGTTCCATATACCAGCATTACCTTCAGTTCACTACACCATACCCTTGAGGTAACAAATCTCAGACTTATTCTTGTCTAGATTCCACTCTGCAGAATCCATTTTCCTTTCCATTGGTTTGTTAACTTGGGTGTGATTTTCACCATAATCATTCCGTTTCTCAGCATTCCAGCTTCGAAAACTCTTTGTCTCAAAGGTTATTATCCGGATAGTTTGTGGTGATTCCACATTCTCTTCATCCGTATTTACTTATCCAAATTCCTTAACCGGGAGGTACCTGTGGTTACTACCACACTTAAAACGAAATGCAATCATGTTTGCATAAACCATATTTTCTCATATCCTCGAAAATGGTAGGAGACCTTGGGTCATAGAGTAACAACTCATGAAATGCAACATAAGGTAAATCATGACACCATAAATTCCATTGACTCATGAATTTATTACAACTCTGAGGCTTCCGTTACAAGATAAGCTCATGAAATCAAAGGTGCTTCATGATACAGGTATTTCCATCTTCAAACGTAACTATCCCATTGTAGTTTTCTTCTCATATTCAATCCTTGTTTACACCCTCAATCACTTCTTAAAACTCCTAGAAAATACTTTATTACAAATGCTGCCATCCACATAGTTTGGTATGGTCTAGCATCAACTTCCAACTTTATTCATTCATCTCCCCTTGGAGATATTTTTGTACCACTAAAAATTTCCGATGTGCTCCTTGAAATCCTCCATCTTTTCCTTGATTAGGGTGGACATGAGCTTCATCTCCATCATCTCCGTATGCACCTCTTGCAGGTATTCCTGAGTATGACGGAGTCTTGCTTCAAGTATTTCTCCAATATGGCGTATGGCTTCCATGGCAGCTTCACGAACAGCGTCAAAGAAAATAGCTTGTGGTACACGAGATATGTAAAAGTATCGTCCAGTAGTCTTTGGGCAAACTCCCTTTGCACGGTGAAGGTGTACCTCCACATACCAAAGTTTCACTCCATTATCCATGAATGGGTAGCCTTTGTAGACTGCATCTCCTTCAAGATGGATGTGCTTCATCATATCCTTCAGGATCCTTGGGTAGTCATGATCACTGGTCAGGGTCATGATTGTTTCCGGGCCTTTGAGGAAAGACTCATAAAGGGTGGTCATCTGCGTGTGTCAGAAAAGGTACTCAGAATTGACATATGTCTCGACTTGGGTAAACATCCATGTTATTCAAAATCAAACTTCAATTTCACTTTCCAACATCTTTAGAGAGTATTGTCATCCTTAAAACAAATGGATTATCCATTACATAACCTCAAAGGATAAGAGTGCTACCTATTACATTTATTACTTCCGAACTCAAACTACTCATGCTTAGCATTCTTCTCTGGGCAGGTATAGGAGTAGTGTCATGTCTTCTTGCACCGAAAACAGACTATTTCTGACAAATCTCGGGGCTTCTTGATGTTGGTGCTTGCTCCTTGGGTTCTTGATTTCTTTCTTGGGCACTTATCGGCATAGTGGCCCATATCCTTACACTTGTAACATCTAATATGACTCAGGTCCTTCTGTTCAGGGGTTCGTCTCTTCCTAAGGTTCTTTGTTCCGATCAAAGCTTCAATTTCCTGTGGATCAAACTCCACTTCTTCTATCGGGAAGTTTCCCAGATACTCTTTTCTTTCCTTCGTACAGTCCTGTGAGAAATGTCCTTCTTCTCCACATGTATAGCAGACATTTGAGTAAAATTTGGTTAATCCTTCTCCATCAGGGTCTTCAATATCTTTCTTCATCACAAATTCTCCAAATTCTCCTCTGAAGGCTTCCTTCATGGCTTCCTTCTGTTCCTTGATGACTTCCTGTACCTTGGGGTATATTTGGCATTGAGCCGGGTAGTGGTTGGTTCCTTCACACAAGAAACATGTCACCTGCCCAGTTGGGCATTCCTCAGCAGGGTGATTTTCTTCACAATAAGGGCATCCATCCTTGTGTTCTTCTTGGGTGTGTCCTATCTCTCCACATATCTTGCAGGCACAAATCTTCTTCACAACTTTGCCACGGGGCTTCTGGGTGTTGGTAACAACATGGGATCCTTGCAAAGTCATCTTGAATTCTTCCCAAGTGATTGATTCCTGCCTATGCATCTTCCACCAATTCGCAGCACCTTCTGCAAAGTACCGAAGAGCATATTGGACCATCTCGTTCCTTGCAACAAGTTTACTCCTTAGGTGATCCTCCATGTTCTGAATCCATTCTTCTGTCTCTAACCGAGTCATTGATCCAGAATACACGAGTCTAGCTTCATTCGTTATCTATTGGGGTCAAGGTTTTGGGGATGAGATGGGTAAGGGAGAGAAAGGAGGGGATACACACAATACAAACAATGGTTTTGAAAATAGATTTTTGTTGTGGCTGTCAAAAATAAAACTTGCACACAATGACAGCGCACAATTCATCGTATCTAACGTAAGTATACAACAAGGGTTTGGTCTTCTAGGGTCATAACATCTTGGAAAAAATCTTCATGGTCTTCCATTTCTTCAGGTCTGTATACTCTTCAATCGTATCGTAGCTCTTCCATAATGGAATACATCTTTGTCGGAGTTGGTCACCAGTTGTCCGATATCTTGTCCTTCTTGGAGGGCTTCAGTTGATCCTTCGTGTGGCCAAGGGGAAAAGGGTATTTTCTAACTTTTTGATAAAACTCAGAAGGGATGAGAAGTAAAAGATATTTTGAAAACAAAATTTTCGAGAAATAATTTCCTAAGGCTTTCCAGTTTCTAGGGTCACGTCCTACAGTCAACATGTGCTCTGATACCATTTCTGTAGCGACCCGACTCAAAACGAGTCAAGCCTCTGTGTTTTCTGTGCCATCCCTGGATCAGTATGCTGGCACACACAGTACATCAATGTATATATCAAAGTGCAATCACATGTAAATAGCGTAAAACTGATATATACCTTAAAATAGTAGCGGATACAGTCAACGGGAGTGGAGTCCCAATAACACCAACGACAAGTTGAGTGCGGACCGTAACCCTGAATCGTACTCTTACCCGTCGTAGAAGAGTATCTGCAACATAAGACGTTGCAGCCGTGTAGGTCAACATTTTGAATATGCTGGCAAGATCACCATAGAAGAACAGAAGAATAAACCATACTATATGCAATAAGGCTTTATGGATCTGTGGCTAAGTTTTTGCATAAAAGCTGATTTTGTTTTCCTACAACAAAGGAATATCAGGAATTTCACTATAGAGTTACCTATCATGACATGGTTCCGCCAACCAATGTCTCAATGCCCATAAGTATCATAAGTTGCCCACAATTAGTTATCAGTCCAGTGTTGAGAGTTCAGAGATAGATCCAAGTCTAGAAGCTCAAATTGTCCGTAACCGGGGACACGGCTAATCGATTAGGTTTAACTCTGCAGAGTGTTGTGTACTTTACCCACAAGATTCTTTCCCTCCTGGTAAGTCCTCGCACTGCCTGGTGTTTGAGAACAGGATGAAAGAAACATGGTCTTTCAGAGTGCTTCCCTGACTGTCCGACAGTGCCCATCCCAATCCTAACATCGACTACATCTCGTAGCACTGCCCAGCAGAGTCACAACAAAGATCAACCAAGCCAGAGCCCATAATGACTTGTGGTTACACAGGTAAGCTTCCGGGCATGAAGTATTCATCCTTCTCTTTGAGTCTGGGTGAAGCTTTCCGCAAGATGTCATGGCGCTTCTCCATGCATCCCGGCCACTCACTGGTTTCTCCAGGGTGCCCAATCAACCATCCTTCACCCAGTAGTGTGTATTGAAAACTTGTCTTCTCGAGTCTTGAAGTCTTGAGGTCTTGAAGATGCAGGACTTGAAGATGTCTTCATGAAGTCGTCGTTTTGACGTGGAGTCCTTCTTCACACCACTCACGAACACTCATACCAGACCCCGTCTACTTTAGCATAGCATTGTGCTAACTAGCGTTCCCGGGGCTTTAGTAATCAGTGGTGGGTTCCTACCTCATGCATTCTACTCAACTACAAGAATTTCAATAACACTATGGGAGGGATATGTTGAATGATGTCACTACATGCAATAAAACATAGGTATGAAAAGATGGTCAAAGTGAACTTGCCTGTACTGTTGATGAAGATAAGATATCGCTCTCAGAAATAACTTGATAGACTATTCGTCACTCTCCGATGAAATCTATAATCAAGCATTGCATACTTATAAGCAATCATACTAACAATCAGTTCTAACAATCAAAAGTAACACAAAACAAAAGCAACAAGGTTGATGGAAGAAATACTTAAGACAAAGTTGAAACACAAAACTCCAACAATTTCAAAAGTAACACAAAACCCAAAACAAAGTAAAATATAATAAAAGATTTTTGTAACTATTTTTCTAGAAAAAATGAATCACTTTTGAAAGACAACTGGAACTATAAAAACAACCTTATAAACAATATAAGTGTTTGCCTAATGAACTTAACTACAAGCACAACCATAAACTAAGAGAAAACAAATTATGAAACAACTTAGTTAACAGAAAGTAATTAAATAAAATCTTTATTACAAAACAGAATTAAGTCATCTAAAACTTTGTGAAAATAATTTCTATGAAAAACTAAATTGTTTTATAAGACATTACCTAAAGATTAAGGATATAGTTTTCCTATCATAATAGAGCAAAAATAAATTATTTTATTAACAAAACATTACTTAACAGAAAGGTATTACTACAAATTTTATTTGAAAACAGAATCTAATTATATAAACTTTGTTGGAATAAGCTATTACTAACTAGTTTGTTTATCACAAATTAAACCTATTTGAAAATGTATAGTGTTCCTATAACAACATGGTAGTAAACTAAGCAAATTATTTTTATTTTAACAACAAGTAATTCACCTAAAGTTTAACTAACAGAATATACTAAATCAAATATATAATTAACTCACATTTAAAACTAACAAAATAAAACTAATTAAACTATATTAACAAACTAAACAGATTCTGTTTCTAGTTAAAACCCTAATAAATTTTATTTTGAAAATTCTCAAACTCTGCCTAATGATAACTAAGATCACTAGTGACAAGTAGGAAAAAGAATCAATCAAAAATTTATTTTAGAACTCAAGATATTCAGAAAACAAAATTTAAATCAAATCTGTCCAAATTCAAATTGAATTATTCAAACATAGTCAAATTTGGTATTCGCAGAAACTAGACGAAATTTGTGATCTAATGCAAAAGAAATCAATTGAAAACAATTAAAAACATAAAAGTTATAAGCAAAACAAATCTGAAACTATTCTGGAAACAGAAATGAAAATACGTTTCTAACGGACAGGTGGGCTACGCGTCGCTCTCTGGTTGGCTACGGATGTGAGCGTGCGGGCGAATACGAGCGGGTGACCGGTACTTAGCAGAAAACGTTTCGCGAATTTAAATGTTATGATCTGGATCGTTGGATCCAGATCCAACGCACACAGAGGGGGGGTGAGCTCACAGGGGTGGTTTGCCGGCAATGAGCGTCTCCGGCGACGGTGATGGTGACGGCGTGATGCAGGCGAGCTCTCTGGTGGGTCTCCGACGACGGCGTTGGCACTGGTCGACGCGGCGATGAGTGGCGCGTCCAGTGGTGGCGTCGGACGAGCTTGGGGACGACGGAGATGAGAGGTACGAGCTCGGGGGCGGTTCGGACTCCGGCGAGGTCGACGGTGTGGCGGATCTAGGGTCTCCGAGGCTCAGGCAGGGGATGGGGAGATGCGGGCGAGCGAGGGAAGCTCGGTGATGGGCTCGGGAGAGCTCAGGGAGGGCAGGGTGGAGCGGTGGCGTGGTAATGGCGCGGCGGCCGTGGTGATGTCCGGCGAGGAATCCCGGCGAGAGAGAGGCACGGGCAGAGGGGCGAAGGGGGGGAATGGAGAGAGGAGAGGTGCCGGCTACTTATAGGGGTCTCAGGGGGTCGGGGGAGTAAGGAGAGAGGGGGTCCGCGTCGAGGGAAAACCGGCGACAGCGTCGGGCGCGGGAGGAGGGTGATGACCGGCGACGGTTTCGGTCGGGCGCGTGGGACCGGCCTGTCAGTGAGAGAGCGAGAGGGGGTGTTATTAGCGGTGACCGTTATGAAATAAAATCGGCTTTAAAGGCTGTGGGCCGGCCGTTTTATTATAAAACCGTTACCGTTTCTATTTAATGTTTTTCCAGAGCGTTTCAAAAACCTTTAAGGCATTCGAATAAATTCCAAATATAGTCAAATTTTACATCAAAATTAACAGAATAATAAATGCCGTTTAATGGACATTTTTATTCTGGCATTTGAATACATTAAAAAAAATCATTTTTCAGAAAATGCCTTAATTTGTTTTATTTACTTTTGCAAATATTTTTCAAATAACTTTTTGGGTTTGATGATTCAAAAACTTCAAAAATTACCCCCTGTCTTGGAGTGTCATGTTACTCCTCTCAAATTTTGTCAGGGTTTTGAATTATTTGAAAATTTTGGATAGGGACCAATATGAAATGGATTTTCAAAATAATCCAGAGGTTTTCAAAAGCTCTTTCAATTCCTTCTTTTAAACTTCCAACTCATATTTCTTAAAATTTGAGGAAGTCATATTATCCTCTCTCATGAAAATCATTGAGTTGCATAAAGTTTTCTGAATTTGAAATATTTTCAAAATGGAAATTCAAATCATTTTCAAATCCCTTTTCATTTCTTTAAATGGAAGAAGTCATGTCATCTTCACTCTAGGGTTTTGTGATGAAATGAATTTGAATTCCTGGTGATCAAAATGCAGATTGAAAATTTTGGGAAAGTCATTTCATTCCCTCTCATCAAACTTTCAAAATTTTCAAAAGTTTCAAATTGCACTCACTTTCAATCATTCAAGCAAACAAACAATCATTCTATAATTATTATAACATTCCAAAATTTGGGATGTTACAGTGTTGCAGCACTAGCCATGCACATAAATCGTCCGAAGATTCGTCGTAGCGATGTGGAGGCTACGGAACCCAAACATCATTTGAACACAAAGGTACTTGAGCATTGTACAACCACCTAGCAGGCACTCCAAATCTGCCATCGAGATGATGATGCCAATGAGCTCGAGGTGCTACAGTTTAGGGATATGAAGAGTGTGCGTAACATTTATCTTGGGGAAAAGGTACCGCATGAACGTAGCGCGGCGCAACATGAATGAAACTCCTCAACGAAGGCAACAAGAGCCCATGTCCAGCAACAAAGTTTAGCTCCTCAAGATGATCTAGGGAGGGGGATAAGAACCACACATGAAACTTGGATTCGTCCTTGTAGTTGGAACGGAAAGTGTCGATGGCAAGGCATCTAACTAACACACTGTGCGTGTCGAGGATGTGGGACAATGCGTCCAAGCGTTTGCGATCCCCATTGCAGAGCTCGTCATCATTGAGGAGGTCAATGGGGGTGGAGTACCATAGGGGGCACCGCTACATGGAGAGGATGGCGGTCTGCATGGCAGATTTGATGGGTAGGAGGGACATGATGGTTACCAACATCTCGTCGAGGATGTTGCCGATTAAGTCCACGCTCGTCGGAGGCTCGTGTGGTTCAGCCTCAACCCGCCCCCGCTTGTTGCCCGCCTTGTCGTCCATCGAAAAAGAAGGCAATCCTTGGTAGAGGCCTGTCACATCCCTAGCTAGATGTCATAGCACAGCATGTGTATGCATCATGTTTCAATTTTGCATCAACATGAAATGGGGATTAAAAGAAACCCCAAGCTCACATTGGAATCAAATTAATTAAAAGCTTGTGAAAACCCAACAAACTCAATATGCCAATACAAAATGTTCCCTATGTCTGATAAATATGGACATGAATATATCAGGGGCCATTTTAAATATTTGAACAGTTATAGCAATTTAAAAATAAATAATAAAGCCTCTAAAAATGCCAACTAAAGCATTATCAATACTTTATATTTCAAAATATCTTGAAACTTTTTATTGGAGTTTGAAATATTCAAACTTGATATTATAAAATATTTGGGATATTTTACCAAAGCATTTGTACCTGAAAAAGAAATAAAACAAATGTCAGAAATAGAAAAACAGAACGAAAAGAAAAAAAGAGGAAGAAGCCCAGGAGGGAACCGAACCATCTGGCCCATGCCAGTCATCCCTGTCCTCTCGCCAGGAGGACAGGGGCGTGCGCTCGCCACGCGTGGGCACACGTCGGCCACCTCCTCCCTGCTTGGCTGCTGCCTGGAGGGCTCGGAGAGCGCCAGTGCGAGGCCTCCTCGCTGTGGCCTCTTCTCCTCCCCTCTCTCCCCAGCGCGCTCTCTCGCGTGATCTCTCCTCCCCCTCCTCTCCTCTTTTCTTCCCTCGCCGAACTGAAGATGTCGCCGAGTGGCCGTCTCCCGTGCGTCCCCGACCACGCCAAGGCACCAGAAGACCCTCCGGTGAGGCCCTGGATCATTTCCCCTAGCCCCGACACCGTTCCCCTCCGCTAGCCACGCCTGTCGCTGAAGCCGAGAGGAGCTCGCCGCCGGTCATGGCATAGCCGTGGCCACAACAGCCACAACTTGCACCTGACCACGGGCTTGTGCTCGTGGTGCGTCCAGGGGCCCGTAGCCACCTCTAGCTCCTCCTACCGTGCTCTTTAGCGCCGTAGCTATTCCTGCCCGAGCCGCCGCCGCCGTTGAGCTTGTCGCCAGCGTCGATCCCGACCACCCCAACCTCTGGCTTGGTGCTAGATCGACGCGCGCTCGAGAGCAGGCCCTCCCAGTGCCCTCTGTCATCCTTTTGGATGCCAGAGGAGGAGATCTTACCCCCTCTGCCATCCCTGACATCACCGGCGGCTCAACGCCGGCGAGTCAACCGGCGCTGACCATGGGGTTTGCCCCAGGTCAACTGGCAAGTGGGGCCTACCCCCTTTCTAATTAGAATTAGTTTTAAAAAATTAATTAAACTAACTTAATTAAGCTAATGGCCCACTGACCAGTGGGCCCTAACCTAATCTAATTAGTAATTAGCTAATTATTTAACCCTGATAGTGATTGGGTCACTGACCAGTGGGTCCCACTGGTCAGGTTTGACATGGCCTGGTCAACTGGCCTGCTGACGCCATGATGACGTGAGGCTGATGTAATAAAAGGAATTTCTAGTTTTAAAATAATTCCAGAAAATGTTTAAAACTTCAAAAATTCATATAAAATAATCTGTAAATCAGATGAAGATAATTTGTAACATCCCAAATTTTGGAATGTTCTAATAAATACTAGAATGATTATTTGTTTGCTTGAGTGATTGAAATTGAGTGAAAATTTGAAACTTTTGAAAGAGAGGGAATAAAGTGACTTTCCCAAAACTTTCCCTCTACAGGAATTCAAATTCATTTCATCAGAAAATCCCAGAGTGAAGATGATATGACTTCTTCCATTTAAAGGAATGAAAAGGGATTTGAAAATGGTTTGAATTTCATTGGAAAATAGTTCAAATTCAGAAAATTTATGCAACTCAATGATTTTCATGAGAGAGGATAAATGGACTTCTTCAAATTGTATGAAATAGGAGTTGGAAGTTTAAAAGAAGGATATGAAAACTATTTGAGAAATTCTCATATGGAGTTTCACTTCCATATTTGAATTTCCTATTTGAATTTGTAAGCATTCAAACACCTTGACAAAGTTCTTGAGAGGAGTAATATGACACTCCAAACCAGGGGTATTTTTGTGAAGTTTTTGAATCATAAAACCCAAGGGGTTATTTGAAATTTTTTTGCAAAAATAAATAAAGCCATTTAGGCATTTTTCTGAAAATAAATTTTTTAAAAGTATTTATTTTGGCCGTGGAAAAATGTTCGTTAAATGGAATTTATTTCCCTGATCATTTTAGTATATAAAAATTTATTTGTTGGACAGATTTTGAACGTATTAATGTTGTTTTTAATGCTCTGTATATTAATAAAGGAAATAGTTAAACGCGTGTATTAAACGAGCCGGCCCACCTGCCCCTGATTCCTTCCCGAAACCTCTCCGCAACGGTCACCGCTGACCGTGCTCTCTCCCTCTCTCTCTCTCTCTGATGCCTCGGCCCCACCGACCGATCGAGCCGTCCTCACGGTAGTCCCCTCCGTCGCGCCCCTAACATCGCCGGCGAGTTCATCGCCCCGGATCTCGCCCCTCCTTCCCTCTCTCGACCCCCACACCTGGCCTATATAAGACCCGGTCCTCTACGCTCTTCGTCCACCCTGAAACCACCTCTTTTACTCGCCAGAACACCATCCCCCACTCCTCGCCGGAGTTCTAACCCCAACCGGACCTTCCCGAGCTCCTAGCGCTCGCCCCGACGCTCCCTCGCCTCGCCGTGACCACCAACGGACGCCGGAGGTTCTATTAGGTCTATTTATATTCTATTTGGTTTTATATTATTTTAAATTATTTTCTTTTATAGTAGTGATAGACTTTTATAAATTTTTCTCTTAGATAATAGTAGCCCTTCAAAACAAATAATATTTTATTATTTGGTTGCATGAAAATCAATTCTAGTTCAACTATAACTTGCAATTGGTTTTTCATTGCTATGTTGATCTTCTATTTGAAAATAGTTCCACAAATTGTTTTATAAGTTTGATTTTCTGTTAACCTAAGTTTAGACCAGAAACAATTTGTATTATAGTTGAGATTGTTTGTGGTTTAAGCCAAGGATGACCTTGTTTTGCATCAAAATAAGAACCTTTATAAAAGCTTTTCAATTAGTTCTTTTTGCAAAATAAATATTTATGAGAAAATACTTTCTATTAATTAATTGTTTAAAAAAAATTGTTTTCCTTTTATTAACTTAGTGTTTTTCTTGATGATATGTTCTAGTAGTTAAAAACTTAAGTTGCTACAGTATTGTTTTCTTTAGTTCCTAGTTGTTCCTCAGAAGTAATTCTTTTGATAAGTAAATTATTTACTAAACTATTTTTGAATATACTTTGTTTTGTCTTGTTTGTTGTATTGCTCTAGTATTGCTAGTTGATTTCCTATTTGAAAATATTTTGTTTTCTGTCATTTTAATATTTTAATTGTTTTATTTGTTTTCCATTTGTTAATTTTATTAGGCTAAAACCTATGTTGTTTAGAGTGTTGTTTTCAAAATTCTTAGTTGTTCTTCAAAAGTAATTCTTCTTGCTAGTAAAATATTTACAAAAATACTTTTATTATATTTTACTTTGTATTTGTTTGTTACTTTTGAAAATTTGGACGTATTTGTAGAGAAAACCAACCCTTGGTTGTGTTGATGTAGTTTTGTCATTTGAGTTTTGCCTTAAGTATTTCCTTTCATCACCACCATGTTGCATTTGGTTTTGTGTTGCCTTTTTAATTGTTAGTATTGACTGCTAGTATGATTGCTTATAAGAATGCAATGTTTGTTTATATAGATTTTCATCGGAGAGTGACGAATAGTCTATCAGTTATCTTTGAGAGTGATATTATTCTTCATCAACAGTACAGGCAAGTCACTTTGACCATGTATAGCTATGTTTTATTGCATTAGTTCTACCATCTCCCCAATTGCATGCAAAGTAGGTAAATTGGAAACTTGGTTACTTGATGTAGTATCATGTGGTAGGTACCCCTCAACCCTTTGACACATTGGCCCCGGGAAACGTTGATTTAAATTTTGCTATGCTATTAGTAGACAGGGTTGGTTGTGTGATTCATGAGAGTTGTGAGTTAATAATTTTCAAGATCTGCATTATGATCAAGACTTCAAGACTCCGAGTTTTTCAACATACCTCTGGGTGGACGATGGTTGAACGGCACCCTGGAGAAACTAGTGGTTAGCCTAGGTGTTGCTGGGGAAGTGCTAGTATTCACGCGGAAAGGTCCACCCAGGCACAAAGAGATGGATGGATGCTTCAAGACCCAAGGCTTACCTGCATAGCCACAAGTCATTATGGGCTCTGACTTGATTGGATATCGTGGTGACCCTGGACAGGCAGTGCTACGAGATGTAGAAGAACGGTAGGAAAGGATGGGCACCGACAGAGTCTCGGGGAAACCCTTTAGAAGACCATGTTTTGGTCATCCGTTTCTCAAACACCCTGAAGTGCGAGAAATCCAACGGAGGCGATCAAATCTTGTGGGGAACGTGTGCAAAACTCTGCAGAGTACGAAAACCTAATCGATTAGCCGTGTCCACGGTCATGGACAACTTGAGCCAAAGGAACTGAAACTATCTAGAACTCTCAACACAATTAATTACATTGATGTGGGTATTAATGTCAACTTGGGTATGAGAATTGGTTGGTGGAACCATCTCATTAATCAACCAACATTTGTAGTAATTATGATTTTGCCCTCTCTTGTTGTAGGGAAAATTTGGCTTTATGCAAAACCTACTACCCCACTTGCCATATATGCATGTAGAATAGATGATTACTTTACACCCCCTCTTTTGTGACTTGCCAGCATATTCATAATGCTGACCTACATGCCTGCAATGTCTTATGTTGTAGATAAGCTCTACGATGGGTGAGAGTACGATTTAGGGTTACAGTCTACACTCAACCTGCCGTTGGTGTTATTGGGACTCCACTCCCGTTGACTGTTTCCGCAGAGATTTTAAGGTATATATCAGTTTTACGTTAATTACATGTGATTGCACTTTGATATATACATTGATGTACTGTGTGTGCCAGCATACTGATCCAGGGATGGCACAGAAAACACAGAGGCTTGACTCGTTTTGAGTCGGGTCGCTATAGAAATGGTACCAGAGCACATGTTGACTGTAGGACGAGACCCTAGAAACTCGAAAGCCCTTAGGAAACGATTTCTCGAAAAACTTTGTTTTCAAAAGACCCTTTACTTCTCATCTTATTTGAGCTTTATCAAAACATCTCTCTTACCTCAAATAGTTAGAAAATACTCGTTCCCCTTTGACCACCTCGAGAAGGACAAGATATCGAAACAACTGATGGTCACTTTGAAGTAAAGGAGATTTCAGCATGCATTAGAAGAGTTGAAGCTACACGAGTTGAAGACTGTGAATATCCAAAGAAATTGAAGACCATGAAGAATTTCCAAGATATTATGCCCTAGAAGACCAAACCCCTGTTGTATACATAAGTTAGATATGATGATTTGTGAGTGGTCATTTGTGTGTAATTTTCGACAGCCACAACAAAAATCTATTTTTAAAACCATTGTTTGTATTGTGTGTATCCCCTCCTTTCTCTCTCTTACCCATCTCATCCCCAAAACCTTGAACCCAGTAGATGATGAGTGAAGTTGGATTCGTGTATTCTTGATCGATGACTCAGTTAGAGACAGAAGAATGGATTCAGAACATGGAGGATCATCTAAGAAGTAACCATGTTGCAAGAAAAGAGATGGTCCAGTATGCTTTTCGGTACTTTGCAGAAGGTGCTGCAAAATGGTGGAAGATGCATGAAGATATCCATGATAGGCAAGCATCAGACACTTGGGAAGAATTCAAGATAACTCTGCAAGGATCTCATGTTGTTACCAACACCCAGAAGCCCCGTGGCAAAGATGTGAAGAAGATTTGTGCATGCAGGATATGTGGAGAGATAGGACACACCCATGAAGAACACAAGGAAGGATGACCTCATTGTGAAGAAAATCACCGAGCTGAGGAATGCCCAACTAGGTAGGTGACATGTTTCTTGTGTGAAGGAACTGCGCATTACCCGGCTCAATGCCAAATGTACCCCAAGGTACAAGAAGTCATCAAGCAGCAGAAGGAAGCCATGAAGGAAGCCTTCAGAGAAAATTTAGGAGAACTTGTGATGAAGGAAGATGTTCAAGACCCTAATGGAGAAGGCCGAACCAGATTTTACTCCAATACCTGCTATTCATGTGGAGAAGAAGGACATTTCTCACAAGACTGTATGAAGGAAAGAAAAGAATATCTGGGAAACTCCCCGCAGAAGAAGTGGAGTTTGACCCACAGGAAATTGAAAGTTTGATCGGAACAAAGGAGCCCAAGAAGAGAAACCGAAGACGTTCTCAGAACAACTCAATTTCTGCAAAGAAGGATCTGAGTCAAATCATGTGTTTCCGGTGCAAGAAGATAGGACATTACTCCTATACCTTCCCGGAGAAGAAGGCTAAACATGAGTAGTTTGAGTTTTCAATTTTTGGAAGTAATAAATGTAATAAGTAGCATTCTTATCATTTTGAAGTTATGTAATGGAAGTCTCAGAGTTTGTAATAAATTCATGAGATCAATGGAATTTATGGTGTTATGATTCTCCTGTGTTGAATTATATGAGTTGCCACTCTAAGAACAAAGATCTCTGACCAATTTTTGAGGATATGAGAAAATATGGTCTATGCAGGCATGCGTGCATTTCATTTTAAGTGTGGTAGCAACCATAGGGACAAAAGAATGAAGAAAATACCATTCATATTAAGGAGTTTGGATAACTGAATACAGGTGAAGAGAATGTGGAACCACCTCAAACTATCTGGATGATAACCTTTGTGACAAAGTGATTTTGAAGTTCGAATATTGAGAAAAGGAATGATTGCGATGAAACCATACCTAAGGTTAAACAGACCAATGGAAAGGAAAATGAATTCTGCGGAGTGAAAGCTAGACAAGAACAGGTCTGTGATTTGTTACCTTGAAGGTATGACGGAGTGAACGGAAGGCAATGTTGGAATATTGATCGATAGTAACCCCAAGAGTGAGATAAAGACTATTCAAGTGTTCACGTGAACCCACAAGTCACTGACCTCAGGATTGATAATGATCAAGCCCCACCTTGGTGAAAGAAGAAACTTGGAAGAAGCTACGACTGATCAGCAAAACGTTTTCTTAGGAGTATACAAAAAACCTGAGAGTTGTGAAGAAACGATAGATGTTTTTGTTCAACTTGCAGAATCAATGGATTTATCCGAACCTCGTTCGTTGACAAGAGAAATTTTCTGCAATGCTTGTGAGGAAGCCCAAGTGTTAGAATACGAGATTCAGTAAACCTTATACAAGGTAATGATTTCAGTGCGACATGGCTTGGCCACCATGACGACTTACTCTTATCATTCTCTTGCTATTCGGATTGGTAAATCTGAGTGACTTACCTATAGTAAAGAGACGATGTTCTTTGAAGCTTTTGTTTAAGCCTTAGAATGGTATGATGTAAAACCCCTTGTACATGGCAGTTGTTGCCATACATAGGAATTTTACGGTGAGGCATGAAGCCAAGACCAATTTCATTGCAGGATAACAACAAATGGTAGACCACCATGAGATCTTCGATAGGTTATTTAGAATGATCATGAGACCTGCTTGCTAAGAAGACCCAGTATCGTAGGAAATATACTTTCTTATGAGAACACAAGATTTCGATTTAAATGGAATAGCATCACCGAACGAGCTATCGTGAAGAATGTGAACAGACAGATGCACCTAGAGGACTGCCATGATTTAGAGGGACCAGTCACTCTCATTTTAAGTGTGGTAGACCCCCCACCTTCCAGGACAATGGATTTGCTAGAAGACACCAAACCCTAACCTTTTCTTTCTAGCTTCTTCGAATCTCGAGGACGAGATTCATTTTAAGTGTGGTAGGTTTGTAACATCCCAAATTTTGGAATGTTATAATAAATACTAGAATGATTGTTTCTTTGCTTGAGTGATTGAAATTGAGTGAAAATTTCAAACTTTTGAAAACTATTGAATGAGAGGGAATAAAATGACTTTCCCAAAACTTTCACTCTGCAGGAATTCAAATTCATTTCATCACAAAATCCCAGAGTGAAGATGATATGACTTCTTCCATTTAAAGGAATGAAAAGGGATTTGAAAATGGTTTGAATTTCATTTGAAAATAGTTCAAATTTAGAAACTTTATGCAAATCAATGATTTTAATGTGAGAGGATAAAAGGACTTCTTCAAATTATATGAAATAGGAGTTGGAAGTTTAAAAGAAGGATATGAAAACTATTTGAGAAATTCTCATATGGAGTTTCACTTCCATATTTGAATTCCCTATTTGAATTTGTAAGCATTCAAACCCCTAAACAAAGTTTATGAGAGGAGTAATTTGACACTCCAAACCAGGGGTATTTTTGTGAAGATTTTGAATCATAAAACCAAAGGGGTTATTTGAAAAATATTTGCAAAAATAAATAAAGCCATTTAGGCATTTTCTGAAAAATAATTTTTTTCAAAGTAATTATTTTGGACATGGAAAAATGTTCATTAAATGGAATTTATTTCCCTGGTAATTTTGGTATATAAGCCTTTATTTGTTGGATAGATTTTGAATGTCTTAATGTTGTTTTTAATGCCCTATATATTAATAAAGGAAATGGTTAAACGCGTGTATTAAACGAGCCGGCCCACCTACCCCTGATTCCTCCCCGAAACCTCTCCGCAATGGTCACCGCTGACCGCGCTCTCTCCCTCTCTCTCTCTGACGCCCCGGCCCAACCGACCGACCGAGCAGTCCTCGTGGTCGTCGCCTCCTTCGCGCCCCTAACATCGTCGGCGAGTTCATCGCCCCGGATCTCGCCCCTCCTTCCCTCTCCCGACCCTCGCACCTGGCCTATATAAGACCCGGTCCTCTCCGCTCTTCGTCCACCCCGAAACCCCCTCTTTTCCTCGCCAGAATGCCACCCCCCACTCCTCGCCGGAGTTCTAACCCCAACCGGACCTGCCTGAGCTCCTGGCGCTCGTCCCGACGCTCCCTCACCTCGCCGTCACCACCAACGGACGCCGGAGGTCCGTCGCCATTGGTTGGACCACTTGGACGCCGTCCCCTACCACCGGAGCGCCGTCTCCGAGCATCTCCGACCTCCGGCCACCATCGACATCGCCGGAGCTCCGACCTCCCTCCTCTGTAAGCCCCACGCCCCCTTTGTAGCCGTCGGATCTAAAGCCAACGATCTAGATTAGAACGATTTAAATCCTAAACCGGTACACGCTAGGCTTCGGTCAACCACTCGCAAAACCCCGCACGCACACGGCCTCGGCCAACCACAAACTGCCACGTAGCCCCTGTCCGGTAGCTAAGTTTATTTTTTCTTTTTTCTGTTTGTTTTAGAAAACAGAATAGGTTCTATTTTTATTTTTGTTATATCTTTTATGTTTTTAAGTGTTTTAATTGGATTCCTGTTGCATTAGTTCAAAAATTTGTTCTAGTTTCTGTAGATATCAAGTTTGACCAAATTTGGATAATCTAAAATTGATTTCAAACAGATTTGTTTCAAATCTTATTTTCTGAATATCTTGAGTTTAAAAATATATTTTGAGTTGATTATTTTTGCTACTTGTCACTGGTGACCTTAGTTATCAGTAGGAAGAGTTGGATTTTTTTAGAAATATTTTATAATAGTATTTTCAAGCAAAACAAATTATGTTTAGTTCTATTAGGTCTATTTATATTCCCTTTTGTTTTAAATTATTTTCTTTTATATTAGTGATAGACTTTTATAAAGTTTTCTGTCAGATAATAGTAGCCCTTCAAAACAAATAATATTTAATTAATTGGTTGCATGAAAATCAATTCTAGTTCAACTATAACTTGCAATTGGATTTTCATTGCTATGTTGATCTTCTATTTGAAAATAGTTCCACAAATTGTTTTATAAGTTTGATTTTCTGTTAACCTAAGTTTAGATCAGAAACAATTTGTATTATAGTTGAGATTGTTTGTGGTTTAAGCCAAAGATGACCTTGTTTTATACCAAAATAAGAACCTTTATAAAAGCTTTTCAATTAGTTATTTTTGCAAAATAAAGATTTATGAGAAAATACTTTCTATTAATTAATTGTTTTAAAAAAATTGTTTTTCTTTTATTAAGTTAGTGTTTTTCTTGATGATATGTTCTAGTAGCTAAAAACATAAGTTGCTAGAGTATTGTTTTCTTTAGTTCCTAGTTGTTCTTCAAAAGTAATTCTTTTGCTAAGTAAAATATTTACTAAACTATTTTTGAATATACTTTGTTTTGTCTTGTTTGTTGTATTGCTCTAGTATTGCTAGTTGATTTCTTATTTGAAAGTATTTTGTTTTCTGTCATTTTAATATTTTAATTGTTTTATTTGTTTTCTTGTTGTTAATTTTATTAGGCTAAAACCTATGTTGTTTAGAGTGTTGTTTTTCAAAATTCTTAGTTTTTCTTCAAAACTAATTCTTCTTCCTAGTAAAATATTTACAAAAATACTTTTATGATATTTTACTTTGTATTTGTTTGTTACTTTTGAAAATTTGGATGTATTTGTAGAGAAAACCAACCCTTGGTTGTGTTAATGTAGTTTTGTCATTTGAGTTTTGTCTTAAGTATTTCCTTTCATCACCACCATGTTGCATTATGTTGTGTGTTGCCTTTTTGATTGTTAGTATTGACTGCTAGTATGATTGCTTATAAGAATGCAATGTTTGTTTATATAGATTTTCATCGGAGAGTGACGAATAGTCTATCAGTTATCTCTGAGAGCGATATTATTCTTCATCAACAGTACATGCAAGTCACTTTGACCATGTACACCTATGTTTTATTGCATTAGTTCTACCATCTCCCCAATTGCATGCAAAGTAGGTAAATTGGAAACTTGGTTACTTGATGTAGTATCATTTGGTAGGTACCCCTCAACCCTTTGACACATTGGCCCCGGGAAACGTTGATTTAAGTTTTGCTATGCTATTAGTAGACGGGGTTGGTTTTGTGATTCATGAGAGTTGTGAGTTAATAATTTTCAAGACCTGCATTATGATCAAGCCTGCAAGACTCCGAGTTTTTCAACATACCTCTGGGTGGATGATGGTTGAACGGCGCCCTGGAGAAACCAGTGGTTAGCCTAGGTGTTGCTGGGGAAGTGCCAGTATTCACGCGGAAAGGTCCACCCAGGCACAAAGAGATGGATGGATTCGTCAAGACCCAAGGCTTACCTGCACAGCCACAAGTCATTATGGGCTCTGGCTTGGCTGGATATCGTGGTGACCCTGGACAGGCGGTGCTACGAGATGTAGAGGAACGGTAGGAAAGGATGGGCATCGACAGAGCCTTGGGGAAACCCTTTAGAAGACCATGTTTTGGTCATCCGTTTCTCAAACACCCTGAAGTGCGAGAAATCCAACGGAGGCGATCAAATCTTGTGGGGAACGTGTGCAAAACTCTGCAGAGTACTAAAACCTAATCGGTTAGCCATGTCCACGGTCATGGACAACTTGAGCCAAAGGAACTGAAACTATCTGGAACTCTCAACACAATTAATTACAATGATGTGGGTATTAATGTCAACTTGGGTATGAGAATTGGTTGGTGGAACCATCTCATTAATCAACCAACATTTGTAGTAATTATGCTTTTGCCATCTCTTGTTGTAGGAAAATTTGGCTTTATGCAAAACCTACTACCCCACTTGCCATATATGCATGTAGAATAGAGGATTACTTTACACCCCCTCTTTTCTGACTTGCCGGCATATTCAAAATGCTGACCTACACGGCTGCAACGTCTTATGTTGCAGATAAGCTCTATGATGGGTGAGAGTACGATTTAGGGTTACGGTCTACACTCAACCTGCCGTTGGTATATTGGGACTCCACTCCCATTGACTGTTTCCGCTGAGATTTTAAGGTATATATAAGTTTTACGTTAATTACATGGGATTGCACTTTGATATATACATTGATGTACTGTGTGTGCCAGCATACTGATCCAGGGATGGCACAGAAAACACACAGGCTTGACTCGTTTTGAGTCGGGTCGGTACATAATTTATATATGAAAATTTATCAGAAAAATCCAATGAATCTAATGGTGCTAATATCATGCATGTTACAGCAACCTATATAGATGAACATTGACATTTACTAATAGGTTAATGTATGGAATATGAAATGTAGATTGATTTTGAACCTATATTCAAACTCATTTCAAATTAACTTGGACAATAGTTGCATTAGCCCATCCTTACATGCTACCATGTCATGATCATGCATCATATTGTTGCACTTGCGTGTATTGATTGTTATTTATCTGACATGCTTCTGAGGACACCCCCGAGTATTCCATCGAAGGAGAGAACCTTTCCGCTACCCAGCAAGGCAAGCAACCCCCTTTGATCATTCCGATAACATCCCACTCTCTCGCTCCTGCTCTTGTTTATTGCATTAGGACAAACGTTCACTTGTCTATCATACACGGTAGATGAACCTATTCTTTGCATGACATGTCATTGTCATAGTAAATAGCTAAACCTTGCAACCTAGCATACCTGGTGGATGCTTGTCCCATGATGTGCTTAGCTTACTTTGCCTGCTATGCTTGCTATGCTTAGAGTTGTGTCAGGTCCGATTCATCTGGGTGATGAACTGGAGTGAAATAATGATGTTCTGATGTGATAAGCTTAAGATGAAACCGAGTTGGTAAAGGTTGTGATGAGAGGCTGTGTAGGAGTACATAGAGGGTTGTCTCATTGGGACAGTTCGTAGGAACTGAGTTCCGTGTTTGTGATCCAAGACTAGTTACTACCACACATTGGGTTCCGGTAACTCGACCCCTCTCGACTTTTCAGTCGCTTAGTCCTTAGTCCAGGAGTTGCAAGTAGTTTCTGGTGTTTATAGCATGCTGGAGGCCATGTGTAGCGCTGACCCTAGGGGTGGGTTACGACGCGGTAGACAGTGGCACGGTGTACCAAGGGTCACTCAAATCGTGGGCTTGGGAACCCTACGCACATCGTTTGGGGCCGTAGCGGAAACTTCGGCTGGACTTCCGTGAGGATTCAGTCTCACATAGGCGATAGCCTGGACTAGAGGGCTTATGTGATTGACGGTCGTGGCCGACTCCCTCGCTAGGCTTCCGCTTGAAGTTTGCCGAGGTGCATGGTTTTTAGAGCACACGGCGATAAGTGGCGATAGCGTGTGTGAAGAAGTACACCCCTACAGGGTATGAAACTATTCGAATAGCCGCGTCCTCGGATATGGACTACTTGGAAAACTTATGCTGTTCATAGATAATCAAATGGATGCTCATAAAAATATCAAGACAAGTGTGAGTATCGTGGATGGCACTCTCCCAGGAGAGGTAAGTGAATCCATGGTGGTGTATCGTCATGGAGTTAGTGGACTTGTGTGCGATAACTAAAATCTAAACAAAGAGCTAAAAATGGTGTAGTGTAGGTTAGCCATGAGTCAAAGCTGGCATTGTTGCATAAACTCCACCACTCCCTTGTTGATACATGAGCATGAATAGACTAGGTCCGTTTTAGAGACTGTTTACCCTTTCATCTGTCTGTACTCAGACAGCTTATGCTTCCGCTTGGTTTGTATGAACTTGTTTGTATGACTTGAGTGTCGGGTCACGTGACCCCTATCTGTAAGAACATGTTATGCAAGGCTCGTCTGAGCCATTTAAATAAAAGTTGTTGTATGGTTATGTTGTGATGCCATGGTTGTATCTATGCATATCGGGCATGTCATGCGTATGTGTGACGTGAAACGGTATGTATGGGATCCGACACCTAGTCGTGTGCCTTTCGTAGTACTCTTTACGGGAAACTGCCTCTTTGTGCTTCCATCGGGCCTTGGTAGCTTGCTACTGCTCTAGACACATTGATTGACCGGCATGTATCCTTGTTTACTCCTATGTCTGTCCCTTTGGGGAAATGTCTTGCAGTGTAATGGACTCCCTGTAGCCTGCTACGACTCGTCTACGTGCGGTGATGGCATTTATGTCTCACGCCATAATGGAGTCCTTGTAGCTTGCTATGACTCGTCTACATGCGCTTGAGGCTGACACCTGCATTGTTGGGTTACGTATGCCTGTTTCCATACGGATGTGCCACTTGGGTTCTATGACTAGTCATGTTGGCCCGGGTTCTCTGTTGTTTGATTGCCAGCGACATGTTCACATAGGTGAGCCAAAAGATGCAAACGGTCCTGGCTAAGGTAAGGCTGCAACCGTGGAGCTTACCGTGCGTGAGGCCGCAAATTGATGTGATATGTTACAGTCTGGATTCATATGACTTAGGATCGGGGTCCCGACAGCGTTGGTATCAAAGCCTGAATGATTGTAGGACTATCAAGCCAAACCGGTCGAAGTTGAGTCTAGAAACACTATAGAAAGTAGGGGAATTGATTGTGGAAGGGAACGTAAGGCTCTTTTTACTCCTCTTCCCAAGTTATTCTATGCTGAGTCTTTCTCATTTTTTCTACGGGGATAAGAACTAGGCTTCTCATCTATTGCTTAGGATGACGAGTTACTAACCATGGACTACTAGCTAGCTTTTTTGCAAGTTAATGTCGGTACTTGAGTGTTGTTGGTGTGACAAACAGATGGAGAAGAGATTTGAGTCTAGAAAGTCGAGTGTTTATGCTTTCCAATCTTTTGCAGCTGTCTCAAAATCCTTTTTGAGCAATTACAACCGTTATGTTGTCCAATTTCTGCTAGAGTCTCTAATGTCTTTGCATCATTCTCTGTTTTAGATGCCCCCTCGTCCTTCCCGTCAGGTGGTCCGTCTGACCAGGTGCATCCATGTACCGGGTCACACGACCATGTTGGTTAGAGTTATGATGGAGGCTGGCTACCATTGGTACCCAGAGTACATAGTGGAGGAACAGTATCGAGATTTCAACCAGAGCCAGTATCTATGTACTGTTAAGATTTATCCTTCATATCCTGGAGCTGCAAAGCCGGTTCACTAGACTTATGGACTAGGTGTCACCATAGACATGGCAGTTTAGGAGGCCCCCTACACCATGTTGACTATCATGAGGTTTGACCATGGTCTACTTCAGAACACAGAGTTCTGTTATGTTCCTGCTTCCATGTGAGGAGAGGATGGCTATCTTAGCACAGCCTACTATGATCATTCTCATGAGGACCCTGGGCTGCAGGTGACCGCTCAGATGTTGGAGAACAGGGATCGCGATGCACGTGCCCTTCGCATGGAGCTTTATGCTACCCGTGCACGTCTTTGGACAGCCCTGACGCAGTTGGCACCTATCATGCAGACAGGCTATGGAGATTTGGAGAAGTTGAACCCATCACAGACTCATCTACCGGCACGCGAAGACTGGCCCGATGTTGGAGGCCTCACCCCTCTTCGAGGACTGTTGTTGCCGCCAACAAGGGGACCAAGGCCACATCCGTGTCCTTACGGTTTCCAGGGATCACAGGCTAGAGTGTTTCCGGATCCTCAGGTTCAGTTCCCGGGTCACGGGGGTAACCTGTATGAGGCATTCTACAGTGATGCTTGAGTACGTGAATGTTAGTACTAGTATGGTAGTAGTCGTATCGCCACAGTCCTGCGTGTCTTGTGGCATATGACTCGGGTTGAGAGTTGAGCTCCGGAGGTGTAGATAGATAATGTATAGGAAGCTTGTAATGCCTCCGATGAGTTGTGTCATCTCTCCGTAGTTTGTATTTCAGCTTGGGCTTGTACTGAACTATGTCATGGTGTGTATGAATCATGGTGTTCATAGGGCAGTTGTTATTACCATGTTGTTTGGGTGTTTACCCTACATGCCATGTTGTCCAGTACATTCCTTATCTCATGTCTTAGAGTTGATGTTCTCTACGGCTAAGCTGTGGGTTTGTTTTCCTAGGATGGTGGCAACTAGGAATAACCCCGTGCCCGCCCCTGAGCAGGGCGAGGGAAGCCAGCCAAGGCAAGAGAACCTGCCACATGCGCCTTCTTTGGCAGAAGTGATGCTTGAAGCTGAGCGCAATAAAAGGGAGACCAACAGGCTACTGGAATGAATTGAGCAGAACATAGCGCGTGCTCCACGCAATGATCACAATGATGGTGTGTCCCTCATTGACTTCGTCAAGCTATGCCCACCCAAGTGTCATCATTCGATCGACCCACTCGATGTGGATGATTGGCTGACCAGCATGTTCTGTAAGATCCGAGATGCCAATGTATCTGAGGCCAACAAGGTGACCTTTGCTACCTACTTTCTGGAAGGACCCGCCAATCTGTGGTGGGAAAATTATGAAGCCATGCATCCCGCAGGCCCCACACCAACTTGGGCAGAATTCAGCGCGGCATTCCTTACCCATCACATCCCGGAAGGGCTGATGGATTGCAAGAGAGAGGAATTTTGTGCTTTCACCCAGGGCAGACTGTAAGTGGATGCCTATAGCCGTGAGTTCGGCAATCTTGCTCGTTATGCTCTAGAGGAAGTTTCAACCGATGCCAAGAAACAGGCTAGGTTCCGCAAGGACTTAATCCTAAGCTCCATCGAGATATGTGCCTGCATGATTGCACAACCTTCCAGGCTCTCGTCAACAAGGCTATCAATGCTGAGTCTGGACAGACTGACTATGAGGCTACAAGGAAGCACAACCGTGACTTCAGCTCCGCATCTGGCTCGAGCTCCAACAAACGCCGGGTGTGGGTGCCCAACGCAGCTCTGCTGCCAAGGTACACCACGAGGCCATCCTTCCAGGCACCTCGCCCAGCTCAGCCCTACCCTCCAGCCAGGACATTTGGAGGTCCTCCTGCCAATGTTGCTCCTCGTGCCACCATGGTCTGCTAAAAAAGTGGGGAACCAAGACACTACTCCCATGAGTGTCCTCAGAACAATGCCAAGCCGGCTAGACGCGGGAAGCCAGTAAAAGCTTTCTATGTGAAGCCATCTCCTGCTCGTGGACGAGTGAACTATGTTTCTGCTGAGGAAGCCCTTAAGGATCCTGATGTTATCCTAGGTATGGTCCTTGTCAATAGCCATCCAACATCTGTTCTATTTGATACTGGGGCATCTCATTCTTTCATCACAGAAAGTTATGCACAGTTGCATAACATGTCTTTTTGTGATATGCCTACTCCTTTAGTAGTTCAGACTCCTGATTCAAAGTGGCAAACTTCTAGAGTGAGCCATGATAATGAGATTCTGGTGGATAGGCTAGTCTTCCTAGCATCTTTGATAGCCCTCAAGTCTTCGGACATCAATATCATCTTAGGCATGGATTGGATGAAAGCCCACTATGCTAAGATTGATAGTCATACTAGGAATGTTCAACTTACACATCCATCGGGTGAGATAGGTAATGTCTCCACTCGAACAGCCAAGCGCCAACTCTATTCCCTCAGTGCTAGCCCTCTTCCAGAATTAGAAGATATTCCGGTAGTCCGTCATTTTCCAGATATCTTTCCAGAAGAACTGCCAGGAATTCCACTTGTCAGAGATGTTGAGTTTGTAATAGAGCTCATTCCAGGACTGTCCAAATAGCCAGAAGACCCTATAAGATGGCACCCTTAGAACTAGCCGAACTTAAGATCCAACTCAATGAAGCTTTGAAGAAACGTTTCATCCGTCCTAGTTCTTCTCCTTGGGCTTGTCCCGTCCTCTTCGTCAAGAAGAAGGATGGATCAGATCGGATGGTTGTGGATTATTGGCCACAGAATCTAGTCACCATAAAGAACAAGTATCCACTTCCCAGGATGAATGATTTGTATGATCAACTCGCTGGATCCTCTGTCTTTTCCAAAATGGATTTGAGGTTCGGATACCATCAAATAAGAATTAGAAACGGGGACATTCCAAAAATGGCTTTTGTTACTCGTTATGGCCAATACGAGTACACCGTTATGTCCTTCGGTTTAACCAATGCCCCAGCCACCTTCTCCCGCTTGATGAATTCGATCTTCATGGAGTATTTGGATAAATTCTTCGTGGTTTACCTTCACGACATACTCATCTACTCGAAGAATGAACAGGAACATGCCGAGCATCTAAGGCTGGTATTGACGAAACTTCGAGAGCACTGTATGTATGCCAAATTCTCCATGTGTGAATTTTGGTTGCCAGAAGTGACCTATCTAGGCCACATGATCTCTGGTAAAGGTATTGCTGTCAATCCCGAGAGAGTTCGTGCCGTCCTTGTTTGGACTCAACCTGAATCGGTTAAGCAAGTTTGGAGTTTCCTTGGCTTAGCGAGCTATTGTCGCCGGTTTGTCGAGAATTTCTCCAAGGTTGCGAAACCTCTGACTGAACTCCTCAAGAAAGATAAAAAGTTCGAGTGGACTCCACAATGCGAGTACAGTTTTCAGGAGTTGAAAAGACAACTGACCTCTGGTCCTGTTCTGGTGCCACCAGATTTCTCTAAGGACTGTGTTATCTATTGCGATGCCTAGCGACAAGGATTAGGTTGCATTCTCATGCAAGATCGCCATGTGATTGCATATGCATCTCAATAGTTGTGTACACATGAGGATAATTATCCAACACATGATCTTGAGCATGCAGCTGTGGTCCATGCACTGCAAACCTGGCGACATTACCTTCTGGGTAATCGTTGCGAAATTTACACTAATCACCAAAGTTTGAAATATATTTTCACCCCGCCAGATTTGAATCTCAGGCAAATACGGTGGGTTGAGTTGATTATAGATTACGACTTAGGGATAACTTACACCCCGGGAAAAGCCAATGTTATGGCTGATGCACTAAGTCGTAAGTGTTATTGTAACAACCTGATGTTACAACAAGGTCAACCACTTCTCCATGAGGAATTTCGGAAGTTAAACCTTCACATTGCTCCTCAAGGATTCCTTTCCAACCTGGTGGCGAAACCTACTCTTACAGATCAAATTATAGAAGCCCAGAAGCATGATGCCGGGATATCTCGGATCATGAAAAACATTAAGAAGGGTAATGTTAGGTGCTTCTCAAAAGATGATCGAGGTGTTGTCTTCTTTAAGAACCGCTTGGTGATCCCGAAGAAGCAACATCTACGACAATTGATCCTTAAGGAGGCTCATGATTCTCGTCTCACAATTCATCCGGCTAGTACCAAAATGTATCATGACCTACACCAGAGGTTCTGGTGGACTAGGATAAAGAGAGAAATTGCCCAGTTTGTTGCTAGTTGCGATGTTTGTTGTCGCGTGAAAGCAGAACATCAAAGGCCTGCTGGCACCCTTCAGCCTTTAGCTATTCCCGAATAGAAATGGGATAAGGTCGGTATGGATTTCATTACTGGATTTCCCAGGACCAAGAGAGGGAATAATGCTATCTTTGTGGTCATTGACCACCTTTCCAAAGTGGTTCATTTTCTTCCTGTTTGGGAGAGTATAACTGCTAGTCAGCTAGCGGAGTTATATGTTTCTCGAATAGTCTCTCTTCATGGTGTTCCATTGGAGATTAACTCAGACCATGGAAGTATCTTTACTTCCCGATTTTGGGAAAGTTTTCAAACCGCTATGGGGACTCATCTATCCTTTAGCACTGCTTTCCACCCGCAATCAAGTCGTCAACTTGAGCGAGTCAATCATATCCTCGAAGACATGCTCCGAGCTTCTGTTATATCCTTCGGTATGAACTGGGAGAAATGTCTTCCATTTGCCGAATTTGCGTATAACAATAGTTATCAATCAAGCTTGGGCAAAGCCCCTTTTGAAGTTCTCTATGGATGAAGGTGTCGAATACCTCTTAACTGGTCAGAAACCGGAGAGAGGCAACTCTTTGGCCCGGATATGATCCAGGATGCAGAGGAGCAAGTTCGCATTATTCGTGAAAAGTTGAAAACAGCCCAATCTCGTCAAAAGAGCCAATATGATCGCCATCATAAGGCTGTGACCTATGAAGTCGACAAGAAGGCTTACCTTCGGGTTACACCTCTAAAGGGTACCCATCGATTCGGTATCAAGGGCAAATTGGCTCCTCGTTACATTGGACCTTTTCGCATTCTTGCTAAACGAGGAGAGGTTGCCTACCAATTGGAACTTCCACCGCATCTTTCCATGTTTCAAGATGTCTTCCACATCTCGCAACTCAGGCGTTGCTTCTGGGACCCTGTCCGTGAAGTAGACCACGAAGCGCTTGATCTCCAAGATAACCTTACATATTGAGAATACCCTGTCCGTATTCTTGATCAAGCTGAGCGTACCACTCGGCGTCGCAACATCAAGTTTCTCAAGGTTCAGTGGTTACACCATTCTGAAAAGGAGGCCACATGGGAAAGAGAAGATCGTCTTCGACTAGAGTACCCCGCGCTCTTCCCGACGACTTCAAAATCTCAGGACGAGATTCTTTGGAGTGGGGGTGAGTTGTCACATCCCTAGCTAGATGTCATAGGACAGCATGTGTGTGCATCATGTTTCAATGTTGCATCAATATCAAATGGGGATTAAAAGAAACCCCAAGCTCACATTGGAATCAAATTAATTAAAAGTTTGTGAAAACTCAACAAACTCAATATGCCAATACAAAATGTTCCCTATGTCTAATAAATATGGACATGAATATATTAGGGGCCATTTTAAATATTTGAACAATTATAGCAATTTAAAAATATATAATAAAGCCTCTGAAAATGCCAAATAAAGCATTATCAATACTTTATATTTCAAAATATCCTGAAATTTTTATTGGACTTTGAAATATTCAAACTTGATATTATAAAATATTTGCCAAATAAAGCATTTGTACCTGAAAAAGAAATAAAACAAATGTCAGAAATAGAAAAACAGAAAGAAAAGAAAAGAAAGTGGAAGAAGCCTAGGGGGAACTGGCCCATCTGGCCCATGCCAGTCATCCCTGTCCTCTTGCCAGGAGGACAGGGGCGTGCGCTCACCGCACGCGGGCACATGCCGGCCACCTCCTCCCTGCCTGGCTACTGTCCTGGAGGGCTCGGAGAGCACCAGCGCGAGGCCTCCTCGCCATGGCCTATTCTCCTCCCCTCTCTCCCCTGCGCACTCTCTCTCACCTCTCTCCTCCCCCTCCTCTCCTCTGTTCCTCCCTTGCCGGACTGAAGATGTCGCCGATTCGCTGTCTCCTGTGCGTCCCCGACCACGCCAAGTCGCCAGAAGACCCTCCGGTGAGGCCCTGGATCATTTCCCCTAGCCCCGACGCCTTTCCCCTTTGCTATCCCCGCCTGTCGCTGAAGCCGAGAGGAGATCACCGCCGGTCATGGCGTAGCCGTGGCCACAGCGGCTATAGCTCGCACCTGACTGCGGGCTCGTGCTCGTGGTGCATCCAGCGGCCCGTAGCCGCCTCTACCTCCTCCTGCCGTGCCCTTTAGCACTGTAGCCGGTCCTGCCCGAGCCGCCGCCGCCGCTGAGCTCGTCGCCGGTGTCGATCCCGACAACCCCAGCCTCTGGCTTGGGGCTAGACCAACGCACGCTCGAGCGCAGGCCCTCTCAGTTCCCTCCGCCTTCCTTTTAGACGCCGGAGGAGGAGATCCGACCCCCTCCGCCATCCCTGACGTTGCCGCCGGCTCAACGCCGACGAGTCAACCGGCGCTGACCACGGGGTTTGACCCCAGGTCAACTAGCAAGTGGGGCCCGGCCCCTTTCTAATTAGAATTAGTTTTCAAAAATAATTAAACTAACTTAATTAAGTTAATGTCCCACTGACCAGTGGGCCCTAACCTAATCTAATTAGTAATTAGCTAATTATTTAACCCTGATAGTGACTGGGTCACTGACCGGTGGGTCCCACTAGTCAGGTTTGACCTGGCATGGTCAGCTGACATGCTAACGTGATGATGACGCGAGGCTGATGTAATAAAAGGAATTTCTAGTTTTAAAATAATTCCAAAAAAAATTTAAAACTTCAAAAATTCATATAAATTAATATGTAACTTAGATGAAGATAATTTATATATAAAAATTTATCCGAAAAATCCAATGAATCTAATGGTGCTATTATCGTGCATGTTAGAGCAATCTATGTAGATGAACATTGACATTTACTAATAGGTTAATATATGGAATATGAAATGTAGATTGATTTTGAACCTATATTCAAACTCATTTCAAATTAACTTGGACAATAGTTGCATTAGCCCATCCTTACATGCTACCATGTCATGATCATGCATCATGTTGTTGCACTTGCGTGTATTGATTGTTATTTATCTGCATTGTGGTAGGCCCTACTTCTGACGATACCCCTGAGTATTCCAACGAAGGAGAGAACCTTTCCGCTATCCAGCAAGGCAAGCAACCCCCTTTGATCATTCCGATAACATCCCACTCTCTCGCTCCTGCTCTTGTTTATTTCATTAGGACAAACTTTCACTTGTCTATCATACACAGTAGACGAACCTATTCTGTTGCATGACCCGTCATTGTCACAGTAAATAGCTAAACCTTGCAACCTAGCATACCTGGTAGATGCTTGTGCCATGATGTGCTTAGCTTACTTTGCCTACTATGCTTGCTATGCTTAGAGTTGTGTCAGGTCCGATTCATCTGGGTGATGATCTGGAGTGAAATAATGATGTTTTGATGTGATAAGCTTAAGATGAAACCGAGTTGGTAAAGGTTGCGATGAGAGGCTATGTAGGAGTACATAGCGGGTTGTCTCATTGGGACCGTTCGTAGGAACTGAGTTCCATGTTTGTGATCCAAGACTAGTTACTACCACACATTGGGTTCCGGTAACTTGACCCCTCTCGACTTTTCAGTCGCTTAGTCCTTAGTCTAGGAGTTGCAAGTAATTGCTTGTGTTTATAGCATGCTGGAGGCCGTGCATAGCGTTGACCCTAGGGGTGGGTTACGACGTGGTAGGTAGTGGCACGGTGTACCAAGGGTCACCCGAATGGTGGGCTTGGGAACCCTGCGCACATCGTTTGGGGCCGTAGCGGAAACTTTGGCCGGACTTCCGTGCGGGTTTAGTCTCAAATAGGCAATAGCCTGGACTAGAGGTCTTATGTGATTGATGGTCTGGCCGACTCCCTCACTGGGATTCCGCTTGAAGGTTGCCAAGGTGCATGGTTTTAAGAGCACACGGAGATAAGTGGCGAGAGCGTGTGTGAAGATGTACACCCCTGCAGGGTATGAAACTATTTGAATAGGCGCGTCCTCGGATATGGACTACTTGGAAAACTTATGTTGTTCATAGATAATCAAATGGATACTCATAAAAATATCAATACAAGTGTGAGTATCGTGGATGGCACTCTCCTAGGAGAGGGAAGTGAATCCATGGTGGTGTATCGTCATGGAGTTAGTGGACTCGTGTGCGATAACTAAAATCTAAACAAAGAGCTAAAAAATGTGTAGTAGGTTAGCCATGAGTCAAAGCTGGCATTGCTGCATAAACTTGTTAGTGCATCTAGTGCCCCTTAGTGATTTTGGTGTATTGAAGACTTATATGTTAAGGTACTAATGCGTTTGTGAGTGTACACAGGCTCTATAAGTCTATGAGGAGTTTGATATATTCAGAGATTATCGACCCCTAAAAATTGTATGTCTTCAAGTTAAGACTTTGCTGAAGACTTTGGTGAAGAATTTGTGAAGACTTTGAAAATGAAGAAGTTGGTGTGGCCTTGAAGATATGAACGAGGAATATGAAGCGTGAAGTCTTTGTTTTCATAGTTTCATTTCCTTTATTTGAGTCATAGGAAACACCGTATTGTTAAAGGGGGCCAAGGTAATACTAAGGAAAATTTCCAACTGATGCTCAACTCCAAAATCCTCAACCTATACAATCCTTCAAGTGAAGCCGTTGGAAATCTCTTACGGTTCAGACAAGTTCTTCAGTGAGAGAGGCAAAGTTCTTCTGGTCTCTAAGGAAATTGATCTGAGTGAGGAGTTAGGATTTCGCTAGTGCGAATTGCCTACAAGTGAGGAACATGATAAGCTGAGGACTTTCATAGTTCAAAATTCCGACCATTGTTGTGCTTAGCGCCAGCAGTCCCCAATCATTCTTATCCACATAACGGTCATATCATTGGGGGCATTTATGTCTTATCATGTCAGGGTGCACCCTCGCTATAAATAGCCACCCCCCACAACCACTAGTTGGTTGGCTGCTCCGAGAGAGAACTGACACTTGTCATTTGAGAGAAACCCATCCTCCAAGGACTTTGAGTGAAAATCATGTTGAGGAAAAACCCACAACCAAACCACAAAATCCAAAGTGATTGAGCACCACTGAAGAAATTCCTGTGTGGAACCGACGCTTGTTACCTTTGAGGACTGTGCATCCTCCAGACGGTTAGGAGTCATGGTCTAGTGCTCCTGCAGTCAATTGGGGATCACGAAGTGACCTTGGTCTAGAGCATCCAGCAGTAAATTTTGGATCACCGGGTGACCAGTTTGTGAGGGTTTTGGAAGTCTATCCTGAAGAGTTACCACGAGTATTGGGCGAGGACTGTGTGACCTTAGCTCAAGGAGAATATAGTAAGGATTGTGTGTCCTGGGACTGTGTGTCCTCTGGTTTAAATACCAGGTCGCTCCAAACCAGACGTACGACTGTCACAGCAGTTGGAACTGGGTCATCAAACCATTATCTTCATCAAGCTACCCGGTTCTATTTCCTCAACCCTTTCATTTCCTCGTATAACTGTTGATGAAATTGAACTTTACTGTTTGAAAATTTTGTCTGAAGACTTTCACAATTTCCTTACCTCAAATTCTTCAAGTTACCTTGTTTCCTCACCTGCATATCCTGTATCACGGTACTTGTACTCTATGCATGTTTCATTTCATCATGATGACTATGCTATCACTATGTTCCTCATGCACTTGAGTACTTATTCTGCTACTAGTTATTCATCACATTTCAAATTCCTCAAAGTTGAAATTCCTCAAGTGATGATTTGTAAAAATTGCCTATTCACCCCCCTCTAGTCGATATAACGCACTTTCAATTGGTATCAGAGCAGGTACTCCCTCGCTCTGTGTGATTTTGATTTAACCACCTGGAGTTCTAGTTATGTCGACTGTAGGTATGATCAAGGTTTCCGCGGGGTGTCTTACCTTCGATGGAACAGACTACCCCTACTGGAAGAACAAGATGCGTATGCACCTTGAAGCTCTTGACAACGATCTCTGACACGTTGTGGAAAATGGTGTGCCTTCTGTCACTCCCACTATTACTACTGCTGATGTGAAGAGATTCAATCAACTCAATTCTCAAGCGCAGAATATCATCTCTGGCCATCTAAGCAAAGGTTAGTATGGCAGAGTGAGTGCTTTGGAGACCGCTAAGCTTATCTGGGATAGGCTGTCCAAAGTCAACAAAGGTGTTTCCACTCAACGTGACTCTCGTGTTAATATTCTTCGCAATCTCTTCAACCGCTTCAAGAGACTTGACAATGAAAATGTTCAGCAAACTTTTGATCGTCTCACTGATTCTCCAATGAGCTTCAAGCACTGGGTGCCAAAGATATCACTGACCATGAAGTGGTGAAGAAACTGCTAAGATCTCTTGACTCCTCATTCGATACTCTGGCTTTGATGATTCAAGAACGTGGAGACTACAAATCACTTGATCCTGCTGATATTCTTGAGAGACTCAATACTCATGAATTCCAACAAGCTGAGAAGAGAGACCTCTACGGGCCAAGCTATGGAAGATCTCATGCTCTGAAGGCAAAAGCAATTTCCTCATCTGAAGAAGAAGATTCTGATAGCAGCCTTGGTGATCCAGAAGAACTAAGTCAGGAACTAGCAATGCTTGTGAGAAAATTCTAGAAGTTCTCAAGGAGAGGCAGATTTAGAAAGTCATCAAAAAGTGGCTTGAGGAAATCAGATTCCTCAGAAGACTACAAGAAAAGAACTTGTCATCGTTGCAAGAAGCCTGGTCACTTTATCTCTGACTCTCCTCTCTGGGAAAAAGATTCAATGAAGAAGAAGAAATACAAGAATATGACTACTCCAACAACTCTGACGTCAGGAATGATGATTATGCTCTCACCTATTGCTTCATGGCAAAAGGCTCAAAGGTACACAAACATCATTCCTCATCTGAATCAAGTGAAGGTGAATCTGATGAATATGTGAAACCTAGCTATGCTAAACTTGTTAAAATTGCCACTAAGCAACAAAGTGCACTTGAAAAGCTTCAGAAAATGCTAGACCAAAGCGATGATCTGTTGAACCATGAAGTGGATCGGACTCAAACTCTATCTGTCGATCTCACAAGTCTTCAGACAAAGTACGATAACCTATAGAGTCATCATAACGACCTCTTAGCTGATCATGAGAAGCTCTCTTATGAATTTATTCAAAGAAAGCAGATCTTGAGAAAATGACGGTGTCGCATGAGGATCTCCAAAGGGAAAACGATTCCTTACTAGCTCAACAGATCAATACCGCTCAGGAAGAATTTGTTCCACGTTGTTTGAAATGCATCGAACGTGTAACTGCTAATTCTTCACCTGAATGTTCAAATGCTTCTATTGCTGCAAATTCTTCAACTATTCCTGTGGTCTCAAATTCCTCATTTGAGGATACCACAAGTATCACTGATGACAATGCAGGGTTGAAGGAATTGTATGTGACAGGCATATACAAAAGTCTCAAAGGGCATCAAACCCTTTGCAATGTCCTAAAAAAGTAGATTCTAAACAGGAACCCTAGGAAAGAGGGTATTGCCTTTGTGACGAAACTCAACACTGATGGATCCTACTAGACACCTCAGCAGTACCCCAAAACCTCATGGGTTGCTGCGAAAGGACCTCCTGTAGATCCATCCACTTTATTTGGCTTTATGTGTGAAACTTCATATTTTTCTGATGAGTCACTTGACTCGAACTACAAATTCTTCAAAAATCAGAAAGGTGAAGTATTTGCTAGATTTTTTGGAACTAACAGCAGGAATGGCTCTCCTATGAAGAAAATCTGGGTTCCCAAGAGCTACCCTCAAAATCTTCAAGTGCATGTCCTCACGACACCACTCATGAAGAATAGGAACCCCAGATCAAAGTCCTCACTTGGACCAAATTCCTCAAGTGGTCAAAAATATCATTCTCATGCTAATATTTCTGTTTTGCAGGAAAAATCTAAGAGTTATGAATATGTACATTATTCTTCAAACCATTATGTTCATAAGTCCTCAAAGAATTTCTCTGCTTATTCATTTGAGTACTCTAATCCTCGTCCTGTGAAACGAAGTAGACTTACTTCAATGCCTCCTTTCCCGCATGGTGCTCGCAGAATGATGAACTGTTTGCCACCCCTCCAGATGTGGCTGGTGAAAAAATTGAACTAATTTCTTATGCAGGGTCAGGTCTCCAGATGAAACTGAACATTTGATGAACTTGCTGGAGACCCGAGGAATTGGTTGAAAGGACGCAAGCTAACCATGATGAAATGAATTCCTCATTTCTCACGTCCTCACACTGCTTGCTTACTATCTTGTGTGATGAAATCCTATCTGATGAAATTGATGTCATATTCTTCACTCTAAAGCATATGAGTTCGTAAGTTGTACTAATTCATCTGCAAGATGATACTCCAAAAGCTACTGAGTGGGTCCTCGATAGTGGATGCACAAACCACATGACGGGTGACAAGAATCTACTGATGAATTTTCCACTCAGTCCATCTCCTCAGAAGCATATCACCTACGCAGATAAAGGAAAAAAGCAAGGTATTGGGACTTGGTAAGGTTGCTATCTCAAAGGACCGAACCATGGATAAGGTGATGCTTGTTGAATCCCTTGGGTTCAACCTTATGTCTGTCTCAATGCTTTGTGATCTTGATATCGTCATCGTATTTCTAAAATATCGTTGTGTTGTCATCATGGAATCTGACAATTCTAAAGTCTTCGAAGGCTTTAGGAGAGGAGACTTGTATATTGTTCATTTCTCTATAGGTCCTCAACCTGCCACTTGCTTACTTGCAAAGTCTTCAGAAGGCTGGTTGTGGCATCGACGACTTGGACATGCAGGTATGAGGAACTTCCACACACTCGTGAAGAAAAAGCACGTCATTGGCATCGAGGGAGTCAAATTCCTCAAGGATCACCTCTACGATGCTTGTGAATCTGGGAAGATGACCAGATCCAAGCATCCCTCAAAGACAATTATGACCACGACTCGACCCTTTGAATTGCTTCACATGGATCTCTTTGGCCCCACTCGTTACTCCATACTAACAAATGCTTCAAGTTTGTATGGCTTTGTCATTGTTGATGATTACTCTCGTTACACTTGGGTGCATATTATTCTATACAAAAATGAAGTGCAGGATGTCTTCAGACGATTTGCTTCAAGGGCCTCCACCAACTTCGGCGTCAAGATCAAGCATATTAGGAGTGATAATGGGACTGAATTCAAGAACACTAATCTTGATGAATATCTTGATGAACTTTCTATTACTCATGAGTTATCTGCCCCTTATACTCCTCAACCGAATGGCATCGTGGAGTGCAAGAACAGGACTCTCGTTGAGATGGCTCGCACCATGCTTGATGAATACAAGACTCCTTATCGCTTCTGGCCTGAGGATCATCAACGGGGTATATCTTCACAAATTCTTCAAGAAGACTTCATATGAACTTATGACTGGCAAGAAACCTAATGTAAGTTACCTTAAAGTCTTCGGTGCAAAATGCTAGATCAAAGATCTTCACCTCTAAGTTTGCACCGAAAGCACATGAAGGTTTTATGCTTGGTTACGGAAAGGACTCACACACCTACAAAGTCTTCAACACCTATCATCACAAGGTTGTTGAAACTGTAGATGTGTGGTTTATTGAAACTAATGGCTCGCAAAGAGAGCACCTGCCTTTTGTGTTAGATGAACAGTCTCCTGAGGAATCCATCAAGCTGAAGGCAACTGAAGATATCATACCCACTGAGGAAGTCATTCCAACGAATGAAGACACTCATGCTGATACACCTGAAGAAAATGGTGCTGATGAAAATCCTATGCCATGTCAACCTGCTCATCCTAGAGTTGCAAATGAAGTACAGATTGACAAAATCATCGATGACATCAATGCACCAGGTCCCCTCACGCGCTCAAAAGCTTCACATTTAACCAACTTTTGTGGGAACTTTGCCTTTGTCTCTATCATAGAGCCCACCAAAGTTGATGAAGCATTCAAGGAGTCTGAGTGGATTCAACCTATGCAAGAGGAATTGCATCAGTTCAAGCTCAACAACGTGTGGGAACTTGTCAAGCGACCAGATCCTCGCAAACATAACATCATAGGTACCAAGTGGATCTATCGCAACAAGCAAGATGAAAATGGCCTTGTGGTTAGGAATAATGCTCGACTTGTAGCTCAAGGCTACACACAGGTTGAAGCAATTGACTTTGATGAAACGTTTGCACCTGTTGCTAGACTTGAAGCTATTCGCATATTACTTGCTTACGCTAACCATCATAATATCATCTTATATCAAATGGATGTGAAAAGTGCATTCCTCAATGGTAAGCTTGAGGAAGAAGTATATGTTACTCAACCCCCAGGTTTTGAAGACCCTAAGCATCCTGACAAAGTCTTCAGACTAAATAAGGCCCTCTATGGCCTCAAGAAGGCCCCTCAGGCGTGGTACGACACTCTGCAGGAATTCCTCCTGAAGAAAGGCTTCAAACCCGGTTCACTAGACCCCACTCTTTTCACAAAATGCTATGATAATGAACTATTCATATGCCAAATATATGTGGATGATATTATCTTTGGCTGTACTGACAAACATTACAGTGATGAATTTGCCTATATGATGAGTGAAGAATATCAAATGTCTATGATGGGAGAGTTGAAATTCTTCTTAGGTCTCGAAATTCGTCAACAAGACAATGGCATATTCATCTCTCAAGAGAAATATCTCAAAGATGTTCTGAGGAAATTTGACATGCAAGATTGCAAAGGCGTCAAAACTCCAATGCCTTCAAAAGGCCACCTCTGCACTGATGAAAATGGTAAACATTTCGATCAGAAGGTATATCGCTCCATGATTGGTTCATTATTGTATCTATGTGCATCTAGGCCTGGTATTATGCTAAGTGTTTGCATGTGTGCCCGATTCCAAGCAACACCGAAGGAATCACACCATAAGGCTCTGAAACATATTCTTCGATAGTTAGCTCACACAACAACACTTGGATTATGGTATCCCAAGGGCTCAAATCTTCACCTCGTCGGATACTCTGATGCTGACTATGCTGGAGATCGTGTGGATCACAAGTCAACCTCATGCACATGTCATTTCCTCGGACGATATTTAGTCTGTTGGTCCTCGAAGAAGCAGAACTGCGTTTCACTCTCTACTGCTGAAGCTGAGTACATTGCTGCCGGTTCATGTTGCGCTCAGTTACTATGGATGGAGCAAACCCTCAAGGACTACGGCATCAAGTTGAAGAATGTGCCTCTCTACTGCGACAATGAGAGTGCCATCAAGATTGCATACAACCCAGTTCATCACTCCAAGACCAAGCACATCCAGATTCATCATCACTTTCTACGAGATCATGTACTCAAGGGGGACATCTCCATCGACCACATTCCCGTTGAAGAACAACTGGCCGATATCTTCACAATGCCCTTGGATGAAAAGAGATTTTGCAAGTTGCGGTGTGAGCTAAATATCTTAGAATCTTTGAATGTTCTTTGAAGAAGGACGCACATCCTAACACTTATGCAAAATTGATGACTTTGATGTGCAACACATGAAGTAACATTTTTCTTCAATCAATGAAGAATAACCCTCTAAGTGTGAAGAAATTAATGAAGAATTTGATTCTTAGAACCCTACGACAATTGTACACGGTGTCTGAAGTCATCATTCTTATACGGTGGGTCACGCCACCAACCAAAGTTGAAATTCTTCAAAATTGAGTTTTTCGACATCTTTGCAAATTCTTCAAATTATCAAATTCCTCAAATTTGCAAATTCCTCAAGTTTTCAAATTCCTCAACTTTTCAAATTCTTCAAACTTTGAAACTCATGTTCTTCATTGACTATATATATATGTATATATATTTGAGTTTTCAATGTCCTCAACAACATTCACTTATTGCTAATTCTTCAAGTTGATTTTCATCTAAGTGAATGTGATCGGACCCTTTCCCCTCTATGCTAAACGCAACCTAGTCTGTTCACAAATTCTTCATATGCATTCTACTTTGAAACTTGTTCAAAGTCTTTACTGTGTCCTTGACAGCTGAAGAATTTGCGAACGAAAACTTTGAAATTTTCACTATCAAAAATTTTAGCGGTTCCCGCCCAAACGGTTCCGATTCCCACGACTGGATAACCCATGATCCCCCATAATCTCCTCTACTCAGCACGTGGGTGACACCTGTCGTGTTGAAAGCAAGGGTCAGGGGCAATCGTGTCCAAAATCTTTGGGCAGATTGGTTTTCACTTCCTCTATAAATACCCCCTCCCCTTCAACTGCGCTCGGTTACTCCTCATCTCATCCCTCTCCCGAGCTCCAACCTAGCGCCGCCGCTAAAGTCATCATCGCCGGTGAGGAAGAGCTTCACTGCCTCGACCTCGTCATCGCCGTACTCGCATCGGCCGCGGAAGTCCTCACCCCGCCGCCGCTGTAGCTATCTCCCTCTGCCAAGCTAGGGCGTGGGAGATCTGAACGGACGAACCTCCCAATCTCATCTCTTGTTCGTCATGTTCTTCACCAGGGTAAACAAAATTTATTTTTACTGCCCTTGTTTGATCCTCAAATGCTCCTCATATTCCTCAGAAGGTTTTTATTCTTCATGAACCTTACTCTAAAAGCACCTTACATCTTCACATACTTGATGTTTTCCCTAAGTAATGATTTTCTTCAAGATTCCTCAATTGTGTGAATCCTCAAAATTTGCACAACTCTGGAACCTGAGACAAAGAACACTTAGTGAAATTCCTCAAGACACCCATGGTAAAATTCCTCTCACTTATTTTATTTAGAAAATTTTCTAAGAACGCATATGACCTCTTCAAATTCCTCGCACCTATACTCTGTTCATAGGTACAACATGTCCGCTGGTGAATCACTAGGTTCTCATCAACATAAATCATTTGCAGTGCTCCTTGAGGAAAAACTATGTACTTCTTCAGAGTCCTCAAGAGTTCAAATCCCTCAAGGTAAGAAAATGGCTGATGGAAAGAAACCTCAGAAAGGTGGAAAGAAGCCAGATGTGCACACTGCCTTCGAGATTCCAGATGACGTGTATGAGGAATACTGCATACCCGATGAAGAAACTCATGGCAAAGAAACGACCAAGCAGAGAAAAATTCGTCTGCAGAAAATTGAGAGGAAGTGGGCAACAGAATGGAAGGAATATCGTTAGGTAACTCCAAAATAAATGATGAAATTCGCAGTAAAACCTCCTTGTAGCAGGCCTCCCCTTGCTCCAAATCAAATTGCTGATCCCACTAGCCTCAAGACTGGTGAGGACTTTCCTCACAAATGGGAGAAGCAGCAAGCAAAGCTGGCAAAGAAAGCCAAAGATGCAGTGAAGAAATTCAATGAAGATTCTGCTGCTGCTGCCTCTGCCGGAGCCTCTACAAGTGCTCCGAAGAAAATCAAGATGAAGAAATCTGCAGTGAAGACAAGTTCTTCAACCTCAAAACCTTCACTACAGATTCCTCAAGGTCAAAGGCCTCTGCCTACAAAGTCTTCAGCTGCTGGAACGGTTGCTGCTCAGTCTTCTACAGCAGCTGCAAAGTCCTCAACCCCAGTGCATCTGGCAACATGTAAGAGGACTGAGGGATTCTCAAGACTTCCAAAGATCTCAGCTAGCCCCTCTACCACAACCAAGTCTTCAACTAGCCCTTTTGCATTGAAGCTGAAGAAAACTGTTGGACGAGGTCAAAGACCAAGTCCTCACTCAAGCAAGGCTGTGGTGACCATACCCTGAGGTACTGAGGATGATGATGATGAAGCTGATGATGAGGAATTGGAAGATCAGATAAAGTTAGCAAAAGGCTGCTATAGCAAAGGGTAGTTCTGTTCCTCTCATGCTGGATCCCAAGATGATCCTCAACTTCATCGATATATGGCATGAAGACCCAAGCACCCCACTTTCTTCACTAAATCTGCCTTTTGGAGTGGATCATGTCCTCACCCACTTCATCTCTAAAGAAAAATGGAAGAGAGAGCAAGCTCTAAGAGCTAAGAGGAACAGAGTTCGGAAGGAAAAGTTCTTGAGAGACAATGTGATGAATTTGACCCCAAATCAACTCGTCACTATTCAATCTGAAATTCGCACACTCTCTGAGGATTGAGAGAGATATGATGCTGAATGGAATGGCACCAAGGTCAGATTCGTCAGGGCTGCTCAAGTAGAAGTTAAGGATCACAACACCAGGGTTGCAGCCTGATCGCAACCAGAACATCATCAGTCTGATGAAATTCCTCAAGCTGCGGATGAAATAGCTCAGCCTGATGAAACTACTAATGAAAATGCTTATGCACCAGAAGCAACTACCAGTGCTCCTGAGGAAACTCAAACCACTGATGATCATGCCAGGACAACCTCCATTCTTGTGCCTGAAGAAACTAAAAGGCCAGCTGAAGATTCTGCTGCGCCTGAAGAAACTGAACCCACCAGGGCGGCTGCAACAGTCGTTCCTGAAGAAATTGTCACTACTGAGGAAAAGACCCTCAAAAGGAAAGCATCAAATTCAGCAGCACCAGCTTTGAAGAAGTTGAAGACTATGCCAAGTTCTTCAACTGGACCAATTGATGCAACCCCAATTTCCTCAGCACCTGCCTACCAAATTGTGCCATTTGGAGTGGAATATGTCATCCCAGATAAAGACGAAAATCATTCTGCTCCTTCAACAGAGCAGATTGATGAAGAGATAGTTGTTGAACACACTGCTTCAACCCCGAAGGTATTAACACCCCAGCTTCAATTCACTGCTGAGGTAGCTGGTGTTGAAGAAATTCATGAGGAAGTTGACATTGATGACACTACTCTGGTCATCAATGATGAATATTGGGAATCTGCGCACCCAAATTCACCAATGACTACTCCTCTGCTGCAGATTCCTCAGTCTCCTGCTCCGACTGAAGAAATACCTGAAGAATCTATAAATCTGAATATTCATGTCAGTGAAGAAATTCCAGCTGCAACAGCTGATATTCTTGATGCTCCTGCCGCAACTGAGGAACCTCTGCTTCAAATTACTCAGTCTGAAGTTCCTCCCATGCCAAAGGAGATCAAGGGCTGCTTCAAGACAAATCTTCAACCGAAGCCAAAGATGCCATTGAAAGGCTCAGCACGCCCCAAATTCCTCAAAAGAAATTTCTTCAGTGAGCGCATGTTCTTCACAGGTCCAAATCCCTATGACTCTGCAAGGGCAGGACGCAACAGATTCTGGACGGCAACACAACTCAACTACTATGCATCAGTTCTTTTTGAGAAGAAGAAAGTCTTCGAGCACCACCAAATTCCTCATGCTGACATGGAAACCCTTCCATCATTCAGACCGGTGCTCCAAGTTCTTCATGATGCAGGCATACTTCCATTCCGTGTCGACATCTGCGACTAGAATGAAGAACTTATTCTTCAGTTCTATGCCACATTGCATATCAGCGGAAATGCTTCAGACGTCAACTCCTGGATATTGGACTGGATGACAGGATCAACACACTTCACTGCTCAAGCTTCTGAATTGCTTCAGTGTGTACCAGTTCCAATTCCCTCAGATGAAGCCTACAAATTGTTCGATGAGCCTGCGCTTCCAAATCAGCTGATGCAAGTGTTGATGCAGCCATTGCCTCCTGGAAAGCCTCAACAAAACACCTTCCTTGTGAAGTATCTGCTATATGTGCCCAGGACTATCTACCGTATCCTCACAAATACACTATGTCCTCAGAAAGGCCACAATTCTGAAGAAGAAGAAGTGGAAGGAGTCATGAAGAATATGCTCTTCAACATCATTCATGGAATTCCCATTGACTTGCATGACTTCTTCATGAGGACATTGGCCAGTGCTACCTTAGATCCATTTGAACAGAAGCCCTATGTGCCATGGATCATGAAATTCATCAGGGTAAAGTCCTCAGTTCCCTTCAAGGCTGATTTTCAGAATCACTTTGGCTTTCTGCCTCCAAAAGAAGTCATCAAGAGCACAATTTCCTCGGTTGAAGGAAAAGGCAAATCTGTCATTGATGAAGGCCCTCGTCCGTTGGATGGACAGTTTCACAAAGCCGCTTCTTTCTCCACCAATGATGACATTGCCACTCAAGACTCCGATGCAAAGGCCTCAGCTCAAAAACCTCAAGAGTCTGCCCCTCGTGTGATGACTGATCGCAAGCTTCTAATAAGTCTTCATCAGAAGGTCGATCGCAATCACAAGTGGGTGAAGAGTCAACTTGGTTACATTGTGTAGAACATCACTGTGACGTAGAACACTATGAAGAGGAATCATTACTATGCGCATGAAAACCTCAACCGCACTTGGGTCGTACTGTCTCACCTCATGTTTTCTGAAGAACTGAATGAGCTGGATCTTGAGGAACATCCTGACTGGGCTCGTCGACCTCTGAAGAAATTCAAGAAAGTCCAAGTTCCTCTGATTGTCACAAGTTCATATTCTTCATCTCGAGAGCGCGATGACGATGAAGACATTGACGACACTGCGGCAAGCCCTCCATCGACAAACGACCCCGACAATGCTGGTGCTCCTTCCTCACCAACACGATGAAATTCTTCAAAGGGGCGTTATTCCTCACTTTTTCTTCCCTTTTGGTCTTCGATGACAAAGGGGGAGAAAATTTGAGTTAGTCTTCAAGCGGGTCTCTCTATACGGGCTATTTTGTTTAAGTTAGAGCTCTCGCTCTTCAGAAACTTTTGTTGGTTGAGTTATAAACTTAAGTCCGATGGTGGTATGACACTTTTGAACTATTTCCTCGCATGTTTATTTCCTCAAGTACCTTAATGCATACATGCTGATTTTCGTTAGACACCATTTTCCTCACGCATTTCAAATTCTTCATATCATATGTTCATATGTGTGTATTAATTACAAGATATAGGGGGAGTTCTCCATGTTTGAACCTGCCATGTGCATTTGCAGTCCAAAGCAAATTCCTCAAATATGCACATCTTCAGGGGGTGTTCTTCTATATCTTGCAATCAAATTCCTCAAAATCTGTACTTTCACTTCATATGTTTATCCCCGTTGAAAACTTACCCTATTTGTCATCAATCACCAAAAAGGGGGAGATTGTTAGTGCATCTAGTGCCCCTTAGTGATTTTGGTGTATTGAAGACTTATAGATTAAGTTACTAATGCGTTTGTGAGTGTACACAGGCTCTATAAGTCTATGAGGAGTTTGATATATTTGGAGATTATCAACCTCTAAAAATTATATGTCTTCAAGTGAAGACTTTGCTAAAGACTTTGGTGAAGACTTTGGTGAAGACTTTGTGAAGACTTTGAAAATGAAGAAGTTGGTGTGACCTTGAAGATATGAACAAGGAATATGAAGTGTGAAGACTTTGTTTTCGTAGTTTCATTTCCTTTATTTGAGTCATAGGAAACACCGTACTGTTAAAGGGGGCCGAGGTAATACTAAGGAAAATTTCCAACTGATGCTCAACTCCAAAATCCTTAACCTATACAATCCTTCGAGTGAAGCCTTTGGAAATCTCTTACGGTTCAGACAAGTTCTTAAGTGACAGAGATGAAGTTCTTCTGGTCTCTGAGGAAATTGATATGACTCAGGAGTTAGGATTTCGCCAGTGCGAATTGCCTACAGGTGAGGAACATGATAAGCCGAGGACTTTAATAGTTCGAAATTCCGACCGTTGCTGTGCTTAGCGCCAACTATCCCCAATCATTCTTATCCCCATAATGGTCATATCATTGGGGGCATTTATGTCTTGTCATGTCAGGTTGCACCCTGGCTATAAATAGCCACCCCCCACAACCACTAGTTGGTTGGCTGCTCCGAGAGAGAACTGACACTTGTCATTTGAGAGCAACCCATCCTTAGAGGACTTTGAGTGAAAATCATCTTGAGGAAAAACCCACAACCAAACCACCAAACCCAAAGTGATTGAGCATCACTGAAGAAATTCCTGTTTGGAACCGACGCTTGTTACCTTTGAGGACTGTGCATCCTCCAGACGGTTAGGCGTCATGGTCTAGTGATCTTGCAGTCAATTGGGGATCACGAAGTGACCTTGGTCTAGAGCATCCAGCAGTAAATTGTGGATCGCCGGGTGACCAGTTTGTGAGGGTTTTGGAAGTCTACCCTGAAGACTTACCACGAGTGTTGGGCAAGGACTGTGTGACCTTAGATCAAGGAGAATATGGTAAGGACTGTGTGTCTTGGGACTGTGTGTCCTCTGATTTAAATATCAGGCCGCTCAAAACCATATGTACCACTGTCACAACAGTTGGAACTGGGTCATCAAACCATTGTCTTCATCAAGCTACCCGGTTCTATTTCTCAACCCTTTTATTTCCTCGTATAACTATTGATGAAATTGAACTTTACTGTTTGAAGAATTTGTCTGAAGACTTTCACAATTTCCTCACCTCAAATTCTTCAAGTTAACTTGTTCCTCACCTGCTTATCCTGTATCATGCTACTTGTACTCTATGCATGTTTCATTTCATCATGATAACTATGATGTCGCTATGTTCCTCATGCACTTGAGTACTTATTCCGCTGCCAGTTATCCATCACATTTCAAATTCCTCAGAGTTGAAATTACTCAAGTGATGAATTTGTAAAAATCTCCTATTCACCCCCCTCTAGTCGATATAACGCACTTTCAAAACTCCACCACTCCCCTTGTTGATACATGAGCATGAATAGACTAGGTCCATTTTAAAGACTTGCTGAGTACGTTTGTACTCACGTTTGCTTAATAAATGTTGCAGATGAGACCCAGGACCCATCAGGTGGGTTCTATCTAGATGTTGACGATGCCGAATAGCTGGTGTCCCAGCTACGACCTTATGCCCTGTGGCGGGCTGTAGATAGTCAGGCCATGTGCCTTTTTACCCTTTCATCTGTTTGTACTCAGACAGCTTATGCTTCCGCTTGGTTTGTATAAACTTGTTTGTATGACTTGAGTGTCAGGTCATGTGACCCCTATCTGTAAGAACATGTTATGCAAGGCTCGTCTGAGCCCCTTAAATAAAAGTTGTTGTATGGTTATGTTGTGAGGCCATGGTTGTATCTATGCATATCGGGCATGTCGTGCATATGTGTGACGTGCAACGGTATGTATGGGATACGACACCTAGTCGTGTGCCTTTCGTAGTACTCTTTACAGGAAACTGCCTCTTTGTGCTTCCATCGGGCCTTGGTAGCTTGCTACTGCTCCGGACACGTTGATTGACTGGCATGTATCCTTCTTTGCTGTTGTGTCTGTCCCTTCGGGGAAATGTCTCGCAGTGTAATGGAGTCCATGTAGCCTGCTACGACCCGTCTACGTGCGGTGATGGCATTTATGTCTCACAACGTAATGGAGTCCTTTAAGCTTGCTATGACTCGTCTACACGCGCTTGAGGCCGACACCTGCATTGTTGGGTTACGTATGCCTGTTTTCGTATGGATTTGCCACTTGGGTTCTATGACTAGTCATGTCAGCCCGGGTTCTCTGTCGTTTGATTGCCAGCGACATGTTCACATAGGTGAGCCAAAATATGCAAACGGTCCCGGCTAAGGTAAGGCTGCAGCCGTGGAGCTTACCGTGCGTGAGGCCGCAAAGTGATGTGATATGTTATTGTCTGGATTCATATGACTTAGGATCGGGGTCCCGACACGGCCCTTATAGATAAGACCGGAGGAGAAGGTATAGCATTAATGTAGAGCTTGGGAGAGAATATGGTTGTGGGTGGAGGTCCGAGGTCAAAGAGCTTGATTCCCGGTGAGCCACTTATGCCTACACGACGGACTGCTAGCATGCGTCCCTTTGAGCATGTGCGGTGGACTGCTCACACGCGTCCCGTCTAATCAAACCTGCACCCACATCACCTCTTAGACAATAAAACTATAAAATATAGTACATTACACCGATTTCTAATATTGTCACCACAAATATTAAATAATAGAGAAAAAGTGTATAGTTGTTGCTAATACTGACATTTAATTATATTGACATATATTCGTATTATTATAAATTGCGCAAACATTTTTTTGTATGTATATTTGAACAATTAGGAAAGATAATTTATTCAGTTCCCCCATGAGCAGGCCCACGTACGCCATCCCACACGGTTTCTAAAAAAATATAAAGCATTCCTTGATTGGGAACTGAAACCATCAATAAATATTAAGCTTGTTTCCCATCACATTCCACATTACCACATGCTAAAGTTTTTGCAAATCAGTTCACACCTACCAAACCTAAACGTGTTCCCACTTAGCGGCCATTTACTGCAATAGGCTATAAAAACACCTACTTGAAAATTACCGCACATTCCTCACCCTTGCTACCAAAAAATAGGCCTTTGTTTGTTAGTTGTTCATTTCGTCTGCCATGGACAGTAGGAGGGGGTTTCTGGGTTGAGATATAACCATGCAAGAAGGACCAAGGCCACGGAAGCAAGCGAGAGGTCCCGCCGCCACACCACGAAAGCGCGAGAGAGCTCCAGCCACACCGCTTTGGCCGCAACATGGATGTATGGTGGTGCCACGGACGCCCGGGAGGATCTTTTGTGGAGAGGTGATAACTCTCATAGTCACAAGTGCATTCACCTCGGAGGCGAACTAGACGAGTTGGCAGTTTTACATTCCTCAGCCAGCAACGACATGCGCACGGAACTTGATAGGAACGACACACTAATTGATGACTTGGTGAAGCTGCTGGAGAAGAGCAACGCCTCACTTGACAAGGCAACCAGCCTTGTGGAGAAACTCATGGAGGAGAACGACGCCTAGAAGAAATTTCTCAAGAAGAAAAGTCCCTCGGAGGGGAGGCTGAAACAAACTCGCCGAGAGACTTTTGGAAGACTTGGTGAAGCTCTACATCGAGCGCGAGGGGCTTGTTAAGGAATTTGTTGGGACCCCGATCCTAAGCCATAAGAATCCAGCCTGTAACACATCACATCACTTTGCGGTCTCAAGCACGGTTATCTCCACGATTGCCACCTTACCTGGGCCGGGACCATTTGCGTCTTTTGACTCACGTATGTGAATGTGTTGCTAGCATTCAAATGTCAAAGAACCCGGTCCAACATGACTAGTCGTAGAACCCAAGTGGCATATCCATACAGGGACAGGCATACGGAACCTATTAATGCAGGTGTCGATCTCTAGCATGTGTAGACGAGTCATAGCAAGCTACAAGGACTCCATTATGCCGTGGGACATAAATGTCATCACTGCACGTAGACGAGTCGTAGCAGGCTACAGGGACTCCATTACACTATGAGACATTTCCCGAAGGGACAGACACATCAGCAAAGAAGGATACATGCCGGTCAATCAATGTGTCCGGAGCAGTAGCAATCTACCAAGGCTCGGTGGAAACACAAAGAGGCAGTTCCCCGTAAAGGGTACTACTAAATGCACACAACTAGGTGTCGAATCCCATACATACTGTTGCACGTCACACGTATGCATAACATGCCCGATATGCATAGATACAACTATGGCATCACAACATAACCATACATCATTACAACCTTTATTTAGAGGGCTCGGAAGAGCCAACACAATAAGATGTTACAAGTAGGGGTCACAAGACCCAACATTCAGAGCATTCAAACAACAAGCGGAAGTTAAACATGTCTGGGTACAGACATCTACAAAAGTGGCTAGATGAGCCTGAAAAGCTGCAACGACCCTACCAAAGGAATCAGACCTCTGTCTGTGATTCCCAAGCTAATCCGGTCAACATCGAACTTCATGTCATAAATACCACTAATGAGACTGACGTCTCCTCTACAAAACCATAATTTAAGCAAATGTGAGTACAAGGGTACTCAGTAAGACTTACATCAGAACTAACTACATATGAATCAGTAACAATGAGGGGGGCTGTGGAGTTTATTGCAGCAAGCCAACTTTGACTCTTGGCTAACCTGTACTACGACTACAAGTGCTTTCTTTGAGGTGGGATAGCGCACACGAGTCCACATATTCTTCAATCAATACACCACTATGGATCCACTTCTGTCTCCCTATGAGAAGGCCATCCATAGCACTCGCGCTTAACTTGTGCATTTTAGGGTATCCACTTCAAATTGTCTATGAACCACATAAGTTCTCCAAGTAGTCCATATCTGAGGACGCGGCTATTTGAACAGATTATTTCATCCTGCAGGGGTATACCTCTTCACACACCCCCTCGCCACTTATCACCATATGCATGTCATGCATCTCGGCAACCTTCAAGCGGAAGCACTGACGTGGGCGTCGGCCACGACCGTCAATCACACAAGACCCTAGTGTAGGTTTATCGCCTTTTTGAGACTGAACCCGCATGGAAGTCCGACCAAAGTTTCTGCTACGGCCTCAAACGATGTGCGCAGGGTTCCCAAGCCCACCGTTCTGGTGCCACTTGGTACACCGTGCCACTGTGCCTATAGCCCATCATAGTCCACCCCGTCGAGCAGCGCTATGCACAACCACCAACACTTTTCCTACAAACACCAAATTACTCAAAAAGTTTGAAAAAAATTGATACACCGTGGGCCAGAAGAATGATGGTTCCATTGGAGCAAGCGGAGGGGCCTCGGGGCAAGGACCTCGTCGGCCATGGCGGACGGCAACCGTCGGTCACGGCGAGAAACGGTGCTACGACAAACAAAAGACCCAAGGGCTAAGGGGGAGAAGACCAGAGGCTCACGGCGATTCTCGAGGAGGAAACGGCGAGGTCGGAGAAGCCCTGTGTGCCGCAAATCATCAAGGGGGGTCACTGGCACCCGAGGTGGAAGACGACGATGATGGCGATGATTCCAGCTCTCCGAGCTCGCGTCCTTCGGTGGTTCGAGGTGCGGCGTCCAGGCGGTCCTCCGAATCACGGTGCATGGTTAGGAAAGGGCCATTGGTTGCAAGCTCTAGGGCGGCATGGCCATGGCGGTTTCAGTTAGGAGGGGGGAAGGCAGAGAAGAGCGAGGGGAGAGAGATGGAGAGGGGGTGGATCCGAACGGCTCTGGAGGATCGCGTGGCGCTCTTAGGCGACCTCCGGGCAAGCAGACAGGCTGGAGGTGGCCGGGCACATGACGACCACGCGCCTCGCGTCCTCCTGGCGCGAGGTGGGAGACGACTGGCAGCGCTAGCTGGGCTGGGCTGGCTACAGAGTTGGGCCAACAGGTACTCCCTCTCTCTTTTCTTATTTATTTCCTGTTTTTCTATTTTTGTTTGTTTTCTGTTTAATTGTTGGGCAAAATACATATAGCCAAAAACCCTAAAATTATATATGGGATACATTTGAATATTTCCAAATTACTCAAAAAGTTTGAAAAAAATTGAAGCAACTAAAATATTTATAATGCTTTATTAGTGATTTTCATAAATTTGCTAATTTATTTAATTTGCCAATATATTTTTTTAAATATAATTCACCCCTGATATGTTGTTGCCAACATTTATCCAAGAGGGGGAACATTTTTGAAGAGCATTTTGAATTCACTCAATTATTTGAAGTTAAACATGATGTAATGAATGCTCAATGATGCAACTAATACAAGCAATTTCTAGGGTCGTGACAGAATTCGTGGTGCATGTCAAGGAACTTCATGCGTATGCGACGCAGACCATCGACAGTCTCGATCAAAAAAGCAGTGCAATGTCCGCAATGCAAAAGATGGCAGATGAGAGGCGGGAGGAGATGGAGGTCGTGGAGGCGATGTAGAAGAAGATTAGGAACTCTGCACCTAACAATCCATCAAGAATTAGATAGCAGCGGGCTAGATCGTTTTCTTTGCCTTCCTTCTTCAACCTCTTCTTTCTTCTTTTGCCACTGTGTCTTTGGGGAGTTGCCACATGTGGCATTTTTTTCCTTTTTTATTATCATGGATATGTAAGAGAATTATTATCCTTTGTCGGTGCGAATTTGTTGTTATATTATTTCGTTCGTTTGTACTTGTATACGAGTCAAAAACAGAGGAAATGTCAAGTTCTCGGCAAGGCATGAACGAAACAATGGTTACATTGAGTGGGGTAATGGGATCATAAACAAACTAGTCACTCCTTCTAGGCGCATTAACCACGTGATAAATAGCCGGTCGGACGACATTAATTCAGAACTTGGGAGCGAGGAGACCGGGGGGTGGAGGTCAAAGTATTGCTTCCTGATGAGCATGCATAGTAGACTGCTCTCATGCGTCCCGTCGAGCATGCATGGCGGACAGCTCTCATGAATCCTGTCAAGCGTGCATGGCAGACAGCTCGCACGCGTCCCGTCGAGCCTGCGCAGAGGAAATCTCGCATGCGTCCTCTCATCAACCAGTTGCACGCACTCACCCCCATATCAAGTACTCCCTCCGTTTCTTTTTAGTTAGCATATAAAATTTGGCAAAATTCAAAATTTATAAAGTTTGACTAGCATTATAGAAAAATATATAAATATTTATAATTTAAAATCGATATTATTAGATGCATCATCAAATTAACTTTCATACTACATAACCTTAACATTGTAGATGTTGATATGTTTTTGTATAAATTTAGTCAAACTATGTTTAGCTTGACTTTGATAAAATCTTATATGCAAAGTAAAAAGAAACGGAGGGAGTAAAAAAATTGGACGCGTGACACCAAATGGTTATCATACGAGTTTTGTATGTACGGGAATTTAATAAACCAATATTATCAATGATTGCGGTGGAGCTTTCATGCCTAAATATTTCTAATTCCTTCACATTCGTATGAAAAGGGCCCTAAAAACTCAATTAATGTATAAAAAGGTCTGAGTTGGTGCACTAGAGGACACATTGAATGAGGTTTCGCTACCAATGGTGACATGTTCCTTGTCAAAACCACGAGGTCAGAGCATGTGCTTCTACTTAAAAATTTGAACTATGCATATTAAATACCTAGAAAACTCAATTCATGTATAAAAAGTGTCGAATTGGTGCACTAGATGATGCATTGGATGTAGTTTCGCCACCAAAGGTGACATGTTCCCTATCGAAATCACAAGGCTTCTTGAATAAGCTTTGGCTTGTAAGATGCATGTCCCAATATTTGTCCCAAATTCGTCAATAAATGCACACCATATATGTGTCGTGGCATGACGTTGTGTAAGTTTCATTAATTTCTGGCGAGCTTTGGGTTCTCTGTGATTTTGAAACCATGATTCTTAATGTTTGCATCCTAGTCACGATTCCAAGATGTTTGTAATTCAACGACCATCAGTTCATGAGATCTAAACATGGACCCAAGGACATAAAATGGTTTTCAATCCATTTTGGTGCCCTGGAGCCCGTGCTTGTAATTTAAACTTGAGTTCTTCACATTAAGTGCATGCCTACTCAAATGTCGTATCGACCACAAAGGTGACATTTCCCTATCAAAACCACCATGCTTCTTGCAGGAAGCTCTAATTTTTAAGAGGTTTGTTCCAAAACTTGTCCCATACTGGTCAAAAAAATTACTATGTCCTATAAGTGTCGTGTCGACACCCCAGTTTCAATAATTTCAGACGAGTTCCGAATTTATGGGGATTTAAAAGCAATTGGTCTCAATGTTTGCGGCCTAGTCATGATGTTGATATGTTTTTAATCATTGCATGGGACCTAAACAGGGACCCAAGGACATATGAATGATTTTCTAACACATTTTGGTGCCCTAGAGCATGTGCTTGTAGTTCAAATTTGAATTATGCAAATTAAATGGATAGAAAATCTCAATTAATGTATAAAGGGCCCCAAACGAGCCATGAATAATTCCACATTTTAGCATTGCACTTGTATTAGTCTATGTTGCATGTAGAAAAAATATCAACACAAGAAGAAACATTGAATGTCGGTCCCTCCACGGAGGTGACGTGTTCCATATAGAAACCACGATGCTTCTTGAGACAAGTTTTGGTGTGCAAAAGATTTGTCCCAAATTGGAAACAATACCATGTCATATAAGTGTTGTGTCATGACACCAGGGTAAGTTTCAAGAATTTCAGACGAGTTTTGGATTTATGGTGTTTTAAAAGCCAAGTTTCTCAATGTATGTGGCCTCCTCATGACTCTGAGATGTTTGTAATCCATTCACGTTTATTGCATGGGACCTAAACAAGGAACCCAAGGACACAAATATGTATTTTCAACCCATGTTGGTGACACGGAGCATGTGCTTTTAGTTCAAATTTGAATTATGCACATTAAATGTCTAGAAACTTAATTAATGTAGTATACAAAAGGCTAAACGAACCATGAATAATTTAAAGCAGTTCTATACAGCCATCTAAAGTTCGTTCGTGTGTAAGCATGGTGTGTGTGTGTGTCATCCTAGCTCGAGATTCCTTCTTTCATAAGTTATCGAATTTGTATTAAAATGATGTTCTATCCAAACACATTTCTCCCACCACTCCCCCAATCGGTCTCCCGCCACTCCCCCAACCATTTTCCCGCCAAAGCGTAGGCCCCATCATCAACCTCCTCGACGAGGACGACGAGATAGAACAGGCAAACGAGGCATCACGCCATCGAGCATGAGCGAGACGTCATCATCATCCCGTGTAGGCATCGCCATGCGACCATTGTAGATGGTTTCTAGTACTACTAGAAACGTCTGTGATACGTAGCTGGTTCCTTGAGGTGCCCATCGGGGCACACCTTGTAAATGATAGGAGGCAACCCTTACAAGCAAGACACAGCTTCCCAGCTCATAACCCAGTCGAATGGAACTCAAAAGTTAAGTGTGCTTTGGGTGGAGTAGTCAAGGATGGGTGACCGGTTGGGAAGTTGCTAGATTCCAGGGTTTACATATAGTGATATGTCATTTTGGCTAAATAAATCTTGAGATCCTTATTTTGAAAATAACTATGATTTTCTTTTGCTGTTTTGAAAATATCAATAAATGCATATAGTGATACGAATAAATGCCTGTAGTGATACGTCATTCTGGCTAAATAAATCTTGAGATCCTTGTGTTGAAAATATCCATGATTTTCTTTTGTTGTTTTGAAAAAGTCAAGGATCGATGACATGTGTGTGTATGCGTATGTGTTAGTGTGTGTGTGTGTGCGTGTCAACCCATGCATCATGTGGACCATGTCTACATCGTGTGGTTTCCGATGACAAACCTATCAGTGGGCCCTTAGGGTCCTTCATGCCTTTTACTGACAATGCTAGAAGGCCAAGGATAGATGGGTGACGATGATGATGATGATGTGTGTGTGTGTGTGCATGCATGCATGCATGTGTGTGTGTGCGTGTGTGTTTGTGTGTGTGTAGGTTTGTGTGTGTGTGAACCAATGCATGTGTGTGGACCATGTGCCTACATTGTGCGATTTCTGATGACAAACCTATTGGTGGGCCCTTAGGGTCTGTCATGCCTTTTTCTGACAACGTTGGAAGGCCAAGGATGGGTGACGATGTGTGTGTGTGTGGACCATGCATGCCTCCATTGTGCGGTTTTCGACCACACATCTACCATCCATTTGACTGATAATGCTGGAACCCTACTATATGTCATGTGTGTGGGGGTGTGGGGGTCGGGGGGAGGGGAACGATATATATATATATATATATATATATCCATAACAACCTAGGTAGTATATATAACCAATCTTTAGGGGGGTATATATGTCCAGTTATCTAAGCTCGATCCATGCCACATCGTAGTCTTGTGTATTGTATATCAATTGAAATACCAGACCATGCCATTTTCCCATATACATTTGGCCATATGCAGGGGGATGGTGTTCTTCTAGCCCCACTAAACCGATCTTCGATGAAAAACCAACTCGTGGGACTACGCGATCTATATATTCGTCTTGTCCGAAAACAATAGGTGATGGTTTGGCCAAATTAAGGTGTAAATTCTCTTCATTGTCTTATGAAAAGTCAGACATGGATAAATGTGTGACAAAGTTTGAATCAGGTCATGTGTTCAGAGGACCCCCCTCCTCCGTTACATAATGTAGGGGGCAACACCCTACGTTTGTCATGAAAGTTGCGCATTATGACATTGGACACTTTTAGGCATGCACATATGCAGCATGCGCCAAACATTAAAGTTGCGCATTGTGAATTTAAACATGACAACACCATGTTCGTATATATACACTTCACCCATTCCTAAATACAACTATTTTTTAGAGATTTCACTATGAACTACATATATACATATACGTACTTTAGACTGTAGATTCATTTATTTTACTCCATACATACATAGTTAGTACTCGAATCTCTAAAAAGACTTATATTTAGGAACAGAGGGGGTATATATTTGGGCCACTAGCGGGCGTGGTTGTGTTTTGACCCTCTCTTGTGGGTTTTTTATTGTTTACCCCAAAGATGGTAGTATTATGTAAAATAGCAAACGAAACTAACGAAACAACCATATGCGATTGTATCCCCGACATGTACGACTGTGCTACTCTAACCGTGTGCGATGCCCGTACACAGCAAAATCGGCCTAGCGTAGTGGTGGCAACTGCAATCGTCAGCCAGTGCAAAAGGGTAATGTGCACAGTAAAAACCCAAATCTGACCGCGACCTATAAAAGATCCCGCCGGCGGCGGCTAACAGCTAACTTTTCGACCGAGAGCTCGCAACCACCACCACACACACCAAATGGAACCGGTGCTGAACCATGGGGATGTGCATGGTGCCGTCCTGATAGTGTTGGATGATGACGTGATAGATGATTCCGGCGCATTAGCCGCTATAGGGAGCAACGGCAAACAACCAACTGTCGTGGCCACCACCGTCGGGATAGAGGATTCCGACGTGCTGTCCTCCATGTCAGTCAATGGTCAACCGTCATCTGTCGCGGCCGTCGCCACCGCCGCCGACCCCGAGTTTCAGCATCGGATGCAGATGGCCATCGCTTTGTGTGTCCATAAATCGGGCCTCGATGCGTTCCCATGCGACAAGGACGAGCGTCATCTTAGTGTCGGTGTGGAAAAATGTATTGCATGTGCGGATGGCATGTGCAACGCAGCAAGGGATCTGAACCAGCAAAAACATGGGAGAGTGCAAAGAGGAAGCAGAACTCAGATGCAGAGGGCAAAAAGAGGCGGGAGCAGGACCAGAAGGTGGCGGAGCAGGCCGTCGCATGCCTGTCAGCCGCGATGTAGGCCATTGTAGGCCTTGCACTTGCGGTGGCAGCCATGGCAACAACGAACACGGCGACCAAGGACGCAGCTCTAGCGAGAGTGGCACCCATCTATTGCCCGATGGCCCACGTGGATGCCATGACAGCTTCGTCGATAGCGGCAGACCTGCCAAGAGGCGCCGCGGTCGCTCTCACTAAAGTAGCGCTGCCGATCTCCGCTGTGAATCCAGTGGAGCTCATCGACTTGACGATCTCCTCTTAATACTCGTTCTGAGCCGAGGAAGGTCATGCCAATGGTGGAGGCACAACGTTTGTATGCATCCTTGGCGTAGTGAATATTTTGTGCAGATCATCTTCATGTAAATTGATGTATTGTTTGTAAATTACTGAGCATATGAACTAATGTCAACTAATCCGCTGCAAAATAAGGCATTTTGTGGTGAAAATTTGCCAAATGTTTGTGTCATCTGTTTGTGGGCATGTAGAAATATAGGATGAATTTTACGTCTACGACTGAAATTGAGGATGAACCTTGTGAGATGAATCGCCTTGAGAAATCTTAGAAAGAGCTACCCACCTTGAGCGATGCAAAAATTCGTGGTTTTGCGGCATGACATTTCGTTACAGCGTATACAGTTTATTATGTTCTGGCCGGGTGCGATCTTGATTGCTCCCACCCCGCCCAGTTCGTTTACCAAAATTTAAGTGGAAGCGGTATTTCAACTGCATGCCGCCCTCCCTCGTCCACCACATCGACCCTATACCAAAATTTCAGCTGCCGAGGCATTTTAACCGTTGCTATCCCTCGTCCACCACCATATCCACCCACACCATTACTACTAAGATTTTCAGCAGAAGCGGCACATCTGCAAAGACCCCCCATCCACGCAACACCCCCTCCCCTTCCTCGCCCGCTTGAACCCTAGCTTGCCCCTGCCACCGTCTTCCACCACCAGCCTTAGTCAGACTACCCGTGCCTCATAGCTAAACAAGTTCAGGGTCCCCATCGATCCACATACACCATCGCCGCCCTAAGTTTTTAGATGATGCCGGCGGTGTCCCATTCCCCTAGATGCCTATCACGTACTCCAATGAGTCGTAGCCTAATCAGCCCGACCACATCCCCTGTGGAGCTCGAGGAGTGTACGAGCAAAAAGAGGTCTATCATGGTCTCTCCGCCGTACGCTGGCGAGATGGGCGTTGTTCGCGCCAACCCTTCGATTTCGGACGAACACCTTGCCACGGGAGTTGGTGAGGATGTTGAAAATGTGGACATGCCTAAGGCTTCAAGTCAGCGGGCTCGCATATTCCTATATCTCAGGAGAGCGGGCTACGACATCAAGCTCGTCAACATCATCGACTTCACCCGAGCCATGTCACAAGTTAAGTGGTCCACCGGTAACACCTCTGGTTCAACCGACGTCGATCTCTTCAAAGGCCCCATCGCTGATTTCCTCTGCCTCGCATTCATGGATTTGCGATCCTTTATGCTATCGAGCCCCTTTTGTCATTTCTGAAGGAAACGTTCTAAGATGGTGGCTTGGGATCCTTAGCTCCAAAGTTAGATGTCATCCACCAAGATAATGGCACACATTATGGTGGTTACAAGGGGAAACATCCCATCTGCAACATCAGGGAGTGCACCCTGGGCAACTCATATCCCAAGTGGAAGGAGCCCATCCATGACAAGTAAGGCAATATCCTGTGAGCAAATCATACATTTTCTAACTAGCCGTCTCGTACCCATTGTTGTTGTAGCTTTTGCCATGTGATAATCATGCAATGTTTAAGTGAGCATTTGTCCAGTTGTCAAGCAGATGCCTTGCTTTTCTGTATATGGTTGTTAGGTTGGTTGCATTGAGTATTTGTCCAAATTTCAATAACTATAGTTGGTTGTTAAAGTGAGCATGAATGCCTTGTTTCCTTGAGTTATTGACAATGTGATATTCGTTATGTGCAAGTATGAACTGTGCAGTTCAATTTCATCAATACCACGTGTTATGCCTGGTGTTGTTGACCTGTGCCCTTAACTCCTGCTTTAAGCATTTATGCCTTGTTTCTCTGAATTTTGTTTTCAGGTTGGTTGGAGTGAGCATTTTTCTAGTTTTCAAGAAGATGCATTGCTTTTCTGTATCTGGTTGTTCGGTTGATTGTCGTGAGCATTTTTCTAGTTTTCGAGCAGACGCTTTGCTTTTCATTATCTGGTTGTTAGGTTGGTTCCATTTAGTATTTGTCCAGTATCAGATGTCTATATTTGGTTGTTATAGTCACCATATATGCCTTGTTTATTTCAAGAAGATACCTCATATACTTTGTTGATGTTAAGCCTGTTGTAATTATCATAACTTTACATGTACTTGCAAATGATAGTAATGGGAGTGGCCAACGTTTTCCGCCGAGGTTCTTTTCATCCCCCCGTTATACTCCATAATTCCATCACGCAGTGCATATAGATTTTTATTATTTATCTACATATACCATCTAAAATGTATACAATATGAAATTTTGTGATGTATCTAATGAAATGGAATTGCAGTTCTAGATGTATATGTTTTTCTCTACAAACTTGGACAAAGTTAGTAAATGTTGACTTCTCAAAATGTTTATACGCAACACATTGTGGAACTGAATGAGTAATATATTACACCATTCTGCAACTACATTTTAGCTTCTAATATCAGCTTCTTGATTGTAGGTACATATGTCTTAGGTAAAGACCGATTCCTGGACCCTTTTGTGTGTGGGGCAATGAAATATTCATGAACCATCATCAAGTGAGGAAACTAAAAATGATTGTTAGGGAAAAGAGACAAACAATGCCAATTAGACTATTTATTACCCTCTATCCAACACAACAGTGGGATGTAGGATGGTAACTACAAACTCTGTAGCCTTCTATTAGTACTGCCCATAATGAGTTGTCACGCAACAATGTCTGAATGTTTTTCTCTTGCAGTGGTTCCCAAAGCAGTTTAATCAAGATTACCTCACAAAGTACATGACTTATAGACATGCAATGAAGGTCAAAATATATCTTCGAGACTACAATGAGCATCGACAAGTTGTAATGAAGACAATTTAGGATGGGTGGGTGGCCATCACTAGGGGCTGGCCTAGAGCCATTCGTGCGTTAGGCATGTAGGAGGGCACAATACGGGCATTCCACTTCACCTTCTCTAGCAACCAGAATGTCTTTCGACTATCTCTTTACCATCTTTAATACAACCGTGGTTCCATCATTCTTTATTTGCCCCTTCTCTAGCTTTCCTTTTTTGAGAATTGATGCATATGTAGTTCTTGAGTACATGTATATGTGAATCGAATTATGCATTCGTTCTTAAACCTACATTTAAACATGATTCCATATGAAATACATGGATTCCAAATTTCAAATTTAAATTATTTGAATTATGAACAAAGGTATTTAATTACGGGAAATCATGCTCCGTAGGCCATTAAAATGCACACAATTTGAGAAAGCAAAACGTATGCTACCAACTTCAATATCACACACGTTTCTCCACTCGTGACATGTGTGATGAGTCTGGGCTTCGCACACAGTCAGACGAGAAAGAACGTGTGAGATTAACAACACTAGCATTTGTGTCAGTCTCCTTATCACACACAATTTCGCACTTTGAACTGTGTATGATATCATGCCCATCATAAAAGTTTGTCAAAGAAGAACGTGTGCGATAGACCTTCATCCGACACGGTTGGTATGGATGACACGTTTGGGAAGTATGGATCACACATTTGGGACGTTTTATAAATCACAAACGTTTATCAAAAATGGCGTGTGTGGGATATCCTCAACCTTTGCATACGGTTTTATAATGATAAACGTATGCACTCTTATATCATATCATGGACTATCATAGTGGAACTAAATGTGTGTGATAGTCCCCTTATCATACACGCTTTGTAATCGTGAACTGTTTGCAATTCGGTGCATATCGTAAATGGCGCGTCACATAATAGCACGTGCAATATCAATGTGATCTCACACGAGTTACAAGGATGAACCATATCATACGTACACCATATCTCAAACGATTGCCCGATGACCCTCGTTTGCGATAGATGCGGATATCCCATACACTTAGTTTTTCCAACCATTTGCATTTGTTGGCCACCATTGTCGATGGGTTTTCCGTGCCATGTGGGATGGATCCTCCCCCTATCACCCACACATGCAAGGCGATGGTTTCGAACTACATCACGGAAAGGAGTTAAAAACTGTTTGTATAGCACGTCGCTACACCAGTGTCCTTACCCACTCCAGAGACCACGGGATGCTCGACAACGAGCCATCCACTGCCTGGACGGCCACGCACATGCCATGGCTTCCCCTTTGTCGAAATGTGGAAGAAAAGGCCGACCTAGCTGGGTCGGGCCAGCCTGTGCACTGGTTGGAGCAAAGTGCACAAAACACTTTTCCCTTTTCCATTTTCTTTCTATTTCTTTCTTTCTCTCTATTTGCATTTTATTCAGCCACCAAATCGCCTTCGTAAAAAATATGTGGTCCATAATTCACATTGCAATATTCTGCACTGCCACAAAAAGTTTCGGGGCAAAAGAAATTGTTTTGGAAATACCATAAAAGAAAAGGGGATTTAATAATTGAATTGGCCCCTGTTTTAAATATTTTGAGGCACCAAAATACTTTACAAAAAGTTGGTGAAAAAATTAGAAATGCTTAGGGAGAATATACAACCCATTCATGAATTTAGTTTCCAGGTTTGCAAGATTATTAAATCCAATTTTCAAATGAATTTGAATTGCAAAAGAACATGGATTAGGAATTGATTCCAAAAGTGATAGAACTTGGTTTACCAAAAGTATTAGCGTAATCTCCTGGGTTACTTGTAACATCCCAAAATTTCATTTTGGAATGTTATGAAATATAGCTATGCATCATCAGCACATTGTTTGAATGAAATGAATTGTTGAAGTTCTTCTTTTGGATTTCTAAAAGGCCCTTTCATTTTCTCCATATACTTGTTTCTACTATTTGAAAATCTCTGGAATTATTCAAAAAAAGAGGAGTAACATGACACTCCACACTAGGGAGATCTTGGTGAATTATTTGAACAATAAAACCAGGGGTTTATTTGAAAGTTTATCTCAAATGAATTTAAAATCAATTAGGCATTTTCTGAAAAATAATTTTTTAAGGTATTCATTTTGACAGAGGTAAAATGTTCATAAAATAGAATTTATTCCCCTAATCATGCTGATATATATATTCCCTATGTTTGGAAAAGATTTGAATGCATTAAAGGGTTTTAGACGCTCTGGAAAATAGAAAAGGAAACGAATTTAAACGTTTTAAATGAAAACTGGCCGGCCCACGGCCTTTAAGCCCCGAGATCCCTCCGGATCGGTCACCGACGCACTGATCCCACCCCCTCTCTCACTGACACATGGGACCCATCGTCCGACAGCGCCATCCCCGCGCTCATCTACCTCCTCGTGCCCCTCACCTCGTCGGAGATCCATCCCGAGCCGGATCTCGCTCCTTTCTCCCTCTCTCGACCCCGCGCCGTGCCTATATAAAGCCCCATCCCTCCGCACTCCATTTCCCCCCGAAAACCCCACTCCCCTCGCCAGAACATCGCCCCCACACCTCGCCGGAGTTCGGCACCCCACCGAAGCTCTCCGAGCACGTGGCAGTCGCCTCCATTGTCCCCAACCCCGTCCAACGCCACCAATCGTCACCGGAGCTTCGTCGCTGTCGCCTGGACCCTTCGGACGCTGCCCTCGATCACCACACCATCGTCTCCGACCACCTCCAACGTCCGGCCACCGTCGACCTCGCCAGAACCCTGACCTCCACCTCTGTAAGCCCCGCCCCTATCTGTAGCGAATCGTTTCTTTTATGCTTCGGTTGTCCGCCGCAAAGACCGCACGCACACACGCTGTCGACCAATAGGAAGCCGCCACGTCACCCCTGTCCGATAGCTAATTATTTTTTTCTTTTCTGTTTCTGTTTTAGAAAACAGAATGTGTTCTGTTTTTATTTTTATTATATTTTTTAAATTATTTAGAGTTTTTGATTGATTCTTTTTGGAGCATGCCACAAATTTCATGTAGTTTCATCCTGTAGTCTTAGATTTCAAATTTGAACTTTAAATTTTGAATCTAACCAAATTTGCTTAAATTCCTAAAATCTGTATAACTAGAGTTTAAAATTTTATTTTTGAGTGATCCTTTTTGTCACTGTTTTGTAATAGTTAGGCCTATCATCCAACACTATTTGAGATTTTTTTAGGATATTTTAAATTAGGGTTTTTAGTAAAAACAGATTCTGTTTAGTTTCTTCTTAGTGTTTATTTGAATTGTTTTATTTTAGTTTACTTTGAGTTTGTTTTAGTTTAACTTTTTATTGTAGTTTCTTTAGTTCTGTTGTTCATCATTAGGTGAATTATTTTCTGATAATAAAAATATTTTATTTTGTTTTGTGATCTAGTTTAAATAGGTAAATTTTGTTTTCACCTTTAGTATTGTTTAGAAAAATGTTTTGTAGTAACTCTTTTTGCACAAAAGTTTTATAATGAAATACTTCTATTTTCTAATAAAAATTTTGTATTTACTTTTCTGTTATCTAAATGGCTAGTTGTTCCAAAAAAAATTGTCTTGTTATGTCTTAGTAGAGATTTGACACCAAAAATTTTTAGAGTCTTATACTTTGAGTGTTTCTTCCTTTTGATTGTGCTATTGTTTGTTGAAGTATTTGTTTACCTTGCTGTTGTGTGAATTGTATTGTGGTTATGCTTATTGTGTGTTTTGTTTGATTCGTTAGATCATCTGAAGTGCGAAGCTTGTTATCTAGAGTCACTTGAGTACGAGGATCATCAGCAAGGCAAGTCACTTTGACCATGTATACCTATGTTTTTATTGCATTAGTTCCACCATCTCCCTAATTGAATGCAAAGTAGGTAATTTGGAAACTCGGTTACTTGATGTAGTATCATGTGGTAGGATCCCCTCAACCCTTTGACACATTGGCCCCGGGAAACGTTGATTTTATTTTGTTATGCTATTAGTAGACGGGGTTGGTTGTGTGATTCATGAGAGTTGTGAGATAATAATTTCAAGACCTACAAGATGATCAAGACTTCAAGATTCCGAGTTTTCAATATACCTCTGGGTGGATGATGGTTGAACGGCGCCCTGGAGAATCCAGTGGTTAGCCTAGGTGTTGCTGGAGAAGTGCTAGTATTCACGCGGAAAGGTCCACCCAAGCACAAACAGATGGATGGATGCTTCAAGACCGAAGGCTTACCTGCATAGCCACAAGCCATTATGGGCTCTGGCTTGGTTGGATATCGTGGTGACCCTGGATAGGCGGTGCTACGAGATGTAAAAGAACGGTAGGAAAGGATGGGCTCCGACAGTGTCTCAGGGAAACCCTTTAGAAGACCATGTTTTGGTCATCCGTTTCTCAAACACCCTGAAGTGCGAGAAATCCAACGGAGGCGATCAAATATTGTGGGGAACATGTGCAAAACTCTGTAGAGTACCCAAACCTAATCGATTAGCCGTGTCCACGGTCATGGACAACTTGAGCCAAAGGAACTGAAACTATCTGGAATTCTCAACACAAATAATTACATTGATGTGGGTATTAATGACAACTTGGGTATGACAATTGGTTGGTGGAACCATCTCATTAATCAACCAACATTGTAGTAATAATATTTTGCCCCCTCTTGTAGTAGGAAAAATTGGCTTTATGCAAAACTTACTACCCCACCTGCCAAATATGCATATAGAATAGATGATTTACTTTACACCCCCTCTTTTGTGACATTGCTGGCATATTCAATATGCTGACCTACACGGCTGCAACATATCATGTTGCAGAGTATTTTTCCGAGCAGGAGTGAGGATACGCTCTATGCTCGGTGAGATGCCCTTGGAGTCAGATGGACTCAACTACCCTTGGAGCTTCCGCAAGATTTTTGGTTTAGTGTATCTCATGAGTTGGCCTTCAGCCAATTTATTGTAATCTTTATTGCAATAAAGAACTCGATATGGGATTTTTTGATTAATAAAGCTATGTGATTTCACTTTGATATATACATTGATGTACCGTGTGTGTACCAGCATGATCTTGGGATGGTACAGAAACACCAGAGATTCGACCTTTCAGGTGGGGTCGCGGCAGAAATGGTATCAGAGCACACGCTGACCGTAGGACGTAACCTCTAGGATTGGAAAAGCCTTAGGATTTTTTTCTTGTCTTTAAAATTCTTATACTGTCATCTGTTCATTTCTAACTTCCCTCCGATTTATTTCAACCTTTCTAGATGGCCACCTTCACCCTAGTTTTGTTGACAAAGTTTTGCCAGCCTGACGCGACGATGCCCTTTGGCAAAGAGATGGTGAAGATCGTCAGGGATGTAAGGATCGCTTTGCCAAGCATCACCGGGACTCCTATCATGTCTTTTCCACAAGACGATTGCTATAGGATTGAGGTACACATCCCCGGAAAGACCTTTGGAAATCGTAAAGAACCCATCGACTTCAAGTTTGTGGCACCCAGCTAGATTCTTGGGAGGGACATGGCGATTCACCGTGCCCTCGGACATATTCAGGAGGAATATAGGGGTGGTCTCATTTCCCCAGGACTCAGCATGGTTTGTCGCCGGGATGCCAATGGAAATATCATAAACATTCCCACTGAAGACTCCACCCTTTCCTATATCCAGACTTTGGGTACGCACATCAGGACCTTGGAGCTTCGGTATGCGCAGACACGAAGACGATCAAGCGACTGATGAACCACGAGCTTGACCTCGAGGCTGACCTATGGGAAGCCAAGTACGAGCATGAGAATGAAGTGAAGGATTTCTTAGCGAGGATCGAGAAGCTGAACACTCGCATTGCAACTCTGGAGGAACAGCTGGACATGGGGGGAAATCTTCACCCAGAAGGAGACATGGCTCCCTTGATCAGCAACGATGATGACTATGAGGAGAGCGCCACCGGAGGAGGCCACATTACCATGGAATTTTGAGGAGAAATTTAGTTATGCCCCCATGTATCTTTCATTTTCAACGTTAAAGCGTAGGTCGATGCTTAGTTTGATTTGAGACTTGTATCTTGATGTTTGAACCTTGAGTTGAATAAATGAATGAGTGTTTGGTGTGATATGTTTGTTGCATTGCATATGGGTAGTGAAATTTTCTTTTAGGCCCTTGTTCTATTCTAATTCTCACCCCTCTGAAAACAACAAGATGCCTCCGCGACGTGAGCCCGACTTCACCTTCCTGCCGGAACTCACACAACTTCTCCAGCATCAGAATGCCCTGATGCAGCTGTTAATCCAGAACCATACCAACAACCACCCTCCACCTCAGGGCGACAACCTCACCCGTTTTCTAAGGCTGAATCCACCAACTTTCTCTAGCAGCACTGAGCCCATGGTGGCAGATGATTGGCTCTGCAAGATGGAGAGGGAACTCACCACCGCTGGATGCACTAAGGCTAAAAAGGTGTGCTTTGCCGCCCATCAACTGGAGGGACTAGCAGCTTCATGGTGGGAGAACTACACCACCACGTACCCCATTGCTGGTGTGACTTGGGAATAGTTCAAGCTAGCTTTCCGCACCGCTCATGTCTCAGCTGGAGCCATGAGTCTCAAGAAGCGTGAGTTTCGCAACTTACGCCAGGGGAACCGCTCCATGGCCCAGTATGTGGATGAATTCAGAATGTTGGCGCGTTATGCACCAGGAGATGTGGCCGAAGATGCAGCCAAACAAGAGAAGTTCCTAGAAGGACTCAACGATGAGTTGAGCGTGCAGCTGATGGTGGCTACTTTCAACAACTACCAGGAGCTGGTAGACAAGGCCCTCATCTTGGAGGGGAAGGAGCAGCAAATTGAAAACCGCAAGAGGAAGTATGGACAGGGGAAGTCTAACTCTGGAGCTCAATAGAAGCCCCGCTACTCCCCGTACTCAGGGAATACCGGATCAGGGACCGGTAAGTATGGAGGACACACTCATCACGTGCACAACCATGGAGGACACAATCATGGAGGAAATGGGAATAATCGTCCCAACAATAGCGACTGCAAGAATGGCAATGGAAGTGGGAATGGCAACCAACACCGTCCTGCTCCATCTCAGAAGGATCTGAACCATATCACCTACTTCAAGTGCCAGAAGACAGGGCACTATGCCACTGAATGTCCCCAGAACAAGCAGGGAAATGGAAACGGCAACAACAACGGCAACCCATCACCCAAGAAGCCAAATTCTTTTCCCCATGCTCAGGTGAACCACATTGATGTGGAAGAAGTCTATGATTAGCCCGAGACCGTGGTTGGTAAGTTTTTATTGCATTCACGTCCAGTTATGGTACTTTTTGATTCTGGTGCAACTCATTCATTCATATCAAGGGTAGTTGTGGAAAAGTATGGTTTACCCACCAGAACCCTTAGTCAGCCCATTAAGGTCAATTCCCCAGGAGGTCTGATGATGGAAGGGATAGGATGCCACGCATTAAAACTCCATATCGGAAACCATGTTTTTCCCACCGACCTCATCGTCTTAGAATCCGAAGGATTCGATGTAATCCTAGGCATGGATTGGATGACCAAGTATGAAGGAAACCTTGATTGCCCCAGCAAGTATGAAGGAAACCTTGATTGCCAAGGATTGGATGAAGGGTTTACGTCTTAGAATCCCAAGGATTGGGTGTAATCCTAGGCATGGATTGGATGACCAAGTACAACCTTGACTGCCCCAGCAAGTCTATTTTACTCACCACCCTGGAGAACAAGAGGATTAAGTATGTATCCCAATGCACGCAGATGAGTGCTCGGTTAAATTCCCTCACAGGAGTTGTTCAAGAGGAAGTGCCGGTGGTACAAGACTTTCCAGATGTATTCCCGGAGGAATTACCAGGCATGCCACCAGATAGAGAGATTGAATTTCTGATAGAGTTACTACCAGGAACAACCCCAATTTCCAAGAGACCCTATCGGATGCCCGCAAATGATTTAGTAGAAATCAAGAAGCAGATTAAGGAGTTATTGGATAAGGTATATATTCGCCCAAGTTCTTCACCTTGGGGAGCCCCAGTTCTTTTGGTGGAGAAGAAAGATAAAACCTTGAGGATGGTAGTCGATTATCGTGCATTGAACGAGGTGACTATCAAGAACAAGTACCCTTTGCCGATGATTAATGACTTATTTGATCAGCTAGTAGGAGCCAAAGTATTCTCAAAGATCGATCTTCGATCAGGGTATCACCAATTGAAAATTCATGAACATGATATACCCAAAACCACCTTCACCACAAGGTATGGCTTATATGAGTATACAATCATGTCTTTTGGTTTGACTAATGCTCCTGCCTACTTCATGAATACGATGAACAAAGTCTTTATGGAATATCTGGACAAGTTTGTCGTGGTATTCATCGACGACATTTTGATATTCTCCAAGAGCGAGGAAGAACACAAGGAATACTTGCGTTTAGTTCTGGAGAAGCTTAGAGAGCATCAATTATATGCCAAGTTCAGTAAATGTGAATTCTGGCTGACGGAAGTCGGATTCCTTGGACATGTTATTTTCAGAGAAGGAATAGCAGTAGACCCCACTAAGGTTGAAGCGGTCACTGAGTGGAAGTCACCCACCTCCGTTAAGGAGATCCGCAGTTTTCACGGACTTGCCGGATATTACCGGAGGTTCATTGAGAATTTCTCAAAGATTGCCAAGCCCATGACAGAGTCTAAGTATATTTGGACTAAGGAATGTGAACCTAGTTTCCAGGAGTTGAAGAAGCGTTTCGTCACAGCCCCAGTGTTGATTCTGCCAAATATTCGGAAAGACTTCCAGGTTTATCGTGACGCATCACGTCAAGGACTCGGAGGAGTACTCATGCAGGAAGGAAAAGTTGTAGCCTATGCATTCAGACAGCTACGACCTATGAGTTGAACTATGCCACCCATGATTTGGAACTAGCATCCTTAGTGCACGCACTCAAGACGTGGAGACATTTCCTTATCGGAAATAGTTGTGATGTTTACACTAATCATAAAAGCCTGAAGTATATCTTCACATAGAAGGAGTTGAACCTCAGACAGAGGAGATGGCAAGAGTTAATCAAGGACTATGACATGAGACTGCATTACTGTCCAGGAAAGGCAAATGTTGTAGCAGATGCTTTGAGTCGGAAGAGTTATGTGAACACACTCATAGCAGGAGGATTACCCCAGGAGTTAGGCGATGATCTCAGAGAGCTCCGGCTAGAGATAGTTCCAAAAGGATATGTTGCCACACTAGAGATCTAGTCCACCTTGTCCGAAAGAATTCATGAAGCCCAGAAATCGGACAAGGAGATAGCTGAGATAAAGCAGAGAATGAAGGAGGGAAAAGCTAAAGACTTTCGTGAAGATGAACAAGGTACTCTATGGTTTGAGAACCGAATCTGTGTGCCCAATGACCCAGAGCTCAGGAAGTTGATACTTCAAGAAGCCCACGATTCACCCTTCTCGATACACCCAGGCAACACCAAGATGTATCTGGATTTGAAGGAAAGTTACTGGTGGACAGGTATGAAGAAGGATATTGCCGAACATGTTGCGGTATGTGATGTTTGGCAGCGAGTATAGGCGGAACATTAGAAACCAGCAGGGTTACTCCAACCTTTGCCGATACCCGAGTGGAAATGGGATAAGCTTGGTATGGACTTCATCACAGGATTACCCAGGACCCGTTCAGGTTATGATTCCATCTGGGTAGTGGTCGATCACTTGACCAAGGTGGCTCATTTCATTCCAGTTAAGACCACCTATACCAGTGCTAAGTTAGCCAAGATATATATGACCAGGATCGTATGTCTGCATGGAGTTCCGAGGAGTATCATGTCAGATAGAGGAACACAATTTACCTCAAAGTTTTGGCATCAGTTACATGAATCTTTGGGTACAAGTCTGGAATTCAGTACAACTTTTCATCCGCAGACCGACGGACAGACTGAGAGAGTCAACCAGATTCTAGAAGACATGTTGAGATCTTGTGCGCTAGACTATGGATCTAGTTGGGAGGACAACTTACCTTATGCAGAGTTCTCGTACAACAACAGTTATCAGACGAGTTTGAAGATGGCCCCTTTTGAAGCTTTATACGGAAGGAGGTGCAGAACACCATTGATGTGGGATTGTGTTGGAGACCGAAAACTTTTTGGTCCCGATCTTATCCGAGATTCTGAAGAAAAGGTCTAACTGATTCAAGACCAACTCAAGATAGCCCAATCCAGGCAGAAAAGCTATGCTGATAGAAAACGCAAGGAGGTGACATATGAAGTGGGAGACCGAGCATACCTTCGTGTGTCCCCACTTCGAGGAATCAAGAGGTTTGGTGTTAAAGGAAAGTTAGCACCTAGATTCATAGACCCCTACAAAATTCTTGAACGTAGAGGCGAAGTTGCATACAAGCTGGAATTGCTGGAAGGATTCTCCAGAGTTCATGATGTTTTCCATGTTTCCCAGCTGAAGAAATGCCATGCTGAGATGGCTGATATTCCTTTGAGAGACACAGTGCTCCTAGAGGCCATACAACTTGACAGTGACCTGATCTACGAGGAGAAGCCTATCAGAATCCTCGAGACTACCAACAGAGTTACCCGTAGCAAGACGATCAAGTTTTGAAAGGTTCTGTGGAGTCATCACACCGAGGAACAAGCCACCTGGGAACGCGAAGAAGATCTTCGTAGAGACCACCCGCACCTAGTTTCTAGCCAACCCGAGTCTCGAGGGCGAGATTCATCTTAAGGTGGGTAGGTTTGTAACATCACAAAATTTCATTTTGGAATGTTATGAAATATAGATATGCATCATCATCACATTGTTTGAATGAAATGAATTGTTGAAGTTCTTCTTTTGGATTTCTAAAAGGCCACTTTCATTTTCTCCATATACTTGTTTCTAGTATTTGAAAATCTCTAGAATTATTCAAACAAAAGAGAGGAGTAACATGACACTCCACACCAGGGACATCTTGGTGAATTGTTTGAACAATAAAACCAGGGGTTTATTTGAAAGTTTATCTCAAAAGAATTTAAAATCAATTAGGCATTTTCTGAAAAATAATTTTTTAAGGTATTCATTTTGATAGAGGAAAAATGTTCATTAAATAGCATTTATTACCCTGATCATTTTGATATATATATTCCCTATGTTTGGAAATGATTTGAATGCATTAAAGGATTTTAAACGCTCTGGAAAATGGAAAAGGAAACGAATTTAAACGTTTTAAATGAAAACCGGCCGGCCCACAACCTTTAAGCCCCGAGATCCCTCCGGATCGGTCACCGACGCACTCATCCCGCCCCCTCTCTCACTGACACGTGGGACCCATGGTCCGACAACGCCATCCCCGCGCTCATCTCCCTCCCCGCGCCCCTCACCTCGCCGGAGATCCATCCCGAGCCGGATCTCGCTCCTCTCTCCCTCTCTCGACCCCGCGCTGCGCCTACATAAAGCCCCGCCTCTCCGCACTCCATTTCCCCCCGAAAACCCCACTCCCCTCGCCAGAACATCGCCCCCGCACCTCGCCGGAGTTCGGCACCCCACCAAAGCTCTCCGAGCACGTGGCAGTAGCCTCCGTCGTCCCCAGCCCCGTCCGACGCCACCAATCGTCGTCAGAGCTTCATCGCCATTGCCTGGACCCTTTGGATGCCACCATCGACCATCGCACCATCGTCTTCGACCACCTCCAACGTCCGGTCGCCGTCGACCTTGCCGGAACCCCGACCTCCACCTCTATAAGCACCGCCCCTCTCCGTAGCCATTAGATCTAGGATCAACGGATCGGATTAGAAGATTTAAACGTCGAACCGTTTTCTTTTACGCTTCGGTCGTCCGCCGCAAACACCGCACGCGCACACGCTGTCAACCAATAGGAAGCCGCCACGTCACCCTTGTCCGATAGCTAATTATTTTTTTCTTTTCTATTTCTGTTTTAGAAAACAGGATGTGTTCTGTTTTTATTTTTATTATATCTATTAAAATATTTAGAGTTTTTTATTGATTCTTTTTCAGCATGTCACAAATTTCATGTAGTTCATCCTGTAGTCTTAGATTTCAAATTTGAACTTTAAATGTTGAATCTAACCAAATTTGCTTAAATTGCTAAAATCTGTATAACTTGAGTTTAAAAATTTATTTTTGAGTGATTCTTTTTGTCACTGTTTTGTAATAGTTAGGCCTATCATCCAGCATTGTTTGAGATTTTCTTAAGATATTTTAAGTTAGGGTTTTTAGTAAAAACAGATTCTGTTTAGTTTCTTCTTAGTGTTTATTTGAATTGTTTTATTTTAGTTTACTTTGAGTTTGTTTTAGTTTAACTTTTTATTGTAGTTTCTTTAGTTCTATTTTTCGACATTACGTGAATTATTTTCTGATAATAAAAATATTTTATTTTGTTTTGTGCTCTAGTTTGAATTGGTAAATTTTGTTTTCGCCTTTAGTATTGTTTAGAAAAATGTTTTGTAGTAACTCTATTCGCACAAAAAAATTATACTGAAATACTTCTGTTTTCTAATAGAAAATTTGTATTTACTTTTCTGTTATATAAATGGCTAGTTGTTCCAAACAAATTTTTCTCTTGTTATGTCTTAGTAGAGATTTGACACCAAAAAATTTTAGAGTCTTATACTTTGAGTGTTTCTTCCTTTTGATTGTGCTATTGTTTGTTGAAGTATTTGTTTACCTTGCTGTTGTGTGAATTGTATTGTGGTTATGCTTATTGTGTGTTTTGTTTGATTCGTTAGATCATCTGAAGTGCGAAGCTTGTTATCTAGAGTCACTTGAGTACGAGGATCGTCAGCAAGGCAAGTCACTTTGACCATGTATACCTATGTTTTTATTGCATTAGTTCTACCATCTCCCCAATTGCATGCAAAGTAGGTAATTTGGAAACTCAGTTACTTGATGTAGTATCATGTGGTAGGATCCCCTCAACCCTTTGACACATTGGCCCTGGGAAACGTTGATTTAATTTTGCTATGCTATTAGTAGACGGGGTTGGTTGTGTGATTCATGAGAGTTGTGAGATAATAATTTCAAGACCTACAAGATGATCAAGACTTCAAGACTCCGAGTTTTCAATATACCTCTGGGTGGATGATGGTTGAACGGCGCCCTGGAGAAACCAGTGGTTAGCCTAGGTGTTGCTGGAGAAGTGTCAGTATTCACGCGGAAAGGTCCACCCAAGCACAAACAGATGGATGGATGCTTCAAGACTGAAGGCTTACCTGCACAGCCACAAGCCATTATGGGCTCTGGCTTGGTTGGATATCGTGGTGACCCTGGACAGGCGGTGCTACGAGATGTAGAAGAACGGTAGGAAAGGATGGGCTCCGACAGAGTCTCAGGGAAACCCTTTAGAAGACCATGTTTTGGTCATCCGTTTCTCAAACACCCTGAAGTGCGAGAAATCCAACGGAGGCGATCAAATCTTGTGGGGAACATGTGCAAAACTCTATAGAGTACCCAAACCTAATCGATTAGCCGTGTCCACGGTCATGGACAACTTGAGCCAAAGGAACTGAAACTATCTGGAATTCTCAACACAAATAATTACATTGATGTGGGTATTAATGACAACTTGGGTATGACAATTGGTTGGTGGAACCATCTCATTAATCAACCAACATTGTAGTAATAATATTTTGCCCTCTCTTGTAGTAGGAAAAATTGGCTTTATGCAAAACTTACTACCCTACCTGCCAAATATGCATATAGAATAGATGATTTACTTTACACCCCCTCTTTTGTGACATTGCCGGCATATTCAATATGCTGACCTACATGGCTGCAACGTATCATGTTGCAGAGTATTTTTCCGACCAGGAGTGAGGATACGCTCTATGCTCGGTGAGATGCCCTTGGAGTAAGATGGACTCAACTACCCTTGGAGCTTCCGCAAGTTTTGGTTTAGTTTATCTCATGAGTTGGCCTTCAGCCACTTTATTGTAATCCTATGTAATAAAGGACTCGATATGAGATTTCGATTTATTAATGCTGTGTGATTTCCCTTTGATATATACATTGATGTACCGTGTGTGTACCAGCTTGATCTTGGGATGGTACAGAAACACCGGAGATTCGACCTTTCAGGTCGGGTCACTACAACAATGGAACGGGCGAGTGACTTATTGGAAATCATACATACTGATGTGAGCGGTCCGATGATTGTTGAGCCGCGCGGTGGATATAGTTATTTTCTCACCTTCACTCATGACTTAAGTAGATATGGGTATATTTAGTTAATGAAGCACAAGTCTGAAACGTTTGAAAAGTACAAGCAATTTCAGAGTGAAGTTGAGAATCATCGTAACAAGATGATTAAATTCCTGCAATCTGATCGAGGAGGTGAATATGTGAGTTATGAGTTTGGCAGTCACTTAAGACAGTGTGGAATTGTTTCACAGTTGACACCGCCTAGAACACCACAGCGTAATGGTGTATCCGAACATCGTAATCGAACCTTTTTAGATATGGTGCGTTCTATTATGTCTCTTACCGATCTGCCACTATCGTTTTGGGGTTATGCATTAGACATAGCCACATTCACTTTAAATAGGGCACCATCTAAATCCATTGAGACGACACCATATGAACTGTGGTTTGGCAAGAAGACAAATTTGTCGTTTCTTAAAGTTTGGGGATGTAATGCTTATGTCAAAAAGCTTCAGCCTGAAAAGCTGGAACCCAAAGCGGATAAATGCGTCTTCATAGGATACCCAAAAGAGACAGTTGGGTATACCTTCTATCTCAGATCCAAAGGCAAATTGTTTGTCGCAAAGAACGGAACATTGCCAGAGAAAGAGTTTCTCTCGAAAGAATTGAGTTGGAGGAAAATAGAACTTGATGAGGTTATTGAAACTTTACTTCAGCCCTAAAGTAGCACATCGCAGAAAGATGTTTCTGTGGAGCCTATGACAGTTGAGGAGGAAGTTGATGATGATGATCATGAAACTTCGGATCAAGTTAATATTGAACCTCATAGGTCGATAACGGCGAGTACTGCTCCTGAGTGGTACGGCAACCCTGTCTTGGAGGTCATGTTGTTAGACAATGATGAACCTACGAGATATGGAGAAGCGATGATGGGCCCGGATTCCGAGAAATGGTTAGAGGCCATGAAATCTGAGATGGGATCCATGTATGAAAACAAAGTGTGGACTTTAGAAGTATTACCTGAAGGGCGAAAGGCCATTCGGAACAAATGGATCTTTAAGAGGAAGACGGACACGGGCGGTAATGTCACCGTCTATGAAGCTCGACTTGTGGCAAAGGGTTTTTCACAAGTTCAAGGAGTTGACTACGATGAGACCTTCTCACCCGTAGCGATGCTTAAGTCTGTCAGAATCATGTTGGCAATAGCTGCATATTTTGACTATGAAATTTGGCACATGGATTTCAAAACAACGTTCCGTAATGGTTTTCTTAAGGAAGAATTGTATATGATACAACCAAAAGGTTTTGTCGATCCAGGGAATGCTGACAAAGTTTGCAAACTCCAACGATCCATTTATGGACTGGTGCAAGCATCTCGGAGTTGGAATCTGCGTTTTGATGAGGTGATCAAAGCGTACGGGTTTATGCAAGTTTACAGAGAAGCTTGTATTTACAAGAAAGTGAGTGGGAGCTCTATAGCGTTTCTAATATTATATGTGGATGACATATTGCTGATTGGAAACAATATAGAAATGCTAGAAAGCGTGAAGGAATATTTGAACAAGAGTTTTTCAATGAAGGACCTAGGAGAAGCTACTTTCACATTAGGCATTAAGATCTATAGAGATAGATCAAGACGCTTAATAGGACTTTCACAAAGCACATACCTTGATAAAGTTTTGAAGAAGTTCAAAATGGATCAATCCAAGAAGGGTTTTTGCCTGTGTTACAAGGTGTAAAGTAGAGTAAGACTCAACACCCAGTGACTGCAGAAGATAGAGATACGATGAGTGCCATCCCCTATGCTTCAGCCATAGGCTCTATCATGTATGCAATGTTGTGCATAAGACCCGATGTGAGCCTTGCCATAACTATGTCCGGAAGGTTTCAAGGTAATCCTGGGATGGAGCACTAGACAGCGGTCAAGAATATCCTTAAGTACCTGAAAAGGACTAAGGAAATGTTTCTCGTTTATGGAGGTGATCAAGAGCTCGTCATAAAGGGTTATGTCGATGCAAGCTTTAACACTGATTCGGATGACTCTAAGTCGCAAACCGGATACGTATTTATTCTTAATGGGGGTGCGGTAAGCTGGTGCAGTTCCAAGCAGAGCATGGTAGCCAATTCTACATGCGAAGCGGAGTACATCACAGCCTCGGAGGCAACAAAGGAAGGTGTCTGGATGAAGGAGTTCATGACAGATCTTGGAGTAGTGCCTAGTGCACTAAACCCAATGGATCTGTTCTGTGATAACGCTGGTGCCATCGCACTGGCCAAGGAACAAGGTTTCACAAGAGGACCAGACACATAAAGCGACACTTGAATTCCATTCGCGAGTACATCAAGGAGGAGGACATAAATATTTGCAAACTGCACACGGATCTAAATGTTGCAGACCCATTGACTAAACCTCTTACAAGGGCTAAACATGATCAACACCAGAACTGTATGGGTGTTCGATTCATTACAATGTAAATCACATAGTGATGTGAGCTAGATTCTTGACTCTAGTGCAGGTGGGAGACTGTTGGAAATATGCCCTAGAGGCAATAATAAAATAGTTATTATTATATTTCCTTGTTCATGATAATCGTTTATTATCCATGCTATAATTGTATTGATTGTAAACACGTTGTATGTGTGGATACATAGACACAACTATGTCCCTAGTGCGCCTCTAGTAGACTAGCTCGTTGATCAAAGATGGTCAAAGTTTCCTAGCCATTGACATGTGATGTCATTTGATAACGGGATCACATCATTAGGAGAATGATGGGATGGACAAGACCCAAACTATAAACGTAGCATATGATCATGTCAGTTTATTGCTATAGTTTTCTGCATGTCAAGTATATGTTCCTATGACCATGAGATCGTGCAACTCATGGACACCGGAGGAGTGCCTTGTCTGTATCAAACCTTGCAACATAACTAGGTGACTATAAAGGTACTCTACAGGTATCTTCGAGGGTGTCTGCTGGGTTGGCATGGATCAACACAGGGATTTGTTACTCCATGTGACGGAGAGGTATCTCAGGGCCCACTCGGTAATACAACATCACAATAAGCCTTGCAAGCAATGTGACTAAGTGTTAGCCATGGGATCTTGTATTACGGAACGATTAAAGAGACTTGCCGGTAACGATATTGAACTAGGTATAGAGATACCGACGATCGAATCTCGGGCAAGTAACATACCGATGAACAAAGGGAACATCATACATGATTAACTGAATCCTTGATATAGAGGTTCAACCGATAAAGATCTTCATAGAATATGTAGGAATCAATATGGGCATCAAGGTCCCGCTATTGGTTATTGGCCGTAGAGGTGTCTCGGTCATGTCTACATAGTTCTCGAACCCGTAGGGTCTACACACTTAAGGTTCGGTGACGTTTCGGTAGTATAGAGTTATGTATGGTTGTGACCGAAGGTTGTTCGGAGTCCTAGATGAGATCCTGGATGTCACGAGGAGCTCCGAAATGGTCTGGAGGTAAAGATTGATATATAGGAAGTCCTGTTTTGGTCATCGAAAAAGTTTCGGGCTCGTCGGTAGTGTGCCGGGAGTGCCTGTAGTGTACCGGGGGACCATCGGGAGGGGTATTTCGACCCAAAAGGCTACATGGGCTGTGGGAGGATGAATACCAGCCCTTAGTGGGCTGGTGGAAGTCCCACAAAGGGCCCATGCGGCTGGGAAGAAAAGCCCAAGGAGAAAAAGGTGGAAAAAAGGCAAAAATGTGGGAATAAGGCAGGAGTCCTAATCCTACTAGGAGTGGAGGAGGAGGACTCCTCCCTCCCACTTCTGCCGAAGCTTAGGAGGGCTGGCCCTTGCGCCAAGCCTCCTCCTCTCCTCCTCCTATATATACTAGAGGTTCTAGGGTTTCTGCACATAGATTTCAGCCACGTGCTACCCTCTCCTCTAGATCGTAGTTTCTCCTCTAGATCGTTTTTAGTGGTGCTTAGGCAAAGCCCTGCTGGAATAGCTCCACCACCATTGCGGCAATGTCGTCCGCTGACGGAGAACTCTTCTACTTGTCCGCTCCCTCTTGCTGGATCAAGAAGCCAGAGATCGTCATCGAGCCGTACATGTGCTGAACGTGGAGGTGTCGTCCGTTCGGTGCTAGATCGGGACGGATCATGATTGGATCACGGGACGCTCGGTAATTTGGATCGTGAAGATGTTCAACTACATCAACTGCGTTTCTTAATGCTTCCCGCTTAGTGATCTACAAGGGTATGTGGATCGACTCTCCCTCTCGTAGATGCTCATCACCATGTATAGATCTTGCATGCGCGTAGGAAAATTTTTGTTTCCCATGCAACGTTCCCCAACAGATTCACCATCGAGGGTCCACTCTTGAGGTGTTGCACGACAAAGTCGTCGTCGGGAATGGTGAAGGAGGAATCACTCTCAATAACCACGACAAACTAGCTACACTATAGAGTTTGCATCATGAGTACTTTACGAGGTGTCACCCTCAATACTCGATAGTAGCTCTAAAGATTTGTACAACTAAGGGTGTGTGCTGTGAATGTGATGGGCATGGCTTGTTATTTGGTTGATCGAGTCTTCGAGCCGTCGATGATGAAGCAGGGGAAACTGGGACTAAGGGGTCACAGGGGATCACTAATCAACCTATGCTAAGCAGTTGATATAATAGTAGGTACAACAGGAGTTTAACAAAAACAGGTTATGCATCAGAATACGGGCTATCTACAACAGTAGCAAATACTAATGCAAGCATGAGAGGGAAATACATGGGCGATATCGGAATGATCAAAGGGGGTGAGGGAGTCCTGTATTAGGGGGTCCTCGGATAGCCGACCTATTGTTTATGGGCCGGACTATATGGGCTACTTGCCGAACTCTAAATGATTTAAAGGCCCAGTTACCAGGATGGAAGCTTCGAGGAGCACGTCCTGCACTCCATGTTTGGTGTAGTAAATAGGCATGTTTATCTCTTCGGCATGTAACCGACAATGTGTAAACCCTAGGCCTCCTCAGCATCTATATAAGCCATAGGATTTTAGGGTATAGAGGGGAACAACTCATCAAGGGTTAGACATACAATCTCGAGGTAGATCAGATCTATAACCCCTTACACCATCAATATAATCAAGCAGGACGTAGGTATTACCTCCATTGGAGGGCCCAAACCTGGGTAAACTCATGTCCCCTTCGTCTCCTGTTAGCATCGATCCTACTCTCACAGTTCGGGACCCCCTAACCGAGATCCGTCGGTTTTGACACCGACATTGGTGATTTCAGTGAGAGTTCCTCTGTGAGCAAGATGGAATCGACGCCTTGTCTCTTCATCAACGAAGAGGTTCGGAGCACGAACATCTTCATCCCTAGGCAGATCTTCGCCTTTCGCAGCGTTGTGCTACACGCGGATTCTACCGACCATCTAGGCCACGTTGAGAGCTTTGCCCTGATCAAGAGGTCAGATTCGGGAACTTGGAGTTCTCCGTCGACTCTCGAGGCAATTTGTCACGAATCGGGCTCACGGCTTCGCTTGTGTCCCCTGGGGACTCCGGGGCCTTAACCACGAGCCCCTTCTTCGGACATGCCAATGGGGTCTCCCATGGCAGCAGTCCGATCTCTCATCCCGGTCTGGCTATCAAGCCATGTAACCGAACATGTGTTCATGCCGAACATTCCCCACGGGCGAGCCTCATGGGGATTGACCCCGTGAGTTCCGAACAGCTGGATCTGATCGGGCCCTCAGCGGTTGACAAGGCCTTGAAGCAATTCTCTTCGATGAAGATCATCGGCGATCTAGCCCCGACCTACCCTCAGCCCAGTTATAATCCGGGAAGGGATGGATTTTTCAACCCACCCACCACCCACTTAATAGCCACCATCAAAGACTTAACCGACGTGCTAGATTATGCCTCCGAGGAGGCATCATAAATGGATGAAGAGGACCGTGCTCCCACCCCCGTTAATACTGGGAGTTGGGCTGCCACTTCTACATATGATGTCTACATGGTGGATACTCCTAACCCTAATGGCGACAATACGCCCCACAATGATAGTGGCAGATCAAGTGACCCACCATCAAGGCGTCGGAAATTGCATAAGCGGTCCAAAAGCAAAAGGGAAGAAGGGCCATTATCTGCAACGGGGGAGACAATGCCCCCGCCGATCATGCCAATCCCGACCTCCCCGAGCACCCATTCGAGGGCTCGGAAGAGCCCAAGGATCAAGACGACCCCAATAGCGACAATGACCTTGAAGGCGACGATCACCTTTCCCCCATTGAGGAGGAAGACATACAAGAAGACGATGACTTGTACATCCCTGATAACCTAGAGGATCAAGAAGAAATCAGGCAGTGGCTCATTGCAACGGCTCACAGCCTAAAGGCCAAAGAGCGGCAACTAAAAGCCGAACAGGAGGACCTTACTAATAGATGGACGAAAGTCCTCTCAGCTGAGGAGGCATACGACATTGATCTATCAAACCAGCTCAAAAGCTACCCTCAGAGAAGCCTGCTACCACAATTCGACGATGAGCTCACTAACACTCCGTCTCCGCATCATACCCCATATGACAAACTGGACTGCCCTCCTCGTGGGCATGATAGAGCGGCCAACGACACCGGTTACATGCCGGCGATGACCCAAAGACGGGGTAAGTAGCCATTCGAACCCAATGACAGGTTCCACCTGCGCGATGACTTAGATCACATGGCAGGACATACTAGATCCATCTACGGATCCAAAGACTTGTCACCAGATAGAAGGGGAAAATATAGACCATGGTTAGACCAAAACCACATAGGCCGAGAACACCGCCGGTCCCATACAGAAGCCGAATACGGGTGTGACATCACGCAGGTCAGGGGAGCCGCTCACCCGCTGTGCTTCACGGACGAGGTAATGTGGCACCAGTTCCCCAAAGGGTTTAAATCCATGAATATAGAACAGTATGACGGGACCACTAACCCAACCATGTGGATTGAGGACTTTCTCCTCCATATCCATATGGCGCGAGGAAATGATCTCCATGCCATCAAATACCTACCTCTTAAGCTTAAGGGGCCATCTCGGCACTGGTTAAACAGCCTCCCTAAAAACTCCATAGGATGTTGGGAGGAACTAGAGGACGCATTTCTCTCCAACTTCTAGGGGACCTATGTCTGCCCGCCGGACTTTTCTGACCTTAGCAACGTCATCCAAAAGCCCGATGAGTCTGCCCGACAGTTCTGGAATCGGTTCTTGACTGAGAAGAACCAAATTGTTGATTGTCCGGATGTAGAGGCCATCGCCTCTTTCCGGCACAATATTCGGGACGAATGGCTGGCGCACCAGCTAGGGCAAGACAAACCTTGGACTATGTCCGCCCTTACCTCCCTCATGACCCACTTTTGCACGGGCGAGGATAATTGGCTGGCAAGACGCAGCCACAATTTTGAAGATCTAGTGGCACCTCTAGCCCAGGACAACAACTCAAAGCCAAAGCATAATAAGAACAAGCGCTGACACAATAGTAACAACGCCGATGACACGATGGTCAACGCCGGATTCCGCAACTCTCGACCCGTGCAGCGGAAGAAGCCCCCTAAAGGCAATCATGACGGACCCACTCAGCTTGATAAGATCATGGACACGACTTGCCAAATTCATGGAACTCCGGAAAAGCCAGCCAATCACACACACCGCAACTGCTAGGTATTCAAACAGGCCGACAAGATACAACCCGAAGACCAGGGCAAAAGTTCGCGCAGCGAGGTCGAAGATGAGCCACTGGGTCCAACGGATAGTCGTCAAAAGAAATTCCCTCCCAAAGTCAAAACGGTGAACATTATATATGCCACCCACATACCTAAGAAAGAGAGGAAGCGGGCCCTTCGGGAGGTCTCTGTCGTGGAGCCCGTAGCCCCAAAGTATAACCCGTGGTCGGCTTATTCGATCACCTTCAACCGACGTGACCATCCGACCAGTGTCCATCATGGGGGCTCGGCTGCCCTCGTCCTAGATCCCATTATAGATGGGTATCACCTCACCAATGTCCTAATGTATGGAGGAAGTAGCCTCAATCTAATCTACTCAGACACGGTGAAGTAGATGGGTATAGATCCGTCAAGGATCAAACCCAACAGCACTACCTTCAAGGGAGTGATCCCAAGGGTTGAGGAACGATGTACGGGCTCCGTATCCCTGGAAGTTGTGTTCGGCTCGCCCGATAACTTCCGCAGCGAAGACTTGATAATTGTACCCTTCCGCAGCGGCTATCACGCGCTGCTCGGCCGGACCGCATTTGCTCGGTTCAATGCAGTCCAGCATTACGGGTACCTCAAGCTCAAGATGCCGAGCCCCAAGGGGGTCATCACTGTCAACGTCAATACAGAGCGGTCCCTTAGAACATAGGAATATGCACTGGCGCTAGCGGCCGAATTCAGCCATAAAGACGATTGGCAAGCTTCACCATTCACTATAAAGGCACGAAAGGCTGGAAAGCGAGTTCGAATTCAGACCGGAAACTCCGACCCTCCTTCCTCCCCTCAATAGGGACTCGCCCCCACCGCACAACCTCGGGACCAGCAAAGCGCGTGCCGAGGAGGCACAACTTTGCACTTAAGATTCCATGGGTAGCGGTGGGATACTTCCGATGGGTGTTCGGTTGCCCCGAACTGTTACCGTCAACATGTCTTCGGCCCAGATGCATGCACTCCTAAAAGAGCCTGCCCACGGTGTAAAGCTCATCTTTAACACTGCGGTCTCTCAAGATTTTGCTTGCAAGATCGGTTCGCAATAACACCCATAAAGGTGCATTTACACACAGGAGTTAACTTGCAACAGGGCATATCGAAGACGGCTGGTCACCAATTGAAGACCCCTAGTACAACTGCTCCTGTAGGACTTTTTACTTTTCTTTCGCATACCTGTAAATAGTTGCTTCGGCAATCCAAGTTATAAGAGCTGTTGAGGAAATGTGAAGTTGCATGGCGCAAGTACGCCTAATTTGTCTTGTCTCGTGGCGCATACTTTTTCCTCCCTCTTCTCGTGAACCTGTACGGTATGGCTCGACGTCACCGGATATTAGACCGGGGGCTCGATTTCAAACACAAATTGCCTTAACCATTGTGTTCCCGGTGTCTTGGTGTTCACTTTATATGCATTAGTTCCGAACTATGTCTTGGGTCATTAAGTTGGGTTGCCCGACTCCTGTGCTTGCCCCTTTATGTTCCGCTCGTTCGGCTAAAATGGTAAAGGGATCTCCCCTGCGATTGGCTTCTGGATAGTCTAGTAAGGCACCTCAGGGGAGAAAGCCAAAAACAAACTGTCATAGTATGCGCGAACCGATCTGTGAACTCCAAGCCATAAGTATTACACTTCAACCCTCATAAGCAGTTATTCTGTATTGTGCGAGGAGTTTGCCCTTTTATGCAAATCTCATGATGTCGGCTTCGGCCCCGGTTCATCCGAACATCGCAACTACTCCGGTGGCTAATTGTGGACTTCCCGCAGTCCTTTTTATGCCCCTTCGGTTAAGAGAAAGAAATAAAGCATAATAGTCCGATTGCCTAGTCTGCCACCCAATGTAGTGCATTGGCATAGACACCCAATGTAGTATCTACTTGGGGGCTGAAGCCGACGACTCGCATCTTTCAGTATTAAGCAACCATACAGGATTTATAAAGGAAGGCAAAAATATAAGAGTGGATAGTATTATCATTAAAAGTTATCGCAAGCCTTCGGACACATTACAATCTCATTCAAAAATTATTTTGCCCGAACACTACGACGCAATCACCTGCGCACTCTCCATGAATCCATCAAAGTATAGCTCGGGGTGTCGGCGCGACTTTTCGGGTGGCGGTAGGACGGTGGCGACCTTCATCAGATTGAGCCCCAACCAGTGCACTTTGGCCTTGGCAAGGACAATCCGGACTCCTTCGATACAGTAGGAGCGCTTGACGGCATCGAGGTGGGGCATAGCATCAATCAGCCGTTGCACCAGGCCGAAGTAGCTCCCTAGGAGTGGCTCGCCGGGCCATAACCGGACAGAAAGGTCCCTCATGGCTGGCTCCACCAGCTGGTGTAGCTCCATCAGCTGTTTGAGCTATTCCACTAGCAGAGGAGGACGCTCGGGGGCTCCAAACTGTGCCCAGAACATCCGAGCTTTATCTTCCTCTCTCCGCAAGGCGAGCAGCTGATTGGCGTCCGCCCCGCTCTTCTGGAGATTGCTAGACGCGCCTAAGGATCGACACACCCGGGTCAGCAATTCGAATCTGCTATCCCCGAATATGCACTTTAGGGAGTACGGCTTACCATCGGCTATCTCCTTGGCTTGGCAAACTTGTTCCTCGAAGAACAGTCTGTCCACCCGCTCCTGCTGCAGATTGGATTTCATGGTGGAAAGCTCGGCCGAGAGTGCCTTGTTCTTTTGCTCCAAGGCATCACACTTGTTGCTGGCATCTTTGAGCTCATCTTGTATCTCCACCACACGAGCCTGGTGTTTATCACTGGTGGCTCGTACGGTGGAGAGTGCGGTGGCCGCCTCCTTGGCCGCCGCCTTTTCCATGGCCGCTTCATCTTTCGCACCTTGAAGCTCGGCCTTGAGGTTTTTAATATGTTTTGACGAGGCTGCAACACAATAATACTGTGGTGTTGTTTTTGTGTAGAAACTAGAAGTTCTCGGAATCGCCAAAAAAAATTGGTGATTTTTTATGGAACAAAATAGACCCCCAAAAGTTCATGGGAGGATCCGAAGACCAATGAGGTGGTGACAAGGCAACCTGGCGCACCCAAGGGGTGATGGCTGATATGTCTCCATTGTATCTACTTTTCCTAATGCTTTTGCTCTTGTTTTGGACTCTAATTTGCATGATTTGAATCAAACTAACCCGGACTAACGTTGTTTTCAGGAGAACTACCATGGTGTTGTTTTTCTGCAGAAATAAAAATTCTCGGAATTGGACAAAACTTTTTGGAGATTTATTTCAGAATAAAAGAAAAATACTAGAACCAAGAGCCACTTGAGTGGGGGTGCCCTGGCTGGGCACGATACACCATGGCGCGCTGGGTTGTGGTCACCTCGTGGCCCGTGACCCTAATTCCAACTCCATAAATACCTATTTTCGGAGAGAGAAAAAATAGAGGAAGTTTTATCGCGTTTGACGAGACAAAGCCGCCGCCACCTCATGTTGTTTATCAGGAGGCCGGGTCTAGAGTCTGATCGGGGCTCTGGAGAGGGGAATCTTCGATCTTTGTCATCACCAACCCTCCTTCATCGCCAATTCCATGATTCCCCCACCAGGAGTGAGTAATTCCTTCGTAGGATCACTGGTCGGTGAGGAGTTGGATGAGATTGATCATGTAATCAAGTTAGTTTTGTTAGGGTTTGATCCCTAGTATCCACTATGTTCTGAGATTGAGTTTGCTATGATTTTGCCATGCTTAATGCTTGTCACTAGAGCCCGGGGACATGATTTCAGATTTGAACTGTTTATCTTATCACCATTATAGCTATGTTCATGATCCCATCTTGCTAGTCATATACACCTGCTATGTGTTATGATCCGTAAATCCCAGGGTGACAATAATTGGGATACTTTTCGGTGATCACCATAGTTTGAGGAGTTCATGTATTCATTATGTGTTAATGCTTTGTTTCGGTTCTCTATTAAAAGGAGGCCTTAATATCCCTTAGTTTCCTTATGGACCTCGCTGCCATGGGAGGGTAGGACAAAAGATGTCATGCAAGTTCTTTTCCATAAGCGCGTATGACTATTTACGAAATACATGACTACATAATATTTATGAACTGGAGCTAGTTATGTGTCTCCCTAGGTTATTGTCGCGGTTTTGTCATGGTAGTTTCCTAGTGAAAGGACTTACGTTCAAGGCCATCGCTATGGCGGTGAACTCGAAGGGGTTGGTTAGGACGAGAGACACGAGTTTACCCAGGTTCGGCCCCTCGGAAAGAGGTAAAAGCCTACGTCCTGCTTTGTGTTGTATTGATTAGGTATCGATTACAAGGGAGCGGATTCGCTTGACCTAGCTCTCGATGAGTTTATTCATACCCTAAGTAACCACAAGGACTCGCCTTTATGTAAGTAGATCGAGGCCCTAGCCTTACAAGAGTCCAGATCGGGTAATGCTAAGTATCTGATCATGTCTCTAAGTCTTCTTGCCTTCTTTGGCAAGTCATCTTCCGGGTGGCTCACACGCCTGGGTCTTGCATCGTCTTCTGGCTCTGGGCCTCCATCCATCCCACCTGGCAAGCCACCTCCTAACTTGTCTTCAATCTCTAGGTGTGGTCGAATTGACAAATCAACTGCTAATACTTTCAAATATTCTTTGGCTTGAATACTCTACCCTTATGTCGAATCTATAAATTTGGGTTGAATACTCCACCCTCAAAAACTGTTTTTGTAGCGACCCGACCTGAAAGGTCGAATCTCCGGTGTTTCTGTACCATCCCAAGATCATGCTGGTACACACACGGTACATCAATGTATATATCGAAGGGAAATCACACAGCATTAATTAATCGAAATCTCATATCGAGTCCTTTATTACAATAAGGATTAGAATAAAGTGGTTGAAGGCCAACTCATGAGATAAACTAAACCAAAAACTTGCGGAAGCTCCATAGGTAGTTGAGTCCATCTGACTCCAAGGGCATCTCACCGAGCGTAGAGTGTATCCTCACTCCTGGTCGGAAAAGTACTCTGCAACATGATACATTGCAGCCGTATAGGTCAGCATATTGAATATGCTGGCAAAGTCACAAGAGAGGGGGGTAAAGTAATCATCTAGTCTATATGCATATATGGCAGGTGGGGGTAGTAAGTTTTTGCATAAAGCCAAATTTTTCCTACAACAAGAGAGGGCAAAAGCATAATTACTACAATGTTGGTTGATTAATGAGATGGTTCCACCAACCAATTCTCATACCCAAGTTGACATTAAAATACCCACATCAGTATAATTTATGGTGTTGAGAGTTCTAGATAGTTTCAGTTTCTTTGGCTCAAACTGTCCATGACCATGGACACGGCTAATCGATTAGGTTTGGGCACTCTGCAGAGTTTTGCACACGTTCCCCACAAGATTTGATCGCCTCCGTTGGACTTCTCGCACTTCATGGTGTTTGAGAAACGGATGACCAAAACATGGTCTTCAAAAGGGTTTCCCCGAGACTCTGTCGGTGCCCATCCTTTCCTACCGTTCTTCTACATCTCGTAGCACCGCCTGTCCAGGCTCACCACGATATCCAACCAAGCCAGAGCCCATAATGGCTTGTGGCTGTGCAGGTAAGCCTTGGGTCTTGAAGCATCCATCCATCTCTTTGTGCCTGGGTGGACCTTTCCGCATGAATACTGGCACTTCTCCAGCATCATCTAGGCTAACCATTGGTTTCTCCAGGGCGCCGTTCAACCATCATCCACCCAGAGGTATGTTAAAAACTCGGAGTATTGAAGACTTGATCATCATGTAGGTCTTGAAATTATTAACTCACAACTCTCATGAATCACACAACCAACCCCGTCTACTAATACCATAGCAAAATGTAAAACAACGTTTCCCAGGGCCAATGTGTCAAAGGGTTGAGGGGTACCTACCACATGATACTACAACAAGTAACCAAGTTTCCAAATTACCTACTTTGCATGCAATTGGGGAGATGGAAGAACTAATGCAATAAAACATAGGTATACATGGTCGAAGTGACTTGCCTTGCTAACCATCCTCGTAATCAAGTGACTCTATATAACAAGCTTCGCACTCCAGATGATCTAACGAATCAAACAAGAGCACACAATAAGCATAAACACAATACAATCCATTCAACAGCAAGGTAAACAAATGCTTCAACAAACAAAATCACAATCAAAAGAAGAATCACTTAAAGTATAAGACTATAAAAATATTGGGGTCAAAATCCCTACTAAGACCTACAAGTCAAAAAATTGCTTTTGAACAACTAGACATTTTAGATAACAGAAAAGTAAATATAAAATTTATTTGAAAACAGAAAGTATTTCATTATAAAATTATTGTGGTAAAAGAAGTACTACAAAACTTCTTCTAAACAATATACATGGTGAAAACAAGATGAACCTATTCAAACTAGAGCACAAAACAATTTGAAAAACATATTTTATTAACAGAAAAAATACACCTAAAGTTGAATCGACAGAGCCTAATGAAATCTAAAAAACAAAAGTTAAACTAATTCAGGTTCAAATTAAATAAAAATCTATTTAGTTAAAATCTATTAAGAACTAAATAGATTCTGTTTTATTAAAAAACAGTAACCGAATTCATTCTAAAAATTCTCAAAATATGTAGAATGATAGGTTTTACTAATACTAAAGAGTGGCAAAAAGATTCACTCAAAAATATATTTTTAAACTCTAGTTATACAGATTTTAGTAATTTAAAATTTTGATTAGATTCAAAATTTAAAGTTCAAATTTGAAATCTAAGTATACAGACATAAACTACATCAAATTTTTGAACTAATGCAAGAAGAATCAACTAAAAAAACTAAATTATTTAAAAGATATGATAAAAACAAAATCAGAATACATTCTATTTTCTAAAACAGAAACAGAAAAAGAGAAACTAATATCGATCGGTTAGGTGCTACGTGTTAGGTTGTGATTGGCCGCGAGGGCGTGCGCGAGAGAGCTAACGAGCGGACGACCGAAGCGTAGAGGAAAATTTTTCGCTGTTTAAATCTAATAATCGGGAGCGTTGGATCTACATCTAACGGTCCAGTGGGGTCCGGTGGCTTACAAAGGGGAGGAGGAGGTTCCGGTGAGGTCGACGGCGGCCGGAGGTCGAAGGTGGTCGGAGGTGACGGTGCGGTGGTCGGGAGCAATGTCCGAAGTGCTCAGGCGACAGCTGCGAAGCTCCGGCGTCGATTGGCGGTGGTAGACGGGGCTGGGGACGACGGAGGCGACGTCCTCGAGCTTGGGAGGGTTCGGTTGGAGTCCGAACTCCGGCTCGGTGGTGCGGTGGCGTTTTGGCGAGGTAGAGTGGGGGCTCGGGGTGGAATAGAGCGCGGCGAGGGCTGGGGCTTTTATAGGCCAGGTGCGGGGTCGGGGGAGGGAGAGAGGAGGGAGATCCGGAGAGAGAGATCTCCGGCGACGGCGGCGCGCACGAGGAAGGAGACGGGCGCGCGGATGATGCCGTCGGTCAGTGGGTCCCGCGTGCCAGTGAGAGAAGAGGCGAGGTTAACGCGTCGGTTGACCGATTCGAATTGAATTCGGGCGTTAAGACTGTGGGCCGGCCCGATTCGTTTTAAAAACTTTCCTTTTCTATTTCCAGTGCAGTAAAAACTCTTTTAATGCATTCAAAACATTTCCAAACATAATAAATATATATATCAAAACGATCAAGAGAATTAATGCTATTTAATGAACAGTTTTCCTCTGTAATATTGAATATCTTTAAAAAAATTATTTTCAGAAAATGCCTAATTGATTTTAAATCCTTTTGAGATAAATTTTCAAATAACCCCCTGGTTTAATTGCTCAAATATTTCACCAAGATGTCCCTGGTGTGGAGTGTCATGTTACTCCTCTCTTTCTTTGAACATTTCCAAAGGTTTTCAAATAGATGAAACAGATACATGGAAAAATAGAAATGGCCTTTCAGAATTTCAAAAGAAGCACTTCAACAAATTCATTACATTCAAACAAAGTGATGATGATGCATAGCTATATATCATAACATTCCAAAATGAAATTTTGGGATGTTAGAAACCTACCCACCTTAAGATGAATCTCGCCCTCGAGATTCGGGTTGGCTAGAAAATAGGTGCGGGTGGTCTCTACGAAGATCTTCGCGTTCCCAGGTGGCTTCTTCCTCGGTGTGGTGACTCCACAAAACCTTACAGAACTTGATGATCTTGCTTCGGGTAACTCTGTTGGTAGTCTCGAGGATTCTGATAGGCTTCTCCTTGTAGGTCAGGTCACCGTCAAGTTGTATGGCCTCTAGGGGCACTGTGTCTCTCAAAGGAATGTCAGCCATCTCAGCATGGCATTTCTTTAGCTGGGAAACGTAGAAAACATCATGAACTCCGGACAGTCCTTCCGGCAATTCCAGCTTGTATGCAACTTCGCCTCTACGTTCCAGAATTTTGTAGGGGCCTATGAATCTGGGTGCTAACTTTCCTTTAACACCAAACCTCTTGATTCCTCGAAGTGGGGACACACGAAGATATGATCGATCCCCTACTTCATATGTCACCTCCTTGCGTTTGTTATCAGCATAGCTCTTCTACCGAGATTGAGCTATCTTGAGTCGGTCTTGAATCAGTTTGACCTTCTCTTCATAATCTCTGATAAGATCAGGACCAAAAAGTTTTCGGTCTCCAACACCATCCCACGTCAATGGTGTTCTGCACCTCCTTCCATATAAAGCTTCAAAAGGGGCCATCTTCAGACTGGTCTGATAACTGTTGTTGTACGAGAACTCTGTGTAAGGTAAGTTGTCATCCCAACTGGACCCATAGTCTAGCGCATAGGCTCTTAACATGTCCTCCAGAATATGGTTGACTCTCTCAGTCTGTCCATCGGTCTGCGGATGAAAAGTTGTACTGAACTCCAGTCTTGTACCCAAAGTTTCATGTAGCTGATGCCAAAACTTTGAGGTAAATTGTGTTCCTCTATCTGACGCGATACTCCTCAGAACTCCATGCAGACATATGATCCTAGTCATATATATCTTGGCTAGCTTAGCACTGGTATAGGTGGTCTTCACTGGAATGAAATGAGCCACCTTGGTCAAACGATCGACCACTACCCAGATGGAATCATATCCTAAACGGGTCCTAGGTAGTCCTGTTATGAAGTCCATACCAAGATTATCCCATTTCCACTCGGGTATCGGCAAAGGTTGGAGTAACCCTGCTGGTTTCTGATGTTCCGCCTTTACTCGCTGGCAAACATCACATACCGCAACATGTTCGGCATTATCTTTCTACATACCTGTCCACCAGTAACTTTCCTTCAAATCCAGGTACATCTTGGTGTTGCCTGGGTGTATCGAGTATGGTGAATTGTGGGCTTCTTGAAGTATCAACTTCCTAAGCTCTGGGTCATTGGGCACATAGATTCGGTTCTCAAACCATAGAGTACCCTGTTCATCTTCACGGAAGTCTTTAGCCTTGCCTTCCTTCATTCTTTGCTTTATCTCAGCTATCTCCTTGTCCGATTTCTGGGCTTCTCGAATTCTTTCGGTCAAGGTGGACTGAATCTCTAGTGTGGCAACATATCCTTTTGGAATTATCTCTAACCGAATCTCTCTGAGATCTTTGGTTAACTCCTAGGGTAATCCTCCGGCTATGAGTGTGTTCACATAACTCTTCTGACTCAAAGCATCTGCCACAAAATTTGCCTTTCCTAGATGGTAATGTAATCTCATGTCATAGTCCTTGATTAACTCTAACCATCTCCTCTGTCTGAGGTTCAACTCCTTCTGCGTGAAGATATACTTCAGGCTCTTATGATCAGTGTACACGTCACAACTATTTCCTATAAGGAAATGTGTCCAGGTCTTGAGTGCGTGCACTACGGCTGCTAGTTCCAAGTCATGGGTGGCATAATTCAACTCATGGGGTCGTAGCTGTCTGGATGCATATGCTACAACTTTTCCCTCCTGCATGAGTACTCCTCCAAGTCCTTGACGTGATGCGTCACAATAAACCTGGAAGTCCTTCCGAATGTTTGGCAGTATCAACACTGGGGCTGTTACCAAACGTTTCTTCAACTCCTGGAAACTGGCTTCACATTCCTCAGTCCAGATATACTTAGACTCTTTCTTCAACAGCTCTATCATGGGCTTGGCAATCTTTGAGAAATTGTCAATGAATCTCTGGTAATATCCGGCAAGTCCGAGAAAACTGCGGATCTCCTTAACTGAGGTGGGTGACTTCCACTCAGTGATTGCTTCAACCTTAGCGGGGTCTACTGCTATTCCTTCTCCAGAAACAAAATGTCCAAGGAATCCGACTTCCGTCAGCCAAAATTCACATTTACTGAACTTGGCATATAACTGATGCTCTCTAAGCTTCTCCAGAACTAAACGCAAGTGTTCCTTGTGTTCTTCCTTGCTCTTGGAGAATATCAAAATGTCATCGATGAACACCACGACAAACTTGTCCAAATATTCCATAAACACTTTGTTCATCAAATTCATGAAGTAGGCAGGAGAATTAGTCAAACCATAGGACATGACTGTATACTCATATAAGCCATACCTGGTGCTGAAAGTTGTTTAGGGTATATCCTGTTCACGAATCTTCAGTTGGTGATACCCTGATCGAAGAACGATCTTGGAGAATACTTTGGCACCTACTAGCTGGTCAAACAGGTCATTAATCATCGACAGAAGGTACTTATTCTTGATAGTCACCTCGTTCAATGCACGATAATCGACCACCATCCTCAAGGTTGTGTCTTTCTTCTCCACCAAAAGAACTGGGGCTCCCCAAGGTGATGAACTTGGGCGAATATATCCCTTATCCAATAGCTCCTTAATCTGCTTCTTGATTTCTACTAAATCATTTGCGGGCATCCGATAGGGTCTCTTGGAAATTGGGGTTGTTCCTGGTAGTAGCTCTATCAGAAACTCTATCTCCCTATATGGTGGCATGCATGGTAATTCCTCCGGGAATACATCTGGAAAGTCTTGTACAACCGGCACTTCCTCCTGAACAACTCCTGTGAGGGAATTTAACCGAGCACTCATCTGTGTGCGTCGAGATACATACTTAATCCTCTTGTTCTCCGGAGTGGTGAGTGAAATAGACTTGCTGGGGCAATCAAGGTTTCCTTCATACTTGGTCATCCAATCCATGCATAGGATTACATCCAATCCCTGGGATTCTAAGACGATGAGGTCGGTAGGAAAAACATGGTTTCCTATGTGAAGTTTCAGGGCGTGGCATCCTATCCCTGCCATGATCATACCTCCTGGGGCATTGACCTTAATGGGCTGACTAAGGGTTCTGGTGGGTAAACCATACTTTTCCACAACTACCCTTGATATGAATGAATGAGTTGCACCAGAATCAAAAAGTACCATAACTGGACGTGAATGCAATAAAAACATACCAACCACAGTCTCGGGCTGATCATAGACTTCTTCCACATCAAGGTGGTTCACCTGAGCACGAGGAAAAGGATTTGGCTTCTTAGTTGCGGAGTTGCCGTTGTTGTTGCCGTTTCCATTTCCTTGCTTGTTCTAAGGGCATTCAGTGGCATAGTGCGCTGTCTTCTGACACTTGAAATAGGTGATATGGTTCAGATCCTTCTGAGCTGGAGCGGGACGGTGTTGGTTGCCATTCCCACTTCCATTACCATTCTTGAAGCTACCATTGTTGGGATGATTATTCCCATTTCCTCCTTGGTTATGGCCTCCATGGTTGTGCACGGGATGAGTGTGTCCTCCAAACTTACCGGTCCCTGATCCGATATTTCCTGAGTACGGGGAGTAGCGGGGCTTCTGATGAGCTCCAGAGGTAGACTTCCCCTGTGCATACTTCCTCTTGCGGTTCTCGATTTGTTGTTGCTTCCCCTCCAACATGAGGGCCTTGTCTACCAGCTCCTGGTAGTTGCTGAAGGTAGCCACCATCAGCTGCACGCTCAACTCATCATTGAGTCCTTCCAAGAACTTCTCCTGCTTGGCTGCATCATCTGCCACATCTCCTTGTGCATAACGAGCCAACGTGCTGAAGTCATCCACGTACTGGGCCACGGAACGGTTCCCCTGGCGTAAGTTGCGAAACTCACGCTTCTTCAGACTCATTGCTCCAGCTGAGACATGTGCGGTGCGGAAAGCTTGCTTGAACTGCTCCCAAGTCACACCAGTAATGGGGTACGTGGTGGTGTAGTTATCCCACCATGAAGTTGCTGGTCCCTCCAGTTGATGGGTCGCAAAGCGCACTTTTTCAGCCTTAGTGCATCCTACGGTGGTGAGTTCCCTCTCCATCTTGCGGAGCCAATCATCTGCCACAATGGGCTCAGTGCTGCTGGAGAAAGTTGGGGGATTTAGTCTCAGAAAACGGGTGAGGTTGTTGCCTTGAGGTGGAGGGTGGTTGTAGTGGTTGTTGGTCTGATTTTGAATCAACAGCTGCATCAGGCCGTTCTGCTGCTGGAGAAGTTGTGTGAGCTCTGGCGGGAAAGTGAAGTCGGGCTCACGTCGCGGAGGCATCTTGCTATTTTCAGAGGGGTGAGAATTTGAATAGAACAATGACCTAAAAGGTAAATTCACTACCCATATGCAATGCAACAAACATATCACACCAAACACTCATTCATTTATTCAACTCAAGGTTTCAAACATCGAGATACAAAACTCCCAAATCAAACTAAACATCGACCTACGTTTTAATGATGAAAAAAAGATACATGGGGCATAACTAAAGTTCTCCTCAAAAGTACATGGTGAAGGGGCCTCCTCCGGTGGTGATCTCCTCATAGTCATCATCGTTGCTGATCAAAGGACGCATGTCTCCTTCTGGATGAAGATTTTCACCCATGTCCATCTGTTCCTCTAGAGTTGCGATGCGAGTGTTCAGCTTATCGATCCTCTCTAAGAAATCCTTCACCTCATACTCATGCTCGTACTTGGCTTCCCGTAAGTCAGTTTCGAGGTCAATCTCATGGTTCATTAGCCTCTTGATCATCTTCGTGTCAGCACGTACCCGAAGCTCCAAGGTCCTGATGTACGTCTCCAAAGTATGGATATAGGTAATGGTGGTGTCTTCAGTGGGAGTGGTTATGATATTTCCATTGGCATCCCCACGACAAACCACGCTGAGTCCTGGTGAAATGGTTCCACCTCTGTATTCCTCCTGAATACGTCCAAGAGCACGATGTATGGCCATGTCTCTCCCAAGTATCCAGCTGGGTGCCACAAACTTGAAGTCGATGGGTTCCTTCCGATTTCCAAGCTCTTCCCAGGGATGTGCACCTCGATCCTGTAGCATCTGTCTTGTGGAAAAGACATGATAGGAGTCCCGGTGATGCTCGGCAAAGCAATCCTTACGTCCCTGATGATCCTCATCAGCTCCTTGCCAAAGGGCATCGTTGCGTCAGGCTGACAAAACTCTGTGATCAAAACTGGGATGAAGGTGGCAATCTATAAATTTTGAAATAAATCGGAGGGAAGTCAGAAACGAGTAGATGAGAGTATAAGAATTTTAAAGACAAAAGAGAAATAAATCCTAAGGCTTTTCCAATCCTAGAGGTTACGTCCTACGGTCAGCATGTGCTCTAATACCATTTCTGTAGCGACCCGACCTGAAAGGTCGAATCTCCGGTGTTTCTGTACCATCCCAAGATCATGCTGGTACACACACGGTACATCAATGTATATATCAAAGGGAAATCACATAGCATTAATTAATCGAAATCTCATATCGAGTCCTTTATTACAATAAGGATTAGAATAAAGTGGTTGAAGGCAATCTCATGAGATAAACTAAACCAAAAACTTGTGGAAGCTCCATAGGTAGTTGAGTCCATCTGACTCCAAGGGCATCTCACCGAGCGTAGAGCGTATCCTCACTCCTACTCAGAAAAGTACTCTGCAACATGATACGTTGCAGCCGTATAGGTCAGCATATTGAATATGCTGGCAAAGTCACAAGAGAGGGGGGTAAAGTAATCATCTAGTCTATATGCATATATGGCAGGTGGGGGTAGTAAGTTTTTGCATAAAGCCAATTTTTTCCTACAACAAGAGAGGGTAAAAGCATAATTACTACAATGTTGGTTGATTAATGAGATGGTTCCACCAACCAATTCTCATACCCAAGTTGACATTAAAATACCCACATCAGTATAATTTATGGTGTTGAGAGTTCCAGATAGTTTCAGTTCCTTTGGCTCAAACTGTCCATGACCGTGGACACGGCTAATCGATTAGGTTTGGGTACTCTGTAGAGTTTTGCACACATTCCCCACAAGATCTGATCGCCTCCGTTGGACTTCTTGCACTTCATGGTGTTTGAGAAACGGATGACCAAAACATGGTCTTCAAAAGGGTTTCCCCGAGACTCTGTCGGTGCCCATCCTTTCCTACCGTTCTTCTACATCTCGTAGCACCGCCTGTCCAGGGTCACCACGATATCCAACCAAGCCAGAGCCCATAATGGCTTGTGGCTGTACAGGTAAGCCTTTGGTCTTGAAGCATCCATCCATCTCTTTGTGCCTGGGTAGACCTTTCCGCATGAATACTGGCACTTCTCCAGCATTATCTAGGCTAACCGCTGGTTTCTCCAGGGCGCCATTCAACCATCATCCACCCAGAGGTATGTTGAAAACTCGGAGTCTTGAAGACTTGATCATCATGTAGGTCTTGAAATTATTAACTCACAACTCTCATGAATCACACAACCAACCCCGTCTACTAATACCATAGCAAAATGTAAAAGAACGTTTCCCGAGGCCAATGTGTCAAAGGGTTGAGTGGTACCTACCACATGATACTACAACAAGTAACCAAGTTTCCAAATTACCTACTTTGCATGCAATTGGGGAGATGAAAGAACTAATGCAATAAAACATAGGTATACATGGTCAAAGTGACTTGCCTTCCTGACGATCCTCGTAATCAAGTGACTCTAGATAACAAGCTTCGCACTCCGGGTGATCTAACGAATCAAACAAGAGCACGCTATACGCATAAACACAATACAATCCATTCAACAGCAAGGTAAACAAATGCTTCAACAAACAAAATCACAATCAAAAGAAGAATCACTTAAAGTATAAGACTATAAAAATATTAGGGTCAAAATCCCTACTAAGACCTACAAGTCAAAAAATTGGTTTTGAACAACTAGACATTTTAGATAACAGAAAAGTAAATATAAAATTTATTTGAAAACAGAAAGTATTTCATTATAAAAGTATTGTGGTAAAATAAGTACTACAAAACTTCTTCTAAACAATATACATGGTGAAAAAAAGATGAACCTATTCAAACTAGAGCACAAAACAATTTGAAAAACATATTTTATTAACAGAAAAAATACATCTAAAGTTGAATCAACAGAGACTAATGAAATCTAAAAAACAAAAGTTAAACAAAAGTTAAAATCTATTAAGAACTAAACAGATTCTGTTTTGTTAAAAACAGTAACCAAATTAATTCTAAAAATTCTCAAATTATGTAGAATGATAGGTTTAACTAATACTAAACAGTGGCAAAAAGATTCACTCAAAAATATATTTTAAACTCTAGTTATACAGATTTTAGTAATTTAAACAAATTTGATTAGATTCAAAATTTAAAGTTCAAATTTGAAATATAAGTATACATACATAAACTACATCAAATTTGTGAAGTAATGCAAACAGAATCAACTAAAAACACTAAATATTTTAAAAGATATGATAAAAACGAAATCAGAATACATTCTGTTTTCTAAAACAGAAAAAGAGAAACTAATATCGATCGGTTAGGGGCTACGTGTCAGGTTGTGATTGGCCGCGAGGGCATGCGCGAGAGAGCTAACGAGCGGATGACCGAAGCGTAGAGGAAAACGTTTTGCTGCTTAAATCTTATAATCGGGAGCGTTGGATCTACATCTAACGGTCCATGGGGGGGGGTCCGGTGGTTTACAAAGGGGAGGAGGAGGTTTCGACGAGGTCAACGGAGGCCGGAGGTCGAAGGTGGTCAGAGGCAACGGTGCGCTGGTCAGGGGCGATGTCCGAAGTGCTCAGGCGACGGCGGCGAAGCTCCGGCATCGATTGGTGGCGGCGGGACGGGGCTGGGGACAACGGAGGCGACGGCCTTGAGCTCAGGAGGGTTCGGTTGGAGTCCGAACTCCGGCAAGGTGGTGCGGTGGCATTCTGGCGAGGTAGAGTGGGGGCTCGGGGTGGAATGGAGCGCGGCGAGGGCTGGGGCTTTTATAGGCCAGGTGCGGGGTCGGGCGATGGAGAGAGGAGGGAGATCCGGAGAGAGGGATCTCTGGCGATGGCGGTGCGCACGAGGAAGGAGACGGGCACGCGGATGACGTCGTCGGTCAGTGGGTCCCACGTGCCAGTGAGAGAAGAGGCGAGGTTAACGCGTCGGTTGACCGATTCGAATTGAATTCGGGAGTTAAGACTGTAGGCCGGCCCGATTCGTTTTAAAAACTTTCCTTTTCTATTTCCAGTGCAGTAAAAACTCTTTTAATGCATTCAAAACATTTCCAAACATAATAAATATATATCAAAATGATCAAGAGAATTAATGCTATTTAATGAACATTTATCCTCTGTCATATTGAATATATTTTAAAAAAATTATTTTTAGAAAATGCCTAATTGATTTTAAATCCTTTTGAGATAAATTTTCAAATAACCCCCTGGTTTAATTGCTCAAATATTTCACCAAGATGTCCCTTGGTGTGGAGTGACATGTTACTCCTCTCTTTCTTTGAACATTTCCAAAGGTTTTCAAATAAATGAAACAGATACATGGAAAAATAGAAATGGCCTTTCAGAATTTCAAAAGAAGCACTTCAACAAATTCATTACATTGAAACAAAGTGATGATGATGCATAGCTATATATCATAACATTCCAAAATGAAATTTTGGGATGTTATAGTTGTGATCCCTTATACTTGTGGGTTATGAATGGTGTCAGGATACCTTGTGGGCCATGCTACTTGTAAACTGCATTGGGATTTTCCTCGAAGAGGAGAGGAGATGCAACACAGTAGAGATAACTATTTCCCTCAGTGAGAACCAAGGATATCAAACCAATAGGAGGACCACGCTGATACGTCTCCAACGTATCTATAATTTTGTATTGTTCCATGCTATTATATTATCATTCTAGGATACTTTCTAGGCAATTACTTATTGGTTTATATTATTTTTGAGAACTAATCTATTAACCCAGTGCCAAGTGCCAATTGATGTTTTTTGCGTGTTTTCGGATTTTGGGGAATATTATACCAAACGAAGTCCAAATACCCTAAAAAAATGATGATTTTTTCCTTAACCAAAATAAGACATGGAAGCTTTGGAGGAAGACCGGAGGGCACACGAGGTGCCCGCAAGCCAACAGGGCGCGCCCAGGGGGGTGGTTGCGCACTGATGGCTTGGTGCCACCTTCCCGGCCCTCTGATGTTGTTCTCTAGCCTATAAATTCTCATTAATCCCCTAAACACTAGGGATCCTCTCGAAACCATTTTTCCTGCTACAAGTCTGTGTTCCACTGTGCCCATCTAGAGCCATGTTACGGTGCCTTGTTGGAGGAGGGATCGGTCATAGAGGGCGTCTACATCAACCTTGTTGCTTCCATGGTGATGTGTGAGTAGTTCACCACAGACCTATGAGTCCGTAGTTAGCACCCAGATGGCTATCTCTCTCTATATATGTTCTTCATTGCCAAGATCAACGTGATTCCAAAAACCCTAGAGAGAGTCCTGAAAAACTTTTTTCACCGCCGCAAGTCTCTGTTCCGTCGTGTGCTCATCTGGAGCCCTGTTCCAGTGCCCTGTCGAAGGGAGGGGGTGGGTCGATCATGGAGGGCCTCCACATCAACCTTGCTGCTCCCAAGGTGATGTGTGAGTATTTCACTGTAGACCTACGGGTCCGCAGTTAGTACCTAGATAGCTATCTCTCTCTATGTTCTTCATTGCCAAGATCACCATGATTCCTGCGATGATCTATCTTATGTAATCAATCTTTGCGGTATGTTTGTTGGGACCCGATGAATTGTGGGTTTATGTTCAGATTATTCATGAAAATAAATTGAATACTTCCTGGTATTTTATATGCATGATTGTTATAGCTTCGTAATGCTCTCCGATCTATCGGGTTGGTTAGGCCAGCAAGATTGATTTATCTTCAAGTGGGAGTGGTGTGTTGTAGTGGGTTCAATCTTGCGGTGCTCAATCCCTGTGACAGAAAGGGACATGATACCTATTGTATTGCTTCCACTAAGGATAAAACGATGGTGTTTATTCATATTGATTGGATTTACTTTGTCAACATCATGTCATCATCCTCCAAGCATTACTCCATTTTTACTTAATAGTAATACTCTAGATGCATGCTGGATAGCGGTAGATGGGTGGAGTAATAGTAATAGATGCAGGCAGGAGTAGGTCTACTTGTTTATGGACGTGATGCCTATATACATGATCATTGTCATGAGTAAATATTGCATAACTATGCGCTTTTCTATCAATTTCCCAACAATAATTTATTTACCCACCGTATGCTTTCTTCGTGAGAGAAGCCTCCAGCGAAAACTATGGCCCCCGGGTCTCCTCACAAATATAATTAGAGAAACTCTAAATACCTTGCTGCCATTATTTACTTTCTTTTTATTTACTATTGGTATTTATCAAAATAAACTATTTATCACTACTTATTGCTTGCAAATAACGAATTCAAGGGGATTGAGAACCGTCTTACCCACGTTGGGTCCAAGTGTTTGCTCTTTTGCGTGTAGGCATTGAAGATGGGAGTTTGCATGGTTCTTTTGTTGGTTCGATAACCTTGGTTCTCACTGAGGGAAATACTTACCTACACTTTGCTGCATCAACCCCTCCTCTTCGGGAAAGCCCGACGTAATTTACAAGTATCGGCTACTACAAAAGATAATTACCACTTGCCTTTTATTAATCAAATGTTAGAAAGATTATCTAAGGATACTCACTTTTGTTTCCTTGATAGATATTCTGGTTTTTCTCATATACCCGTGCCAAAATAAGATCAAGAGAAAACTACTTTTACTTGTCCGTTTGGAACTTATGCTTATAGACGTATGCCTTTTGGTTTATGCAATGCACCTGCTACCTTTCAAAGATATATGACTACTATATTCTATGATTTTTGTGAAAAAATTGTCGAGTATTCATGGATGATTTTTCTATTTATGGGACTTATTTTGATGATTGCTTGACCAACCTTGATCGAGTTTTGCAGAGATGTGAAGAAATTAATCTCGTCTTGAATTGGAAGAAATGCCACTTTATGGTTAATGAAGGTATTGTACTCGGGCAAAAAAATTCCAAACAAGGTATTGAGGTAGACAAAGCTATAGTTGATGCAATAGAGAAAATTCCATATCCTAAAGATATTAAGGGTATAAGAAGTTTCCTCGGTCATGATAGTTTCTATAGGCGTTTTATTAAAAGATTTCTCAAATATTTCTAGGCCATTAACTGCTCTTGTTAAAAAAGATATTCCCTTTGATTTTGATGATGATTGTGTAGAAGCCTTTGGAATACTTAAGAAAGACTTAATTTCTGCACCTATTGTTCAACCACCTAATTAGAATCTACCATTTGAAATCATGTGTGACGCTAGTGATTATCTTGTTGGTGTGGTTCTTGGGCAAAGAGTAGAAACAAAATTGAATGCCATTCATTATGCTTGTAAGGCTTTAGACAATGCTCAACGAAATTATGCTACTTATGAAAAAGAATTTTTAGCAGTTGTGTTTGCATGTGATAAGTTTAGACCTTATATTGTTGATTCCAAAGTTACTATTCACCTGGATCATGCTGTTGTTATATATCTCATGGAAAAGAAAGATGCTTAGCTTAGACTAATTAGGTGCATGCTTTTACTTCAAGAGTTTTATTTGAATATCATTGATAGAAAAGGAGCTCAAAACCCAGTAGAAGATAACTTTTCTAGAATGGAAAATGCACTTGATGACCCACTTCATATTGACCATAATTTTCCTGATGAGCAATTAGCTATTATAAATGCTTCCCGTAGCACTCCTTGGTATGCAGATTATGCTAATTACAATGTTGCTAAATATATACCACGTAATTTTACCTATTGACAAAAGAAAATTTTCTTCTTTGATTTAAGACATTACTTTTGGGATGACCCACATCTATATAAACAAGGATTAGATGGTGTTATTAGACTTTTTGTACCTGAGCATGAAAAGGAACAAATCCTATTGAAGTGTCATTCCAAGGCCTACGGAGGGCACCCCACAGGTCACAGAACTGCACCCAAGGTACTACAGGTCTTTATTAGCCTATTCCTTTTAAGGATGCTCATAAGTATATCCTTTCTTGTGATGAATGTCAAAGAATTGATAACATTGGTAGATGTCAGGAAATGCCTATGAATTATTCACTTGCAATTGAACCATTTGATGTTTGGGGATTTTATTGTATGGGACCTTTTCCTTCCTCTAATGGGTATACTCCAATTTTAGTTGTTGTTGATTACTGACTAAGTGGGTAGAAGCTATTCCAAGTAGTAGTGTCGATCACAAGACATCAATTAAAACTCTTAAAGACGTTATTTTCCCGAGGTTTGGAGTCCCTAGATATTTAATGACTGATGGATGTTCACACTTTATTTATGGGCTTTCCATAAACTCCTAGATAAATATGATGTTAACCATAGAATTGCATCACCTTATCACCCTCAGCCTAGCAGTCAAGTTGAGTTGAGTAACCTAGAAATAAAATTGGTCTTACAAAAGATTGTTATTAGATCTAGAAAGAATTTGTCTAAGAAACTTGACGATGCATTATTCTCTTATAGATCTACTTATAAAAATCCTATGGGAATATCCCCATATAAAATGGTGTATGGAAAAGCATGTCATTTAACTGTTCAGTTAGAACATAAATCTTATTGGGAAATTAAATCACTTAATTATGATTTCAAAATTGCCGGTGAATAGAGGATATTCGACATTAGCTCTCTAAATGAATGGAGGACACAAGCCTATGGAAATGCCAAGCGATTTAAATAAAAAGTTAAAAGATGGCATGACAAAAGAATCCAAAAGCAATAATTTAAAATTCGTGGTATAGTTCTTTTGTACAATTCTCATTTCAAATTTTTTGTAGGAAAACTTCTCTCCGGATGGGAAGGACCCTATATCGTCGAAGAAGTTTACCACTCAGGAGCCATTAAGATCAATAATGCCAAGGGCACAAATTCAATAGTGGTCAATGGGCAAAGAATTAAACATTATATATCATGTATGCCCATTAATATGGAAACTAATGTTATTCAAGTAATGACACCGAAAGAACACATAACAGAGACCTTCCAGAACACTCCAGAATCCTGAAAAGGGGTAGGTATGGGCTACGGTAAGTAAACTGACTCCAAAATTTTGATAAAAATATTTTCTGCCAGTTTTGGAATATTAGAAGAAATTACAAAAATAAAAACTGGCAAGGGGGTCCCACGAGGGGTCCCAAGCCAACAAGGTGCGACCACTCCCCTGGAAGCACCTTGTCTGCCTCCCGGATTCCGTTTTCTTCCTGGACACGTATTCTGACCTAGAAAATTCATTATGTAGACTTCTGTATGTTTTGACCACCACATCGCAAGTTTCTCCTCTATTCTTGTTGTGGTCTGTTTTTCTTACAAATCTAGATCACCATGACGCCATCAAGCTCCTCCAAGGACAAGTTCTTTGAGAAGGTCATCAACCTCTACCTGACAGAGGTGATGAAGCACCCTGAAGCCATTGATATGCGCAAGGGGGTGATCCACATCCGGGATGTCCAAGGTCCAAAGAAGAAGGGGAGGGAGAAGGCCAGCCTTGTAGCGGTGGAACAGAAAATCTTCAGGTGCCAAGGGATTTTTGAACGTGATTTGAGTGTTAATCACTCTATAATCACAGAATCCATCCAGGAGAACAAGATGGACACCAGGAACGTGGGGGAGGCTCTATTCAAGCTTCGAGAGCGGATTGAGCATCTCCAAGATCAAATCTATTACCTGCAAAACCAAAACTATGAGTATAAATCTAGGTTTAAAAGGATGACCATAGCTACCGATTTCAGGATTCCGGAAGCGAGACCTTCTTCCTATGTGGGGGATACTATGCCTTGGAGGATGAAGGACAAGCCTACCACCTCAATACCACCATCACGCAAGAAGAAAACTTGAGTACATGGGTATGGGCACCACCCTTAGCTTGTTCCAAGCTTGGGGGAGGTGCACCGGTATCGTATCACCACCACTTTTGCCAAGACCATTTATCTTAGTTCAATCCCTAGCTATTTCGTGATCTAGTGAAATAAAAGTTTAGTATTGCTTTGCTTAGAGTGCTTGCTTTGTGATATATCTACCCTTGCAATCGAGTGTGAGAGTTATAAAATAAAGATTAGTTAGGTTTGTTTGCTTTACTTCATGCATCAATCATAGCAATGATATAAAAGAAATAGAAAAATCATATGCTAATCCCATGGGGAGTAATGACTTCACATGTAAAGAAGTGTCTTTGATAAAAGTTGTTGGGAGTTAACAAACATAGCGTTAGTCATTGATACAATACATGCAAAATTGTGAAAGAGGAGAGGAGATTCACATACAAATATACTATCCTGGACATCTTTTATGATTATGAGCCCCAATCAAATATTATATACTAATCAAATTATTGATGTTGGATAAGGAAGACAGTGTAATGAGTTATGTTTGTTTACATTCACATAGAAATTATATTGTCATGGATCCTTTAACATCTGGTGCTTTCTTTGGATCTTTTGCTAGCCAATTTGCACCAAGTAGAAATACTACTCTTCATATATAATCCTTAAACCCAGTATCTTGTCATGAGAGTCAACCATATCTACCTATGGATTGAATAAGATCCTTCAAGTAAGTTGTCATAGGTTCAAAAAGAAAAAATGCTCCTAAATATGTATGATCTTTTATTGTAAGGTAAAATAAGCTTTGTACGATCTCGTGATGGCAAAGAAATAAAAGTGACATATTGCATAATAAAAGTTGCTATCATAAGGGGAAATATAAAGTGAAATTCCTTTACATTAAGAGATTGCACATCCAAAAATAAAAAGCACGTGAGAACCTATGCTTCCCTCTGTGAAGGGCCTATGTTTTACTTTCATGCAATTATTTGTATGCAAGAGTCAATAATGTTGATCCCTATTCCAAACTAGTAATTCTTTAGTTGGTAAGCTTCATGTGTTGGGGAAAGATCCAGGCACATATATCAAGTTGGATGTAGGTAATCATGAGTCATTATTGTTGACCTTATCCTTGAGGTAAATAAGTTGGGTGGCGGAAATAAGAAAGCCCCTATATTCCTATGTGTCTGATGGAAACATTTGCTCCAAAAATATGCATTGAGTATCAACAATCATAGAAGACTAAATGATGGTTGAGTATGTGGACTTTCTAAAATCAAAATTTCTTCATAGACTCTTCTATGAAATATGATGAATTGTGATTGTCTCAATGACTAAGAATATAGTTAGTTGAATGTTCTGCTATGACAATATTCATGATGCTTGCATGTCCTCATTTTGTTTTTTATCCACACCTCTCTCTCTCTAATTATGTGGTCATTATTATCGAGTTCGGCTTTCGCTTGAGGACAAGCGGGGTCTAAGCTTGGGGGAGTTGAGACGTCCATTTTGCATCATGATTTATTTTTGATAATTATGTTCTTATTGCTCATTATTCCACTTCGTGATACAATTCTTATGAATTTTCTCTCTTAATTTACGAGGTACATCACAAAGAGGGAGATTGCCGGAAACTGGAATTCTGGACGTGAAAACCAAGAAAAAGGTTGAAAATTCACTATACTCCAAATGACCTGAAACTTCAAGAGGAATTTTTATGGAATATATGTGAATTTATGGAGAAAAATATATGAGAGGGGGCCACCTATTAGTGCCAACCTAATAGGGCGTGCCCTGATGGCTTGGGGCCACCTCCTAGGTGCTTTGGCCCCCCTCTTCTGCTATAATATGGGTTTTGTCCTTGAAAAAATCATGAGAATACTTTTGTGACGAAACGCCGCCATCTCTAGGCAGAAACCTGTCCAGAGGCCCTTTTGATCTCTGATAGAGAGATTCTGTAGGGAAACTTTCCTTCGGGAGGGGGAAATCGAAGCCATCGTCATCACCAATGCTCCCTCCTTCATGGGAGGATGAATATTCACCAACATCTTCACCAGAACCATCTCATCTCAAACCCTAGTTCATATCTTGTATTCGATCTTTGCCTCAAAACCTTGGATTAGTACCTGGGGGCTACTAGTAGTGTTGATTACACCTTGTAGTTTATGCTTGTTGGTTTACTTGGTGGAAGATAATTTTTCATATCCTTAATCATATTTATTTTACCTCTGATATTGAACACGGTGATTATTTTAGAGTAGTTACTTTTGTTCCCAAGGACATGGGAGAAGTCTTGTTATAAGTAATCATGTGAAGTTCGTATCCGTCCGATATTTTGTTGATATGCATGTTGTTGCTTACTTTAGTGGTGCGGTGTGAATGTCGATTACACGCCACTTCATCGTATTTGGGCCTAAAGGAAGTCACTGTGGAGTAATACGTAGATTAGGGGTTGCTAGAGTGAAATAAGCTTAAACCCCGGTTTATGTGTTATTTCATAAGGGGCTGATTTGGATCCACATGTTTCATGCTATGGTTAGATTTATCTTAGTTCATCTTTCGTAATTGTGGATGCTTGTGAGAGGCGGTAATCATAAGTGGGTTGCTTGTTCAAGTAAGAACAACACCTTAGCACTGGTGCACCCACATATCAAATTATCAAAGTAACGAACACGAATCAACTCAACATCATGAACATGACTAGATGGAAATTCCCACGTGTCCTCGGAAGGGTTTTCCTTATATAAGAGTACTCTTAGGCACGTCATTTGCTATAAAAAGGGTTGGGTTATCTTGCTACAAACTTGCTATTTTTTCTACTTGTCACTTGTTATGAATTATCTTGCTACAAAACTATCTATCATTGCTACTCATAGCACTTGCAGAGAATACCTTGTTGAAAATTGCTTATCATTTCCTTCCGCTTCTCGTTGGGTTCGACACTCTTACTTATCGAAAGGACTAAGATTTATCCCCTATACTTGTGGGTCATAAGACATCCAAGCATCATATTAATGAGTCTATTAAATCCATCCAAATATCTATTAATAAAAGTAAGGAGAGGACCGCGAGGTTGAGAACTAAGCGAGAATTCTTAGAAAAGGTTCTTCCACCGGGTTTTTATCATAATCATGATGAGGATCTTAGAATGATTGGTACTTATCCCATTGAATATTTGTTTAGTAATCTTAAAATATATGATAAAGGGAGTGGATGTGAGTCAACTTTAAGTAGAAGGTGCCCCATTTGTTCGGAGGGTGATGATCTTAATGATAAAAAGGAAAAAGTGGATTTGGAGAGGTCAAAACTTTAACTAGTGGTGTACCCACTATCTTGGATCACAGTGACTTTAATTATTATAATTGCTCTTTTGTAGAATGTATTTATTATCTGCAATCCATTATTATCTCACCCCATGCTTACGAACACAATACGAATTTTACTAAACATATCGTATAAGCTATGCTAAAAGCTCATGAAGAAAACCATGACTTAGAAGTTTCTATTACTAGAAAGTTCCATGATGAGTGGGAACCTACTATTAAAATCAAAGTTCAGGAATACGAATGCAATGCTTTGTGTGACCTTGGTGCTTGTGTTTCAACTATACCGAAATCTTGATGTGATGTGCTAGGTCTCACCGATATAAATGAATGTTCCCTTAACTTGCATCTTGCGGATTCCACTATTGATAAACCATTGGTTAGAAAAAATGATTTGCTTATTCTTTCTAACATAAATTATGTATCCGTGGATTTCATTGTGCTTGATATTGAATGCAAACCGTCTTGTCCAATAATACTTGGTAGGCCTTTTGTTAGGAACTATAGGTGATATTATTGATATGAAGGAGGGAAACATAAGATTCCAATTCCCACTAAAGAAAGGGATGTAACATTTCCCAAGAAATATAATTAAAGCAACTTATCAATCCATCATGATGGCCACCTATGGATTGAATGCCAAGGATGACAACACCTGATACTATGCATTATGCCTAGCTAGGGGCATAAACCGATAGCGCTTGTTGGGAGGCAACCCAATAGTTATCTTTAATTTTTTGTTTTTTACTTTTTGTCATGGTGTGATAACATGATTATTTCTATTGTAATGATTGTTTTTCTGTTTAAATTAGTGTTTGTGCCAAGTAAAGCCTTTGGGATGACTTGAATGCTAAGTAGAACTGATACGACACAAAAACAGAAACTTTTGCGTCCAGTGCAGAATTTCTCTGATTCTACTGAAAATTATTTTTGGTATGAAGTTTTTACATGGTATTGGCATAAAATTACCCAAGGGTTACTAAGTTTCCAAAAAAAATTAAGTTATATAAGTATGGTAATTTCACAGATCATTATAGACTGTTCTATTTTAGATAGATTTTATTTTTGCTTGCATAGTTTGCTTGTTTTGATGATGCTATGGGTTGTATCGGGGTGTATAAGCCATGGAGAAGTTAGAATACATTACCTTATGCAATAATAAAATATTAATCAATTTATGACAGCACCAAAAGTTTTTGATTTACCTATCATACTAACGGAGCTCACGAGTTTCTATTGAGTTTTATGCGCTAGAGTTTTCAAGTTTTGGGTGCTATCACCAAGGATGAAGGAATTAGGAGAGGTACAGAGCCTAATATTGGGGTTTACTAAGGCATCCTAATTTAATTTCTAGGAAGATTCAAGTGTCTAAGCTTGGGGATGCCGCCAAAGGCATCCCCTCTTTCGTCTCAATTCATCGGCATGTCACTTGGACCCACATTTTTATTCATCACATGATATGTGTTTCGCTTAGAGCGTCTTGTGTTTTAGTCTACTTTTGTTTTAGTTTTCGACAATCATAATTTTTTTGGACACACATACTTTATAGAGACACATGCTCACCATGATTTGTTAGAATACTCTATGTGCTTCACTTATATCTTTTGAGCTAAGCAGTTACTCTAGTGCTTCACTTATATATTTTAGAGCACGGTGGCATATAGATATTATAGAAATAATTGAAATATCATTATTCACTTAAATTTGTTTGAGAGTCCTGTATACAGTGACGGTAATTTGCATGGGTTATAAGACTAGTCCAAAAATAATAGGCATTCAAGGAGTGCATAATCAAAACCTTCATGTAGCACATAAAAGATAAATTGTGGGTTATTATATTGATGTGGTAATATGAAAGGGCATGAGTGCATGGTTGTTAGTTAGTATAAATATCAATAGTAAAAGGGTGTTAATTTACTGTGGACCTAAATATTGGTTACAACATGGTGATTATGTGTGAGCATTCTTATTTCTCATTGAAATCCTAGTGTCGTTTAGGTCAGGGGGGCGATGGTTAACTCCTACAAACCTCTTCCCTAGGGTCATGTCAGTAGTACTTTGCTTCGAGAGAGCTAATAAAGCTTTGCAATAAGTATGTGAGTTCTTTATGACTAATGTGAATCAGTGAATGTACGCACACTCACCTTTTGTTAGAATGTTGGCCTCTTTGGTACCATGCATTACCCATTCTCACCTCGAGGATTGGTGCAGCTTTCGTCATTGCATCCAAACCCCATGAAATGATACACTCTACTGCACATAAGCCTCCCTATATCTTCCTCAAAACAGCCACCATACCTACCTATTATGACATTTCCATAGCCATTCCGAGATATACTGCCATGCAACGTCCACCGTTACATCATATGAGTTGTGCACTCCATGTCATATGGCTTTGCATGATCATGTAGCTTACATAGTATTTGTGGCAAAGCCGCAGTTCATCATCGTTTACATGTTACACCAGATCATTACACATCCTGATACACTGCCAAAGGCATTCATATAGTCATATTGTTAGTAGTTTTTCATATAGAGTTGTAAGTCAATAAAATTGTGATGATTATCATAATTAGAGCATTGTCTCAGTGAGGAAAGTATGAGGGAGACAATTATTCCCCCACAAGTCAGAATGAGACTCCGGAAGAAAAACATTAAAAGAGAAAAGGAGAGAAAACGGAAAACGGAAAAAAAGAAAAAGAAAGAAAAGAAAATAAGAAAATAAAAAAGAGACAAGGGACAGTGCTACAACCTGTTTTTCCACACTTGTGCTTAGATAAAGCACCATGTTTCTGATATAGAGAGTCTCATGTTTTGTCATTTTAATATGCTAGTGGCAATTTTCATTACAAAACCTAACTTGTATATTTCGATGATGGGCTTCCCCAAATGCCTGAGGTACTCGTGAGCAAGCAAGTTGGATGCACACCCACTTAGTTTCATTTGGGATTTCATACACTTATAGCTCTAGTGCATCCATTGCCTGGCAATCCCTACTCGTGCATTGATATCGATTGATGGGCATCTCCAGAGGCCTTTGATCTCCCTAGTGGATGTGAGACTATCTTCTCCACTTTTAGCCCTTTTAAACCTACCACCATATTCTGTTCCACCCATATGCTATGTCCATGGTTCACACATGTATTGCGTGACCTATAAAATGCTCAAGCGTGTGAAAAAGTATGATCCCATTGCTTGGCTTAACACAGTGGTGCTTGACATTTGTATTTATGTGGTGAAGACGGAGTCATGCCATGCTAATATGATAAATGAATGGGGAGTAGACATTCTTTAAGGATCGTATATTTTGAAAGTTGATGATTATGTTACTTATGTTTATGGATATCACTATGTTAATGTTTTTTGATTCATTGTTTCCCAATGATCATACCTGAAAAGATTACATGTTGGGTAGCATGTCACATCAAAAATTCTGTTTTTATCATTTACCTACTCTAGGACGAGGAGGAATTAAGCTTGAGGATTTTGATACATCTCCAATGTATCTATATTTTTTGATTGTTCCATGCTATTATATTATCATTCTAAGATACTTTTTAAGAATTTACTTGTTGTTTCATATTGTTTTTGAGCACTAACCTATTAACCCATCGCCAAGTTTCAGTTGTTGTTTTCTACATATTTTTGGCTTTTCAGGAATACTATACCAAACAAAGTCCAAATACATCGAAACTTTTTGATGATTTTTTTTGTACAAAAATAAGACTTGGAAGTTTCAGAGGAAGACGAGAGGGCACTCAAGTTGCCCCAAGCCAACAAGGTGCACCTAGGGGGGTGGTCGCGCCCTAATGGCTTGGGGCCACCTCCCCGCTCTCCTGGCCCTCATCTTTGGCCTATAAATTCACAAATATTCCAAAAACCCTAGAGAGACTCCTGAAACACTTTTTTCACCGCCGCAAGTCTCTATTCCACCGTGTGCCCATCTAGAGCCCTGTCGAAAAGGGGGGGGGGGTCAATCACGAAGGGCCTCTACACAAACCTTGTTGTTCCCATGGTGATGTGTGAGTAGTTCATCGTAGACCTATAGGTCCTTAGTTAGTACCTAGATGGATATGTCTCTCCATGTTCTTCATTGCCAAGATCACCATGATTCCCGCAGTGATCTATCTTATGTAATCAATCTTTCCAGTGTGTTTGTTGGGACCCTATAAATTGTGGGCTTATGTTTAGATTATTCATGAAAAGTAATTGAATACTTCCTAGTATTTTATATGCATGATTGGTATAGCTTAGTAATGCTCTCCGATCTATAAATTGGTATAGCTTAGTATGTCTCTCCATGTTCTTCATTGCCAAGATCACCATGATTCCCGCAGTGATCTATCTTATGTAATCAATCTTTCCAGTGTGTTTGTTGGGACCCTATAAATTGTGGGCTTATGTTTAGATTATTCATGAAAAGTAATTGAATACGTCCTAGTATTTTATATGCATGATTGGTATAGCTTAGTAATGCTCTCCGATCTATCGGTTTGGTTTGGCCAACTAGATTGATTTATCTTCAAATGGGAGTGGCGCGTTCACTACTACAGAATGGTCCAAAGACGACACATCAATCAGAGACTCTTTGACAAAACTGTGTGTGATGCATGAATCTCAAACGGTATAGTTCAAGATCCGTCGCTAATGGGACGAACTGTGTGCAAAGGTGGATCCACCAAATACGATTCAGAAAGTAGTTGCATGTGTGATCTATGCCAGACAGTTTGTTCTTATGAACCGTTTGTGATTAGAGAAGATAACAGAAGCGGTTACCAAAACTATATACGTGTGCGAAGTATGGCATACAGTTCACTCGGATAAACTGTGTGCACTGATATAGGAGAACACAAATGACTTGGCATAACACGATGTGTCTGATACACAACAAATAGGTGAGTAATGAGAATCGTGTGCAAACACCAGAAATAACACACACGATTCATACTGACAAGCTATGTGTGTTGTGGGCAGATGGTTGTTGGCAAATAATTGTCAGCGATAGATGAAATCACTACAGATGCTACGTTGGGAAGTGTTGTTTTCCTGTATTAATATCACAGACGTTTTATTATTTTGACCTTGTGCCTCTGCATCAGTCCGTCCTCTTCTCTCACGTCTTGTCGCCACGTTACCGCTCGAGTATTCAAGTGCACGCTTCGGCACCGCTTTTGACTTTGGCCACGCGCCCGCTCGATGATCCCGTTCCCGCACAGAACCATGTAGGTTCCCGCGCACAAAACGTGATACGGCTCTAGCTTCCTGCCATGCTAAGTGAAATCCCCAATGCTTGCGAGCCTGCTATATAAACCCTCACTGCTGGCGAGTCCACATTGCCTTCATCCCCCCTCCCTGTAGCTTGTCTAGTTTGCGCCTCCCCCAATCGCCAATGGCAATGGCCATTCGACGTCACCGAGCCACTCCGCCAGAGGACAACTCTAGCTAGGAGGCTTCACCGCGTCGGCGTGGTAGTCCTCTGAAGCTTGTAGTGCACGTGGCATCCCTGGTGGGTGTGCACACGCCACCAACTACATGCTCCACCACCGATGCCCGAAGGCGGCTCCTGCCGGTGGCCGCCGTAGCCGCCACCACACCAGCCGTCGTCAGGGCCGCCACCCCACTGTCGTCCATCTTTGACATGACCCTGCTGTTAGGCTATGGGGTCATAACCCGTGCCGCTACCAAGGCCCAAACGCGAGAGGTGGAGTCTGCCAAAGGCCTGCCGCCGGGCTTCTGCGTCGCAACCCTTGCGTGCTAAATCTACTTCCTAGAGAAGGAGGTGGAGCGCCAGGTCGCGCACAAGAAGAAGCTCACCGACGCCATGGCCGAAGGAGAAGCTGCAGCAGCGGCACGGAAAGCCGAGATCAACGCAGAGTCCCATCGCTTTGAGGAGGGGTGTCGTGAGAGTCGGAGGGAGCACTGGCAGGCAACGGACATGACTCTGCCAACTCGTCGACAAGCTCCTCCTCCACTTGCTCTTACTGAGCGCACTCAATTCTGCTGGAAGTAGTACAAAGACCCTCCGTAGTACTAGTATTTAGGGGCTATTTTGTTTAGTTCATCTAAATGTAGATATGGTTGAACTGTACCATGTACTTTAATTAGCTAGTATATAGTTGAACTAGCTAATTTAGTACATGGTTGGAAATAATTGGGGAAAGTTTGTTCGGTTTAGCTGTCGAGTTGAACTGTATTGTACAAAGACCAGTGCTTAATGTATGAATGAAATCCATGTGTCAAGTGATTTTTAGTTGCAAAATTACACATTAATTGTGATTTTGTTTCTGCAATACTTGACAAATGTCAGTGCTACAATGTTGACAAATGCCAATGTTACTAGATCGAGAGATGCTAATGTTTCCGATTTGACACATGGCAATTTACCCAGTATGATAGATGCAAATCTTCCCGGATTGTATGTACTAGGCACACGGATCATATTCGAGAAACGTTTGTGATGATACATTGGACCAATCCTTCGCGCCAATATTTTGACTTGGCTTACGGGCGAAGATAGTTGTCGATCTTCAAACGGGTATTCAATCTCAACCATTTGTGATGTGTGTTCATTCAGATAAAACTATGATGGTTTTTTGTTTGCTACATCAATTCGGAGATAAATACTTAGTTCATCAAACCATAGATTTCATTTAGTCGAGATTTCACTTTACATTCATACAATCGAGATACGATATAAGGAAAACTAGTTGTGGCAGCGGCCTCCTGAGGTGCCGTTCTCGTGCTTTGGGCTCAGTTGTACAGTTATTCAACCGAGACTAGAATGTTATGGACTTCACAATCAAGGATCCCATTGTCGTGCGATCGACGAGCGCGGGGCTGGGGGTGGCGACTAGCGGCACTGCGAGAAAGCTGTTGACAACGACGGCCCAATCCGCTGAGGGGGGCATGACGGGTGCAGGCGTGCGCACGGGCACGGGCTCAGTGGGTGCAGGCGCACGCAAGGGGTCGGGTGTCGTTGGTGCGGGCATGGGCACTAGGTCCGGCGTGCCGTGTGCAAGGGCACGCACGAGCATGGAGGTAGGAGGAGGCACTAGCGCTTGCACGTATACGAGCTAACGCGGGTCGGCGGGGACCTCCCTGACCCCCGCGGTTTCCAGCGCTGCGATGATACTGGGTGACCAGCTCGTCAATGCCACGAGGATGGTGGCTGGCGCGGGCGCGGTGATGGTTGATGGTGAGTGCGTCAGGGCAGCATCCGCTGTGGCATCCAGCTCTTCCAGGGTCATATCCATGGCGTCCCGTTCGTCAATATGTTCTAACTCTTCCGGCTCGGTGTCAACTTCACCAAACCAGAAGACTAGTGGCATATGATCCTTCTACACCTTGGCATAGGTCGTCATGGAGGTCTGAAGATGGAGGGGAATGTGAGGCGAAGATATATGGAGGATTGTGAGTGAGTGGGCAGTAAAGCCGCCTATTAAACAGTGGCTCGGGCTCCATTGATGGACAGGTTGGAAGCAAGGAGGACGGATACAGAGGTCCAAGGGCTCGATTCCTGGTGAGTCTTCGGTGTACTACCCGCACGTATCGCGGTGAGCCTGCTCGGTGGATGCCAGCTCGCACGCCTCCTGTCAACTCAAGTAGCTGCTCGCATGGCACCTCCTAAGCCCTAGCCAATAAAAGAGTGTGACTCCTGTCAGCACGTAAAGGTAAGTAGAAGACCAATGCTTTGAAAATAATGCAACCGTTTGCGTTGAAACGTGACAGTTCTTTATTCCAAAAAGCTTCTGTTTTCCATTAATGACACAAAAAATACTACATCATATTTGTGCTATATAATGACGCCATGCTAAATTTCTTGAATTTTTTGTGAGTTCTAGATTTACTATAATTTAACCGATATTCTAATTGCTGGCTCTAAAAGAAAATATGTATTAAAATGAGTATCAGATAGGAAAACAAAATGCTATGATGCCTTTATGTGCCATGTTCATGAAACCATGCCAAGTTTCATGAATCTCCTGACGAGTTTTTGATTTACATGCTTTAAAACCCTAGTTTCTCAATGTTTCTATGGCCGAGCCTAGACCCCGAGATGTTTGAAATTCATACACATGTTGCATGTGACCTAAAGATGCATGCACACTCATATGGGTTTTGACCCATTTTGACGCACCAGACCTTCTGATTGTAGTTAGGATTTGAACTGTGCACGTTAAATAATGCATATAAAAGTAAATTAATGTATAATAAGGCCAAACGAATCATGTATATTTTGATATTTTCGCACAACAATCTCATTTTGGTATATATTGCTGATGACCCACAAGTATAGGGGATCAATCGTAGTCCTTTTGATAAGTAAGAGTGTCGAACCCAACGAGGAGCAGAAGGAAATGACAAGGGGTTTTGAGCAAGGTAATATCTACAAGCACTGAAATAGTAGGTAACAGATAGTTTGATAGCAAGGTAATTTGTAACGAGAAAGTAACGGTAATGGTAAACAAGGTGAAGCAAGGTATCCCAATCCTATTTAGGCAAAGGACAGGCCAGGACAATCACTAGTAATAGGCAAAGTGTTCTTGAGGGTACATGGGAATTTCGTCTAGTCAGTTTTATCATGTTGGTTTAATTCGTGTTCGCTACTTTGATTATTTGATATGTGGGTGGACTTATTCTAAGGTTTTGTTCTTACTTGAACTAACAACCTACTTATGATTAACCCACTCGCAAGCATCCGCAGCTACAAGAAAAGTATTAAGACAAAGTCTAACCGTAACATTAAACATGTGGATCCAAATCAGCCTCTTATGAAGTAGCGCATAAACTTGGGTTTAAGCTTCTGTTACTCTGGCAACCCATCATATAATAACTACCCAACAATGCATTCCCTTAGGACCATGAATGGTGAAGTGTGAGGTAGTCGACGTTCACATGACACCACTAAGGGAATCCCAACATACATATCATCAAAATATCGAACACATATCAAATTCACATGATTACTCAGAACATGACTTCTCCCGTGACCTCAAGAACAAAGGTAACTACTCACAAATAATATTCATGCTCAAGATCATAGGAGTATTGAATATCATAATGGATCTGAACATATAATCTTCCACCGCAAAAACCATATAGTAATCAACTACACAAGGTAATCAACAGTACTAGTCACCCGGAGATACCAATCCGAGGTTCCGGTACAAAGATTGAACACAAGAGATGAACTAGGGTTTGATAGGAGATGGTTCTATTGAAGATGTTGGTGAAGATTGGCCTCCCAAATATGAGAGGGGTGTTGGTGATGACTATAGCTTTGGTTTCCCCCTCCGGGAGGGAAGTTCCCCAACGTAATCACTCCGCCAGAGGGCAAAAGTGCTCCTGCCCAAGTTTCGCCTTGAGGCGGTGATGCTTCGTCTCGAAAGTCCTCCCCCTATTTTTTAGGTTTTTTTTGGAATTTATACCAGAAGATGTGGACCGAAAGCACGCCAGGCTGGGCGTCTGGAATTATGCACGCCAAAGGAACCATGTATAATTTCATTTTGGCACGATACTCTCATTTTTGTATATGTTACCTATAAAAATAGTTCAAGACGAGAAGAGGCAGCAGATGTCGATTCGCCCACATAAGGTGACACATTCCATAATTAAGCAACAAAGCTTCACGTGAAAATTCATCTTTTGTTTGTGCACGGTTTGAGCCAAAACTTGTCCCGAATTGGACATTATTTTACCATGGTGCATATGAGCCATGCATGTTATGACACCATGCCAAGTTTCATGAATGTTGTGACTAGTTCTTGATTTAAACATGATTTAAAACCCGTATTTCTCAGTGGTTGTATGGTTGAGCCAAGACCACGAGATGTTTGAAATTCATTCCCATATATTGCATGGGATCCTAAAGATGCATGTACACTTATATGGTTTTCAACCCATTTTGATGCACTGTACCTTGTGAATGTAGTTCAAATTTGAATTATGCACGTTAAATAATGCATGTAAAAGTCAATTGATGTATAAAAATTCCAAATGAACCATGTATAATTTCATATTTTGGAACGACGCTCATTTTTCTATATGTTGCCTCTAGAAATATATAGTTGAAGACGAGAAGAGGGAGCCGATGTCAATTCACCCACGTAAGGTGATATGCTCCGTATCGAGACCACAAAAGCTAGCTTCCTGTGAGTAGTTGAGGTTTGTAAGGGCATGTGCCAAAACTTGTCCCAAATCAAACAATTTATGATCATGACACCATGCCAAGTTTCCTGATTTTCTGACGAGTTTTTAATTTTTACATGAATGTAAAACCAAGTTCCTAAATTTCTGTGGCTGAGTCGAGACCCCGAGATGTTTGAAATCCATTCCCATATCTTGCATGGGGCCCAAAGTGGCCATGGACACTTATATGATTTTTCGACCCATTTTTATGCACCGAAGCTTGTGATTTTAGTTCAAATTTTAATTATCCACATTGTATGCCTAGAAAACTCAATTAATGTATCAAAATGAGAAAGAACCCTGGATAATTCCATATTTTAGCAAGACACTCTTACTGGTGCGAGTTGCCTCTAACAAAAGTTCATGGCGAGAAGATGAGCAGATGTCGTTTTGCCTACGTAATAAGGTGACGTTTTCCATATTGGGACCTCAAAGATTGAAGTGAGAAGCTCTGCATTGTAAGGGAATTGTGGATAAAATTGTCCCATGTTGGACAATTTATTTACCATGGCAAATATGTGCCATGTCATGACAACATTCCAAGTTTTTAGAATTTCTAACGCGTTTTCGATTTATCGTAATTTAAAAACCAAGTTTCTCAATGTTTGTGCCCGAGCCATGATGCCGAGATGTTTGAAGTTCATTCCCATTTATTGCTCGTGACCTAAACATGAAGCCATGGACACTAATATGATTTTACATCCCATTTTCATGCACGAACATTGTGATGATAGTTCAATTTTGAATTATACACATTAAATGTCTAGAAAAATCAATTAATTTGTAAAAATGCCAAACAGACCCTGATTGATTCCATATTTTAGCACGACACATCTATTGGTCAGTGTTCACTGCACATAAATCTTATTGCAATCCCAACACCATCCTTTGTCGAGTTAAGCTCATTTTTTGTTTTAAAATATTTTGAAAATTAAGTCTTTCACAAACTGTTGACGTTCATGAATTGTTTGTGGTTCACTACACCGTCGGGCAATTTACCGCACTAACTCCTCTGACCATTTTACTTTTCAACCGTCGTCGGTGAAAGATGGGGACGTGGATCCCTGTCGTTAGGGCAAATTCGGCAACCGACTCTGGCCCGAGTGCGGCCGCATCAGCCATGAGCATGCTCTCAACATGCTTGAATACGACCGCTACGTCCGACAGAGTGGCTGCAGCAACCGAAAGGGCAGCTACTGCAACTGAGAGGGTGGCAGCAACAACCACGACGAGGATAGCAAATGGCGATAATGGCATATCAGCTGTAAGTTCCTCGGTAGTCGTCATAGCCCTGATGGCGGACGCCCAATCCCATCTCGAGGCCACCCACGCCCACCTCATATCGATCACTACAAAAATCACATCTGCCTTCTCCGACACCGGTCGACAACCCACCTCCATTGAGTTGGTAATCATTCAGTGTGCTCTAGGAGGCATCCGTTCGTCGGCGGCCTCCCTAGCCAAGATTATAGCCGTGCATGCCCAAAGCAAGGCTGCCCAAGCCCGGCTCATGGTGCACGAAGACAGCGAGATACTGGAGTATGTGGCGACGGATCCCATGGATATCCATTCCCCAGAGTTCGTCGAGCGGGAGCTGGTCATCGAGGAGGCGGCAGAGATCAACGAATGACAGGCGGAATATTAGTCTCTGTCTAAAGCGATGGTGTTTTGTTAGAGTAATGTTTAGGTCAATTAACTAATGTTTATTAGTTGCTCCATTAACTAAGTGCGGGCAGTGTTGTGCACTTTTTTGTATAGTGCTCAAATTTGCAAGTGTTGTTAAAATAAGTATTGACCAATGTAAAGAGCGAATTCGGACCAAAATTTGCTGCCGTACCCCATTTTCTCTTCCAAATGAACATGAAACGCAAGTACCATGTAAAATGTAGTATCCGATATCTTACGCCGGAAGCTTGGAGACCAAAATTTCCACATTTAGTCCCATCACGCACGGGATAAACTATAGGATACATTTGTGTTGTTGAATATCACAGACTGTTATAGTAATGGTACTGTGTCTGATGTGACTGTGCTCACTACTTTTTCGCTGCATTGAATGAAATTTTGGGCTACCGCGCAAATATCTACCTCCCTTGCCCCTCGAACCAACCAAAAGCCACATTTCCCATTCCCGCTGCCCCCCTCATTTCCTAAGTTCAAATTTTCACTGCTTGCTTGCAGCGCTGCCTCCTCACCAGCAACGCTCCTTCCTGCTGCTCGACCTCAATCTGCTAGTCATAGACACGTAATCCAAGCCTCCCCATACCCCTCCCCCTCCACCCCCTCCTCCTCCATTCCACATGGTGTCACATCCCAAAATTTCATTTTGGAATGTTATGAAATATAGCTATGCATCATCATCACATTGTTTGAATGAATAAAATGGTTGAAGTGCTTCTTTTGAATTTCTGAAAGGCCACTTTTATCTTTCCCTTTTTCTTGTTTCACCTATTTCAAAAACCTCTGGAAAAGTTCAAAGAAAAGAGGGGAGTAACATGACACTCCAGACCAGGGGCATCTTGGTGAAATATTTGAACAATAAAACCAGGGGGTTATTTGAAAAATTATTGGAAAAGGATTTAAAATCAAATAAGCAATTTCTGAAAATAATTTTTTTCAAAGTATTCAATATGACAGAGGAAAAATGTTCATTAAATAGCATTAACTCTCCTGATTATTTTGATATATATAATTCCTAAGTTTAGAATAGTTTTGAATGCTTTTAAAAGAGTTTTACTGCACTGGATATTAGGAAATGAAGGTTTTTAAAACGAATCGGGTCGGCCCACAGGCTTTAACTTCCGAATTCAATTCGAACCGGTCAACCGACGCGCTAACCTCGCCTCTTCTCTCACTGGCAAGCAGGACCCACTGACCGACGGGGTCATCCTCGCGCCTATCTCCTTCCTCACGCGCGCGATGCCATCGCCGGAGATCTATCTCCTCGGATCTCCCTCCTCTCTCCCTCCCCCGACCCCGCACCTGGCCTATAAAAGCCACAGCCCTTGCCATGCTCCATTCCACCCCAAGCCCCCACTCTACCTCGCCAGAGCGCCACGCACGACCTCGCCGGAGTTCGGACTCCAACCGAACCCTCCCGAGCTCGAGGCCGTCGCCTCCGTCATCCCGAGCCCCCTCCGACGCCGCCAATCGACGCTGAAGCTTCGCCGCCGTCGCCTGAGCACTTCAGACGCCGCCCCTGACCACTGCACTGTCGCCCACGACCACCACCGACCTCCGACCGTCGTCGACCTCGCCGGAACCCCGACCCCCTCCGTTGTAAGTCACCACACCTCGCCGTAGCCGTCGGATCCGCAGTCAACGCCCTAGATTAGATCACTTAAAAGCCCAAACCGGTACACACTAAGTCTCGGTCGACCACTCATTAGCTCTCACGCGCACGCCCTCGCGACCAATCGCAGCCTGACACGTAGCCCCTAACCGATCGTTATCAGTTTCTCTTTTTCTGTTTCTGTTTTAGAAAACAGAATGCATCCTGATTTTGTTTTTATCATATCTTTTAAAATATTTAGTGTTTTTAGTTGATTATATTTTGCATTAGTTTACATATTTGATGTAGTTTATGTCTGTATGCTTAGATTTTAAATTTTGAATCTAATCAAATTTGTTTAAATTACTAAAATCTGTATAACTAGAGTTTAAAAATATATTTTTGAGTGAATCTTTTTGCCACTGTTTGGTATTAGTAAAACCTATCATTCTACATAATTTGAGAATTTTTAGAATGAATTTAGTTACTGTTTTTAACAAAAACAGAATCTGGTTAGTTCTTAATAGATTTTAACTAAATTGATTTTTATTTAATTTGAACCTGAATTAGTTTAACTTTTGTTTTTTAGATTTCATTAGGCTCTATTGATTCAACTTTAGGTGTATTTTTTTCTCTTAATAAAATATGGTTTTCAAATTGTTTTGTGCTGTAGTTTGAATAGGTTCATCTTGTTTTCACCATGTATATTGTTTAGAAGAAGTTTTGTAGTACTTCTTTTAGCACAATACTTTTATAATGAAATACTTTCTGTTTTCAAATAAATTTTATATTTACTTTTCTGTTATCTAAAATGTCTAGTTGTTCAAAACCAATTTTTTTGACTTGTAGGTCTTAGTAGGGATTTTGACCCCAATATTTTTATAGTCTTATACTTTAAGTGATTCTTCTTTTGATTGTGATTTTGTTTGTTGAAGCATTTGTTTACCTTGTTGTTTAATGGATTGTATTGTGTTTATGCTTATGGTGTGCTCTTGTTTGATTTGTTAGATCATCCGGAGTGTGAAGCTTGTTATCTAGAGTCACTTGATTACGAGGATCGTCAGCAAGGCAAGTCACTTTGACCATGTATACCTATGTTTTATTGCATTAGTTCTTCCATCTCACCAATTGCATGCAAAGTAGGTAATTTGGAAACTTGGTTACTTGTTGTAGTATCATGTGGTAGGTACCCCTCAACCCTTTGACACATTGGCCCCAGGAAACGTTGTTTTACATTTTGCTATGCTATTAGTAGACGGGGTTGGTTGTGTGATTCATGAGAGTTGTGAGTTAATAATTTCAAGACCTACATGATGATCAAGTCTTCAAGACTCCAAGTTTTCAACTTACCTCTGGGTGGATGATGGTTGAACGGCACCCTGGAGAAACCAGTGGTTAGCCTAGATGATGCTGGAGAAGTGCCAGTATTCATGTGGAAAGGTCCACCCAGGCACAAAGAGAAGGATGGATGCTTCAAGACCCAAGGCTTACCTGCATAGCCACAAGCCATTAAGGACTCTGGCTTGGATGGATATCTTGGCGACCCTGGACAGGCGGTGCTACGAGATGTAGAAGAACGATAGGAAAGGATGGGCACCGACAGAGTCTCAGGGAAATCCTTTTGAAGACCATGTTTTGGTCATCCGTTTCTCAAACACCATGAAGTGCAAGAAGTCCAACGGAGGCGATCAAATCTTGTGGGAAACGTGTGCAAAACTCTGCAGAGTACCCAAACCTAATCGATTAGCCGTGTCCACGATCATGGACAGTTTGAGCCAAAGGAATTGAAATTATCTCGAACTCTCAACACAATTAATTATATTGATGTGGGTTATTAAGGTCAACTTGGGTATGAGAATTGGTTGGTGGAACCATCTCATTAATCAACCAACATTGTAGTAATTATGCCTTTGTCCTCTCTTGTTGTACGAAAATTTTGGCTTTATGCAAAAACTTACTACCCCACCTGCCATATTTGCATATAGACTAGATGATTACTTTACCCCCTCTCTTGTGACTTTGCCGGCATATTCAATATGCTGACCTATACGACTGCAACGTATGATGTTGCAGAGTATTTTTCCGACCAGGAGTGAGGATACGCTCTACGCTCGGTGAGATGCCCTTGGAGTCAGATGGACTCAACTACCCTTGGAGCTTCCGCAAGTTTTGGTTTAGTTTATCTCATGAGTTGGCCTTCAGCCACTTTATTGTAATCCTTATTGTAATAAAGGAATCGATATGAGATTTCGATTTATTAATGATGTGTGATTTCCCTTTGATATATACATTGATGTACCGTGTGTGTACCAGCATGATCTTGGGATGGTATAGAAACACCGGAGATTCGACCTTTCAGGTCGGGTCGCTACAGAAATGGTATCAGAGCTCACGCTGACCGTAGGACGTTACCTCTAGGATTGGAAAAGCCTTAGGATTTATTTCTCTTTTGTCTTTGAAATTCTTATAATCTCATCTACTCGTTTCTGACTTCCCTCCGATTTATTTCAAAATTTACAGATGGCCACCTTCATCCCAGTTTTGATCATGGAGTTTTGTCAGCCTGACGCAACAATGCCCTTTGGCAAGGAGCTGATGAGGATCGTCAAGGACATGAGGATTGCTTTGCCGAGCATCAATGAGACTCCTATCATGTCTTTTCCACAAGACGGACGCTACAGGATCGAGGTGCACATCCTCGGGAAGACCTTTGGAAATCGTAAGGAACCCATCGACTTCAAGTTTGTGGCACCCAACTGGATACTTGGGAGAGACATGGCCATTCATCGTGCCCTTGGACGTATTCAGGAGGAATACAGAGGTGGGACCATTTCACCAGGACTCAGCGTGGTTTGTCATAGGGATGCCAATGGAAATATCATAACCACTCCCACCGAAGACACCACGATTTCCTATACCCAGACCTTGGAGACACACATCAGGACCTTGGAGCTTCGGGTATGTGCCGACACGAAGACGATCAAGAGGCTGATGAACCGTGAGATTGACCTCGAAGCTGACTTACGGGAAGCCAAGTACGAGCATGAGTATGAGGTGAAGGATTTCTTAGAGAGGATCGATAAGCTGAACACTCGCATCGCAACTCTGGAGGAACAGATGGACATGGGTGAAAATATTCATCCAGAAGGAGACATGGCCCCTTTGATCAGCAACGATGATGACTATGAGGAGAGCACCACTGGAGGAGGCTCCTTCACCATGTACTTTTGAGGAGAACTTTAGTTATGCCCCCATGTATCTTCATTTTTCATCGTTAAACGTAGGTCGATGTTTAGTTTGATTTTGGAGATTTGTATCTCGATGTTTGACCTTGAGTTGAATAAATGAATGAGTGTTTGGTGTGATATGTTTGTTGCATTGCATATGGGTAGTGAATTTCCCTTTTAGGTCATTGTTCTATTCTAATTCTCACCCCTCTGAAAATAGCAAGACGCCTCCGCGACGTGAGCCCGACTTCACTTTCCCGCCAGAGCTCACACAACTTCTTCAGTAGCAGAACGCCCTGATGCAGCTGTTGATTCAGAATCAGACCAACAACCAAACCAACCACCCTCCACCTCAAGGCGACAACCTCACCCGTTTTTTGAGACTGAATCCCCCAACTTTTTCCAGTAGCACAGAGCCCATTGTGGCAGATGATTGGCTCCGCAAGATGGAGAGGGAACTCACTACCGCAGGATGCACTGAGGTTGAAAAAGTGCGTTTTGCCGCCCATCAACTGGAGGGACCAGCAGCTTCATGGTGGGAGAACTACACCACCACGTACCCCATTACTGGTGTGACTTGGGAGCAGCTCAAGCAAGCTTTCCGCAACGCACATGTCTCAGCTGGAGCCATGAGTCTGAAGAAGCGTGAGTTTCGCAACTTACGCTAGGGGAACCGTTACGTGGCCCAGTACGTGGACGACTTCAGCACGTTGGCTCGTTATGCACCAGGAGATGTGGCCAATGATGCAGCCAAGCAGGAGAAGTTCTTGGAAGGACTCAATGATGAGTTGAGCATGCGGCTGATGGTGGCTACCTTCAGCAACTACCAGGAGCTGGTAGACAAGGCCCTCATCTTGGAGGGGAAGCAGCAGCAAATCGAGAACCGCAAGAGGAAGTATGCATAGGGGAAGTCTACCTCTGGAGCTCATCAGAAGCCCCGCTACTCCCCGTACTCAGGAAATACCGGATCAGGGACCGGTAAGTATGGAGGACACACTCATCCCATGCACAACCATGGAGGCCATAACCATGGAGGAAATGGGAATAATCGTCCCAACAATGGCAGCTTCAAGAATGGTAATGGAAGTGGGAATGGCAACCAACACCGTCCCGCTCCAGCTCAGAAGGATCTGAACCATATCACTTGTTTCAAGTGTCAAAAGATAGGGCACTATGCCACTGAATGCCCTCGGAACAAGCAAGGGAATGGAAATAGCAACAACAACGGCAACTCCGCAGCTAAGAAGCCAAATCCGTTTCCTCGTGCTCAGGTGAACCACCTCGATGTGGAAGAAGTCTATGATCAGCCCGAGACTGTGGTTGGTAAGTTTTTATTGCATTCATGTCCAGTTATGGTACTTTTTGATTCTGGTGCAACTCATTCATTCATATCAAGGGTAGTTGTGGAAAAGTATGGTTTACCCACCAGAACCCTTAGTCAGCCCATTAAGGTCAATTCCCTAGGAGGTATGATGATGGCAGGGATAGGATGCCACGCCCTGAAACTCCACATAGGAAACCATGTTTTTCCTACCAACCTCATCGTCTTAGAATCCCAGGGATTGGATGTAATCCTAGGCATGGATTGGATGACAAGCATGAAGGAAACCTTGATTGCCCCAGCAAGTCTATTTCACTCACCACTCCGGAGAACAAGAGGATTAAGTATGTATCCCGACGCACACAGATGAGTGCTCGGTTTAATTCCCTCATAGGAGTTGTTCAGGAGGAAGTGTCGGTTGTACGAGACTTTCTAGATGTATTCCCGGAGGAATTACCAGGCATGCCACCAGATAGGGAGATTGAGTTTCTAATAGAGCTACTACCAGGGACAGCCCCAATTTCCAAGAGACCCTATCGGATGCCCGCAAATGATTTAGTAGAAATCAAGAAACAGATTAAGGAGCTATTGGATAAGGGATATATTTGCCCAAGTTCATCACCTTGGGGAGCCCCAGTCCTTTTGGTGGAGAAGAAAGACAAAACCTTGAGGATGGTGGTCGATTATCGAGCATTGAACGAGGTAACTATCAAGAATAAGTACCCTCTGCCGATGATTAATGACCTGTTTGACCAGCTAGTAGGCGCCAAAGTATTCTCCAAGATCGACCTTCGGTCAGGGTATCACCAACTGAAGATTCATGAACAGGATATACCCAAAACAGCTTTCACCACCAGTTATGGCTTATACGAGTATACAGTCATGTCCTTTGGTTTGACTAATGCTCCTGCCTACTTCATGAATTTGATGAACAAAGTGTTTATGGAATATTTGGACAAGTTTGTCATGGTGTTCATCGATGACATTTTGATATTCTCCAAGAGCAAGGAAGAACACAAGGAACACTTGCGTTTAGTTCTGGAGAAGCTTAGAGAGCATCACTTGTATGCCAAGTTCAGTAAATGTGAATTCTAGCTGACGGAAGTCGGATTCCTTGGACATGTTATTTCCAGAGAAGGAATAGCAGTAGACCCCACTAAGGTTGAAGCAGTCACTAAGTGGAAGTCACCCACCTTAGTTAAGGAGATCCGCAGTTTTCTCGGACTTGCCGGATATTACCAGAGATTCATTGAGAATTTCTCAAAGATTGCCAAGCCCATCACAGAGTTGTTGAAGAAAGAGTCTAAGTATATCTGGACTGAGGAATGTGAGGCCATTTTCCAGGAGTTGAAGAAACGTTTGGTCACAGCCCCAGTGTTGATACTGCCAAACATTCGGAAGGACTTCCAGGTTTATTGTGACGCATCCCGTCAAGGACTTGGAGGAGTACTCATGCAGGAGGGAAAAGTTGTAGCATATGCATCCAGACAGCTACGACCCCATGAGTTGAATTATGCCACCCATGATTTGGAACTAGCAGCCGTAGTGCACGCACTCAAGACCTGGAGACATTTCCTTATCGGAAATAGTTGTGATGTGTACACTGATCATAAGAGCTTGAAGTATATCTTCACGCAGAAGGAGTTGAACCTCATATAGAGGAGATGGTTGGAGTTAATCAAGGACTATGACATGAGATTACATTACCATCCAGGAAAGGCAAATGTTGTGGCAGATGCTTTGAGTCGGAAGAGTTATGTGAACACACTCATAGCCGGAGGATTACCCCAGGAGTTAACCAAAGATCTCAGAGAGCTTCGGTTAGAGATAGTTTCGCAAGGATATGTTGCCACACTACAGATTCAGTCCACCTTGACCGAAAGAATTCGAGACGCCCAGAAATCAGACAAGGAGATAGCTGAGATAAAGCAGAGAATGAAGGAAGGCAAGGCTAAAGGCTTTCGTGAAGATGAACAGGGTACTCTATGGTTTGAGAACCGAATCTATGTGCCCCATGACCCAGAGCTCAGGAAGTTGATACTTCAAGAAGCCCATGATTCACCATACTCGATACACCCAGGCAATACCAAGATGTACCTGGATTTGAAGGAAAGTTACTGGTGGACAAGTATGAAAAAAGATATTGCCGAACATGTTGCGGTATGTGATGTTTGTCAGCGAGTAAAGGCGGAACATCAGAAACCAGCAGGGTTACTCCAACCTTTGCCGATACCCGAGTGTAAATGGGATAAGCTTGGTATGGACTTCATCACAGGACTACCCAGGACCCGTTCAGGATATGATTCCATTTGGGTAGTGGTCGATCGCTTGACCAAGGTGGCTCATTTCATTCCAGTGAGGACCACCTATACCAGTGCTAAGTTAGCCAAGATCTATATGACCAGGATCGTATGTCTGCATGGAGTCCCAAGGAGTATCGTGTCAGATAGAGGAACACAATTTACCTCAAAGTTTTGGCATCAGCTTCATGAAACTTTGGGTACAAGGCTGGAGTTCAGTACAGCTTTTCATCCGCAGACCGATGGACAGACTGAGAGAGTCAACCAGATTCTGGAGGATAAGTTGAGAGCCTGTGCGCTAGACTATGGGTCCAGTTGGGATGACAACTTACCTTACGCAGAGTTCTCATACAACAACAGTTATCAGACCAGTCTGAAGATGGCCCCTTTCGAAGCTTTATACGGAAGGAGGTGCAAAACACCATTGACGTGGGATGGTGTTGGAGACCGAAAACTTTTTGGTCCCGATCTTATCAGAGATTCTGAAGATAAGGTCAAACTGATTCGATACTGACTCAAGATAGCTCAATCCCGGCAAAAGAGCTATGCTGATAACAAACACAAGAAGGTGACATATGAAGTAGGGGATCGAGCATATCTCCGTGTGTCCCCACTTCGAGGAATCAAGAGGTTTGGTGTTAAAGGAAAGTTAGCACCCAGATTCATAGGCCCCTACAGAATTTTGGAACATAGAGGCAAAGTTGCATACAAGTTGGAATTGCCGGAAGGACTGTCCGAAGTTCATGATGTTTTCCATGTTTCCCAGCTGAAGAAATGCCATGTTGAGATGGCTGATATTCCTTTGAGAGACACAGTGCCCCTAGAGGCCATACAACTTGACAGTGACCTGACCTACGAGGAGAAGCCTGTCAGAATCCTCGAGACTACCAACAGAGTTACCCGAAGCAAGATCATCAAGTTTGGTAAGGTTCTGTGGAGCCACCACAGTGAGGAAGAAGCCACTGGGAACGCGAAGAAGATCTTCGTAGAGACCACCCGCACCTATTTTCTAGCTAACCCGAATCTCGAGGGCAAGATTCATCTTAAGGTGGGTAGGTTTGTAACATCCCAAAATTTCATTTTGGAATGTTATGAAATATATCTATGCATCATCATCACATTGTTTGAATGAATAAAATGGTTGAAGTGCTTCTTTTGAATTTCTAAAAGGCCACTTTTATCTTTCCCTTTTTCTTGTTTCACCTATTTCAAAAACCTTTGGAAAAGTTCAAAGAAAAGAGGGGAGTAACATGACACTCCACACCATGGGCATCTTGGTGAAATATTTGAACAATAAAACCAGGGGGGCTATTTGAAAAATTATTGCAAAAGGATTTAAAATCAAATAAGCAATTTCTGAAAATAAGTTTTTCAAAGCATTCAATATGACACAGGAAAAATGTTCATTAAATAGCATTAATTCTCCTGATCATTTTGATATATATAATTCCTAAGTTTGGAATTGTTTTGAATGCTTTTAAAAGAGTTTTACTGTACTGGATATTAGAAAAGGAAGATTTTTAAAACGAATCGGGTCGGCCCACAGGCTTTAACTTTCGAATTCAATTCGAACCGGTCAACCGACGCACTAACCTCGCCTCTTCTCTCACTGGCAAGCGGGACCCACTGACCGACGGCGTCATCCTCGCGCCCGTCTCCTTCCTCGCGCGCGCGCCGCCGTCGTCGGAGATCTCTCTCCCCGGATCTCCCTCCTCTCTCCCTCCCCCAACCCCGCACCTGGCCTATAAAAGCCACAGCCCTCACCGCGCTCCATTCCACCCCGAGCCCCCACTCTTCCTCGCCAGAGCGCCACGCACGACCTCGCCGGAGTTCGGACTCCAACCAAACCCTCCCGAGCTCGAGGTCGTCGCCTCCGTCATCCCCAGCCCCCTCCGACGCCGCCAATCGACGCCGGAGCTTCGCCGCCATCGCCTGAGCACCTCGGATGCTGCCCCCGACCACTGCACCGTCGCCCATGACCACCACTGACCTCCGGCCGTCGTTGACCTCGTCGGAACTCCGACCCCCTCCGTTCTAAGTCACCACACCTCACCGTAGCCGCCGGATCCGCAGTCAACGCCGTAGATTAGATCACTTAAAAGCCCGAACTGGTACGCACTTAGTCTCGGTCGACCGCTCGTTAGCTCTCACGCGCACGCCCTCGCGACCAATCGCAGCCTGACACGTAGCCCCTAACCGATTGTTATCAGTTTCTCTTTTTCTGTTTCTGTTTTAGAAAATAGAATGCATCCTGATTTTGTTTTTATCATGTCTTTTAAAATATTTAGTGTTTTTAGTTGATTCTTTTTTGCATTAGTTCACATATTTGATGTAGTTTATGTCTGTATGCTTAGATTTTAAATTTGAACTTTAAATTTTGAATCTAATCAAATTTGTTTAAATTACTAAAATCTGTATAACTAGAGTTTAAAAATATATTTTTGAGTGAATCTTTTTGCCACTGTTTGGTATTAGTAAAACCTATCATTCTACATAATTTGAGAATTGTTAGAATGAATTTAGTTACTATTCTTAATAGATTTTAACTAAATTGACTTTTAATTAATTTAAACCTGAATTAGTTTAACTTTTTCTTTTAGATTTCATTAGGGTCTGTTGATTCAACTTTAGGTGTATCTTTTTCGGTTAATAAAATATGCTTTTCAAATTGTTTTGTACTCTAGTTTGAATAGGTTCATTTTGTTTTCACCATGTATATTGTTTAGAAGAAGTTTTGTAGTACTTCTTTTAACACAAATCTTTTATGAAATACTTTTTGTTTTCAAATAAATCTTTATGTTTATTTCTTTCTGTTATCTAAAATGTCTAGTTGTTCAAGACCAATCTTGTTGACTTGTATGTCTTAGTAGGGATTTTTGACCCCAAGAATTTTATAGTCTTATACTTTAAGTGATTCTTCTTTTGATTGTGATTTTGTTTGTTGAATCAATTGTTTACCTTGCTGTTGAATGAATTGTTTTGTGTTTATGCTTATGGTGTGCTCTTGTTTGATTTGTTAGATCATCTGGAGTGCGAAGCTTGTTATCTAGAGTCACTTGATTACGAGGATCGTCGGCAAGGCAAGTCACTTTGACCATGAATACCTATGTTTTATTGCATTAGTTCTTCCATCTCCCCAATTGCATGCAAAGTAGGTAATTTGGAAACTTGGTTACTTGTTGTAGTATCATGTGGTAGGTACCCCTCAACCCTTTGACACATTGGCCCCAGGAAACGTTGTTTTACATTTTGCTATGCTATTAGTAGACGGGGTTGGTTGTGTGATTCATGAGAGTTGTGAGTTAATAATTTATTGAACTACATGATGATCAAGTCTTCAAGACTCCAAGTTTTCAACTTACCTCTGGGTGGATGATGGTTGAACGGCGCCCTGGACAAACCAGTGGTTAGCCTAGATGATGGTGGAGAAGTGCCAGTATTCATGCGGAAAGGTCCACGCAGGCACAAAGAGAAGGATGGATGATTCAAGACCCAAGGCTTACCTGGATAGCCACAAGCCATTATGGGCTCTGGCTTGGTTGGATATCGTGGCGACCCTGGACAGGTGGTGCTACGAGATGTAGAAGAACGGTAGGAAAGGATGGGCACCGATAGAGTCTCGGGGAAACCCTTTTGAAGACCATGTTTTGGTCATCCGTTTCTCAAACACCATGAAGTGCGAGAAGTCCAACGGAGGCGATCAAATCTTGTGGGGAACGTGTGCAAAACTCTACAGAGTACCCAAACCTAATCGATTAGCCGTGTCCACGGTCATGGACAGTTTGAGCCAAAGGAACTGAAATTATCTGGAACTCTCAACACAATTAATTATATTGATGTGGGTTATTAAGGTCAACTTGGGTATGAGAATTGGTTGGTGGAACCATGTCATTAGTCAACTAACATTGTAGTAATTATGCCTTTGCCCTCTCTTGTTGTACAAAAATTTTGGCTTTATGCAAAAACTTACTACCCCACCTGCCATATTTGCATATAGACTAGATGATTACTTTACCCCCTCTCTTGTGACTTTGCCGGCATATTCAATATGCTGACCTATACGACTGCAACGTATCATGTTGCAGAGTACTTTTCCGACTAGGAGTGAGGATATGCTCTACGCTCGGTGAGATGCCCTTTGAGTCAGATGGACTCAACTACCCTTGGAGCTTCCGCAAGTTTTGGTTTAGTTTATCTCATGAGTTGGCCTTCAGCCACTTTATTGTAATCCTTATTGTAATAAAGGACTCGATATGAGATTTCGGTTTATTAATGTTGTGTGATTTCCATTTGATATATACATTGATGTATCGTGTGTGTACCAGCATAATCTTGGGATGGTACAGAAACACCGGAGAATCGACCTTTCAGGTCGGGTCGCTACACATGGCCCAACCGCTGACGCGACACATTCCACCAAAATCACCGACACACACTCCACATAATCACCGCCGAAAGACATGGTGCACGCAGTATATCTAGGATCTCAAGGAACACCTGGCAGTGGAGAAGCAAATCACGACTGGACGCGCAGATGATGCCACGATGGCTACCATGCGTGTTGACCCCAGATCTTGGAGCAGCATCTAGACGTCGAGGCTACCGTCTACACCTCGCGCGCGACTGCCGCCACGCGGTTGGCTGCTTTGAACAACAGCTCATTGTGTTTTCTCCAGGGCTCCGTTGTTGCCTTCGACACTTATCAAGAAAGGCTACAATTGATACTCTATACTTGTGGGTTATCATTGTGCAATTGCAGGAACCATTCTAATATTTAGGTTTCTAACAATAATTTGGTCTTGCACATGTAGGTCCTGCCTTAAGAGGTTTAGACCCACTATTCGACCCATTTTGCATGTGGGGAAATGATGTGTTCATGAATATCAGTCAAATCAAGAAACTCAAAAAGATTGTTAAGATAAAGAAACTTGTGAAGAAAAACAACAAGTTGTTTGTCTGCACAATGAAGAAGACATTAGTGAACTATAGGATGGTACTATCTCTTTTACCTTGTCTTTTTTTTGTTTGTGACGTTTCAATTTTCTTAGAAACGCAATTTACGCATATCTTTGTTGTACTCGATGAGTACATCTCAAACCACCTGTATGGTCAAGAGGCGAGAAAGGTATTAATACAGCACCCACGGTATAATCTTGAAGTCTTCCTCAAGAGGATGAAGGATGGGCAGGCAACCATCCACAGGCACTGGCATAAAGTTGCAAGAACCTTCAACATCAGTGAAGGATCAATATTTGCCTTCCGCTTCAACAGTTTTCTAGATGAGATTCATGTGTCTATTTATCGTATATGATGCTATTTTCCAAAGGTTTTAGATGTTGCATGTGAAACTCGGTCCTGTCATATAATTGGGTAGCTAGGTAGTATATACCTATATGATGTTGTACTCTAATGTATATCAATTATGAAATCCTGGTTGCCATAATACGAAATGAAATATATGGTGCGCTTGATATGAAGTATCAATTTTTTACTAGTTGGATTATAAATAATAGAGCAATTAGCCTGATTATTGGGGTTTCATATTGCAAACGGTTTGTCATATAACACCGTCAGCGATGACTACAACAAACCCACACGCTTGCTGGAAAATTGGCGTGTTGGATCAGTGAACAATCACACATGATTTTCGGGCGCAAACTGTGTGTTAGAACACCCATTCGCAAATGTTTTCACATAAAACGTGTGTGTGATGGGCATCCCTATGCCAAATAGTTTCTTCTAGGCACCGTGCGTGATGGCATCCCCTAACACAAACGATGTTAAGCAAAAAAATTGTGTGTGATGTACAATACGAACAGAAACGTATGTTTGGGATTCACTGTGTGGGATGGTATGCACATCTCACACAATTTCTCCTAAATACCTGTTTGGGATAGTCCTTCCAATCACACACGACATAATTTTGCCTATCGTGTGTGACCAGGAGTAGGCATTGCCAATAGTTTTTCCCGTCATGTGCGATAGGCCCCCCTATCGCCCACACATGCAAGGCGATAGTTTGAGACTACGCCATGGAAAGGGGTTAAAACCGTTTGTATAGCAAGCGCCTGCACTAGTGGTTGTACCGGGTTTAATCTTGTGGTGCTCAATCCTAGTGATAGAAAGGGACATGAAATGTATAGTATTGCTGCCACTAAGGGTAAAACAATGGGGTTCATTCATATTATTTGGATTTACTTTGTATACATCATGTCATCATCCTCCAAACATTACTCCATTTTTACTTAATACTCTAGATCCATGTGGGATTACGGTCAATGGGTCGAGTGATAGTAGTAGATGCAGGCATGATTCAATCCATTTTTTTATGGACGTGATGCCTATAAACATGATAATTGTTGTGAATAAATATTGCATAACTATGCAATTTTCTATCAGTTGTCCAACAATAATTTGTTTACCCACAGTATGCTTTCTTTGATTGAGAAGCCTCTAGGGAAAACTATTCCCCCCACGTATACTCACAAATATAATTACAAAAACTCTAAATACCTTATTTCCATTATTTACTTTCTTTTTATTTACTATTTATATTTATCAAATTATCTATCTAGCACTACTTATCGCTTGCAAGTAACGAGTTCAAGGGTATTGACAACCCTCTTCCCCGCGTTGGGTGCAAGTGTTTGCTCTTTTGTGCGTAGGTGCTAAAGACAGGAGTTTGTGTCGTTCTCCTATTGGATCAATAGCCTTGGTTCTCACGGAGGTAAATACTTACCACTATTGTGCTGCATCACCCCTCCTCTTTGGGGAAAATCCCAACGCAGTTTTCAAGTATCACACGCAAATTCCCGTCTTCGGCACCTACACACAAAAGAGCATGCACTTGCACACATAAATTGCAGCAATATTTTTGGTGTTTTTGTAATAATATATTTTGTGAAAACTGAAGGCACATATGCTCCCTTGGTGGTTTTGATATTTCATGACAACATACATTGTCTCTTGGACTAATAATTTTACCTAGCTTATTTTAGGTTTAGTCCATAGAGAGGATTGGCTAGGGATTGTGAGGAGAATTCCCAAGAGGATGAAGAAAGGAAGGAATAGAATTGGCTATGCTTCAATATTGAAGACTCTACATTTTTTTACTTTGTGAGAAATCACTTTTGAGTCCATAGGAAAGCCAATACTATTAAAAAGGGGTAGGAATTATGAGGATCGGGTTGCTCAAGTGCTTAGAGATTAGCCACCAAAAATACTCACCCATTCTCCCACAAACAACTTACTTCCAAAGCCAAAAGTCAAAATTCGGTGACACCAACTTTCGCATTTTTGGATCCACCGAGTTTTACCCTAGACAAAACCCAAGCCAAACCCTAACATCTCGGTACTACCAACATTCCATTCGGTGCAACCGAAACTAGTGACCAACATTCTATTAACCAATTTATTAAAATCGTACCTACCAAGTTTGAGGAATCGGTGACACTAAGTCTTGGTAATTTCCTAGGTCACCCATATCGGTACCATCGAGAATATATACCAGTGTCATCAAAAAGGCCAAAGTTGCCACATTTTGCACTAGTCGGGGCTACCGAGTTTTCACTTTGGTTTCACCGAGTTGGGCAATAATGTTGTAATGGTTGGGGAGTACTATAGTCAATGGAAATATGAGATGGTGAGTACTATAGTTTGGGGAGTCTTAGTTGTAGAGTGTTCGTTCTCGATGGGAAGTACTATAGTCAATGTAAATATGAGATGATTGAGATATTCAATGAATTCCATTTGAGAAAGTATGTCAAGAACTCCTATGTACCTCCCATTGATCCCTAACATGCCACACGCAGATAATAAATTGATATGCTTCGCAATCTTAGAACTGTTAATCGTATCATTAGAGGATTTCTAAGAATTGTGTTTCATCAAATGAAGAATTTGAATGTGCTTATACTTTGTGGAATGATTTGGAGAAACGATATCCAAATTATTCATTGAGTAATCTTGATGAAATTCGTATTGCCTTTCATAAGAGGAAGCCTAGTGATCCCCACTTTGATAAATGCTTGTTTGAGCTTTGTGACCTCATTGTGCTAAAGGAGATGTCATTACCATTAATAACATCATTGTTGAAGCCATTCGCATTCATAAATATGAACATTGTCATGATCACAACCCTAACGAAGTTCTTGTCTCTTATGACGAGGATATCACTCTTGACGATGACAATGTGGAACATGGATGCTATTATGATGAAGATGAGTTGTTCGACATCGAGTGTGAGAACACTATGAAGAGTCTAAGTCTCATGTCTAACTTCAAAGACTACATGTCCGTAGGAAAAGAATGGATTCTCGATAGTGGATGCACCTGTCACATGACCGGGGATAGAGACATGTTTCAAGAGATCACACCAAACCATGGACTGCGAAGGTATGTGACTTTCGGAGACAACTCCAAGCGTAAGGTACTCGGTCTTGGTAAGGTGGCTATATCTCATGATAGTTCTATTCAAAATGTCATGATCGTTGAATACCTTGGCTACAATATTGTTTCTATATCTAGACTTGACGACTTCGGTTTTAATGTGCTATTTACCAAAGTAGATTGCCAAGTGTTTCGTCAAGACAATCATAGCATGATCTTTATTGGATTCTGTAGAGGTGATCTATACGTTGTTGATTTCACTAAGATATCTAATCCTCATACTTGTCTTATTACAAAATCTTCTAAAGGTTGGCTTTAGCATAGAAGACTAGGACATGTTGGTATGCATAATCTAGACAAGCTCATCAAAGGTGACCATACACTTGGCGTTAAAGATGTTATCTTTGACAAAGATAGACTTTGCAGTGCTCGTCAACCCAGAAAGGAAGTAGGTGGAAGTCATCCCGTAAGGAATGTCATGATTGCTAGGAGACCACTCGAGTTGCTACATATGGATATTTTTGGTCCCAATGCTTACAAGAGCCTCGGTGGAAATTCCTTTGGTCTAGTTATAGTTGATGATTTTTCCAGATTTACGTGGTTATCCTTTCTTTATGATAAGTCACAGGTACAAAAAATCTTCAACAACTTCGCTTGCAAAGCGCAAAATCAATTTGAAGTGAAGATCAAGGAAGTTCGGAGTGACAACGGATCGGAGTTCAAGAACACAAATATGGATTCGTTCTTAACAAAGAAGGGATGTCACATGAATTCTCGGCTACATACACGCCTCAACAAATTGGAGTTTTTGAGAGGAAGAACCGGACTCTTATAGAGATGGCTAGAACGATGCTCGATGAATACAAGACGCCAAGACACTTTTGGGAGAAGGTCATGGAAACAAATTGTCATGCTACAAACTGACTCTACCTTCACAAGCTTCTCCGTAAAATGGCATACAAGCTACTCACCGGTAACAAGCCCCAAGTTGGGTACTTTAGGGTATATAGCTCCAAGTGTTACATTCTTGATAAGCATCGTCGTTCTAAATTTTCTCCTAAATCCCATGAAGGTTTCCTACTTGGTTACAAATCAAACTCTCACACTTACCGTATCTACAACAACTTCACTCGAAAAGTTGAAGATATGGTAGATGTGAAGTTTGATGAATCTAATGGTTCCCAAGTCGAACAATTCCCAAATGACGTAGGAGATAAGGAACCTTTGAAATCCATTCAAGACTTATCCATCGGAAAGATTCGTCCCATGGAGGTGAAGTAAAGTACTTCATTAACCCAAGTGGAACCTCCTACTTCGCGTCAAGGCAAACCTGAAAATGACAAGATGAAGAGGAGGAGGAAGTGCATCATGATGATCCACTACAACCTCCTTCACCACAACCTCAAGGAGACAACACCTTCAACAACAACAATGAAGAAGAATATGATGAGGAGGAGGCTCCGCCATCCAACAAGCAAAAGCTACCTCAAGTTCGAGCAAGAGTGAACAAGAATCACCCCTTAGAGCAAATCTTAGGTGACATTCAAACCGGGAGAATCACTCGCCCTAAAACTCGCTTACCTAATTTTTGTGAGCACTACTCATTCATATCTACTATTGAGACTATGAAGGTGGAAGAAGCGCTTGAAGACTCGTATTGGGTGAATGCTATGCATGAAGAGCTACACAACTTCGAGAGGAACAAAGTTTGGACACTAGTGGAGAAGCCCAAAGACAAGCAAAACATCATTGCAACCAAATGGGTGTTTCGGAACAAGCAAGACGAAGACGATCAAGTCGTATGCAAAAGGCACGTATCATAGCTCAAGGCTAAACCCAAGTAGAAGGTATGGACTATGGTGATATGCCCCCGTTGCTAGACTTGAAGCTATTCGTATATTACTTGCTTGTGCCAATCGACACACTTTATCAAATGGACATTAAAAGTGCATTTCTAAATGGGGAGATTGAGGAACAAGTCTATGTTAAGCAACCCTCTGATTTTGTGAACCCTAAGAAACCTAATTATGTATACAATCTTCTTAACGCTCTCTATGGTCTTAAGCAAGCTCCACGAGCTTGGTACAAATGCTTAACAAAGTTTCTTATTGAAAAAGATTTTGAAATTGGTAAAATTGACGCACCCTTATTAACTAAGATATTTAATGGTGAATTATTTGTGTGCCAAATTTATGTGGATGATATTATCTTTGGATCTACTAACCCACAATTTAGTGAGAAATTTGGAAGGTTGATGTCCGAGAAGTATGAGATGTCCATGATGTATGAGATGAAATTTTTCCTTGGTTTGCAAATAAAACAAATGAGAGAAGGAACATTCAAATCTCAAACCAAGTATACCAAGGACTTGATCAAGAATTTCAACATTCAAGAGTGTAAAGGTATGAAAACTAATGTGCCTACTAGTGGACATGTTGACCTTACTAAGGAGGACCAATTGGTTGATCAAAAGGTATATCGATCAATGATCCGTTAATTACTATATTTTTGAGCCTCCTGTCCCTCATGCTTAGTGTGTGCATGTGTGCTAGATATCAAACTGCTCCTAAAGATTGTCATCTTGGGTTTGTGAAAAGAATTGTGCGATACTTGACACATACACCAAACTTTGGCATATGGTATCCCAAGGGATCTTCTTTTAACCTTGTTGGCTATTCCGACTCAAACTATGCCGGAGATAAGGTTGGTAGAAAATCCACCTCGGGTACATGTCTATTTCTTGGTAGATCTCTTGTGTCTTGGTCATCCAAAAAACAAAACTCGGTATCTCTATCTACCGCCGAAGCGGAATACATTGCTGCCGGATCATGTTGTGCGCAATTACTATGGATGACTCAAATTGTTAAGGATTATGGCACACATGTGAAACATGTACCATTGTTATGTGACAATCAGAGTGCAATCAAAATTGCTCATAATCCCATGCAACACTCTCGAACTAAGCATATTCAAGTTCAACACCAATTCATTTGTGATCATGTTGCCAAAGGATATATCAATCTCAAGCATGTTCGTATTATAAACAATTGGCCGATATCTTTACTAAGCCACTTGATGAGAAAGCGTTTTGCCACTTGAGGAGTGAGTTGAACATCATTGATGCTTCAAACTTGAGCTAGACTCACTCGGATGCATGCAGGGGCATGAGCTTACATGACTACTCCATGATAGACTTGATATGACATTATCATATACCTTGGAAATATATGCTCCCTTGTATCGCATCTAACCTTATGTAGGTACTTGCAAGAACTACACTCCACAAGATTGACATCAACTCATATCACAAGAAATCTTGTCATGGCCAAGTATCCACAACCCTTATTTGATGATGGAGGAAGAAGATAACATAAACCATATCCTTGACAACCATTTGATAAACAAAAATCATTGTAGTCATTTGGGTATATATTGTTCTTCCTTGCATGACTAACCCATGAAGGTGCAAAGAGGACCAACACGATCAAGGATATCTCTCAAGTCTAGATGATCGTCATCAACATTGAGCATCCACAACAAGTTCTCCTACGTGCTACGCCATCAACATCACTCAAAGGTATGTGATCATATCCTTGAAGAAGCTTTGCTCTAAGTCATGAGATAAAGCAACTCAAGTGATACGAAAACATTAAAATGCTTAAACAAAAAATGGTAACCCCATATTGATCTTAACATAGAGTATGACCTATGATCAAGTATTCTTGCTTGGCTCCTTAAGTCAATATACTCTAATATAGGTGACCTAGTCACTGACCCTCATCTAGATGAAGTGTCTTGTTTGGTTCATCTTTTAGATGCATGCTTTCTTGGAACCACTCAATCTCCATCTAGTTTAAAATTCTTTGCAAATTTTTTTTGAAAATTCCTTGCAAATCTTTTTGAAAAATCCTTGAAAATCCTTCTAAAATTCCTTGCAAATCTCTTTGAAAAACGTTTGCGAATTATCTTCAATCCTCTATGACAATTGCACCTTTGCCAAGTTTCTGTCACGCTTCTCGGTCCCTCTGATTCAGGTAACTCGGTGTCACCGATACTGCAAACAGGCTGCACAACAATATATCGGTTCCACCAACCCACTTTGCCTCGGAGCCATCAATTTTGCTATCTTCTGTGTATTTTGTCAAAATTTGAAAAATCCAAATTTTCTTCAAGGATCCCTATGTCAAAGTGGGAGAAATGTTAAAAGCTTTTAGATAATAGATGGGGGAGAAATTGTACTCAAGTATCCCTTAGTCTCAAATGCTCTCTATGATCCTTACCTTATATGATCCCTACTTTCTATGACCCTTCTTCTCAAGGATCCCTTACCCTCTAACCCTTTTATTGGAAATTAATGCCAAAGGGGAAGAATATCAAAGCTATCAAATCTCATGCTTTTAGATAGGGGGGAATATCAAGAGGTATAATATAAATAAGGGGAGAGTATCAAAACTTATGCTTATCCATAGGGGGAGAAATATCAAGATCACCCAAAGTGGAGAAACACCACTTAAGGGGGAGAGAGCAGACCAAATTTATTCCATCATTTAAGCAATCAAAACTTATATGTTAGACTTATCTCACCCTATCTACTCCCAGTATCTACATGCTAAGATTTAGGGGGAGAGGAGGAATTACAATCTCATACTCAGGGGAGAAAGTTCTAAATGCTTTTGAAGGCACATATGCCCCCTTGGTGGTTTTGATAATTCATGACAACATACATTTTCTCTTGGACTAATAGTTTTACCTGGCTTATTTCAGGTTTAGTCCATAGAGTGGATTGGCTAAGGATTGTGAGGAGAATTCCCAAGAGGGTGAAGAAGGGAAGGAATAGGATTGGCTATGCTTCAAGCTTGAAGACTCTACATTTTATACTTTGTGAGAAATCACTTTTGAGTCCATAGGAAAGCCAATACTATTAAAAGGGGATGAGGAATTATGATGATCTGGTTGCTCAAGTGCTTAGTGATTACCCACCAAAAATACCCATCCATCCTCCCACAAACAACTTCTGTCCAAAGCCAAAAGTCAAAATTCGGTGACACTAACTTTCCCATTTAGGATCCACCGAGTTTTACCCTAGACAAAACCCAAACCAAACCCTAACACCTCAGTACTACCAACATTCCATTCGGTACAACCGAAACCAGTGACCAACATTCTGTTAACCAATTTCTTAAAGTAGGACCTATCAAGTTTGAGGAATCGGTGACACCGAGTCTTTGTAACTGCCTAGGTCACCCATATCGGTACCACCGAGAATTATATATCGGTCTCACCGAAAAGGCCAAGGTTTCCGCATTTTGCACTAGTCGGTGCTACCGATTTTTCACTTTGGTTTCACCGAGTTGGGCAATAATGTTGTAACGGTTGGATTTTTTTAGATGCCTATATATACCGCTCCACCACCTCTCATTTGATCAGGAAGCACTTAGAACATACAAACACTTGCCCTATCCATTTTTCTGAGAGAGAGCCACCTACTCATGTGTTGAGATCAAGACATTCCATTCCAACCATATGAATCTTGATTTCTAGCATCCCCAAGTTGCTTTCCACCCAATCAATCTCTTATACCCATGCCAAATCTGTGAAAGAGTGATTGAGTGTTGAGGAGACTATCTTTTGAAGCATAAGAGCAAGGAGTTCATCATACTACTACATATATTACATTTTGGAGGGTGATGCCTCCTAGATTGGTTAGGTGTCTCTTGCGAGCCCCCTTCTTCGTGATTGTGGAGTTGAACCAAGAAGTTTGTAAGGGCTAGGAGGTCGCCTACTTCGTGAAGATCTACCCCGAGTAAGGATAGTCCTCCGTGGACATAGGCCATCATGGAATAGACAAGGTTGCTACTTAGTGGACCCTTCTTGGATGGAGACCTCCATGGACTCTCGCGATCATTACCCTTCGTGGGTTGAAGTCTCGATAAACATGGACGTATGATAGCACCACCTATTGGAACCACGGGAAAAATCTTCATGTCTCCAATTGCGTTTGATCTTCCTATCTCTACTCCTTCTCACAAATGCTTGTCTTTACTTTCTGCTGCCATACTTGTTGACTAGCATGTGTAGGGTGCACTAGACTTGCTAGAATTGCTAAAATCTGCCAACCAATTAACTTGGGAAAAAGTTAGGTTTTATTTTTGTCAAATAGACTATTCACCCCCCCCCCCCTTAGACGCCTCTTCTTGTGATCTCATAAAGACCCGGGGTCCATAGTTTCCGCTAGAGGCTTCTCTCTCGAAGAAAGCATACGGTGGGTAAACAAATTGTTGTTGGGAAATTGATAGAAAATCGCATAGTTATGCAATGATCATGTATATAGGCATCACGTCCATAAACAAGTAGACAGACTCCTGCCTGCATCTAATACTATTACTCCACCCATCGACCGCTATCCAGCATGCGTCTAGAGTATTAAGTAAAAATAGAGTAATGTTTGGAGCAAGATGACATGATGTAGACAAAGTAGATCCGAAAATAGGAATAAAACCCGTAGTTTTCCCCTTAATGGTAGTAATACAATACGTGTCATGTCCCCTTCTGTCACGATGATTGAGCACCACAAGATTAAACCCATCACAACGTGCCACTCCCCGAAGATAAACCAATCTAGTTGGCCAAACCAAACTGGCAGATCGGAGAGAAATACGAAACTATAACAATCATGCATATAAGAATTCAGTAAAGACTCAAAAAATTTCATGAATAACCTGAACATAAACCCATAATTCATCGAATCCCAACAAACACATCGCAAAGAAGGATTACATCGGATAGATCACCGTGTGAATCACGGTGAACTTTGTATTGAAGATCATATAGAGAGAGAGGCATCTAGGTACTAGATATGGACTTGTAGGTCTGTGGTAAACTGCTCACCAATCATCATGGAGGCATCAGGGTTGATGTAGAGGCCCTCCGTGATCGACCCCCCTTCTTCAAGACATCATAATAGGGCTCCAGATGGCCTCCCATCGAAACAGAGACTTGCGGCAATGGAAAAAGTATTTTGGATGGCTCTCGGGTGTTTTCCCAATTTTGGAGAATATATAGAGTTGGAATTAGGTGAGGAGGCTATGGGTGGTGGTCCCAAGCAATCAGGGCGCGACCAGCCCCCTAGGCGTGCCCTATTGGCTTAGCACCACCCCGTGTGGCCTCCGATCTCCCTCTAAAGCTTCAAGGTCTTATTTTTGTCCAGGAAAAATCATCAAAAAAATTTGGGGCATTTGGACTTTGTTTGGTACAATATTCCTGAAAGGCCAAAAACAAGTAGAAAACAACAATTGGCATTGGGCACTAGGTTAATAGGTTAGTTCACAAAAATGATATAAAATAGCATATAAAGTATCCGAGATTTATAATATAGTAGCATGGAACAATAAAAAATTATAGATACGTTGGAGACATATCATCATCCCCAAGCTTAATTCCTGCTCGTCCTCAAGTAGGTAAATGATAAAAACATAATTTTTGACGCGACATGCTACCCAACATGTAATATCTTTTAGGTATGATCTTTGAGAAATGATGAACTAATAAACATAATTATAGTAATATCTATAGACATAAGAAACATAATCATTAATATACGATCCTTAAAGAATGTTACTCCCCTCTCATTTTATCATATTAGCATGTCATAACTCCGTCTTCTCCACATAAGTACAAATCATGAGCACCAAGGTGTCGAGTCAGGAAATTGGATAGTACTTCTAACGCGCTTTAGCAATTTCAACCTCACTCAATACATGAGCGTGAACCATGGATATAGCATATAAGTGGAATAGAACATGGTGATAGATATCAAAAGGAGTCAAAGTGGAAAGGAAGTCTCGCATCGACTAGATCAATGGGCTGTGGAGATGCCCATTAATAGATATCAATGCGAGGAGTAGGGAGTTCCATGCAACAAATACACTAGAGCTATAAGTGTATGAAAGCTCAACAGAAGCTAAGTGGGTGTGCATCCAACTTACTTGCTCATGAAGACCTCAGGCATTTGAGGAAGGCCATCATTGGAATATACAAGCCAGGTTATTATAATGAAAAAAATCACACTAGGATATGAAAGTGATAACTCAGGAGACTCTCTATATGAAGACCATGGTGCCACTTTGAGGCACAACTGTGGTAGAGGATAGTAGCAAAGTCGCTTCTCCCTTTTTCTCTCATTTATTCTTTTTTTCTTGGTGGGCTCATTTGGCCACCCCCATTTATTTTTATTTATTTTTTGTCCGGAGCTCATCCCGACTTGTGGGGGTATCATTACTTCATCATCCTTTCCTCACTGGCACAATGCTCTAATAATGATGATCATCACACTTTTATTTACTCACAACCCAATACAAAAACTCAATGATGAAAAAGATACGACTCTATATGAATGCCTATCACGATGTACCGGGATGTGCAATGGTCTATCATAACATGTAAACAATGATGAATAGTGGTTGTGCCACAAATACCATGTCAGCTACATGATCATGCAAAGCAATATAATGATGAACACACAAGTCATGTGATGTAATGTTGGAATTTGCATGGCAATATATCTCGGAATGGCTATGGAAATGCCATAATAGGTATGTATGGTGGCTGTTTTGAGCAATATATAAGGAGGCTTATGTGTGATAGAGTGTATCATACCACGGGGTTTGGATGTTGATGTCTACTACACAAATTTATTCTTGTAGACTCTGTTCAGCCTCCAAGCGCAAAGTTTTGTAGGACAGTAGCAATTTTCCCTCAAGTGGAGGACCTAAGGTTTATCAATCTGTGGGAGGTGTAGGATGAAGATGTCTCTCTCGAACAACACTGCAATCAAATACAAAAAAATCTATTGTGTCCCCAACACACCCAATACAATGGTAAATTGTATAGGTGCACTAGTTCGGCAAAGAGATTGTGATACAGGTGCAATATGGATGGTAGACACAGGTTTTTGTAATCTGAAAACATAAAAACAGCAAGGTAACCAATAGTAAAAAACGAGCAAAATGGTATATCAATGCTTCCAAATAAGGTCTGGGGTTCATACTTTCACTAGTGCAATCTCTCAATAATGCTAACATAATAGGATCATATGATCATCCCTCAATGTGCAACAGAGAATCACTCCAAAGTTCATATTTGGTGGACAACATAATATGAAATTGTTGTAGGTAGTAAAACCACCTCAAAGTTACCCTTTACGATCAATCTATTGTGCTATTCCTATATGTGTCACAGCCCTAGAGTTCCTACCAAGAAAACACCTATGATACATATCAATCAACCCTAATGTCACCTAGATACTCCAATGTTACCTCAAGTGTCCGTGGGTTAATTATTCGACATGCATCAAAGAATTTGAGATTCATCATATCCAATCCAACGCAAAGAACTTCAAATAATACCCCAATATTTCTATCGGAGAAGGTAGGACAAGAACGTGCAATCAACCCCTATGCATAGATCCCCAAGGTCACCGGAATCCGCAAGTTGATGCCATAACATATATCAAGTGAATCAATAGAATACCCCATTTGCACCACGGGTATCCATATGCAAGACATACATCAAGTGATCTCAAATCCAATTTTTAATCCGACATAACAAAATCTCAAAGGGAAAGATTCAATTCATCACAACAAGATAGCAAGGGAAGAACACCATATGATCCAACTACATTAAGAAAGCTCGGGGTACATCAAGATCATGACATCTCAAGAATATAAGAGAGAGAGAGAGAGAGAGAGAGATTAAACATATAGCTACTAGTACATCTCCCTCAGCCCCAAGGGTGAACTACTCCCTCCTTGCCATGGCCTCCGCCGGAATGATGAAGATGGTCGCCGGTGCTGATTTCCCCTCCCCGGTAAGGTACTGGAAAGGCTCCAGATGAGGTTTTATTTGATATAGAGAGTTGCAGCGGCGGAGCGCAAGTTCTAGGTTAATTTCTGAAGGTTTATGTATATATAGAATTTTTCAGCGTTGGATTCATGCCAACCGGAGGCACATTGGTCCCACGATCCATTAGGGCGCGCCCACGGGGGTGGGCGCGCCCTGTTGGCTTGTGGACCACAAGTGGCTCCCCTTCGGTGGTTCTTTGCTCTGGTATTTCTTAGCTCCTCCAAAACAAATCGTAAAAAAGTTTTGGGCGATTCCGAGAGCTTCAATTTTCTACACAAGAACAACACCACGGCAATTCTGCTAAAAACACCGTCATTCTAGGTTAGTTCTAAATAAATCATATAAAATGAATCAAAACCATATAAAATTATTGTAAACATAAGCAAACATGGCATTAATACTTCATAAATTATCGATACGTTGGTGTTGGAAATATGCCCTAGAGGCAATAATAAAATGGTTATTATTGTATTTCCTTGTTCATGATAATTTTCTATTGTTCATGCTATAATTGTATTAACCGGAAACCGTAATGCATGTGTGAATACATAGACCACAACATGTCCCTAGTGAGCCTCTAGTTGGCTAGCTCGTCGATCAATATATGGTCACGGTTTCTAGCCATGGACATTGGATGTCGTTGATAACGGGATCACATCATTAGGAGAATGATGTGATGGACAAGACCCAATCCTAAGCATAGCACAAGATCGTGTAGTTTGTCTGCTAAAGCTTTTCTAATGTCAAGTATCGTTTCCTTAGACCATGAGATTGTGTAACTCCCGGATATCACAGGAATGCTTTGGGTGTGCCAAACATCACAACGTAACTGGGTGGCTATAAAGGTGCACTACGGGTATCTCCGAAAGTGTCTGTTGGGTTGGAACGAATCGAGACTGGGATTTGTCACTCCGTGCGACGAAGAGGTATCTCTGGGCCCACTGAGTAAGACATCATAATAATGAGCTCAATGTGACTAAGGAGTTACCCACAAGATGATGTGTTATGGAACAAGTAAAGAGACTTGCTGGTAACGAGATTGAACAAGGTATAGGGATACCGACGATCGAATCTCGGGCAAGTGTCATACCGGTAGACAAAGGGAATTGTGTACGGGATTGATTGAATCCTCGACATCGTGGTTCATCCGATGTGATCATCAAGGAGCATGTGGGAGCCAACATGGGTATCCAGATCCTGTTGTTGGTTATTGACCGGAGAGGTGTCACGGTCATGTCTACGTGTCTCCCGAACCCGTAGGGTCTACACACTTAAGGTTTGATGACGCTAGGGTTATAGGGAAATAGTGTATGTGGTTAACGAAGGTTGTTCGGAGTCCCGGATGAGATCCCGGACGTCACGAGGAATTCCAGAATGGTCCGGAGGTAAAGATTCATATATAGGAAGTGAGGATTTGCTCACTGGAAGTGTTCCGGGCATCACCGGTAATGTACCGGGACCACCGAAAGGGTTCCGGGGGTCCACCGGGAGCGGCCATCGGCCCCGGAAGGCTTCATGGGACAAGAGTGGGAGGGAACCAGCCCCTAGGTGGGCTGGGGCACCTCCCACCCCAGCCCAAGGCGCGGCAAGGAGGAGTGGGTGCAAACCCTAGGCGTAGATGGGCCCTAGGCCCACCCTAGGGCGCGCCCCCCTCTCTCCCTCTCTTGGCCGTCGGCCAAAGGCCATCTAGGGCTGCCACCACCCCTAGGGTGGGAACCCTAGGGGTGCGCACCCTCCTACTACTACTATAAATAGTGGAGGGTTTTGGGGATGCCGACACACGAATCTCTCTCTCTCTCTCTCGGCACAGCCCTACCTCTCCACTTCCTTGTTCTCCCTAGTGCTTGGCGAAGCCGTGCCGGAGTACCACGCAGCTCCACCGTCACCACGCCGTCGTGCTGCCGGAGCTCTCCCTCAACCTCTCCTTCCTCCTTGCTGGATCAAGGCGTAGGACACGTCACCGGCATGCACGTGTGTTAAACGCGGAGGCGCCGTTGTTCGGCGCTTAGATCAGAATCGACCGCGATCTGAATTGCTGCGAGTATGACTCCACAAACCGCGTTCTTGTAATGGTTCCGCTTAGCGATCTTCAAAGGTATGAAGGTGCACTCTGCCCTTACTTGTTACTGGTTTCTCCATAGATTAATCTTGGTGATCGTAGGAAATTTTTTGATTTACTACTACGTTCCCCAATAGTGGCATCATGAGCTAGATCTATGCGTAGAATCTATGCACGAGTAGAACACAAGTTGTTGTGGGAGTCGATCTTGTTAATATGCTTGCCGTTACTAGTCTTATCTTGATTTGGTGGTATTGTGGGACGAAGCAGCCCGAACCAACTTTACACGTACGCTTACGTGAGACCGGTTCCACCGTCTGACATGCACTTGTTACATAAGGTGGCTAGCGGGTGTCTGTCTCTCCCACTCTGGTCAAATTGGATTCGATGAAAAGGGTCCTTATGAAGGGTAAATAGCAATTGGCATATCAAGTTGTGGTTTTGGCGTAGGTAAGAAACGTTCTTGCTAGAAACCTATAGCAGCCACGTAAAAACTTGCAACAACAAATTAGAGGACGTCTAACTTGTTTTTGCAGCAGATGCCTTGTGATGTGATATGGCCAAAGAATGTGATGTGATGCATTGTGATGTATGAGATTGATCATGTTCTTGTAATAGGATTAACGACTTGCATGTCGATGAGTATGACAACTGGCAGGAGCCATAGGAGTTGTCTTAATTTATTGTATGACATGCATGTCAATCAAGATCGCCATGTAATTACTTTACTTTATTTCTAAACGTTAGCCATAATAGTATAAGTAATAGTTGGCAAGACAACTTCATGAAGACACAATGATGGAGATCATGGTGTCGTACCGGTGACAATGATGATCATGGTGCCCCGAAGATGGAGATCAAAGGAGCAAGATGATATTGGCCATATCATGTCACTATATTGATTGCATGTGATGTTTATCATGTTTACATCTTATTTTCTTAGAACGACGGTAGCTAAATAAGATGATCTCTCAATAAAATTTCAAGAAATGTGTTCACCATAACTGTGCACCGTTGCTAAGGATCGTTGTTCCGAGGCACCACGTGATGATCGAGTGTGATAGGTTCTAACGTTCGCATACAACGGGTGTAAGCCAGATTTACACACGTGATACACTTAGGTTGACTTCACGAGCCTAGCATGTACAGACTTGGCCTCGGAACACGGAAGACCGAAAGGTCAAACATGAGTCGTATAGAAGATACGATCAACATGGATATGTTCACCATGGATGACTAGTCCGTCTCACGTGATGATCGGACACGGACTAGTTGACGTGGATCATGTGTCACTTGGATGACTAGAGAGATGTCTATCTAAGTGGGAGTTCATTAAATAATTTGATTATGTGAACTTAATTATCATGAATTTAGTCTAAAATTGTCTTTACAATCTATATTGTAGATCCAATGGCAACGCTAATGTCACCCTCAACTTCAACGCGTTCCTAGAGAAAACCAAGCTGAAAGATGATGGAAGCAACTATGCGGACTGGGTCCATAGCTTGATGATCATCCTCATAGCTTCCAAAATATTGTATGTCCTTGATGCACCGCTAGGTGACGCACCCATTCTCCTAGAGGAACAAGACGTTATGAACGCTTGGCAGACGCGCTGTGATGATTACTCCCTGGTTCAATGCGGCATGCTTTACAGTTTAGAACCGGGGCTCCAAAAGCATTTTGAGCAGCACGGAGCATATGAGATGTTCCAAGAGCTGAAAATGATTTTCCAAGCTCATGCCTGGGTCGAGAGATATGATGTCTCTCACAAGTTCTTCAGCTGTAAGATGGAGGAAAATAGTTCTGTCAATGAGCACATACTCAAAATGTCTGGGTTGCACAACCGCTTGACTCAACTGGGAGTTAATCTCCCAAATGATTCGGTCATTGACAGAATCCTCTAGTTGCTTCCACCTAGCTACAAGAGCTTTGTGATGAACTACAACATGCAGGGTACCGAAAAGTCCATTCCTGAGTTGTACTCGATGCTGAAATCAGCGGAGGTCGAGATCAAAAAGGAGCATCAAGTGTTGATGGTGAATAAGACCACTAGTTTCAAGAAAGGCAAGGGTAAGAAGAACTTCAAGAAGGACAGCAAAGTTGTTGCCGCGCCCGGTAAGCAAGTTGCCGGGAAGAAGAACAACAATGGACCCAAGCCTGAGACTGAGTGCTTTTATTGCAAGGGTACCGGTCACTGGAAGCGGAAATGCCCCAAGTACTTAGCAGATCAGAAGGCCGGCAATGTTAAAGGTATATGTGATATACTTGTTATTGATGTGTAACTAACTAGCGCTCGTAGTAGCTCCTGGTATTCGATACCGGTGCAGTTGCTCACATTTGTAACTCCAAGAAGGAGCTACGGAATAAGCGGAGACTCGCAAAGGACGAGGTGACGATGCGCGTCGAGAATGCTTCCAAGGTCGATGTGATCGCCGTCGGCACGCTACCTCTACATCTACCTTCGGGATTAGTTTTAAACCTTAATAATAGTTATTTAGTACCAGCTTTGAGCATGAACATTGTATCTGGATCTCGCTTGATGCGAGATGGCTACTCATTTAAATCTGAGAATAATGGTTGTTCTATTTACATGAGAAATGTTTTATGGTCATGCCCCGTTGTTCAATGGTTTATTTTTGATGAATCTCGAACGTGATGTTACACATGTCCATAGTGTGAGTACCAAAAGATGTAAGGTTGATAACGATAGTCCCACTTACATGTGGCACTCCTGCCTTGGTCATATTGGTGTCAAACTCATGAAGAAGCTCCATGCTGATGGAGTTTTGGAGTCTCTTGATTTTGAATCATTTGACACGTGCGAACCATGCCTCATGGGCAAGATGACCAAGACTCCGTTCTCCAGAACAATGGAGCAAGCGACTGACTTATTGGAGATAATACATACCGATGTATGCGGTCCAATGAGCGTTGAGGCTCGCGGTGGCTACCGTTATGTTCTCACCCTCACTGATGACTTGAGCAGATATGGGTATGTCTACTTAATGAAACACAAGTCTAAAACCTTTGAAAAGTTCAAGGAATTTCAGAGTGAGGTAGAGAATCAACGTGACACGAAAATAAAGTGCCTACGATCTGATCGTGGTGCAGAATATTTGAGTCACAAGTTTGGCACGCACCTAAGGGAATGTGGAATTGTTTCACAACTCACGTCGCCTGGCACACCTCAGCGAAATGGTGTGTTTGAACGTTGTAATCGCACTCTATTGGATATGGTGCGATCTATGATGTCTCTTACTGACTTACCACTATCATTTTGGGGATATGCATTAGAGACTACCGCATTCACTTTAAATAGGGCACCGTCAAAGTCCGTTGAGACAACACCTTATGAATTATGGTTTGGAAAGAAACCTAAGCTGTCGTTTCTAAAAGTTTGGGGATGCGATGCTTATGTGAAGAAACTTCAACCTGAAAAGCTCAAACCCAAAGCGGAAAAGTGCGTCTTCATAGGATACCCCAATGAAACTGTTGGGTATACCTTCTACCTCAGATCCGAAGGCAAAGTCTTTGTTGCCAAAAATTGGATCCTTTCTAGAGAAAGAGTTTCTCTCGAAAGAAGCAAGTGGGAGGAAAATAAAAGTTGATGAGGTAATTGTACCTCCACTCGAACCGAAGAGTAGCGTAGCACAGGAAGATGTTTCTATGGAGCTTGCACCGGCTGGGGAGGAAGTTAATGATGATGGTCATGAAACTTCAGATCAAGGTGTTATTGAACCTTGAAGGTCCACAAGGACACATTCCGCACCGGAGTGGTACGGCAACCCTGTCCTGGGGATCATGTTGTTAGACAACAGTGAACCTTCAAACTATGAAGAAGCAATGGTGGGCCCGAATTCCAACAAATGGCTTGAAGCCATGAAATCCGAGATAGGATCCATGTATGAGAACAAAGTATGGACTTTGGTGTACTTGCCCGATAACTGGCGAGCCATAGAAAATAAATGGTTCTTTCAGAAGAAGACTGACGCGGATGGTAATATGACCGTCTATAAGGCTCGGCTTGGTGCTAAGGGTTATCGACAAGTTCAAGGAGTTGACTACAATGAGACTTTCTCACCCGTAGCGATGTTGAAGTCCGTCCGAATCATGTTAGCAATTGCCGCATTTTTTTATTATGAGATCTTGCAAGTGAACGCCAAAACGGCATTCCTTAATGGTTTCCTTAAGGAAGAACTGTATATGATGCAGCCGGAAGGTTTTGTTGATCCTAAAGATGCTAACAAAGTATGCAACCTCCAATGCTCCATCTATGGGCTGGTGCAAGCATCTCAGAGTTGGAACATTCGCTTTAATGAGGTGATTAAAGCATTTGGATTTATACAGGTTTATGGAGAACCCCGTATTTACAAGAAAGTGAGTGGGGGTTGTGTAGCATTTCTCATATTATATGTGGATGACATATTGTTGATGGGAAATGATATAGAACTTTTGGAAAGCATAAAGGCCTACTTGAATAAGTGTTTTTCAATGAAGGACCTTGGAGAAGCTACTTATATATTAGGCATCAAGATCTATAGAGATAGATCGAGATGCCTCATAGGTCTTTCACAAAGCACATACCTTGAAAAGATATTGAAGAAGTTCAATATGGATCAGTCCAAGAAGGGGTTCTTGCCTGTGTTATAGGGTGTGAGATTGAGTACGACTCAATGTCCGACCACGGCAGAGTATAGAGAAAAGATGAGTGTCAGCCCCTATGCTTCAGCCATAGGCTCTATTATGTATGCCATGCTGTGTACCAGCCCTGATGTGAACCTTGCCATAAGTTTGGTAGGGAGGTACCAAAGTGACCCCTGAGCAGAACACTAGACAGCAGCCAAGAATATCCTGAAGTACCTGAAAAGGACCAAGGATATGTTTCTCGTATATGGAGGTGCCAAAGAGCTCATCGTAAAGGGTTACGTCGATGCTAGCTTCGACACAGATCCGGATGACTCCAAGCCACAAACCGGATACGTGTATATTTTGAACAGAGGGGCAGTCAGCTGGTGCAGCAGCAAGCAAAGTGTCGTCACAGCATCTACATGTGAAGCGGAGTACATAGCTGCTTCGGAAGCAGCAAAGGAAGGAGTCTAGATGAAGGAGTTCATCACCGACCTAGGAGTGATTCCTAATGCATCGGGCCCGATGGCTCTATTCTGTGACAACATTGGAGCTATTGCCCTTGCCAAGGAGCCCAGGTTTCACAAGAAGACAAGACACATCAAGTGCCGCTTCAACTCCATTCGTGATTACATTCAAGAAGGAGATATAGATATTTTTAAAGTACATACGGATTCGAATGTCGCAGATCCATTGACTAAACCTCTCTCACGAGCAAAACATGATCAACACCAGAACTCTATGGGTGTTCGATTCATCACAATGTAACTAGATTATTGACTCTAGTGCAAGTGGCAACTATTGGAAATATGCCCTAGAGGCAATAATAAAATGGTTATTATTGTATTTCCTTGTTCATGATAATTGTCTATTGTTCATGCTATAATTGTATTAACCGGAAACCGTAATGCATGTGTGAATACATAGACCACAACATGTCCCTAGTGAGCCTCTAGTTGGTTAGCTCGTTGATCAATAGATGGTCACGGTTTCTGGCCATGGACATTGGATGTCGTTGATAACGGGATCACATCATTAGGAGAATGATATGATGGACAAGACCCAATCCTAAGCATAGCACAAGATCGTGTAGTTCGTCTGCTAAAGCTTTTCTAATGTCAAGTATCGTTTCCTTAGACCATGAGATTGTGTAACTCCCGGATACCGTAGGAATGGTTTGGGCGTGCCAAACGTCACAACGTAACTGGGTGGCTATAAAGTTGCACTACGGGTATCTCCGAAAGTGTCTGTTGGGTTGGCACGAATCGAGACTGGGATTTGTCACTCCGTGTGATAGAGAGGTATCTTTGGGCCCACTCGGTAAGACATCATCATAATGAGCTAATTGTGACTAAGGAGTTAGCCATGGGATGATGTGTTATGGAACGAGTAAAGAGACTTGCCGGTAACGAGATTGAACAAGGTATAGGGATACCGACGATTGAATCTTGGGCAAGTGTCATATCGGTAGACAAAGGGAATTGTATACGGGATTAATTGAATCCCCGACATCGTGGTTCATTTGATGAGATCATCGAGGAGCATGTGGGAGCCAACATGGGTATCCAGATCCTGTTGTTGGTTATTGACCGAAGAGGTGTCTCTGTCATGTCTACGTGTCTCCCGAACCCGTAGGGTCTACACACTTAAGGTTCGATGACACTAGGGTTATAGGGAAATAGTGTACGTGGTTACCGAAGGTTGTTCAGAGTCCCGGATGAGATCCTAGATGTCATGAGGAGTTCCGGAATGGTCCGGAGGTAAAGATTCATATATAGGAAGTGAGCATTTGGTCACCAGAAGTGTGCCGGGCATCATCGGTAATGTACTGGGACCACCGGAAGGGTTCCGGGGGTCCACCAGGAGGGGCCACCGGCCCCGGAAGGCTTCATGGGCCAAGAGTGGGAGGTAACCAGCCCCTAGGTGGGCTGGTGCGCCTCCCACTCCAGCCCAAGGCATAGCAAGGAGGAGAGGGGGCAAACCCTAGGCGCAGATGGGCCCTAGGCCCACCCTAGGGCGCCCCCCCCCCCTCTCTCCCTCTCTTGGCCGCCGACCAAAGGCCATCTAGGGCTGCCGCCACCCCTAGGGTGGTAACCCTAGGGGTGCGCACCCTCCTCCTCCTCCTCCTCCTATAAATAGTGGAGGGTTTTGGGGATGCCGACACACGAATCTCTCTCTCTCTCTCGGTGCAGCCCTACCTCTCCACTTCCTCGTTCTCCGTAGTGCTTGGCGAAGCCGTGTAGGAGTACCATGCAGCTCCATCGTCACCACGCCGTCGTGCTGTCGGAGCTCTCCCTCAACCTCTCCTTCCTCCTTGCTGGATCAAGGCGTAGGAACGCTTCCGCTTAGTGATCTTCAAAGGTATGAAGATGCACTCTCCCCTTACTTGTTGCATATTTTTTCATAGATTGATCTTGGTGATCGTAGGAATTTTTTTGATTTACTACTATGTTCCCCAACAGTTGGAGACGTATCAGATGCACTGGCAAAAGCTGCACCGATCCTCGAGGTGAGAACGGGTTGTGCACGGTACTGATGAGGCTAGCAGTATGCGGAAAGGTGAGTGTGCGTACATCATGGATTCACATTAGTCATAAAGACCTCATATATTTATTGCAAAGCCTTATTAGCTCACTCGAAGCAAAGTACTATCACATACCCCTAGGAAGGAGGTTGGGAGGAGTTAACCATCGCGCGCCTCTGACCCGAACAACACTAGGATTTCAACGAGGAATAAGAATGCTCACACATCATCATCATCATCATGACATAACCAATATTTAGATGAGAAACAAGTAACATGCTTTAGCTACCAATATTTCTACTAACCAACAATCATGCACTCATGCCCTTTCATATTACTACATCAATATCATTAACCCACAATCTCTGTTATATGATGAGCTACATGAATGTTTTGATTATTCACTCAATGAATACCTGTCATTTTTAGACTAGTCCTATATCCCATGTAAATTACCATCACTATTTATTAGACTCTCAAACAAGTTTAAGTGAAGCATGAGATTTCAACTATTTCTAAAAAATCTATACCCCACTGTGCTCTAACAGATATAAGTAAAGCACTAGAGCAATTGCTAAGCTCAAAACATATAAGTGAAGCACATAGAGTATTATAACAAATCATGATGAAAATGTGTCTCTCTCAAATAGTTGTGCCTAGAAAAAAATGATTGTGGCAAACTAAAAATAAAGCAAACTATAATACACGACGCTCAAAGCAAAATACATATCATGTGATGAATAAAAATATAGCTCCAAGTGACATACCGATGGAATGGAGGCGAAAGAGGGGATGCCTCCCGGGGCATCCCCAAGCTTATACGCTTGAGTATTCCTATAGTTCTACCTTTTGATTCCTATGGGAATCCCCAAGATTAGTCTCTTGCCATTCCTTATTCCTTCATCCATCGTGATCGCACCCAAAACTTGAAAACTTCAGCACACAAAACTCAACAGAAAACTCGTGACCTCCATTAGTATGATAGGTAAATAAAAAAATTAGGTATTGTTATAAATTTATTAATATTTTATTGTTACATAAGGTACTATATTCTAACTACTCCATGGCTTATACGCCCCCCCCCCCCATATATTCCATATCATCATCAAAACAAGCAAACTATGCAAGCAAAAAACAGAACAACATGTAATGATCTGCACAAACACCATACTTCTATAACTCCAAAAATTCTGAAAAATACAAAAAATTGGTTAGTTTGTATACCAATACTTTGTAAAATAATTCAAATCAAAAATATATTGTAGTAAAATCTGAGAAATTCTGCACTGGATGCAAAAGTTCTAGTTTTTGCATGGTATCAATTCCACTATCTTTCAAATCAATCCCAAAGGCTTTACTTGGCACAAACACAAATTAAAATTAAAACGCAATCTTTATAGTAGCAATAATCATGTCAACACACCAAGACATAAAGTAAAAACAGAAAATTAATGATAACTATTGGATTGCCTCCCAACAAACGTTGTCATTTTATGTCCCTAGCTAGGCATAATGCATGGTATCAAGTGTTGTCATGTTTGACATTCACATTATGGGATGTGTGTTCATGAGGAAGTTTTTTAAAGACAGTAGGAAACACATCATCTAGTAAAATTTTAGCATGCTCAATGCCACTTGCGTCGAAACCTTCTTTATTCTCTCTCACTATCCAAGAATATTGTTTATTGATAGCATTGAAAACTTGTTGGATACTATGTATAGGAAGAACTTCCTTCTTGGTATTTTCATCGAAAGTATGGTTATCACGAAACACATACCTTGTCATATAGTCCTCATGTACAAAATTTCATCTATCACTGGATGTTCATGACTCATATTATAGAAATCAAAGATCACTCGAGCCTCTCACACTATATAATAAAATTCATTCATGAGGATAAGAGTGGCTATCTTCTTAGCCCTAGGGTTATTTATAACTGGTAATTCATAGAAAATCCATTGAAATTAGGATGAGTGTGCATAAATCTTGTTTCAAGTATAAGAACAAGTGCGGACATAGCATCGGCACAACTATTGGTTCTTTTAAGAATAGGTGTGTCATTGCAAACCAAAGTACCCATACAATTAAAGAATTCTTGGATAATGGTTTTCCCTATTATATTTCCCTTCCCTGCAACATAAACTTTTACATCCAGATTTGGGGGAGTTTCCTCTTTAGGGGTTTTACCATCCTTAATTTTCTCAATCATAAACTTAGACATGATTGCAACTCCAAGCAAGCAAACACGCAAATAGAAATATTTTTGTATTTTTATTTTTTATATAAAGTAAAATATAAAAGAAAATAAAAAGTAGAATATAACATAAAATAAAAAGTAGAACAAGTGAATAATAATTTGTGTGAAGGTACTTGATAAGAATTTGGTGATACTCCCAGGCAACGGCCAGAGAAATTCTTCCTGCTACTTGTAAACTGCGTTGGGATTTTGCCCGAAGAGGAGAGGAGGAAACAGAATAGAGATAAGTATTTCCCTCAGTGAGAACCAATGTTATCGAACCAATCGGAGGATCACGCAAATTTCCGTCTTCAACACCTACACACAAAAGAGCACGCACTTGCACCCAACGTGGGCAAGAGGGTTGCCAAGCCACTTGAACTCGTTACTTGCAAGCGATAAGTAGTGATATATAGATAATATAAAAATAAAATAAAATAACATTAAATAAATGGCAGGAATATTTTTTATGTTTTTGTAATAATATATTTTGTGAAGACCCAGGGGCCATAGTTTTCACTAGAGGCTTCTCTCGAAGAAAGCATACGGTGGGTAAACAAATTACCGTTGGGCAATTGATAGAAAAGCGCATAGTTATGCAATATTTATTCACGACAATGATCATGTATATAGGCATCATGTCCATAAACAAGTAGAAAAACTCCTGCCTGCATATACTACTATTACTCCACCCATCGACTGTTATCCAGCATGCATCTAGAGTATTAAGTAAAAACAGAGTAATGCTTGGAGCAACATGACATGATGTAGGCAAAGTAAATCCAATCAATATGAATAAACCCCATTGTTTTCCCCTTAATGGCAATAATACAAGACGTGTCATGTCCCCTTCTTTCACAAGGATTGATCACCACAAGATTAAACCCATCACAACGCGCCACTCCCACTTAAGATAAACCAATCTAGTTGGTCGAGCCAAACCGATAGACCGGAGAGCAATACGAAGCTATAAAAATCATGCATATAAGAATTCAGTAAAGACTCAATAAAATTTCATGAATAGTCTGAACACAAACCCGCAATTCATCGGATCTCAACAAACACACCGCAAAGAAGGATTGCATTGGATAGATCACCGCGGGAATCACGATAAACTTTATATTGAAGATCATAGAGAGAGAGCCATATAGGTACTAGCTATGGACCCGTAGGTCTATGGTAAACTACTCACATATCATCATGAAGGCCACAAGGTTGATGTAGAGGCCCTCCTTTATCGACCCCCCCCCTCCAGCAGGGAATTGAAACATGCCTCCAGATGGCCTCCTGTCTGAATAGAGACTTGTGGTAGCGGAAAAAGTATTTTGGCTGGCTCTTGGGTGTTTTCCGATTTTAGAGAGTATATAGAGTTGGAATTAGGCCACGAGGCTACGAGAGGTGGTCCCAAGCCATCAGGGCGCGACCACCCGCGAGGCGCATCCTGCTAGCTTGGCACCACCTCATGTGACCTCTGGTCTCCCTCCGAAGCTTTGAGATCTTGTTTTTGTCTAGAAGAAAATCATCAAAAAGTTTTGAGGCATTTGGACTTCGTTTGGTACAGTATTCCTGAAAGGCCAAAAACAAGCAGTCAACAACAACTGGCATTGGGCACTAGGTTAATAGGTTAGTTCACTAATATAGAATAGCATAAAAATTATCTAAGAATGTTAATAGAGTAGCATGGAACAATAAAAAATTATAGATATGTTGGAGACATATCAAGCCCCTTGTAATTCCGTTTCGCGTGATTCCAACACTGAAAAATATTGTAAATCCAAAAGCCCCTAGAAATAAACCAAGAAATTTTGCTCCGCCACCACAAGCCTCTGTTTCGAAGTGATATCATGCGGAGCTCTTTTTGGCACGCTGCCGGAGGGTGAAATCATCACAGGAGGCCATCTTCCTCATCCCACCTGTCTCCATGTTGTGGAGGGAGTAGTTCACCCTCGGGCCTGAGGTATGTAACAGTAGATATGTGTTTGATCTCCCTTTCTCATGTTCTTGAGATGGCACGATCATGATGTATCTCGGGCTTTGTTAATATAGTTGGATCATATGGTGTTCTTCCCTCACTATCTTGATCTGATGAATTGAGTCTTTTCCCTTTCAGATCTCATTATGTTGGATTGAATACTTTGGATTGGAGAACACTTTATATATGTCTTGCATGTGGATACCCATGGTGACAATGGGGTGTTCTATTGAGTCACTTGATATATGTTTTGGTTATGAACTTTCGGATCCCCATGATGACATTGGGGTGATCTAGGCAGATAGGTTGATGCAGGTAATCGTCCTACTTTCTCTGATAGAAATCTTGGGGTACTCTTTGAGGTTCTTTGTGTATATTGAACGTTATGAATCTAAAATCTCTGTTGTTGTTTAGTACGAACTCTAGGGTTGTTTGTGACACCTATAGGGATGGCTCAATAGATTTATCGGAATGATAACTTTGAGGTGGTTTCACTACCTACTACAATTTCTTCTTATGTTCTCCGCTAATAGGAACTTCAGAGTACTTTTTGTTGCACATTCAGGGATGGTTATATGATTCCATTATGTTAGCACAATTGAGAGGTTGTACTAGTGAAAGTATGAACCCTAGACCTTGTTTTCAAGCATTGCAACACTGTTTTTACACACTTTTGTTACTTGTTACCTTGCTGCCTTTATTATTTCAGATGACAAAAACCTATTTCTACTATCCATACTAGACTTGAATCACCATCTCTTTGCCGAACTAGTGCACCTATACAATTTACCATTGTATTGGGTGCATTGGGGACGCAAGAGATTGTATGTATTTGATTGCAGGGTTGTTTGAGAAAGACCATCTTCATCCTACACCTCCTACGGATCGATAAACCTTAGGTCATCCACTTGAGGGAAAATTGCTACTGTCCCACAAAACTCTACAGTTGGAGGCCCAACACGAGTCTACAAGAATAAATTTGTGTAGTAGACATCAAGTTCTTTTCTGGCGTCGTTGCTGGGGAGGTGAGTGCTTGAAGGTATATCTTTAGATCTTACAATTGAATCTTCTAGTTTCCTGTTTTCACTAGTTTGGTTTTACAAAAGAAAACTACAAAAAATAGAATTTCAGTTGCCTTGTATGCTTCATCTTTACAATGTGTTTCTTGAAAATGAGGGATCAGAAAATCATGCTAGAGTGTTAGAAGAAGAATTCAATAAAATGTTTGGCATTAGAATCTTGAATGATAAGCATGATTGCAATGTTATTAGTATGTCTTCTCTAAATACCCGTGATGCTAATGACATGCAAATCCATAAGCTTGATGATGCTATGTTCGGTGAAGATGATCATTTAGTCTCCCTACTTGTGATGATAATATTTACTATGATGATAGAATGCCTCATCAACACCCATGGTATAATCTTGAAGTCTTCCTCAAGAGGACAAAGGGTGGGTGGGAAATCATCCATAGGTACTGACCTAAAGTTGCAAGGACCTTCAACATCATTGAAGGCTCAATATTCGCATTCCGCTTCAACAGTTTTCTAGACGAGACCCGTCTATCTATTTACCGTCTATGATGCTACTTTCCAAAGGTTTTAGATATTGCATGTGAAACTTGGTCCTATTATGTAATTGGGTAGCTAGGTAGTATATGCCTATATGATGTTGTACTCTGATGTATTTCCATTATGAAATCTTGGTTGTCGTAATACGAATATGAAATATATTGTGTTCTTGATATGAAATTTCAATTTTATTACTAAATGGATTATAAATAATAGGTGAATTAGGGTGCTTATTGGGTTTTCATATTGCAGACGGTTTCTCAGACACCACCGTGGACGATGACATTAATAAACCCACACAGTTTATAGAAAGTTGACGTGTTCGATGAGTGAATAATCACACACGATTTCTGGCCAACAATTGTGTGCATTAGGACACCTTGCATAAACGTTTCCACATACAAACTATGTGTGATGGCAGCCCTATGCCAAACAGTTTCTTCTAGGCACCGTGTTGATGTACTGAATAACGCAAATGATAGAATTATATCTAGCGTCTGTGATGGAGACCCCTATCACAAACGGTTCTCTGCAAAACATTGTTTCTGATGTACCATATGAATGGAAATGTATCTTTAGGATTCACTGTGTGGGATTCCTAGTGCATCTCACGTGACTTCTCCAATATACCTATTTGCGATGGGCCTCCCAATCACACACGAGCTCTATTTTCCCAGCATGTGTGACCCAAGGAGGCATCATCGATGATTTATCTATATTGTGTGGGATACCCCCCCCCCCCCATCGCACACACATGCAAGGTGACGGTTTAAAACTAGATCGTGGAAAGGGGTAAAAACCGTCTATATAGGACGTAGCTGCACTAGTGACCGTCAAAGCACAATGTGCTCCCTTGGTGGTTTTCATAATTCATGACAACATACATTATCTCTTGGACTAATACTTTCATCTAATATATTTCATATAAAGTCCATAGAGAATGATGAGTTGGCAAAGGACTGTCGAATTCCCCAAGATGCAAGGAATAATATTGGCCAAGCTTCGAGCAAAGGACTCTACATTTTACAATTGTGAGAAATCACTTTGAGTCCATAGGAAAGCCAATACTATTAAAAGGGGGTACGATTTTGTTGGTGAACAAATGCTCATACGTGCACAAGTGATATTCACCACATACACCCACAAGCTCTTCCACAAAAGTCTGTCCAAAGACAAACACTCAAAACCGGTGCAACCAAAATTCTACACTCGGTGCCATCGATTCCAATCCCTAGACAAACTCAGCAAAACCCTAGCTTTTTGGTGCAACCGATTCAGCATTCGGTGCCTCCGAGTTAGGTTGCAACTTCCTGTTATGCAAATTCACAATATCGGTCCCTCCGAGATTGTTGGATCGACGTCACCGAGATTGGGCAATATGACCGTTGGTCACCTTATCGGTGCAATCGAGATTCCTATATCGGTCTGACCGAGATTCAAAAGTTGACACCTTTTGGTCACTTTGGTACCACCGAGATTAACACATCGGTGTCACCGAGTTGCCCATTTTGTGTGTAACAGTTGGATTTTTGGAGATGCCTATATATACCCCTCCACCACCACTCACTCGCAAGAGAAGCACTCAGAATAGTTCCCCACTCATACCTACTGATTTTTTGAGAGAGAGCCACCTACTCATGTGTTGAGATCAAGCCATTCCATTCCTACCATATGCATCTTGATCTCTAGCCTCCCCAAGTTGCTTTCCACCAATCCCATCTCTACCACCAGTCCAAATCTGTGAGAGAGTGGTTGTGTGTTAAGGAGTCTATCATCTTGAAGCACAAGAGCAAAGAGTTCATCGACATTATCGAGCCTATTACCTTTTGGAGGGTGGTGCCTCCTAGATTGGTTAGGTGTCGCTTGGGAGCCTCCTACTTCATATTGTGGAGTGAACCAAGAAGTTTATAAGGGCAAGGAGATCGCCTACTTCGTGAAGATCTACCCCGAGTAAGGCTAGTCCACCGTGGACGTAGGTCGTCATGGTATAGTCAATGTTGCTTCTTCATGAAACCCTTCATGGGTAGACCCTCCGTGGACTCTCGTGACCATTACCCTTCGTGGGTTGAAGACTCCATGAACGTGGATGTACAATAGCACCACCTATAGGAACCACAGAAAAAAATGTTGTGTCCCTCATGTGTTTGATCTCTCTATCTCTACTCCTTACTTCCATGTGCAATGTCTTTACTTTCCGCTGCTATACTTGATGACTTGCATGTGTTGGGCGTCATAGACTAATTATGTATGCTAAAACTGTCAACATCTTGTCTTATGCTTGAGGTAGTTTGAAATTCCTGCTTGTAGTGTATTCAGCACCCTCTAGACATACACTTCTAGTGATCCCACAATTGGTATCAGAGCATTGGTCTCCATTGCTTCGATTTCAACATCGTGGAGGAAGATGGATGTGTCTAGTGTGGAGAGTTTGTATTGTAGAGTGCCCATTCTTGATCGAGAGTACTATAGTCAATGGAGGAATGCCATGATTGATCTACTTGATAAATTCCACTTGAGAAAACATATTGAAGATCCCTATGTGCTCCTCATTGATGAATTGCATCCCACACACGAAGAGGAAATTAACATGCTTGGTAACCTTAGGACTGTCAATCTTATTGTTAGAGGATTACCAAGATTCGTGCTTTCTCAATTGAAGAACTTTGCATGTGCTTATACCTTGTGGACTGATTTGGAGAAATATTATCTGAATCTTTCATTAGGAAATCTTGATGAAATTCTTCATAAAACTGTCGCCTTTCACAAAATGAAGCCTAGTGATCCAAACTTTGATAAATGCCTATTTGAGCTCCGTGATCTTATGTGTGCTAAAGGAGATGTCACCACTATCAACAACATTATCTTTGAAGCCATTCGCATTCATAAACTTGAACATTGTCATGATCACAATTCTAACGAATATCTTGTTCTTTATGACGAGGATTTCCCACTTGATGATGACAATGCGGAACATGACTACTTTGGTGAAGATGAGTTGTTCGACATCAAGCATGAAAAGATCATAAAGAATCCGAGTATTATGGAAAACTTCAAGGATTATATGTCCGATGGAAAATAGTGGATTCTCGATAGCGGATGCACGGATAACATGACTGGTGATAAAGACATGTTCCAAGAGATCACGCCTAATCAAGGTCCTCGGAGGTACATGACCTTTGGAGACAACTCTAAGGGTAAGGTACTTGGCCTTGGTAAGGTGGCCATATCTCATGATAGCTCAATTCAAAATGTGATGCTTGTTGAATCCCTTGGCTATAATATTCTTTCCGTATCTAGACTAGCAGACTTGGGTTTCAATGTGCTATTTACTAAAGTAGATTGCCTAGTATTTAGATTTGATAATCATAAAATTGTCTTTATCGGTATTCGTAGAGGCGATCTATACATTGTTGATTTCACTAAAAAGGCCCAACCTTGTACTTGTCTTATTGCAAAATCGTCTAAAGGTTGGCTTTGGCATAGAAGACTTGGACATGTAGGTATGCGCAATCTAGATAAGATAATCAAGGGCGATCACATTCTTGGTGTTAAGGATGTTATCTTTGACAAAGATAGACTTTGTAGCGCTTGTGAAGCAGGAAAGCAAGTAGGTGGAAGTCATCCCGTTAAGAATGTCATGACTACTAGGAGACCACTTGAGTTACTTCACATGGATCTTCTTGGTCCCAATGCTTACAAGAGTCTTGGTGGAAGTTCCTATGGTCTAGTTATAGTTGATGATTTTTCTAGATTTACGTGGGTATTCTTTCTTGATGATAAGTCACAGGTTCAAAGATCTTCAAGAACTTCGCTCGCAAAGCACAAAATCAGTTTGAAGTGAAGATTAAGAAGGTTCGAAGCGAAAATGGATCGGAGTTCAAGAACACCCATGTGGATACCTTTCTTGACGAAGAGGGTATTTCACATGATTTCTCGGCTATGTACACACCTCGACAAAATGGAGTCGTTGAGAGGAAGAACCGGATGCTCATTGAGATGGCAAGAACAATGCTTGACGAATACAAGATGCCAAAACACTTTTGGGCAGAAGCCGTGGAAATAGCATGTCATGCCACGAACCGACTTTACTTGCACAAGCTGCTTGGTAAAATGGCATACGAGCTTCTCACCGGTAACAAACCCCAAGTTGGATACTTTTGGGTATTCGGCTCAAAGTGTTACATTCTTGATATGCATCGTCATACTAAATTTGCTCCTAAATCTCATCAAGGATTCCTACTTGGTTATGGATCAAACTCTCACACTTACCGTGTCTACAAAAACTTCACTCGAAAAGTTGAAGAGATAGTAGATGTGAAGTTTGATGAGTCTAATGGTTCGCAAGTCGAACAATTGCTGAATGATGTAGGTGATAAAGATCCTTTGGAAGCTATCCAAGACTTGCCCATCGACAAGATTCGTCCCATGAAGGTGAAGGAAAGTACTTCATCAACCCAAGTGGAAGCTCCTACTTCGGATCAAGGCTACCGACAACATGACATGGAAGCATCCACAAGTGGTACATGACGAGATGAAGAGGAGGAGGAAGTACATCCTGAAGATCCACCACAACCTCCCTCACCACCACCTCAAGGGAACGACACCTTCAACAACAACGAAGACGAAAGAGATGATGAAGAAGAAGCTCCACCATCCAACAATCGGAAGCTGGCCCGAGTTCAAGCACAAGTGACCAAGAACCATCCCCTGAACCAAATCTTTGCTGATATATACACTGGGAGGATCACTCGCTCTAAAACACGCTTGGCTAACTTTTGTGAACATTATTATTCCATATGTAGCATTGAACCTTTGAAGGTAGAACAAGCTCTTGAAGACGTGGATTGGGTGAATGCTATGCATGAAGAGCTTCACAACTTCGAAAGGAACAAAGTGTGGACACTCGTGGAGAAACCCAAGGACGAGCAAAACATCATCGGTATGAAATGGGTTTTTCGCAACAAGCAAGATGAAGACGGTCAAGTCGTATGCAACAAGGCTCGCCTCGTAGCTCAAGGATATATGAAAGTCGAAGGTATGGACTACGGTGAGACCTATGCCCCTGTTGCTAGACTAGAAGCCATTCGAATTCTCCTTGCCTATGCTAATCACCATGATATCACGCTATACCAAATGGACATTAAAAGTGCATTCTTAAATGGTGAGATTGAAGAAGAGGTCTATGTAAGCAACCACTTGGTTTCGTAAATCCTAAGAAACCTGACCATGTTTACAAACTTCGCAAAGCTTTAAATGGTCTTAAGCAAGCTCCTCGTGCTTGGTATAAATTCCTAAAGAAATTTCTTATTGAAAAGGGATTTGAAATTGGTAAAATTGACGCAACTTTATTCACAAAGAGAGTTATTGGTGAACTATTTGTGTGCCAAATTTATGTGGATGATATTATCTTTGGATCTACTAACCCAAAATTCAGCGAGAAGTTTGGAAGGTTGGTGTCAGAAAAGTATGAGATGTCCATGATGTGTGAGCTGAAATACTTTCTTGGTCGGCAAATTAAGAAATCAAGAGAAGGAGCGTTCATCTCTCAAACTAAGTACACCAAGGACTTAATCAAGAAGTTCAACATGCAGGAGTGCAGAGGTATGAAAACTCCCATGTCCACTAGTAGACACGATGATCTCACTAAGGAGGGTGAACTGGTTGATCAAAAGGTTTATCGATCTATGATTGGTTCATTACTTTATCTATGTGCCTCCCGTCCCGATATTATGCTTAGTGTTTGCATGTGTGCTAGATATCAAGATGCACCTAAGGAATGTCATCTTAAGGCTATGAAACATATTGTCAGATACTTGATTCATACACCAAACTTTGGCATTTTGTATCCCAAGGGATCTTCCACCTCGGTTACATGTCAATTTCTTGGTAGATCTCTTGTGTCTTGGTGAAACAAAACTCGGTATCTCTATCTACCGTCGAAGCTGAATATATTGCTACTGGATCATGTTGTGCACAATTTTTATGGATGACACAAACATTTAAAGATTATGGAATCCATGTTAAAAATGTGCCATTACTTTGTGACAATGAAAGTGCTATTAAGATTGGTCATAATCCCGTGCAACATTCTCAAACCAAGCATATTCAAGTTCGACATCATTTCACTCGTGATCATGTTGCCAAAGGAGATATTAATCTTAAGCATGTCCGTACTAACAAGCAATTGGCTGGTATCTTTACTAAGCCACTTGATGAAAAAGTGTATTGCCACTTGAGGAGTGAGTTGAACATCATTGATGCTTCAAACTTGAGCTAATCTCACTCGGATGCTTGCAAGGGGATTAGCTTCATTGTTTATTCCATGCAATTACCTTGAACATCATATCTTGGAATTATATGCTCCCTTGTCTTGCATCTAACCCTTTTGTAGGTACCTAGAAGAACTACACTCCACAAGATTTCCATCAACTCTTATCTTGAGCAATATTGTCATTACCAAGTATCCACAACCCCTCTTGATGATGTAAGGAAGAAGACAACAAACATATCCTTGACACATATTTATAATTCACATTTGAAATCGTGTCATATCATGTTCTTCCTTGCATGACTAACCTTTGTAGGTGACAAGTGTACTCAAACGAGAAGGATTGCTCCCAACTCAAGATGAACTTCATCAACTTCGAGAATCGTCAACAAGTTCTCCTACAAGCAACATCAACAACATCAGTCAAAGGTATGTACTCATATTCTTGATATAGATTTACTCCAAGTCATGAGATAAAAGCAACTCAAGTGATATGAAGACATTAAAATGCTTAATCGAGAAATGGTAACCCCATTTTGAGCTTAACGATGAGTATGACCTATGATCAAGCATTCTTTCTTGGCTCCTAAGTCAATATACTCTAATATAGGTGACCTAGTCATCGTCCATCATCTAGTTAAGTTTTTGGTTGGTTCACTCTCAAATCACAAAATTTCTCGGAACCACTCAAATCTTTCCTAGTTGATATCTATATGTAAATATTCGCAATTGGTAAAAGAACTCTTGATTCTCTTCCTTGTTTGATTTTCATTTGCAGTTTTTTCTTTGATCAATGTGGAAATTCATCTAAGTTTCTGAGTTACACCTCAGAGCCTCCGATACAAAGAACTCGATTCTACCGATTTAGCAGATGAGCTGCATAACATTACCCCGGTATCACCAACAAATCTATCTCGGAGCCACCGACATTTTGTATCTCTTCTGTTTGTGCTTGTAGTTGTAAATATTCCTTGAGTTCTTTTATGTATTTTCTCCATCCTTCAATGATCTCTTTTATTATAAAAAAGGGGGGAAATACATTCAAGGATCCCTAACTTAAAGGAGGAGAAGTTCTGCAAGATCTTAGTTTATCCATGGGAAGAGAAAATAATTTCAATGATTCCCTCAATTGCTTTCCTCTGTTTTTCATGGATCCTACATTCAATGACCCTTATTCTCAAGGATCCCATTTAATTTAATGATCCCTGTGTCTGACCCTACGTCTGAACTTTTTGGAAATTAATGCCAAAGGGGGATAGATATACAAAGCTTCAAAGCGAAAGAGAGGGATACATGCTTATGCAAAGAGGGACATATAATTTAGGGGGAGAGGAGAATATCAAGTTTACACTTACATTTACAAGGGGAGAATACCAAAGTAGGGGAGAAGAATTTGCTCACGTTATCCAATCCCAATATCTACATGCTAAGATTCAGAGGGAGAGGATGTCCTACTGTTTCATATCTAGGGGAGAAAGTTCTAGATTATCTTGGAGACATATTAATTCTTAGGAATTCTATATTCTATATGTTCTCCATATCTTGGTATCTTTTGAGTTCTATTTCTTTTGATTGGTAGAATACTCTTGCGTTTCCTAACATTGTTTTCTCAAGTGTGTTTCTACTACTAGAATGCTCAAGAACTCAAGGTAAGTATATGCACCATATCTTTGATCAAGATGATCTCTTGCTTCTTGCACATATTGTTTACAAGAGTGAAGTCCTGAACGAGGATACGTCTCATTCACATACATTTGATGCATATAGCCAAGATACACATGACTCATTTTTACCCTTTTCTACTACATGTGTGTCCATGCATTCCGAAGCAACTATCCTTTAAATGGATTGCACACATTTAGGGGGAGCAAGTCTAAGTTATGTGTCTCTCAAAGTTTTCATTATATACATGCATATCTTTATTTGAAGCTTTGATTGTATGTTGTCATCAATTACCAAAAAGGGGGAGATTGAAAGAACAATGTGCTCCCTTGGTGATTTTGATAATTCATGACAACATACATTATCTCTTGGACAAATACTTTCATCTAGTATATATCAGATAAAGTCCATAGAGAATGATGGGTTGGCAATGGATTGTGGAATTCCCCAAGATGCAAGGAGTAGCATTGGCCAAGCTTCAAGCAAAGGACTCTACATTTTATATTTGTGAGAAATCACTTTGAGTCCATAGGAAAGCCAATACTATTAAAAGGGGGTACGATTTTGTTGGTGAACAAATGCTCATACGTTCACAAGTGATATTCACCACATACACCCACAAGCTCTTCCACAAAATTCTGTCCAAAGGCAAACACTCAAAATCGGTGCAACCAACATTCTACACTCGGTGCCATCGATTCCAAACCCTAGACAGACTCAGCAAAACCCTAGCTTTTCGGTGCAACCGATTCAGCATTCGGTGCCTCCGAGTTAGGCTGCCAACTTCCTATTACGCAAATTCACAATATCGGTCCCTCCGAGATTGTTGGATCGGCGTCAGTGAGATTGGGCAATTTGACCGTTGGTCACCTTATCGGTGCAACCGAGATTCCTATATCGGTCTGACCGAGATTCAAAAGTTGCCACCTTTTGGTCACTTTGGTACCACTAAGATTAACACGTCGGTGTCATCGAGTTGCTCATTTTGTGTGTAACAGTTGGATTTTTGGAGATGCCTATATATACCCCTCCACCACCACTCACTTGCAAGAGAAGTGCTCAGAACAGTTCCCCACTCATACCTACTGATTTTCTGAGAGAGAGCCACCTACTCATGTGTTGAGATCAAGCCATTCCATTCCTACCAGATGAATCTTGATCTCTAGCCTCCCCAAGTTTCTTTCCACCAATCCCATCTCTTCCACCAGTCCAAATCTGTGAGAGAGTGATTGTGTGTTAAGGAGTCTATCATCTTGAAGCACAAGAGCAAGGAGTTCATCGACATTATCGAGCCTATTACCTTTTGGAGGGTGGTGCCTCCTAGATTGGTTAGGTGTCACTTGGGACCCACCTACTTTGTGTTGTGGAGTGAACCAAGAAGTTTGTAAGGGCAAGGAGATCACCTACTTCGTGAAGATCTACCGTGAGTAAGGCTAGTCCTCCGTGGACGTAGGCCGTCATGGTATAGTCAAGGTTGCTTCTTCGTGGAACCCTTCGTGGGTAGAGCCCTCTGTGGACTCTCGTGACCGTTAACCTCCATGGGTTGAAGACTCCACGAACATGGATGTACGATAGCGCCACCTATCTGAACCGCGAAAAAAAATCTTGTGTCCGTCATGCGTTTGATCTCTCTATCTCTACTCCTTACATCCATGTGCAATGTCTTTACTTTCCGCTCCTATACTTGATGACTTGCATGTGTTGGGTGTCATATACTAATTATGTATGCTAAAACTGCCAACATCTTGTATTATGCTTGAGGTAGTTTTAAATTCCTGCTTGTAGTCTATTCACCCCCCTTCTAGACATACACTTCTAGTGATCTCATAGACTGGCAAATCCAGCAAAAGCTCTCGAAGCCATTCTGCTTTGGCGCATGACGTGTCTAATGTTATGAGTTCTGCTTCCACAGTCGATCTCATTAAGATCATCTGCTAGCATGACTTCCACAAAACAGCACCACCACCATAACATCATGCACACCGGGTCTTTCATCTCAAAATTATGAGATAGGAGTGCCCTGACCTCCTCAATGACTTTTAGGTGAGTCCCAAATACCAGTATGTCATTAAAATACAGACATAGTATCACTCCTTAGCCCCACCATAGTGATAGTATACACCTTTGTCGACTTTGCTAACAACAAAGCCAACAGATGCCAAAGTTGTATTGAACTTCTCATGCCATCGCTTAGGCGCTTGTTTCAGGCCATACAAAGATTTCAATAGCATGCACACCTTTCTTTCCTGACCATTTACTACAAAGCCATATGGTTGTTGCATGTAAATTTCCTCATCTAACTATCTGTTAAGGAAAGCCTTCTTAACATCCATTTGATGAACAAGAAGACCGTGCGAGGCAGCCAATAAGAGTTACACTCGAATGGTTATCAGTTTAGCCACTGGTGGATGAGTATTAAAGAAATCTTCTTCATCTTTCTTAGTATAGCCCTTGGCCACAAGCCAAGCCTTGTACTTCTCAATAGTACCATCGGGCCTAAGCTTCTTTTTGAACACCCACTTACATCCCAATGGTTGGCAACCATAAGGACAATCATTGATTTCCCATGTCCCATTAGCCAAGATGGAACCCATCTCGCTACAAACGGCCTACTTCCAATAGTCAGCATCCGATGATGCATAAGCTTTTGAGATGGAATTGGGAGTGTCGTCATCCATGAGGTACACGAGGAAATCATCACCAAAAGACTTTACAGTCCTCTATCTCTTGCTCCTAATTGGAGCTTCCTCGCCATCCTCCGTGGAGTTTTAATCCCTTTTGTGCTCATAATATTCCATCGGAATGGCAAGTTCACGAGTCTCATTAGATTCTAGTATAGAAGTGCTTTGCATATCTCTCATGGGGAAAATAACCTCAAAGAATGTAGCATCTTTAGACTCTATGATGTATCGACCTTCATGTCGTGTACATCAGATTTCACCACTATAAATCTATAGCCAAGGTTATGCTTGGCATATCCCACAAAAACGCAGTCCACGGTATTTGGTCCCAAGTTACACTTTTTGGTTATCGGCATGCTGACTTTCCCCAAACAACCACAAGTGCCCAAGTAGGAGAGTGTAGTTCTTTTCTTCTCCCATTACTCATAGGGAGTACTCTCGTTATCCTTTGTGGGAACTTTATCAGGACATGACATGATGTCAATACAACCTCCCCCCACCATGCCTTGGGTAAACCCAATGTATTTAACATGGAGTTAACCAAACCTGTTAGAGTACGGTTTTTCCATTCAGCAACCCTGGTTGATTGGGGTGAATACGAAGGCGTCCTCGCATGAATAATACCATGTTTCACACAGAATAAATTGAACTCGTATGAAAAGTACTCTCCACCACGATCAGACCATTTTATTTTCTTTTCAAGTTGGTTCTCAACTTTTGCCTTATAGATTTTAAAAGTAGTGTAGAGACTCATCCTTAATATTTAACAAATACACATAGAAATATCTAGTGGAATCATCAATGAACGTCATGAAATACTTCTTTCCACCTTTAGTTAACACACCATTCATCTCACAAAGATCTGAATGTATGAGCTCTAGTGGTTCCAAATGTCTCTCCTTCGCAGGCTTGTCGGGCTTACGAGGTTGCTTTGCTTGCACACACAAATGGCACTTTGAGCCTTTCGCTAAAGTGAAACTCAGGATTAGATCCATTTTAGCTAGACGTGTCATACAACCGAAATTAATGTGACAAAGACGTGAATGCCAAACTTTAGATTCATTCACGCTAGAATGAATTTGGTTCAAGGCTTTGTCACAAAAATGCGTTAGGGAAAGGCGGGACAAACCTCCGTAATCATATCCTTTTCAAACAAACAGTCCATATCGAGATACGCCCTCTACTTTATGGAACTCAAATACTAACTTAAACCCTTCTTTACATAGAAGGGAGTCATTAACGATATTATTCTTGATGGCGGGGACATGATGCATGTTCTTTAGTTGCATGATCTTTCCCGAAGTAAACTTCAGATCTACCATGTCAACACCATGAACAGAAGCATGTGAGCCATTCCCTATTAGGACAGAGCAATCTCGTGCGACCTAGTAAGAAGAGAACAATGACACATCAACACACACATGAATATTGGCCCCGGTGTGAACCCACCAATTGGTGGACTGATAAACTAAAAGTACAGTAAACAAATTACCATACCCAGTTGCCCCATCACTGTTGCTAATAGTCACATTGACAGACTTGGAGTCCCGACCTGGCTTCTTGAACTTGTTTTTGGCACTTGTTTGTCCAATGTTCCTCTGAACCACAAGTAAAGCAGTAATCTCTCTATTCGTCTTAATTCTTACCCTTCTTCTTGAAGGTAGTATTCTGTTGGACATCATTCTTTTCCTTGAACTTGTTAAAATTCTTCTGCACCACAGTGGCGCTAGAAGAATCCTTTGCCCCTTTCATATGTGAGTCCTTTTCTCTGGAGTTCTTCTCAATACTTAGTTAGCGATAACATCATAAACAAAGAATTCACTTCTAAAGCGATTGAGAGAAAGTAGCAAAGTTCCTCCATCCATGATGCAGTTTTGCAATAATGCAACCGCGACAAACTTATCCGGTAACTCACACTCCAAGAACTCCAGCTCCTTAGCGATGCACTGTATATCATGAGCCTGGTCTAGAACAGGACGGTTATCAACCATTCTGTAATCATAGAACTGCCCCATAGCATACAGTTTGCTTCCAGTAACGGTTACGCCAAATTTAGCTTCGAGCGCATCCCACAAGTTTTTTGCAATGCACACATATATATGGAGATATGCGTAAACCAACTTGTCTCCGATCACAATAAGAACAACTCCCAAAAAGACACTGGTGGCATCCTAGAACGCCTTCTCTTGTTTAGGAGCAAGCGTTCCTACGGATCCACAACACCGACACAGAACACATTCATAGCCGTGAGCTACAAGGTGGTCCTCGTCTGCCAACTTAAAATTTGTTCCAGTAAACTTTTCTAGTTTAAACGTAGCGGTGAAGCCGAATCAAAAAGTGCCTAAAATAAGGTTTTTGGATTGTTGGAAATATTTAACACTCTCCTGATTAGACTAATCTACAAGTAAACGATAAGCATGGCAACCACAATATGCAACTCATACTGATACTAAGCATATTAGCACAGATAGTACATAAAAACAAAATATCTATGAACACAACATGTACGGCTAGCAAAGGAACGAGTAAACGAGGGATGAACATATCACACCCTCTGGTTGGCCAGGCCAACACGGCGGCGACAACAGCAGCCTCGGCATCGTTCGTGGCCTTCTTTTTGGCAGCAACGTTGTCAACCATGGTGTCGATGTAGGGGGGGTAGAGGAAGCAGAGGAGGACGAAGACAAGGACGGATCGAGAGCAGTCACGCCGAGACACTCCCCAAAAACCTTATTGTCGTTCTCTTGAGAAGGATCTCGAACGACGGGGTTTCGGAGGCACCTGCTCTCCCGACCAATCATGCACGCAATGTTCGGGATGGGATCACTAGAAGTAGCACAAAGAGAGGAAAAATAGATGACAACTATGGTTGAGCATGTGGGAGTGAGTGAACTGATTAGGTTTCACTCCACAGACCAGTGCCTCCTTATATAGGTCGTCGGGTAGATGGGCCTGGACCAGACCCATGACCAAGTCCGTGAACAACCCGCAATTCAAAGTCTCGGACGGTGGCACTTCCCTTAGTGAGTCGTTAATTAATCAACAATTAATTAACCATTCTTGACGGGCAAAAATAAGGCTTGACTCGTTCCTGCGGCGCACACACGCGTCTTGACGAGGCGAGACGATACGGGACGGAGGAGGAGCGTGCATGTACATCTCCTATTCCCAAGCTCCCAACGACATTTTGTAGAGCAACCCTTATAGAGAGGTCTCACTCTTATTACTGTAGCAGTATGATACTAAACTTCTCACCACTTGCCATACACTCACGTGACCATAGAGATAAACATGAATTTTTTTTCATATATGGGCATAAGCCCATCTATAACCCAACATATCATATGCCCATATTGATGTACATGAACAAGACTGAAGATGAAGCATGACAACTGAATGTGCTGAGACAAAGATAAGTGCACACATGCCTGCCTCGGGAGGCGCTACCAGATGGTGCCCCAACCTCTAGTAACCACTGAGAGCTGAGTGCATGAAGTTGTCTGGGAAAATAACTTCATGAAAAAGAAAAAAAATCATGAGAAGATGATGTTACATATTTTTTTAACATAGTACAGACGCAAGCGCTTATATACACGCGCATACACTCACCCCTATGAACGCACACACGCACACCCTATCCCTATGAGCACCTCCGAGAGACTGAGTCGACATATCATCTTGAAATTTACGAAGTCACCGTAGTCACCTCGTCGTCGACGGGAACGTCTCCTCTCACTGAATGTGCATCGCCAGAAATCCTGAGATAATTTCAAGAATAAATGCAAACACCAGGATTTGAACCCTGGTGGACTGAGAATACCATAGTCCCTCTAACCATCCAACGACATGTTGGTTTGCTTACATAGTTGTTTATATTAGTACTCCCTAGGTTTTTTACTTACTCTGCATGTTAGATTTGACTAAAGTCAAACTTCATAAAGTTTAATCGAGTTTATAAAAAATAATATAAACATTTACCATAACAAAGCTACATCATGTTGAAGTACATTCAAATAATGAATCTAATGACATTGATTTGTTATTGTATATGTTAACATTTTTGTCTATAAAATTTGTTAAAGTTTATAAAGTTAGACTTTGATCAAAGCTAACACACGAGTAAATAAAACAAAGGAAGTACTATGTAAGAAAAATCACATTGCCACAATCATCTCTCCGACCTCGAACTAGCAGACTTTTTCTTGAAAAACTCAAATATAAGCATAAACTAACATCAACCCTACAAACCGAAACTCCTATTTATTTAAAATATAAGTAGTAACTCAAAATGAATTTGCAATGTGTGTGTTTTTTCACGATTACGATCATACTATTGTCTACTCCCTTTGTACCTAAATACTTGTAGTTGGAAAGAACTATTCCTTAACTAGACTAGTTCTCTCAAACTACAAATATTATGGTATAGAGGGAGTATTTGATTCCAAATGGTGCAGTCCCACACTATACACACTGACAATGGGACCCACAAAACTCCACCCAAAGCCTGGGATGGGAGGCCCACTCCGCAGTGACCCAGACACCTTCTCTCCGCCCCCCCAACCCTCCTCCCTCCACCCTCCCCATTTCCCAAGTCCGCATCGCCCCCCTCCTCCCCACCCCAGATCTCCCACGCCGAACCCTACCATGGCGATCGCGGCGCGCGCCCTGCGGCGCCTCCCGTTCCACCTCGCCCCCGCGCTCGCCCGCCCCTTCTGCGCCGTCTCCCCCGCCGCCGCGGCCCCCGCCCCGGCGGCAGCGTCCGCCAAGGTCGCCGACCGCATCGTGCGTGTCCTCGCCATCGACCTCGACGGCGGGCGCCGCGAGGTGGTCGGCCTGGCCGGCCAGACCCTCCTCCGCGCGCTCGTCAACGCGGGGCTCATCGAGGCGGCCTCCCACCGCCTCGACGACATCGACGCCTGCTCCGCCGAGTGCGAGGTCCACATCGCGCAGGAGTGGCTCGAGAAGATGCCCGCGGCCTCCTACGAAGAGCGCTACGTCCTCACGCGCGCCTCCCGCAACCGCGAGCTCAACAAGCACGCCCGCCTCGGCTGCCAGGTCGTGCTCGGCAAGGAGCACCAGGGGATGGTCGTCGCCCTCCCCGAGCCCAAGCCCTGGGACATCCCGTAATGCGCCCCCTCTCCGCGGCGCGACGCGATGCGGGGCGAGGCGAAATTGTGCGGCCCTTCGACGCCGCGAGCCTCCCTTCTTCGCCCCGTCTGGTGCTTCCCTTTCATGGTACGAATTTGATGAAAGAATAATGAATTTGATGGGCAAAACTTAGAGCTGTTTCCGAAGCTTTTATTTTGTTTGAATGTGGAGTATGTGGATGATGTAATGTGGAATTCCTTGCCATTTACCTCAGTTTGTTGTTTGTTTCGCTTTGTACATTTGATGTATTCTTGGTTGCAGCTCAGCATATCCTCTCTGCATTCCATTTCTTGCTCATACTGGATTTTAGTGCTTCCATAGTTCCATGGGGATGCCGTGAAAACTGTTGCCCATTCTGTATTGTTGCACATAACAATCAACACCTAGAAATGCTTTTTTCTGTGGAAAATGTAGCCTGACTCCATATGCACATGTCCTGAATCATGTTATTAGTTACTACCAGTGCAAATGTGGCTAGAACTTGCAACTAACATGACGAGAGTTCCATGGGTAGTTTCGGTCATGATCTTGTATTTGGGCAGATGCAAGATCAAATTTGCATTAGAAGGATGGTAGTCTAGAAGACCAAACAAATTCAGTGCTGTCACATTTGTAGTATGATTACCATTGGTTGTAGACCAAAATGCTTAAGAAGCAATTCACAAGTCAATTCAACAGTGACAAGCTTGCACGTGTGAATCGGGTTTCGAGAATATATCCACAATAACCTAATGCCAATCAGGCATTTTCTGTGTGCATATATCCGTAAAAATTGTAATATTGTGGTGCACTTTTTGCAACCAGTTTTGGTGTGCCATTTAGAATCTCTAAAACCATATCATGTCGCAACATTAACTTGATTGAAGCAACCGTTGTTGAAAGAACTAGCCTGTGGCACTTGATTGTCATCTCCCAGATGGTCAAGGCAGCTTCTTTGCCGTTGACAGCGATTCTCTGGATTGTGCTTTGGCCACATTTATATGTTCTCCATGGAAGTATGTCTACCTCTGAGTAGTTAAATTTGAAACAATAACTTGACCCGGATATTGCATGTTTGTTGTTAGATTGTCAACCTGAGAATTGTTTGTCCGGAATCCCTTTCCATTACCTCAGTTTGTTGTTTGTTTTGCTTTGCACATTTGATGAATTGTTGGTTGTTATCACGTCATATCCTCCTCACATTTCTTTCTCATACTCACTTCTATGCTTACATAGTTTTGTGGTAATGCCGTGAAAACTGCTGCCCATTCTGAATCAACATCCTAGAAATGCTTTTTTACTGTGTGAAAAATGTAGTTTACCCCATGTACACTTGTTCTGAAGCACAGTATGTTTTTAGCTACTACCAGTGCAAATGTGGAACTAGCATGACGAGAGTTCTCCAAGTGTTTTTGGACATGATCTTGGATGTGGGTGGATGCAAGCTCATATTTGCATTTGAGAACATATCCACAATACCCTAAGTGCCAGCGAACCACATTTTCTTTGTGCATGTTTCTCTAAGAATGCCAGGTCAGGAAAACTTTGTAATATTGTGTTGCACCTGTTGCAACCAATTTTGGCGAGCCATTCAGAATTTCTAAAATCCTTGTATCATATTGCGTTATGATAATTATTGCCGCGCAGCATTGTTTGTTAGCATCTCAGAATTTAACTAGGATGTAATTTTCCCTGCCTGATGCTGTTGTTCACACATCAGTACAACAAAACGGTTTGAGTTGGTGTATTTCCATCCGTTGCTTATTTCACATGGATGTAAGTTTTCCCTACCTCACACCAGAACTCCAAATGGCTAGAGTTGTTTACATTTGCTTTGTTTGAGACTTGCAATCTGTCAAATGTGCCGATTTTCAGATTAGAACTACGTTTATTAGTACTGAAAAGGAAGAAGCCGGATGAAATGACAGGTTTTGAGTATTCTAGCGATCATCAGCTATCCCACTACTACTACTTCCTCTGTTCACTAATGCAAGATGTTTTTGATATTTCAATATAGACTAGGGCTGAAATGAGTGAACAAACACAGTAAAACTATGTCTATATACATCCGATTTGCAAAAAAGTGAGAACATCTTATATCTGTGAACAGAGGAAATACTATCTGCTCACATATGCCCATTTTACATGGAAGCACCTCGGCTGTTCTCTTGGTACGCCGCTGGCAACAGTTGCCTAACGATGGCCCTAAAAAGGACGGCAGGAGCTAAATACTCCGCGAACATCATCATCAACAAACAAGAATTCAAGAAATAACAAAAAGTTGTGTTCACTCACATAACAAGAATGACAGTATAACTCCAGTGTATGGAATTTTCAAATAAACAGTCTGGGTTTATCACGACCTTAATGAACAGCCACAATACCGACAACAACACAAGGAGTCAACCTCCGGAAGGTAAAAATGGCTAGAAAAGGTACCAACACGATTATTTTTCTCACAAAGTCTGGTTCGAAGCTGTAATGACCGAACAACAGGTTGCAGCCACCTGCGGTTCTGGATTTAGGAGTTTTAACAATGTGATTCTGCATCGGCCTTCTTGTGAAGCTCCAGTATCATATTGGCAGCTGCAGAGCACCTCGCCTCGTGTGGGTTCAGACGAGGAGTGCCATTGATGGTCATCTCAAAATCAGGGCATCTTAGACGCACACTAGCGTGGAACATTCCTGAAAAGATAGGAAAATGACCGGTGAAGAAGTGCACCAGAGAGGGAAAATGACGGTCAATCAAACATCAGTTATGGTTATTGCTAACTGGGGACATAATTAGTCTGATCTGAGATAAAGCCTACAAGGGTGCACGAAATGTCTTCAGTAACCATTAAACGTTAAACAAATCTAACACTTCAACAGAGCATAACATGTGGTAAACATACAAGTGACCTATGTGGATTACTATATGGCATCAAAAGAGCAAACTTGCCTACTTAATTATCTGACACCTTGAAAACTCTTTTGTTCCAAGCATGGTTAGCGTAGCGCACTATGTATGTATAAGTGAACCAAGAACCATAACCAGAAGTGCAAGACCCATTCATATGTTTTTCCTAATTGTTATGCATACATGGTCCAAGAACCTAATGCTTGCCTATCCAGAAGATCAAAGAGTTTATACATACCATCTGATACTGAAGATGCTACTGTGTATCTTGGGAATATCCAATTGGCCCCGCGGCAGATCTCATCAAGCTCCTGCATTGACAAGTGTCAAAGGTACATGTGGCATTAAAAATTGTATAGTACATAAGTTCAGCTTGAGGTTTCTTACCTCACATTGTCGGAGGAGTGCCTCCCTCAATGTCTTCCTCTTAGTGATGGATTGGCCGCCATCTCCAAAGCAAGATGAATTGGCAACTTCCATCAAATTTGAGCCAGTTTTCACATATTTGTCTACTATTGAGACCACTTTTGGTGTCATCACCCCTTCTGCATAATAAGGTTTATAGAACATGGTGACTACAAGATACGCGTAACTGATATGGAAAGAACTTCTTGTCAAAACATGTCACACTTCTGATGGACAAAGTGTGGCGGACGGTTCGTCCAAAATGAGAAGTGTGATACACCACAATATGCATAAATTTTGGAAATGTATGGCTCCTAGAAAAACATGCCCGCATTGTTGGCCACAAAACTGTAACCATTTTGCAGCGCGATTATAAATGTAACCATATTTAGATGTGAAAAGGGTAGAATACCATTCAAGATTGTCTGAATGTCCATATCACATTGAGCAGTTAGTTCCTGAAGTACGCGTTCCTTGTGAAGCTGAAACAAAGAATAGGATGTTCACATCAGATTCTCACCAAACGAAATATAATGGGAAACAAACATCATTTTTTCCCTAAAATAAAAGACACATAACATACAATATCATCCCGTATTTTCTGAATTGACTGTAGCGAATCATACATGTAGTCATTGTTGTACTCAGTGGTGACACCTTCAATGAAAATTTGGGAACACATAGAGTAAAAACTTGGTAGGACCAGTTACCAATAAATGAAAAGTAAGCAGTCTTGGGTAGGTTTATCCAAACCTGACTCTGCAGACATTTCCATAATTTGGTATTCCAAAGCACGGTTCTTCACTAAAGTATCAGCACGCGTTACCTGATACAACAATTAGTTCTTCAAGTTAAAGCAGAGTGAATGGATCACATGAAAACCTTGGTCTATTCATCACCTAGTCATCTGAAACTGATTTAGAAAAGGATGAATACTTCTTTTGATTGATTGAGCACAAAGGATGTGGCTCCTCTCTTTATATGGATACTTTGCATACATCATCAGCTAATAATAATTCAATAAATAACACGGGAGGGGATCGTTGCGTCAGAGTAATTTCCCGGCTATGCAAGAACAACCCGAACGATGCGAGGAAGACGGCCTGGCGCTCCTACCATCAATGATGACTGCGAGCTTCTTCGGGCTAAGCAGTTGCCGAAGCGGCAATCCCCTCCTCCCGGCGATGGGTACGACCGAGATCGACACAGGAGGAGGGGGCAACGGCTACAATGACGGTGACAAGTCGGAGCTACGGGTGAAGAGAGGGAGGCGGCGGCGACGAGGATGGAGGGATGAGTCGGAGAGGCGGACCAACTGGAAAGAGGGAGGGTAGGGAGGGGTTTTCTGCGGAAGAACCTCACCTGCAACCTGAGAGTAGGTGGGGCAGGCCGATATATCTTGACAGGAGGAGATGGTGGTCGGCGATGCAAGGCTCGATGGCGTAGTTGCGCGTCGAACCGTCCGCCACGGGCGAGCAGTGGATCTGGTCGACGATGGTGCTTCTCCTGTGGTCGTCGCCTCCCAGATCTGTCGACACTCACCAGATCTGTCCACACCGAGAGAAAAGAGCGGAGGAGCGGCTGCGCTGGCGTGAGGAAAGAGATGTGCGTGAGGAGAACACGAGAGGCTGGACAATCATGAAGGGAAAAACGCGTATATCAACTACATGCACAATGTACCTCTCTCGTGATTCGCTGCGCCGCACAATGCGCCTCCGCTTACGTGGACATAGCGAGAGGGCGCCCTTGCTTTCGGCCTTTTTGTGTTTGATACTATTACAACTAGCCGATTCAAATTTGCCTAATAATTTGACAGATTTTTTTCTTTGTATCTCTAAGCTTGGTTTGCATAACTTGCCTTTTATATCTCCCCAGTTTTTCTAGTATAATACATTAAGACGTCTATAACTAAACAATAATTTTATTTTGAGTGAAAATTAAGTAATGGGAGAGATGAATGAATGATGATTCATTAGTCTTTATTGATGATGAAAATAAGGTATTTATATCTGGGCAGAAGTACACATATGGTTGTCGTGAGAAGTAAACTCATAGTTACTTGAGAGCCAAAAAAATTACATAGCTGCGGTGAGAGCCAAGAAAGTACATGGTTGCATGAGAACCATGCAACCTATCTAACAATTAACTTAATCCTAATTAGCTTAACTATCAAGTCACTAATCTATTCTTTAACACCCCGCTTGTACAACACATCTTCTTGGGTATATGCATCATCTTGACAAATTTATTTGAATAATCTTGAAAGTCTTCTCCAAAAACATGTGGGAAAAATATGAGGAGAATAGTGCAGATATGTTGCTAAAACTACTTTGAACCCAATGAAAAATAACCAGGAGAAAATGATGCAACATATAATGATTATTGTTTCTTGATAACTCATTTGAGAAAAACCTTTGAAGAAGGAGAAACCTCATCTGTTGGTTTAGAGAACAATAAATATGCTTGTATACTTTCCTTTAAAAACTCGACGAGAAAAACCTAAAAGTATCGCATATGATCTTAAAAAATATTGCCGCGTTAAAAAACCGTTATGAGAAACTTTGAGAGAAAACTCATAAAGGAAAAGAGTGCAAGCTGACATGCCACTAAAAACTTCTTTAAAACCTAGTGAAAAATATAAAGAGAAAATGATATGGCATATACCAACACTTGTGTTTATATTGTCTCATTGATTTTTTTATGAGAAACCAATAGGGAAAAACTCATCAAGGGAAAAGAGTATAGTATATGCAATCTGATGATTGTTAACAGGTTATAGTTTATGAGATTACACCCCCTGAACTTTGCAAATCTGGAGGATGTGTTAGACCAATTCTATTGACATGATCATGACATTGTGAATAATCTAATGGATTTTCACTGTAATTTGTTTGCAAATTGTTTCCTCGCTTTTCTATAATTCGTGAGAATAAGTAATTTTTTGAGCAATTTTTTATGATATTACTCTTCATACAACGTGTAGGTGTTGAGTAACACAAGTGGTAGCATCTTTATAAATCAAGTTATGTGATTCTAATGAATCTCAACCACATGATTTTGAGTGTGGCTAATGATTCTACCAAACCATGCATATTTTGCAATGCTTTTAGATAAAGAAACTATCTAAGAATGATAAGTGGAAGTAGTCTTTAAAGTTTATTTAGATGACTTTCATAAGAAGTCTATTCCAGCAAATTCAGTCATTGATATGGCATTGTTGGGATCATATAAATAACCAATATGATTATATCATATCATGGCCATATCTTTATTTTCCCAATGGAATTGTTCAGGATTTGTTGTGATATTAAGATATAAGCTAATATTCCTTATATCTGTCATATACATTTGTGTGTGTGTGTGGGGGGGTGTGCACCCTGAACAAAAATAGAAAATATAGTGTCAGGCCTAACGTAGTTTGCAATTAGAGTGGTTTGGCAATAGTGAGATATAGAACTTCAAGCTCTGATATCACTTCATTATCACCCCTAGGTATGAATGGTGTTGTTGTTGGGGATCGTAGTAGTAAATCAAAAAAATTCCTACGTGTCACCAAGATCAATCTATGGAGAAACCAGCAACGAGTAAGGGGAGTGCATCTTTATACCTTTGAAGATCGCAAAGCGGAAGCGTTACAAGAACGCGGTTGGTGGAGTCGTACTCGCAGCGATTCAGATCGCGGTCGATTCCGATCTAAGCGCCGAACAACGACACCTCCGCGTTCAACACACGTGCAGCCCGGTGACGTCTCCTACGCCTTGATCCAGCAAGGAGGAAGGAGAGGTTGAGGGAGAGCTCCGACAGCACGATGGCGTGGTGGCGGTGGAGCAACATGGCACTCCGGTAGGGCTTCGCCAAGCACTACGGAGGACGAGGAGGTGGAGAGGTAGGGCTGCGCCGAGAGAGAGATATGTGTGTTCCCGGCAGCCCCAAAACCCCCACTATTTATAGGAGGAGGGGAGGAGGGTGCTCCCCCTCTAGGGTTCCCACCCTAGGGGGTGCGGCATCCCTAGATGGGAGGAGGGACGAGAACCAAGGTGGGAAGAGAGGGGGCGTGCCCTAGGGTGGGCCTAGGGCCCATCTGCGCCTAGGGTTTGCCCCCTCTCCTCCTAGCCGCGCCTTGGGATGAGGTGGGAGCAAAGTTTTCAGAATCGTGACTCAAGTCTTAGAATCTTACGACTTTACGATCCAAACTAGCCCCTTCGATTCTACGATTTTGCTCATAGAATCTAAGATTCTACGATCCTGGTAGTTATGATTCTACGATTCACGATCCTACGAACGGACCTCCGACCCGATTCATAACCGCAATTCTGACAACCTTGGGTGGGAGGCGCACCAGCCCACCTAGAGGTTGGTTCCCTCCCACTCTTGGCCCATGTAGCCTTCCCGGGCCGGTGGTCCCGGTACATTACCGGTGATGCCCGAAACACTTCCGGTAACCAAAACCTCACTTCCTATATATGAACTTTTACCTCCGGACCATTCCGGAACTCCTCGTGACGTTCGGGATCTCATACGGGACTCCGAACAACCTTCGGGAACCACGTACACAATTTCCCTATAACCCTAGCGTCATCGAACCTTAAGTGTGTAGACCCTACGGGTTCGGGAGGCATGTAGACATGACCGAGACACCTCTCCGGTCAATAACCAACAGTGGGATCTGGATACCCATGTTGGCTCCCACAAGCTCCACGATGATCTCATCGGATGAACCACGATGTCAGGGATTCATTCAATCCCGTATACAATTCCTTTTGTCTACCGGTATGACACTTGCTCGAGATTCGATCATCGGTATCCCTATACCTTGTTCAATCTCGTTACCGGCAAGTCTCTTTACTCGTTCCGTAACACATCATCCTGTGGCTAAATCCTTAGTCACATTGAGCTCATTATGATGATGTCTTACCGAGTGGGCCCAGAGATACCTCTCCGTCACACGGAGTGACAAATCCCAGTCTCGATTTATGCCAACCCAACAAACACTTTCGGGGATACCCGTAGTGTACCTTTATAGCCACCCAGTTACGTTGTGACGTTTGGCACACCCAAAGTATTGCTACGGTATCCGGGAGTTGCACAATCTCATGGTCTAAGAAAACGATACTTGACATTATAAAAGCTTTAGCAAACGAACTACACGATCTTGTGCTATGCTTAGGATTGGGTCTCGTCCATCACATCATTCTCCCAATGATGTGATCCCATTATCAACGACATCCAATGTCCATGGTCATGAAACCGTGACCATCTATTAATCAACGAGCTAGCCAACTAGAGGCTCGCTAGGGACAAATTGTGGTCTATGTATTCACACATGTATTATGGTTTCCGGTTAATACAATTACAACATAAACAATAGACAATTATCATGAACAAGGAAATATAATAATAACCATTTTATTATTGCCTCTAGGGCATATTTCCAACAGGTATAACCTGTTAGGGCAGTATGACCATACGTGTCTTATATTGGCATGGTATTTTCACATTCAACTTCTCATATATGTTGCTGATATGTATTATTGAGAGAATGCACAAGTTGTATACTTAAGCTAAATTTGGTTTAATCCATTTTTTTTGTCTTAATATGATTTTGTGTATGTTTAGGTCTTGTATAGACATTAATGCTGAGGTCATCGATGTACACTTAGGTGATGCGAGGAAATCAAATTTGGAATTTCATTTTGAATACACATAGACAATCATCATTATCTGAGTATAGTCCTTTTGACGAAGAAACTCACTTAGTCAGTAGTACCATATGATTGTGACCACCATATGATTTCTACCATTTCAAGTCATAGAGTGATTTATGAAGTTTTACATAAAAATGTTGCGATTTGTTTTTGTATCATAATTGTAAGCCCTTTAGGGGCTTCAATATAGATTTCTAAAACAAGTGACCCATATAAGTATGTAGGCATTGCATCCATCAACTACATGCTTAATATTATTGGTATTGCCAATGATATTTATTATCAAAACATAAATCCACTCATACGAGGAGGGTATGTCACATTATAGTCCATGTCGGGTCTCTGCGTGAACCCTTTTGCTACAAGCCTTGATTTCTCAGCACCTCATCGACTTTTTCTATGAATGGAGTTTTTGGCATTTCATATGGAATATACTTATGAGGAGTAGGTAGTACTGCGGTAAATACCATCCATTTGTTGAGTGAGTGCCATTATTCCTTACTTTCTTCCATTTTTGTGAACCAATATGAGTGCAAGAGGCACTCTACTATTGATTTTGGTTCATAGCTCAAAAGGTTATAACAATATTGAGAAGAAATATATGTCGAGAAATGTAGTCTTTTATGTTATATGATTCTAGTGGAATCAATGAAATTTGTGAAAACGTATCTATTCCTTTTAACTCCTTGTGGAAAGGACGTGTATGTCTAGGGGGGGGGGGTGAATATGCACTTTGGAATAATTACAGTTTAGGCTTGAACAAATACAGAATAAAACTAGCGTTTAATTTGTCAAGAACAAAACCTAAAACAACTAGGCTCGCATGTGCACACCAATAACTTCTTCTAAGCAAGATAAACAACTAAGTAATAATAAGATATATAACATGAAACGTTATGGATATTACAAAGTAAAGTGCATAAGTAAAGGACTCGGATAAGAGATAGCCGAAGCACGCGTAGACAACGATGTATCCCCAAGTTCACACCCTATGCTAGTCTTCATTTGGAGGAGTGTTGAGGCACAATGTTCCCCAAGATTCCACTAGGGCCAACGTAATCTCCTCACGCCTTCGCACAATACAAGACGTCGTGATTCCACTAAACGACCCTTGAGGGTGGTCACTGAACCCGTATAAATGGCGACCTTTGGGGACCGTCACCGAACTCGTACAAATGGCAACCCTTGGGGGCGGATATGAAACCCGTACAAATTGCTTGGGGCAACCTCCACAACTTAATTGGAGACCCTTGGGGGCGGTCACTCTTTGTACTTAGTCTTAATCAACCTTGTATCTTTCGAATACTCTTCATTATTATGATGTCTTCCAGGTAAACATGAATTGTTGTTGTTGTTGTTGTTGTTGTTGTTGTTGTTGTTGTCGTTGTCGTTGTCGTTGTCGTTGTCGTTGTCGTTGTCGTTGTAGTCGTCGTCGTCGTCGTCGTCGTCGTCGTCGTCGTCGCCGTCGTCGCCGTTGCCGTCGCCGTCGCCGTCGCCGTCGCTGTCGCTGTCGCTGTTGTTGTTGTTGTTGTTGTTGTTGTTGTTGTTGTTGTTGTTGTTGTTGTTGCTGCTGCTGCTGCTGCTGTTGTTGTTGTTGTTGTTGTTGCTGTTGGTGTTGTTGCTGGTGTTGCTGTTGTTGTTGTTGCTATTGGTGGTGTTGTTGTTGTTGTTGTTGTTGTTGTTGTTGTTGTTGTTGTTGTTGTTGTTGTTGTCGGTGTCGGTCCCATAATAAAATAGAGAGCAGAACTAAAGTGTCATAGAGTTTTGAAATAACGGTCTAGGGTTTATCACGACCTTAATAAACAACCATAATACCAGCAACCTGGTTCCAGCCACCTGCGGTTTCGACTTTAGGAGCTTGAACCAAGTGTGAGCTTGCATTAGGTATCCTACTGTTCTTGCTTCTTGGTCTTCTTGTGAAGCTCCAGTATCATCTTGACAGCTGCAGAGCACCTTGCCTCGTGTGGGCTCAGACAAGGAGCCCGAGTGATGCTCATCTCAAAATCAGGGCATCTCAAAAATACATTGGCGTGGTACATTTCTGAAACGATAGTTACAAGGACTGGTGAAGAAGTGAGAGAGAGGGGGAGAGAGAGAAAGGGAATATGATAGTCAATCGAACATCACTTAAGGTTATTGCCAACTAGGGACCTAATTAGTCTGATCTGAGATAAAGCCTACAAGGATGCACGTATGTCTTCGTTAACCATGGATCGATCGAACACTAAACAAACCTAACAGTTCAACAGAGCATAACATGTGATAAACAAACAAATAGCCTATGTGGATTGCTACATGACATCATAGGAGCAAGCTTGCCTAGAATTATCTAACACCTTGAAAACTCTTTTGTTCTAAGCATTGTTAGCATAGCGTACTATGTATGTATAAGCGAATGAGGAATGATAATCAGAAGTACGCGGCACAATTTCTTTTTTTGCGGAAGTGGCACAAGACTCATTCCTATGATATTCCTAATCCGTGTGACTATACGATCCAAGGACCTAATGCTTGCCCCTCCAGAAGATGAAAGAGATAAAAGTAAATATTTGTACATACCATCTGATACTGAAGGTACTACCATGTATCTTGGGAATATCCAATTGCCTACACGGCATATTTCATCAAGATCATGCATTGACAAGTGTCAAAGGTACATGTGGCATTTTAAAATCCTGATACATTAGTTCAGCTTGAGATTTCTTGCCTGCCATGCATGTCCGAGGGCTGCCTCCCTCAATGTCTTCCTCTTAGTGATGGATTGGCCACCATCTCTAGAGGAAGATGAATTAGCAACTTCCATCATATTTGAGCCAATTTCCTCATATTTGTCCAAGACTACTTTTGGTGTCATCGCTCCTTCTGCATAATAAGGTTTACAACATGATGACTACAATAAATGTGGAACTGATATAGAAAGAACTTCTCGCCAAAATCTGGCACATTTCTATTGGACAAAGTGCGGCGGACGGTTCGCCCAAAACGAGAAGTGTGATGCGCCACAATTTAATACAGAACTTTTGGAAATGTATGGCTCTTAAATGAACATGCCCGAAATGTTGGCCACAAAACTGTAACCGTTTTACAGCTGTGATTATAAGTGTAACCATGTTTAGATGTGAAAAGGGTAGAATACCACTCAAGATCGTCTGAATGTCCATATCACATTGAGCCATCCGGTCCTGAAGTAGGCGTTCCTTGTGAAGCTGAAATGAAGAAAGAATAGGGTTAGTTCAGAACAGATTCTCAACTAGAAGAAAAAGTACGTAGGAAATAAAGCATCATTTTTCCCCTAAAATAAAATAAAGGACACATAAGTACATAACATACAGTATCATCCCGTAGTTTCTGAAGTGATTGTAGTGCATATATGTGGCCATTGTTGTACTCAGTGGAATCATATATGCCTTCATTGTTGTACTCAGTGGTGACACCTTCAATGGAATTTGGAACACATAGAATAAAAACTTGGGAGGACCAATAACCAATCATATGAAAAATAAAAGTCTTACGTAAGTTTATCCAAACCTGACTCTTCAGACATTTCCATATTTTGGTATTCCGAAGCACGGTTGTTCAACCAACACGCATCACCTAATACAACAATTAGTTCTTCAAGTTAGAAGGGGGGGGGGGGGGTCAATGAATCACACAAAAACTAGGCATATTCATCACCTAGTCATCTGAAACTGACCTATGAAAGGGATAAGTACTTCTTTTGGTTGCTTGAGCACAGAGGGTGTGGGGTGTGGGTCGTCTCTTTATATGGAGGTGATTTACTAGTGTGGCTCCTAGTAATAGTATCTACCAATCGATACTTTCCTAACAATAGGATATTACTCGTTACTAATAAGGCACCCTGAATAAAGGGGCTATTATGCCTGTTTGATATGAATGGATTGTGCCATCTTCGGATCTTCCCCTCATCCTAATACCTAACTGAAGGGTGTGCTGTCTACTTTTCAAAATATTTACGTGGCGAACAAATGAAAAATGATCTAAGCCTATGCTACTTATAGCACAAACGAATAGAATAAAACGCACCAATCATCATGAGAACATTCGTATAGACAAGGATATAACCTTTTTTTTATTTGTTATTAACAGGTCATCGTATTTGAAGCTTATTTCCTACAACCATTTGAGAGTGTGCATATGATCCTAATGTGTCCTGGTATTGTAGTTTTTCAAACTGAAACTATGCTCCTACAGGCAACGAAGGAAACTACTCCCTCTGTTCCTAAATATAAGTCTTTTAAGAGGTTTCACTAGAGAACTACGTACGGATGTACATGGACACACTTTAGAGCATAGATTCATTTATTTTGCTTCGTATGTAGTCTTCTAGTGGAATCTCTAAAAAGACTTATATTTAGGAACGGAGGAAGTACATGGCAAAGAGCATCGAAGAAAACTTTATGGCAAAGAGCACCAAAGAGCTCCACATAGGGGCATAGCACGAAAGAGGGAATTTAAATACATGTTTCTTCTTCTTCCTCCAAAAACGAGGTTGAAACCCCTGGCCTCTGCATCAAAGAGATGCACACAACCATCTTTGTTGAAGTTGATGCAAGGCAACATGACCAAACACATCAACAAATACATCTTCCAAAACTTGCCAACCAAATAAAGAATCGCTACTCACATATGCTGTTTAATATAAAAACACCTAAGCTGGTCTCTTGGCATGCTACTGGCAACAATACCTAATGATCGAAGAACGACAACAACAGCTAAATACTCTGCAAACATCATGAGCCAATAAGAATTCAAGAAATAGCAAGATAATTTGTGTTCACTCACATGATGAAACAGACAGCGCAACTGAAGCGTCACAGAATTTTGAAATAATAGTCTGGGATTATCACAACCTTAATAAACAGCCATAATACCAACAACACAAGGAGTCAACCTCCGGAAGGTAAATAGCTAAACAAGGTACCAACACAATTAGGTTTCTCAAGAATTCTTATTCATAGTTGCAATGACTAAACAACTGGTTCCAGGCACCCGCAATTTCCGGATTCAGGAGTTTAACAAGGTGGATTTGCATCAGGCACCCTACTGTTCTTGCTCTGCCTTCCTGTGAAGCTCCAGTATCATATTGGCAGCTGCAGAGCACTTTGCCTCGTGTGGGGTAGGAAGAAGACCACCAGTGATGCTCATCTCAAAATCAGGGCATCTCAAACGTACACTGGCGTGGTACATTCCTGAAAAGATAGGAAAAGGACTGGTGAAGAAGTGCTCAAAAGTCAAAACAGGGGGACCTAATCAGTCTGATCTAAGATGAAGCCTACAAGGGCGCACGCATGTCTTGGGTAAGCATTGATTGAATGTTAAACAAACCTAACACTTGAACAGATCATACCATGTGCTAATAAACAAGCAGCCTATTCGGATTGCTACTTGACATCAAAAGAGCAAACCCTGCCTATTGATCTGACACCTTGAAAAGTTATTTTATCTAAATATGGTTAGCGTAGCACCATATGTATGTTATCATCACAATGCACAAAACGAACCAGGACCTATAGGGATTGAATTCGATAAATGATAATCAGGAAGTACGTGGCACAAGACCCATTCATATGATATGATTACATGGTCCAAGAACCTAATACTTGCCTATCTAGAAGATCTAAGAGATAAAAGTAAACATTTATACATACCATCTGATACTGAAGGTACTACTGTGTATCTTGGGAATATCCAATGGGCCCCACGGCAGATCTCATAAAGGTCCTGTAGTGACAAGTGTCAAGGGTACAAGTGGCATTTACAGTTGTAATACATAAGTTCCGCTTGAGGTTTCCTACCTCGTATGAATTGTGTCGGAGGAGTGCCTCCCTCAATCTCTTCCTCTTAGTAATAGATTGGCCACCATCTCCAGAGCAAGATGAATTGGCAAATTCTGTCATATCTGAGCAAGTTTCCTTGTATTTATTTATTATTGATACAGCTTTAGGTGTCATCTTTCCTTCTGCATAAGTTTCAAAACATGATGAGTACAAGAAATGCGGAACCGACATAGAAGCAACTTCTTGCCAAAACATTTCAAAAAATAATCCAAAAAAAAAACTTCCTGCCAAAATTTGCCACAGTTCTGACAGACGATCTGTACGTCACAAAGTGCGGTGGATGATTTGTCCACAATGAAAAGTGTGATACACCACAGTTTAACACAGAACTTTTGGAAACATATGGTTCCCAGAAAAACATGTCCACAGTGTTGACCGCAAAACGGTAACAGTTCTACAGCATGATTGTAAATGTAACCATGTTTAAAATGTGACAAGGGTAGAATACCACTCAAGAGTGTCTGGATGTCCATATCACACTGAGCACTTCGTTCTTGAAGTATGCTTTCCTTGCGAAGCTGAAATGAAGAGAGAATAGGAGAGTTCACATCTGATTCTCAACTAGAAGAAAGTTCTAGGAAACAAGCATCATTTTTCCCCGAAATAAGAGAAAAGGCATATAACATACAATTTCATCCCGTATTTTCTGAATTGATCGCAGTGAATCATCTATCTCGTCATCATCGTTGAACTCAGTGGTGCCGCCTTTAATGAAATTTGGAACACAGATTAAATACTTGGAGGACCAATAACCAAAAATATGAAAAATAAGCAGTCTTGGGTAGGTTTATCCGAACCTGACTTTCCTGACAAATTCATATTTTTGCATTCCAAAACGCGGTTCTTCACTACATCAACATGCGGTGCCTGATACACAATTAGTTCTTCAAGTTAAAGAAGAGGACGGATCACACGAAAAACTTGGCCTATACATCACCTACTCATCTGAAACTGGTTTATGAAAAGGATGAATCCTTCTTTTGATTGATTGAGCACAGTGGGTGTGGCTCCTCTCTTTGTATGGAGATGATTTATTAGGGTGTGGCTCCTAATGATAGGATCTACCAGTTGATACTTTCCTAACAATAATATTTTTTTTCACTAAATAACTAATACACTATCCTTAATAAATAGGATATTATCCCTTATTCGATAGGAATGGATTGTGCCAGCTTCCCGTCATCCTAATACCTAACAAAAGTGTGTGCTGTCACACTTTTCCAAACATTCACGTGGCAACATGTGGTAGCCAAGGAGAAATGCTCTCAAGTCCATGCTATTAGTTGAGTGCGTATGAGTACAAAACAAATAGAATAAAGAGCAACATTCATCATGATAACATTTGTATAGACAAGGGCGGAACCATACAATTTATTGTTGTTAACAGGTCATCATATTTGAAGTTTATTTTCTACAACCATTTTTTAGGGTGCATGTGATCCTAATGCATCCTAGTATTGTAGTTTTCAATACTTTCAATCTGTAATTTAGCTTACCTCTGTAGGAAAGACATCTTGGGGCATATTGTCACATTTAGACTGCTCCTGTGTTTTGTTCTTCTCCACTTGAACACCTAGAGTTAATTGTATCAGAACACAAATAAGGAACAATATGATCAGTAAAATGTAAAGACAGTTACAATGACTAACCCGCTTGTAGGATTTTAGTTTCTCCATTTGCTGCAGCAGCAGTAGCAGCAGCAGCTTCTGTTTTTCTTGACTTAGTCATGGGCTTTGAAGTTTCCACCTCAATAACATGTTTTATTGTGGGAATCTCACTATCCGGACCCTCTGCACAGACTTCAGCTGCAGCCATGGAGGCTTCAGATTTTCTTTTGCTGCTTTTCTTGTGCTTGCTGGCACCAATTGCTTGTTTGCTTTGCTTTGGAGTTGACACTTTTGTAATTCGTTTTTGCAGCTTAGACGTGCTATTCTCATCTTGCTCTTCCACATTTTCATCTATTACGGAGTGCAATGAACCTTTTCCATGTCGACGTGATTGCTCGTTTGGTGAAGAATCAGAAGACCATTTCCTGAAACACGTGAAGTGTCATATTTACCATGATCGCAAAAAGTTATTGTCCTACTTTCACGCATAAATAACTCACAATAAATCTTATGTTACCTGTGGAGGAGTCCAGACAAAATCTCTTTGTATGGAAGAATGTGATAGTACTCAACTACCGATGTCGTTTTTGGAAATGGATCATTCACAAATAGCGGACCAGTCATACTGTGAAAAAGGAAACCGAAAAATGTCAGTATCCTTGAGAAAGGGTATCAGTTTTCATCAGGATGTCATACAATGGTCTTATTTAATAAACTGACTAGTGGTTGATAAAAAGGGATGTAACCTAAAATCATAAAACCATCTAGCAGGTAAAGGCAAACCTGCTAATCAACTCTTCTAGAGACATTTCCTCAAGGTTGCCTTTCATGGTTTGCTCATACTCCACAATGAATACCTTGGTAGCTGCCCTTTCTTTACTCAACGAGTATGCCAAGGTTTCATCAAGAAGACGCAAGTTTGAGACCTTCATACCTATTTAGACCGTAAGTTTACCATAGTGAGCAGCAAATAATGCATAGTTCGTTCAAACAGAAGATGAACATACTATTAACAAAATCGAGTTCATAAATTACAACTTTTGCACTATTATATTGAAAGAACCAAATAAATAGCGTTCTCTAGCAAACAATTGGTGGCTATCAGACCATGTACAACAAGTACAGGGGAATCAACCATTATTTTCAATCTTCTAGCTGATCAGACTAAATCAAGTTTCAGTAACTCACTGTTTGTACATAATCAAAACAAAGGAGACGGACAATGGGATAGCATTATGGCAAACAATTTAAGTAATTATATTTGCTGATGTTCTTGTTTATCCCGAAACTAAATGGTTTCACACTAGTTAAAAGCAAGGCAGAGGTACAGTTTTGCGTACATTCTGGGATCGCACACTTGTTCTTGTTTGCTGCAAAGCAACTGTACAACTCAACCTCATTTTTTTGGCTTCATTAGCAGTTCAAATTTTGGTCAATTTGCATAGTAACTCATGTAAATACTTATTTACCAGAAACTCTGATCCACATTCTGTAATACTAATAGTCACCTGATCAATGTGAGGAACCTACAGAGACATGGCTCTGTAGGCACAAAGGTTGCATACTTTATCTCAATGTTCTAGGATGAAAATTAACAGAACTGACAGTTTATTATCTGATAGAAGCAACACCTTGCCAACTCAAAGAAGAAGAAAATGACAGATATGGGTAAGGGCTGCAATGAAAAATCTGACCTGTTCTACGCTCCACCTCTAAATATGCTTGTCGCTGAAGCATAAGTGGTGTATGTGAAGCACCAACGTTCCCTTTAGCTGTCGATTCCTGGCCTGCTGGCTGGTTAGTACTGTGTGAATTACCAGCTGGCGCATCTAACTCCTTCTCTATGATTGACCAGATACCCTTGGTATTAGCACTATAGTCAACCAAACATTTTTTTCTTGTCGGGTCGAGAAGAAGCACAGCAACTTTTGATATTGGCCACGTTGCCAAGTCTGGAGAATGCTTGCTCGCGTCGAGTTCTTCAGCGATCTCACATGCCTGTAGTGCTGCTTTGTCAGTAATAGATAACTTCGCATGCTTGCCAGAATTGTTCTCACGCTCGTGGACCATGCTCAAGTATGCGAGCAGATCTTCTCCAACAGAAAGAGAAGCGCACTTAAAAAACCGTTTGGCATCTGCAAAAGCAAGCTGCGGAGACATCTTCCTGTGGTAGTAGTTGTACAAAATGATAGCGGTGTGAATCTGCGAAACCACACACCAGTGTGATGAGTTAGCAGGTAAACAGCTACGTATATATTACAAGCATTAATTGTATCGTATGCACAGAGGAACGCTGTCTTAAATGTATCTGACGAGAAATAGAATCACAAAAACATATTACAGTGCACACAAACAAAATATGCATTTCGTGGATACACCATGGGACATGACCACGAATACCAAAGAAAAGAACACTAATGTAATCACAATGGTAAACTGACAGGGGTAATGTAAGCATGGCAATGACTTGAATCAAACCACTATGTCACGCAATGGAATCCAATTCAAATTCATAGATAAATTTGAAAAATATTGCAAGATCAAATTGATGGGCAAATAGTTTCCAGGGTCATGGCCAAATAATTTCTTCTGAAGTAACGCACACCCAATCTTTCTGCTTGAGTTGTACAGTACATTTGTACGGAGCAGTTGCACTTTCTGAGAAAATAATTTTACAGAGCTAGCCTCTGCTACTTTTTTCTTCTAGAATACACCATGGAAAGATGCATCATTTTCTTAGAAGAAGAGGGAAAACGGCTGATACAACGTTTTTCGGCTTACGGTGCTAACCTACGGGATTAGCAACCAAAATTAGCAATTTGTACTGACAATTACGGTGATAGCTGACAAGAAAAGTGCAGAAACTAAGGCACGAGTGCTGCTTGCCTTAGCTCCCTAGCGGTTGCTCCACCCGTGGTGCGGCCATGGCCGCGATGCCGCCTGTCGCTCCGCCTCCCAACCATCCTCCTACGCGGCGAGATCTCGCCGCCGCTGACCGCGAATACGAGACCAAGCCGCACCTGCCACTCCGCCGCCGCCGCCATCTCCCTCCCCGTCGCCTAGAGGGACGCACTCTGTGTGCGCCCGCCCGTCAGACAGCAGCGGCTCGCAGTGGGCTTTCCTGACTGGGCCTCCATAATGTACATCTAACAAAACTGTGGCCCACTACTAACCTCGCCACCACCACCATCAAGGCCCATCATCTCGCCATCTCCCTCCTCCGCCCGAATCCTCCCATGCCCATTTTTTTCTAAAAAAAAAGAGAAAGAAAATGACTCCGCCCATGCCCGTATCCTAGTTCCTCGCCGGGAAGGAAGAGGAAGCCACCCCCAACCCCAATTTCCTCGCCGCTGCGCGGTGGTACAGTGAGATCCCCTACAATCCGCCACGGGCGGCGGGCACACACACCCGCCACCGACGAGGACACGGTACGGCACACCACAACCCAAAGATCTTCACAATTCACAAGCATCCACCGGAAATCGGCCTTACCGGCGGCCATTTCCGCGCATCCCTACCAGCGCGAGCCTCGGCCAAAACCGCAACCACCACCCCCAACCCCGTCCCCGCGCCCGCGCACAAACGAAACGACCAGAGAGAGACGCGAAGCGCGAGCCGCTCACCTGCTGCGCGACGGCGCGTTGCTTGTCCGGCGTCATGTAGCGCTCGCCCTGGGCGGCGCCGAAGACCGCGCCACGCGGCAGAGCGGGCTTGACGAGGTGCTCCACGAGCATCTTCACGGCGTCCTCCATTGGCACCACCTCCTCCTCCGCCGCCACCTCCTCCCCTGCTCCCCTTCTGCCGCCCGACATGCCGCCCTGACCCGACGCTTCGCCTCTGCCGACCGAACGGATCTCTAGGGTTTCGGGCTTGGGATCCTGTGGCGGCTTGCTGGCTGGCTGGCCGTGGGTGGATCGAGGGTTTTTGTAGACGGAGGGAAAGAGCAGAGTGGTGTGGGCGGTGGGTGGCCAAAGCTGAAAATGGAAAGGCACGCGCCAAGGGACGTGACGGTGGCTGTCCAAGCGGAAAGGGTGATGGGCCCAGCTCGACCATCCACCGTCTATTTCGATTTAACCAACTCATCCGGGATCCTGTCATTAATTTCTATAATTTTCATAAAAAATACAGCTTTTCTTTATATATGACAGCACACAAAAATTGGACAATAAATAGAGTACATTTATGACCAGCTACAAAATCATTCAAAGATACCAATTATACGCCAATTGTGTCATAGAAAGATTTGCATAATGTACCCAAAGAAAAATAACTGAGTCATTAGGGTTCCCGCATACACCGAATTCATCAACGCATCGCTAGCCCCCACTGCCCCGCACATGCTACACCTCCACCACACGCTTCTAATCATTGTGGTTCCTTTTGGCGACGCGGTATCCTTAAACTTTGGCGTAACTTCTGTGGGATCTTTAAGGTGGAAATTCAATGCAGTTCCACGACTCTTTTCTGGAAAGACATTTGGCATGCTAATATTCTTTCGGTTAAATTTTTTTTGGGCATCACGTCTCTAGAAGAGGCGTTTCACCTACCAGTGTCCATACAAGCTCATGAGAAGTTACGTGATCTCCAAGCTAAGACAACCCACATTGCACCTGATACTTCTACGCATGACAAATGGCGCTATATGTATGGTGCAGTGGAGTTTAAATCGAGTTGATATTATGCATTCTACTTTAGAAATATCCAAGCTCATCTCGGGGGTACAAATGGATTTAAAAATCAAAGTGTGTGTGATGAAGATCAAGGTGTTTGGCTGGTTGCTTCCCTTTGATAGGCTAGACACACAACACGCTTAAAGAGACGCCACTATAACATTGACAATGATATTCATTATTTGCTTTGTGAAGTACCGATCGAAGAGAAGACTGATCACACGATATTCACTTGCCCATTTAGTCAAAGTTTTTGGACTCAACTTTGTATTTTTTGGCACCCTCCGGACACCAGGTATCAGAAAACTATCCAAGAAAAAACTCTATTCAGTAATTACATTTTTCATCCCTCAACTTATCGTGAGGTGTGACTTTCATGCATGCACCTTTTTTGTTGTAACCTTCGTCCCTCAACTCTTAATATCAGGTATAATTAGTCCCACGGAATAGTATTCCTCGGCCACACCCTGTTTTGGCCTCATGTGTCATGGTTTTGACCAGATCTTGGTGCAACCTTTGTCCCACAACTCGTAATATCAGCTAAAATTAGTTCCTAACAAGAGTATTCCTTGGACAACTCTGGTTTTGACTTTCCATGGGACGGAGCGATCACATCATCACTATAAGGTGGAATAGAACCACATGCCATCTCTCTCTCTCCAACTCTTCCCCCATTCTCTCTCTTGTTCATTCCCAGATGATCCCCTATCCCATCTTTCGGTCTCTCACGTTGCTCTTCCTCCCTTGTGAGCTAGCTAGTTACCACCGCAACAGAATCGTCCTTGTCCTAGGTCCAACCGGCGGCGGTGAGCATTGATGCATTTGACTTGAATGATCCTATGATATCATATAGTGGTGTTTTGGCCAAAATCATGTCACATAAGGTCAAAATTGGGTTTGACCGAGGAATAAAGGTGCTAGGTTCTAACTATACCCTATATTAAGAGTTGAGGGACGAAGGTTGCACCCAAAAAAAGGTTAAAAGGATGAAAATTGCAAATCGCTATAAGTTCAGGGACAAAAAAATGCACTTCACTCAAAACTATTTGTGAGGGAGGCCCATGTTTATGGGAAAAAAATGGTTGCTTCATGGAGTCTTTGGAAAGAAAGAAACAACAATCATCTAAGAGGGGTTTGGCCGAGCATCAACTGTTGGGTTGCAAGACTAAAAGAGGATCCCACCTTACTAGCCTACAGGGTCATAGAAGCTCATGAACCTTTCATCTCTCAAAGAAGATCATAAACCTTTCATCTCTCCATTTGTAGCTAGAACACATAGTTTATTCTTAGTTTGCTATTAATGTTTACCTTGTGACTTTTCTCTTTCTTTTGCAGCATACCCAAAATGGTATGTATTGCCATGTAAATATGTAGAAATTTGATTAACTTATTAAATGTAAAAATACATCCTATCATTAATAGAAGAAGAGAATTATTAATTTCTATATTGTTCATACAAAAAATACAAAAATACATGTTTTCTTTAGATATAACAACACTCTAAAATTGAACAATAAATATAGTACATTTATAAACATCTACGGAGTCTTTCAAAGAGATCATGATACGCTAGTTGTCATAGAAGATTTCATAATGCACTGAAAGGAAAAGATATTACAAGTGAGTCCTTTGGTCCTCGTATACGCCAGACTCATTAATACACCACTAGCCTCCACGGTCCCGGACATGCTACAACTCCACCACACGCTTCTAATCCCTGTGGTTCCTTTTGGTGGCACATATCATGAAACTTTCCCATAACTGTTATGGAATCTCCAAGGTGGAACTTCAATGCAGCTCAACGAACTCTTTTTATCGAAAGACCTTTGGTATGTTAATATTCTCTCAGTTAAAAATTTCTTGGGAATCACGTCAGTGTAGGAGGCGTTTCACCTACCACTATCCATGCAAGGTCATGAGGAGGTACGTGCTCTTTAAGCTAACACAACCCACATTGCACCTGATACTTCTACGCTTGAAAAATGCCACCATGTCTAGGGTGTAGTGGAGTTTAAATCAAGTCGTTATTATGCATTCTACTTTAGAAATATCCAAGTTCGGGCATATATATGGATTTGAAAATCAAAGTGTGTGATGAGGATCAAGGTGTTTGGTTGGCTACTTCTTTTTGATAGGTTGGACACACAGAACATGCTTAAAGGTAATCCATTATAAGTTCAACAATGATATTTATATTTTGCTTTGTGAAGCACCCATCGAAGAGACGATTGATCACATGATATTCACTTACCCATTCAACCAAAGTTGCTGGACTCGACTTGGTATTTTCTGCCACCCTCAGACACCAGGTCTCGGAAAATCATCCAAGAAAGAACTCTATTGAGTAAAGTGCATTTTTTGTCCCTCAACTTATCTCGAAGTGTGGCTTTCATGCCTAAACCTTTTTTTGTTGTAACCTTCATTCTTCAACACTTAATATCAGGTATAACAAGTCCCTGGCAGCAGTATTCCTCGGTCAAACCAAGTTTTGACCTGATGTGTCACGGTTTTGACGAGATCTTGGTGCAACCTTTGTCCCACAACTCATAATATCGCTAAAATTAGTTCCTAACAAGAGTATTCCTTTGCCAAATCTGTTTTTAACTTTCCATGGGACTGTTTTGATGACATTATCACTGTAAGGTGGAATAGAACCACATGCCATCTCTCTCTCTCTCTCTCTCTCTCTCTCGTTCATTCCTAGATGATCCCCTATTTGCTCTTTTCGTTCCCTGCCTTACTCTTCCTCTCTCGTGAGCTAGGTAGCTACCATCGCAATCGAATCCTCCCAGTCCTCAATCCAATCAGCGGCGGTGAGCACGGTGCATTTGCCTTGAAAGCCCCTATGCCATCATATAGTGTTTTTTTGTCCAAAACCATGTCACATAAGGTATAAACCGGGTTTGATCGAGGAACAAAGCTTGTACCCTAAAAAGGTTCAAGGACGAAATTCACACGTTACGGTAAGTTGAAGAAAAAAATGCACTTTACTCAAACCTATTTGTGGAGGTTGCCCATGTTTATGGGAAAATTTTGGTTGCTTCCTGGAGTCTTTGGAAAGAAAGAAACGATAATCATCTAAGAGGGATTTGACCACGCATCAACTCTTGGGTTGCAAGACTAAAAGAGGATCCCACCTTACTAGCCTACAGGGTCAGAGAAACTCACGAACCTTTCATCTCTCAAAGAAGCTCATAAACCTCTCAGCTCTCCTTTTGTGGCTAGAACAACTAGTTTACTCTTAGTTTGCTATTAACTTTTTACCTTGTGACTTTTTTTTATTTCTTTTGTAGCATACCCAAAGTGGTATGTATTGCCATGTAAATATGTACAAATTTAATTAATTTATTCAATATAAAAATACATCATATCATTAATAGAAGAAGATAATTATTATTTTTGCATTTTTCATACAAAATACATGTTTTCTTTAAATATAACAACACACTAAAATTGAACAATAAATATAGTACATTTATAAACATCTACAAAATCTTTCAAAGCGCCAGTTGTCATAGAAGATTTCATATTTTACCGAAAGGAAAAGATATTACAAGTGAGTCATTTGGTCACCGCATACACCATATTCACCAAGACACCGCTAGCCTCCATGGTCCCGCGCATGCTACACCTCCACTGCACGCTTCTTATCCTCGTGGTTCCTTTTGGTGGCCACGATATCATGAAACGTTTCCATAAATTTTATGGAATCTCCAAGGTGGAACTTCAATGCAACTCCACTACTCTTTTTATGGAAAGACCTTTGCATGCTAATATTATTTCGGTTAATTTTTTTTGGGAATCACCTCTTTGTAGGAGGCATTTCACCTACCACTATCCATGAGGAGGTATGTTCTCTTCAAGCTAACACAACCCACACTGCACCCGATACTTCTACACATGAAAAATGGCGCCATGTCTAGGGTGTAGTGGAGTTTAAATCAAGTCAATATTATGCATTATACTTCAAAAATATCAAAGTTCATCATGTGTATAAATGTATTTGAAAATCAAAGTGTGTGATGAAGATCAAGGTGTTTGGCTGGTTGCTTCCCTTTGATAGGTTGGACAAATCGAACATGCTTAAAGATACGCCACTATGACTTCAGCAATGATATTCCTTTTTTTGCTCTGTGAAGCACCCATCGAAGAGACGATTGATCACATGATATTCACTTACCCATTCAACCAAAGTTGTTGGACTCAACTTGGTATTTTCTAGCACCCTCACACACCAATTTGAAAAAATCAACCAAGAAGAAACCATATTGGGTAAAGTGCATTTTTCGTCCCTCAACTTATCTCGAAGTGTGGATTTCATGCATGAACCTTTTTTGTTGTAGCCTTTGTATCTCAACTCTTAATATCATGTATAATTAGTCCCTACCAGCGGCATTCCTCGGTCAACCCATTTTTGATCTGATGTGTCATGATTTTGACTAGATATTGGTGCAACCTTTGTCCCACAACTCGTAATATCACTAAAATTAATTCCTAACAAGAGTATTCCTCAGCCAAATCTGGTTTTTTACTTTCCATGGAACTATTTTGATCACATCATCACTGTAAGATCGAATAGAACCATATGCCATCTCTCTCTCTCCAACCGTTCCCCCCTCTCTCTCTTGTTCATTCCTAGATGATCCCCTTTGCCCTTTTTCGTCTCTCGCCTTGCTCTTCCTTTCTTGCGAGCTATCTACTAGCGCTACTGAATCCTCCCTGTCCTCGATCCAATTGGCAACGATGAGAATTATGCATTCTCCGTGAATGCCCCTATGCCATCGTATAGTGGTGTTCCATGTCACAAAATCTCAAAACCGGGCTTGACCGAGTAATACAGATATGAGGGACTAACAGTTGGAAATATGCCCTAGAGGCAATAATAAAATGGTTATTATTGTATTTACTTGTTCATGATAATTGTCTATTGTTCATGCTACAATTGTGCTAACCGGAAACCATAATGCATGTGTGCATACATAGACCACAATGTGTCCCTAGTGAGCCTCTAGTTGGCTAGCTCGTTGATCAATAGATGGTCACGGTTTCATGACCATGGACATTGGATGTCATTGATAATGGGATCACATCATTAGGAGAATGATGTGATGGACAACACCCAATCCTAAGCATAGCACAAGATCGTGTAGTTCGTCTGCTAAAGCTTTTCCAATGTCAAGTATCATTTCCTTAGACCATGAGATTGTGCAACTCCCGGATACCGTAGGAATGCTTTGGGTGTGCCAAACTTCACAAGGTAACTGGGTGGCTATAAAGGTGCACTACGGGTATCTCCGAAAGTGTCTATTGGGTTGGCACGAATCGAGACTGGGATTTGTCACTCCGTATGACGGAGAGGTATCTCTGGGCCCACTCGGTAAGACATCATCATAATGAGCTCAATGTGACTAAGGAGTTAGCCATGGGATGATGTGTTGCGGAACGAGTAAAGAGACTTGCCGGTAATGAGATTGAACAAGGTATAGGGATATCGACGATCGAATCTCGGGCAAGTATCATACCGGTAGACAAAGGGAATTGTATACGGGATTGGTTGAATCCCCGACATCGTGGTTCATCCGATGAGATCATCGTGCAGCATGTGGGAACCAACATGGGTATCTAGATCCCGTTTTTGGTTATTGACCGGAGAGGTGTCTCGTTCATGTCTACGTGTCTCCCGAACCCGTAGGGTCTACACACTTAAGGTTCGATGACGCTAGGGTTATAGGGAAATAGTGTACGTGGTTACCGAAGGTTGTTCGGAGTCCTGTATGAGATCCCGAACGTCACGAGGAGTTCCGGAATGGTCCAGAGACAAAGATTGATATATAGGAAGTGGGGATTTGGCCACTAGAAGTGTTTCGGGAATTACCGGTAACGTACCGGGACCACCGGAAGGGTTCCGGGGGTCCACCAAGTGGGGCTACCAGCCCCAGAGGGCTGAGTGGGCCAAGAGTGGAAGGGACCAGCCCCAGAGTGGGCTGGTGCGCCCTCCACCCTGGCCCAAGGCACAGGAAAGGTGGGAGGGAGGGGAAACCCTAGACCCAGATGGGCCTAAGGCCCACTAGGGGCTGTGCCCTCCCCCTCTCCCCTCTTTGGCCGCCGGCCAGAACCCATCTAGGGCTGCGGCACCACCCTAGGGTGGGAACCCTAGGGGTGGGCACCCTCCTCCCTCTCCTCCTATATATAGTGGTGGTTTTTGGGCTACCAAGAACACAAGTTTCTTCCTCTCTCGGCGCAGCCCTACTCCTCCCTCTCCTCGTTCTCCGTAGTGCTCGGCGAAGCCCTGCAGGAGACCCCATAGCTCTACCATCACCATGCCATCATGCTGCCGGAGGTCTCCCTCAACCTCTCCTTCCTCCTTGCTGGATCAAGGCGTAGGAGACGTCATCGGGCTGCACGTGCGTTGAATGCGGAGGCGTCGTTGTTCGGCGCTAAGATCGGAGTCCACCACGATCTGAATCGCTACAAGTACGACTCCACCAACCACGTTCTTGTAACGCTTCCGCTTAGCGATATTCAAAGGTATGAAGATGCAATCTCTCCCCACTCGTTGCTAGTTTCTCCATAGATAGATCTTGGTGATCGTAGGAAATTTTTTGATTTACTACTACGTCTCCCAACAGTGGCATCATGAGCTAGGTCTATGCGTAGAATCTATGCATGAGTAGAACACAAAGTTGTTGTGGGCGTCGATCTTGTTAATTTTCTTACCACTACTAGTCTTATCTTGATTCGGCGGTATTGTGGGATGAAGCGGCCCGGGCCAACTTTACACGTACACTTACGTGAGACCGGTTCCACTGCCTGACATGCACTTGTTGTATAAGGTGGCTAGTGAGTGTCTGTCTCTCCCACCTTAGTCAGATTGGATTCGATGAAAAGGGTCCTTATGAAGGGTAAATAGCAATTGGCATATCACGTTGTGGTTTTGGCGTAGGTAAGAAACGTTCTTGCTAGAAACCTATAGCAGCCACGTAAAAACTTGTAACTACAAATTAGAGGACGTCTAACTTGTTTTTGCAGCATATGCCTTGTGATGTGATATGGCCAAAGGATGTGATGTGATGCATTGTGATGTATGAGATTGATCATGTTCTTGTAATAGGATTCACGACTTGCATGTCGATGAGTATGACAACCGGCAGGATCGATAGGAGTTGTCTTATTTTATTGTATGACCTACGTGTCAATCATAAACACCATGTAATTACTTTACTTTACTACTAAACGTTAGCCATAGTAGTAGAAGTAATACTTGGCGAGACAACTTCATGAAGACACGATGATGGAGATCATGGTGTCGTGCCGGTGACAGTGATGATCATGGTGTCCCGAAGATGGAGATCAAAGGAGCAAGATGATATTGGCCATATCATGTCACTATATTGATTGCATGTGATGTTTATCATGTTTACATCTTATTTGATTAGAAAGACGGTAGTAAATAAGATGATCTCTCAATAAAATTTCAAGAAAGGTGTTCACCCTAACTGTGCACCATTGCTAAGGATCGTTGTTCTGAAGCACCACGTGATGATCGGGTGTGATAGGTTCTAACGTTCGCATACAACGGGTGTAAGCCAGATTTACACACGCGAAACACTTAGGTTGACTTGACGAGCCTAGCATGTACAGACATGGCCTCGGAACAAACAAGACCGAAAGTTCGAACATGAGTCGTATAGAAGATGCGATCAACATGAAGATGTTCACCATGGATGACTAGTCCGTCTCACGTGATGATCGGACATGGGCTAATTGACATGGATCATGTGTCACTTGGATGACTAGAGAGATGTCTATCTAAGTGGGAGTTCATTAAATAATTTGATTATGTGAACTTAATTATCATGAACTTAGTCTAAAATTGTCTTTACAATCTATATTGTAGATCCAATGGCCAACGCTAATGTCACCCTCAACTTCAACGCGTTCCTAGAGAAAACCAAGCTAAAAGATGATGGAGCAACTATGCGGACTGGGTCCGTGGCTTGAGGATCATCCTCATAGCTTCCAAAAGATTGTATGTCCTTGATGCACCGCTAGGTGACCACCCATTTTCCCAACAGACCAAGACGTTACGAACACTTGGCACTCACGCTGCGAAGATTACTCCCTTGTTCAGTGTGGCATGCTTTACAGTTTAGAACCGGGGCTCCAAAAGCGTTTTGAGCAACACGGAGCATATGAGATGTTCCAAGAGCTGAAACTAGTTTTCCAAGCTCATGCCCGGGTCGAGAGATATGAAGTCTCCGACAAGTTCTTAAGCTGTAAGATGGAGGAGAATAGTTCTGTCAGTGAGCACATACTCAAAATGTCTGGGTTGCACAACCGCTTGACTTAGCTAGGAGTTAATCTCCCGGATGACTCGGTCATTGACAGAATCCTCCAGTCGCTTCCACCTAGATACAAGAGCTTTGTGATGAACTACAACTTGCAGGGGATGGAGAAGTCCATTCCTAAGTTGTACTCGATGCTGAAATCAGCGGAGGTCGAGATCAAAAAGGAGCATCAAGTGTTGATGATCAATAAGACCACTAGTTTCAAGAAAGGAAAGGGTAAAAAGAACTTCAAGAAGGATGGCAAAGCTGTTGCCGCGCCCGGTAAGCAAGTTGCCGGGAAGAAGAACAAGCATGGACCCAAACCTAAGACTGAGTGCTTTTATTGCAAGGGTACCGATCACTGGAAGCGGAACTGACCCAACTACTTAGCGGATAAGAAGGCCGGAAACGTTAAAGGTATATGTGATATACTTGTTATTGATATGTACCTAACCAGCGCTCGTAGTAGCTCCTCGTTATTTGTTACCTGTGCAGTTGCTCACATTTGTAACTCCAAGCAGGAGCTGCAGAATAAGCAGAGGCTGCAAAGGACGAGGCAACGATGCGCATCGGGAATGGTTCCAAGGTCGATGTGATCGCCGTCGGCACACTACCTCTACATCTACCTTCGGAATTAGTTTTAAACCTCAATAATTGTTATTTAGTACCAGCTTTGAGCATGAACATTGTATCTGGATCTCTCTAGATGTGATATGGCTGGTTAATGGTTTATTTTTGATGAATCTCGAACGTGATGTTACACATGTCCATAGTGTGAGTACCAAAAAGTGTAAGGTTGATAACGATAGTCCACTTACATGTGGCACTGCCGCCTTGGTCATATTGGTGTCAAACGCATGAAGAAGCTCCATGTTGATGGACTTTTGGAGTGTCTTGATTTCGAATCATTTGACACGTGCGAACCATGCCTCATGGGCAAGATGACCAAGACTCCGTTCTTCGGAACAATGAAGCGAGCAACTGACTTATTGGAGATAATACATACCGATGTATGAGGTCCAATGAGCGTCGAGGCTCGCGGTGGCTACCGTTATGTTCTCACCCTCACTAATGACTTGAGCAGATATGGGTATGTCTATTTAATGAAACACAAGTCTGAAACCTTTGAAAGCTTCAAGGAATTTCAGAGTGAGGTAGAGAATCAACATGACAGGAAAATAAAGTGCCCACGATCTGATCGTGGTGGAGAATATTTAAGTCACAAGTTTGGCACGCACCTAAGGAAATGTGGAATTGTTTCAAAACTCATGCCGCCCGGCACACCTCAGCGAAATGGTGTGTCTGAATATCGTAATCGCACTCTATTGGATATGGTGCGATCTATGATGTCTCTTACCGACTTACCGCTATCATTTTGGGGATATGCATTAGAGACTGCCACATTCACTTTAAATGGGGCACCATCAAAGTCCGTTGATGTTGGGGAACGTCGCATGGGAAACAAAAATTTTCCTACGCACACGCAAACCTATCCATGGTGATGAGCATCTACGAGAGGGAGAGTGGATCTACGTACCCTTGTAGATCGCTAAGCGGGAAGCGTTAAGAAACGCGGTTGGTGTAGTCGAACATCTTCGCGATCCAAATCGCCGAGCGTCCCGCGATCTCATCACGATCCGTCCCGCGATCCAATCACGATCCGTCCCGTGAACTCATCACGATCCGTCCCGCGATCTCATCACGAACCGTCTCGCGATCTCGATCACGGTCCTTCCGATCTAGCGCCGAACGGACGACACCTCCGCGTTCAGCACACGTGTAGCTTGATGACGATCTCCACCATCTTGATCCAGCAAGAGGAGGTGGAGAGGAGAGAGAGTTCACCGGCAGCGTGACGGCGCTCCGGTGATGGTGGTGGAGTGATTCCGGCAGGGCTTCGCCTAAGCGCTGCGGAAAACCGATCTAGAGGAGAAACTGTGCACCGGTGAAATGGGTAGCACGTGGCCGGAAATTCTGTCCAAAAACCACCCAATCCACTAGTATATATAGGAGGAGAGGAGAGGAGAGGCAGCCAAGGCCTTTGGGTCGGCCGAAATAGGAGGTGGGAGCAATCCTACTTCACCTCCAATCCTAGTTGGAGTAGGATTGCCTCCTATTGGCTGATTTTCCACTTTTTGCTTTAGGACTTTCTCTCCTGCGCCATGGGCCTTTGTGGCTGTTTTCCCAGCCCAATAAGGGCTGGTTATTATTCTCCCACAGCCCATGGACCTCTTGGGGTCGAAGTACCCCTCCCGAAGGTCTCCCGGTACACTACCGGCACTCCTGGTACACTACCGGCACTCCCGGTACACTACCGATGAGCCCGAAACTTTTCCGGAAACCAAACTGGGACTTCCTATATATGAATCTTTACCTCCGGACCATTCCGGAGCTCCTCGTGACGTCCGGGATCTCATCCGGGACTCCGAACAACCTTCGGTCACCACCATACATAACTCTACACTACCGAAACGTCACCGAACCTTAAGTGTGCAGACCCTGCGGGTTCGAGAACTATGTAGACATGACCGAGACACCTCTACGGTCAATAACCAATGGCGGGACCTGGACGTCCACATTGGTTCCTACATATTCTACGAAGATCTTTATCGGTCGAACCTCTATGTCAAGGATTCAGTTAATCCCGTATATCGTTCCCTTTGTTCTTTGGTATGTTACTTGCCCGAGATTCGATCGTCGGTATCTCCATACCTAGTTCAACCTCGTTACCGGCAAGTCTCTTTACTCGTTCCATAATACAAGATCCCGCAACTAACAATTAGTCACATTGCTTGCAAGGCTTATTGTGATGTTGCATTACCGAGTGGGCCCCGAGATACCTCTCCGTTACACGGAGTAACAAATCCCAGTCTCGATCCATGCCAACTCAACAGACACCATCGGAGATACCTGTAGAGCACCTTTATAGTCACCCAGTTACGTTGCGACGTTTGATACACACAAGGCACTCCTCCGATATCCGTGAGTTGCATGATCTCATGGTCATAGGAACATATACTTGACATGCAGAAAACAGTAGCAATAAACTGACACGATCATATGCTATGTTTGTAGTTTGGGTCTTATCCATCACATCATTCTCCTAATGATGTGATCCCGTTATCAAATGACATCTCATGTCCATGGCTAGGAAACCTTAACCATCCTTTGATCAACGAGCTAGTCCATTAGAGGCATACTAGGGACATGGTTTTGTCTATGTATCCACACATGCATTTAAGTCTCCGATCAATACAATTATAGCATGGATAATAAACGATTATCATGAACAAGGAAATATGATAATAACTAATTTATTATTGCCTCTAGGGCATATTTCCAACAGTCTCCCACTTGCACTAGAGTCAATAATCTAGTTCACATCACCATGTGATTCGCATTGTTATGAATCTAACACCCAATGAGTTTTGGGGCTCGATCATGCTTTGCATGTGAGAGAGGTCTTATAGTCAACGGGTCTGCGATATTCAGATCCGTGTGTACTTTGCAAATCTCTATGTCAAACCGTAATCACTGCTACCACACTCCACTTGGTACTATTTCCAAATGGCTGCTCCACTATACGTATCCATATTGCTACTACTAGTCATCCGGATAGGTGTTAAAGCTTGCATCGACGTAACTCTTTACGACGAACTCTTTATCACCTCCATAATCAAGAAACATTTCCTTAGTCCTCTGGTTACTAAGGATAATTCCGACCGCTGTCCAGTGATCCACTCCTGGACCACTCTTGTACCCCTTGACAGACTCGTGGCAAGGCACACATAGGTGCGGTACACAGCATGGCATAATATAGAGCCTATGGCTAAGGCATAGGGGACGACATTCATCCTTTCTATTTCTTCTGCCGTTGTCGAGCTTTGAGTCTCACTCAACTTCACACCTTACAAATCAGACGAGAACTATTTCTCTGGCTGATCCATTTTGAACTCTTTCAAAATCTTGTCAAGGTATGCACTCATTGAAAGTCTCATCAAGCATCTTGATCTATCTCTATAGATTTTGATGCTCAACAATTAGGTAGCTTTATCCAGGTCTTCCTTAGAAAAACACTTTTCAAACAACCTTTTATGCCTTCCAGAAATTCTACATTATTTCCGATCAACAATATGTCAACCACATATACTTATCAGAAACTCTATAGTGCTCCCACTCACTTTATTGCAAATACAAGTTTCTCGTAAACTTTGTATAAACATCAAAAACTTTGATCACCTCATCAAAGTGTATATTCCAACTCCGAGATGCTTGCTTCAGTCCATGGAAGGATCACCAAAGCTTGCACACCTTTTAGCATCCTTAGGACTGACAAAACCTTCTGGTTGTATCACATACAACCTTTCCTCAAGTAAACCGTTAAGGAAATGATGTTTTGACATCCATCTGTCAGATTTCATAATTGAAAACGCAGCAACTGCTAACATAATTCCAACAGACTTTAGCACCACTACGAGTGAGAAAATCTCATCGTAGTCAACTCCTTGAACTTGTCACAAACAACTTTGCAACAAGTCGAGCTTTACAAATGGTGATATTTACCATCAGCGTCTGTCTTCATTTTTAAAGATCCATTTGTACTCAACGACCTGCCGTCCAACGAGCAAGTCTACCAAAGTCTATACTTGGTTTTCATACATGGATCCTATCTCGGATTTCATGGTCTCATCCATTTGTCGGAATCCGGGCCCATCATCGCTTCTCCATAGCTCGTAGGTTCATCGCTGTCCAACAACATGACCTTTAAGACAGGGTTGTTGTACCACTCAAGAGCAGTACACGTCCTTGTCGACCTACGAGGTTCGATAGTAACTTGATCCGAAGCTTCATGATCATCATCATTAACTTCTTTCTTCAACTAACATAGGCTTCACAGAAACAACTTTCTGCGCTGCGCTACTCTGATTGAAACAAGGTTCAATAACCTCATCAAGTTCTATCTTCCTCCCACTCAATTCTTTCGAGGGAAACCTTTTCTCAGGAAAGGATCCATTCCAGCAACAAACACTTTGCACTCGGATCTGAGATAGAAGGTATACCCAACTGTTCTTGGCGTATTCTATGAAGATGCATTTGTCCGCTTTGGGTTTGAGCTCATTAGGTGAAAACATTTTCCACACAAGCTTCGCAGCCCCAAACATCAAGAAATGACAGCTTTAGGTTTCTATCAAACCATAATTCACACGGTGTCATCTCAACGGATTTAGATGGTGCCCTATTTTAAAGTGAATGCGGTTGTCTCTAATGCATAACCCTAAAACGATAGTATTAAAACGATAAGAGACATCATAGTATGTGCTATATCAAATAAGGCATGACTACGACGTTCGGACACACCATCACACTATGGTGTTCCAGGTGGCGTGAGTTGTGAAACAACTTTCACATTGTCTAAATTTGTATGCCAAACTCGTAACCCAGATATTCACCTCCACGATCATATCGCAGAAATTTTTATCTTCTTGTCACGATGATCTTTAAACTTCACTCTGAACTTTGCTTTGAACCTTTCAAACAATTCAGACTTGTGTTTCATTAAGTAAATATACACTATATCTACTCAAATCATCAGTGAAGGTAAGAAAACAATGATATTCACTGCAAGCTATAAACACTCATTGGATCGTATACATCAACATGCATTGTTTCCAATAAGTCACTTGCCCGTTTCATCAAGCCAGAAAACGGGGTTTAGTCATCTTACCAAAAGGCATGGTCCGCATGTCTCAACCGATTCAAAATCGAATGAGTCCAAAGATCCATCAACATGGAGTTTTTTCATGCGCTTTATACCAATATGACATTTAGCGGCAGTGCCACAAGTATGTGGTACTATCATTATTAACTTTGCATCTTTTGGCATCATTGTTATGAACATGTGTATTACTATGATCAAGATTCAATGAACCACACTTACTAGGTGCATGACCATTGAAGGTATTTATTCATGTAAGCAGAATAACCATTATTCTCTAACTTGAATGAATAACCGTGTTGCAATAAACATGATCTAATCACGTTCATGCTTCAATGCAAAACACCAAATAAAATTTAGGTTTGTCACTAATCCCGAAGGTAGAGAGAGCGTGCGATGTTTGATCATATCAACCTTGGAAACATTTCCAACACACATCGTCACCTCACACTTAGCTAGTTCTCCATTTATTCCGTAGCTTTTATTTCGAGCAACCGAACCGGTATCCAATACCCAGGTGCTACTAGGAGTACTAGCAAGGTACACATCAATAACATGCATATCAAATATACTTCTGTCGACTTAGCCAGCCTTCTTATCTACCATGTATCCAGGGTTGTTCCGCTTCAGTGACCGTTCTCCTCATAATGGAAGCACTCAGTCTCGGGTTTAGGTTCAACTTTGGGCTGCTTCACTGGAGCAGCAACTGACTTGCCATCCATGAAGTTTCCCTACTTGCCCTTGCCCTTCTCGAAACTAGTGGTTTTTACTAACCATCAACACTTTGATGCTCCTTTTTGACTTCTACCTTCGCGGTGTCAAAACATCGCGAGAAGCTCAGGAATCATTTCTATCCCTGGCAATTTATAGTTCATCACCAAGTTCTAGTAGCTTAGTGATAGTGACTTGGAGAACTATATCAATCACTATCTTATCTGGAAGATCAACTCCCACTCGATTCAAGCGATTGTGGCACCTAGACAATCTAAGCACATGCTCAACTATTGAGCTATTCTCTTTCGTCTTACAAGCAAAGAATCTTGTTGGAGATCTCATATCTCGCAACAAAGGCACGAGCCTGAGATCACAATCTCTGCTCCTAGAACATCTCATATGTTCCGTGACGTTCAAAACGTTTTGGAGCCTCAATTCTAAGCTGTAATGCATGACACACTAAACTATCAAGTAGTCATCGAAACGTGCCTGTCAGATGTTCACAACATCTATAGACGATGCTAGAGGGGGTGGCGCACCGAGCGGTGCATTAAGGACATAAGCCTTCTGTGCAGCAATGAGGACAATCCTCAGATCATGGACCCAGTCCGCAATATTGCTACCAACATCTTTCAACTCTATTTCTCTAGGAACATATAAAAATTTAAGGGAGCTACAGTGCGAGCTAGTAATCTACAACATAATTTGCAAAGACACTTTGACTATGTTCATGATAATGAGTTCAATTAATCATATTACTTAAGAACTCCCACTCAAATTGACATCCCTCAGGTCATCTGAGTGTCACATGATCCAAATTCACCAACTCGAGTCCGATCATCACGTGAGTTGAGGTGGCTTCAATGGTGAACATCATTATGTTGATCATATCTACTATATGACTCATGCTCGACCTTTCGGTCTCTTGTGTTCCGAGGCCATGTCTGTACATGCTAGGCTCGTCAAGTTTAACCCGAGTGTTCCGCATGTGCAAATCTGTCTTGCACCCGTTGTATGTGAACGTAGAGTCTATCACACCCGATCATCACGTGGTGTCTCAACACGACGAACTTTCGCAACGGTGCACACTCGGGGAGAACACAATTTATCTTGAAATTAAGTGAGGGATCACCTTATAATGCTACCGTCGTCCTAAGCAAAACAAGGTGCATAAAAAGGATTAACATCACATGCAAATCATAAGTGACATGATATGGCCATGAACTCGTGCTTTTGATCTCCATCTAGAAAGCACCGGCATGATCTCCATCGTCACTGGCACGACACCATGATCTCCATCATCTTGATCTCCATCAACGTGTCGCCATCGGGGTTGTCACGCCCTATATGCTTCTACTACTATTGCTACCGTAGCGATAAAGTAAAGCATTACATAGCGCTTAATGATTGACACGCAGGTCATACAATAATTAAAGACAACCCTATGGCTCCTGCCGGTTGCCGTATTCAACGACATGCAAGTCGTGAAATTCTATACATCACATGATCATCTCATACATCACATATATCTCATCATGTAATTGGCCATATCACATCACAACATACCCTGCAAAAACAAGTTAGACGTCCTCTAATTGTTGTTGCATGTTTTACGTGGCTGCTACGGGTATCTAGCAAGAACGATTCTCACCTACGCATAAACCACAACGGTGATACACTAGTTTGCTTTTCAACCTTCTCAAGGACCACCTTTGTCGAATCCGATCCAACTAAAGTGAGAGAAACTGTCACCCGCAAGCCATCTAGGCAACAAGTTGCGTCGAGGGAACCGGTCTCTCGTAAGCGTACGAGTAATGTTGGTCCGGGCCGCTTCATCTCACAATCCCGCTGAACCAAAATACGACCAAGGGAGGAAGCAATCTAAGCATCAACGCCCACAAACCTTTTGTGTTCTACTCGAGATCTCATCGAACCATCAACCTAGCTCATGATGCCACTGTTGGGGAACGTCGCATGGGAAACAAAAATTTTCCTACGCACACGCAAACCTATCCATGGTGATGAGCATCTACGAGAGGGAGAGTGGATCTACATACCCTTGTAGATCGCTAAGCGGGAAGCGTTAAGAAACGCGGTTGGTGTAGTCGAACATCTTCGCGATCCAAATCGCCGAGCGTCCCGCGATCTCATCACGATCCGTCCCGCGATCCAATCACGATCCGTCCCGTGAACTCATCACGATCCGTCCCGCGATCTCATCACGAACCGTCTCGCGATCTCGATCACGGTCCTTCCGATCTAGCGCCGAACGGACGGCACCTCCGCGTTCAGCACACGTGCAGCTTGATGACGATCTCCACCATCTTGATCCAGCAAGAGGAGGTGGAGAGGAGAGAGAGTTCACCGGCAGCGTGACGGCGCTCCGGTGATGGTGGTGGAGTGATTCCGGCAGGGCTTCGCCTAAGCGCTGCGGAAAACCGATCTAGAGGAGAAACTGTGCACCGGTGAAACGGGTAGCACGTGGCCGGAAATTCTGTCCAAAAACCACCCAATCCACTAGTATATATAGGAGGAGAGGAGAGGAGAGGCAGCCAAGGCCTTTGGGTCGGCCGAAATAGGAGGTGGGAGCAATCCTACTTCACCTCCAATCCTAGTTGGAGTAGGATTGCCTCCTATTGGCTGATTTTCCACTTTTTGCTTTAGGACTTTCTCTCCTGCGCCATGGGCCTTTGTGGCTGTTTTCCCAGCCCAATAAGGGCTGGTTATTATTCTCCCACAGCCCATGGACCTCTTGGGGTCGAAGTACCCCTCCCGAAGGTCTCCCGGTACACTACCGGCACTCCTGGTACACTACCGGCACTCCCGGTACACTACCGATGAGCCCGAAACTTTTCCGGAAACCAAACTGGGACTTCCTATATATGAATCTTTACCTCCGGACCATTCCGGAGCTCCTCGTGACGTCCGGGATCTCATCCGGGACTCCGAACAACCTTCGGTCACCACCATACATAACTCTACACTACCGAAACGTCACCGAACCTTAAGTGTGCAGACCCTGCGGGTTCGAGAACTATGTAGACATGACCGAGACACCTCTACGGTCAATAACCAATGGCGGGACCTGGACGTCCACATTGGTTCCTACATATTCTACGAAGATCTTTATCGGTCGAACCTCTATGTCAAGGATTCAGTTAATCCCGTATATCGTTCCCTTTGTTCTTTGGTATGTTACTTGCCCGAGATTCGATCGTCGGTATCTCCATACCTAGTTCAACCTCGTTACCGGCAAGTCTCTTTACTCGTTCCATAATACAAGATCCCGCAACTAACAATTAGTCACATTGCTTGCAAGGCTTATTGTGATGTTGCATTACCGAGTGGGCCCCGAGATACCTCTCCGTTACACGGAGTAACAAATCCCAGTCTCGATCCATGCCAACTCAACAGACACCATCGGAGATACCTGTAGAGCACCTTTATAGTCACCCAGTTACGTTGCGACGTTTGATACACACAAGGCACTCCTCCGATATCCGTGAGTTGCATGATCTCATGGTCATAGGAACATATACTTGACATGCAGAAAACAGTAGCAATAAACTGACACGATCATATGCTATGTTTGTAGTTTGAGTCTTATCCATCACATCATTCTCCTAATGATGTGATCCCGTTATCAAATGACATCTCATGTCCATGGCTAGGAAACCTTAACCATCCTTTGATCAACGAGCTAGTCCATTAGAGGCATACTAGGGACATGGTTTTGTCTATGTATCCACACATGCATTTAAGTCTTCGATCAATACAATTATAGCATGGATAATAAACGATTATCATGAACAAGGAAATATGATAATAACTAATTTATTATTGCCTCTAGGGCATATTTCCAACAGTTGAGACGACACCGTATGAATTATGGTTTGGAAAGAAACCTAAGATGTCGTTTCTATAAGTTTGGGGATGCGATGCTTATGTGAAGAAACTTCAACCTGAGAAGCTCGAACCCAAAGCGGAAAAGTGCGTCTTCATAGGATATCCCAAAGAGACTATTGGGTATACCTTCTACCTCAAATCCGAAGGCAAAGTATTTGTTGCCAAGAATGGATCCTTTCTAGAGAAAGAGTTTCTCTCGAAAGAAGTAAGTGGGAGGAAAATAGAACTTGATGAGGTAATTGTGCCTCCACTCGAACCGAAGAGTAGCGCAACACAGGAAGTTGTTTCTGTGGAGCCTACACCGACTGGAGAGGAAGTTAATGATGATGATCATGAAACTTCAGATCAAGTTACTATTGAACGTCGAAGGTCCACTAGGACACGTTCCGCACCAGAGTGGTATGACAACCCTGTCCTGGAGATCATGTTGTTGGACAACGGTGAACCTTCAAACTATGAAGAAGCGATGGCGGGCCCGGATTCCAACAAATGGCTTGAAGCCATGAAATCCGAGATAGGATCCATGTATGAGAACAAAGTGTGGAATTTTGTGGACTTGCCTGATGATAAGCAAGCCATTAAAAATAAATGGATCTTTAAGAAGAAGACTGACGTGGATGGTAATGTGACCGTCTATAAGGCTCGGCTTGTCGCTAAGGGTTATGGACAAGTTCAAGGAGTTGACTACGATGAGACTTTCTCACCCGTAGTGATGCCGAAGTCTGTCCGAATCATGTTAGAAATTGCCGCATTTTATGATTATGAGATCGGGCAAATGGACGTCAAAACGGCATTCCTTAATGGCTTCCGTAAGGAAGAACTGTATATGATGCAGCCGGAAGGTTTTGTTGATCCTAAAGATGCTAACAAGGTATGCAAGCTCCAGCGCTCCATCTATGGGCTGGTGCAAGCATCTCGGAGTTGGAACATTTGCTTTAATGAGGTGATTAAAGTGTTTGGGTTTGTACAGGTTTATGGAGAACCCTGTATTTATAAGAAAGAGAGTGGGAGCTCTGTAGCATTTCTCATATTATATGTGGATGACATACTGATAATGACAAATGATATAGAACTTTTGGAAAGTATAAAGGCCTACTTGAATAAATGTTTTTCAATGAAGGATCTTGGAGAAGTTGCTTACATATTAGGCATCAAGATCTATAGAGATAGATCGAGACGCCTCATAGGTCTTTCACAAAGCACATACCTTGAAAAGATATTGAAGAAGTTCAATATGGAACAGTCCAAGAAGGGGTTCTTGCCTGTGTTACAGGGTGTGAGATTGAGTACGACTCAATGCCCGACCACGACAAAGGATAGAGAAGAGATGAGTGTCATCCCCTATGCTTCAGCCATAGGCTCTATTATGTATGTCATGTTGTGTACCAGACATGATGTGAACCTTGCCAGAAGTTTGGTAGGGAGGTACCAAAGTGATCCCGAAGTGGAACACTGGACAGCGGTCAAGAATATCCTGAAGTACCTGAAAAGGAAAAAGGACATGTTCCTCGTATATGGAGGTGTCGAAGAGCTCATCATAAAGGGTTACGTCGATGCTAGCTTCAACACAGATCCGGACGACTCCAAGTCGCAAACCGAATACATGTATATTTTGAACGAAGGGGTAGTCAGCTGGTGCAGCAGCAAGCAAAGCGTCGTGGCGGCATCTACATCTAAAGCAAAGTACATACCTGCTTCGGAAGCAGCAAAGGAAGGAGTCTGGATGACGGAGTTCATCACCGACCTAGGAGTGATTCCAAATGCGTCGGGCCCGATGACTCTATTCTGTGACAACACTAGAGCTATTGCCCTTGCGAAGGAGCCCATGTTTCACAAGAAGACAAGACACATCAAGCACCGCTTCAACTCCATCCATGATTACATTCAGGAGGGAGATATAGATATTTGTAAAGTGCATACGGATCTGAATGTCGCAGATCCGTTGACTAAACCTCTCTCACGAGCAAAACATGATCAACACCAGAATGCTATGGGTGTTCGATTCATCACAATGTAACTAGATTATTGACTCTAGTGCAAGTGGGAGACTGTTGGAAATATGCCCTAGAGGCAATAATACAATGGCTATTATTGTATTTCCTTGTTCATGATAATTGTCTATTGTTCATGCTATAATTGTGTTAACCGGAAACCATAATGCATGTGTGAATACATAGACCACAACGTGTCCCTACTGAGCCTCTAGTTGGATAGCTCGTTGATCAATAGATGGTCATGGTTTCATGACCATGGACATTGGATGTCGTTGATAACAGGATCACATCATTAGGAGAATGATGTGATGGACAAGACCCAATCCTAAGCATAGCACAAGATCGTGTAGTTCGTCTGCTAAAGCTTTTCCAATGTCAAGTATCATTTCCTTAGACCATGAGATTGTGCAACTCCCGGATACCGTAGGAATGCTTTGGGTGTGCCAAACGTCACAACGTAACTGGGTGGCTATAAAGGTGCACTATGGGTATCTCCGAAAGTGTCTGTTGGGTTGGCACGAATCGAGACTGGGATTTGTCACTCCGTATGACGGAGAGGTATCTCTGGGCCCACTCGGTAAGACATCATCATAATGAGCTCAATGTGACTAAAGAGTTAGCCACGGGATGATGTGTTGCAGAACGAGTAAAGAGACTTGCCGGTAACGAGATTGAACAAGGTATAGGGATACCGACGATCGAATCTCGGGCAAGTATCATACCGGTAGACAAAGGGAATTGTATACGGGATTGATTGAATCCCCGACATCATGGTTCATCCAATGAGATCATCGTGGAGCATGTGAGAACCAACATGGGTATCCAGATCCCGCTGTTGTTTATTGACCGGAGAGGTGTCTCGGTCATGTCTACGTGTTTCCCGAACCCGTAGGGTCTACACACTTAAGGTTCGATGACGCTAGGGTTATAGGGAAATAGTGTACGTGGTTACAGAAGGTTGTTCGGAGTCCCGTATGAGATCCCGAACGTCACGAGGAGTTCCGGAATGGTCCAGAGACAAAGATTGATATATAGGAAGTGAGGATTTGGCCACTAGAAGTGTTTCGAGAATTACCGGTAACGTACCGGGACCACCGGAAGGGTTCCGGGGGTCCACCAAGTGGGGCCACCAGCCCTAGAGGGCTGCGTGGGCCGAGAGTGGAAGGGACCAGCCCCAGAGTGGGCTGGTGCGCCCTCCACCCTGGCCCAAGGCGCAAGAAAGGTGGGAGGGAGGGGAAACCCTAGACCCAGATGGGCCTAAGGCCCACAAGGGTTGCGCCCTCCCCCTCTCCCCTCTCTGGCCGCCGGCCAGAACCCATCTAGGGCTGCCGCACCACCCTAGGGTGGGAACCCTAGGGGTGGGCACCCTCCTTCCTCTCCTCGTATATATAGTGGTGGTTTTGGGCTGCCAAGAACACAAGTTTCTTCCTCTCTTGGCGCAGCCCTACTCCTCCCTCTCCTCATTCTCCGTAGTGCTTGGCGAAGCCCTGCCGGAAACCATGCAGCTCCACCGTCACCATGCCATCGTGCTGCTGGAGCTCTCCCTCAACCTCTCCTTCCTCCTTGCTGGATCAAGGTGTAGGAGACGTCACCGAGCTGCACGTGTGTTGAACGCGGAGGTGCCGTTGTTCGGCACTAAGATTGGAGTCCACCGCGATCTGAATCGCTACGAGTACGACTCCACCAACCGTGTTCTTGTAACGCTTCCGCTTAGCGATCTTCAAAGGTATGAAGATGCAATCTCTCCTCACTCGTTGCTGGTTTCTCCATAGATAGATCTTGGTGATCGTAGGAATTTTTTGATTTACTACTACGTCTCCCAACACTAACTATACCCGGTATTAGGAGTTGAGGGACGAAGGTTGTACCCAAAAAAGGTTCAAGGACGGAAGCCTCACATCACATTAAGTTAAGGGATGAAAAATGAACTTTAATCAAAACTATTTGGCACGGGGGTGGAGGCCCATGTTTATGAACATTTTTGTTGCTTCCTGGAGTCTTTGGAAAGAAAGAAACAATAATCATCTAATAGGAGTTCGGCCAAGCATCAACTCTTGGGTTGCAAGATTAAAAAGAAGATCCCGCCTTACTAGCCTACATGTTCAAAGAAGTTCATGAACCTTTCATCTCTTCTTTTTGTGGCCTCCATTCACTAGAACAACTAATTTGTTGTTAGCTTTTTCCTTGTGACTTTTTTCTTTTGCAGCATACCCAAAGTGGTATGTATTGCCATGTAAAGTTGTACAAATTTGATTAATTTACTTAATATAAAAATATACTTGGATCCTGTCCTACTATTCCAGATAAAAAAATACAGTTGGCCTCTCACGTGGGCGCATGTTGCTCGCCAAAAGAGGAAGGGTAGATGTCCAAGAGGAAACGGTAACAGCGTGGTGGGAGAGGTCCATCATCCACCATTTGTTTCATCGTTGGTCCTATAAATAATGAAATTATTATTATTTCACCATGGGGCCCAAGTCGGCTAAGCCCCCTTCCCCTTGCTTTGGGGGGCAGGCAAGGCAAGTGGAGGAGGGAATCCTAGGACTCTGCCCCCAAGTTGGCCGACCCCCTTGGATCCTCCACCTATATACATGTGGGGAGGGGCGCACCAAGGGACACACCAGCCCCCTCTCTTGCTAGCTGCCTCCCACCTCCCTCCATCTTGATCTAATTTAGAATGGTACGATGCTTCTCCCTCTAGTTTCTGCCTGTAGTTCTTTGCGCTACTTTCATGGAGTGTCGTGGTGCTGCTAGATCGGTATGTGTGGATACCTTGGAGGCTTCTTCATCATGACTAGATTGGTGAATCGTTTTGAAGAAAATCCTTGCAACTTGGAGGTATAAACTAGCTTCGGGAATCGGTGAGCTTCACCAACGTACATCTTCTTCCTTTCCCGTTGCGGTGATTGTTGATGAGATCATCGTTACCTATACCTCCATCGTGATCCCAAGCTTGTTCGTGCGCCATCAAAAAAAAATTGTGTGACACGTTCTCCTACAAAGATTAATATAAATTGAGTCCACACATTCCTCGCACATGCCAAATTCATTGATCGTTGCTAGCCTCCAGCACTGTTGTGACCTTGCCAGAAAAGGAAAGGCAGAGCCCAGGGATTTTGGGCGACGGAGAGGTCGGAATTCCACGGTGGTGCCTTCAAGGAGGAGCACTATGTCCGAAGATGCCGCCGCCGACACCGACCAAGGTCAACACTAGGTTTTCACCCGAAACAAGCCGACGAACACCACACACGCTCGCATCCAAACAAGCTAGCTGCGGCCAACCGGTTGTCCGCATCCAAGGCTTCTAATCCCACCGTGTCGATGCTCATCGCTTTCGTCAACCGCGCTAAACCACGGCTGCCAGCCACAGGATGACACCACATATCGTCGAGTCGCTGCGAGCAACCCGGGGACAGATCTACGCACTTTGGGGCCACCCAGAGGGACGCCGCAGCTTTGCCATCCTTGATATGTGGCTCACCGCCACCACCACCACGTATCCGTGGGCATAATTCGTAGAAGCAACTCCTCAGCTCGCCCGCCATGCACAACACAAACCACCGACGCAGCACTGCCATCCAAAAGTTGTGCCTCGCCATGCCACCTAAGCCGAGGGATGGGACCCCAGGCACCCCAGCGCCCCCCAAAACCGCAGCATGCCGTAGCATCATGACCGCCAAATCCATACAATGGGCGTTAGATCGACATTACCGGCCTTAGCGCTGCCCTACACCTCCAGCCCGAGCCGAGGAAGGGTAGGAACAACTCTGCCGCCAAGCCCGGGGTCGCCACCCTGGCTTGCCCGCGCCCACGAGACACAAACGCCGCCAGATGCGTTACTCTGACCGGGGCCAAAGCCGCGCAACGAGGATGCTTCAAAATAAATACAGCCAATGTAACTTAAATGCAAGACGTTTTTGCAGTTCAATTTGAACTCGTATGTTAACTCTGTATGTGTTGTGTCTCCACATTTTTACAGAATTCCTATCATTATATCATAAAAATAGATAGGATTGCGCGCCATACAAGTCAATTTAATGATATATTATATGATTATACAATGTACTCCCTCTATTCCCTTATACAAGGCCACTATGAAAAATACATTTTGCATCTATATAAGACCACAAACAGTAATCGAGGTAAACATTAATGATGTTTCCTCGTACTAACAACTTGTTTAATACTTGCATGCATGTATTCATAATGACACTTAACTACTTCATTCTCATTCAATCTTAGTACTATACAACAATGCGCGTCATCATAATCTTGTAAAACATCTAGAGTGCAACACGTATGTGAATCTTCAAAAGTTTGTAAATAGTATCTCTTCAATGTGGAAATATGTCTGAGCTATGAACTTAAGGAGATGGAGCGGCTGAATGCAACTTCTGAAGTATGCCAGAAGTACATATGATACTGTAGCTTCATTACCAGTTCACAGCCACCTGACTAGCGAAAATTGAATTTGATTCTTAGGTTCACAGGATGACAAGAACACTCATTTAATTTCTTTACTTCTTTATACAATTACAACGTTAAAACCGGTTACGTAAGACCCACAATTTTTAGTCGAGTAACACCAGAGGATATAACACACTTCCGTATCGTATAATTTTATGGATCTTCGAACTTCTCAGAGAAAGGCAATAAAAGAAACATAACTTTTCACAACATCAACAAAGCCAGGTCTTGCAAGGAAGCTTTTATGTTACCAAGGCTTCAGATCTCCAACAGGCCCAGCTGTCCAGTTGAGATGCTTCTCACCTGGCTGTAAGTATACCGTCTCTGGGTGCGGGAGCTTGCGAGCAAGGCCATTTAGAATCTGATGGAATGCATCTCTAGGTTGCGCTGGCTGTGGGAACAACATGGCCTTCTTCATTGATGGGTTGGCGAGCAATCTTTGTTTCCTTAGGATATCATCGATCGGAATCGACGTGAGAATTGAATCAAGCTTTGGCACATCCTCCTCATCAACAAAAACACCAATTTCATCCCAAGGGATTGCATCGGCAAAAGGCAGCACGATGTCATCAGCTATGATGACTGGAATGCAGCCAAAAACCACAGCCTCCACCAACCTAGGACTCCATGGCGCCCACCCCAACGGGCATAAGCAGAAGACGGCACGCTGCATATCTTCGTAGTAGGTGGCAGGGTGTTCGGTGGAGATATCAAACAGAGGATTGTTCTTGAAGTTCTCCCACAATGAAGCTCGAGCACCTCTGCGTTACAGACTCGATAAAGTTAGTGATAGGATTAAATATCAGTAGAAAGATATGTATCGTCTATGGGAGTACTTTTACCTTGCGTAATACCCACCCTCGGGGTCGTTCCCATTGTCATAAAACAAACCTCTGAAGTAAACGAAGATTGAACGGGGAGTATCAAGAGGAATCAAGTGAGCCTGCATTTTTTGTGGTGGCGCAAATGGCGGTATCGTAATAGATCCCTCTTTCAAGCAAACATGATTCTTCTGTCCAAATGTTTGAACCAATGTAGCACGGCGTAGTAACGGAAGAATTCCACGCGCAATAGCATTCTCTTCCTAAAAAGATAAATGGCCACTCCACATATAAGTTCAGGATAAATGGCTGCTGAAATCTAGTACACCGGCTCAAGGTTTTACTGTCAGTGAAACTAAATCGTGATCAGATGTGGCAGTGACAAGGAAATGGAAGGTATGAAGCAGGTAAGGCAATATATCCTTACCTGATAGTGAAAGCATGCCGCAAAATCATGTGGAGCGACAAAGAAATGATCTCCTCCATCAGTTCTATTCCAGAAAGGCCACCTCTTTGAAATAAACTGGATCGCGCTTCTCATCATCCTTGGAGACTTGAACGGGAGCGGAAGTCCAGCACGAGTTAGATCGCAAGTAGTGTAAACAGGAGTGTAGAACCAGTCGGCCTCTTCAGGGTTAACCGTCCTCACTGCACTAGAGAGCAAGAAACGGTGCATGAATATTTCTGCGGCAAACATGTGGTTGAGGCATCGGGGATCCTTGGTGACAAGCCTCTTGTTGTACTTGCTTGGCAGGTCGTAGACGAAAACTTTCAACTTGCCAACAGGATTGTCTTCTAGAACATCGCCAGCGCTTCCTGCAAGTCAATGATCTTGGATGAGTAGGAGCACACAACAATCTCCACATGAAACTTACAAACAGAGGAGACCAATCATGTAACCATAACAAACCAAACATGCTAATAACTACTCCCTCCGTCCCATAATGTAAGAGCGTTTTTGACACTACACTAATACGTGTGGGACAAGGAGAGTCATAAGGTGGGAATTAATAGCATGTGTATAAAGGACAAGGTGTATCGACGAAATGTGAGTACATGAGGGAAGTCCACTAATAATAGCCAAGTATGGAGATCTGTTCATATAGCATTTAATCTACCTCCACCCACGAGTAGTACGAATATGTTCGGAAACTGGTTATTGGGGGTGCATCCGAAGTTGAACTTTTAAATAATCAATGCTGTGTGCATCACTCGATGCAGGGGGTGAGGGGTATCCCCTCTTTTCGAAAGAAAAATAAATAGACGAAATGCGAGTACATGAGGGAAGTCCATTTTCAATAAAGCATTTAGGCATGATGCATCGCTATATCAATCATCGAGTATTATGGGCCAACTACCTATGTCCTACAACTGCTCCATTAACTGGACACATACATGGAACATATGCATCAAGCATAATTTTTATATAATCATACCACGATGTCAGCACTCATGGTAGCTGAACGGGACGCTGTCAGTGACATTGCTAAAGAATTTCCGATTGTAGGTCGTGCAGGCAGACACGCATGGCACTTGACAAGAAGAAAATTCACAAAGTCTCAACCTACTACACAATCAAATAACAATGCCCTACTACTAGTACTACTGTCCATGATTGAAAGCTGAACCGCGACAAGAGGAAAAATCCCAACTGGGGAACTGAATTGCTCCACAATTTAACTAATTATTCGCATGCTCGCCATTCACGACCTAACAATCAGAAATTGGCACCAGGCAAGGCAGGCAGAGCAAGGGGAGGTCACCTGAGATGCGCTCGGTGTTTCGCTGAGCCTCCCTCCCACTTCCATCCAGCTCGTCGACGGCGGCCGCCGGCGGTAGCAAGAGGGGGGAGAAGCAGGCGGCCACAAGGAGGGCCGCCACGGGAAGAAGCTGCCCATGCCTCGCGCCCACCATGGGCGCCAACTTGCTCAGCTAGCTACAAAGAAGAGAAGAGCTTCGCGGAGGGGCGGGGCAGCGGGAGGGCGAGGATTGCTGGAGTAGAATGACAGGGAAGAAGAGAGCAAAAGCAGGGGTTTGTTTTGTTGCTTGCGATGACAGAATTCTGGAGGGGGGAACAGAATGGGTCAAGGAACACGTTTGACCACAACAACCAAGAAGCCAGGAGACACCCGCAAATTCCTTGAGTATATGGTCGTTTTTTATCCTGACATGCTCCGTGCAAAGGAAAAAAAATATTTGACTGAGAAGAAAAAATAGATGGAATTATACATGTGATCGAGATATTTATGATTTAGTGTCCGATTGGAAGGAGAGAGAAGAGTGAGACCATACATGTGCGGATAGAGGAAGAGAAAGAAAATAAGGACATGAATGTGATTGTCAAGTGTATGTGCAGACCCCTGCGAAAATCCCTTCGTTTGTCTCACTTCGCCGGAATTCGTACGTAACGGACATATACGGGTCTTCATTGAATAACAAAAATGACCCGGGCATATAGTAGAGATTTAAGGGTCTGCCTTGGAGATTCCTAATCAACATTACTTTTGTGTAAAAAAAGAAGCACACCAAGCAAGGAAGATGCCACGCGATATTATATTATTAATTTAGGGCCAAATACATTTTGCCCTTGGTTGGAACCCACCCACGGGGTTTGCCCCTAGTTTTCCACCTTGTTCAGTTTTGCCTTTAGATTTGTCCCACGGCTCGCTCTCGAATGCCTTTCCGTGACTGCTCCGTGCGGTCAGCGCCGTTTGACCACGGTTTTGCGCCATTTTGGACATTTTTACCCCTGGTTCGATATCCCTAGCCTTTTAGTCGTCTGCTACCTCGCGCCAGACAAAAGAAAAGAGGAGGTGGAAGGAAGGAGCTGTTGGAGTGGGCATCGCGTAGTCCTTGCGCACGACCATGGAGATGCATGCTATGTCGTCGGAGAGCTCGTCGCCGGCTGCCGCCGGAAAGGTAATTTGTAATACGGCGAGTCAAACTTCCACATTTTCTAGGGTTAGCTCGAATCGGGGGTGATTTATCTAGTTTTGGTCAAATTAGGTGGATGGGGTAGGGATTGTACAGAACAGCTCCGAGTTTTACCTGCCAGACTCCACCTTTTCTTGCTTGGAGCATCGATCAAAGCATCGATGTCCAGGGCATGGCCTAGTCCCTGCTCATTCTGTCTTGTGGGGTGGAGCTAGCATTGGTCGCTGTTTTTTGGGTTGCCCCATGGATGTAAGATTTTGAACAACATTTTACATTCTCAGGTTTGAATAATTGATGAAGCAATCGACATCAGTTCTAATCCACATTGTTCATGTAGTTTCCAGATGAATGTTAGTGGGTGGTTTGGGTTGACCCTACACCTCCAATAAGAGTTGGGATTGCTTTTGAAGAGTTGCATGCAAGGATTGAAGCTAGCTGGATCAAAAGTCATAAGTTAGAGAAGCAAGCAGTCAATTTAGCAAAGAGAAATCGTGCGCTGAACAAATAATTGAAGGAAAGAAAGGAAATGATGCGCATTTGGACAATGTTTTTTCCTATAGTTACAATTTGTTTGCTAGCTATCGCAATGTGAGTGTGTGCACAAAATGCACACTAAAATGCACTGATGTATGAGTGCAGTTATGTATGAATGCACTGATGTATTTGCAGTTTATGATCTATGAATGAACTGATGTATGGGCCAATACAGTACCAAATTCAGTGGCAAACTACCAATTTCAGTTGCATAGTACTTCATACAACATAGTACCAAAATCTGGTTCACAACTAGAGTGCACAGTGCGCATAGCTATCAACTACAAATAGTTCACAAGTGACATATTACAGTAGAATTTCATAAAACATCATCCCTAACTAATAGTTCACTCATGATTTGTCCCTTTTGCTCCTGGTGTTTCCTGCTGGGTTTGGCATCTCCTTAGCTTTGCTTCTAGTCATTTTTGCTGTGATTTGGGGCATACCAGTCTGCATTTCCTCTTGATTTACAATAGTTTTGTCATGCATATTGCTGACTGACCCATTTGTGCCTACTGCTGTAGAAGTAGTGTCGATCTTGCTCTTCATGCAGGGATATGGTCCTCTCATAGCTGGCATTTTCCAATTCTTCTTAGGAGTGCTAGAAAAAGGAAGAAATTCATTTAGTTGCAGTGAAATAAATAAAAGGAAAAACATTGCAAATATTACAAACCATTGAACTGCACTGGCAACAGTAGAAGCTTGTGTAGCAGGCTCTGGAGTAAGCTCTACACTTGCTGGCTGCTCTGGGTTAAGCTCTACACTTGATAGTTGCTATGGAGAAGGCTCTACACTTGCTGGCTGCTCTGGAGAAGGCTCTACACTTGCTGGCTGCTCTGGTTCATCAATTTATCTGCACTAACTGCATCATCTTCTCCTTGCTCATGATTTTGTGGCTCAGTAGGCTCCTTTGCATTGTCAGCCCCAAATGTGCATCCTCTTATCCAAATGCAGGATCAATGGCATATTTGCATTTCTTTAGTAAATGTCCATAGCCTCCACATCTTTTGCATTTCCTCTTCCTGGCTCCCAGGCCTTTCCTTTCACTTGCTACCCTAATTCTTGCTTTCTTTGGCCTTCTTGCTGTAGCTTTGTGTTGAATGGGAGGACAAATTCTGAAACCTGGCTCAATAATATCCCATTGTTGTTTTCCCTCAAGTGAAGGTATTTTTCCAGCATACGTTTTCTTGAACATCTCAACTGAGAAATAGTGATGCACATACGGATCTATGACATTTGCATCTCCTCTCAAAGACGTAATGAAGAACAATGTATGTATGCATGGTTGACCTATGATCTGCCACTTCCTACAACTACATTGACCCTTTTGAAGATCAACAGGGTATCTCCACTCTCTCTTCTCCTTGTCTACAACTGTTATTTCTCCTTTACTTGGACTTCTCCTTACTAGAGTCATATCCAACCCTTTGCTCTTTGTCATCAAGATCTTCATAACTCTAGGAATGATGATGTGGCCCATGAATTTTTGTAGTTCTATGCTGCTCCTAAGACCAAACTTCTTCATAATGTACTGTCTGATCTTATCAAGCAAGTCTACAATGTTGAGACCCTTCAGTTTTTTAATTTTGGAATTAAATGATTCTGCAAGGTTGCTGGTCACATAATCAACCTTGCATATATCATTAAACTTTGCTCTAGCCCAAATTTTGTTATGGTACCCTTCAAAGTAAGCCTGGACTTTGGGTTTTGTGCACAACTGTCTGAAGTGGTAATTGTGCTTCTTGATGCAATAGGTGAGTGAACATGGCCACAAATGCTCATCATAAAATTTTCCCTTGAATTTCTTGGAGAAATTTGTTGCAAGATGTCTCATGCACGCTCTATGCTCTACTCCTGGAAAGACTACATCCACTGCTGACTCTAGGCCTTTGCAGGCACAGTATGAATAACAAGTCCTTCAGGGTGTCCTATAACCTTCTTTAGATTTTGGAAAAAACATGCCCATCTCTCCTGGGACTCTGTCTCCAGTACACCATAGGCCACTAGAAAAACCCATTTATGTTCATCAACTGCACATGCTGCTACCAATTGCCCTCTAAACCTACCACTAAGAGTTGTAGCATCCACAGCAAGGTAGGGCCTGCATCCAGCTAAAAAGCCACTCCAGCAAGCTTTGAAATTAAAACAACTCTTCTAAAACACTCCTTTTCATAACCATTTCCCTTCAACTGGAAGGGAACAATGTGCCTATCTATTTCTACAACACTACCAAGAGAAGATGTCTCTACTTCAGCTTTGAATGTGTACAAAAGCTGAAAGCTACCCTCATACTTTCCATAAATGTTGTCAATAGCCATTTGTTTACCATAATAAACTGTCATGTAAGGCAATTCTAGACCATATTTTTTCTTCAAGTTGGTTTGCAATTCGGTAGGACCAACATTTGAATTTTCTCTTATCCAGTTCTACACAACATCAGCAATCCATCTCCTCTTGGCTGCCCTCAATCTTTCTGTTCTGTTGACACTGGGACAATGGTGCTCATAAGGATTTACTTTGATTTGCAATACAAATTAAGTTGGATACTCAATAGGAAATTTAATCATAATTACTGTGTTACAACATGAATTGCAAAAAATAGTCAGTATTGATTATGCAATTTGTTAGTACCTAAAACAAAGTGTTGTTTCTCTTTAGAGAGGCATGTAGCCTCCACCTACATCTTGGAAAAGCACAATACACAGTGAACCTTGTTGGATCACTATGCTCTATTTTGTACTCTACTTCATTTTTAATGGAGAATGTAGCTACAACATTTCTATAGTCCAAAGCAGAAGGAAAGACAACCCCTTCAGCTAGACTTGGATTAGCTGTGTCATACAACATCTCAAGCCTGTCCTGATCATCATTCTCAAAACATCCCATGTAAATGTTCTCCTATTCCTCTTCTTCATCTGTATCTAAAAACTCTGCTGGAATGTAGTCGTCACCATGTTGCTCCACATTCCTCTTGGGAACTAGATCAAGAAACATTCTCTCATCTTCTTCATATGAAACTAGCACGTCATCAGGCTCTGGCTCCTCAATTATATGATCCGTGGGTATCTGACTCGCAGTATTAGCAGTATGACTGTCAGGAGAACCAGGTTGAGATTGCACATTTGCACTAGGAGTTCCCGGTGGATGACAATTACTACTTGGAGCTGTGTTGCTTCTCCTTGACCTAGTACTAGCTGATTTTCATTTGTTTCCTGGGACAGGGTTTTTTGCTGTACTAGGAGCTGCAGTTGGCCTAGCTCTTTGTATGGCAGTAGCTTCAATTTTGGCAGTTTTTGATAGTGCATTTGATGCAAACATCTGGGCTAGCTCATCATCACAGTGTAGAGGGATCCAAGCAGATTTATCCTGGTCCCAAAATCTAAACTCAATAGCATCGTACAAACCCCACAAATATTTTCTGTATATTGCATCCCTAAAAGAGTCGTATGTGCTTGTAGCATTGACCATAAGCGGAAAAGTAAAGCCCGTGCCTTGATCCTTAGTATCAGACCTTGCTAAAATAGTCGTTTCCATTCCAATGGATAGAGAATATGTGCGCTCTGGATCCATCCTACGAATTCAAGAAATTTGTCCAAAAAACAGCACACACGATAGATCTACCTAAAACACAAGTAAGAACTACTGAAAGGTAGCAGATGAACTTACCCAATTGGGATCTGTTGGCTTGTCTCCTCCATGGTCAGCGAGTCCTCTCCATCGACGATGCGCTCTCTATTTCACCGTTGCCGCCGTGTGAGATACGGGTCGTCACCCGTAGCCGATGAAGATGCGGTGAGGATATCTCATGACATTGACCAAACCACGACCAGGGCTCGGATGCATGCCTCCAAAAGCTAGGGTTAGGGTTTGCCCGTGTTCCCGTTGTGCTAGGGTTCTATGGACCAATTCAAGAGAGAGAGGGGGAAATGAGATGTGATACGTACACGGGTCCCACCTATAAGAAAAGGGCAGGGGCATATGTTGTCCAGAATGACACAAAATCGTGGTCAAGCGGCGCTGACTGCACGGAGCAGTCATGGAAGGGCATTCGAGCGAGCCCTGGGACAAATCTAAGGGCAAAAGTGAGCAAGGTGGAAAACTAGGGGCAAACCCTGTGGGTGGGTACCAACTAGGGGCAAAATTGCAATTGTCCCACTAATTTATTACAACAGAGAAATGTGAGGAGCTAGATTTCACATGAAGAGAGGTCGAACCGACAAGGCAAAACCACAACGCCTCCACCACTCGGTTATGACCCCATCCACTAATTTACATAGCCTAATGATTTGATGTGTACATAACAAGTATTTGTACGGTAAGAGCAAGTCATATCTCTTTGGTTAATAAAATCCAAAAGGTTTATCGATCTCAATGAATACATATCCATAATAGACATATAGAGATTACTATACACCAAGTAACATCAAAATTGTGGATTTTCAAAGATGGGATGTCTAATGTTTTTTTGCTTGGGGAATTAATCAGACTATTATGAGCAGAACAAGTAGAGCGAGCTTTGATAAATCGATAGATTATTGGGCAATCTTGTTGGAAATAACAAGGGCTTCGCTGAATACGCAAAGTTACATATCTGAAACGAGTTTAACTACGAGTTTTAGCAAAAGCTATCCTACAAGGTTGCATTGATTGGTTGAAAGGCTTGAAAAAATCATAGTTCTGAGGATGTTTGTACCGGATTCTTAAAATTTGTGCATCGTTCCCACACAACAAGAACCTTTATTTCATGCCAAACAATGTTTCAATCCATATAGCCTTCACTATGCGTGCAGATAGGCAAAAACAGGCTAAGCACCAAAACACACCACATATTACAGATTGTACAAGCCTAAGGCTAACTCTAACACGTGCGGCCTTAGTTAATGGTCCGGCCTCGTCTATTTTGGGATAATCAGACAGAAATGGCCGTCCAACGCGCGGGAGCAAACGGACCCATGTCCATTTTTGGTCCGCTTTTGCCACTTTGATGGCCCAACTTTGTGCCGATGATACTCGTGATCTACGTTGGGTTTTCCGTGATGAGGAACAACTTATCGCGACACAAAGTGGGTCAGTATTTCCCCCAGTTATGAAACCAAGGTTTATCGAACCAATAGGAATACCAATCCTCAACCATCTTCGGTGGCTGCACAAAAAAGAACAAACAACTTGCACCCAACGCCAGCAAGAGGGTTGTCAATCCCCTTGATCTCGTTATTTGCAAGCAAGTGAGTTGTGCAGATAATTGTAGATAATTATAAATTGCAGAATAAAATAAAAAGTAAATAAGAACAGCAAGGTAATGAAAGCGTTTGTGAATATATAAGTGAATAGACCTGGGGCCGTAGAGTTCTTTAGTGGCACTTCTCATAGAAATAGCATACAATGGGTAAACAAATTACTGTTGGGCAGTTGATAGAAAAGCGAATAGTTATGCGATTTTCACGCCAATGATCATGTTTATATAGGCATCATGTCCAGAAGCAAATAGTTTGACTCCTGTCTGCACCTATTACTATTACTCCACCCATCGACCGCTATCTGATAATCCCCAAGTGCAAGGAATCATCGTAGCAATTTCCAAAGGTGGAAGTGATAAGTATGGAGTGTCGAACCCACAAGGAGCTAAATGTAAGATCTATATTCTCTCAAGTACTATCTGCCATTGATACGAGTCTACGTACACCGAACGTTTGCTTCTATCTAGAAACGAGAAATAAAACTACGTTGTGGGTATAAAGCGGATAGCTTTGCATGAAAACGGAGAACTAAAATATAATAATAGTTGCTATTAACATAGTATTACAATACATTACAAATAGCGAGCGTGGAATAATGATGGGTCGGTGTGTGGAGTTATCCTTGGCAATTAATAACAAGATAGGAAATCATTATTGCAATTTTATACGAGGGAGAGGCATAAGCTAACATACTTTCTCTACTTGGATCATATGCACTTATGATTGGAACTCTAGCAAGCATCCGCAACTACTAAATATCATTAAGGTAAAACCCAACCATAGCATTAAAGCATCAAGTCCCCTTTATCCCATACGCAACAACCCCCTTACTCGGGTTTATGCTTCTGTCACTCAAGCAACCCACTATAAGCAAATCATGAACGTATTGCAACACCCTACAACGGTAATCCTTCACGTGTGCGCGGCATGGAAGGCACCATAGGACAACACCAAAATAAACATACAACTCAAACCATCTAGATCATCAATCAACCCAAAGGACAAAATAAATCTACTCAAAACATCATAGGATGGGAACACATGATTGGATAATAATATGTGGCATAAAGCACCATGTTAAAGTAGGGGATTACAACAGGGTGCGGGAGAGTGGACCGCTAAAAGGAGATGAGGATGGTGATGAAGAAGGTGATGTTGGTGAAGACGATCACCGCGGCGATAGTTCCCCCGATGGCACTCCGGCACCACCGGGAGAGAGGGAGAGAGGTTCTCACCCTTGTGCTTCCTCCTCCATGGCCCCCCTCTATGGGGAGAGGGTCTCCCTCTGGTCCTTGTCCTCCATGGTGTTGATGGCCCTACGGACGATGAAGATGGCCTCCGATGATGGTGACCCCCTCTGGCAAGGTGCGGGAGAGTGCCAAGATTGGTTTTTCGTGGCTCTGGAGGTGTGCGGCGGCGGGACTCCCGATCTAGGTTTATTTTCGGAGGTTTATATATTTATAGGATTTTTTGGCATTGGTCTCACGTCCAGAAGGTTCCCGAGGAGGTGGCAAGCTCGCTAGGAGCGGCCAGGGGGGTGGCCGCGCCTGGTAGGCTTGCCGCCTCCTCGTGGCTCTTCTGGCCCAGCTCCAATGCTTCGGGGGTCTCTTTTGGTCCACAAAAATCGTACTAATGTTTCAGCCCATTACGAGAACTTTTATTTCTGCACAAAAAATGACACCATGGTAGTTCTGCTGAAAACAACGTCAGTTCGGGTTAGTTCTAATAAAATCATATAGAATTATTGTAAACATGCCATGAATACTTCATAAATTATAGATACGTTGGAGACATATCAGCATCCCCAAGCTTAATTCCTGCTCGTCCTCGAGTAGGTAAATGATAAAAGAAATAATTTATGAAGTGTGAATGCTAGCAAGTGCACAAGTTTGATCAATGATAATTCCAAACACTTATTCTAGCGTCATTATATATCATAAATAGAAGCTCATCACATAAAACTTCTCATGATGAAGTACCAAGCTATTCACATGTTAAAGTATAGACCATCAAGTTTCTTGAAAAGTAACAAAATATGCTTTCAGTCACCAAACAACTGCAATTCATCCTATTTTCAGGAAGGGTATATGTAAGAGCTTTGATTTAGCAAATTCCACACGCTCATCTATAATATAGTCTTCCATGATTTCTAACTCTCAAAGCATATTTTTAGAGCAAATGGCATCCGTTGAACACAGAGAAAGATAGGGGCTTAAAATTTTGCCTCCCAACTTATTTATTGTATAGATAATTGTCAACAATAATAATTCATGATCAAATATATTTGAATGGCCATATATGCCTATATCATTCCCCACCACATGACGCTTGCCAAGAGAAAAAGGCAAAATATAGGAAGTGGTGAAGATCACCATGACTCTTGTATAAAGGTAAGTACTACAAAATGAAAGATAGGCCCTTCGCAGAGGGAAGCAGAGGTTGTCATGCGCTTTTTGTTTTTGTATGTGCAAACTTTTAATGCAAAGGAACGTCACGTTGTATTGCCCTTTGTGATAGCAACCTTTATTATGCAGTCCGTCGCTTTTATTTCTTTAGCATCACAAGTTCGTACAATGATTATTTCCCCTTACAATAAAAGATCTTACATATTTAGGAGCAAGTTTATTGATTTTTACACCAATGACAGCTTACTTGAAGGATCTTATTCAATCCATAGGTAGGTATAGTGGACTCTCATGGCAAAACTGGTTTAAGGGTGTTTGGATGCACAAGTAGTATTTCCACTTGGTGCGGAAGTTTTGGCTAGTATGAGGTGGAAGCAAGCACCACATGTTGGAGGATCCAAAACAATATAACTTCTATACAAATATACCCAAGCATAACTCATTACGTTGTCTTCCTTGTCCAACTTCAACTAATTTACTCAAGTTTGAAAATAATTAATGGGTATTCACAATCATAGAAGATGTCCAAGATAGTATATTTATATGTGAAATCTCTCTTCCGTCAAAATTCTTTCATGGATTGTTCAAGTGACCAATGCAGTGTTTGCTAACTTTCAATAAATTTCACCACCTATACTTATTATGTGTGAAGTCATTACTCCCCATGGGATAATTATATGAAGAATTTTTAATTTCAGATTTATGATATTCAATTCATTCAACCTTTTACTCATAGGATATAAGTGAAGCACGAGAGTGAATGATAAACTACTCCAAAAAGATAAAGTGAAGATCAATGTGTAGTCAATTAGTTAAATAGCTATGTGAGGATTCTCTCTTATTCAAAATTTCATATCCAATGATTTTATTGAAAAAGAAAACAAAATAAAATGTCACTCCAAGAATAGCACGCATCATGAGAACGAATAAAAAAATTTAGGCTCAACATAGGCTAACCGATAATTGTTGATGAAGAGAGGTGGGACATAGCATCCCAAAGCTTAGATACTTGAGAGTTGTTTAAATATTTGCTTGGGGTGCCTTTGGCATCCCCATTCTTGAGATTTTGTATCTTTTTCAATCCTCTCATATCCCGGTTTCACCTATTCTCAAGAATTGCATCCACACAAAACTCAAAAAGAACTCGTGAGATAGGTTAGTACACATAAGAACAAAGCAACACTTCATGTACTTCCAAGAAAAGTTGCACAATAATTTTCAAACATTAGGTACTGTATTCTATTATTTACACAATTTATACCTACCAATATAGGCTATGGAAACTATATGATAAGTAGATAACAAAACTATGACAACAATATGTCTAAAGAGAATAGTCTGAAGTAATTTATTAAACCACTATACCTATGTAAATCTAAAAATTATTAAAATTTAGTAAATTCTAAGGAAGTTATATGAAAGCACCGTGTAACAATTTTATAAACTTTCCACATACCAATAAAATATGAAAATTCAAAAACTACAGAAAAAGTTTCTGTTTTTTTACACAGCACACATGAAACATGCAATGCAAGCATCCTAAGGCAATTCTTGGAACTTTTTATTGAAAAACAAGATTATAAATAACACCTAACAGGTAAAAAATAAATAAAATGACAATCCAAGCAAAACTCATATTATATGATGAATAAAAATGTAGCTCCAAGTAAGATATACCGATAGTGTTGAAGACGAAAGAGAGGATGCCTTCCGAGGCATCCCCAAGGTTAGACGCTTGAGTATTCCTTGAATATTACCTTGGGGGTGACTTGGGCATCCCCAATCTTGGGTTCTTGTCACTCCTTATTCCCCTCATATCGGTATCTCACCCAAAACTTGAAAACTTCAATCACACAAAACTTAACGGAACTTCGTGAGAAGGGTTAGTGTAATAAAGATAAATCATTCACTTAGGTACTATCAAGACAAGATTCATAATTGTTGCCACATGATACCTACTATATTATATCAATCCCATAATTTATATTGCTCAATATAAGCTATAGGAACACTTGAAAAAAGCAAACTATGGATGTAAAACTGAGTCTATCAAAAACAGAACAGTCTGTAAAGATATGAATGATCACCAAACTTACCTAACTCTAAAAATTCTTAAAAATTAGGAAATATAACATAATTTTCCTAGACATTTTGGGTCAAAATTTCAGAATATGTTGACTCTCCAGTAAAATCAGATAATTCATATACCAGACGCAAAACTCTCTATTTTTGCACAGAATCAAACAAGCGAGTATGCACACTATCCCAAAGGCTTTACTTGGCACTTAATTGAAATAAAAGGCACGAAACATGATTACTACCATATATTAATCATGTGAACACATCAAAACATAAAGTAAAAGTGTTGGGTTGTCTCCCAACAAGCGCTTTTCTTTAATGCCTTTTTAGCTAAGCATGATATTTCAATGATACTCTTCCAAGCTAAATTCCGATGATCATTTTATTCATACTCTAATGGATATAAGTGAAGTTCATAGAGAACTATTAAATTAATATGTATTAACCAAAATCAAATATCAAAATATATAACTGAAGCACACGAAGCATTCTATAAATCCATACTCAAAAGATTTAAGTGAAGCACAAAGAGCATTCTATGAAGCCATACTCAAAAGATTTAAGTGAAGTGCATGAAGAATTCTACAAATCAATGAAGGACTAACTCATACTATAAGGGTACATAAAGGAAAATAAAAACACTAAACATGCATACATGTGAACAAAACAAAAACCGAGGTATATCGATAATTGTTGAAGAATAAAGATGGGATGCCTTCCGGGGCATCCCCAAGCTTGGATGCTTGAGTCTCCTTGAAATATTTACTTGGGGTGACTTAGCATCCCCAATATTCAACTCTTATCTCTCCGTATTCTTCTTATATCAATACCTCCTTGATCTTCGAACACTTCATTCACATAAAACTTAACAAAACCCTCGTGAGATCCGTTAGTATAATAAAGCAAAATACTACTTTAAGTACCATTGTAAACTCATTCCATTTTCATATTAGCATTATTTATACTCTAGTTCAACTTCACCATGGTTCATACCCCCCGATACAACCCATAGATTCATCAAAATAAGAGAACAATGCATAGAAAACAGAATCTTTCAAAAACAGGACAGTCTGTAGTAATCTAGAAACTTCGTATACTTCTGTAACTCAAAAAATTCTGAAAGTTTAGGACTAATTTTTTTATAGAAGTACTGTGTAAAAAATTCAGAAACTTTTGACGTTCCAGTAAAAAATATAAATTCGCGCACTACAGACAAAGTTTTTGTTTTTGCACTGCACACACCAAACAAGCAATCTAATCATCCTAAAAGAAAATCTTGGCACATTATTTTTATAATACAATGGATATATACATGGGGATAATTATTTTTCACAAGATTCCATGAAAAATTCTACATTGTTTCCATGAGCATGAACACAAGTGTTCAAGGTCGACCCTCACTTCTCCAATGCACAATCTTCCAATCACTTCTCTTTTTTGAAAAACTTCTTAGGCATAAGGGGCAAGTAACTATTTTTGTATTTTAATTATTTTTTTTTCACCCAAAACTAAAGAAAGAAAAAAGGGAAAACAAAATCTACTTAGTGAAGAAAGAAAACAAGCACACACACGAGAATATCAACCCCACGCTATTGCTCCCCGGCAATGATGCCAGAAAAGAGCTTGATAATCTCCAAGTGCAAGGAATCATAGTAGTAATTTCCAAAGGTGGAAGTGATAAGTATGGAGTGTCGAACCCACAAGTAGCTAAAGGTAAGATCAATATTCTCTCAGTTACTATCTTCCACTGATACGACTCTACGTACACTGAACGTTTGCTTCCATCTAGAAACGAGAAATAAAACTACGTTGTGGGTATGAAGAGGATAGCTTTGCATGAAAATGGAGAACTAAAATATAAAAATAGGTGCTGTTAACATAATGTTACAATATATTACAAATAGCGAGTGTGGAATAATGATGGCTCAGTGTGCGGAATTATCCTAGGCAATTGTTAACAAGATAGGAAATCATTATTCCAATTTTATATGAGGGAGAGGCATAAGCTAACATAATTTATCTTCTTGGATCATATGCACTTATGATTGTAACTCTAGCAAGCATCCGCAACTACTAAAGATCATTAAGGTAAAACCCAACCATATCATTAAAGCATCAAGTCCCCTTTATCCCATACACAACAACCCCCTTACTCGGGTTTATGCTTCTGTCACTCAAGCAACTCACTATAAGTGAATCATGAACATATTGCAACACCCTACAATGGGAATCCTTCATGTGTGCGCGGCACGGAAGGCACCATAGGACAACACCAAAATAAACATAGAACTCAAACCAATCTGGATCATCAGTCAACCCAAAGGACAAAAGAAATCTACTCAAAACATCACCGGATGGCAACACATCATTGGATCATAATATGTGGCATAAAGCACCATGTTCAAGTATGGGATTACGCAGGGTGCAGGATAGTGAACCGCTAAAAGGAGATGAGCTTGGTGATGAAGAATGTGATGTTGATGAAGACGATCACCGCGGCGATATTTCCCCCGCACTAGTAGAAAATAGGGCATCGGTTCGGGCCGGCCAGCCCATTAGTCCCGATTCAGTCATGAACCGGGACTAATGGGAGCAACAGTCCCGGTTCGGGAGGCCAGGGGGCCAGGCAGGCCACGTGGGGCATTGGTCCCGGTTCGTAGGACACCTTTGGTCCCGATTCCATACACGAACCGGGACCAATGTGCCTCGCTCCTGGCCCATAACCATTGGTACCGGTTCATGGCTAGAACCGGGACCAAAGGGGGTGACCGTTCGCCTGGCGCGAGCCCCTTTAGTGCCGGTTGGTGGCTCAAACTGGGACTAAAGGTTCGAACGGTTCGCATCCCATGACGTTTCGCGGTTCGAGGAAGAGGCAACTGTTCCGACCGCTTCACCCATTTCTATTCTTCTCCTCTCTTCTTCTCCTCCATTCTCCTCTCTTCTTCTCCTCCATTCTCCTCTCTTCTTCTCCTCCATTCTCCTCTCTTCTTCCCCATATCTTCTATCATGAATCCAATCACTCGTTACGGGGAGGTGCTCGCACATGGCACGACCAATCTCGATGTCGTCTACACGAACGACAGCGCCATGGTGCCGCGTTTTATTTCCCTTTTGCAAAAATGGCTTGAAGTGGCGGATGAGAAAGACAAGTTCATAGGGCTTGACCTCGAGTACACGGCCAAGCAAGACGATGTTGCCGTCATCCAGCTATGTTTCAAGAAACATGTGATTAACTTCCAAAGGGCAAGGTGAGTTTTGAGGGTTTTCTTTGATCAATTAATAATTTATAGATTATTATGAAAATTGCATAGGATAGAAATATGTTGCATTTTGAATCCTATTGGAAAGATCAATATTTCTTTTAAGTTTGTAGTGAATAACAATTTTCCTTGTTGCAAAACGTGGGAGAACATATATGTCATATAGTTAATTTAGGGTTTCTTCATCAATTCATAGGATATGAAAATTGCATATATATAGGATATAACAATATATATGTTCTATTTTGACTCCTATGGCAAAGATCAATTTCTCTTAAGTTGAAGTGAAATAATTTTTGATTTTTGTATGATATTAATTACTGTTCACCGGGCTCAAATGAGCCCGGGAGCAAAAACTTTGCGTCTTCCTCTTTTGTTGCAGCGAAATAAGTTTCCTTTATATAGTTACACATTATAATCCTGCCGAAATATACTTGTTGTAGCAGTATTTAACATTTGTTCCATTTTAATTTGTTGATGTTGCAGTAGTGACAAGCACTGCCCAGCACTCATGGACTTCCTACGCAGCGGCATACATTTTTGCTAGCGTTGATGTAAGGAATGACAAGCTGAAGATGAGGCGCAACTTCAGTATTGAGATACGAGCTGGCTGCCTTATTGATATCCAAGACATATTCAGGCTTCGGTATGAGAGGACTTCGATGGCTTCTATGGCAGTCGCCTTGATCGACGACTATTACGGAGATATGAAGACCAAATTTCCCCCGGCGCAGCACAAAGAGTGGGAGAGGACCCCACTTCAGCCTATGAACATTGAGTATGCAGCAAAAGAGGCATACGTTGCATATGAGTTGTACCACAAGATTCGAACCGTGAACTACGGAAAGCGTCACCTCGCACCACCACCACCATGGGGCGGATATTCTTCTGATTCATACTAGATAATAGTGTTCGCTTGGACGAGTACTTTCTGTAATGGATATCTGAACTATTATATATTACATATCTCTCTAGCTATTATATATTCGTAGTGCTTTTCAATTCAGGTTTTTCTTAAATTCCGATTATGGCCGAGAACAATATGCAACAAAAAAGTGGGTTGTCCTCATTGGCAACAAGCACGCACACACCATGCCAACTTTCAACCTTTTCAGACTTCATTTGAAGTGCTTTTCAATTTCAGGGTCATTTAGCTCAAAAAAATCAGTAAATGCATGAAAAATATCAAATGAAGTCAGAAAGGGTTGAAAATTCATGATTGAATGGTGCATTTTGAACACACGAAAAGCCTGTAATTCAAATAAGTTCAAGAAAATGAAATGCCTTTTCTAACCGATGAGTTTCCATTCGAAACCCCGATACTTCGAAAGAGACTCTCCGTTTTGTACACGATACTTCGAAAGAAATTTGATATTATATACAATTCATGCAACTAAAATTATCAAAGTTATTTTTGTTAAAAAATTTAATAGAAAAAAATATCCATAAAGTATTTTTTGTTAACAACTTTTAATATGCAAAGAAATAACATAAAAATAGCAAAAGTGAAAATAGATGCGCTTACACTGAAATTCAGCCAAAATCAAAGTTGATTTTTAAATATATGTTGATTTTTATGCTTTTTTAGTATGTGTATGCATGTTAGATTAGTATGTTTATGTTAGCTAGATTAGTATGTGTATGTTAGATTAGTATGTTATGCTTTTTTTTAAAGTAGATTAGTATGTTTATGTTAGCTAGATTAGTATGTGTATGATAGATTAGTATATTTATGCTTTTTTTAAAGTAGATTAGTATGTTTGTGTTATATTAGTATGTGTATGTTGATTTTGGGTTTTATGAAAAATTAGTCGACGATGCCCGACCCGCATCCTCGTCGTCGAGTAGTCCGCGAGAGCCTGCTTGATAGGCGCCATGTCCGGGAGTGGGCTCCGCTGGGCTGGCACTGGAAGGTGCTACCTTCCTAGGCTCGGAGTTTGGTGATGAATGCAGGTATCATCACCGACCCGGACCTTCTGTGGTGGCTGTCACGCAGGCCACTTTCTGTGCGAAGGGAGCCGAGACCCGCGGAGGTGGTACGTCGCCGTGTTAGGGAGGAGGACGAGCACGTCTATCGCTACATGGTGGCGTTGGACGCCCGGTTTGACAACACCTGGCAGATCCTTCAGGGATCTCACTTGAGTTATGATCCCGTGATGGTTCCTTATCTTTGGGTGTCCACCGCCGGCGACTCAGAGACCGCTAGTGAACCAAGTTCACCGTCCTCCATTTTGGATTCTAGGATATTCGATCTGTATTAGTGATATTATATTCGAGGTCATTATAAATATTAATGTATTAGTGATATTTTATCGGTATAATGCGTGTGTGACTTTCGGTCCGTCGAGGCTTTCCTTAGATAACTTTCATGTGTGTTCTTGATGGAGGAATCCCGACTGTTGTCGTGGGGGGCGCCTCTCCTTTCTTCTCTTCCTCGCGATATACTCGTTGATATATTGCGCAAGAAGAGGAGAGGGGAGGCGTCCATCATGGACGGTCGAACTATTACTGTGAGAGGGTGTCCATCAACATATATACACCACCTTATCAACGTGAGAGAGTGTGCACCAACACACCATGAGATATGAGAGTTATTTAAGGAAAGCCTCGACGGACCGAGAGTCACACACGCATTAATTAAGATCCAAAGTATGTCGTAATTCTTGAACTGGATTATTCGGGATGATGTATTAGTGATATTGTATTCAAGTTCATTATAAATGTATTTGTGATTTGCAAGTCATTTCAGTATTTTTTTCTATGTCATTGCTCGATATATGAAACAGGTTGACTTTAGGTCTGTTTCGGCTCATTGTGTGTCTTTCAGTGAGGGAGAGTGTCCACCATATGTATATATATATATATGAGAGGAAGAATCCCGAATGTTGTCGTGGGGGTCGCTTCTCCTTCGTTCCCGTGTGCTAGACATTTTGGTGTAATGCACTCGGGGACGAATGGAGGAGCCACCATCACCGACGACCGCAATATCAGAGGGAGTGCCCACCATATACGTGAGATGAGAGTTTAGGAAGGAAAGACTCGACAGATTTAAAGTCAACCCGTTGCATATTGAGTAATAGTGATCTGTGTGTTGATCAGTTTTCTTGTAGTTTCGTTCGATCGATTTTAAATATTTCAACTATGAACGTAGGAAATGTCTGACGACGAAAGTGAATTCGGTATGTGCGAATACTGCCAAGACGAGCGCGGCCTGTGTGACAAGACTTTCCTAGTTGATGGTAGGCGCTTCAGCATCATGCTGGATGAAAACTTTGAAGTGGATATAGTAAGTCAGAGTGACAAATCTTTTTTCGTGATTAAGCATGACTTCTGCCTCTTTTGCCTCAACTTATAATTAATTTTATTTTTTTACTGTTCTACTAGCGTATCCCCTGCCATGCAAGAACTGCTGTCTTGGATAAGATTGGTTTCAATACTAAAAAAGATATGGAGGTAAAGATAGTTCACTTGAGGACCGAGCATGGTTTTACTTTTGCGGTAAAATTGTACCATGCAGACACCTATTGCTATTTTGAATGCAAAAGTTGGCAAGCACTATGCAAGGCTTATGCATTTGAGCCTAATATGCTTATCACCTTTGATATTCGTCCGGAAGATGAAATTGAAGGTAATATCGACATCTGGGTCGATGTCAGACGCCTCCCGTTCTACCATTATGTTAGTTTCTCAACCATATTTATTAAGTAATTTATATTGTTTATTTAAAAATAGTTGACAACTTATTTGCATTGACAGCTTATTTTCATTCTTCAAAAAATATACGGAAGATGGTAGACAGAACCTACTACTAAAGTGATGAAGCAGAATTAACTTATAAGGAGAAAGATCATCTTACCGCATTTCTTAGTCATCTTGAGAATTACAATAGCTATTATCAAACTTCTGCACATTATGGTCAATACGTTCCACTAGTGCACGTGGTGAACTACGGTAATATCCATGGAGATTGCATGGTAAGATTTTAATTCTACTATTATGACATCTGTGCATCTTTTGCATAAATTATTCTAAAACTAAACTACATTGCTAACTACAAAGTTATTACTATGTTTTTCAACAGAAAATTCTGGAGGATTGTGTGCCTCATCTGATGTTTCCAAGAGGTCGCGTTGTTGTTACGAGCTTAGAGCCACCACGGCCAAGTCAGCCTACGCATCACTCTTGTCCATACCGGATTTCTAAAACTGATGGAGTCATGACAATCAAAGATTGGAAAAAATGTATGATCAATCATAGAGAGCTACTTGGAAGCAACATTGTGCGTAGGCCAAGAATGGGAGATAGGATGATCTCCATTCTCCATAATGGAGAGTCAGGGCCTATCTTGTTTTATAATATTGTACCTAAGAGAGGGTAGAGTAGGTCCTATGAGATAGGAGTACGCACGTCCTAGGTACAATGTGTTATTATGTGCTACAATGTGTTAGAGTTGATGATGACGATGATGATGAGGAGTTGTGATTATGACCAGTGACCAACTTGTGATATGATGTCTCATTGACGAAAATGATGATTACATTGTGTCATATGTTCTATCTATAAGTATAGTACGTAGCGTCGTGACCAAGCACGGAGATAAGAGAGATCACTTCTCTCTATTAGCTATCTAACAAAATATATGAAACCCCTAAATTAATCCTCCAAAACCCTCAACTCCCCTCTTTAAAAAACAGACCCTGAGCTGCTGACGCGTGGACGCTCTTTGGTCCTGGTTGGTGTTACCAACCGAGACCAAAGGCCCTCCTGCCTGGGCTCGGCGAAGCGGCCACGTGGAGCCCCATCTGTCCCGGTTCGTAAGTGAACCGAGACTAATGGTCATGGGCATTAGTCCTGACAATTTAGTCCCGGTTCCGGAACCGGGACAAATGGCCCTTACGAACCGAGACAAATGGGCCTTTTTATACTAGTGCTGATGGCACTCCGGCACCACCGTGAGAGAGGGGGAGAGGTTCTCCCCCTTGTGCTTCCTCCTCAATGCCCCCCTTTGTGGGGAGAGGTTCTCCCTCCGGTCCTTGTTCTCCATGGTGTTGATGGCCTCTCCGGGACGATGAAGATGGACTCCGGTGATGGTGACCCCCTCCGACAGGGTGCCGGAGAAAGCCATGATTGGTTCTAGAGATGTGTGGCAGCGGAACTCCTTATCTAGGTTTCTTTTTGGATTTTTCTATATTTATAGGAATTTTGGGCATCCGTCTCACGTCCAGAAGGTTCCCTAGGAGGTGGCAAGCTCGCTAGGCATGGCTAGGGGGGTGGCCGCGCCTGGCAGGCTTGCCGCCTCCTCGTAACTCTTCTGGCCCAGCTCCAATGCTTTGGGGGGTCTCTTTGGTCCACAAAAAATCATACTAAAGTTTCAGCCCATTCTGAGAACTTTTATTTCCTGACAGAAAACGACACCATGGTAGTTCTGATTAAAATAGTGTCAGTCCGGGTTGGTTCTAATAAAATCATACCAAAATAATATAGAATTATTGTAAACATGGCATTAATAATTCATAAATTATATATACGTTGGAGACGTATCACTATCCAGCATGCATCTAGAGTATTAAGTAAAGCAAAGCACTTGAAGAACAATGACATGACGTAGACAAAGTAAACTCAATCAATATGAATAAACCCCATCGTTTTATCCTTAGTAGGAGAAACATAAAGATGCAACTTGTTCACATCTGTCACTTGGATATAGAAACTCACCAGGTTGAACCTACTACAACACACCACTCCTACCAAAGGAATATCGATCTTGTTGGCCAAATTATCTCAATAGATCGGAGAGCATTACAAAGCTATGATGATCATGCAAATAAAATTCATAATATTCAGAGGTGACTCGAATACTTTTCATGAATAATCTGAACATAAAGTAACAATTCATCGAACCCCAACAAATGCACCATACAAAGGGATTAAATTGTATAGATCAAGGCAAAGACGCGATGAACAAAGTATTGAAGATCAAGAGAGAGAGAGAGAGATTGCCATCGAGGTACTACCTATGGACCCGTAGGTGTGTGGTGAACTACTAGCACATCATGGTGAGGGCAGCAAGGTTGATGAAGAGGCCCGTCCTGATCGATTCCCCCTCTGCCAGGGTGCCGGAACGGAGGTGTAGATGGCCTCCCATTGGAACATAGACTTGTGGCGGCAGAAAAAGTGTTTTGGAAGCGCTTTTGATGTTTTTAGAGTAATTGTGAATTTATAGGCCAGAGAGGGGCGTTGGGAAGTACACGAGGGAGGTAGAAGCCACCAGGGCGCGCCCCTAGTGGCGCACCCTGTTGGCTTGTGGGCCCCTCGTGGCTCTCCCCGCCTCCTCCCAAATTTCTAGGTCTTCTTTTGGTCCAAAAAAATCATCAAAAAGTTTCGTGGCAATTGGACTTTTTTTGGTACTATAACTCAGAATAGTCAAAAACATGCAATAAACATCAGCTGGCATTGGGCACTAGGTCAATAGGTTAGTGCTCAAAAATATTATAAATTGGTAAACAAATGCCCCAAAGTATCCTAGAATGATAATATAGTGGAGACGTATCAACATCCCCAAGCTTAATTCCTGGTCGTCCTCAAGTAGGTAAATGATGAAAACAAAATTTTTGATTTGACATGCTACCCATTATGTAATCTTTTGTATGTATGCTCATTGGGAAATGATGAATTAACAAACATCAATATAGTAATACTTATAAGTATAAGAAACAAAATCATTTATTTTGCAAAGTATACGATCCTAAAAGAATATTTACCCCTACTCATCTTATTATATTAGCAAGGCATAACTCCGTGTTCACCACATATATACAAAATGTTAAGCACCACGGTGTCCAAGTCAGGCAATTGGACCGTACCTTTTAACATGCATGAACTTTTTATTCTTCACGCAATACATGAGCGTGAACCATTGGACATATCATATAGGTGGAATATAATATGATGGTAGATATCAAAGGGGTAAAAGTGGAGAAGATAGTCTCACATCAACTAGGCGTACCAACGAGCTATGTAGATGCTCATCGATAGATGTCAATGCAAGGAGTAGGGATTGCCATGCAAATGATGCACTAGAGCCATAAGTGTATGAAAGATCAACTAAAGCTAAGTGTAGCGTGCATCGAACTTTCTTGCTCATTAAGACCTCATACATTTGAGGAAGCCCTTCATCAGAGTATACAATCCAAGTTTGTTATGAAAAGGTAATTCCCACTAGCATATGGAAGTGACAATATAGGAGACTCTCTATATGAGAACATGGTGCCACTTTGAGGCACAAGTGTGGTAACGGATAGTAGCAAAGTCCCTTCTCTATTTTTATCTTATTTATTTTAATTTATTATTTTATTTTTTATTTCATGGTGGGATTTTCTCTTTTCTCTCTTTTTCTTTTCCCTCCCGCATTCATATTTTTTATACGGTGGGATCATTTGGCCTCCCCCATTTTTATTTTATTTTTCGTACATAGTCTCATCCTGACTTGTGGGGGAATCATAGACTCCATGATTCTTTGCTCACTCAGACAATGCTCTAATAATGATGATCATCACACTTTTATTTACTTGCAACTCAATATGAAGAACTGATAGGAAGATATGACTCTATATGAATGCCTCTGGCAGTGTACCAGGATGTGCAATGATCTAGCGTGACATGTATGAAAAACATGATGATGGTGGATTTTCCACAAATCCTATGTCATCTATTTATGGTCGCGCAAAGCAATATGATGACGAACAAACTAGTCATGTGAAGTGACGATGGAATTTGCATGACAATATATCTCAGAATGGTTATGGAAATGCCATAATAGGCAGGTATGATGATTGTTTTGAGGAAGATATAATGAGGCTTATGTGCAACAGAGCGTATCATGTCACGGGGTTTGGATGCACTGGCGAAGTTGCACCGATCCTTGGGGTGAGAATGGGCTATGCACGGTACCGAAGAAGCTAGCAAATATGTGAAGGTGAAGATGCGTATGTCCATGGTGTCACATTAATCATAAATAATGCACATACTTATTGCAAAGTTTTATTAGTTTTATCACAAATCAAAGTACTCCTCGCATTCCCTGAGGGAGAAGGTTGGTAGGAGTTAACCATCGCGCACCCCCGACTCGAAACAACACTATGATTTCAACGAGGAATAAAAATGCTCATACATCATCACCATGCCTCTTTAATTTTTAGATGAATAACAAGTTAACACCTCTTAATCTTGACACTTCTATGTGAACAATTGTGGACTCATACCTTTTTCATATCACCACATCAATGTCATTAACAAACAACTTCTCCAGATGTGCTACATGATGGTTTTGATTATCATTCATTGAATACCTAACATTTTTGGACTAGTCTTATGACCCATTCAAATTACCGTCACTATTTATTCACCTCTCAAACAAATATAAGTGAGGAACAAGAGCATGTTATTTCTATAAAATATACACACCACCGTGCTCAAAAGGATATAAGTGAAGTACTAGAGCAACTGCCAAGCTCAAAAGATATAAATGAAGCACATACAATATTCTAGCAAATTATCATGAAGGTGTGTCTCTCTCAAATAGGTGTGTCCAAAAAATGATGATTGTGACAAACTTAAAGTAAATGCAAACAAAAGAAAATTATGCTCTAAGAAAAACACATATCATGTGATGAATAAAAATATAGGTCCAAGTGACATATCGATGGATTTAGACGAAAGAGGGGATGCCCCTTCTGGGGCAGTCCCAAGCTTAGACACTTGAGTCTCCTTACAATTGTATTTGGGGTGCCTCGAGCATCCCCAAGCTTAGTCTCTTGCTATTCCTTATTCGGTGGTCCATCGTCATCACACCCAGAACTTGAAAACTTCAATCACACAATACTCAACAAAACTTCGTGTGATCTGTTAGTATAAGCAACATATTGCATACTTTAGGTACTGTGATAAATTTATTCTTATTTTTTTCATAATATTCACTTTATTATAAATTCTCCATGACTTATACCCCCCGATACAATCCATAGCATAATCAAAACAAGCAAACTATGCAAACAAAACATAATCTGCTTAAAACAGAACAGTCTATAGCAATCTGTAGTGGACCCATACTTCTGCAGCTCTAATTTTTTTTGAGAAATTATTAAAAATTAAAGAATTTGTATAGAAATACCATCTAAAATTTCATATCATTATCTCGCGCCGGTAAAATATAAAAATTCCTATACTGGAGTCGAAGTTTCTGTTATGTTTCAGCATCGTTTCTACTCATCTTATGAGTCATCCCAAAGGCTTTACTTTGCACAAACACTAACTAAAACATAAAAACATAAACATTGCAGAGTAAATAAACATGTTATCACAAAATAAGAGCAGGTAAAAGGCAAAAATAAAGATAACTATTGGGTTGCCTTCCAATAAGCGTTATTGTTTTATGCCCCTAGCTAGGTATATGTATAATGATTTCAATGATGCTCACATAAAAGTAAAGAATTGAAACACAATTGGAGGATCATGAAGAATATGACAAACACATTTAATCCTAACCCACTTCCTATGCATATACATTTTGTGAGCAAATAATTTAACAGAGCAAGAATCAACTAACTTGTGCACGCAAAATAAGCATAACTTCAATACTTTGAACACATAGGGAGGAAACTTGATGTTAGTGCAATTCCTACATGCATATTTCCCCCCTCATAATAATTTTCAGTAGCATCATGAAGGAATTCCAAAATATAACTATCACATAAAGCATTCTTTTCATGATCCACAAGAATAGAAAATTTATTACTCTTCACATAAATAAATTCCTTTTCATTCATAGTAGTGGGAGCAAACTGAACAAAATAACTATCATGTGACACATGATTGTCATAACCAAATTGAAAATTTAAATCTTGTTGACTAGTTTCATGGTTATCATTACTAGTTATAGCATACGTGTCATCACCACAATCAGCGTAACAAAATTGGCTCATCAAAACTTGGCGGACAAAAAATATCATCTTCATCAAACATAACATCCCCAAGCTTGTGGTTTTGCATATCGTTAGCATCATGGATATTCAGAGAATTCATACTAACAATATTTATATCATGCTCATCATTAAAGTAACTCACATTAAGCATTTTTATGAATTCTTCCTCTAACAATTGAGCACAATTTTCCAAATCCTTATTTTCATGAAAGACATTATAAATACTAAGCATATGAGGAAACCTAAGCTCCATTTTTTGTATTTTCATGAAAGACATTATAAATACTAAGCATATGGGACAAACTAAATATACACGCAAATAAAAAGAAGAACAAGTGAATGAAAATTTGTGCAAAGTTACTTGATAGTTTGTGAAGGTATTCCCCGGCAACGGCACCAGAAATCCTTCCTGATACTCGTGCTCTGCGTTGGGTTTTTCATGAAGAGGAACGGGTTATCGCAGCACAAAGTGGGTAAGTATTTCTCACAGTTATGAAACCAAGGTTTACCGAACCAATAGGAATGGCAATCCTCAACTGTCTTCAACGGTTGCAAGGAAAAGAACAAACAACTTGCACCTAACGTCGACAAGAGGGTTGTCAATCCCCTTGATCTCGTTATTTGCAAGCAAGTGAGTTGTGTACATAATTGTAAATTGCAAAATAAAATAAAAATTAAATAATAACAGCAAGGTAAGGAAAGCGTTTGTGAATATATAAGTGAATAGACCCGGGGGCCTTAGAGTTCTCTAGTGGCATCTCTCATAGAAATAACATACGATTGGTAAACAAATTACTGTTGGGCAATTGGTAGAAAAGCGAATAGTTATGCGATTTTCATGGAAATGATCATGTGTATATAGGCATCACGTCGATAAGAAAATAGGTTGACTCCTTCCAGCACCTATTACTATTACTCCACCCATTGACCGCTATCCAGCGTGCATCTAGAGTATTAAGTAAAACAGAGTAATGCTTGGAGAACACTGACATGACGTAGACAAAGTAAACTCAATAATTATGAATAAACCCCATCATTTTATCTTTAGTAGCATCAACACCAAGACACAACTTGTCCTCTTCTGTCACTGGGATATAGGAACTCACCAGGTTGAACCTACTACAACGCATCACTTCCACTGAAAAAAATATCAATCTAGTTGGCCAAACTATCTCAATAGATTGGAGAGCATTACAAAGCTATGATGATCGTGCAAATAAGAATCATAATATTCAGAGGTGACTCAAATAGTTTTCATGAATAATCTGAACATAAACTCATAATTCATCAGATCCCAACAAATGCAGTATACAAAGGGCTTACATTAGATAGATCAAGGCAAAGAGGCGATGAACATTGTATTGAAGATCGAGAGAGAGAGAGAGTTGGACATCTAGGTACTACCTACGGACCCATAGGTCTGCGGTGAACTACTCACACATCCTGGTGAGGGCATCAAGGTTGATGAAGAGGCCCTCCGTGATCGATTCCCCCTCCGGCAGGGTGCCGAAACGGAGGTGTAGATGGACTCCCATTGGAACAAAGACTTGCGGCGGCCAAAAAAAGTGTTTCGGGAGTGCTTCTGACGTTTTTAGGGTAATTGTGAATTTATAGGCCAGAGTGGGGCGTCGGCAAGCGCATGAGGGAGGCACAAGCCATTAGGGCGCCAAGCCTAGTGGCGCGCCCTATTGGTTTGTGGGCCCCTCGTGGATCTCCCGGCCTCCTCCCGAAGCTTCCAGGTCTTCTTTTGGTCCATAAAAATCATCAAAAAGTTTCGTGGCAATTGGACTTTGTTTGGTACTGTAACTCTAAAAATTCAAAAACACGCAGAAACACCAACTCCCACTGGGCACTGGAACAATAGGTTAGTGCTCAAAAATATTATAAATTGGTAAACAAATGCCCAAAAAGTATCCTAGAATGATAATATATTAGCATGGAACAATCAAAAATTATAGATACGTTGGAGACGTATCAGCCGCCTTTGCGACCGAACGAACATGTGCGAACGGCGTGTGGCGCGTGCCCATGCCCTCCCCTGACCCGCCCGTCGGGGACACTGATACGTCTCCAACGTATCTATAATTTTTGCTTGTTCCATGCTGTTATATTATCATCCTTGGACGTTTTACAATCATTTTACTACAAATTTATATTATTTTTGGGACTAACCTGTTAACCCAGAGCCTAGTGCCAGTTTCTTTTTTCCCCTTGATTTTGAGTTTTACAAAAAAGGAATATCAAATGGAGTCCAAACGGAATAAAAATTTAAGGTGGTTTTTTATGGACTAGAAGACACCCACGGAGCTTGGAGATGAAGCCAGAAGATTCCCGAGGAGGCCACAAGCCTGAGGGGCACGACCACCCCCTGGGCGCGCCTACCAGGCTTGTGGGCCCCTCGGGAGTCCACCGACCTCCCTCTCATCTCTATAAATCCTCAAATATTCCAAAACCCCCTACGCAAAACCTAGATCGGGAGTTCCGCCACCGCAAGCCTCCAAAGGCACGAAAAACCAATCGAGAGCCCGTTCTGGCACCCTGCCAGAGGGAGAAACCATCACCGGAGGCCATCTTCATCATCCTGGGGGTCTCCATGACAAGGATGGAGTAGTTCACTCTCGGGGCTGAGGGTATGTATGAGTAGCTATGTGTTTGATCTCTCTCTCTCTCATGTTCTTGAGATGGCACGATCTTGATGTATTGCGAGCTTTATTGATATAGATGAATCATATGGAGTTTTCCCCTCTCTATCTTGTTGTGATGAATTGAGTTTTCCCTTTGAAGTTTTCTTATCGGATTGAGTATTTAAGGATTTGAGAACACTTGATGTATGTCTTGCGATGGGATATCCGTGGTGATAATGGGATGTTCTATTGATCCACTTGGTGTATGTTTTGGTGATCAACTTGCGGGTTCCGTGACCATGGGAATCTATGCATAGGGGTTAGCACACGTTCTTGTCTTCACTTTTCGGTAGAAAATTTGGGGCACTCTTTGAAGCTCTTTGTGTTGGATTGAACATGATGAATCTGAAATTATGTGATGCATATCATATAATAAAGCCCATGGGTACTTGTGGTGACATTGGAGTATCTAGGTGACATTAGGGTTTTCGTTGATGTGTATCTTAAGTTGTTATTTTAGTACAAACTCTAGGGGTGTTTGTGACACTTATAGGGATAGCTCATAAGATTGATCATAAAAGATAACTTTGAGGTGGTTTCGTACCCTACAATAATTTCTTCATTAGTTCTCCGTTATTTGAGACTTTGGATTGAACTCTTTGTCGCACGAGAGGTACTTACATATGATTCAACTATGTCAATATTATTGAGAGAAATTGCACTAGTGAAAGTATGGACCCTAGGCCTTGTTTCCAAGCATTTATACAATGCTTTGCTCGCTGTTTACTATTTTTTACCTTGCTGTTTTTATATTTTCAGATTACAAAAACCTATATCTACCATCCATATTGCAATTGTATCACCATATCTTCACAGAACTAGTGCACCTATACAATTTACCATTGTATTGGGTGTGTTGGTGACACAAGAGACTCTTTGTTATTTGGTTGCAGGGTTGTTTGAGAGATACCATCTTAATCCTACACCTCCCATGGATTGATAAACCTTAGGTCATCCACTTGAGGGAAAAATTCCGCTGTCCTACAAAACTCTGTCCTTGGAGGCCCAAGACGAGTCTACAAGAAGAAGGTTGTGTAGTAGACATCAAGCTCTTTTCTCGCGCTGTTGCTGGAGAGGTGAGTGCTTGAAGGTATATCTTTAGATCTTGCAATAAAATCTTTTGTTTCTTGTTTTTCACTAGTTTGGTTTTATAAGATAAAACTAAAAAAAATGGAATTGAGGTTGCCTCATATGCTTCATCTTTATAATGTCTTTCGTGAAAATGATGGAAAGGAAAATTGTGCTCAAGTGTTAGAAGAAGAAGTTATTAAAATGTTTGGCACTAAATATTTGAGTGATGAGCATGACAGTGATATTGTTAGTATGAATTCTTTGAATATCCATAGCACTAATGATGATTGCACTAGTCATGATAAATATATTTCTTATAAGCATATCAATTTTTGTGGAGTGCATAGTGTTTTTGTAGACATGCCTACAAGGGAAGATAGATTTTGTAAGAGGCACAAGTATTTAGAAACTAAATGGTTGCAAGAGAGTCTATATGTTTGTGCTGAAAGACTTATTATCTCTCACCGTCCTTGTGAACTTTGCAATGAAAGTGGTCATTATAATTTCCAATGTGAATTATTTCATGATCGAATTGTGCGCAAAATTGTGATAACCTCATTACCCTTGCGCATCATAATGAACTTAGTCTATTTTTGGGGTATGAAGAAATGAAACGTGAAACTAAGGATGTTCCAGCATGGCCTCTCATGAAAATGATTGATTTTGATCTAAATGAAATCTATATGTATTGCATGGTAAATTGCATTAAGAATCCTTATATTGCCAATTACATAAAGACAAGGAAACAAATAGAAGATGAAGGGAATACTAATGAAGGGGAAGAGGTCTCCCAATATCCTCCTATTGTTTCTTATGATGAATCAAGTAACGAGGAGGAGATTTTTATTCAACCAATCTCTTTGAAAACAAGCTTGGAGAAATTAAATAAACCCACACATAATGTGGTGAAGAAGAATAAAAGAAGGAAAAGTAATGGTAAAGAGGTATCTCTCCCAAATAATGACACCCCTTATAATCTTGAAAATCTTTGTGGCACTAACTTAGAAAATTGTGATGGTAATAATTGTTATACGATTGGTGCTATTCATACTATTAATGATGAGAGTGATTATGTTTATGATATAGAAAGCCACAATATTGGGGATGCTATGTTTGATAAAAATGACATGTTTGAGAATTTATTTGCTGCAATTAATGTTTGTCCCAAGCTTGGGGATGCTATGCTTAATGAAGATGATCTTTTTATTCCCACTACTTTGAAAGATCAAATTTGTTATGATTATTGCATGCCTTATACTTATGATTATTATTGTGACGATACTTATGCAATGAAAAAGAGTGATGATTACTATTATGATACTTGTCATAATTATGAATATCCTTTTACTAAACATTACTCTTTTAGTGTGGAACCAATTTGTAGTATTCAAGTCTTTTATGATACTCCCACTATTAGTCATGAGAAGAAATTTGCTTATGTGGAGAGTAGTAAAATTTCTATGCTTGTTGATCATGAAAAGAATGCTTCGTGTGATGGTTATATTGTGAAATTCCTTCATGATGCTACTGAATATTATTATGAGGGAGGAACATATGCTTATAGGAATTGCAATAATATCAAGGTTCCTCTCTATGTGTTCAAATTCTTGAAGATATGTTTGTTTTCCCTTCCTATGCTAGATGATTATTGCTCCCATAAATTGTTTGCTCACAAAATCCCTATGAATAGGAAGTGGGTTAGACTTAAATGTGCTTGTCATGAGATTCATGATGCTCTTTTGCATGTTTCAACTATTATTCCTATACGAGCATCATTGAAATCATCATGCCTAGCTAAAAGGCATTAAAGAAAAACGCTTGTTCGGAGACAACCCAACAATTTTCATTTATGTTTTGATGTTATCACATGATTAAGATACTGTATTAATCATGTTTTTTGTCTTTTATTTCAATAAAGTGCCAAGTAAATCCTTTGGGATAGTGTGGATACTTTTCTTGTTTGATTCTGTGCAAAAAAAAAGTTTTGCACCCAGTATATGAATTATTTGATTTTACTAGAGGGTCAAAAAATTCTGAAATTTTTACAAAAACTTTATATGCAAATTAATTGATTTTGAATAATTTTTCAGATTTTTTTAGAGTGAGGGAATTTTGGTGATCATTCAAATCTTTACAAAATGTTCTATTTTTGACAGATTCTATTTTGCATGCATAGCTTGCTTGTTTCAAGTGTTCCTATAGCTTATATTGAGTAATATAAATTGTGGGAATGATGTAATATGGTAGGTATCATGTGGGAATAATTATGAATCTTTTCTTGACAGTACTTAAGTGAATGATCTATATTTACAACACTAACCCATCTCACGAAGTTCCGTTAAGTTTTGTGTGATTGAAGTTTTCAAGTTTTGGGTGAGACACCGATATGAGGAGAATAAGGAGTGACAAGAACCTAAGCTTGGGTATTCCCAAGGCACCCCCAAGGTAATATTAAAGTAATACTCAAGCGTCTAAGCTTGGAGATTCCCTGGAAGGCATCCCCTCTTTCATCTTCAACACTATCGGTATATCTTACTTGGAGCTATATTTTTATTCGTCACATAATATGAGTTTTGCTTGGAGTGTCATTTTATTTTGTTTTTCTATGTTAGGTGTTATTTATAATCTTGTTTTTGAATAAAAAATTCCAAGAATTGCCTTTAGGATGCTTGAATTGCATGTTTGATGTGTGCTGTGTAAAAACATAAACTTCTGCTATGGTGTTTGAATTTTCATATTTTACTGGAACATGGAGAGTTTCTGAAATTTTTACACAGTGTTTTAATATAAATTTTATATTATTTCATAAATATTCATAAGTTTTTGAGTTATATAAGTACACTGTTTTCATAAATTGCTATAGACTATTCTGTTTGGACAGATTGCTGTCATAGTTTTGTTATCTACTTATCCTATAGTTTCCATAGCCTATATTTGTAGATATAAATTGTGGAAATGATAGTATACAGTACCTAATGTTTGAAATTATTATGCAACTTGTATTGTCAGTACATAAAGAGTTGATTTATTATTATGTGTACTAACCTATCTCACGAGTTCTTTTTGAGTTTTGTGTGGATGAAGTTTTTGAGAATAGGTGAAACCGTGGTATGAGAGGATTGAATGAGATACAAAATCTCAATATTGGGGATTCCCAAGGCATCCCAAGTAAATATTTCAATAAGTCTCAAGCATCTAAGCTTGGGGATGCTACGCATCCCACCTCTCTTCATCAACAATTATCGGTTAGCCTATGTTGAGCCTAAATTTTTATTCGTTCACATGATGCGTGCTATTCTTGGAGTGCTATTTTTATTTTGATTGATGTTTGAATAAAGTACTTATATCTGAAAATATTTATCGAGGGAGAGAGAGTCCTCACATATCTACTTAAATTGTTTGACTACTCATCGATCTTCACTTATATCTTTTGAGAGTAGCTTGTCATTTTCTCATGTACTTAACTTAAATTTGTTTGAGATTTCCAAAAGGCAATGGCAATACATGAAACTAGTCCCAAAGTGCTAGATATCCAAGGAGGATATAATAAAAAATTCATGAATACCATGGGACAAATTAAACTTGATTCTTTGTAATAGTTTTGAAACATGCTGATAGTAATATGTGAGTCATGTTAGTGAGTAATTATGCTTAGTAAGAATATTGGTGTTAAGGTTTGTGATTCCCTATGCATGCACGAAAGTCAATAGTTATGCAATGAAGTTACATCCTACTTGTGGTGCATTATCCGGTGTTAGTTATGACTCAATGCTCACTTATATGATTTTTCGTTCCTCGGCTTGGTTGCTTCCCAATCTATTTGCTAGCCTTCATTTGTACTAAGTAGAAATACTACTTATGCATCCAAAATCCTTAAACCAAGTTTTGCCTTATGAGTCCACCATACCTACCTATATGCGGTATTTCCATGCCGTTCCAAGCAAATTTTTATGTGCCATCTCTAAATCTTCAAAATAATTTTTCTCTTTTGTGTGCCCATACCGCTCATGAAACGGTGGGGAGTATCCAATATTTTTCCATGATAGGTGTGTTATTCTCACGATATGTGTTGATTCACTATCATTCACGAGAAAGTGGCTGGTATTAGGGATGCCCAGTCCCATGCTCAAAAATCAAATCAAAATATAGTGAAACAAAACTCCCCCAGGAATGTTGTTCGTATGGATGGTACCCGTGGATTCGTCTCACCGTGGACTATGATTGATTGGTGGAGGGGGAGTAAAGACTTTACTGTTCTGTTTGGGAACCGCCTATAATGTATCTAGCATCAAAAGTATTGTGAGCTACTTCGTCGTTTTCATTGACAGGAAAAGCATGCCACTCAAAATATTTTTCTAACTCAATATAAACCTTGAGCTCTGGCACCTCTAGAAATCCCTACTTCCCTTTGCGAAGGGCCTATCTATTTACTTTATGCAATTTTTGCGAAGGGCCTATCTATTTACTTTATGCAATTTTTGCGAAGGGCCTATTTTTGCTTTGAGTATCCATCTTCTCTTATAAGCACCAACTAGGGGGCACTATGATCATACTTGAGCATTGGGCATAGCTAATATTTGAGTGTGTTTCATGAATGGATCAATGATTGAGCATGATGGGCTAGGGATAACTTTCTTTAATGTTGATATTTTGAAAGACATGGTTGCTTGTTGACATGCTTGAGTATTATAGTCATTATGTTAAAACTAGACTATTGCTTTGAATTATTTATAAAGTCCAAATGTCCATGCTATACAAAGAAGAAAAGAATATGATGAACATGTTAGTTAGCATTCCACATCAAAAATTCTGTTTTTATCAGTTACGTACTCGAGGTCGAGCAGGAATTAAGCTTGGGGATGCTGATACGTCTCCAATGTATCTATAATTTTTGCTTGTTCCATGCTGTTATATTATCATTCTTGGATGTTTTACAATCATTTTACCACAAATTTATATTATTTTTGGGACTAACCTATTAACACAGATCCCAGTGCCAGTTTCTATTTTTTCCTTGTTTTTGAGTTCTACAGAAAAGGAATATCAAACGGAGTCCACACAGAATAAAAATATACAGTGATTTTTTATGGACCAAAAGACATCCATAGAGCTTGGAGATGAAGCCAGAAGATTCACGAGGAGGCCACAAGCCTCAGGGACGCGGCCACCCCCTAGGCGCGCCCACCAGGCTTGTGGACCCCTCGGGAGTCCACCGACCACTCTCTCAGCTATATAAATCCTCAAATATTCCAAAAAACCCAATGCAGAACCTAGATTGGGAGTTCCATCGCCGCAAGCCTCCAGAGCCACGAAAAACCAATCGGGATCCCGTTCCGACACCCTTCCAGAGGAGGGAACCATCACCAAAGGCCATCTTTCTCATCCCGACGGTCTCCATGATGACGGGGGAGTAGTTCACCCTCGTGGCTAAGGGTATGTACCGGTAGCTATGCGTTTGATCTCTCTCTCTCTCTCTCTCGTGTTCTTGAGATGGCACGATCTTGATGTATCGCGAGCTTTATTGATATAGATGAATCATACGGAGTTTCCCCCCCTCTATCTTGTTGTGATGAATTGAGTTTTCCCTTTGAAGTTTTCTTATCGGATTGAGTGTTTAAGGATTTGAGAACACTTGATGTATGTCTTGCGATGGCATATCCGTGGTGACAATGGGATGTTCTATTGATCCACTTGGTGTATGTTTTGGTGATCAACTTGCGGGTTCCGTGACCTTGGGAATCTATCCATAGGGGTTGGCACATGTTTTTGTCTTGACTTTCCCGTAGAAACTTTGGGGCACTCTTTGAATTTCTTTGTGTTGGATTGAACATGATGAATCTGAAATTATGTGATGCATATCATATAATCAAGCCCATGGGTACTTGTGGTGACATTGTAGTATCGAGGTGACATTAGGGTTTTGGTTGATGTGTATCTTAAGGTGTTATTTTAGTACGAACTCTAGGGCTGTTTGTGACACTTATAGGGATAACTCATAAGATTGAGCAGAAAAGATAACTTTGAGGTGATTTCGTACCCTACAATAATTTCTTCATTAATTCTCCGATATTTGAGACATTGGAGTGAACTCTTTGTCGCACGAGAGGTACTTACATATGATTCAACTAAGTCAATGTTGTTGAGAGAAATTGCACTAGTGAAAGTATGGACCCTAGGCCTTGTTTGCAAGCATTTATACAATGTTTTGCTTGCTGTTTACTATTTGTTACCTTGCCGTTTTTATATTTTCAGATTACAAAAACCTAAATCTACCATCCATATTGCACTTGTATCACCATATCTTCACCGAACTAGTGCACCTATACAATTTACCATTGTATTGGGTGTGTTGGGGACACAAGAGACTCTTTGTTATTTGGTTGCAGCGTTGTTTGAGAGAGACCATCTTCATCCTACACCTCCCATGGATTGATAAACTTAGGTCAACCACTTGAGGGAAAATTGCCGCTGTCCTACAAAACTCTGCGCTTGGAGGCCCAACACGAGTCTACAAGAAGAAGGTTGTGTAGTAGACATCAGACACATGCGGCCCTTTTTCTATTCCCCCCTTCCAGCCATACCCCCACCCCACTCCCCTCTCGTCCCTAGCCGTTGCCACCGCCATTTTTCTTTGTTGTGCGCTGTCCAGCACAGCTAGTGAGCCCACCCCCTCCTGTTGTCGCAACCCCCTTTCCTCTATGCCCGAGCTATCCAACCTCGCCCCCCAGATTTTAGTGTATTCGGTGGCCAGATTAGGAGTGGATCCGAGCTGATTTTAGCTCACACCGGCTGCCGGAGGCCTTGACGTGCCATGGACTGGCCGGGTACCGATCCGCACAATCCTAGCAACGCCCCCAGGCCGCATGCAGGTACTGACTTCGCCTCTAGTAGCTCAGATCTACCCCATTGCCAGTTCGCCCACAAATGCACCAACAACCGTCATCCGGGCTCGGTGCTGGCCCAAATGCTCGTGGACGCACCGATGCCGCTCCTAAAGTGCGACAACTGTCCACGGAAGGTTGTGCACTCCGTGTCTACAACACCGGGACATCTCGGATGGGTGTTTGTCAAGTGCAAAAATGATGGGGTATGTGCTAGTGTAGCTTTGGTTGTGCTCCTATATTCGGCTTATTTTGCATACATTCAAATATTTATTGTGTAGGTTGGATTCACCTTTTGGTTTTGGGAAGAAGAATACACCGATCTACTGATAGTGGCAATTTAATAGATGTTTGCGCACTTCTTGCTAGAGTAGAGGCTAGATATGAGACTAGATGTGAAGAAGCAACTTCTAATTTTTAGATTTGAAGAAGAAAGGAGCATGCAAGATAGAGACTCTGTAGATCAACAATGAATGCATTAAGAAGACACTAATCCAACTTACGGAAGCAGTTATGGAAGTTGGTTATCTTTTAAAATATTTTCTTGTAGTTCTTGTTTCCTTTGGTCTTATTATTCTAGTCAAAATTTGGTGATGTAATCCAATGTAACAAAAAAATGATGATCAAAATAATAATAAAATGTGTTACAAAAATTGTATACGGATGAGACGCGTCCGAAATGCAGCCCGCATGGATGCATGGCTGCATTGGACGCCCGCATTGGACGCATGGCCGGTGCATCCACTAATCCGGACAGACACGGTCCCATTATCACCTCCAAAACGGACAAAAAGCAGACGAAACAAATGTCTGTTTGGGTCGTGTGTGATCTCATGAAAGTATGAAACCCGTGCACGGGCGACCGACTTCAATGGAATTTTCACCCTAGAGTTTCTAAAAGGACTATGTATACAAAAATGGTAGACCTACAAATGTGCTACTAAGTGCTATGAAACTTTCCATCCATAATTAATCTCACCCCAAATTTCACTCGGTCCCCCACGCCCTTTTCTCTTCCAATAAAACATTCCCATGTTAATTAGCTCACCATAAGTAAAAATATTCACGATGTAAATATTTGTGTATGACCCGGAGTAGGACCCAATACAAAATTCATGTCGATCTAAGGCACCCCGCATAGATTGACCCCCTAAAACCGAGTTGCATCCCAAGTTGGAACCCTCTCTGAAGTCATCGATGAACTCTATTTTGAGATCAATCCCATATAGGCAGGAGTAGGTATGTACCCACAACAAAGGGTCATCTTCTATGTCCCTTTGGTGACCTGAGATGATGACCGACCACCAAAGAAATAATGTGTGTGCTACTAAGTAGCAACCAACAAAATTATCCTCCATAGATGGCGCTTACTGTACGGACCTTAGGTCATCAAATTGGATCTACGTCATGTCTTCGACTCACCGTGAAAATTTTCTGGCCCAACTTTTAGCTAATACTTCGAATACTTAACTTCAAGAAGAGCAATGGAGGGATATTCTTCCACTTTTTGAAGAGCAATGGAGAGTTCCCATGAGTGGATCGGCATGACCATGATACCGCAAGGCTGAGAACGATGCAGATCGTGGTAGGCTTGACAACGGGGCTGAATGTGTCATCGAAATCAATACCATGTTTTTGAGAATAGACACGTACGTTATGAGATGTTGAAGCATACCGGGATCGGAGGCCATGTATGATGTGGCTCCGGAGTCCACTACCCACTCACCGACTGTCATTGGAGTCGCAACATTGTTCGAGGCAGTAAGGAGCCCAGATCAGTCCCACGCCGGGGTGCTGCCGTATGCACGAGTCGACGGCGGGTTGGTGCCGAAGGCCTGGCTTTACAATGGGGTGATTGAGGTGAAGGCCTGGGACGGCGGTAGGACTGGTACCTGCAACCCAAGGAGGTTAGCCCAGGTGTTGGGCCGTGCCGTCGGGGGCACTTGAAGCTGTTGTGCCTACCCCATATGGGGATTGAAGGAGGCCCATGGGCCAACAGAGGAGGGCGTCCTGCGCTGGAGGTGCCCATCATGGGAGTTAGAGCGGTCACCGCCGCCGTTCTCACTGTCGACGCCCTTCTTCTTTCGTCAGTTGTTGTCATTGCGGTTTCCACCAGAGGAGCAACCCCCAAAGTTGTTCATGCCCAGCGCCATTGCCATGGTCAGGTCCGCATTGGTGACCAGCGGAGGTGGAGGTGCCAGCATTGTGGGAAGGCGCACCACCATATATGGAGGGCCCTCTGGTTCTCGATCGCGCGGCACTACTAGAAAAAAGGCTGCTAGTGGCGCACCTGTTTTGCCTACTAATGGCGCACTACAGGTGCGCCACTAGCACCACGCCATTAGAATTTTTTACTAATGGCGCACCATGCAGTGCGCCATTAGTATAGCTCACGGTGCGCCATTAGTATGCCTCCCAGGGGCCATATTTACCCATGTGCTCTGGCTTACTAATGGCGCACTAATGTAGGATGCGCCACTAGTGTGATTTTTGCAGTGCACCACTAAAGTGTTGGGTGGTGCGCCACTAGTATGAATATTAGGTATTTTGTTCTTTTCTGATATTTGCACAGGTTACAAAACATATTACTGCACAGAATATAGAGAGCATAACATATAAACAGCAGATTTATCGAATACAATAGAAGATTAGTCTCCGAATACAATTCATCATATTAGTCTCTGAATTTAAAATACCGAACAACGTTAGAACATTACAAGTCTCGACACCGTGAGTAGCGAGTTTGTCTTCACATTACAAGTAGATATCGATCATCTAAACTACCATCACATAGAAGAGAGTTGCGGTCATCACGATGAGCATCATCGCGATGAAACTGGTCTTCATCCGGTTCCTCCAACGCTCCCTCCTCTCTCCCGCTAGATAGCACGCGTATCTAGCTTCCGCCTCCACCCTAGTGGTGTACCCTTTGTAACTGTTACCGCTAAAACGGTGAACCTGTCTCTGACACTCCTCCCAGTCGTCGTACACTCCGGGAACCTTACCCTTGTACACGACATATGACGACATCTCTATGCACTAGCCAAACAAAACGTTAGTAGCAATCCATAGACAATACATAAGCAATATATAAGTATGCAACAAAAGGATCGGAAGAAAAAAGCAACACATTAATAGCACGATTCATGGTCCTACTAATAAATAGCATCGATTACATATAAGTTGAACGACTGTCCAAACCAAAGAAACATACAAGTTCATTAAAGTTTAATATTACAACATGAGCCAATCGACATTTCAGAACTACATAGCATCACTACTTTCGACTCGACTCAGGGACCGGAGCGTGGATGAAGCCGCCGTCTTTAGTGATGGTCATGAAATCGCGGGCGTTGTCAGCCTGCATTTGTAGCGTTGTTTCTATCTCACTGTTGGACGGTTGATATCTGAGGTAGAATTGCCCCGAGGTACGAAGGACATCTTGATGGATGATTTCCGCAAACTCCGACTGGATGCGATAGTATTCTTGTGTGATGTCCGCGTCCTGGATTGCCGACAAGCGTGTGGCCCAATCTTTGAGATTATATCGTAGGAGAAGGTGATGCTGGTCCTGTACGATCGCCCGCATGTGATGGAGGGCGTAGTAGGCATCCTTCTGACTGCCAGGCGGCTGCTTGACGCAGGGGAACGTCGTATTGTGGGTGAACACGTGCTTGCCGTACCTACGAATTGTCCTGCTGAAGGTGCCTCCAGATCTGGCGTAGCCGGGGAGAACATCATCAAGAACTTTCTTGATATTTGTGTAGTCTATCTTCGACTGACGGTCTGAGTCGAAATACGTGGCCATGGAATATTTCGGGCTTATGAGGATGAGTGCGCAATGTGTCTCACTGTGCACAAAACACGGAATGTTAGAAAAAAAAAGAATGATCGAAATCTAAGAAATCATATGTTATGGGGCGGTGAGGGGATGACTTACTCGGGAAAGTAAGGCACGAGGAAGTTATCCTTATCTGGGTTTGCCAGAATGACGCCTTTGAGGTGTGAACTCGTGACTTGCCGGTCCCCAGTGCTGCCCAAGATCTTGGCACGCATGTAGAAGGGGTCGACTATCATGATGTCCGGGGTCTTGTCTCTAATGATCCGCATCTCCATACTCAGCGAAAATAGCCGAACGAAGGTGTAGTGCAGCGGATGAAGGTTAAACATAGCGTAGATGTCATCAAACCGCAGGACGATCGTACCCTCGATGGCGCTATCCACAAAGCCCTTGCCCTCTGGCACCTTGGCCACGAAAACCGGGTATGCCACATCATTCTCGGAGAGACGTCGCTTCTCCAAAGAAAGAACACTGTCATGCAGACTCCGCATAGCACCGGTTGCAGCATTGATCAGATTAGTCGGTAGCATCGGCCTACCCACCACATGCACCCTCCTCGAGATATCCTTAGGTGAAGGTGACCCATCCTGAGCACGGATCGTACTCGGTGCCGGCTGGCTCGCACCGCCCTTGTTATTCTTTCTTTTCCGTCCCTTCTTCTTCTGCTGTAATGGGATCGAGTTGTGCTCACAGACCGCCTTCTTGAGTGTGTTGGGGCTGATTATATTTCGCACCTCGGCTATCTGAGGCTCAGTGAAGGCGGCAGCTGGAGGCGTCTCCTGAGAACTGAACGCCAGACCACGCCTGTTGCAATTGGGTTTCTCCGCGGTACCAGCTAGATCGCGGTCGTCTTTTGTAGGGTTGGGTTCTTGAGAAGGAGGCCCGAATAATTCGTCACCGTACCCATGTTCGGCAAAGTACTTATCGACGTTATTAAATGTACCGTCGTCATCGTCATTGTCCGGATCCTGTGCCATATGCATGTCCGGCATGTCCGGTAGCGTTGCGGCGGTCTGGCCATGGCTTGGCGCCGGCACGACTGGCAATGTTGTCTGTGGGGTGGTGTCCCCCGCCCCCAAACGAATGTGGCTCTTTGGCCAAAGCAGGGGCCAGCTTACGCAGGCGTTGAGGGTCATCACATCATCTTTGTCGGCCCCAACGGGTCGAATCGGAGGTAACAAGTCGTCGCAGCCTGGCAGCACCCGAACCAGTTCAACCCTATACACGGTGGGTGGCATCGGATTACCGTGGAACACGGGGTTGCCCGGTTGAACGATTCTGCCCTTGGCGACATCGATCAACTCGCCGTCCATGAAGTGCAGGAGAGTGCATGGAACGTCGGCGGCGCCCTGCGAAAACATGTAGGGCGTTAGGGATGCCCAGTCAAAGGCAAGGAGATGAAGTCATCGGTCGAGAGGCTTAGTTACCGTGATGGCGTCGATCTCGGCTAATGTTGAGGCACCGCCAACGGCGGGCGTGCAACTGACGGAGGGGCCGCTTGCTGCCGAGGTGCCAGCCGGCATACACCCGGGTGCATTAAGCTCCAATGCCTGTGCCGGCGCCGGAGACACCAATACCGCCTCCGCCGGAGACACCAATGGCGCCGCCTACGCGTTGTGTGAGTTGCTGGCCGTGAAGCTGGGAACCGGGGGCAGGCCCTGTTAGCCGCTCGCAATCCACCCCCGCAGCCCCTCAACCAAGGTAGGCATAATGGCGGTGATCGTCGCTCCCAGTTGCTCTCGCACTTGCTCTGAGACTATGTCGGGAATCCGCGCCACTTGTTCCTTGAGTTCTTGAACCTCTCGCGCTTGGCTTTCTGAGCTAGTCTTTCTCTCCTTTTGCCCACCAGCGTTATAGTATGATGACCATTTTGTGGACAAGCCTTTGCCGGCCACACGACCAGCTGACGACGGCTTACTGAACTTATCCTTGTTTTTCATTACGTTCAACGCCCTATTTAAAGTGTTGTCCCAAGGGGAGCTCTGAGACGACCCCGCGCTACTGCTTTCAGTCTCCTGCGGAAGGAATGTGAACCATTTAGAAATTTGGCTTCATTAATTATAATGCAACCATATGGAGCTAATTACGCAGGGGTGTATTCCTTACCAGAACACTCTCAAGCGCCTTGGTCTTCGCATCCGTGGTAAGCTCCTTTGTTACCGGGTCCACCTTGTACCGGGCCCTGACATAGTTCCTGGTCTGCTTGTCACGGTATTTCTCGAAGCGGGGCGGTAGGCCTTGCTCGGCACGCTCCGCGTCCTCCTTGTCCCATATAGGTTCCACCACTCTATAACCGCCGGGACCGAGTTGGTGGACCCCTAAGTTCAAGTCCCGCATATCTTTCCCCCACTGACTTGATTCCAAGGTTGCGCTGCTCTCGCACTTGATCTTGAACTCCTTGTAGTCATCTTCGCTGATCGAAGGATTTTTCGCCTTGATCTTCTCATAACTATCACCTTTGTCAATCATTTTCTTCACCGTGCTTCTCCAAGTAGACAGGGCCGTGCTCATCTTCATGAGGGCGACAATGTTCACTTTATTCCCTGAGAGGCGTGTGTTTGCGACATCACCGGGGAACTTGTATCGTTCGTGCAGCTTCGTGAAGAGGAGGCTGCGCAAATTCCCTCGGTCAGGATGGCTTAGGTTCTCGGTGTTGATTGAGACGGTGCTCCGGAGAATGCACCCGACCTGAATCGAGTACCCCTTGACTAATTCTTTGGGCGCTGTTGGATGCCCCTTGGAGGACACTTCAGTAAATTCCTCCTTGACGGTGCCGAGCACGTTCGGGCGCCGGTCCTTCCGTTGCCTCTTTGGTTGGCTGCCATCTGTGCGTGTGCTGCCATCATCAGTGGTGGCATCCTCGGCGGCACCATCAGTGGTGTCATCCCCGACGCCACTAGGGGTTGTGTAGTCGGGATCGGTGTCTTCCGCGGCGTCCTCATAGCGGTGAGGTTCTTTCTCCATCTCCTGGGACAACTCCCAAAATGCCTTGCCCGAACCGCTGGGCTCGTCGTTGTGGGCCATGTTTCGTGCTAAATAGGAAAAAAGTTTGGTCAAAAAGTTGGTTATTGTCAAGGGCCTACAAAACTGGCCCATGCATTAGTCGCAAGTACCCCATATGTCCTGTTTTTAGCAAAGTCATGCTAAAATTCACAGAAAATTTCAGCATGACCTTTGCTGAAAATAGGACATATGGAGTACCCGAATTTGCCGGAACGGAAGTTAATCGACATTTCGGCAAACTCAAGGGCCTCTCGGGGTACCTGCAAAATCATCACGACACGATGGTCGGACACAAAACCCAGCAAACTAGCACCACAATGTGCCTCTACTTTCATATGGATGAAAAGGCCACAGACCATACGGTCCTCTGCTTTCATACTGTGGCAACAAGCATCATAAAACAGCTCTGCCTAGTGCCTACACAGTAGGTGTCCAATTCCTTCTCTCATGCTCTACAGTTACACGAGACAGCAAATCAAAAGATCGCTTTAACAGGGTATAGCCACACATATTTGAAGTAGAACATATATATACACATAAAAATAGTTTGTAAGACAAATATATAGACCAAGCAATGATAATCAATAGTAATATCAATACAGAGAAGATCAATACAATAGGATTAATCTATTTTCATCTATTTTCATCTAAGATTGGGTTGATTTTTAGTCTTAGCAGTAAGATATATAATTCAGCACTATTTTCATCTATTTTCTCTAGCTGTCAAAAGTATTTTCAAAGGAATTTGGATAATAATTGTCAATCTGATTTTCTTTTCTTGTTATGTAGAAGCCCTTTGGATCACATGAATGAATCCTATAATATCCTTGCAAATGGGTCACCACATTGGAATTTTGGAGAAATCATAAAACGAGCTTTCACTTAAGCAGACACACCTTTGTGTCTTCTTATAAATGCAAATTTTTTTGGACAATACAGAAATTCTCCGTGACGCTGATTGTTGGATTGCTGTGGTTGTAATAACCTAGTCTTAAGTTTTCAACACTCAATTGTTTCCGAGTTGTTTGCCTTAGTTGCCATAGCTAATATTTATTATGCTGTTTTACTGTAGATCAGAAGTTGCACTACTGAACTAGCTTCTATCTGTTATTGCAGGCGCTTACACAAGAGTCTCTTTCCACTGCACAGGTAACTAGTCACTACACTAGGCACTGCTTGGAGTTTAGATTATGCATGTCTCCCAACTGTGATCAGACGAGTAATGTACAATATATAGATTTTTCTCCCTGGGGAAGAATAACATCCGAGGGATTATGCCATTTGGGCTCAACAAGGTATGATGATAACTGTTAAGTTCTTCGAGAATGCTCATGAACATCGTTTCCCTTAATTTCTGTTTTAAATCATAATCCTTATTACTCTCCGAATGTTTTTTCTGATAGATAGTGTGGTTTATTTTTGTACAAAATAAATGAAGGATGACTATCTGAATTTTCAGATAGATAGTGTGGTTTGACTTACACTGAAGATTAGGCCTACTTAATGACAGACAAAAAATGGTATCTTCGCTAAAGTTGTAGCTTATTTTTTCTGAACTTTCAAACATGTATCTATTGGATGCATTGATTCTGTACAGAGAAACACACACATTTTTGTAACGCATCCATCAGATTTTGGATTTGAGATCATCCATATGTACTTCAGATAAAAGATGCATACTATGTTATAGTTAGTACATTATCAGGCAGAGCAATCATCTTACTCGTATCACATTTGTCATGAATTCAACTCCAAATTTACAAGATTCAAAGAGACCCGCACGATGTTGACAAGTAAATGTTGACAGGGCAGAACAACAGATCGATAAGATGGTCGACCGGGGCTGGATTGGCTACCTGCCATCAATGACTTGGAGGAACGACGGAGGAGGGTGGTGGTGGCGACGGGAAACCCTTTTGATGAGGAGAATCGCCCGCCGAGGATTGCGACGCCGTCCTCCTCCTCCTTCGCTCGCCGGGGATCGCTTCTGTCCTCCTCCTCCTTCGCTCGCTGGGGATCGCTCGGGGATTGCTTCCACGCTGTCCTCCTCCGCGTAGGTTGCGCCACCGCATTGGTTGCTTCCACGGGGTGCCGGGGATAGATGGGATGGGATCGATGAGATGGGCCAGGGATAGCAAGGGGATGATATGGGCCGAGGATAGCAATGGCGCACCTCCCGGTGGTGCGCCATAAGTATATCCATAGCAATGGCGCACCACTGAGGGGTGCGCCATAAGTATAGTAGGGGTGCGAAGTGTAGTACTAGAGGGGTCGAAGCCCTCTCTTGTTAAGGTTCGACGCAGTAGTGTAGTGGTAGCCGACTCTCTGTGCAGACCAGAGGTCTAGGGTTCGAGTCCTAGGCGCCCCCTTTTTTGTGTTTTCCTGTTTTGATTGTATGTGTATGTGCTGAGTGTATGTACATATACATACATGATAGATGTTTTTTAATTCATTTTCTGTTTAGATATACATGTGTGTGTAGTGTATGTGAGTGTGTGGGCTTGTATACATGTTTGTGTGTGAGTGTATGTGTGTGAGTGTGGTGTCACATGCATGTGTGTATGTGCATATATATGCACTTGTGCAAATGTGTGTGTGTGTGTGATGAACACCCACACACATAGGTGTGTGTGTTCTCATGAATGTGTGGGTGTGTCTATATGCACTTGTGCATATTTGCCATGTGTGTGTGTATGTGGGGTAGTGTGTGTAGGTTTGTATGGGTGACAAGTGGGCCATGCCCCACTTGTCATATACCCTATCAATATGTGTTGGGTGTTTTATTGCTTGATGGGTTATGCTAGTTCTTTTCCATTTATAGATATATTGAATATGAAAAAATATCATCAAATTTGAAAAAATATTCATGAATTCAAAAACTGCCCATGAAATTTAAAAATATTCATGAGTTCAAAAAATATTAACAAATTCAATACTTTTTGTGAGTTAGAAATTCAATACCCTAATAAACATAAATAAATATTCATGAGGACACTAGAACGGAAGAAATATCATTTCAATATTTCAAAATACAATTGAGAAATGAAGGCTACAATTTAAATACAATCGATCTTAGCTAGCTATCTGTTCACAATCTTCTTGCCCTTATTTTTCGCAAATGGAGTACTTCTTTTGAACGGACGTCCTTTAGGTAGGGTGGTACTGCTTCTTCTTGTGGTGTATGCTGGTACTTCATCGTCGTCGTCATGTTCCATCTTCGGGTCGCCGTACTTGTCGAAGTCTTGCTCATTGGCGACTCCATCCATTCCGATGATCTTCCTTTTGCCTCTCCTCACGACAACACGACTGGGCTTTGACGGGTCGGTAATGAAGAAGCACCGGTCCACTTGGGAAGCAAGTACCCATGGCTCATTTTTCGCGATGGCGTTTGTGCCTGCGGTCTTCGATTTGGCTTCAGGTATAACCATGGTGGTGAAATACCGGTCTTCTTTTAGGACGCTCTTGGCCCATCTGACACGGAACATCGGGACCTTCTCTCCAGCGTAGCTCAGCTCCCAGATCTCCTCGATCCTTCCGTAGTATCTGTCCTTGTCGTTACCGGTGTAGGATTCCATCATTACCCCGGAGTTCTGATAACCATCGCTCTTCATGTCCTTTCCCTCGGTGTAGAATGTGTAGCCGTTGATATCGTACCCCTCATACGTCATCAGGTTGTGCTCGGCGCCCTGTGACAAGGCGAATATGAGTTGTTCTTCCGCGGAAGAATCCTCATGTAAAGGGTACGACAGTAGCTTCTTCTTGAACCAATGCGTGAAACATGAGTTGTGCTCTTTGATTATATCTCCATCCGTCCTCTGTTGGCCTCGGTCATTGTACGTCTTCTCAATAAAGGTTTTGTGCTCTACCACCCAAGGATCGACCACGTCTATGTGTTGTAGCGCGACTAGGTTTGCTCTTTCAAAGTCGGCGAGTCGACCCTCGAAGTCGACATGCATTTCGCGGCGACCCTCACGGTGACCCCATCCAGCGAGCTTGCCGAGGTGCCTGTTGACGGGCAGACCAACGGGGTTCTCGATGCCTAGATAATTCGTGCAGTAGGAGATGCACTCTTCAGTCAGAAAGCCCCTGGCTATGCTTCCCTCTGGACGTGACATGTTGCGAACGTATCCTTTGATGACACCATTCATCCTTTCGAACGGCATCATGCTGTGCAGGAACATCGGCCCGAGTTGGATGATATCCTCCACGATATGGACCAGCAGATGCACCATAACGTCGAAGAATGCGGGCAGGAAGTACATCTCAAGATCGCATAGTATCACCACTATCTCTTCCTGTAGCCTTCTGAGTTGCCTCACGCCAACCGACTTCCGAGAGATGACGTCAAAAAAGTTGCATAGTCCAAATAGCGTTTCACGGACGTGCGCGTCCATGATCCCACGGATTGCAACTGGAAGTATCTGCGTCATCATCACGTGACAGTCGTGAGAGTTCATCCCGCTGAACTTCTGCTTCACTGAGTCTAGGTATCTGCTTATCTTCCCCGCGTAACCGTAAGGAAGTTTTACTCCTACGAGGCAGGTGAAAAACTGATCGATCTCCTCCTGACTTAGAGTGAAGCACGCGGGAGGGAAGTCATTTCCGGTCTTCTTGGCCTTTTTGCCTTTGCGACGACTTCCCGTGTCCTGCTTCGCCTCATCATCATCATCGTCATCATCATCATCATTATTAGCGTGAAGTTCCTCCCTGATGCCCATTGATTTCAAGTCTGCCCTTGCTTTCGGTCCATCTTCGGTCCTCTCTGGCATGTTGAGCAGGGTTCCAAGCAGACTCTCGCACACGTTCTTTGTGATATGCATGACATCAAGGCTATGAGGCACACGGAGGATCTTCCAGTACGGCAAGTCCCAGAAAACAGACCTCGTTTTCCATACCTTCAGCAGCGGCTCTAGCGCCTTTCGCTTCTTTCCCGGCTCTGGCGCCTTTCCCGGCGGTGGGCACTCTTTCCAATTTTTCAACAGCTTGTCTATTTCCTCGCCGCTCCTCGTACGCGGGCGTCTTCAGGGTTCGGTTTCACCATCGAACAGATCCTTGCGTTTTCTCCATGAGTCATCGTCGCGACGCCACCTTCGATGTCCCATGAACACGGTTTTCGAAGACCCGGGATCTCTATCTAGCTAGCGATACGTTGTGTCATCCATGCACTTGACGCATCCAGAAAATCCGTGGACCACCTGCCCCGCGACATATCCGTAAGCGAGATAGTCGTGCACCGTCGTGAGCAGTGCGGCTCTCATAGGGAAATATTCTTTCTTTGCGGCGTCCCACGTATTGGCTGGCGTTTTCCACAACGTGTCTAGCTCCTCTTTCAGCAGCCCCAGATACAGATTGATGTTGTTCCCTGGTTGTTTCGGCCCTTCAATTAGCATACTCATGTGAATGTACTTCCTCTTCATGCACAACCAGGGGGGAAGGTTGTACATCCACACAAACACAGGCCAGGTGCTATGTGTGCTTCTCTGGCTGCCAAATGGATTGACTCCATCAGTGCTCGCGCCCAGCACGATGTTCCTTGGATCGTTCCCAAATTCTGGGTGTTCGAAGTTCAACGCTTGCCACTAGCTCGCATCCTTAGGGTGACTCAGCATCTTGTCTTTTTTATTTATCTCCGGATCATTTGCGTCATCTTCTCGCTTCTTCTCCTCCTTATCCACGTGCCAACGCAGAAGCTTTGCTACCTTAGGGTCTGCAAAATACCGCTGCAGATGAGGAGTGATCGGAAAGTACCACACCACTTTTCGAGGAGCTTTCTTCCTCTTCTTGTATCGAGTGACGCCGCACACCGGACATATGGTAGACTCCGCGTGCTCGTCCCGATAAATGATGCAATTGTTCATGCACACATGGTATTTCACGTGCGGTAAATCCAGAGGACACACAATTTTCTTCGCCTCCTCGAAACTGGTCGGGCACTTGTTCCCCTTGGGAAGACGTTCGTGCCAGAATGACATGTTCTCGTCGAAGCATGCGTCGGTCATTTTGTGTTTTACCTTCATCTCCAGAGCCATGAGCGTTACTTTCAGGCGGGTATCCTCGGGCCTGCATCCTTCATACAATGGAGTAACCACGTCTATCTCCAGTTGATCCGGCTTGGCTTTCTCTCAGGCGGCAGCTCTTTCATTATCCGTCTGCTTGAGAAGCAGCTCTTGAATATGAGGGTGCTGCACCCAGCCCATCGATGGTCCATCGTCGTCTGCTGCGGCATCTTCATCTTCATGATCATGCCCTTCGTCTGCTCTGGCATCTTCCTCATCATCATGTCCGGCATCTTCCACATGATGACCGTGTACTGCATCTACTTCGTGATCATGTCCTGGAGATTCTTCGTCTTCTCGCCCGCCCTCGCCGCGGTTGTCTTGCTCATGCCCTTCCTCATTTCTTGCCCGGCCCCCATGGATGACTTCATAATCATCTTCATCACCTTGCCACCGATAGCCATCTATGAAACCACGCACGAGCAGGTGGCCCCGCACCTGTACGGAATCTGGGTCCATAAGGCTCCTCAGCTTGCATCTTCGACACGGACATCTTATCTCTGTCTCATTATTTTGAAGCATCTCTGCCTTCGCGGAGCTCAAAAACCTATTCACGATGCCTTCGGTCATCTTGCGGACCATGGTCGCCTGCGGGGTAGAGCAAAACGATATTTTAGAACCAATAAAAAATTTGGCATGACTTTGCCTAAAAATAGGACCAAAAAGAATGCATAGTGCTAAATTCTCGCCGAAACGGAAATGAATCAACATTCCGGAAAAATATTGGCAACTATTGCATTTCAAATACCGGTACCTGCAAACACAAACATATATGCAACACCACAAACATATGCAACACCACAAACGTAGATCTAGCTAGGCCATAAAAAGTGCATGTGCACGTTGTTGGAGGGAGAAAAAAGTAGATCTACAACATAAAAGTTTTCCCCTTACTTACCTATCAAAAAAAGGTAATTTAACCACTTAATTTGGGTGAATCTATGATGCAGATGAGGTGAGAAGGAGGAGGCACCCGAGACAAGCTTGGAGGAGGAGGTGGAGAGAATGAAAGTGGGGAAAGTGAGTGTGGTAGGTGGCTGTCCAAAATATCTAGCTGGTCACAGGTTACTAATGGCGCACCACCTACAAATGCGCCATTAGTAACCCTGGTTACTAATGGCGCACCAGCTGGAGGTGCGCCATTAGTAGTTTTTGCAAAAATAAATAAATAGTAGTGGCGCACTGGGCTTGTCGTGCGCCATTAGTAGTTAAACTACTAATGGCGCACTCGGACCTGGTGCGCCATTAGTACTTTTAGAAAAATAACAAAAAAAAATTTTGTTAGTAGTGGCGCACCAGGTGTGTGGTGCGCCATTAGTGCCCATCACACTAATGGCGCACCAGCACCTGGTGCGCCACTGCTATATAGTAGTGGCGCACCACTTGTCTGGTGCGCCATTAGTGTCTATATTATCTATAGCCCTTTTCCTAGTAGTGCGGAGTTCGCGAGCCGAGTCTCGCGGAGGGTCATCAAGGACCTCGTCTGGCTGAACGACGGGAGAGGGTTCTGCATGGTGACATTTGTCGTGATGTCGGATAAGTGAGGGTTGAGGCCACATAGGCAGTTGAGGATGAGCGTCCGGTTAGAGATGGGGCTGCCAACGTCGTTGAGGGCATCGGAGAGCACCTTAAGACGACGTCAGTAGGTTGTGATAGAGAGGTTGCCTTGGACGAGGCCGCAAAATACCCCCTCGAGGTTGATGACTCTGGTTATCTTGTTGTTTAGGAAGAGGTTGATGATGAAAATCCACACCTCCTCGGCCATTTGGTCCTTCGCCATGATGGTGTCAAGGATCTCTTCGGAGATGGATCCATAGAGCTACGAGCGAACAATGTAGTCCTCGTGTGTCCAGTCTAGGATGCGACCCGCCTCAGTGCTAGAGGTGTTGACGTGGGAGAGAAGGTCATGCTTGTCGAGAAGGACATGGATCAACACCCTCCACTTGTTCAAGTTGGAGGTGTGATGGTCCAACGTGCTGAGGACGTGCGTGCGAATGCTGGTGTCGTTCACAACCGGGGAAGCAGCGACGAGCATGTCGATTGGAGTTCATGGAGGCGGGGAGGGTTGGAGAGCTGAGGGAGGAGCTGGTGTTGGGTCCGATGGACATGGGTGGGCGGCGGTGATCGGACAGGTAGCGAGTGGCACCAAGAGGAAGGCATGATCATGCTTAATCTGATACCAAGAAGAAATATGAGATTGTGCAAACCATGCCACACATGGGGTGGCCTTGTATTCACGATGTATAGGATTACATGCCTTGGTAAACAAGGTGAATTATAGAAAATCCTCAACCGAATCATACAACAAATATTAGGTGGGATATTATGTTAGGGCATCTCCAACCGAATCATACAACAAATATTTGGTGGGATCATTGTTAAGGAAATCGATAACTAGTAGATGCTCTCTCGATTTGGGTATAGCGATTAATCGATGAATTGTCCTATTAACTAGATTAATCAGTAGGACAATAATGGATAAATTAAATAGGAGTGTGCGAACATATTCTAGTTTTTATGTACTATACCCTACTCTCATGCTCTCAACTATATAGTATACCAAAATATGGTACTATTTGATCAAATCCTAGCTACTGAAGAGTGAGAGGACGATAGGAGAATTATATGCCAAAAAATGGGCTTTGTTTGCCCATGATTTAATAGGCCAGTCGCGATTAATCAGTGTGACAACCGATTAATCGGTATGATGGGCCACTTAATTAGCCTGATAGGCCATCTAATCGGCCTTACAAGCCATTTAATCGGCCTTACAAGTTAACGTGATGAATAGGTGCTATTCGAATCGGCCACCCAATGAGCAGCGATTAACTAACCCATTAACTGATTAATCAGATGAATTCTTGAATGGTGGGTGGGATATTGTGTTAGGGAATCTTCAATGGCAACCCACAAATTTTCTCCCGTGTCCGTCCACAGACACGGATGAGAAGGGCGACATCCAACTGTAGCTGCATACATTTCAGCCTGCATTTTAACAAACCAAACAAAATTCTTGCGAACCGGACGATATTCATAAAAGTTCGGATACGAAATAGCATAAATCATCCATACATACCATGCAAATTAAATATAGTACACCAAGGTCTCAAATTAAGTAGATCTTCGACAAGTTTTTGATCAAAAGATCATGTCGTCTCCCACATATAGCCCATTCGGCTTCATCCAACAATGTGTGCACATAAATGGCCGCCCCTCTTTCTCGTGATACAGCACGGCAGCGCGTGCATGCTACATATAATGTAGAAACTAACATTGAGTGATGAATCAATCAACAAGTTGAGCAAGAGGAAGCAAAAAAGCTGACGAGCCCCTCATCTGCCGCGTGCAGTGGCCACCTTTCTTTGAGCTAATGAAACACGTTGCAGAACTTGGTGACGCTAATCTGGATCATGTGTCAGCGATACGACAACGACTTCACATTTCGTGGTTGAATGATGTACATGTCGTAGGGCGCAATGTCCTTTCCTGCGTGAAATGCTTCGTGCACTTGCCGCCAGAAGGGCTCCCCTCTGGTCCTGCTTATAAATCCGCTGATGCGGCCAGCCACGCATCGCAGAACAGCTCATCCTCCATGGTCGAGTATCTCTCCATCCTCCAAACTCTAAAAACGACATAACATTTGAAAATAAGCTCAATGAAATTTGACCGAACATCAGTCAGGTGTGATGTCCGCCATGGAGGTCGTTGACAGGGTGGAAAGCTCCGCTGTAGATGGCCAATAGGCGCATGGGTGCTGGTTGCGGACGTCCGGCAATGCCTCTCTAGTGGTCGGAGATGTATAATGATTAGCAGCGGCGGAGGTGGAGGGTGCAAAGCAAGGGGTAGAAGGGGGGAGGGCAAGGAAATGGGACCGAGAGGGAGGATTTGGTGGGTCGGGGTGCCAGATAGCGACGTTTCTCATGTCCGGACTCCCGCAAAGCTCCGCGACTTTTGTCTCCAATTTGCGGGACAAATCGCATCCGGACCGCGCCGCAGACCGATACATGACCGCATTGGATGGCTTCCGCAGTCCAGACCTCACAGTCTGGATCGTTGCGGGAGGTTTGCGGATCCGCCTTGAAGATACCCTTAGTTTCCTATTACATGTGATATGGACAAAATACATACTTTAATAGTGGGATTAATATTTTCTTTTTGAGGGAAGTCTGTCATGGCCTCCATTTGAGAGCCATGGAGTTTTTTTTGTGGGAAGAACATATTTGGACACTGTTATTAACGGGAAAGGACAGAAAACCTCGAAAGTTCATTTCAGAGGTTGGGATTTATGGAGCTCTTCCATGTCTTCATATGGATGTATAATGCATGTATGTAAAGTTTAATGATGATATACATTCACTAGTAGAAAATGGCCCATTTGTCCCGGTTCTAGAGGCCCATTAGTCCCGGTTCTGGAACCGGGACTAAAAGGTCGGGACTAAAGCCCTAAACCTTTAGTCCCAGTTCGCTTACAAACCGGGATAGAAGGGGCTCCACGGGGCCGCTGTGGGGAGCCCAGGCAGGAGGACCTTTAGTCCCGGTTGGTAACACCAACCAGGACAAAAAGGCATCCACGCGTTAGCATCTGGCATTTGTTGGGTTTTTTTAAGGGGGGTGGAGGGTTAATTTAGGGGTTTCATATTGTGTTAGCTAGATAATTAATAGAGAGAAGAGTCCTTTCTTTCCGTATGCTTGGTCGACGCTAGCTAGCTACAATAGAGAGAACTCGACACGCTAGCTAGTAAGCAAATGAAGGAACCATTAAGTACACAAGATCGTCATGAACATATACACACAAACAAATGATCGACCTCTCTTTCTCCGAGAGATTGGTCGAACAACAAGTTTTCGTATATCTATCCGACGCTACTAGCTACATATATACAATATAAGATCTCTTACAATCCCTAAGATCCAATCACAAATTAATATAGTAGTCAAGAAAGAATCCCGCCAATTCCTCTTGAATTGCTCGTATGCAATCATGTGGTAGGAGTTCATCCCGCATCTTCCAAATCTAATTTAAAGAAGGGGGTCAATACATGCATATATATGAATAAAACTCAACACAATTGATGGTAATGTATAAAATAAAATTGTGAATATTATTTACGTACTTCAAATTGTTTGTCAGGGAAGCCCCCTCGCTCAGAGGTCAAGTGGCAAATGAACTCGCATACGTAGTATCCACATAAAACAGTCCCTTCCTTCTGGTACAAGCACTTTACGAGAATACAGTTGAACCAAACTAGTAAGCAAGCATGGTAATGATATATTGATCAAATTTTAAATCAATTAGAGATGCGCGGAACTAGCTAGTACTACTTACTTTGGGGTGCGTAAATCGCAACTCTTTCTTTAGACCGAGAACCTTTCGGGTGAACTTCTTCCAAACCCTGCCAGACAAAGAAAATGATTACTTGATATCAGGAAATAAACGAAAGTTGCATGCCGATATGGTCCCGGTATTGACTGAACTTACTACTTGAGCATTGCAGTCATGTCCGCATAATTCTCGGGATCTTTACGTCTCGAGTCTAAGACAGTTACTAATTCCCCGTCAATCTTAATGGATAGCAGAATAAAGTGGTAACTGCGCACACATATATAACTCATCAGTTACATTACTTAACCTCGAGTAAGCGAAACCGAGTATACAGAGAAGACAACAACACTCACTTGAAGTTGTAAGGAAAGAGTATTCCACTTTTGTTTTGATGTGCAAGGAACGACTTTAGCAAGTTCTCCTCGGTCGCTGCAGGTTCATTTCGTATCGACCATTCATTTACGGCATCTGGGCTAATGAAACCAACGTCGAAGATTCCTTATTTTTTGCATTCGACGATCTTCAATTGCATAATATAGTGATGATAATTATATATATACATGCAATGAACAAGCTGAGCTAGAGACTTAACTATAGAAGTAATACTTATAGACAGTAGGCAGTCATGAGTTGTTTGTCGAGGGCCCGTTGATTGTATAACTGAAATAATTCCACAAATTCAATAGGCATGATGGGAAGTCCAATGAATTCGTGTTGTGGTTTCACTGCCACATACATAGTGTCTCTCCCAGACTCCTTGCAGGTTTTCATGTACCACTCATGCAATTTTTACATGCACGATGTTAGAGGAGGATCATCAGGTTTGACGAGCGGCTTCCCATGCACGTATTCGTGTTCTTCTTTGGTTACCTCAGCCGTTTCAAAAAGTACATCATCCCCCAAGTAATCACCAAGTTTGGTACCGGGCAGTATCACCGGATCATTAGCAATTTCGCTAGACACCTTGAGCGGAGGGCACGATTGCTTCTCCTTTTTGTCGAACTGGGGAATTGTTTTCCCACTTCTTCATTCTTTGACTCGGGCAGCACTAGAGGTACTTCCCGACCGTTGCGCTTCATTATATGTCTTTATAATAAAACGGTCAGAGTTTGATGGCAGCGAAGGTGGTGATGGTTGCTTCAGGGCATCTAGAGTGCGCTTCACTTTCACTGGATCTACCGTTTCCTTCGGAGGTGGTTGTTTCCGTGCAAAATGGGCCTTGACTTCGGCTTTACTGATCGCAGCGGTTTCTTCGTCAGTCCTCTCTTATGGTAACTTTGTAACAGGCTTGATGCTTGGACCAAATTTGTATTTTTCCCTGCCTATTGTACTACTAGCCACCAGAGCAGCGGCGGCGTCTCTCTTCCGTCGTGGCTGACGCGCCGGAGGAGGCGTAGTGTCCTGATGAGCCGGAGGAGGAGGAGGAGGCTGAGTGGCCTGACGCGTCGATGGATGAGGAGGAGGCGGCGTAGTGGCCTCACACACCGAAGCAGGCGAAGGAGGAGGTGGAGTGCCGTCACGCGTCGGAGGAGACGAAGAAGGAGGCGGAGTGCCCGGATCACTCGCCAGAGGAGGAGGATGAGGAGGAGGAGGCAGAGTGCAGTGATCACTCACCGGAGGAGGAGGAGGAGGAGTAGTGCCCTCACGCGTCGGAGGAGGAGGAGGAGACAGAGGCGTCCAGTTTGGAAGCTTGATGTACTCCTTCGGCCATAGTTACGTACTCCTCAGAGCATTAACCAGCTTCTTCTCCCCTTCACCAGTAAGCTGGTCAAGCTCGAGAGCATCAAATCCCTCCATTACTTCATCCACCATCACAACAGCATAGTCATGTGGAATCGGACGGTAGTGAAAAGTTTCGTTGGGTTGAGGAGGTGCAACAGAGCCGAGAGCCGCCTTGAAAGTGAGGTTCCGGAATTTCATCAAAAGCTCGCAATTTTGAACCCACGTGATAGTATCCACGGGGTAGCTAGGAGCCGTGAAGTCAGGCTGAACGAGCTCCGTGGAAGCCATGATGCTTCTCCGCTGAGATGGCGGAGTACCTTCTGGGGTAGCTTCGTGCCACTGAGATGGTTGGCCGGCAGGTTGCAGGCTCTCAGCTTCCTCTAGCTTTTCTAGTCTTGCATTGAGCTTCTGCATTTCGCTCAGCTCCGCTTTCCTCTTTCTCTGCCGGATTCTGTAACCGCCTGTGTCAGGAAACCCAACCTTCCACGGAACGGAGCCTGGTGTGCCTCGTGTTCGTCTAGGGTGCTCAGCATTCCCTAGGGCCCCAGTCAGCTCATCCTTCTCTCTGTCGGGAATGAACGTCCCTTCTTGCACCGCGGTGATATAGTTCTGAAGCTTCGTGGCAGGTATTGCAATTTGCTCATTCGTCCAACGACACTTCCCTGTTTCGGGTTCCAAAGTTCCCCAACCCCAAAGAACCAAGTCCTTGAACGGTCTGGCTAGTTATATGTCTGTGGTTAGACCTCTTTAGCAAGCAGGTCATTCTCAGCTTTTTCCCACAACGGCCAGGCTTTGAGGTATCCACCTGACCCCGTGTGATGGTGATACTGCTTCTTTGCATCATTGATCTTGTTTGTCTCAGACATTTTCTTACTCTTCTCCGATGTCTTGTAGGCCACAAATGCGGGCCAGTGATCTCTCATCTTCTCAAATCGCCGATGAATTCCAGAGTCTTCCCTTTCTCGACAAACTTTGATTTCAACTCATTCTTCCACCTCCTGAATAGATATGCCATCTTCTTAAGAGCACACGCCTTGACCGGTGGCTCTATAACTGGCTCATTCGGATCCTCCTCTGGCCGTAGGGTGAAATTTGCCTTCAGCGCAGTCCAAAGATCATCTTTCTATCTATCGGTGACATAATCACCATCATGGGCGTCGTCCTTAGGCTTATTCCATTGCTTGATGCTGATTGGTATGTTTTCCCTAACAATAGCTCCGCACTGAGCAGCAAATGCGTCCTTGGTCCGCTTTGGTTCAATCGGTAGGCCATCGTCCGCGAGTGTTGTGATCGTGAACCTTTCTTCCCTTTTCAACCATTTTTCGGGCCTTGTCTCGTTGCTGAAGTTTGGCTCGATCCGAAGGGCTATATAAAAGAATATATAAGAGTAAATATATGTACATACCAAAACAATTAATGCATCAATTAGCTAGTCAGCGCATGCTTAATTAATATATATACATCGCCGGACTTTGCAACATCTCCCTCCCCCGTTCGGTCATCGGAGTTGTCACCATGGTCTCCTTCTTCCTCCGGCATTCGGTCATCGGAGCCATCATGATCATGTCCTTCCTCTCCTTCAAGACCATCGGTGTCGTTGAGATACGACAAGATAGCATCAGTATTGCCTCCTCGGATTATGTCCCCCAACAACTGTTCTTGTTCCAAGTCTCTTTGATCCATAGTTTCTGCAAATATTAAAACATGGCAATTAATATACTTCTATACGATTTGGGGTGGCCTCGACAACGCTTCCAAGGTTAGGGGTGGCCCTCAACGCTTCTAGGTTTTGGTCGGGCCAGAGGGCCGGGATTCTCTTAACCTTTTAGGGATTTAACAAAATGGCGTCGGGGAGGGGGTATATCGACCCCCCCTCATGTCGAAGTTATCGGGGAGGGGGGTATATCAACCCCCCTCATGTCAAAGTTATCGGGGAGGGGCGTATATCGACCCCCCCCTCATGTCGAAGTTATCGGGGAGGGGGTATATTGACCCCCCTCATGTCGAAGTTATCGGGGAGGGGGTATATCCATCTTTACATACATAGCCATATTATATATTTTCATTAACTCATGACATATTTTCATTATTTTTATTTCTTTAACTCAACGACAACGACATACATATCTAGTGTCGCCGTGTCCGTGTCGCCGTATTCGATCAGGGGACCATGGGAAAGGGGGGCTCACTAGGGGGCGGCGACAGGGACAAGGCGGTGACGGGGGCGGCGACAAGGACGAGGACGACGATGGTGGGCTCGGGGCAGCGCACGACGACGGGGACGAGGACGGCAGCCTCGGTAAGGGCGCATTGGCGAGGGCTCGGGGAGGAGAGCGTGTCGGTGAGGGCGCGGTCCGGCAGCCTGGCGGCGCCATGTAGTTCGGCGAGTGACGACGATGACGGGGTCGGTGGGCGATGGCGACGGCGATGGCAACGGCGATGGCGAGCGACGATGACGACGGGGGCGGCGGGCGATGGCGACGGCGACGGCAACGACGAGCGACGACGACGATGGGGGCGGCGGGCGATGGCATGGCTGGGGCGATGACGACGGTGACGGTGAGCGGCGACGACAACGGGAGCGGCGGGCGGTGGCGATGGCTGGGGCGACGACGACGGCAAAAGCGGGGGCAGCGAGCGACGACGACGACGGGGGCGGGGGGCAGTGGCGACGGCTGGGGCGACATCGACGACAAGCAACGATGACGAGGGGTCGGCGGGTGGTGGCGACAGCTGAGGCGACGGCGGGGGCAGCAGACGGCGGGCGGGTAGCCTAGCGGCGTCGGTTTCGTCGGCGTCATCGGGGGCGAGATGAGAACTGAAAATTCCTAAGTGCTACTTATATACCCAGAGCATTGGTCCCGGTTGGTGGCACCAACCGAGACAAATGCCCACCTTTAGTCCCGGTTGGTGCCACCAACCGGGATTGGTTCCGGTTGGTGGCACCAACCGGAACTAAAGGTGGGCATTGGTCCCAGTTGCTGCCACCAACCGGGACGAAAGGGCTGCATTGGTCCCGGTTGTAGCCACCAACCGGGACTAAAAGGTTGGTCCTGGCTATGGTGGGAGTTTAGTCCCACCTCGCCAAGCGAGGGGCACTTGCACCGGTTTATAAGCCCACCCTCTCTGCCTTGTTGAGTTCCTCTCAAATTGAAAATAGATGCCCTTATGTAGGAAATTTGACCTGAAATCAAACTGAAGTTCAGTCTGATTTCAGGTCGAATTTACCTACATAAGCGCATCTATGTTCATTTTTGTTATTTTTTATGTTATTTCAAAGGGATTTCATTTTTTTGAACTTATTTGAACTCCAACCTTTTTGCGTGTTCAGAATGCACCATTCAAAGCCACATCATCAATTTTCAACCCTTTTTGACTTCATTTGGTATTTTTCACACTTACTGATTTTTTTTGAGCTAAATAACCCTGAAATTGAAAAGCACTTCAAATGAACTCTGAAAATGTTGAAAGTTGGCATGGTATCATCATTTCACCCACATAGCATGTGCTAAAAAGTTGAGAGGGTTACGGCAAAAATTGGATGCACTTCGTGTACAAAATGGACAATCTCTTTCGAAGTATCACGGTTTCAGACGAAAACTCATCTGTTACAAAGGGATTTCATTTTTTGAACTTTTTGGAACTCCATACTTTGTGTGTGTTCAGAATGCACCATTCAAAGCCACATCATCAATTTTCAACCCTTTGTGACTATATTTGGTATTTTTCATGCACTTACTGATTTTTTTGAGCTAAATAACCCTGAAATTGAAAAGCACTTCAAATGAACTCTGAAAAGGTTAAAAGTTGGCATGGTATCATCATTTCACCCACATAGCATGTGCTAAAAAGTTGAGAGGGTTATGGAAAAAACTGGATGCGCTTCGTGTACAAAATAGACAATCTGTTTCAAAGTATCACAGTTTCGAAAGAAAACTCATGTGTTACAAAGGGATTTCAATTTTTTGAACTTTTTGGAATTGCATACTTTTTTGGGTCAAATGCACCATTCAAAGCCACATCATCAATTTTCAACCCTTTCTGACTACATTTGGTATTTTTCATGCACTAACTGATTTTTTGAGCTAAGTAAACCTGAAATTGAAAAGCACTTCAAATGAACTCTGAAAAGGTTCAAAATTGGCATGGTATCATCATTTCACCCACATATCATGTGCTAAAAAGTTTAGAGGGTTATGACAAAAACTGGATGCACTTCGTGTACAAAATGGACAATCTCCTTCGAAGTATCACGGTTTCGAACGAAAACTCATCTGTTATAAAGGGATATCATCTTTTGAACTTTTTGGAACTCCATACTTTTTGTGTGGTCAAAATACACCATTCAAAGCCACATCATCAATTTTCAACCCTTTCTGACTAAATGGTATTTTTCATGCACTTACTGATTTTTTTTGAGCTAAATAACCCTGAAATTGAAAAGCATTTCAAATGAATTCTGAAAAGGTTGAAAGTTGGCATGGTATCATCATTTCACTCACATAGCATGTTATATACTAAAGTGTATTAAAAACCATTACAACATATCATGAATAGAGAAGTGACCAAATTAATAGAAATTCCTCATCATATTAAAGCCAAAGTACAATAGTGACCAAAATAAATACATATAGTTCATACATAGTTCTCATTATTGAACAACATCTCTCTAGAGCATCTAATTAAAATATACATCAAAACTATATAAAAAATTAAATGCAACAACAAACGCGATCATAACCGCTACTAAGGTACCAATTGATCCAACGGCATAATGATACCAAGCCTCAGTATGAATGGCATATTTTCTAATCTTTCTAATCTTCAAGCGCGTTGCATCCATCTTGGTCTTGTGATCGTCGACGACATCGACAACATGCAACTCCAACTTTATCTTCTCCTCTTCAACTCTTTGTAATTTTTCTTTCAAGTCATTGTTTTCTTTTTCATCCAAATTTAATTTCTCGACAAGAGTTTCTATGTGGGTTGGAATTTCCGGTTCAACTACCTCCTCCTAGATTAAAAAACCTATGTCACGTTGGTCGACATAATTGTCATAAATACTAAATAAAACAAATAGTTATAAAAGATAGTATATACCACATCCGAATCATAGACGGGACGAGGGCCAACGAAGGCGGATACAAAAACCATCGCACTATATAATAACAAAGAATAATAGAAGTAAGAAAATTACACAAGTATCTATCTAAATCATACAAGTAAAACCTTTTTCCCTTTTAGAAAGAAGATAAGAAGAAGAGGCTAACCACGGTGGTGCCGGCACTGAGATGGGCGCGGGCGATCGACGGCGGTGAGGACGGAGACGGGGCAGGACGGACCGCCAAACCTAGACAAATCTTGAGAAAAATGGAGCTTGGAAAAGGAGCTTCGAGAGGAGAAAGCTTAAGTGTGGCTTGGGCATTTCATCAAACACCTCATGTGCATAGGAGGTGAGCTAGAGCACCAAAAAGCTCTCCCCTCGCCGGCCAGAAAAACAGAGCAATGTGGAGTGCGCTGGTCGCTGGTGAGGGGGTATATATAGGCATGTCATTGGTCCCGGTTCGTGGCTGGAACCAGAACTAAAGGACCCCATGTGGTCCCGGTTCCAGCCACAAACCGGGACCAATGGTTGTGGGCAGGAGCGAGGCCCATTGGTCCCGGTTGGTGTCTGGAACCGAGACCAAAGGGTTCCTAGGAACCGGGACCAAAGGGTTCCTAGGAACCGGGACCAACGCCCCACGTGGACCGGCCACCCCCCTGGCCTCACGAACCGGGACCGTTGCCCCCATTGGTTTTGGTTTGTTATTGAACCGGGACTAATGGGCTGGCCCTGCCTGGATCAAAGCCCTGTTTTCTACTAGTGTTAACATGAAACAAATTTGTGACTTTGATAATGGTGAACAGTACATGTGTTGTTCACCATTAATATTTCAAAAAATTATCATTTTTGTGTAGCTCACATTTTAATGTATTTCATCATAAAAATTTATTCACTTATAAAATTCATCGATATGAACATATGTATAAAATCTGTAATTTCTTGAAACTTCGAAATATGGTTTTCGAAGTTTCAAAAATTCAAGCACAAAAATGCCTCCCTCGCAAAATCTAGCAAGATAAACTGGAATGCAATTGCTAAACTAGCAAAAATAAGCAACCTTCTAAAAAGGTGCTATAATTTTGGGAAAATGTAACCCACTCATATGCACATAAGTGAAATTCTACCAAAGCACCTTCAAAGTTCCCAAAAAAAGGGAAACTCAATAAAGTAATGAAAATAATATTTCGTTTGACCACATGGTTGGTACGCATGTGCCCAATTCAATACAGTACAAAATTGTACAACACAAATCATTACACCGTTCATATATAAGAACAACAAATAGCTAAGTTGCTTTATCGGCCCCAATGCATGCCAGTTCCCAGCTACCAACTTTGCAGCAGTTATCATGCAGTTCTTTTTCCTCCGCTTTGTTCCGAAGCTCCAGTATCATATTGGCAGCTGCAGAGCACCTCGCATCATGTGTGGTCGGACGAGGATCGCCAGTGATGCTCATCTCAAAATCAGGGCATTCCAAATGTACTTCGTCGACGTACATTCCTGAAAAGATAGAGAAGGGATTGGTGAATATATAAGTGCTCAAAAAACAATGTGTGAGAGCTACAAAAGAGAGAAGATGGCACTAAATCAAATAGCAGTTCCTGGTTATTGATAGCTGGAGATCTATTCAGTTTTTGACAAGTGGAATGCAATGAAGTGAGTAGAGCTGATCTCTGATAGATGCTACAACAGGGCGACACATGTATTTGATAACCATGGACCGAACCCTGACGTTGAATAAACCTAACATTTGAACAGAGCACAGACGCGTGGTTTATAGATCCGACCACTTGAAAACTCTTTTCCCAAGCATGATAAGCGTAGTACACCATGTATGTCATTTAAATGTGTGATACTGACGGGGCACTATAGGGATTGGATTGAATAAACGCTAATCAGAAAGTACATGGCACACGAGACAATACCCATTTGTATGAAATTCTTTGTTATTGTGCCTATATGGTCCAAGAACCCAATGCTTGTCCATTAGAAAATTATAAAGATATAATAGTAAATGAATTTATACATACCATCTGCTAGTGAAGGTACTACTGTGTATCTAGGGGATATCCAGGCGCTATCACGGCAGACCTCATCAAGCTCCTGCATTGACGCATTGACAAGTGTCAAAGGTACAAATGAATTCGGTACAAATAGCATTTAAAATTTCAATGTATCAGTTCAGCTCGAGGTTTCTTACCATGCATTTATTATTGCGTAGGGCGAGTACCTCCCTCAATCCCATCCTCTTGGGTTTGCCAACATCTCCAGAGCAAGTTGGATTGGCAACTTCCATTACAATTGAGCTAGGATCCTTATATATCTCCATTAATGACAACACTTTGGTTGTCATCTTCTTTTCAGCATAATGTTTAAACATGATAAGAACAACTTCTTGCCAAAAATTGCCACCCTTCTGACGCATGATTTTTCCACAGTTTAAAGTGAGGTACACCACAATTAACACAAAACTTTGAGAAATGTATGTATGTCTCCCAGCAAACATGCCCACAATGTTTGCCACAAAACAGTGACAATTCTACAAGTGATTCTCAATCTAACCATGTTTAGATATGAAAAATGGTAGAATAGCAGTATAGATTTTCTGGATGTCCATATCACATTGAGCAGTTTGGTCTTGAAGTATGAATTCTCTATTAAGCTGAAACAAAGACGGGATGAATTCACATCAGATTCTCAACTAGAACAAAATATAAGAAAAACAAACATCATCTTTTCCTTGAAATAATAGAGAAGGCATATAACATACAATAGAATCACGTATTTTCCGAATAGTTCGCACGGAATCACGAATCTCGTCATTGATGTTCTCAGCGACGCCGCCTTCAATGAAATTAAGAACGCATATGTTAAGAAGTTGGAAGACTAATAACCAATAATGGGGAAAATGAGCTGTCTTGCCATCCCAACCTGACTTAGGCAATTCCATGGTTTGGCGTTCCAAGGCAGCATCCTTCATTACAGCCTCGACACGTGGTGCCTGATGCAACAATGATTTATTCAAATGCCCTAGGTCTATGTTACTCACAATAATACAGAGTGCAGGAAAACAAAAATGAAGGAAAAGCACAACAATCAGCACAACAATTTATATATAGATAGATAGATAATAACAACAATAAATTTATTTCAATAACCATTTAAGATGGTCCATATGATCGTAATATGTCCTATTATTGGAGCTCTTCAATACTCAAGTTGTAATGTAGCTTACCTCTATTGGAAAAGTATCTTGGGGAACATTCGTGCATATAGATTGTTTCTGTTTTTCGTTCTCTCCCGTTTGAACACCTAAAATTGATTCTATCAGAACTCAACAAATGATGAATCTGCAAAATCCAAATACAGTTAGGGTGACTCACCATCTTGGAGGACTATAGTTTGTCCACCCGCCACCACCGCTGTTGTTGCTTTTGTAATTCTTGAATCAATTTGTGTTGTGGGGCTCTCACCATCCATACCCGCCACATAGACACCATCTGTAGCCCTGGAGGCTTCAAACTTTCTTTTGCTGTTTTTCTCAAGTTTGCTGGCTCTGGACTTCTGGACCTTATGGCTGCTTTTGTCACCAATTGATTGTTTACTCTGCTTTGGAGTTGACACCTTTTTAATTGTTTTTTTCTTAGTCGTGCTATTCATTTCTTGCATTTCAGCATTTCCATCAGAAGGCCATTTCCTGAACCATGTCAAGTATTATCTTTACCATCACGCCTAACAGGTTCCATCATCCTACTTTCACACATAAATAATTGAGAACAAATCTTGTTTACCTGTTCAGGAGTTCAAACAAAATCTCCTTATATGGAAGAATATGATAGTACTCAACAACAGATGTTGTTTTTGCAAACGGAACATTTTCACATACTGGACCAGTCATACTGTCAAACAGAAAAAAAAACTGAAAAATGTCAGTACTGTTGAGAAATATCAAAAGCTACTAACAATCACACAACATGAAACAAAATGTCCTCACTTTAGACAACAAATGGCAACAAAAATAAACAGGATTGCTTTAATCCTGAGGAAACTAACATCTCATATGCATGGAATGCAGTACTATCACAGGGGAAAAGAAGGCCTTGTTTTTCAGAGATTAGCAAAGCAACTTATACTGGCATATTATCTAATATAGGTCCTATTAAGTAAGAGCCACAAATTCCGAAGGGCGTCACTTTCTTTCAAGATGTAAAATAAGATGGTCTTATTTTATAAACTAAGTAGTGGATGATCAAAAGGGATGTAAGCTAACATCATAAAACTATCTAGTAGGTAAAAGCGAACCTGCTAATCAACTCTTCTAGAGACATTTCCAGAAGGTTGCCTTTAATGGTTTGGTCATACTCCAGAATGAACACATTGGTAGTTGTCCTTTCTTTACTCAATGAGTATGTCAACTTTTCGTCGAGAAGACGCAAGTTTGAGCGCTTCATACCTATTAACACCATAAATTCACCATAATGAGAAGCAAATGATGCATTGGTGGATCAAACAGGAAATGCACGTACAGTTAACAAAATCAAGTTCATAAATTACTCTTCACACTAATTAATAGAGTTCTCTATCAAACAATCAGCTTATGTACAAGGCAAATTAACCATTATAGTGTCCCACGTATTTTTAGTGACTGCTAGCAGCGCACTTGTACACAACCAAGACAGGTGAGAGGTATGTTTTGGGGTACATTTGGCACCGTTCTTGCTTTCTACTGCCTCCGTTCCTAAATATAAGCCTTTTTACAGATTTCAATATTGACTACATATGAAGCAAAATGAGTGAATCTAAACACTAAAATATGTCTATATACATCCGTATGTGTAGTCTGTATTGAAATTTCTAAAACGGTTATATTTAGAAACAGAAGAAGTATAAAGCAAGTGTACAGACAAAACTCAGCTTTTGGATTCTTTAGCAGTTCTAATTTACGACAATTTACAACAGTAACTCCTATTTACAAAATTACCATACACTCTGATCCACGTTCTTCTCCTGGTTTTGGTCAGTATATTTAAGGGCAGAAAATTTTGGTTGGTAACACTAATAATCATTTAATCCCAACAATGAAACTATATAGAGAGACATGTCTTTGTAGACACAACGACTGTATACTTATCTCTTGATGCTCTAGGATGAAATTAATAAAACTGACAGTTTATATTTCATAGAGGCAACACCTTGTCATCTCAAAAAAGGGGAATAGCACACATGGATATATATAAAATTAAGGGAAGTAATGATAAAATCTGACCTGTTCTATGCTCCACCTCTGAAAATGCTAGTTTCTGAAACATATATGAGCCAAACAAAGCTGAATTACCAGCTTCTATATCAATCTCCTTCTCTATGATTGACCAGACACCCTCGGTATTAGCACTACACTCCATCAAACACCTTTTTCTTGTTGGGTTGAGAAGAAGCACAGCAACTTTTGATATTGGCCACAATGCTATGTCTGGAGAACCTTTGCTCGCATCGAGGCCTCGAGCGATCTCACAAGCCTGCATTGCGGCTCTATCAAAAATAGATGAGCTCACATGCTCCCCAGACTTGTTTTGCCGCTCGTGGTAGTGAGTGAGCATATCTTCTCCAATAAAAAGTGAAGCACACACAAGAAACAGATTGGCATCAGCGAACGCAAGGTGCGGAAACATCTTCCTGTGGTAGTAATTGTACAGAATGATAGCCGTGTGAATCTGCAAAACTAGAAGCTGGCGGGTTAGCAGCTAATCAGTTTGACGCTATGTATGTAAAGAGAGGAACAATGTCTTGGGTGTATTTAAGCAGAAATGTAATTAAAAAATTGGAACATACACAAACAAAATGTGACAAGCGTTTCATGAATGACTAGAGTAATACAACTGCAATGGTAAATTGACAGGGGGGAATGTAAGCATGACCTAGCAAGGGCTGCAATCCAACAAAGCAGGCTAGCCTAGGTGGTGTGTCGCAACGCTGTCACTGCGCCTCCAGCCATCCTCCGACGTGGCGCACCTTCGCCACCATCGACCGCCAGGGAGACCACGCAGCCACTGCCGTCATTCCCATCCCATAGAGCGGTCTACTTAACAGTGCACACGTGTTGTGTGCTCCGTTACTCATACCGATTAGGCCTTCAATATGTGTATCTAGGCAGACCGCTCCAACTCAACCAGTTCACAATCCATTAAGCCCATCACCATAATTTATTGCCCATTAAACAAAAAACTCCCGCCTTGCCTAGCTTTCTTCCTCTTATCTCCGGAGAGGAAGCCACCCTCGACTCAACTCTCCCGCGGCGGCATGGTGGTAGAGAGAGATCACAAGAACGATTCCTACATACTCCCACTACCGACGAGGACACACTACCTGCGGGCATTTCTGCGTGCATACCGGTACCACTCTGATCCACACGTTCTTCTCCCGGTTTTGGTCAATATATTTAAGGGCATAAAATTCTGGTTGGTAATAACACTAATAATCATCTAATCCAAGCAAGGAAACTATATACAGAGACATGTCTCCTCCGTACACAAAAAGACTGTATACTTACGTCTTGATGCTCTAGGATGCAAATTAGTAAAACTGACAGCTTAGATCTGATAGAGGCAACACCTTGTCATCTAAAAAGAGGGAAACCGCAGACATAGATATACCAAATCGACATCCACATCCATATCGCCAAAACTGTAACGAAATATACTATCTCCAAATCCACATCGGCACAACCACGCACAATCCCCAAGAAAAAGGGAAAGAAAACCCACCGGGCCATGTCTCACCTACTGCACGACGGCGCTATGCTTCTCGGGCGCCATGTAGTGCCGCTCCAGGCCCTGCGGCAGCACGGGCTTCAACAGGCGCTCCACGAACAGCTTCACCGCCTCCTCCATCTGCTCCATCCCTCCTCGCCTGTCGGGACACATACCACCCTGCCGATCGATCCGAATGCTCTCCGCCTCCACCAATCCCACCGATCCGAGCTCTAGGCTTTGGTTAGGTGGTAGGTGGCTGGAGTTCGGTGGGCTGGGGTTTTTGTATGGAGAGAGAGATCGAAAGAGGGAGGGAACGCAGTCGAGGCCGAAAATGTAGTGGGCGCAATGTGGCGAGACTGGCCTTCGCCGTCCGTTGGCCGCTCGGCGGATCGCGACGGTCCATCCTCGTGGTCATGGATGACAGGATGGGGCAAGCCATGAGGACGACAGCTCCTGCCTCTCTGTCTGTGCGTGGATCTTTTCTTTCCGTTACGAATTTGCTTCCCTGGGCTATTGCGCCCTACGGATCACTGTGGTATGACGCGATGGGAGGGTTCAAAATAGGAGTTGACACGCTGCTATGTTTCTCCGGCTCACTCTGACACGACTAGTTTGACTTTCTTTTCGTCTGTTTCTTTTCAAGACTGCCTGTGGTGTTGATTTCGGAACAGGAGTTGAGCACATCCATTGGCAGCTGCTTTACTGTGTACAATTGAACATGGTAGCAAGTAACCGGACTGGGCGTAGCTTAGATGGCTAGGTTTTAAGTTCTAGACTTGACAGTGGTGATCACATTTTCTGGATTTATTTCAGTTATTTCGACGGTGAACGTTTGTGGAAGGTTAGTTCCCATCGACTACAAAGGTGTCTATGACGACTTCGTCAATTTCAAGATGATGTGTCGGCTCAATCTTTTAAATCTTCTCATAGAGGTAAGGTGTGTGTGAGTGCTTTCATAGGAGTGAATGTATATGTGTATGTATAAACGTCTTTATTTGTACTGTGTCAAAAAGACATGATAGCGAGTAAAAAAGAAAAGGCAATGCAGGAGTGGTTTTCTGTAACAAATCCTAAGGAAAAAGTGGCATGTGTTAAAGCCATTGTTTAAAATAAGGGTACTCTCAAAACACAACCTGAAACAATCTGAAGCCATTGTTAAAGCCATTGTTAAGTGGTTTGTGGAAGGTTAGTTCCCATCGATTATAAAGGTGTCTATGACGACTTCGTCAATTTCAAGATGGTGTGCCGGCTCAACTTTTTGAATCTGCTCATAGAGGCAAGGTGTGTGTGGATGCTTTCATAGGAGTGAATGTATATCTGTATGTATGAGCGTCTTCATTTGTACTGTGTCAAAAAGACATGATAGAAAGTAAAAAATAAAAGGCAATGCACAAGTGGTTTTCTAACAAATCCTAAGAGAAAATTGGCATGTGTTAAAGCCATTGTTTAAAATAAGGGTACTCTCAAAGCACAACCTGTTGAAAATAAGGAAGACGGAAGCAATCTGAAACATGTGTTCCAGAAAAGGGGGAAACACATAAAGCAAGTCCAAACTAGTAGGCAAACCAAAATTTGTTGACTTTGACCGAAAGTTGTGCTTCAACCGAGTGAGCAAAAATAAATAGAGTTGTCAAATCCCTCTCTCTAGTAAGAAATTGGGCAAAAGTAAAGAGCCATCGAATCCCCTGACCCTCTAGTAAGACTCACCAAGTCCCTCTCGCTGGTAAGCAATTTTGAGGAGAGAGAGAGGGGGGAATTTGAGAGAGAGAGAGAGAGAGTGGGAATTCGATGGTGATGCCGCCAGACAAAATGTGAGTGTTGTTGCTAGAACACGGGGCCACTATTGCTGCTAGACAAGGGAGAACCATACACAATTAGTTTTCGCCTTCTCTCCCTCATGTGGGAACGACACCCTCGTCCTCCTCGCCACCACCTGCTCTACATCACTACGTCATTGCCTTACTCTACTACCACGTACCTGCTCTACATCACTGCTCTCTTATATTGGTAACTACATAATATCCATGTTGGTATACCATATGTCCCTGGTATTTCACTTCTGAGCATGGGCTCATCTACACCCGATGAATAGTAATTCATACAAAAATGGTAAAGAAATTCAAAAGAATTACCTTTATCATCAAAGATGACCAAGTCCACAACTCCGGGGCTACTGGCGGTGTCCTGTGTTAGCAGGTGTTAACCATGTTGGCTTGTTAGTCACGGGTCGGGCCAAGAACCCCTAAACAACCAAAGGATGGGCCATCTTTATCATGGCTCCCGATGTACTCAAGATGGAATTCTCTGAGGACTTGGCGCACACTTCAAGACATATTCAAATCATCGGCAAGCTTATCCCTAGATGTAATCCTAGGCACCCCCTCCCCTGGTCCCTATATGAGCCGAGGGGTTTGACTTGTAGGGTTAAGTTAGATACATTCACATACAATCTCGAGGTAGATCATCCTGTACTTTGTATTCCATAATAATGAATACAACAAAAGCAAGACGTAGGGTTTTACCTCTTCGAGAGGGCCCAAACCTGGGTAAACATTGTGTCTCTTGTTTGTCTTGTTACCGTCTAGCCAAGATCGCTAGCTTGGGACCCTTACCCGAGATCTGTCGGATTTAACCCTCACAAGGTGATTCTAAGAGAGAGATTTTTTAAAATATTTTTGTGGAACCCACATGGAAGTAAGAGAGAGGGGGGGTTGTTTTTATTTTCTATTTGCTTGGGCCCCGCATGTAAGTGTCATGTTGTTTTTAACTGGAGTTATAAAGAGGGGCAAAACGATTCAGAAAAATATATCTCTAACATCCAAGCTTGAACAGAATTATGATAGAAGGGCAAAACAATAAGGAGACAAACATGCTTGGGCAAGACCCAGGTTCTTTTGAATTTAGGGGCAAATTAAACGGGGGTCATCCAACTAGGGGCTCGAATATAATTGTCCCGTAAATCTTATTTATGGACAACAAAATAATAATAAATAGTTCGAATGGCTCCTTAGTGGCATTTCGTTTCTACACCAAAGGTGCAGCGGGTCATCATATTTTGTATATGATCCGACAAAAAAAACTTCAAATAGATTCACGAGTGGGAAGGCTCAAATAACTTCAAATAGGTCACCAATAGCTTTTGCCCTGGTCTTCGAGTTGTATCTTGCCAGCCTGTTTAAACACCCAGCCGTTGCGGTGCGTGTGATTGGCTGGTTTTTCCGAAGTTCCATGGATTTGGAAAGTCCTGTCCATGATCTTCTTGAGCTGAGTGGGCCCTATAAACCTGAACATAAGGAATAGGTGTGATCTATATATGTGTAAATTTTTGTAAACATATTTTTAATTTATTGCCCACAAAGAAAAATTGAGAATCCATAATAGCAAATAGTACATCTATTATGCCCCACATATTTCTATTTTTTTCATAGCCCTAAAATAAATATACTAAAGGTAACAAGCTTATGTCCTCCTAAATTCTCTCATTTCAAAAAGATCAGAAAAAATTACCTCAAATGTTTGTCCTATTTTTGTCCCATTCTCACTCTTAAATTTGTAGCGGCGGGATCATGAGAACAAAATAGTTTTTCCATGTTGGTATGTTTTGAAGAAATATTTTTTCGGGTCAAAAGTTAGCATGCATGGGCTACGTAAGTTACCACACCTACGATATGAAATTACCATGCAGTTTACACAGAACTTCTTGGACATGAATACATGAACTGTTTTGCAACTATGTAATGGTTTTCTTAGTTTGAAAGTTATCACCCAATACTACAAGAGTTACCCATAATGTTTATTTGTTTTTGTTGGCAAACATTTCTCATGGATATTTGTTGATTCCAAAAACTAGTTCTCGCCACAAACACCAATGCAAATACATGTCTACTACAATGGTAATGTGACATATGCATAGGATAGTTGTGCATGGAGATTTCATAATTATATTTGTGTCAAGTTGGTAACTATAGCATCAGCGGCCTGATAACTACATGATCATTATGTTGGTAACTGCAGCATGGGCAGCTCATTAGCATTAGCAACATGGTAATTACATACAAGCAATGTGGTAACTAATGTGAGAAGCCTGGTAACTTCAGCTTGAGTAGCCTGATAACTTTAGCATGAGAAAATGGATGACAACATAATTACTATATTGGTAACTACATAATATCCATGTTGGTATACCATATGTTCCTGGTATTTCACTTCTGAGCATGGGCTTATCTACACTCGATGAATAGTAATTCATACAAAAATGGTAAAGAAACTCAAAAAATTTACCTTTTTTCATCGAAGATGACCAAGTCCATAGTTTCGGGGCTACTGATGGTGTCCTGTGTTAGCAGGTGTTAACCATGTCGGCCTGTTAGTCATGGGTCGGGCCGAGGACCCCTAAACAACCAAAGAATGGCCATCTTTATCACGGCTCCCGGCGTACTCAAGATGGAATTCTCTGAAGACTTGGCGCACACTTCAAGACATATTCAAATCATCGGCAAGCTTATCCCTAGATGTAACCCTAGGCACCCCTCCCCTGGTCCCTATATAAGCTGAGGGGTTTGGCTTGTAGGGTTAAGTTAGATACATTCATATACAATCTCGAGGTAGATCCTCATGTACTTTGTACTCCATCATAATCAATACAACAAAAGCAAGAGTTAGGGTTTTACCTCTTCGAGAGGGCCCAAACCTGGGTAAACATTGTGTCTCTTGTTCGTCTTGTTACCATCTAGCCAAGATCACTAGCTTAGGACCCTTACTTGAGATCAGTCGGATGTAACCCTCACAAGGTGATTCTAAGAGAGAGATTTTTTTAAAATATTTGTGTGGAACCCACATGGAAGTAAGAGAGAGAGAGATAGGGGTTGTTTTTCTTTTCTATTTGCTTGGGTCCCGCATGTAAGTGTCATGTTGTTTTTAACTAGAGTTATAAAGAGGGGCAAAACGATTCAGAAAAATATATCTCTAACATCCAAGACTGGACGAAATTATGATAGAAGGGAAAAAGCATAAGGGGACAAACGTGCTTGGGCAAGACCCCACGCTATTTCTCCCCGGCAACGGCACTAGAAAAGAGCTTGATAATCCCCAAGTGCAAGGAATCATCATAGTAATTTCCAAAGGTGGAAGTGATAAGCATGAAGTGTAGAACCCACAAGTAGCTAAAGGTAAGATCAATATTCTCTCAAGTCCTATCTGTCACTGATACGACTCTATGTACACTGAACATTCGCTTCCATCTAGAAACAAGAAATAAAACTGCGTTGTGGGTATGAAGAGGATAGCTTTGCATGAAAACGGAGAACTAAAATATAAAAATAGGTGTTGTTAACATAATATTACAATACATTAAAAATAACGAGTGGAATAATGATGGGTCAGTGTGTGGAATTATCCTAGGCAATTGTTAACAAGATCGGAAATCATTATTGCAATTTTATATGAGGGAGAGGCATAAGCTAACATACTTTGTCTACTTGTATCATATGCACTTATGATTGGAACTCTAGCAAGCATCCGCAACTACTAATGATCATGAAGGTAAAACCCAACCTTAGCATTAAAGCATCAAGTCCCCTTTATCCCATACACAACAACCCCTTACTCGGGTTAATGCTTCTGTCACTCAAGTAATTAACTATAAGCGAATCATGAACGTATTGCAACACCCTACAGCAGGAATCCTTCATGTGTGCGCGGCACGGAAGGCACCATAGGACAACACCAAAATAAACATACAACTCAAACCAATCTAGATCATCAGTCAACCCAAAGGATAAAAGAAATCTACTCAAAACATCATAGGATGGAAACACATCATTGGATCATAATATGTGGCATAAAGCACCATGTTCAAGTAGGGGATTACAGTGGGGTGCGGGATACTGGACCGCTAAAAGGAGATGAGGATGGTGATGAAGAAGGTGATGTTGATGAAGACGGTCACCATGGCAATAGTTCCCCCGATGGCACTCTGGCACCACAGGGAGAGAGGGGGAGAGGTTCTCCTCCTTGTGATTACTCCTCCATGGCCTCCCCCATTTGTGGGGAGAGGTTCTCTCTATGTTCCTTGGCCTCCATGGTGTTGATGGTCCCTCCGGGACGATGAAGATGGCCTCCGATGATGGTGACCCCCTCCGACAGGGTGCCGGAGAGGGCCAAGATTGGATTTTTCGTGGCTCTAGAGGTGTGCGCCGGCGGAACTCCCGATCTAGGTTTCTTTTCGGAGGTTTCTATCTTTATAGGAATTTTTGGCGTCGGTCTCACGTCCAGAAGGTTCCCGAGGAGGTGGCAAGCTCGCTAGGCGCGACCAGGAGGGTGGTCGTGCCTGGCTGGCTTGACGACTCCTCGTAGCTCTTCTGGCCCAGCTCCAATGCTTTGGGGCTCTCTTTTGGTCCACAAAAATTCATACTAGAGTTTCAGCCCATTCCGAGAACTTTTATTTCTACACAAAAAACGACACCATGGTAGTTCTGTTGAAAACAACATCAGTCCGGGTTGGTTCTAATAAAATCATACCAAAATCATATAGAATTATTGTAAACATGGCATGAATACTTGAAAAATTATAGATACGTTTGAGACATATCACTATCCAGGATGCATCTAGAGTATTAAGTAAACGAAAGCACTTGGAGAACAATGACATGACGTAGACAAAGTAAACTCAATCAATATGAATAAACCCCATCGTTTATCCTTAGTAGTAGAAACATAAAGACGCGACTTGTTCACTTCTGTCACTGGGATATAGAAGCTCACCAGGTTGAACCTACTACAACACACCACTCCCACCGATGGAATATAAATCTTGTTAGCCAAATTATCTCAATAGATCGGAGAGCATTACGAAGCTATGATGATCATGCAAATAAGATTCATAATATTTAGAGGTGACTCGAGTACTTTTCATGAATAATCTGAAGATAAATTAACAATTCATCGAATCCCAACAAACGCACCATACAAAGGGATTACATCGGATAGATCAAGGCAAAGATGCGATGAACAAAGTATTGAAGATCGAGAGAGAGAGAGAGAGAGAGAGAGAGAGAGATTGCCATCTAGGTACTACCTATGGACCCGTAAGTCTGTGGTGAACTACTCACACATCATGGTGAGGGCAGCAAGGTTGATGAAGAGGCCCTTCGTGATGAATTCCCCCTCCGCCAGGGTGCCGGAATAGAGGTGTAGATGGCCTCCCATTGGAACATAGACTTGTGGCAGCGGAAAAAGTGATTTGGAAGCGCTTCTGATGTTTTTAGAGTAATTGTGAATTTATAGGCCGGAGAGGGGCATTGGGAAGCGCACGAGGGAGGCACAAGCCATCAAGGCACGCCCCCTGGTGGCATGCTCTGTTGGCTTGTGGGCCCCTTGTGGCTCTCCCGACCTCCTCCCGAAGCTTCTAGGTATTCTTTTGGTCCAAAAAATCAACAAAATGTTTCATGGCAATTCGACTTTGTTTGGTATTGTAACTCTGAAAAGTCAAAAACATGCAGAAAACATCAACTGGCATTGGGCACTAGGTCAATAGGTTAGTGCTCAAAAATATAATAAATTGGTAAACAAATGCCCCCAAAGTATCCTAGAGGGATAATATATTGGAGAGTATACGATCCTAAAAGTATCATTTATTTTTCAAAGTATATGATCCTAAAAGAATTTTTACCCCTACTCATCTTATTGTATAAGCAAGGCATGACTCCGTCTTCACCACATAAATACAAAATGTTAAGCACCATGGTGTCCAAGTCAGGCAATTGGATCGTACTTTTTAACACGCATCAACTTTTTATTCTTCACGCAATACATGAGCATGAACCATTGGACATATCATATAGGTGGAAAAGAATATGATGGTAGATATCAAAGGGGTAAAAAGTGGAGAAGATAGTCTCACATCAACTAGGCGTACCAACGAGCTATGGAGATTCTCATCGATAGATGTCAATGCAAGGAGTAGGGATTGCCATGCAAATGATAAACTAGAGCCATAAGTGTATGAAAGCTCAACTGAAGCTAAGTGCGGTGTGCATCGAACTTGCTTGCTCATGAAGACCTCACACATTTGAGGAAGCCCTTCATGAGAGTATACAAGCCAAGTTTGTTATGAAAAGGTAATTACCACTAGCATATGGAAGTGACAATATAGGAGACTCTCTATATGAGAACATGGTGCCAGTTTGAGGCACAATAGTGGTAAAGGATAGTAGCAAAGTCCCTTCTCTATTTTTATCTTATCTATTTTATTTTATTTTTATTTTTTATTTCATGCTGGGCTTTTCTCCTTTTTCTTTTTTTTTCTTTTTCCCTCCCGCATTCATATTTTTTATACGGTGGGCTCATTTGGCCTCCCCATTTTTATTTTAATTTTCGTACGGAGTCTCATCCTGACTTGTGGGGGGAATCATAGATTCCATCGTTATTTGCTCACTCAGACAATGCTCTAATAATGATGATCATCACACTTTTATTTACTTACAACTCAATATGAAGAACTGATAAAAAGATATGACTCTATATGAATGCCTCTAGCAGTGTACCAGGATGTGCAATGATCTAGCGTGACATGTATGAAAAACATGATCAAGGTGGATTTTCCACAAATCCTATGTCAGCTCTTTATGGTCGCTCAAAGCAATATGATGACGAACAAACTAGTCATGTGAAGTGACGATGGAATTTGCATGACAATATATCTCGGAATGGCTATGGAAATGCCATAATAGGCAGTATGATGATTGTTTTGAGGAATATATAATGAGGCTTATGTGCAACAGAGCGTATCATGTCACGGGGTTTGGATGCACCGGCGAAAGTTGCACTGATCCTTGGGGTGAGAATGGGCTATGCACGGTACCGAAGAGGCTAGCAAATATGAGAAGGTGAAGATGCATATGTCCATGGTGTCACATTAGTCATAAATAACGCAGATACTTATTGCAAAGTTTTATTAGTTTTATCACAAATCAAAGTACTCCTTGCATTCCCCGAGGGAGGAGGTTGGTAGGAGTTAACCATCGCGCACCCCTGACTCGAAACAATACTAGGATTTCAACGAGAAATAAAAATGCTCATACATCATCACCATGCCTCTTTAATTTTTAGATGAATAACAAGTTAGCACCTCTTAATCTCGACACTTCTATGAATGAACAATTGTGGACTCATACCTTTTTCATATCACCACATCAATGTCATTAACAAACAACTTCTCTATATGTGCTACATGATGGGTTTGATTATCATTCATTGAATACCTAACATTTTCTGACTAGTCTTATGACCCATGCAAATTACCGTCACTATTTATTCACCTCTCAAACAAATATAAGTAAGGAACGAGAGCATTTTATATCTATAAAATCTACATGTCACCATGCTCAAAAGGATATAAGTGAAGTACTAGAGCAACTGCCAAGCTCAAAAGGTATAAATGAAGCACATACAGTATTCTAGCAAATTATCATGAAGGTGTGTCTCTCTCAAATAGGTGTTTCAACAAAATTATGATTGTGATAAACTTAAAGTAAAAGCAAACAAAAGAAAATGACACTCTAAGCAAAACACATATCATGTGATGAATAAAAATATAGCTCCAAGTGACATACTGATGGATTGAGATGAAAGAGGGGATGCCTTCCGGGGCATTCCCAAGCTTAGACACTTGAGTCTCATTAGAATTGTACTTGGGGTGCCTCGGGGATCCCCAAGCTTAGTCTCTTGCTATTCCTTATTCCGTGGTCCATCATCATCACACCCAAAACTTGAAAACTTCAATCACACAAAACTCAGAGAAACTTCGTGAGATCCGTTAGTATAAGCAACATATTGCATACTTTAGGTACTGTGATAAATTTATTATTATTTTTTCATAATAGGTACTTTGTTCTAACTTCTCCATGGCTTATACCCGCCGATACAATCCATAGCACAATAAAAACAAGCAAACTATGCAAACAAAACATAATCTGCTTAAAACAGAACAGACTGTAGCAATCTGTAGAGGACCCATACTTCTGCAGCTCTAATTGTTTTTGAGAAATTATTAAAACTTAAAGAATTTGTATATAAATACTGTCTAAAAATTTCATATCATTATCACGCTCCAGTAAAAAATGAAAATTCCTCTACTGGAGTCAAAGTTTATGTTATGTTTCACCATCGTTTCTACTCATCTTGTGAGTCATCCCAAAGGCTTTACTTGGCACAAACACTAATTAAAACATAAAAACATAATCATTGCAGAGTAAATAATCATGTTATCGCAAAATAACATAAGGTAAAAAGCAAAAATAAAGATAACTTTTGGGTTGCCTTCCAATAAGCGCTATTGTTTTATGCCCCTAGCTAGGCATATGCATAATGACTTCGATGATGCTCAGATTAAAGTAAAGAACTGAAACACAATTGGAGCATCATGAAGAATATGACAACCACATTTAATCCTAACCCACTTCCTATGCATATAAATTTTGTGAGCAAATAATTTAACGGAGCAAGAATCAACTAACTTATGAAGGCAAAATAAGCATAACTTCAAAACTTTGAACACATAGGGAGGAAACTTGATATTAGGGAAATTCCTACACGCATATGTTCCCCCCTCATAATAATTTTCAGTACCATCATGAAGGAATTCCACAATATAACTATCACATAAAGCATAATTTTCATGATCCACAAGAATAGAAAATGTATTACTCTTCACATAAGCAAATTCATTTTCATTCATAGTAGTGGGAGCAAACTCAACAAAATAACTATCATGTGACACATGATTGTCATAACCAAATTGAAAATTTAAATCATGATGACCAGTTTCATGGTTATCATTACTAATTATAGCATACGTGTCATCACCACAATCAGCGTAACAAATTTGCTCATCAAAACTTGGGGGACACAAAATATCATCTTCATCAAACATAGCATCCCCAAGCTTGTAGTTTTGCATATCGTTAGCATCATGGATATTCAGAGAACTCATACTAACAATATTTATATCATGCTCATCATTAAAGGAACTCACATTAAGCATTTTTATGAATTCTTCCTCTAAAAATTCAGAACAACTTTCCGAATCCTTATTTTCACGAAAGACATTATAAAGACGAAGCATATGAGGCAACCTAAGCTCCATTTTTTGTATTTTTGATTTTTATGAGACAAAATAAATATATACGCAAATAAAAATAAGAGCAAGTGAATGACAATTTGCGTGAAGTTACTTGATAGTTTGTGATGGTATTCCCCGGCAACGGCGCCAGAAATCCTTCCTGATACACGTGATCTGCGTTGGATTTTCCATGAAGAGGAACCGGTTATCGCAGCACAAAGTGGGTAAGTATTTCCCATAGTTATGAAACCAAGGTTTGTCGAACCAATAAGAATTCCAAACCTCAACCGTCTTCAGCGGCTGCACGGAAAAGAACAAACAACTTGCACCTAACGTCGACAAGAGGGTTATCAATCCCCTTGATATCGTTATTTGCAAGCAAGTGAGTTGTGTAGATAATTGTAAGTCGAAAAATAAAATAAAAAGTAAATAATAGAAGCAAGGTAATGGAAGATTTTGTGAATATATAAGTGAATAGACCCGGGGGCCGTGGAGTTCTCTAGTGGCATCTCTCATAGAAATAGCATACGATTGGTAAAGAAATTACTGTTGGGCAATTGATAGAAAAGCGAATAGTTATACGATTTTCAAGGCAATGATCATGTGTATATAGGCATCACGTCCATAGTAAAATAGGTCGATTCCTTCCAGCACCTATTACTATTACTCGACCCATTGACTGCTATCCAGCATGCATCTAGAGTATTAAGTAAAATTGAGTAATGCTTGAAGAACAATGACATGACATAGACAAAGTAAACTCAATAATTATGAATAAACCCCATCATTTTATCTTTAGTATCATCAACACAAATACGCAACTTGTCCCCTTCTGTCACTGGGATATAGAAACTCACTATCTTGAACCTACTACAATGCACTACTTCCACTGAAAAAATATCAATCTAGTTGGCCAAACTATCTCAATAGATCGGAGAGCATTACGAAGCTATGATGTTCATGCAAATAATAATCATAATATTCAGAGGTGACTCAAATAGTTTTCATGAATAGTCTGAACATAAACTCACAATTCATCGGATCCCAACAAATGCAGCATACAAAGGATTACATCAGATAGATCAAGGCAAAGATGCGATGAACATTGTATTGAAGATCGAGAGAGAGAGAGAGATGGCCATCTAGGTACTACCTACGGACCCGTAGGTCTGTGGTGAATTACTCACACATCTTGGTGAGGGCAGCAAGGTTGATGAAGAGGCCCTTCGTGATCGATTCCCCCTCCGACAGGGTGCCAGAACGGAGGTGTAGATGGACTCCCATCGGAACAGAGACTTGCGACGGCGAAAAAAGTGTTTTCGGAGCGCTTCTGATGTTTTTATGGTAATTTTGAATTTATAGGCCAGAGAGAAGCGTCGGCAAGCGCACGAGGGAGGTACAAGCCATCATGGCGCCAACCCTGATGGCCCGCCCTATTGTCTTGTGCGCCCCTCGTGGCTTCCCATCCACCTCCCGAAGCTTCCATGTCTTATTTTGGTCCAGAAAAAGTCATCAAAAAGTTTCGTGGCAATTGGACTTCGTTTGGTACTGTAACTCTAAAAATTCAAAAACACACAGAAATAGCAACTGGCATTGGGCACTGGATCAATAGGTTAGTGCTCAAAAATATTATAAATTGGTAAACAAATGCCCAAAAAGTATTCTAGAATGATAGTATATTAGCATGGAACAATAAAAAATTATCGATACTTTGGAGACGTATCAGCCGCCTTTTCCACCGAACGAACATGTGCGAACGGCGTGTGGCGCGTGCCGATGCCCTCCCCTGACCTGCCCATCGGGGACACATGCGGCACTTTTTCTATTCCCCCCTTCCAGCCATAACCCCACCCCACTCCCCTCTCGTCCCTATCCGTTGCCGCCGCCATTTTTCTTAGATGTGCGCTGCCTAGCACAGCTAGTGAGCCCACCCCCTCCTCTTGTCGCAACCCCCTTTCCTCTATGCCCGAGCTATCCAACCCCTCCCCCCAGATTTCAGTGCATTCCGTGGCCAGATTAGGAGCGGATTTGGGCTGGTTTTAGCTCACACCGGAGGCCGGAGGCCTCGCCGTGCCATGGATTGGCCGGGTACCGATCCGCACAATGCAGGCAATGGCCCCAGGCCGCATGCAGGTACTGACTTTGCCTCTAGTCGCTCAGATCTACCCCGTCGCTGGTTCACCCACAAATACACCAACAACCGTCATCCGGGCTCGGTGCTGGCCCAAATGCTCGTCGACGCACCGATGCCGCTCCTAAAGTGCGACAACTATCCACGGAAGGTTGTGCACTGCGTGTCTACAATGCCGAGACATCTTGGATGGGTGTTTGTCAAGTGCAAAAATGATGGGGTATGTGCTAGTGTAGCTTTGGTTGTGCTCTTGTATTCAACTTATTTTGCTTACATTCAAATATTTATTGTGTAGGTTGGATGCAACTTTTGGTTTTGGGAAGAAGAATACACCGATCTACTGATAGTGGCAATTTAATAGATGTTTGCGCACTTCTTGCTAGAGTAGAGGCTAGAGATGAGACTAGATGTGAAGAAGCAACGTCTAATTTTTAGACTTGAATAAGAAAGGAGCATGCAAGATTGAGACTCTGCAGATCAACAACGAATGCATTGAGAAGACACTAATCCAACTTACGGAAGCAGTTATGGAAGTTGGTTATCTTTTAAAATATTTTCTTGTATTTCTTGTTTCCTTTGGTCTTCTTATACTAGTCAAAATTTGGTGATGTAATCCAATGTAACAAAAAAATGATGAAAATAATAATAATGTGTTACAAAAATTGTATACGGACGAGACGCGTCCGAAATGCAGCCCGTGTTGGACGCATGGCCGGTGCATGCACTAATCCGGACAGACACGGTCCCATTATCACCTCCAAAACGGACGAAAAGCGGACGCAACAAACGTCTGTTTGGGTCGTGCGTTTGAGTTGGCTTAAGGATGTGTGATCTCATGAAAGTATGAAACCCGTGCACGGGGTACCGACTTCAATGGAATTTTCACCCTAGAGTTTCTAAAAGATCTATGTATACAAAAATGGTAGACCTACAAACGTGCTACTAAGTTCTATGAAACTTTCCATCCATAATTAATCTCCCCCCAAATTTCACTGGGCCCCACGCCCTTTTCTCTTCCTATAAAACATTCCCATGTTAATTAGCTCACCATATGTAAAAATATTCATGATGTAAATATTTGTGTATGGCCCGAAGTAGGACCCAAGACAAAATTCATGTCGATCTAAGGCGCCCCACATAGATTGACCCCCTAAAACCGAGTTGCATCCCAAGTTGGAACCCTCTCTTAAGTCATCCATGAACTCTATTTCGAGATCAATCACATATAGGCAGGAGTAGGGATGTACCCACAACAAAGGGTCATCTTCTATGTCCCTTTGGTGACCTGAGATGATGACCAACCACAAAAGAAATAATGTGTGCTACTAAGTAGCAACCGACAAAATTATCCTCCACAGATGGCGCTTACTGTAGGCACCCTTAGGTCATCACATTGGATCTACGTCATGTCTTCCACTCACTGTGAAAATGTTTTGGCCCAACTTTTAGCTAATACTTCGAATACTTAACTTCGAGAAGAGCAATGGAGGGATATTCTTCCACTTTCCAAAGAGCAATGGAGAGTTCCCATGAGTGGATCGGCCATGACCATGATACTGCAAAGCTGAGAAACGATGCAGATCGTGGTAGGTTTGACAACGGGGCTGAATGTGTCATCGAAATCAATACCATGTTCTTGAGAATAGACACGTATGTTGTGAGATGTTGAAGCATACCGGGATCAGAGGCCATGTATGATGTGGCTCCGGAGTCCATTACCCACTCACCGACTGTCATTGGAGTTGCGACATTGTTCGAGGCAGTAAGGAGCGCGAAGCAGTCCCACACCAGGGTGCCGCCGTAGGCAGGAGTCGGCGACGGGTTGGTGCCGATGGCCTGGCTGTACAATGGGGTGAGGGAGGTGAAGGCCTAGGACGGCGGGAGGACTGGTGCCTGCTGTTGGAAATATGCCCTATAGGCAATAATAAAGTGATTATTATTATATTTCCTTGTTCATTATAATTGTCTATTGTTCATGCTATAATTGTATTAACCGGAAACAATAATACATGTGTGAATGCATAGACCACAACATGTCCCTAGTGAGCCTCGAGTTGGCTAGCTCATTGATCAATAGACGGTCACGATTTCATGACCATGGACATTGGATGTTGTTGCTAACGGGATCACATCATTAGGAGAGGTGTCTCTGTCATGTCTACATGCCTCCCAAACCGGTAGGGTCTACACACTTAAGGTTCGAGGACGATAGGGTTATAGGGAAATTGTGTACATGGTTACCGAAGGTTGTTCGGAGTCCCGGATGAGATCTCGTATGTCACGAGGAGTTCCGGAATGGTCCGAAGGTAAAAGTTAATATATAGGAATTTTTTTTATTTACTACTATGTTCCCCTATAGTGGCATCATGAGCTAGGTCTATGCGTAGAATCTATGCACGAGTAGAACACAAGTTGTTGTGGGCGTCGATTTTTTCAATTTTCTTGCCTTTACTAGTCTTATCTTGATTCGGAGGCATTGTGGGATGAAGCGGCCCGGACCGACTTTACACGTACGCTTACGTGAGACTGGTTCCACCGCCTGACATGCACTTGTTGCATAAGGTGGCTAGCGCTAATGTTGTAGATCCAATGGCACACGCTAATGTTGCCCTCAACTTCAACGCGTTCCTAGAGAAAACCAAGCTAAAAGACGATGGAATCAACTATACGGACTGGGTCCATAGCTTGAGGATCATCCTCATAGCTTCCAAGAAATTATATGTCCTTGATGCACCGCTAGGTGACGCACCCGTTTTCCCAGCAACTCAAGACGTAATGAACGTCTGGCAGTCGTGTAGTGATGATTACTCCCTGGTTCAGTGCGGCATGCTTTACAGCTTAAAACCGAGGCTCCAAAAGAGTTTTGAGAAACACGGAGCATATGAGATGTTCCAAGAGATGAGAATGGTTTTCCAAGCTCATGCCCGAGTCGAGATATATGATGTCTCTGACAAGTTCTTCAGTTGTAAGATGGAGGAAAATAGTTCTGTTAGCGAGCACATACTCAAAATGTCTGGGTTGCACAACCGCTTGTCTCAACTAGGAGTTAATCTTCCAGATGACTCGGTTATTGACAGAATCCTCCAGTCTCTTCCACCTAGCTACAAGAGCTTTGTGATGAACTATAATATGCAAGGGATGGAGAAGTCCATTCTTGAGTTGTATTCGATGCTGAAATCAACGAAGGTGGAAATCAAAAAGGAACATCAAGTATTGATGGTGAATAAGACCACTAGTTTCAAGAAAGGAAAGGGTAAGAAGAACTTCAAGAAGGACGACAAAGCAGTTGCCGCGCCCGGTAAGCAAGTTGCTGGGAAGAAGAACAAGAATGGACCCAAGCCTGAGACTGAATGCTTTTATTGCAAGAGTACCGGTCACTAGAAGTGGAACTGCCCCAACTACTTAGCGGATAAGAAGGCCAGCAACGTTAAAGGTATATGTGATATACTTGTTATTGATGTGTACCTTACCAGCGCTCGTAGTAGCTCCTGGGTATTTGATACTGGTGCAGTTGCTCACATTTGTAACTCCAAGGAGGAGCTGCGGAATAAGCGGAGACTGACGAAGGACGAGGTGACGATGCGCGTCGGGAATGGTTCCAAGGTCGATGTGATCGTTGTCGGCAAGCTACCTCTACATCTACCTTCGGGATTAGTTTTAAACCTTAATAATTGTTATTTAGTACCAGCTTTGAGCATGAACATTGTATCTGGATCTCGCTTGATGCGAGATGGCTACTCATTTAAATCTGAGAATAATGGTTGTTCTATTTATAGGAGAGAAATGTTTTATGGTCATGCCTCGCTGGTCAATGGTTTATTTTTGATGAATCTCGAACGTGATGTTACACATGTCCATAGTGTGAATACCAAAATATGTAAAGTTGATAACGATAGTCCCACTTACATGTGGCACTGCCGCCTTGGTCATATTGGTCTCAAACGCATGAAGAAACTCCATGCTGATGGACTTTTGGAGTCTCTTGATTTTGAATCATTTGACATGTGCGAACCATGCCTCATGGGCAAGATGACCAAGACTCTGTTCTCCGAAACAATGGAGCGAGCAACTGACTTGTTGGAGATAATACATACCGATGTATGCGGTCCAATGAGCGTTGAGGCTCGCGGTGGCTACCGTTATGTTCTCACCCTCACTGATGACTTAAGCAGATATGGGTATGTCTACTTAATGAAACACAAGTCTGAAACCTTTGAAAAGTTCAAGGAATTTCAGAGTGAGGTAGAGAATCAACGTGACAGGAAAATAAAGTGCCTACGATCTGATCGTGGCGGAGAATATTTGAGTCACAAGTTTGGCACGCACCTAAGGAAATGTGGAATTGTTTCACAACTCACGCCTCCTAGCACACCTCAGCGAAACGGTGTGTCTGAACGTCATAATCGCACTCTATTGGATATGGTGTGATCTATGATGTCTCTTACCGACTTACCACTATCATTTTGGGGATATGCATTAAAGACTGCCACATTCACTTTAAATAGGGCACCGTCTAAGTCCGTTGAGACGACACCGTATGAATTATGGTTTGGAAAGAAACCTAAGTTGTCGTTTCTGAAAGTTTGGGGATGTGATGGTTATGTGAAGAAACTTCAACCTGAGAAGCTCGAACCCGAAGCAGAACAGTGCGTCTTCATAGGATACCCCAAAGAAACTGTTGGGTATACCTTCTACCTCAGATCCGAAGGCAAAGTCTTTGTTGCCAAGAATGGATCCTTTCTAGAGAAAGAGTTTCTCTCGAAAGAAGTAAGTGGGAGGGAAATAGAACTTGATGAGGTAATTGTACCTCCACCCGAACCGGAGAGTAGCGCAGCACAGGAAGTTGTTTCTGTGGAGCCTGCACTTGCTAGAGAGGAATTTAATGATGATGATCATGAAACTTCAGATCAAGTTGCTATTAAACCTCGAAGGTCCACAAGGACACGTTCCGCACCAGAGTGGTACGGCAACCCTATCCTGGAGATCATGTTGTTGGACAACGGTGAACCATCGAACTATGAAGAAGCGATGGCGGGCCCGGATTCCAACAAATGGCTTGAAGCCATGAAATTCGAGATAGGATCCATGTATGAGAACAAAGTATGGACTTTGGTGGACTTGCCCGATGATTGGCGAGCCATAGAAAATAAATGGATCTGTAAGAAGAAGACTGACGCGGATGGTAATGTGACCATCTATAAGGCTCGGCTTGTCGCTAAGGGTTATCGACAAGTTCAAGGAGTTGACTATGATGAGACTTTCTCACCCGTAGCGATGCTGAAGTCCATTCGAATCATGTTAGCAATTGCCGCATTTTATGATTATGAGATCTGGCAAATGGACGTCAAAACAACATTCCTTAATGGTTTCCTTAAGGAAGAACTGTATATGATGCAGCCGTAAGGTTTTGTCGATCCTAAAGATGCTAACAAAGTATGCAAGCTTCAGCGCTCCATCTATGGGATGGTCCAAGCATCTCGGAGTTGGAACATTCGCTTTAATGAGGTGATTAAAGCGTTTGGATTTATACAGGTTTATGGAGAACCGTGTATTTACAAGAAAGTGAGTGGGAGCTCTGTAGCATTTCTCATATTAATGTGGATGACATATTGTTGATGGGAAATGATATAGAACTTTTGGAAAGCATAAAGGCCTACTTGAATAAATGTTTTTCAATGAAGGACCTTAGAGAAGCTGCTTACATATTAGGCATCAAGATCTATAGGGACAGATCGAGACGCCTCACAGGTCTTTCACAAAGCACATACCTTGACAAGATATTGAAGAAGTTCAATATGGATCAGTCCAAGAAGGGGTTCTTGCATGTGTTATAGGGTGTGAGATTGAGTACGACTCAATGCCCGACCATGGCAGAGGATAGAGAAAAGATGAGTGTCATCCCCTATGCTTCAGCCATAGGCTCTATTATGTATGCCATGCTATGTACCAGACCTGATGTGAACCTTGGCATAAGTTTGGTAGGGAGGTACCAAAGTGATCCCGGAGCGGAACACTGGACAGCGGTCAAGAATATCCTGAAGTACCTGAAAAGGACCAAGGACATGTTTATCATATATGGAGGTGCCGAAGAGCTCGTCATAAAGGTTTACATCGATGCTAGCTTCGACACAGATCCGGATGACTCCAAGTCACAAACTGGATACGTGTATATTTTGAACGGAGGGGCAGTCAGGTGGTGCAGCAGCAAGCAAAGCGTCGTGGCGGCATCTACATGTGAAGCGGAGTACATAGCTGCTTCGGAAGCAGCAAAGGAAGGAGTCTGGATGAAGGAGTTCATCACCGACCTAGGAGTGATTCCCAATGAGTCGGGCCCGATGACTCTATTCTATGATAACACTGGAGCTATTGCCCTTGCCAAGGAGCCCAGGTTTCACAAGAAGACAAGACACATCAAGCGCCACTTCAACTCCATTCGTGATTACATTCAGGAAGGAGATATAGATATTTGTAAAGTACATACGGATCTGAATGTTGCAGATCCGTTGACTAAACCTCTCTCATGAGCAAACCATGATCAACACCAGAACTCTATGGGTGTTCGATACATCACGATGTAACTAGATTATTGACTCTAGTGCAAGTGCGAGACTGTTGGAAATATGCCCTAGAGGCAATAATAAAGTGATTATTATTATATTTCCTTGTTCATGATAATTGTGTATTGTTCATGCTACAATTGTATTAACCGGAAACCGTAATACATGTGTGAATGCATAGACCACAACATGTCCCTAGTGAGCCTCTAGTTGGCTAGCTCGTTGATCAATAGATGGTCACGGTTTCATGACCATGAACATTGGATGTTGTTGATAATGGGATCACATCATTGGGAGAATGATGTGATGGACAAGACCCAATCCTAACCATAGCACAAAATCGTGTAGTTCGTCTGCTAAAGCTTTTCTAATGTCAAGTATCATTTCCTTAGACCATGAGATTGTGCAACTCCCGTATACCGTAGGAATACTTTGGGTGTGCCAAACTTCACAACGTAACTAGGTGGCTATAAAGGTACACTACGGGTATCCCCGAAAGTATTTGTTGGCTTGGCACGAATCGAGACTAGGATTTGTCACTTCGTGTGACGGAGAGGTATCTTTGGGCCCACTAGGTAAGACATCATCATAATGAGCTCTATGTGACTAAGGAGTTAGCCACGGGATGATGTGTTACAGAATGAGTAAAGAGACTTGCCGGTAACGAGATTGAACAAAGTATAGGGATACCAAAGGTCGAATCTCGGGCAAGTAACATACCGATGGACAAAGGGAATTATATACGGGATTGATTGAATCCCCGACATCGTGGTTCATCCAATGAGATCATCGTGTAACATGTGGGATCCCATATGGTTATCCAGATCCCGCTATTGTTTATTGGTCGGAGAGGTGTCTCGGTCATGTCTACATGCCTCCCGAACCCGTAGGGTCTGCACACTTAAGGTTCGATGACGCTAGGGTTATAGGGAAATTGTGTATGTGGTTACCGAATGGTTTTCGGAGTCCCTGATGAGATCCCGGACGTCACAAGGAGTTCCGGAATGGTCCGGAGGTAAAGATTAATATATAGGAAGTGAGATATTGGTCACCGGAAGTGTTCCGGGCATCATCGGTAACGTACCGGGACCACCGGACGGGTTCCGGGGGTCCACCGTGTGGGCCACCGGCACCAGAGGGCTGCATGGGCCTAAAGTGGGAGGGAACCAACCCCTGGGTGGGCTGGTGCACCTCCCACCAGGCCCAAGGCGCAGCAAAGGAGGAGAGGGGGCAAACCCTACGCGTAGATGGGCCCTAGGCCCACCCTAGGGCGCGCCCCCCTCTCTCCCACTCTTGGCCGCCGGCCAGCCCCCATCTGGGGCTGCTGCAACCCCTAGGGTGGGAACCAAAGGTTTGCACCCTCCTTCCTCTCCTCCTATAAATAGTGGAGGGTTTTGGGGCTGCCACACAATAGATCTCTCTCTCGGCGCAGCCCTACCCCTCGTCCTCCTCGTCCTCCGTAGCGCTTGGCGAAGCCCTGCTGGAGTACCATGCAGCTCCACCGTCACCATGCCGTCGTGCTGCCGGAGCTCTCCCTCAACCTCTCCTTCCTCCTTGCTAGATCAAGGCGTAGGAGACGCACCGGGCTGCACGTGTGTTGAACGCGGAGGCGCCGTTGTTCGGCGCTTAGATCGGAATCGACCGCGATCTGAATTGTTGCGAGTACAACTCCACCAACCGCGTTCTTGTAACGCTTCCACTTTGCGATCTTCAAAAGTATGAAGATGCACTCCCCCTTTGCTCATTGTTGGTTTCTCCATAGATTGATCTTGGTGACACGTAGGAAATTTTTTGATTTACTACTACGTTCCCCAACACCTGCAACGCAAGGAGGTTGGCCTAGGTGTTGGGCCATGCCGCCGGGAGCACTTGAAGCTATTGTGCCTGCCCCGTATAGGGATTGAAGAAGACCCATGGGCCAACACAGGAGGGTGGCCTATGCTGGAAGTGCCCGTCATGGGAGTTAGAGCGGTCGCCGCCGCCGTTCTCGCTGTCGACGCCCTTCTTCTTTCGTCAGTTGTTTTCATTGCGGTTGCCACCGGAGGAGCAACCCCTGAAGTTGTTCATGCCCAGCACCATTTCCATGGTCAGGTCCGCTTGTTGACCAGAGGAGGTGGAGCTGCCAGCATTGTGGGAAGGCGCACCACCATATATAGAGGGTCGTCTGGTTCTCGATCGCGCCGAAGTTCGCAAGCTGAGTCTCGCGGAGGGTCAGTAAGGACCTCGTCTGGCTGAACGACGGGAGAGGGTTCTGCATGGTGATGATTGTCATGACGTCGGAGAAGTGAGGGTTGAGGCCACATAGGCAGTTGAGCACGAGCGTCCGATCGGAGATGGGGCTGCCAACGTTGTTGAGGGCATCGATGAGCACCTTAAGACGGCGTCAGTAGGTTGTGATGGAGAGGTCGCCTTGGACGAGGCCACAAAATACCCCCTCAAGGTTGATGACTTTGGTCATCTCATTATCTAGGAAGAGGTTGATGATGAGTGTCCATTCCTCCTCAGCCATTTGGTCCTCCGCCGTGTTGGTGTCAAGGATCTCATCGGAGATGGATCCATAGAGCCACAAGCGAACGATGTAGTCCTCGTGTGTCCAGTCTAGGATGCGGCCTGCCTAGGTGATGGAGGTGTTGACGTGGGAGAGAAGGTCATGCTTGTCGAGAAGGACATGGATCAACATCCTCCACTTGGTCAAGTTGGAGGTGTGATGGTCCAACGTGCCGAGGACGTACGTGCGAACACTGGTGTCGATCACAACCGGGGAAGCAGCGACTAGCATGTCGATCAGAGTTCATGGAGGCGGGAAGGGTTGAAGAGTTGAGGGAGGAGCTGGTGTTGAGTGCGATGGACATGGGTGGGCGGCGGCGATCGAATAGGTAGCGAGCGGCACCAAGAGGAAGGCATGATCGTGCTTAATCTGATACCAAGAAGAAATATGAGATTGTGCAAATCATGCCACACTTGGGGCGGCCTTGCATTCACGATGTATAGGATTACATGCCTTGGTAAACAAGGTGAATCATAGAAAATCCTCAACCGAATCATACAACAAATATTTGGTGGGATATTGTGTTAGGGCATCTCCAACCGAATCATACAACAAATATTTAGTGGGATCATTGTTAAGGAAATCGGTAACTAGTAGATGCTCGCTCGATTTGGGTATAACGATTAATTGATGAATTGTCCTATTAACTGGATTAATGATAGGACATTAATGGATAAATTAAATACGAGTCTGCGAACATATTCTATTTTTTATGTATTATACCCTACTCTCATGCTCTCAACTATATAGTATACCAAAATATGGTACTATTTGATCAAATCCTAGCTATTGAAGAGCGAGAGGACGATAGGAGAGTTAGATGCCAAAAAATTGGACTTTGTTTGCCCATGATTTAATAGGCCAGCCACGATTAATTGGTGTGACAACCGATTAATCGGTATGATGGGCCACTTAATCAGCTTGATAGGCCGTTTAATCGGCCTTACAAGCCATTTAATCGGCCTTACAAGTTAACACGATGAATATGTGCTATTCGAATCGGTCACCCAACGAGCAGCAGTTAACTAACCCATTAAACTGATTTATCAGATGAATTCTTGAACAATGGGTAGGATATTGTGTTAGGACATCTCCAACGGCAACCCACAAATTTTCTCCCGTATCCGTCCGCGGACACGGATGAGGAGGGCGACATCCAACTGTAGTTGCATACATTTCAGCCTGCATTTTAACAAACCAGACAAAATTCTTACAAACCGGATGATATTCATCAAAGTTTGGATACGAAATAGCATAAACCATCCATACATACCATGCAAATTAAATATAGTACAACAAGGTCTCAAATTAAGTAGATCTCTGAGAAGTTTTTGATCAAAAGATCATGTCGTCTCCCACATACAACCCATTCGGCTTCATCCAACAATGTGTGCACATAAATGGCCGCCCCTCTTTCTCGTGATACAACACGGCAGCGCGTGCAGGCTACATATAATGTATAAACTAACATTGAGTGATGAATCAATCAATAAGTTGAGCAAGAGGAAGCAAAAAAGCTTACGAGCCCCTCATCTGCCAAGTGCAGTGGCCACCTTTCTTCGAGATGATGAACCACGTTGCAAAACTTGGTGACGCTAATCTGGATCATGTGTCAGCGATACGACAACGACTTCATGTTTCGTGGTTGAATGATGTACATGTCGTAGGGTGCAATGTCCTTTCGTGCGTGAAATGCTTCGTGCACTTGCCGCCATGGAGGTCGTTGATAGGGTGGAAAGCTCCGTCGTAGATGACCAGTAGGCGCGTGGGTGTTGGTTGTGGACGTCCGACCATGTGTCTCTAGCGGTCGGAGATGTATAATGAGCAGCAGCGGCGGAGGTGGAGGGTGCAAAGCAAGGGGTAGAAGGGGCGGAGGGCAAGGAAATGGGACTGGGAGGGAGGATTTGGTGAGTCGGGGTGCCGGATAGCGACGTTTCTCATGTCCGGACTCCCGCAAAGCTCCCCCACTTTTGTCTTCAATTTGCGGGAGAAATCGCATCCGAACGCGCCGCAGACCGATACATGACTGCGTTGGAGGGCTTCCGCAGTCCAGACCTCACAGTCTGGATCGTTGCGGGAAGTTTGCGGATCCGCCTTGAAGATACCCTTAGTTTCCTATTACATGTGATACGGACAAAAGACATACTTTAACGGTAGGAATAATATTTGCTTTCTGAGGGAAGGTTGGCCTCCATTTCAGAGCAATGGAGTTATTTTTGTGGGAAGAACATATTTGGATAGATATTACAAGCGTTGGTGTAATTCACCATTATTAACGTGAAAGGACACAAAACCTCGGAAGTTCATTTCAGAGGTCAGGCTTTATGGAGCTCCTGCATGTGTTCATATGGATGTATACTGCATGTATGCAAAGTTCAATGATGATATACATTAACATGAAACAAATTTGTGACTTTGATAATGGTGAACAGTACATGGGCTGTTCACCATTAATATTTCACAAATTTGTCATTTTGTGTAGCTCACATTTTACTGTATTTCATTGTAAAAATTTATTCACTTATAAAATTCTAAAATCTGTAATTTCTTGAAACTTCGAAATATGGTTTTCGAAGTTTCAAAAATTCAAGCACAAAAATGCCTCCCTCGCAAAATCTAGCAAGATAAACTGGAATGCAATTGCTAAACTAGCAAAAATAAGCAACCTTCTAAAAAGGTGCTATAATTTTGGGAAAATGTAACCCACTCATATGCACATAAGTGAAATTCTACCAAAGCACCTTCAAAGTTCCCAAAAAAAAGGGAAACTCAATAAAGTAATGAAAATAATATTTCGTTTGACCACATGGTTGGTACGCATGTGCCCAATTCAATACAGTACAAAATTGTACAACACAAATCATTACACCGTTCATATATAAGAACAACAAATAGCTAAGTTGCTTTATCGGCCCCAATGCATGCCAGTTCCCAGCTACCAACTTTGCAGCAGTTATCATGCAGTTCTTTTTCCTCCGCTTTGTTCCGAAGCTCCAGTATCATATTGGCAGCTGCAGAGCACCTCGCATCATGTGTGGTCGGACGAGGATCGCCAGTGATGCTCATCTCAAAATCAGGGCATTCCAAATGTACTTCGTCGACGTACATTCCTGAAAAGATAGAGAAGGGATTGGTGAATATATAAGTGCTCAAAAAACAATGTGTGTGAGCTACAAAAGAGAGAAGATGGCACTAAATCAAATAGCAGTTCCTGGTTATTGATAGCTGGAGATCTATTCAGTTTTTGACAAGTGGAATGCAATGAAGTGAGTAGAGCTGATCTCTGATAGATGCTACAACAGGGCGGCACATGTATTTGATAACCATGGACCGAACCCTGACGTTGAATAAACCTAACATTTGAACAGAGCACAGACGCGTGGTTTATAGATCCGACCACTTGAAAACTCTTTTCCCAAGCATGATAAGCGTAGTACACCATGTATGTCATTTAAATGTGTGATACTGACGGGGCACTATAGGGATTGGATTGAATAAACGCTAATCAGAAAGTACATGGCACACGAGACAATACCCATTTGTATGAAATTCTTTGTTATTGTGCCTATATGGTCCAAGAACCCAATGCTTGTCCATTAGAAAATTATAAAGAGATAAGAGTAAATGTATTTATACATACCATCTGCTAGTGAAGGTACTACTGTGTATCTAGGGGATATCAAGTCGCAATCACGGCAGACCTCATCAAGCTCCTGCATTGGCGCATTGACAAGTGTCAAAGGTACAAATGAATTCGGTACAAATAGCATTTAAAATTTTAATGCATCAGTTCTGCTCGAGGTTTCTTACCATGCATTTATTATTGCGTAGGGCGAGTATCTCCCTCAATCCCATCCTCTTGGGTTTGCCAACATCTCCAGAGCAAGTTGGATTGGCAACTTCCATTACAATTGAGCTAGGATCCTTATATATCTCCATTATTGACAACACTTTTGTTGTCATCTTCTTTTCTGCATAAAGTTTAAACATGATAAGAATAACTTCTTGTCAAAAATTGCCACACTTCTTACGCATGATTTTTCCACAGTTTGAAGTGAGGTACACCACAATTAACATAAAACTTTGAGAAATGTATGTATGTCTCCCAGCAAAACATGCCCACAATGTTTGCCACAAAACAGTGACAATTCTACAAGTGATTATCAACCTAACCATGTTTAGATATGAAAAATGGTAGAATACCAGTATAGATTTTCTGAATGTCCATATCACATTGAGCAGTTTGGTCTTGAAGTATGAATTCTTTATGAAGCTGAAACAAAGACGGGATGAATTCACATCAGATTCTCAACTAGAACAAAATATAAGAAAAACAAGCATCATTTTTTCCCTGAAACAATAGAGAAGACATATAACATACAATAGAATCCCGTATTTTCCGAATAGTTCGCACGGAATCACGAATCTCGTCATTGATGTTCTCAGCGACGCCGCCTTCAATGAAATTAAGAACGCATATGTTAAGAAGTTGGAAGACTAATAAGCAATAATGAGAAAAACGAGCTGTCTTACCATCCCAACCTGACTTAGGCAATTCCATGGTTTGGCGTTCCAAGGCAGCATCCTTCATTACAGCCTCAACATGTGGTGCCTGATGCAACAATGATTTATTCAAATGCCCTAGGTCTATGTTACTCACAATAATATAGAGTGCAGGAAAACAAAAATGAAGGAAAAGCACAACAATCAGCACAACAATCTATATATATATAGATAGATAATAACAAACAATAAATTTATTTCAATAACCATTTAAGATGGTCCATATGATCATAATATGTCCTATTATTGGAGCTCTTCAATACTCAAGTTGTAATGTAGCTTACCTCTATTGGAAAGGTATCTTGGGGAACATTCGTGCATATAGATTGTTTCTGTTTTGCGTTCTCTCCCATTTGAACACCTAAAATTGATTCTATCAGAACTCAACAAATGATGGATCTGCAAAATCCAAATACAGTTAGGGTGACTCACCATCTTGGAGGACTATAGTTTGTCCACCCGCCACCACCGCTGTTGTTGCTTTTGTAATTCTTGAATCAATTTGTGTTGTGGGGCTCTCACCATCCATACCCGCCACATAGACACCATCTGTAGCCCTGGAGGCTTCAAACTTTCTTTTGCTGTTTTTCTCAAGTTTGCTGGCTCTGGACTTCTGGACCTTATGGCTGCTTTTGTCACCAATTGATTGTTTACTCTGCTTTGGAGTTGACACCTTTTTAATTATTTTTTTCTTAGTCGTGCTATTCATTTCTTGCATTTCAGCATTTCCATCAGAAGGCCATTTCCTGAACCATGTCAAGTATTATCTTTACCATCATGCCTAACAGGTTCCATCATCCTACTTTCACACATAAATAATTGAGAACAAATCTTGTTTACCTGTTCAGGAGTTCAAACAAAATCTCCTTATATGGAAGAATATGATAGTACTCAACAACAGATGTTGTTTTTGCAAACGGAACATTTTCACATACTGGACCTGTCATACTGTCAAACAGAAAAAAAAAACAGAAAAATGTCAGTACTGTTGAGAAATATCAAAAGCTACTAACAATCACACAACATGAAACAAAATGTCCTCACTTTAGACAACAAATGGCAACAAAAATAAACAGGATTGCTTTAATCCTGAGGAAACTAACATCTCATATGCATGGAATGCAGTACTATCACAGGGGAAAAGAAGGCCTTGTTTTTCAGAGATTAGCAAAGCAACTTATACTGGCATATTATCTAATATAGGTCCTATTAAGTAAGAGCCACAAATTCCGAAGGGCGTCACTTTCTTTCAAGATGTAAAATAAGATGGTCTTATTTTATAAACTAAGTAGTGGATGATCAAAAGGGATGTAAGCTAACATCATAAAACTATCTAGTAGGTAAAAGCGAACCTGCTAATCAACTCTTCTAGAGACATTTCCAGAAGGTTGCCTTTAATGGTTTGGTCATACTCCAGAATGAACACATTGGTAGTTGTCCTTTCTTTACTCAATGAGTATGTCAACTTTTCGTCGAGAAGACGCAAGTTTGAGCGCTTCATACCTATTAACACCATAAATTCACCATAATGAGAAGCAAATGATGCATTGGTGGATCAAACAGGAAATGCACGTACAGTTAACAAAATCAAGTTCATAAATTACTCTTCACACTAATTAATAGAGTTCTCTATCAAACAATCAGCTTATGTACAAGGCAAATTAACCATTATAGTGTCCCACGTATTTTTAGTGACTGCTAGCAGCGCACTTGTACACAACCAAGACAGCTGAGAGGTATGTTTTGGGGTACATTTGGCACCGTTCTTGCTTTCTACTGCCTCCGTTCCTAAATATAAGCCTTTTTACAGATTTCAATATTGACTACATATGAAGCAAAATGAGTGAATCTAAACACTAAAATATGTCTATATACATCCGTATGTGTAGTCTGTATTGAAATTTCTAAAACGGTTATATTTAGAAACAGAGGAAGTATAAAGCAAGTGTACAGACAAAACTCAGCTTTTGGATTCTTTAGCAGTTCTAATTTACGACAATTTACAACAGTAACTCCTATTTACAAAATTACCATACACTCTGATCCACGTTCTTCTCCTGGTTTTGGTCAGTATATTTAAGGGCAGAAAATTTTGGTTGGTAACACTAATAATCATTTAATCCCAACAATGAAACTATATAGAGAGACATGTCTTTGTAGACACAACGACTGTATACTTATCTCTTGATGCTCTAGGATGAAATTAATAAAACTGACAGTTTATATTTCATAGAGGCAACACCTTGTCATCTCAAAAAAGGGGAATAGCACACATGGATATATATAAAATTAAGGGAAGTAATGATAAAATCTGACCTGTTCTATGCTCCACCTCTGAAAATGCTAGTTTCTGAAACATATATGAGCCAAACAAAGCTGAATTACCAGCTTCTATATCAATCTCCTTCTCTATGATTGACCAGACACCCTCGGTATTAGCACTACACTCCATCAAACACCTTTTTCTTGTTGGGTTGAGAAGAAGCACAGCAACTTTTGATATTGGCCACAATGCTATGTCTGGAGAACCTTTGCTCGCATCGAGGCCTCGAGCGATCTCACAAGCCTGCATTGCGGCTCTATCAAAAATAGATGAGCTCACATGCTCCCCAGACTTGTTTTGCCGCTCGTGGTAGTGAGTGAGCATATCTTCTCCAATAAAAAGTGAAGCACACACAAGAAACAGATTGGCATCAGCGAACGCAAGGTGCGGAAACATCTTCCTGTGGTAGTAATTGTACAGAATGATAGCCGTGTGAATCTGCAAAACTAGAAGCTGGCGGGTTAGCAGCTAATCAGTTTGACGCTATGTATGTAAAGAGAGGAACAATGTCTTGGGTGTATTTAAGCAGAAATGTAATTAAAAAATTGGAACATACACAAACAAAATGTGACAAGCGTTTCATGAATGACTAGAGTAATACAACTGCAATGGTAAATTGACAGGGGGGAATGTAAGCATGACCTAGCAAGGGCTGCAATCCAACAAAGCAGGCTAGCCTAGGTGGTGTGTCGCAACGCTGTCACTGCGCCTCCAGCCATCCTCCGACGTGGCGCACCTTCGCCACCATCGACCGCCAGGGAGACCACGCAGCCACTGCCGTCATTCCCATCCCATAGAGCGGTCTACTTAACAGTGCACACGTGTTGTGTGCTCCGTTACTCATACCGATTAGGCCTTCAATATGTGTATCTAGGCAGACCGCTCCAACTCAACCAGTTCACAATCCATTAAGCCCATCACCATAATTTATTGCCCATTAAACAAAAAACTCCCGCCTTGCCTAGCTTTCTTCCTCTTATCTCCGGAGAGGAAGCCACCCTCGACTCAACTCTCCCGCGGCGGCATGGTGGTAGAGAGAGATCACAAGAACGATTCCTACATACTCCCACTACCGACGAGGACACACTACCTGCGGGCATTTCTGCGTGCATACCGGTACCACTCTGATCCACACGTCCTTCTCCTGGTTTTGGTCAATATATTTAAGGGCATAAAATTCTGGTTGGTAATAACACTAATAATCATCTAATCCAAGCAAGGAAACTATATACAGAGACATGTCTCCTCCGTACACAAAAAGACTGTATACTTACGTCTTGATGCTCTAGGATGCAAATTAGTAAAACTGACAGCTTAGATCTGATAGAGGCAACACCTTGTCATCTAAAAAGAGGGAAACCGCAGACATAGATATACCAAATCGACATCCACATCCATATCATCAAAACTGTAACGAAATATACTATCTCCAAATCCACATCGACACAACCACGCACAATCCCCAAGAGAAAGGGAAAGAAAACCCACCGGGCCATGTCTCACCTACTGCACGACGGCGCTATGCTTCTCGGGCACCATGTAGTGCCGCTCCAGGCCCTGCGGCAGCACGGGCTTCAACAGGCGCTCCACGAACAGCTTCACCGCCTCCTCCATCTGCTCCATCCCTCCTCGCCTGTCGGGACACATACCACCCTGCCGATCGATCCGAATGCTCTCCGCCTCCACCGATCCCACCGATCCGAGCTCTAGGCTTTGGTTAGGTGGTAGGTGGCTGGAGTTCGGTGGGCTGGGGTTTTTGTATGGAGAGAGAGATCGAAAGAGGGAGGGAACGCAGTCGAGGCCAAAAATGTAGTGGGCGCAATGTGGCGAGACTGGCCTTCGCCGTCCGTTGGCCGCTCGGCGGATCGCGACGGTCCATCCTCGTGGTCATGGATGACAGGATGGGGCAAGCCATGAGGACGACAGCTCCTGCCTCTCTGTCTGTGCGTGGATCTTTTCTTTCCGTTACGAATTTGCTTCCCTAGGCTATTGCGCCCTACGGATCACTGTGGTATGACGCGATGGGAGGGTTCAAAATAGGAGTTGACACGCTGCTATGTTTCTCCGGCTCACTCTGACACGACTAGTTTGACTTTCTTTTCGTCTGTTTCTTTTCAAGACTGCCTGTGGTGTTGATTTCGGAACAGGAGTTGAGCACATCCATTGGCAGCTGCTTTACTGTGTACAATTGAACATGGTAGCAAGTAACCGGACTGGGCGTAGCTTAGATGGCTAGGTTTTAAGTTCTAGACTTGACAGTGGTGATCACATTTTCTGGATTTATTTCAGTTATTTCGACGGTGAACGTTTGTGGAAGGTTAGTTCCCATCGACTACAAAGGTGTCTATGACGACTTCGTCAATTTCAAGATGATGTGTCGGCTTAATCTTTTAAATCTTCTCATAGAGGTAAGGTGTGTGTGAGTGCTTTCATAGAAGTGAATGTATATGTGTATGTATAAACGTCTTTATTTGTACTGTGTCAAAAAGACATGATAGCGAGTAAAAAAGAAAAGGCAATGCACGAGTGGTTTTCTGTAACAAATCCTAAGGAAAAAGTGGCATGTGTTAAAGCCATTGTTTAAAATAAGGGTACTCTCAAAACACAACCTGAAACAATCTGAAGCCATTGTTAAAGCCATTGTTAAAGCCATTGTTAAGTGGTTTGTGGAAGGTTAGTTCCCATCGATTATAAAGGTGTCTATGACGACTTCGTCAATTTCAAGATGGTGTGCCGGCTCAACCTTTTGAATCTGCTCATAGAGGCAAGGTGTGTGTGGATGCTTTCATAGGAATGAATGTATATGTGTATGTATGAGCGTCTTCATTTGTACTGTGTCAAAAAGACATGATAGAAAGTAAAAAAGAAAAGGCAATGCACAAGTGGTTTTCTAACAAATCCTAAGAGAAAATTGGCATGTGTTAAAGCCATTGTTTAAAATAAGGGTACTCTCAAAGCACAACCTGTTGAAAATAAGGAAGACGGAAGCAATCTGAAACATGTGTTCCAGAAAAGGGGGAAACACATAAAGCAAGTCCAAACTAGTAGGCAAACCAAAATTTGTTGACTTTGACCGAAAGTTGTGCTTCAACCGAGTGAGCAAAAATAAATAGAGTTGTCAAATCCCTCTCTCTAGTAAGAAATTGGGCAAAAGTAAAGAGTCATCGAATCCCCTGACCCTCTAGTAAGACTCACCAAGTCCCTCTCGCTGGTAAGCAATTTTGAGGAGAGAGAGAGGGGGGGAATTTGAGAGAGAGAGAGAGAGTGGGAATTCGATGGTGATGCCGCCAGACAAAATGTGAGTGTTGTTGCTAGAACACGGGGCCACTGTTGCTGCTAGACAAGGGAGAACCATACACAATTAGTTTTCGCCTTCTCTCCCTCATGTGGGAACGACACCCTCGTCCTCCTCGCCACCACCTGCTCTACATCACTACGTCATTGCCTTACTCTACTACCACGTACCTGCTCTACATCACTGCTCTCTTATATTGGTAACTACATAATATCCATGTTGGTATACCATATGTCCCTGGTATTTCACTTCTGAGCATGGGCTCATCTACACCCGATGAATAGTAATTCATACAAAAATGGTAAAGAAATTCAAAAGAATTACCTTTATCATCAAAGATGACCAAGTCCACAACTCCGGGGCTACTGGCGGTGTCCTGTGTTAGCAGGTGTTAACCATGTTGGCTTGTTAGTCATGGGTCGGGCCAAGAACCCCTAAACAACCAAAGGATGGGCCATCTTTATCATGGCTCCCGATGTACTCAAGATGGAATTCTCTGAGGACTTGGCGCACACTTCAAGACATATTCAAATCATCGGCAAGCTTATCCCTAGATGTAATCCTAGGCACCCCCTCCCCTGGTCCCTATATGAGCCGAGGGGTTTGACTTGTAGGGTTAAGTTAGATACATTCACATACAATCTCGAGGTAGATCATCTTGTACTTTGTATTCCATAATAATGAATACAACAAAAGCAAGACGTAGGGTTTTACCTCTTCGAGAGGGCCCAAACCTAGGTAAACATTGTGTCTCTTGTTTGTCTTGTTACCGTCTAGCCAAGATCGCTAGCTTGGGACCCTTACCCGAGATCTGTCGGATTTAACCCTCACAAGGTGATTCTAAGAGAGAGATTTTTTAAAATATTTTTGTGGAACCCACATGGAAGTAAGAGAGAGGGGGGGCTGTTTTTATTTTCTATTTGCTTGGGCCCCGCATGTAAGTGTCATGTTGTTTTTAACTGGAGTTATAAAGAGGGGCAAAACGATTCAGAAAAATATATCTCTAACATCCAAGCTTGAACAGAATTATGATAGAAGGGCAAAAGAATAAGGAGACAAACATGCTTGGGCAAGACCCAGGTTCTTTTGAATTTAGGGGCAAATTAAATGGGGGTGATCCAACTAGGGGCTCGAATATAATTGTCCCGTAAATCTTATTTATGGACAACAAAATAATAATAAATAGTTCGAATGGCTCCTTAGTGGCATTTCGTTTCTACACCAAAGGTGCAGCGGGTCATCATATTTTGTATATGATCCGACAAAAAAAACTTCAAATAGATTCACGAGTGGGAAGGCTCAAATAACTTCAAATAGGTCACCAATAGCTTTTGCCCTGGTCTTCGAGTTGTATCTTGCCAGCCTGTTTAAACACCCAGCCGTTGCGGTGCGTGTGATTGGCTGGTTTTTCCGAAGTTCCATGGATTTGGAAAGTCCTGTCCATGATCTTCTCGAGCTGAGTGGGTCCGTCACGATTGCCTTTAGGGGGCTGCTTTCGCTGCCCGGGTCAGGAGTTGCGAAATCCGGCATTAACCGCCGTGTCATCAGCGCCGTTGTTGTTGTGCCGACGTTTGTTCTTATTGCGCTTTGGTTTTGAGTTGCCATCCTGGGCTTCAGGTGCCACTGGGTCTTCTGAATTGTGGCTGCGTCTTGCCAGCCAGTTATCTTGGCCCGCGTAAAAGCGGGTCATGAGGGAGGTAAGGGCGGACATAGTCTGAGGCTTGTCCTGGCCTAGTTGGCAGGCCAGCCATTCGTCCCGAATATTATGCTGGAAGGAGGCATTGGCCTCAGCATCCGGACAGTCGACAATTTGGTTCTTCTTAGCTAAGACCCGATTCTAGAACTGTTAGGCAGACTCGTCGGGCTTCTGGACGACGTTACTGAGGTCGGAAGAGTCCGGCGGGCGGAAATAGGTCCCCTGGAAATTAGAGTGAAACACGTCTTCCAAGTCTTCCCAGCATCCTATGGAGTTTTTGGGGAGGTTGTTTAACCAATGTCGAGCTGGCCCCTTAAGCTTAAGAGGTAAGTATTTGATGGCATGGAGATCATCTCCTTGTTCCATATAGTTGGTCAGTGGTCCCGTCATACTGTTCTATATTTACGGGTTTAAACACTTCGGGGAACTGATGCTGCATTACTTCATTTGTGAAGCACAGTGGGTGACCGACGCCTCTGACTCGAGCTATGTCCCGCCTGTACTCGACGTCTGTATGGGGCTGGTTGCATTCCCGGGCTCTATGGTTTTGGTTGAACCATGGTCTATACTCTCCCCGTCTATCTGGTGAGTAATCTCTGGATCCGTAAATGGATCTTGTATGGCCTGCTCTGTGATCTAAGTCGTCACGCAGGTCGAACCTTTCATTGGGTTCGAATGGCTCCTTACCCTGTCTACAGGGCATCGCGGGTACATAACCGGTGTCATTGGCCACTCTATCCTGCCCACGAGGAGGGCAGTCCGGCTTGTCATATGGGGTATGACGCGAAGACGGAGTGTGAGTGAGCTCGTCGTCGAATTGTGGCAGCAGCCTTATCCGAGGGTAGCTTTTGGGATGGTTTGATAGAACAGCTTTGATTTGCCGCTCTTTGGCCTTTAGGATACGAGTCGTTGCTATGAGCCGCTGCCATATTTCTTCCTGATCCTTGAGGTTATCAGGGATGTACAAGTCATCTGCTTCTGGTATGTCTTCCTCCTCGACCGGGGGAAGGTAATCATTGCCCTCGGGGTCGTTGACAGTATCGGGGTCGTTTTGGTCCTCAGGTTCGTCCGGACCCTCTAACGGGTGCTCCGGGACATCGGGATTGTCATGAACGGCGGGGGTGTTTGTGTCCCCGCTGCTGATAATAACTCTTCTTCCCTTTTTTGCTTTTGGACCGCTTATGCGATTTCCGGCGCCTTGATGGCGCATCGCCCGATTTGGCGGCGTCGTTGTGAGGCATATTGTCACTGTTGGTGGTAGGAGTATCCACCATGTAGACGTCATATGTAGAAGTGGCGATCCAATTCCCGGTGTTGATGGGAATGGGAGCATGGTCCTCTTCATCCATGTATTCTGCCTCTTCAGAGGCATAGTCCAACACGTCGATTAAGTCTTTGACGGTGGCTATCAAGTGGGTGGTGGGTGGGTCGAAAAATCCGTCCCTGCCTGAACTATAACCGGGCCGGGCGTAGATCGGGGCCGGATCATCGGTGATCCTCATCGACAAGAGTTGTTCCAAGGCCTCATCGACCGTCGAGGGCCCGACCTTATCCAGCTGTTCGGAACTCGCGGGGTTCACCCCCATGAAGTCCACCCATGGAGATTGTCCGGAAGGAACATAGATCCGGTCGCATGGTTTGATAGCCAAACCGGGATGATAGATCAGAGCGTCGCCGTGGGTGACCCCATCGTCATGTCCGAAGAAGGGGCTCAAAGTTAAAGCCTCAGAGCCCTCGAGGGCTACGGGCGAAGCCGTGAGCCCGGTTAGTGACAAGTCGCCTCGAGAGTCGACGGAATACTCTAGGTTTCCGAATCTAACCTCCCGATCAGGGGCAAAGTTCATCACGCGGCCTAGATGGCTGGTGGAATCAGCATGCAGCACAACGCTACCGAAGGCAAAGATCTACCTGGGGACGAAAACGTCCATGTTGCGGACCTTTTCATTGATGACAAGGAGAGGTGTTGATCCCATCTCGCTCATAGAGGAACTCTCAATAAAAGCACCAATGTCGGTGTCAAAACCGACAGATCTCTGGTAGGGGGTCCCGATTTGTGAGACTAAGATCGATGGTAACAGGAGACGAAGGGGACACGAGTTGACCTAGGTTCGGGCCTTCCAATGGAGGTAATACCCTACGTCTTGCTTGATTCTATTGATGGTGTGAGGTGTTACAGAATTGATCTACCTCGAGATTGTATGTCTAACCCTAGATGAGTTGTTCTATATCAATATCCTAAAACCCTCCGTCTTATATAGATGCCAAGGAGGCCTAGGGTTTACACATGGTCGGTTACATGCCGAAGAGATAAACATGCCTAGTTACTACATCAAACTTGCAGCGCAAGCCGTGCTCCTTGAAGCTTCCATCCTGGAAACTAGGCCTTCAAATCATCTAGTGTTCAGCAAGTAGCAAATATAGTCTGGCCCATAAACAACGGGTCGGCTATCCGAGGACCCCTGAATTCGGGACTCCCTCAAATGGGTTATATAGTGTTGTTAATTCACACCATATATAGGTGCACCCCCGGTTATCCTAATATAACTCATTAATTAATACAAATGCACCATGGAACCACTCTCTTCTTTTGAAATAAGTGGCATCCAACCATTTGTCCTTCTATTTTGGATACGACCACACTGTTTATAGACTCAAGCACAAGGTTAAAATACTAATTAACATAAAAATGAGAGCATCAACGCCCTTTCACTTGGATAATATGATGGCCTCTTTGACCACAAAACGATGATTCGGGGTGTTTAACCCATGAACAAGTGATCGCTGTTACTCCCTCCGATTCATATTATTTGTTGTTCAAATGGATGTATCTAGGCGTATTTCAGTGTTAGATATATCCATTTAAACGACAAGTAATATCAATCGGAGAGAGTACATTTTTTGCCTCATAAATAACCCACATGAGATAAACTGACATAAGGATGCAGAGTAGCCCACAAGGCCACGAAAGAAGCATGAAACCTAAGAGCAAGTATAATAAGGTAACGTAGGCGGCCTGCAAGACTTTAAATATTGTAGCTTTGTTGAGTTGGTTGAGAGAAAAGAGAAGCATATTGTAGATTTACAACCCGCTGTAGCACGGGCTCTAAGAAGTTATGTGAGAGTGTATGATGGGACATGTGATAGAAAAATAGTACTTTATTTTAGCCCACTATTATACATGTTGGCTATTACATTGGCTGTAGATGACATGGTAACATGTTATAGCCATTAGTTAGTTATACTATTAACCATGCTCTAATCACTCGAAGAACAACAACATCTTTTAAATATTTCACACAGGCAGCGCCACATGCCCCTTTGTTCCAGCCAGAATGGCCAAGCCCTCAGTGATGGCCTCTACAAGAGGCACTTCGAAGAGTGTGATGAGCTTCTATGAGGTGTCTTCGTTGGGATCCTCCCTACGCTCAAGGAATTGTAGTTCGCCAGAAGTGTTCGTTGTGTCCTTTTCCATGATCGTGCCACTGTTCCTGCCATCCTTTGCTAGCCTCGCACTACATCGCATGGTCGATGTTCCTTCTTTGGTGGCTAGATAGCCAGTCAATGTACCGAGCAGCAATGCAGGGTAGAGCCAGCAGTGGTGCATCCGTGTGTCTGCACATGGGTCCAAGGAAGCCCTCTAGGTTGGCTTCCCTGGCCAGCAGGCTCCTTCTCAATCACCCTTCCCAAGCCCTGGCAACACATTGGATTTCCGGAGCCGAATCCTCTAACATTATGAAGAGAAGTTAGAGGTGGAAATCCTTAATGAAAACAAACATATCACTGTTGGGGAATGTTGCATGGGAAACAAAAAAATTCCTATGCACACTCCAGATCTATCCATGGAGATGCATAGCTATGAGAGGGTGAGTGTATCTACACACCATTGTAGATTGCTAAGAAGAAGCGTATATAACGCGGTTGATGTAGTCGTGCGTCTTCACGATACAATCGTGATCCGTCCCGATCTAGCGCCGAACGGACGACACCTCCGCGTTCAGCACACGTGCGGCTCGATGACGTCTCCGCCTCCTCGATCCAGCGAGAGACGGAGGAGTAGTAGATGAGTTATCTGGCAACATGACGGCGTGGTGGTGGTGGTGGTGGTGCTATCCTGGCAGGGCTACGCCTAGCGCTACTCAAGCTACGAACGGCGAAGAAAACGATCTAGGGAGAGAGAGGGGCGCCAAGGGCTTCGTGTATACTCTTGGGGCACCCCCTCCTATATATATAGGTGGAGGGGCATGGAGATCAGCCCCTACAATCCCTAGGGCGTTGCCAGGGGGGTTGGACTCCTAGTCCAATTCCCTCCCTTTCCATACACACGTGGACTTTCCACCTCTCCCAAGCCATACGGGCCTTGAGGGACTCATGCTCCCAAGCCATATGGTCCTTGAGGGACTCATGCGCCTGGCCCCATAAGGCCAGGGCACCTCTCCTCAGCCCATGGAAACCCTTGGTACGTGGTGGAACCCTTGGTGGACTTCCGGACTCCTCCAGAAGTTTTCGGAACCTTCTAGAAGCTTCTTGGTACAATACCGAAAAAACCCAAAATTGTTCCGGTAGCCAAAATATGACTTCCCATATATAAATCTTTACCTATGGATCATTCCGGAGCTCCTCATGACATCCAGGATCTCACCTGGGACTCAAAACAACATTCGGTCACCAACATACATAACCCACTAATATTATATCGTCAACAAACGTTAAGTGTGCAGACCATGCGGGTTCGAGAATTCTGCAGACATGATCGAGATACCTCTATGGTCAATAACCAATAGCGGGACCTGGATGCCCATGTTGGATCCTACATATTCTACAAAGTTCTTTATCGGTCAAACCACGATGTCAAGGATTCAATCAATCACGTATGCAGTTCCCTTTGTCCATTGGTATGTTACTTGCCTGAGATTTGATCGTCGGTATCTCCATACCTAGTTCAAACTCGTTACTAGCAAGTCTCTTTACTTGTTCCGTAATACAAGATCTCGTAAATAACTTCTTAGGTTGTGTTTGGTTGAGCTTTTTCGGCCAACTTCTAACTTTTCAAAGCTAAAAGCTAACCAAAGGGAGAAAACTAGAAGCAGAAGTTGTAAAAGCTACCAGATTTTTGTAGTGTAATTTCGAAGCAGGCATTACCCCAACTTTGGACTGGTATTTTTAGCTGTCCCCTGGTAGTTGGCATGTATTTACACACCGTTGCCACTCCAAAGTGGAAAACGTTTGGGTTGGTCAAGGGCAGCCCACGAGAGGAGGCCTCTTCGAGACCAGCTCCTCTGCTCGATCCCCATCGACACCAGCGGCAGCTAGGGTTCCTAGCCGCCGCCAGCGCCGCCGCCGCCCCTCCATCGCCGCTTGCCAAGCTGCTGGCATCGCCATTGGCCTCCGCCTCCTCGCCTCGACCTCCTCCCTCCTCTCCAAGTCAAGCGGGAACCAGCAAGGTCGCCGCCCTCCATCGCCGTGCGCGCTGCCGCCGGCGACGTCTCTGGCAGCCCCGCCGCGATCTCTTCCCTCCAGTCCTGAAGGTAGCTGCTCCATTTCCTCCACTTCCCATTCCCCTCCCGTCTCCTGTACAAGTTCTATTGCAGCGATTGAGATTGTGGCAATTGAAGTAGTTGCTCCCTATATCAAAAGTATTTCTGTTAGTGATGAAATGGATGATTGTGGCGATTTTTTTGCTAGTATTGCTACAGCTGCACATTGTTGTATGTTCCTGTACATTGGATGATTGTTTATTATTTAGTTGATTGTATGATAGTATTGCTGCACATTGCTATGTAATTCCTTGCTAGAACATATATATTGATCTATTGCTATGTCATTATTCTGCTTGATTGAAGAATGTCTGAAAAAGCGGTGTGGGATGATGCAAATTTGAAGAAACTCATAGACATAATTCGAGAGGAGGTTGAAAATGGGATTAGGCCAATAGGTTATTTCACTAAAAAGGGTTGGAAGAATGTCATGGAGAAATGGGAAGCAAGAACGGGAAAGAAGTATCCCAAGGATAAATTCAAGAATAAATGGGATGCAATAAATAATGACTATGTTTTTTTATGGAGTTGAAAAATGAAGCAACCGGGCTTGGATGGGATGATGCAAAGAGAACGGTTGTTTGCTCTCAAGAATGGTGGAATGAACACATTGCGGTATGTGTAGCAACTTTATTATTTGACATGCTTTTGAATGATTGCATTACCTAATTTGTATATTTCTTTTTCAGAGATGCCAGAGCACAGGAAAGAAATGCAATCATTTGAAGTTCAAAAGGCAAGGACCGAAACATCTTGAAGATTTACACATCATTTTTGACAAAGTACATGTCACAGGGGCTAGTGCTTCTTGTGTTGGAGATATATCCTCTGACAAATCAAGTGATGATAATGAGGCTATGTTGGAGAAAGTCGATGATAGTGATGAAATGAAGTTGGCATCTTTAAAGAAACTGAAAACAAGCAAGAAGCGCAAGCAAGCTTCAATCAAAAATGAGGATAAGGAAGAGAAGAGTCCTTTCTTACGATTGTACAAGCAGATATGTGAGAAGATATAAAGTGGAGTTGAGAAGATAACCTTTAGTGTTCAAGCATCATCAGTTCCTCCTCCAACCAACCTTGTCCCTACCATTTCGGAGGTCATGAAATTGGTGAAATATTGTGGTGTGAAAGAAAAAACTGCTCTCATGCACACGACCCTCACTCTTATAGTGAAGCCTCAGTTTAGGGAAATTTTCGGAGGTTCTATTTTCTAGAGAGGAACAGATAACATCAAACCGAGAGATCCTACATTTCAGTATGAGCATGAAAAGATTAGAGAAGAACGCTTTTGGCCTCATTTCAAAGGGGCTATTGGAGCCATAGATGGATCACATGTCCCAGTGTCAGTCCCTGCAGATGACGTGGTTAACCATAGATGTCGGGATGGTTTTACATCTCAGAATGTGTTTGTGATATGCGACTTTGACATGAGGTTTACCTTTGTGGTTGCGGGTTGGCCGGGCTCTGCACATGACTCAAGGATCTTGAATCATGCATTAGCACAGTTCTCTTCATTTCCTGTACCTCCCAAAGGTATAACATAACAACACATGTCATCATTCATTATATTCTTATGTGAGATGCTCACTTGGTGATTTGATGTTTATTTTCAGGGAAATACAATCTTGTGGACTCTTGGTATGCAAACTGAACAGGATATCTTGCTCCTTTTAAGGGAAGTACGTACCATCTACCAGAATTTCGTCTTCGGCGTCACCGTCCACCTCAAGGGAAGTATGAGTTATTCAACTTTTCACATTCATCCCTTCGTAATATCATTGAGCGCGCTTTTGGGGTGCTCAAGCAGAAATGGCGCATATTGAAAGGAATCCCTAGTTTCTCACCTCGCACGCAAAAGCATATCATCATTGCTTGCATGTCATTGCACAACTTCATTCGTGATAGCAAATTGAGCAACAAATTTTTTGATAAATGTGATGCCGATGATGAGTATGTATCTCCAGTCGTACGACAGGAAGTAGCACCAACGCAAGCGGATCTCGTTGAAGAGGAGGAGAACGAAGATACCATGGATACTATTCGTAGTAGGATAGCCGATGCTTGTCTTGCGATAGCAACCTAGGTTAGCTATCTTGATGAAGATCATCATGTGAACCATATGTATATTCTATGGTGCATGCCTTTTGTAAAAATATTATGTGTCAATATCTATTTATATGTAATTTGTTGTTCAATCCGTATGTATTAGTTGTGAATTCATTGCCCAGGGTCATTACAGACAATTCACAGACAAATATATAGTTTCACAGCTGTTTCAACCAAACAACTTTCAACTTTTCCACAGTTGAAAGCTCACATCAGCTTTTTCACAGCTCACAGCTCACAACAGCTTTTACAGAATCTGCACCTCAACCAAACACAGCTTTAGTCACATTGCTTGCAAGCTTCTTGTGATATTGTATTACCGAGTGGGCCCAAAGATACCTCTTCGTCATACGGAGTGACAAATCCTAGTATTGATTCACGCCAACCCAACAGACATCCTCGGAGATACCTGTAGAGAACCTTTATAGTCATCCAGTTATGTTGTGACGTTTGATACACACAAGGCATTCCTCCGGTATCAAGGTCTTGCATAATCTCATGGTTGTAGGAACATATACTTGACATGGATAAACGAGTAGCAATAAACTGACACGATCAACTACTATGCTTACGGTTCGGTCTTGTCCATCACATCATTCTACTAATGTCCATCACATCATTATACTAATGATGTGATGCCATTATCAGATGACAACTCATGTCTATGGTCAGGAAACCTTGACCATCTCTGATCAACGAGCTAGTTTAGTAGAGGCTCACTAGGGACATGGTGTTGTCTATGTATCCACACATGTATCTAAGTTTCCAATCAATACAATTCTAGCATGAATAATAAACGATTATCATGAACAAGGAAATATGATAATAACCAATTTATTATTGCATCTAGGGCATATTTACAACAATTACCTCTTCTCATGCACGCGATCTGCACTTTCTCTTTCTTCTCTTTTGGAGGGAATTCCCTCCACTTCTTCTTCACTTTCCCATCCACTACTTGTACTCAACGGCCTGTCGTTCACCGGGAAAGTCTACCAAAGTCCATACTTGGTTTTCATACATGGATCCTTTCTCGGATTACATGGCTCCTAGCCATTTGTTGGAATTCGGGCCTACCATCACTTCTTTATAGCTCGTAGGTTCACTTTTGTCTAACAAGATGACCTCCAAGACAGGATTGACGTACAACTCAGGGGCGGTACAAGTCCTTGTCGACCTATGAGGTTCGATAGTAACTTGATCTGAAGCTTCATGATCATCATCATTTTCTTCCTCTTCACTTGGTGTAGGCGTCGTAGAAACATCTTTCTGTGTCGTGCTACTATCCAACTGAAGTGATGGTTCAACAAACTCATCAAGTTCTACTTTCCTCCCACTCAATTCTTTCGAGAGAAACTCTTTCTCGAGAAAGGACCCGTTTTAGCAACAAACACTTTGCCCTCGGATCTGATATAGAAGGTATACCCAACTGTTTCCTTAGGGTATCCTATGAAGACGCACTTGTCCGCTTTGGGTTCGAGCTTATCAGACATAGGTGTCGCATTCCCAAACTCTAAGAAATGACAGCTTAGGTTTTTGCCAAACCATAATTCATACGGTGTCATCACAATGGAATTAGATGGTTCCCTGTTTAAAGTGAATGTGGTTGTATCTAATGCATAACCCCAAAACGATAGTGGCAAATCTCTAAGATACATCATAGTACGCACCATATCCAACAGAGCACGACTACGGCGTTTGGACACACCATCACACTATGGTGTTCCAGGTGGCGTCAGTTGTGAAACAACTTCCACATTATCTTAAGTTGTATACCAAACTCGTAACTCAGATATACACCTCCACGATCATATCGTACACATTTCATCTTCTTGTCATGATGATCTTAAACTTCACTCTGAATTTGCTTGAACTTTTCAAACCTTTTAGACTTGTGTTTCATTAAGTAAATAACCCATACCTACTCAAATCATCAGTGAAGGTAAGAAAATAATGATATCCACCGCACGCTTCAACACTTATTGGACCGCATACATCAACATGTATCATTTCCAATAAGTCACTTGCCCACTCCATCAAACCGAAAAACGGGGTCTCAGTCATCTTGCCCATGAGGCATGGTCCGCATGTCTCAACCGATTCGAAAACGAGTGAATCCAAAGATCCATCAGCATGGAGTTTCTTCATGCGCTTCACACCAATATGACTTTAGCGGCAGTGCCACAAGTATGTGGTACTATCATTATTAACTTTGCATCTTTTGGCATTAATATTATGAACATGTGTATCACTACGATTGAGATTCAATAAACCATTCACATTTGATGCATGACCATTGAGGTATTATCCATGTAAACAGAATAACCATTATTCTCTAACTTAAATGAATAACCGTATTGCAATAAATATGACCCAATCATGTTCATGCTCAACACAAACACCAAATAACATTTATTTAGGTTCAATACTAATCCCGAAGGTAGAGGGAGTGTGCCATGGTGATCACATCAACATTGGAAACACTTCCAACACACATCGTTACCACACCCTTAGCTAGTCTCTATTTATTTCGTAGATTTTTTTTCAAGTTACTAACATTAGCAAGTGAACCAGTATCTAATACCCAGGTGCTACTAGGAGTACTAGTAAGGTACATATCAATAACACGTATATCAAATATACTTTTGTTGACATTGTCATCCTTCTTGTCTACCAACTATTTGGGGGTAGTTCCGCTATCAGTTAGCGTTCCCCTTACAATAGAAGCACTTAGTCTCGGGTTTGAGTTCAACCTTGGGTTTCTTCACTGGAGCAGCAACTGCCTTGCCATTCATGAAGTTTCCCTTTTTGCCCTTTCCCTTCTCGAAACTAGTGGTTTTACTAACCATCAACATTTGATGCTCCTTCTTGATTTCTACCTTCATGGTGTCACACATCGTGAATAGCTCAGGGATCATCTTTTCCATCCCTGGCATGTTTATAGTTCTTCATGAAGCTCTAATAGATTTGTGGCAGTGGCTTGGAGAACTATATCAATCACTATCTTATCTGGAAGATCAACTCCCACTTGATTCAAGATTGTAGCACCCAGACATTCTGAGTACATGCTCACTGATTGAGATATTCTCCTTCATCTTGCAGGGAAAGAATCTTGTTGGATGTCTCATACCTCTCAACATGGGCACGATCTTGAAATCCCAATTTCAGCTCTTCGAACATCTCATATGCTCTGTGACGTTCAAAACGTCTTTGGAGCCTCAATTCTAAGCCATAAAGCATGACGCACTGAACTATCAAGCAGTCATAATATACGTTCCTATCTAATGTTCTCAACACCCACAGACGACGCTTGAGGGGTTGGCGCACCGAGTGGTGCATCAAGGACATAAGCCTGCTATGAAACAATGAGGACAATCCTCAGTTTTACGGACCCAGTCCACATAATTGCTACTACCATCTTTCAACTTAGTTTTTCTCTAGGAACGTATCAAAATATAGGGGAGTTATAGCACGAGCTATTGATCTACAACATAATTTGCAAAGATATTTTGACTATGTTCATGATAATTGTTGGAAATATGCCCTAGAGGCAATAATAAAATGGTTATTATTGTATTTCCTAGTTCATGATAATTGTCTATTATTCATGCTACAATTGTGTTAACCAGAAACCGTAATACATGTGTGAATACATAGACCATCACATGTCCCTAGTGAGCCTCTAGTTGGCTAGCTCGTTGATCAATAGATGGTCACGGTTTCATGACCATGGACATTGGATGTCGTTGATAACGGGATCACATCATTAGGAGAATGATGTGATGGACAAGACCCAAACCTAAGCATAGCACAAGATCGTGTAGTTCGTTTGCTAAAGCTTTTCAATGTCAAGTATCATTTCCTTAGACCATGAGATTGTGTAACTCCCGGATACCGTAGGAATGCTTTGGGTGTGCCAAACGTCACAACGTAACTGGGTGGCTATAAAGGTACGCTACGGGTATCTCCGAAAGTGTCTGTTGGGTTGACACGAATCAAGACTGGGATTTGTCACTCCGTGTGACGGAGAGGTATCTCTGGGCCCACTCGGTAAGACATCATCATAATGAGCTCAATGTGACTAAGGAGTTAGCCACGGGATGATGTGTTACGGAACGAGTAAAGAGACTTGCCGGTAACGAGATTGAACAAGGTATGGCGATACCGACGATCGAATCTCGGGCAAGTACCATACCGATAGACAAAGGGAATTGTATACGGGATTGATTGAATCCCTGACATCGTGGTTCATCTGATGAGATCATCGTGGAGTACGTGGGAGCCAACATGGGTATCCAGATCCCGCTGTTGGTTATTGGCCGGAGAGGTGTCTCGGTCATGTCTACGTGTCTCCCGAACCCGTAGGGTCTACACACTTAAGGTTCGATGACGCTAGGGTTATAGGGAAAAGGTATACGTGATTACCGAAGGTTGTTCGGAGTCCCGGATGTGATCCCGGACGTCACGAGGAGCTCCGGAATGGTCCGGAGGTAAAGATTGATATATAGGAAGTCCAGTTTTGGTCACCGGAAAGTTTTCGGGCTCATCGGTAGTGTACCGGGAGTGCCGGGAGGGTGCCGGAGGACCCCCGGGAGGGGTGTGACGACCAAAGGACCACATGGGCTGTTAGATAAAGTGTGCCAGCCCTTATTGGGCTGGGAAAGACTTTTGCTAAAGGCCCATGCGGCTGGAGATAAGGAGATAAGGCAAAAAGGATTTAAAAGGAGGAGATCCACCTCCCTTGTGGGAGGTGGACTCTCCCTTTAATTCAGCCGGCCATCTCCTCTTTGGAGTAGAGGCCAAGCCAGCCCTCCACGTCCCTCCTCCTATATATACTTGAGGTTTTGGATGTTTTGAGACAGGATTTGATCTCTCTCTCTCACGGCGAAGCCCTACCTCTCTTCTTCCTCCTCCGCAGCGCTTAGGCGAAGCCCTGTCGGAATACCTTGCTACTCCACCACCACCACGCCGTCGTGCTGCTGTTGGAGCCCTTCCCCAACCTCTCCTTCCTCCTTGCTGGATCAAGGTGTTGGAGACGTCACCGGGCTGCACGTGTGTTGAACGCGGAGGTGCCGTCCGTTCGGCACTTGATCGGATCTACCGCGATCTGAATCGCTGCGAGTACGACTCCATCAACCGCGTTCTTGTAACGCTTCCGCTTAGCGATCTTCAAAGGTATGAAGATGCAATCTCTCCCCTCTCGTTGCTGGTTTCTCCATAGATAGATCTTGGTGAACGTAGGAAAATTTTGATTTACTACTACGTCTCCCAACAGTGGCATCATGAGCTAGGTCTATGCGTAGAATCTATGCACGAGTAGAACACAAAGCAGTTGTGGGCGTCGAGTTTGTTAATTTGCTTGCCGCTACTAGTCTTATCTTGATTCGGCGGTATTGTGGGATGAAGCGGCCCGGACCAACTTTACACGTACGCTTACGTGAGACCGGTTCCACCGCCTGACATGCACTAGATGCATAAGGTGGCTAGCGGGTGTCTGTCTCTCCTACCTTAGTCGGATCGGATTCGATGAAAAGGGTCCTTATGAAGGGTAAATAGCAATTGGCAAATCACGTTGTGGTGTTGACGTAGGTAAGAAACGTTCTTGCTAGTAACCTATAGCAGCCACGTAAAAAACTTGCAACTACAAATTAGAGGACGTCTAACTTGTTTTTGCAGCATGTGCCTTGTGATGTGATATGGCCAAAGGATGTGATGTGATGCATTGTGATGTATGAATTGATCATGTTCTTGTAATAGGATTCACGACTTGCATGTCGATGATTATGACAACCGGCAGGAGCCATAGGAGTTGTCTTATTTATTGTATGACCTGCGTGTCAATCATAAACGCCATGTAATTACTTTACTTTATTGCTAAGCGTTAGCCATAGTAGTAGAAGTAATAGTTGACGAGACAACTTCATGAAGACACAATGATGGAGATCATGATGATGGAGATCATGGTGTCGTGCCGGTGACAGTGATGATCATGGTGCCCCGAAGATGGAGATCATAGGAGCAAAATGATATTGGCCATATCATGTCACTATATTGATTGCATGTGATGTTTATCATGTTTACATCTTATTTGCTTAGAACGACGGTAGTAAATAAGATGATCTCTCAATAAAATTTCAAGAGAAGTGTTCACCCTAACTGTGCACCGTTGCTAAGGATCGTTGTTCCGAAGCACCACGTGATGATCGGGTGTGATAGGTTCTAACGTTCGCATACAACGGGTGTAAGCCAGATTTACACACGCGAAACACTTAGGTTGACTTGACGAGCCTAGCATGTACAGACATGGCCTCGGAACACGGAAGACCGAAAGGTCGAACATGAGTCGTATAGAAGATACGATCAACATGAAGATGTTCACCATGGATGACTAGTCCGTCTCACGTGATGATCGGACACGGGCTAGTTGACATGGATCATGTATCACTTGGAAGACTAGAGAGATGTCTGTCTAAGTGGGAGTTCATTAATTTGATTAAGTGAACTTAATTATCATGAACTTAGTCTAAAATTGTCTTTACAATCTATGATGTAGATCCAATGGCCAACGCGAATGTCACCCTCAATTTCAACGCGTTCCTAGAGAAAACCAAGCTGAAAGATGATGGAAGCAACTATGCGGACTGGGTCCGTAGCTTGAGGATCATCCTCATAGCTTCCAAGAGATTGTATGTCCTAGATGCACCGCTAGGTGACGCACCCGTTCTCCCAGCGGAACAAGATGTTATGAACACTTGGCAATCACGCTGCGATGATTACTCCCTTGTTCAATGCGGCATGCTTTACAGTCTAGAACCGGGGCTCCAAAAGCATTTTGAGCAACACGGAGCATATGAGATGTTCCAGGAGCTGAAACTGGTTTTTCAAGCTCATGCCCGGGTCGAGAGATATGATGTCTCCGACAAGTTCTTCAGCTGTAAGATGGAGGAGCATAGTTCTGTCAGTGAGCACATCCTCAAGATGTCTGGGCTACACGGCCGCTTGACTCAGCTGGGGGTTAATATCCCGGATGACTCGGTCATTGACAGAATCCTCCAGTCGCTTCCACCTAGCTTCAAGAGCTTTGTGATGAACTACAACATGCAAGGTATGGAGAAGTCCATTCCTGAGTTGTACTCGATGCTGAAATCAGCGGAGGTCGAGATCAAAAAGGAGCATCAAGTGTTGATGGTGAATAAGACCACTAGTTTCAAGAAAGGCAAGGGTAAGAAGAACTTCAAGAAGGACGGCAAAGCTGTTGCCGCGCCCGGTAAGCAAGTTGCCGGGAAGAAGAAGAAAGATGGACCCAAGCCTGAGACTGAGTGCTTTTATTGCAAGGGTACCGGTCACTGGAAGCGGAACTGCCCCAAGTATTTAGCGGATAAGAAGGACGGCAACATTAAAGGTATATGTGATATACTTGTTATTGATGTGTACTTGACCAGCGCTCGTAGTAGCTCCTGGGTATTTGATACCGGTGCAGTTGCTCACATTTGTAACTCCAAGCAGGAGCTGCGGAATAAGCGGAGGCTGGCCAAGGATGAGGTGACGATGCGCGTCGGGAATGGTTCCAAGGTCGATGTGATCGCCGTCGGCACGTTACCTCTACATCTACCTTCGGGATTAGTTTTAAACCTTAATAATTGTTATTTAGTACCAGCTTTGAGCATGAACATTGTATCTGGATCTCGCTTGATGCGAGATGGCTACTCATTTAAATCCGAGAATAATGGTTGTTCTATTTATATGAGAGAAATGTTTTATGCTCATGCCCCGCTGGTCAATGGTTTATTTTTGATGAATCTCGAACGTGATGTTACACATGTCCATAGTGTGAGTACCAAAAAGTGTAAAGTTGATAACGATAGTCCCACTTACATGTGGCACTGCCGTCTTGGCCATATTGGTGTCAAACGCATGAAGAAGCTCCATGCTGATGGAATTTTGGAGTCACTTGATTTCGAATCATTTGACACATGCGAACCATGCCTCATGGGCAAGATGACCAAGACTCCGTTCTCCGGAACAATGGAGCGAGCAACTGACTTGTTGGAAATAATATATACCGATGTATGCGGTCCAATGAGCGTCGAGGCTCGCGGTGGCTACCGTTATGTTCTCACCCTCACTGATGACTTGAGTAGATATGGTTATGTCTACTTAATGAAACACAAGTCTGAAACTTTTGAAAGGTTCAAGGAATTTCAGAGTGAGGTCGAGAATCAACGTGACAGGAAAATAAAATGCCTACGATCTGATCGTGGCGGAGAATATTTAAGTCACGAGTTTGGCACGCACCTTAGGAAATGTGGAATTGTTTCACAACTCACGCCGCCCGGCACACCCCAGCGAAATGGTGTGTCTGAACGTCGTAATCGCACTCTATTGGATATGGTGCGATCTATGATGTCTCTTACCGACTTACCGCTATCATTTTGGGGATATGCATTAGAGACTGCCGCATTCACTTTAAATAGGGCACCGTCTAAATCCGTTGAGACGACACCGTATGAATTGTGGTTTGGAAAGAAACCTAAGCTGTCGTTTCTAAAAGTTTGGGGATGCGATGCTTATGTGAAGAAACTTCAACCTGAGAAGCTCGAACCCAAAGCGGAAAAGTGCGTCTTCATAGGATATCCCAAGGAGACTATTGGGTATACCTTCTACCTACGATCCGAAGGCAAAGTCTTTGTTGCCAAGAATGGATCCTTTCTCGAGAAAGAGTTTCTCTCGAAAGAAGTAAGTGGGAGGAAAATAGAACTTGATGAGGAAATTGTACCTCCACTCGAACCGGAGAGTAGCGCAGCACAGGAAGTTGTTTCTGTGGAGCCTACACCGGCTAGAGAGGAAGTTAATGATGATGATCATGAAACTTCAGATCAAGTTGCTATTCGAAGGTCCACCAGGACACGTTCCGCACCAGAGTGGTACGGCAATCCTGTCCTAGAGATCATGTTGTTGGACAACGGTGAACCTTCGAACTATGAAGAAGCGATGGCGGGCCCGGATTCCAACAAATGGCTTGAGGCCATGAAATCCGAGATAGGATCCATGTATGAGAACAAAGTATGGACTTTGGTGGACTTGCCTAATGATAAGCGAGCCATTGAAAACAAATGGATCTTTAAGAAGAAGACTGACGCGGACGGTAATGTCACCGCCTATAAAGCTCGGCTTGTCGCTAAGGGTTATCGACAAGTTCAAGGAGTTGACTACGATGAGACTTTCTCACCCGTAGCGATGCTAAAGTCAGTCCGAATCATGTTAGCAGTTGCCGCATTTTATGATTATGAGATCTGGCAAATGGACGTCAAAACGGCATTCCTTAATGGCTTCCTCAAGGAAGAACTGTATATGATGCAGCTGGAAGGTTTTGTCGATCCTAAAGATGCTAACAAGGTATGCAAGCTCCAGCGCTCCATCTATGGGCTGGTGCAAGCATCTCGGAGTTGGAACATTCGCTTTAATGAGGTGATTAAAGCGTTTGGGTTTGTACAGGTTTATGGAGAACCTTGTATTTACAAGAAAGTGAGTGGGAGATCTATAGCATTTCTTATACTGTATGTGGATGACATGCTGATAATGGGAAATAATATAGAACTCTTGGAAAGTATCAAGGCCTACTTGAATAAGTGTTTTTCAATGAAGGACCTTGGAGAAGCTGCTTACATATTAGGTATTAAGATCTATAGAGATAGATCGAAACGCCTCATTGGTCTTTCACAAAGCACATACCTTGAAAAGATATTGAAGAAGTTCAATATGCATCAGTCCAAGAAGGGGTTCTTGCCTGTGTTGCAAGGTGTGAGATTGAGTACGACTCAATGCCCGACCACGGCAAAGGATAGAGAAGAGATGAGTGTCATCCCCTATGCTTCAGCCATAGGCTCTATCATGTATGCCATGCTGTGTACCAGACCTGATGTGAACCTTGCCATAAGTTTGGTAGGGAGGTACCAAAGTGATCCCGGAGCGGAACACTGGACAGCGGTCAAGAATATCCTGAAGTACCTGAAAAGGACAAAGGACATGTTTCTCATATATGGAGGTGCCGAAGAGCTCGTCGTAAAGGGTTACGTCGACGCTAGCTTCGACACAGATCCGGACGACTCTAAGTCGCTAACCGGATACGTGTATATTTTGAATGGAGGGGCAGTCAGCTGGAGTAGCAGCAAGCAAAGCGTCGTGGCGGCATCTACATGTGAAGCGGAGTACATAGCTGCTTCGGAAGCAGCAAAGGAGGGAGTCTGGATGAAGGAGTTCATCACCGACCTAGGAGTGATTCCAAATGCGTCGGGCCCGATGACTCTACTCTGTGACAACACTGGAGCTATTGCCCTTGCGAAGGAGCCCAGGTTTCACAAGAAGACAAGACACATCAAGCGCCGCTTCAACTCCATCCGTGATTACATTCAGGAGGGAGACATAGATATTTGTAAAGTGCATACGGATCTGAATGTCGCAGATCCGTTGACTAAACCTCTCTCACGAGCAAAACATGATCAACACCAGAACGCTATGGGTGTTCGATTCATCACAATGTAACTAGATTATTGACTCTAGTGCAAGTGGGAGACTGTTGGAAATATGCCCTAGAGGCAATAATAAAATGGTTATTATTGTATTTCCTAGTTCATGATAATTGTCTATTATTCATGCTACAATTGTGTTAACCAGAAACCGTAATACATGTGTGAATACATAGACAATCACATGTCCCTAGTGAGCCTCTAGTTGGCTAGCTCGTTCATCAATAGATGGTCACGGTTTCATGACCATGGACATTGGATGTCGTTGATAACGGGATCACATCATTAGGAGAATGATGTGATGGACAAGACCCAATCCTAAGCATAGCACAAGATCGTGTAGTTCGTTTGCTAAAGCTTTTCAATGTCAAGTATCATTTCCTTAGACCATGAGATTGTGTAACTCCCGGATACCGTAGGAATGCTTTGGGTGTGCCAAACGTCACAACGTAACTGGGTGGCTATAAAGGTACGCTACGGGTATCTCCGAAAGTGTCTGTTGGGTTGACACGAATCAAGACTGGGATTTGTCACTCCGTGTGACGGAGAGGTATCTCTGGGCCCACTCGGTAAGACATCATCATAATGAGCTCAATGTGACTAAGGAGTTAGCCACGGGATGATGTGTTACGGAACGATTAAAGAGACTTGCCGGTAACGAGATTGAACAAGGTATGGCGATACCGACGATCGAATCTCGGGCAAGTACCATACCGATAGACAAAGGGAATTGTATACGGGATTGATTGAATCCCTGACATCGTGGTTCATCCGATGAGATCATCGTGGAGTACGTGGGAGCCAACATGGGTATCCAGATCCTGCTGTTGGTTATTGGCCGGAGAGGTGTCTCGGTCATGTCTACGTGTCTCCCGAACCCGTAGGGTCTACACACTTAAGGTTCGATGACGCTAGGGTTATAGGGAAAAGGTATACGTGATTACCGAAGGTTGTTCGGAGTCCTGGATGTGATCCCGGACGTCACGAGGAGCTCCGGAATGGTCCGGAGGTAAAGATTGATATATAGGAAGTCCAGTTTTGGTCACCGGAAAGTTTTCGGGCTCATCGGTAGTGTACCGGGAGTGCCGGGAGGGTGCCGGAGGACCCCCGGGAGGGGTGTGACGACCAAAGGACCACATGGGCTGTTAGATAAAGTGTGCCAGCCCTTATTGGGCTGGGCAAGACTTTTGCTAAAGGCCCATGCGGCTGGAGATAAGGAGATAAGGCAAAAAGGATTTAAAAGGAGGAGATCCACCTCCCTTGTGGGAGGTGGACTCTCCCTTTAATTCAGCCGGCCATCTCCTCTTTGGAGTAGAGGCCAAGCCAGCCCTCCACGTCCCTCCTCCTATATATACTTGAGGTTTTGGATGTTTTGAGACAGGATTTGATCTCTCTCTCTCACGGCGAAGCCCTACCTCTCTTCTTCCTCCTCCGCAGCGCTTAGGCGAAGCCCTGTCGGAATACCTTGCTACTCCACCACCACCACGCCGTCGTGCTGCTGTTGGAGCCCTTCCCCAACCTCTCCTTCCTCCTTGCTGGATCAAGGTGTTGGAGACGTCACCGGGCTGCACGTGTGTTGAACGCGGAGGTGCCGTCCATTCGGCACTTGATCGGATCTACCGCGATCTGAATCGCTGCGAGTACGACTCCATCAACCGCGTTCTTGTAACGCTTCCGCTTAGCGATCTTCAAAGGTATGAAGATGCAATCTCTCCCCTCTCGTTGCTGGTTTCTCCATAGATAGATCTTGGTGAACGTAGGAAAATTTTGATTTACTACTACGTCTCCCAACAATAATAAGTTCAATTAATCATATTACTAAAGACCTCCCACTCAAATCAACATCCCTCTAGTTGTCCAAGTGTAACATGATCCAAATCCACCAACCCAAGTCCGATCATCACGTGAGATGAGGTGGCTTCAATGGTGAACATCTCCATGTTGATCATATCTACTATATGACTCATGTTCGGCCTTTCGGTCTCCTATGTTCTGAGGACATGTCTGTACATGCTAGGCTCGTCAAGTTTAACCCAAGTGTCCTACATGTGTAAAACTGGCTTACACCCATTGTATGCGAACATAGAGTCTATCACACCGGATCATCACGTGGTGCTTCGAAATGACGATCCTTCACAACGGTGCACACTTGGGGAGAACACAATTTTATCTTGAAATTTTAGTGAGAGATCATCTTATAATACTACCGTCGTCCTAAGCAAAATAAGATGCATAAAATGATTAACATCACATGCAAATCATATGTGACATGAAATGGCCATCATCGTCGTGTGCTTTTGATCTCCATCTCCAAAGCACCAGCATGATATCCATCGTCACTGTCATTACACCATGATCTCCATCATCATGTCGTCACGTGGTTGTCACGCCAACTATTGCTTCTACAACTATTGCTAATGCATAGCGATAAAGTAAAAGCAATTACATGGCATTTAGTGATTGACACGCAGGTCATACAATAAATTAAAGACAACCCTATGGATCCTGCTGCTTGCCATACTCATCAACATGCAAGTTGTGATAACTATTACAAAACATGATCATCTCATACATAAATATATATCAAATCACGTCTTGGCCATATCACATCACAACATGTCGTGCAAAAACAAGTTAGACGTCCTCTACTTTGTTGTTGCAAGTTTTACATGGCTGCTATGGACAACTAGTAAGAACCGTTCTTACCTACCCAAAGCAATAACGGTGATAATCAAGTTGACTTTTAATCTTCTACAAGGACCGCCTCTGTCGAGTCCGATTCAACTTAAGTGGGAGAGACAGACACCCGCTAGCAACTTTATGCAACATGTTGCAGATCAGCCAATGGAACCAGTCTCTCATACATGGACGAGTAAGGTTGGTCCAAGCCGCTTCATCCCACAATACCGCCGAATCAAGATAAGACTAATGAGGTAAGCACACTGAACATCAACGCCCACAAACTCTTTTGTGTTCTACTCATGCATATCATCTACGCATTGACCTATCTCATGATGCCACTATTGGGGAACGTTGCATGGGAAACAAAAAAATTCCTACGCACACGCAAGATCTATCCATGGAGATGCATAGCTATGAGAGAGGGAGTGTATATACATACCCTTTTAGATCACTAAGCAGAACATATATAACATGGTTGATGTAGTCATACGTCATCATGATCCAATCGTGATCCGTCCCAATCAACCGCCGAACGGACAACACCTCCCCGTTCACCACACGTGCAAATCGATAACGTCACCTCCTCCTTGATCCAGCAAGCGAGGGCGGAGTAGTAGATGAGTTCTCCGCCAACACGATGGTGTGGTGGTGGTGGTGGTGGTTCTATCCCGACAGGTCTATGCCTAGCGCTATCGAAACCGCGAACGGAGGAGAAAACGATCTAGGGAAAGAGAGGGGCGCCAAGGGCTTCGTGTATCCTCTTGGGGCGCCCCCTCCTCTATATATATAGGTGGAGGGGCATGGATATCATCCCCTACAAGCCCTAGGGCACAGCCAATGGGGAGGAGTTGGACTCCTAGTCCAATTCCCTCCCTTTCCATACACAGGTGCACTTTCCACCTCTCCCAAGCCATATGGCCCTTGAGGAACTCATGCACCTGGCCCAATAAGTCCAGGGCGCATCCCCTCAGTCCATGCAAACCCTTGTGACGTGGTGGAACCCTTGGTGGACTTTCGGACTTCTTCGGACATTTCCGGAACCTTCTAGAATCTTCCCAGTACAATACCGGAGAAACCCGAAACGGTACCGGTACCAAAATATGACTTGCCATATATAAATATTTACCTCTGGACCATTCTGGAGCTCCTCGTGATGTCCAGGATGTCATCTGGGACTCCGAACAACATTCGTTCACCAACATACCTAACCTAATAATAATATATCGTCATCGAACATTAAGTGTGCAGACCCTGCGGGTTCGAGAACTATGCAGACATGACCGAAACACCTCTACGGTCAATAACCAATAGCGGGACATGGATGCACATATTGTCTCTTTCATATTCTACAAAGTTTTTTATCGGTCGAACCACGATGTTAAGGATTCAATCAATCTCGTATGTAGTTCCCTTTGTCCATCGGTATGTTACTTGCATGAGATTCGATCGTCGGTATCTCCATACCTAGTTCAATATCGTTACCGACAAGTTCTTTACTCATTCCTTAATACAAGTTCACACGACTAAATCCTTAGTCACATTGCTTGCAAGATTCTTATGATGTTGTATTACCGAGTGGGCCTAGAGATACCTCCCCATTATACGGAGTGACAAATCCCAGTCTTGATTCAAGCCAACCCAATAGACACCCTTGAAGATACATGTAGAGCACCTTTATAGTCATCCAGTTACGTTGTGATGTTTGATACACACAAGGCATTCCTCTGGTGTCAGGGAGTTGCATGATCGCATGGTCATAGGAACAGATACTTGACATGGAACAAGCAGTAGCAATAAACTGTCACGATCAATTGCTATACTTATGGTTGGGTCTTGTCCATCACATCATTCTACTAATGATGTGATCCCATTATCAGATGACAACTTGTGTCTATGGTCAGGAAACCTTGACCATCCTTAATCAACGAGCTAGTCTAGTAGAGGCTCACTAGGGACATGGTGTTATCTATGTATCCACACATGTATCTGAGTTTCTGATCAATACAATTCTAGCATGGATAATAAAAGATTATCATGAACAAATAAATATGATAATAACCAATTTATTATTGCCTCTAGGGCATTTTTCCAACAATGACCTCTTCTCATGCACGCGACCTACACTTTCTCTTTCTTCTCTTTTGGACGAAAAAATCCCCCAGCTTGGCACCAAAACAACACCCGTGAGTTGCTTCCCTCTAGTTTTTCTTTACTTTCCCATCCACTCCTTGTATGCACCACACCTTTTATCTTTTCCTCTTATTTTTTGGAGCATCTGACACTCTTAGCACAACAACGCGGATTTCCCCTCTTCTCTTTTGGAGCATCAACACATCAAAAGTGATCTTCTCCTCTTCTCTTTTGGAGCATCAGCATCAGACCTGGTCAAATACAACATCAAAATCAAAATTTAGAGGATGATCAATGGATAATCAAGATGCAAACAGGTAATTTTTTATTTTTATGTATCTTTTCAGTAGGAGTTACACATGTTAAATCAGTTCTTATTGGTGTTAGTATGTAGCTATGATATCATGATACAAATCTGCACCTCGCCTCTTTCTTTTGTATGGATTGGTTAGAATATATTTTTACTTATTTATTTTATAGGTAAAATGTCACACCTAGATGGAAACCTCAACTAGGCATGAAATTCAGTAATTTGGACGAGGCATGGGACTGTTGGAGGTACTATGGAGGAAGGATGGGATTCGGTGTTAGAAAGAGGTTTACAAATCGGAGTATATTTGATGGGATTCAGTGTTAGAAAGAGGGGAACAAGTCTACAGATAAAATAGATAACCTAACTAAGATAGGACAAGTTAAAATTAGAATTTATTATCAAGTCCATATGTCTCATACAATAGACCGCGAAGTTAGCAATTATGAAATATATGATCTTTGTCTCGAACATAATCACATGCTTCAGCTGCCAGAAGCATGCCAATGTTGCCATTACAAATAAGGATCTCTAAAGTGAAAGCTTTTGAAATTGAAACCACTGATGACTTGGGTATTGCACCAAAAAGTGCTCATGAATTTGCTAGTCGACGTGTTGGTGGATCAGCTGGTCTAACTTATACACATGTAGATCACAAGAACCACTTGCGAACAAAAGCTCCAAAGAGAAATGTAGTATGGTAAGGCTGGAAGTATGTTGGAGTATTTTCAAGGCAAAGCCATTGAGAATTCTTCCTTTCAATTTCTTATACGGTTGGACAGTGAGGAACACATAGCAAATATATCCTGGGCTAATGCTAAAATGATCATAGATTATGCTCATTTTGGTGATGTTATGACCTTTGACACCACTTTTGGGACAAACAAAGAGTACATGCCATTTGGTGTGTTTGTTGGATTCAATCATTTCATAGAAAAATTAGTATTTGGTGCTTCACTTCTCTATGATGAGACATTTGAATCTTTCAAATGGACTTTTCGTGCCTTCTTATCGGTACATAACCAGAAGCAGCCAGGCACCATATTTACTAACCAAGATAGTGCTATGGAGAAGGCAGTTGAGCATGTTTTTTTAGAATAAAAACATGGACTGTCCACTTTCCACATTATGCAAAATGCTATCAAGCACCTACGCGGCAAAAACAATAGTGAAGATAATGAAGACAATGTGGATGAGGGAGATAATGAGGAAAATGAATCATCTCTTCTCAAATAGTGCGTGTATGTATGAATAAGAAGACCTAGAAACATTTGAAGTTGCTTTTAATATTATGAGAAGCAAGGTGAAAAAGAAAACTTGGATGGATAGTGATACGTCCATTTTGCATCATGCTTTTATATTGATATTTATTGCATTAAGGTCTGTTATTACACATTATGGTACCATACTTATGCCTTTTCTCTCTTATTTTACAAGGTTTACATGAAGAGGGAGAATGCCGCCAGCTAGAATTCTGGGCTGGAAAAGGAGAAAATATGAGAGACCTATTCTGCACAACTCCAAAAGTCCTACAAATTTATGAAGAATTATTTTGGAATATAAAAAAATATTGGGCGAAACAAATACCATAGGGGACCCACTAGGAGGTCACAAGCCTGCTGGGGTGGCCTACCCCCTGGCCGCACCCTGGTGGCTTGTGGGCCCCCTGGTAGGCCTCCGATACCCATCTTCTGCTATATGAAGGGTTTTGACCTGGAAAAAATCAAGAGAGAGCTTTCGGGACGAAGCGCCGCCATCTCGAGGGGGAACTTGGGAAGAACAAATCTAGATCTCCGGTGGAGCTGTTCTACTAGGGAAACTTCCCTCCCGGAGGGGGAAATTGAAGCCATCGTCATCACCAACGATCCTCTCATCGAGAGGGGGTCAATCTCCATCAACATCTTAACCAGCACCATCCCCTCTCCAAACCCTAGTTCATCTCTTGTATCCGATCTTTGTCTCAACACCTCAGATTGGTACCTGTGGGTTGGTAGTAGTGTTGATTACTCCTTGTAGTTGATGCTAGTTGGTTTACTTGGTGGAAGATCATATATTCAGATCCTTTATGGTAATTAATACTCCTCTGATCATGAACATGAACATGCTTTGTGAGTAGTTACGTTTGTTCCTGAGGACATGGGATAAGTCTTGTTATAAGTAATCATGTGAATTTGGTATTCATTCGATATTTTGATGAGATGTATGTTGTCTCCCCTCTAGTGATGTTATGTGAATGTCGAGTACATAACACTTCACCATTATTTGGGCCTAGGGGAAGGCATTGGGAAGTAATAAGTAGATGATGGATTGCTAGAGTGACAGAAGCTTAAACCCTAGTGTCGGTGCACGATGATACGTCTCCAACGTATCTATAATTTTTGATTATTCCATGGTATTATATTATTTATTTTGGATGTTTTATATGCATTAATATGCTATTTTATATTATTTTTGGGACTAACCTATTAATCTAGAGCCTAGTGCCAGTTTCTGTTTTTTCCTTGTTTTTGAGTTTTGCAAATAAGGAATATTAAACAGAGTCCAAACGGAATAAAACCTTCGGAATGATTTTTTCTGGAACGAAAGGAAACTACAAGACTTGAGAACCAAGGCAGAGGAGCCACCGTGGGGCCACAAGCCCTAGGGGCGCGACCAGGGGTAGGCCGCGTTGGGCAGGCTTGTGGGCCCATGGTAGCTCCCCTAACCCTAATCTTGGGCCTATAAATTCCCAAATATTCCATCATTATCAGAACGAGCCACGAAAACACTTTTCCACTGCCAGAAGCCTCTGTTCCTGAGAAATCCAATCTTGGTGCCTTTTCCGGTAATCTGTCGAAGGGGGATTCGATCACGGAGAGCATCTACATCAACTCCATTGATCCTCCGATGATGCGTGAGTAGTTCACCATAGACCTTCGGGTCCATAGCTAGTAGCTAGATGGCTTCTTCTCTGTCTTTGCTTTTCAATACCATGTTCCTCATGATCTTCATAGAGATCTATCCGATGTAATACTCTTTTGCGACGTGTTTGTCGATATCCGATGAATTGTGGGTTTATGTTCAGATTATCCATGAATATTATTTGAGTCTTTCCTGAATTCTTATATGCATGATTTCATATCTTTGCAAGTCTCTTCGAGTTATTGGTTTGGTTTGGCCAACTAGATTGGTAATTCTTGCAATGGGAGAAGTGCTTAGTTTTTGGTTCAATCTTGCGATGTCCTCACCCAGTGACAAAGTAGGGGTAGTGAGGCACGTATTGTATTGTTTCATCGAGGGTAAAAAGATGGAGTTTTCATCATATTGCTTGAGTTTATCTCTCTACATCATGTCATCTTACTTAATGTGTTACTCTGTTCTTCATGAACTTAATACTCTAGATGCACACATGAGTCGGTCGATGTGTAGAGTAATAGTAGTAGATGCAGAATTGTTTCGGTCTACTTGACACGGATGTGATGCCTATATGCATGATCATTGCCTTGGATATCTTCATAATTATTCTCTTTTTTATCAATTGCTCGACAATAATTTGTTCACCCACCGTAATACTTGCCATCATGAGAGAAGCCATCTAGTGAAACCTATGGCCCCCGGATCTATTTTCCATATTATACTTTCAAATCTAAAACCAAAAATACCAAAAATACTTGCTTCCCTTCTTTTACTTTTAGTTCTACTTTCCATTCAAGCATCCTATTATATCTATCTCTATTAGATCTCATCCTTGCAAGTAACCGTGAAGGGATTGACAACCCCTTTATAGCATTGGGTGCAAGAGTTTGATTCTTTATGCAGGTACATCTATTGGTGACTCGCTTGTATCTCCTATTGGATTGATACCTTGGTTCTCAAAAACTGAGGGAAATACTTATCTACTTTGCTGCATCAAACCGTTCTCTTCACAGGAAACCAACGCATGCTCGAGAAGTAGCAAGAAGGATTTCTAGCGCCGTTGTCAGGGAGATACATAGCAAGTCAGGATAACCAAGTACCCATCACAAACTCATCTCTTTCATTTACTTTTTTTTGCCATTTGCCTCTCGTTTTCCTCTCCCCCACTTCTAAAATGATTTTTAGAAAATACCAAAAAGATATGCCCTTTTATTCGCCCTTTTCCGTTCGCCTTTTCGTTGCTATGTTTTCTTGTGTTGCCTTGTGCCTTCTATTTGCTTGCATCTTCGCTTGCTAAAATCTATTGATATGGATCCTCATCCACTTGCTAATCTTTTCAAAAGACAAAATTAGGACGAACCAATTGCTAGTGAGTTGAGTGCACTTGATTATCTTTATGAAGTTTTGTTTGAAAATCATGAATCTAAATTTTTTGATGAAGTGTTGAAAGAAGAAATTTGTAAGGAGATTCATGATAGTTCCTTGAATGAAAAGAATGATTGCCATGTTGTTAGTATTAATTCTACGAATATTGATGATGCTAATGATATTCAAAACCACAAGCTTGGGGATGTTATGCTTGATGAATATGATATTCTTTGTTCCCCAAGTTTTGGTGATGACATGAATGCTATAATTGATCTTGAAAAGAATGCTTTGTGTGATAGTTATATTGTGAGATTCATTCATGATGTTACTGGAAATTACTATGAGAGAGGAACATATGCTTTTACATATTGTAATAATATCAAGTTTCCTCTCTATGTGTTCAAAGTTTGGAAGTTATACTTGTTTTGCCTTCCTATGGTAGTTGATTTTTGTTCCCATAATTTGTTTGCTCACAAAATCCCTATGCATAGGAAGTGGGTTAGACTTAAATATACTTTCCATGTGATTCATGATGTTCCTATTGTTGCAAACAGGAATTATGTGCAATTAGATTTCATTGTTCTTGATATAGGATGCAATCCTACATGTCCTATTATTATTGGTAGACCTTTCCATAGAACGATTGGTGCAATTATTGATATGAAGGAAGGGAATATTAGATTACAATTTCCATTAAGGAAAGGCATGGCACACTTTCCTATAAAGAAAATAAAATTACCTTATGAATCTATTATGATATCTACTTCTGTATTGCATACCAAAGATGACAATACCTAGATCTATTGCGTTTTGCCTAGCTAGGGGCGTTAAACAATAGCGCTTGTTGGGAGGCAACCCAATTTTATTTTTATTTTTGCTTTTTGCTTCTGTTTTGGTGTGTTTTTCACATTATTACTTCTATATTAATTGTGTTTTTGTGTTTTTATTGGTGTTTGAGCCAAGTAAAACCTTTGGGGTGATCTATGGTAGTTGTTGATTTGATCTTGCTGAAAAACAAAAACTTTTGCGCTCAGTCCAAGAATTTTAAAAAAACTTCATAGTGTTTAATTGATATGAAATTATTACAGAATATTTACATAAAAATTTCCCTGATTTTCCCAATTTTTCAGAATTTTTAGAGTTCCCTAAGTATTCGAAGTTTACAGATTGCTACAGACTGTTCTGTTTTTGACAGATTCTCTTTTTCTTTGTGTTCTTTGCTTATTTTGGTGCATATATGGGTCGTATCGGGGGGTATGAGTCATGGAAAAGTTAGAATACAGTAGGTATTACACAAATACAACTAAATAAGGAGTTCATAACAGTACCTAAAGTGGTGATTTGTCTTTTTATACTAATGGATCTCATGAGTTTTCTATTGAGTTTTGTGTTGTGAAGTTTTCAAGTTGTGGGTGAAGATTTGATGGACTATGGAATAAAGAGTGGAAAGATCCTAATATTGGGGATGCCCAAGGCACCCCAAGTCATATTCAATGATACCAAAAACCCTAAGCTTGGGTATGCCCTGGAAGGCATCCCCTCTTTCGTCTTCAATCCATCGGTAAATTTACTTGAGGCTATATTTTTATTCACCACTTGATATGTGTTTTGCATGGAGCATATTGTATGATATGAGTCTTTGCTTTTTATTTTGCCACAATAATCCTTGCTGCACACATCTTTTGGGAGAGACACATTGAATCATGAATTTGTTAGAATACTCTATGTGCTTCACTTATATCTTTTGAGCTAGGCAATGTTGCTCTAGTGCTTCACTTATATCTTTATAGAGCATGGTGGTGTTATATTTTATAGAAATTATTGAACTCTCGCTCCTCACTTATATTATTTTGAGAGTTTCTTAAAACATCATGGTAATTTGTTTAGGTTATGAATTTAGTCCTAATATAATGGACATCCAAGAGGGATATAATAAAAACTTTCATATTACGTGCATTAAAAACTATGAGAAGTTTGATTCCTTGCATATAGTTTTGAGATAATAGGGATGGTAATATGAGAGTCATGATAGTGAGTAGTTGTGAATTGGAAGAGATACGTGTGTTAAACCTTGTGATTCCCGTAGCATGCACATATGGTGAACCGTTATGTAACGAAGTCGGAGCATGATTTGTTTAATGATTGTCGACCTTTGTGTGAGGGTCGGGAGCACGCGATGGTTAACTCCTACCAACCTCTCACCTAGGAGCATGTTTATAATGCTTTTTTGATAACTAATAATCTTTTGCAATAAGTATGTGAGTTCTTTATGACTAATGTTGAGTCCATGGATTATACGCACTCTCAACCATCCACCTTTGCTAACCTCTCTAGTACTGCGCAACTTTTGCCGGTACACCAAACCCTCCTTCCTCAAAACAGCCACCATATATTCCTCAAAACATCCACCATACCTACCTATTATGGCATTTCCATAGCCATTCCGAGATATATTGCCATGCAACTGCCACCATGTAGTTTTTCTATGACTTGCATCATCACTTCATATTGCATATAGAGTCATATTTTGTCATAGGAATCGAGTTGTAATTTCTTTTTATTTGAGTTATAAGTAAATAAAAGTGTGATGATTTTTCATTAATAGAGCATTGTCCCGTGAGAGAAAAGGATGATGGAGGCTATGACTCCCTCGCAAGTTGGGATGAGTATTCGGACTTTACAAAAAATAAAAGAGGCCGGCGACGCCCAAACAAAAAATAATAAAAGAGGCCAAAGAAGCCCACCAAAAAATGTATAAAAATGAGAGAAAGAGAGAAGGGACAATTGGTAATACCTTTTTCCACACTTGTGCTTCAAAGTAGCACCATGATCTTCATGATAGAGAGTCTCCTATTTTGTCACTTTCATATAACTAGTGGATATTCATTATGCACGACCACTTAGTTTTCTTTTTGAGCTTTCATACACTTATAGCTTCAAGTGCATTTGTTGCATGGCAATCCCTACTCACTCACATTGATATCTATTGACAGGCATCTCCATAGCCCGTTGATACACCTAGTTGATGTGAGACTATCTTCTCCTTTTTCCCCTTGCACCTCCTCCATATTCTATTGCACCTATAATGTTATATCCATGGCTCACGCTCATATATTGCATGAGAGTTGAAAAGGTTTGAGAACACCAAAACTGTGAAACAATTGCTTGACTTGTTCATCGGGGTTGTGCATGATTTAGATACTTTGTGTGGGGAAGATGGAGCATAGCCATACCATATGATTTTGTAGGGATGACTTTCTAAGGCCATGTTATTTCGAAAGGACATGACTACCTTGTTGGTGCACTCGAAGTATTACTGTTTTTATGTTAATATTAGACTATTGTTCTGAATCTTACGTATCTGAATATTCATGACACAATAAAGAATATTACATGGATAAATATGTCAGGTAGCATTCCACATCAAAAATTCTGTTTTTATCATTTACCTACTCGAGGACGAGCAGGAATTAAGATTGGGGATGCTGATACGTCTCCAATGTATCTATAATTTTTTATTGTTCCATGATATTATATTATCTGTTTTGGATGTTTTATATGCATTTATATGCTATTTTATATTATTTTTGGGACTAACCTATTAATCTAGAGCCTAGTGTCAGTTTTTGTTTTTCCTTGTTTTTGAGTTTTGTAGATAAGGAATAATAAATGGAGTCCAAACGGAGTCCAAACGGAATAAAACCTTCGGAATGATTTTTTCTGGAACGAAAGGAAACTATGAGACTTGAGAACCAAGGCAGAGGAGCCATCGTGGGGCCACAAGCCCTAGCAGCGCGACGAGGGGGGTAAGTCGCGCCGGGCAGGCTTGTGGGCCCACAGCAGCTCCCCTAACCCTAATATTCGGCCTATAAATTCCCAAATATTCCATCATTATCAGAACGATCCATGAAAACACTTTTCCGCTGCGAGAAGCTTCCGTTCCCGAGAGATCCAATCTTGGTGCCTTTTCCGGTAATTTGCCGGAGGGGGATTTGATCACGAAGGGCATCTACATCAACTCCATTGCCCCTCCGATGATGCATGAGTAGTTCACACCACACCTTCGGGTCCATAGATAGTAGCTAGATGGCTTATTCTCTCTCTTTTCTTTTCAATACCATGTTCTTCATGATCTTCATGGAGATCTATCCGATGCAATACTCTTTTGCGGTGTGTTTCTCGAGATCCAATGAATTGTGGGGTTTATGTTCAGATTATCCATGAATATTATTTGAGTCTTTCATGAATTCTTATATGCATGATTTCATATCTTTGCAAGTCTCTTCGAGTTATTGGTTTGGTTTGGCCAACTAGATTGGTAATTCTTGCAATGGGAGAAGTGCTTAGTTTTGGGTTCAATCTTGCGGTGTCCTCACCCAGTGACAAAGTAGGGGTAGCGAGGCACGTATTGTATTGTTGCCATAAAGGGTAAAAATATGGGGTTTTCATCATATTGCTTGAGTTTATCCCTCTACATCATGTCATCTTACTTAATGCGTTACTCTGTTCTTCATGAACTTAATACTCTAGATGCAGGCAGGAGTCGATTGATGTGTGGAGTAATAGTAGTAGATGCACAATCGTTTCGGTCTACTTGACACAGACGTGATGCCTATATGCATAATCATTGCCTTGGATATCTTCATAATTATTCGCTTTTCTATCAATTGCTCGACAGTAATTTGTTCACCCACCGTAATACTTGCCATCATGAGAGAAGCCATCTAGTGAAACCTATGGCCCTTGGGTCTATTTTCCATATTATACTTTCAGATCTAAAACCCAGAATACCAAAAATACTTGCTGCCTTATTTTTACTTATAGTTTTACTTTCTGTTCAAGCATCCTATTATATCTATGTCTATTAGATCTCATCCTTGCAAGTAACCATGAAGGGATTGACAACCCCTTTATAGCGTTGGGTGCAAGAGTTTGATTCTTTGTGCAGGTACATCTATTGGTGACTCGCTTGTATCTCCTACTGGATTGATACCTTGGTTCTCAAAAACTAAGGGAAATACATATCTACTTTGCTGCATCAAACCGTTCCTCTTCACAGGAAACCAACGCATGCTCGAGAAGTAGCACAGGACACCTATGGAACCGCGAGGATACCTTCGTGGTTTAGCAGGGAGAGGGTATGCGCAAAGAGCAGATCAAACAAACGGCACGAGGCGAGATTTTTACCCAGGTTCGGGCCGTTGAGGAGTGTAAAATCCTACTCCTTCTTCGATGTATTATTGGTGTTTTTAGGGTTCCATCTACAGGAGCACTATCGATAGCTGCTACGCGCATGAGCCAGAAGGTGGGAAGAAAAATCATCTATCGTAACGCCTTGGGCCTCCTTTTATACGACTAAGGGGATCCCAACAGTGGCATACCGTGTGTGCATGGAGTGCACAATGCTACAGTGTTATCATACCTAACACTAATGGAGTGTGACAAATGAAATTAATGCTCCATTAGGCGTCCGTGACCTTCTACGGGACGCGATAGGAGCCCGTCCCATTTGCACCGCTTAGCCTCTCCATCGCCAGCGCCTTGACACATATCGTGGGGGTCAACACTTGGCCTCCGTGCTGGCAAGGTGGTGAGGCCTTTCCAAGTGCCCTCCTTGTCGGGGCTCCGCAGGCCACCCCCGGCAAGATCTTGACGGGGTTCTTGCCCTTGGCCTTCGGTCTTGTGCTTGTTGACTTGAGTGTTCCTTTGACATCTTTGTGCTTGCTTCCAGTAGTCCTCCGGCGGGCCTTGCTGCGAGTGTGGCTACAACTGCCTGTGCACAAGTAAGGGATACTAATAGACCCGAACCTTAGTACATCGATAGGAGCCCCTGGGCCTGGGCCAGACACGGTGCGAGGCATTGTTGGGCTAGGCCCAAACAGTGCACGAGCATGCGTGGCAGGGGTGTGCAGTTGCAACCATTCCGCTTACTGCACCTCTCCATGATGCGCATTATGTGCGCGATGTGGGAGGCGTGCATGGAGCAGTCGTAGTTATTCCAATTACTGCGTTAGGCCGTTTCCGCCATGCGTGCCGCATGCATAGCAGGGAATCAGCAACGGGTGCCTATGACTTCAAGTCCCGGCCATGGCAGAAACCGCAGTGCCATGGATTGGGGGAACGGGGTGGCTGCCTGTTCGCCCCATGATCGCGGGTGGTGCAATTGGTGGAGATGGGCAGCGGCTCTTGGAGCGAGGGAGAGCTAGCCCCTGCGCTTCTCCCTATAAATTGGGGGGATGGAAGGCGAGGCTCACCCATCCTTCTTCCTTATTGAGCGAAGACTTCCAAAGCCTGCCCTTCTACACCTTCCCGATCTCGAGTTGTACCCGCCCTTGGCCATGGCTGGGCGGTGAGGGCGACCTCCGTCCTCCGCCCGTTCGGCGAGGAGTAACTGTCAGGATCATGCCACCGCTTCAGCCATGGAGGCGGAGGGTGGGTCGAGCGTGCGTGGCGGAAGGGGTGCGAGGGGTCATGGTCGGCGTGGAGGCTGAGGCCGAGGGAGGCGGAGCGCCGTTCCACCTCTTCCTCTGATGCCAGACCCCCTCCTTGAAGAGACCCACGCTGAGGGGACAGTGCTGGAGTTTGTCCTCGAACTACGCGGTCCCCTTCAAAGCCATCTGTGCCTCCCTCACCCTTTCACCAGGGTGATGGAGGTTGACAAGCCACCCACCCTATGGTTGCGGGCACATGGTTGCTGTAATGGTGCCACACGGATGGATATTGAGTACCCGAAGCGTCGCGTCATGTTCCTCAGGCGCAGTTGGAAAACCTTCGCCCATGCCCACAGCCTCCAGGATGGGCACGTCCTCTGCTTCAAGATGACGGAGGCCAATCTGGTCTCCGTCAAGATTTATAGGTGCTCGGGCGCCCGTCTCAGCTGCTGCGAAGAGAGCTCGAGCGGTGCTAGAAGTTCCTCCTCGAGCGACAGTGACGAGGACGACAGTGGTGAAAATGACGATGATGAGTCCGAGCTCCAGGCCATCAAGTCGGAATACGACAACCTGAGGTCACAATAGTCGCCGGCCGCACCACCATCGCCAGCTCACGCCTCTCCCCCTCCCAGCGAAGCGACCTTGCCAGGGATCCTTGTCCCGAGCGCTACCTCATCTTCTTGCTGGATCCCCTGGCACCCCGTGGACTTCGGCTTCATCCTCCCTTCGGGATGCCCTGCCTTCCACTCAGTGCTGGTCCAGAACGGGTCAGGCTAGGCTTCTGCCGGGGGGGGGGCTCTCCCTATCTGTTTCTTCTTGTAATCTGCCCCTATGGGAGAAAGTCAAATAAAGCCGTACTTAGGAAAAGGCACTGTCCCGTGTAAATTTTATTCCCTTTAAATGAATGCATGTTATTCCTCTTGTTTGATTTTCCTCTATATTGTGTACTCCCTATGCTTTATCGGAAACTTGTCGGCGTACGCAACACCGTCATGAGCACTTTGAGGAGCGGGTCCTTAGCAGCCAGCTGGCGATGCCGCTGCCGGCAAGATATCTTGACATTTTCAGTGCAGCCTCCTAAACTGTTGAGCGGACTCGAAACAGAGCAAGGGCGTGACCAATCGTGACAAGTTACCTTGACGTTTTCAGTGCAACCACTCAAATTGTTGACCGGACTCGAAATAGAACGAGGGCGCAACCGATCACAGAAAGATTCCCTCACGTGCAGGTTTTCCATACAAAAGTTAAAATCGTCCAAGGACAAAAATAACCTCATAGTAAAAGTTTACTTAGAGTTTTACAACTTAGCTTTTCGTTGTCGTACTCCTTCCCGCAAGGTGCCAACTTCGAACGTCGCCCGTAGGTGTCCACACCACCTCATCCCCCCGGCAAACTTGCATGAGAGGGAACCTTCTATCCCTTTAAGAAAAAGAAAGAAGAGAAAATAGAGGTATGGGACCTTGGCGGTTCATTAGCACTTGCCAAGAATAAGTGTAATGCAACTTTTTAGATAAACATGCATGTAAAGGAACATGGGAATTAACAAGAGTTGCAAGACGCCCGATCTTATTCAACTATGCACAGGGTTTGTGTCTAGCTTTGTACAAAGATTGACATGCCCTGCCGGCAAGACTTGTACAAAAGGTGGTTGCCAGGAGGCCAGATAACCATGCCTTATGGATAGAACTTACGAAGATGTTTGATGTTCCAGGAGTTGCTCACTGGGACACCATCTTCGGTCTCTAGGCGTACTGCACCAGGCCTGGTGACTCGTACTACCCGATAAGGGCCTTCCCACTTTGGCGTCAACTTGTTTGAATTCTTGGTTGACTGAACGCGCCGAAGAACAAGGTCACCTTCCTCAAGACTCCGGGCGTGAACTTTACGACTATGGTAGCGGCGCAAAGCTAGCTGGTAGCGTGCAGCTCGCACAGCAGCCCGAAGACAGTCTTCCTCAAGGAGCGTTGTGTCGTCTTGGCGCAACTGCTCTTGCTCAAGCTCATCAAAAGCGAGCACTCGAGGTGACCCGTATATGAGTTCTGTGGGGAGAACTGACTTCGCCCCATACATCAGGGAGAAGGGTGTCTGGCTAGTGGCTCAATTTGGTGTCGTTCTGATCGACCAAAGAACCGATGGCATCTCATCAATCCAGTGTCTTCCGCACTTGCACAGCTTGTCGAAAGTTCTCGTCTTAAGCCCTCACAGCACTTCAGCATTTTCCCTTTCCACCTGGCCGTTGCTCCTTGGATGAGCGACAGAAGCAAAGCAGATCTTGCTGCCAAGGTCTTGGACATACTGCATGAAGGTGCGACTTGTGAACTGTGTGCCATTATCAGTGATGACCCTACTTGGTACACCAAAATGGCAACCTAGTCATCTAAAGAACTTGACGGTTGATTGTGTTGTCACCTTCCTCGCTTCTTCCACTTCTGGCCACTTTGTGAACTTGTCGATCATGATGTACAAGTACTCAGAGTCCCCGGCAACATGGGGAAAGGGGCCCAAGATGTCGAGCCCTCAGACTGAAAATGGCCAAGAAAGAGGGATTGTCTGAAGAGCTTGAGCCGGTTGATGTAGCTTCTTCGAATGGAACTGGCACGCTTCACACTTGGTTACTAGTGTAGTTGCATCCTGGAGAGCAGTGGGCCAAAAGAAACCTTGCTGGAAAGCCTTCCTGGCAAGAGCTCTTGATCCTATGTGGGAACCACATGTGCCTCCATGTATCTCTGCCAACAGCTCCAGTCCATCATCCCAAGGAACGCACTTCAATTTCACATTGTTCAGTCTCTTTCTGTACAGGGCATCATCCACAAACTTGTACATACTGGACTAACGGGCTACTTTCTCCGCTTCTTCCTATTCCTCCGGGAGTTCTCCTGTTTGAAGGAACTGAACTATGTGTTGTGCCCATACTGGAGCCTGAGGCTCGACGGCAAGGACTAAAGGCATGTCTTCTGCCACGGAAGCACTCGTCTCTACGGCAAGGGCTTGAGGCCCTACCGGAGCCTGTTGCCCCGGACAAGATTGGCATCGATCCCGGCAACTTCCTCGCCGGCAGCTTCCGTGAGCTCTATCGGGAAGAACTGGACAGAATTTAACTTCCTCCTCTTGTTCTGCTTTGTCGGCGGCGATATGGATGGCTGATTCAGTTGGAATACAAAAGTCCCTGGTTCCACAGGTAATTTGAGGGAGGCGCACTTCGACAACTCGTCAGCAACACTATTTTCTACACGAGGAACATGCTCTGTTTCCAGACCGTTAAAGCGCTCCTCCAACTTCCTCACTTCATCTACGTAAGCTTCCATCAATGGGCTCTGATAATCCTTGTTAACTTGCTTGATGACAAGCTGCGAATCTCCTTTGACAATGAGCTTCTTGATCCCAAGGTTTGCCGCGATCCTGAGGCCGGCAAGCAGCCCCTCATATTTAGCGGTGTTGTTTGTTGACTTCTCCCAAGGAAAGTGCATCTGAATTACATACTTGTGGTGCTCTTTGGTGGGTGCGACAAGCAGCACGCTAGCGCCGGCTCCCTACAAGGATAAATCCCCATCAAAATACATAACCCATTCTTAGCTTGTTTCCTTGTTGGGGATGGTCGTTTCTTGGATCTCTTCGTCTGGCGTTGGAGTCCATTCTGCAATGAATTCTGCCAAAGCTCTGCTATGGATGGTTGAAGTTGCTGGGGCAGATTGCATGGGAAACAAAAAATTTCCTACGCACATGCAGATCTATCCATGGTGATGAGCATCTATGAGAGGGAGAGTGGATCTACATACCCTTGTAGATCGCTAAGCGGGAAGCGTTAAGAAACGCGGTTGGTGTAGTCGAACGTCTTCACGATCCAAATTGCCATGCGTCCCATGATCCAATCACGATCCGTCCCGAGATCCAATCACGATCCATCCCACAAACTTGATCACGATCCATCCCACGAACTTGATCACGATCCTTCCGATCTAGCACCGAACGGACGGCACCTCCGCGTTCAACACACGTACAGCTTGATGACGATCTCCACCGTCTTGATCCAGCAAGAGAGAGCGGAGAGGTAGAAGAGTTCTCCAGCAGCGTGATGGCGCTTTGGCGATGGTGGTGGAGCAATTCAGGCAGGGCTTCGCCTAAGCACTGCAGAAATCCGATCTAGAGGAGAAACTATGCACTGGAGGAACGGGTAGCACGTGGCTAAAAAATCTAGTGCAAAACCCCAAAAACCACCAGTATATATAGGAGGATAGGAGGAGAGCCTTGCCGCAAGGGCCAAGGCTCCTATGGTTTGGCCGAACCTACTAGGAGAGGAGGACTCCTCCTCCAATCCTAGTAGGACTAGGATTGCTCCTTTTTTGCCTTTTTTCCACCTTTTCCTATTGGGTTTTCTTCTCCAGCCACATGGGCCTTGTATGGGAGTTTCCACCAGCCCACTAAGGGATGATATTCACTCTCCCACAGCCCATGAAGCCTCTTGGGTCGAAATACCCCTCCCGGACGCCTCTCGATACACTACCGGCACTCCCGGTACACTACCGATGAGGCCGAAACTTTTCCGGCGACCAAAACAGGACATCCTATATATGAATCTTTACCTCCAGACCATTCCGGAGCTCCTCGTGACGTCCGGGATCACATCCGGGACTCCGAACAACCTTCGGTCACCACCATACATAACTCTATACTACCGAAATGTCACCAAACCTTAAGTGTGCAGACCCTGCGGGTTCGAGAACTATGTAGACATGACCGAGACACCTCTACGGTCAATAACCAATAGCGGGACCTGGATGTCCATATTTGTTCCTACCGTATGATGTTCCCTTTGTTCTTAGGTATGTTACTTGCCCGAGATTCGATCATCGGTATCTCCATACCTAGTTCAACCTCATTACTGGCAAGTCTCTTTACTCGTTCCGTAATACAAGATCCCGTGACTAACACTTAGTCACATTGCTTGCAAGGCTTATTGTGATGTTGTATTACCGAGTGGGCCCTGAGATACCTCTGTGTCACATGGAGTAACAAATCCCAGTCTTGATCCATGCCAACTCAACAGACACCCTCGGAGATACCTGTAGAGCACCTTTATAGTCACCCAATTATGTTGCGACGTTTGATACACAGAAGGAACTCCTCCGATGTCCGTGAGTTGCATGACCTCATGGTCATAGGAACATATACTTGACATGCACAAAACAGTAGCAATAAACTGACACGATCATATGCTACGTTTGTAGTTTGGGTCTTGTCCATCACATCATTCTCCTAATGATGTGATCCCGTTATCAAATGACATCACATGTCAATGACTAGGAAACCTTGACCATCTTTGATCAACGAGCTAGTTCACTAGAGGCATACTAGGGATAGAGTGTTGTTTATTTACCCACACATGAAATGTGTTTCCAATCAATACAATTATAGCATGGATAGTAAACGATTATCATGAACAAGTAAATATAACAATAAACACTTTATTTATTGCCTCTAGGGCATATTTCCAACAGTCTCCCACTTGCACTAGAGTCAATAATTTAGCTCACATCACTATGTGTTTACATTGTAATGAATCGAACACCCATGCAGTTCTGGTGTTGATCATGTTTAGCCCTTGGAAGAGGTTTAGTCAACGGTTCTGCAACATTCAGATCCGTGTGCACTTTGCAAATCTTTATGTCTTTCTCCTCGATGTAATCGCGGACGGAGTTGAAGCGTCACTTTATGTGTCTGGTCCTCTTGTGAAACCTTGGTTCCTTGGCCAGAGCAATGGCACCAGTGTTGTCACAGAACAGGTTCATTGGATTCAGTGCACTAGGCACTACTCCAAGATTTGTCATGAACTGCTTCATCCAGACAGCTTCCTTCGCCGCCTCCGAGGCTGCGATGTACTCCGCTTCACACGTAGAATTGGCTATCATGCTTTGCTTGGAACAACACCAGCTTACCGCTCCCCTGTTGAGAATAAATACGTATCCAGTTTGCGACTTAGAGTCATCCGGATCAGTGTCAAAGCTTGCATCAATGTAACCCTTTACGACGAGCTCTTCATCACCTCCATAAACGAGAAACATTTCCTTAGTCCTTTTTAGGTACTTAAGGATATTCTTGACCGCTGCCCAGTGCTCCATTCCAGGATCACTTTGAAACCTTCCGGCCATACTTATGGCAAGGCTGACATCGGGTCTTGTGCACAGCATAGCATACATGATAGAGCCTATGGCTGAAGCATAGGGGATGACACTCATCTTTTCTCTATCTTCTGCAGTCACTGGGCATTGAGTCTTACTCAACTTCACACCTTGTAACACAGGCAAGAACCCCTTCTTGGACTGATCCATTTTGAACTTCTTCAAAATTGTATCAAGGTATGTACTCTTTGAAAGTGCTATTAAGCGTCTCGATCTATCTCTATAGATCTTAATGCCTAATATGAAAGCAGCTTCTCCTAGGTCCTACATTGAAGAACTCTTGTTCAAATATTCCTTCACGCTTTCCAGCATTTCTATATTGTTTCCAATCGGCAATATGTCATCCACATATAATACTAGAAACGCTATAGATCTCCCACTCACTTTCTTGTAAATACAAGCTTCTCCATAAACTTGTATAAACTCAAACGCCTTGATCACCTCATCAAAGCGCTTATTCCAACTCCGAGATGCTTGCACCAGTCCATAAATGGATCGCTGGAGTTTGCAAACTTTGTCAGCATTCTTTGGATCGACAAAACCTTCGGGTTGCATCATATACAACTCTTCCTCAAGGAAACCGTTGAGGAACGCCGTTTTGATATCCATCTGCCAAATTTCATAGTCAAAATAAGCAGCTATTGCCAACATGATTCTGACAGACTTAAGCATCGCTACGCGTGAGAAAGTCTCATCGTAGTCAACTCCTTGAACTTGTGAAAAACCCTTTGCCACAAGTTGAGCTTTATAGACGATGACATTACCGTCCGCGTCTGTCTTCTTCTTAAAGATCCATTTGTTCTGAATGACCTTTCGCACTTCAGGTAATACTTCTAAAGTCCATACTTTGTTTTCATACATGGATTCCATCTCGGATTTCATGGCCTCTAACCATTTCACGGAATTCGGGCCCATCACTGCTCCTCCATAGCTCGTAGGTTCATTGTTGTCCAACAACATGACCTCTAAGACAGGGTTGTCGTACCACTCAGGACTAGTACGCGCCCTTGTCGACCTACGAGGTTCAATAGTAGCTTGATCCGAAGCTTCATGATCATCATCATTAACTTCCTCTTCTACCGTCGTAGATTCCACAGAAACATCTTTCTGCACTGTGCTACTTTCTGGTTGAAATAAAGGTTCAATAACCTCATCAAGCTCTATCTTCCTCCCACTCAATTCTTTCGAGAGAAACTCTTTCTCAAGAAATGTTCCATTCTTAGCGACAAACACTTTGCCTTCAGATCTGAGATAGAAGGTATACCCGACTATCTCTTTCGGGTATCCTATGAAGACGCATTTCTCCGCTTTGGGTTCCAGCTTTTCAAGCTAAAGCTTTTTGACATAAGCATCACATCCCCAAACTTTAAGAAACGACAATTGTGGCCTCTTGCCAAACCATAGTTCATATGGCGTCGTCTCAACGGATTTCGATGGTGCCCTATTTAAAGTGAATGCAGTTGTCTCTAATGCATAACCCCAAAACAATAGTGGCAAATCAACAAGAGACATCATAGAACGCACCATATCTAATAAGGTTCGATTACGATGTTTGGACACACCATTACATTGTGGTGTTCTAGGCGGTGTCAACTGTGAAACAATTCCACATTGTCTTAAGTGACTGCCAAACTCATAACTCAGATATTCACCTCCTCGATCAGATCGCGGGAATTTAATCTTCTTGTTACGATGATTCTCAACTTCACTCTGAAATTGCTTGAACTTTTCAAATGTTTCAGACTTGTGTTTCATTTAGTAAATATACCCATATCTACTTAAGTCATCAGTGAAGGTGAGAAAATAACGATATCCACCACGCGCTGTAACATTCATTGGACCGCACACATCAGTATGTATGATTTCCAATAAGTCACTTGCCCGTTCCATTGTTCCAGAGAACGGCGTTTTAGTCATCTTCCCCATGAGGCATGGTTCACATGTGTCAAGTGATTCAAAATCAAGTGACTCCAAAAGTCCATCAGCATGGAGCTTCTTCATGCGTTTTACACCAATATGACCTAAACGGCAGTGCCACAAGAAAGTGGTACTATCGTTATCAACTCTACATCTTTTAGCATCAATGTTATGAACATGTGTGTCATCACTATCAAGATTCAATATGAATAAACCCCTAACATTGGGTGCATGACCATAAAAGATATTACTCATATAAATAGAACAACCTTTATTCTCTGATTTAAATGAGTAACCGTCTCACAATAGACAAGATCCAGATATAATGTTCATGCTTAACGCAGGCACTAAATAACAATTATTCAGGTTCATCACTAATCCCGATGGTAATCGAAGAGAGAGCGTGCCGACGGCGATCACATCAACCTTGGAACCATTTCCCACGCGCATCGTCACTTCGTCCTTTGCCAGCCTTCGTTTATTCCGTAGTTCCTGCTTTGAGTTGCAAATGTGAGCAACCGAACCGGTATCAAATACCCAGGCACTACTACAAGAGCTAGTAAGGTACACATCAATAACATGTATATCATATATACCTTGTTTGTCGTTGGCCGCCTTCTTGTCGGCTAGGTACTTGGGGCAGTTCCGCTTCCAGTGACCAGTTCCCTTGCAATGAAAGCACTCAGTTTCTGGCTTGGGTCCATGCTTGGGCTTCTTTACAGGAGTAGCAACTGCTTTGCCATCCTTCTTGGTTTTACCCTTCTTGCCCTTGCCCTTGACCTTGCCATTTTTCTTGAAACTAGTGGTTTTATTGACCATCAACACTTGATGTTCTTTCTGGATTTCAGACTCAATGACTTTTAGCATCGCAAACAGCTCGGCGACTAACTTGTTCATCCCGTGCATGTCATAGTTCATCACAAAGCTCATGTAACTAGGTGGCAGTGATTGAAGAACTCTTTTAGTGATCGCCTCTGGTGGAAGGGCAATTCCCAACTCCGCTAGATGAGTTGAATACCCAGACATTCTGAGTATATGTTCACTGATAGACCTGTTCTCCTCCATCTTGCAAGTATAGAATTTATCGGAGGTTTCATACCTCTCGATCCGGGCATTCTTCTGAAAGATAAACTTCAAATCCTAGAACATCTCATATGCTCCATGACGTTCAAAACGTCTTTGAAGTCCCAGTTCTAAGCCATACAATATCGCACACTAAACTATTGAGTAATCTCTAGTACGTGCCTCCCAAGCGTTCTTAACGTCTTCGGAGGTCATGTCTTCTGGTTGGTCACCAAGCGGTGCATCAAGGACATATGATTTCTGGGAAGCCGTGAAGATAATCCTCAGATTACGGGCCCAGTCAACAAAGTTACTTCCATCATCTTTCAACTTAGCTTTCTCTAGGAACGCATTAAAATCCAGGGGTGCTACTGCACGAGCCATTGATCTACAACATAAATATGCGAAGTTTACTTAGACTATTGTTCAAGATAATGAGTTTAGTTAATCAAATTACTAAAGCTCCCACTCAAATTAACATCCCTCAGGTCATCTGAGTGTCACATGATCCAAATCCACCAACTCAAGTCCAATCATCACGTGAGTTGAGGTGGCTTCAATGGTGAACTTCATTATGTTGATCATATGTACTATATGACTCATGTTCGACCTTTCAGTCTCTTGTGTTCCGAGGCCATGTCTGTACATACTAGGCTCGTCAAGTTTAACCCGAGTGTTCTGCACGTGCAACACTGGCTTGCACTAGTTGTATGTGAACTTAGAGTCTATCACACCCGATTATCACGTGGTGTCTCAACACGACGAACTTTCGCAACGGTGCACACTCGGGGAGAACACAATTCATCTTGAAATTTAAGTGAGGGGTCACCTTATAATGCTACCGTCGTCCTAAGCAAAACAAGGTGCATAAAAGGATTAACATCACATGCAATTCATAAGTGACATGATATGGCCATGAACTTGTGCTTTTGATCTCCATCTAGAAAGCACCGACATGATCTCCATCGTCACCGGCATGACACCATGATCTTCATCATCTTGATCTCCATCAACGTGTCGCCATCGGGGTTGTCGCACCCAACATGCTTCTACTTCTATTGCTACCATTTAGCGATAAAGTAAAGCATTACATAGTGCTTAATGATTGACATGCAGGTCATACAATAATTAAAGGCAACCCTATGGCTCCTGCCGGTTGCCGTACTCATCAACATGCAAGTCGTGATAATCTATACATCACATGATCATCTCATACATCACATATATCACATCATGTAATTAGCCATATCACATGACAACATACCCTGCAAAAACAAGTTAGACGTCCTCTAATTGTTGTTGCATGTTTTACATGGCTGCTACGGGTATCTAGCAAGAACAATTCTCATCTATGCAAAAACCACAATGGTGATACACTAGTTGCTTTTCAACCTTCTCAAGGACCGCCTTTGTCGAATCCGATCCAACTAAAGTGAGAGAAACTGGCACCCGCAAGCCATCTATGCAACAAGTTGCGGTCGAGGGAACCGGTCTCTCGTAAGCGTACAAGTAATGTTGGTCTGGGCCGCTTCATCTCACAATACCGCTGAACCAAAATCTGACCAAGGGAGGAAGCAATCTAAGCATCAACGCCCACAAACCTTTTGTGTTCTACTCGAGATCTCATCTACACATAGACCTAGCTCATGATGCCACTATTGGGGAACGTTGCATGGGAAACAAAAAATTTCCTACGCACACACAGATCTATCCATGGTGATGAGTATCTATGAGAGGGAGAGTGGATCTACGTACCCTTGTAGATCGCTAAGCGGGAAGCGTTAAGAAACGCGGTTGATGTAGTCGAATGTCTTCACGATCCAAATCGTCGTGCGTCTCGCGATCCAATCACGATCCATCCCATGATCCAATCACGATCCATCCCATGATCCAATCACGATCCGTCCCACAATCCAATCATGATCTGTCCCACGAACTTGATCACGATCTGTCCCACGAACTTGATCACGATCTAGCACCGAACGGACGGCACCTCCGCGTTCAGCACACGTATAGCTTGATGACGATCTCCGCCGTCTTGATCCAGCAAGAGAGAGCAGAGAGGTAGAATAATTCGCCAGCAGCATGACGGCGCTCCGGTGATGGTGGTGGAGCAATTCTGGCAGGGCTTCGCCTAAGCACTGCAGAAATCCGATCTAGAGGAGAAACTATGCACTGGAGAGTTCCGATCTAGAGGAGGAACGGGTAGCACGTGGCTGAAAAATCTAGTGCAAAACCCCAAAACCCACCAGTATATATAGGAGGATAGGAGGAGAGCCTTGGCGCAAGGGCCAAGGCTCCTATGGTTCGGCCGAACCTACTAGGAGAGGAGGAGGACTCCTCCAATCCTAATAGGACTAGGATTGCTCCTTTTTTGCCTTTTTTCCCACCTTTTCCTATTGGGTTTTCTTCTCCGGCCACATGGGCCTTGTGTGGGAGTTTCCACCAGCCCACTAAGGGCTGATATTCACTCTCCCACATCCCATGAAGCCTCTTGGGTCGAAATACCCCTCCGGAGGCCTCCCGGTACACTACCCGCACTCCCGGTACACTACCGATGAGCCCAAAACTTTTCCGGCGACCAAAACAGGACTTCCTATATATGAATACTGGACCATTCCGGAGCTCCTTGTGATGTCCGGGATCTCATCCAGGACTCCTAACAACTTTCGGTCACCACCATACATAACTCTATACTACCGGAACGTCACCAAACCTTAAGTGTGTAGACCTTGCGGGTTCGAGAACTATGTAGACATGACCGAGACACCTCTACGGTCAATAACCAATAGCGGAACCTAGATGTCCATATTGGTTCCTACACATTCTACGAAGATCTTTATCAGTCGAACCTCTATGTCAAGGATTCAGTTAATCCCGTATGATGATCCTTTTGTTCTTCGGTATGTTACTTGCCCGAGATTCGATCGTCGGTATCTCCATACCTAGTTCAACCTCGTTACCGGCAAGTCTCTTTACTCGTTCCGTAATACAAGATCCCGTGACTAACACTTAGTCACATTGCTTGCAAGGCTTATTGTGATGTTGTATTACCGAGTGGGCCCTGAGATACCTCTCCGTCACACGGAGTAACAAATCCCAGTCTTGATCCATGCCAACTCAACAGACACCCTCGGAGATACCTGTAGAGCACCTTTATAGTCACCCAGTTACGTTGCGATGTTTGATACACACAAGGCACTCCTCCGATGTCCGTGAGTTGCATGATCTCATGGTCATAGGAACATATACTTGACATGCAGAAAACAGTAGCAATAAACTGACACGATCATATGCTACGTTTGTAGTTTGGCTCTTGTACATCACATCATTCTCCTAATGATGCAATCCCATTATCGAATGACATCACATGTCAATGGCTAGGATACCTTGACCATCTTTGATCAACGAGCTAGTTCACTAGAGGCATACTAGGGACAGAGTGTTGTTTATTTACCCACACATGTAATGTGTTTCCAATCAATACAATTATAGCATGGATAATAAACGATTATCATGAACAAGGAAATATAATAATAAACACTTTATTTATTGCCTCTAGGGCATATTTCCAACAGAAGTGCTTTCGAACTTGAGACCAAAGCTTGACAACTCCAAAGCCCACTCCACAATCCTGCCGGTCGCGTCTGGGTTTTGCAAAATCCGTTGCAGCGGAAAGCGAGTGACGACGGTAATTTCATGTGCTTGGAAATAATGGCGGGGTTTTCTTGAGGCCATGAGGAGGCCAAAAGGTAACTTTTGCACACCAGAGTACCTTGACGTGGCCCCTTGCAAAAGGGAGTTAACGAAGTACATTGGGCGCTACACCATCTCCTTCTTTTGTGTAGCTTCATTGATCTGCACAGGTCCTGACTTGTCAGCACCAAACCTTGCCGGAGGAGATCTCGGTTCTTCACTTGGTGGCCCCGCCTCTGTAGTTGCTTCTTCATCGGCTTCTCTCTACGTCACCAACGTAGCACTAACTACTTGATTCGTTGCCGCCAAGTATAGCAGCAACGGCTCTTGTGGTCTAGGCACGACTAGTATTCGCGGAGAGGAGAGGTACTTCTTAAAATCCTGTAGCGCTTCCTCCGCTTCCGGAGTCCACTTCATTGGACCTGGCTTCTTCAAGATTTTGAAAAGGGGCAAGGCACGCTTAGCAGATTTCGAAATGAACCTACTCAGAGCCACAATGCAGTCGGCAAGACGGCGCACATCCTTGACGTGTTTTGGTGCTTCAATCTGCTCGATTGCTTTGATCTTGTAGGGGTTCGCCTTGATCCCGTGCTAAGTCACAAAGAACCCGAGAAGCTTTCCGGATGGAACACCGAACACACATTTCTTAGGATTGAGCTTCAAGTTGATCTTGCGCAGATTTGTAAACGTCTCTTCCAGATCTTGTATGAGCATTGCTTTGTCCTTGGTTTTAACCACTATGTTATCCATGAAGGCTTGCATATTTCTATGTAGATGGGACTCAAAACCAATCTAGACTGCTGTTGCAAATGTCGAACCAGCACTTTTCAACCCTAAAGGCATATGCACAAAGCAATACGTACCACATGGGGTGATAAATTCGGTATTCTCTTCGTCTTCCTTGGACATGAAGATCTGGTGATATCCTGAATAAGCATCGAGGAATGACAGCAAATCACAACCTGCAGTGGAGTCCACAATCTGGTCGATGTGTGGCAAGGGGAAAGAATATTTTGGACAGGCTTTGTTAAGATCTGTATAACCAATACATAGCCTCCATTTTCCATTCGCCTTGTGCACCATAACTGGATTGACCAACCATGTTGGATGAAGCACTCCTTTGACCAAGCATGTCGCTTCCAATTTCCTGATTTCCTCAGCAATGAATTCTTGCCACTTCAAGGCTTGCTTCCTGACTTTATGCTTGATGGGCCACGCGTGGGTATAAATGGCAAGGTGGTGCTCAATTACCTCCCTGGGAACACCGGGGATATTAGATGGTTGCCATGCAAACACATCGATGTTTGCCCACAGGAAGGCAATGAGCGTGCTTTCCTATTTGTCATCGAGGGTGGAACTTATGGTGAAAGTCCCCCCCCCCCCGTGCCATCCTCCTTGACGGGCACCTTCTTGGTTTCTGGTGGAGCTGCCTTGGATTTCTTGTTCTTGCCGGTGGAGCTCTCTGACACATTCTCGACGGGAGCGCAGCACACCGAAGAGGTGCGCTTGCCGGAGTGTGCACCAGAGGCCTTGCTGGTCTTCTTCCCCCCGGGGAGCTTCAACGACAAGACTAGGTGCCTTGGAGGCAGGTGCTACAACTGCCTCCCAGTAAAGTTGGTTGGCATAGATAAGTGTGTCCTTCTTGTCAGAGTTGATCGTTTTGACGCTGATCGGCTCAGGAATCTTCAACACATTGTAAGCATAGTGTGACGCCGCCATGAACTTGGCCAGCACCGGGCATCCAAGTATCCCATTATATCTCAAAGGTATCTTGGCAATGTCAAAAACAATATTCTTTGTTCTGAAGTTCATGTCGCTGCCAAATGTTACCGGCAATGTGATCTTGCCCTTCGGCTGAGTCCTTCCCCGATTGATCCCCTGAAAGGTGCCTGTCTCCTCAAGATCCCCGTCAGGAATTTGCAATATCTTGATCACATCAAGCGTGATCAGATTCAGACCGGCCCCACCGTCAACTAACATTTTCATCACTTTGAGGTTGCGAATCGTTGGCGAAACCAACAATGGCAGACACCCGAATGCTATTGTGCGATCAGGGTGATCCTTAGTGTCAAAAATGATAGGCGCGTGGGACCATATCAGAGGTTTCCGGACTTCAGTAGATGGTTCTGTAGCATTAATCTCGCGCGCCCACTGTTTGAGTGGGCGGCGGGAAGAATGCAACGAGGCGCCTCCGTCAAAGCACATGACATCTGTAGCTCTTTGAAACTCGTGCTCGCTGGACTCATCGTCCTCTTCATGTCCATTATCATACTCCTCTTCCTTGTCGTGGCCTCGAGTGGGCCTCTCCCGCAGCTTAGTCTTGCCGCGACGACCTCCTTGGCCACCGCGTTTTTTGTCGGACCCCTCTCCACCTTCCTGGGACTTCTCCTTGTCTCGCCTTATGTACTCAGCTTTCTGCCTCTCGTCAAGCAGCTCGACTTGTCGGCAGTTTTGGAGGTCGGGGCCCTTGGTGCGATGGATCTTGCAATACTACTTGTCGGAGCCCTCCGGCTTGTCGGCAGCCGCCAAGGCCTGACAAGAGGCACCCTCAGAAACCTCCTTGCTGGGGCTGTTGAAAGGATCAAGATGGACCTAGAGGGGGGTGAATAGGTACAATTATAAATTTTAATTGTTACTTAGCAATTTAAGGCAATAATGCGGAATATGAAAGTGAGCCTAACAATTGCAAGTAGGATACTAAGCAAGATAAGTAAGAAACATAAGTAGGTAAGTAAGCAAGCACAATAAGATATAAGTAAGGATTAAGAGACAAGTAACCACAAGTAGGAAGTTAGGGTTAGGAATAACCGCAACTTCGAGAGACGAGGATGTATGTCGATGTTCACTTCCTTGGAGGGAAGCTACATCACCGTTTAGAGAGGTGGATGTTACCACGAAGGTACACCAACGCCATGAAGGCTCACCCTATTCTCTCCTTGAGATATCACCATGAAGGCGATTCTCAACCACTAGTGGTAGACCTTTAGGTGGCTTCCAAACCCTCACAAACTTTCCAGGGGGTAATCACAATGTTTGATTCCTCTCCGAATGACTCCTACCGCCTAGGAGTCTCCATCCTCCAAGAGTAACAAGAACGATGGGAAAAAGCTCAAGACTTGCTCAGATCACGAATTCCTTTGGTGCAAAGACGGGGAAGGAGTGGATCTATCACTTGGGTGGACAACTTCTCTCAAATGCTTTCAAATCCCTTGGGGATCTAAGATTTGGTGTGTGAGAGTGAGGGAGAGTGAAATGTGTTCTTGGGTAAGCTCAAAGTGAATGGTCAACCCTCTCCAATGGGGGAAGAGAGATATATATACTATGAGAGCACAGGTGACCGTTGTAGTGTAAGTGACCGGGTAGGCCGGACATCCGGGGCCAAGCGGGACATCCGGCATGCTAGGAAATCCCGGACATCCAACAAATGGCCAGAAATCCGGCGTGTCCACGGAATGGTTATACAGAACCTTGGTTTCATGGGTAGTAGTGGCCGAACATCCGGGATGGATCCCGGACATCCGGCGTGCCAGGAAAGCCCGGACATCCGGTAGATGGCCAAAAATCCGGCGTGTCCACAGAATGGTTATACAGAACCTTGGTTTCATGGGTAGTTGTGGCCGGACATCCGGGATGGATCCCGGACATCCGGCATCGCAGTAGGGCCCGGACATCCGGCTTGCAGCCCGGACATCCGGCAACCCCAGAGGCAGAGACATAACCAAGGGAGAAATTCATAGATCCAAACAAACTTTTGAAGGTGGGATATAGTGGCATGAGCAAGTATTTTATTGACCCTATCGATCCCCTCTTGATAGTGCGGGATCCTTTACTCAGGAAAAGCAAATATGCAATCTTCTTGATACTTCTTCCTTGAGTAAGATTAACTTCATTTGTTCATTATCCACACCCTTTTGATTAACCGGGGACTAACACCTGAGATTCACTTGACAAACATAGTTAGTCCCTTACATGTATATTGTCATCAACATCAAAACATGATGTAAGGGCATGATTGCACTTCCAATCTCCCCCTTTTTGTTTTTTGATGACAATCATACATGTAGTATCATAGGTACAATAAATAAATTTAGCATTGTAAATCATAAGAGCATAATGCAGCATATGTTCCTATTTGCTTTTTGCTCCCCCCCCCATTGTGTGCATAGAGATGATTATTCTCATTGGTATCATATGTAGCTCAAAGAAATAAAAACAAATAGGGAAGTATGACGCACATATGATAAAACCATAATAACCCATAACAACAATCCATAGCCATAAGGATAGCAACATAGTCTCAAACGCTGAAGTAACATATGTAGCATACATTAAGAGTTTGAATAATAGAGAACACAAATAGATAACGTATAGTATGATTTGAGCTAAGATACTACTTCTCCCCCTTTGACGTCAACATGCAAAAAGTGCGAAAGAACTAAAAGAGCTTCATAGAAATCACTCCTTGCGGATGTCATCTTCAACAGCAAGGAACTCGGCGTACTCGTCACGAGATGGGAATCCGAAGGTGGAGGCGGACGGAGCCACGGGAATAGGATCCTCATCACTCACGGGACTCCCATGGTCACGAAGGCACTGCTTAAGCTGATTCTTGGAGATGATGAGGCACTTCTGAACATCATGGTTTTGCTGACAATTGAACGTGATCGCCTTCATAATAGCAGCCTGAGACTTGCCTATGAACACAGCAAGGCAGTTCCGAGGTGTGGTCGAAGAAGAAGGCACAGAAGGCACTGTGGACTTAGCACCACCAGTGGACCTCTTGGGCTGAGCAGGAGCAGCAGACCGGGGAGTAGTTGTCACGCGCATATGACTCGGAGGTTTCCAAATGGAGTGCACAATAGTCTTGGCAACCACAAATTGGGTAGCATGATCAATCAGAGCCTGAATGAATGGAGCATGAGGGAATTGGTGCGTCTGAATGAAACTTGCAAGATGGATCTCATGCCAAATGAAATGAGCTGTGTCTAGAGGCTCGGTAGGTGTGGCTTGCATACGAACCATCAAATCAATACAATAGTTGCGAACCCTTGAGCGATCTCCCTTCTTGGGATAGAGAGTGCGAAGCACACACTGATAGAGAATGTGGAAAGGAGCACGGAAGAGAGATACCTCATTGGGAGGATAACTACGTTCCTCTGGAGTGAGTTGAGTGGGAGGTTTAATAAGAGAAGCGCAATCATCAATCCCCTTGGGCCTATGATGTGGATCACGGCTGTGGATCTGATGGCCAACACCAGACAAACCCAAAAACTGAACAAATTGGGCATAGGTGACACTGAGCTGAGTATTATCAGCCATCCAAGTGAGGGTGTCATCTGGACCAAAGAAGCATGTGGCATAGAACTGGAGGATGGCGGCTTCATTCCAATCACACTTAAAGGTCATTGCCGGACCGACAGTCATATCATCAATGATTTTGATCGGGCCTCCAAGGAACATGGTAGGATTATCACGCAAGAATTGAAGATCCACGTATGCATGAGGGGCAAGACCACGGCCACGGACAAAGCTGGGAAGAGGTCCTGCTGCATGCGGGTACGGAACCGTGGATCCTCAGCATCAGCCCTCATCTCAAACTGGTTGATGTCCCAGCGAAACTCAAGGTATGGACCAGCCCCCGTGGTTGTGAAATCGTGGATGGGGCAATCCCCACTGAAAGGGAGCAACATGGAGATGTGACGACCATGAGAAACGGGCATTGCAGAGCCCCGGACTTGAGGCACGGGCGCCTTTCGTGTGCCCGACTTCGACTGGCCAATAGATGTTCGCGGAGCAATGTTGGCCTCATCCTCCAAAACAAAATCTGCATCATCTAGATCAGAGGCCGATGGACTGGGGGAGGGATCCCTACGCTTCTTCTTGGGTCCGGAGGTGGTCTGCTTCTTCTTAGGTCGAGCCCAGTCCTCGGAGTCGGTGGAGCCTTGCCAGTGATTGACTGAAAACGGATACACGATAGGAATGCCGATGAGAAATAGCCATAGAGTTATGAACAAGAGTAGAACAATGACACAATGGAGATGTGAACATTTTTGAACATGACCACAAGTGGTAGATTAAAGTATTGACATACCCATGGTTCAGTTGTTTTAGCCAAGTATGTAGATTTTGGGTTAGGCAAGTGTCATCAAATCTCTTGGAGAAAGAGATATATCAAGATAAATATGACAAAGCATCGAAAACCTAGAAGGGGTGAGGCAAACAAAGATGGAGGCAAGAGCAGAACATTGACATACCCCAGGAAGAAGGAGGAGGACCGCATTGCTTGGTATGTGCCATGATGAACTCGGGCGGCCGAACCTCAAGGCAACACCCGAATAGGTCCCTCCCGAGTGATTCGCACCGCAACCCAGAAAATGGATTGGGTGGAAGTGATCGGGAGGAGATGAGGACGTGGGCAGGAGATCGGGGCCGGAGGATGGAGGATATGGCTGGGGAAGCCCCGGAGCACAGCCCGGTGGCGGTGGCTGTTTGAGTTAGATGGGGGGAATGGGGAACTGCCCCCAAATCCCGAGCCCTCCCCACTGTTTAGTTAGTCTGCGAGCGACGGGTCGGACATCCGGGGCCAAGCCCGGATATCCAGCGACCAGAGACGAGAGAGCAACAACTCTGCTGGCGACGGCTCGGACATCTAGGGCCAAGCCCGGATATCCGGATATTAGAGACCAGAGAGCAAATGCCAGGGCTCGGATGTCTTGCTGAGGAGCCGGATGTCCGGCAACTGGGCAGAGAGTCCATGTAGGGAGGAGTTTTTGCAAAGGGTAAACATAAGATATTTCCATATAGACTCCGCCAAGGAGATTTAGAGATGGAAGGGATGAAAACCTGAATACTCTAAGTCCATACTAAGATGTGCAATAATAATAAAAAGGTAAAGAAAGGTTCATATACGCAATCCACAAGCGGTGACCGAAGTCACCATGTTTGAGCATATGAGACATAGTGCCGCAAAGATTTGAACCTTGGGTACACAGTCATGACTCCATCATTGTAAAGTACCATAGTTTGAAAACTATGATAACTTTGAGAGTGTTTGTTTTATTTATGCATTGCATAGGGTGAGAGAATTCATGAGTTGAATGTCTCCCCCTAAATATATGCCTACATCAAGACAAGACATGAAGTAAATTGCATGCATTGGTGAGGGACTTCACCTAATGTTGTCAAGCTCCAAGATACCAAGTTCATGCCTAAGTTGACAAAACCTTGCTTCATCCAGTGGTTTGGTGAAAAAATTTGCAAGTTGCATATCTGTACCAACATGAGCAATATCAACGTCACCCTTTTCCACATGATCTCTCAAGAAATGATACCTAATGTCAATGTGCTTGGTGCGGGTATGATCTTTGGGATTCTCAGCAATGTTGATGGCACTTTCATTATCACATAGAAGAGGCACATGTCTATAGGTGATACTGTAATCCTTCAAAGTTTGCCTCATCCATAGCAATTGAGTTGCATAACTAGAAGTTGCAATGTATTCGGCTTCGATGGTGGAGAGAGCAACACAATTTTGTTTCTTTGAGGACCAACTTACCAAGGATCGTCCAAGAAATTGACATGCACCGGAGGTGGACTTACGATCCACTTTATCTCCAGCCCAATCCGCATTCGTGTACCCAATGAGATCAAACTTAGCATCCTTGGGGTACCATAGACCCAACTTAGGGGTGTGAACAAGGTATCTAAGAATATGCTTAACCGCCTTATGATGATTTTCCCTAGGGGAATCATGAAATCTAGCACACATGCATACACTGAACATGATGTCTGGTCTAGATGCACAAAGATAAAGCAACGAACCAATCATAGAGAGGTATTTAGATGGGTCAAAAGGGATACCATTTGTGTCTTTAGTGAGTACAATTTTGGTTGGCATGGGTGTCTTACATGGACTAGCATCAGTCATGCCAAACTTTTCTAGGATATCCTTGAGGTACTTTGCTTGAGATAAGAATATTCCTTCTTGACATTGTTGAATTTGGAATCCGAGAAAGAATTTTAAATCCGCATTGAGTGACATCTCAAAGTTCTTGGTCATGGAGGCCGCAAACTTCTTGCACAAATGAATGTTAGGAGAACCAAAAATGATATCATCTACATAGATTTGGCATAAGATCAAATCACCCTTGTCCCTCTTAGTAAAAAGAGTGGGATCGATCACCCCTCTCACAAAACCATCATCGAGTAAAAACTTCTTAAGATGATCATACCAAGCACGAGGTGCTTGTTTGAGGCCATACAAAGCCTTAGTTTATACGCATAGTCTTTGTGATAGGGATCAACGAACCCAGGTGGTTGTGATACATATACTTCTTCTTGTAGAGGACCATTAAGGAAAGCACTCTTCACATCCATTTGATGTAATGTAAAACCATTGAAAGAAGCATAAGCAAGTAAGATGCGAATAGATTCAAGACGAGCAACAGGGGCAAAGGTCTCACCAAAGTCCAAACCTTCAACTTGTGAGTACCCTTGTGCCACTAACCTTGCCTTGTTACGGATGATTACACCATTCTCATCTTGCTTGTTCTTGAAAATCCATTTTGTTCCAATGACATTGTGCTTCGTAGTTGGCCTCTCGACTAATGACCATACTTGATTACGTTCAAAACTATTCAACTCTTCTTGCATGGCAACTAGCCAATCGCTGTCAATCAATGCATCTTGTACCTTGAGAGGCTCAACACTAGACACAAACGAGAAGTGATCACAAAATTTTGTCAAATGTTTACGAGTGATTCTACCTTCTGATATGCCGGTGAGGATTTTTTCAACATCAACACGACCGGCCACTCGAGGCATGATGGAGGTTAGGGTTTTGCGAGGTTCAACTTCATGTCCATCATCCACATCCTCAATGTATGGATCATTTATGTGTGGTGGAAACTCTTCTTCTTCATATTGCATTTGTTGAGGTTCATCATCAATGATTGCACTTCCTTGTTCTTGCCCTTGACGATGATCTTGTTCTTGAATAGGAACTTGATCATCTTCTTGAAGTAAGGGCATTGTTTGAGCAATAGGAGCTTTTGGAGGTATGGTTGTTGAAGTGGTTTGATGATGTGTGAAACTTTCATTTTCTTCTTCATCATGATGAGGTTCTTGTTCCATGGGAAGAAGATCACTAATGCCCATGGACAAAATATCTTGAGGCAAATCTCCTTCACCTACATCACTTATATCAACTTGCTCCCCATGGGATCCATTAATCCATCAAACACCACGTCACAAGTTTCTACAACACATCCATTGGATTTGTTGTAGACTCTATAGGCGTGAGAGTTTGATCCATAACCAACAAAAATTCCCTCAGTTGTTTTGGATTGAAATTTTTCTAACCGTTCTCTTTTGTTGAGGATGGAACATTTGCACCCAAATACACGAAAGTACTTGACATTTGGCTTGTTCCCAGTTAGAAGCTCATATGGTGTCTTCTCCAATATTTTGCAGAGGAAGAGCCGGTTAGATGCATGGCATGCGGTGTTGATAGCCTCGGCCCAAAAACTATGTGGTGACTTGTACTCATCCAACATGGACCTTGCCATCTCTACAAGTGTATGATTCTTCCTTTCCGCAACACCATTTTGTTGTGGCGTGTATGGTGCAGAATATTGATGCTCAATCCCTTCATCACTAAGAAATCCTTCCAAGGTGTAGTTCTTGAACTCGGAGCCATTATCACTTCTTATTGCCAAGATTTCTTTGTCGAACTTGTGTTGTGCTTGCTTGGCAAAATCAATGAAAGTGATCTTTGTCTCATCCTTGGACTTGAGGAAAAACACCCATGTATATCTTGAGTAATCATCAACAATGACAAGTCCATACTTTTTCCCACCAAGACTGTCCCATGAAGGAGGCCCAAAGAGATCCACATGAAGGAGCTCCAAAGGCCTTGAGGTAGATACAACATTCTTGGGTGGGTGCTTTGATTGATGTTGCTTCCCTGCTATGCATGCACTACACACACGATTTTTCTCAAATGATACATTGGTTAGTCAAAGGATGTGATTACCCTTTAAGAGATCTTGAATATTTCTCATGCCGACATGGGCTAGCCGGTGATGCCATAGCCACCCCTTGTCGGCCTTGGCCATTAGACAAGTTGCATGGAATGTGCTCTCTTTCGAGAAATCAACCATGTAAAGGTTGCCATCCAACTCTCCAACAAAGGCCCCTCCGAGGGTATCTCTCTTAAAGATGTTTATATCCGTTAGTCCAAAGAGTGTATCATAACCAACAGAATCCAATTGGCGAACAGAAAGCAAGTGATATTTAAGGGATTGAACAAGCATGACATTTGCAAGAGACATGTCATTTGTGATAGTCACCTTGCCCAATCCGAGTACCTATCCTTTTGATCCTCAACCAAACATAATGCTCATAAATGGTTGAATAGCTTCCATGAAATCGTAGAGCAATTCGCTATCTCCGGTCATATGATTTGTGCATCCACTATCGATCACCCATTTTACTCTGCCGGAGAAAGCAACCTACACACAATTATGACTTAATTAGAGGCACCCATTTTACAATGGGACGTCTCAAGTTAGTCACAAGGGTCTTAGGGACCCAAATATCATAGAACAGGAATGCATTTCGAGGACCAACAAATTTTGCATAAACTTCTCCATCCTTAGTCTTACGAAGTACATAGGATGGAGGCATGAACTCTTTTGGCTTGTTGAGAGTGGGCATGCCCCTTGTGTCCTTCCCACTAACAACCTTACCTTTCTCCTTGTGCCCTTATCATATAAATGTTTCTTTTAGAGGAGTGGTGCACTTTTGAGTAGACGTCTTCTTCTTGCTTGTGCTTGGGTCAAACCCGAGCCCCTCTTTGGCAAACACCTCATTATGTTGGCTCAATACCTCATTAAAGTTCTTTTGTCCTTGAGCACATGTCATGAGACCTTTCTCGATTTGAGCCTTGAGAAGGCGATTCTCCTCAAGAATAGATGCTAGATCACTGCTAGAGTTAGTAGTACAAGCATCGGCATTGATAATAGGAGAAGAGTAAGCCTTGGCTAGAGTTTCTAGATAAGTAAGATTGAGTGTCTCGAAACTCTTTGTAAGAAGGGTGAGCTCTTCTTCCTTAGTCTTGAGGTACACGGATAGGAGCTCACAATCCTTATATAAAGAAGCATGAGACTTCACAAGCTTACTTCTATCATTCATCAACTCTGCGCAAGAGTCCTTAGCCTTTTTCAAGGAGGCAAGATCGTTAGTATGAACATCAATGTTTGCACCAATTTTCAAGCATAGTTCATCATTTTGTGCTTCCTCATATTGTACTTTCAGCTCAAGGATTTCATATTTTTCCTTTTCCTTGGTTATGAGGGTTTCGAGTTCCTTAATGGTGACGGTGTGCTTACCCACCATCCCATAAGCATACAAAACATAGTGAGCTTATTTCCTTTGAGGGAGCACATGACCTTATTTAATTTAGCAAACATGGGGTCATCTATATCATTATCATCATGATTATCCTCCGCATCAAGGTACTCATCACTAGGAGTAAGAGGAGTGAGGAGAGAAGGATTTTATCGTGGGGTTACCTTGACCTTGTCAGGAGAGTTTTGGTCCTCTCCATCTTCTACCATGAACTTTGCCATGAGGCACTTATGAGCGTTGCCCTTGTAGTCTTTCATATATTTCTAGGTGACAACATCACCACTCTTGTTGACTAGCCTAAAAGTGTTTTTAGAATCTTGAGCAACTCCGAAAACACCACTAACATCATCCGGATCGGATTCTTCATCAGCAACCATTGCTTTCCCATCTCTCTTCTTGAGCTTTGAGTTCAAAGGGTTTGGTAACTTTTTCTTTGGAAAGGTCTTGGGAAACCTTGGTTTATCTTCTCTCTTCTCATAGGGGTAATCGTTGGAGAAGTGGTTTGTTTCTTCATAGTTGTAACATGTTTTCACTTTCTTCTTCTGGAATCTTCCTTTGAATTTTCCCACGCTAAACTTATTGACAAAGAGGGCAATGTCTTCATATGAAGGGCTCTCATCGGAGTCAATCTCATCACCATCTTCATCCTCATCATCTTCTTCTTCTTCACTTTGCTCTTCTTCATATACATGCTTCGCCTTCAACGCAAGATTGATTTTTGATGTTGAGGTACCATGCATGGCAAGATGTTTTGTAGCATTTTCCTTTGACTCTTCAAAGAGTTGGAAAGTGGATATGATGTCATCTGGAGTCATTTCCTTGAAGCCATGGTGTTGTCTTATGTCCCACACCATTTGGTGATGATACGGAGCAAGAGAATGAAGCAACTTGTCCACGAGAAATTGCTTAGTCAAGTCGAACCCATCTTGTGCCTTGTCACATTCACATGACTCGATATCGGGGGTGAGGGTCACGAGATGCTCAAGGAGTTTCTTGGGAGATTCACCTTTATCCATACAAAAAAATTGCAATTTCCCCTTGGCAATTTCATATTGAGCAAGCCCAAGAGTGGAGGTACCGGTCTTGGTCCTCACAATGCTATCCCATAATTCCTTGGCACTTGTGATATGTACGTATGGTCTCCTTTGCTTGTCAGTCATACCTATCCTTATGCACATGGTTTTCGTGTCGTTGAGATTCTTGTCATATACCTCTCTTGGAGTAAGATTCTTCGGATCAACAATTTTCTAGCCATATTCCAAGATCTACAACATCTCATCATTTCCATATCGAAGATGATCCTGCATAGCAACTCTCCACAAAGCAAAATAGGTAGTGTCATCAAGTAAAGGAGGTTTTCCTTGTGGGTTATACTTTGGTTTCTCTATTTGAGGTCTTGCATAAAGCCAAGGAACACTGGAGTGTTCATTACTAGAAGGTTGTTGACCAAGTGAAGGAGTAGGCACAGCTGGCCTTGATGTCGCATCACCAGAAAGTGGTGCAAGCATAGTGGTTAGTGTGGCTATTCTCATTTGGAACAAGGCCTAAAGAGAAGCATCATGCTCCTCCTTTTGCTTAGCAAGCGCCCATTCCAGATCCTCATAAGTGAAGGACTTGACTTCTGTGGAAGCCATGCACGTACTCTTCGGATCCACAACACGGGGATTCCCATCAGGGTTCATCTCTCTCTAGGGCGGTTAAGCCACAAGAATAGAGCACGAGGCTCTGATACCAATTAAAAGGATCAAGATGGACCTAGAGGGGGGGTGAATAGGTACAATTACAAATTTTAATTGTTACTTAGCAATTTTAGGCAATAATGCGGAATATGAACATGAGCCTAACAATTGTAAGTAGGATACTAAGAAAGATAAGTAAGAAACACAAGTAGGTAAGTAAGCAAGCACAATAAGATATAAGTAAGGATTAAGAGACAAGTAACCACAAGTAGGAAGTTAGGGTTAGGAATAACCGCAACTTTGAGAGACGAGGATGTATGCCGATGTTCACTTCCTTGGAGGGAAGCTACGTCACCGTTTAGAGAGGTGGATGTTACCACGAAGGCACACCAATGCCACGAATGCTCACCCTATTCTCTCCTTGAGATATCACCATGAAGGCGATTCCCAACCACTAGTGGTAGACCATTAGGTGGCCTCCAAACCCTCAAAACCTTTCCGGGGGTAATCACAACATTTGATTCCTCTCCGAATGACTCCTACCGCCTAGGAGTCTCCAACCTCCAAGAGGAACAAGAATGATGGGAAAAATCTCAATACTTGCTCAAACCACGAATTCCGTTAGTGCAAAGACGGGGAAGGAGTGGATCTATCACTTGGGTGGACAACTTCTCTCAAATGCTTTCAAATCCCTTGGGGATCTAAGATTTGGTGTGTGTGAGTGAGGGAGAGTGAAATGTGTTCTTGGGTAAGATCAAAGTGAATGGTCAACCCTCGCCAATGGGGGAAGAGAGCTATATATACTATGAGAGCACAGGTGACCGTCGTAGTGTAAGTGACCAGGTAGGCCGGACATCCGGCATGCCAGGAAAGCCCGGACATCCGGCAGATGGCTAGAAATCCGTCATGTCCATATAATGGTTATACAGAACCTTGGTTTCACGGGTGGTAGTGGTCGAACATCCGGGATGGATCCCGGACATCCGGCGTGCCAGGAAAGCCCGGACATCCGGCAGATGGCCAGAAATCCGACGTGTCCACAGAATGGTTATACAGAACCTTGGTTTCATGGGTAGTAGTGGCCGGACATCCGGGATGGAGCCTGGACATCAGGCGTGGCAGTAGGGCCCGGACATCCGACTTGCAGCCCGGACATCCGGCAACCCCAGAAGCAGAGACATAACCAAGGGAGAAATTCATAGATCCAAACAAACTTTTGAAGGTGGGATATAGTGGCATGAGCAAGTATTTTACTGACCCTATTGATCCCCTCTTAATAGTGCGGGATCCTATACTCAGGAAAAGCAAATCTTGTTGATACTTCTTCCTTGAGTAAGATTAACTTCATTTGTTCATGATTCACACCCTTTTGATAAATCGGGGACTAACACCTGAGATTCACTTGACAAACATAGTTAGTCCGCTACATGTATATTGTCATCAACATCAAAACATGATGTAAGGGCATGATTGAAGTTTTAGCTGTCAACCTTCGTCTTCTTGGCGGCATTATGGTTGCCGGATTCCTTGACGGCAAGCACGGCCTTGTCCTTGCGTTTCTTGTTCCGCCGTCGGTCTTTCCTTGTCGGGGCGGTAGTGTATTCTTCTGAGTCAACCCCAGCACCGGCATCCTCGCCGAGGAGTCTCCTCCCTTCTTCAGCTCGAGCACACCTATCAGCCTGGGCATAGAGCTCGGCAACATCCTTGACCTTATTCATCGCCACCTCTTTGCGCATCCTGCGGTTACGCACGTTCTAATGAAACGCGCTGATAACAGCGGCAAGATGAACGTCTAGGATGTTGTGATGTATGCGACCGAATCTATGAATGTACTTGCGCAAGGTTTCGCCTTCCTTCTGGGGGATGAGATGAAAATTGCTTGCTTGACCAGGAGCTTGGTGGCCCCCGATAAAGGCGCCAACAAACTCCTCACATAGGTCTGCCCAGGATGAAATGGAATTCTCTGGCAGGTGCATCAACCACGACCTCACGTTGGGCTTGAGCACCAACGGGAAGTAGTTGGTGAGTATCTTGTCGTCGCGAGCTCCGACAGCCTGCACCGCAATGGTGTAGGTGCTCAAGAACTCCGACGGGTGGGTCTTGCCATCGTATTTCTCCGGGACCTCTAGTTTGAACATTTGGGAATTGGGCCACTGGACTCGCCGCAGCTCACGGGTAAACGCTGGACAACCTACCTCATAAGGCAGGTCGACAAGATACCCTAGCACGGGATTGTCTATAGTGGGCCCCGCGCGCTTATCGGATTGATGGTGCATTACCTGCCATTGCTCGATGGTGGCCCGGGCGACCTCCTTGGTACGCTCCCGGAGAACTTGACGTTGATCACATCGAGTTCACGGATCATACAATGACGTGGAGTCATCACCACCAGCGCCTATCGGTCGAGTCGGCGACCACCACTATCGCTGCGGGGGAGAGTGCACCATGGTCGTGCCACCTCTGGCCTCGTTGCCATTAGCGCGCGCTGACTCGACGGACCGCTGCTGTGAGGGCTCCGCCCGCTGCGGTCCACCCCTATCAGCAAAGGTGACGAGGCTCTGGATAGTAGCTCTCCACTCATCAAGCTTCTCCGCCGCAAGAGGGAAGTTCAGGAGCAATTTTTCTCGTGCCAATGCTTCCGCTAACAAGGTTGGCAGCGGAAGGTGCGACGAACGTGAGGTGCTCTGGCTCCTAACTGTGTTAGAAGGACCTGCATCATGGTCCCGCGACTGCGCGTCACCTCTGTCATCATTTTGGCATGCATGTTGGTCCCGCGCATCTCGGGGGTGATGCGCAGGGGCCTTTCCATGGGGGCGTTTGGAACCACCGGCGTCGCGGCACTGTTCGTCGCACGCAACCTAAGAAGGTCGTGGCGTATGCGCCGGCATAGGTGTCTTGGAAGGCGCCCCAATGTCTCTGATGTTCACCGCGCCACCCGGAGGACGCACGGCTTCGTCTTGAGATCCAGCGGCGTGTGGATTGCCACCATCACTGCAAACGGTGCCGTTAGCTTGGCCTTGATCTCCATAACATCGTGGAGGCTCGAGGCCTCCGCCCGCATCCACACCGCCGCCCGTCTGAGTGGCTACGGGCGCGCAGGACGTGGAAGGGTTAACCGCCGTGAAACCCTTCTTATTAGGGGACATGGTGATGGAGGAACTGGCGCATAGATCGCGTGATCAAGTTCACACAACCTTCCTTTCCCCCTACCATGCGCGCCAAAGATGTCGGTGCACAACACCTATGGGACCGTGAGGATTCCTTCGTGGTTCGGCGGGGAGAGGGTATGCGCAAAGAGGAGATCAAACAAATGGCGTGAGGCGAGGTTTTTACCCAGGTTCGGGCCGCTAAGGAGGGTAAAGCCCTACTCCTTCTTCAATGTATTGTCGTTGTTTTTAGGGTTCCAGCTACAGGACCACTATCGACAGCTGCTACGCACGTGATCCAAAAGGTGGGAAGAAAAGTCCTCTCTCGTAACGCCTTAGGCCTCCTTTTATATGACTAAGGGGATCCCAACAGTGGTGTACCATGTGTGCACGGGGTGCATAGTGCTACAGTGTTATCATACCCAACACTGATGGAGTGGGACAAATGCAATTAATCCTCCGTCAGGCATCCCTGACCTTCTACGAGATGGGACAGGAACCCGTCCCATCTGCACCGCTTAGCCTCTCCATCGCCAGTGCCTTGACACGTATCTTGGGGGTCGATACCTGGCCTCCATGCTAGCAAGGTGGTGAGGCCTTGCCAAGTTCCCTCCTTGTTGGGGCTCTACAGGCCACCCCCGGCAAGATCTTGCTGGGGTTCTAGCCCTTGGCCTTAGGTCTTGTGCTTGTTGACTTGAGTGTTCCTTTGACGTCTTCGTGCTTGCTTCCAGTAGTCCTTCAGCGGGCCTTGCCATGGGTGTGGTACAACTGCCCATGCACAAGTAAGGGGTACTAATAGACCCGAACCTTAGTACACCGACACCTAGTTTTATGTGTTGCTTCGTAAGGGGCTGATTTGGATCCATATGTTTCATGCTATAGTTAGATTTATCTTAATTATTCTTTCGTAGTTGCGGATACTTGCAAGATAGCTTAATCATAAGTGGGAGGTTTGTCCAAGTAAGGACAGCACCGAAGCACCGGTCCACCCACATATCAAATTATCAAAGTAACGAACGCGAATCAAATGAGTATGATGAAAACTAGCTTGATAGAAATTCCCATGTGTCCTCGGGAGCGCTTGACTTTATATAAGAGTTTGTCCAGGCTTGTCCTTTGCTACAAAAAGGATTGGGCCACCTTGCTACACCTTTGCTACATTTCTTACTTGCTACCCATTACGAATTACCTTATCACAAAACTATCTATTACCGATAATTTCAGTGCTTGGAGAGAATACCTTACTAAAAACCGCTTGTCATTTCCTTCTCCTCCTCGTTGGGTTCGACAATCTTACTTATCGAAAGGACTACGATAGATCTCCTATACTTGTAGATCACCAAGACTCTTTTCTGGCGTCGTTACCGAGGAGTGAAGCACCTTTGGTAAGTGGAATCTGGTAAGGAAAAAATTATATAGTGCGCTGAAATTTACTGTCACTTGTTACTATGGAAAATAATCCTTTGAGGGGATTGTTTGGGGTATCTTCACCTCGAACGGAAGCGCAAAGAGTTTCTCCTCAACCTACTGAACCTAATGAAAATATTTATTATGAAATTCCTTCGGGTATGATAGAGAAACTGCTAGCTAATCCTTATGCAGGAGACGGAACACTACATCCTGATTTGCATCTAATCTATGTGGATGAAGTTTGTGGATTATTTAAGCTTGTAGGTTTTCCCGACGATGATGTCAAGAAGAAGGTCTTTCCTTTATCTTTGAAGGATAAGGCATTGACATGGTATAGGGTATGTGATGATATTGGATCATGGAACTACAACCGATTGAAATTGGAATTTCATCAGAAGTTTTATCCTATGCATTTGGTTCATCGTGATCGGAATTATATGTATAATTTTTGGCCTCATGAAGGAGAAAGAATCGCTCAAGCTTGGGGAGGCTTAAGTCAATGTTATATTCATGCCCCACTCATGAGCTCTCAACAGAAATTATTATTTAGAATTTTTATGCTCGACTTTCTCGTAATAATCAATCCATGCTCGATAATTCTTTTACTGGTTCCTATATGAAGAAACATATTAAATTTAAATAGAATTTATTGGAAAGAATTAAACGCAGCTCTGAAGATTGGGAACTCGACGAAGGTAAGGAGTCAGGTATAAATCTCAAGTTTGATTGAGTTAAATCCTTCATAGACACCGATGCTTTTCGTGAATTTAGCACTAAATACGGACTTGACTCTGAGATAGTAGCTTCTTTCTATGAATCATTTGCTGCTCATGTTGATCTCCCTAAGGAGAAGTGGTTTAAATATCATCCTCCCATTTAAGTGAAAGTAGTTGAACCTATTAAAGTTGAAGAAGAAACTATTACTTATAATGTTGATCCTGTTATTCCTGTTGCTTATATTGAGAAACCACCTTTCACTGTTAGAATAAGGGAACATGCTAATGCTTCAACTGTGGTTTATAAGAGCTATGTTAGAACGCCTACACCCCTGAGCAAATTAAAGTTGAACCTAGTATTGCTATGGTTAAAGATCTCTTGGTTGATAATATTGATGGGCATGTTATTCATTTCTGTGATGAAGTTGCTAGAATTGCTAGACCTGATGCTAAAGATAAACATAGACCTATTGTTTGCATGCCTGTTCTTTTTGTTAAAATAAGAGATAATTATTATCATGGCCTATGTGATGTGGGTGCTAGTGTGAGTGTGATTCCCTTTACCTTATATAAAGAAATTATGAATGATATTGCACCAACTGAATTGGAAGAAATTGATGTTACCATTATGCTTGCTAATAGACATACTATAGCACCAGTTGGGGTTATTAGAGATCTTGAAGTCTTGTGTGGGAAAATAAAATATCCTACTAATTTTCTTGTTCTTGGTTCCCCACAAGATGATTTTTGTCCCCTTATATTTGGTAGGCCTTTCTTGAATACTGTTAATGCCAAGATAGATTCTGAGAAATAAACTGTTACTGTGAGTTTTGGGGATGTGTCCCATGAGTTTAATTTCTCTAAATTTCATAGACAACCCCATGATAAAGAATTGCCTAGTAAGGATGAAATTATTGGTCTTGCTTCTATTGTTGTGCCTCCTACTGATCCTTTAGAACAATATTTGCTAGACCATGAAAATGATATGCATATGAATGAAAGGAATTAAATATATAGGATTTATTTGATCAACATCCTATTTTGAAACACAACTTGCCTATTGAAATACTTGGGGATCCTCCTCCACCCAAGGGTGATCCCATGTTTGAGCTTAAACAGTTATCGGATACTCTGAAATATGCTTATCTTGATGAAAAGGAGATATATCATGTTATTAATAGTGCTAATCTTTTAGAGCATGAAGAAATGAGATTATTGAAAACGCTGAAGAAGCATTGTGCTGCTATTGGATATACTCTTCATGATCTTAAGGGCATTATTCCACTCTATGTCAGCATAAAATAAATATGGAACCTGATGCTAAACCAGTCGTCGATCACCAATGATGATTAAATCCTAAAATGAAAGAAGTGGTAAGAAATGAAATACTAAAGCTTCTGGAGGCAGGTATAATTTATCCTATTGCTGATATTAGATGGGTTAGTCATGTTCATTGTGTCCCTAAGAAGGGATGTTTTACTGTTGTTCCTAATGATAAAAATGAATTGATCCCGCAAAGAATTGTCATAGGATATAAAAAGGTAATTGATTTTAGTAAATTAAAAAAGCTACTAGGAAAGATCATTACCCTCTGCCTTTTATTGACCAAATGCTAGAAAGACTATCTAAACACACACACTTCTGCTTTCTAGATGGTTACTCTGGTTTATCTCAAATATCTATGCCAAAAGAGGATCAAGAAAAGACAACTTTTACTTGACCTTTCAGTACATTTGCTTATAGACGTATGCCTTTTGGTTTATGCAATGCACCTGCTACCTTTCAATGATGTATGACTGCTATATTCTGTGACTTTTGTGAAAAGATTGTTAAGGTTTTCATGGAGGACTTCTCCGTTTACGGAACTTCTTTTGATGATTGCTTGAGAAACCTTGATCGAGTTTTGCAGAGATGTGAAGAAACTAATCTTGTCTTGAATTGGGAGAAATGCCACTTTATGGTTAATGAGGGCATTGTCTTGGGACACAAAATCTCCGAAAGAGGTATTGATGTGGATAAAGCTAAAGTAGATGCTATTGAAAAAATGTCGTGTCCCACGGATATCAGAGGTATAAGAAGTTTCTGTGGTCATGCTGGTTTCTATAGGAGATTTATTAAAGATTTCTCTAAAATTTCTCGGCCTATCACTAATCTCTTGCAAAAAGATGTTCCTTTTGATTTTGATGATGATTGTGTAGAAGCATTTGAAATCCTTAAGAATGCCTTGATTTCTGCACCTGTTGTTCAACCACCTGATTGGAACCTACCCTTTGAAATTATGTGTGATGCTAGTGATTATGTCATTGGTGTTGTTCTAGGACAAAGAGTTGGTAAGAAATTAAATGTTATCCATTATGCTAGTAAGACTCTAGAGAGTGCTCAAAGAAACTATGCTATCACTGAAAAGGAAATTTTAGCAGTTGTGTTTTCTTGTGACAAGTTTAGACCTTATATTGTTGATTCCAAAGTAACTATTCACACTGATCATGCTGCTATTAAATATCTTATGGAAAAGAAAGATGCTAAACCAAGACTTATTAGATGGGTTCTTCTGCTACAAGAAATTGATTTGCATATTATTGATAGGAAGGGTGTTGAGGACCCCGTAGTAGATAACTTGTCTAGGTTAGAGAATGTTCTTGATGACCTACTACCTATTGATGATAGCTTTCATGATGAACAATTAGATGTCATAAATGCTTTGCATAATGCTCCATGGTATGCTGATTATGTTGATTACATAGTTGCTAAATTTATACCGCCTAGTTTCACATAACAACAAAAGAAAAAGTTCTTCTATGATTTAAGACATTACGTTTGTGATGATCCACCCCTTTATAAAGAAGGGGTAGATGGTGTTATTAGACGTTGTGTACCTAAGCATGAACAGGAACAGATCCTACACAAGTGTTATTCCGAGGCCTACGGAGGACACCACGTTGGAGATAGAACTGCACACAAGGTATTACAATCTAGTTTTTATTGGCCTACTCTCTTCAAGGATGCTCGTAAGTATGTCTTGTCTTGTTATGAATGTCAAAGAATTGGTAATATTAGTAGATGTCAGGAAATGCCTTTTAATTACTCACTTGTTATTGAACCATTTGATGTTTGGGGTTTTGATTATATGGGACCTTTTCCAAAGTCCAACGGGTATACTCATATTCTAGTTGTTGTTGATTATGTTACTAAGTGGGTGGAAGCTATTCCAACTAGTAGTCCTGGTCATAACACTTCTATTAAAATGCTTAAAGAAGTTATTTTCCCTAGATTTGGAGTCCCTAGATATCTAATGACGGATGGTGGTTCACATTTTATTCATGGTGCTTTTCGTACATTGCTTGTCAAGTATGATGTTAATCATAGAATTGCATCTCCATATCATCCTCAATCTAGTGGTCAAGTAGAGTTAAGCAATAGAGAAATTAAATTGATCTTGCAAAAGACTGTTAATAGATCTAGAAAGAATTGGTCTAAGAAACTTGATGATGAATTATGGGCTTATAGATGTGCTTACAAAAACCCTATGGGTATGTCTCCGTATAAAATAGTTTATGGTAAGCTTGTCACTTACCTCTTGAACTAGAACATAAAGCTTATTGGGCAATTAAAGAGCTCAACTATGATTTCAAACTTGCTGGAGAGAAGAGGTTATTTGACATTAGCTAACTTGATGAATGGAGAACCCAGGCCTATGAGAATGACAAGTTGTTTAAAGAAGAGGTGGCATGATAAAAGGATACAAAATCGTGAACTCAATGTAAGTGCCCATGTCTTGCTATACAATTCTTGTTTAAGATTTTTTGCAGGAAAACTTCTCTCTAAATGGGAAGGGCCTTACATTGTCGAGGAAGTATATCGTTCCGGTGCCATCAAGATCAACAATGTCAAGGGCACTAACCCGAAGGTGGTAAATGGGAAAAGAATCAAACATTATATCTCAGGTACTCCCATAAATGTTGAAACCAGTATTATCAATACCATAACTCTGGAGGAGTACATTAGGGAGACCTACCAGAACGTTTCAAACTCCGAAAAGGAATAGGTATGTGGTACGGTAAGCAAACCGACTCCAAAATGTTTCCAATAGAAATTTTTCTCCGTTTTGGAATATTTAATAAATTGGGACAATTTAAAGCAGTCTGAATAGTGCACGAGGAGGCGACAAGCCTGCAGGGCGTGGCCTACCCCTGGCCACGCCCATGTGGCTTGTGGCCACCCCATGCACCCTCCAGACTCTGTTTTCTTGTGGTACACTCATGTAGGTCAGTAAAAAATCATTATATAATCTCCCGAAGGTTTTGACCACCGCACCATGGAAAAATCCTCTATTCTTTTTTGTTGTTGTTTTCTGACAGATTTAGATCACCATGACGTCCCCAGGTGCTTCGAAGGACAAGTTCTTCAAGAAGGTCATCAACCCTTGTCTTGCGGAGGTGTTGCGACACCCTCAAACTATTGAGATGCGTGAGGGGGAGCTGCACATCCATGATGTTGAGGGGCCAAAGAAGACAGGAAGTGTGGAAACAAGGCTCGAAGCAATGGAGCAGCAAGTCTTCAAGTGCCAATGGATGGTGGAACATGGACTCAATGCCAATCACATGATGATCATGGAGTTTAGTCATTAGCACAAGCTGGACGCCAAGGACATCGGAAAGGACATCTTCAAGCTTTACAAGAAAATCGAACATCTCCAAGCCCAGATCTATGACCTGCAAAACCAAAACTGTGAGTATGAATACAGATTTAAGAGAATGAGTTTGGCTATAGATTTGAGGATCTCGGAGACTCGTTCATCTTTTTACGATGGTGAGCCTATGCCTTGGAAGATGGAGGACAAGCCTCCAACCTCATCAACAACTCCAACATCACCACCTCCGAAGCAAGACAACTAAACAAATCGGTATGGGCACTCCCCTTGGCTTGTTCCAAGCTTGGGGGAGGTGCCCCGGTATCGTATCACCATCACATATTTTACATTTTTCATTTTTTCTAGTTCGATCATTTTGGTTTTATCTTGATCTAGTAGAATAAGGTTTTAGTATGATCTAGCTTTGAGTTTTTCTTTATGTTCCCCTTATGTAAGCGAGTCCGAGAGTTATCTAATAAAAAGTAGTTTTGATGTGAGGCCTTTGCTTGCTTGCTATGATCTTGAGAAAAATAAATAATAAATAAAAGAAGAATAGAATAAAAGCAAAGAGTATATATGATGATCTTATGGGGAGTGATGACTTCACATATAAGAAGTATGTCATTTGAAATTTGTTGGGAGTTGACAAACATAGCGATTGGTCATTGGTGTAATTAAAAGGAAGTAATAAAGAAAGAGAGGTTCACATATAAATTTATCATCTTTGACATCTTTTATGATTGTGAGCACTCATTAAAATATTATATGCTAAGAAGTTGATATTGGACAAGGAAGACAACATAATGGGTTATGTTTGCTTATTTCCAAATAGAAGTTATATGGTTATAGATCCTCCAACATGTAGTGCTTGCTTCCACCTCATACTAGCCAAAACTTCCGCACCAAGTAGAGATACTACTTGTGCATCCAAACACCCTCAACCCAGTTTTTCCTTGAGAGTCCACCATACCTACCTATGGATTGAGTAAGATCCTTCAAGTAAGTTGTCATCGGTGCAAAAAGCAATAAGAATTGCTCCTAAATATGTATGATCTTTTATTGTAAGGGAAAATAAGCGTTGTACGAACTTGTAATGGTAAAGAAATAAAAGCGATGAACTGCATAATAAAGGTTGCTATCACAAAGGTCAATACAACATGGCGTTCCTTTGCATTAAGGGTTTGCACATCCAAAAATAAAAGGAGCATGACAACCTCTACTTCCCTTTGCGAAGGGTCTATCAGTTACTTTTACTTTCTAGTACTTACCTTTATGCAAGAGTCATGGTGATCATCACCACTTCCTATATTTTTCCTTTTTCTCTTGGCAAGCGTTATGTGTTGGGGAATGATATGGACACATATATCAGCCCCTATATTTCTTTGTGTCCAATTGAAGCTTTGACATCATGAGTACCACGTGAGTGTTAGCAATTATGGAAGACTAAAATATGACTCACTATGTGGATTTGACTTACAAGGTCTTATATTGACTCTTTTTGACATTATGATAAATTGCAAATTGCTTCAATGACTGGTAGCATAGTTTGTTGGTTCTCAATAGAGTTCTTGGTTCATACTTTATCCTGTGAATGAATTGTTACTCTAGTATAAGAAATTATATATAAATAAGTATTGTTGTTTTAAATATGATCATGATGCCCTCTTGTATGTATTCTATTTTATCTACACATCTATCTCTAAACTTGTGGACATATTTATCGATCTCGGTTTTCGCTTGAGGACAAGCGAGGTCTAAGCTTGGGGGAGTTGATATGTCCATTTTGAATCATGCTTTTATATTGATATTTGTTGCATTATGGGCTGTTATTACACATTATGGTACAATACTTATGCCTTTTCTCTCTTATTTTACAAGGTTTACATGAAGAGGGAGAATGCCGGCAGTTGGAATTCTCGGCTAGAAAAGGAGCAAATATGATAGACCTATTCTGCACAACTCCAAAAGTCTTGAAAAGTTACAGAGAATTATTCTGGAATATATAAAAAATATTGGGTGAAACAAATACCAGAGGGGACCCACCAGGAGGTCACAAGCCTATTGGGGCGGCCTACCCCCCTAGTCACGCCCTGGTGGCTTGTGGGCCCCCTGGCAGGCCTCCGACACCCATCTTCTGCTATATGAACGGTTTTGACCTGGAAAAAATCAAGAGAGAGCTTTCGGGACGAAGCGCCACCGTCTTGGGGCGGAACTTGGGAAGGACCAATCTAGAGCTTCGAAGGAGCTGTTCTGTCGGGGAAACTTCCCTCCCGGAGGGGGACATCGAATCCATCGTCATCCCCAACGATCCTCTCATCGAGAGGGGGTCAATCTCCATCAACATCTTCACCAGAACCATCTCCTGTCCAAATCCTAGTTCATCTTTTGTATCCGATCTTTGTCTCAACACCTCAGATTGGTACTTGTGGGTTGCTAGTAGTGTTGATTACTCCTTGTAGCTGATGCTAGTTGGTTTACTTGGTGGAAGATCATATGTTCAGATCCTTTATGATAATTAGTACTCCTATGATTATGAACATGAACATGCTTTGTGAGTAGTTACGTTTGTTCCTAAGGACATGGGATAAGTCTAGTTATAAGTAATCATGTGAATTTGGTATTCGTTCGATATTTTGATGAGATGTATGTTGTCTCTCCTCTATTGGTGTTATGTGAACATCGACTACATAACACTTCACCATTATTTGGCCCTAGGGGAAGGAATTGGGAAGTAATAAGTAGATGATGGGTTGCTAGAGTGACCGAAGCTTAAACCCTAGTTTATGCGTTGCTTCGTAAGGGGCTGATTTGGATCCATATGTTTCATGCTATGGTTAGATTTATCTTAATTCTTCTTTCGTAGTTGTGGATGTTTGCGAGAGAGGTTAATCATAAGTGGGAGGTTTCTCCAAGTAAGGGCAGCACCCAAGCACTGGTCCACCCACATATCAAATTATCAAAGTAAAGAACGTGAATCAAATGAGCATGATGAAAAGTAGCTTGACAGAAATTCCCATGTGTCCTCGGGAGCGCTTCACTTTATCTAAGAGTTTGTCCAGGCTTGTCCTTTTCTACAAAAAGGATTGGGACACCTTGCTGCACCTTTGCTACATTTATTACTTGCTACCCATTACGAATTACCTTATCATGAAACTATCTGTTACCGATAATTTCAGTGCTTGCAGAGAATACCTTAGTGAAAACTGCTTCTCATTTCCTTCTGCTCCTCGTCGGGTTTGACACTCTTACTTACCGAAAGGACAATGATAGATCCCCTATACTTGTGGGGAATCAGATAGTATTTATAAGGTAAAGGAGAAGTGGGCAGAATGTTTTATGAGAGATGCTTTACTTTGGGAATGCGAAGCACACAGCTAAGTGAAAGTTTGAACAATGACCTAAAGAACTATCTCAAGTCAGATTTGGATATCAATCGCTTTTTTCATTATTTTGAAAGATCCGTGAAAGTGAAAAGAGATACTGACATAAATTCAGAGTACGAGTCTAGGAAGAGTACACCTAGAATCAAAAGCCCCACACCAATGTTGCAATAAGTCAGTAGTCTTTATACTCCTGCTATATTTGAAGCTTTTCAAATCGAATATGGGAGGTCAATGGCAGCATGTGATCATATACTACTTGGAGACAATGAATACATGGTTAAGATTGGAAGGCTTGTTGACGGCCAATACGCAACATTTGAACAAGAATACAAAGTTGTTGGAAACAGTCACCAACAAACAGCTTCACGTGGTGTGGGCAGTTTGAGAGAGTAGGATTTTTGTGAGCTCGTGCTTTGGATCTTGATTTAATGAATATCAAGTTGGTGCCGGCACACTACATTTTGAAGCGATGGAAAAGATAAGCACGACCGGGATCCATCAAAGAGTGTTGTGGACAGACTATAGTTGAAAATCCAAAGTTGGATGCCATCACCCGATACAGTTTTCTTATACACATGTGTTGTGAGTTGGAAACTCTAGCAGCCAACTCTGAGGAGTGGTGTATTGTCATCTACAATGCACTTATTGGTGCTACTAAGCAAGTGAAGAAATATTGGGTGCATGCATAACTAATGCTAAAGAAAGGTGCCATGTCCAGGTGACTCAAACATCAAATGAAATGTCGAGTGTTGCACAGGTGACTAAAACATCAAATGAATTGTTGAGTGTTGCATGTCTAAAGAAAGGAGAACATAATATCACAAACTAGTTCAGTAAAGAAGGTTGTCTCAAAAAAATCAGCAAAACGGGCCAAACCAATACCGAGTGAAGCAAGCTCTGAAAAATATGAGTTCATTGAAAGTTGCACTGGTCTGTTGATAGCTTCTATTGTTGAAGACATAGATGCTGACCCATTTTGGTGTCCCCATTTTGGTTGCACTCAAAATTATTTTGGATGCTATAGTTTGTACTCTGAAAATGTTCAGAATGCTAGGGTACATGTAGCTAGTAAGTGGCCGAGTTCCTTTTGTTTGGCATTGTAAGGATTTCTAATTTCTTGTGTTGCAACTTGGTGGGACTTTGTGACCGGCAATGTGCATTCTTTCATATTCACCAATCAGAAGATAAATTAGTGCCAATTGGTTCACAGATTCAAGTTCTAAGTCTGGTGTTGCACATGTAATCTTCTTTAGAAGCAACAAACAAATTTAACAATAAATATGCAAGCGTATCTATTCATAGATATTCAGCAAGAGAATCAATTTTTACACTAATATCAAAAACTCATAAACCTATACCTTTGGGAGGTGATGGAGCAAAAAAGCTTCAGTCGAGGGCATAGAGATGTTGACTGGGATGATGATGGTGATGAGATGACGGTGGCATGGATGGAGGTGCATGTGAGGTCCATGAGTCATTGACGGCGTGCACAACGGCGGCGATGAAGGGGCGGACGAAGGGGCGGGAGGTCCATGGTCGCGAACTGACGGCGACTGAGCGGGAGGTCATCCAATCGTAGCAAGATTAGGCATGAGGACGGCGGATCATGATAGCGTGAGTGAGGCTGCGGTGCTAGAGGTGGCGGAGTCCAGTGGGTCTTTCCTTTCTTTCTGTTTTGATTTGGACGAAGGAATTTTTTTAGCGCATCGCGTCCGTTTCCTGAAGGGGTGTCAAGCCGTGACATCTCTTCATAACGTTAGAGGATCTGGCTCCTGGATTACTAGGCACCACGACACCATATACAGTGCTACGTAGGACGCTCTCGAATTGGAGAACTACAAGTCTACAACTAATTCGACGGAGGATCCCTTGTACGTCAACTAATTCGAGCCATATCTACTAAAAGCCATGGGTTGCAACTGTACTTGATTAGAACCGTGTAGTATTCAGTATCTGAAAGGAAGAATCCTACATATTCGAAGAGCGCCAGCTATTCCACATTCATGAACCTAACTAAATCACACTACTTTCGAATGACATTGGCTATTCACTAGTAAACATGCCCGTGCATTGCAACGGAAGAAGAAAATGACATATTTTCAAATTTAGCGAGAATTGTATGAATTTTACAAGACACAAAAGAGGAACTAAACAAATGATCAAATAATAAATGGGTTTTCTATAAATCAATGTTAAGTCTTTGAAGGAGGTTATATACATGTTGAGAGGAATATCGGTGAGGATGTGATGTCTTCCATGTTGCATCTCAGGAACTTCGATTGGACCCTGAGAACTGTTGTTTCTTCTATTTAGGAAAGGTTGATTTTTTTTCTTCCCTTTTGCTTCCATTTCATTGTGTGTTGGAGCTTTTCTCCGGTACATGACTATAGGGAGAAACCAACATATGTGCTTGAATTGTTAATTTAATTCCTTTCCAGCAGTGTAATCATCTATAGTTCTGAGTTACTACCTCTGTAAAGTAATATAAGACGTTTTAGATTACTAAAATAGTGATCTAAAACGTTTTAAATTACTTTACGGAGGGAGTACTATATATCATCTACATTTATGTGCTTTCTAGTTTCCTTGTGTATTGCTAGTGAACAACTTAATGTTATGTTTCTTTTTCTTTTCAGACTTCATATTGTAGCTGCAGTACCAGGTATTTAAAATAGTTACTGTATATAGGCCACAAGCCTACAAGTACAAGAATCATGTTGTGTCATTATAACAATAGCATCTACTCCAAATACTTAATAATGGCATTCCCTTGTCAAATACTGAATGTGGATAGTTTTTCTTTTCAATAGTTAATTATCCTGGCTAAAATAAGGATATTGACATTGGTTATAGTTTTGCAGCAACTTAATTGTTGTAATTATGAATCCAAAATTTATATTGATGCTAGAGCACAAACGCTATGCACACAGTACAGGAAAACAATTGACATACACATGATATAGAAGAGATTAGAAGTATATACTACACGAGTGCAATGAGCATACATAGGTCATAGACTTCGAAGAAATCAGCAACAAAGGAGACAGATATGGATGTAAGAGCTCACCCACTTGCCTAACACAAGAAATAGAAACTTTCTTAGTCTGTAGATTTAGTAAAGCAATTACAATTAAGCATAACATTCCAACTCTATAAGACCCCTGACAGTGGTGCATATACTCTTAGTTTCGATCACAATAAGCTAATACATGGATTTTGTTTCTTATTATAACATGGTGCATAAATCTGGAAATCGAGCAGAAAGAAAAGAGTTTACACTAAAGATTATCAACAAAAATATCAAGTAAAACTCTTTAGATTTAATCTGTGCTAATGAGTGGTTCCATTTTCTTTTTTGTTAGGGGGGCGACTATAGAGACTTCCATTTTTCTGCCTGGAACCTTTTTTTTTGAACTGCTTCTTGGAACCTTTCTAACATTATTAGTGAGAATCATGGCACACATTATCAGCCAGGTATGAAGTTTATGACATGGTAAACCAACATCATGGCACAACTTACAACATGCAGGACATGCACTAAACTTTGTCAAATTGTTGTACAGAAATATTTTGTCATTTCGTTCCAGAAACAATCAATGCGGGACCATTGAAATTAAGTGTTTTTCCTTCACCAGCCTTCATTGTTTTAGTTTCACAAAAATACAAGTAGTAGATCCAGAAACGTAGAGAAAGAAAATCGGACAAACGTAATGATAGAATATGTTGTTGAATTGCATGCACGCCGAGGTCTGCCAAGCTTGCAGTGTTACGGGGAAATGATATTTTCTCCTTGTTGGTTTTAAGCAACAACGAAACTTGAGCTTATGAATACATTACATCAATTTAACACTAGTTCAGTGGTTTCAACCCTATAGATGCATGCAGCATGTTCTATGAAGAGGTTATGGCGTGCTCATGCCTCATGAGATTTAGAAGAAGAAACTATTTATCATATGTAGGTGCTAGCACTTTGCATAAGGTACAACCTTAAAGGTTCACTCTCAAGTAAATTTCAAATTGCATAAGTAGACCTGACAATACAACTCAACATCCTTCAGAACGTCGACATCATTCATGGGGTTGCCATGGTTGCTTGGTCAACTGATCTAACCTAGAATACAACGGCAACGAGGGTAACATTTCTTGAGTATCAGGCTGATTAACATCATAGAAATTAGAGATAGGGACATCACACTACTTTCAACTAACATTGGCTATTCATATGGTTTGCCACCGCAAATGTCCAATGATATGCTTTATATAAATAAGTGTCTAATTCCTTTTAAAAATCCAAGTCATCCTATACTAAACTTAGGCCAATGGTAGAAACAGCTAAATACTAGAATAATGTGTATTTTAAAATTTTCACGATAATGTGTATTAAATCACATCACGAAATTTTTCACATCCACGACTCAACATTGCCTTGATAAAACTCCACAAAAAAAAATTACCCAAGATAAAAAATCCATAGCACATACAACTCGAGCAACACGATGAGTCAACCTTTGGGAGGCAAAATATCTTAGAGACAAGGTGCAATGACTTCTAGTGGTTTCGGCCGCCTGCAAGTTCCCAACTTTTGGATTTTAACTAGGAATTTTTGCATCACCTTCATGTGTGTTCTTCTTCCACTATCTTCTTGTGAAGCTCCATTATCAGGTTGGCTGCTGCAGAGCACCTTGCCCCATCCGGGCTCTGACGAGGATCACTAGTGATGGTCATGTCATAACGAGGGCATGTAAAATGTACAGTGGCAATGAATGTTCCTGAAAGGATAGGAAATGGACTAGTGAATAAGTGCTAGAAACAAGGTGTGAGAATATGTTAGTCAATCAAACAATGGCTTTTATTTGTTATTGCTATCTTCAGGCCTATTTAGTTCCTACCAACTGATTGCAATACAATGGATAGAGGTTATCTCTAATAAATCCTACAAGGGTACACGCAAGTCTTTGACAACCATCAACTAAACACTGACGTTAAAATAAGCCTAACAATTCAACAAAGCACAAATAAGTGGTGGTCTATTGACCTAACCACTTGGAAAATCTTTTTCCTAGGCATGATTATCGTCGTAAGCCATGTATGTTGTCATTTCAATTAATGAAACTTACCAGGACTATAGGGATTGAATTCAATAGATGTTAATCAGAAAATAAGTGGCACAAGACCCATATGTATAAATTCCTAATTATTGTACCTATATGGTCGAAGAACCCAATGCTTGTCCATGCAAGAAAATTAAAGAGACACAAGTAGATGCTTATATCTATACATACCATCATCTAGTGAAGGTAGTACCGTGTATCTTGGGGGTATACACTTGATGTCACAACATATCTCATTAAGCTCCTACATTGATATGTGTCAATGGTACATGTGAAATTTAACATTCGTATGCAGAAATTGAGCTCCAGATTTCTTACCTGGCACTTATTGCGTTGGAGTAGCTCCTTCAAACTCTTCCTCTTATAGCTCGTGCTTTTGCCACCATCTCCACAGCAAGATGGATTGGCAACCGCCATCAACATTGAGCCGGTTTCCGTATACTTTTCCATTATTGCCATCACTTTACGTGTCATTTTACCTTCTATGTAATGTTTAAACATGATGAGTAATTAAATGTAGAATAAATATATAAAATAACTTCGAAATTTTGCCAAACTGCCGACAGACGAGTTGTGTGTGTCAGAAAGTCTGGCGCATGATTTGTCCACAATGAAAAGTGTTGTACACCACTATTTAACATAAAACTTTGGGAAATGTATGGCTCCCAGCAAAACACACCCACGATGTTTTCTACAAAACTATAACAATTGTACAGTTGAGTATCACTTTAGCTATATATGTTTAGATGTGAAGAATGGTACTATACCAGTCAAGATATTATCCATGTCCATATCACATTCAGCACTCTGGTCTTGAAGTATGTGTTCCTTATGAAGCTGAAACAAAGAGAGGGTGAGTTCACATAAGATTCTCAAATAAAACAAAACATAATAAAAACAAGCATCATTTTTTTAATGAAATAAGAGAGAAGACATATAACATACAATAGTATCCCGTATTTTCAGAATTGGTTGTAGAAAATCATTCATCTGACCGTTGTCGTTCTCACTAATGCCAGCTTCAATAAAATTTTGAAAAAACAGGTTAATAACTTGGAGGATCATAACCAATAATGGGAAAAACAAGATGTGTTGAGATCCGAACCTGACTCCTTAGGCACTTCCATGATTTGGCTCTCCAAAGCAGCATCCTTGATCACAGCATCAACAGGTGTTACCTGATACAACAATCATTTATTCAATTTGAATCATAGTAAATGAATAATATAAATAACTTGGACCATCACCTACTGATCAGACGCAACTATTATCCAAGACTTCCAATACACAGAAAAACAAGACTTGCCTAATTTATGGTGGTTGTTTGGTCACCAAAAAAATATTATGATTGCTATATCATAGGTATGTACATACAACCAACGGATCATTTTTAACAACCACTCCCTCTGTAAACAAATATAACTGTTTAGATCACTACTCTAGTGATGTAAATGGTCTTATATTTGTTTACAAAGGGGGTACTAAAGCACAAAATAGTTGAACATTTCAGTTGTACATTCTAATGATTGCATCATTTAGGAAATAGTTGACCGAGCTGGCTTCTCCCATTTCGCTAAGTATATGAATAAGTATAGTTTTTTCTATAGGGAAATGAAGAAGTTCAGTTTGACACAGCGAAAAAAATATGGCATGCCATAACTGAAAAGACAGGTGCACGAATTAACAAAAGAGGGTTTGCCGCTTGTTGCGGCTGCCTGTTGTATCCCTAGGGTCGGTTATTGTACCGCCACTGTTGACATGCGTCTCATCGCCTCCGGACATCATCTAATGTGCCTTCTCTACCATCGGGTTGTGGCTGACATCGCTCATATCTAGAATGAGACGCATGAAGGGAATGGACAAAAGTGGAAAGAGGGCAAAAGGGTAAAAGGAAGGTGCTCGCTCATGAAGGGAATGGACGAAAGTGGAATGAAGGGAATGTTAGGGGTTAAACAATTACGCCTCAATCGCTAGTATCTAGCTAGGGTTCTATGGGGCTCGTTGTGGCTGCTAGGTGGGTTAGGGCAAAAGGAAGGCGCTCGCTCATGAAGGGAGTGGACGAAAGTAGAAAGAGGGCAATTGGATAAAGATGGCGAGTGTTGTGCTAGCATGTGGAAGCGAGCCATGGTCTATATATCGGGAAGATGATAATTAATTCCTACCAAAATCTTTTCTAGTTTCTCTTTATTTGCTAATGCCAGGATGGTACACTCTTTTGCTGACCAATACCTACTTGTTGAAACAAGATTAATTAAAACAATTTGAAACTCCTAACAAAAGATAAGAGTGATCAAACAACCACACCTAGTAAGCAATCCGCAATACTATTAAACCCTAAAGAAGGATATAAGAAACATTGAAAGGCTAAAGTTTTCATTTTATTAGTACTCCCTTCGATCCACAATAAGTGTCGCAGGTTTGAACTAAATGAACTAACCTTAGTTCAAAAGGATGACACTTATTTTGGATCAAAGGGAGTAACAAAAATTTAGTTTGGAGGAAAGAAACTTGCGATGTTGCAGCAGTATCAAAAATATATTTTAAAAAGTACCCAAGACGATATTTATTCGTCGAAAGGAAGTAACGTATATAGTAGAATCAAATGCAAAAATAGTACTATAAATGGTTTGATGAAATTACCGAAGCAATAGGTGGTACCGTTGAGCTTGTGTGGTTCAACACCTCGTCAAGGGAATGATTTGTAAAGCCAGCATCTTGATTGGCATGTGTGATCGGCACTTGATTTGAACTTGGCAACTTATCGTCACAACCTATATCTTCTTTCATTGCTACTTCTTGAGCCACTAGTTCAATTTTCACAGGGGGTACATGTTTGTCACTGCTAAGGGTAAGTTGGGTCCCTTCAGTAACTATCAACTTGTCAGCATGACCTATTTCTTCTTCCACCAAAACTTCTTCCATATCTTGATTTTCTACTCGGGCTTTAAATTCTGGCCCTCTAGGAACTGGTAACATGTCACCACAACCTATATCGCCTTCCACAGCCATTCCTTCTACCTCTGCATTTTCTATTGGAGCTTCAAGTTGAGCCTCTCTAAAAACACCTCCAAATTGTTGTGAATATATTTTAGTCCACTCTGATACAGTGGAATTTGGATCCACGAAAAGATTAATCCCCTCGTCCGACACCATAGATAATTTAAAGGTAGGTCTCACACAATCTCCTTCCATTTCTATCAAATGTGATATAAGATTAGTATATATGCAATATCTTCATTAGAATCATCTTCATAGTTACAACATGATAGTTAGAAAGATACCTCTTCGAAATGTAGTGTGATTTGTTTCCAAGGAAGCCATATAATTTACGTTTGACATTCTGCCACGTGTGTTAATTCTAACTTTAGGAGGAACCGCAATGTCTCCGGCTTTCTTTCGACGAGTAGTCATCGAGCAGCTTATCTTCCGAATATTACAAGAAATCCGGCTCTAGAATATCAAAGTACGGTCATAATATGTGCTTTGAATATGTTGAACAGTAATGCCTCTTGAATTCATAAGAAATGGAATCATGTACTCATTCCTTTGATTCAAAGAAATGGTCAAACAAAAAAGGATAAAAAATTCTTGGATCTCGATTATAAAACCTATAGGAATTCTGCAGTCCAAGTGACCTTTTCAAAAAACTCTTGCACACACAAAAATGTGGTGAAAGTTCTTGTAACATGATGACATCCTTATTATATAAGCTAAAAACACAAGATAGGTAGTTTTTAACTCACACAACCACAAATTACTGCTATGTACAATAAACTCCTTTGGATTGCCTAATGCACACCCACGGTATATTGTGGGTAACATGTTAACAAATTTCCCACCGCACTTGGAGAAATGTAAATAATAAGCTTAAAACTTGGAACAATATTCACATGTGTGGATGCCACTCTATTTTTGCTAAACTTATTGTGCCACAAATGGCCGGCATATGATTTCACATATAGGCTTTCTTGACAATGAACTACCTGAAATTAGATGATGAATGCATCATAATTTTTTATTACCTTTAGGCGGATATTAGTATGCACATGCATGTGTTTATATGAAATAATTATCAATAGAAATCATATGGCCAATGGCAAAGTATGAATACACCAAATGGCCACGACATGTATGTTGTGTGAAAACATCTATAAATCTACTGACATGTATTTTGTTTAAGTATTCATAACAATTATAAGAATGCAGAAATTTTATCATTTACCATTGGAACTCAAGCGAACAAGAATAATAAATACCATATGGAAATAAAAGGTCAGAATAGAGAAGCATCAACTTTAGACACACTACATACACAACCAATCTTTGTACTACTAAATCGAGGAGAGCACAACTCCTAAGAAACAACATGGCAATGGAAAGACTTAACAAATGGAACTTTCTTGTGATTATCACATCCTTGAGAGCACTGGTAGAGCTTCGGCAAGGCCGAATGGGTCTTGGCCCGCCCAGCATTTTGACATTTGTAAACTAATTTGTTCCCTCCTAGGCCTTGAAACATCAGCTCACATGCTATTTAGTTCTATTAGGCCCACCCATCCCTCCCAACAATTGGCCTCAAGCTCCTCCACTGCTTGAGAGTTCACTACCAAATTGAGAACATGTTGCTATACCTTTAACTCTTGCTATGGTTCCTAGATGCTATTGTCAAGATAGATTGTAGGAGAGATGCTAAGACCTTTTACAATGGATGTAGGAACTATATATGACTTGTTACACTCAAGACATGTACGGTTGTGGATTCCCAAGTATCCGGAACCTAACATAGTGAGTTGATGGATCCAAGAGTACTAGAATATGAGACATGATGGTGACTACCACCCGATGGTAGTATATGAGGCATGAGGGTAACTACCATCGGATGGTAGGAATTTTTATCTTTTTTGCAGGAATGTATATCCACGGAGGGATTGTGGAGGAGGTCCCGAGAGATACACATCTCTTGACATTATTTAATGAAAGAACTGAATATGGCCATGTGAATCACAACTGGAAATAGAATCTCGAGAAATCAAAGGCTTCAAAGCCCTACAAATAAAGAAAATCACCTATCTCCATATTGATCCAAACTACCCAACGCTTGATCAAACTGCTATAAGGTAACACAACACGGAAAGCTATAGAATGTCCTTCCACTTCAAGAAGTGTTATAGCAGGGCTCCAATGACGGTGGTAGGGATGAATTGAAAGAGTATAGTATATGATGTAGTTCACTAATCAGATAAAAACATGTGGAAAGCCTCATAAGACAAAAAAGAATGGAAACATTTAATTAACAATAAAATCAACCATCCAAAAAGGTGCTACACTTTGATCGATTATTTTTAGTAAAATCAATACACATGTTGCACCACCAAATCGAGAACGTCGCCATACCTTAAATTCTTGGTATGGCTCCAGCCAACTGTAATTCGGATCGGCGGCGTGGAGGGACGCCGAGTATTGATAAAAGGATTATGAGGTGTAGAGCTGGCCCGGTAGATTGGTGGCGGTTATGGTTATGGATGCCAAGATTCAAAACCCTAACATGCTGAGTTGAAGGATCAAAGGGTAGGTTTAGACATGTTATGCGCAAAGGCAAGGTTGTGGGATGAGCGGGGGTGTTACCGGGATCTCGAGCGCGGGGAGGAGGCCGATCATAGGAGAAGAAATATCATTGGAGATGGAGAGTAGGGGGTGGGATGGAAATGGCGGCCGAGAGGAGGAGAGGAGGTTCTAGGGTAAGTTGGGGCAATTTTTATAGGGGAGGTGGTTGTGGGAAAACATGTTTGTTTGTTTCTTTTTTGAGAGGGAAAACGTGTTCGTTTGTTGGAAGCACAAGGAAGTCATGTTTTAATACCTTCTTTCTTTCTTCTTTTGCGCCGCCTTGAATAGGTATCTTTTATTGGTGCCAGCTTGGAATATATAGAGAGAGGAATGGTGTAGGGGATCCCATGATATGCACATCCCCTGGTATTATTTGATTAATAAGAAAACAAAAGCATGTTCGCATGAATCACAATTGGAAATATAATCTCTGATCAAATCTAAAGAAAAAACCGAAGGCTCAAAATGCTACAAGGAGAAACTAAAATCACTTAACTCCTTAATCCAAACAACTCATTTCTCAACGAAACTGTTACAAGGTCCCACGGTAAGGAAAGGTGATGGTTTGCTTCACTTCGAGAAGAGCAGGAGCAGCCTCCAATGAGCATGCAAGAACAACTTTAGAGAGAGCACCATTACAATACTCACTTCGTTTCTTTTCTTTTTTACTTGGCTTATTAGATTTGTGTTAAGTCAAATTCTCCAAAGTTAGATCAAGTTTATATATAAAAAATGCAATACAAAATAAATATGATCAGATCCATCATGAAATATATTTTCCTTCCTATATGTTCATATCATATTTATTTGATGATGTAAATGTTGATATTTTTAAATTTAAATTTGGTCAAACTTTACAAATTGAACTTTAGAGAAATATAATATGCGGTGTAAAAAAAGGGGAAGTTATGGTGGAGTTCATGAAAGAGGTAGAAAACCTAGTAAGGCAAAGAAAATTCCGTCATTAAATTAACAAAAAAACATCCAAAAAGGTGATATAATCTTGGGAAAATGGAACCCACCACCCAAACAAGTTCAAATAAATGTGTCAAAAACAAAGTGAAACAAAATATAAACTGATTATAATGTGTGAGTACATGGCTGAAAACATGTGCAAAGCATGATTCCGTCATTCCAAATGTATGTCGCATTAGTTGTCTTTTAAATCAAACATAATTTTGACAAAAAAAATACAACACCTACAATACCAAATAAATAAACTACAAAAAACAGGTGCATCTACTGATATTGATTGGGTATTGCAAGTGACTATATAAGTTCAAACTAGCAAAACATCTCGTGCGTTGCAACGGGAGAAACAATCATAATCTCTAATGGTCATGATCATATTTTGCTGCATCACCGAGATACACTACCAGTCTGATTTTCGTGAAAACATAGAAAAATCATGAGCATTTTTAAACTCCTGGATATACGTGAAATTGTGAACATTTTTCAAATTCGTGAACATTTTTACTGATTTTCAAACATTTTCTAAAATCGTGAAAGTTTTTGAATTCATGAACATTTTGTATTATTTGCACACATTCTTTCCAAAAAAACAAACGTTTTTAAAAACATTTTTATTGAATAGGAGAACATTTCTAAAAATGAGGAACATTTTTTGGAAATTGGTGGAACAATTGTTGAAATTTATGAATATTTTTTTCATTTAACGAACATTGTTTGAACTGTATGATCATCATTGAATCAATGAAACATTTTTTTTGAATCAATAGATCATGTTGTAAGTCGTGAACAGTTTTCGAATTTTTAGCATATATTTCAATTCATGAAATTTTTTGAATTAGCGAAATTTTATTCAATTTCAATAACATTTTTATACGCTAATTAAAAAATCATGAAGATTGTTTGGTTTCTCCAAGAAAAATTGCGAACATTTTTTGAATAGGCGGCCATTTTTTGAAATCGTGAATATTTCTTGAATCCATTAACATTTATTAATTATTAACATTTTTTCAAAATTCTAATGTTTTTAAATTTTTGGAACCTTTTTGAATTCTAAATCATTTAAAGTAGAATGAAATAAATACGGAAAATAAAATAAGTAACAAAAAATACAAAACAGTTCGTCTGGACATGGGCTGGCCCAAGCAGGCACGCCGTGTCTTCTCCCGACGCGCAGAGCGCACTATAGAATGTCCCTACTGCATGGGCTGGCCCAGGCAGGGATTTCCCTGTGTGAAACGATTTTATCACTTATAGGTGATATCGGTGGGTAATATTTTGCAACTTTGAGGACAACTTTAACGGCAGAAAAAATCAGTATACTTCACTATGGAAGAAATGCAAAACGATGGATGAATGGAGAGTACTATCCCTGATGCTCGCAAAGCCTACTTGTGATTTGAAGTATGGTTTGAACTATTGACTTCTTGTGAGTTTTAAACTGAAAAGTAGACTTATTGTGTCATCTACCTACATATGACTACAACCAGCTCCTTGATGCAGCAATTGTCGTGAGCTCAACATCATCACCACATGCACCCCCAAATAAACAACCAGGATTTGGCTAGTCGATAGCCATCCACCCTGCAAAGGAGGCTAGCCTCTCACCCCGTCAACTGCAGCAAGCAACCCCATCCTTTGGCATCTCTTGTTCGGTAGCCATCCCGCAAAGGAGGCCAGCACTATCCTCTGGCATCTCTTATTCGGCAATTGGATGCATCGTTCGCATAACATGCGAGGACATGAGTTCAAACATCCATGGGAGCAACTAATTTTTTTGGTGTCTTCCTAGTTGGCCATAAATTATATGCACCAGGCCCAGCGCGGCCTAGTTTCTTCCCGAACGGAACTTTCATGCAAAAACAAACCCCGGATAAAACTTAGGAGAAAAAATCATTAGCCCTCATATATATCCCGGATGACCATTTGGGGCACCATTAATGAACTAAATCCCGGACGACCATTTGGGACGAAATTTAGGACGAAATCCCGGACGACCATTTGGGGCACCAAGGTGTCCAGGCACCTTGCCTACATACCGTCGGATTACATTAAGATATGTGAAATTCTAATAGTACTAGAACTAATGATGTAAGAGCACATTTATCCATGTGTGGTTTTGATAATTGATGATAATCCCTATGGACTAATGGTTGCCTTGAGTTATATTCGAAGGATTTGTCCGTAGGCACTTCTTGAAGTCCATCTGTTGGTTTCAAGGAGTTTATATGGTGACCAAGGTGGTATTCAAGGTTTATCCAAAGATTGGTCATGTGGGGGTTGAGCTTATTCCAAGCATGTCTTGAAGAAGAATATTGTGTAAGCATTCATGTTTACCTTCAAGACATCATCTTTATGAAGAAAGAAGATAAGATACAAGGTTGATCAAGACTAAGTCAAAAAGTGAATCAAGTTGATCAACACACAAAGCGTACAAGATGTACCGAGAGGGATCAAGTGATCCCATGGTGTGGTAAGCATTGTCCATTACGCTTTGTGTACTAACCCATGGTCTACGTGAGAGTTCTTTGTGGGGTTAGGTATATTTCCATGGGCTTGCATCAAGAGGCAGATCCCATACATCCCATGGAAGATGACATCAAGTGGAGATCGTCATCAAGGTTCCGATGTGCAAGATCAAGTGAAGCATCACGGAGAGATAATGCTTGAGGCTTGCCGTTCATTGTGGTGACAATGGACTTGTGAAGGTGTGCCTAAGAGTGGCTCACCCATAGTGGAGAATGGGGGAGCAATCAACTAGTCTTCATCAAGCCAGCGCAATCAAGAAAGGTGGTCCATCTTGAGGAAGTCAAGATCATCATCATCTAGCTCAAGTGGACTATGCGCAAGGCAAAGGTTTGACCTTGATAGGGTTTTCTATTTTACCAGTCTCATGGTGGTAGTTGGGAGATCGAATTATAGGATCAATTGGCGTACTATCAAGGGGGGCTCTCAAGTGAGTAGCTTGATCGTATCGTTCGTTGAGAGCTCAAACCATTGCATTCTTGGCATCATCATCTTTCTTGGTTCTTGGTTGGCTTTTCTCTATGTGTATTCTTGAGCTTGTGTTTATCTTCATGACAAGCTCTAGTACATCGAAAACGGATTTCATATGCTTCTTATATTGCATTTTCGGTGTTGAAGGTTTTACCGGTCTTATTTGAGGAAGGGTTCTCACCATTTTATTATGGGAATTTTCTCATTTTCTTCTTATTTATATTTCTATAAATATTGTGTTATCCCATGTCGTTAGCTTTCCAACAAACTTGGTTTCGTTGAATTTGGAGTCCAATTGCAGAAGTTGTGACAGTTTTGGTGTTCTTATAAGGCTGCAGCGATACTACCGCGGCTACTACCGCTTGGAGTGGATGTAATTTTTTACTATCGCTCCAGAGCGGTACTACCGTGGCTACTTACACTTCGGACCAAAATCTCGTGTTAAGACCAGCGATGGTAGGCACGGATGTATTTTTTTAGTACTGCTCGCAAGCAGTAGTACCGCTACCCTCAGCGGTAGTATCGCTATCCCTAGCGGTAGTACCGTGAGGACGAGCGGGAGTATCGCTCCGGTGGTTCTATTTGGCTTTTGCCTCCTCACTATTGTTTTTCAAGGGGCTTCCACCACCCTAGCGGTAGTACCTCTCCCATGAGCGGTAGTATCGCTCTGTGCGGGTTGTGAGCATAACGGTTGGATTTTTCTCCACCTATAAAAGGGGGTCTTCTTCCCCATTGAACCTTATCCTTTGAGCTCGTGTCCTTCCCCCATTGTTGACCTTCTTCGAGCTTGCTAACTCTGAATCCCTCCAACGATTCTTGCTAGTTCTTGAGGGAAAAGAGAGAGGAGATCTAGAATTCTAGATCCACATTTCCACCAATCACTTTCTCCTCTAAGTGAGGGGAACCCCTTGGATCTAGATCTTGGAGTTCTTCGTGTTCTTCTTCATTCTTACTCTCATTTTCCTCCCTAGTATTAGTTGCTTTGGTGAGATTTGGGAGAGAAGGAATTGGGCAGTCCGTGTGCCCTTGCCATTGCATTTGGTGCATAGGTTTGAGTTCTCCACGGTGATATGTGGAAGTGAGAAGTTGAGAAGCTTATTACTATTGGGTGTTTGAGCACCCTAAAGCTTGTTCCTCCGCGGTGCTTTGGCGCCCTAGATGGTTGGTGGTGCGTCGGAGCTCAATCATTGTGGTGCAAAGCTCCGGGCATCCGTCGGGGTCTCCAATTAAGTTGTGGAGATTTCCTCGAGCATTTGAGGTCATCGCGGAAGCCATAGTCCATTGTGGTGAATCTTCATGGTGTTGTTGGGAGCCTCCAATTAAGTTGTGGAGTTTGCCCCAACCTTGTTTGTACAGGTTCAGTGACCACCCTCAAGGGTCCCTTAGTGGAATAACGGCATCTTGCATTGTGTGAGGGCGTGAGGAGATTACGGTGTCCCTAGTGTATTCTTGGGGAGCATTTTGCCTCCACACCACTCCGAACGAGGTTAGCATCCGCAAGGGTGTGAACTTCGGGATACATCATCGTCTCCGTGTGCCTCGGTTGTCTCTTACTCGAGCCCATTTACTTATCCACTTTACTTTGTGATAGCCATATTGTTTCTTGCTATATATCTTGCTATCACTTAGTTGTTTATCTTGCTTAGCATAAGTTGTTGGTGCAAATAGATGAGCCTAGTTGTTTTAGGTTTTGTGTTTGACTTATTAAATGTTAGTTTTATTCTGCATTTGTTCAAGCCTCAACCGTAATTATTTTAAAGCGCCTATTCACCCCACCCCCCTCTAGGCGACATCCACGTCCTTTCAAATCGGTTAAACTTCCCTCAAAAAAAGAACTAGTGGGTTAAACATGGACTCTCTCATTAGGAAATAATTATTTCTTGATATTGACACTTAATGCCTTCATTAAAAAAGAAAGAGAAAATCAATCGTTAATGGTCCATGCATGGTAAGTGCACTTTATTGATGTGTTATACTATTTTTAATATTTTTTGTTTGGTATGTCTTCAAGGCATATACATGCATTAAGAAATGAGTTTGTGCATACAATGCTACCTCTTGAGTGTGCGTTGGTTTTTCCTTGAAGAGGAAAGGGTGATGCAGCGAAGTAGATAAGTATTTCCCTCGGTTGTTGAGAACCAAGGTATCAATCCAGTAGGAGGAACAAGCAAGTCACCAATGGTTGCACCTACACAAACAATCAAACTCTTGCACCCAACGCTATAAAGAGGTTGTCAATCCCTTCACGATTATTTGCAAGGATTAGCTCCGATAGATATAGATGTAAACAAGAATGGAAAGTAAAAGGTAAATAAATTGCAGCAAAGTATTTTTTGTATTTTTGGTTTATAGATCTGAAAGTATATTATGGAAAGTAGACCCAGGGGCCATAGGTTTCACTAGAGGCTCCTCTCTTGAAGGCAAATATCATGGTGGGTAAACAAATTACTATCAAGCAATTGATAGAAAAGCGAATAATCATGTAGTTATCCAAGGCAATGATCGTGTATATAGGCATCACGTTCGTGTCAAGTAGACCGAAATGATTCTGCATCTACTACTATTACTCCACACACCGATCGACTCCTACCTGCATCTGGAGTATTAAGTTCATGAAGAACAGAGTAATGCATTAAGAAAGATGACATGGTGTAGAGGGATAAACTCAAGCAATATGATGAAAACCCCATCTTGTTACCCTTGATGGAAACAATACAATACGTGCCTTGCTACCCCTACTATGTCACTGGGTGAGGACACCGCAAGATTGAACCCAAAACCAAGCACTTCTCCCATTGCAAGAATTACCAATCTAGTTGGCCAAACCAAACCAATAACTCGAAGAGACTTGCAAGGATATGAAATCATGCAAATAAGAATTCATAGGAGATTCAGATAAGATTCATGGATAATCTGAACATAAACTCACAATTCATCGAATCTTGACAAACACACCACAAAAGAGAATTACATCGGATATATCTCCATGAAGATCATGAAGAACATGGTATTGAAGATCAAAGAGAGAGAAGAAGTCATCTAGCTACTAGCTATGGACCCGTAGGTCTATGGTGGACTACTCACGCATCATCGGAAGAGCAATAGAGTTGATGTAGATGCCCTTCGTGATCGAAACCCTCTCCGGCAGATTACCGGAAAAAGGCTCCAAGATTGGATCTCTCGGAAACGGAGGCTTCCGACGACGGAAAAGTATTTGTGTGGCTCTCTTTTGTGTCCGAGGAATATTTAGGAATTTATAGGCCAAAAATTAGGGTTGGGAGACCTACCGGGAGGCGACAAGCCTACTAGGCGCTGCCAGGGCGGCCACGCCTAGCAGGCTTGTGGCTCCCTGGCACCTCCCCTGCCGTGCACTCCAAGCTTGATCGATTTGTTTCCTTCCAAAAAAATTCCTTCAGAAGGTTTTATTCTGTCTAGACTTCGTTTAATATTCCATATCTGCAAAACTCAAAAATAAAGAAAAAACAGAAACTGGCACTAGGCTCTAGATTAATAGATTAGTCCCAAAAATAATATAAAATAACATATTAATGCATATAAAGCATCCAAAACAGATAATATAATAGCATGTCATCATCAAAAATTATAGATACGTTGGAGACGTATTATACAACATCTTGAGTATTTGTATATACTGAGTCACATAATTCATATACCTAGTTAGTCACGTACTAATTCATATATATACCTATAAAAATAGTATACCTAGTCAATACTAACTTTTTCAATACCTAGTCAATATCTCACATATATGTAAATTATACTATTTCTGGGTATATCTCTAATATGATTTACGGGTATCTCTCGAAATTTTGTATTAAAAAATGGTGTATCATTTTTTTTTATTTACTGTTCAAAGTATATTTGTTTTGTGTATATCTCTAAACCATGCATCTATTGAAAGAGGGTACGCGGGTATGATGTCTTAGGTCCATGTACGAACAAAAAACATCGTGTGTGGGTATTGGCATGCAATGTACATTCCTAAAACTAAAAATAATTGTGCATGGGTATATGTACGTCGGAAAAAAAATCGTGTGTGCATATCAGCATGCATCATATATTCCTAAAAGTAAAGAATAATTATGATCACATTTTATATTATTTGGTCACCTTATTTTGTATAGAAATATTAGTCGTTAAAATGTATGACCTGACCTTTTTTTTAAGACTAGATACCTTGAAAAAATAAAACTTCAGAAAATGCATAATATACATCGTAATTATACATACAAACATTTGCGACGATGTTTCGTATTACTTGGCCATATCTAATACCTTAAAAATCAGAGCGTATATATATACCTTTTTTGTTTGGAAAGGAATCATTGCTAGGAAATCAGTAGTCTAATTTTTTGGAAAGCAATCATTACCTATTAAAGGTCATAGTGCATGCAAACAAAATTTGGAAACGCGTATGTCGTGGATTGTACACCATGCACCATGAATATCACTTGATACGTGCCCCGAACATTTTACACACACACAGTAAAAGGGCACGTGTGTTGCAACAAGAGAAAATAAATCATAACTCCAATCACCATGATCACGCATTGCTGCATCACCAGGATTATCACCCAAATTCATGAAATCATGAACATTTTTAAAACTCCTAAACATATCGGAAATGCAAACATTTTTTATAACTCCTAAACATATCGGAAATGCAAACATTTTTTAAATTTATGAAAACTAGTATAAATTTTCTAAAATCCAGAACATTTTCCAAATTCATAAACAATTTATACTGTTTGCAAAAAAATCTAAAAAATTGAACAATTTTTAATCAATTTTCTTAAATCGGCGCAAATTTCTAGAATGGACGAACATTCTTTTCGAAATTGGTGAAACAAAATTTGAAATTTATGAAAAAATGTTTATTTAACGAATATTTTTATTTAACTAACATATTTTGCAATGCATGGTCATTTTTTGAATCAGCGAATATTTTATGAATTAATAACTACTTTCTAAGCCACGAACAATTTTTCACTTTTTAGGATAATTTTATATTCATGAAGACTTTTTGAATTGGCGAAATTTTGTTTAATTTCATTAACATTTTAATACAAGAACTTTTAGAAAAATCATGAACATTTTTTTATTTCCCGAATATTGAATTTCAAAATTTCAAACAATTTTTAATACAAGAACGTTTTTAATAAGGACACTTTTTTATATAAAATTGCAAACAATTTTTGAATCCAAAACATTTCATTATATTTAAAAAAATTATTTGAAAATACTAATTTTTAAATTTCGTAAGTTTTTAAAGTCCAAATTATTTAATAAAGTAGAAAAAATGAAAAGGATAAAAAGAAAAGGAAAATTTGAAATTTAAAAACAGGCAGTTTGAATATGGACCGGTCCAAATAGGCCAGTTGTGCCTTTTTCCAGCACGTAGAGCACAGTATAAAAGGTCTCTACTGCTCGGCCGTCCAAGTGGAGATTCCCTTATTATAAATATTTTTTATTAATTATAAATGGTATTTGTGGGTAATATTTTATAACTTTGGAGACAATTTTCGTGACGTACCCAAATAAACAATAACCCATTTATTATTAAATATGTAATTATATATTACCTCTGTATCAAAATATAAGACGGTATAGGTATAGATTAAAACAAAACTAATAGATATGACTTGTATTTTGGAGGAAGGAATATACTATATGACTAACCTTTCTAGGATTGGAGACCTCACAATCAATTAAGATCTTCAATTAGACTTTGATCATTCGATTTTGACCGGATCAACAATTTTTCATACTCTCTCATTTAATTATTTATACAATATGCTATGCTTTCTAATTTTTAAATTTTCACAATTAATTGAGGCCTCAATTTAGATTTTAGTCACTAATTTTGACCAAGTCAACAATTTCTCAAGGAGCTCTCCTATTTAATTATTTTAATTCTCTATGCTTCCTAATTTTAAAGCTTTTTAATTCGATTGAGGTATTCAGTTTTGGATTCAATTTACAAATTTGATCGGACCAACAATTTTTCAAATCAATCAACAGCAACTGGCCTATAAAAACGTATCAATCCCTCGCAGACTTCTATCACCCATAAAAAATATCACCCTGTGATACTATAGCACGAATATAATACATGCAACCAATGATGAAAAAATATATCCACATAAATATGGATTGATTAACGGATAACACAGGATCATACCATGAAAGACCCACCAAACAACCATATTATAAATAAACACAAAACATACTCCATCGTCCCCCCCCCCCCCCCTCCAAGTTCAAAAATATCAACATTCACAATATTAAATAAAAAAATAAAAATTCATTTCATGATGAATCTAATAACACCGATTCGATATTATGAATTTTGATATATTTCTCTATAAATTTGATCAAACTTAAAGATGTTTGACTTTTCAAAATAGTAATAGACCGAATCCCACAAAATTCAACGACAGAGCAAAGCGCTCACAACACTTCTAGTAGAAGATGAATTCACAGAGCACACATTGGTACATAAACTAATGATTTAATGATGTGTACATGCATGAAGCAATATCCCCTTTATTATTAGGTATAGATTAAGACAAAACTAATAGATATGACAAGGAGGGAATACAAGATGAATTCATAGAGCACGCATTGGTACAAAAATTAATGATTGTGTACATGCATTAGGTACAGATCACAACAACAGACTCAACTGGAAAACAAGGCAAAGTGACAAGGCAGATTTCAGTATTTTCACACCACCGGTGGCCGTTACTGTAGCAATGTGCTCATTGGAGTTTGATTGGTTATTCTCATTCTGCTAACATGTGAATATCACCATATCAGGCAGTAACATATTCACACAAGACATTGTTGGGCATGCTGTCATTGATTGATTTTTCCCAGTAAAACCGGTACACATTTTGCTCCACGCCAAGATCATTGGAAAGTTTTTTCATACACTGCGTCAACCCCTTCAATCGAGTTTACCTCGTGCTGCTAAAACTATCTTTAGCTGAATCTTCAGATGTCTAAGAAGAAAGAGTGGTCCGGTACCATGACCAGTAGTTTATCCGCAGGGGGTCACATTTCTGCAGGATTGAGCAGACAGTTGTTGCAATATCAGCATGTCCCGTTTCAGGATCAGAGTTCTCCATTGCTTCGATGGTTCCTTTAAGTTCATCCGAAGGCTGCAAACCCATGCGAAGAAGATCAAGCAGGAAGCTCAAAGCAAACACACATGTCCAATCCTTATTCAGGACCTTGAGGCAAGCATCAGAAATGCGATCATCAGCCACCAGCAAATTGTTATCATCCTTATATAAACCTCTGAGGTATCTCCAGGGGCTTTCATTCTGAGGGTTCACCATAATGGCCTCAACTGTGTAATCTACTTCTGAGTCACGCATTGCCACAAGGCCCCCAAGAATTGGTGATCGTGTTACCACAAGGTATCTCTGTTGCAACAACGAAAAAACATACTTCAGTATAATTCTGAAAATTTGGCATTGATTCCTCATCAGTAGAAAAAGGACTCGCAAGGAAGGAGTTGGAGAGATTACCAGGTAAAACCAAAATCAAAAGTTAATAAATCAAGAACAAGAATGGAGATTGCAAGGCTGTATTGATGAAATTAAGGCACACTGATCCATGAAACTCTACCGGTGGTGAAGAATCTGAACTGAAATGGCATATCATAAACACACAAGAAAGCATCCAAAGAAGGACAAACAAATGACCTGATTCCAAGCTGAGTTATTGAAGACATCTTCCTCAAGAAGATGGTTGCAGTACTGCAGTTCACTCTCCCATCCACCCAATGCTTGAAGAACCCACTGCAACAATTGTAGCAAATCAGTTACATTATTACAACTTATATTCTCTTGGTACTACAATTGCTTAGTACAGCAGCCAAGCGAGAAGTAACAAGCTTAAAGGATACAAACATCGAACTTGTACTGGACATCAAAAGGAGATAATGCATACCTGCCTATGGGACCAAGCATGGTAGTTTTTAGCATCCATAGCAAGTATCTTCCTTGTGAAGTCATGTTCGCTATTTGCAGCATCTGGTCCTATTTTCTCAGCAAGCCATCTCTTGTGATGCCTGAGAAGGGGAAATATCCCTGGAGGGTTAGTTAGAATTTCACCACAGAGAAAGAACAGAGTGAGTTTGAATTATGAAAGGATAAAAATATAAGCAAGTGGTAACTCATGCAGAACTCCACAGCCGCTGAATAGGAGATTAGTTTGTTGTCAAACGCTTGATGTAATATTAAGCTTATTGCATGGGACTCACCAGACTTGGTAATTTTTTGGATTAGATTCAGCAATTTGGTCCACGAAATGCATTTCTAGCAATAAATCAGCATCCAGTGCCTCTAGAACAATGCGCCTGAAATGCCATACCTATCAAGCAGAAAAGCACCGACCAAGTTAACAATAATAGCCATTAAAAGGATTGATGTCGATCCAAAGAAAATGCACCACGCTGGCTACAAAATAACGGCAAACTATACCGACTGAAAATCAAACTCCAGCCACATTGCTCTGTCTTCCTACACTAAATTGGAAACAACAAAACTCGAATGGGCTAAACAGCGAGCCGGAGCCCTCTTTCTAGAGTAGCGACTCCACACATACCTCTAAAACAATGCCGCATGCCGATAGCATAGCTGGATCGCCCTCCATGTCACACTCGGCCATCCACCTACCTACTGCCTGTTACACTAATTCAAAGCCCCGTCTACTAAAAGCCATGGGTCACAACTATACTGGATCGGGACTTCAGCGACACAGTTGAAGCAATTCCCGAACAATTGAAACCCCACGGTACAGTTTCATGGTTCCAGTCCACGACGGTTCCTCCGTCTTATCTACACTAAATCATGGACCACATTAATCGAAAGGCTAAACAGCAAGCCGGATCCCTCTTTCTAGAGCATTGAGTCCACTGTTATCTTTATCTTTACCTAATAATAAACCATGGATAACTTCTGGTTGTACGTCGTCGCGCTTTTTGCAGAAAGCCCCCACTGGTTTTAAGTAATTAACCCGCAGTCCTCGTAATAAGTCAATACGAACCGGTACGGGTTAGAAAAAAAAGGGGAAACACAGCCACCCGCCCTACCAGCGCGCCGCCGACTCCTGCCCCGCCTCACCACGGCCGATGGCGCCGCCACCACCTTCTCTGCCCCTCCCCGCTCACCACGGCTGATGGCGCCGCCACCTCCTTCTCCGCCCCTCCCCTCCCCGCTCACCGCGTGCCGTCGACGCCGCCCCTCGCCACCGCCACCGCTGCCGCTGCCGCCCGACAACAGAGTCTCAGTTGCCGGCTCCACGGAGATCTCCACCTCCCTGGAAGTCTGGATCTCTCTGTCGTCCTGAACTCTCTGGCTCTCCCCACCCTCGAGGTCTCATCTCTTCCGGAGATCTTCTCCTATCCGGAATTCTTCACGGAGGGCACCCGCTCACACCGGCGTGCGGAGAGGAGCTAGGCTACCCCTCCTTGCGGACGCATCGGAGCTACGTCTCACGCCGGCGCCGGTGGAGGAGACAGCCCGCACGGGAACAACAGATGTGGAGCAACTGCTGTCATGGTCCTCAACTCCTCAGCCGGCCTTGATTTCAACATTACGTTAATAACTAGCTTGCTTCCATTACCTCTGCTTCTAGCCATCTAAAGTTAGCACTGATACATCTATGCTTGGTCAAGGTGTAGGTGTAGTGGACTAGGATGGGAAGGGAGGAGGCCGGCACCAAGGAGGAAGAGCAGCGGGGCAAAGGAGACCTGCAACGTGGGAAAGAAGGGGTGGACTGGTCGGCTCCCCATAGTGAGGAAGTTAAGAGGTGGAGTGGCTCGTGCTGGGTGCAGGCAGAAGATGATTGGGAATTTAGGGGATGGAAAAATGATAGAGGACATCACTCTATTGCTTAGCTGCTGCTGTTTGCTGCTTGTGTCAAGTTCTTTGCTGCTACTGATCTCTGCCGAAAAGTTGGGGCTGCGATTTTTTTAAAATTTCACATTGCTTAGTATATTCTAAATGGTATAAAACTTGTGATAGATTTAGTTGATAGCACGTCTGTTTTCAGCATTCTGTCAGTTTTTTCGAAAATATAATTGGGCTTCCTTTATTAGCACACGAGTTCGTGAGTTTGAGAAGTTGTGCTGCAGATTTAGGGGTGTAGGGTTATGCTTTTGAGTGTTCAGACATGGTCTCATTTCAGTTAATTTTGACGTATTATCAGGGTTTGATATATGGAGCCGATTTGTTTGAAGTTTACATGCTAGGATTTAAGAAGGTGGAGTATTTGACTGGATTTATCTCTGTCTGTGCAGGTGTAGGTTGCGATCTGATCGTGTGACTAGAAGTGGCCTGGGGCTGCAAGGGCAAGTCGTAGATGAGTGTGGTGATTATTCTAATTGGCATGGATGTCATTATTCTAATTTCCTGGCCTGTTTGGAATACTATAAATAACTTCATCTTCAAGGTTGTCCCACCAAGTCTATACGCTTGCAGAAGGAGATTCAAGGAACAGCTCAACTGGCTTCTTCACAGAGCCCACAAGAATTCTTATGTTGATCTACCTCACTGGATGCAGGTTTTCAGATAAGTTGGGCTTAGGCAATACAACTTTGTACAGTTTTTTTTTCTCTTCTTGTTTAGCTTAGCTTAGCTTTTCCTTTTCTCGCTTTTGGCTTCTTTTCGTAGCTTCTCTCAGCTTGTTGTTGTACTTATATTCTCTGAAAATTTATAAAAATATATCATGAGAAGAAATTCTCACAGTTTCGGGTAAAAAATATGAGTGTGGTATGGTTCAGTTTAGGCGACAAGAGCTGCATTGTGGTGATGGCAAGACAACATGGCATTGAACGTGGTTCTGAGTGAGTAATCCATACAGGAGACCCCTGCCTTTGTCTGCTTTGGTGACAAGCAGTGGTTCATCGGCACTGCAAGCACTGTGAACTCTAGCATGAACCGAAAGAACTTGAAGTTTCTTTTAAGCTCTAATAGCATATGTTTACATTTCAGCTATCGCGCACCAGCGGGTGCACCCCCGACCGATGCTGCCTTCCTCACGGAGTCTGCAAGCAAATTTAGCAAAGGGAGATCCTCCAACCGCAGCCCTAGCGTGAGCAGCGCTCAAAAGCCGAGCCACACGAGCCGACGAGCGAAGCCTTCCCTTCTGTCCCCCAAATCCAGGCGAGGCCCAAGGGTGGCGGCGGCGGTAGTCAAAATCTTCATGAAATTTCTCCGCTTACCCTCCCTTGATTTGATTCCTCTCCAATCTTTGGATGCCTCAGTTTCAACTAACGCCATGTATTTTCAGAACAATTGAATCAATTGTCAGCCAAAAGATGGTTGATGCATTGAAACAGATTGTGTACAGACTAAAGTTTAAAGCAGATTGAGCGACAGTCGTCGTCTGAGAGGTTGTGGAGTGGACGAACTACACTCCTGCATTCCCTATGGAGGCAGGTAATCCTTATCCTAAATTCTCTGCTCTAAAATAAAAATTGGTTTTTAGGTCTATATGGGGAATAATACTCGTCACTTGATTATGAGCCAAAGGAAGGGAACTAGGGAAAGAGCTCTGATCTGCATCTCGGCAGACCACAAAATAATTTCAGTTGGGCTGAGTTCCTTCCATCAGAGTCAAACACAGGAGAATAAAGTCACATTGCGGACAGATCACACTTATGTTTACATGATGCCTTAGCGATTTTTTTTTTCGTTTTACCTAAGCTAATATTTATTGATCGAGTGTTAGCCAATGACATTAGAAGATTTGGATGTTGTGTGCACATTCTTTGTTACAAACGCTAAGTCTCAGATTATCTTTTATTGTATATCTGCCCTTTCTGCCTCTCAGAATTAAGATGTGTTGGTTCTGAATATTTTATACATTTAACACTTCAGCATAATACGACCTTCTAAGATTTCTTGGATTTATGTCAATAGAGCTTATGGTAATCAGAATTTAGAACTGTTCCCCGTCCAATAATTAAGGCTGCATGGTGTACTCGAGCTATACAAGATCTGAATTACATTATTGTATAAGGCTACAGATTTTCAGTAAATTTATTTCATTTTTTATAAGTGTTCAAATGATGCTATCAATCCATTGGAGTTGAAGGGAAGAAAGATCTGGAATTGCTAAAAACATGGTAAATACAGTTGCATTTCATATCCTAAAAGGGTCGTATCTTAAAAGTAGGAGATGTATATTCGTAGAAACTTGATAGTTCACATCCAAATCCAGGTACATCTCTCATCTGGTCGCTTTGTATTGATCTATTAGTAATTATATGATTGATTAATGGAGAAACAATGAATGCTATATGTAAGTGCAGGCATGCGCAAATAGAGAGAGCACATTGTAAGAGCCATTGCTACGGAGTTTGACTCTACATTTTCTTTGGATGATTGTTCGCGTATCTGAATCTAGCATTTTTTTATCCTGACCACTTCCATTGAATTGCCTCTTTTCCATTACATGCAGTGATCAAAATAAATGCTTTGTCATGTGCCTTAGAACACACTTTGCTGCGTGTGGGTGTTCACCTGCTTCATGCTTTTAAGACAGTGTTCGGCAGCGGCGGAGCTTCCTAAAAAAAGTTGGGTGGGCCAGAGAGTAGAAACACTCCCATCAAACTAAAATTCAGTGTACCGTTGTGAGCTGGGCTTCATATAAAATGTTTTTTTCTTCAATCCTGGGTGGGCCACGGCCCATCCGGCCTTGCCGTGGCTCCACCAATGTCGGCAACTCTCCACTCCTCTGCTAGGCTCTAAGTATCTTCTTTCACAAGATAACTCAGTATATATGTCTCTTGAGAGCATAGGACTAAACTGTAAAATATTCTATGTCTAATAACATGAAGAAGCATGCAACAATTTATAAGTTTTGATGTTTGCTAAACTCTGGTTATGATTCAGAAGATACATACATTATTTTTTAGTTCGCCTTAACTGGTCAGATTATAAACGGGTGCATTTTAAACATACAAGTTCGAGCTGAAGAGTTAATTGTATTAGCTTTAAGAAATGAGTTAAGTGTATTATATGTCACCTCAGCTTGGACTCACGGGGTTATTCAAACGTAGGCCAAGATGGTTATTTTGCAAAGTTCACTCTAGGTATGCAATTACAACCATCTTCACTTGCTTTAAGTTGTGCTATACTCTTGACAGCAGACTAAGATTAGGAAGATATTTATAAATCTTTTTGCATATGTTGGACTGTCTTATGTTACTAACAGAGCCTTGTCGATGTTCTTCTTAACTTGGTGTACATATAAATTGTTCTGTGAGTTGACCGAGCAGTCTTCATCATTATCATAATAATGTTCCTTTGGTTAGTATCCACAATTTCTTGATGTTTTTTGTAAAGATTAAATAAGTAAAGTTCGGATGATGATTTTGTAGTAACTACTCCCTCCATTCCTAAATATAAGTCTTTTCAGAGATTCCACTACGGACTACATACGGAGCAAAATGGATGAATCTACACTCTAAAGCATGTCTATATACATCCGTATGTAGTCTTTAGTAGAATCTCTTAAAAGACTTATATTTAGAAACGGAGGGAGTATATGATTAGCACTGTGAAGTATGTATAATCAGCTCACTCTATTTGTATGAAACTTCTTATATTTACATCGTCTACCAGTCATGCATGGTTTGTGTTTGTGTGCGAACAATGGTGATGATGATGATCTCATCTGACCCACTGTTCGTCATCAATGACTCACAGAAGGAGGACTAAGAGTCGGGTGTTTGCCTCAAAGCGAACCCGTTGCAACGCACAGGCTTTTTTACTAGTTATCTCTAAAACAAGGTCGCATAACTATGGCATTGCTGGATCGGCCTCCGGCCTCCACGTCACACTCGCTATCCAGAACTACCTACTGCCACTGCTTACACTGATCTGAAGCATCCTCTACAAAAAGCCATGGGTCACAGTTATACTGGATCGGAACCTCAGCAACGCAGCTGAAGAAGTCCGCAAACAACTGAACATCCACGGAAGGCGAGAAAGAGGGGCAGGCCGGTGGTCTTACGGTGTAGTTGCCGGGGTTGAGGTGGATGGCGTCGGCGGTGAGGCGGAGGGCGCGGGGGCTGCGCTCGCCGGCGGCGTAGAGAGCGCGGAAGTAGTCCATGACCTCGCGGAAGTCGTCGCGGTAGGCGATGGAGACGACGGGGCAGGGCCCGTCGGCCTGCGGCAGCGGCGCCACGTCCGCCAGCTCCGGGCGCCGGCTCGGCGGCACCCACTCCTCCCCCTCCTCCTCCCCCGACGACGACCCCATGTCTGCTCTGCTCTGCTCTCGCGCCCGCGTGGGAGGGAGAGATCTAGGTTTTCTCCTCTGTCTGCTTTCTTTTTTTTCCGTTCGTGGGGTGTGTGTACTCTGTCTCTGCGTCTGCGGTGGACGTCACAGCGAATCCAGAGTTTTCCGTGCGTGATTGGAATCGGATGCTCTTGGGCTTTTCGGCCGTTCGGGGAGTTTTCCCGGTTTGGGTAGACTGGCTCGGAGCTGGGACAACACAGGCAATTTGCTCAAACGTATCGGGAGCGCGCAAACGTCCGCGCAGCCAAGACGTGTCTAATTGCGTGTATCGCTTTTTCCTCCTTGTACATGGACGAAAACCATCGTCTTTTGAGACATGTTTGGTTGCTTGCATACATTTTTTTCATTTACATATTTGACCCAGTTAAGCCAGACTAAGCGTATGCAGGCAAAAAAATAATATCTACATATTGATTGGCTGTCTGCATCGCATCAAGATCCATCTAATACATGTTGTTTGGTTGGGTGTGTTTGTACTTTGTGTTTGAGTAAATGCAAGGCACATATGTTTGGTTGTGTGCAAGCATTTGATCTGCTTACCTCTTTCAAATATGATGAACTTATCATCCATTTGTCAGCACACAACACACACAACACATATCAGCAAGGTCAAACGAAGCGCAAAGCAAGAACAAGTAAGAACAAACCAAATACTACTAGTAGGCATATGTTTTAAAACAACAGGACATCTCATGCCCCTGCTGGACCCTAGGGTGCTACTCCCTGGGCAAAACATGAACAAGTTTCACAGCAAAACGGTCGATCGAGCTTCATTTCAACCTACACTACTTAACTACATACTAACAGCAACAAGCTACACAACATGAGCAATGCCGCCGACGCAGTTGTGCCTCAAGCACCGGACCCTGCAGATGTTGGAGGTGTTGACGTTAAAGATCTGCACCTTGAGCCCCGGGCTGTAGAGGCTAAAGACAACAAGGTTGTCGGGGAGGATCTTGTGCATGTGGCAGAATTACTCCCAGTCGCGCCCCAGCACCATGTGTCCCCTGTAGTACTGCATCTGGACCCAGAACTCGCACCACTTGTTAACGGAGAGGCTGGCGACGCGAGGAGGGCCGGTGACCAACCATTGCTTCATCACCTGCCTGAATTTAGGAGGGATGATGAGCATGGCGATGTCCTCCTCGTCCCTGATCTGCACGTAGAACCTGATAGGGTCGTGTGCACCCTCCTCCTGGCCCGTCCTCGGCCTCCTGCCAGCACCCAGCGGCATCTTCATGTACTCCACCCTGCTAGGGAGATTCACCCTCTACAACCACCTATTTATGGGGATGAGGTCCTTTGCCCCCTCTGCGTCAACGATGACCTATGCACCACCATCGGCTCTGTCCCACTCAGCCTTCGGCACTTTGTCAACAAGATGAACATCAGTTAGCTCAGCTTACAATGATCGGTACTAACACATGATTAGTACTAACAAGGAGATAGCGATGATCAATGCTAGCGCTGATCAAAAGCTAGCAATGATCAATGTTACTAGTGATCAAAGCACCATGACCAGAGCTAGCAATGATTAGATGAAGTCACAATAGACATACCATACTTGCACCTACCACTTTTGGTATTCGGTTATATGTCCTACTTGCATGTCACATGCACTCACGTACCCTAGCAGGAGGAGCACTAAGAACTAACAAGTAACAAACATCAGCAAAAGTGGTTGTGAGCACTAACAAACAGCACTAAGAACTTACTAGTGATCAAACAACAGAAAAAACAGGAGCAAGATGAGCACTAACAAGTAACCACACAACAGCAAAAAATAGGAGCAAGAGGAGCACTGATACGTCTCCAACGTATCGATAATTTATGAAGTATCCATGCCATATTCTCCTATGTTTACAATATTATTATATGGCTTTGATACACTTTTTATGGTTTATTTAGAACTAACTCGGACTGACAATGTTTTCAGCAGAATTACCGTGGTGTTGTTTTTGCGCAGAACATGAAAGTTCTTAGAATCGCCCAAAAAAATTATATTTTTTCTGGAGGAAATAAGCAATATTGGAGCAAAAAAAACACCGGAGGGGAGCGACCTATGGGCCACAAGCCAACAGGGCGCGCCCTAGGCCGCGCCCTGATCGCTTATGGGGCCCACGTGACTCCGCTGCGCGTGATTCCAACGCTGAAAAATCCTATAAAACCCAGAAACCCCGGAAATAAAGAGAGACTCTTCGCTCCGCCGCGCAACTCTCTGTATCGATGAAAAATCAATCTAGATCTGTTCCAATACCCTGTAGGAGAGGGGAAACCATCATCGATTGCCATTTTCATCATCCCGGCGAAGGCCATGACGAGGAGGTAGTAGTTCACCATCAGGACTGAGGGTATGTACCAGTAGCTATGTGTTTAATCTCTCTCTCTCGTGCTATTGAGATGGCACGATCTTGATGTATCACGGGCTTTGTTAATATACGCTAGTAGAAATCAGGGCTTTGGTTGAGGCCAGGATAAGGGCAATAATCTCGGTTCACTTGCGAACCGGGATTAAAGGGTGCATCAGTCCCGGTTCGTGAGGCCAGGGCGCTGGCCGGGCCTCGGGAGCCATTGGTCCCGGTTCATCTAACACTTTGGTCCCGGTTCCAAACACGAACCAGGACCAATGGGCCTCGCTCCTAGCCCAACACCTTTAGTCCCGGTTGGTGGCTCAAACCGGGACAAAAGGTTAGTCTTCTGTCCTGGTTCTAGCCACCAATCGGGACTAAAGATAAGCCTATATATACCCCCGCCCCTGCCCGCTCACTCTGTTTTTTGGCCATCAGCGTGTGTAGGTGTGTGTTGCTCTAGCTCTCACCTCCTATGCACATGAGGTATTCGATGAAATGCCCGAGCCACACTTAAGCTTTCTCCTCTCCAAGCTTGACCTTCAAGCTCCATTTTCCTCAAGATTTGTCTAGGTTTGGTGGTCCGTCCTATCCCGTCCCCATCCTTATTGTCGTCGATCGCCCGCGCCGATCTCGTCATCGGCACCACCGTGGTGAGCCTCTTGTTCTTATCTTCTTTGTAAAAGAAAACAAATTTGTACTTGTATGATTTACATAAATACTTGTACAATTTTCTTACTTTTATTATTATTTGTTATTATATAGTGCCATGGTTTTGGTGTCCGCCCCCGTCGATCCTCGTCCTTTTTATGATTCGGATGTGGTATATTATCTTTTATAACTATTTGTTTCACTTAGTGTTTATGACAATTATGCCAACCAACGTGACAGATGTTTTTATCTAGGAGGTATGTGAACCGGAAATTCGAACCGACCCTCTTGTTGAGAGGTTAAATTTAGTTGAAAAAGAAAACAATTACTTGAAGAAAAAAATTGAAAATAATTGAGGAGGAGAAGATGGAATTGGATTTGCATGTTGTGGATATCGTCGATGATCACAAGATCAAGATGGATGCAATGCGCTTGAGATTAGAAAGATTAGAAAATATGTCATTTATACTGAGGCTTGGTATCATTATGTTGTTGGATCAATTGGTACCTTAGTTGTGGTTATGATCGCATTTGTTGTTGCATTTAAATGTTTTACATAGTTTCAATGTATGTTTTAATTCGATGCTCTAGAAAGCTATATGTTGTCCAATGAGAACTATGTATGAACTTTATGTATTTATTTTTCCAATAATAACATTTGATCACTATTATACTTTGGTTTTAATGTGATGATGAACTTCTATTAATTTGGTCACTTCTCTATTCATGATGTTCTGTAATGGTTTTTAATACACTTACTTATATAATGCACGCGGATGAACCGGCAATGGATGTATAGTGACCGACGCACCTCCGAGTACATTAAGGGCCTGAATAATTTTCTCGAAGTGGTTGAGGCAAACAAGAGGAATGGTTTTATGCATTGTCCATGTACTATCTGTGGGAATACGAAGGATTACTCTGACTCGAAAACCCTTTACGTCCACCTGCTTGAGAAGGGCTTCATGCCACACTATAATGTTTGGACCAAGCACAGAGAAAGAGGGGTTATGATGGAAGACAATGAAGAAGAAGAGGATGATGACAAGTATCCGCCCCCTGAATACGGTGATGTTGCAACGAGGGAGGCTGAAGATCAAGAGGAACCAGACGATGTGCCCGATGATGATCTTCGTCGGGTCATTGTTGATGCACAGAGAGAATGCGAAAGTGAAAGGGAGAAGTTGAAGTTCGATCGCGTGTTAGAGGATCACAAAAAAGGGTTATACCCAAATTGCGAAGATGACAACACAAAGCTCGGTACCACACTAGAATTGCTGCAGTGAAAGGAAAACAATGGTGTATCTGACAAGGGATTCGGTTCGCTACTGAAAATAATGAAGAAGAAGCTTCCAAAGGATAATGAATTGCCCGACAGTATGTACAAAGCAAAGAAGGTTGTATGCCCTCTAGGATTGGAGGTGCAGAAGATACATGCATGCCCTAATGACCGCATCCTCTACCGCGGTGCGTATGAGGATTTGAACGCATGCCCGGTACGCGGTGCATTGCGGTATAAGATCAGGCTAGATGACCCTGGTGATGTTGAGGGCCAGCGCACGGGGAAGAGGGTTCCTGCCAAGGTGGTATGCTCCTATAATACCATGGTTGAAACATTTTTCAGAAACAAAGAGCATGCCAAGTTGATGCGATGGCACAAGGAAGACCGTAAGAAAGATGGGAAGTTGAGAGCACCCGCTGATGGGTCGCAGTGGAGAAAGATCGAGAGAAAGTGGGGGGGACTTTACAGGTGACCCAAGGAGCGTATGGTTTGGTTTAAGTGCAGATGGTGTTAATCCTTTTGGGGAGCAGAGCAACAAGCATAACACATGGCCTGTGACTCTATGTATGTATAACCTTCCTCCTTGGTTGTGCATGAAGCGGAAGTTCATTATGATGCTAGTGCTCATCCAAGGCCCTAAGCAACCCGGCAATGACATTGATGTGTACCTAAGGCCATTAGTTGATGAACTTTTACAACTGTGGAATAAAAAAGGTGTACATGTGTGGGATGAGAACGAACAGGGGGAATTTAACCTATATGCATTGCTGTTTGTAACCATCAATGATTGGCTTGGTCTTAGTAACCTTTCAGTATAGACAAACAAGGGATATGACGCATGCACGCACTATTTAGATGACACCGAAAGTATATATTTGGACAAATGCAGGAAGAATGTGTACTTGGGGCATCGTCGATTTCTTTCGACCAACCATCAATGTCGAAAGAAACGAAAGCATTTCAAAGGTGAGGCAGACCACTAGAAGAAGCCTGCCCTCCGTACTGGTGATCACATACTTGATATGGTCAATGATTTACAAATAATCTTTGGAAAGGGCCGTGGCGGACTATCTATTCCGAATGACACTGAGGGACGCACACCCATGTGGAAGAAGAAATCTATATTTTGGGACCTACCCTATTGGAAAGACCTAGAGGTCCGCTCTGCAATCAACGTGATGCACGTGACGAAGAATCTTTGCGTGAACCTGCTAGGCTTATTGGGGGTGTATGGGAAGATAGAAGATACACCGGAGGCACGGGAGGACCAGCAACGTGTGCATGAAAAAGACGGCATGCATCCAAAGCAGTATGAAGGTCCTACCAGCTACGCTCTTACCAAAGAAGAGAAGGAAATCTTCTTTGAATGTCTGCTTAGTATGAAGGTCCCGTCTGACTTCTCGTCGAATATAAAGGGAATAATAAATATGGCAGTGAAAAGGTTCCAGAGCCTAAAGTCTCATGACTGGCACATGATTATGACGGAACTGCTTCCGGTTGTATTGAGGGGGCTTCTACCAGAAAACATTTGATTAGCCATTGTGAAGCTATGTGCATTCCTCAATGCAATCTCTCAGAAGGTAATTGATAACCCACAAGTGTAGGGGATCAATTGTAGCCTTTCTCGATAAGTAAGAGTGTCGAACCCAATGAGGAGCTAAAGGTAGAACAAAAATTCCCTCGAGTTCTACGACCACCGATACAACTCTACGCACGCTTAACGTTCGCTTTACCTAGAACAAGTATGAAACTAGAAGTACTTTGTAGGTGTGATAGGATAGGTTTGCAAGATAATAAAGAGCACGTAAATAAAAACTAGGGGCTGCTTAGATAAAGTAACAGCTAAGTTAGTTTAACGAGTGTGGAAAAGTGGTGGTAGGAGTTGTGGAATTGTCCCTAGGAAATCGATAACTAGACCGGTCATCATTATTGCAATTTTATATGAGGGAGAGGCATAAGCTAACATACTTTCTCCACTTGGATCATATGCACTTATGATTGAAACTCTAGCAAGCATCCGCAACTACTAAAGATCATTAAGGTAAAACTCAACCATAGCATTATAAGGTATCAAGTCCTCTTTACTCCCATATGCAACAACCCACCTACTCGGGTTTATGCTTCTATCACTCAAGCAACCCCCCATAGGCAAATCATGAACACATTGCAACACCCCACAACGAGGATCCCTCACTCTTGCGCGACACAAAGAGCACCATACGACAGCACCAATAATAAAACATGCAACTCAAACCAATCATGATCATCAATCAACCCATAGGATAACAAAAATCTACTTAGACATCATAGGATGGCAACACATCATTGGATAATAATATGAAGCATAAAGCACCATGTCCAAGTAGAGGGTACAGCGGGTTGTGGGAGAGTGGACCGTTGTAGATAGATGGGGGAAGGTGATGGAGGTGTTGGTGAAGATGACGGAGTTGTTGGAGTAGATCGCCGTCACGATGATGGCCTCGGCGGCGTTCCAGCGCTACCAGGAGAGAGGGGGAGAGAGCCCCTACTTCTTCTTCCTCCTTGACCTCCCCCCTAGATGGGAGAAGGCTTTACCCTCTGGTCCATGTCCTCCACGTCGATGGAGGGGCAAGAGCCCCTCTGAGATTGGATCTCTCTCTCTGTTTCCTTCTATTTCTATGCTCCCAGATTCTGGCCTTTCACCGTTTTTTAAATATCCGGAGATCCATAACTCCGATCGAGCTAAAATTTTGAGGGGATTTTTATTATAAAAATATATTCTTGCAGCAAAAGGGGAGCTCCAACCGACTTAAGGGGTGGCTACGCCTAGCAGGCTTGCCACCTCCTCGGCCATCGTCTCGCGTTGATTCTTTTTCCCAAAAAGCACATATATTCCAAAAAATCTCCGTAAGTTTTTATCGCATTTGGACTTTGTTTGGTATGGATATTCTGCAACACAAAAAACATGCAACAAACAGGAACTGGCACTGGGCACTGGATCAATATGTTAGTCCCAAAATAGTATAAAAAGTTGCCAAAAGTATATGAAAGTTGTAGGATATTGGCATGAAACAATGAAAAATTATAGATACAACGGAGACGTATCAATAATCAATCCAGAAATCCTACCAAGGTTAAAGAGTGATTTGGTGAAATGTCTTGTCAGTTTAGAGCTGGTGTTCCCACCATCCTTCTTCAATATCATGACGCGCGTCCTAGTTCATTTAGTCAACGAGATTGGCATTCCGAGCCCTGTATTTCTACACAATATGTTCCCCTTTGAGAGGTTCATGGGAGTCTTAAATAAATATGTTTGTAACAGTGCTAGGCGAGAAGGAAGCATCTCCAGGGGTCATCAAACATAGGAGGTCATTGGGTTTTGTGTTGACTTCATTCCTGGCCTAAAGCCGATTGGTCTCCCTCAATCGCGGTATGAGGGGTGACTGACTGGAAAAGGACCGGACTCAATAATATGTAGGGACGGGCATTCTTGGTCTCAAGCACACTACACAGTTCTATAGAATTCTACCTTGGTGACCCTGTATGTCAATGAACACAAGAATATTCTATGCTCCAAACACCTGGAGCAGTGTGACGACTGGATTACATGTGAACAAATCAGGACTTTCGGTAGTTGGTTGCAAACACATCTCATGGGTAACACCACTATTGCAGATGAGATGTACTCATTGGCCAGGGGACCATCTTCGACTGTATTGACTTACAAAGGGTACGAGATAAATGGGAGTACATTTTACACGATCGCCCAAGATCAAAAGAGCACCAACCAAAACAGTGGTGTCCGCTTTGATGCAAAAACCAACAGGGGAAAGGACACATATTATGGTTACATAGTGGACATATGGGAACTTGACTATGGACATGATTTTAAGGTCCCTTTGTTTCGGTGCAAATGGGTCAATCTGCCAGGAGGTGGGGTACAGGTAGACCCGCATTACGGAATGTCAATAGTAGATCCGAACAATCTTGGGTACACAGACGAACCATTTGTCCTAGAAAATGATGTGGCACAGGTTTTCTATGTGAAGGACATGTCTACCAAACCGAGAAAAAGAAAAGATAAGGAAGCAAATACATCATACGATGAGCCAAAGCACCACATAGTTCTTTCAGAGAAAAGAGACATCATGGAAGTGGAGGGCAAGATAGACATGTCTGCAGATTATGAAAAGTTTCATGAAATTCCTCCCTTCAATGTGAAGGCTGACCCAAGCACCATGTTAAACGATGAAGATTATCCATGGTTACGGGGCAATAAGCAAGGGACACACGCGAAAATTTTTTGAAGACTTTCTCTCCACAACTATTCTGATGATGGCTTTGATCTAGAATATCACTATAGTTACATGTCAAGAAACGAAATGCCTTTTGTAACAGATGAGTTTTTGTCTCAAACCCTGAAACTTCGAAAGAGACTGTCGATTTTGTACACGAAGTGCATCCAGTTTTTGCCGTAACCCTCTCAACTTTTTAGCACATGCTATGTGGGTGAAATGATGATACCATGCCAACTTTCAACCATTTCAGAGTTCATTTGCGGTGCTTTTCAATTTAGGGTCATTTTAGCTCAAAATAAATCATGAAATGCATGAAAAATAGCAAATGAAGTCAGAAAAGGGTTCAAAAGTGATGATGTGGCTTCGAATGGTGCATATTGAATGCAGAAAAAGTACCGAGTTCAAATATGCTTAAAAAATTGAAATCCTTTTGTAATAGACGAGTTTTCATCCGAAAACCCTAATACCTTGAAAGAGATTGTCCAGTTTGTACACAAAGTGCATCCAGTTTTTCCTATAACCCTCTCAACTTTTTAGCACATGCTATGTGGGTGAAATTATGATATCATGCCAACTTTCAACCATTTCAGAGTTCATTTGCAGTGCTTTTCAATTCAGGGTCATTTTAGCTCAAAATTAATCATGAAATGCATGAAAACCAACAAATGAAGTCAGAAAAGGGTTGAAAAGTGACGATGTGGCTTTGAATGGTGCATATTGAATGCAGAAAAAGTCTTGAGTTAAAATATATTTACAAAATTGAAATCCCTTTTGTAATAGACGTGATTTCATCCGATCAAAATTATTTAACTTATTATTATATAAAATTTATGCAACTAAAATTATCAAAGTTATTTTTGTTAAAAAAATTAATAGCAAAAAGAATATTCATAAAATATTTTTTATTAAGAACTTTTAATATGCAAAAATAACATAAAAATAGCAAAAGTGAAAATAGATGTGAATTTATAGAGAAAATTCAACCTGAATTGAAAGTGCTAGTTAGGCTAACTAGCATTTTGAATTTAGGTTGAATTTTCTCTATAAATTCGCATATATTTTCACTTTAGTAACAGCGACAAAGTAGGCTCCACAGAGCAGAAAGAGGTCTGTTAGGCCCACATGCCTGCTTTGGAGAGGAGCTCAATGTTGTAGCCATGGCGGGGCTTATAAATAGGTCTAGGCGCCCTTCGCTTGGCGAGGTGGGACTAAACATCCAACCGCACCGCGGCTATGCCAGGCACATGCCTTTGGTCCCGGTTGGTGGCTCGAACCGGGACTAATGCCACCCTTTCGTCCCGGTTCGAGCCATCAACCGGGACTAAAGATCCCTTCCCGCACTGAAATTGGGCCGCCAAAAAGGAGACCTTTAGTCCCGGTTGGTGTCTTGAACCAGGACGAAAGGGTGGCATTGGTCTCAGTTCGAGCACCAACCGGGACCAAAGGTATTCGCATATAAGGCGGGACTTGTCGAATTCTCCCCCAACCTCTCCCATTCGCCCACACGCCGACGCCCTACCCCAACGCCGCCAGGCTACCGGAGCTCGCCGCCCCCCAGCCCGTCCTCGTCGTCGTCGCCATCCCCGAGCCCATCCTCGTCGTCGCCGCTGCCCTCGAGCCCGTCCTTGTCGTCGCTGCCGTCCCCGAGCCCGTCCTCGTCGTCGTCGCCGCCCTCGAGCCGGTCCTCACCGCCGCCCCCAAGCCCGTCGTTGTCGCCGCCCCCGAGCCTGGCCTCGCCGCCGCCCCGAGCCCGTTCTTGCCATCATTGTCATTGCCGCCTGCGCCCTCGTCCTCGCTGCCGCTCCTCCCCGCCTTCGGCATACGTCTACTCTGTCTCTGGCGCTCCTTCGTCTCCGGCGCCACTCCTACGTGGGGTAAGAATGCATTTGAACCTTCTTTGTATTTGTATTTGTTTTTTATTTGTATTTTTATTTGTATTTGTTGTATATTCATATTTGTATCGTATTTGTATTTGTTGTGTATTTGTATTGTTGTATTATTCTATTGTTTTTAGTTGTTTACATGTTTAGTTGTTTTTAGGGAGAGTTGTTTCTATTTTTTTATTGTTTACATGTTTAGTTGTTTTATCGTCGATCGTCGGTGACGCGATATCGAGGAGTCCCCAATGATCGTCGGTGAGGGGGAGTACCCCCCCCTCGATGATCGTCGATGAGGGAGAGTACCCACCCGACGATCGTCGGTGAGGGAGAGTCCCCAACGATATCTGATGATCCAAAAGTATAGGGGATATATCGTAGTCCTTTCGATAAGTAAGAGTGTCGAACCCAATGAGGAGCAGAAGGAAATGACAAGCGGTTTCTAGTAAGGTATTCTCTGCAAGCACTGAAATTATCGGTGACAGATAGTTTTGTGATAAGATAATTCATAACAAGTAACAAGTAGCAAGTGTAGCAAAGGTGCAACAAGGTAGCCCAATACTTTTTATAGCAAAGGACATGCCTGGACAAACTCTTCTATAAAGCAGAGCGCTCCTGAGGACACATGGGAATTTCTGTCAAGCCAGTTTTCATCATGCTCATGTGATTCGTGTTCGTTACTTTGATAATTTGATATGTGGGTGGACCGGTGCTTGGGTGCTGCCCTTACTTGGACAAACCTCCCACTTATGATTAACCCCTATCGCAAGCATCTGCAACTACGAAATAAGAATTAAGGTAAACCTAACCATAGCATGAAACATATGGATCCAAATCATCCCCTTACGAAGCAACGCATAAACTAGGGTTTAAGATTCTGTCACTCTAGCAACCCATCATCTACTTATTACTTCCCAATGCCTTCCCCTAGGCCCAAATAATGGTGAAGTGTTATGTAGTCGACGTTCACATAACACCACTAGAGGAGAGACAACATACATCTCATCAAAATATCGAACGAATACGAAATTCACATGATTACTTATAACAAGACTTGTCCCATGTCCTCAGGAACAAATGTAACTACTCAAGAAACATGTTCATATTCAAGATCAGAGGAGTATTAATTATCATAAAGGATCTGAACATATGATCTTCCACTAAGTAAACCAACTAGCATCAACTACAAGGAGTAATCAACACTATAGCAACCCACAGGCACCAATCTGAGGTGTTGAGACAAAGATCGGATATAAGAGATGAACTAGGGTTTGGAGAGGAGATGGTGCTGGTGAAGATGTTGATGGAGATTGACCCCCTCTCGATGAGAGGGTCGTTGGTGATGACGATGGCTTAGATTTCCCCCTCTGTGAGGGAAGTTTCCATGGCAGAATAGACATGCCAGAGCTTTAGATTGGTTCTGCCCAAGTTCCACCTCGAGACAGCGGTGCTTCGTCCCGAAAGCTCTCTTCTGATTATTTTTCCAGGTCAAAATGCTTCATATAGGAGAAGATGGGAATCGGAGGAGCCACAGGGGCCCCACAAGCCTGCTAGGCACGGCCAGGGGGTGGCCGCGTCTAGCAGGCTTGTGGCCTGCTGGTGGTCCCCCTATCGGTGTCAAAACCCGCGGATCTTGGGTAGGGGGTCCCGAACTGTGAGACTAGAATCGACGATAACAGGAGACGAAGGGGACATGGATTTACCCAGGTTCGGGCCCTCCTATGGAGGTAGTACCCTATGTCCCGCTTGGTTGTAGTGATGATGGGGAGTTACAGAGTTGATCTACCTCGAGATCGAATAGCTAACCCTAGATAAGTTGTTCTGTACCTATACCCTAAACCCTCCATCTTATATAGACGCCGAGGGTGCTCTGGGTTTACACATGGTCGGTTACATGCCGAAGATATAAACATGCCTAACTATAACTAATAACTTGGAGAATACGTCAGGGCTTCTCGAAACGTCCATCTAGCGTAGGTGGTCTTTGATCGTCCGATGCTCCATTTGAGGCCCACACAGTCTGTCCCATAAACAATAGGTCGGCTATCCGAGGACCCCCTAATCTAGGACTCCCTCACCCCCTCTGGTTGATTCTTGTGCCTGTATTTTTTATTAATTCCAAAAATATTCTCCATAAATTTTCAGGACTTTTGGAGTTGTGCAGAATAGGTATCTCAGATTTGTTCCTTTTCCAGTCCAGAATTCCAGTTGTCAGCATTCTCCCTCTTCATGTAAACCTTGTAAAATAAGAGAGAAAATGCATAAGTATTGTACCATAACGTGTAATAACAACCCATAATGCAATAAATATCAATATAAAAGCATGATGCAAAACGGACGTATCAAGTCCCCCAAGCTTAGATCTCGCTTACCCTCAAGCGAAAGCCGAGATCGATGAATATGTCCAAAAGTTCAGAGATAGAGGTGTTGATAAAAATAAAATACGGACATGAGGGCATCATGCTCAATTTTAGAACAGCAATACTCATTGTATGAGATTCTTTATACTAGAGTAATAATTCATTCACAAGATAAAGTATGAACAAAGAACTCTATTGACAACCAACAAACTATGATCTTAGTCATTGAAGCAATTGACAATTTATCATAACACCGGAAAGAGTCAATATGAGAACTTGTAAATCAAATCCACATACTCGATCATCTTTTAGTCTTTCACAATTGCTAGCACTCACGCGGCACCCATGAGGTCAAAGCTTCAATTGAACACAGAGAAAGATAGGGGCTTATAATTTTGCCTCCCAACTATTCGCGTCAAGGGTGATGTCAACAATAATAACTCATGATCACCCACATCCGAGTGGATATATAAGTCTAGATCATTTTCCAACACATAGTGCTTGCCAAGAGAGAAGCGAAATATAGGAAGTGGTGAAGACCACCATGACTCTTGCATAAAGGTAAGTACTAGAAAGTAAAAGTAACAGATAGGCCCTTCGCAGAGGGAAGCAGAGGTTATCATGCACTTTTTATTTTTGGATGCACAAACTCTTAGTGCAGAGGAACGCCGCGTTGTATTGCCCTTTGTGATAGCAACCTTTATTATGTAGTCTATCGCTTTTATTTGTTGACTATCACAAGTTCGTACAACGCTTATTTCCCTTACAATAAAAGATCACACATATTTAGGAGCAATTTTTATTGCCTTTTTGCACCGATGACAACTTACTTGAAGGATCTTCTTCAATCCATAGGTAGGTATGGTGGACTCTCATGGCAAAACTGGGTTGAGGTGTTTGGATGCACAAGTAGTATCTCTACTTGGTGCAGAGGTTTTGGCTAATATGAGGTGGAAGCAAGCACGACATATTGGAGGATCTAAAACCATATAACTTCTATCCGAATGCAAGCAAACATAACCTATTATGTTGTCTTCCTTGTCCAACATCAACTTCTTGGCATGTAATATTTTAATGAGTGGTCACAATCATAAAAGATGTCCAAGATAATATATTTATATGTGAATCTCTCTTACTTTATCACTTCCTTTCAATTGCACCAATGACCAATTACTATGTTTGTTAACTCCCAACAAATTTCAATCACCATACTTTTTATATGTGAATTCATCATTCCCCATAAGATCACTATGTATTCTCTTTGCTTTTGTTATGTTATTCTTTACTCTCAAGAGCATAGTAATCTAGCAAAGCCCTCTCATCAAAAATAATTTTTATTATATAACTCTCAGACTTGCTTACATAAGGGGAGCAAAAGCAAAAACTAAAAGGTAGATCATACTAATTTTTTTATTCTACTAGATCAAAACAAAATCAAAAAGGATCGAGATAGGAAAGATAAAAAAGGAAAAAGGAAAAAGATGTGGTGTGATACGATACTGGGGCACCTCCCCCAAGCTTGGCACAAGCCAAGGGGAGTGCCCATACCCATGTACTGAGGTGTCCTTCTTTGGAGATGATGGTGGTGGAGTTGTTGGTGAGGCTGGAGGCTTGTTCAATTTCCTCTTAAGCATGAAATTTTGTTCCCTCGGGTCATCTACTTCTTGCTCGAGCTTCAATATCCTTTGACATAATTCTTATTTACTCTCCTGCAGAAAACAAGAAGTGATAAATAGAACTTTGGGTTTTCTTCTTGAGTTTGGGAGGCTTGATTTCCTGAACTCCACGTGCATGTCTCCCAGTTGTGGCATAAGAGTCTCCTCTTCATCTGAGCTTTCTTCTTGGTACTGATATTCTTGTTCCTCCTCCGAGAATAATACATAAGGATCTAGGTCCCCATAGAGCTTGGGATTAGCAAGGTAATGCGATATGTAGCTCTCCCCATCTGACTCTTGAGACGACATCTTGCTCTAAATCTGCTGCAGAAACAACTCAAAACGAAAACAAGAGGTATTGTCATGATACAAAAGTTGAAACCTTCGGGAGATTATATAATGATTTTTTGCTGACCCGAAGGAATGTTCCACAAGAAAACGGAGTCTGGGGGCGCACAGGGTGGTGACAAGCCCCCTAGGCGCGGCCAGGGGTGGCCGCGCCTAGAAGGCTTGTCGCCTCCCCATGCGTCCTTCGGGCTGCTTTTTATTTTCCTAATTTTTTAAATACTCCAAAACTGAATAAAATTGCTATTGGGAAAGTTTTGGAGTCGGTTTACTTACCGTACCACGTACCTATTCCTTTTCAAAGTCTAAAACATTCTGGTAAGTCGCCCTAATATGCTCTTCGGGAGTTATGGTATTGATAACATTGGTGTCGACGTTAATGGGAGTACCTGAAATATAATGTTTGATTCTTTGTCCATTTACCACCTTTGGATTTGTGCCTTCAGCGTTGTTGACCTTGATGGCACCGGAACGATATACCTCCTCGACGATATAAGGCCCTTCCCATTTGGAGAGGAGTTTACCTGCAAAAAATCTTAACCGAGAATTGTATAGCAAGACATGATCACCTACATTAAATTCACGCTTTTGTATCCTTTTATCATGCCATCTCTTAACTTTTTCTTTAAACAACTTGGCATTCTCATAGGCCTGGGTTCTCCATTCATCAAGTGAGCTAATCTCAAATAACCTCTTCTCACCAGCAAGTTTGAAATCATAGTTGAGCTCTTTGATTGCCCAATAAGCTTTATGCTCTATCTCTAGAGGTAAGTGACATGCTTTACCATAAACAATTTTATACGGAGACATACCCATAGGATTTTTGTAAGCAGTTCTACAAGCCCACAATGCATCGTCAAGTTTCTTAGACCAATTCTTCCTAGATCTATTAACCGTCTTTTGCAAGATCAATTTAGTTTCTCTATTGCTTAATTCTACTTGACCACTAGACTGAGGATGATAAGGAGATGTAATTCTATGATTAACATCATATTTAGCGAGCAATTTACGGAAAACACCATGAATAAAATGTGAACCACCATCAGTCATTAAGTATCTGGGGATTCCAAATCTAGGGAAAATAACTTCTTTAAGCATCTTAATGGAGGTGTTGTGATCAACACTACTAGTTGGAATAGCTTCTACCCACTTAGTAACATAATCAACAACAACTAATATATGAGTATACCCGTTGGACGTTGGAAAAGGTCCCATATAATCAAAACCCCAAACATCAAATGGTTCAATAACGAGAGAGTAATTCATAGGCATTTCCCGACGTCTACTAATATTGTCAATTCTTTGACATTCATCACATGACAAGACAAACTTACGAGCATCCTTGAAGAGAGTAGGCCAATAAAAACCAGATTGTAATACCTTATGTGCAGTTCTATCTCCAGCATGGTGTCCTCCGTAGGCCTAGGAATGACACTTCCGTAGGATCTGTTCCTGTTCATGCCTAGGTACACAACGTCTAATAACACCATCTACTCATTCTTTATAAAGGTGTGGGTCATCCAGTAATGTCTTAAATCATAGAACAACTTTTTCTTTTGTTGGTATGTGAAACTAGGCGGTATAAATTTAGCGACAATGTAATTAGCATAATCAGCATACCAAGGAGCATTATGAGAAGCATTTGTGACAGCTAATTGTTCATCAAGAAAGCTATCATCAATAGCTAGTGGGTCATCAAGAACATTCTCTAACCTTGACAAGTTATCTGCTATGAGGTTATCAACACCCTTTCATATGCAAATCAAATTCTTGTAGCAGAAGAACCCACCTGATAAGTCTAGGTTTAGCATCTTTCTTTTCCATGAGATATTTGATAGCAGCATGATCAGTGTGAACAGTTACTTTAGAATCAACAATATAGGGTCTAAACTTATCGCAAGCGAACACAACTGCTAAAAATTCCTTTTTAGTGGTAGCATAGTTTCTTTGAGCATTGTCTAGGGTTTTGCTAGCATAATGAATAACATTTAATTTCTTATCAACTCTTTGTCCTAGAACAACACCAATGGCATAATCACTAGCACCACATAATTTCAAAAGGTAGGTTCCAATCAGGTGGTAGAACAACAGGTGTAGAAATCAAAGCATTCCTGAGAATTTCAAAAGCTTCCACACAATCATCATAAAAAATGAATGGAACATCTTTTTGCAAAAGATTAGTGAGAGGCCTAGAAATCTTAGAGAAATCTTTAATGAATCTCCTATAGAAACCAGCATGACCAAAGAAACTTCTTATACCTCTGATATCCATAGGACACAACATTTTTTCAATATCATCAACTTTAGCCTTGTCAACTTCAATAACACTTTAGGAAATTTTATGTCCGAAAAAATGCCTTCATTCACCATAAAGTAGCACTTCTCCCAATTCAAGAAAATATTAGTTTCTTCACATCTCTGTAAAACTCGATCAAGTTTTCTCAAACAATCATCAAAAGAAGTTCCGTAAATGGAAACATCATCCATGAAAACCTCAACAATACTTTCGCAGAAATCAGAGAATATAGCAGTCATGCATCTTTGAAAGGTGCATTGCATAAACCAAAAGGCATACGTCTATAAGCAAAGGTACCAAAAGGGTAGGTAAAGGTGGTCTTTTTTGGTTCTCTTTTGACACAGGTATTTGAGAGAAACTAGAATAACCATCTAGAAAGTAGAAATGTGTGTGTTTGGATAATATTTATAGCATTTGATCAATTAAAGGTAGAGGGTAATGATCTTTTTAGTAGCTTTATTCAATTTCCTAAAATCAATTACCATTCTATAACCTATAACAATTCTTTGCGGGATCAATTCATTTTTAACATTAGGAACTACGGTAATACCTCCTTTCTTAGGGACACAATGAATGGGACTAACCCATCTACTATCAGCAATAGGATAAATGATACTTGCCTCCAGAAGCTTTAATATTTCATTTCTTACCACTTCCTTCATTTTAGGATTCAACCGTCATTGGTGATCAACAACTGGTTTAGCATCAGGCCATTTTAATTTTATGCTGACATAGAGTGGGACTAATGCCCTTAGGATCATCAAGAGTATATCCAATAGCAACACAATGCTTCTTCAGAGTTTTCAATAATCTCTGTTCTTCATGCTCTGAAAGGTTAGCACTAATAATAACAGGATATATCTTCTTTTCATCAAGATAAGCATATTTCAAAGTATCTGGTAATTGTTTAAGCTCAAACATGGGGTCACCCTTGGGTGGAGGAGGATCCCCAAGTATTTCAACATGCAAGTTGTGTTTTAGAATAGGATGCTAATCAGAGAAAATCCTATCTATTTCATTCCTTTCCTTCATATGCATGTTGTTTTCATGATCTAGCAGATATTGCTCTAAAGGATCCGTAGGAGGCACATCAATAGAAGCAAGACCAATAATTTCATCCTTACCAAGCAATTCTTTATCATGGGGTTCTATACAAAATTTAGAGAAATTAAACTCATGATACGTATCCCCAAAACTTATAGTAACTGTTTACTTCTCACAATCTATCCTGGCATTAACGGTATTCAAGAAGGGTCTATCAAATATAATGGGACAAAAATCATCTTGTGGGGAACCAAGAACAAGAAAATCAGTAGGATATTTTATTTTCCCACACAAGACTTCAACATCTCTAATAATCCCAATTAGTGATATAGTATCTCTATTAGCAAGTTTAATTGTAACATCAATTTCCTCTAACTCAGCTGGTGCAATATCATTCATAATCTCTTTATATAAGGAAAAGGGAATTGCACTCACACTAGGACCCATATCACATAAGCCATGATAACAATCATATCCTATTTTAATAGAAACAACAGGCGTGCAAACAATGGGTCTATGTTTATCTTTAGCATCGGGTTTAGCAATTCTACCAGCTTCATCACAAAACTGAATAACATGCCCATCAATATTATCAACCAAGGGATCCTTAACCATAGAAATACTAGGATCAACTTTAATTTGCTCAGGGGGTGTAGGTGTTCTAGCACAGCTCTTACGAACCACAATTGAAGATTTAGCATGATCCTTTATTCTAACAGGGAAATGTGGTTTCTCAATATAAGCAGTGGGAATAACATGATCAACATTATAAGTAATAGTTTTCTCTTCAACTTTAATGGGTTCAACTACTTTCACTTCAATGGGAGAATGATATTTAAACCACTTCTCCTTAGGGTGATCAACATGAGTAGCAAAAGATTCACAAAAAGAAGCTACTATCTCAGAGTCAAGTCCATATTTAGTTCTAAATTCACGAAAAGCATCGGTGTCCACGAAAGATTTAACACAATCAAACTTAAGGTTCATACCTGACTCCTTACCTTCATCAGTTCCCAATCTTCAGAGTTGAGTTTAATTATTTCCAATAAATCCCATTTGAAATCAATATCTTTCTTCATATAGGAACCATCACAAGAAGTATCGAGCATGGATTTATCATTACGAGAAAGCCAAGCATAAAAATTCTGGATAATAATTTCTCTCGAGAGCTCATGATTGGGGCATGAATATAACATTGACTTAAGCCTCCCCCAAACTTGAGTGATTCTTTCTCCTTCACGAGGCCAAAAATGATAAATATAACTCCGATCATGATGAACTAGATGCATATGGTAGAACTTCTGATGAAATTCCATCTTCAATAGGTTGTAGCTCCATGATCCAATACCATCACATAGCCTATACCATGTCAATGTATTTTCCTTCAAAGATAAAGGAAAAACCTTCTTCTTTACGTGATCCTCGTGTAGACTTGCAAGCTTAAATAATCCATAAACTTCATCTACATAGATTAGATGCAAATCAGGATGTAGTGTTCCATCTCCTGCATAAGGATTAGCTAGCAGTTTCTCTATCTTACCCGAAGGAATTTCATAATAAATATTTTCAGTAGGTTCAGTAGGTTGAGGGACAAGTCTTTGTGTTTCCGGTCAAGGTGAAGATACCCCGAACAAGCCCCTCAAAGGATTACTTTCCATAGTGACAAGTGACAGTAGATTTCAGCAAACTATATAATTTTTTCCTTACCAAAGGCACTTCACTCCCCAGCAATGGCGCTAGAAAAGTGTCTTGATGACCCACAAGCATAGGGGATCTATCATTGTCCTTTCTATAAGTAAGAGTGTTGAACCCAACAAGGAGCAGAAGGAAATGACAAGCGGTTTCGAGTAAGGTATTCTCTGCAAGCACTGGAATTATCGGTGACAGATAGTTTTGTGATGAGATAATTCGTAACGAGTAACAAGTAACAAGTGTAGCAAAGGTGAAGAAAGGTATCCCAATCCTTTTTGTAGCAAAGGATAGGCCTGGACAAACTCTTATATAAAGCAAAGCACTCCCGAGGACACATGGGAATTTCTGTCAAGCCAGTTTTCATCATGCTCATTTGATTCGCGTTCGTTACTTTGATAATTTGATATGTGGGTGGACCAGTGCTTGGGTGCTGCCCTTACTTGGACAAACCTCCCACTTAAGAGTAACACCTATCACAAGCATCCGTAACTATCAAAGAAGAATTAAGGTAAACCTAACCATAGCATGAAACATATGGATCCAAATCATCCCCTTACGAAGCAACGCATAAACTAGGGTTTAAGCTTCTGTCACTCTAGCAACCCATCATCTACTTATTACTTCCCAATGCCTTCCCCTAGGCCCAAATAATGGTGAAGTGTTATGTAGTCGATGTTCACATAACACCACTAGAGGAGAGACAACATACATCTCATCAAAATATCGAACGGATACCAAATTCACATGATTACTTATAACAAGACTTATCCCATGTCCCCAGGGACAAACGTAACTACTCACGAAACATGTTCATGTTCAAGATCAGAGGAGTATTAATTATCATAAAGGATCTAAACATATGATCTTCCACCAAGTAAACCAACTAGCATCAACTACAAGATATAATCAACACTACTAGCAACCCACAGGTACCAACCTGAGGTGTTGAGACAAAGATCGGATACAAGAGATGAACTAGGGTTTGGAGAGGAGATGGTGCTGGTGAAGATGTTGATGGACATTGACCTCCTGTCGATGAGAGGATCGTTGGTGATGACGATGGCTTTGATTTCCCCCTCCGGGAGGGAAGTTTCCCCGGCAGAACAGCCCTGCTGGAGCTCTAGATTAGTTCTGCTCAAGTTCTGCCTCGATACGGCGACGCTTCGTCCCGAAAGCTCTCTTCTGATTTTTTTTCTAGGTCAAAATGCTTCATATAGGAGAAGATGGGCGTTAGAGGAGCCACATGGGCCCCACAAGCCTGCTAGGCGCGACCAGGGGGGTGGCTGCGCCTAGTAGGCTTGTGGCCTGCTGGTGGCCCCCTTTGGTTGATTCTTGGGCCAGTATTTTTTATTAATTCCAAAAAAATTCTCCGTAAATTTTCTAGACTTTTGGAGTTGTGCAGAATAGGCATCTCAGATTTACTCCTTTTCCAGTCCAGAATTCCAGTTGTCGGCATTCTCCCTCTTCATGTAAACCTTGTAAAATAAGAGAGAAAAGGCATACGTATTGTACCATAATGTGTAATAACAACCCATAATGCAATAAATATCAATATGAAAGCATGATGCAAAATGCACATATCAATATCGAGAAGTCCTCGACGATCGTCGGTCATGCGATATCATGTTTAATTAGATGTTTAAATGTTTAGTTGCATAGCGTAGCCGTTGAGTCGACGAAGCCCGACCTACATCCTTGTCGTTGACTCGGTGGCAACCACCTGCTTGAGAGGCGCCATGTTCGGGATTGGGCTCTGTCGGGCTGGCACTGGGAGGTGTTGCCTTCCGGGGCGCCTAGCTTGGTGAGGAATCAGGGTCCCATCGTCGACCCGAAGGTTCTTTGGTTGCGGTAACATGGACCACTGTCGGTGCAGAGGGAGCTCGCCCCCGCGGAGGTGGTACGTCGCCATGTTAGGGAGGAGTATAAGCACGTCCGACGCTACATGGCTGCGCTGGACGCCAGGTTCTCCAATACTTGGCAGGTTCTTCAGGATCTCACCCGAGCTATGATCCTATCATAGTTCCTTCTCTTTGGGTGTCTATCGCCTGCGCCGCAAGATGTCAACTAGATCTGTATTATTGATATTATAGAATAATATTCGAGATGTATTAGTGATAATATTCGATGATGTATTAGTCATACTATTCGATGATGTATTAGTGATATTATACGATCGTATTGTTGCATTGCCTTGTATTGATTTGCATATCTCAAGTTTGTATATCGCCATGTTATAATATTTGCAGAAACTATGGATCACAGAGACTTAGAAAAAGAATAGTTGTTCGGGGATATAATTCGCGAGGGAGGTGATCCCTTGTCGTATCTCAATGACACCGATGGTCAGGAAGTTGAGGATGACGGCTCCGGTGATCCAACAATGGAGGAGGAAGGAGATCATGACGGCTCCGGTGACCGAATGGAGAAGGAAGGAGATCATGATCAAGGCTTCGGTGACCGAACAGAGGAGGGGGGCTCAACTATTGCAAAGTCCAGAGAGGTAAGGAGACGAGGCCCAAAGAAAAGGTTGCGCTGGGATGAAAGGTTCACGATCACATAAGTTGCGAAAGATGGCCAACCGATTGCTCCCAAGCGGACCAAAGACGCATTTGTACATCAGTGTGGAGTTGTTGTTAGGGACTACGTCTCGATCAACACCCGGCATGGAATAAGAATAATAAGGACCCTGAAGTTTATTATGTCCAAGATAGACTGAAAAATGATCTTTGGACCGAGTTGATGACAAATTTCAGCCTACCGCGAGAGGAGGATCCGAATAACCCAGTTATAGAGCCAAAGGTCAAGGCGTTTGCTCTTAAGAAGATGGCAAAACTATTCAGGAACTGGAAGAAAGAGTTGAACACAAAGTTTGTCGAAAAAGAGGAGACTCTGGAATTCATCGGTCGATATGAGAAGATAAGAGGTCAATGGCCCGAATTTGTGGCCTACAAGAAATCGGAGAAGGGTAAGAAAATGTCACTGACAAACAAGAAAAATGTTGCAAAGAAGAATTATCACCATCACACGGGGTTAGGTGGCTACTACAAAGCCTGACCGTTGTGGGACAAAGCTGAGCAAGACCTGGTTTCTTAATTGGCCAACCAGCGACATTGCACTAGCCAGATCATGCAAGAACTTGGTTCTTCGGAGTTGGGGGAACTTTGGACCCAAAAACAGGGGAGTGTGTTTGGACGAACGGGCAACTTGCAATACCCTTCCAGAAGCTTCAGGCAGTAATCAAGGCAACACAGGAAGGGACGTTCATTCCCGATAGAGATAAGGACGAGCTGACAGAGGCCCTCGGGAATCCTGAACACCCTGGATGAACATGAGGCACATCAGGCTCCAATTCGTGGGTGCATGGGTTTCCCGACAGTGGTGGTTATAGAAGCTGAGAGAGAAAGAGGAAAGAGTAAGCAAGCGAAATGCAGAAGCTCAGTGCAAGATTAGCAAAACTAGAGGAACTTGAGGGCCAGCAAGCTACCGGACAACCATCTAAGCGGCACGAAGATCCTATCTTCGACGCTGCCTAAGAAGCTACCCCACCATCTCAGTGAAGAAGTAGCATGGCTTCCACGGAGCTCATTCAGCCTGTCACAGCTCCTCGCTACCCCATGGATAGTATCACGAAGGATAAACATTGCGAGGTAATGACGAAATGCCAGAACATGACCTTTAAGGCGGCGGTCGGCTCTGTTGTACCTCATCGAGTTGAGGGAACTTTCCATTGCCGTCCGATTCCACATGACTATGTTGTTGTGACGGTGGACAAAATAATGGATGGATTTGAGGGGTTGGAGCTTGATAACCCTACATGTGAAGAGGATATTATTCTTCTGGAAAATGCTTTGAGGAGTACCTGTCTAGGGAGAAAGTAGTACATCAAGCTTCCAAACTGGATGCCTCAGCAAAGTCAGCCTCCTCCAGCGCGCCAGGGCACTCCGCCTCCTCCTTCTACTGCTTCGGTGTGTCAGGGCACTCTGCCTCCTCCTTCGCCTCCTCCGGCGTGTCAGGGCACTCCGCCTCCTCCTCCTCCTCCCGCGCGTCAGGGCACTCTACCTCCTTCGACACGTCAGCAACGGCGGAAGAGAGACGCCACCGCTCCAGCGGCTAGCAGTACAATAGGCGGGAAGAAATACAAATTTTGTCCAAGCCTCAAGCCTCTTCCAAAGTCACCATATGAGAGGACTGACAAGGAAAACACTAAAATCATGGAAGCCTAAGTGGAGGCCCATTTTTGCACGAAAACGTCCACCTCCGAAGGAAACAGTAGATCCGGTGAAAGCGAAGCGCACTCTGGATGCTCTAAAGTGACCACCACTGCCTCTGCTGCAATCCAACTATGACCACTGTATTAAAAAGACATATGATGAAGCGCGGCGGTCGGGAAGTAATTCCAGTGCCGTAAGAGACAAACAACGAAGAAGTGGGAAAACAATTCCCTAGCTCGGCGAACAGTAGAAGCAATCGTGTCCCCCCCCGCTCAAGGTGTCTAGCGATATCGCTAATCATCCGATGCTATTGCCCGGTACCACTCTTGGTGATTACGTGGGTGATGATGTACAGTTTGAAACGGTTTAGGTAGTAGTATAGAACTTTAGATACGAGCACGGGAAGTGCCGTGGTTTTGTCACGGTAGATGTCCGGGTCAACGGACTTGGGTTCGAGGCCATCGCTAACGTGATGGACTCAAAGGGGTTGATTGGGTTGAAGGACACGAGTTTACCCAGGTTCGGCCCCTCACGTCGAGGTAATAGCCTATGTCCTGCTTGTGCTTGTATTGCTTGTTGTATCGATTACAAGGGAGATAAAGCTTGACCTAGTTCTCGATCACGTGCCTCTAAGTCGCCCCGGGTGTACCTTTATATAGGAGGTCAAGACCACGGGTCGTACAAGTTGTAACCGACTCTCATTGCCTATCCGAGTCTTCCTCCATCTTCTCTGTCCAAGTTGTCCCCGGGCGGCTTACACACCCGGGTCTTCTCTGCCTGGGCCACCTTCCGGCCCATCCTATGAGCCGCCAAGCGCCCTGGGCTCTAAGCCTATGGCTTACACTTGGGCCGATAGACGAGCCGTCAGGTATAACTCGGAGCCTTTTAGGGCGGGTCATACCGTGGGGTTATATCCCTAACATTAGGCCCCAGGTTGATTTGAGCTCGCTCATTTCATCCTTTCTTCTTGCTTCCTCGGCGAGTCGCCCGAAAATGACCTGTCGTGACGTCATGTCAACCCTGCAAAAAAGATTCGCTGACGTACACACCAAATCCCTTTATTAAATGGCCATCCCGAAAATCGAGGCATCCGCCTCGGTCAGATGGTTTATATCGCCTGGATTTTCGCACCCGTTCCGTTTTTCTTTCTTTTAAATAGGACCGCCCCGGGCGGCATTTTCTCTTCCCGCTCGCTCTATCATCTTCTTCCTCCCGACGCTGCTGTTTCTATCGCCTCCTGCTCCGGTGTCGTCTTCGTTTCGCCATCGATAGGGCTGCTGCATCAACCTGTTTTGAACCAGAGTGCCTTCCGTATCCATCGCGTCAATGCCAGTAAATTCTTCTCCCCTTAGATCCGTAATGGCTCTGGTAGGGTTTTTTGCGGAAGCTCCGCCGCCGCCGTTTTGAAATTTGGGATCCATTAATGTCGGCCACGTCTTGCGCATGGACTTTGAACGATAGCTCGTCCTCATCGCGCCGCTATGTATTGGGTGGTCCTCCATACCGTGTAGATCCACCGCGGCTCCGTTCATCATTTTAGGTTTTCCTTGTTTCACTAGTTCATTCTTAGGTCTGAAAATAGAAGTATTTCCCTGATTTTGTAGATCTATGATCATAGCGGCACCTTGCGAAACCTGTTTTTGGGACTTAGCCAAATTTTACTCCGTCTTCTTGCTATGTTGACCCGCCACGCCGTTCCGGCTCTCATCAGCCGGATCATGGCGCCTCATCTGTAGAGCCTTAAGCTCATAATTCGCCCGTAGATACTTTGCCCTTTCTTGACTCGCTGTGTTTGATTTGCACAGTCTTAAACCGCCGCAATGTCTCACGCATCCAACCTGCAATTGGGTCGGGTCCTGTATTACGGAGGAGTTCCTGATGGATTTCGTACACGCGGGCACTCTTCCTTCCAAAGAGATCATCCATTGGCGGGTCCCAGGTGATGAATTGAGGCCCATTCCACAGGAAGACGAGGTGGTTGTTTTTTCTGATCATATTGAACGTGGGTTCGTGCCCCCCGGCTCAAGGTTCTTCCGTGACGTCCTTCACTTCTACAAACTCCATCCTCAAGACCTTGCCCCCAACTCCGTATCAAACATATGCAACTTTCAAGTGCTCTGTGAGGTTTATTTGCAAATCAAGCCATCTGTGGGCTTGTTCCGAGAGTTCTTCTACGTGAACCAGCAAACCAAGGTGAAAGCCGGCCCGAGTCTAGAGTTGGATGGAATTTCAATCCAGAGGTGCGGGGATATTACCTTTCCATCTATGCAGATGCCGAGTCATCCGAAAGACTGGAATAAGACCTGGTTCTATTGCAAGGATACTTCTCCGGAAGGCGAGCGTCCACTGCTCGGTTATCATCCCTCCCGGCTCAAGACAACTTCTGAACTTCCTGGCCGACTGTCAGCTTCTGAGCGCACAAGGTACGAGCCGGCTCACGCTAAGATCAGAGCCCTCATGGCCAATGGTTTAACCGGACTGGACTTGATCCACTGCTGGGTTTCCTGGCGGATTATGCCTTTAAGCCATAGAAGCCACCTCATGTGCGAATACCAAGGCAAGTATGATGGTTCGTTATGCTTCAGCCGGTCCACCTTAACAGAAGATGACATCACTACTATTATCCGGAGTCTTGTCCATGAGACATCTAGGACTTGCAGCGCTATTGGGCTAGCACCTTTTAGAGCCATTAATCCTGCTCCAAATGTAAGGCAACTCTTCACACCCTTTTTCTCTTGGTTTACTCATATTTTGCCAATTTCATTACCGTTAACCGGATTACTTTTCCAGGCCGACTTTGATTTCTGGAAGAAGGAGTATGTCCCTCCTTTGAAGAAAACCAAGAAGAAGGCCCCAGTTAAGAAGCACAAGAAGACCGCCCCACAAGAGGAATGGTTTGACTCGCCCAGTCGTCCGGTTCAGAGGTAAAATCTTGGCTGTTTTCTGCGATCTTGTTCTTTCTTTTTACTAACACCTGCTTGACTCACAGGATAACGTAGAGACAAGCCGCGCCAATGCCCCTGAGGTAATCTATATTTCTTCCGGCTCAGAATATTTTGTCCCCCGGAACCCACAGTGGGTTATTGGAAAAGTTCCCCTTTCTCATGCTCTTGCTTATCTAGATCCCCAATTTCTTTTGAAAAAGCAACAGCAGGCCGAACGTCGTCAGACCCGGAGCGCCGACTCTACCAATCTTATGTCTGGATTACTGAATTCTTCGGTTCTGAAGAAGCGCCCCGTAGACGTATGCATCTCCGCTTGATTTAGCTTTACCTTTACAATCTCAACGTTGTCTTATCTCTTCTAAATTGTCTCTCAGAGGTCGCCGTCCTCTGGCGACTCTTCGGCAACCGCCCTGCCGCCTCCCAAGATTAATCCGCTGTAAGTGCTTCCTCTAATCTTGTGTTCAGTTCTCTCAGTGGCTGTAACCTTTGGGTTCTGACTTTCGTGCTTTTCAGGCCTCAAGCCAAGCGCCGAAAGACCAACAAGTCCTCTCCTGGCCCTGCTGCCCCAGAGCCGGAGCATGCCCAGCCAGATGAGTCGTGGCCGGCTGTGGATCCCCCCGCTACCTCTCAGGAGCCGGCTGACGATGTCACCCTAGAGAGCCCGCCAAGGGACCCTTCCAGGCCACCGAGCCCTGTCCAAGTGGCAAAGGACACCACCGCTCCGGACGTTGTGGTTACTGGCACTGGCTTTCACTCTCCCCCGGCTCACGTGTTGACCAAGCATAAAGAACCGGCTGAAGCTTCAAGGAAATTGGAGTTTGAACCCTCTGCTTTGGAGAAGATGACAGCCGAGGACCTTCATGCTAGCTATATGAGCCGGCTATCCACAAGCCGGGATCTGGAACTCCAACTAGTTAACCTCATGAAGAAGAAATATGAGGTATTCCTTTCTTCTCCTTATATCCCGACATAGCCCCCAAGGGCCGGCTTAATCTTTCCAAAGGTTGAGTCAGGACTTTTCATAATCCTCTTTAGAAAATACAGTTTATAGCCCCCAAGGGCCGTCTTAGTCTTTCCAAAGGTTGAGTCGGGACTTTTATGTCGAACCTCTGAAAATCGACATTAGCCCCCAAGGGTCATGCATATTGCTTGCAATCTGTTTGAGACTTGCCCGTTTATTCTATGCTTTGATATGTCACAGGAAACTTTAACCGAAGCCAGGTCACAATTGGCCGACTTAAAAGCCGGTTTGGCTACTCAACAAGCTGCCCGTAATGCTGCAGATGAGAAATGCTGGCTCCTATCCGAGGACTTGGTGAAAATCAAGGCCGACTTCACGGCTTTCAAGGAGTCTGCCGGGTCTGAGAAGGCTATCTTGACTAAGCGGGCGGATGATGCCGATCAGCGGCTGATGATCGTATCTGATGAGCTTCAATCTTTGAAACGCCACATCTCCAAAATGACAGCCGCCCTCTTTGGTGAGTTTTCGACCACTTCCGCTCAATTGGCATTTAAACACTTGTGCTAGTGACTTATCATGAAATCTCCAACTTACACAGGTCCTAGGAGCCGCCAACTAGCTTCTGATAGTCTGCTACCTTTGAAAGCCATCTACACTCTGACGGAGCAACTCTACAGGGGTGCAATGCTCACCATCAAAGCCGTGCAGTACAAAGATAAGATCCCTTCAACTCTCAAAGGGGGTTTTGGAACTTTTTTCAACTATGCCGAAGCAAATCGCCGAACAGAAGAAATCAGCCGCCCGGCAAGGGGCAATTGCAGGCATCAGCCGGGCTTTGGCTTTCGCTCCGGAACTTACTCCGGCTAACATGATGGATGGGTTTCCCTCTAAGAAGGATGACGACTCTTAATTCACGGAAGCTGATTACACCCGGTGTATGAAGGACTCTAGAACTCTGGCCTCCATCTTAGCGGAAGAGGTTGACTTGGCAACTTATCAGGCGGCTTACGGTGCCAACCGAAAGAGGATTCGCGGCCCGCTTTATGAGTGTAAAGACTTGACACCCGCCCGCGGTAAGAACCTCTTTGCCTCTGACCTTGACCTGTCCCCTTTCTTTGAAGAAGGAAGTTTTGCGGCTCTAACCGACTGCAACTGGGACTTGGACAATCTCCAGATCAAGGCAACCAAAGAACCGGAGCAGGATGACCCGCCAGCCAGCTGATCCTGTATAGAAATTTTGTAATAGCCGACTCTTCGTGACCCGCCGTATAGTGTCACAATACTTGATCGATATTTTGGGCTCCACAGAGGGCATTTGTAACAAACTAACTATAGCTTTTGCTCTTGCTGAACTTGTGCCGTCATGTTTATACGAAAAAGTCCGGCTTTAAATCTGCCATCTTCCTTGTCCTTCCTTGTTGTATGCCTTTTGCCGATTCCTCGTAGCTTATGTCCTTGTATACGTAAGCACACTTTTACACCTTTGGGAGGCCGGCTTAAAAGCGGAACCTGAAAATGCCGTATCTTCCTGACGTGTGGACAGGAAACTTTTGCTTGGATCAAGAATCGGTCGAGAGGTTTTAATAAACCTCACCCAGAGGGCAGGAAGCCCCCTGTATAACCGTGGCTAATCATGTTAGCCGGAGATGGCATAAAGCCGACCGATAAGGTATTAGAAGCGATACCCGTAGGTAAGAAGCCACCTTCAGCAGTATGGCGCGAACGCCGGTTGATAGGGTGTTATAAGCTACACCCGGAGGTGGGAAGCCCCCTTTAACAACCATGGCTAATCGTGTTAGCCGGAGATGGCATAAAGCCGGGATGATAAGGCATTAGAAGCGATACCCGGAGGTAAGAAGCTGCCCTCTGCTGGTTGTTAGGGTGTTAGATACCCGTCGGTAAGAACCCCTACAACCGCGGCTAATCCTGTTAGCCGGAGATTTGACATAAAGCCGGCCGATAGGGTGTTAGAAGCGATACCCGTCGATAAGAAGCCCCCTTCAGCAATTTGGCATAAACGCCGGCCGATAAGGCATTAGAAGCGATACCGAAGGTAAGAAGCCGCCCCCCGCCGTGGCTAATCGTGTTAGCCGGAAGATTTGGCATAAAGCCGGCCAATAAGGCGTCAGAAGCGATACTCGAAGGTAAGAAGCCGCCCTCAACCCGCGGCTAATCGTGTTAGCCGGAAGATTTGTGAACTCTTTCTTGTATGAGCGAAGATGTGTGAAATAGCAGAGGCCCCATCTTGCAGGGATGCTACTTTATATATAAATATGATATATACAATGATAGTGTACAATGGTGAGTCTCAACACCTTTAAGTGTAATAAGGCCGGAGATGCGCTATGTTCCATGGCCGGCGGGTCTCCTGACCCGCCATTTCTGAGTCGTCCCGGATATCAATGAGATAGTACGACCCATTGTTGAGATGTCTGCTGACCACGAAAGGTCCTTCCCAAGGGGAAGACAACTTATGCATATCTGTCTGGTCTTGAATCAGCCGGAGCACTAAGTCACCCTCCTGGAACGTCCGGGTCTTGACCCTGCGGCTATGATAGCGGCGCAGGTCTTGTTGATAAATCACCGACCGGGCAGCCGCTAGCTTTCGTGCCTCTTCCAAAGCATCCAACGCATCTTGACGTGTTGTCTCATTATCCGTCTCAACATAAGCCGTCACTCATGGCGAGTCATGCCGGGTATCACTTGGTAACACCGCCTCGGCACCATACACCATAAAGAAAGGTGTATAGCCTATAGATCTGTTGGGGGTGGTTCTGATGCTCCATAAGACAAAAGGCAACTCTTCTACCCAACACCTGGCCGTTCATTGCAAAGGAACCATAAGCCGTGGCTTGATGCCCCTTAAAATTTCTTGATTGGCACATTCCGCCTGACCATTGGGTTGTGGATGCGCGACCGCTGAAACATCAAGCCAGATGTGCTCCTCGTCGTAGAACTTTTTCATAGCCCCCTTTGACAAATTTGTGCCATTATTAGTGATGATGCTGTGGGGGTAACCAAAACGGTAAATCAAATTTTTAACAAATTGGACCGTCGTATCTGCGTCACACTTGCTGATCGAATCCGCCTCTACCCATTTGGTTGATTTATCTACCGCCACCAAGAGGTGCGTTTTCTTATCCTTGGACCTCTTGAACGGTCCTACCATGTCAAGCCCCCAGACCGCAAACGGCCAAGTGATTGGTATCATCCTCAATTCTTGAGCCGGAACAGGAGCACGCCGGCCAAACTTTTGACAGCCGTTGCACTTGCGGACCAGGTCCTCTACATCTTTGTGAGCCGTCAACCAGAAAAAACCGTGCCGGAAGGCTTTGGCCACTAAAGATTTTGAGCCGGCGTGGTGTCCACAGTCTCTAGCATGAATTTCATTCAATATTTTCTGGCCCTCTTCTGGTGAAACACAACGTTGAAAAACTCCAGTCACGCTACATTTGTGCAACTCACCATTAACCATTGTCATGGATTTAGAACACCAGGTGATCTGTCTGGCTAGGTTTTCATCATTAGGTAACTCGCCCCGAGTCAAATAGGCCAGGTAGGGCATAGTCCAATCCGGGATAGCATGTAGAGCCGCCACTAAGTCCCCCTCCGGGTCAGGAACAGCCAAATCCTCTTCCGAAGGTATCTTAACGGTCGGCTTGTGTAAGACGTCCAGGAAGACATTGGGCGGCACCGACTTTCGTTGAGAACCTAACTGTGACAACACATACGCCGCCTCATTCCTGCGACAATCAATGTGATCCACCTGATATCCCTTGAAGTGACCAGCAATAACATCAACCGCCTGACGGTAAGCCGCCATCCGCGGGTCTTTGGAATCCCAAGTGCCTGAAATTTGCTGAGCCACCAGATCTGAGTCGCCCAAACAACATACCCAGATTAAATTCATCTCCTTGGCCACTCTGAGACAGTGTAGCAGAGCCTCATACTCAGCCTCATTGTTAGTGCAAGGGAACATCAACCGGAGCACATAACAAAACTTATCACCTTTGGGAGATGTCAAAACAACTCCTGCCCCTGAACCTTCTAACTGCTTGGATCCGTCAAAGTGTATAGTCCAGTATGTGTCATCCGGCTTTTCCTCGGGGGCTTGACATTCCGTCCAATCATTTATAAAGTCCACAAGAGCTTGGGATTTGATGGCCGTACGAGGCACATATTTTAGATTGAGAGATCCCAACTCCAATGCCCACTTAGCAATCCTTCCAGTGGCTTCTCTGTTCTGGATTATGTCCCCCAACGGAGCAGAACTAACCACGGTTATCTGGTGCCCTAAAAAATAGTGCTTTAATTTGCGGCTGGCCATGAAAACCCCATATACCAGCTTCTGCCAATGCGGATACCTTTGCTTGGACTCCGTCAGGACCTCACCGATATAATAAACCGGCCTTTGAATCAGATACTCCTTCCCAGATTCCTTGTGCTCGACCACAATTGCAGCGCTTACTGCCCGGTTATTAGCCGCCACATATAGAAGTAACGGTTCTTTCTCACCCGGAGCAGCTAGCACCGGCGGCTCAGTCAGCTGTTTTTTGAGCACCTCAAGTGCTTCAGCCGCCGCCTTGCTCTAGACAAATTTGTCCGTCTTCTTCATCATATGATATAAAGGAATAACCTTCTCTCCAAGGCTGCTTATGAAACGGCTCAACGCGGCGATCCGCCCTGCCAAGCATTGGACATCGTTAATACAGGCCGGCTCTGCCAGAGAAGTGATAGCCTTGATGTTATCCGGGTTAGCCTCAATGCCACGTTCAGACACCAAAAAACCCAGGAGCTTGCCAGCCGGAACACCAAAGACACATTTAGTCGGGTTAAGCATCATCTTATAGGCCCGAAGATTATGAAAGGTTTCCCTTAAGTCGCCCAAAAGGGTCTCCTTCTTCCTGGATTTTATCACAATGTCATCTACGTAAGCATGGACGGTGCGACCGATCTAATTGTGAAGGCAGTTTTGCACACATCGCTGATAAGTCGCCTGGGCACTCTTGAGCTTGAAAGGCATAGATACATAACAGAAAGCCCCGAAAGGTGTAATAAAAGCTGTCTTCTCCTGGTCTTTAACCGCCATTTTGATCTGATGATAGCCTGAGTAAGCATCCAGGAAACACAAGCTTTCACAACCCGCCGTAGCATCAATGATTTGATCAATGTGAGGGAGGGCAAACGGATCAGCCGGGCAAGCCTTGTTAAGGTCCGTGTAGTCCACACACATACGCCACATGCCGTTCTTCTTGAGCATCAGCACCAGGTTAGCTAGCCACTCCGGGTGAAAAACCTCAACAATAAAACCCGCTGCCAAGAGCCGGACAACTTCTTCCCCAATGGCCTTGTGTCTCTCCTCATTAAACCGCCGTAGAAACTGCTTAATTGGCTTAAACTTCGGATCCACATTAAGGTTGTGCTCAATGAACTCTCTCGGTACACCCGGCATGTCAGAAGGTCTCCATGCGAAGATGTCCCGATTCTCACGGATGAATTCGATGAGCGCGCTTTCCTATTTGGGATCCATGTGAGCTCCAATGATGAACTGTTTGGATGAGTGGCCCGGAGTGAAATCTACCGCCTTAGTATCATCCGCTGAAAACTTGAGGGGTGGCTCAACCTCCGTGGTAGGCTTTTTCAACGGGGTCATGTCTTCCAGGTCAACATTCTCCTTATAAAATTTAAGCTCCGCCTGAGCGCAACTGGATTCTGCGTGAGCCGCATCCCCTTCTTCGCACTCAATAGCCGTATTTCGGTCACCATGAACAGTAATGTTACCATTTAAACCGGGCATGTTGAGCTGTAAGTACACATAGTAGGGTCTGGCCATGAACTTAGCATAAGCCGGTCGTCCAAATAATGCATGGTAAGGACTCTTGATCTTGACCACTTCAAACCACAAGGACTCCACCCTGTAATTATACTCGTCACCAAAAGCCACCTCCAAAGAAATCCTATCCACCGGACGCGCTGACTTGCCTGGCACCACCCCATGAAAAACAGTGGATGAGGGCTTTAAATCCTTATCAAGCAATTTCATCCGTCGAAAGGTATCATAGTAAAGGATGTTGATACTACTGCCTCCGTCCATCAGTACCTTGTTCACCATATTTCCTCCCACTTGGGGGCCACAACCAAAGCTAGTCGCTCTGGGTCATCGACACGCGGCGGGTGATCCTCCCGGCTCCACGTTATGTCATACTCGGACCATTTTAAATATTGTGGTAGAGCCGATGCAACTGCATTGACCGCCCGCTTGCGCAACTTATGGTCCCGTTTGCTGAGGCTGGTCATGAAGACATGATACTGGCCGGAACTGAGCTATTTCGGATTACTCTGATAACCAGACTGATTACGTTGTTGCTGATTGTTGTTACCAAAATGCTGCTAGTGTCCTCCTTGATTACCTTGACCCTGATGACCAGACCCTGAGCCGTCGGTCCCAAATACGGCCCCTGACCCGCCGCGTCCTAAGCCACCTAGCGGGCCACCGTCCTGATTGTTGGGTTGTGTAAAGTGATTCTTGAGTTTCTGCATAAAATGTCACTCACCCCATGTATGGTTCGCCGGCTTACTAGGTTGACTGTGATCCGGACAGGGCTTCTTAAGCGCCTCTTCCAAATCGAAGGGAGGCCTGTCCTTGCCAAAAGGTGGCCTGAACCTATTGTTACCCTTAGGGTGATTCTGACCTGTGCTTGCATTGGCCACCAGCTCTGATCCAGCATCGGGATTCTTGCGCTTACTCTGGTTACCATTATTTGCCGCACCCTTGCTCTGACCATTCTTCTTGCCTTGGTTGGCCTTCTCTTCATCGGAACTCGGATCCTTTGTGTTGTCAAAGTCGGCATATTTTGTGAGAGCCGTCATGAGCTCTCCCATATCCTGACACGTACGCTTGTGTTGGCCGAGTTTCTGCTTCAAAGGGGTAAAGTGGTAGTTCTTCTCTAAGATCAGCACTGCCTGAGCCGCCATGATCTGCTCTGAGGAGTGGATGATTGTTGAGACCCGGCGAAACCAATGATGAGCCGACTCATTCTCCTGCTGAACACAGTGATCCAGGTCCACGATGGTCATAGGCTGTTTGCATGTTCCTTGAAAGTTTTTGAGGAACCTGGCTCTCAGCTCCGCCCATGAATTGATAGTATTGGGTGGTAATCCCTTTAACCATATGCGAGCCGGGCCTTCAAGCATCATGATGAAGTACTTGGCACAAACCGCCTCGCTGACATCCAACATCTCCATGGCTAGCTCGTAACTTTCCACCCAAGCCTCCGGGGGTAAATCGGCGGTATAATTTGGGACCTTGCGGGGTCGTTTGAAATCCTTCGGCAATCGCTCACTCCGTAGAGCTGGGGACAAACACGACACTCCTACCGTACCGGTGGTCACTCCCACCCCTATTGAAACAGAGGGCGCGGGATCTTGGTGAGCCACCACAGCTAGAGCTGCCGCCTCTTGCTGGTTCCTTTCCCGGTTTCTGATTGTTTCTGTGTCCAGTTGATGACCCGTCAGAATCTCTCTGTGTCGGTTATTGTTGGAACCGGCCGGTGACACGTAGCGCCGGCTGAAGCTCCGACTGGGAAGAGTTGAATGAACACGGCTCCGGCTGTGAGTATACTTCTCCTGCTGGGCCATCGCCATCTGCAGGTATCCAATGGCGTTCCGCACATCCTCCGTGAAGGACGCTTCATCCGAAATAGGAATTGTCTCAAGCCGGGTGGCTGCCGCCACCATATTCTCTACCGGGTTAGAATAATGACCCGCCGATGTCGGAAAAACCACTGGTGAGGCCGGGTCCCGTCAGGTCGGATGAGTCACCGGCCGAGCCGTCGGGCGGCTTCCAGGCGCCTCTGTTGCTCGCCCCGTCCCTGGCGTGTTCAAGAGGTTCCTTGCCTCATAACATTCCGGCAGGCGGGATTGCCGCCTCATCCGATGCACCATAGCTGCTGACTATTGCTCCAGCTCGAGATGGAAAGCGTGTGTCTTGATGCGTTCCACCTCTTGCTCCATCTGGATCTTTAGCTCAGCCATCCTTTGTTGCTCTTCCCCCATCCGGTCCTTGATTCTTACGATCTCTAAGTTCTGAGCTGCTTGGTTGTCCGGTGTAACCTCAGTAGCTATTAGAGCTGCGAGCTCATCCATTAGTTCTAGAAGAACTTCAGCCGGCGGTGGCGGGTTAGCGCCTGAGGTTGCAGCTCCCGTGGCTATACCACTCGTGCTTGGGACTGGCCCTGCCATGAACACGGTAGCATGAACCGGCCGCTCCAGATCATCTGATTCAGAGCGATTCGACTCAGGGCAGAGCTCGCCGTTGCCCCCGAGGCCGTCGTTGTGCAGCTGGTAAACTGACTTTGTTTCTCCACTTGAAGATTCATCCTCTGAGTATACAAGAGTTTCCTGCGATCCGGAAGCCTCCAGATCCATACCTTGAGTAAAGCCCACGAAGACATGCTTCCGACCCGTGTTAACGCGGACGGGTTGAACTTTACCGGCAGTTTTCTTATGCCGAGCCGGCTCAACGGTGTTGGTGCAGACATCCGGCCCAGGCATAGATTCGCCAACCCTTCCGATGAAAACGTGGATCCTGCCGAACGGAACCCAAAGTCCATATTCCACGGAATTAGCGTCAAGCCCCAGGCCGGCGTCGTAGATGTAGAGCCGTCCATGGCGACTCTTGCTCATCCTTTCAACTATGTATCCCTCGAGACCCGGAGGAGCCCCTTGAAAACTCAACACCACCAAGCGCAAGCCCCACGGTGGGCGCCAACTGTCGTGGTTTTGTCACGGCAGGTGTCCGGGTCAATGGACTTGGGTTCGAGGCCATCGCTAACGTGATGGACTCAAAGGGGTTGATTGGGTTGAAGGACACGAGTTTACCCATGTTCGGCCCCTCACGTCGAGGTAACAGCCTACGTCCTGCTTGTGCTTGTATTGCTTGTTGTATCGATTAGAAGGGAGATAAAGCTTGACCTAGTTCTCGATCACCTGCCTCTAAGTCACCCCGGGTCTACCTTTATATAGGAGGTCAAGACCACGGGTCGTACAAGTTGTAACCGACTCTCATTGCCTATCCGAGTCTTCCTCCATCTTCTCTGTCTAAGTTGTCCCCGGCGGCTTACACACCCAGGTCTTCTCTGCCCGGGCCACCTTCCGGCCCATCCTATGAGCCGCCAAGCGCCCTGGGCTCTAAGCCTACGGCTTACACTTGGGCCAGTAGACGAGCCGTCAGGTATAACCCGGAGCCTTTTAGGGCAGGTCATACCGTGGGGTTATATCCCCAACAGGAAGCCTCTCGTCAAACCTGATCATCCTCATCTAACAACGATGATGCACAAATTGCATGAGTGGTACATGAAAACCTGCAAGAGTTTGGGACTGATAGTTTGATGGTCAGAATAAAAAAAGAGCATGACTTCATTGGAATCGACCTGATGCCTATTGAATTTGTGGAGTTATTTCAGTTATTCAATCAAGAGGCCCTCGACAAACAACTCATGACTTTCTACTATTTGTAAGTATTACTTCTATAATTAAGTCTCTAGCTCAGCTCGTTCATTGCATGTATATATAATTATCCTCACTATATTATGCAGATTGAAGATCCCCGGATGCAAAAAGGGACAAATCTATGACATTGGGTTCATTAGCCCAAATACCATAAATGAATGGTCGATACAAAATAGAGCCAAAGTTACAGAGGACAACACTTGCTAGAAGCGTTCCTTAGACATCAAAACAAAAGGGAAATACTCTTGCCTTACAACTTCAGGTGAGTGTTACTGTCTTGTGCATATTCAGTTTTGCTTACTCGAGGTTAAGTAATGTAATTGATGAGTTATGCATGCGCAGGTACCACTTTATTCTGCTATCAATTAAGCTTGACGGGGCAGTAGTAACTGTCTTAGACCCGAGACGTAAAGATCCCGAGGATTATGCGGACATGACTGCAATGCTCCAGAAGTAAGTTCAATCAATACCGGGACCATATCAACAACTTTCGTTCATTTCCTGATACAAGTAATCATTTTGTTTGCATGGCAGGGTTTGGAAATAGTTCACCGGAATGGTTCCTAGTCTAAACAATAAGCTGCAATTTACACACCCCAAAGTAAGTAGTACTAGCTAGTTCCACGCATCTCTCATTGATTCTAGTTTCATCAATACCATTATCATGCTTGCTTATCAGTTTGATTGAACTCTATTATCGTAAAGTGCTTGTACCAAGCACTCGGGAATCATTTATGTGGATACTACGTATGCGAGATCATTCGCCACTCGACCTCTGTGTGGGGCTTCTCTGACAAAAAAATTGAACTACGTAAACAACATTCACAATTTTATTCTATATATTACCATCAATTGTGTTGAGTTTCATTCATATATATGTATTGACCCCCTTTTTAAATTAGATCTGGCAGATGCGGGATGAACTCCTACCACATGATCGCATACGAGCAATTCAAGAGGAATTGGCAGGATTCTTTCTTGACCACGTCATACCTGAACACGGAGAATACCATGTGAAATTGCAAATGGATCTTAGGTAGATGATGTTAGGGATTGTAAGATATGTTATATTGTATATATGTAGTAGTGTCAGATAGATATACGAAAACTTGTTGTTTGACCAAGCACGAAGAAAGAGATGTCACTTCTCTCTATATATGTTGATGACGATCTTGTGTAATTAATGGTTTCCTTCATTTGCTTACTAGCTAGAGTCGAGTTTTCTCTATATGTATAGTAGCTAGCGTCGAGCAAGAACGGAGAAAGAGAGGTCACTTCTCTCTATTAGCTAGCTAACACAATATGAAACCACTAAATTAACCCTCCAAAACCCCTAACCCCCCCGCCTTCCAAAAAAACAAAAAACCCAGCGCATGCGAGCTGCTAACGCGTGGTTGCCTTTTGGTCCCGCAGCGGCCACGTGGAGCCCCTTTGGTCCCGGTTCGTAAGCAAACCGGGACTAATGGTTTTGGGTATTAGTCCCGTTTGTTTTGTCCCGGTTCTAGAACCGGGACTAAAGGCCCTCTGGAACTAGGACTACTACCCTGTTTTCTACTAGTGATAGTCAGATCATACGAAGTATTCATACGTCTCCAATGTATCTATAATTTTTATCGTTCCGTGCTGATATATTATCATTCTTGGATACTTTTTGGGCATTTTTTTACGAATTTATAATATTTTTGAGCACTAAGCTATTGACCCAGTGCCCAGTGCCAGTTGTTGTTTTCTGCATGTTTTCAACTTTTCAGGTTTACAGTACCAAACGAAGTCCAATTGCCATGAAACTTTTTGATATTTTTTTGGACCAAAAGAAGACCTGGAAGCTTCGGGAGGAGGTCGGGAGGCGCACAAGGGCCCCACCACACATCAGGGGGTGCCCTGATATGTGGTGCCCCCCTCAGGCGTCCCCCAACATTCCTTTGTGGCCTATAAATTCTCTAATATCTCCAAAACCTTAAGGGAGCTCCCAAAACACTTTTTTCCATCGCCGTAGGTCTCTGTTCCGATGGGTGCCCAATTACAGCTCCGTTCCGACACCCTGCTGGAGGGGGCATCGATCACGGAGGGCTTCTTCATTAACCTTGCCGCCCTCATGATGATGTGTGAGTAGTTCACAACAAACCTACAGGTCCATATGTAGTACCTAGATGGCAATCTCTCTCTCTCTCTCTCTCTCTCTCTCTCTCTCTCTCTCTCTTAATCTTCAATACAATGTTCATCCCATTTTCGCCTTGATCTATCCGATGTAATCCCTTTGTATGGTGCTTTTGTTGGGATCCGATGAATTGTGAGTTTATGTTCAGATTATTCATGAAAATTATTTGAGTCAAACATGAATACTAACATCCTTATTTTCATGATCATTATAGCTTTGTAATGCTCTCCGATCTATTGAGATAGTTTGGCCAACTAGATTTATATTTCTTCGGTAGGTGTGGTGCGCTGTAGTAGGTTTGACCTGACGAGTTTCTATATCCCAGTGACAGAAGGGGACAAGTTGCATCTTTGTGTTTCTGCTACTAAGGATAAAACGACGATGTTTATTCACATTGATTGAGTTTACTTTGTCTACATCATGTCATCATTCTTCAAGCATTACTCTGTTTTACTTAATACTCTAGATGCATGTTGGATAGCAGTCGATGAGTGGAGTAATAGTAATAGGTGCAGGCAGAAGTCGGCCTATTTTCTTATGGACGTGATGCCTATAAGCACATGATCATTGCCATGAAAACCACATAACTATTCACTTTTCTATCAATTGCCCAATAGTAATTTGTTTACCCACTATATGCTATTTCTATGAGAGATGCCACTAGAGAACTCTACGCCCCCCGGTCTATTCACTTATATATTCACAAACACTATTACTACCTTGTTGTTATTTTATTTTATTTTATTTTGCAATTTACAATTATCTACAATTATCTACACAACTCAGTTGCTTGCAAATAACAGGATCAAAGGTATTGACAACCCTCTTGCCTGCGTTGGGTGCAAGTTGTTTGTTCTTTTGTGTGCAGCCACTGAAGACGGTTGAGGATTGGTATTCCTATTGGTTATGTAAACCTTGGTTTCATAACTGAGGGAAATACTTACCCACATTGTGCTGCGATAACCCGTTCCTCTTCACGAAAAACCCAACGCGGATCACAAGTATTATGTATCTCCCTTGTCATCTTGTTGTCATGAATTGAATCTTTCCCTTTGAGACCTTGTTATGTTGGATTGAATATTTTGTTTTTAGATCACTTGATGTATGTCTTACATGTGGATACCCTTAGTGACATTGGGGTATTCAAGTTATTCACTTGATATATGTTATGGCATCAACACGCGGATTTTGGTGACCTTGGGGATCTATGCATAGGGGTTGATTACACGTTTTCATACTAAGTTCTCCAATAGAAAGCTTGGGGTGCTCCTTGAAGTTCTTTTTGTTGGACTGGATATGATAGATCTGAGATTGTTTGATGCATGTCGCGTAATTTACCCACGGATACTTGAGGTGACATTGGATTATCTAGGTGACATTATGGTGGATTGATATTTATCATTAGTGTTATTTTAGTACGAACTCTAGGGATGTTTGCAACACTTATAGGAATAGCTCAAAAGATTGATCGGAAAGAATAACCTTGAGGTGTTTCTACTACCGATACCAATTTCATCTTATTGTTCTCGGCTAGATAGTAACTTTGGAGTGATTCTTTGTTGCATGTTGAGGGATGATCATATGATTCAACTATGTTAGCATTGTTGGGAGATCGCTGACTCGGTGGTAACCACCTTCTTGAGAGGCGCCATGTCCGGGATTGGGCTCCGCCGGGCTGGCACTGGGAGGTGCTGCCTTCCGGGGCACCCAACTTGGTGAGGAATTAGGGTCCCATCATCAACCCAGAGGTTCTTTGGTGGCGGTCACGTGGACCACTGTCGGTGCAGAGGGAGCTGGCCCTCGTGGAGGTGGTACGTCGCCGTGTCAGGGAGGAGGATAAGCACGTCCGATGCTACATGGCTGCGCTAGATGCCAGGTTCTCCAATACCTGGCAGGTTCTTCAGGATCTCACCCGAGCTATGATCCTATCATAGTTCCTTCTCTTTGGGTGTCCACCGCCTGTGCCGCGAGATGTCAACTAGATCTGTATTATTGATACTATATAATAATATTCGAGATGTATTAGTGATAATATTCGATGATGTATTAGTGATATTATATGATCGTATTATTGCATTTCCTTGTATTGATTTGCATATCTCATGTTTGTATATTGCCATGTTGTAATATTTGCAGAAACTATGGATCACAAAGACTTAGAAAAAAATAGTTGTTCGGGGATATAGTCCGCGAGGGTGGTGATCCCTTGTCGTATCTCAATGACAACAATGGTCAGGAAGGAGAGGATGATGGCTCCGGTGATCCAACAATGGAGGAGGAAGGAGATCATGACGACTCCGATGACCGGATGGCTCACGAAGGAGATCATGATCATAGCTCTGGTGACCAAACGGAGGAGGGAGCCTGAACTATTTCAAAGTCCAGAGAGGTAAGGAGACGAGGCCCAAAGAAAAGGTTACGCCGGGATGAAAGGTTCACAATCACAGAAGTTGCGAAAGATGGCCAACCGATTGCTCCCAAGCGTACCAAAGACGCATTTGTACATCAGTGTGGAGTTGTTGTTAGGGACTACGTCTTGATCAACACCCGACAATGGAATAAGAATAATAAGGACTCTGAAGTTTCTTATGTCCAGGATAGACTGAAAGATGATCTTTGGACTGAGTTGATGACAAATTTTAGCCTACCGCGAGAGGAGGATCCGAATAACCCAGTTATAGAGCTAAAGGTCACGGCGTTTGCTCTTAAGAAGATGGCAGAACTATTTAGGAACTGGAAGAAAGAGTTGAACACAAAGTTTGTCGAGAAAGAGGAGACTCTAGAATTCATCGGTCGATATGAGAAGATAAGAGGTCAATGGCCCGAATTTGTGGCCTACAAGAAATCGGAGAAGGGTAAGAAAATGTAATTGACAAACAAGAAAAATGCTGCAAAGAAGAATTATTACCATCACACGGGGTCAGGTGGCTACTACAAAGCCCGACCATTATGGGACAAAGCTAAGCAAGACCTGCTTTCTTAATCGGCCAACCACTAACATTGCATTGGCCAGATCATGCAAGGACTTGGTTCTTCGGGGTTGGGGGAACTTTGGACCCAGAAACAGGGGAGTGTGTTTGGACGAGTGGGCGACTTGCAATACCCTTTTGGAAGCTTCAGGCAGCAATCAAGGCAGCACAGGAAGGGACGTTCATTCCCGACAGAGATAAGGACAAGCTAACAGAGGCCCTCGGGAATCCTGAACACCCTGGACGAACATGAGGCACATCAGGCTCTGTTCCGTGGGTGCATGGGTTTCCCGACAGCGGTGGTTATAGAAGTCGAGAGAGAAAGAGGAAACAGGAAGCAAGCGAAATGCAGAAGCTCAGTGCAAGATTAGCAAAACTAGAGGAACTTGAGAGCCAGTGAGCTACCGACGAACCATCTAAGCGGCACGAAGACCCTTCCTTCGATGCTGCCCAAGAAGCTACCCCACCTTCTCAGCGAAGAAGCATCATGGCTTCCATGGAGCTCGTTCAGCCTGATTTCACGGCTCCTCACTACCCCGTGGATAATATCACGAAGGTTGAACATTGCGAGGTAATGACGAAATTCCAGAACCTGACCTTCAAGGCGGCGGTCGGCTCTGTTGTACCTCTTCGAGCCGAGGGAACTTTTCATTGCCGTCCGATTCCACATGGCTATGTTGTTGTGACGGTGGACGAAATAATGGATGGATTTGAGGGGATGGAGCTTGACAACCCTACACATGAAGAGGATATTATTCTTTTGGAAAATGCTTTGAGGAGTACCTGTCTAGGGAGAAAGTAGTACATCTAGCTTCCAAACTGGACGCCTCGGCAGAGTCAGCCTCCTTCGGCGCATCAGGGCACTCCGCCTCCTCCTTCTACTGCTGCGGCGTGTCAGGACACTCCGCCTCCTCCGTTGCCTCCTCTAGCGCATCAGGGCACTCCGCCTCCTCCTTAACCGGCGCGTCAGGGCACTCTGCCTCCTCCGGCACGTCAGCAACAGCGGAAGAGAGATGCCACCGCTCCAGTGGCTAGCAGTACAATAGGCGGGAAGAAATACAAATTTGGTCCAAGCCTCAAGGCTCTTCCAAAGTTACCATATGAGAGGACTGACAAGGAAACGCTGAAATCATGGAAGCCTAAGTGCAGGCCCCTTTTGCACAGAAACGTCCACCTCCGAAGGAAACGATAGATCCGGTGAAAGCGAAGCGCACTCTGGATGCCCTAAAGTGACCACCACCGCCTCTACTGCAATCCAACTATGACCACTGTATTAAAAAGACATATGATGAAGCGCGGTGGTCGGGAAGTAATTACACTGCTGCAAGAGACAATCAACGAAGAAGTGGGAAAACAATTCCCCAGCTCGGCGAATAGTAGAAGCAATCGTGCCCCCCCGCTCAAGGTGTCTAGCGATATCACTAATCATCCGATGCTATTGCCCAAGACCACTCTTGGTGATTATGTGGGCGATGATGTACACTTTGAAATGGTTGAGGTAGTAGCAGAGAACTTTAGATACGACCACGGGAAGCCTCTCGTCAAACCTGATCATCCTCATCTAACAACGATGATGCACAAATTGCATGAGTGGTACATGAAAACCTGCAGGAGTCTGGGACCGACAGTTTGATGGTCGGAATTAAAAAAAGAGCACGACTTCATTGGAGTTTAACCTGATGCCTATTGAATTTGTGGAGTTATTTCAGTTATTCAATCAAGAGGCCCTCAACAAACAACTCATGACTTGCTACTCTCTATAAGTATTACTTCTATAATTAAGTCTCTAGCTCAGCTTGTTCATTGCATGTATATATAATTATCCTCACTATATTATGCAGAATGAAGATCCCCGAATGCAAAAAAGGGACAAATCTATGACCTTGGGTTCATTAGCCCAAATACCATAAATGAATGGTCAGTACAAAACAGAGCCAAAGTTACTGAGGACAACACTTCCTAGAAGCATTCCCTAGACATCAAAACAAAAGGGAAATACTCTTACCTTACAACTTCAAGTGAGTGTTACTGTCTTGTGCATATTCGGTTTCGCTTACTCGAGGTTAAGTCATGTAATTGATGAGTTATGCGTGTGCATGTACCACTTTATTCTGCTATCCATTAAGCTTGACGGGGCAGTAGTAACTGTCTTAGACGCGAGACGTAAAGATCCCGAGGATTATGTGGACATTACTGCAATGCTCCAGAAGTAAGTTCAATCAATACCGGGACCACATCAACAACTTTTATTCATTTCCTGATATCAAGTAATCATTTTGTTTGCATGACAGGGTTTGGAAATAGTTCATAGGAATGGTTCCCAGTTTAAACAACGAGCTGCGATTTACACACCCCAAAGTAAGTAGTACTAGCTAGTTCTGCGCATCTCTCATCGATTCTAGTTTCATCAATACCATTATCATGCTTGGTTATCAGTTTGATTGAACTCTATTCTCGTAAAGTGCTTGTACCAAGCACTCGGGAATCATTTATGTAGATACTACGTATGCGAGATCATTCGCCACTCGACCTCTGTGTGGGGCTTCTCTGACAAAAAAATTGAACTACGTAAACAACATTCACAATTTTATTCTATATATTACCATCAATTGTGTTGAGTTTCATTCATATATATGTATTGACCCCCTTCTTTAAAGTAGATCTGGTAGATGTGGGATGAACTCCTACCACATGATCGCGTATGAGCAATTCAAGAGGAATTGGCAGGATTGTTTCTTGACCACGTCATACCTGAACACGGAGAATACCATGTGAAATTGCAAATGGATCTTAGGTAGATGATGTTAGGGATTGTAAGAGATGTTATATTGTATATATGTAGTAGTGTCAGATAGATATACGAAAATTTGTTGTTTGACCAAGCACGGAGAAAGAGATGTCACTTCTCTATATATATGTTCATGACGATCTTGTGTAATTAATGGTTTCCTTCATTTGCTTACTAGCTAGCGTCGAGTTTTCTCTATATGTATAGTAGCCAGCGTCGAGCAAGCACGGAGAAAGAAAGTTCACTTCTCTCTATTAGCTAGCTAACACAATATGAAACCCCTAAATTAACCCTTCAAAACCCCTAATTCCCCCCCGCCTTCCAAAAAACAAAAACCCCAGTGCCTGCGAGTTGCTGACGCGTGGTTGCCTTTTGGTCCCGCAGCGGCCACGTGGAGCCCCTTTGGTCCCGGTTCGTAAGCAAACAAGGACTAATGGTTTTGGGTATTAGTCCCGTTTGTTTTGTCCCGATTCCAGAACCGGGACTAAAGGCCCTCTGGAACCGGGACTACTACCCTGTTTTCTACTAGTGATAGTCAGATCATATGAAGTATTCATACGTCTCCAATGTACCTATAATTTTTTATTGTTCCATGCTGATATATTATCATTCTAGTATACCTTTTGGGCATTTTTTTACGAATTTATAATATTTTTGAGCACTAAGCTATTGACCCAGTGCCTAGTGCCAGTTGTTGTTTTCTGCATGTTTTCGACTTTCCGGATTTACAGTACCAAACGAAGTCCAATTGCCATGAAACTTTTTGATGTTTTTTGGACCAAAAGAAGACCTGGAAGCTTCGGGAGGAGGCCGGGAGGCGCACGAGGGCCCCACCACACATCAGGGGGTGCCCTGATATGTGGTGGCCCCCTCGGGCGCCCCCCACCATTGTGGCCTATAAATTCTCTAATATCCCAAAAACCCTAAGGGAGCTCCCGAAACACTTTTGTCCACCGCCACAAGTCTCTGTTCCGACGGGTGCCCAATTACAGCTCCGTTCCGACACCCTGCTGGAAGGGGCATCAATCACGGAGGGCTTCTTCATCAACCTTGTCGCCCTCATTATGATGTGTGAGTAGTTCACCACAGACCTACGGGTCCGTATGTAGTACCTAGATGGCAATCTCTCTCTCTATCTATCTCTCTCTCTCTCTTAATCTTCAATACAATGTTCATCGCATTTTCGCCTTGATCTATCTGATGTAATCCCTTTGTATGGTGCTTTTGTTGGGATCCGATGAATTGTGAGTTTATGTTCAGATTGTTCATGAAAAGTATTTGAGTCAAACCTAAATACTAACATCCTTATTTTCATCATAAGTATAGCTTTGTAATGCTCTTCGATCTATTGAGATAGTTTGGCCAACTAGATTGATATTTCTTCGGTGGGTGTGGTGCGCTATAGTAGGTTCAACCTGACGAGTTTCTATATCCCAGTGACAGAAGGGGACAAGTTGCATCTTTGTGTTGCTGCTACTAAGGATAAAATGACGGTGTTTATTCATATTGATTGAGTTTACTTTGTCTACATCATGTCATCATTCTTCAAGCATTACTCTGTTTTACTTAATACTCTAGATACATGCCGGATAACAGTCGATGAGTGGAGTAATAGTAATAGGTGCAGGTAGGAGTCATCCTATTTTCTTATGGACGTGATGCCTATAAGCACATGATCATTGCCATGAAAACCGCATAACTATTCGCTTTTCTATCAATTGCCCAATAGTAATTTGTTTACCCACTATATGCTATTTCTATGAGAGATGCCACTGGAGAACTCTACGGCCCCCAGGTCTATTCACTTATATATTCACAAACACTATTACTACCTTGTTGTTATTTTATTTTATTTTATTTTGCAATTTACAATTATCTACACAACTCAGTTGCTTGCAAATAACGAGCTCAAAGGGATTGACAACCCTCTTGCCAGCGTTGGGTGCAAGTTGTTTGTTCTTTTGTGTGCAGCCACTGAAGACGGTTGAGGATTGGTATTCCTATTGGTTATGTAAACCTTGGTTTCATAACTGAGGGAAATACTTACCCACATTGTGCTATGATTGTTGGGGAACGTTGCATGGGAAACAAAAAATTTCCTACGCACACGCAAGATCTATCCATGGTGATGAGCATCTACGAGAGGGAGAGTGGATCTACATACCCTTGTAGATTGCTAAGCGGGAAGTGTTAAGAAACGTAGTTGATGTAGTCGAACGTCTTCGCGATCCAAATCACCGAGCGTCCCGTGATCCAATCACGATCCGTCCCGATCTAGTACCGAACGGACAACACCTCCGCGTTCAACACATGTACGGCTTGATGACGATCTCCGCCTTCTTGATCCAGCAAGAGGGAGCGGAGAGGTAGACGAGTTCTCCGGCAGCGCGATTGTGTTGTAGCGATGGTGGTGGAGTAATTCCATCAGGGCTTCGCCTAAGCATTGCTGAAACCGATCTAGAGGAGAAACTACGGACTAGAGGGTAGGGTTGCACGTGGCTGAAAATCCGTAGCAAAAACCCTAAAACCTCTAGTATATATAGGAGGAGGAGAGGAGGAGGCTTGGCGCAAGGGACAGCCCTAGGAGCCTTCGGCCGAAGTGGAGAGGAGGAGTCCTCCTCCTCCACTCCTAGTAGGATTAGGACTCCTTCCCTATTTCCACCTTTTTGCCTTTTCCCTCCTTTTCCACTTTGGAATTTCCTCCCAGCCGCATGGGCCTTCTGTGGGACTTTGGCCAGCCCAATAAGGGCTGGTATTCATCCCCCCACATCCCATGTAACCTCTTGGGTCGAAATACACCTCCTGATGGTCCCCCGGTACCCTCCCGGCACTCCGGGTACACTACCGATGAGCCCGGAACTTTTCCGTTGACCAAAACAGGACTTCCTATGTATCAATCTTTACCTTTGGACCATTCCAGAGCTCCTCGTGACATCCGGGATCTCATACGGGACTCCGAACAACCTTAGGTTACCACCATGCATAACTCTATACTACCGAAATGTCACCAAACCTTAAGTGTGCAGACCCTGCGGGTTCAAGAACTATGTAGACATGACTCAGACACCTCTATGGTTAATAACCAATAGCGGGACCTAGATGCCCATATTGATTCCTACATATTCTATGAAGATCTATATCGGTCGAACCTCTATGTCAAGGATTCAGTTAATCCCGTATGATGTTCCCTTTGTTCTTCGGTATGTTACTTGCCCTCAGATTTGATCGTTGGTATCTCCATACCTAGTTTAACCTCGCTACTGGCAAGTCTCCTTACTCGTTTCTGTAATACAAGATCCCGTGACTAACACTTAGTCAAATTGCTTGCAAGGCTTGTTGTGATGTTGTATTATCGAGTGGGCCCTGAGATACCTCTCCGTCACATGGAGTAACAAATCCCAGTCTTGATCCATGCCAACCCAATAGACACCCTCAGAGATACCTGTAGAGCACCTTTATAGTCACCTAGTTATGTTGTGACGTTTGATACACACAAGGCACTCCTTCAGTGTCCGTGAGTTGCATGATCTCATGGTCGTATGAACATATACTTGACATGTAGAAAACTGTAGCAATAAACTGACACGATCATATGCTACGTTTATAGTTTGGGTCTTGTCCATCCCATCATTCTCCTAATGATGTGATCCCGTTATCAAATGACATCACATGTCAATGGCTAGGAAACCTTGACCATCTTTGATCAACGAGCTAGTTCACTAGAGGCATACTAGGGACAAAGTGTTGTCTATTTATCCATACATGCAATGTGTTTCCAATCAATACAATTATAGCATGGACAATAAACAATTATCATGAACAAGGAAATATAACAGTAAACACTTTATTTATTGCCTCTAGGGCATATTTCGAACAGTCTCCCACTTGCACTAGAGTCAATAATCTAGTTCACATCACTATGTGATTTACATTGTAATGAATCGAACACCCATGCAGTTCTGGTGTTGATCATGTTTAGCCCTTGGAAGAGGTTTAGTCAACAGGTCTGCAACATTCAGATCCGTGTGCACTTTGCAAATATTTATGTCCTACTCCTTGATGTAATTGCAGATGGAATTGAGCGTCGCTTTATGCGTCTGGTCCTCTTGTGAAACCTTGGTTCCTTGGCCAGAGTGATGGCACCAGTGTTGTCACAGAACAGAGTCATTGGATTCAGTGCACTAGGCACTACTCCAAGATCTATCATGAACTGCTTCATCCAGACACCTTCCTTCGCTGCCTCCGAGGCTGCGATGTACTCTGCCTCGCATGTAGAATCGGCTACCATGCTTTGCTTGCAACTACACCGCCTTACCGCTTCCCCATTGAGAATAAATACGTATCCGGTTTGCGACTTAGAGTCATCCGGATCAGTGTCAAAGCTTGCATTGACGTAACTGTTTACGACGAGCTCTTCATCACCTCCATAAACGAAAAACATCTCCTTAGTCCTTTTTAGGTACTTAAGGATATTCTTGACCGCCGTCCAGTACTCCATTCCAGGATCACTTTGAAACCTTTTGGCCATACTTATGGCAAGGCTGACATCGGGTCTTGTGCATAGCATTGCATACACGATAGAGCCTATGGATGAAGCATAGGGGATGACACTCATCTTCTCTCTATCTTCTGTAGTCACTGGGCATTGAGTCTTACTCAACTTCACACCTTGTAACACATGCAAGAACCCCCTCTTGGACTGATCCATTTTGAACTTCTTCAAAACTTTATCAAGGTATGTGCTCTGTGAAAGTGCTATTAAGCGTCTCGATCTATCTCTATAGATCTTAATGCCTAATATGAAAGCAGCTTCTCCTAGGTCCTACATTGAAAAACTCTTGTTCAAATATTCCTTCACGCTTTCCAGCATTTCTATATTGTTTCCAATCAGCAATAAGTCATCCACATATAATATTAGAAACGCTATAGAGCTCCCACTCACTTTCTTGTAAATACAAGATTCTCCATAAACTTGTATAAACTCAAACGCTTTATCACAAGTCGAGCTTTACGGGTGAGAAGGTCTCATCGTAGTCAAGTCCTTGAACTTGTGAAAAACCCTTTGCCACAAGTCGAGCTTTATAGACGGTGACATTACCGTCCGCGTCCGTCTTCTTCTTAAAGATCCATTTATTCTGAATGGCCTTTCGCCCTTCAGGTAATACTTCCAAAGTCCATACTTTGTTTTCATACATGGATCCCATCTCGGATTTCATGGCCTCTAACCATTTCTCGGAATTTGGGCCCATCATCGCTCCTCCATAGCTCGTAGGTTCATTGTTGTCCAACAATATGACCTCCAAGACAGGGTTGTCGTACCACTCAGAAGCAGTACGCGCCCTTGTCGACCTACGAGGTTCAATAGTAACTTGATCCGAAGCTTCATGATCATCATCATTAACTTCCTCTTCAACTATCGTAGGCTCCACAGAAACATCTTTCTGCGCTATGCTACTCTCTCGTTGAAGTAAAGGTTCAATAACCTCATCAAGCTCTATTTTCCTCCCACTCAATTCTTTCGAGAGAAACTCTTTCTCAAGAAATGTTCCGTTCTTAGTGAAAAGCACTTTGCCTTTGGATCTGAGATAGAAGGTATACCCACCTGTCTCTTTCGGGTATCCTATGAAGACGCATTTCTCCGCTTTGGGTTCCAACTTTTCAGGCTGAAGCTTTTTGACATAAGCATCACATCCCCAAACTTTAAGAAACGACAACTTTGGCCTCTTGCCAAACCACAATTCATATGGCGTCGTCTCAATGGATTTAGATGGTGCCCTATTTAAAATGAATGCAACTGTCGCTAACGCATAACCCCAAAACGATAGTGGCAAATCGGCAAGAGACATCATAGAATGCACCATATCTAATAAGGTTCAATTACGATGTTCGTACACACCATTACACTGTGGTGTTCCAGGCGGTGTCAACTGTGAAACAATTCCACACTATCTTAAGTGACTGCCAAACTCATAACCTAGATATTCATCTCCTCGATCAGATCGCAGGAATTTGATCTTCTTGTTACGATGATTCTCAACTTCACTCTGAAATTGCTTGAATTTTTCAAACGTTTCAGACTTATGTTTGATTAAGTAAATATACCCATATCTACTTAAGTCATCGGTGAAGGTGAGAAAATAATGATATCCACCGCACGCTGCAACACTCATTGGACTGCACACATCAGTATGTATGATTTCCAATAAGTCACTTGCCCGTTCCATTGTTCCAGAGAACGGTGTTTTAGTCATCTTGCCCATGAGGCATGGTTCACATGTGTCAAGTGATTCAAAATCAAGTGACTCCAAAAGTCCATCAGCATGGAGCTTCCTCATGCGTTTTACACCAATATGACCCAAACGGCAGTGCCACAATAAAGTGGTACTATCATTATCAACTCTACATCTTTTGGCATCAATGTTATGAACATGTGTATCATCACTATCAAGATTCAATATGAATAAATCCCTCACATTGGGTGCATGACCATAAAAGATATCACTCATATAAATAGAACAACCATTATTCTCTGATTTAAATGATTAACCATCTCGCAATAAACAAGATCCAGATATAATTTTCATGCTTAACGCATGCACTAATAACAATCATTCAGGTCCATCACTAATCCCGATGGTAATCAAAGAGAGAGCGTGGCGACGGCGATCACATCAACCTTGGAACCATTTCCCACGCGCGTCGTCACTTTGTCCTTAGCCAGCCTCTGTATATTCCATAGGTCCTGCTTTGAGTTGCAAATGTGAGCAACCGAACCGGTATCAAATACCCAGTCACTACAACGAGAGCTAGTAAGGCACACATCAATAGCATGTATATCATATATACCTTGTTTGTTGTTGACCGCCTTCTTGTCAGCTAGGTACTTGGGGCAGTTCCGCTTCCAGTGACCAGTTCCCTTGCAATGAAAGCACTCAGTTTTTGGCTTGGGTCCAGCCTTGGGTTTCTTTACAGGAGGAGCAACTGCTTTGCCATCCTTCTTGGATTTACCCTTCTTGCCCTTGCCCTTACCATTCTTCTTGAAACTAGTGGTTTTATTGACCATCAACACTTGACGTTCTTTCTGGATTTCAGACTCAGCGACTTTCAGCATCGCAAACAGCTCGGCGACTGACTTGTTCATCCCGTGCATGTTATAGTTCATCACAAAGCTCTTGTAGCTAGGTGGTAGTGATTGAAGAACTCTGTCAGTGATCGCCTCTGGCGGAAGGGCAATTCCCAACTCCGCCAGACGTGTTGAATACCCAGACATTCTGAGTATATGTTCACTGATAGACCCGTTCTTCTCCATTTTGCAAGCATAGAACTTATCGGAGGTCTCATACCTCTCGATCTGGGCATTCTTTTGAAAGATAAACTTCAACTCCTGGAACATCTCACATGCTTCATGACGTTCAAAGCGTCTTTGAAGTCCCGGTTCTAAGCCATACAATCTGGCACACTGAACAATTGAGTAATCTCCAGAACGTGCCTCCCAAGCATTCTTAACGTCTTCGGATGACATGTCTTTGGGTTGGTCACCAATCGGTGCATCAAGGACATATGATTTCTGAGAAGCCGTGAGGATAATCCTCAGATTACGGGCCCAGTCCACAAAGTTACTTCCATCATCTTTCAACTTAGCTTTCTCTAGGAATGCATTAAAATTCAGGGGTGCTACTGCGCGAGCCATTGATCTACAACATAAATATGCAAAGGTTACTTAGACTATTGTTCAAGATAATGAGTTTACTTAATCAAATTACTAAAGCTCCCACTCAAATTGACATCCCTCAGGTCATCTGAGTGTCACATGATCCAAATTCACCAACTCAAGTCCGATCATCACGTGAGTTGAGGTGGTTTCAATGGTGAACATCATCACGTTGATCATATCTACTATATGACTCATGTTCGACCTTTCGGTCTCTTGTGTTCCGAGGCCATGTATGTACATGCTAGGCTCGTCAAGTTTAACCCGAGTGTTCTGCATGTGCAACACTGGCTTGCACCCGTTGTATGTGAATGTAGAGTCTATCACACCCAATCATCACATGGTGTCTCGACACAACGAACTTTCACAACAGTGTACACTCAGGGAGAACACAATTCATAGTGAAATTTAAGTGAGGGATCACCTTATAATGCTACCTTCTTCCTAAGAAAAACAAGGTGCATAAAAGGATTAACATCACATGCAAATCATAACTGACATGATATGGCCATGAACTTGTGCTTTTGATATCCATCTTGAAATCACCGGCATGATCTCCATCGTCACAGGCACGACACCATGATCTCTATCATCTTGACTCCATCAACGTGTCGCCATAGGGGTTGTCGCGCCCACCATGCTTCTACTACTATTGCTACTGTTTAGCGATAAAGTAAAGCATTACATAGCGCTTAATGATGGACACATAGGTCATACAATAATTAAAGATAACCCTATGGCTCCTGCCGGTTGTCGTACTCATCGACATGCAAGTCGTGATATTCTATACAACACATCATCATCTCATACATCACATATATCTCATCATGTAATTGGCCATATCACATCACAACATACCCTGCAAAAACAAGTTAGACGTCCTCTAATTGTTGTTGCATGTTTTACGTGGCTGCTATGGGTATCTAGCAAGAACAATTCTCACCTACACAAAACCACAACGGTGATACATACGTTGCTTTTCAACCTTCTCAAGGACCGCCTTTGTCGAATCCGATCCAACTAAAGTAGGAGAAACAGACACCCGCCAGCCATCTTTGTGCAACAAATTTACACGTCAGTCGATGGAACCTGTCTCTCATAAGCGTACGGGTCAGGTTGGTCTGGGCCGCTTCATCCCACAATACCGCTGAACCAAAACACGACCAAGGGAGGAAGCAATCTAAGCATCAACGCCCACAAACTCTTTGTGTTCTACTCGAGATCTCATCTACACATAGACCTAGCTCATGATGCCACTGTTAGGGAATGTTGCATGTGAAATTTTTTTCCTACGCACACGCTAGATCTATCCATGGTGATGAGCATCTACGAGGGAGAGTGGATCTACATACCCTTGTAAATCGCTAAGCGGGAAGCGTTAAGAAACACGGTTGATGTAGTCGAACGACTTCGCGATTCAAGTCGCCGAGCGTCCCGCGATCCAATCACGATCCATCCCGATCTAGTACCGAACGGACAGCACCTCCGCGTTCAGCACACGTACGGCTTGATGATGATCTCCGCCTTCTTGATCCAGCAAGAGGGAGCGGAGAGGTAGACGAGTTCTCCGGCAGCACGATGGCGTTACGGCAATGGTGGTGGAGTAATTCCAACAGGGCTTTGCCTAAGCACTGCTAAAACCGATCTAGAGGAGAAACTACGAACTAGAGGGTCGGGTTGCACGTGGCTGAAAATCTATAGCAAAACCCCTAAACCCTCTAGTATATATAGGAGGAGGAGAGGAGAAGGCTTGGTGCAAGGGCCAGACCTAGGAGGCTTCGGCCGAAGTGGAGAGGAGGAGTCCTCCTCCTCCACTCCTAGTAGTATTAGGACTCCTTCCTTATTTCCACCTTTTTGCCTTTTTCCACCTTTTCCACTTTGGAATTTCTTCCCAGCCGCATGGGCTTTCTGTGAGACTTTGGCCAGCCCACTAAGGGCTGGTATTCATCCTCCCAAAGCCCATGTAACCTCTTGGGTCGAAATACACCTCCTGATGGTCCCCCGGTACCCTTCCGGCACTCTCGGTACACTACCGATGAGCCCGGAACTTTTCCGGTTGACCAAAACAGGACTTCCTATATATCAGTCTTTACCTCTGGACCATTCCGAAGCTCCTCATGACGTCCAGGATCTCATCCAGACCACCATGCATAACTCTATACTACCAAAACGTCACCAAACCTTAACTATGCAGACCCTGTGGGTTCAAGAACTATGTAGACATGACCGAAACACCTCTACGGTCAATAACCAATAGTGGGACCTGGATGCCCATATTGATTCCTACATATTCTACGAAGATCTATATCGGTCGAACCTCTATGTCAAGGATTCAGTTAATCCCGTATGATGATCCCTTTGTTCTTCGGTATGTTACTTGCCCGAGATTCGATCGTCGGTATCTCCATACCTAGTTCAACCTCATTACCAGCAAGTCTCTTTACTCGTTTCCGTAATACAAGATCTCGTGACTAACACTTAGTCACATTGCTTGCAAGGCTTGTTGTGATGTTATATTATCGAGTGGGCCCTGAGATACCTCTCCGTCACACGTAGTAAAAAATCCCAGTCTTGATCCATGCCAACCCAACAAACACCCTCGGAGATACCTGTAGAGCACCTTTATAGTCACCCAGTTACGTTGTGACGTTTGATACACACAAGGCACTCCTCCGGTGTCCGTGATTTTCATGATCTCATGGTCGTAGGAACATATACTTGACATACAGAAAACTGTAGCAATAAACTGGCATGATCATATGCTATGTTTATAGTTTGGGTCTCATCCATCCCATCATTCTCCTAATGATGTGATCCCATTATCAAATGACATCACATGTCAATGGCTAGGAAACCTTGACCATCTTTGATCATTGATCTAGTTCACTAGAGGCATACTAGGGACAAAGTGTTGTCTATTTATCCACACATGCAATGTGTTTCCAATCAATACAATTATAGCATGGAAAATAAACAATTATCATGAACAAGGAAATATAACAATAAACACTTTATTTATTGCCTCTAGGGCATATTTCCAACAGCGATAACCCGTTCCTCTTCATGGAAAACCCAACGCGGATCACAAGTATCATGTATCTACCTTGTGATCTTGTTGTGATGAATTGAATCTTTCCCTTTGAGACCTCATTATGTTGGATTGAATATTTTTTGTTGAGATCACTTGATGTATGTCTTGCATGCGGATACCCATAGTGACATTGGGTATTCAAGCTATTCACTTGATATATGTCATGGCATCAACTTGCGGATTCCGGTGACCTTGGGGATCTATGCATAGGGGTTGATTACACGTTTTCATAATAAGTTCTCTGATAGAAATCTTGGGGTTGCTCCTTGAAGTTCTTTTTGTTGGACTGGATATGATAGATCTGAGATTGTTTGATGCATGTCGCATAATTTACCCACGGATACTTGAGGTGACATTGGAGTATCTAGCTGACATTATGGTGGATTGATATTTATCATTAGTGTTATTTTAGTACGAACTCTAGGGATGTTTGTGACACTTATAGGAATAGGTCAAAATATTGATTGGAAAGAATAACCTTTAGGTGTTTCTACTACCAACACCAATTTCATCTTATTGTTCTCCGCTAGATAGTAACTTTGGAGTGATTCCTTGTTGCACGTTGAGGGATGATCATATGATTCAACTATGTTAGCATTGTTGGGAGATCGCACTAGTGAAAGTATGAACCTTAGGCCTTATTTCCAAGCATTTATACAATGTTTTGCTCATTGTTTTACACTTGCTACCTTGCTGTTTTTATATTTTCAGATTAAAAAAACCTATACCTAATATCCATACTACACTTGTATCAACATCTCTTCGCCAAACTAGTGCACCTATACAATTTGACATTGTATTGGGTGTGTTGGGGACACAAGAGATTTCTTGTATTTGATTGGAGGGTTGCTTCAGAGAGACCATCTTCATCCTACACCTCCCATGGATTGATAAACCTTAGGTCATCCACTTGAGGGAAAATTACTATTGTCCGACAAAACTCTACACTTGGAGGCCCAACATAGTCTACAAGAATAAAGTTGCGTAGTAGATATCAAGCACTAACGAGTACGCTAACAATGTGGCACCTACAAAGACACAATGTGCCACTAAGACTAATAATTTAACAAAGATACAAAGACACATTGTGCCACAAGCCAGATGCACTTTGGTTCATCCCCAAAATAGTGGATGAGTAACAAATTCGGTCGAATCAGATCAAATTGGATCTAATCGGGCCTAATCTACTATCCTAGAACACAGCTAGACCTACCCTAAGAACCCTAAGTAAGAAGGAATGATAGATTGGAGAGCTTACAGTGGGAATTGCCGGTTGCGCATAGGCCGGCCATGAAGAAAAACTCGGCGGAAAGAGGGATGCTGGCACGACCGATGAAGAGGACTCATCCATTTTGAGGGTCGCGGCCGTGGCCCTCGTCCTGCACTGGCTCGAAGACGCCGCCGCCATCCTGGAGCTCCCCTCCCCTTGCACCGGACACTGGGGAGAAAACCCTCTTATGGGGGTAAAAAGACTCCCATAAGAGGGGCCGGCAAAGGATGACGCCGATGGGTATTGGATCCTTGTCAGGTTCCTACCGAAGGAGTACATGACCAGCTCTGGTGGCGGAGCCAGAGCGACCGCGCTGCATTGCCCCAGAGCAGCGGCATGGTGCGGGAGGGGGAGGGGGATCGCGATGCCGTCGTGATATGTCTCCAACATATCTATAAATTTTTCTTGTTCCATGTTGTTATATTATCAATCTTGGACTTTTTACGATCATTTTATAGCAACTTTATATCATTGTTTGGGACTAACCTATTGACATAGTGCCAAAGTGCTCGTTGTTGTTTTTGCTTATTTTTTTACTTCGCAGAAAATCAGTACCAAATGGAGCCCAAATGCTGTGGGGTTTTTTGTGGATTTTTTCTAGAATAGAAGAAAGCAGATGGGCTAAACAACATCAGGAGAGGGGGCCCAGGGTGGTCGCCCTCCACCATGGCGCTAGAGGCCCCTGGCAGGGCCTAGTGGGGGATGGGCACCTCAGGCGCCCCCTCAACGACTATCGAGCCTATAAATTCCGTGAAAATCCAAAAACCCTAAGGGAGTCGATGAAACATAATTCCAGCCGCCGCAAGTTCCAGAATCTCAAGATCCAATCTAACAACATCACGGAGGGTTTCATCATCATTATAGGTGTCTCTCTTATGATGCGTGATTAGTCAACCATAGACCTACGGGTTCGTAGGCAGTAGCTAGATGGCTTCCTCTCTCTCTATGTTTCCCAATACAATGGTCTCTTGGAGATCTATTTGATGTAATGACTTTTGTGGTGTGTTTGTTGGGATCCTATCAATTTTGAGTTCATGATCAGTTTCTATCCATGAATATGATTTGAGTCTTCTTTGATCTATTATTTGCATGACTACTTATAGCCTCATATTTCTTCTTTGAATCTTTAGTTTAGTTAGGCCAACTAGATTGATTTTTCTTGCCATGAGAAGAGGTGCTTTGTAATGGGTTCGATCTTGCAGTGTTCTTTCCCAGTGATAGAAAGGGCAGCAAGACACGCATGTATCGTTGCCATTAAGGATAACAATATGGGGTCTATTCCTACATGAATAGATCTTGTCTACATCATGTCATCGTTCATAATGCGTTACTTCGTTTTCCCATGAACTTAATACACTAGATGCATGTTGGATAGCGGTCGATGTGTGGAGTAATAGAAGTAGATGCAGAATCGTTTTGGTCTACTTATCTTGGACATGATGCCGATATAATGATCGTTGCCTTGAATATCGTCATGATTATTTGATCTTCTATCATTTTTCCAACATTAATTTGTTCACCCACCGTGTGCTATACTCATGAGAGAAGCCACTAGTGAATCCTACGGCCCCCGGGTCTACTTTTCCAACATATTGCTTTCCGATCTACTATTTGCAACTTTTGTTTCCAGATCTTTTATTCCAAAAAACAAAAATACCTTGCTTCACTTTTTGTTTATTTATTTTACTTCGTGTTCTTGCAAGATCTATTTGCCAAAACTATCACTACCTAATCTATCTTATTACCGTAGAGGGTGTGACAACCTCTCTTTCACATCAGGTTGCAATTATTTGTTGTTTGTGTGCAGGTGCTGCTTACGTGGGTCCATGACCTTCCTGTACGGATTAATACCTTGATTTCATAAACTGAGGGAAATACTTACCATCGTTGTGCTGCATCATACCTTCCTCTTTGGGGAAATACTGACGCAGTCTCAACCCACGCCACACCGCTAGATCTGCTCTGGAGGAGGAGTGATAACCCACAAGTATAAGGGATTGCAACAGTTTTCGAGGGTAGAGAATTCAACCCAAATTTATTGTTCCTACACAAGGGGAGCCAAAGAATGTTCTCGAGTATTAGCAGCCGAGTCGTCAATTCAACCACACTTGAAAGACTTAATAGCTGCAGCAAAGTATTTAGTAGCAAAGTAATATGGAAGTGACAGTAACGATGGCAAAAGTGACAGTAGTAGTTTTGTAGTGATTGTAACAGTAGCAACGGAAAAGTAACTTGGCAAAGATCAATATGTGAAAAGCTCGTAGGCAATGGATCAGTGATGGATAATTATGTCGGATGGCATTCATCATGCAACGGTTATAACATAGGGTGACACAGAACTAGCTCCAATTCATCGATGTAATGTAGGCATGTATCCCATATATAGTCATACGTGCTTATGGAAAAGAACTTGCATAACATGTTTTGTCCTACCCTCCGGTGGCAGCGGGGTCCTAATGGAAACTAAGGGATATTAATGCCTCCTTTTAATACAGAACCAGACCAAAGCATTAACACTTAGTGAATACATGAACTCCTCAAACTACGGTAATCACCGGAAAGAATCCCATCTATTGTCACCCTGGGGGATGCGGATCATAACTCGTAATAGGTGTCTACAACTTGCAAGATAGGATCAAGAACACATATATATTCATGAAAACATAATAGGTTCAGATCTGAAATCATGGCACTCGGGTCCTAGTGACAAGCATTAATTAAGCATATCAAAGTCATAGCAACATCAATCTCAGAACATAGTGGATACTAGGGATCAAACCCTAACAAAACTAACTCGCTTACATGATAAATCTCATCCAACCCATCACCGTCCAGCAAGCCTACGATGGGATTACTCACGAACGGCGGAGAGCATGGTTGAATTGGTGATGGAGGATGGTTGGTGATGACGATGGCGTCGATTCCCCTCTCTAGATCCCAAAACAGATTCCAGATCTGGCCTCCCGAGGAAGAACAGGAGGTGGCAGCGGCTCCGTATCGTGAAATGTGATGAAATCTTCTCCTTGATTTTTTCTCTCCATGAATAGTAATATATATAGTTTGAATTGAGGTCGGCGGAGCTCCAGGGGGCCCACAAGCCTGCTAGGCACGACCAGGGGGTGGTCGCGCCCTGTGGGCTTGTGGCCTATGGGTGCCCCCCTTTGGTTGATTCTTTCGCCAGTGTTTTTATTAATTCCAAAAATAATCTCCGTAAATTTTTAGGTCAATCCGAGAACTTTTATTTATGCACAAAAATAACACCAAGGCAATTCTGCTGAAAACAGCGTCAGTCCGGGTTAGTTACATTCAAATTATGCAAATTAGAGTCCAAAACAAGGGCAAAAGAGTTTGGAAAAGTGGATACGATGGAGACATATCAAGGAGAGGCCGGTGAGCCATCTCTCTTGGATGGGATTGCCCCGGCGATGACCGAAGTGGCTGGGGCCTTGTGAGATGGTGGCGTTGCCATCGAAGAACCCAAACGGGCGATGAGAGTTGAGAGAGAGAGGGCGTGAACTGTCGAGGGAGGTGATGGGAAGGGTCATGCGTAGTTATGAGAAGTCGCATCATCTCCCGCGCTCCCCCATGCGTGCACGTGCTCGTCACAGCTGGCTCGTGCGGGCCTGGCTTGCAAAAAACTGTCGATTCAACCATTCCTCCAGAGCCAGGCCCGGGCCTGCTTTAAGTCCTGTGCAGGCCAACTATTGCATGCAACCCAAGTAATCAACATGGCCGTTCTCGTCCCGTGCGGGCCTAGTTGGTCCTAATGCAGGCAATCAAATGTGTCCTTGACTGTGTGCTGGCTGCATCAGGAAGCAATATTGATCTGATGTTTGTTGTCTACTTTACACTGGCTGCACAAATTACACCTTGTTTGGTTGCGAACGGTTTAAAAAGTGATCACCATTTCTCATTAGTGATGATCTTATCACAGTCTTCTGTTGCTGCCTCCTCTTCTTCACATTCGTGTGTGACATTTGCATGTCCACATAGCCTCAACCCACTTCATCATTTTGTTCTTTCAAACTTCGTTGTCAGATGCCTTCGTGAACAACATCATCAAGTGCGACATCTTCCTCATCAGCCCAAGCTCATCACAACCCCATTAGAGAATCCAATTATGCAGGATGCAGCAAACACGAACAAGCTTAAATGCTTAACCTGGATGGTGCTACTTCTTGAGCTTACGTTGGTTTTCCCTTGAAGAGGAAAGGGTGATGCAGCAAAGTAGATAAGTATTTCCCTCAGTTGTTGAGAACCAAGGTATCAATCCAGTAGGAGGTACAAGCAAGGCCCCAATTTATGCACCTACACAAACAATCAAACAGTTGCACCCAACGCTATAAAGGGGTTGTCAATCCCTTCACGGTTACTTGCAAGGATGAGATCTAATAGAGATAGATATAAAAGATTGCTAGAAGTAAAACTAAATAAAAGTAAATAAAATTGCAGCAAGGTATTTTTAGTCTAGTTTATAGATCTGAAAATATAATATGGAAAATAGACCCGTGGGCCATAGGTTTCACTAGAGGCTTCTCTCTTGAAGGAAAATAATACGGTGGGTGAACAAATTACTGTTGAGCAATTGATAGAAAATTCCATATTTATGACTATATCCAAGGCAATGATTATGCATATAGGCATCACGTCTATGTCAAGTAGATCGAAACGATTCTGCATCTACTACTATTAACCCACACATTGACTGACTCCTGCCTTCATCTAGAGTATTAAGTTCATGAAGAATAGAGTAACACATTATGTAAGATGACATGATGTAGAGGGATAAACTCAAGAAATAAAATGAAAACCCCATATTTTTATCCTTGATGCCAACAATACAAATACGTGCCTCTCTACCCCTACTTTGTCACTAGGTGAGGACACCGCGAGATTGAACCCAAAACTAAGCACTTCTCCCATTGCAAGAATTACCAATCTAGTTGGCCAAACCAAACCAATAACTCAAAGACACTTGCAAAGATATGAAATCATGCATATAAGTATTTAGAGAAGATTCAAATACTATTCATAGATAATCTGATCATAAACCCACAATTCATCGGATCTCAACAAACACACCGCAAAAGAGTATTACATCGGATCAATCTCCATGAAGATCATGGAGATCATGGTATTGAAGAACATAGAGAGAGAAGAAGCCATCTAGCTACTAGCTATGGACCTGAAGGTCTATGGTGAACTACTCACGCATCATCGGAAGGACAATGGAGTTGATGTAGATGCCCTCCGCGATCGAATCCCCGTCCGGCAGATTAACGGAAAAGGTCCAAGATGGGATCTCACGGGAACAGAGGCTTGCGGCAGTGGAAAAGTATTATCGTGGCTCTCTTTGGTATTGGGGGAATATTCCTGAATTTATAGGTGAAGAATTAGGGTTGGAGGAGCTAGGGGGGGTCACAAGCAGGGGGGCGCTCCCCTAGGGCGCGCCGAGGTGGATTGTGGCCCACCCGTCGATCTTCTCGCCTCTTCTCCAAGTCTCTTGGGTTCCTTCTGGTCCAAGAAAAATCATTGTAGAATTTTATTCCGTTTGATATTCCTTTTCTACAGTACTCAAAAACAAGAAAAAACATAAACTGGCATTGGGCACTAGGTTAATAGGTTAGTCCCAAAAATAATATAAAATATCATATTAATGCATATAAAACATCCAAAACATATAATATAATAGCATGGAACAATAAAAAAACTATAGATACGTCGGAGACGTATCAGATGGGAAAAGTCTGGAATGGCTTCTAATCCAGGATCTTAAACCTACTTTTGAGAGCTCCAAAGTCCTCTCAACTCTAACTCTAAGCCTAGAGTGTATGAGATTAAGAAAATGTGTAGTCCTAGGATAGTTCCTACCAGAGAACTCATTTAGATGGTACCTGGTTTTCTTGAAAGGTGTAAGAACACCAGACCGATATGCATAGCTAGCATCTTCAAGGTAGGTCTTATCATTGGGGATATTGATGTCATTAGGACGAGTCATATGCCAGTTAGAATGTTAGCATCATAGCATCATGTTGACGCCTGTGAAAAAAATCTGCTCGTCCACCCCGTATCTCCAACTCTTTCATGCCTGGACCTTCGATATACGAATGACACGTTGATACGTCCCCAACGTATATATAATTTTTGATTGTTCCATGCTAATATATTATCATTCTATGATACTTTTTGGGCCTTTGTTTACCAATTTATAATATTTTTTAGCACTAACCTATTGACCCAATGCCCAGTGCCATTTGTTGTTTGCTACATGTTTTTGACTTTTTAGGTTTATAGTACCAAACGAAGTCTAATTGCCATGAAACTTTTTGATGATTTTTGGACCAAAAGAAGACCTGGAAGCTTCGGGAGGAGGCTAGGAGAGCCACAAGGGGGCCCACAAGCCAACTGGGCGTGCCACCAAGGGAGCCTTCCCAGATGGCTTGTGCCTCCCCCGTGCGCTTCCCGACGCCCCTCTCTGGCCTATAAATTCACATATATTCCAAAAACCCTAGAAGCGCTCTAGAAACACTTATTTCCGCTGTCGCAAGTCTATGTTTAGACGGTAGGCCATCTACACCTCCGTTCTGGCACCCTGCCGGCAGGGAAATCGATCACGAAGGGACTCTTCATCAACCTTGCTGCCCTCACCATGATGTGTGAGTAGTTCACCAAAGACCTACGGGTCTGTAGGTAGAACCTAGATGGCAATCTCTCTCTCTCTCAATCTTCAATACGATGTTCATCACATCTTTGCCTTGATCTATCTGATGTAATCCCTTTGTATGGTGTGTTTGTTGGGATCCGATGAATTGTGAGTTTATGTTCAGATTATTCATGAAAAGTATTTGAGTCAAACCTGAATACTAAGGTTCTTATTTTCATGATCATCATAGCTTCGTAATGCTCTCCGATCTATTGAGATAGTTTGGCCAACTAGATTGATATTTCTTCGGTGGGAGTGGTGTGTTGTAGTAGGTTCAACCTGACGAGTTTCTATATCCAAGTGATAGAAGGGGACAAGTTGTGTCTTTGTCTTGCTTCTACTAAGGATAAAACGATGGGGTTTATTCATATTGATTGAGTTTACTTTGTCTACATCATTTCATCGTTCTCCAAGCATTTCTTTGTTTTACTTAATACTCTAGATGCATGCCGGATAGCGGTCAATGAGTGGAGTAATAGTAGTAGGTGCAGGCAGGAGTCGGCCTATTTGCTTATAGATGTGATGCATATATACACATGATCATTGTTGTGAAAATCGCATAACTATTCACTTTTCTATCAATTGCCCAACAGTAATTTGTTAACCCATCCTATGCTATTTCTATGTGAGATGCCACTAGAGAACTCTACGCCCCCCGGGTCTATTCACTTATATATATATATTCACAAACGCTTTCATTACCTTGCTGATATTTATTTTATTTTATTTTGCAACTTACAATTATCTACACAACTCACTTACTTGAAAATAATGAGATCAAGGGGATTGACAACCCTCTTGCCGGCGTTGGGTGCAAGTTGTTTGTTCTTTTGTGTGCAGCCAGTGAAGACGGTTGAGGATTGGTATTCATATTGGTTCGATAAACCTTGGTTTCATAACTGAGGGAAATACTTACCCACTTTGTGCTGCAATAACCCGCTCCTCTTCATGGAAAACCCAACACAGATCACGAGTATCAAGAAGGATTTCTGGCGCCGTTGTCGGGGAATACCATCACCAACTATCAAATAACTTCGCACGATTTTTCATTCACTTGTTCTTCTTTTTATTTGCTGTTATATTTAGTTTGTCTCATAAAAATCAAGAAATCAAAAATATTTATCTTGGCTTGTTACTACTTTTCTTGTTTGAACTCATGGCTAGTTCTTCCTTTGTTCGCGTTACTCCCAATAGTGATGTTGTCAACTTTACATAAAGGGGAGGAGAAAGTTTGAATGATGCATGTTATTGGTTGTGCCAAGCTCAAAATAAAGCAACTAATAAGTTATCCACCACTACTTTGCTTCATAATTTTTATGTTGGTGTGACAACTTGGTATAGGTTTGTCCTTGATACCATCACCGGTGGGAATTTCTTAATGTGTCACACATTGGATGCTTATAATGCAATTGAAAATCTTGTTGGAACACCACCCCTTATTGTTAATGAAACCAATATAACATTGGAACATGTTATGCAAAGGCTTGATGCCATTGAAAAGGAAATGATTAGTAGTGAACCAATTGAGGAGTTAGATAAAAGAAACTTCATAATCATATCACTCAATTTGGGTCACGGATAGGAATGACTTTGAAAACTTTGAAGGAAAAGGACACTGTTATTTATGAGAGGGTAGAACAAGGTTTGAACAGAATCGATAAAATGGAGGAGGTCACTGGAAAAGTGGACTCCCTTTTCAAACCATCTAAAACTAACGCTAGTACCCCATGAGATTAAAATCCCAAGTTCATATATGTTCCCAAGAGCATTAGTACACCTCCCTCAAAAATCGAAGATCTCAAAATGATTAATGTTCACCCCAATTTCATGAACTTGATAAAGGATCCTATTTTAAAGCCTCCCATTGTTCCCATTAATCATAGTTGTTTTATTGAGTAGCTTGATGTCAAAGTTGACAACGCTTGAAACTATGCATTATGCTTAGCTAGGGGCATAAAACAATAGCGCTTCTTGGGAGGCAACCCAATATGCATCTTAAACTTTGTTTTTACTTTTTGTTATTTTGTGATAACATGATTGTTGCCTCTGTAATGATTATGTTTTTATGTTTTAACTAGTGTTTTTCCAAGTAAATCCTTTGGGTTGACTCACAAGATGAGTAGAAACGATGCTGAAACATAACATAAACTTTGACTCCTGTACAGGAGTTTTCATTTTTTTACTGGAGCGTGATAATGATCTGAAATGTTTACACGGTACTGCTATACAAATTATTTATGGTCCCCTAATTTTCAGAATTTTTAGAGTTATAGAAGTATGGGCTCTCTACATATTTCTACAGACTATTCTGTTTTAAACATATTTTGTTTTGCTTACATAGTTTGCTTGTTTTGATTATGCTATGGATTATATCGGGGGTATAAGCCATGGAGAAGTTAGAATACAGTACCTATTATGAAAAAATGAATTAAGAATCAATTTATCACAGTACCTAAAGTATGTAATATGTTGCTTACACTAACGGATCTCACGAAGTTTTCTTCACTTTTGTGTGATTGAAGTTTTCAAGTTTGGGGTGTGATCACGATGGACCATGGAATAAGGAGTAGCAACAGCCTAAGATTGGGGATGCCCAAGGCACCCCAAGTAAAATTCTAAGGAGACTCAAGCCCCTAAGCTTGGGGATGCCCCGGAAGGCATCCCCTCTTTCGTCTCAATCCATCGGTATGTCACTTGGAGCTATATTTTTATTCATCACATGGTATATGTTTTGCTTGGAGCGTCGTTTGCTTTTGTTTGCTTTTACTTTCAGTTTGTCACAATCATCATTTTCTGAACACGCCTATTTGAGAGAGATGCACCTTCATGATAATTTGCTAGAATACTCTATGTGCTTCACTTATATCTTTTGAACTTGGCAGTTGCTCTAGTACTTCACTTATATCTTTTTGAGCACGGTGGCGTGTAGATTTATAGAAATAATATGCTATAGTTCTTCACTTATATTTGTTTGAGAGCTTAATAAATGGTGATGGTAATTTGCATGGGTCATAAGATTACTCCAAAAATAATAGGTATTCAATGAATGATAATCAAAACCATCAAGTAGCACATATAGAGAAATTTTGTGTTAATGACATTGATGTGGTAATATGAAAAAGGTGTGAGCCCACAATTGTTGATTCGTAGAATTGTCGGGATTAAGAGGTGTTAACTTGTTATTCATCTAAAAATTAAAGAGGCATGGTGATGATGTGTGAGCATTTTTATTCCTCATTGAAATCCTAGTGTTGTTTCGAGTTGGGGGTGCATGATGGTTAACTCCTACCAACCTCCTCCCTCGGGGCATGCGAGGAGTACTTTGATTTGTGATAAAACTTTGCAATAAGTATGTGAGTTCTTTATGACTAATATGACACCATGGACATATGCATCCTTGCCTTCTCATATTTGCTAGCCTCTTCGGTACCGTGCATAGACCATTCTCACCTCGAGGATCGATGCAACTTTTGCTGGTGCATCCAAACCCCATAACATGATACACTCTGTTACACATAAACCTCATTATATCTTCGTCAAAACAGCCACCATACCTACCTATTATGGCATTTCCATAGCCATTCTGGGATATATTGCCATGCAAATTCCATCGTCACTTCACATGACTAGTTCGTTCATCATCATATTGCTTTGCATGATCATATAGAGATGACATAGTATTTGTGGCAAAGCCGCCGTTCATCATGTTTTTTGGGTACATGTCATGCTAGATCATTGCACATCCTGATACACTGCCAGAGGCATTCATATAGATTCATATCTTTCCTATCAGTTCTTCATATTGAGATGTAAGTAAATAAAAGTGTGATGATCATCATTATTAGAGCATTGTCCCGGTGAGGAAAGAATGATCGAGACTATGATTCCCCCACAAGTCGAGATGAAACTCCGGACAAAAAATAAAATAAAAATTGGGGAGGCCAAATGAGCCCACCATATAAAAAATATGAGTGGGGGAGGCAAAAAGAAAAGAAAAAATAGAAAATCCCACAATGAAAGTAAAATTAAAAAATGAAAGAAAAAGAGAGAAGGGACTTTGCTACTATCATTTACCACACTTGTGCCTCAAAGTGGCACCATATTCTTCATACTAAGAGTCTCCTATGTTTTCACTTCCAGATGCTAGTAGGAACTACCTTTACATATTAAACTTGGCTTGTATATTCCGATGACGGGCTTCCTCAGATACCCGAGGTCTTCATGAGCAAGCAAGTTGGATGCACACCCACTTAGCTTTAGTTGAGCTTTCATACACTTATAGCTCTAGTGCATCATTTGCATGGCAATCCCTACTCCTTGCATTGACATCTAGCGATGAGCATCTTCATAGCTTGTTGGTACGCCTAGTTGTTGTGAGACTATCTTCTCCACTTTTGACCCCCTTGATATCTACCATCATACTCTATTCCACCTATATGCTATGTGCAATGGTTCACACTCATGTATTGTGTGAAGAATAAAAAGTTGATGCATATTGAAAAATTACGATCCACTTGCCTGACTTGGACATTGTGGTGCTTAACATTTGTATTGATGTGGTGAAGGAGTCATGTCTTGCTAATATAATAAGATGAGTTGGGGTAAACATTCTTTTAGGATCGTATACTTTGAAAAATCAATGATTTTGTTTCTTATACTTATAAATATTACTATGTTGTTGTTTGTTAATTCATCATTTCTCAGTGAGCATACATGCAAAAGATTACATAATGGGTAGCATGTCAAATGAAAAATTATGTTTTTATCATTTTCCTACTCGAGGACGAGCATGAATTATGCTTGGGGATGCTGATACGTCTCCAACGTATCTATAATTTTTGATTGTTCCATGCTAATATATTATCATTCTAGGATACTTTTTGGGCATTTGTTTACCAATTTATAATATTTTTTAGCACTAACCTATTAACCCAGTGCCAGTTGTTGTTTTCTGGATGTTTTCGACTTTTCAGGTTCACGGTACCAAACGAAGTCCGATTGCCACAAAACTTTTTGATGATTTTTTGGACCAAAATAAGACCTAGAAGCTTCGAGAGGAGACCGGGAGAACCACAAGGGGCCCACAAGCCAACATGGCGTACCACTAGGGGGCGCGTCCTGATGGCTTGTGCCTCCCCCATGCACTTCCCGACGCCCCTCTCTAGCCTATAAATTCACATATATTCCAAAAACCCTAGAAGTGCTCTCGAAACATTTTTCTGCCGCCGCAAGTCTTTGTTCCGACGGGAGGCCATCTACACCTCCGTTCCAGCACCCTGCTGGATGGGAGATCGATCATGGAGGCCTCTTCATCAACCTTGCTGCCCTCACCATGATGTGTGAGTAGTTCACTACAGACCTACGGGTCCGTAGGTAGTAAATAGATGGCAATCTCTCTCTCTCTCTCTCTCTCTCGATCTTCAATACAATGTTCATTGTATCTTTGCCTTGATCTATCCGATGTATCCCTTTGTATTGTGTGTTTGTTGGGATCTGATGAATTGTGAGTTTATGTTCAGATTATTCATGAAAAGTATTTGAGTTAAACATGAATACTAAGATTCTTATTTGCATGATCATCACAGCTTCGTAATGCTCTCCGATCTATTTACATAGTTTGGCCAACTAGATTGATATTTCTTCGGTGGGTGTGGTGCGCTGTAGTAGGTTCAACCTGACGAGTTTCTATATCCCAGTGACAGAAGGGGACAAGTTGCATCATTGTGTTGCTGCTACTAAGGATAAAATGACGGTGTTTATTCATATTGATTGAGTTTACTTTGTCTACATCATGTCATCATTCTTCAAGCATTACTTTGTTTTACTTAATACTCTAGATGCATGCCAGATAACAGTCGATGAGTGGAGTAATAGTAATAGGTGCAGGCAGGAGTCGGCCTATTTTCTTATGGACGTGATGCCTATAAGCACATGATCATTGCCATGAAAACCGCATAACTATTCGCTTTTCTATCAATTGCCCAATAGTAATTTGTTTACCCACTATATGCTATTTCTATGAGAGATGCCACTGGAGAACTCTACGGCCCCCAGATCTATTCACTTATATATATATATATTCACAAACGCTTTCATTACCTTGTTGATATATATTTTATTTTATTTTATTTTTCTACTTAAAATTATCTACACAACTCACTTGCTTGCAAATAACGAGATCAAGGGGATTGACAACCCTCTTGCCGGCGTTGGGTGCAAGTTGTTTGTTTTTTTGTGTGCATCCGCTAAAGACGGTTGAGGACTGGTATTCCTATTGGTGCGATAAACCTTGGTTGCATAACTGAGGAAAATACTTACCCAATTTGTGTTGCGATAACCCATTCCTGTTCACGGAAAACCCAACGCGGATCATGACTATGACACACTCATCATCCTCAAGGCAGATGAATCAACAACCACAAATCGAAAACATATCTTAGATGATTTTTCCAGTGAAACCAGGCTCTCCATTTATTTCTCCAAAACCATGTTCGTTCCCCTAAATATTGAACCGAAGGTTGCCGCCTTGTTGGTCGCAATGTTGGCCACCGCAGTTGTCGCTTTCCCACAAAAATAACTTGGCCTCCCCTTGTCTTCTCATAAAATACCTCCGTCTGTGTTCCAGCCCATTGTCGACCGGTCTGATATTTACCTAGCTGGTTGGCGGGCTCTTCTCCTTTCTCGCGGGGGTCGACTGATTCTTCTGTCTTTTGTTCTAGAAAGTCTTCCCACCCTATTTTATATTGTGCTTCTATCTCCTTATAAGAGTTTTGGAAGACATAGATAAACGTAAATGGATCTTATTCTAGTCAAACAATGAGGCTTACTCTGGGGCCAAGTGTTTGGTTGTGTGGGACAAGGTTTGTATGCCTAAGCAGACAGGTGGTCTAGGAGTTAAAAATTTAAGAGCACGTTTTTTTGCCTTATGTTGAAATTTGCATTCAAATTCTTACACTCCTTCCTTGGAAGGATTGTATTCTAAACCACCCCCTATGCATATAGTTCTAGGTAAAAATGCCTCCTTCCTTGGCAAAGCTATTTTGAAACACCTTCATACCCTCAAGGAGATTTTACGAGTAAAAATAGGAGAGGGATCATCCACTTTCTTTTGGTTAGATCGATGGCTACTTCCCGAGCCCCTCTTTGGTTCATTCCTAGCCTTGTTTTCACACCACACTAAGCCAAATGCTCTTGTAACAAAATTATTGATGGATGGGATTGATCTGGACCTACGTAGCCGACTAACCTTAACCGCTTCCAATGAATTGGCTGTTTTGAGACTTTTGTTGCAGGATGTGACCCTCTCGGATGCTCCGGATGTGCGATCGCTACTCAATGGAACTCCCTTCTCCACTAAGTCTGCCTATGACGCTCTTGATTCATAGCTATCGGTTCCGCTCCTTTCTTACACTTGGGACTCCCATGTCCCTAGCAGGGTCTGGATCTTTGGATGGTTATTCTACCTCGATGGGCTTACCACTCGAGCTAATCTGCATCACAAGACCATCATCGACTTGTCGTCTTGCCCTTGCTGCCAGGCCAATCACGAGGACTAGGCTCACATATTCTTCTATTGTCCGGTTCAGTTGCCATCTGGGATGCACTTGGCCTCCAGCCACGACGCTCACCTCTTTTGGAGTTGTGGTCCATGTCATGTCATGCAAACCTCCCACAGTCGGTTTGGCCTTTTATTTTATTGTTAGTGCTTCAGAAAATTTGGACGCACGAAATGCCATGGTTTTTGTGCCACCGTCCTAACCCCATTTGATGTAATCCCGGCTGTAACCTCGGACCCCGCCCTTTGGTCTCACCGCCTACGAAAGGCGGACCCAAAAAATCCACGCTGGCATGTGGAGGGATTTTTTCTCCTCTCGTCTCTCTTAAATTGATCCTTGTTGGATAATTTTTATTGAAATATATTTAGGTGGGGAGTCTTTCCACCCCATAAACAGTTTAAAAAAAGTCTTTCCCAGCCATCTAGCACATATGTGACTTCAGATCGAGGTTAACAACAACAAGAACATTTTGACTTGTGTAGTGCTTTCTACCCCTGTATGCTGCTAACTATACACTCGGAACTCTAGCAGTCACATAAGTACCATGTATTGTGCCAATGCAATCCTGAATTGACATGAAAGATGGTATTATGGATATAATAGAACAATACAAGCATGTCAAGGCATGAACTATACTATCAGTGCTCACCTTTGTAACGCCCCGGACACACCCGCCGGTAGTCATTACTCCAGGCGGGATCTAGACTGGCCTCACAGATCAATACTAGTCTTTTCTGCACACTTTGTCCTTACTCATGCGCACCCGGGACCAACTTCTTGGTCGGTCACCCATCCTAGAACTACTCCAAGCCAAGCACGCTTAACCTGTGAGTTCTGTTTGGAAGGGCTCCCAGAAAAGAAGGAATTCCTTATTGATATGAGTAGTCTATCATCCCTAATAAGCCAGGCTATCACATACACCACCACTCAGAGGAACCGACGTCCTCGTCGGGTCACAGGAACGTTCCCTCTTGGCACAAACGTCTGTGCTTCCAGTCCGATACATGTGTCATTCCGTGTGCCATGACGGGTCACAAACTTCATGAACAACATGACTGCACACCTGTCGGCAAACATCCGTGTAACCGCGAGGGTCGGCTCTGATACCAACTTGTCACGCCCAAGATGCGCGCCTATCCATTTTAAGACACGAGGGCCTCGCAAGGGGTAGAGGTGCATCTTGCCGTTAGCAAGTATAGTAACATTGCATCATACATTACAGAAGAGATGAGTATACAAGTTGGCTTACACTCGCCACATGCTAAATTACAAATCCACTCAGAGTTCAATCATCAAGATGAAAACAGGGTCCGGCTACGGACGAAATCAAACAATAAAACAGATGCAAATGAAACTATCTCGCTGCCCCAAAGATCACGACCAGGTCCTCTACTCATCCGGATATGTCACGTACATCCTGCCTCTTTCCTCATCATACTCCCACTGGAGCTGGGTAGGATCATTCTGCACATACTCGTCTGAACCTGTACCTGGAGTGTTGTAGTAAACTGTGAGCCATAGGGGACTCAGCTATCATGTGCCCGGGTACCGAGACTATTCAAGCTAAAAGTTTGGGAAGGGGGTAGTGTTTAGTTTGCAACAACACTAAGTATATCTAGTGGCTAACTTATGCAACATGAATTAAATATGAGTGGCCTACGAAGAATGACCGAATCTAAAATGATCTCTATGAGATTCTGGACACATACTTACGGCAATCATAACCCCACCATGTTCTCTCTCGGATCATGTTCATGAGTAGAGACGATCACGGTTACTCACACAGTTGGTGTATTTCAATTAGAGTTTACTTCAAGTTTACTATAACCGGGTGTTAAACAAATATCCAAGTTTCCACATAACCGCGGGAACGGCTTTCCGAAAGATTTAACCCTACAGGGGTGCTCCAACTAATCCATTAAAAAATTAACCACACTCCGTGGGAATGCCTTGACCGCGGATCTCGCGATCATCATAGGTAATTCCAAAGGAATTCCAACACCTCGAGTAAACCCGAAGAAAGTCAGACTCCACACGCAAGACATTCGATAAAGGTAAAACAAATCCAGCAAGACCGCCCGATGTGTTGACGAACCCGATAAGAGCCGCGTATCTCGTTCTCAGGACACGACCGGATGAGCGCAGCATACAATGACCTAATAGAAATCTCCCGAGTTGCCCCGGGTTGGCCCCGCACACAACTCTAGTTTGGACCAACACTCATGAGGAGCATTGGCCCGGGGGTTGATTAAATTATCCACGGGTTTGCAAGACCCTATGCAATTTTTATTAAGTTGTTAAGCAAATGTAGTACCAATGTTGGGTCTGTCAGACAAGTTTTAATATCAACCAAATAAACAAGGGGGTCCCCATAACAACCCCGAGCATGTTAGGAGCGCAAAGTATGGAAAACATAACACCGGTAACAAGGAACTAATGGCGGTAATAGCGGAACAAATCACTTAGCAAAAGGCCAAGCCTTCCACCAATACCAAGATATATATGTGCATTAATTTAAATAACAGAATATTGTGATATCCAAATCCATGTTATCACATGGAACAACCTGCACCTGCAACTAAGAATGCTATAAGAGGGGCTGAGCAGTGGTAACTTAGCCAATCAAAGGTTTGCTAGGAGGTGGAGGTTAGAGGCTGTCATGGCAACATGGGGGCTGATATCAAGTGGTAGGTAGCACAATTGTAACGATAAGAGCGAGAATCTAGCAAGCAAAAATAGTATCGGGATCCGGGTACGATCATCTTGCCTGTTGGTTCTTCAGCGGGACAAGTAGCGGGATCCTCGTAGTGGTACTCTCCTGGTTCCTCGTACTCAGTATCAACACTTGCGTCTACCCAATATAAACAGCACAATAAACATCCAACCAAGGTGCAATGCACAATCAAAATGATGCATGATCATTTATGAAGAATTCTAACATGGCAACCCAAAACTAGTCATGTTTCACGTGCAAAGTTGTTTATTAATGAATCTGGACAGAACCTCCTGTTAAGTTATTTATACATGCATGAACATGTCAAATATGGATTCATCATGCAAAATCGATAGAAATGCATATAAGGATCGCAAGAAACAGAGCTACGGTTCTCGAGATACGTTCACGACAAGGTACGGAGGCAAAACACAAGACCACCAATACCTGGGCTGATTCTTGGCATTCCAAGGCATCCACTGGATAGGTTATGGAAAAACAATCACAATAGACTCAAGAATCAATCAATTCCATGGAGCATAGCTCCCACAAGTCACAAAACAATAAAACACCAAATCTACCACTAAACAGCAACATAGCAACTTCTACAGATCACAACTTGGGCTATAGGAATCCTACAGACACAAACAAGATATGGGAAGAATCTACTCAACATACACATCAATTCATCCAATTACACCACCAGCAAAGGAGCCACACATCAATAAGCAAGAAGCAATCAAGTTGGCATGATGAAACAGTTTTCTGGGACTTAGTGAAAATTCTAGTTTTCTGGAATCTGGGTTAATAAAGTAGCAAGTTGACAGCAAAGTCTAATTATGCTAGAGAGCTCCTATTGGCATGAAAATTAACATGATGGTACATGACAATAACTACTACAAATAACTGACACTGAGCATGAGCAAATTCCAACCACATCACTAGTTTCAACCCACTCTTCATGGCAAAACAATAACAGCAGTTCTTCCAGACTTAGTCATATTTAAGCAGGCTGAACAGAACATAAAGTTGCTTACTAAACAGCATGGTTCCCACTTATATGGTGACTTAGCACAAATAACAAAAATACTTGGACATTCCCAGCAACTTTAAATATCACTCCCATGTTGCAAGAACTTCAAGCATGCATAGATTAAATCATAATAAAAAGACAAAAGGGGATCACAACAAAAAATGCAGTTTTGTAAAGTTGCCCCAAAGTCAAATCTGACTTCACAGGTGCATTCATGGGTTGATTCTACCCCAAAATCATTACTCATACCCATATACTTGTATGTAGCAAGAGGGAGAAACCCTAGGTCGAAATTTACCTCCTAAGGGCAAGGGTGACTTATGTCACTTATGCCACTTGATGAAAATGGGCCCAAAGGCATGTGCTCTATTGATACATGTTGTAAATGGATAGATAAAAACTAAGGAACATGATATCATGGCATATCATCAATAGCAAGGATGAAACTAACTAGAAGAGAAACTATGCTCAAAATGCACATAAGAGAAAACCTACACATGGAGCTACTCATCACATGTGTGTGTATGTAAAACATACACACACCTCTCATTGCATCTACCCAAGACACACACAAGCACACCACACTCAAGTATGTGTGTATATAGGTACACATGCACTTTCATACATGTATGTCCACATACACACACCTACACACTACACACACTCACACACACATGTATGGGGGTGCAAAGAGCACACACACACACATGTGTCATGCATGGTGCACCACACACCCACATGCACACACACACTCTCACAACTCACAACCACACTCACATGCACATGTATGTTTGTATAAGCTCACACATTCATGTGCACCCATATATACATATGCATATACATGCACATACACACACTCACATATCAATTCATACACACACCTACACAAGTGAGTGCATGTAGAACATACACACACAAACACAAGTCACATACACCACATATGTGCACTTGCCTCCCCACACACACATGTATGTATGCCACATGCACACACACACATGTGTCAAAACTCACTCACACACACTCACATGGGTGTGTATGCACTAAGCACACACACACACCCTACACACTACATATGTGCATACACACATATGCACTACACTACCTACACACACAATAGAAAAAAAGAAACACCACACATACACACAAACATGTGCACACACACACACATACAAGCAAGAGAGGAAGGAAAACAAAAGAAGAAAAAGAAAACACACAACAAAAGAAAGGGGAGGGGCTCGGGGTCGAACCCGAGTCCTCCTAGTCGATCTCCCCTGGTGCTACCACTGTGCTACACTGCCGATACTTAGCAGAGGAGGGGTCGGTCTGCTTATACACACACACACACTAGCGTTTACTGACAAAACTGAAGAAAAGCAGGCGCCGGCGACACGCGACGGCGGCGGCCATATTCCGGCGACACACGCGGATCCGGCGACCCTAACCACTCATGCACACGCGGGGACAGCCAGGGAACCCATTCCTCTGCTCACCTTGCGGTGAGGAGGAAGGAGGCGAGCGATAGGTGCTGCTCTTGCTACCAACGGCGAACTACACGGCGGTGACAGAACTAGCGAGCTGCGCGCGGAGGAAGAGGCTATGGGGACCAGCGGCTCACCTTTGGGAAGGCGAAGACAGGCCGGACGCGATGTAGTCGACGACGAGGAAGAAGAGGGCCGGAGACGAAGCAGGGGAAGAAGACGGTGGCGACAGGCTTCCGGCGATGACGAGGAAGAAGAAGAAGGCGCGGCCTTGGCGTCCCTCGAGGAAGCAGAGGACGTCGAGGAGGAAGAAGCATCGACAGCACGACCCCGATGACCACCTACTCGAGTGGCTCGCCGGAGAAGCTCCCACGGCGGCGAGCAACTACTCTGAACCTCACCTTACACCTCTCTGGAGCCTCTGAATCTCGGCTTGCCGGGGACAGGGGAGACAAAGAGAAGGGGGGCGGCGGCGCGAGGAGGGAGAGGAACCCTAGAGGGAACGGCACGCACGTCGAGGGGAATATAAAGGCGACGGGGCAGACAGCGATGGCGACGGAAAAGGCGAGGCGAAGCTCTGCCTCTCTCACACTGAACTGACGGAGAGAGGACGGGAGCAGGTAGCCGTTCCTGCTCACGTGGGCTGGGCCGCGGGCCACTCTCTCTCTCACTCACATAAGAAATAACAGGAAGGGTTTTTCCCTCTTTTATAAAACCAGCCACAAACAAATAAAAGCCCTGAGAAAAGAAAAGGTTTAAGAGAAAAGTAAAATATGTTTGTGGATGAAATAAAGAGCCCTATTAAATAAAATATTAAGTTGACTAATAGAGCAAGTAATTTATTTAATATATAAAATGGCAGCTCCTGTTTTATTTAAATCACTAAACAAACAAGGCTCTAACACCCAACCAAACATACCCACAATTCATAAAACATATGGGGCCACCTCTTGAACATTTTTAAACCATTTTTAAAACAACTTAAATCTGATGATAAACAATAATGGAAAGAAGGGGTTTTGGAAGGGCATGATGCAAGGAAAAGAGAGGGGAAAATAAGAGGAGGAGATGCCACATGGATCCAACCACACACAAACATCTCACACATTCAAACCAAACACACTCACCACCAACACATCATAGCAAGACACATGGAAACCAACAAGCATGAAAAAAATGAATGGTATGATGGATGAGATGATGCATGAATGCAAACACACATGAATGACAAGGAGCAATCATACATCTCACAAGCTCATGCACAAGCTTCATACATGGGGTTACAGGCCAAATAAGGTAGGGACATCACTTGGGATGTCACAACTCTCCCACACTACAAGAGGATCTCGACCCGAGATCTAGGAACGAAAGAAGTCCAGAAATTTGGAACGAAGCAGGTCCTCGTGTTCCCAAGTAGCTTCTTTGTCGGAATGATGAGACCACTTCACCTTGAGGAACTTGGTAGACTTGTTGCGAGTCTTACGCTCAGTTTCTTCAAGAATTGCAACTGGGTGCTCACGATAAGAAAGATCTGCTTGAAGATCGATGTCTTGGAGGTCAATGGTTCGCTCAGGAGTCTTGAAGCATTTCCGGGGCTGAGAAACATGGAATACATCGTGCACGTTTGCGAAATTTGGAGGAAGCTCTAGTTGATATGCAAGATCACCTCTCTTGCCAACAAATTTGAAAAGGACCAACAAAACGAGGAGCTAGCTTCCCTTTAATTCCAAACCACTGAGTGCCCTTCATGGGAGAGACTCTGAGATAGACTAGATCATCCACTTGGAAGGAAACATCCCGATGTTTGCTATCATAATAGCTCTTCTGATGGGACTGAGCTGCTTTGAGGTTCTCACGAATGACATGGCACATTTCTTCTGCTTCAGTGATCATGTCATTGCCCAATATCTGACGCTCACCGGTTTCAGACCAGTTAAGCGGGGTATGACACTTTCTGCCGTAGAGAATCTCGAACAGGGCCTTGCCTGAACTAGCTTGGAAGCTATTGTTGTATGAGAATTTAGCATATGGAAGACAGTCTTCCCACTTCATGCCGAACGAAATCATACAGGCTCTGAGCATATCTTCAAGAATCTGATTGACTCTCTCGACTTGACCACTTGTCTACGGATGGAACGCCATGCTGAAATGGATCTTGGTACCCATAGTAGTCTGGAAGGACTCCCAAAACTTGGAAGTAAAGAGGCTTCCACGGTCAGAAGAGATGAGCTGAGGAATACCATGCAAAGACACTATCCTTGACGTATACAACTCTGCAAGCTGAGCTGCCGAGATAGATTCCTTGACTGGCAGGAAATGAGCAACTTTTGAGAGCTTGTCGATAACCACAAAGATGGCATCGTTGCCTCTCTTGGACTTGGGAAACCCAGTGACGAAATCCATCTCAACATGATCAAATTTCCACTCTGAGATAGGTAAAGGATGAAGAAGACCTATTGGACGTTGATGTTCCGCCTTCACTCTACGACAAACATCACACTCATTCACGAACTGAGCAATTTCATGTTTCATGCGAGTCCACCAGAAGGTCTGCTTGAGATCTTGATACATCTTGGAACTGCCTGGATGAATGGATAGAAGAGAATTGTGTGCTTCGTCCATGATAACCTTTCTGAGAACACCTTTTGGAACCATAAGACGGTCCTCAAAGAACAAGGTATCTTTGTCATCAACACGAAAGCACTTATACTTCGGAATGCTCTTGGCCACACCTTTCTTCACTTTCTTCACCATAGCATCAAGAAGCTGCGCTTGGCGAACCTGATCTTCCAGAGTCAGAGAGACTTGAAGATTGGCAAGAAATCCTTGCGGAATCATCTGAAGGTTGAGCTTGCGGAATGCTTTGCAAAGCTCGGGCTGAAGAGGCTTCAGAATGAGACTATTGCAGTACGCCTTACGGCTGAGCGCGTTTGTAATGACATTTGCTTTCCCAGGAGTATACTCAATGCTTGGGTTGAAGTCTTCAAGCATTTCCACCCAACGAGATTGCCGAAGATTGAGATTGGGTTGAGTGAAAATGTACTTCAAGCTCTTGTGATCGGTGTACACCTCAACTGGTCTACCCAACAACAAATGCCTCCAAGTCATTAGAGCATGCACAACTACCGCCAACTCAAGATCATGAGTGGGGTAGTTCTTCTCAGCGGGCTTCAACTGACGTGAGGTATAGGCCACAATCTTCTTGTCTTGTATAAGAACACCACCAAGGCCTTGGAGAGAAGCATCACAAAAAACTTGGAAAGGCTTGGACTGCTCAGGAGGAACAAGAACTAGAGCTGAAGTCAGTCTCTGCTTGAGCGTATTGAACGCTGCATCACACTCAGGAGACCAAACATACTTGACACTCTTCTGGAGGAGATTGGACAGAGGCTTGGCAATTTGAGAGAAGTTCTCCACGAACCTTCTGCAATAGCTAGCAAGCCCGAGGAAACTCCGAAGCTGCTTGACGTTCTGAGGAGGTTCCCACTTCAATATTGCTTCAACTTTCTCAGGGTGCACTTTAATTCCCTCGGCAGAGATGACATGCCCAAGGTACATCACTTCATTGAGCCAAAACTCACACTTGGAAAACTTGGCATAGAACCGATGCTCTCTTAACTTGTCAAGCACAAGGCGGAGATGCTCTGCATGATCTTCTTCTGTCTCCGAGAATACAAGGATATCATCCAAATAGACCAAGATGAACTCATTCTTGAAAGGACAGAAAATGAAATTCATCATTCTTGAGAAGGTTGGAGGAGCATTCGCAAGACCAAACGACATAACGGTGTACTCATATGAGCCAAAACTCGTCCTGAAAGCGGTCTTGGGAATGTCTTCTTCACGAATGCGAATCTGATGATACGCCATTCGAAGATCCAACTTGGAGAAAACCTTGGCACCCTTCAGTTGTTCAAACAACTCATTGATGTTGGGAAGTGGGTACTTGTTTCTTATTGTCTTCTTGTTCAATGGTCGGTAGTCCACACAAATACGATCTATGCCATCCTTCTTCTTGACAAACAAAACACCACAACCCCATGGAGAAGAACTTGGTCTGATCAGACCCAGACGTTCTTGCTCATCTAGCTGCTTCTTCAACTCTTTCAGCTCTTTGGGGCCAAGTTTATACGGGCGCTTGCAGACCGATTCAGTTCCAGGCTCGAGATCGATCACGAAATCAACTGGCCGGTGCGGAGGCATTCCTGGCAATTCTTCTGGAAAGACATATTCATATTCACAAACAACCGGAATTTGAGAAATAGCCGAGATTTCACCCTTCTCATTAAGAGCAAAGAGCCGGATTGTGTCATCACGAGCCGCGAATATAATCACGTCCTCTGAAGGATGAGTCAGCTTGACTTCTTTTGCTTGACAATCAATATGAGCCTTATTCATTGCCACGAAGTCCATGCCTAGAATGAGATCAATATCAGAATTCCCAAGAACAATTGGAGAAGCCAGAAAAGAATAATTTCCCATATTGATAGAAACATCCAAGACAATGCGATTGGAATTCAACATCTTACCGGGCGACACCACAGACAAGGGCTTATGCAAATCTTGATAATCAAACTCATTCTTGACAAAGAAAGGACGAGACATGAAACAATGCGATGCACAAGAATCAAATAACACTTTTGTAGGAATAGAATTAACTAAGAGATTACCCATGATCACATCATTGGACTGCTCTGCTTCAGCTGCATTCATCATATTCACTCTTGCGGTCTTGGGATTATGCTTGACCATAGCATTTCCTGGAGGCTTGACAGGAGGAGGAGGCGGAAGACGCCGCTGGTTGCACTTGTTTGCATAGTGGCCCTTCTGACCACACTTGTGACAAGTCACCTCAGAAAGCGGACGAACATTGCCTGGAGGAGGAACAAGAACACCCTTGGACGCCTGGGATCTCTGCTAGAATCCTGGGTTAGGTGGGTGGGAAGAACCATGACCACCGAACTGCTTCTGCTACTAAGGAGGACGAAATGGAGGAGGATTAGGCACCCAATACTTCTGCTGCTTTGGAACCATCTGAGAGCCGGAAGAAGAAGAATATGAATCTCTTGAACGCTTCTTAGAGTTCTCCAACTTGAGCTGAGCTGCTTCAACCTTCAAAGTCATGTTATAGAACTGATCAAACTCACAAGTCTCTTGAAGAACTAGGCCTGGCAGAAGCTCATCCTTGAGACCACCTCTGAACTGATAGATCATAGCTTTGTCATCTGGAACATCTTGCTTGGCATAACGGGCTAGTTTCTGGAACTCGACGTTGTACTGATAGACAGACTTGCTTCCCTGCTTCAGGTGCCTGAACTTCTCATGCATCTCCTCGACAAAGCTTGTCGGAATGTAATGAGCCCTGAAGTCACGACGGAAATCGTCCCAAGTAACAACACGATCGCCCCTGGAATCCTTGTACTGCTGCCACCAATCAGCTGCTTGACCCTTTAGCTGGAACGATGCAAACCTGACGAAGTCCTCTGGCCTGGCATTGCTGCACTCAAAATGCTTACTCATATCACGAAGCCAATCATCAGCATCTAGAGGCTGCTCACAACAGGTGAAAGTCTTGGGGTGGTTGGCAAGGAACTGATTGAGTGTTGCAAATTGAAGCTGATTCTGAAAATTGCCTTGAAAACTCTGCTGAGTCTTCTCTCTTTCTTGCAACAACCTGAGCAACATCTGAGTGTTCGTATTGGTCGCGGCCATCACAGCTTGCCAAGCTTCTGGAGGAGGAGGCGGTGGCAGGGGTGGTGGTGGAACATCAGCCTGCTCCTCACCATGACCCGGATTGTTGCGAGTTGGTGGAGCCATCCTGAAGATGGACAAAACGCATCAACACCTCATTGATAAGATGAAACAAAGCTGAATCAAATGCTTGAAAGAATTGAACAATAACAACATAGCCTTCCTACTGACAAATTAGTAAGAATGCTTCTTCGGATCATGATAACATCATCGATATAATAAGCCACTTGCAATAACACAAAAAGTATTGAGCTAAGCGCTCGGAACAAATGTACATGCCCAATACATCTGGAGAATATGATCCTAGATGACTACAAGATTTCCCACCTATGAACTTCCGAAAACTTTCTTGTTTATGCGATTCGGGTTGTGGAATCAGGAACCTACCCTAGGTAATCAGCTACAGCTGCATCCGCAACCTTTCACACCATAATTCAAGAAATTTCACAAACTCGTCTAAACTCGAATCCTCGAACTCACAACGATACTAAACCATGGTGGTACCCCGGGCCCCTCCCCAGTACTGGGTGACTCCGACCTTATCTCACCATGATAAGTATTGAAGCAATTTCGAACATCCTCCGTCCTGAGATATCAAGGAAGCTGAATGATAACGATGTGCCAACATTTCCTGGAGCTCGACTCCCCGGAAGAAATCAAGTCAGACAGGAGGCACCAAGACAGAACCCTGTCACATCGGCATCATATAGATTCCAAAATACCTGCGTGATCCTAAAAAAATTTGAGCGAGAAGAGGAGTAGAATCAAAATTCCTAAGTCGTGTACCTCACCAGAGCATAGAAGAGGAGTAAAAAGAATCCTACTCTCCGATATAACTAGACTCAAAATAGCTTTTTTTACTAGACTCGAGTCGGTCAAGTTCGAACAAGCAAAGGCTCATATGGTTGTATGGCTCTGATACCAACTTGTAACACCTCAGACACACCCGCCGGTAGTCGTTACTCCTGGCGGGATCTAGACTGGCCTCACAGATCAATATTAGTCTTTTCTGCACACTTTGTCCTCACTCAAAATAGCTTTTTTTACTAGACTCGAGTCGGTCAAGTTCGAACAAGCAAAGGCTCATATGGTTGTATGGCTCTGATACCAACTTGTAACGCCCCGGACACACCCGCCGGTAGTCGTTACTCTTGGCGGGATCTAGACTGGCCTCACAGATCAATATTAGTCTTTTCTGCACACTTTGTCCTCACTCATGCGCACCCGGGACCAACTTCCCGGTCGGTCACCCATCCTAGAACTACTCCAAGCCAAGCACGCTTAACTTGGGAGTTCTGTTTGAATGGGCTCCCGAAAAAGAAGGAATTCCTTATTGATATGAGTAGTCTATCATCCCTAATAAGCCAGACTATCACAACCTTGAAATATGGATACCATCTTGGGATAGTGCAAATCTTGCTAGGAGTTCAACTGGTTGGTGACTTAATCATCTCTCCTCTGAGCTCCCCAACAACACACACCACTTGCTTGAAGTAACTGGAAATGATCGCTATTGATCTCCTGAACATGTTGTGGATAACTCCGAACCTCTGCTTAATTATGGCCTACAACATGGATAAAAATGTCATTTTACTCTTCCACAGTGGTGTGGATGCTATCTTATAGCAGCCCCATGTTCCTAAACGTCTGCGTAAGCCTGGCAAGAGGTGCTCTTTTCATTCAAATCATCCATAGAGTCTTCGTGTCGTTGCATTGGTAGATGTAGTTTAGATTCTCTATCCTCTCCTTATCACGGGTTAACATCAGAGCATAAAGGATGACAGGCTTGTCACCACGATGAACAAACCTCTTGTGGATCAACATGAGCCAGATATGAATGATAGATATCAGTGTTGCTGTGTTAACTACCTGCTTCAGCCGTTCATAACCTAGGCAACATAGATGGTGCGGTGAGCAATAGGGAAACCAATCCTATGCCTTGCCCAATGGCCTAACAAATGAACTAACATAGGAGGGCTGGGTTGGAAGCTACTTACTAGCTTCGGAGACGATGACGAGGATGGCAGGCAAGGTTGAGATGAGTAGGAGCACATAGAGGCCAAGAAGGAGGGAAGATGTTGTTGCCGCCACCGCTCCCGCTTACAAAGGTCTAAGTCGCTACCACCAGCGGTGCTAAGAACTAAGGAATGGCTTGTCCTAGAGCAAGAGGTGAGAAAGTAAATGGGCGGGGGGTGAGGCTAGACTTTGCATGATCTCGCGTCGGTTGATTTCCTTCTCCCGTCATATCCCCTCGCTTTTCCCCTTTCACCACCATGTGCGCCCCGCCTCCCTTTTGCGCCCCACTCAGCCTAGCTCATTGGAACCTGTCGATTCGAGCATTCTCGGCGAGCTAGGATTTGTGGTGCTTTAAAATTCATGTCGATGTGAGCCATGCCTCTGCAATCAAACACATTTTTCATGACCCAACTGGGCCTCGTTGGAGGTAATGCAGACAACCAAAACATCCCAAGCAAACTTTCGTGCAACAACGCCCCAGTGATCAGATGTTCGAAACCACCCAAAAACCGACACAACAAAAATTCAATAATCTCTATCGTGGGAAAATCCATGAATTTTAGAGGGTTAAAATTCAAAAGTGCATTTAGTGCCTTGTAAGTACGGTTTAAGTAATATACATGTATTTAAGTAACATAGTGGTGACATTGTGGTTTGTGACATATGAAATCGGAGAGGTAGCTCTCGTTTGTATCAAACGAATAAAATACTACCGTGTTACATAAAACAAATCAATAAAATGATATTGTGTTATTTAAATACATGTACATTGCTAGAAATGATGATTTAACCAGTGGACGATATAGGGAACTAAGTGTAGTACCGTCGGGTAGGAATTCCCATCTCCCATCTATTCCTCAACTACCATAAAAAAAATTCTCGGGCCACCAACTAAAATCGTCCATTAGACTTCGCATGGTCCTCATTGGAGTTTCTTATAGCCCATTGAAGGTCATCTTCACTGCCAGCCGGAGTTCACCAGCCGTTTACTCCACCTTCGCGTATTTTTAATGATAAATAAGAATAACATGCGAATTTTAAGGTGCTATGGCTAGATTAAAAGGAAAAAATATGGGGCTTTCAACATAGGGAGATACCCAAAAGGGGTTGGGGACTATGAATGGACTTGCTCTTACACCTAGGGGAAATATATACAGCGAGGAGCTCCCATGTTTAAACGAAAAACATCAGGAAACGTATATTCTCTCGTTTCTTCCAAGTAGACAAACTTGTTGTGATGTCATCACCGGAAAGATGAAGACTGCCACATCTCGCCCAAAATATGGCACGACCTCCTCCTCACTTAGATGATGCATCATCTTGTTCCTATATTCATAGGGAGCGTATGTGCCCTCAGGAAGGTCCTTGGAGCGAATGCACCCCAGGGAGCATGGAATGAGCTACGAATGTCGGTTCTCTCCAACGGGTGGTTGTATGCGATGGCAGCTAGCCCGGAATACTGGGAGCGTGCGAGAAAATGAATGAAATGGGCCAGGAGAAAATCTTAACAAAAGAAAATTGCACAAATTTCCCAAGAAAAAAATGCATAAATATCCCTGGACCAAAATCCTTAAAACATGGTAACATGGCAAACTATAGAAATAAAATTAGGGACAACACGACAAACTTCTAGAAAATTTGTACTATACTCATGGAATATTTAAAAAAATGTCAATTAAAGCCATGTCAACCGTCTATATTGACATGAAAATTCATGACACTCGTGGTTCGACCCCCTAAGTGTGTGTCTCGATCACCGCTCACTGCCATCTTAGTCTACGCCATCCTGCTGCTCCATGCTTATCATAGAGCTCCTGCTGCTCCTCCCGCCGCGAGGCATTCTTGTGGTCCCCTCACCCCCACCATGGCACCCCACATCTCCTCCTCCCGGTCATTGCGTTGTTAGGCAGTCCCCAAGAGCACAACCCTCTAGTGGCATCCATGATGAAATCAACAAACTCGAGAGAGGAATAACAATGATTCATATGGTGCAGGGTTGCATCTATTAGGACTCATTTGGTTGTAGTGGATCCGGCGGGGGTGATCCCTGGGGGAAGAAGCCACAGGTTGACTTCACCCGGGGCCGCCCACGACGCCATTTGATAGCTCACTATTGGGAGGCAATCCAACCCTTTCCACGTCCATTCCTCAGGAGGGATTTGCCGATCTCATCAGGTTGGGAAGGAAACCCTCGAGAAGCGACGACGCTGACTTAATCCTCCCGAGCTTCTCCCTCCAGCGACCCCCACCCTCCAACCAAGAGTTTCCCCCTTAGTCGTTCACGCCTCCACCTCCCCTCCTGCCAAGATCCTCTACCCAGTGATGGCGAAGACCCAAAGCTCTGTTACTTTTACAGAGATTAACCACCCCTCGTTGCTCTTATCTCTTTCGACAAACAACAATGAGTCGGCTAATGGGAATCTTGGAGCTCTCCCACCATTATCAAATTAATGGTTTAAACAATCTCTTACTTCTACTCCTCTCCCCTCGATGGATTCCATAGGGTCAATTCTTTGTGTCCCTGGTTGGGCTTCCTAGGTGTTCCTGTCGCCAAATGATGATGTTCATTTTTCAAGAAATTTTAGTTTGCATAGGATGGTTTCACCCGGGGGACCTCTTCCTTGAGAATAGCTTCTCTAGCATCCAAATGAAGCCTTCGCGATGAGTGGACGAGATGCGGAGGTGACGTCATTGATGGTGTGGGTTGACAACGGGCAACCTTACTGTATGATTAGCACGCGGTAGTCAATATCCGAGATTGCCTCGTGCTGGGATGGGAAAGGGTGCCCCTATTTGGCTGGAGGTCGCGGAGGCGCGCACTCCGAGCCTCGCCCCCTATTGGTTGGCCCATGCGCAGGGCTAGGCAGGATGCTCCCTGTTTTTTTCGTTTCTGTTTTTACCTTTCCTTTTTTTTCTATGTTAAAATAATTTGGTATTACAAAAAGTTTCTAAAATTTCAAAAAAATAAGAAGTTTCAAAAAAATGCTTGAATTAAAAAATGACCGCGATTTCAAAAGAATGAACTTTTTAAAATTGAAATGAATAATTTTTTATGAGCATTTTTTAATAATGATGACCATTTTTTATTTGATGAACAAATTCTGAATTCCATGAACTTCGTGAACAAAATTTTATTCAAGAACATTCTTTTTGAAATCATGGGTGAACAAATTTTGAATTTGATGAACATTTTTTGGGAACAATGAACAAATTGGAATTTGATGAAAAAATAGTTCAATGAACAAATTTTGATGATTTTGTTTAATCCGATGATAAAAAAATTGAATTTGATGAACCTTTTTAAAATTGTTGAATTTTTTTATATTGCCATACATTTTTTGAATTTGACGAACAAAAAAGTTTCATGAATTTGAAAATAAAATTAGCAAAAAAGTGAAAAGTAAATAAATTAGAAAATAGAATGGAAAACAGAAAAGAAAAGAAAAATCAAAAGAAAAAAGGAAAGGAAATTAAAAAACGAACCTTAGTTCGTTATGATATTTCCGTAAATAAAAGCTTCCATGAGGCTCACTTCAGACCAAAAGGCCCAGAAACGAAGGGAAATCGAAAACAAAACACATCGACCTCCCTACCGTTCGAGTCCGGACCGGCATGCATACTCCACGTCAGGGCATCTTATTAGCCGTCAGATCAGCAAAACGCACGGCTGAGATCACCGGAGGGACGCGTCCAGACGTCACACGACGATCGGAGTCGCGATTCATGCAGCACGCACGCACGCTATGTCGCCATATATACGAACGACGGCAAAGCAAAACAGACCAAACCAAACCAAGCAAAACAAATCAGTCGAGATGGCTCGTGCCCCGACGTGGATGTTCGCTATGCTCGTCGCGGTGGCGGCATTGCTTTTCGCGATGCCAGCCGCTTCCGCTGCGCCTGCTGGAGGCGGCGACACGGCGGTGGGCACCGTGATCGGCATCGACCTCGGCACCACCTACTCGTGCGTCGGTGTCTACCGGAACGGCCGCGTCGAGATCATCGCCAACGAGCAGGGCAACCGGATCACCCCGGTCGCCTTCGCCGACGGCGGCGAGCGCCTCATCGGCGAGGCCGCCAAGAACCAGGCGGCGGCCAACCCGGAGCGCACCATCTACGACGCCAAGCGCCTCATTGGCCGGGACTTCGCCGACGCCGTCGTGCAGCGGGACATCAAGCTGCTGCCCTACTCCGTCGTCGACCGCAAGGGCAAGCCGCACATCCAGGTGCGGGTCAAGGACGGCGACGTGCGCGTCTTCAGCCCCGAGGAGGTCAGCGCCATGGTGCTCACCAGGATGAAGGAGGCCGCCGAGGCCTACCTCGGCGAGAAGGTCACGCACGCCGTGGTCACCGTGCCGGCCTACTTCAACGACGCGCAGCGCCAGGCCACCAAGGACGCTGGCGTCATCGCGGGGTTCAACGTCCTCCGCATCTTCAACGATCCCACGGCGGCAGAGATCGCCTACGGCATCGACGAGAAGGGGCCCGAGAAGAACGTCCTGGTGTTCGACCTTGGCGGCGGCACCTTTGATGTCAGCGTGCTGTCTATCGACAATGGCTTGTTCGAGGTCCTGGCCACCAACGGCGACACTCACCTCGGAGGTGAGGACTTCGACCAGCGCCTGATGGACTACTTCATCAAACTGATCAAGAGGAAGCACGGCCGGGACATCACCGGCGACCTGCGCGCGCTGGGGAAACTGCGCCGGGAGTGCGAGCGCGCCAAGCGTGCGCTCAGCAACCAGCACCAGGTGCGCGTCTAGATCGAATCGCTCTTCGACGGCGTCGACTTCTCGGAGCCGCTCACCAGGGCACGGTTCGAGGAGCTCAACAACGACCTTTTCCGGAAGACGATGGTGCCGGTGAAGAAGGCCATGTCGGACGCCGGGCTCAGCAAGGCTGACATCAACGAGATCGTGCTTGTCGGCGGCAGCACGAGGATTCCCAAGGTGCAGCAGCTCCTCAAGGACTACTTCAACGGCAAGGAGCCCAACAAGGGGGTGAACCCCGACGAGGCCGTCGCGTACGGCGCCGCCGTGCAGGCCAGCATCGTGAGCGGCCACGTGGACGAAAACACCAAGAAAATGATCCTGCTCGACGTCGCGCCGCTCACACTGGGCCTGGAGACGGTCGGCGGTGTGATGACGAAGCTGATCCCGAGGAACACGGTGGTGCCGACGAAGAAGACGCAGGCGTTCACGACGTACCAGGACAAGCAAACCACCGTGTCCATCAAGGTGTACGAGGGCGAGAGGAGCATGACCAAGGACAACAGGCTCCTCGGCAAGTTCGACCTCTCTGGAATCCCGCCGGCTCCGAGGGGCACGCCGCAGATCGAGGTGACGTTCGAGGTGGACGTGAACGGCATCCTGCACGTGAAGGCGGCGGACAGGGGCACCGGCAAGTCGGAGAAGATCACCATCACCAATGAGGACGGCCGGCATAGCCAGGAGGAGATCGACCGGATGGTGCGCGAGGCGGAGGAGTTCGTGGAGGAGGATCGCAAGGTCAGGGAGCGGGTCGACGCCCGGAACAAGCTCGAGACGTACGTGTACGGCGTCAAGAACACGGTCGACGGCAAGATGGCCGACGCCATGGAAAGGGGTGACAAGGAGAAGGTCCAGGATGCAGTGAGGGAGGTGAACGAGTGGCTCGACGACAACCCGGAGGCGGAGAAGCTCCGGGAGCTGGAAGACGTGTGCAACCCCGTCATCACGGCGCTGTACCAGAGGTCTGGAGATGCGCCGGGCGATAACAACACTGAAGAGGACGATCATGATGAACTCTAGGCATGGGCAGCTTGTTCTTTCAGAAATATAGAGTACTACTTATGTTGCATCTTCCTGTAATATAAACTTGTGACGTAATAATCATCTTATATAGTTCAACGTAATTTTTCCCAATCTTATGTGTGCACTCTTTGTTTCAATGAGTCACCGGAAAGCAGCAGGTATAACTCTAGCGAATCTCTAGATTTGTGTGTACTTAGTAGTCACTATCCAAATTCTTGTCAAAAACTTAAGTTTTGCCCTGATTTTGCCATACCAAACACCCTAATATTTCAAGGCAAAACTTTGCAAAAAAAAAAAAAAACAGAGGCAAAAATTCGAATTCCTTTAATGGCGCCAAGTTCAGTGCATGGTTCTTGTTCAGCGGGAATTTGTGTCACTTGTTCCCCCATATACATGGCCTCTCTCGGCTGATTCAATAGTCCTCTGTGCATTCCACATATATGACTAAAAAAACTACGCTAATTAGGTCTTCCCAAGCACTTTCTGACTCTCTTTTTTACACCATCCTCTCTGGGAAAAGGAAGGGATGAACATAAAAATAGATGAGGTTGTAAAATAGCGCTATCTGTCACTTCAGTGCAAACATGCTAATGGACAGTTATTGCAGTTGGTCTATGTTTGTGCTACCACTGAGCCTTCTCCCAGAACCTGGAGCATCAGCCAGCTTTGCTCCATCTTCTCAGTTCCTCCTCTCCTGCTGCCACCGCGGCGAGTGGTGGTCGTTGGCGCCAGAGCCCGGGTAGTCTTCCAGCTCCATCTCCATCTCCATCCTCCCGCTGACAGCACCGCGGTCGGCCTCTCCCGCTACGACGGCCTGGGGTGATCATGCAGAAAACTCAGGCCAATTACAGTTTACACCTGACACTTGCATGACACAGATAGCTAAAATACTATCATCACCTGACTATCTGCTCCACTGGAAGCCAGGACTGCCTCGGTCTCCTGCAGCTGCGCCCTCGAGGCTGCTGATGCATATGGAAATAAAAAATCTTCCTCTCAGTTAGTCAGAACAGTATAACAAAATCTCTAGATGGCATGAGACGATTACCAGGTGGGATCGAAACCGCAGCCCTCGAAGCATGGATGAGGCAGCAGAAGCCGAGCAGGGACACCACTGCCAGGTGCAGTGCAGGGAGTCTCTCCATCTGTCTCCTCTGAAGCATTTCTTCAAGTGTTCCTATCCTTCTCTTCTGCACCCATGAGGGTTCATGTAGAGGACCTGAACTGCAAGCTATTTTATAGCACAGTGAGAAGTTGTCATGGAGCAAGGAGCCACCCACAGATTGAGGCCTCTGAAGCATCCTCCACAACCTTAGTTAGTTGCTATATAAGTAGTTAATCACCTTTTCTAAGTGCTTCATTAGCTCACACGATGAGCTTTTCATGACTGGAAAGTAGGTGGCTAGCATTTCGTAGGCACGCGCGCTGTTTCTTGAAAACTCGGCGAATTGCTAGGCAAGCACGCGAAAAGGAGCGAGCAAAAAGGAACGATTATTGCCAGGAATAGGTTCCAAGGGATATAAGTAAGCAGAAATTTAGGGCTCAAGTGTACCTTGCAATTTCTTGCATATAGGATGGTGACATGGTCCAGATGATTCTGAGGATTTTTCTTCCAATCCGGTACCGGATGTTCTTATCCTGATCGATGCAGCCAACGTGGGCTTCAGACTTCAAGTAAATTAAAGTTGATCCCTTTATTTGGAGCTCATAGTGGCTTCAGCACTTAGGTAGATAGTTTGTGACCCTCCACTAAGGCTGAATTAAATTATCTGATCAAATAAAACTGCACTCAAAAGCTCACAAAGTTGGTTTTGCCCAGTTGAACCTCGACACCTAGCAGAGGACATCCTAACGTCAAAGTTTGTCTCTAGTTTGACATGATCAGCACTACATTCAGAAGATGGCAAACAATACCAGATTATTCGGTCTAAGGTATATACAGAACCGACGACTCAAGCGGCCTTGGTCCGTTTTTTGCCGAGGCATGAGAGCTGTGTTTATTTAGAGAAGAACTTCCAGATCTCCCTCTCAGGGGGCTTGGCGATGAGGTGCACACGGAAGATGCCCTCCTCATCGACAATTGCTCTGAGCTGCCGCATCGCGCTGCTGGAGCTGATGTAGTTCTTTTTCGCCACGAGATACATCACTCCATATGGTGGCCGCACGCACTGCAAGGGCAAGAAGAGCACAGTGAATGAAGGTCAAGGTTAAGCAGGTTCAGTTGCGAGGTAGATGGCGAATCTGCATAATGCCCCCCAGGAAAGTACTAGCTGCCTTTATTGGGCATCTCATGGCAAGAAAGAGTCTTCCCTGACAAAATGACATGGAGAGTAGCATTAAAAATTTAGTAACTAACCTTTTTGATGAGAGAACAAAGGTTTTGAAGAGAGCTTGCAGAGTAAGGGATCTCATTGACCAACACTATGTCATATCCACCTTCGTCTCCTGCACAGGACTCGTTTCCCCTCTCCCATGCATGGCTGCCTGATAGTTTTGTTGATCGTCTCGATGAGGTTTCATGGCAGATATTGTTCCCATCCTGGCTGCTGCAACCATCCAAAAAGTAGTCTTCACAGAACCCTAGCCCTATGCCGGACGATGCATCCACCTCATCCTCCTGTATCACTGACAGGACCGTGTGAAGCTCCTCCCACTCCCCAGCGTAGAAATGGATGTCTTGAGGCAACTGTCGCCATGATGGAGTAAGAGGGCTTCCCTGTTGGCGACTCTGTTTGTCTCGAGCTTGCTCGAGATTTGAGAGCACATTGGGGATTGCTCTGCACCTTATTAATTCAGCACTGGGATCCTGAAAATGCACTGTCGAAGCTCCCTAAAATTATTTGGAAGGAGGATATTAGAAACATAAACATATTGTTTGTGTATTTTTTCCAGAAAGGAAAGGATATTCATTGCAAGTGCATCAGCCAAACAGAGTACAGGTACTATGATTTTCTTGCATGGATACGACAACAATGAACAGTAATATACTAGATAGACAAGTCACTATGGTAAATGACATGGGAGGATGATGGCAAGTAAAATCTGAGGTTACTTTGTTAAAGTAATAAAGAGAAAACAAGGATATTGCTGCAGTATCTTCAGGCAGAAAATATCCCAGGAAGCCCATATCCGCAGCTCAGCTGCATCAGAAAAATATATAACTGAAACAGTTTGCCAAAAGAACCGCGTACTCATCACAGATTCAAAGTAATGCCCATGCACATGTTTAGCATCTGAGGACCTAAAGAGCAGACCAAGACCAAAGAAGTAGCTTCGATGCAAGATCCTTTTCCTCAAATAACCTATCAGTTTAAGGAAGGACACTGATAAACAATCATGCATATGAGCATAGCATTATCAGAAATTACATGTACCAAAGCTAGAGTAGTACCTCTAAAACACGTTTGTTTCTGAATGTCAATAGCCCATCACGGATCTCATTCTTGAGAACATTGACTAGCTCAAGTGAACTCTCGCAGCATTTCAAGGGCCTTAGTGTAAAAGATCATTAAATCTAGATCTTCACCTTTCCAAGCAGTAAGTACATTGATATAACCGGTGGGGCTATTACTCTTACCTTTGCCTTTTGGAGCTGCAAGATCTGATCTAAATAGTCCGACGATATCAACAACACTGAACTTCTCCTGAAACAAGTTTAAAAACAGAAAATCGCCTATTATATTTTTTTTGATAAGAGAAAATCACCTATTATATGCCTACGACATAAATAGCCTACAATTAAACCATAAGTCGTTACTTACACCGCTCAACCGCAATGAACAAAAATAAGCTGGAACAAGTAGCAAGTATAGGAAAAAGTAATCAATCACCTTGAATATACTCATGCCGTGCATCTCAATATTGTCACCCGCATACTTGTATGGGCGAACATTCTGCATGCCGGTGCAAACACCGGCAGCTCAGTCAGCAGATAACGAAATGCCCTTATCAATGGGACACGTTGTGAACAGGCAGGACTTGTAACTTTGCCACGAACAACAATTGGAAACGAGCAACCTGTAATGGGACGATCTTGACGGCCGGAGACGGTGGGCGCGAGTGGTCCCTCGCGGGCACACGCCGACGCAGTTGTGCTGCGGCCTTGTCATGACTCATGAGACAGTAAGCCGGCGAGGCACCACGAGAGCAGCGACGGCGACCACATTGCATTGCGTCGTCTCTGGTCAGTCTGAGACGGTGAAATCACAGATTAGGTTGAAAGCAATAGTGCATTCCACATCAGCAGTCCCCCATTATTATCTCGTCTAAAAAAGGCATTTAACAGTGGCCGAAATAGAGGGGGAGAACAGAGTAACTAGTAACTGCACGGACATTTAACAGTGGCCGAAATAGAGGGGGAGAACAGAGTAACTAGTAACTGCACCGCCCCCAACCCCCATTTCATGAATCGAAAATGCCGAGCCAAGCAACAGCAAGTGCTAAGCATCGCAAGACAAGAGCAAAATGAAAATGAAGAAGGGGGGGGGGGGGGGGGGTACCTGCTTCAACGCGAGATCTGGCCCCGGTGAAAAACCGCAAAAGTTTAGCCGGACGGCTGAGCTGGGGAGGGGAGAAGATGAATCCAATCAACCGAAGGAATGAGGAGATGTTGGCGCGTGTGGAACTGATGCGGAAATGGGCGAGAATCCGGGCGCTGTGTTCGTCTCCGTTCCTTCTCTGACAGTCTGACTCGCTGGGGCGCAGGCGGCGAGTTCGTAGTCAAACAAATTACATGTCAGTATCAGCCTAAGTGTTACGAAACGGACTGACAATCGTATAACTGTGTATTGACCGCGTATCTGACCGGTCCGGCTCACTTGTCAGACGACACGGTGGCGTATCCGCTCGCGCGCGACGCTGACTAGGACCGAACCGGCTCGGTCGGTCTCCCTCGCGTCGGCTCGTTCGAACCGGCTCGGTCGGTCTCCCTCGCGTCGGCCCGTTCGAACCGGCTCGTTCCCGACGAACCCTAACTTTCCTCTCCCCTCTCCCTCTCATGGGTGTCTGGCGATGGCGGCGGCGACTGTGCGGGCGGGTACCCAGACCTTCCCGGCCTCGGGCCAGACGACCACCTAGGTCTGGCTCTGGACGACGGCGGCTCCAGTTCGTACTACTCCAGCGACGATGAGGAGGAGGCGCCGTTGTCCATGGAGGAGAGGGTGAGGCTGGCAGAGGTTTGGGTGGCCAACCCTGGCAGTAGCCATCACTGGACGAGTGAGGCTGGCGGCATTCTATAAGTGCCTCTCCTCTGTCCTTCTTTCTTCCTAATTCAAATCAGGGCGGTTAGGGTTAGTTGCTCATGATATGTTAAATTTGTCATGTGTCAATTGTAGTTTGAATGATGCCGTTTGGAATGTTCGGATTCACTTTGATGCACAGCCAAATCTGGATATGAAGCTATGTAGCTCAAATGTTACATTTCTGAACCTATATGCAGTGATGCAAACACAAGGTTTTTATTTGACCGATGAGTTGTACCACATGAACAATTTGGACAAAGGAGAGGAGAGAGAGAATGGCTTAGAATTGATTGACACAAAGATCAAACTTCAAAAACTAAAGAAGGAATATGAGCATAGTTTAGTTCTGAATTTGCCAGTGAGGGCATCACCTGATTTATGCCAAAGAGAAGAACATCTAGTGAGATCAGATGTCAGTAATGTCTGTCATAGAGAAGAACAATTAGCAACAATATTGTATGAACCGACTGTTGTGTATGATCTCAGTATGCCTGCAGTCCTTGTTGTTGATGTAGAAGGTGTTGTTTTTCATAGTCAGTGCAGCAGCAGTCCTACTCAACCTAATGTTGTGTGCACACCATAGTCAGTGCAGCAGCAGTCCTACTCAACCTAATGTTGTGTGCACACAAGAGAGTAGAAACTACAGAAAGGACAACCTCAAAGTTGTAATAGAGGAAGAGCCAGTGTTTGAGCAAGCACATAATAGCAGTGATAAGTTTGAGGCTGCATATGACAGTGATAGCAATCCTTTCTTCATGCATAAGTACAAGATTTCTGAAGATGCAGAGATAATAGAGGGGAGAGATTAGCAGAACAAGAAGATGAAGAACAAGATGAAGATCAAGATGGAGATTCAGATGAAGATTCAGGAGAGGAACAACTACATTATGAGGGTGACACTGAGGTTGAGGATTTGTTTGAGATGGAGGAGGAAGAGCAGGAGGAGCTATTATTGTTGTTGCAAGAGAAGAACCACCAATGCAAAAAAACTGCCAAAAAGAGGAAGAAGCTGGCAGTTAGGAGAGGCCCCACTACTAGGTCACATTCAAATGTGTTAGAGGAGTTGAAACCTGATTTCTGTCCTTCATCATATGAAGAAGATGATGGTCTGCTATTTGAGGATGAAGATGATGGACATGAGCCAATCTCATTTGTTCTAACCAAAGGGAGGAAGAGTAGGGCCAAGAAAAGGAAACCAAGGATCTGGTACAATGACAAACTAGAGCAACCACATCAGCAGTTATGCATGTACATGTGCTTTAAGGATCAGCATCAATTCAGAGAGGCTTTGTTGAGCTTGCACATCACATAGGCCAGAGACTTCAGGTATCACAGAAACTCAGACCAAAGAATCATTGCTTGTTGTAAGCAAAAGCATTGCCAGTTTTGCATAGTTGCTATAGTTATCAAAGGAGAGAAGACTTTTGCTATTAAGAAAATGAGGTTGGAGCACACTTGCTGAAAGGATCGATATGGTTGACTAGAGGGGGGTGAATAGGCAAATAACACTTTTTAACTTTTCCTTAACAATTTAGGCTTAGCATCAAATAAGTTGGCTAGATGTGCAACTAGATGAATAACCTATATGATGCTAAACACAACAAGTACACAAGCAAACAAGGGATACAACACAATAATAGCTTGCAAGAAGTAAAGGTACGAGATAACCAAAAGTGGAGCCGGTGAAGACGAGGATGTGTTACCGGAGTTCCTTTCCTTGTGAGGAAGTACGTCTCCGTTGGAGCGGTGTGGAGGCACAATGCTCCCCAAGAAGCCACTAGGGCCACTATATTCTCCTCACGCCCTCACACAATGCGAGATGCCGTGATTCCACTATTAGTGCCCTTGAAGGCGGCGACTGAACCTTTACAAACAAGGTTGGGGCAATCTCCACAACTAAATTGGAGGCTCCCAACGACACCACGAAGCTTCACCACAATGGAATGTGGCTCCGAGGTGACCTCAACCGTCTATGATGATCAAACACCCAAGAGTAACAATATCCGCAAGGGATTAGTGAGGGGAATCAAATTTCTCTTGGTGGAAGTGTAAATCGAGGCCTTCTCAACCAATCCCTAGAATATCAACAAGTTTGATTGCCTAGGGAGAGAGATCGGGCTAAAATGGAGCTTTGAGCAACAATGGAGTTTGGGGAAGAAAGAGGTAGTCTTCTTGAGGAAGAAGACCTCCCTTCTATAGTGGGGGAAAAGATCCAGCCGTTATCCCCACCCTCAGCCCCGCGTGACGCGGTACTATCGTAGCAGACCACGATACTACCGCAAGGGCTTGAGGTACTACCACTGCGACCTGTGGTACTACCGCTCGCACGGGAGTATCAATCTCAAGCCGATTGCACTAGGCAGCTAGCGGTAGAACCACCGGAGCGGTACTACCGCGAGCCCATGCGGTACTACTGCATGGTCGGTAGAGACAGGCACTTGGAGGTGCACGGAAGTAAAAAATTACTTCCGTGCCTACCTCCGCTGAGGACAAAATTGCGAAAAAGTCTGGCACAGTAGTACCGGAACTGCATCATGGTACTACCGCACTAGGGCGGATGTAAAAAATAACATCCGCGTCTAGTACTGCAGGCATACGTATTAGGGCAAGGGTCAGCAGTACTACTGCAGGCTCCTGCGGTACTACCGCTAGCCACTGAACACAAGTACCCCCGCAGGCTTCACTTTGCACAGACGAGGAAAACATCTAGTGCTCCATCGAAGTAAACGAAAGGTGGTGCGAATAGGATAGATGTGTATGTGTTGATTCCTCCCAAACCCACAATCTCGGGATCAAAGTCAAGGTGGAACGAGATGATGTCCTCGATAGCAAACTGCTCCAGCAAACTCAGAGCCTCACCAAAGTATGTCGGGTGCTTCCTCATATGAGCCATCTCAATCCATTGGACGGGAACATATAGATTCTTCTTGCCCTTGATCACATCAATGTGGATGAGAACCTGCTGCTTGGTCCAAAACAACTCATTGGCCCTGGAATGTTCCCTTGGTTTGACATAGGGGTCAATCAACCAACGAGACAGAAACTCAGCTTGAGGCATGTCCTCATAATTGTCAACTGGCTTCTTTAGCTTGGATGCGGTCCTCTTGAAATGGTGTGGCAGGGCATTGGATCCCCCAGGAGCATCTGGATTGTGAAGACACTTTGAGCTAGTGTCACGAGAGGGATTCGAGCGTCTTGGACCGGAGCCGGAACCAGAGCCACCACCTATGACACAACCCGCAAACACAAGAGACAAACAAAAAAGGTAAGGCAAAGACGAAAGCAGACACGAAAACCATGTAGAGGTGAGAATGAACAGGACAAAATGAGGTAGCTTCTGATCGAGCGGTAGTACCAGTGGTTCATGCGGAAGTAAAAAAATTCTACCGCTCCGGACACGGTAGTACCGCTGTGAGCGGTAGTACCGTGGCGGGAGCGGAAGTAAAATTTTACTGCCACCCAACAAATGAAAGTAAAAAATTACTACCGCTCCGGACGTGGTAGTACCGCGGCGAGCAGTAGTACTGTGGTAGGTGCGGTAGTAAAATTTTACTTCCGCCCGACGAGCGGTAGTACCACACCAGATGCGGTAGTACCGCACGGGGCGGATTTCGCATGAACACGGATCAAAGACCAGATTGGTACTACCGTAGATCGAAAATTATCCCGTTGTATCCTATCAATACGCACTTCTACCGCACTAACACACTCAAAACATCCCCTCATGCACAGATTGGATCAAAGAACACTAGACCAACTCATATTTCCCCTAAACCTAGATTAAAAAATAGAGAAGCAAAACGAGAAGAGTTCGTGGAAATACCGGGGTCCATGGCAAGAGGACGAGGTGGGGAACGATCCCACCGGAGGGAATGAGAGGAGGGTGGCCGGAGACGGAGATCCGGCGAGGTGCTCCGGCGCCGGTTGTGAGGTGGAGAGAGAGAGACGTGAGGGGAAGAGATAATGGGTATGGGGGAGTTTGACCCCCCTGCCGGCTCTTAACCCCCATGCCCACTCGACAACACGGTAGTACCGCGGTCATCGCGGTACTACCGCTCAACGAGCGGAAGTAATTTTTTACTTCTGCGCGATAAGCGGTAATACCGCTCTGGGAGCGGAAGTAATTTTTTTATTTCCGTGTTTTGGGGCGGTAGTATCGTGCCGGGAACGCACCTGTGCAAGCACAGGGACAGTCCAACTCCGGCGGTAGTACCGTGGATTGCCACGGTAGTACCATGCTGCCCACAAAGTGCAAGTTTTCAGAGGGAAAAGAGAAGAAGAGAAAGAAAGGTTTTCTTTTCGCACAAAAATGAGAGACACGATAAGACAAAGATGCAAGTCAAAACAAGAGCATGGTCCAACGGAGTAGAAAAATAAATTAGGACCAAACAGTGAGCCACTACTTCGCATGAAGAGAGGACGGTGGCCCTAGAGCCACCTATGTTTGAGTCAAATGGTATGGCATCGTGAAGAATCATCCTTGGGCCCATGACCAAGACTCGTCTTTTGAAGCACAATAACCATAAAAAATGGCGAATGTGAAAGACTTTGATTAGTTTATGCATAATAAGAGGAGGGATAGTTCATTGAGAGAACTAAACTCCCCCTAAACCCATGCCTACACCTAGATAAGACATAATGATGAGTGTGGTGAGGTGTGCACTAAGTGAATCCACATTGCTCGAATCAATGATATTTAGCTCATGCCTTAACTCACGAAATCTTGCTTCATCCAATGGCTTTGTAAATATATCTGCAAGTTGTTCGTTAGTGCTCAGATGGATAAGATTGATGTCTCCTCGCTTGGCGTGTTCCCGAAGGAAGTGATGCCGAATATCAATATGCTTCGTCTTGCAATGTTGAACTGGGTTGCTGGAGATCATAATGGCACTTTCATTATCACAGTAAAGAGGCACTTTGTCACAATTGGCACCATAATCCTTTAAAGTTTGCCTCATCCAAAGAATATGTGCACAGCAACTGGCAGCAGCTACATACTCGGCCTCAGTGGACGAGATAGAAACACAATTTTGTTTCTTTGAAGACCAACTTACCAAAGACCGACCAAGAAATTGGCAGCCTCCAGAAGTGGACTTTCTATCCACACAGTCTCCCGCCCAATCCGAGTCAGTATATCCAACAAGATCAAACGAAGCCCCCTTGGGATACCATAAGCCAAAGTTTGGGATATGAGCCAAATATCGAAAGATTCGCTTGACAGCCACATGGTGACTCTCCTTAGGTGTGGATTGAAATCATGAACAAATACCCACACTTAACATGATATCCAGTCTAGATGCACAAAGGTAAAGCAAGGATCCAATCATGGAGCGATATACATTTTGATGCACCGCTTTACCAGTGGGATCACTGTCAAGATGGCATTTGAGTGGCATGGGAGTGTTGGCCTTGGGAGGACTGAGCTCATCCATCTTGAACCTCTTGAGCATGTCTTGAGTGTATTTAGCTTGATTGATGAAGGTACATTGACTTCGTTGCTTGACTTTGAAACCAAGGAAGAACTTCAACTCTCCCATCATAGACATCTCAAACTTGTTTGTCATCAAAGTGGCAAATTCTTCATTGAAAGCTTTGTTAGGAGAACCAAAAATAATATCATCAACATATAGTTGGCATATGAACAAGTTCCTGTTGACCCTATTTGTAAAAAGAGTGGGATCGATTTTCCCAATTTCAAACCCACGGTCTTGCAACATCTCGGTAAGGTGCTCATACCATGCGCGTGGGGCTTGCTTAAGGCCATAGAGAGCCTTATCGAGAACGTATACATGATTGGGGAACTTGGGATCCTCGAACCCCGGGGGTTGCTTGACATATACCAACTCCTTAAGAGGACCATTAAGAAAAGCACTCTTGACATCCATTTGATAAAATTTAAAGTTATGATGAGAGGCATATGCAAGCAACATGCGAATAGATTCAAGGCGAGCAACAGGAGCAAAAGTTTCACCGTAGTTGATACCCTCGACTTGGGAGTATCCTTGTGGTACCAATCTTGCCTTGTTGTGAATGACGATATCGTTCGCATCTTGCTTGTTTTTGAAGATCCATTTAGTTCCAATAACATTGTGGTTCTCCTTAGGTCTTAGCACCAATCGCCACACTTGGTTGCGCTCGAAGTTGTTGAGTTCATCGTGCATAGCTTCAACCCACTCCATATCCTCAAGCGCATCTTGAACCTTAAGGGTATCAATGCAAGAAACAAACGTGTGATGTTCACAAAAGTTTGTTAATTGTTTACGAGTGGTTACCCCTTTTTTCAAGTCGCCGTAGACGTTCTCTAATAGATGTTGTCTAAGTTTGAGCTTGGCAGCATTCTTGGTGGCTCATCTCTCTAAGATTTCCTCCATGGAAGGTTGAGGGACAACATTCTGAGAGTCATCATCTTGATGATCTTGAGAGCCTTCGTGAGCTTGCTCTTGATATTGAGCTTGCTCGGAGACAGGAACTTGATCTTGGGCATCACTTGGTGAAACACCATCATCAATAGATTGATCTTGCCCTTGATCTTGTCCATGTGGTAGAGGACCTTCATTTTGTTCTTCGGAAGCGTGTGGGTCTTGTGTCGGTGATGGTTCCACTTGAGTGGAACATTGTCCTTCTCCTTCGGCCACAAGGGGTTCCTCAACAAGTAGGAAGTATCCGACACCCATTCTTCTTATGGCTTGGGGAGGAATTTCATCACCTACATCACAAATACCACTTTGCTCCACTTGGGAGCCATTATTTTCATCAAACTCTACGTTAGTCGTCTCCTCAATGAGTCCCGTGGACTTGTTGAGGACACGATAAGCATGAGAGTTTGCAGCATAACCAACAAATATGCCCTCATGGGCTCTAGATTCAAATTTAGACAAACGAGCACCTTTCTTGAGAATGAAACACTTACAAGCGAACACCCGAAAGTATTTGAGGTTGGGTTTGTTCCAGGTAAGAATCTCATAAGGAGTCTTGTTCAAGCCTTTGCGGAGATAGAGCCGATTTGATGCATGACACGCTGTGTTGATGGCTTCGGCCCAAAAGTTGTACGTAGATTTAAACTCCGCCATCATGGTTCTTGCCGCATCCATCAACGTCCGGTTCTTCCTCCCTACAACACTGTTTTGTTGAGGGGTGTAAGGTGTGGAATATTGGTGCTTTATCCCTTCATCACTAAGAAACTCATTTAGGGTGTAGTTCTTGAACTCAGTGCCGTTGTCACTTCTAATCATCAGAATCTTTGCATCATGTTGACATTGGACTTCATTTGCAAAGTCGATGATGGTCTGTTGGGTCTCACTCTTCCTCTTGAAGAAATATACCCAAGTATATCTCGAGTAATCATCCACAATCACCAAGCAATATCTTCTTCCACTAAGACTGTCAAAAGATGAAGGCACAAAGAGATCCATGTGAAGGAGCTCTAAGGTCCTTTTTGTGTAGATTGTAGTAGTTGGACGATGAGCCTTTTCATGTAGTTTTCCTTCGATACAAGCACTACAAGCACGATCTTTGGCAAAACTCACATTTGTTAGTCCAAGAATGTGATCCCCTTTGAGGAGGCTTTGCAAAGATCTCATATTGACATGGGCTAGCCGGCGATGCTAGAGCCATCCCACATCAACTTTAGCCATTAAGCAAGTCGCAGTCTCAGTGGGTCACTCGAAGTTCACCACATAGAGACCGTTCTCGACATGCCCAACAAAAGCTACTTTAAGAGTCTTGCTCCACAAAAGGGTCACATAGTCAATACCAAAGAAGGTACTAAAACCCATGATTGCGAGTTGATGAACAAAAAGTAAATTGTATGTGAGGGTCTCAACAAGCATAACATTCTCTATGGAGAGTTCCGGAGAGATTATCACCTTGCCAAGACCCAATACCTTTGAAATTGCATCATCACCAAATGAGACTTGGGTGGCCACAGATGTGTTAGGATGAACGTCCACCACCAAGTCCGTGCTTCCGGTCATATGATTTGTCTCTCCACTATCGAGCAACCATGACGTTCCTCCGGAAGCAAACCCCTACAAGAGATCAATGTTTGGTTTTAGGTACCCATTCTTTAATGGGTCCTTTAATGTTAGCAACAAGGGTCTTAGGAACCCAAATACACCATTCAATGTACTCATAAGAAGAACCAACATATTTGGCATAAACATGCCCATCACTAGCATGGCACAAAACATAAGAGGGGTTAAAGTCGCCGGTCTTGTTGGGGTGGGTGTTCTTGCCCTTCTTGGCATTCCCAACTATAACTTTGTATTTCTTCTTCTCATGAGGACCTTCTCCTGCTCTTACAAAGGTTTGCTTGAGCGGTGGAACTTCCTTGGTGTTCACCTTCTTCTTCTTATTATTTTTGGGTGCAAACCCCACTCCTTTTGCCACAACTTCCTTCTGATTACTCAAAAGGTCATTGAGCGTCTTCTCACCTTGGATACACGTCACCAAGCCCTTTTCAAGCTGCTCTTTTAGCTTAGCAATTTCCTCCACAAGATATGCATGCTCACAACATGGGTTAGTAGCAGATGCATTATTAATTAGAACAAAAGGAGGACACGTGCCAATCTCCTTAGTGAGTTTCACTTGGAGTTGATCATGTGACTCCTTAAGAGAGGCATGAGCACACTTCAACGCCTTGTGAGCATAGTCAAGTGTGTCAAGCTCATCCTTGAGTCGATCATGGTCAACCCCAAGTGCAACCTTTTCAGACTTGAGCACACGGTTAAGAACAATAGCATGATCATAATCTTTACGTAATTTAGCAAGGTCATCATTTTGTGACTCCTCAAGAGTCATACGAAGACCTCGCTATTCCTCAATAGCAATAGATAGATCCGCTATCTCGTCGGCATAATCACGACTATGGCCTCTCAATTCCTTAAGAAATTCTTCTTGAGACTCAATAGTGTCATGGGCCTCACCAAGTTGTTCCAATATAGCAACGAAGTGCTTCTTGGACTCTCCCTTGAGTTTACACATGAATTTGTCAAACTTATTTTTATCCTCTTTTGCCTCCTCATGTTCATCCACACATTCTAGAGATGGAGTGGAAGAAATAGAAGTCTTAATGTTTGAGGTTTTGGCGTTGGAGGTTACCTTGGTGATACCTTTAGCCATGAGGCACCTCGCGACGATGTTCTCATTGGGGGCGTCGAAGAGTGACACCTTTGTTGGGATAGAGGAAGCAATTGCCACGGATGCCATTGCCATTCCTTCACCGCTTGTGTCTTCGTCATCAACATCATCATCCAAGGCATACTCTTCTTGAGCCACCAATACTTTGTGAGGAGCCTTCTTGATGAAGTTGGTTTTGTTGGGGAAGGACTTGGCCTTATCTTTGCGAATGAGCTTGCCACCATTGTCTTCTCTCTTCTCATATGGGCAATCCACCACAAAGTGACTCACATTACCATAGTTGTAGTATGTTATCACACGTTGCTTGCCCTTTGACCCATTTGAGTTGTTCTTGGAGAAGTTGGGCCTTGTGTTTCTCTTGTTTCCCCAAAATTGTCTAGACGCAAGAGCCATGTTCTCATGATAAGCATAGTTGGTGTCCTCAGGGCAACCCTCTTCTTCTTCTTCTTCTTCTTCTTCTTCTTCTTCCTCTTGACTGACCTTGGCCTTCAAAGCAAGATTGGTAGAGGATTTCTTTGACCGTTGAACGCGAGCGAGAGCATTGTCAGCTGTCGTGTTCAGGATGTTCATTGCAATAAATTCATCCAACACATCACAGAAGACAAGGTGTGAAAGTCCGGCCTTTGACGAATGACAACGAACATGGCCTTGTTGTAGGGCATGATGGCCTTTAGAAACTTATGATTGATCCAAGTATCATCCACATCCGTGTTGCCATGATCCTTGAGGGAAACAGCGAGAGCGGTCACCCTTGTATAGAGCTCACGCGGTTCCTCATCCTCTATCATCACAAACTCATCTGACTGATCAAGGACAACTTCATAGTTTGACCGTTGAATGCTTGAACTGCCCTTGTACATGTAGATTATGTGTTCCCAACACTCTTTAGCAACAGTGGAGGGCCGCATGTGAGGTAGGTCTTCAGTAGGAATAGCAGCTTGGAGTATGAACAAGGTGGAAGAATTTAGCTGTTTATCCGCTTGTTCTCTTGGAGTAAGATTGCGTGGATCATGAGGATAGTATCCTTCTTCAATGACTCTCATGAGATGTTAAGTTGTGATCTAAATGAGACTTGATACTGAAAACCCAGTTAGCAAAATCATTCTTAACAAGTTGAGGAGGAGGACCAAGATTAACTATATGAGGTGGGTGCACTGGTCCTCCATAGACCACGGGAGGGGGAACTGAGGCAAATCTCCTCGACCCATTAACTCTTTGACAATGATTATCCTTGTCAGTACTAGCCCCCTCCTTACCGCAGTTGACATCCGGTCGAGTTAGTGGGTTTGACCACTTGCACCGCACAAGTAGACACTTTAAGAGTATGAAGGAAATCTTTGAACATGGATTGAACCTCGGTCGCCATGGAGGATTTGAGTAAGGACAAGGCCTCATTCAAATCCTCGCGTGAGACGGTGTTCACTCACACGGCCTCGGGAAGTTCTCCCACACGCTCCTCTTCGCCAACATACTCTTCGGGTGGTGAAACCCTTAATAAAGAAATCTGGCTCTCATACCAATTGAAAGGATCGATATGGTTGACTAGAGGAGGGTGAATAGGCAACACACTTTTAAACTTTTCCTTAACAATTTAGGTTTAGCATCAAATAAGTTGACTAGATGTGCAACTAGATGAATAACCTATATGATGCTAAACACAACAAATACACAAGCAAACAAGGGATACAACACAATAATAGCTTGCAAGAAGTAAAGGTACGAGATGAACAAAAGTGGAGCCGATGGAGACAAGGATGTGTTTGTTGGGGAACGTCGCATGGGAAACAAAAATTTTCCTACGCACACACAAACCTATCCATGGTGATGAGCATCTACGAGAGGGAGAGTGGATCTACGTACCCTTGTAGTCGAACTTCTTCGCGATCCAAATCGCCAAGCATCCCGCGATCTAATCATGAACCGTCCCGCGAACCAATCACGAACCGTCCCGCGATCTCGTCACGATCCGTCCCGCGATCCGATCACGAACGTCCCGTGGCCTTGATCACGATCCTTCCGATCTAGTACCGAACGGACGACACCTCTACGTTCAACACCAAATAACATTTATTTAGGTTCGTCACTAATCCTGAAGGTAGAGAGAGCATGCGATGTTGATCACATCAACCTTGGAAACATTTCCAACACACATCGTCACCTCACCCTTAGCTAGTTCTCCATTTATTCCGTAGCTTTTATTTCGAGTTACTAACATTTAGCAACCAAACCGGTATCCAATACCCAGGTGCTACTAGGAGTACTAGAAAGGTACACATCAATAACTCGTATATCAAATATACTTCTGTCGATGTTGCCAGCCTTCTTATCTACCAAGTATCTAGGGTTGTTCTGCTTCAGCGACCTCTCACCTCATAATAGAAGCACTTAGTCTCGGGTTTGAGTTCAACTTTGGGTTGCTTCACTAGAGCAGCAACTGACTTGCTATCCATGAAGTTTCCCTCCTTGCTCTTGCCCTTTTCGAAACTAGTGGTTTGATTAACCATCAACACTTGACGCTCCTTCCTGATTTCTACCTTCGCGATGTCAAACATCGCGAACAGCTCAGGGATCAATACTTCTATCCCTGGTGTTTTATAGTTCATCACTAAGTTCTAGTAGCTTTAGTGACAGTGACTTGGAGAACTATATCAATCACTATCTTATCTGGAAGATCAACTCCCACTTGATTCAAGCGATTGTAGTACCCAGACAATCTGAGTACATGCTCAACGATTGAGCTATTCTCCTTCATCTTACAGGCAAAGAATCTTGTTGGAGATCTCATATCTCGCAACACAGGCACGAGCCTGAGATCACAATCTCTGCTCCTAGAACATCTCATATGTTCCGTGACGTTCAAAATGTTTCGGAGCCCCAATTCTAAGCCGTAATGCATGACGTACTAAACTATCAAGTAGTCATCGAAACGTGCCTGTCAGATGTTCACAACATCTACAGACGACGCTAGAGGGGGTGGCGCACCGAGCGGTGCATTAAGGACATAAGCCTTCTGTGCAGCAATGAGGACAATCCTCAGATCACGGACCCAGTCCGCAATATTGCTACCAACATCTTTCAACTCTATTTCTCTAGGAACATATAAAAATTTAAGGGAGCTACAGCGCGAGCTAGTAATCTACAACATAATTTGCAAAGACACTATTGACTATGTTCATGATAATGAGTTCAATTAATCATATTACTTAAGAACTCCCACTCAAATTGACATCCCTCCGATCATTCGAGTGATACATGATCCAAATTCACCAACTCAAGTCCGATCATCACGTGAGTTGAGGTGGCTGCAATGGTGAACATCATTATGTTGATCATATCTACTATATGACTCATGTTCGACCTTTCGGTCTCTTGTGTTCCAAGGCCATGTCTGTACATGCTAGGCTCGTCAAGTTTAACCTGAGTGTTCTGCACGTGCAAATCTGGCTTGCACCCGTTGTATGTGAACGTAGAGTCTATCACACCCGATCATCACGTGGTGTCTCAACACGACGAACTTTCGCAACGGTGCACACTCGGGGAGAACACAATTTATCTTGAAATTAAGCGAGGGATCACCTTATAATGCTATCGTCGTCCTAAGCAAAACAAGGTGCATAAAAAGGATTAACATCACATGCAAATCATAAGTGACATGATATGGCCATGAACTTGTGTTTAAGATCTCCATCTTCAAAACACCGGCATGATCTCCATCATCACCGGCACAACACCATGGTCTCCATCAATGTGCTGCCATTGGGGTTGTGGTGCCAGCCCTGCTTCTACTTCTATTGCTACCGCTCAGCGATAAAGTAAAGCATTACATAGCGCTTAATGATTGACACGCAGGTTATACAATAATTAAATACAACCCTATGGCTCCTGTCGGTTGCCGTACTCATCGACGTGCAAGTCGTGAAATTCTATACATCACATGATCATCTCATACATCACATATATCACATCATGTAATTGGCCATATCACATCACAACATACCCTGCAAAAACAAGTTAGACGTCCTCTAATTGTTGTTGCATGTTTTACGTGGCTGCTACGGGTATCTAGCAAGAACGATTCTCACCTACGCATAAACCACAACGGTGATACACTAGTTTTCTTTTCAACCTTCTCAAGGACCGCCTTTGTCGAATCCGATCCAACTAAAGTAGGAGAAACTAACACCCGCTAGCCATCTATTGCAACAAGTGCAGTTGAGGGAACCGGTCTCTTGTAAGAGTACGAGTAAGGTTGGTCCGGGCCGCTTCATCCCACAATACCGCTGAACCAAAACACGACCAAGGGAGGAAGCAATCTAAGCATCAACGCCCACAAACCTTTTGTGTTCTACTCGAGATCTCATCGAATCATAAACCTAGCTCTGATACCACTGTTGGGGAATGTCGCATGGGAAACAAAAATTTTCCTACGCACACGCAAACCTATCCATGGTGATGAGCATCTACGAGAGGGAGAGTGGATCTACGTACCCTTGTAGATCGCTAAGCGGGAAGCGTTAAGAAACGCGGTTGGTGTAGTCGAACTTCTTCGCGATCCAAATCGCCGAGCATCCCGCGATCTAATCACGAACCGTCCCGCGAACCAATCACAAACCGTCCCGTGATCTCGTCACGATCCGTCCCGCGATCCGATCACGAACGTCCCGTGGCCTTGATCACGATCCTTCCGATCTAGTACCGAACGGACGGCACCTCCGCGTTCAGCACACGTGCAGCTTGATGACGATCTCCACCGTCTTGATCCATCAAGAGGAGGCGGAGAGGAGGAAGAGTTCTCCGGCAACGTGATGGCGCTCCGGCGATGGTGGTGGAGCTATTCCGACAGGGCTTCGCCTAAGCACTGCAGAAAACCGATCTAGAGGAGAAGCTATGCACTAGAGGAACGGGTGGCACGTGGCTGAAAATCTTGTGCCAAAACCCTAAAATCCTCTAGTATATATAGGAGGAGAGGAGGAGGAGGCTTGGCTTCCAAAAAGGCAGCCCTTGGGTCGGCCAAACCAAGGAGGGAGGAGTCCTCCTCCTCCACTCCTAGTAGGATTAGGACTCCTTCCTTATTTGGCCCTTTTTTGCCTTTTTCCACCTTTTTCCTTTTGGTATTTTCTTCCCAGCCTCATGGGCTTTGTGTAGGACTTCCACCAGCCCACTAAGGGCTGGTATTCATCCTCCTACAGCCCATAAAGCCTCTTGGGTCGAAATACCCCTCCCGGTGGTCTCCCGGTACACTCCCGGCACTCCCGGTACACTACCGATGAGCCCGGAACTTTTCCGGCGACCAAACTGGGACTTCCTATAAATGAATCTTTACCTCCGGACCATTCCGGAGCTCCTCGTGACGTCCGGGATCTCATCCGGGACTCCGAACAACCTTCGGTCACCACCATACATAACTCTACACTACCGAAACGTCACCGAACCTTAAGTGTGCAGACCCTGCGGGTTCGAGAACTATGTAGACATGACCGAGACACCTCTACGGCCAATAACCAATGGCGGGACCTGGACATCCACATTGGTTCCTACATATTCTACGAAGATCTTCATCATTCGAACCTCTATGTCAAGGATTCAATCAATCCCGTATAACGTTCCCTTTGTTCTTCGGTATGTTACTTGCCCGAGATTCGATCGTCGGTATCTCCATACCTAGTTCAACCTCGTTACCGACAAGTCTCTTTACTCGTTCCGTAATGCAAGATCCCGTGGCTAACATATTATTCACATTGCTTGCAAGGCTTGTTGTGATGTTGCATTACCGAGTGGGCCCTGAGATACCTCTCCGTCACACGGAGTAACAAATCCCAGTCTTGATCCATGCCAACTCAACAGACACCTTTGAAGATACCTGTAGTGCACCTTTATAGTCACCCAGTTACGTTGCGACGTTTGATACACACAAAGTATCCCTCCAGTGTCAGTGAGTTGCATGATCTCATGGTCATAGGAACATATACTTGACATGCGAAAAACAACAGCAATAAACTGACACGATCATATGCTACGTTTGTAATTTGGGTCTTGTCCATCACATAATTCTCCCAATGATGTGATCCTGTTATCAAATGACATATCATGTCCATGGCTAGGAAACCTTAACCATCCTTTGATCAACGAGCTAGTCTATTAGAGGCATACTAGGGACATGGTTTTGTCTATGTATCCACACATGCATTTAAGTCTTCGATCAATACAATTATAGCATGGATAATAAATGATTATCATGAACAAGGAAATATGATAATAACTAATTTATTATTGCCTCTAGGGCATATTTCCAACAGTGTTACCGGAGTTCCTTCCCTTGTGAGGAAGTACGTCTCCGTTGGAGCGGTGTGGAGGCACAATGCTCCCGAAGAAGCCACTAGGGCCACCGTATTCTCCTCGCACCCTCACACAATGCGAGATGTCGTGATTCCACTATTCGTGCCCTTGAAGGCAGCGACCGAACCTTTACAAACCAGGTTGGGGCAATCTCCACAACTGAATTGGAGGCTCCCAACGACACCACGAAGCTTCACCACAATGGAATGTGGCTCCGAGGTGACCTCAACCGTCTAGGATGCTCAAACACCCAAGAGTAACAAGATCCGCAAGGGATTAGTGGGGGGAATCAAATTTCTCTTGGTGCAAGTGTAGATCGAGGCCTTCTTAACCAATCCCTAGAAAATCAACAAGTTTGATTGGCTAGGGAGAGAGATCGGGCTAAAATGGAGCTTTGAGCAACAATGGAGTTTGGGGAAGGAAGATGTAGTCTTCTTGAGGAAGAAGACCTCCCTTTTATAGTGGGGGGAAAGATCCAACTGTTATCCCCACCCTCAGCCCCGCACGACGCAGTACTTCCGCAGCAGACCACGGTACTACCGCAAGGGCTTGCGGTACTACCGCTGTGACCTGCGGTACTACCGCTCGCACGGGAGTATCAATCTCAGGTCGATTGCACTAGGCAGCTAGCAGTAGAACTGCCGGAGCGGTACTACCACGAGCCCATGTGGTACTACCGCATGGTCGGTAGAGACAGGCACTTGGAGGTGCACGGAAGTAAAAAATTACTTCCGTGCCTACCTCCGCTGAGGACGAAACCGCGAGAAAGTCCGGCACGGTAGTACCAGAACTGCATCACGGTACTACCGCACTAGGGCGGATGTAAAAAATTACATCCGCACCTAGTACCGCAGGCGTACGTATTAGGGCAGGGGTCAACGGTACTACCGCTCCTCTGAGCGGTACTACCGCGGGCTCCTGTGGTACTACCGCTCCCTTGAGCGGTACTACCGCTAGCCACTGTACACAAGTACCCCCGTAGGCTTCACTTTGCACAGACAAGGAAAACAACTAGTGCTCAATCGAAGTAAAGGGAAGGTGGTGCAAACAGGATAGATGTGTACGTGTTGATTCCTCCCAAACCTTTCCGAAGAGGACCCCCTCTTAATAGTACGGCTTTCCTATGACTCAAATCCACTGAAAGGAAACGTAGAGAACAACCGTCTTCAATAATCTCCCAGGGGCACCGAGTCGTCTTGTGCCTAGACATGAGATATCTAAAATGCTCAATGCACACGACTAGTCCGCAAAGGCATTGTCATCAATCACCAAAAACACTTAAGGAGAAATATGCCCTTACACTTGCCCTACTAGCACAGAGACATCAAGGATTAGTGCAAAGTGGCTTGCAAAGACCTATGAGTCATTGTTCAGGTCAGATTCCACCACTAGCATACACACTATGATTGACAAATGCTAGGAGAAGTATGGTGTTGATGTGCCTAAGCACATGGCCTATAGGTCAAAAAACCTTGCTATAGATGCTGTGTTAGGAGAGCACAAGAAGAAGTATCCCAGACTTAGGGATTATGCTCAGACCATCATGGATACAAAATCCTGGCAGCAGATTTGTAGTGACAACAGTTACTCCAAAACCTACTAGAAAAATACCACATCCAGTACCAAGGTTTCATGCAATGTTCTTCTGCATAAATGGAGCAAGGGAGGGATTTCTGAATGGACGCAGACCATTCATTGGTGAGTTATGGCTTCCTTGTAAATCACAAATTTTCATTGTTTACTAGTGTTTTATAGTGACTTACATTGTTCTTTGCTTGCTTGCAACAACATGTGTTGATGGATGCTTCATTAAGTTGACCACCTGTGCTCAAATCCTTGCTGCAACTGGAAGAGATGGCAATAACAACATTTTCCCACTTGCATTTGCTATTGTTGGACAAGAGGACACAGCTAACTGGCGTTGGTTTCTGCACCAACTAAATATATGTCTAGGAGGTGAAGTTGGGAAATTTGGCCATTATACTATCATGTCTGATAGACAGAAGGTATGCATGCACATCTTACTGTTATTTCATTCTGCATTAGCATGTTGTGGAACAAATTTAGTAGTGCAACAACTAAGTTTAGCATGCTTTCTAAACAGGGGCTACTAAATGCAGTAAATCAAGTTCTTCCAAACTGCCATCGAAGATTTTGCCTTAGACACCTCTATGCAAATTTTCAGAATGCTGGGTTTAGGGTGAAGATCTTAAGAAATGCATGGATAATGCCAGCTATGCTTATAACCAATATAAGTTTAACATTGCTATGAATGATCTGAAAAATGAGAGTGAAGAAGCTTGGAAGTGGCTAAGTGGAATACCTAAGCACACATGGTCTAGGCATGCTTTTGACACTAACTGCGAGACAGAGTTGCTTGTTAACAACCTATCTGGGGTTTTCAACAAGTATATCCTAGATTTTAGGAAAAAAACATATTAGGACTATGATTGATGGTATTAAGGACAAGCAAATGGTGAAGTGGCATAGGAACAGAGAGAGAGAGGAAGGGAAGCTATGTGGGAGATCACACCACATTATGCTGAGAAGCTAGAGGTGGAAAAGGAAAGGGCCAGATTTTGTAAACCTATCCAAGCTGGTGTAAATCTTTGGCAAGTAACCACTGGGCACCAAACACATGCTGTAAACTTGTAAGCTTATACATGTGGCTGCAAAAAGTGGGACCTGTCTGGCATACCATGCAACCATGCAATATCAGCAATTAACAAGGCAAAAAGATTTCCAGAGGAATATATGTGCAAATTCTTCAAAAAACATTTTTACCTAGCTGCATATGAACCAATAATATATCCTGTTCCTGGTGAGCATGATTGGACAAGGACAAGTGGACCAGACATAGAGCCACCCATATTTCATGTGAAGAAGGGGAGAAAGAAAGAGAAGAGAATAAAGGGCAAATTTGAGGTTCCAAATCCAAAGGACAGTTCAAGAATGGCGACTATAACATGCAACAATTGTGGGTTCCAAGGACATAGGTACACCAACTGCAAGCAACAGTTGAGACCAGAGTTGGCTATGAGAAAAAACAAGCATGTGGTAAATCCTTGTTTCCTTGTTTCCTTTTATGTTTGCATCTTACAATTTTTTATGTGCTAAATCCTTGTTTCCTTTTATGTTTGCAAGGCACCTGCAAGATCAAGGAATGCAGCTGAAGCTACTCCAACTGCAAGATCAGAGCCTCCACAAGCAAGATCAGATCCTCCACAAGCAAGATCACATCAGCCACAAGCAAGATCTGCTACCGCTAGATCTGCAAGAAGGTCAGGTAGTACAACATATGCAAGATCACAATAGCCTTTCACTGCCCCAAGATTTGCTGGTGGAGCTTCATCATCATCTACATCAACATATGCACCTGGAGCTTCATCTTCTCCTCCTGCCCCAAGATCAGCAGCTCCTCCCGCCACTGGTGTCCCAAGAAACCATTCTGGCTGGATGACTTTTTTTACTGCCAGTGGTAACCATCATTGATGTATGAGCACTATGTTGTATGATGTGTACTAAGTGACTTATTGTGTCCTAGATTTATGATATGTAGTAACTGATGAGTACTAAGTGATGTTTCTGGATCTATGATATGTGATCTATTATATGACATGATGTGTGATATAGTATGATATATGTGATCTATGATCTATGATCTATGATATAGTATGATATGATGTGATATATGATATAATTCAACATAGATCAAGTGGAGTTCAACATACATCATATAGATCAAGTGAAGTTCAACATAGATCGTATCATAATGGGTACATACCATAGCAAGGTGTTACAGACCACAACAAGGTGGGTACATACCACAACATAGATCAAGTCACTTAAAACATGCATAATTAATAGATACTTACATTAGTTCAACCAGTACATAGATCAACCTACTCAGTTCTTAGATTACAACCAGTACATCCATACATTACACCGCATTAAACAACCATAATTCACAAAAGGGCGGCACATGATACCCCTTCATCCACTCACTTCTTCATCATCTTCATCTTCATCTAGCTCATCCATCAATAATGTCCCTCGTCATCTTCAATTTCTCTTGTTTCTTCTCATCTGCCTTCAACTGATCAGCAATCTGGAGCTTCAAATGATCCCTACGTTTAATGAGATTGTCCATTCCTCTCTTCAAACCACCAATGTGAAGGTTGAGCACCACAATGTCATCTTTGAGTTTTTCCTCAGAATTTTTCATTTTATCAACCTGAACCTTCAAATTGGTGTTCTCTTCACTTAGCTTCTCCTTCTCCTTCAAATGATTAGACTTCAGGTTCCTAATGACCCTGCCTTGAGCTTCTACCAGGTTCATAAGCATTGAATACTTCTCTTGTAGCTCCTTTTTCTCCGCCTCTTTGTTCTCAATCTCAGTTTTCATGCCAGCCATAGCTGCACTAGAGCTCTCAGCACCCTTCACCTTATGCTGGCAAAAGGTGAAATCCATGACCCTCTCCTGCTGGGCATTCAGCAATTGATTCACCTATCAGATGGTGAATTTTCAATGAACTTTCCAAGTTATCGTTCGTACGAGCACTCTTGCTGTCTTGTAACATTCCCCAAAGTTTCAGCAATGCATTTTGCATTGTGAGAGGCCACTCTGGGTCTACCCACCCCATAAAACCACAATTCCGAGGTTGCTGCAAAACAATGAGTGATGCCAATTAGTAATAAACAACATATAGTAATGCTAATAATTAGCACTACCAAAGTCATAGTTAACTACAAAGTCCATCTTAAGTACTACTAAACAATGAGTGATGCCAATTAGTAATAAACAACGACCATCAATATCCTAAACTATATGACCATCAATAGCCTAAAGTCATAGTTAACAATATCAAAAGCAGAACCATCAGTAGCCTAAACTATCTGACCATACACACAAAGCAGCACCAAAACAGATCCTACATTGCAAATTTAAGCATATGATCAAGATTCTTACCTAGCACACACTAAAAACCTCTTGCCGGTTTGAAATCCTTCAAATGCTACATGACGCTAAGCCGGCAGCCGATGCTCCATGCAAACATCCAAGGCAGAAGTCTCGATGCCCATGTAGTCCTCGTCTTCTATGCTAGCAGGAATCTAAAGAACCAACCAAGAATCAAAGACAAATTCCCCAAATCAAGAATAAGAACCCTAACCCTAACCCTAGCTCTAACACTGACCTGGTACAACATGTCGTCGAAGGAAGAGCTGATGTCCAGGCTGGACATGTCGTTGTTGCTTTCATCCTTGAAGACCATGGCGCGGCGGAGGTACTGGCGGCGGACGATGACCGACGACGAGAGAGACAGAGAGGAGGGTGATGGAGTGCGAGGAGAAAGGGGGGGGGGGCGAATGGCTTAGTCGACGGCTCGGCCGACCAGACCCGACCACTTTAGACCGGTTCGGTCCTAGTCAGCATCGCGCGTGGGCAAATACGTCACCGTGTCGCCTGACAAGTGAGCCAGACTGGTCAGATACACGGTCAATACACAGTTATACGACTGTCAACCCGTTTCGCAACACTTGGGCCCTGAAGTGGTACTGACATGTAATTTTTTTGACTATTGATACCAATTCGTTACGACGTGCCGAAGTATGGTAATGTGCTGCAATTAACTCATCTCCTGAAGGCTACTGCTGTCTGATGGGACAAGGCCTACCCTGGGCCTAGACAGGCAGCCCAGCTCGGCCCGTCCCGTACACAGGCCGGCCGTACGGGGCCGCGCAAGCAGTGGCGCGTGCTCGCCGAGTCCGAGAGCAGCGGCCGACCGCGCAGACCGGTGGCGTCCCCCTTCCTTCCCTTCCCTCCACCCCGCGCGTGCGTGGCGCGCACCGCACACGCAGGCAGGGACGCGCGAACGGAGCCAAGGCAGGGGGCGCGCGCTGAGGCGGAGGCGAGGGCAGGGGCGAGCACCCGGCGGCGTCCGTCAGGCCGTGCGACGGCGCCATGGGTGGCTGCTACTCTGTCATCGCGGCCTCCAGGATGCTGGCCCGGAGGCGCGCCGCCGCCGCCGCCATCATGCCCGTGGCCAGCGCCGACGACTACCCCCCCGACGACGCCAACAGCAGCAGCAAGAAGAAGCGCAGGTCGACCAAGTGGAGGCGGAGCGCGCCGATCCTGCCGGGCGGCGACGACGACCAGTGCGGGCCCGGCGGGGAGTGCTTCGCGAAGCGGTACCGGCTGGGCGCGGAGGTGGGGCGCGGGGAGTTCGGGGTGACGCGCCGGTGCGAGGACGCGGCCACGGGGGAGGCGCTGGCGTGCAAGACCATCCGCCGCAAGCGGCTGCGCCGCGCCGCCGACGCCGAGGACGTGCGGCGGGAGGTGGAGATCCTGCGGCGCATGTCGGCGCTGGAGGGCGCCGAGGGGACGGTGGTGCGGCTCCGCGAGGCCTGCGAGGACGCCGAGGGCGTGCACCTGGTGATGGAGCTCTGCGAGGGCGGCGAGCTCTTCGACCGCATCTTCGCCCGGGGCCACTACACGGAGCGCGCCGCCGCCAAGATCGGCCGCACCATCGCGCGGGTCGTGCAGCTGTGCCACGACAACGGGGTCATGCACCGGGACCTCAAGCCGGAGAACTTCCTCTTCGCCGGCAAGGAGGAGGACTCGCCGCTCAAGGCCATCGACTTCGGCCTCTCCGTCTACTTCCAGCCCGGGGAGCGCTTCACCGAGGTGGTCGGCAGCGGGATCTACATGGCGCCGGAGGTGCTCATGAGGAGCTACGGCCCGGAGGCCGACGTCTGGAGCGCCGGCGTCATCCTCTACATCCTCCTCTGCGGTGTGCCTCCGTTCTGGGGAGGTGCCTTTCTTCCTTGCTTCTTTCTTCACCTTCTTCGGCCTCCAGGATGAATGCAGCAGCTTCATTCCTCCTCTGATGACTGATTCCCAGCGCTCATGTTGTAATTTTATTTATGTCCCGATGAATGAACCGAGCGCAGACAACGATGAGCGCATCGCCGAGTCGATAATCCGGGGTGAAATCAACTTCGAGAGGGAGCCATGGCCCAAGGTCTCCCACACTGCAAAGGACCTTGTCAAGAAGATGCTTGATCCGGACCCTGCTACCCGCTTGACGGCAAAGCAAGTCTCTGGTAATAATTGCCCACCTTAATTTGGTATAGTAGTTTCCAGCTCGCGGACAGACCAAACAAACACAATATGCATTCACAAATTTGCTACAAGTTCACAGCAAACTTGTTACTCCTACAAATTTGCTTATTTCATGATATTATTATTGGGAAACCGGAGGTCTGGTGATGCATGACGAATGGTGTTATGCACTGAACTAAGAGCATTAACTTCTCCTACGAAACAGACCATCCGTGGCTCAAGAACGCCGACAAGGCTCCGAATGTGTCGCTTGGAGAGCTTGTTCGATCCAGGCTTAAGCAATTCTCATCCATGAACAAGTTCAAAAAGAAGGCACTCGGAGTAAGTTGCACGAACCGGGCCACATTGTTCTTGATCTTTCGTCCAGTCTGATACATTCTTTGATGTGAATGATTTTCCAATGATTAATGAAGGTCGTTGCCAAGTATTTACCGGCGGAGGAGGTCGAGAACTACACTCAGATGTTTCAAATGATGGACAAGGACAAGGATGGTACTTTGACGCTTGAGGAGCTCAAGGAGGGCTTGCGGATAAACGGTCATCCTGTTCCTGAGACAGAGATACATATGCTGTTAGAAGCTGTGAGTGCCTACTATATGCACTTTGACGTTTTCATTGCTCTCTTATATGAACAAAGTAGTTACGATGATTGGGATAGTGGAAGCTAGACTACAATAAATTAAGTGGAAGCTGTACAAATGCAATGAAAAATGTTCTGGGGAATCTAGAAATATGCCATTGCAAAGTACTCGATTCCGAGATATGCCGCTGCAGAGTTCTACTTTTGAAAACCGACTCTGGTAACTTGATGTAATTGTTTCAGATGACATTGTGAGGCATGAAAAGACAACGATACCATTATCTTTCTTTTAAAAGGAGCATTTTCTTCCATTTAGAGGGGTATTTCGGTTATAATAGGATTTGAAAAATGAAGTTAGCAGTGCCATTTTTTAAAAGTGGAACTTCGTACGGCATATCTCACAATTGAGTACTTAGCAGTGGCACATATCTAGCTTTCCCCATTCTGGCATGAGTCTAAATGCAATTGAAACCAAGTATTAATCACAACCTACATTATCTTCTAACACAGGTTCTTCCTTTTCCAGGGTGACATAGACAGAAATGGCACCTTAGACACCGAGGAGTTTGTGACAGTCTTACTTCACATAAAAAAGATGAGTAATGAGGAGTACCTACCTGAAGCTTTCAAATACTTTGACAAAGATGGGAATGGATATATTGAAATGGAGGAATTGATGGAGGCTTTAGGTGATGACGAACTAGGCCCAGATGAGCAAGTGATCAAAGACATTATACGTGACGTTGACACGGATAAGGTCAGTTTAGACTTCAGACAACAAATTAATCATAAACATTGATCACTTAATGCTGCTGTATTTCAAAAAAGTGGACCTTGCTGATTCTAAATCCTGATACTGTAGACACCATTTATCCATTTCAATGAGTCCAGGAAATTTTAAGCTAGCTGGATCGTTACCCTAAACCCCAATTTTAAATCCTGAAACTGTATACAAAATGTACTCATTTCAAATATATTCTACATGGTTTTAGGCTAGCAGCATCCTTTGCCCTAAAGCCCGACACCAACTAGGGAACAAAAGGCCAGGTTTCAAGCTGTTTCCAGTGAAGAGGGCACATCGGAAAACTATCCGGTTTCCCCCATCGTTTTCAGGAAATGCAAACTAAGGAAATTACTACGCCTCGAAAGAAGCATAAATCAAAAACAATCCCCATAATTTGCTGAAATGCCGGCACTGTTTGTGTTTACCTAGTTCTAATGTAACGAGAAATCCATGAAGCAATCTTAACTAACATATTGCTGCCATCCACGGGGTTTTCTGATCCCGAGTACACAAACACATTCTTCTATAGGATAACTGACATTTTATATGCATATGCAACAGGATGGTCGCATTAGCTATGAAGAGTTTCAAGTGATGATGAGATCTGGCTCAGACTGGAGGAATGCTTCTCGGCGGTACTCAAGAGCAAATTTCAGCAACCTCAGTCATAAGCTGTGCCAATGACTTCTATGAAACAAGACATATCCAAGCAGCAGTTAACCCACTGAGTGCATCGACTAGCAAGTAAGCATCCGTAGATGACATGAAACTCAAATTGGTTACTGGGTTTGGAGGACTCGGGGTTTAAAGAATAGCCCATAACCCAGTTGCTAGGATGACAAAGTTCCTCAAGCAGAAGCAGAAAACCCAACGGCAACGTCCTTTGTATTGAAACCACAATATTTCACACCTAGGATACATACTAATGACTTAGGTACTGACAGATGTAAGGGAAGAAAAGCACTTCCCAAATTTTGACATTTTACTACTGTGTCAAATTTTAAAAGAAGTTGAATCCAATAGAAACAAAAATTTCATGGATCAACATTAGGAATTGCCAAAAGGAGCATGCCAATTTCCATCCAGTATACTTTGTGCAATGAACTGATATGCGGCATGCAGAGTTGCCATGATCTCCAATGTGAACTCAGAGGTTCAGAAGAAAACTGCTAGTTAAAATTAAGACGGATAAAGATTAGGGCAACAGCCTCCATTTGGAAGCTAAGGTAAACTGTATTGATATGCTATATAGGCCTCTGTCCAAAAGCACGAGAACTGGTACGTATTACATTAAGTCACCTTCAAAACTAGCTTCCAGGGCGTAAAATATCAGTCCTAATCATAGTTTTAAATAGCGGGCTATGCCTCTTAGCGGCGGGCCTCTTATAAACGCTATAGCGTGCTATAGTGCGCTATTTAAAATGTTTGTTCATGTGTTTGGACCAAAGTCCCTTAGCGCAGGACCTCTTCTACACGCTATAGCGTGCTATTTAAAACCATGGTCGTAATCTGAGACATGTTGCAGACATAAATAATGTCATTATATTGACCATACCAGCAACCTAGCTAGTCACAAAAAAGTCACAACGGTGTTTATTATTGTTACCTGAAAATCTGTTTTCTATGGAGAAAGGCATGAAGTCCACTCTTCCAGGGTTACCAAGAATCATATTCGTCACCATTTCAGCAGTACCTAGCGCCTGAAGTAAAATTGGCACAAGAAGAATATCAATTCTATTAAGTTCTTAAAAGGGGAGATAGCAGTAGAAACTTACTATCTCAACCATTAAGAATGTGTAGTGCTCCTAACTGTATTTAGTCAACCATATCAAGCAGCTATGTGTTGTTGTTCTATAACTTCTATTCAATCAAGGATGCAAGCTTTCATAGCAAGGGAATGCATATTCTGAGAACGACAAAGGCATGCCACCGTTTCAGTAATTTCCCTATGCCAAAAGGAAGGTTCTTTAACTTTAAAATTACATATGTTTACCTAAATATAGCTTGGAAAAACTGTCAAGTTAAATAAAGTTGTACTCAAATCTAGAAAATTAGGACGTACTCATCAATGTTAGGATCCAAACTTCTGTGATGTCGTTGCAAATGTCAACAGTGTTTTCAGCTACTTGTAGGTAGATGGGTTCAGAGTGAAAATATTAGCAAGTAAATGACACATTATCTTATAGATGGAGCTTGATCGCACACAACATAAAAATGCCTTAGGCTTTAGCTTTATGGTGGTCGAAATTCACCAGAGCCTGCATCTCAGTACAGCCTCATTCTGCACTCTAGATAGACGACTTCCAGCTTATGTATATGGAAACTCAAAAGGTGAAGATGATGAAAACTACAGAGGGCTCCTGCTGACATATGGTTTACTCTATCTCAGTTGGAATATGATTTCCGCATGCAAGGTGATTCAACTAGAAGTACAAAAATGCAATCAGGGTAGCATAGTGCACAATTAATTATGCAATGAATGGGAACACTCCCAGGAATGGGGGTTGGGATGAGGCTATCTTTGCTGTAACTCCTGTTCTTCAGGAGCATGGAAATGTCATATGCTAAACTGCTTAAAAAAAACTAGGCACAAAGAAGGAAAGACCTTAACCGGAGCAGGTTTACACAATCGACGTACCAAAGCAAGTCCACTTCCTTCATGTCCTGTTGCAATCAAAACATTTGACATATCCGGAAGAAAGCCTATGACTGGCTTCCCATCAGGCACTGAAACAGATGAGGCATTTCTTTCCGTTACTATCAAATATAGAGTGCAAAGCTAATAACATTGTATTGAATGATCTTTGAGGCTCTATTGCGTGTGTCGTTCTAAAACCGAAAGGGCTTACTGTAGGGGCGGTGCCCGATTCTGATTTCTTTGTCCTCGTCAATATCAAGATGAACATTGTTGAGGGCAGGAAAGAATTCTCCTGCACGGTCCCATATACTCTTCAGTATGGATTTATCAACCTCCCTTGAAAATCCTTTAAACTCCCGGCTGCTTCCTGTAAAAAAATGTTTGTGATCAAGGATTCATATTTTCTAATATAGTTGGCGAAAAAAGTTAAATGGAAAAGATATTCTGGTATGAATCAAAGAATAATTACTGAGAAAAAAATTATCTAATCATCCATCGATTTAATTCAGAAGATCTCAAAAAAGGCCGGCAAAAGGTGGAACAAAGGGATAAATTTGGACTCTATAGATCACCTAAAACTAGATGCCCTTTTGTATTTAATGTTGCTGTCATTGATATGGATGCGGCAGCATGCTCATCTTCACTGGATTTTGTGGACAAGTGTACACTATTTGAATTATCACCCTGATGGTCAACATATCCCAGCTCCATTATGCCATGATTCAGCTTTAGCCTGTTAAAATTTTCCAACACAAGCAGATGACCCTGAAATGGATAATGTAAAAAAATACACTTTTTATGTTGTGAGATGTTGAAACAATCAGTTTTTAAATAGCAAACAGAAAGGATCAGCATGTGAATATTATATAAGGGACGAAATCCGGTCAACAATTTTGCATGGTTTATTTCTAGCTAGCAACTAGCATAAGGGCCTGTTTGGTTTACAGCCGAAGGTTGCCACGCTTAAGCTTAGTCATGCCACAACATCTTAGGTATGTGTTTGGTTCATTGCCACACTTTTCTAGCAATATGGTCCACATGTGGTAGGCTTTTTTGCCAAATCTTGCCACACCTGTGGTGGCCATTTTGTTAGCCACACTTTTTGTGGCAGCCACACTTTGCCTAAGCTTAGTTGTGGCAAAGTTAGTCATGAACCAAACAGGCCCTAGGTATGTCATTTCCATAGGGTAGTTTCGAGTGTTGGGTGCATGCCTAGCATATGCAAATTCTATTTACAAAGCATGTATAAACTGGTTATATATTAGAATGAAGACAGCAAAGTACACAACACAGCTTACATAAGTTTACTATCTCAAGAAAATAAGCAAAGAAAACCATAAAGGGTGCGTGTTTTTTTTTACCTCAGTTTGTTTATACTTAACATATTAGGGAACAAACGACAACTTTTTACTATGAGAATGCCAGGAAAATCAATCAAAGTATTTCATATCAAAGGTTAATCAAAGGAATTTGGAAAATACCACGTACCTTTCGTGGCTTCACAGGAATATCCAGTGTAGAATTTGGTCCTAGGAAACTATGCAACAAGGACCGAGTCCAAGCACCAGAAGCAACTACAGTACCTTTTCTTCCATATAAGATGTTCTTAGAAGTTTGGACACCTTCAACCCTTCCAGTAACCTCTGATCTGCATAAAGTAAAAAAGCAACATCAATAATACAGAAGATGGAAATGGTTTGGAATGAATGAAAAGGCATCCTAAGTTCCTAACAGGGTGATGGATAACATCATCGTCAAGCTAATTATAGAAGCTACTTTGCTGCAATTCCAGTAGCCTGACAGCTGGTGCCCTTGTGTTCACCAACAGAAATAGTCTGAAAAGAAGAGACCTTCATACCTTATCAATGACATGGCAGGATCATTGTAGAGCTCCATATATCTCCCTTTTGGAGAATATGACCTATTGATCTAATAAGAGAAAAATTTAACAGTTATAGGTGTGCAAAGATTCTTCTAACTGCACTTATCATAGAAGAACCGAAGTTGTAGATAAGAAACCTTTTCAATCAAAGACACGGCCTGGAACGCATCAATTTGACGGTCTTCAGGTAAGAACATAGCACCACCATCATTTCCAACACAGAGTGCGGGTTCTAATGCATGTAACGAAGAGGCAGACAAGCACTCCACATCGATGCCTGCCTGAGACAGAACCTTGGTCTTTTCCTCCAGCGTAGACAGCTCTTTAGAGGTTCTTCCAACTAATAAGCTTCCTTAACAAAACAAGAATTTCACTTTTATTCAAACTTTACCGTGACCTGGAAATGGGAAATAAATGACATAGTATAGAGCAGCATATATTGTATATGCAGTAAGACATCTCTTCTAACAAGCATAGTCAATTCAAGCACCATATAAGTGCAGCTGCACATAGTATCAGAAAATCCGGAGCCCAAAGTAGCTTTAATTAACCAAGTCATCAGACTCAAATCTACTAGTAGATCATAGGAAATGCATTAGCATTTACTACCATCTAAAACTAAATTATAGTGCAATTAGTCCAGTACTTTACAAAGTCACAAGTTCGCAGTTTGTTACTAGTATCTGAGCGGGAGAAGTTAAATTCGATCACAGCGAGTTAACGACTAATCGACAGCTATCTATCACATGGCTTTACCTGTCTTCATCCACCCGAGGCTCTCGCGCGCGCCGCCGGCGCCGTGACCGTCCATCTCGGCCGCGAGCTCCTCCCACAGCTGCTTGCTCCGCACCGCCAGGTCCCACGTGTCGCTCCCGGGAGTCCGGTGCGACATCCACACGTACCCCTGCCCTGCAGCACCAGCACCGCCGAATCGAAACCAATCAGAACCCTAGGGGATGCATCCAAGCTGACCTCTGGAGGCATTGGTACCTGCGCCGGTGGCGCCGGAGCAGGGGACGGCGGCGTCGGCGACGGCGACGGAGAGCGGGGTGTGGAGGAGGAGGTGGCGCGCGATGGAGAGGCCGACGATCCCGGCGCCCACGACGACCACGTCGTGGTGGGAGGCGGAGGCGTGGGCGGAGGGGGAGGCGCTGGATCGGAGGGCCGGGAGCGGGCGCCGCCGCCGCGGGCCGCGGATGGAGAAGCGTTGGGCGCGGGAGGACGGGGAGGCGGAGGGGAAGGGCGCGGCGTTAGGGTTGGGGTTGGGAGCGGGGGAGAAGGCGACGGCGTCCATCGGGAGAGGAGACCGGAGGCGATCAGGCGAGGACTGTAGGTGCGAGCTCGGGAGGTACGAGGAGGAGGGAGTGGCAGCAGGTCAACGGCCTTCATTTCAGAGCATGTACGAAGCTGACGTGGCCGGTCTGGCCCCATCATCCGAAAGTAGGCCGCATTAGTCTTATCAGGCCTCAGTTCGAGTCTTTGTGGCCCACGCTAACTGGGCCTGTCATCATGTGTACACTTTCGGACTGCTTGTTTTTTTAGAGAAAAAAAATGCTCCCGGCTACTTAGGCCAATTCTAGCCGATCCTATTAAAATAGAGGGAAAATAGAGGAGGATCAGTTCGAGTAAACCTTTAATGTATTATATTTGCTTCATTAAGTTTTGGCCGGACCTAGCCGATCTTCTAAAGTTATTTTTTTGTTCATTTGCATTTTTTCTTCGACCATCGAAACATTTTCATTATTTTTTATTTCATTGACGATATTTTGATATATTGGAGTACATAATTCATCGATTCTTCTATACGAGAACAAAACAAAAGAAACGAGAACTATAATTAGACACTTTAATTGGTATCCAACTTTCATAATTGTTTTCACTAGTTGGATAAATATGTTTTTATGTCTTTAATTTTTATTATCTCTATTTGCTTTTCTAGTTCGCATATTTTTTTATTTTTTCGGTTCCGATGAATTTGCTATTGCGTCGCATCTAGTCTCATCTCTAGTCTCTTACTCTAGCAAGGAGTGCACAAACATCTATCATTTTTTCGCTATCAATAGATTGATGCAATATTATTCCCAAAACCACATCTTGCATACATCCTACACACAGTTTTGAGCAACCGATGAGCTAAAAATTGCGTCGAATCTGGTGAACAACCGAATCAAAACTCGCACTCACCCCATATATTTTGCACTTGAAGAATATACATCCAAGGTGTTCCAGCGTGGTCAAAACTTGACGCACCACTTGTCGCTGGCAGTGATCGCACTTTATGTCCGGCAATGGGGAGCCGACGAGTTGTTGGGCCAGTTGAGGGAGTCCTGGTTTAAGGGGTCCTCGGGTGGCCGGCCTGTTTTTCATGGGCCGGACTATATGGGCCGCTTACCGAGCATTGGATTAATCGAAGGCCCTGTCTCCAGGAAGGAAGCTTCGGGAATCGTGGCGTATCCTCCACGTTTGGAGTAGTGAATAGGCATGTTTATCCCTTCGACGTGTAACCGACCATGTGTAAACCCTAGGTACCCTCGGGATCTATATAAACCGGAGGGTTTTAGGTTGTAGGACAAAGAACAACTCATCTAGGGTTTAGCTGCTCGATCTCGAGGTAAATCGACTCTGTAACCCACATATCATCAATATAATCAAGCACGACGTAGGGTATTACCTCCATAGGAGGGCCCGAACCTGGATAAACATCGTCTCCTTCGTCTCCTGTTACCATCGATCCCAGTCTCACAGCTTGGGACCCCCTACCCGAGATTTGCTGGTTTTGACACCGACATTGGTGCTTTCATTGAGAGTTTCGCTGTGATCGCCAAAGGAATCGATGGCTCGCGTCGTCATCAACGAAGAGGTCCGCAACATGCACACTTTTGTCCCCGGACAAATCTTCGCTTTAGGCAGCATTGTGCTGCACGCTGACCCGACTGGCCATGTAGGCCGGGTCGGAAGCTTCGCCCCTAACCAAGAGGTCAGATTCGGGAACCTAGAGTTCTCCATAGACTCTCGGGGCGATCTCTCGCTAACCGGGCTCATAGCCTCGCCTGCCGCGCCCGAAGACTCCGAGGCTTTAACCTCGGATTCCTCTTTCGGTCCCGCCCACGGGACCTACCCCGGTGATGACCTGACTCTTAGTCCGGATTCTGCCATAGTGTCAGATAACCGGATACCTGTTCTTGTCGAACACTCCCCTAGCGCATACACAACGGAGGTCAACTCCGAAAACTCCGAGCAGGTTGACCCGATCGAGCTCTCGATACTCAACGAGGCCCTAGATCGGATCTCGTCGATGAAGATTACCGACGACCCAACCCCGATCCATGTTCAGATCGGCCTCAGGGCGGCCCAGGGTGAGTTTTTCGCCCCACCCGCCACCCACTTGATAGCCACAATCAAAGATTTAACCGACATGTTGGACTATGCCTCCGAGGAGGCAGAATACATGGATGAGGGGGATTGCGCTCCCACCCCCGTTAACACTGGGCGATGGGCCGCCACCTTCATGTACGACGTCTACATGGTGGACACTACAGCCGCTAATGGCGAGCACACACCTAAGAATGATGGTGACGAATCGGGCGAAGCGCCGTCAAGGCGACGAAAGCCGCATAAACGGTCAAAAGGCAAAAAGGAAGGAAAGCTATCATCTGCACCGGGGACGGAGATACCTCGGAAGACCTCGGCGATCCCGATATCCCCGAACACCCGTTAGAGGGTCAGGAGAGGCCTGAAGACCAGCGCAACCCCTATGACCTAAATGATTCCGAAGACGACAATTACCTCCCCCTGTCGAGGAGGAGGACATCCCGGAAGCCGATGACTTTGCCATCCTCGATAATGTTGAAGACTAGGAACTGTTCAGGCAACAGCTTATAGCCACGACCCACGGTCTGAAAGCAAAAGAACGGCAGCTTAAAGCCAAACAAGACAACCTCAACGAGCGACGGACGAGAGTCCTCTCAGTTGAGGAAGGATATGGTACCGGTCTATCGGACCAACCTAAGAGCTATCCACGCAGAAGGCTGCTGCCACAATTCGACGACGAGCTCACTGATACGCCGTCTCCCAAACATACCCCATACGACAAGCTAGACCGCCCTCCTCGAGGACGAGACAGGACGGCTGACGACACTGGTTATAGGCCAACAATACCCCGAAGATGAGGAAAAGAGAAAATAGAGCCCGATGACAGGTTCGACCTGCGACGTGACCTGGACTACAGAGCAGGTCCTACGAGATCCATCTACGGATCCAGAGGGTACTCACCCGATAGACGGGAAGGGTACCGGCCCTGGCTCGAACGTAACAATAGAGGCCGAGAACGAAACCGGGCTAGAACAGGCGCCAATTATCGGCATGGCATAGCTCGGGTTAGAGGCGCTGCCCACCCACTGTGCTTCACGGACGAGATGATGCAGCATGAGTTCCCAGAGGGGTTTAAACCCATGAACATTGAGCAATACGATGGGACAACTGACCCAACCGTATGGATTGAGGATTTCCTCCTCCACATCCACATGGCATGAGGAGATGATCTCCACGCCATCAAATATCTACCCCTAAAACTTAAGGGCCAGCTCGACACTGGTTAAACGGCCTCCCCGAAAACTCTATCGGATGTTGGGAAGATCTAGAGGATGCATTCCGATCTAACTTCCAGGACACCTATGTCCGGCCGCCTGACTCCTCCGACCTAAGCAACGTCGTTCAGAAGCCAGGAGAGTTCGCGCGGCAATTCTGGAATCGGTTCTTGACAAGGAAAAACCAGATTGTTGAGTGCCCGAACACCGAGGCAATAGCCTCCTTCTGACACAATATTTGGGATGAATGGCTGGCTCACCAGCTCGCCCAGGATAAACCGAGGACAATGTCCACCCTTACATCACTCAGGACTCACTTTTGCACGGGCGAGGACAACTGGTTAGCAAGGCGGAGCCACAACCCCGAAGACCCCGGAACCTCCGAAGTTCGGGACGAAAACGGGAAATCAAAGCGCAACAAGAGTAAGTGTCGGCGCAACAATAGTGATGTCGATGATACGGCCGTTAATGCGAGCTTCGCAATTCCCGACAACTTAAGGAGTTGTATACCCCTATTAGGTGCGATGGGGGGCGAGTCCCTAGGTTTTGTGTAATGTGTACTCTTAGGAGCTTCTCCCTGAACTCCCAAAACCTTCTTCTCTCCATAAATAGGGACTCGCCCCCCATCGCACAACCCTAGGACCAGCAAAGCACGTGTCGAGGAGTCACAACTTCGTGCTCAAAATTCCATGGGCGGCAGTGGGGAAAACCATCAAAGGGTAAGTGTTCGGCTAGACCGAACTACTGCCATCAAGTGTCTTCGGGCGTACTGCAGGTACCATCAAGGGCCTGCTAAAAAGCGTAAAGCTCATCCACACTTCGGTGACTTCACAAGATTTTCTTTCCAAAGTCCGCCCGCCGAACAGCAAAACCCATAGGGGTATACAACTCCTTAGGAGGCGCAGGAGCGGACAAGCGACAGGGCACATCGAGGACGTCAGGTCACCCATCGAAGACCCTGGTACAACCACTCCTGTAAAATTTACATTTCATTTTCAAATACCTGTAAACAGTTTCCTCGACATTTTGAGCAATAAGAGTTGTTGAGCAAAATATAAAACCATTATACATGGTCGCCTCGTTGTCTTTTTTGGCACATACTCTATTTTCTCGCTCTTCTTGGCAAACGGTTTGGTACACATTACGATGCAAACGGTTAATAGACCGGGGGATCGAGTTTAAATAAATATCCTTATGCACAACTGGTTATGCATTCGACGTCTTGGAATTCACTTTATATGCATTGGTTCCGAACTATGTCTTGGATCAATAGTTGGGTTGCCCGACTCCTATGCTTGCCCTTTAAGTTCCGCTTGTTCTCCTAAAAGGGAAAAGGGAGAACCACTGCGATTGTGTTTCCAGCTAGCCTGGTCAAGCACCTCAGGGAAGAAAGCCGAAAACTGACTATCATAGTATGCGAGAACCGGTCTGTGAATCCAAGCTTAAGTGTTATACTAAAAACTTCGTTAGAGGTTATTCCATGTCATACGATGGGTTTGGTATTCGTACAAACCATGTGATATCGACCTTAGCCGCGGTTCATCCGAACATCACAAATCACTAGGGGCTAGTCATCAGCCCTTGCATTCCTTTTTCACGCTCCTACGGCTAAGTGAAAGCAATAAAGCATTATGATCTGATTGCCTGGTCCACCGCACTCTATCACCTTCGGGTACCGATAGCTCGGCTAAGGGTTACAGTGCGAAGGTAGAGACACCATGCGTAGTATCTATATGGGGGCTGAAGCCGACGACTCGCAGCTTTTAGTTTCAACGGCCACACATGAGTTATAAGGAATGCAAAACATTAAAAATATGATAAAGCCTGCATCATAACCATAAAATGTTAAAAGTTAAAAGGTCTTCAGGCATATTACAAATGCATCTACTCATAAATGTTTTCTTTCGAGCACTGAGCCTCTATTGCCCGAGCACCCTCCATCACTACGGAGAAGTATCGCTCGGGGCACCTATGCTTACTTCCAGGGGTGGAGGAGCAGTGGCTATCTTCATCAGATCAAGACCCGGCCAGTGCACCTTGGCCCTTGCGAAGGCCATCCAAGCTCCCTCGATACATGAGGAACACCTTAGTGCGTCGATCCGAGGTGAGGCGTCGCTTAACTTCTGCACCAGGCTGAAGTAGCTGCTCAGCAATGGCTCGTTGGGCCATAGACGGATACAGAGATCCTTCATGGCCGGCTCTACCATCCGGTGCAGCTCCAACAACTGCTTCAGCTGCTCGACGAGAAGAGGAGAGCGCTCGGAGGCTTCAAATCGCGCCCAAAATAGTCGAGCTTCATCTCCCTCTCCCCGCGAAGCATAAAACTGTTTCGCGTCCGCTGTGCTCTTCTAGAGATCCGAGCAGGCGCCTGAGGAATGCCACACTTGGGTAAGCAACATGAACTTGCTATCCCCGAAGACACACTGCAGTAAATACGGCTTAGCATCCGTGATAACCTTTGCTTGGCGGACTTGCTCCTCAAAGACCCACCTATCCACCCGCTCCTTTTGGAGATCAGACTTCAGAGTGGATAGTTCGGCGGCCTGCTCCTTGACTTTCTGCTTGAGGTCCTCGCATTTCTAGCCGGCGTCTTTGAGCTCCTGCTGGATTTCCTCCACCCGAGCCTCATGCTTGGCACTGGTGGCTTTTAGAGCGGAAAGCACGACAGACGCTTGTTCAACCACCGCCCTCTCATCCGCGGCCTCCTGCTTTGCCTTCTGCAGCTCGGCCTTGAGCTTCTCAATTTCTTTTGCCGAGGCTGCGTAAGCCTCAAACATATAAATACTAAGTAGACATGTATGATGATGAAATTTTCGGATATTATAATCCAGCTTACTTTGCGCCTCGTTGAATCTCTTATTCAGAGCATCAAGCTCATTTTCGAAGCTCTTGAGCTTCTGATTTAGCTCGTCTAGCTCGGCGGCATTAGTAGCCGCCGCTAACGAAGAAACCTACAAATAAAAAAACCCTATCAGGTTACATATAATAATGCTGGGTTCAAACCTTCGAACTATTATAAATATGATCCTATGCCCGGTCCTCTTAAGGGTTGTTAGAACATTCTGAACAAATATCGTCTCGTACATTGTCCGGATAATGGTCTATAATTGACCCCCACGTGAGTTTTTTTCCAAACTCACCTAGGTCTCGGGTGATGTCATGTATATAATGATAACACAAGGAAATTAATATTTTGAAAATAGAGTATTACGTGGCTCACCTGGAAGCCCGTTAGGAGACCGTTGAAAGCCTCCTTCAGTCCGCTATCAAGCGGTGTTCCTCGAAGATGGAAGCACTTGACAGAGCCTCCCCCATTACCGGCCACCCATTGGTCGGTGGCACCGGTGGTGATCGGTTAACCCGATCTCCAACCGGGGACTGAACCGGTGCCTCCGGAGGCATTGTGCACTCCGGAGACGACCTTGGAGGGGACTAGACTTCCCCTCGTTCGGTCTCCTTAGTATCCGGGATGGGCTCCTCCCCCCCAGTCTTCGGTTGCCGAGGCGTTAGCCTCGACCATGACATCGTCGCCCCCATCGCTGGTGTTCGGCTCCAAAGGAGCCTGCTGCGATGACACCTCTACGACGTCCTTTGTGGTGCCCGGAGGAGTGGGATGCGACGCGGTCCCGCTCTCCGCCAGTTCGGTGGGTGGGGTCTCCCTGTGTGAGACTTGGTCGGTGGGGAGAACGCGTGGTAGCCTGCAGATTAATAGGCGCTCACATATTAATAACATTTAAAAAATGGTATTAATAGCTCAGGTAGTCTTTGGATTCTTACCTTCGAGCTGGGGGCTTAACCCTTAGTTTCCTTTAAGGAACCTTCTCGAAATCTTCGGACTCGATATCCGAGTCCGAACTGTCAGGCAGAGTCAACTGTGGCCGACACGCCTTCTTAGGGGCAGGAGGAGGTACGTCCTCCACGGTGTCTGGTGACGCCACCTGATACGTCTCCAACGTATCTACTTTTCCAAACTCTCTTGCCCTTGTTTTGAACTCTAATTTGCATGATTTGAATGGAACTAACCCGGACTGACGTTGTTTTCAGCAGAATTGTCTTGGTGTTATTTTTGTGCAGAAATAAAAGTTCTCGGATCGTCCTGAAAATTTATGGAGAATATTTTTGGAATTAATAAAAAATACTAGCGCAAGAAGTAACCAGAGGGGGGCCACCTATAGGCCACAAGCCTGCTAGGCGCAACCACCCCCTAGCCGCGCCTAGCAGGCTTGTGGGGCCCTTGTGGATCCTCCGACCTCCTCTCCAGCTTCATATAACCCTATTTGTTGAGAAAAAAATCAGAGAGAAGAGATTATTGCGTTTCACGATACGGAGTCACCGCCATCGCCTGTTCTTCCTCGGGAGACTAGATCCGGAGTCCGTTTTTGGCTCCGGAGAGGGGAAATCGATGCCTTCGTCATCACCAACCATCCTTCATCACCAATTCCATGATGCTCTCCACCATTCGTGAGTAATCTCATCGTAGGCTTGCTGGACGGTGATGGGTTGGATGAGATTTATCATGTTATCGAGTTAGTTTTGTTAGGGTTTGATCCCTAGTATCCACTATGTTCTGAGATTGATGTTGCTATGACTTTGCTATGCTTAATGCTTGTCACTAGGGCCCGAGTGCCATGATTTCAGATCTGAACCTATTATGTTTTCATGAATATATGTGTGTTCTTGATCCTATCTTGCAAGTTGTAGACACCTATTACGAGTTATGATCCGCATCCCCCAGGGTGACAATAACTGGGATTCTTTCCGGTGATTACCGTAGTTTGAGGAGTTCATGTATTCACTAAGCACTAATGCTTTGGTCCGGTCTCTATTAAAAGGAGGCCTTAATATCCCTTAGTTTCCAATAGGACCCCGCTGCCATGGAGGGTAGGACAAAAGATGTCATGCAAGTTCTTTTCCATAAGCACGTATGACTATATATGGAATACATGCCTACATTACATTGATGAATTGGAGATAGTTCCGTGTCACCCTATGTTATAACTGTTGCATGATGAATGCCATCGGACATAATTATCCATCACTGATCCATTGCCTACGAGCTTTCCATATATTGATCTTCGCTCAATTACTCTTACTTTGCTACTGTTACAAACACTACAAATTGCTACTATCACTTTGCCACCATTACTGTTACGACCATATTACTTTGCTACTGAATACTTTGCTGAAGATATTAAGTCTTTCAGGTGTGGTTGAATTGACAACTCAGCTGCTAATACTCAAGAATATTCTTTGGCTCCCCTTGTGTCGAATCAATAAATTTGGGTTGAATACTCTACCCTCGAAAACTGTTGCGATCCCCTATACTTGTGGGTTATCAAGACCTTTTTGTGGCACCATTGCCAGGGAGCATAGCTTTATTCTCTGAGTCACTTGGTATATATATATCTGTTGATCACTATGAAGAATCTGAAAGATCCAAAAACCAAGATCTATCCCTCTACTACGAGGGGAGGTAAGGAACTGTCATCTAGCTCTACACTTGATTCACATTCTGTTATGAGTAAGTTTGCGACACCACCACCTGCTAGTAATTCTGATATGTCGCAAGTAATTGATGATGCTACTTCTGCTATGCATGATGCTTATGATAATACTTTGCTTGATGATACTGTGCCACTGGGTGAATTTCTTGATGAACAAATTACTAAAACTGATAATATTTCTGAATCTGATGAAATTATTGAAACTGAACACTATGATTCACCTGCTAGACCTAGCTCTCCTAGATATGAATTGCCTGATATACCTGAGGGTTATGTTATGGAAGGAGAGGTAGCTAGGGACTTTCTTGCTTGTCAGGATAGAGATGATCTTAAGAAATTGCTTCGCTAGTGGAAGGAAAAATCTCTGAATGCTAGAATGCAATAAGATCCTAAGTTTTCTACTTCACCTATCTTTGTTACTGATAAGGATTATGAATTCTCTGTCGATCCTGAGTTAATTACTTTGGTTGAATCTGATCCTTTCCATGGTTATGAATCTGAAACTGTTGTGGCACATCTTACCAAATTGAATGATATAGCCACCCTATTTACTCATGATGGAAAAATTCGCTATTATTATATTCTTAAGTTGTTTCCTTTCTCATTAAAGGTTGATGCTAAGATATGGTTTAATTCTCTTGCTCCTGGTTGTGTGCGTAGTCCCTAAGATATGATTTATTACTTCTCTGAAAAATATTTTCCTGCCCATAAGAAACAAGCTGCCTTGCAGGAAATATTTAACTTTGTGCAAATTGAAGAAGAGAGTCTCCCACAAGCTTGTGGAGGCTTCTCCAATTACTTAATGTTTTGCCTGATCATCCTCTCAAGAAAAATGAAATACTTGATATCTTTTATAATGGACTAACCAATGCTTCTAGGGACCACCTAGATAGTTGTGTTGGTTGTGTTTTCAGGTAACAAATTGTTGAACAATCTGAATTACTATTGAATAATATATTGAGCAATGATAATGATTGGACAGTTCCGAACCACCTCCAAAGCCAACCCCGAAGAAAAGAGGTATCCTATTCCTCGGTCCTGAAGATATGCAAGAGGCAAAGAAATTTATGAAAGAAAAGGGTATTAAAGCTGAAGATGTTAAGAATCTACCACCTATTGAAGAAATACATGGTATTGATAACCCGACACAGGTAGTAGAGGTAAATTCTCTCAGTAGATTCGATGAAGGAGATATCCCTTATAATAAGTTTGCTAGCCAATGCTTGGATGAATTTGATAATTTTATTATGAAGCAAGAAAACTTCAATGCCTATGTTAGTAGACAATTGAAACATAATTATTATATGCTTGATCGCTTGGGTGATTATTTGAGTAGAACTGTCAATCATCCTAAGCTTATTAGTAAACATGCTTCCATGGTAACCACTCAAGTAGAACAAGTACTTAAGTCTCAAAATGATTTGCTTAATGAGATGAATAGTAAAGACAATGTTCATTCTGTTAAAGTTGTGACTAGAGGTGGTAGAATGACTCAGGAACCTTTGTATCCCGAGGACCATCCTAGGAGAATTGAGCAAGATTCTGAGAGATTTAATACTGATGCACCTATTCCTTCCAATAAGAGTAGAAAAAATAATGATGATAGTACTTTGCATGCTGCTAGTGAACCTCTTATAGATACGTCCGAAAATCCAAATGATATTTCTATTTCTAATAATGAGACACAATCTGGTGATGAACATGATCCTAGTGATAACATTAATAATGATGTTCATGCTGATGCTCAACCTAGTAATGATAATGATGTGGAGATTGAACCTGCTGATGATCTTGATAACCCACAACCTAAGAACAAAAGATACGATAAAAGAGACTTCATTGCTAGGAAACATGGTAGAGAAAGAGAACCATGGGTTCAGAAACCCATGCCCTTTCCTCCTAAACAATCCAAGAAAAAGGATGATGAGGACTTTGAGCGCTTTGCTGAAATGCTTAGACCGGTCTTTTTACGTATGCGCTTGACTGATATTTTGAAAATGTCTCCCCATGCTAAGTATATGAAAGATATTGTGACAAAGAAAAGAAAGATATCGGAAGCTGAGATATTGTGGAATACCTAAGAAACTAGGAGATCCCGGAGTACCTACTATACCATGCTCTATTAAAGGAAATTATGTTAAAACTGCTTTATGTGATCTTGGAGCTGGTGTTAGTGTTATGCCTTTCTCTTTATACAGCAGACTTGATTTGAATAAGTTGACACCTACTGAAATCTCTTTGCAAATGGTTGATAAATCAACTGCTCTGCCTATCAGTATTTGTGAGGATGTACATGTTGTAGTTGTTGGAAATATGCCCTAGAGACAATAAATAAAGTGTTTATTATTGTATTTCCTTGTTCATGATAATCGTTTATTATACATGCTATAATTGTATTAATTGGAAACATGGATACATGTGTGGATACATAGACAAACACAATGTCCCTAGTATACCTCTACTGAACTAGCTCATTGATTGAAAGATGGTTAAGGTTTCCTAGCCATGGACATGAGATGTCATTTGATAACGGGATCACATCATTAGGAGAATGATGTGATGGACAAGACCCAAACTACAAACGTAGATTATGATCGTGTCAGTTTATTGCTACTGTTTTCTGCATGTCAAGTATATGTTCCTATGACCATGAGATCATGCAATTCACAAATATCGGAGGAGTACCTTGTGTGTATCAAATGTCGCAATGTAACTAGATGACTATAAAGGTGCTCTACAGGTGTCTCCGAGGGTGTCTGTTGAGTTGACATGGATCGAGACTGGGATTTGTTACTCCGTGTGACGGAGAGGTATCTCAGGGCCCACTCGGTAATACAACATCACAATGAGCCTTGCAAGCAATGTGACTAATTGTTAGTTGTGGGATCTTGTATTACGGAACAAGTAAAGAGACTTGCCGGTAACGAGATTGAACTAGGTATGGTGATACCGACGATCGAATCTCGGGCAAGTAACATACCGAAGAACAAAGGGAACATCATACGGGATTAACTGAATCCTTGACATAGAGGTTCGACCGATAAAGATCTTCGTAGAATATGTAGGAACCAATGTGGACATCCAGGTCCCGCCATTGGTTATTGACCGTAGAGGTGTCTCGGTCATGTCTACATAGTTCTCGAACCCGCAGGGTCTGCACACTTAAGGTTTGGTGACGTTTCGGTAGTATAGAGTTATGTATGCTGGTGACTGAAGTTTGTTTGGAGTCCCGGATGAGATCCTGGACGTCACGAGGAGCTCCAGAATGGTCCGGAGGTAAAGATTCATATATAGGAAGTCCCAGTTTGGTCGCCGGAAAAGTTTCGGGCTCATCGGTAGTGTACCGGGAGTGCCGGTAGTGTACCGGGAGACCTCCGGGAGGGGTATTTCGACCCTAGAGGGTCCATGGGCTGTGGGAGATTAATAACCAGCCCTTAGTGGGCTGGTGTAACAGCCACAAAAGGCCCATGGTGCCGGCAAACTCTTCCTCCTCTCCACCTCCTCTTGCTGGATCAAGACGGTGGAGATCGTCATCAAGCTGCACGTGTGCCGAACGCGGAGGTGCCGTCCGTTCGGTACTAGATCAGAAGGATCGTGATCAAGGACACGGGATGTTCGTGATTGGATCGCGGGACGGATCGTGACGAGATCACGGGACTGTTCGTGATTAGATCGCAGGACGCTCGGCGATTTGGATCGCGAAGACGTTCGACTACACCAACCGCGTTTCTTAACGCTTCCCGCTTAGCGATCTACAAGGGTACGTAGATCCACTCCCCCTCCCTTAGATGCTCATCACCATGGATAGGTTTGCGTGTGCGTAGAATTTTTTTTGTTTCCCATGCGACGTTCCCCAACAGTGGTATCAGAGCTAGGTTGATGGTTCGATGAGATCTCGAGTAGAACACAAAAGGTTTGTGGGCGTTGATGCTTAGATTGCTTCCTTTCTTGGTCGGATTTTGGTTCAGCGTATTGTGAGATGAAGCGGCTGTTGGAAATATGCCCTAGAGGCAATAATAAATTAGTTATTATCATATTTCCTTGTTCATGATAATCGTTTATTATCCATGCTCTAATTGTATTGATCGGAGACTTAAATGCATGTGTGGATACATAGAGAAAACCATGTCCCTAGTATGCCTCTAATAGACTAGCTCGTTGATCAAAGGATGGTTAAGGTTTCCTAGCCATGGACATGAGATGTCATTTGATAACGGGATCACATCATTGGAAGAATGATGTGATGGACAAGACCCAAATTACAAACGTAGCATATGATCGTGTGAGTTTATTGCTACTGTTTTCCGCATGTCAAGTATGTGTTCCTATGACCATAAGATCATGCAACTCACAGATATCGGAGGAGTGCCTTGTGTGTATCAAACGTCGCAACGTAACTGGGTGACTATAAAGGTGCTCTACAGGTATCTCCGATGGTGTCTGTTGAGTTGGCATGGATCAAGACTGGGATTTGTTACTCCGTGTGACGGAGAGGTATCTCAGGGCCCACTCGGTAATGCAACATCACAAAAAGCCTTGCAAGCAATGTGACTAATATGTTAGCCATGGGATCTTGCATTACGGAACGAGTAAAGAGACTTGCCGGTAACGAGGTTGAACGAGGTATGGAGATACCGACGATCAAATCTCGGGCAAGTAACATACCGAAGAACAAAGGGAACGTTATACGGGATTGATTGAATCCTTGACATAGAGGTTCGACCGACGAAGATCTTCGTAGAATATGTAGGAACCAATGTGGACATCCAGGTCCCGCCATTGGTTATTGGCTGTAGAGGTGTCTCGGTCATGTCTACATAGTTCTCGAACCCGCAGGGTCTGCACACTTAAGGTTCGGTGACGTTTCGATAGTGTAGAGTTATGTATGCTGGTGACCGAAGGTTGTTCGGAGTCCCGGATGAGATCCCGAACGTCACGAGGATCTCCGGAATGGTCCGGAGGTAAAGATTCATATATAGGAAGTCCCAGTTTGGTCGCCGGAAAAGTTCCGGGCTCATCGATAGTGTATCGGGAGTGCCGGTAGTGTACTGGGAGACCACCGGGAGGGGTATTTCGACCCAAGAGGCTTTATGGGCTGTAGGAGGATGAATACCAGCCCTTAGTGGGCTGATGGAAGTCCTACACAAAGCTGATGAGGCTGGGAAGAAAATACCAAAAGGAAAAAGGTGGAAAAAGGCAAAAAAAGGGCCAAATAAGGAAGGAGTCCTAATCCTACTAGGAGTGGAGGAGAAGGACTCCTCCCTCCTTGGTTTGGCCGACCCAAGGGCTGCCTTTTTGGCAGCCAAGCCTCCTCCTCCACTCCTCCTATATATACTATAGGATTTTAGGGTTTTGGCACAAGATTTTCAGCCACGTGCCACCCGTTCCTCTAGTGCATAGTTTCTCCTCTAAATCGGTTTTCTGCGGTGCTTAGGCGAAGCCCTACTGGAATAACTCCACCACCATCACCGGAGCGCCGTCACGTTTCCGGTGAACTCTTCCTCCTCTCCGCCTCCTCTTGCTGGATCAAGACGGTGGAGATCGTCATCAAGCTGCACGTGTGCTGAACGCGGAGGTGCCGTCCGTTCGGTACTAGATCGGAAGGATCGTGATCAAGGCCACGGGACGTTCGTGATCGGATCGCGAGACGGATCGTGACGAGATCATGGGACGGTTCGTGATTGGTTCGTGGGACGGTTCGTGATTAGATCGCGGGACGCTTGGCGATTTGGATCGCGAAGAAGTATGACTACACCAACCGCGTTTCTCAACGCTTCCCGGTTAGCGATCTACAAGGGTACGTAGATCCACTCTCCCTCTCGTAGATGCTCGTCACCATGGATAGGTTTGCGTGTGCGTAGGAAATTTTTTGTTTTCCATGCGACGTTCCCCAACAGTGGTATCAGAGCTAGGTTGATGGTTCGATGAGATCTCGAGTAGAACACAAAAGGTTTGTGGGCGTTGATGCTTAGATTGCTTCCTCCCTTGGTCGTGTTTTGGTTCAGCGGTATTGTGGGATAAAGCGGCCCGGACCAACCTTACTCGTACGCTTACGAGAGACCGGTTCCCTCAACTGCACTTGTTGCAATAGATGGCTAGCGGGTGTCAGTTTCTCCTACTTTAGTTGGATCGGATTCGACAAAGGCGGTCCTTGAGAAGGTTGAAAAGCAAACTAGTGTATCACCGTTGTGGTTTATGCGTAGGTGAGAATCATTCTTGCTAGATACCCGTAGCAGCCACGTAAAACATGCAACAACAATTAGAGGATGTCTAACTTGTTTCTGTAGGGTATGTTGTGATGTGATATGGCCAATTACATGATGTGATATATGTGATGTATGAGATGATCATGTGATGTATAGAATTTCACGACTTGCACGTCGATGAGTACGGCAACCGGCAGGAGCCATAGGGTTTTCTTTAATTATTGTATGACCTGCGTGTCAATCATTAAGCGCTATGTAATGCTTTACTTTATCGCTAAGCGGTAGCAATAGAAGTAGAAGCAAGGCTGGCGCCACAACCCCAATGGCAGCACATTGATGGAGATCAAGATGATGGAGATCATGGTGTTGTACCGGTGACGATGGAGATCATGCCGATGTTTTGAAGATGGAGATCTTAAACACAATTTCATGGCCATATCATGTCACTTATGATTTGCATTTGATGTTAATCCTTTTTATGCACCTTGTTTTGCTTAGGACGACGGTAGCATTATAAGGTGATCCCTCGCTTAATTTCAAGATAAATTGTGTTCTCCCCGAGTGTGCACCGTTGCGAAAGTTCGTCGTGTTGAGACACCACGTGATGATTGGGTGTGATAGACTCTACGTTCACATACAACGGGTGCAAGCGAGATTTGCACGTGCAGAACACTCGGGTTAAACTTGACGAGCCTAGCATGTACAGACATGGCCTGGGAACACAAGAGACCGAAAGGTCGAACATGAGTCATATAGTAGATATGATCAACATAATGATGTTCACCATTGCAGCCACCTCAACTCACGTGATGATCGGACTTGAGTTGGTGAATTTGGATCATGTATCACTCGAATGATCGGAGGGATGTCAATTTGAGTGGGAGTTCTTAAGTAATATGATTAATTGAACTCATTATCATGAACATAGTCAATAGTGTCTTTGCAAATTATGTTGTAGATTACTAGCTCGCGCTGTAGCTCCCTTAAATTTTTATATGTTCCTAGAGAAATAGAGTTGAAAGATGTTGGTAGCAATATTGCGGACTGGGTCCGTGATCTGAGGATTGTCCTCATTGCTGCACAGAAGGCTTATGTCCTTAATGCACCGCTTGATGCGCCACCCCCTCTAGCGTCGTCTGTAGATGTTGTGAACATCTGACATGCACGTTTCGATGACTACTTGATAGTTTAGTGCGTCATGCATTACGGCTTAGAATTGGGGCTCCGAAACATTTTGAACGTCACGGAACATATGAGATGTTCTAGGAGCAGAGATTGTGATCTCAGGCTCGTGCCTGTGTTGCGAGATATGAGATCTCCAACAAGATTATTTGCCTGTAAGATGAAGGAGAATAGCTCAATCGTTGAGCATGTACTCAGATTGTCTGGGTACTACAATCGCTTGAATCAAGTGGGAGTTGATCTTCCAGATAAGATAGTGATTGATATAGTTCTCCAAGTCACTGTCACTAAAGCTACTAGAACTTAGTGATGAACTATAAAACACCAGGGATAGAAGTATTGATCCCTGAGCTGTTCGCGATGTTTGACACCGCGAAGGTAGAAATCAAGAAGGAGCGTCAAGTGTTGATGGTTAATCAAACCACTAGTTTCGAAAAGGGCAAGAGCAAGGAGGGAAACTTCATGGATAGCAAGTCAGTTGCTGCTCCAGTGAAGCAACCCAAAGTTGAACTCAAACCCGAGACTAAGTGCTTCTATTATGAGGTGAGAGGTCGCTGAAGTGGAACAACCCTAGATACTTGGTAGATAAGAAGGCTGGCAACATCGACAGAAGTATATTTGATATACGAGTTATTGATGTGTACCCTGCTAGTACTCCTAGTAGCACCTGGGTATTGGATACCGGTTCGGTTGCTAAATGGTAGTCACTCGAAATAAAAGCTACGAAATAAACGGAGAACTAGCTAAGGGTGAGGTGACGATGTGTGTTGGAAATGTTTCCAAGGTTGATGTGATCAACATCGCACGCTCTCTCTACCTTCGGGATTAGTGACGAACCTAAATAAATGTTATTTGGTGTTTTGCATTGAGCATGGACATGATTAGATCATGTTTGTTGCAATACGGTTATTCATTTAAGTCAGAGAATAATGGTTATTCTGTTTACATGAATAATACCTTCAATGGTCATGCACCCAATGAGAATGGTTTGTTGAAATCTTGATCGTAGTAATACACATGTTCATAACATTGATGTCAAAAGATACAAAGTTAAATAATGATAGTACCACATACTTGTGGCACTGACGCAAAATGTCATATTGGTATAAAGGGCATGAAGAAACTCCATGTTGATGGATATTTGGACTCATTCGATTTCAAATCGGTTGAGACATGCGAACCACGCCTCTTGGGCAAGATGACTAAAGGACCCCGTTGGATGGAGCGGGCAAGTGATTCATTGGAAATGATACATGTTGATGTATGCAATATAGTGAGTCTTGTAGCGTGTAGTGGATATCGTTATTTTCTTACCTTCACTGAAGATTTGAGTAGATATAGTGTACATTTACTTAATGAAACACAAGTCTGAATCGTTTGAAAGGTTCAAGCAAATTCAGAGTGAAGTTTAAGATCATCGTGACAAGAAGATAAAAATGACTACGATATGATCATGGAGGTGAATATCTGAGTCACGAGTTTGGCATACAACTTAAGACAATGTGAAAGTTGTTTCACAACTAAACGCCACCTGGAACACTAAAGTGTGATGTTGTGTCTGAACATCATAGTTATGCTCTATTGGACATGGTGCGTGCTATGATATCTCTTATCGTTTTACTACTATAATTTTGGGGTTATGCATTAGAGACAACTACATTTACTTTAAATAGGGCACCATCTAAATCCGTTGAGATGACACCATGTGAATTATGGTTTGATAGAAACCTAAGCTGTCATTTCTTAATATTTGGGGCTGCGACACTTGTGTGGAAAATGTTTTCACCTAATGAGGTCGAACCCAAGGCGGACAAATGCATCATCATAGAATACCCTAAGATCAGTTGGGTGAACCTTGTATCTCAGATCCAAGTGCAAAGTGTTTGTTACTAAAACGGATCCTTTCTCGAGGAAAAGTTTCTCTCGAAAGAATTGAGTGGGAGGAAGATAGAACTTGATGAGGTTGTTAAACCTTTGTTCAACCAGAGAGTAGCTCAGCGCAGAATGTTGTTTCTGTGAAGCCTACGTTAGTTTAAGAGGAAGTTAATGATGATGATCATGAAGCTTCAGGATCAAGTTACTATCGAACTTCGTAGGTCGACAAGGATGTGTACTACTCCTAAGCGGTACGACAACCCTGTCTTGGAGGTCATGTTGTTGGACAATGATGAACCTACGAGCTACGGAGAAGCGATAATGGGCCCGGATTCCAAAAAATGGTTGGAGGCCATGAAATCCGAGATAGAATCCATTTATGAAAACCAAGTATAGACTTTGGTAGACTTGCTCGTTGGACGGCAGGTCGTTGAGTACAAATGGATCTTTAAAATGAAGACAGACGCTGATGGTAATTATCACCATTTGTAAAGCTCGACTTGTTGCAAAGTTGTTTGTGACAAGTTCAAGGAGTTGACTGCGATGAGACTTTCTCACTCGTAGCGATGCTAAAGTCTGTTGAAAATATGTTAGCAGTTGCTGCATTTTTCAATTATGAACTCTGGCAGATGGATGTCAAAACATCGTTTCCTTAACGGTTTTACTTGAGGAAAGGTTGTATGTGATACAACCAGAAGGTTTTGTCAGTCCTAAGGATGCTAAAAGGTGTACAAGCTTCAGTGATCCTTCTATGAACTGAAGCAAGCATCTTGGAGTTGGAATATGCACTTTGATGAGGTGATCAAAGTTTTGAGTCTATGCAAAGTTTATGAGAAACTTGTATTTACAATAAAGTGAGTGGGAGCACTATAGAATTTCTGATAAGTATATGTGGATGACATATTGTTGATCGGAAATAATGTAGGATTTCTGGAAAGCATAAATGGTTGTTTGAAAAGTGATTTTCAAAGGAAGACTTGGATAAAGCTACCTAATTGTTGAGCATCAAAATCTATAGAGATAGATCAAGATGCTTGATGAGACTTTCAATAAATACATACCTTGACAAGATTTTGAAAGAGTTCAAAATGGATCAGTCAGAGAAAGAGTTCTCGCCTGATTTAAAAAGGTGTGAAGTTGAGTAAGACTCAAAGCTCGACAACGGCAGAAGAAAGACAAAAGACGAACGTCATCCCCTATGCCTTAGCCATAGGCTCTGTGTAGTATGCCATGCTGTGTACCGCACCTGTGTGTGCCTTGCCATGAGTCTGTCAAGGGGTACTAGAGTGGTCCAGGAGTGGATCACTGGACAGCGGTCGAAATTATTCTTAGTAACCAGAGAACTAAGGAGATGTTTCTCGATTATGGAGGTAATAAAGAGTTCGTCATAAAGAGTTACGTCGATGCAAGCTTTAAACACCAATCCGGATGGCTCGTAGTAGCAATCTGGATACGTATAGTGGAGTAGCCATTTGGTAAAGTACCAAGTGGAGTGTGGTAGCAGTGTTTACGGTTTGACATATATTTGCAAAGTACACACGGATCTGAATGTTACAGACCCGTTGACTATAAGACCCCTCTCACATGCAAAGCGTGATCGAACCCCAGAACTCATTGCGTGTTAGATTCATAACAATGCGAATCACATGGTGATGTGAACTAGATTATTGACTCTAGTGCAAGTGGGAGACTGTTGGAAATATGCCCTAGAGGCAATAATAAATTAGTTATTATCATATTTCCTTGTTCATGATAATCGTTTATTATCCATGCTATAATTGTATTGATCGGAGACTTAAATGCATGTGTGGATACATAGACAAAACCATGTCCCTAGTATGCCTCTAATAGACTAGCTCATTGATCAAAGGATGGTTAAGGTTTCCTAGCCATGGACATGAGATGTCATTTGATAACGGGATCACATCATTGGAAGAATGATGTGATGGACAAGACCCAAATTACAAACGTAGCATATGATCATGTCAGTTTATTGCTATTGTTTTCCGCATGTCAAGTATATGTTCCTATGACCACGAGATCATGCAACTCACTGACACCGGAGGGATGCTTTGTGTGTATCAAACGTCGCAACGTAACTGGGTGACTATAAAGGTGCACTACAGGTATCTCCGAAGGTGTCTGTTGAGTTGGCATGGATCAAGACTGGGATTTGTTACTCCATGTGACGAAGAGGTATCTCAGGGCCCACTTGGTAATGCAACATCACAAAAAGCCTTGCAAGCAATGTGACTAATATGTTAGCCACGAGATCTTGCATTACGGAACGAGTAAAGAGACTTTCTGGTAACGAGGTTGAACTAGGTATGGAGATACCGACGATGAAAACTCGGGCAAGTAACATACCGAAGAACAAAGGGAACGTTATACGGGATTGATTGAATCCTTGACATAGAGGTTCGACCGATGAAGATCTTCGTAGAATATGTAGGAACCAATGTGGACGTCCAGGTCCCGCCATTGGTTATTGGCCGTAGAGGTGTCTCGGTCATGTCTACATAGTTCTTGAACCCGCAGGGTGTGCACACTTAAGGTTCGGTGACGTTTCGGTAGTGTAGAGTTATGTATGGTGGTAACCGAAGGTTGTTTGGAGTCCCGGATGAGATCCCGGACGTCACGAGGAGCTACGGAATGGTCCGGAGGTAAAGATTCATATATAGGAAGTCCCAGTTTGGTCGCCGGAAAAGTTCCGGCTCATCGATAGTGTATCGGGAGTGCCGGTAGTGTACCGGGAGACCACCGGGAGGGGTATTTCGACCCAAGAGGCTTTATGGGCTGTAGGAGGATGAATACCAGCCCTTAGTGAGCTGGTGGAAGTCCTACACAAAGCCGATGAGGCTGGGAAGAAAATACCAAAAGGAAAAAGGTGGAAAAAGGCAAAAAAGGGCCAAATAAGGAAGGAGTCCTAATCCTACTAGGAGTGGAGGAGGAGGACTCCTCCCTCCTTGGTTTGGCCGACCCAAGGGCTGCCTTTTTGGCAGCCAAGACCCCTCCGCCTCTCCTCCTATATATACTAGAGGATTTTAGGGTTTTGGCACAAGATTTTTAGCCACGTGCCACCCGTTCCTCTAGTGCATAGTTTCTCCTCTAGATCGGTTTTCTGCGGTGCTTAGGCGAAGCCCTGCTGGAATAACTCCACCACCATCACCGGAGCGCCGTCACGCTGCCAGTGAACTCTTCCTCCTCTCCGCCTCCTCTTGCTGGATCAAGACGGTGGAGATCGTCATCAAGCTGCACGTGTGCTGAACGCGGGGGTGCCGTCCGTTCGGTACTAGATCGGAAGGATCGTGATCAAGGCCACGGGACGTTCGTGATCGGATCGCGGGACGGATCGTGACGAGATCACGGGACGGTTCGTGATTGGTTCGCGGGACGGTTCGTGATTAGATCGCGGGACGCTCGGCGATTTGGATCACGAAGAAGTACGACTACACCAATCGCGTTTCTCAACGCTTCCCTCTTAGCGATATACAAGGGTATGTCGATCCACTCTCCCTCTCGTAGATGCTCATCACCATGGATAGGTTTGCATGTGCGTAGGAAATTTTTTGTTTCCCATGCGACGTTCCCCAACAGCGGCCTGAACCAACATTACTCGTACGCTTACGAGAGACCGGTTCCCTCGACGCAACTTGTTGCCTAGATGGCTTGCGGGTGGCAGTTTCTCTCACTTTAGTTGGATCGGATTCGACAAAGGTGGTCCTTGAGAAGGTTGAAAAGCAAATTATGTATCACCAGTGTGGTTAATGCGTAGGTGAGATTCGTTCTTGCTAGAAACCCGTAGCAGCCACGTAAAACATGCAACAACAATTAGAGGACGTCTAACTTGTTTTTGCAGGGTATGTTGTGATGTGATATGGCCAATTACATGATGTGATATATGTGATGTATGAGATGATCATGTGATGTATAGAACTTCACGACTTGCAAGTCAATGAGTACGACAATCTGCAGGAGCCATAGGGTTGTCTTTAATTATTGTATGACCTGCGTGTCAATCATTAAGCGCTATGTAATGCTTTACTTTATCGCTAAACGGTAGCAATAGTAGTAGAAGCATGAAGGGCGTGACAACCTCGATGGCGACACATTGATGGATATCAAGATGATGGAGATCATGGTGTCGTGCCAGTGATGATGAAGATCATGCCGGTGCTTTCAAGATGGAGATCTAAAGCACAAGTTCATGGCCATATCATGTCACTTATGAATTGCATGTGATGTTAATCCTTTTATGCACCTTGTTATGTTTAGTACGATGGTAGCATTATAAGGTGATCCCTCACTTAAATTTCAAGATAAAATTGTGTTCTCCCCGAGTGTGCACCGTTGCGAAAGTTCATCGTGTTGAGACACCACGTGATGATCGGGTGTGATAGACTCTACGTTCACATACAACGGGTGCAAGCCAGTGTTGCACGCGCAGAACACTCGGGTTAAACTTGACGAGCCTAGCATGTACAGACATGGCCTCGGAACACAAGAGACCTAAAGGTCGAACATGAGTCATATAGTAGATATGATCAACATAATGATGTTTACCATTGAAGCCACCTCAACTCACATGATGATCGGACTTGAGTTGGTGGATTTGGATCATGTGACACTCAGATGACCTGAGGGATGTCAATTTGAGTGGGAGCTTTAGTAATTTGATTAACTAAACTCATTATCTTGAACAATAGTCTAAATGAACTTTGCATATTTATGTTGTAGATCAATGGCTCGCACAGTAGCACCCCTGAATTTTAATGTGTTCTTAGAGAAAGCTAAACTAAAAGATGATGGAAGTAGCTTTGTTGACTGGGCCCGTAATCTGAGGATTATCCTCATGGCTTCCCAGAAATCATATGTCCTTGATGCACCGCTTGGTGACCAACCAGAAGACATGACCTCCGAAGACGTTAAGAACGCTTGGGAGGCACGTACTGGAGATTACTCAATAGTTTAGTGTGCAATATTGTATGGCTTAGAACCGGACTTCAAACACGTTTTGAACGTCATGGAGCATATGAGATGTTCCAGGAGTTGAAGTTTATCTTTCAGAAGAACGCCCGGATCGAGAGGTATGAAACCTCTGATAAGTTCTATGCTTGCAAGATGGAGGAGAACGGGTCTATCAGTGAACATATACTCAGAATGTCTGGGTATTCAACTCGTCTAGCGGAGTTGGGAATTGCCCTTCCGCTAGAGGCGATCACTGACAGAGTTCTTCAATCACTGCCACCTAGTTACAAGAGCATGAGGAAGCTCCATGTTGATGGACTTTTGGAGTCACTTGATTTTGAATCACTTGACACATGTGAACCATGCATGATGGGCAAGATGACTAAAATGCCGTTCTCTGGAACAATGGAACGGGCGAGTGACTTATTGGAAATCATACACACTGATGTGTGCGGTCCAATGAATGTTACGGCGCGTGGTGGATATTGTTATTTTCTCACCTTCACTGATGACTTAAGTAGATATGGGTATATTTACTTAATGAAACACATGTCCAAAACGTTTGAAAAGTTCAAGCAATTTCAAAATGAAGTTGAGAATCATCGTAACAAGAAGATTAAGTTCCTACGATCTGATCGAGGAGGTGAATATCTGAGTTATGAGTTTGGCATTCACTTAAGACAATGTGGAATTGTTTCGCAGTTGACACCGCCCGGAACACCACAGCGTAATGGTGTGTCCGAACGTCGTAATCGAACCTTATTAGATATGGTGTGTTCTATGACGTCTCTTGCTGATTTGCCACTATCGTTTTCGGGTTATGCATTAGAGACAGCTGCATTCACTTTAAATAGGGCACCATCAAAATCCGTTGAGACGACGGCATATGAACTGTGGTTTGGCAAGAAGCCAAAGCTGTCGTTTCTTAAAGTTTGGGGATGTGATGCTTATGTCAAAAAGCTTCAGCCTGAAAAGCTGGAACCCAAAGCGGAGAAATGCGTCTTCATAGGATACCCGAAAGAGACAGTCGGGTATACCTTCTAGTTAGATCCGAAGGCAAAGTGTTTGTCGCTAAAAACGGAACATTTCTTGAGAAAGAGTTTCTCTCGAAAGAATTGAGTGGGAGGAAAATAGAGCTTGATGAGGTTATTGAACCTTTACTTCAACCAAAAAGTAGTGCAGCGCAGAAAGATGTTTCTGTGGAACCGACGACGGTAGAAGAGGAAGTTAATGATGATGATCATGAAGCTTCGGATCAAGCATCTATTGAACCTCGTAGGTCGACAAGGCCGCGTACTACCCCTGAGTGGTACGGCAACCCTGTCTTGGGGGTCATGTTGTTGGACAACAATGAACCTACGAGCTATGGAGGAGCAGTGATGGGCCCGGATTCCGAGAAATGGTTAGAGGCCATGAAATCCGAGATGGGATCCATGTATGAAAACAAAGTATGGACTTTGGAAGTATTACCCGAAGGGCGAAAGGCCATTTAGAACAAATGGAGCTTTAAGAAGAAGACACACGCGGACGGCAATATCACCGTCTATAAAGCTCGACTTGTGGCAAAGGGTTTTTCACAAGTTCAAGGAGTTGACTACGATGAGACTTTCTCACCCGTAGCGATGCTTAAGTCTATCAAAATCATGTTAGCAATAGCTGCCTATTTCGACTATGAAATTTGGCAGATGGATGTAAAAACAGCGTTCCTCAACGGTTTCCTTGAGGAAGAGTTGTATATGATGCAACCCGAAGGTTTTGTCGATCCAAAGAATGCTGACAAAGTTTGCAAACTCTAGCGATCCATTTATGGACTGGTGCAAGCATCTCGGAGTTGGAATAAGCGCTTTGATGAGGTGATCAAAGTGTTCGAGTTTATACAAGTTTATGGAGAAGCTTGTATTTACAAGAAAGTGAGTGGGAGCTCTATAGTGTTTCTAGTATTATATGTGGATGACATATTGCTGATTGGAAACAATATAGAAATGCTGGAAAGCGTGAAGGGGGAGCGGTAAGCTGGTGCAGTTCCAAGCAAAGCGTGGTAGCTGATTCTACGTGCGAAGCAGAATACATTGCAGCCTCGGAGGCGGCGAAGGAAGGTGTCTGGATGAAGCAGTTCATGACGGATCTTGGTGTAGTGCCCAGTGCACTAAATCCAATGAACTTGTTTTGTGACAACACTGGTGCCATTGCTCTGGCCAAGGAAACAAGGTTTCACAAGAGGACCAGACACATAAAGCGACGCTTCAACTCCATCCGTGATTACATCTTGGAGAAAGACATAAATATTTGCAAATTTCCCACGGATCTGAATGTTGCAGACCCGTTGACTAAAGCTCTTCCGAGGGCTAAACATGATCAACACTAGAACTGCATGGGTGTTCGATTCATTACAATGTAAATCACATAGTGATGTGAACTAGATTATTGACTCTAGTGCAAGTGGGAGACTATTGGAAATATGCCCTAGAGACAATAAATAAAGTGTTTATTATTGTATTTCCTTGTTCATGATAATCATTTATTATCTATTCTATAATTGTATTAATTGGAAACATGGATACATGTGTGGATACATAGACAAACACAATGTCCCTAGTATACCTCTAGTGAACTAGCTCGTTGATTGAAAGATGGTTAAGGTTTCCTAGCCATGGACATGAGATGTCATTTGATAACGGGATCACATCATTAGGAGAATGATGTGATGGACAAGACCCAAACTACAAACGTAGCTTATGATCGTGTCAGTTTGTTGCTACTGTTTTCTGCATGTCAAGTATATGTTCCTATGACCATGAGATCATGCAACTCACAGATATCGGAGGAGTACCTTGTGTGTATCAAACGTCGCAATGTAACTCGGTGACTATAAAGGTGCTCTACAGGTGTCTCCGAGGGTATCTGTTGAGTTGACATGGATCGAGACTGGGATTTGTTACTCCGTGTGACGAAGAGGTATCTCAGGGCCCACTCGGTAATACAACATCACAATGAGCCTTGCAAGCAATGTGACTAATTGTTAGTTGTGGGATCTTGTATTACGGAACAAGTAAAGAGACTTGCCGGTAACGAGATTGAACTAGGTATGGAGATACCGACGATCGAATCTCGGGCAAGTAACATACCAAAGAACAAAGGGAACATCATACGGGATTAACTGAATCCTTGACATAGAGGTTCGACCGATAAAGATCTTCGTAGAATATGTAGGAACCAATGTGGACATCCAGGTCCCACCATTGGTTATTGATCGTAGAGGTGTCTCGGTCATGTCTACATAGTTCTCGAACCCGCAGGGTCTGCACACTTAAGGTTTGGTGACGTTTCGGTAGTATAGAGTTATGTATGGTGGTGACCGAAGTTTGTCTGGAGTCCCGGATAAGATCCTGGACGTCACGAGGAGCTCCGGAATGGTCCGGAGGTAAAGATTCAGATATAGGAAGTCCCAGTTTGGTCGCCAGAAAAGTTTCGGGCTCATCGGTAGTGTACCGGGAGTGCCGGTAGTGTACCGGGAGACCTCCGGGAGGGGTATTTCGACCCTAGAGGGTCCATGGAATGTGGGAGATTAATAACCAGCCCTTAGTGGGCTAGTGTAACAGCCACAAAAGTCCCATGGCGTCAGGAGGAAAAAAGGCCTAAAGAAAAGGTGGAAAAAGGGCCAATAGGGAGCAATCCTAGTCCAACTAGGATTGGAGAAGGAGAGTCCTTCTCTCCCTCCCTCTTGCGGCCGAATTGGCTTGTCCCTTGCGCCAAGCCAGCCCTCCTCCCTCCCTCCTTTATATACTGGTGGATTTGGGGCTGTTTGCAGTAGTTTTTCCAGCCACGTGCTACCCGTTCCACCGGTGCATAGTTTCTCCTCTAGATCGTATTTCCGCAGTGCTTAGGCGAAGCCCTGCCGGAATTGCTCCACCACCATCGCCGGAGCGCCATCACGCTGCCAGCGAACTCTTCCTCCTCTCCACCTCCTCTTGCTGGATCAAGACGGTGGAGATCGTCATCAAGCTGCATGTGTGCCGAACGCGGAGGTGCCGTCCGTTCGGTACTAGATCGGAAGGATCGTGATCAAGGACACGGGACGTTCGTGATTGGATCGCAGGACGGATCGTGACGAGATCGCGGGACTGTTCGTGATTAGATCGCGGGACGCTCGGTGATTTGGATCGCGAAGACGTTCGACTACACCAACCGCGTTTCTTAACGCTTCCCGCTTAGCAATCTACAAGGGTACGTAGATCCACTCCCCCTCTCGTAGATGCTCATCACCATGGATAGGTTTGCGTGTGCATAGGAAATTTTTTGTTTCCCATGCGACGTTCCCCAACAGTAGTTGCAAATGCTACTATCTTGATGGACTTTGTTATTCTTGATATTCCCGAGGACGACAGTATGTCGATCATCCTTGGTAGACCCTTTTTGAATACGACAGGGGCTGTTATTGATTGCAACAAGGGCAATGGCACATTTCATATTAATGGTAATGAGCATACGGTACACTTTCCAAAGAAACAACCTCAAGCTCATAGTATCAACTCTATTAAAAAATTGCAACAATTATTATTGGAGACTTTGAGTTCCATCTTCCTACCGTCAAGAAGAAATATGATATACTTGTTGTTGAGGAAATGCATATCCCCATTGAGGCAACTTAGTGTTATTCGAAAATTCTTCGGTTTCATGTTATTCGAAAGAAGTTTGTTAATAAGACTTGATCAACCTTATTGATGGATTCCTTTTGATGAGCATGAGATGGACGAATTTAGAAAGCCCAACTTCCTGGACCTAACTTTTACTTTCTTTTACCTAGATGAAATTAAGTAAAAATGCTATTATTTTTTCTGCTTTCTGAGTTTTCCGTGCAATAGAAAAATGACCTGAAAATAAAAGTTCCCAGAATTCCCTAAAAATTTAGTATGATTTTTTCTAGAATATTTAAGAATTTTTGGCACTGAGAATGCATCAGGGGGCTGCACTAGTGGGCCACAAGCCTGCAGGGCGCGGCCACCCCCCTGGGCATGCCCTTGTGGCTTGTGGGTCCCATGTGGCCCTCCTCCACTTATTCCAGCACCCATTCACTTCATATTCCTCCAGGAAAAATCCCACCAATGCTCAAACCCGTGATCTAGCTCATCTTGCTGCCATTTTCGATCTCCTTGCTCAAAGCTCCATTTGCAAAACTGTTTTAGGGGATTGTTCATCGGCATGTGACTCCTCCAATGGTCCAATTAGTTTTTGTTCTAGTGACTTATATATTGCAAATTTTTGCTGTTATGGTGACCTTGTTCTTGAGCTTGCATGTCAAATTTGTATGGTCCCAAGTAGTTTTGATGCATGATATAGTCTCTAGGCACTTGAGGGAGTAGTTGCTATGAGTTTTGTTGAGTTCTGTTCACCTTTATTTTTGTCCACTAAAATTTCAGAAATTCTCCAGAGAAAGAAAGGATGTTGAGGAGAATGTACCAAGGTGGCTCGTCGAGCAAGAAAGCCCCGAGACTCGCGCTACGTGAGCCTGATTTGAACTACCCAGGGAAGCTCGAGTACTGCCTTGTGAATGGCCGTCAGATCAATTCATGGACAACGCCGGATTCAAGGAAGAGTTTTATGCGTATGTACATAAGGAATGCTAGCCTTGAGGATTTCATTTCAAATCGATGCAAGCAATATTATCAACTCACTGATTCTTTCATGCGGAGGTTTGAATTTTCATCTAGGCATAATTCTCATTCCGTTCTATTTGATTTTTATGATAAGACCTATACCATGGACCTAGAAGATTTTAATGATGCATGCAAAATTCCACAATGGGGTAGTCGTAGAGATCCTCATAAAAATGAATATAATGATTTCCTTGCTAGCATCACTGTGGGAGAAACTAGAATCATTACACAAGCTACTTTGGGGAGCATTCACTTTCTGGCTATACATTATTTTGCTCTCTTCATAGGTAGATGTATTAATGGTAAACTTGAGCATAGTCACCTTTGCGTGCCTGATCTGAGTATTCTTAAGAGTGCGGTAATGGTAGATAGACAATATAACTTCGGGGCTATTATTGCCAGGAGGTTACATCATAATGCTAAGGATGGAGATTTCTTTGGTGGAATTTATGCCACCCGTGTAGCTAAGTATCTTGGGGTACCCATGAGAGGGAATGTCATTGAGTTACCCCCTGCTTTCCTTGATTATGAGGCTTTGGTGCGCTATCAGTTTCTCGAAAGAAACGAACAACCCCTCCAGTACCAACTAATTTTTGACAGGCAACGTGTTGTCCATGTTAGCCTTCCTGCTCCTGCCTTCTTTAGCTTTCAGGAAAAGCAGAGATATTTTATAACCCGAGAGGAGGCAAACGAGTACGAGCTAAATGCAGAAACCGCTCGCCTTCATGCTGCAGTGGTTCAGGCGGTAGCCACCGCAGCCCAGTACAACCCCAACTTTGACTTCGGATATTATCCAGGCCAGCCATGGCCCTAGACCAACTTAGGCCAAAAGCCTAAGCTTGGGGGAGTACGTATTTCTCACTGACATTACATTCATGTTCACACACTTATTTCAGTTGTCAGTGTTCATACTTTTTCATTGTACTATCCATGGTAGTTTAATTCTTGTTTTTCTTTCTTCTTGTGTGTTTAATTAACTTTGAGGAAAATACAAAAAATAGTTCTAGCTTTATTTCCTAGTTTCTTAGTTGTAGCATTAAAGAGAAAACCCAAAAAAAATCTCGTTCTTCTTTTTGCTTGTTGGGATCTTTCCCGTGTAAATAATTTTCCTTTCTTTTCTTTGGGTCGTAAGGAGAAGACCACGATGACGTGTTGAGTGGCTCTCATATGCACTATTATTTATCTTACAAAGAACCCATATTGCCTTGTCTTCTCCTTTGGTTTATTGTTTGCAGATTCCAGCTTAGTCCAATGTACGTGCACTATTATTATTATTCACATCGTTTGGTCATGCAAGTGAAAGGCAATAATGACGATATTTGATGAAAAGATTGAGATGGAGAAAAGCTGGTATGAACTCAACCTATTTTGCTTTTGTAAATATGATTAGCTCATCGTTCCGAATTCAGTACATTATGGGTTGAACATGCTTGCGATGATAATTAGAGATTATAGTTATTCATTCCATGATTAATTAGCTAAGAGTGGATAATGGTTCGTCTTGAGTGCCAACATGCGCATTAAAATGGTTGTGATGTAGTATGATAGAATGGTATCCTCCTCTGCATGATTCAAGTGGCTTGACTTGGCACATGTTCATGCATATAGTTGAAACAAATCAACATAGCCTCCACAATATTTATGTTCATGGTGAATTATATCCTACTAATGCTTGCATTCAATGTTGGTTAATCTCAAAGCATGTTGATGACTGTGTCACTCTCTAGTTGGTCGCTCCCCAGTCTTTTGCTAGCCTTCACTTGTACTAAGCGGGAATACTGCTTGTGCATCCATCTCAATAAACCCAAAGTTGTTCCATATGAGTCCACCATATCTACCTATATGCGGTATTTACCTATCGTTCCAAGTAAATTTGCATGTGCTAAACTTTAAACCTTCAAATAAACTTTTTGTTTTGTATGCCCAAATCACTCATGTGGTGACTGGGGGCTATTAGTATCTTCCATGCTAGGTGGGTTATTCTCACGATATGTGTTGATTCACTATCATTCACAAGAAAGCGGCTGGTACTCGGGATGCCCAGTCCCATGCTCGAAATAAAAGGCAAAAAATAATTAAACAAAACTCCCCAAGAACTGCGTTTGTATGGACGGTACCCGTGAATTCGGCCCACCATGGAGTGTGACTGATTGGTAGATGGGGAATAAAACTTTACCATTCTGTTTGGGAACCACCTATAATGTATCCAGCATGGAAGATATTGAAAACCTCTTGGTTGTTATGTGAGCAATGAAAGCATACCGCTCCAAAATCATTACCCATCTCTGTTTTAAAAGCTTGAGCTCTCGCACCTCTGCAAATCAATGCTTCCCTCTGCGAAGGGTCCTTCCATTTACTTTATTGTTGAGTCATCATCCTCTTATAAAAAGCACCAGTTAGAAAGCACCATTGTCATTTGTATGCCTTGCTATTAACTGATATTGAGTATGAGCGAGACTGGATCTCTCTCAACATGAAATACAATGTTTAGTCAGTCCTTGTTCTCCAGAGGTGCTCTACATTTATATTTTGTGGTCTCAGATAGGCTAGTGAGATACTATTATGTCATATTGTATCATGATTGTTTTGATAAAATAGTTGTCATCTGAGACTTGTTATTATTGCTCGCTAGTTGATTATGTCATTGTTATGAGTAAATGTGAGACCTAAATGTTATTGTGAATGTGGTTAGTCTATAATCTTTGCTGAAAGTCTGAACATAAGTTAGACATATTTACAACAGCAAGATCAAACAGAGTTTGTAAAAAAATTTATTTATCACTTTCAGTTTATCAACTGAATTGCTTTGGGACAAGCAAAGGTTTAAGCTTGGGGGAATTGATATGTCTTCAACATATCTAATTTTCCAAACTCTTTTGCCCTTGTTTTCGACTCTAATTTGCATGATTTGAATGGAACTAACTCGGACTGACGCTGTTTTCAGCAAAATTGCCTTCGTGTTATTTTTGTGCAGAAATAAAAGTTCTCGACTAATCTCATTGCCTTCGTCATCACCAACCATCCTTCATCGCCAATTCCATGATGCTCTCCATCGTTCGTGACTAATCTCATTGTAGGCTTGCTGGACGGTGATGGGCTGATGTGATTTATCATGTAATAGAGTTAGTTTTGTTAAGGTTTGATCCCTAGTATCCACTATGTTCTCAGATTGATGTTGTTATGACTTTGCTATGCTTAATGGTTGTCACTAGGGCCCGAGTGCCATGATTTCAGATCTGAACCTATTATGTTTTCATGAATATATGTGTGTTCTTGATCCTATCTTGCAAGTTGTAGACACCTATTACGAGTTATGATCCGCATCCCCCAGGGTGACAATAACTGGGATTCTTTCCGGTGATTACCGTAGTTTGAGGAGTTCATGTATTCACTAAGTGCTAATGCTTTGGTCTGGTTCTCTATTAAAAGGAGGCCTTAATATCCCTTAGTTTCCAATAGGACCACGTTGCCACGGGAGGGTAGGACAAAAGATGTCATGCAAGTTCTTTTCCATAAGCATGTATGACTATATATGGAATACATGCCTACATTACATTGATGAATTGGAGCTAGTTCTGTGTCACCCTATGTTATAACTGTTGCACGATGAATGCCATCTGACATAATTATCCATCACTGATCCATTGCCTATGAGCTTTCCATATATTGATCTCCGCTCAGTTACTTTTCTGTTGCTACTGTTACAAACACTACAAATTGCTACTATCACTTTGCCACCGTTACAGTTACTACCATATTACTTTGCTACTGAATACTTTGCTGCATATATTAAGTCTTTCAGGTGTGGTTGAATTGAAAACTCAGCTGCTAATACTCGAGAATATTATTTGGCTCCCCTTGTGTCGAATCAATAAATTTGGGTTGAATACTCTACCCTCGAAAACTGTTGCGATCCCCTATACTTTTGGGTTATTGATACGTCTCCAACGTATCTATAATTTTTGATTGTTCCATGCTATTATATTATGTGTTTTGGATTTTATATGCATTAATATGCTATTTTATATTATTTTTGGACTAACCTATTAATCTAGATCCTAGTGCCAGTTTCTGTTTTTTTCTTGTTTTTGAGTTTCGCAGATAAGGAATATTAAACGGAGTCCAAACAGAATAAAACCTTCAGAAGGAATTTTTATGGAACAAAAGGAATCTATGAGACTTGAGAACCAAGGCAGAGGATCCACCGTGGGGCCACAAGCCCTAGGGGCGCGACCAAGGGGGTGTGTGGCCACTGTGGGCATGCTTGTGGGCCCACGGATGCTCCCCTAACCCTAATCTTCGGCCTATAAATTCCCAAATATTCAATCATTATTAAAAAGAGCCATGAAAACACTTTTCCGCTGCCAGAAGCCTCCGTTCCCGAGAGATCCAATCTTGGAGCCTTTTTCGGTAATCTGCCAAAGGGGGATTTGATCATGGAGGGCATCTACATCAACTCCATTGCCCCTGAGATGATGTGTGAATAGTTCACCACAGACCTACGGGTCCATAGCTAGTAGCTAGATGGCTTCTTCTCTCTCTTTGCTTCTCAATACCATGTTCTTCATGATCTTCATGGAGATCTATCCGATGTAATACTTTTTTGCGGTGTGTTTGTCAAGATCCGGTGAATTGTGGGTTTATGTTCAAATTATCCATGAATATTATTTCAGTCTTTCCTGAATTCTTATTTGCATGATTTCATATCTTTGCAAGTCTCTTCGAGTTATTGGTTTGGTTTGGCCAACTAGATTGGTAATTCTTCCAATAGGAGAAGTGCTTAGTTTTGGGTTCAATCTTGCGGTGTCCTCACCCAGTGACAAAGTAGGAGCAAGGCACATATTGTATTGTTGCCATCAAGGGTAAAAAGATGGGGGTTTCATCATATTGCTTGAGTTTTCCCCTCTACATCATGTCATCTTACCTAATGCGTTACTCCGTTCTTTATGAACTTAATACTCTAGATGCAGGCAGGAGTCGATCGATGTGTGGAGTAATAGTAGTAGATGCAGAATCGTTTCAGTGTACTTGTCATAGACGTGATGCCTATATGCATAATCATTGCCTTGGATATCTTCATAATTATTCGCTTTTCTATCATTTGCTCGACAGTAATTTGTTCACCCACTGTAATACTTGCCATCATGAGAGAAGCCATGTAGTGAAACCTATGGCCCCCGGGTCTATTTTCCATATTATATTTTCAGATCTAAAACCAAAAATACCAAAAATACTTGCTGCATTATTTTTACTTTTAGTTTTACTTTCCGTTCAAGCATCCTATTTTATCTATCTCTATTAGATCTCATACTTGCAAGTAACCATGAAGGGATTGACAACCCCTTTATAGCGTTGGGTGCAAGAGTTTGATTCTTTATGCGGGTACATCTATTGGCGATTCGCTTGTATCTCCTACTGGATTGATACCTTGGTTCTCAAAAACTGAGGGAAATACTTATCTTCTTTGCTGCATCAAACCGTTCGTCTTCATGGGAAACCAACACATGCTCGAGAAGTAGCAAGAAGGATTTTTGGCGCCGTTGCTGGGGAGATACATAGCAAGTCAAGATAAGAACTCTCTCTTCAACTTGCCAATTTCTGGTTTGGTTGCGGGGAGATCTACATCAGGCCTACCAAGTACCCATCACAAACTCATCTCTTGCATTTACATCATCTGCCATTTTCCTCTTGTTTTCCTCTCCCCCACTTCTAAAACGATTTTCAGAAAATACCCAAAAGATTTGCCTTTTTATTCGCCCTCCTTTCGTTCGCCTTTTCATTGCTATGTTTGCTTGTGTTGCCTTGTGCCTTCTACTTGCTTGCATCTTTGCTTGCTAAAAATCTATTGATATGGATCCTCATCCACTTGCTAATCTTTTCAAAAGACCAAATTATGATGAACCAATTCCTAGTGAGTTGAGTGCAGTTGATTATCTCTATGAAGTTTTGTTTGAAAATCATGAATCTGAATTTTTTGATGAAGTGTTGAAAGAAGAAATTTGTAAGGAGATTCATGATAGTTCCTTGAATGAAAAGAATGATTGCCATGCTGTTAGTATGAATTCTCTAAATATCCATGATGCTAATGATATGCAAAACAACAAGCTTGGGTATGGTATGCTTGATGAATGTGATATTCTTTGTTCCCCAAGTTTTGGTGGTGACACGTATGCTATAATTGATCATGAAAAGAATGATTTGTGTGATAGTTATATTTTGAGATTCCTTCATGATGATACTGAAAATTACTATGAGAGAGGAACATATGCTTTTACATATTGCAATAATATCAAGTTTCCTCTCTATGTGTTCAAAGTTTGGAAGTTATGCTTGTTTTGCCTTCCTATGGTAGTTGATTTTTGTTCCCATAATTTGTTTGCTCACAAAATCCCTATGCATAGGAAGTGTGTTAGACTTATACTTGCCATGTGATTAATGATGTTCCTATTGTTGAAAATAGGAATTATGTGCCCGTAGATTTCATTGTTCTTGATATAGAATGCAATCCTACATGTCCTATTATTCTTGGTAGACCTTTCCTTAGAACGATTGGTGCAATTATTGACATGAAAGAAGGAAATATTAGATTACAATCTACATTAAGGAAAGGCATGTAACACTTTCCTAGAAAGAAAATAAGATTGCCTTATGAATCTATTATGAGATCTACTTATGGATTGCATACCAAAGATGACAATACCTAGATCTATTGCGTTTTGCCTAGCTAGGGGCGTTAAACAATAACGCTCGTTGGGAGGCAACCCAATTTTATTTTTCTTTCTGTTTTCTGCTTCTGTTTTGGTGTGTTTTGCACATTATTACTTCTGTAGTAATTGTGTTTTTGTGTTTTAATTAGTGTTTGAGCCAAGTAAAACCTTTGGGGTGATCTATGGTAGTTGTTGATTTGATCTTGCTGAATAACAGAAACTTTTGCGCTCAGTCCATGAATTTTCCAATTTTTCAGAGAGTCTGATTGATCTGAAATTTTACACAAGATTTATATACAAATTTCCCTTATTGTCCTAATTTTTTAGAATTTTTAGAGTTCCAGAAGTATTCGAAGTTTACAGATTGCTCTAGATTGTTCTGTTTTTGACAGATTCTGTTTTCTTTGTGTTGTTTGCTTATTTTGATGCATCTATGGGTCGTATAGGGGGTATGAGTCATGGAAAATTTAGAATATAGTAGGTATTACACAAATACAACTAAAGAATGAGTTCACAACAGTACCTAAAGTGGTGATTTATTTTTCTTATACTAACGGATCTCATGAGTTTTCTGTTGAGTTTTGTGTTGTGAAGTTTTCAAGTTTTTGGTGAAGATTTGATGGACTATGGAATAAATAGTGGCAAGAGGATAAGATTGGGGATGCCCAAGGCAACCCAAGTCATATTAAAGGATACCAAAAAGCCTAAGATTGGGGATGCCCCGGAAGGCATCCTCTCTTTCGTCTTCAATCCATCGGTAAATTTACTTGAGGTTATATTTTTATTCACCACATGATATGTGTTTTGCTTGGAGCGTCTTGTATGATATGAGTATTTTCTTGTTAGTTTGCCACAATCATCCTTGTTGTGCACATCTTTTGAGAGAGACACGCTGAATCGTGAATTTGTTAGAATACTCTATGTGCTTCACTTATATCTTTTGAGCTAGGCAATGTTGCTCTAGTGCTTCACTTATATCCTTATAGAGCATGGTGGTGTTATATTTTATAGAAATTATTGAACTCTCATTCCTCACTTATATTATTTTGAGAGTTTCTTAAAACAACATGGTAATTTCTTTAGGTTATGAATGTAGTCCTAATATAATGGGCATCCAAGAGGGATATAATAAAAACTTTCATATTAAGTGCATTAAAAACTATGAGAAATTTGATTCCTTGCATATAGTTTTGAGATAATAGGGATGGTAATATGAGAGTCATGCTAGTGAGTAGTTGTGAATTGGAAGAGATACGTGTGTTAAAGCTTGTGATTCCCGTAGCATGCACGTATGGTGAACCGTTATGTAATGAAGTCGAAGCATGATTTGTTTAATGGTTGTCGACCTTTGTGGTGAGGGTCGGGAGCGTGCAATGGTTAACTCCTACCAACCTCTCCCCTAGGAGCATGCGTCTAATGCTTTGTTTGATAACTAATAGACTTTTTTCAATAAGTATGTGAGTTCTTTATGACAAATGTGAGTCTATGGATTGTACGCACTCTCACCCTTCCATCTTTGCTAGCCTCTCTAGTACCGCACAACTTTTGCCGGTACACTAAACCTTCCTTCCTCAAAATAGCCACCATACCAACCTATTATGGCATTTCCATAGCCATTCCGATATATATTGCCATGCAACTTCCACCATGTAGTTTTTTTATGACTTGCATTATCACTTCATATTGCATATAGAGTTATATCTTGTCATAGGAATCGAGTTGTAATTTATTTTTCATTGAGTTATAAGTAAATAAAAGTGTGATGATTTTTCATTAATAGAGCATTGTCCCATGAGAGAAAAGAATGATGGAGGCTATGACTCCCTCACAAGTTGGGACGAGTATCCGGACTTTACAAAAAAGAAAAGAGGACAGGGAAGCCCAAACAAAAAATTAAAAGAGGCCAAAGAAGCCCTCCAAAAAATAAAAAAATGAGAGAAAGAGAGAAGGGACAATTGCTACTACCTTTTTCCACACTTGAGCTTCAAAGTAGCACCGTGATCTTCATGATAGAGAGTCTCCTATTTTGTCACTTTCATATAACTAGTGGATATTCATCTTGCACGACCACTTAGTTTTCTTTTTGAGCTTTCATACACTTATAGCTCTAAGTGCATTTGTTGCATGGCAATCCCTACTCACTCACATTGATATCTATGGATGGGCATCTCCATAACCCGTTGATATGCCTAGTTGATGTGAGACTATCTTCTCCTTTTTCATTTGCACCTCCTCCATATTCTATTCCACCTATAATGATATATTCATGGCTCACGCTCATGTATTGCGTGAGAGTTGAAAAGGTTTGAGAACACCAAAAGTGTGAAACAATTGCTTGACTTGTTCATCGGCGTTGTGCATGATTTAGATACTTTGTGTGGGGAAGATGGAGCATAGCCATACCATATGATTTTGTAGGGATAACTTTCTAAGGCCATGTTATTTCGAAAGGACACGACTACCTTGTTGGTGTGATCGAAGTATTACTGTTTTTATGTCAATATTAGACTATTGTTTTGAATCTTATGGAGATAAATATTCATGCCACAATAAAGAATATTACATGGATAAATATGTTGGGTAGCATTCCACATCAAAAATTCTGTTTTTATCATTTACCTACTCGAGGACGAGCAAGAATTAAGCTTGAGTATGCTGATACGTCTCCAACGTATCTATATTTTTTGATTGTTCCATGCTATTATATTATCTGTTTTGGATGTTTTATATGAATTAATATGCTATTTTATATAATTTTTGGACTAACCTATTAATCTAGAGCCTAGAGCCTAGTGGTAGTTTCTGTTTTTTTCTTGTTTTTGAGTTTCGCAGATAAGGAATATTAAACGGAGTCCAAACAAAATAAAACCTTCGAAAGGAATTTTTCTGGAACAAAAGGAATCAACGAGACTTGACAAACAAGGCAGAGGAGCCACCATGGGGCCACAAGCCCTAGGGGCGCGGCCAGGGGGGTGGCCACGCCGGGCAGGCTTGTGGGCCCATGGCTGCTCCCCTAACCCTAATCTTTAGCCTATAAATTCCCAAATATTCCGTCATTATCGAAAAGAGCCAAGAAAACACTTTTCCGCCGCCAGAAGCCTCCGTTCAAGAGAGATCCAACCTTGGAGCCTTTTCCGGTAATCTGCCGGAGGGGGATTCGATCACGAAGGGCATCTACATCAACTCCATTGCCCCTGTGATGATGCATGAGTAGTTCACCACGTACCTACGGGTCCATAGCTAGTAGGTAGATGGCTTCTTCTCTCTTTGCTTCTCAATACTATGTTCTTCATGATCTTCATGGAGATCTATCCGATGTAATACTTTTTTGCGGTGTGTTTGTCGAGATCCGATGAATTGTGGATTTATGTTCAGATTATCCATGAATATTATTTGAGTCTTTCCTGAATTCTTATATGCATGATTTCATATCTTTGCAAGTCTCTTCGAGTTATTGGTTTGGTTTGGCCAACTATATTGGTAATTCTTGCAATAGGAGAAGTGCTTAGTTTTGGGTTCAATCTTGCGGTGTGCTCACCCAGTGACAAAGTAGGGGTAGCGAGACACGTATTGTATTGTTGCCAAGGGTAAAAAGATGGAGTTTTCATCATATTGCTTGAGTTTATCCCTCTACATCATGTCATCTTACCTAATGCGTTACTCTGTTCTTCTTGAACTTAATACTCTAGATGCAGGCAGGAGTCGGTCGATGTGTGGAGTAAGAGTATTAGATGCAGAATCGTTTGGGTCTACTTGTCACGGACGTGATGCCTATATGCATAATCTTTGCCTTGGATATCTTCATAATTATTCACTTTTCTATCAATTCCTCGACAGTAATTTGTTCACCCATCGTAATACTTACCATCATGAGAGAAGCCATCTAGTGAAAACTATGGCCCCCGGGTCTCTTTTCCATATTATGTTTTCAGATCTAAAACCAAAAATACCAAAAATACTTGCTACATTATTTTTACTTTTAGTTTTATTTTCTGTTCAAGCATCCTATTATATATATATATATATATATATATATATGATCTCATCCTTGCAAGTAACTGTGAAGGGATTGAGAACCCCTTTATAGCGTTGGGTGCAAGAGTTTGATTCTTTGTGTAGGTACATCTATTGGTGATTCGCTTGTATCTCCTACTGGATTGATACCTTGGTTCTCAAAAACTAAGGGAAATACTTATCTACTTTGCTGCATCAAACCGTTCGTCTTCACGGGAAACCAACGCATGCTCAAGAAGTAGCAGTTATCACCACCCTCTTTCTTGTGAGGGGGGAATCACCTTCCCCCTCGTCCTCATGCTCCTCTTCTTGATTAGGGGAAGCATGGGTTTCCACGGATACAACGTCTGGCTGGTCCCTGATGCGAACACCTCCTTGGTTCTTCTTCTTCTTCTTCTTCTTCTTCTCTCTTTCTTTTCTGGCTCCATATAAGGCGCCATGACGAGCATCTCCGACAACAACTCAGACCTGATGTCTTTGGGCTGAGGCGCCTGGCAGTTGATGCCCGTGGCCTTGCTCAGCCATTTGTGCAGAGGTGGTCGGAAAGTGCTTAGATTTTTTTTAGAAAACAGAGCCGATCAAACAAAACAGAGCCGAATGGGAAGCGCGGTTAGGCCTTGGGGTTTTCTTTCCCTTTTTACGAGGCTTGTCGCCGGTTAGCCTCCCTCTATTGCGTGGTGAATCCCTTCGCTTCCCAAGACGCATGTGTCATTATACGCACATAATAAAACATATCCCATGTGAAACGAAGCGCGATCTGGGCATTGATGGATCGAGCTAATGAAAACGGCCTCGAACCGCTAATCAAGTTTTTGCAACTGGTTTGGCGGTCGTGGTGGGCCGTGACCTTTCCTCAGAAAGGTTGTCAGGGAACACTATTTACTCCTTGACGCTTGGCTTCGGGGCTGAGCTATTCATGGTGTTGACGATCCTCTGATCAGGAAAACTACATGTAATCGGAAGCCGAACTAAGCTCGGAGGGAAGAACTTGCCTCTCAAGCCGAAGACTCTGATCATACGAAGTAGCTAGAGCTAAGTTCGGGGGCTACTGAGGGAGTCCTGGTTTAAGGGCTCCTCGGGTGGACGGCCTATTTTTCATGGGTCGCTTATCGAGCATTGGATTGATCGAAGGCCCTATCTCTAGGAAGGAAGCTTCGGGAATCGTGGCATATCCTCCAAGTTTGGATTAGTGAATAGACATGTTTATCCCTTCGATGTGTAACCGACCATGTGTACACCCTAGGTACCCTCAATATCTATATAAGCCGGAGGGTTTTAGGTTGTAGGACAGAGAACAACTCATCTAGGGTTTAGCTACTCGATCTCGAGGTAGATCAACTCTATAACCCACATATCATCAATATAATCAAGCAGGACGTAGGGTATTACCTCCATAGGAGGGCCCAAACTTGGGTAAACATCGTCTCCTTCGTCTCCTGTTACCATCGATCCCAGTCTCACAGCTCGGGACCCCCTACCAGAGATCCCCCGGTTTTGACAGCGACACCAGTGCCGAGACTAGCCGATGGTCGGGCGTGTCTTTATCGATGAACCGTCGACAAGTGAGATCCGAGTGGCTAGAGGGGGAGGCCATACCTACATATAGAGCAAAGGCGTTGTCAGGGCTTGGCGGTTCGGTACCCCGCCAATCCATGATAACGGTGCAGTCATTGGCGGCTGGATGTGTCAAATTCAATGACGGCGATAGCCATAGATGTGTCGATTCTACGTCGACGACGAAGCGAGAGAGGCTCAAATCTGGTTGGGTGGGGACCATGTCGAGGACTATGGAGCGTATGTTGTGGCGGTTGGTGGGCGGCGGGGATGGGAAGGATGGCACCAGCGTAGATGCGGCACGGGAGTGAGGTGGGTGAGCCAGCGATAGAGAGAGGATTTTTTCTCCAAACAATAGCGGTCGAGTAAATCTAATGGTGTAAAAAAAATTATCGTCCTCTCTATACGGATAAGGGATCGACTAGAGTTGGCATTATTGACTCCCAGTGTGTGTGTTTCTATGATCATGTCATGCATGTCAACGAGCTTCGAGCAATTTTTTGCGGTAACACGAAGAACTATTTAGGGGATGTTTGGTTCTATTCACTGAATTGTCACACTTTGTCACATATGTTTGCCAAGCTCATCTAAGGTTAGTTTAATAAAATGAAAGCCACAAATCGACACGTTTAAGAAAATTTTACCATGTTTTTTATATGTATGTAATGTGAGGTCTTAATATGGCTTGCCTGAGATGTGGTTTGAATCTGTGGATAGACAAGTTTGCAATACAATAGTCGATGTATTGATTGGGGTGCTGGTGCATGTATATATAATTACATGGTAGGCCTCAACCTCAACTAGACACGACTAGGAGGTGGGCCACAACACAATATACATGCAACACAAATATATACTCAACACCCCCTTCCCCCGCAGTCGAAGCGTCGCCAGTGACACAGAGACTGGACCGAAACTTCTCGAAGACAGAAGTAGGCAATCCCTTAGTCATCACATCAACAAACTGCTGGGACGTTATAATGTGAAGAACCCGAACACGGCCCAGGGCAACTTGCTCGCGCACGAAGTGAATGTCGAGATCAATATGCTTCATGTGTTGATGGTGTACCAGGTTGGCGAAGAGGTAGACCGCGCTGATGTTATCGCAGTAGACGAGGGTGACCTTGTGAACATCAAAAAGCAACTCCTGAAGTACCTGACGGATCCAAGAGCAATCGACCACGGCATTAGCCATGGCGCGATACTCTGCCTCGGCACTGCAGCGGGAGACCGTGGGCTGTCGCTTCGATGACTAAGAAATCAACGAGGGCACAAGGTAGACGCAGTAGCCGGACGTGGAACGCCGAGTGTCGGGACAGCCGACCCAATCAGCATCCGAGTAGGCGACGAGGTCGGTGGAGGCGGAAGCCGTCAGGGTGAGACCCAAAGGCATGGTGCCACGTATGTAATGGAGAATACGCCTCACCAGGGTCCAATGAGAGTCACGCGGGGCATGCATGTGAAGACACACCTGCTGGACAACGTACTGTAGGTCGGGGCGAGTCAGCGTCAGGTACTGTAAAGCACCAACAATTGAGCGATAAAACGCTACATCGGATGCGAGAAAACCTTCCAGAGGAGAGACCTTCGCCTTCGTGTCGACGGGGGTGGACACCAGCTTTGCAGTTAAGCATGTCGGCATGCTCCAGAAGCTTGTGGGCATACTTCTACTGATGTAGAAAGAAACCGTCAGCCCGTCGGACCACCTCGATGCCGAGGAAGTAGTGAAGGGGCCCCAAGTCCTTGAGGGCGAACTCATCACGAAGACGAGCCATCACCTGCTAAAGGACCGCGGGGGCAGATGCCGTGAGGATGATGTCATCGACGTAGAGCAGCAGATATGCAGTGTCAACTCCCTGATGATACACGAAGAGGGGGGCATCATATCGAGTGGACCGAAATCCCAGAGACTGCAGGGAGGGTGCGATACGCTGGTACCACGCCCAAGGCACCTGGTTCAACCCGTAGAGGGAACGGGAGAGCAAGCACACGAAGTCCGGATGCTCAGCGTCGATGAAACAAGTGAGCTTCTCACAGAATACCTGCTCGGCAAGGTGACCATGCACGAAGGCATTGGAGACGTCCAACTGATGCACAGGCCATGCTCGCGAGACCGCCAACTGAAGCACTGTGCGGATAGTGCCCGGTTTAACAACCGGAGCGATGGTGACGGTGAAGTCCACACCGGCACGCTGCCAGAAACCACGAACCATCCACCGAGCCTTGTAGCGCTCGAGAGAACTGTCCGGACAGGTCTTGTGGCAAAACAACCACTTGCCAGTGATGACGTTGGCACGAGGGGGTCGCGGAACAAGCTGCCACGCGCGGTTGCGCTGGAGGGCATCGAATCCTCCTGCATCGCTGCTAGCCAGTGGGGGTCCCGAAGGGCAGCACGAACTGAGGAAGGGACTGGTGATGGCGTCATCGTCGAGGCAGCGCATGCATACTCATTGGAGGAGTAGCGCGTGCTCGGCCGAAACACACCCGCCCCGGTGCGGGTCGTCATGCCTAAAGGCGAGGCAGCAGTAGCGGTGGGGCCTGCAGCGGCAGCAGGTGCCGCTGTAGTGGTGGGGGCCGCGGCGGTGTCGGCATCCGAGCTGGCCGTGGAGGTAGCGACGGGCGAGCCGGCCGTGGAGGTAGCGGCGGGCGAGGTGGTAGTCGAGCCCGTCACCTAGGATCCAACGCCGGTCGAGGTGGCCACCAGCTCAACCTCAGAGGAGGGAGACGGTGACCCGGGGGCCCGGTCAGACTCGACCTCGAGAGAGGGAGTCGAAAAACCGAGCGGCGGCGGCAGAAGGCACCGTTCTAGGAGGGCCTCCAGGGGGCGCCGCCGCGCATCGCTCCAAGCAGGGGGCGCGGGGGTCGGCGGTGAGGGAGCCGAAGCCGGAGAAACCTGAAAGAAAGGAAACACCGTCTCGACAAAATACACGTGCCTCGAGGTGTACACACGATGAGTGACAGGATCATAGCACCGGTAACCTTTGGTGTTGGGAGGGCAGCCAAGAAAGATGCACAGAACAGAACGTGGTGCGAGTTTGTGGGGCGTAGTGGACGCGGTGCTAGGATAACAAAGACACCCAAATATATGGAGACCATCGTAGGACGATGGTATACCGAAGAGAAGGTGGTGAGGGGCGTAGTTCCACCAAGCACGACACAGACGAATGTTAACTAAGAGAGTGGCAGTGGCAAGAGCATCGGGCCAAAACCGAGCGGGCACATTAGATTGAAAGAGTAACGTGCGAGTGCGGTCATTAAGAGTGCGGAGGATGCGCTCAGCGCGACCGTTCTGCTGTGAGGTGTACGGGCAAGTCAGACGGAAGGTGGTGCCATGAGAGGCGAGAAGGGTGCGGAGAGCGACGTTGTCAAACTCTTTTCCGTTATAAGTTTGGAGTGCAAGGACGGGACGACCGAACTGGGTGGTGACATAGGAATAAAAGGCGGTGAGTGTGGCGAGAGCATCGGATTTACGACGAAGAGGGAAAGTCCACACATAATGAGAATAATCATCTAAAATCACCAAATAGTATAGGTAGCCCGTGTTACTAGCGGCGGGAGATGTCCAAACATCACTGTGAATTAACTGAAACGGAAAGGTGGCAACGGTGGAAGATGCACTAAAGGGAAGACGAATGTGCTTGCCCAAACGACAAGCCTCACAAGTGTGCTCGTCAAGCTTATTACATGAGAAAGAAAAACTCCTAAGAATCTGATGCAAAACAGCAGGGTTGGGATGGCCCAAGCGAGCATGCCAAAGATCAACTCTGGCGGCGAGGACGACCGGTGAAGAGGTGGAGGCACCGGCATGCACAGGATAGAGATCGTCGGGACTATCACAGCGGTGAAGAACCATCCGGGTATGGGCGTCCTTCACAGAAAAACCAACACCGTCAAATTCAACAGTAAGTGGATTCTCACGGGTGAGACATTTAACGGAAACTAAGCTAGCAACTAAGTCAGGTGAGACAAGGACATTAGACATACTGATAGGTGTGGAATTAGAGGGAAAGCTAGTGCTACCGACATGAGTGATAGGTAAAGAGGAGCCGGTGCCAACGGTGATACGAGTAGATATGTTAACTGGAGTGGAAGAAGATAGGTTACCGGGATGAGCTGTCATGTGCGCAGTAGCACTTGAGTCCATGTACCAGTCGCCTCCACCGCCATAGTTAGTCGACGTCGGCGCAGAGTGCAGGGCGGCTAGGAGGGTGGGGTCCCATGGAGCAGGTACCGGCGGTGGCGGCTACCCTTCGTAGGGTGGCGCCTGGGCGAGCGCGCCGTAGCCACCGAGGGGTGATGGTGCGAGAGGAACGTCGTAGGGCTGGCAGGAGGCGCCGAAGTACGCCTGATGACCCGCGGGGCGGGGACCAGGGAGACCCGGTGCAGGAGCCCGCGGGACGAGCATGTGGTAGGCATGGACGACGCCCGTCCACGGGTTCTGCCTGGCGGCCCACAGCGAAGGGGGCAGGTGGTAGTGGGGCACCCCTCCCACGCTCTGGGCCTGTTGCTGCGGCTGCTGTTGGCGACGGTGGCCGCCGCCCCGCCGGTTGCGCCGGGCCCCGCCACCTTGCGGCTGCTGGGGTGGCACGGGGGGCACGGGCGGTGTGGGAAACAACGGTGGGTAGCCGGTGGCGGCGGGCATACAAGGCACGACCGGGGGTGCATGGCCGCCGCGGGTGGTGCCGGCAGCGAGAGCGGTGTGCTGGGCCTGCCGATTCAGCTTCGTCATCCGGCGTTCCTCAAGCTTGAGGTACGCGACGACGCGTGAGAAGGTGGGATGCGGCAGCAGGGTGAGGTTGGACGCCGCGTTGCCGAAGTCCTCGTTGAGCCCGGTGGTGAGGGTGCTCAGCATGACGTCGTCAAAGACCTTGGCGCCGATGTTGTAGAGCTCATCGGCAAGCATCTTAAGCTTCATGCAGTACTCATTGATGGTGGAGTTGTCCTGGTGATAGCCGAAGAACTCTTGCTGCAAGAAAACAAGGCGCTAAAGCTTGTTGTCGGTGAAGAGCGCGTTGGTCTTGGCCCACACGGTGCATGCGTCATCGTCCTCGGTGACAACCGTGTGGAAGATGTCCTTCGAGACGGTTTGGTAAAACCATCGGATGAGCGTGGCCTCAATGGCGGACCACTCCGGATCGCCTCGCATGTACTCGTCGTCCACGGAACCGTCGATGTGCTCGGTGAGATAGTACTCGCGGAAGACGAGATTGAAGTAGGTCTTCCATGCGGAGTATGACGTGCTGGAGCTGTCAAGGCGGATGTGAACCAGGGCCTCAATGTTTGAGGTCACGGATGGCGATAGCGGAGGGCTCGGGACCGGCGAAGGGGTTCGACGAGTGAGTTGTGGAGGAGCCCGGGGAGGAATCCATGTGTTCGGCGGCGTAGGGCTCGGGACCAGCGAAGGGGTTCGACGAGTGGGTTGTGGAGGAGCCCGGGGAGGAATCCATGTGTGCAGCGGCGGCGGTGAGGGTTGGCAGCGGCTAGGGTTAGGGTTAGGTGGAGTGGCGGTAGCGGGAGAGGCAGCGATGTGGGGATGTGCGACTGCGGCTAGGAGGGAGAGCAACGACAGGGGAGGAGGAGCGGTGCGAGTGGGAGGCGCGCGGCGATGACGATCGGCGCGAGCGGCGTGAGTGGGAGGCGCGCGGCGGCAACGATCGGCGCGGCGGAGGAGAGAGAGAGGCGCGCGGCGGCGGCGGGGCGGGGTGCGGCGGTGGTGGGGCGCAATGGCGCGGCGGCTCGAGGGGGAGCACGGCGGCGGCGGCGGCAAACCCTAGGGAGGGACCGAAGAATCTGATACCATGTGGATAGACAAGTTTGCAATACAATAGTCGATGTATTGATTGGGATGCTGGTGCACGTATATATAATTACAGGGCATGCCTTAACCTCAACTAGACACGACTAAAAGGTGGGCCACAACCCAATATACATGCGACACAAATATAGAATCAAACACACATCCAAATTAATCAAATTTATCTAATCTTAAATACAACAACCTTTAAAAAGCTTAGTCTCGAACTCTCGATCCAAACAGGCTCTGGTCCATGCGGATGCATCGGCTGATTTTAGATGGCAGCTAGGACCACGCGCTGGATGTCCACATGATTGATGGGGTCAAACAACACCACAAGAAGGTGTGCCAACTGCCAAGATGTCAACACTATGGCACTGCAAGGCTGAGTGTTCCAAAAGAGGACAGCGTTTCGCCATGCCCAAACCAACCCGTGCCTTGCCCCCTTTAAAAACGCGCCCGTCGCACAGATCTCATCACAATCGTCCCGCCATTACATCCCTCCCGTGCCTGCCGCCTGCGCCTCTGCGGCGGCACTGCATGTTCCTCCTCCTCCGTATGCGTCGTGTCGAATGATTGCTTGATGTGCCGGCGAAGAGAAGCCGGATCCGGAGGAGTGTCTGAGAAAACAAGTGCGGATTCCTTTTTGATTCATATTCGGATCGCAGCTGTTTTCTCAGGTCACCCCTTTGGGCTGCTTCCCTTGATCCGGCGGCCTGTTTGGGATTATATGCTGTGCTCCTATGCATTAATTTCCTCTGCCGGTGGAGTGAAATTGTGGTGTATATCCGCTATGTTTTCATGAACTGGCGTCTTCTCTTGTTCTCTTTCTTTTCTTCCTTCTTGAGTGCGCAGTGATTCTCTGGGAGATGATACGGTCGACGATCGGCATGGAGAAGAAGACGGACCTCAAGGTGGGCGGATGCCGGCCAGGGCCACACTGATGGGGAAGCGGGACGCCTTTGCGTGCCGTGCGTGTCCGGCGCTTCCAGCGCGGCCGAGGTGCTCAACGGCGACCCTTGTTCTGTGGATGTACGCCTAGTGGCAATGGCTCCGGAAAATGTCCATACTCTTTGCCATAAACTTGATCTAAATTTATGAGTCTTCAAAAAATCATGTGCACCACAGTTTGGCAATGAGGGAATATAAAGGAGTAAATTTCACTTTTTATCCTCCTGAGATGCGGTTTGTGACACTTTTCTAACCAGATGACACTCCGCGCATGGTGGCGGAAACATGCGAGAATTGGTTGTGATATTTTTTTTGTGAGGTTTGGTTGTCTTGAATTTGAATATGAGACTGAAGGTTAGGAATGCATATATTATTTGTATTTGATTATATGTAATTAGAAAATAAATATTAAGTGGTATCCCTCATGCATATTGATAGAAATAAAAGTAGTGGAGTTGATCAAGGGGGATCTGCGCATGTTGAGGAAATCAGTATATGTATTTTTTTTGTATTTGATTATATGTAATTATAAAATAAAATTAAGTAGTATATCTCATGTATGTTGAGAGAAATAAAAGTAATGGACTTGATGAAGTGGGCTGTGTGCATATTGAGGAAATTAGTATAGTTAGCATTTTCATACATGCATGTTAAAAAAATGTAGTGGAGTTAATGATGTGGCATGTGTGCACCTTTTTAATGCAATTATAAAATGAATATTAAGCCCCTCTCAATGCTCCACCTTGTACAGGTGCTAAGGCTGCCACATAGGCAAAAAATTTGAAGTGGCATGGTATTTAAGAGGAGAGAGATGTGTGTGGTGACCCCAGAAAGAAACGGTGTCAAGCGCGTGAACCTAGACAAAATACTTAAATGAAAGGAAGCCCACCAATGCGTGAAGAACTTTATTACCTAAATCATTAAATAGAGTGTGCTTAGCTACAACAAGTTAAGCACCTATGCATTAGGGGCTTTGGTTGCTAAACTTTTAAATATGCTTAGCACTTCATCTTAGCACCGATGCATTGGAGTTAAGTAGTATCTCTCATGCATGTTGAGAGATAAAAGTAGTGAAGTTGATTAAGTTTGTTGTGTGCATGTTGAGGGAATTAGTATAGGTAGCATTTTCATGCATGCTTAAAAGAAATAAATATAGTGAAGTTGATGGTGTGGCATGTATGCATGTTAAGATGAATAAGATAGTAGAATGACATTCTTATGTATATAGGACCTGTTTAGCACGAATTAGTCAAAATAAGCAAAGTTTGCTTTGGTTTTTCGTTGTCATCCCGTTCTGTCGGATGGGGCCCACCATAGTTTGGTGTAGTTTCATGCTCACATACAGACCAAACAAACATGTTATCATTCATAATCCACATGCTACTATACAAGTTCGCTTATTTCTTGATATTATTAGAAAATGGGACGCTTAGCGATGCACCAAGAATCAGAGGCAGAGGACAAAACCAATTTAAGGTGTGGTGAAGTCTTAAGCAAAGAAATCCTTTGATGCGAATTGAAAGAGTCAATACACACTACAAACGGAAAACCAAATACAATGAAAATGTAGGCATGTTTCAATAGAATAATAACCTAAAACATACCGATGATGAAGCTTTCGTCTAGAATACCCAGGCAATGGAAATGGCCTACCCCCATTTTTAAAATCTTCTAATTTTACCAAGATCAATACTTTTGAAGATCTCTCGCTCAATATAACGAACCATCAAATCATTAAGCCAACCATCGGACATCTTGCCACGCAAGTCAGTATTGATGTTTTTCACTGATGAGAAGTCCCTTTCAACTATTGCCATCGCTATCGGTAGTAGCAATGCCAACTCAATGAGGCGATAAACAGTAGGAAACATGACATGCCTTTTAAGTTCAACCATCATTTTAGCTAGGCTTGCAATATCATGAAAAGCTCTCAAGTCTTCAATTCTTCTCATATTGATAATGAATAGATCAAGGTTATCTTCTATATGTTCACGTTTATAATCAGATAAATACTCATGCTATATCTATGTGAGCCTAGCAAGCTTATCATATTGAACCTAGAGAAAAAGTTTCTTGGGTCAAGAAAAGAGAAGATTTGGAGCAACTCTGAAGATACCTCATTAAAACGATGGTCCAACTTTGTGGTGATGGAGTCTATAGCAGCATAGAAGGTGTCCACACAAAAAATGATCAACTTTGACATTGTTTCGTCCATCTTTCTTGATTTACCCCACTTTGTAAAGGTGTCATCCATACTTGGTATTGGAATGTCGTTTTTTGTGCAAAAGGCTTTGACTTCCTCCAAGAGTCGCTCTCAACCATCATTTCTCCAGTTGATCAAATGTGTTTACAAAATAGGATTCCAGAAAAAAAATCTTGAAATTCAAATGTAGGAAGAAATAGCTAAAGGGTAAATATATAAAAAATGACATGGATTAGATAATAAAAATGACCATAAATAAATTTGCCATTTTCCCATAAAAATAGTAATTTTGCCATGTTGCAAAAAAGAAATAATTTTTCCATGGTCCTAAAAACCTGCACTAATGGCAAAAATGAATATGTTTACCATGGTGGTAAAATGTGGGGTAAATTTGCCATGATGCTGATGCTTGCCATGATGGTTAGAATAAAGAACTTTAAATGAAAAAAGTGCCGAAGTTCAGGGCGATACCAAATTTTAGTTTTAAAAATGAGGGGGGGGGGGCATCAGCATGCTACATACTAACCAATTTACATGATGGTCAAAAATAAGAAAGCATAAAACGAAATTGCCATGTTCAAAAAACGAATAGCATCATGAGAGGAATAAAATTTGCCGTGATCATAAACCTAAATTTGACATCATGTACAAAACTAAAATTAGCATGGTCAATTACTAAATTTGTAATGATATATAACCTAAAATTGCCACGATATATATATTATTTTTGTCATGGTAAATAAAAATAAAAATGTCATGGTCAATAAATAAAATTGACATGATCCATAAACAAAATTTTCCATGGTTAATTACTGAAAAAATCTATGACCCGTGTATTTTTATGCAATTATTATTAGCAACGCCTATGGATGACCTTGAAAACCTAAATTTGCCATGCCCAAAAAATTTTAATTACCATTTTCTAACTTACAACAATGCCATTGTCCAAACAATAACTTTGCCAAAATTAAAGAGAAAAAATGCCATTAAATATAAGTTTGCCATGGTGAAATAATATGGACTTACCATGGTGTACACTTTGAATATGCCGTGTTTCAAACAATAAATATGCCATGGTCAAAGAAAAAACTTTACCATGGTTAAAATAGTAAATTTGCATGGCAAAAAAAAAAATATACAAAAAGTGACATGGTCGAACTAACAAAATTGCCATGGGCAAAAACGATAACTTTGCCATAGTTGAAGAAAAATTAAACTGACATGGTGCAAATAATTAGTTTGCCATGGTCCAAAAAATGAATTTGCATTGGTATGAAGTATGAATTTTCCAAGGTTCAAAACAAAAAATGCCATGGTCAGAAATAGCTTTGCATTGGTTAAAAAGAGAAAAAAATTCCATGGTGAAAAATAAAATTCATCTTTTTAAATGGTATATAAAGACAATTTAAAAGTTTTCATGGTAACACATCTTAAGTTGTAATATAGCTAACATTGCTAATTTGTCACTATAAAAAATATATTTTAAAATGGCACTGGGAAAACCGTGTAAACTTGTAATGGCAGCACATCTTAAGTTGCCAGGGCAAGTGCGACACATTTGAATGCTGTCGTATGACTAATGTAGTAAAAATTTCCATGGAAAAAAATCATTTGTTAAATTGGCATGCGGGTAAAAACTCCAAACTTACCACGGCAACAAATCTTAATTTGCCTTGGCGAAAGCGCATCTTAAATTTCCATAGCAAAAGATACATAGTAAGTTGCCATGGCAAAACATGTTGAAAATTGCCGTGTCAACTGTTGGGGAACGTTGCATGGGAATTTTTTTTCCTATGCACACGCGAGATCTATCCATGGTGATGAACATCTACGAGAGGGTGAGTGGATCTACGTATCCTTATAGATCGCTAAGCGGGAAGCATTAAGAAACGCGGTTGATGTAGTCGAACGTCTTTGCGATCCAAATCGCCGAGCGTCCCGCGATCCAATCACGATCCATCCCGATCAAGCACCGAACGGACCGCACCTCCGCGTTCAGCACACGTACAGCTTGATGACGATTTCCGCCTTCTTGATCCAACAAGAGGGAGCGGAGAGGTAGACGAGTTCTCCTGCAGCGTGACGGCGCTGCGGCGATGGTGGTAGAGTAATCTCAGTAGGGCTTTGCCTAAACATAGCTGAAATCGATCTAGAGGAGGAACTACGAACTAGAGGGTAGGGTTGCACGTGGCTGAAAATCTTGTGCCAAAACCCTAAAACCCTCTAGTATATATAGGAGGAGAGGAGGAGGAGGCTTGGCGCAAGGGCCAGCCCCTGTAGGCTTAGGCCGAAGTGGAGAGGAGGAGTCCTCCTCCATTCCTAGTAGGATTAGAACTCCTTCCTTATTTCCACCCTTTTTGCCTTTTTCCACCTTTTCCACTTAGGAATCTCTTCCCAGCCACATGAGCCTTGTGTGGGACTTTGACCAGCCCACTAAGGGCTGGTATTAGTCCTCTCACAGCCCATGTAGCCTCTTGGGTCGAAATACCTCTCCCGATGGTCCTCCAGTACACTACCAGCACTCCCGGTACACTATCGATGAATCCGAAACTTTTCCGGCAATCAAAATAGGACTTCCTATATATCAATCTTTACCTTCGGACCAATAGCGGGACCTGGATTCCCATATGGTTCCTACATATTCTACGAAGATCTTTATCGGTCGAACCTCGATGTCAAGGATTCAGTTAATCCCATATGATGTTCCCTTTATTCTTCGGTATGTTACTTGCCCGAGATTCGATCGTCGGCATCTCCATACCTAGTTCAACCTCATTACCGGCAAGTCTCTTTACTCGTTTTCGTAACACAAGATCCCGTGACTGACACTTAGTCACATTGCTTGCAAGGCTTGTTGTGATGTTGTATTACCGAATGGGCCCTGAGACACTGCGTCGAGGGAACAGGTCTCTCGTAAGCGTACGAGTAATGTTGGTCCGGGCCGCTTCATCTCACAATCCTGCTGAACCAAAATCCGACCAAGGGAGGAAGCAATCTAAGCATCAACGCCCACAAACCTTTTGTGTTCTATTCGAGATCTCATCGAACCATCAACCTAGCTCATGATGCCACTGTTGGGGAACGTCGCATGGGAAACAAAAATTTTCCTACGCACACGCAAACCTATCCATGATGATGAGCATCTACGAGAGGGAGAGTGGATCTACGTACCCTTGTAGATCGCTAAGCGGGAAGCGTTAAGAAACACGGTTGGTGTAGTCGAACTTCTTCGCGATCCAAATCGCCGAGCGTCCCGCGATCCAATCACGAACCGTCCCGCGAACACATCATGATCCGTCCCGCGAACTCATCACGATCCGTCTCACGATCTTGATCACGATCTGTCCCGCGAACTCATCACGATCCGTTCCGTGATCACATCACGAACCGTCTCGCGATCTCGATCACGGTCCTTCCGATCTAGCGCCGAACGGACGGCACCTCCGCGTTCAGCACACGTGCAGCTTGATGACGATCTCCACCATCTCGATCCAGCAAGAGGAGGTGGAGAGGAGAGAGAGTTAACCGGCAGCGTGACGGCGCTCCGGTGATGGTGGTGGAGCAATTCCGGCAGGGCTTCGCCTAAGCGCTGCAGAAAACCGATCTAGAGGAGAAACTATGCACCGGTGTAACGGGTAGCACGTGGCCGGAAATTCTGTCCAAAAACCACCCAATCCACTAGTATATATAGGAGGAGAGCAGAGGAGAGGCAGCCAAGGCCTTTGGGTCGGCCGAAATAGGAGGTGGGAAGCAATCCTACTTCACCTCCAATCCTAGTTGGAGTAGGATTGCCTCCTATTGGCTGATTTTCCACTTTTTGCTTTAGGACTTTCTCTCCTGCGCCATGGGCCTTTGTGGCTGTTTTCCCAGCCCACAAAGGGCTGGTTATTATTCTCCCACAGCCCATGGACCTCTTGGGGTCGAAATACCCCTCCCGGAGGCCTCCCGGTACACTACCGGCAGTCCCGGTACACTACCGGCACTCCCGGTACACTACCGATGAGCCCGAAACTTTTTCGGAAACCAAACTGGGACTTCCTATATATGAATATTTACCTCCGGACCATTCCGGAGCTCCTCGTGACGTCCGGGATCTCATCCGGGACTCCGAACAAACTTCGGTCACCACCATACATAACTCTACACTACCGAAACGTCACCGAACCTTAAGTGTGCAGACCCTGCGGGTTCGAGAACTATGTAGACATGACCGAGACACCTCTACGGTCAATAACCAATGGCGGGACCTGGACGTCCACATTGGTTCCTACATATTCTACGAAGATCTTTATCGGTCGAACCTCTATGTCAAGGATTCAGTTAATCCCGTATAACGTTCCCTTTGTTCTTCGGTATGTTACTTGCCCGAGATTCGATCGTCGGTATCTCCATACCTAGTTCAACCTCGTTACCGGCAAATCTCTTTACTCGTTCCGTAATACAAGATCCCGCAACTAACAATTAGTCACATTGCTTGCAAGGCTTATTGTGATGTTGCATTACCGAGTGGGCCCCGAGATACCTCTTCGTCACACGGAGTAACAAATCCCCGTCTCGATCCATGCCAACTCAACAGACACCATCGGAGATACCTGTAGAGCACCTTTATAGTCACCCAGTTACGTTGCCACATTTGATACACACAAGGCACTCCTCCGATATCTGTGAGTTGCATGATCTCATGGTCATAGGAACACATACTTGACATGCGGAAAACAGTAGCAATAAACTGACACGATCATATGCTACGTTTGCAGTTTGGGTCTTGTCCATCACATCATTCTCCTAATGATGTGACCCCGTTATCAAATGACATCTCATGTCCATGGCTAGGAAACCTTAACCATCTTTTGATCAACGAGCTAGTCTATTAGAGGCATACTAGGGACATGGTTTTGTCTATGTATCCACACATGCATCTAAGTCTCCGATCAATACAATTATAGCATGGATAATAAACGATTATCATGAACAAGGAAATATGATAATAACTAATTTATTATTGCCTCTAGGGCATATTTCCAACAGTCTCCCACTTGCACTAGAGTCAATAATCTAGTTCACATCACCGTGTGATTCGCATTGTTATGAATCTAACACCCAACGAGTTCTGGGGCTCGATCATGCTTTGCATGTGAGAGAGGTCTTATAGTCAACGGGTCTGTAACATTCAGATCCGTGTGCACTTTGCAAATACCTATGTCAAACTGTAAACACTGCTACCACACTCCGCTCGGTACTATTCCAAATGGCTGCTCCACTGTACGTATCCAGATTGCTACTATGAGTCATCCGGATTATTGTTATAGCTTGTATCGACGTAACTCCTTACGACGAACTCTTTATCACCTCCATAATCGAGAAACATCTCCTCGGTCTCTTAGTTACTGAGGATAATCTTGACCGCTGTCCAGTGATCCACTCCTGGTTCACTCTTGTACCCCCTGACGGACTCATGGCAAGGCACACACAGGTGCGGTACACAACATGGCATAATATAGAGCCTATGGCTAAGGCATAGGGGACGACGTTCGTCCTTTCTCTTTCTTCTGCCGTTGTCGAGCTTTGAGTCTCACTCAACTTTCACACCTTACAAATCAAGCGAGAACTCTTTCTTTGACTGATCCATTTTGAACTCTTTCAAAATCTTGTCAAGGTATGCACTCATTGAAAGTCTCATCGAGCATCTTGATCTATCTCCATAGATTTTGATGCTCAACAATTAGGTAGCTTCATCCAGGTCTTCCTTTGAAAATCACTTTCCAAATGACCATTTTATGCTTTCCAGAAACTCTACATTATTTCTGATCAACAATATGTCATCCACATATACTTATCAGAAATTCTATAGTGCTCCCACTCACTTTATTGCAAATACAAGTTTCTCGTAAACTTTGTATAAACTCAACAACTTTGATCAACTCATCAAAGCGTATATTCCAACTCCGAGATGCTTGCTTCAGTCCATAGAAGGATCACCGAAGCTTGCACACCTTTTAGCATCCTTAGGCCTGACAAAACCTTCTGGTTGTATCACATACAACCTTTCCTCAAGTAAACCGTTAAGGAAACGATGTTTTGACATCCATCTGCCAGATTTCATAATTGAAAACACAGCAACTGCTAACATAATTCCAACAGACTTTAGCACCACTACGAGTGAGAAAGTCTCATCGTAGTCAACTCCTTGAACTTGTCACAAACATCTTTGCAACAAGTCGAGCTTTACAAATAGTGACATTCACCATCAGTGTGTGTCTTCATTTTAAAGATCCATTTGTACTCAACGACCTGCCGTCCAACGAGCAAGTCTACCAAAGTCTACACTTGGTTTTCATACATGGATCCTATCTCGGATTTCATGGCCTCCAACCATTTGTCGGAATCCGGGCCCATCATTGCTTCTCCATAGCTCGTAGGTTCATCGTTGTCCAACAACATGACCTCCAAGACAGGTTTGCCGTACCGCTCAGGAGCAGTACACATCCTTGTCGACCTACGAAGTTCGATAGTAACTTGATCCTGAAGCTTCATGATCATCATCATTAACTTCCTCTTCAACTAACGTAGGCTTCACAGAAACATCTTTCTGCGTTGTGCTACTCTCTGGTTGAACAAAGGTTTAACAACCTCATCAAGTTCTATCTTCCTCCACTCAATTCTTTCGAGAGAAACATTTCCTCGAGAAAGGATCCGTTTAAGCAACAAACACTTTGCACTTGGATCTGAGATAGAAGGTTCACCCAACTGATCTTAGGGTATTCTATGAAGATGCATTTGTCCGCCTTGGGTTCAACCTCATTAGGTGAAAACATTTTCCACACAAGCGTCGCAGCCCCAAACATTAAGAAATGACAACTTAGGTTTCTATCAAACCATAATTCACGCGGTGTCATCTCAACGGATTTAGATGGTGCCCTTTTTAAAGTGAATGTAGTTGTCTCTAATGCATAACCCCAAAATTATAGTAGTAAAACGACAAGAGACATCATAGCACGCACCATGTCCAATAGAGCATAACTATGATGTTCGGACACACCATCACACTATGGTGTTCCAGGTGGCGTTTAGTTGTGAAACAACTTTCACATTGTCTTAAGTTGTATGCCAAACTCGTGACTCAGATATTCACCTCCACGATCATATCGCAGTCATTTTTATCTTCTTGTCACAATGATCTTTAAACTTCACTCTGAATTTGCTTGAACCTTTCAAACGATTCAGACTTGTGTTTCATTAAGTAAATATACACTATATCTACTCAAATCATCAGTGAAGGTAAGAAAATAACGATATCCACTGCATGCTACAAGACTCACTAGATTGCATACATCAACATGTATCATTTCCAATGAATCACTTGCCCGCTCCATCCAACGGGGTCCTTTAGTCATCTTGCCCAAGAGCATTGGTTCGCATGCCTCAACGATTCGAAATCGAATGAGTCCAAATATCCATCACCATGGAGTTTCTTCATGCGCTTTATACCAATATGACATTTTACGGCAGTGCCACAAGTATGTGGTACTATCTTTATTAACTTTGTATCTTTTGACATCAATGTTATGAACATGTGTAATACTACGATCAAGATTTCAACAAACCATTCTCACTGGGTGCATGACCATTGAAGGTATTATTCATGTAAACAGAATAACTATTATTCTCTGACTTAAATGAATAACCGTATTGCAACAAACATGATCTAATCATGTTCATGCTCAACGCAAAACACCAAATAACATTTATTTAGGTTCGTCACTAATCCTGAAGGTAGAGAGAGTGTGCGATGTTGATCACATCAACCTTGGAAACATTTCCAACACACATCGTCACCTCACCCTTAGCTAGTTCTCCGTTTATTCCGTAGTTTTTATTTCGAGTTACTAACATTTAGCAACCGAACCGGTATCCAATACCCAGGTGCTACTAGGAGTACTAGCAAGGTACACATCAATAACTCGTATATCAAATATACTTCTGCCGATGTTGCCAGCCTTCTTATCTACCAAGTATCTAGGATTGTTCCGCTTCAGCGACCTCTCACCTCATAATAGAAGCACTTAGTCTCGGGTTTGAGTTCAACCATGGGTTGCTTCACTGGAGCAGCAACTGACTTGCTATCCATGAAGTTTCCCTCCTTGCTCTTGCCCTTTTCGAAACTAGTGGTTTGATTAACCATCAACACTTGACGCTCCTTCTTGATTTCTACCTTCGCGGTGTCAAACATCGCGAACAGCTCAGGGATCAATACTTCTATCCCTGGTGTATTATAGTTCATCACTAAGTTCTAGTAGCTTTAGTGACAGTGACTTGGAGAACTATATCAATCACTATCTTATCAGGAAGATCAACTCCCACTTGATTCAAGCGATTGTAGTACCCAGACAATCTGAGTACATGCTCAACGATTGAGCTATTCTCCTTCATCTTACAGGCAAAGAATCTTGTTGGAGATCTCATATCTCGCAACACAGGCACGAGCCTGAGATCACAATCTCTGCTCCTAGAACATCTCATATGTTTTGTGACGTTCAAAACGTTTCGGAGCCTCAATTCTAAGCCATAATGCATGACGCACTAAACTATCAAGTAGTCATCGAAACGTGCCTGTTAGATGTTCACAACATCTATAGACGACGCTAGAGGGGGTGGCGCACCGAGCGGTGCATTAAGGACATAAGCCTTCTGTACAGCAATGAGGACAATCCTCAGATCACGGACCCAGTCCGCAATATTGCTACCAACATCTTTCAACTCTATTTCTCTAGGAACATATAAAAATTTAAGGGAGCTACAGCGCGAGCTAGTAATCTACAACATAATTTGCAAAGACACTTTGACTATGTTCATGATAACAAGTTCAATTAATCATATTACTTAAGAACTCCCACTCAAATTGACATCCCTCCGATCATTCGAGTGATACATGATCCAAATTCACCAACTCAAGTCCGATCATCACGTGAGTTGAGGTGGCTGCAATGGTGAACATCATTATGTTGATCATATCTACTATATGACTCATGTTCGACCTTTCGGTCTCTCGTGTTCCGAGGCCATGTCTGTACATGCTAGGCTCGTCAAGTTTAACCCGAGTGTTCTGCGCGTGCAAATCTGGCTTGCACCCGTTGTATGTGAACTATCACACCCGATCATCACGTGGTGTCTCAACACGACGAACTTTCGCAACGGTGCACACTCGAGGAGAACACAGTTCATCTTGAAATTCAAGTGAGGGATCACCTTATAATGCTACCGCCGTACTAAGCAAAACAAGGTGCATAAAAGGATTAACATCTCATGCAATTCATAAGTGACATGATATGGCCATGAACTTGTGTTTAAGATCTCCATCTTCGAAACACCGGGATGATCTCCATCGTCACCGACACAACACCATGATCTCCATCATCTTGATCTCCATCAATGTGTTGCCATTGGGGTTGTGGCGCCAGCCCTGCTTCTACTTCTATTGCTACCGCTTTGCGATAAAGTAAAGCATTACATAGCGCTTAATGATTGACACGCAGGTCATACAAAAATTAAAGACAACCCTATGGCTCCTGCCGGTTGCCGTACTCAACGACATGCAAGTCGTGAAATTCTATACATCACATGATCATCTCATACATCACATATATCTCATCATGTAATTGGCCATATCACATCACAACATACCCTGCAAAAACAAGTTAGACGTCCTCTAATTGTTGTTGCATGTTTTACGTGGCTGCTACGGGTATCTAGTAAGAACGATTCTCACCTACGCATAAACCACAACGGTGATACATAGATTGCTTTTCAACCTTCTCAAGGACCGCCTTTGTCGAATCCGATCCAACTAAAGTGAGAGAAACTGTCACCCGCAAGCCATCTAAGCAACAAGTTGCGTCGAGGGAACCGGTCTCTCATAAGCATACGAGTAATGTTGGTCCGAGCCGCTTCATCTCACAATCCCACTGAACCAAAATCCGACCAAGGGAGGAAGCAATCTAAGCATCAATGCCCACAAACCTTTTGTGTTCTACTCGAGATCTCATCGAACCATCAACCTAGCTCATGATGCCACTGTTGGGGAACGTCGCATGGGAAACAAAAAATTTCCTACGCACACGCAAACCTATCCATGGTGATGAGCATCTACGAGAGGGAGAGTGGATCTACGTACCCTTGTAGATCGCTAAGCGGGAAGCGTTAAGAAACGCGGTTGGTGTAGTCGAACCTCTTCGCGATCCAAATCGCCGAGCGTCCCGCGATCCAATCACGAACCGTCCCGCGAACACATCATGATCCATCCCGCGAACTCATCACGATCCGTCTCACGATCTTGATCACGATCTGTCCCGCGAACTCATCACGATCCGTTCCGTGATCACATCACGAACCGTCTCGCGATCTCGATCACGGTCCTTCCGATCTAGCGCCGAACGGACGACACCTCCGCGTTCAGCACACGTGCAGCTTGATGACGATCTCCACCATCTCGATCCAGCAAGAGGAGGTGGAGAGGAGAGAGAGTTAACCGGCAGCGTGACGGCGCTCCGGTGATGGTGGTGGAGCAATTCCGGCAGGGCTTCGCCTAAGCGCTGCAGAAAACCGATCTAGAGGAGAAACTATGCACCGGTGTAACGGGTAGCACGTGGCCGGAAATTCTGTCCAAAAACCACCCAATCCACTAGTATATATAGGAGGAGAGCAGAGGAGAGGCAGCCAAGGCCTTTGGGTCGGCCGAAATAGGAGGTGGGAAGCAATCCTACTTCACCTCCAATCCTAGTTGGAGTAGGATTGCCTCCTATTGGCTGATTTTCCACTTTTTGCTTTAGGACTTTCTCTCCTGTGCCATGGGCCTTTGTGGCTGTTTTCCCAGCCCACAAAGGGCTGGTTATTATTCTCCCACAGCCCATGGACCTCTTGGGGTCGAAATACCCCTCCCGGAGGTCTCCCGGTACACTACCGGCAGTCCCGGTACACTACCGGCACTCCCGGTACACTACCGATGAGCCCGAAACTTTTTCGGAAACCAAACTGGGACTTCCTATATATGAATCTTTACCTCCGGACCATTCCGGAGCTCCTCGTGATGCCCGAGATCTCATCCGGGACTCCGAACAAACTTCGGTCACCACCATACATAACTCTACACTACCGAAACGTCACCGAACCTTAAGTGTGCAGACCCTGCGGGTTCGAGAACTATGTAGACATGACCGAGACACCTCTACGGTCAATAACCAATGGCGGGACCTGGACGTCCACATTGGTTCCTACATATTCTACGACGATCTTTATCGGTCGAACCTCTATGTCAAGGATTCAGTTAATCCCGTATAACGTTCCCTTTGTTCTTCGGTATGTTACTTGCCCGAGATTCGATCGTCGGTATCTCCATACCTAGTTCAACCTCGTTACCTGCAAATCTCTTTACTCGTTCCGTAATACAAGATCCCGCAACTAACAATTAGTCACATTGCTTGCAAGGCTTATTGTGATGTTGCATTACCGAGTGGGCCCCGAGATACCTCTTCGTCACACGGAGTAACAAATCCCCGTCTCGATCCATGCCAACTCAACAGACACCATCGAAGATACCTGTAGAGCACCTTTATAGTCACCCAGTTACGTTGCGACGTTTGATACACACAAGGCACTCCTCCGATATCTGTGAGTTGCATGATCTCATGGTCATAGGAACACATACTTGACATGCGGAAAACAGTAGCAATAAACTGACACGATCATATGCTACGTTTGCAGTTTGGGTCTTGTCCATCACATCATTCTCCTAATGATGTGACCCCGTTATCAAATGACATCTCATGTCCATGGCTAGGAAACCTTAACCATCTTTTGATCAACGAGCTAGTCTATTAGAGGCATACTAGGGACATGGTTTTGTCTATGTATCCACACATGCATCTAAGTCTCCGATCAATACAATTATAGCATGGATAATAAACGATTATCATGAACAAGGAAATATGATAATAACTAATTTATTATTGCCTCTAGGGCATATTTCCAACAATGCCATCCCAATAGACACCCTCGGAGATACCTGTAGAGTACCTTTATAGTCACCCAGTTACGTTGCGATGTTTGATACACACAAGGCACTCCTCCGGTGTCCGTGAGTTGCATGATCTCATGGTCATAGGAACATATACTTGACATGCAGAAAAACTAATAAACTGACATGATCATATGCTACGTTTATAGTTTAGGTCTTGTCCATCCCATCATTCTCCTAATGATGTGATCCCGTTATCAAATGACATCACATGTCAATGGCTAGAAAACCTTGACCATCTTTGATCAACGAGCTAGTTCACTAGAGGCATACTAGGGACAAAGTGTTGTCTATTTATCCACACATGCAATGTGTTTCCAATCAATACAATTATAGCATGGATAATAAACAATTATCATGAACAAGGAAATATAATAATAAACACTTTATTTATTGCCTTTAGGGCATATTTCCAACATCAACACATGCTAAGTTTGCCATGGAAACACAACAAAAATCTTGTCATGACAAACATATACAAGTTTTCATGTCAAACATTAACTAAGGGCTCCTTTGATTCAAAGGAGTTCTATAGGGTTTTTGAAGGATTGAGATCCTTGAGAATTTTTCCTACATTGGTCCTTTGATTCATAGGATTGTCTCCCATAGGATTTTTTTCCTATGAAATCTTTTGTACTACGTTTCATAGGAAATCTAACATCCACTCCAACCTCTTTTTACAATTCTTTTGTTTTTCATGTGCCATCAAACACTCATTGCTAATCCTATAAGGTTGAAATGGACATGCTACTCCAACTCTATACTGTTCCTATTCCCGCGTTTTTAAAATCCTATGAATCAAAGAGGCCCTAAACTAATGACGACAAGATGCATTTAGGCTAAAACCAAAAATTCATATGCAAACAAATTGCCATGATTTAAAAAAAATGTTACCTATGCACATACAAAAGTTGTCATGTCAACTATAAGATCATGGAATTGCAACAGATTTTAAAAAATCATGTTTATTAAGCAAAAAAAGAAGGAAAAAAGGTTTGGCACATACACAATGATCACCTCATTCATGAAGTGATGACATAGTTGCTCACACGAAAAATCGCTATCTCTAAAGCTGCTACAAACACTAACTATACACATAATGTCAAGTTGCCAGGATAAAAAACATAGTAAGAGTTGACATCTAAAGTATTAGTTGCCATGGCAACACGTCATGGCAAACATATGCTTCTTAGATGATATGCATTTGCTCATAGAATTAACAAGAATTATAGTGACTATAACCACAAATTTTTGTTGTTCCTTTACTGCGTCATGGCATGGGAAATTGTGGATAATCAACTGACAAAACGAAGCGACGGGGTTGAGCAAGATGCTACCTGCAGGGAAGGGATCAAACGCCGTGTGCAATGCGTCGTCGCGGTGGTCGAGCTTGAGATGCCGCTGCGTGAAGGCCCCCGCACCCGCTTGGGGAGGCACGAACAGACCGGCATGGTCCTCTGTCCCCAAGTCGTCGCACCCGCCGCAAACCCACGGTTGTAGGGTGTGCCACCCACTGCAACGCGTCAGCGTCATCTCTGTCGCTGATATCCTCCTCCGCAGCCTGCCTGCTCAAGTTGTGTCGCGTCAGCGTCGGCTCTGCTGCTGATATCCTCCTCTGCAGCCTGCCTCCTCAAGTTACGCCGCATCGGCGACGCCCGAGTTCCTGCGAGAGAGGGTCTCCCGAGTTACGCTCCGCATCCTGGTGCGTTGTCGCTTTCCTCTCGCCCCCTGCAGCTTGCCATCATAGTCGCCGCTAATGAGTTGCCGAGGAGCTGCGCCCAGCGCACCTCCTCTCTTTCCTCCCTACAAAAATGTGGAGCACCCGATGTCAGATTTGGCAGCGCTGCCAAGCAGGAGGCACGGAAAATTCCCCTGACGAGCGAAACGGTTGGGATTCTTTCCCTAGTGCACATCCTCGGTGTCCTAATGCTAGGCCCGGATTTTGGGAGCAATTATCCTCCTTCAAAAGCCTCTCAAGGATCATTCTCAGGTATCACCACTTGTGCGTTCTCAACAGCAGCCACGTGTCGCGTTTTGAACGTTTTTTTAGATTTTTTTCACACGCGTTTTTGAATTTATAGGTGTGGGTTTTCTAGTTTTTCGGTTTTCTACCGATCTTTCTTAGCTTTTGGACGAAAAAAATCAAAAAAATTGCGTGAAAAATACGTGTTTTCTTTTTTCGTTTTTCTTCCTCGAGAGGTACGGTTTGGTTTCCGCGAGAGACACGACAGTGCCACTCAGAAATAGAAAAAACACATTTTCTTTTTTTCCTTTATCGAGAGGCATAGTTTTGCTTTCACGAGAGGCATGGATTTGCTTCTGCGAGAGGCACGATCGTGGCTCTAGGAAATGAAAAAAAACATGTTTTTTCCCTTCATCGAGAGACATAATTTTGCTTATGTGAGAGACACGAATTTGCTTCCGCGAGAGTCATGACTGTGCCTCTCGGAAACAGAAAATGTGTTTTCTTTTTCCCTTCCTCGAGAGACACAATTTCGCTTTCACGAGAGGCGTGACCGTGCCTCTCGGAAACGAAAAATAAATGCGTTTTTTTGTGAGATGCACGGTTTTATTTATGCGATAGGCACGGTTTTGCTTCCGTGAAAAAAACATGTTTTCTTTTTTTTTCCTTCATCGAGAGGCATAATTTTGCTTCCGTGAGAGGCACGAATTTACTTTCACAAGAGCCATGGCCGTGCCACTCGGAAACAGAAAATGTGTTTTCTTTTTTCCCTTCCTCGAGAGACACAATTTTGCTTTCACGAGACGCGTGGCCGTGCCTCTCGGAAACGGAAAATAAATGCGTTTTTTTGTGAGATGCACGGTTTTATTTATGCGATAGGCACGATTTTGCTTCCGCGGGAGGCGTGGCTGTGCCTCTCGAAAACGAAAAATAAATGCGTTTTTTTTGTGAGATGTATGTTTTTGTTTATGCGTGAGGCACAAATTTGTTTCCACGACATGCATGGCCGTGCATCTTGGAAATGGAAAAACATGTGTTTAATTTTTTTCCTTCCACGAAAGGCACGTTTTAAAAAAAAATCTTCAAAACCTATTATCATGGTATTTAGTTTTGAAGATCACGACACGAGAAATCCAAAAAAAAAACGGTTTGAAATTTGGACGCACGGTTTAAAAGATAAAAATGTTTTAAATAGATGGATCTGTGAAAAAGGAAAAAAAACTCTCATGTTACGACAAATGACACCTACGGTGAAAGTGACCTTTGATTTCGCCGGATTGTAGGTTAGGGCTTCTTATTTGCTGGCCCGGTCCTGTCCGAGAGTGGGCCTTTTCGTGTCGGTCCTTCACAACGTTTTTTTTTGAGAAAGGATAGACCTTTATAAGCTCAAAATGTTAAGCCCGCACTCTTACTGGACCGTGGCAAATGTTTTGCAACCACTGCCACGTACTGGATCTGGATGTCCACACGATGGGGTCAAACAACATACCGAGAGGAGGGAAGGGTGTTGCCAAGATGTCAACACTATGGCACTCCAGGCTTCACATTGTCCTTTCCATCATTACCTCCCCCGCGCGCTTGCGTGCGATTTCTTCTGAATCTCGCGCTCGCGAACGCGTATACAGTAGAATATACACGCATCTCAAGCCCGCCGACGCCCCAATCGATTGCTCGGTGTGCAATGCTAATGAAGCGAAGCCGATCCAGAGGAGTGCCACTGAGAACACAAGTGCGGATTTCTTTGTCGGTGCTTTCGATCGAATGCGATTGTGTTCTCAGGTCACCCCTTTGGGTTGCTTCCCTTGATTCATTCGGCCACCGGTCTGGGCCGTGGTGAGATGATGAGACTTCTCTTGGTCTTCCTTTTTTTCCTTCTCTGTGTTCATTTCCTTGATCGAGAGTGCAGTGAAATGATCCTCGGGAAGGTGCGTGCGATGGGCTTCGAGCTCGATCCCAGGTCTGCAAATATTCCATCCTCTGTGAGTAGCATACACATTATACAGTGCGGTACGGTATTTCTCTGGCATCCAGACCGTGACGTGAATACCTAATTATCCATGGCTAACCCATCAGCTTCAACTTGAGCAGCAGCATCCATGGTTATGTGTTGAGCCTGAGCAGCCAAGCCGCCGCGCCATCCCTGCAGGCCCTTCCGGACGCTCTCGCCGTCGTCCGCGCGGTCGCGGAAGGTCTCCAGGTCGTCGCTCATGCTCGCCATGCTCGATACGACCAGCTCCTTCTTCCAGTCCTCCATCCGCGTCAAGTCGCCGTACTTCTCACCAAACTCGAACATTTTCTGATCCAGCGCCAAATGGGTGGATGCAATTGGATCAGGTCAAAGGTAATCGATCGTTTTGGATGCCTATGTAAGTAATGTGCTTACGTCAATGCCGCCGATGTGGTGGTGGGCGTGTTTCCTCGGCACGCCGGCGGCCTCCCTGGCGCGGAAGTGCTCGTCCACGGCCCGCAGCATCACCGCCTCCGGCGGCAGCGGGCGGCGGCCGGACAGCGCCTGCGCGACCCACCTCGCCTGCGCCTCCAAGAACCACGGCAGGAGGACCTTCCTCGCCAAGCCCACGAAGGAGAGCGACGGCGCGAGGGACGGCGGGGAACACGTGCTCGAACAGCGGCCCGACGACGCAGCCGTCGTCGCCCACCGCGACCGCCCCGCCCGTGTCCAGGAACGGGAACGAGTAGCCGTACCCCGTGCAGTAGATCACCGTGTCCGCGACCACGGAGGAGCCGTCCGCGAACGACACGCGCCCGTCGGCGTGCAGCCGGCGTACCCGGTGGTGGAGGCGCAGCACGTCGCCGTGGTTGGCCAGCATCCTCGACACGGCCGGCGTGGGCGCGGCGGCCTCGGAGCTGGCGGCGAGGTGCGCCTCCCTGGCGACGCGGCAGAGGTCCAGCGCGATGTCCTTGCCGCTGTCCCCGCAACCGACCACCACCACCGCCTCGCCGAGGAACGGCTCCGGCGTCCTGTACGAGTGGCTGTGTAGCTGGCGACGCCTCCATTCCCCCATGCCCTCGATGCCGCTGGGGAGCATCGGATGCGAGTATTGACCGGAGGCCACCACCACCGCGTCGAACACCTCCTCCTCCTCCTCCCGCGCAACATCCCCCGTGCCGCCGAAGCGCCGCACGGACCTCACCGCCCACCGACGCGTCGTCGTCGACGTCGGAACCGCGGCGACGACGCGCAGGACCCGGGTGTTGAGCCTGACGGCGTCCATGAGCCCGAACGCCTCGCAGAAGTCCCGGAGGTAGCAGTACACCTCGCGGTGGCCGGGGAAGCGGCGCGGGTCGCGGCCAGCGCCGTCCCTGGGGAGGAACTGGGAGTCGGAGAAGCCCATGGCCTCCCGCGGGCTGAGGAGGCGGAGGCACGCGTAAACGCTGCTGGGAACGCGGCCGTCGGTCCTCGGGTCGTACAGCCACTGTCCGCCGACGTCGCCGCTCTCCTCCATGACGGTGACCGCGTGGCCCTCTCGCCGCAGCTCGCGCGCCGACGCCAGGCCGGCCATGCCGATGATCGATGGTAATTTGATGCGACCCTCGTTTGAAGCAGAGTTTGGACTTTGGACCGGAGAGCGGAGACTTGACACAGCCACACTACAGATGTGTTTTCTTGGTTTCACGATCTCAGCCAATGATTGGGTAGATTCCCAAATTGTATAATCCCCAAGTTGTCATGTGCAGTTTGATAGTCCTTCCGTAATATTTTTTCTCAAATACGCACACTATATTTTTCCCAAATTGTATAATCCCCAAGTTGTCATGTGCAGTTGCCAATGATTGGAGTATTAAAGAAGGAAAGAAGGAAGAGCCCATCCTTTTCGTAAGAAAAAAATAAGAACATTTCGATCACTATTTGGAAATAAGCATTAGGTGATATTGGTTGGCCAAGGAGAACAATACAGACCACAGAGTGCCTCTAGCATCCCCCCTCTTGCGGGCAACACGGGAGGTCCCGGCCACCGCCGCCTAGACCTTCCCCGGTGCTCACCTCCCCCTCCGCCGTTGCCGGTGGTCGGTGTCGGACAAAGCCCGTGCGTGCGGCGATGGCGGCGGAGGGCCACTCCTCTCTCTCTCGGATCCGCAGGCAACGCGGGCGCCCAGATCCGCGGGGTGCGGCCCTCCTGACGACGCGACGATTTCCAGTGGTGATGGGCTTGCGGCGGTGCACGGACGTCCAGATCCATGGGACATGCGTCTTCCGATAGTGTGGCAGCTCTCGGCGACGGTGGGATCGGGCGACGGCATGGGTCGCACGGCGGCAAATCTCGTCGCTCCAGTCATCGCGGAGGAATCTGGACCCGGGGCAGCGGCCCCGGTAGGCATGACGACGGAGCCCTCGACTGACGATGCTCACGGGTGGTGGATGGAGGAAGTCTTGATCGCGTGGGCGGTGAGTTGCCGGTGGATCTCCTCCCCGTTGTAGGCTCTCTTCCACTGCACTTGGTCGCTTGCGGTCCCAGTCGTTGGCCTCGATGCGTTCGTGGGGGCTGGTGGAGGTGACATCGGACTGGAGGAAACTCTGGATGACTCACTCATTCCAACGGTGGCAGCGACCAAGGTCGCCGTTCTCCTCCTTGCAGGTGTCGTCGAGCTCCCTTCACTCCATCCCGACCCCATGCCAGGGTGAAGACCCAAAATCTCCTCAGATTGGGCGGCGGTGGCACTGCGTGTGTCGTGCCCTTCTTGGAGGCGGCATCCGAGGGTGTTTGGGTGCTCGGTTAGAGGAACTACGACCGAAGGGGATGAGACCAGTGACAACAGGTGGTGTTCGCAAAGGAGGAGTGGCTTGGCATCTGGCATATTGACAACGGCGAGTCTCGGCGGCATGGAGCTGCGGTGTCTCGGCGGTGGGCGTGCAATGATGGACGAGCGTAGGATGGACGCATTGTGTGGCGTCGTGGTGGCATCGACGACAGCTAGGCCAGGCAAGGTCGATGCATCAGTACAGCTCTGAAGATGGATTGGTGGAAGACGGCGACGACGGCCTAGTGCACCAGACCGGTGTGTGCCCTAGACCCAGGAGTGTGGTTTGGTTGGGGCCTCCGATTTTAGATGTTAGGCTATGGTGTGAGGTCTGTTTGGTATTCGACTCGGACTATCAACACCCCTTCATCAAGTGGATAGGCATAGCGACAGATTTTGCCAAGATATGACTTCGGACTTACTGATGTGTTATTTTGTTAAATCTTTATGAATAATTAATAAGCATCGGCCAGATGTAGAGGCCGGGGGTCTTCCTCCTTCTCTAAGAAAAGGAGAGAACATATTGCATCCTTGGTTGCAAAATCAACAGAACTACTTTGAGCCCGGAACTCGATGGCTGATTTTCATACGACGTTTGATCCAGTGGTTGTGTGACACTTGCTAGCAACCTTACATGGTTGGATACATGACATCGTCGGCAGGACCGTGTCATTCGTATAGCAGCACTCCAAAAATAAATAGATAAAAAATAATTTTAGTCAATTTCCCTGATCACCTTCCTAAAGGTGTCGAGCAAGTTGGGGGTGTGCACTGGCGTTTCGATGTGGTTCTTCGGCGAGCAGCAACATCGTAGTTAGATATAGCACCGGGCCTCTCCCCTGTGGGCAGCAACATGGAATGGGTGGTTTGGACATGGAACTTAATTATTTGAGCACCGATCTTATCTTAGCTTCGGCAGTTTATCAATTTTGTGATATGTTTCTTTGGCATCCTTGTCCTTCAGCGGCATCATTTCTTCGTGTATGGACCAGTGAGCCGCGGTTAGGCTTTTCTCCTCGTGATCTTTGCACAGTGATTTTGTCACGTTGAGAATATCCCAAGGTGCTCCAGAATCTCTAAAATTCATTGCTCTAGGGTGAGATGCTTCAATTTCTGATGGTCCATCGCCCTTCAATCTTGGGTGAGGGGCAGGGGTCCCCTTCAGAATTGAAGAAGGAAGGTGAGATGATGGTGGCTGAGGGCATGTTCATCTTTGTTGGGCATAATCCCCTCTTGAAGTTTGCTTTTTGTCATTGTTTTGGTGCTTTATTCATGTTGATGGGCTCCATCAACATGTAGCTAGTCTCGTGTAGAACATCCTTTTGCTTTCTGTTGTGGTGCATGTATGTTGCTTTTTAGCATCTTGTATCTGTCGTTTTAAGTTTCATTGTTTTCCTTTTTCTCTGTATGGGCTGATGTAATTCTTAGCCGGTTGATAGGTTCGTCAATTTAAAGCTGGGCTCTACTTGAGTCATCGTTTTAAAGAAAAATCCTCCTCGTCGTTCTCAAGGAGTAATGCTAGACTCACAAGGAATTCTCTATGAATTTATTGCACTGGTTGACAGGTAGCTTTGAATTGACAATGGGAAAAGAAGGGCCCACACCAATGAAATTGGGGGAAGGGGGGAGAGTTAGCTGGAAGGAGTATGCAAAACATATATAATCCCTCTTGGGTGTGGTATTATCGCTTCCTCCAGCCATCCATCCTTCCTACCTCCTTTATTGAGCTCCAAACCCTTCCTTTCCTCTGCCCATGCTCAGTGACCCCGTCTCGGTCTAGAGACATGCATTGCTCTCGTCCACATGAGAATCGACTAAAGCGAGAAAAATTCTAAAACAACCAAGAAATAGCTAACACGTCATTGACCTCAGCAAATGTCTGTACATACGTCGAGACATGTCCACAGAAAACGATAGGGGCGGATGTCATCTAACTAGAGGCATCAAATGTTTGCTTCCATTTTTTTCTATACCCGAATTACTTAAAACGATCAAATATAAATAACACAATTTTAATAAATTAAAAGGTAAATATTTCAATGCAACAATAATTTAGATAAAAATATTATAATCCAGACATAAAGTTTTGAAATAAAATAATTCAAGTTTGAATTCATCCTAGTCGCACACATGTTTTAATTGTTCATATGAAACACCGGATGCTCAACCAGATTATTTTGCAGTTGCTCATGAGTTCCTAGATATCGAATCAGATGATGCATTTGGATAAAATCGTCAAATACCACTGGATTCAAATTTTGAAGATGGATATGATTACCCACTTTATCCCCAAGCTGTCATGTGCAGTTTGATACTCCTCCCATAAAGAAATATAAGAACGTTTAGATCACTATTTGAAATAAGCATGAAGCGATACTGGTTGGCCAAGGAGAACAACAGAGACTATAGATTGCCTCTCGCGACGTCACCCTTGCGTGTGACACGGGAGCCGTCGCCGCCTAGACCTCCCCCAGCGCTCACCTCCCCCTCTGCCGCTGCCGGTGGTCGGTGCCGGGCAAAGCTAGTGCGTGCGATAGTGGCGGCGGAGGGCCTCTCCTCCCTCTCCCGGATCCGCGGGTGGCACAAGCGCCCAGATCCGCATGGTGCGGTCCTCCCGACGGCGACGGGCTTGCGGCGGTGCATGGGCGCCCAGATCCATGGGATGTGGGTCTTTCGACAGTGTGACGGCTCCCCGCTATGGAAGGCTTGGGCGATGGTGTGGGCCGCGCGGTGGCAGATCTCGCCGCTCCAGTCATCGCGGAGGAATCTGGACCTGGGGCGATGGTCCCGGTAGGCATGGTGGCGGAGACCTCGGCTAGCGACGCTCGCGGGTGGTGGATGAAGGACGTCTTGATTGCGTGGGCGGTGAGTTACCAGTGGATCTCCTCCCCCTATTGGCTCTCTCTCGCGGCACTTGGTCACAATGGCGGAGCCAGGTCAAATTTAGAGCCTGGGCAAGATATACATGATGCCAAGTTAATTATGTTTTGCCCAAAAATTATTAAGTAAACCATTTTTACTACTAGAGCTCCATGCGCATGCAGCATGGGAGCCCGTGTAGCGACCCCGGCTCGTCGGGTGTTGTCTCCACCACTGCTGGTGGCTTGCGGTCTCGGTCATTAGCCTTGGTGCACGGGGGGCTGGTGGAGGTGATATCGGACCGGAGGAAACTCCGGATGACTCACTCATTGTCACGCCCAAGATGCACGCCTATCCATATTAAGACACGAGGGCCTCGACAGGGATAGAGGCGCATCTTGCCGTCCGCAAGTACAGTATCATTACATACATTTAGGAAGGGAAGAGTATACAAGTTGGCTTACACTCGCCACATACTAAATTACAAATCCACACAATTTATTCAATCATCCATACAAAGGCAGGGTCCGGCTACGGACGAAATCAAACGATAAAATGATGCAATGACACTGGCTTGCTAGCCCAAAGATCTCGACCACGACCACTCTACTCGTCTGGATAAGTGACATACATCCTGCCACGCTCCTTGTCATACTCCCACTGGAGCTGCATCACATCATCTGGCACGATCTCATCTGTACCTGCACCTAGATTGTTGTAGTAATCTGTGAGCCACTGGGACTCAGCAATCTTGCACCCTGGTACCAAGACTATTCAAGCTTATAGGGTGGAATGGGGTATGTGCTTAGTTTGCAGCAGCACTAAGCATTTATGGTGGCTAATCTTACGAAAAACATGAAAGTAAATATGTGGTCTACGATAAGTGATTGAGAACTAGATTGACCTCTAAGAGATCCTGAACACCTACTTACGGCAATCATAACCCTACCGTGTTCTCTCTCGGTACATGTTCACGAGTAGAGACAATCACGGTTACTCACATAGTTGGTGTATTTTATTAGAGTTTACTTCAAGTTAACTATAACCGGGTGTTAAACAAATATCCAAGTTGCCACATAACCGCGGGCACGGCTTTTTGAAAGTTTTAATCCTGCAGGGATGCTCCAACTAGTCCATCATAAATTAACCACACTCCGCGGGAATAGCCTCGACCACGGATCTCGTGATCATCCTAAGCAACTCCAAAGGAATTCCAACACCTCGAGATAGCCCGAAGAAAGTCAGAGTCCCACACGCAAGCCACTCGATAAAGGTAAAACAAGTCCAGCAAGACCACCCGACGTGTCGACGAACCTGATAAGAGCCGCGTATCTCGTTCTCAGGACACGATTGGATGAACACTACGTACGGTGGCTGAATAAAAATCACTTGAGTTGCCCCGAGGTGGCCCCGCAAGTGGCTCTAGTTTGGACGAACACTCATGAGGAGCACTGGCCTGGGGGTTGATTAATTATCCATGGGGTTGCAAAGCCCTATGCAAATTTTATTAAGTTGTTTAAGCAAATAATACCAATGTTGGGTCTTGCCAGACAAGTTTTAATCTCAACCGAATAATCAAGGGGTCCCCATAACAACCCCGAGCATGTTAGGAGTGCAAAATATGGAAACATAACACGGATAACAAGAAACTATGGTGGTAAGTTGCCTCATGTTAAGTTGTTTAAACATGCACGATCATGGAAAATATGGATGCTTCATATAAAATCGATACAAATGCATATGTAGAACGTAAGAAACAGAGTTATGGTTCTCACGCTACTCTCACGACAAGTTACGAAGGCAAAACACAAGAAAAAGAAGGCCATGGGATATTCCTTGGCATTCCAAGGTATCCACTGGTTAGGCAATGAAAAACCACCCACAATAGAGTCAAATATCAACCAAGTCCATGAAGCATAGCTCCCACAAGTCACAAAACACTAAAACAAACAATCTGTCACAAAACAGCAACATAGCAACTTTCACAGCCAATAACTAGAGCTACAGGAAGTTTCCAATCACAAACAAGGCATTGCCAGAAACTACATAGCATGCTTATCAAATTATCCAACTACATAATCCTGAATGGAGGCACACATCAATAAGCATGAAGCTCACAAGTTGGCATGATGAAACAGATTTTAGGGACTTAGTGAAAATAACAGTTTTCTGGACTCTGAGTTAAGCTGATAGCAAGTTGACAACAAAAACTAATGGTGATAGAGACCACCTCATGGCATTAAAATTAACAGGATGATAGAGGACAACATCTACTTCAAAACACTAGCACTGAGCTTGAGCTAATTCTCAACATATCACTTAGTAGCATCCACTCTTCATGTGAAAGCACAACATGCTCCCTTGGTGGTTTTGATAATTCATGACAACATACATTGTCTCTTGAACTAATGTTTCCACTAAGTATATTTCAGGAAATGTTCTATGAGAGGATTAGCAAAAAGGAGATTGTGGAGAAACCCCAAGATGCAAGGAAATAGGTTGGCCAAGCTTCAAGCAAGAGGACTCTACATTTTATATTTGTGAGAAATCACTTTGAGTCCATAGGAAAGCCAATACTATTAAAAGGGGATAAAGTTTTGTTGGTGAACAATATGCTCAAACGTGCACAAGTGATAGTCGCCAAAAAACATCCACAAAACTCTCCCACCAAAGTCTGTTCTATACCCAACACTCAAAATCGGTGCAACCAACTATCCCACTTCGGTGCCACCGATTCCAGTACCTAGACAGAATCTGGAAAACCCTAGCCACTTCGGTGCCACCGATTCCATACCGGTGCCACCGAGTTTAGGTTGCCAACTTTCTGTTACGCAAATTCACATTTTGGTTCCACCGAGAATGTTGTATCGGCGTCACCGAGATTGGAAATCTGACCGTTGGTCACCTTGTCGGTGCAACTGAGAATTGTATATCGGTCCCTTCGAGATTCAAAAGTGCCACCTTTTGGTCACTTCGGTACCACCGAGATTAACACATCGGTGTCACTGAGTTGATCATTTTGTGTGAAACGGTTGGATTTTTGGGGATGCATATATATATCCCTTCACCACCACTCACTCGAAAGAGAAGCACTCAGAACTATTCCATACCTATCCTATCAGATTTTCCGAGAGAGAACCACCTACCCTTGTGTTGAGGTCAAGATCTTCCACTCCAATCATATGGATCTTGATTTCTAGCCTCCCCAAGTTGCTTTCCACCAATCCGATCTCTTCTACCAAGCCAAACCCGTGAGAGAGAGAGATTGTGTGTTGAGGAGTCTATCATCTTGAAGCACAAGAGCAAGGAGTTCATCATCATTACCGAGCCTATTAACTTTTGGAGGGTGGTGCCTCCTAGATTGGTTAGGTGTCGCTTGGGAGCCTCCTACTTCGTATTGTGGAGTGAACCAAGAAGTTTGTAAGGGCAAGGAGATCGCCTACTTCATGAAGATCTACCCCATAGTGAGGCTAGTCCTTTGTGGATGGAAGCCGTATGGAATAGTCAAGGTTGCTACTTTGTGGACCCTTTGGGTGGAGTCCTCTGTGGACTCTTGCGACCGTTGCCCTCCGTGGGTTGAAGACTCCATAAACGTGGATGTACGATAGCGCCACCTATCGGAACCACGGGAAAAATCATCGTGTCTTCAACTGTGTTTGATCTACCTATCTCAACTCTTTACTTCATATGCAGTGTCTTTACTTTCCACTGCCATATTTATTGACATACATGTGTAGGGCTGTTAGACTTGCTAGCTTTGCTAAAACTGTTAAAATCTGCCAACCAATTAACTTGGGAAAAGGTTAGGTTTTAAATTTCTGCTAGTAGTCTATTCATCCCCCTCTAGACACTCTTCTAGTGATCCCTCAATTGGTATCAGAGCATTGGTCTCCATTGCTTCGGTTTAATCACCGAGGAGGAAGATGGATGTGTCTAGTATAGGGAGTTTGAGTTGTAGAGTGCCCATTCTTGATGGAGAATACTATAGTCAATGGAAGTCTTTGATGCTTGAGCTGTTTAATGGATTTCAATTGAGCAAATATGTTATGCGCCCCTATGAGCCTCCTATTGATGAACATCCCACACACGAGAGGAAATCAACATGCTTGGTAACCTAAGAACTGTCAATCTTATCGTTAGAGGTTTACCAAGATTCGTGCTTTCTCAAATGAAGAACTTTGCATGTGCATATACCTTATGGACTGATTTGGAGAAATGATATCCAAATATTTCCTTAGGGAATCTAGATGAAATTCTTCATAAAGCGATTGCTTTTCACAAAATGAAGCCCAGTGATCCAAACTTTGATAAATTCCTATTTGAACTCCATGATCTTATGCGTGCTAAAGGAGATGTCACCACTATCAACAACATTATCTTTGAAGCCATTCACACTCATAAACTTGAACATTGTCATGATCACTATTCTAACGAATCTCTTCTTCTTTATGACGAGGATTTCCCACTTGATGATGACAATGTGGAACATGACTATTATGAAGAAGATGAGTTGTTTGACATCGAGTATGAGAAGATCATGAAGAATCTGAGTCTTATGGCAAACCTTAAGGATTACATGTCTGGAGGAAAAGAGTGGATTCTCGACAGCGGATGTACGGATCATATGACTGGTGATAAAGACATGTTCCAAGAGATCACGCCTAATCAAGGTCCTCGATGGTGCGTGACTTTTGGAGTCAACTCTAAGGGTAAGGTACTTGGCCTTGGTTAGGTGGCCATATCCCATGATAGTTCTATTCAAAATGTTATGCTTGTCAAATCTCTTGGTTACAATCTTCTTTTTGTGTCTAGACTTGCTAATTTCGGTTTCAATGTTCTATTCAGAAAAGTAGATTGCCAAGTGTTTCGTCAAGATAATCATAAAATTGTCTTTACCGGTATCCGTAGAGGTGATGTATACATTGTTGATTTCACTAAAAGATCCAAACCTCGGACTTGTTTAATTGCTAAATCTTCTAAAGGGTGGCTTTGGCATAGAAGATTAGGACATGTTGGTATGCGTAATTTAGACAAACTTATCAAAGGTGATCATATACTTGGTGTTAAAGATGTTATCTTTGACAAAGATAGACTTTGTAGTGCTTGTCAAGCTGGAAAGTAGGTAGGTGGAAGTCATCTTGTTAAGAATATCATGACTACTAGGAGACCACTCGAGTTACTTCACATGGATCTCTTCGGTCCCAATGTTTACAAGAGTCTCGATGGAAATTCCTATGGTCTAGTTATAGTTGATGATTTTTCAAGATTTACGTTGGTATTCTTTCTTGATGATAAGTCGCAGGTTCAAAAGATCTTCAAGAACTTTGCTCGCAAAGCACAAAATCAGTTTGAAGTGAAGATCAAGAAGGTTCAGAGCGATAACGGATCTAAGTTCAAGAACACCCATGTGGATACCTTTCTTGACAAAGAAGGTGTCTCACATGAGTTCTCGGCTACGTACACAGCTCAACAAAATGGAGTTGTTGAGAGGAAGAACCGAACACTCATTGAGATGGCAAGAGAGATGCTTGACAAATACAAGACGCCAAAGCACTTTTGGGCAGAAGCCGTGGAAACATCATGTCATGCCACAAACCGACTCTACTTGCACAAGCTTCTCGATGATGGAGAGGAGGAAGTACATCATGAAGATCCACCACAACCTCCTTCACCATCACCTCAAGGGAACGACACCTTCAACAACAACGAAGATGAAGGATATGATGATGAAGAAGAAGCTCCATCAACCAACAATCGGAAGCTGACCCGAGTTCGAGCACAAGGGACCAAGAACCACCCCCTAAATCAAATCTTTGGTGATATACAAATAGGGAGAATCACTCGCTCTAAAACTCGTCTAGCAAACTTCTATGAGCATTATTCTTTCATTTCTAGCATTGCGCCTTTGAAGGTAGAACAATCTCTTGAAGACACGGATTGGGTGAACGCCATGCATGAAGAGCTTCACAACTTCGAAAGGAAAAAAGTGTGGACACTCGTGGAGAAGCCCAAGGATGAACACAACATCATCGAAACCAAATGGGTTTTTCGTAACAAGCAAGACGAAGACGGTCAAGTCGTGCGCAACAAGGCTCGCCTCGTAGCTCAAGGATATACGCAAGTCGAAGGTATGGACTACGGTGAGACCTACACCCCTGTCGCTAGACTTGAAGCTATTCGCATTATTCTTGCTTATGCCAACCACCATGATATCACGCTTTATCAAATGGATATTAAAAGTGCATTTTTAAATGGTGAGATTGAAGAAGAGGTTTATGTTAAGCAACCACCCAGCTTTGTTAATCCTAAGAAACCTAATCATGTTTATAAGCTTCGTAAAGCTCTTTATGGACTTAAGCAAGCCCCTCATGCTTGGTACAAATGCTTAACGAAGTTTCTTATCGAAAAAGGTTTTGAAATTGGTAAAATTGATGCAACCTTATTCACTAAGAGAGTTAATGGTGAACTATTTGTGTGCCAAATTTATGTGGATGATATTATCTTTGGTTCCACTAACCCTCAATTTAGTGAAAGGTTTGGAAGGTTGATGTCTGAGAAGTATGAGATGTCTATCATGTGTGGGCTGAAATTCTTTCTTGGGTTGCAAATCAAACAATCGAAATAAGGAACTTTCATCTCTCAAACTAAGTATACCAAGGACTTGATCAAAAAGTTCAACATGCAGGAATGCAAAGGTATGAAAACCCCTATGCCTACTAGTGGACATGTTGATCTTACCAGAGAGGATGAGCCGGTTGATTAGAAAGTTTATCGATCTATGATTGGTTCACTTTTATATCTATGTGCATCTCGTCCCGATATTATGCTTAGTGTTTGCATGTGCGCTAGATATCAAGCTGCACCAAAAGAATATCATCTTTCAGCTGTTAAACGCATTGTGAGATACTTGATACAAATGTCAAATTTTGGCATTTGGTATCCCAAGGGATCTTCTTTTGACCTTGTTGGCTATTCTGATTCGGACTATGCCGGTGACAAGGTTGATAGAAAATCCACCTCAGGCACTTGTCAATTTTTGGGCAGATCTCTTGTATCTTGGTCCTCTAAGAAACAAAACTCGGTATCTCTATCAACTGCCGAAGCTGAGTATATTGCTGCTGGATCTTGTTGTGCGCAACTTATTTGGATGACACAAACACTTAAGGATTATGTAATTCATGTTAAAAATGTTCCATTACTTTCTGACAATGAAAGTGCTATTAAAATTGGTCATAATCCTGTGCAACATTCTCGAACTAAGCCTATTCAAGTTCGACATCATTTCATTCGTGACCATGTTGCAAAAGGAGATATTAATCTTAAGCATTTTCGCACTAACAAGCAATTGGCCGATATCTTTACTAAGCCACTTGATGAGAATACATTTTGTCACTTGAGGAGTGAGTTGAACATCATCAATGCTTCAAACTTGAGCTAGACTCACTCGGTTGCATGAAAGGGCATGAGCTTTCTTGATATTTCCATGTGTCTTAACATTTCATCTTATGCCATGGAATTGTATGCTCCCTTGTATTGCATCTAATCTCTTGTAGGTACTTGGAAAAACTTCATTCCACAAGATTGCCATCAACTCCAATCATAGGCAATCTTGTCATTACCAAGTATCCACAACCCCTCTTGATGATGGAAGGAAGAAGGCCACTCAATCATATCCTTGACATATACTTGATCAAAATTGCACACTCTCAATTTGTATCATGTCAATTGGATATATCTATTGTTCTTCCTTGCATGACTAATCTTTGTAGGTAACTAGTAAACTAGAAAAAGAAGGATTGCTCAAAACTCAAGATGATCTTCATCAACCTCGAGCATCCTTAACAAGTTCATCTACAAGCTACGTCATCAACATCACTCAAAGGTATGAACTCATGTCCTTGAAAAGGCTTTACTCCAAGAAATGAGCTAAAGCAACTCAAGCGACATGAAGACATTAAGACGCTTAATCGAAAAATGGTAACCCCATTCCAAGCTTAACGTAGAGTATGACCTATGATCAAGTATTCTTGCTTGGCTCCTAAGTCGATATACTCTAATATAGGTGACCTAGTCACCGCCCATCATCTAGTTAAGAATCTGGTGTGGTTTGCTCTCTATTGCATGATTTTTCATAACCACTCAAATCTTCTCTAGTTGATGTTCCTTGTATATTTCATTGCAAATGTTTCTCTTGACTCTGTGAAAACAGAAACTTGGTTTCTCTTTCGGAGCCGCCGACCCAGATATGTTGGTTCTACCAAAATTGCAGACAAGCTGCACTACAACATCTCGGTACCACCGATCTATCTATCTCGGAGTCACCGATTTTCATTCTGGTTCATTTGAATTCATTTTTGCAATTCTGTGTTTTCTTAGTAAACTGTCTTGTAATACTTCTATTACTTCGTTGATCCCTCATAAAAAACCTTGTATTGCTTAGGGGGAGAAGAACTAAAGTTAGTCTTGAGGACAAAATTTCTCTCTTCAAGGATCCCTATCTTCAATGAAGAAAGGAGGAGAAGAACAAATCATTTTTCATGACACTGACAATTTCATTTCTATGAATCCTATATTTCGATGACCCTTGTTCTCAAGGATCCCTTCTTAGTTAATGATCCTTGTATCTATTCCTGTTTTTGTTCTTCGCCCTTGCTTTTTGGAAATTAATACCAAAGGGGGGGGGGCAGATCAAAGCTTCAACCATTTCGGGAGAAGACCAAAGCTTCATGCTAAAGGGGAGATACATGCTTATGCAAAGGGGGAGATATGATCAAGGGGGAGATATGATTTTGGAGACATATCAATTCTAAGGAATACTATTTTTTATGTCCTCCATATCTTGGAAATTTTGAGTTTTATTGTCTTGCTGTTTGGTAGAATACTCTTGTGTTTCCTAACATTATTTTCTCAAGTGTGTTTCTATTACCAGGATGCTCAAGAACTCAAGGTAAGTATATGCATCATATCCTTGGTCAAGATGATCTCTTGCTTCTTGCACATATTGTTTGCAAGAGTGATGTCTTGAACAAAGATACATCTCATTCATATATATTTGATGCATATAGACAAGATACACAAGACATGTTATATCCCTTCTACCTTATGTGTGTTCATGCATTCAAAAGCAACTATCCTTTAAAGAACTGCACACATTTAGGGGGAGCAAGTCTAAGTCATGTGTCTCTCAAAGTCCTCAGTATAACCATGCATATCTTTATTTGAAGCTTTGATTGTATGTTGTCATCAATTACCAAAAAGGGGGAGATTGAAAGCACAACATGCTCCCTTGGTGGTTTTGATAATTCATGACAACATACATTGTCTCTTGAACTAATGTTTCCACTAAGTATATTTCAGGAAATGTTCTATGAGAGGATTGGCAAAAAGGAGATTGTGGAGAAACCCCAAGATGCAAGGAAGTAGGTTGGCCAAGCTTCAAGCAAGAGGACTCTACATTTTATATTTGTGAGAAATCACTTTGAGTCCATAGGAAAGCCAATACTATTAAAAGGGGGTAAAGTTTTGTTGGTGAACAATATGCTCAAACATGCACAAGTGATAGTCGCCAAAAAACATCCACAAAACTCTCCCACCAAAGTCTGTTCTATACCCAACACTCAAAATCGGTCCAACCAACTATCTCACTTTGATGCCACTAATTCTAGTACCTAGACAGATTCTGCCAAACCCTATCCACTTCGATGCAACCAATTCCATACCGGTGCCACCAAGTTTAGGTTGCCAACTTTCTCTTACGCAAATTCACATTTTTGGTTCCACTGAGAATGTTGTATCGGTGTCACCAAGATTGGAAATCTGATCGTTGGTCACCTTATCGATGCAACCGAGAATTGTATATCGGTCCCTGCGAGATTCAAAAGTGCCACCTTTTGGTCACTTTGGTACCACCGAGATTAACACATCGGTGTCACCAAGTTGGTCATTTTGTGTGTAACGGTTGGATTTTTGGGGGTGGCTATATATACCCCTTCACCAGCACTCACTCGAAAGAGAAGCACTCAGAACTATTCCATACCTATCCTATCAGATTTTCTGAGAGAGAACCACCTACCCTTGTGTTGAGGTCAAGATCTTCCACTCCAATCATATGGATCTTGATTTCTAGCCTCCCCAAGTTGCTTTCCACCAATCCTATCTCTTCTACCAAGCCAAACCCGTGAGAGAGAGATTGTGTGTTGAGGAGTCTATCATCTTGAAGCACAAGAGCAAGGAGTTCATCATCATTACCGAGCCTATTACCTTTTGGAGGGTGGTGCCTCCTGGATTGGTTAGGTGTCGCTTGGGAGCCTCCTACTTCGTGTTGTGGAGTGAACCAAGAAGTTTGTAAGGGCAAGGAGATTGCCTACTTCGTGAAGATCTACCCCATAGTGAGGCTAGTCCTTCGTGGACGGAAGCCGTATGGAATAGTCAAGGTTGCTACTTCGTGGACCCTTTTGGGTGGAGCCCTCCGTGGACTCTCGCGACCGTTACCCTCCATGGGTTGAAGACTCCATAAACGTGGATGTATGATAGCGCCACCTATTGGAACCATGGGAAAAATCATCGTGTCTTCAACTGCGTTTGATCTACCTATCTCAACTCTTGACTTCATATGCAATGTGTCGTGGTTTTGTCACGGCAGATGTCCGTGTGACCGGACTTCGGTTCGAGGCCATCGCTAACGTGATGGACTCAAAGGGGTTGATAGGGACGAGAGACACGGATTTATCCAGGTTCGGCCCCTCATCTCGAGGTAATAGCCTACGTCCTACTTGTGTTTTTATTGCTTGATGTATCGATTACAAGGGAGCAAACGCTTGGCCTAATACTCGATAACCTGATCTCTAAGTCGCCCCGGGTGTGCCCTTATATAGGAGGTCTAGACCACGGGTCATACAATTGGTACCGACTCTCATTGCCCATCCAACTCTTTCTCTATCTTCTTGTCCAAGTTGTCCCCGGGCGGCTTACACTCCTGGGTCTTCTAGGCCGCTGTCTGGCCCACCTTATGAGCCGCCAAGCTTCCTGGGCTTTAGGACCACCGGCTCACCTTGGGCTAGTGTATAAACCGTCAATCATAATCCGGAGTCCTTAGGGCGGGTCATACCGCGGGGTTATATCCCCAACATTAGGCCCCAGGTTGATTTGAGCTTTCTCACTTCACCCTCTTGTCTTACTCTTTTGGCGAGTCGCCCGGGATGACCCGCCATGACGTCTTGTTAGCCCTGCAAGAAAGATTCGCTAATGTACCCATCAAATCTTCGCATTAAGTGATTATCCTGAAAATCGAGGCGTCCGCCTCGGCCGAAACATTTCCATCGCCTAGATTTTCGTGCTCATTCTTCCTTCTACTTTTAAATAGGACCACCCTAGGTGGTCTTTTACTTCTCCCGCTCGCTTCCTCGTCTTCCTCCTCTGACGCAACCGCTTCCATCACTTCCAGCTTCGGCGCCGCCTCCGCTCCATCGATGCCAGGCCGCTGCATCAACCTGTGCGAATCAGAGCTTCATCCGTGTTTTACTGCGCCGTCGCGGGTAAGCCCATGCTTCTCCTTAGATCCATTACCGTGCCAGTAGGGTTTGCAGGAAGTCCGTCGGCCTCGCGCGGGTTCCTCCGCCGCCATTTGCCCGTGGTCCTCCGACGTCGGCCGCACCCTTGACGCTCATGTCGGCTGCGCCGCCGCGCACGGGGCGGCCGTGCATAATGCACGGGCCCATCGCGGCTCCTTCTCCTCGTTTCAATTTTCATCTGCTTCGTCTGTTCTTTGCTAGGTCTAACAATAGGAACCTTTTTCCTACTTTTGTAGATCCATAAATATAGCGGTAGCTTGTGAAACCTGTTTTTCCAGGACTTAGCCAAATTCCCCCCCCCCCTCTGCGCCGGCTCTCATTAGCCGGAGTATAGCATCTTATACATAGAATCTTTAAGCTCGTAAGCCGTCATAGATTTTAACCTCCTCTTGACTTGCCGTGTTTTAATTTCCATAACCTTTGAACCGGCAGAATGTCTCGTGCCTCGAACTCCTGCAACTGGGTCGGGTCGTGCGTTACAGAAGAGTTTTTGATGGACTTTGTTCACGCTGGCACTCTCCCTTCCAAAGATGCCATCCACTGGCGGGTCCCGGGTGATGAACTGAGGCCTGTTTTCCAAGAAGGAGAGGTGGTCGTTTTCTCGGACCATATTGAACGGGGTTTCGTGCCTCCCGGCTCAAAACTTCCGTGATGTTCTTCAGTTTTACAAACTCTATCCTCAAGACCTCGCCCCCAATTCTGTCTCAAACATCTGCAAATTTCAAGTGTTGTGTGAAGTCTATCTGCAAGCCAAGCCGTCGATAGGCCTGTTCTAGGAGTTCTTCTATGCCAACCGTCAAACTGAAGTGAAGGCTGGTCTGAGTCTTGAGCTGGGCGGAATTTCTATCCAAAGGCGCTGGGACATCACCTTTCCGGCTATGCAGCTGCCGAGTCACCCAAAGGACTGGAATAAAATGTGGTTCTATTGCAAAGATACTTCTCTAGAGGGTGAACGTCCACTCCCGGGTTATTGTCCTTCCCGGCTCAAGACGACGTTAGAGCTTCCTAGCCGGCTGTCAGCTTTAGAGCGTGCAAGATACGAGCCATCTCATGCCAAGATTAGGGCCCTCATGGCCAACGGCTTAACCGGACTGGACCTGATCCGCTGCTGGATCTCTTGGCGGATCATGTCGTTAAGCCACAGAAGCCGCCTTATGTGCGAGTACAAGGGCGAATACGACAGCTCGCTCTGCTTCAGCCGGTCAACCTTGATAGAAGACGACATCACCACTGCTATTCGAAGTCTCGTTCATGAGACATCCGGTGCCTGTAGCGCTATCGGGTTGATCCCCTTTAGTGCCCTTAATCCGGCCCCAGATGTAAGGCAATTTCTTCCCATCCGTCTCTTGGACTTTACTTGTATCTTGCTGATCTACCGCCTTTAACCGGCTTATTCCTTCAGGCCGACTCTGATTTCTGGAAGAAGGAATACATCCCTCCCTTGAAAAAGACCAAGAAGAAGGCCCCGGCTAAGAAACCCAGGAAGGACGCCCGCAAGAGGGATGTCTTGACCCGCCACAATCATCCGGCTCAGAGGTACAATTTTAGCTGTTTTCTGAGGCTTTGTTTTCTAATTTCACTAACACCTGTTTTACTCACAGGATGATGTGGAGACCAGCCGCGCCAACGCCCCTGAGGTAATCTATGTTTCTTCCGGCTAAGAATACTTTATCCCCCGGAATCCGCGGTGGGTTATTAGGAAAGTTCCTCTCTCTCACCCTCGTGCTTATCTGGACCCTTAATTTCTTTTTAAAAAGCAACAACAAGCTAATCACGCCAGACCCGGAGTGCTAGCTCTATAGATCTCGTGTTCGGTGTACCGAACTCCCCAGCCCCAAAGAAACGCCCTGCAGAGGTATGTATCTCTTGTTTGACTGGTTTACCTTGTCACTTCAATATTGTCTTATCTTTTCTCAATTATCTCTTAGAGGTCACCTTCCTCTGGTGAATCTACGGCGACTGCCCTACCGCCTCCCAAGATTAATCCGCTGTAAGTGTTTCCTCTAATCTTGCATTCAGTTCTCTTAGCGGTTGTAACCCTTGGGTTCTGATCTTCGTGCTTTCCAGGGCTCAAGCCAAGCGCAGAAAAACCAACAGGTCCTCCCCTGGACCTGTTGCCCAAGAGCCGGAGCATGGCCAGCCGGATGAGTCGCGGCCGGATGTGGACATCCTAGCAACATCTACGGAACCGGCTGCTGACAATGTCATTCCAGAGAGCCCGCCAAGGAACCCTTCCAAACTGCCGAGCCCTGGCCAGGTGATCAAGGACACCAGCGCTCCAGACGTTGTGATTACTGGCGCTGGCTTTCACTCTCCCCCGGCTCACGTGCTGACCAAGCATAACAAACCGGCTGAAGCTTCAAGGAAATTGGAGTTTGAACCCTCTGCTTTAGAGAAGATGACAGCCGAGGAGCTTCATGCTGGCTATATGAACCGGCTATCCTCAAGCCGGGATCTGGAGCTCCAGCTAGTTAACCTCATGAAGAAGAAATATGAGGTATTCCTTTTTCCTTATATCCTTACGTAGCCCCCAAGTGCCAGCTTAATCTTTCCAAAGGTTGAGCCAGGACTTTCATGATCATCCTTGTTATGAAAAACCAGTATATAACCCCCAAGGGTCGGCTCAATGATTGATAATATTGAACCGGAACTTCTTAGGAGATAAATAAGAGAGCCAATACTAGCCCCCAAGGGTCGGCTCAATCTTGTTCAAAGTTGAGTCGGGACTTTCATGCCAAACTTCTGAAAATAGACATTAGCCCCCAAGTGTCATGCATATTACTTGCAATCTGTTTGAGACTTCCTCGTTTATTCTATGCTTTGATGTGTCACAGGAAACCTTAACTGAGGCCGGGTCACAATTGGCCGACTTAAAAGCCAATTTGGCTGCACAACAAGGTGCCCGGAGCGCCACTGATGAAAAATGTCGGCTCCTGTCCGAGGAGTTGGTTAAAATCAAGGCCGACTTCACCGCTTTAAAAGAGTCAGCCGACTCTAAAAAAGCTTCCTTGACTAAGCGGGGGGATGATGCTGACCAGCGATTGATGATCGTATAAGACGAGCTCCAATCTTTGAAACGCCACATCACCAAAATGACAGCCGCCCTCTTTGGTGAGTTTCCGGCAACTTTCACTCAATTGGCATATAATAATTGTGCTGGAGACTTACCATGAAATCTCCGACTTACACAGGTCCTAGGAGCCGCCAACTGGCCTCTGACAGCCTGGTGCCCTTGAAAGCCGTCTACACCCTGACAGAGCAACTCTACTGCGGTGCAATGTGCACCATCAAAGCTGTGCAGTCCAAAGACAAGACTCCTACGACTCTCAAGGGCATCTTGGAGCTCTTGTCCACCATGCCCAAGCAGATTGCCGAGTTAAATAGATCAGCCGCCCGCCAAGGGGCGATTGCGGGCATCAGCCGGGCCTTGCCTTTCTCTCCGGAGCTGACCTCAGCCGAAATGATGGATGGATTCCCTTCAAAGAAAGACGACGGCTCTGAGTTCACCGATACTGACTACAGCCGGTGCGTAAAGGATTCGAGAGTGCTGGCTTCCGTCTTAGCGAAGGAAGCTGACCTGATGACCTACCAGGCGGCTTATGGCCCTAACCAAAAGAGAATCTGCGGCCCGCTTTACGGGTGCAAGGACTTAACACCTGCCCGCAGTAAGGACCTCTTCGCTCCTGACCTTGATCCATCTCCTTACTTTGAAGAAGGTTCTTTTGTGGCTCTAACGAACTGCAACTGGGACTTGGACAATCTCCAGATCGGGCCACCGAAGAGCCGTAGCAGGATGACCCGACAACTAGCTATCCCTTACCTTGAAAAACTTGTAATAGCCGACTCTCCATGACTCGCCGTGTGGCGTTGATACAAAACTTGTCCGAAATTTTGAGCTCCTCAGGGAGTGTATGTAATAGACTAGATGCCACTTTTGCTTCTGCTGAATCTTGCTCTATTCTGCTGTATAAAATGATCTGGCTCTTCAACTGTCATTGCCTCTGTATGCTGTTTTGAGCCCTTATGCCGCTTTGTTAACATACAAGACATCGGTAGCCAAGACTAGGTAGCCTACACCCGGAGGTGGTAAGCCCCCTTGGCAATCATAGCGAATCTGGTTAGCTGAGGATGGCATAAAGCCTGGCCGATAAGGCATTAGAAGCTATACCCGGAGGTAAGAAGCCACCCTCCGCCGGTTGTTTAAGGTTAGATAAGCTACACTCGGAGGTGGGAAGCCCCGTTGACAACCATGGCTAATCTGGTTAGCCGAAGATGGCATAAAGCCTAGCCGATAAGGCATTAGAAGCTATACCCAGAGGTAAGAAGCCGCCCTCCACTGGTTGTTTAAGGTTAGATAAGCTACACCCGGAGGTGGGAAGCCCCCTTGACAACCATGGCTAATCGGGTTAGCCAGAGATGGCATAAAGCCTGGCCGATAAGGCATTAGAAGCTATACCCGGAGGTAAGAAGCCGCCCTCTGCCGGTTGTTAGGGTTAGATACCCATCGGTAAAAAACTTCCTACAACCGCGACTAATCATGTTAGCCGGAGATTTTGGCATAGAGCCGGCTGATAGGGTGTTAGAAGCGATACCCATCGGTAAGAAGCCCCCTTTAGCAATATGGCGTAAACGCCGGCCGATAAAGCATTAGAAGCGATACCCGAAGGTAAGAAGCCGCCCTCCGCCGCGGCTAATCATGTTAGCCGGAGATTTTGGCATAGAGCCGGGCCAATAATCATTAGAAGCGATACCCGAAGGTAAGAAGCCGCCCTCCGCCGCAGTTGATCTATCAACTAGAATTTTTATGAACTCTTCTTGTATGAACAACGATGCGTGTAACAAAAGAGGTCCCGTCTTGCGGGGATGTTATCTTATTTATATACGGTATGTACAATGATAGTATACAATGGCGAGTCTCAACACCCTTATGTGTAATACGGCCATAGATGTGCTATGTTCCATGGCCGGCGGGTTTCCTGACCCGCTGTCTCTGAGTCATGCCTGATATCGATGAGATAGTATGACCCATTGTTGAGATTTCTACTAACCACAAAGGGTCCTTACCAAGGAGGAGACAACTTATGCATGCATGTCTGGTCCTCTATCAGCCGGAGCACTAAGTCGCCTTCCTGGAATGTCCGGGTCTTGATTTTGCGGTTGTGGTAGCGGCGCAGGTCTTGCTGATATATCGCCGATCGGGCAGCCGCCAGCTCTCGTGCTTCTTCCAAAGCATCCAACGCGTCTTGACGTGCCGTCTCATTATCCGTCTCAACATAAGCCGCTACACGTGGCGAATCATGCCGGATGTCACTCGGCAATACTGCCTCGGCACCGTACACCATAAAGAAAGGTGTATAGCCTATAGATCTGTTGGGGTAGTCCTGATACTCCATAAAACAGAAGGCAATTCTTATACCCAACACCCGGGCATTCGTTGTAAAGGAACCATAAACCGTGGCTTGATGCCCCTTAAAATCTATTGATTAGCACGTTCCGCCTGACCATTAGACTGTGGATGCGCAACTGCTGAAACATCCAGCCAGATGTGCTCTTTGTCACAGAACTCTTTCATAGCCCCCTTTGACAGATTTGTGCCATTGTTGGTGATAATGTTGTGAGGGTAACCAAAACGGTAGATCAATTTCTTAACAAATTCAACCGCTGTAGCCGCATCACACTTGCTAACCGGCTCTGCCTCTACCCATTTGGTGAATTTATCAACTACCACCAAGAGGTGCGTTTTCTTATCTTTGGATCTTTTGAAAGGTCCTACCATGTCTTGCCCCTAGACTGCAAACGGCCATGTAATTGGTATCATCCTTAATTCTTGAGCCAGAACATGAGCACGCCGACCGAACTTCTGACAGCCTTCACATTTGTGAACCAAGTCCTCTGCATCCTTGTGAGCTGTCAACCAGAAGAACCCGTGCTGGAAGGCCTTGGCTACCAGCGACCTCGAGCCGGCGTGATGTCCACAATCTCCAGCATGAATTTCATTTAAGATTTCCTGACCCTCCTCAGGTGAGACACAGCGTTGAAAAACGCCAGTTACGCTGCACTTGTGCAACTCACCATTAACTATCGTCATTGATTTGGAGCGCCGGGTAATCTGTCTGGCCAAGTCTTCATCATCAGGTAACTCGCCCCGGGTCATATAGGCCAGGTAGGGGACAGTCCAATCTAGGATAGTGTGCAAAGCTGCCACTAACTCCCCTTCTGGGTCAGGAATAGACAAATCCTCTTCCGAACGTAACTTAACAGTCGGATAATGCAAGACGTCTAGGAATACATTGGGCGGCATCGGCTTTTGTTGGGAGCCTAGTCGTGACAGCACATCTGCCGCCTCATTCTTGCGACGATCAATGTGATCCACCTGATACCCCTTGAAGTGACCGGCAATGATATCAACTGCCTGCCGATAAGCCGCCATCCGTGGGTCTTTGGAGTCCCAAGTACCCGAAACCTGCTGAGCCACCAAATCTGAGTCGCCCAAACACCTTACCCGGCTTAAATTCATCTCCTTGGCTAATCTAAGCCCATGAAGCAGAGCCTCATACTCAGCCGCATTGTTAGTGCTTGAGAACATCAACTGGAGCACATAACAAAACTTATCACCTTTAGGAGACGTCAAAACAACTCCTGCGCCTGACCCTTCTAGCTGCTTGGACCCATCAAAGTGTATAGTCCAGTATGTATCATCCGGCTTTCCCTCAGGGGCTTGACATTCCGTCCAATCATTTATAAAATCCACAAGAGCCTAGGACTTGATGGCCGTACGAGGCACATAATTTATATTAAGAGATCCCAACTCTAATGCCCACTTAGCAATCCTTCCGGTGGCTTCTCTGTTCTGGATTATGTCCCCCAATGGAGCAGAACTAACCACAGTTATCTGGTGCCCTAAAAAATAGTGCTTTAATTTGCGGTTGTCCATGAAAACCCCATATACCAGCTTCTACCAATGTGGGTACCTTTGCTTGGACTCCGTCAGGTCCTCACTGATATAATAAACCGGCCTTTGAACCGGATACTCATTTCCAGACTCCTTGCGCTCGACCACAACCGCAGTGCTTACTGCCCGATTATTAGCCGCCACATATAAAAATAACGGTTCTTTCTCAACCGGAGCAGCCAGCACCGGCGGCTCAGTCAACTGTTTCTTGAGCACCTCAAGTGCTTCAGCCGCCGCCTTGCTCCAGACGAATTTATCCGTCTTCTTCATCATCTGATATAAAGGAATAGCCTTCTCTCCAAGGCGGCTTATGAAACGTCTCAATGCGGCAATCCGCCCCGCCAAGCGCTAGACATCGTTAATACAGGCCGACTCTGCTAGAGAAGTGACATCCTTGATTTTATCCGGGTTAGCTTCAATGCCACGTTCAGAAACCAGAAACCCCAGGAGCTTGCCAGCCGGAACACCAAAGACACATTTAGTCGGGTTAAGCATCATCTTATAGACCCAGAGATTATCAAAGGTTTCCTTTAAGTCACCCAAAAGGGTCTCCTTCTTCCTGGATTTGATCACGATGTCATCTACGTAAGCATGGACATTGCGGCCAATCTGACTGTGAAGGCAGTTCTGCACACATCGTTGATAAGTTGCCTGGGCACTCTTGAGCCCGAAAGGCATAGATACATAACAGAAAGCCCCGAAAGGCATAGTTCTCCTGGTCTTTAACCGCCATCTTGATCTGATGATAGCCTGAGTAAGCGTCCAGGAAACACAAGCTTTCACAACCCGCCGTAGCATCAATGATTAGATCAATATGAGGGAGGACAAACGGATCAGCCGGGCAAGCCTTGTTAAGGTCCGTGTAGTCCACACACATACGCCACGTGCCATTCTTCTTGAGCACCAGCACCGGGTTAACCAACCACTCCGGGTGAAAAACCTCAACAATGAAACCCGCTGCCAAGAGTCGGGCAACTTCTTCCCCAATGGCCTTGCGTCTTTCCTCATTGAACTACCGTAGAAACTGCTTAATTGGCTTAAACTTAGGATCCACATTAAGGTTGTGCTCAGCGAACTCTCTCGGTACACCCGGCATGTCAGAAGGTTTCCATGCGAAGATGTCCCAATTCTCACGGATGAATTCGATGAGCACGCTTTCCTATTTGGGATCCATGTGAGCTCCAATGATGAACTGTTTGGATGAGTCGCCCAGAGTGAAATCTACCGCCTTAGTATCATCCGCTGAAAACTTAAGGGGCGGTTCTACCTCCGTGGTAGGCCTTTTTAGCGGGGTCATATCCTCCGGGTCAACATTCTCCTTGTAAAATTTAAGCTCCTCCTGAGCACAACTGGACTCTGCGTAAGCCGCATCTCCTTCCTCACACTCAATGGCCGTCTTTCGGTCACCATGAACAGTAATGGTACCTTTTAAGCCAGGCATCTTGAGCTGTAGGTATACATAGCAAGGCCTAGCCATGAATTTTGCATAAGCCGGACGTCCAAACAGTGCGTGGTAAGGACTCTTGATTTTTACCACCTCAAACCACAAGGACTCCACCCTGTAGTTATACTCGTCGCCAAAGGCCACTTTCAAAGAAATCTTGCCCACCGGATACGCCGACTTGCCTGGCACCACACCATGAAAAATGGTGCATGAGGGTTTTAAATCCTTGTCTGGCAATTTCATCCGCTGAAAAGTATTGTAGTAGAGGATATTAATACTGCTGCCTCCATCGATTAACACTTTATTCACCATATACCCTCCCACTTGGGGGGCCACAACCAAAGCCAGCCGCCCTGGGTCATCGACACGCGGCGGGTGATCCTCCCGGCTCCATGTTATATCATACTCAAACCATCGTAAATACTGTGGTAGGGCTGGTGCAACCGCATTGACCGCCCGCCTGTGCAACTTATGATCCCTTTTGTTGAGGCTGGTCATGGAAACATGATACTGACCAAAGTTGAGCTGCTTCGGGTTACTCTGATAACCAGACTGATGACGTTGTTGCTGATTGTTGTTACCAGACTGTTACTGGTGTCCTCCTTGATTACCTTGACCTGGGTGACCAGACCTTGAGCCGCCGGACCCAAAACCGGCCCCTGACCCGCCATGTCCAGAGCCGCCCGGCGGGCCACCGTCCTGATTGTTGGGGTGTGTAAAGTGATTCTTAAGTTTCCGCATGAAACGACACTCTCCCCATGTGTGGTTCGCCGGCTTATCGGGCTGGCCGTGATCCGGACAAGGACCCTTCAGCGCCTCCTCCAAATTAAAGGCAGGCCTGTCCTTATTAAAAGGTGGCCTAAACCTCCTGTTGCCCTTGGAGTGATTCTGATTGGTACTTGCATTGGCCACCAGTTCTGACCCGGCCTCAGGATTCTTACGCTTGCTCTGGCTACCATTGTTTGCCGTACCCTTGCTCTGATTGCCCTTCTTGCCTTTGTCGGCCTTCTCCTCGTCGGAGCCCGAATCCTTTGTGTTGTCAGAGTCGGCGTATTTTGTGAGAGCCATCATGAGCTCTCCCATATCTTGACATGTGTGCTTGAGCCGGCCAAGCTTCTGCTTTAGCGGGACAAAGTGGCAGTTCTTCTCTAGGATCAGTACTGCTTGAGCCGCCGTGATCTGCTCCGAAGAGTGGATGATGGTCGAGACCCACCGTACCCAATGATGAGCTGACTCATTTTCCTGTTGAACGCAGTGATCCAGATCCACGATGGTCATGGGCTGTTTACACGTTCCTTGAAAGTTTTTAATGAATCTCGCTCTCAGCTCTGCCCATGAGTTGATGGTATTGGGTGGCAATCCCTTTAACCATGTGCGGGTCGGGCCTTCAAGCATCATGATGAAGTATTTGGCACAAACCGCCTCACTGACGTCCAACATCTCCATGGCTTGTTCATAACTTTCCACCCGAGCCTCTGGGGGTAAATCAGTAGTGTAATTTGGAACTTTGCGGGGCGCTTTGAAATCCTTTGGCAGCCGCTCACTCCGTAGAGCTGGTGATAAACATGGCACCCCCACTCTGGTGGTTCCTCCAATTCCCACTGACACGGATGGCGCAGGCTCCTGGCGAGCCGCCTCAGCTAAAGCTGTCACCTCTTGCTGGCCTCTTGCATCCATAGCCGGCCGATGACCCGTTGGAATCTCTCGGTGCCGATTGCTGCTGGAATCCGCCGGCGACTCGTAATGCCGGATAAAACTCTGGCTAGGGAGAGGGGTTGAATGAACATGGCTCCGGCTGTAGGTGTACTTTTCTTGTTGGGCCATCGCCGTCTACAAGTATCCAATGGCGTTTCACACATCCTCCGCAAAGGGCGCCTCATCCGAAATAGGAATTGTTTCGAGCCGGGTGGCCGCTGCTACCATATTCTCGGCCGGTTTAGAATAATGAGCCGCCGGTGTTGGAAAGGCCGCAGGCGAGGCCTGATTTCGCTGAGTCGGCTGAGTCACTGGCCGAGCCGTCGGGCGGCTTCCAGGTGCATCCGCTGTTCGCCCTGTCCCTGGTGTGTTGAAGAGGTTTCTTGCCTCATAACATTCCGGCAGACGGGATTGGTGCCTCATCCGATGAACCACGGCTGCCGATTGTTGCTCCAGTCCTAGACGGAAAGGTTCTGTCTTGATGCGTTCTGCCTCTTGCTCCATCTGGGTTTTAACTCAGCCATCCTCTGTTGCTCTTCCGCCATCCGGTCCTTGATCCTTGCAATCTCCAAGTTCCTAGCCACTTGATTGTCTGGTGTAAAGTCAGTAGCCATTAGGGCCGCGAGCTCGTCCATCAGCTCCAAGAGAACTTGAGCCGGCGGCGGCAGGTTATTGCCTAAGGTGGCGGCCCCTGCGGGCGTACTGTTTGTGCCTAGGACTGACCTCGCCATGAACACGGCAGCATGAACCGGCAGCCCAAGATCGTCCGCCTCAGAGCGATCCGACTTAGGGCAGAGCCCATCAAAGCCCCCGAGCCCGCCGTTGTGAAGCCTGTAGACCGACTCTGTTTCTCCGCTTGAAGATTCGTCCTCTGAGTAAACGAGAGTTTCCTGTGATCCGGAAGCTTCCAGATCCATCCCTTGAGTAAAGCCCACGAAAACGTGCTTCCGTCCCGGGCTAACGCGGACGGGTTGCATGCTGCGAGTAGGTTTCCAGACGCTGAGCCGGCTCGATGAGCTTGGTGTAGATGTCCGGCCTGGGTGTTGCTCCGTCAACTTTTCCGATGAACACGTGGATGCCCCCGAAGGGAACCCGGAAACCATACTCCACAGAGCCGGCATTAATGCCCTAGCCGGCATCGTCGATGTAGAGCCGGCCACGGCGACTCTTGCTCATTCTACCAACCACGTATCCCTCGAGTCCCGAGAGAGAGCCCTTTGAGAACTCAACACCACCGAGCGCAAGCCCCACCGTGGCGACTCTTTACTTCCCGCTACCATATTTATTGACATGCATGTGTAGGGCTGTTAGACTTGCTAGCTGTGCTAAAACTGTTAAAATCTGTCAACCAATTAACTTGGGGAAATGTTAGGTTTTAAATTTCTGCTAGTAGTCTATTCACCCCCCCTTTAGACACTCTTCTAGTGATCCCTCATCATGGCATAAAAATATTAACAGATTCTCAGACTTAGAAATATTTAGCATGTTTGATAACAACAACATTTTTGTAGCTACTTTAGAGCATGGTTCCCACTTATATGCAAGTTTAACATGACAAAAATAAATACCATGGCATTCTACTCATCAAAGACTACCATATTCATGTTGGCACAAATATCATAGCATGCATGGATTAAATATAACAAAAATGACAAAATGGCACTTTGAGACAAAATGACATTTTGACAAACTTGCTCAAATGACCAAAAAGTTACACCAATGAATTCCTTGGGTGATTCTACCCCAAAATCATATATCACACTCCTATGTTTGTAAGGAGCATCATGGCAAAACACTAGATAGCAAAACACCACTCATTCCTATAAGTGAAAATTTACTATAAATGATCATGTCCATAATTAGCAATATTACCAGAAATAGAAATATTCTATTTAAATCACTTAAAACACCAAAACAAAAGAATAAAAACACTAATATAAAAGGGGACCCACCTAGCATACTCACCAGGGTCCCTAGTGTATGACAAGTGGGGCCTGGGCCCATTTGTCACACACACAACACCACACACACACACAACACCACACTGGATCCTGCCACCACAGCAGATCCACACACACACAACACACACAGGCACACACACAACACCACCTCATAGCCACAGCAGATCTGGCCGCAGCCACACCAGATCCGGCTACACCACACACCACACGGGTTCCGGCGCTGCATCGGATCCGCACAGCAAAGACGACACACACCCAATCAGAAAAAAAGAAACAAACGGGGGGAGATGGGATCGAACCCCAGACCTCCCGCTCTCACCCGGTTTGATCCACCACAGCGCCACACGCGCACGTCTGCACTAGAGGGAGTCCTCGCTAAGATCTACTAACACGCATGCACAAGACTGACTAAACTGAATTTTAACACTCCGGCGACAGTTGACGACGATGGTGAAATCCGGTGACTATGACCTCTCCGACGAGGGAAAACTGTTGCGGGAGCTACGGTATCTACGGGGAGTCCATTCCCCCGTTCGTCTCGTGACGAGGGGGACGGAGGCGAGCCCTCAAGGCCATGCCTTTTTCGGCCAGTGGCGACAAACACTACGACGACGATGCAACAGGCTACGACGAGAAGAGAGGTCAGCAGGGAGGAGGCGCTCACCGAGGGATTCTCGGAGGTGTGGGGACGCGGGCGACGGCAAGAAGAAGAGGAAGAAGACGGCGATGACACGCTGCTCCCTTGCGGACGACAGCGACGGCGAAGCGGCGCTGCGGGGAGGTGCTCCTAACCCCCTAGCGCACGGAATGGAACACGGACGACACCGAGAAGCCGCATGCCATCTTGACGACGACGGGAACCACTGGAGGCGACGACGGCGACGGACGGCTGGCGGACTCTGCTCTCTCTGATACCGCTCACTCCTCTGAACCCGAGAGAAAAGCAGAAGAAGGGAGAATAAGGAGGAGGAAGAAGCGGCGGCGGCGAGGAGGAAGAAGGGGAAACCCTAGGCGTCTGTGCCCTTATAAAGGGGGGCAAAACAGCGCCGGCCTCAGCGTCCGTGAGCCCCTCACGATGACGCGACGTGCACACTCTCGGCTCTCTCTCTGGTCCTAACTGACGGAGGAGGACGAGGCAGGTAGCCGTCTGCTACCTAGGCTGGGCCGCGCGGGAGGGAAAGGCCCAATATCTCCCTCTCTCACTCACATAAAAACAAACAAAGGGTTTTCCTATTTATAAATAAAAGAAAAACAAGACAAAAGCCCCATAGAAAAGAAAAGGTTTTTAACAAAAATAAAAATACTTTGACACCAAAGGAAATATGCCCTATTTGAATAAAATACCAAGATGATTTTTGGAACAAAGTTTTTAAATACTTTTAAATATGAACAGCCCCTGTTATTTAGCAAAACCCCATGAACCCAAGTTCAAACATCACAGAGAGCAACACACAAACTCAAAATAATATTTCCTACAACTTGAACATTTTAAAAGATTTATTGAGCAAGTTAATTCTGTTGAAGAAAAATAAAAGGAAATAAAAGCTTAGGTTTAGATTTGAAAATAAAGAAGAGGAGAGGGGTTGAATCCCACACATGCACACAACCACATCACACAAGACTTACTCACACCTCTCAACAAGATCACATGGAAGCACACCACACTTATATTATGCATGACATGATGATGAGATGCATGATGCATGATGCATGAGACAATAACATGGCAAGGAGCAAACTCAATTCATTCATCACATGACACAAGGGTCCACATAGGTTACATGCTATAAAAGGCAGGGGTAGCATTTGGGCTGTCACACTCATACCAACAGTGGCGACGATTAAGGTTGTCGTTCTCCTCCTTGCAGGCGCCGTTGAGGTCCCTTCACTCCACCTCGACCCCATGCCCTGGTGAAGACCCAAAATCTCCTTTAGATTGGGTAGGAGTGGCTAACACGTCTCCAACGTATCTATAATTTATGAAGTATTCATGCCATGTTTACAATAATTCTATATGATTTTGGTATGATTGTATTAGAACTAACCCAGACTGGGACTATTTTTAGCAGAACTACCATGGTGTCGTTTTTTGTGCAGAAATAAAATTTCTTAGAATGGGCTGAAAATTTACGGAGAATGTTTTTGGAAAATATAAAAAATACTAGAGCAAAAAGATACCGGAAAGGAGTCCCGAGGCAGCCACAAGCCTGTTGGAAATATGCCCTAGAGGCAATAAATAAAGTGTTTATTATTATCCTTGTTCACGATAATTTTTTATTATCCATGCTATAATTTTATTGATTGGAAACACATTGCATGTGTGGATATATAGACAACACTTTGTCCCTAGTGTGCCTCTAGTAGACTAGCTCGTTGATTAAAGATGGTCAAGGTTTCCTAGCCATTGACATGAGATGTCATTTGATAATGGGATCACATCATTAGGAGAATGATGGGATGGACAAGACCCAAACTATAAACGTAGCATATGATCATGTCAGTTTATTGCTACAGTTTTCTACATGTCAAGTATATGTTCCTATGACCATGAGATCATGCAACTCACGGACACCAGAGAAGTGCCTTGTGTGTATCAAATGTCGCAACGTAACTAGGTGACTATAAAGGTGCTCTACAGGTATCTCCGAGGGTGTCTGCTAGGTTGGCATGGATCAACACTGGGATTTGTTACTCCGTGTGACGGAGAGGTATCTCAAGGCCCACTCGGTAATACAACATCACAATGAGCCGTGCAAGCAATGTGACTAAGTGTTAGCCACGGGATCTTGTATTACGGAACGAGTAAAGAGACTTTCTGGTAATGAGGTTGAACTAGGTATGGAGATATCGATGGTCGAATCTTGGGCAAGTAACATACCGAAGAACAAAGGGAACATCATACGGGATTAACTGAATCCTTGACACGGAGGTTCGACCGATAAACGTCTTCATAGAATATGTAGGAATCAATACGGGCATCCAGGTCCCGCTATTGGTTATTGACCGTAGAGGTGTCTCGATCATGTCTCCATAGTTCTCGAACCCGCAGGGTCTGCACACTTAAGGTTTGGTGATGTTTTGGTAGTATAGAGTTATGCATGGTGGTGACCGAAGGTTGTTCGGAGTCCCGGATGAGATCGCATAAGTCATGAGGAGCTCCGTAATGGTCCGTAGGTAAAGATTGATATATAGGAAGTCCTGTTTTGGTCACCGGAAAAGTTCCGGGCTCATCGGTAGTGTACCGAGAGTGCCATGAGGGTACCGAGGGACCATCGGGAGGGGTATTTCGACCCAAGAGGCTACATGGGCTGTGGGAGGATGAATACCAGCCCTTAGTGGGCTGGCCAAAGTCCCACATAGGGCTCATGTATCTAGGAAGGAAATCCAAAGTGGAAAAGGTGGGAAAAGGCTAATATAAGGAAGGAGTCCTAATCTGACTAGGAGTGGAGGAGTAGGACTCCTCCCTCCACTTCGGCCGAAGCCAAAAGGGTTGGCCCTTGCGGCCAAGCCTCCTCCTCTCCTCCTATATATACTAGAGGTTTTAGGGTTTTGCATATAGATTTTCAGCCACGTGCTACCCTCTCCTCTAGTCCGTAGTTTCTCTAGATTGGTTTCAGCATTGCTTAGGCGAAGCCCTGCTGGAATTACTCCACCACCATCGTCGTAACGCCGTCGTGCTGCCGGAGAACTCGTCTACCTCTCCGCTCCCTCTTGCTGGATCAAGAAGGCGGAGATCGTCATCAATCCGTATGTGTGCTGCATGCGGAGGTGTCGTCCATTCGGTGCTAGATTGGGGATCGTGATTGGATCGCGGGACGCTCGGCGATTTGGATCGCGAAGATGTTCGACTACATCAACCGCGTTTCTTAACGCTTCCCGCTTAGCAATCTACAGGGGTATGTAGATCCACTCTCCCCTCTCGTAGATGCTCACCTCCTAGATTGATCTTGGTGAAGCGTAGGAATTATTTTGTTTCCCACACAACGTTCCCCAACAGTGGCCTCATGAGCTAGGTCTATTTGTAGATGAGATCTCGAGTAGAACACAAAGAGTTTGTGGGCATTGATGCTTATATTGCTTCCTCCCTTGATCGTGTTTTGGTTCAGAGGTATTGTGGAATGAAGCGGCCGGGACCAACCTTACTCGTACGCTTACGAGAGACCGGTTCCATCGACTGACGTGTAACTTCGTTGCACAAAGATGGTTGGCGGGTGTCTGTTTCTCCTACTTTAGTTGGATCGGATTCGACAAAGGTGGTCCTTGATATGGTTGAAAAGAAACTTATGTATCACCGTTGTGGTTTTGCGTAGGTGAGAATTGTTCTTGCTAGATACCCATAGCAGCCACGTAAAACATGCAACAACAATTAGAGGACGTCTAACTTGTTTTTGCAGGGTATGTTGTGATGTGATATGGCCAATTACATGATGAGATATATGTGATGTATGAGATGATCATGTGTTCTATAGAATATCACGACTTGCATGTCGATGAGTACGACAACCGGCACGAGCCATAGGGTTGTCTTTAATTATTGTATGACCTGCGTGTCAATCATTAAGCGCTATGTAATGCTTTACTTTATCGCTAAACGGTGGCAATAGTAGTAGAAGCATGATGGGCGCGACAACCCCGATGGTGACACATTGATGGAGATCAAGATGATGGAGATCATGGTGTCATGCCGGTGACGATGGAGATCATATCGGTGCTTTCAAGATGGAGATCAAAAGCACAAGTTCATGGCCATATCATGTCACTTATGATTTGCATGTGATGTTAATCCTTTTATGCACCTTGTTTTTCTTAGGACGACGGTAGCATTATAAGGTGATCCCTCACTTAAATTTCGAGATGAACCGTGTTCTCCCCGAGTGTGCACCGTTGCGAAGGTTCGTCGTGTTGAGACACCACGTGATGATCGGGTGTGATAGACTCTACATTCGCATACAACGGGTGTAAGCTAGTGTTGCACATGCAGAACACTCGAGTTAAACTTGACAAGCCTAGCATGTATAGACATGGCCTCGGAACACAAGAGACCGAAAGGTCAAACATGAGTCATATAGTAGATATGATCAACATGATGATGTTCACCATTGAAACCACCTCAACTCACGTGATGATCGAACTTGAGTTGGTGAATTTGGATCATGTATCACTCAGATGACCTAAGGTAGGGATGGCAATGGGTCAGGTTTGGAGCGGGTGGATCTGGTCCAAATCCAACCCATGACCCATCTTCCTAATCTCTGCCCATCCACCAAAGCATCCATGGGCACAAATTGTGCCCATGCCCAAACCCATTGGATATCCAGATACCAATGGAGCTCCATGGGCATAAAAAATAGCATGAAGACTTTCCAAAGATCAAATTAACTCATCAACGTCCATTAACTAAGATTAGGTTTAATAACTGTGGTTAGTGGAGTTGTGGGGGATTAGGGAACATCGGTCGGAATTTGACCTTCTATGACTATGAATGACTTGGGGTTGCACATTTGCTTAGTTTAGTGTGACTTCCATAGGGGCCCATGTGTCATACGAGTATCCATTGGATATCCATGGAGCAAAAATTACAACTGTGCCTGAGGGATCACTAGAAGAGTGTCTAGAGGGGGGGTGAATAGACTACTAGAAGTAATTTAAAACCTAACCTTTCCCAAGTTAATTGTTTGGCAGATTTTAACAGCTTCAGCAAAGCTAGCAAGTCTAACAGCCCTACACATGCATGTCAACAAATATGGCAGCGGAAAGTAAAGACATTGCATATGAAGTAAAGTGTTGAGATAGGTAGATCAAACGCAATTGAAGACGCATCGATTTTTCCCGTAGTTGCGATAGGTGGCGCTATCGTACATCCACGTTTATGGAGTCTTCAACCCACGGAGGGTAACGGTCGTGAGAGTCCACGGAGGGCTCCACCCAAAAGGGTCCACGAAGTAGCAACCTTGACTATTCCATAACGGCTTCCGTCCATGAAGGACTAGCCTCACTATGGGTAGATCTTCATGAAGTAGGCGATCTCCTTGCCCTTACAAACTTCTTGGTTCACTCCACAACACAAAGTAGGAGGCTCCCAAGCGGCACCTAACCAATCTAGGAGGCACCACCCTCCAAAAGGTAATAGGCTCGGTAATGACGATGAACTCCTTGCTCTTGTGCTTCAAGATGATAGACTCCTCAGCACCCAATCACTCTCTCACAGATTTGGCATGGTGGAAGAGATGGGATTGGTGGAAAGCTACTTGGGGAGGCTAGAGATCAAGATCCATATGATTGGAGTGGGAGATCTTGACCTCAACACAAGGTAGGTGGTTCTCTCTCAGAAAATCTGGTAGGATAGGTATGGAATAGTTCTGAGTGCTTCCCTTTCGAGTAGATGGTGGTGAAGGGGTATATATAGGCATCCCCAAAAATCCAACTGTTACACACAAAATGACCAACTCGGTGACACCGATGTGTTAATCTCGGTGGTACCGAAGTGACCAAAAGGTGGCAACTTTTGAATCTCGGTGAGACCCATATAGGAAACTCAGTTGCACCGATAAGGTGACCAACGGTCAAATTTCCAATATCGGTGATGCTGATCCAACATTCTCGGTGGGACCGAAAATGTGAATTTGCATAACAGAAAGTTGGCAACCTAAAATCGGTGGCACCGGTATGGAATCGGTTGCACCGAAGTGTCTAGGGTTTGGCAGAGTCCGTCTAGGTTCAGGAATCGGTGGCACCGGTATAGGAAAGTTGGTTGCACCGATTTTGAGTGTTAGGTATAGAACAGACTTTGGTGGGAGAGTTTGTGGATGTTTTTGGCGACTATCACTTGTGCACATTTGAGCATATTGTTCACCAACAAAACCTTACCCCCTTTTAATTGTATTGGCTTTCCTATGGACTCAAAGTGATTTCTCACAAATATAAAATGTAGAGTCCTCTTGCTTGAAGCTTGGCCAATCTATTTCCTTGCATCTTGGGGTATGTCCACAATCTCCTTTTGCCAAACCTCTCTATAAACTGTATCTGCAATTCACTAGGTAAAAATATCAGTCCAAACAATGTATGTTGTCATGAATTATCAAAACCACCAAGGGAGCATGTTGTGCTTTTAGTGCCCAACCCAACTGTTCGTAGGTATCCAAATCCATGCATCCATGGGCAAAAATGCACTCCATACCCTTGCCCAACCGGGTCGGGTATCCGCGGGTATCTAGATCCATGGATAAAATTTCCATCCCTAACTTGGGGGATGTCAATTTGAGTGGGAACTTTAGTAATTTGATTAACTAAACTCATTATCTTGAACAATAGTATTAGTAACCTTCGCTTATTTATGTTGTAGATCAATGGCTCGCGCAATAGCACCCTTGAATTTTAATGCGTTCCTAGAGAAAGCTAAGTTGAAAGATGATGGAAGTAACTTTGTAGACTGGGCCCGTAATCTGGGGATTATCCTCACGGCTTCCCAGAAGTCATATGGTCTTGATGCACCGCTTGGTAAACAACCCACAGACATGTCATCCGAAGAAGTTAAGAACGCTTGGGAGGCACGTTTTGGAGATTACTCAATAGTTCAGTGTGCAATATTGTATGGCTTAGAACCGGGAATTCAAAGAAGTTTTGAACGTCATGGAGCATATGAGTTGTTCCAAGAGTTGGAGTTTATTTATAAGAAGAATGCCCGAATCGAGAGGTATGAGACCTCCGATAAGTTCTATGCTTGCAAAATGGAGGAGAACGGGTCTATCAGTGAACATATACTCAGAATGTCTAGGTATTCGACTCGTCTGGCGGAGTTGGGAATGCCCCATCCGCCATAGGTGATCACTGACAGAGTTTTTCAATCACTGCCACCTAGCTACAAGAGCTTTGCGATGAACTATAACATGCACGGGATGAACAAGTGAGTCGCCGAGCTGTTTGCGATGCTGAAAGTCGCTGAGTCTGAAATCCAAAAAGAACATCAAGTGTTGATAGTCAATAAAACCACTAGTTTCAAGAACAATGGCAAGGGCAAGAAGGGTAAATCCAAGAAGGGTGGCAAAGCAGTTGCTCCCCCCATGAAGAAACCCAATGCTGGACCCAAGCAAGAAACTGAGTGCTTTCATTGCAAGGGAACTTGTCACTGGAAGCGGAACTGCCCAAGTATCTGGCTGACAAGAATGTGGCCAACAACAAACAAGGTATATATGATATACATGTTATTGATGTGTACCTTACTAGCTCTCGTTGTAGTGCCTGGGTATTTGATACCGGTTCGGTTGCTCACATTTGCAACTCAAAACAGGAACTACGGAATAGACGAAGTCTGGCGAAGGACGAAGTGACGATGCGCATGGGAAATGGTTCCAAGGTTGATGTGATCGCCGTCGGCATGCTCTCTCTTCGATTACCATCGGGATTAGTGATGAACCTGAACAATTCTTATTTAGTGCATGTGTTAAGCATGAACATTATATCTGGATCTTGTTTATTGTGAGACGGTTACTCATTTAAGTCAGAGAATAATGGTTGTTCTATTTACATGAGTAATATCTTTTATGGTCATGCACCCAATGTGAGGGGTTTATTCATATTGAATCTTGATAGTGATGATACACATGTTCATAACATTGATGCCAAAAGATGCAGAGTTGATAATGATAGTATCACTTTCTTGTGGCACTGCCGTTTGGGTCATATTGGTGTAAAACGCACGAGGAAACTCCATGTTGATGGACTTTTGGAGTCACTTGATTTTGAATCACTTGACACATGTGAACCATGCCTCATGGGCAAGATGACTAAAACACCATTCTCTGGAACAATGGAACGGGCAAGTGACTTGTTGGAAATCATACATACTGATGTGTGCGGTCCAGTGAATGTTGCGGCGCGGTGGATATCGTTATTTTCTCACCTTCACTGATGACTTAAGTAGATATGGGTATATTTAGTTAATGAAACACAAGTCTGAAACGTTTGAAAAGTTCAAGCAATTTCAGAGCGAAGTTGAGAATCATCGTAACAAGAAGATTAAATTCCTACGATCTGATCGAGGAGGTGAATATCTGAGTTATGAATTTGGTAGTCACTTAAGACAGTGTGGAATTGTTTCACAATTGACACCACTTGGAACACCACAGCGTAATGGTGTGTCCGAACGTCGTAATCGAACCTTATTAGATATGGTGCGTTCTATGATGTCTCTTGCCGATTTGCCACTTACCGTTTTGGGGTTATGCATTAGAGACATCTGCATTCACTTTAAATAGGGCACCATTGAAATCTGTTGAGACGACGCCATATGAACTGTGGTTTGGCAAGATGCCAAAGTGGTTGTTTCTTAAAGTTTGGGGATGTGATGCTTATGTCAAAAAGCTTCAGCCTGAAAAGCTGGAACCCAAAGTGGAGAAATGCGTCTTTATAGGATACCCGAAAGAGACAGTTGGGTATACCTTCTATCTCAGATCCGAAGGCAAAGTGTTTGTCGCTAAGAACGAAAAATTTCTTGAGAAAGAGTTTCTCTCGAAAGAATTGAGTGGAAGGAAAATAGAGCTTGATGAGGTTATTGAACCTTTACTTCAACCAGAGAGTAGCGCAGCGTGGAAAGATGTTTCTGTGGAGCCTACAACAGCTGAAGACGAAGTTAATGATGATGATCATGAAGCTTCAGATCAAGTTACTATTGAGCCTCGTAGGTCGACAAGGGCGTGTACTGCTCCTGAGTGGTACGGCAACCCTGTCTTGGAGGCCATGTTGTTGGACAACAATGAACCTACGAACTATGGAGGAGCGATGATGGGCCCGGATTCTGAGAAATGGTTAGAGGCCATGAAATCCGAGATGGGATCCATGTATGAAAACAAAGTATGGACTTTGGAAGTATTACCTGAAGGGCGAAAGGCCATTCAGAACAAATGGATCTTTAAGAAGAAGACGGACGCGGACGATAATATCACCGTCTATAATGCTCTACTTGTGGCAAAGGGTTTTCACAAGTTCAAGGAGTTGACTACGATGAGACCTTCTCACCCATAGCGATGCTTAAGTCCGTTAGAATCATTTTAGCAATAGCTGCATATTTCGACTATGAAATTTGGCAGATGGATGTCAAAACAGCGTTCCTCAATGGATTCCTTGAGGAAGAATTGTATATGATGCAACTAGAAGGTTTTGTCGATCCAGAGAATGCTGACAAAGTTTGCAAACTCCAGCGATCCATTTATGGACTGGCGCAAGCGTCTTGGAGTTGGAATAAGTGTTTTGATAAGGTGATCAAACCGTTTGGGTTTATACAAGTTTATGGAGATGCTTGTATTTAAAAGAAAGTGAGTGGGAGCTCTATAGAGTTTCTAATATTATATGCGGATGACATATTGCTGATTGGAAACAATATAGAAATGCTGGAAAGCGTGAAGGAATATTTGAACAAGAGTTTTTCAATGAAGGACCTAGGATAAGCTGCTTTCATATTAGGCATTAAGATTTATAAAGATAGATCGAGGATCTTGATAGCACTTTCACAAGGCACATACCTTGATAAAGTTTTGAAGAAGTTCAAAATGGATCAGTCCAAGAAGGGGTTCTTGCCTGTGTTACAAGGTGTGAAGTTGAGTAAAACTCAATGCCCAGTGACTGCAGAAGATAGAGAGAAGATGAGTGTCATCCCCTATGCTTTAGCCATAGGCTCTATCATGTATGCAATGCTGTGCACAAAACCCGATGTCAGCCTTGCCATAAGTATGGCCAGAAGGTTTCAAAGTGATCCTGAAATGGAGCACTGGGCGGCGGTCAAGAATATTTTTAAGTACCTGAAAAGGACTAAGGAAATGTTTCTCATTTATGGAGGTGATCAAGAGCTCGTCGTAAAGGGTTACGTCGATGCAAGCTTTGACACTGATCTGGATGACTCTAAGTCGCAAACCGGATATGTATTTATTCTCAACGGGGGAGCGGTAAGCTGGTGCAGTTCCAAGCAAAGCATGGTAGCCGATTCTACATGCGAAGTGGAGTACATCGCAGCCTCGGAGGCAGCAAGGAAGGTGTCTGGATGAAGCAGTTCATGACAGATCTTGGAATAGTGCCCAGTGCACTGAATCCAATGACTTTGTTTTGTGACAACACTGGTGCCATTGCTTTGGACAAGGAACCAAGCTTTCACAAGAGGACCAGACACATAAAGCAACGCTTCAATTCCGTCCGCGATTACATCAAGGAGAAGGACATAAATATTTGCAAAGTGCACACAGATCTGAATGTTGGAGACCCATTGACTAAACCTCTTCCAAGGGCTAAACATGATCAACACCAGAACTGCATGGGTGTTCGATTCATTACAATGTAAATCACATAGTGATGTGAACTAGATTATTGACTCTAGTGCAAGTGGGAGACTATTGGAAATATGCCCTAGAGGCAATAAATAAAGTGTTTATTATTATATTTCCTTGTTCATGATAATTCTTTATTATCCATGCTATAATTGTATTGATTGGAAACACATTGCATGTGTGGATATATAGACAACACTTTGTCCCTAGTGTGCCTCTAGTAGACAGACTAGCTCGTTGATCAAAGAGGGTCAAGGTTTCCTAGCCATTGACATGAGATGTCATTTGATAACGGGATCACATCATTAGGAGAATGATGGGATGGACAAGACCCAAACTATAAACGTAGCATATGATCGTGTCAGTTTATTGCTATAGTTTTTTGTATGTCAAGTATATGTTCCTATGACCATGAGATCATGCAACTCACGGACACTGGAGGAGTGCCTTGTGTGTATCAAACGCCGCAACGTAACTGGGTGACTATAAAGGTGCTCTACAGGTATCTCCGAGGGTGTCTGTTGGGTTGGCATGGATCAACACTGGGATTTTTTACTCCGTGTGATAGAGAAGTATCCCACGACCCACTCGGTAATACAACATCACAATAAGCCTTGCAAGCAATGTGACTAAGTGTTATCCACGGAATCTTAGATTACGGAACGAGTAAAGAGACTTGCTGGTAACGAGGTTGAACTAGGTATGGAGATACCGATGATCGAATCTCGGGCAAGTAACATACCGAAGAACAAAGGGAACATCATACGGGATTAACTGAATCCTTGACGTAGAGGTTCGACCGATAAAGATCTTCGTAGAATATGTAGGAATCAATATGGGCATCCAGGTCTCGCTATTGTCTATTGACCGTAGAGGTGTCTCGATCATGTCTACATAGTTCTCGAACCCGCAGGGTCTGCACACTTAAGGTTTGGTGACGTTTCGGTAGTATAGAGTTATGCATGATGGTGACCGCAGGTTGTTCGGAGTCCCGGATGAGATCCTGGACATCACGAGGAGCTCCAGAATGGTCCGAAGGTAAAGATTGAGATATAGGAAGTCCTGTTTTGGTCACCGGAAAAGTTCCGGGCTCATCGGTAGTGTACCGGGAGTGCCGGGAGGGTACCGGGGGACCATCGGGATGGGTATTTAGACCCAAGAGGCTACATGGGCTGTGGTAGGATGAATACCATCCCTTAGTGGTCTGGACAAAGTCCCTCATAGGGCGCATGCGGCTGGGAAGGAAATCCAAAGTGGAAAAGGTGGGAAAAGGCTAATATAAGGAAGGAGTCCTAATCCGACTAGGAGTGGAGGAGTAGGATTCCTCCCTCCACTTTGGCCAAAGCCAAAAGGGATGGCCCTTGAGGCCAAGCCTCCTCCTCTCCTCGTCCTATATATACTAGAGGTTTTAGGGTTTTTGCATATAGATTTTCAGCCACGTGCTACCCTGTCCTCTAGTCCGTACTTTCTCCTCTAGATCGGTTTCAGCATTGCTTACGCAAAGCCCTGCTGGAATTACTCCACCACCATCGCCGCAACACCGTCGCGCTGCCGAAGAACTCGTCTACCTCTCCGCTCCCTCTTGCTGGATCTAGAAGGCGGAGATCGTCATCAAGCCGTATGTGTGCTGAACGCGGAGGTGCCGTTCGTTCGGTGCTAGATCGAGACGGATCATGATTGGATCACGGGACGCTCGGCAATTTGGATCGCGAGGACGTTTGACTACATCAACCGCATTTCTTAACGCTTGCCGCTTAGCGATCTACAAGGGTATGTAGATCCACTCTCCCCTCTCATAGATGCTCATCTCCTAGATTGATCTTGGTGAAGCATAGGAATTTTTTTGTTTTCCATGCGACATTCCCCAACAAAGCCACTAGCCCCCCTGGCTTGTGGGCTCCTCGGGAGTCCCCTTGACGTGATTCCAACACCAAGTGCTCCTATAAATACAGAAACCTCCAGAAAGAAACCTAGATCGGGAGTTCCGCCGCCGCAAGCCTCTGTAGCCACAAAAAACAATCAGGAGCCCGTTCCGGCATCGTGCTGGAGGGGGAAACCATCACCGGAGGCCATCTACATCCGTGGTGACAATGGGATGTACTATTGATCCACTTCATGTATGTTTTCATGATCAACTTGCGGGCTACGTGACTTTGGGAATCTATGCATAGGGGTTGGCACACATTTTCGTCTTGACTCTCTGGTAGAAACTTTGGGGCACTCTTTGAAGTTCTTTGTGTTGGATTGAACATGATGAATCTTAAATTGTGTGATGCATATCGTATAATCAAGCCCATGGGTACTCGTGGTGACATTGGAGTATCTAGGTGACATTAGGGGTTTGGTTGATGTGTATCTTAAGGTGTTATTTTAGTACGACCTCTAGGGTTGTTCGTGACACTTATGGGGATAGCTCATATGATTGATCGAAACAGATAACTTTGAGGTGGTTTTGTACCCTACGATAATTTGTTTGTTTGTTCTCCGCTATTGGTGACCTTGGAGTGAACTCTTTGTCGCATGTGAGGGATTTACATATGATTCAACTCTGTCAGTATTGTTGAGAGAACTTGCACTAGTGAAAGTATGAACCCTAAGCCTTGTTTTCAAGCATTGCAATACCGTTTTTGCTCACTTTTGTTACTTGCTACCTTGCTGTTTTATATTTTCAGATTACAAAAACCTATATCTACCATCCATATTACACTTGTATCACCATCTCTTCACCGAACTAGTGCACCTATACAATTTACCATTGTATTGGGTGTGTTGGGGCACAAGAGACTCTTTGTTATTTGGTTGCAGGGTTGTTCGAGAGAGACCATCTTCATCCTACGCATCCCATGGATTGATAAACCTTAGGTCATCCACTTGAGAGAAATTTAATATTGTCCTACAAAACTCTGTACCTGGAGGCCCAACACGAGTCTACAAGAAGAAGGTTGCATAGTAGACATCAACCTCTTTTCTGGCACCTTTGTCGGGGAGGTGAGTGCTTGAAGGTATATCTTTAGATCTTGAAACTGAATCTTTTAGTTTCTTGTTGTATCACTAGTTAGGTTTTATAAAATAAAACTACAAAAATGGAATCGAGGTTGCCTCATATACTTCATCCACTACAGGAATCGGGCAGTTTGCCGTCAGCCATCCCGGACGGCAAAGGCATGCATCCCGGACGGCAAAGGCTTTGTTGTCCGCCATCAAACGGCCAACCGTTCGGCTGAATAAGCCATGGCAAAGGGTGCTTTGCCGTCTGCTGGCAGACGGCAAAGGCCTTTGAATCTTTGCCACCGGCCAGCGGACGGCAAAGGGCTTGGACGGCACACGTGGCACCTTAGCTCCGTTAAGGACTTAATGGCGTGCTTTGCCATCCGCTGGCCGACGACAAAGACCTTAGTTCTTTGCCGTATGCTAGCAGACGGCAAAGAACCCACCTAGGACAGCCCCAGGTTGCACAGGTAGCTGCCACGTGACATCTTTGTCGTCCGCTGGCCGACGGCAAAGCTCTTTGTCATCCGCTAGCAGACGAGAAAGTGGCTACATTGCCCCTGTTTGACAGAATATCACATATATATCCAACATATCAACAATACAACTTTCCAACAAGCATACCAACAATAAGTTTCAACAAGCATACCAACAATAAGTTTCAACAAGCATACCAACAATAAGTTCCAACAAGCATACCAACAATAAGTTCCAACAACATATCCAACATATACAAGTTTGGAACAACATATCCAACATACATATCCAAAACAAGTTTCCAACAAGTTTCCATAAACAAAAAGGAAGCAGAAGTAGAAGAGTACACTCCATCAATGCAAGCTTCCTCATCTATAGCAAATCTGCAAAGTAGGAAAGATGAAAGTTAGAAGAAGAAGAAGACTAGCTAGAAGAAAAAGAAGAAAAAGAAGAAGAAGAAGAAGAAGAAGAAGAAGGATTGTACCGAGGCTTCGGATTATCCACCCCACTACTAATATTAATCTTCATCGTCTATATATGCTCCGGGATCAATAAATGCATAATCATCATCACTATCAGTAATGACGTGCTCATCAGCATCATCAATAAATGCATCAACATGTGGAAGGCCTCTATGTAATCGGTCAAGCATTGTCAGGTCATCCGCGGCAGTAACCTCTTCTTCTTCTGTCTCTTCTTGTTCCTGCTCAGGGGTGAAGTCGGGTTCACTGTCGCTGTCGACCTCAATGTTCTGGGGTGAAGTAGAGCGGTTCTTGAAACGTTTTTTGGAAACACATGTTTCTTGGAAGAATTCTCCTTCATATGTGTCTGGGTTAATGTGAGGTTCATAATCATCTTCATTGAGGGGAGGTGGTCTAAAATGTGGCGGCACATCATAAACGACATCCCAACCTTTCAAATTTGGATCCGTTTGGCAGGCCCACGGTATATAGAAAACTTGGGTCGCCTGTTGAGCCGTAATATTGACATCGGGAACATCTAAATGGGTGCTTTGTTTGATTTCGACTAGCCCTATATGTTCATGAGTCCTTCTAGTCTCCTTCGGCTGGAACCAATAACATTTGAAGACTACGACGTTTGGTGGGTTTTCACCAAAGAATGTAACTTCATAAATTGCTTCAACTCTTCCATAATACTCGACCCCTCCTTCGCCGACATCGGAGACACAACAATTTGTAGACTTTCGGTCGGCCATATATAGCTCTTTGCCAAAAGTACGAAAGCGATACCCGTTGATGTCGTATTTGTCAAATGAACGGACCTTAAAGTTAAAACCATTGGCGACTTGTCTCAATTCAAAGTCTATAGACTCTGCATTAGCCTACTAGTTTAATACGAAAGGATTGTTGCATTAGCCGCAAACTAGGCGAAGAAATGAAATCGTCTAATTAATGGAAATTACCATTTGCTTGAACCAAGAGATGAAACCGAGATAGCCGTCTCCATGCTTTGCCTTTTGGATCACCGCTCCATCCGAGAAATTGGCGACGTATCGACTGTATCACATATCCGGGAATATATAAGAGCATTTCAAAGGAATTAGAAGTTGCGAAACAATGTATCGAGAACTTACTCGATGTACGGACGCACTTCTGTTAGGTTGTTGAAGATATACAATGAAATGGTCCGCCATTCTTCGACATCCAACCCTATTGATATCGAAGCACCGGCTAGTGCGAGCTTCCCTTTGAATAGGCTGAGGTTGGATCGACCTTTTTCATGGTCGCCATCATTGTACCGAGGCTTTGGATTATGCAAATGGCGGTCGCCATCTTCTTCTTCCTCTTCTTCTTCTTCTTCTTATTCCTCATTTTCTAATTATTCTTATTTTCTTCTCTCTTTTTCAGAACTAAACCTAAAACTAAAACTAAACTAAAGTAAACGTAAACCTAAACTAAAGAGGAGGAGGAGGAGCTCACCGCAGGTAGGGGGGCTGCCGATGGAGGAGGGGGGGCCTGCCGCAAGGGAGGGGGCGGTGCCGCGGGCTTCCTCAAGGCCGTGCTCGGGCGCCTGCCGCAGGGGAGGGGCGTTGTGGCTGGGGCAGCGAGGGCATGGTGGGGGTCATGAGCACGACGGCGGGGCGGGGCGGTAGGGGGCAGGGGCGATGGGGGCGCGACGGGGGCCGGGAGCACGACCGCGAGGCGGCGGGTCGGGGCGGCGGGGGCGCGACAGGGGGTCGGGTGCAAGGCGGCGGAGGCGGGGTCGGGAACACGGCGGTGGGGATCAGCGACGGCGGGGGCGCGGTGGGGGGTGGAGCTCGGGGGCGGGACGGGGGCCGGCGACGGGGGCACGACGGGGGCCGGGAGCACGGCAGCGGGGCGGCGGGGTGGGGCGGCGGGGGCGCGATGGGGGGCCGGGTGCGAGGCGGCGGAGGCGCAGTGGGGGTCAGGGGTGGGGCGGCGGGGGATCAGCGGCGGCGGGGGCGCGGTGGGGGGTGGGGGCTGGGCTGGGTCGGGGGAGATGGGTCGAGGGAGATGAGAGGCGTGGGGGTGCATCGTTAGTGGTTAGGTACTCACCTCTTTGTCGTCCGCTAGAAGACGGCAAAGAGGTGGGGTGGTGGGCTGTTACAGTAGTGCCGTCAACTGGACCCCACCCACCTCTTTGCCGTTCGCTCGCTGACGGCAAAGAGCTAGCTGACGGCAAAACCCCTCTTTGTCATCTGCTTTGTGCTAGCTGATGGCAAAGCCACTCTTTGCCGTCTGCTAGTAGACGGCAAAGAAGTGGCAGACGGCAAATCTTCTGATTCCAGTAGTGATCTTTATAATGTCTTCCGTGAAAATGATAGTTTGGAAAATTGTGCTCAATTGGTAGAGGAAGAATTTATGAAAATACTTAATGAGAATTCCTTGAATGATGAGCATGATTGCAATATTGCTAGTATGAATTATCTTAATATCCATGATGCTAATGATATGCAAAGCCACAAGCTTGGGATGTTATGTTTGATGAAGATGATATTTTTAGTCCCCCAAGTTTTGATGAGAAAATTTGTTATGATAATGACATGCCTACTATCTATGATGATTATGATGATGACATGTATGCTATAAAGAGTGATAGTAACCATGAAACTTGTCATCATGATTTTAATATTCAATGTGGTTATGTCAATCAAGTATCTCATGATAGTTATTTTGTTGAGTTTGCTCCCACTATTATGAATGAAAAGAAAATTGCTTATGCGGAGAGTGACAAAATTTCTATGCCTGTGGATAATGAAGATAATTCTTTATGTGATAGTTATATTGTGTAATTCCTACATGATGCTACTGAAAATTAATATGAGGGAGGAACATATGCTTGTAGGAATTACAATAATATCAAGTTTCCTCTCTATCTGTTCAAAGTTTTGAAGTTATGCTTGTTTTGCCTTCCTATGCTACATGATTCTTGTTCCCATAAATTGTTTGATAAAAAAATACCTATTAATAGGAAGTGGGTTAGACTTAAATATGCTTGTCATGAGATTTATGATGCTCTCTTACATGTTTCAAATACTATTCTTATATGAGCATCATTGAAATCATCATGCCTAGCTAAAAGGCATTAAAGAAAAGTGCTTGTTGGGAGACAACGCAACACTTTTACTTTCTATTTTTGTGTGTTCATATGATTAAGCTATGGTAGTAATCATGTTTTGTGTATTTTATTTCAATAAAGTGCCAAGTAAAGCCTTTGGGGTGACTCACAAGATGAATAGAATTGATGATGAACCAAAACAGAAACTTTTGACTCCAGTACATGAATTTTCATTTTTACTGTAGTGTGATAATGAACTGGAATTTTGACACGGTCTTGATATACAAATTCTTAAGGTTTTATAATATTTCAGAATTTTTAGAGACAGTTAAGTATGGTTACACTACAGATCTTCATAGACTCTTCTGTTTTTAACAGATTCTGTTTTGCATGCATAGTTTGCTTGTTTTAGTCTTTCCATAGCTTATATTCAGTGATATAAATTATGGGAATAGTATAATATAGTAGTTATCATGTGAGAACGATTATGAATCTTGTCTTCACAGTACCTAAGTGAAGGATATATCTTTATTACACTAATTCTTCTCACAAAGTTTGTTAAGTTCTGTGTGATTGAAGTTTTCAAGTTTTGGGTGAGACACCGATACGAGGAGAATAAGGGGTGACAAGAACCTAAGATTGGGGATGCCCAAGGCACCCAAAAGGTAATATCCAAGTAATACTCAAGCGCTTAAGCTTGGGGACGCCCTGGAAGGCACCCCCTCTTCGTCTTGAACACTATCGATATATCTTACTTGGAGCTATATTTTTATTCGTCACATAATATGAGTTTTCTTGGAGCGTCATTTTTTTTATGTTAGGTGTTATTTATAATCTTGTTTTTCAATAAAAAGTTCCAAGAATTGCCTTTAGGATGCTTGAATTGCATGTTTGATATGTGTTGTGTGAAAACAGAAACTATGCATAGGGGATGTTCTATTGATTCACTTGATGTATGTTTTGGTGATCAACTTGCGGGTTCCGTGACCTTGGGAATCTATGCATAGGGGTTGGCACATGTTTTCGTCTTGACTTTCCGGTAGAAACTTTGGGGCATTCTTTTAAGTTATTTGTGTTGGGTTGAACATGATGAATCTGAAATTGTGTGATACATATCGTATAATCATGCCCATGGGTACTTGTGGTGACATTGGAGTATCTAGGTGACATTAGGGTTTTGGTTGATGTATATCTTAAGGTGTTATTTTAGTACGAACTATATGGTTATTCATGACACTTATAGGGATAGCTCATAAGATTGATCGGAAAAGATATCTTTGAGGTGGTTTCGTACCCTACAATAATTTCTTTGTTTGTTCTCCTATATTTGTGACTTTGGAGTGAACTCTTTGTCACGCATGTGGGATTTACATATGATTCAACTATGTTAGTATTGTTGAGAGAACTTGCACTAGTGAAAGTATGAACCCTGGGCCTTGTTTCCAAGCATTTATACAACATTTTGCTTGTTGTTTACTATTTGTTATCTTGCTGTTTTTATATTTTCATATTACAAAAACCTATATCTACCATCCATATTGCACTTGTATCACCATATCTTCGCCGAACTAGTGCACCTATACAATTTTCCATTATATTGGGTGTGTTGAGGACACAAGAGATTTCTTGTATTTGATTGCAGGGTTGTTTGAGAGAGACCATCTTCATCCTACACCTCCCATGGATTGATAAACCTTAGGTCATCCACTTGAGGGAAAATTGCCATTGTCCAACAAAACTCTGTGCTTGGAGGCCCAACACGAGTCTACAAGAAGAAGGTTGTGTAGGAGATATCAGGGTGGTATGCTTTCATTGTCACCATAAAAACCAAGATATCTCGGTATCTTCAATGCTAGATACATTATAGGCGGTTCCCAAATAGAATGGTAAAGTTTTTACTCCCCCTCCACCAATCAATCACACTCCACAGCGAGCCTAATCCACGAGTATCGTCCATACCAACAACATTCCTGGGGAAGTTCTGTTTAATTATTTGCATTTTTTCTTTGATTTCGGGACTGGGAATCCCTATTACCAGCCACTTTATCATGACTGATAGTGAATCAACACATACCGTGAGAATAACCCACCTAGCATGGAAGATACTGATAGCCCCTAGTCATTATATGAGCGATTCAGGCATACAAAACAGAATATTATTTGAAGGTTTAGAGTTTGGCACATGCAAATTTACTTGGAACGGCGCGTAAATACCGCATATAGTTAGGTATGATGAACTCAAATGGAACAACTTTGGGTTTATGGGTGTTTTTATGCACAAGTAGTATTTCTACTTGGTATGGAAGTATTTGGCCAATATGAGGTGGAAGCAAGCACCACATGTTGGAGGATCCATAACAATATAACTTTTATACAAATATACCCAAGCATAACTCATTACCTTGTCTTCCTTGTCCAACTTCAACTAATTTGCTCAAGTTTGAAAACAATTAATGGGTATTTACAATCATAGAAGATGTCCAAGATAGTATATTTATATGTGAAATCTCTCTTCCTTCAATATTCTTTCATGAATGGTTCAAGTGGCCAATGCGGTGTTTGCTAACTTTCAATAAATTTTACCACCTATACTTCCTATATGTGAAGTCATTACTCCCCATGGGATAAGCATATAAAACATATATAATTTCATATTTATGATATTCAATTCATTCAACCATTTACTCATAGGATATAAGTGAAGCACAAGTGTAAATGACAAAACAACTCCAAAACATATAAGTGAAGATCAATGAGTAGTGAAACAATTAAGTAGCTATGTGAGGAATTTCTCTCTCTCTATCCCTATCTCTCTCTCTCTAAATAAAGATTTTAAGATCTGAAGTATTTTATTTAAACAGTAAGCAAAATAAAAATATCACTCCAAGAATAGCACACATCATGTGAACGAATAAAAATTTAGGCTCAACATAGGCTAACCGATAATTGTTGATGAAGAGAGGTGGGATGCGTAGCATCCCCAAGATTAGATGCTTGAGAGTTCTTGAAATATTTACTTGGGGTGCCTTGGGCATCCCCAAGATTGAGCTTTAACATCTCTATCAATCCTCTCACATCATGGTTTCACCTATTCTCAAAAACTTCATCCACAGAAAACTCAAAAAGAACTCGTGAGATAGTTTAGTACACATGAGAACAAATCAACACTTCATGTACTGCCAAGACAAGTTGAAAAATAATTTTCAAACATTAGGTACTGTATACTATTATTTCCACAATTTATATCTACCAATATAGGCTATGGAAATTATAGGACAAGTAGATAACAAAACTATGACAGCAATCTGTCTAAACATAACAGTCTGTAGCAATTTATGAAAACAGTGTACTTATGTAAATCAAAAAATTATGAAAATTTAGTACATGCTATAAACTTTATATGAAAACACTGTGTAGAAATTTTATAAACTTTCCACATTCTAGTAAAATATTAAAATTCAAATGCTACAGTAGAAGTTTCTCTTTTCACACAGCACACATCAAAACATGCAATGCAAGCATCCTAAGGCATTCTTGGAACTTTTTATTGAAAAGTAAGATTATAAATAACACCTAACAGATAGAAACAAAATAATATGACGCGCCAAGCAAAACTCATATTATGTGACGAATAGAAATATAGCTCCAAGTAAGATATACCGATAGTGTTGAAGAGAAAAGAGGGGATGCCTTTCGGGGCATCCCCAAGCTTAGACGCTTGAGTATTCCTTGAATATTACCTTGGGGGTGCCTTGGTCATCCCCAATATGAGGTTCTTGTTACTTCTTATTCTCCTCATATTTGTGTCTCACCCAAAACTTGAAAACTTCAATCACACAACACTTAACGGAACTTTGTGAGAAGGGTTAGTGTAATAAAGATAGATCATTCACTTAGGTATTGTCAAGGCAAGATTCATAATTATTCACACATGATACCTACTGTATTCCTTCATTCCCATAAATTATATTACTCAATATAAGCTATAGGAACACTTGAAACAAGCAAACTATGCATGCAAAACAGAATTTGTCAAAAACAGAACAGTCTGTAAAGATCTGACTGATCACCAAACTTCCCCAACTCTAAAAAATCTGAAAAAATAGGAAAACTCAATTAACTATTATATAAATGTTGTGTAAAAAATTCATATTTTTTTGATGCTCCAGTAAAATCAGATAATTCATATACTGGACGCAAAACTTTCTATTTTTGCACAGAATCAAACAAACAAGTTTCCATACTATCCCAAAGGCTTTACTTGGCACTTTACTGAAATAAAAGACACAAAACATGATTACTAAAGTATCTTAGTCATGTGAACACACAAAAACAGAAAGTAAAAATGTTGGGTTGTCTCCCAACAAGCGCTTTTCTTTAATGCCTTTTAGCTAGGCATGATGATTTCAATGATGCTCACATAGGAATAATAATTGAAACGTTGCAAAAGAGCATCATGAATCTCATGAAAAGCACATTTAAGTCTAACCCACTTCCTATGCATAGGTATTTTTTTATCAAACAATTTATGGGAGCAAGAATCAACTAGCATAGGAAGACAAAACAAGCATAACTTCAAAACTTTGAACACATAGAGAAGAAACTTGATATTACCGCAATTTGTACAAGCGTATGTTCATCCCTCATAATAATTTTCAGTAGCATCATTAATGAATTCCACAATATAACCAGCACATAAAGCATTATTTTCATGATGCATACGCATAGAATTTTTATTACTACCCACACAAGCAAAATTCTTCTCATACAAAGTAGTGGGAGCAAACTCAACAAAATAACTATCATGTGACACTTGATTGACATAACCACTTTGAATATTAAAATCATGATGAAAAGTTTAGTGGTTGTCATTACTATTTATAGCATACGTGTCATCACAAGAATCATCATAGATAGGAGGCATGTCATAATCATAATAGTTTTGCTCATCAAAACTTGGGGGACTAAAAATATCATATGCATCAAACATAGTATCCCCAAGCTTATGGCTTTGCATATCATTAGCATCAAGAATATTCACAGAATTCATACTAACAATATTGAAATCATGCTCATCATTCAAGGATTTAGTGCCAAACATTTTAATAACTTCTTCTTCTAACACTTGAGCACAATTTTCCTTTCTATCATTTTCACGAAAGACATTAAAAAGATGAAGCATATGAGGCAACCTCAATTTCAGTTTTTGTAGTTTTGTTTTATAAAACCAAACTACTGAAAAATAAGAAACTAAAAGATTCAATTGCAAGATCTAAAGATATACCTCCAAGCACTCACCTCCCCGGCAACGGTGCCAGAAAAGAGCTTGATGTCTACTATGCAACCTTCTTCTTGTAGACTCGTGTTGGGCCTCCAAGCGCAGACTTTTGTAGGACAGTGGAATTTTCCCTCAAGTGGATGACCTAAGGTTTATCAATCCGTGGGAGTTGTAGGATGAAGATGGTCCCTCTCAAACAACCCTGCAATCAAATACAAGAAATCTCTTGTGTCCCCAACACACCCAATGCGATGGAAAATTGTATAGGTGCACTAGTTTGGCGAAGAGATGGTGATACAAGCGCAATATGGATGGTAGATATAGGTTTTTGTAATCTGAAAATATAAAAACAGCAAGGTAACTAATGATAAAAGTGAGCACAAACGGTATTGCAATGCTTGAAAACAAGGGATGGGGTTCATACTTTCACTAGTGCAAGTTCTCTCAACAATACTAACATAGTTGAATCATATGTAAATCCTTCACGTGTGACAAAGAGTTCACTCCAAAGTCACAAATAGCGGAGAACAAACAAAGAAATTATTGTAGGGTACAAAACCACCTCAAAGTTATCTTTTCTGATCAATCTTATGAGTTATCCCTATAAGTGTCACAAACAGCCCTAGAATTCGTACAAAAATAAGACCTTAAGATACACATCAACCAAAACCCTAATGTCACCTCGATACTCCAATGTCACCACAAGTACCCATGGCCTTGATTATATGATATGCATCACATAATTTCAGATTCATCATGTTCAATCCAACACAAAGAACTTCAAAGAGTGCCCCAAAGTTTCTACCGGAAAGTCAAGATAAAAATGTGTGCCAACCCCTATGCATAGATTCCCAAAGTCACGGAACTCGCAAGTTGATCACCAAAACATACATCAAGTGGATCAATAGAACATTCCATTGTCACCACGGATATCCCATCGCAAGACATACATCAAGTGTTCTCAAATCCTTAAAGACTCAATCCAATAAGTAACCTTCAAAGGTAAAACTCAATTCATCACAACAAGATAGAGAGGGGAAAACTCTATATGATTCAATCTATATCAATAAAGCTCGTGGTACATCAAGATCATGTCATATCAAGAACACGAGAGAGGGAGAGATCAAACATATAGCTACTGGTACATACCTTCAGCCCCGAGGGTGAACTACTCCCTCCTCATCATGGAGGCCGTCTGGATGATGAAGATGGCCTCCGGTGATTGTTTCCCCCTCCGGCAGGGTGCCGGAACGGGCTCCCGATTGGTTTTTCGTGGCTCTGGAGGTTTTGCGGCGGCGGAACTACCGATATAGGTTTCTTTTCGGAGGTTTCTATATTTATAGGAATTTTTTCCGTTGGAATCACGTCAAGGGGTGCCATGAGGAGGTAACAAGCCTGCTAGGCGCGACCAGGGGGTGGTCACGCCTGGCAGGCTTGTGACCTTCTCGTGGCTCTTCTGGCCCAACTCCAATGCTTCAAGGGTCTCTTTTGGTCCCAAAAAAATACTAAATTTTCAGCCCATTCCGAGAACTTTTATTTCTGCACAAAAAACGACACCATGGTAGTTCTGCTGAAAACAGCGTCAGTCCGGGTTAGTTCTAATAAAATCGTACCAAAATCATATAGAATTATTGTAAACATGGCATGAATACTTCATAAATTATAGATACGTTGGAGACGTATCAGCCAGGTGCTTACAGTTGCCACCACACTTCTAGACGTTAAGAGGGCCCAGCGCAAGACCTGGCGGCATTGCCACACCCCAGGTCCCCCATCCCGTCTAACCCTAGCACTGTTGACTGGACGGATCTACCCCTTTGACTTCACCTGGCTGTGATATGTCAGCCCATAGCAACATCTTAGAACAAGGTCCGGGCCCAACACACCGCAAGATTCCCTCCATGTCGACCCGACGCCACTGTTTCCCCTTCAGGTGCAAGCGGCAGCGCCGTCCATCAAGACTATGTGTAGACTATATATAAAATTATTTTTAGTGCCTATACACAGAGCTAAATAGACGATGCATTGAAAAAATTGTGTGTAGACTATATATAACATGGACATGGGCTATATACTTCCTAATTAAATCAAATTTTAATATAGGGGAAAGATTTAAAAACACCATTGGTGTAGCTAAAAAAGTATACCTATGTCGACGGTTACATCGTCGGCGTAGCCAAAAAAGGTATGCCGATGGCATAACCGTTGGCGTAGCTACGCCCCCGGATCCGCACCTCCCTCGGATCGATGACGTGGCACCTACCGCGGATCGATGACGTGGACCATCGTATCTATGCCGATGGTTTCCGTCGGGGCCGTCGGCATATCTTTGACGGTGTTAAACGAGCGTTACCCATCGAGTGGTCGGGCCCGCTGGTACGCCGACAGGGTGGCTATGTCGACGACCACCGTAGACATAGGTCAATCTACGCCGACGGCCTTTGTACGCCGATGGTGGCCGTCGGCATAGGGTGATCTATGCCGACGGTTTTCTATACACTGACGGTGAGCTGGAGGTGGTCGGCATAGGGTGATATATGCCTACGGTGGCCGTCGGCAACGAGCCTGATTCTGGTAGTGACTGACATTTCAATGTGGTTCTTCGGCGAGCAGCGACATCGTAGTTAGAGATAGCACCGGGCCTCTCCCAGGTGGGCAACAGCATGGAGTGGGTGGTTTGGACTTAATTATTTGAGCACTGGTCTTATCTTAGGTTCTGCCATTTATCAACTTTGTGATATGTTTCTTTGGCATCCTGCTCCTTCAGCGGCTTCATTTCTTCGTGTATGGACCAATGAGTTGCAGTTAAGCTTTTCTCCTGGCGATCTTTGCACAGTGGGTTTGTCACCCTGAGAATATCCCAAGGCGCTCCAGAATCTCTAAAATTCCTTGCTCTAAGGCGAGATGCTTCATTTTCTGATGGTCTGCCGCCCTTCAATCCAAGGCGAGGGGCAGGGGTCCCCTTCATAATTGAAGAAGGAAGATGAGATGATGGTGGACGAGGGCATGTTCATCTTTGCTGGGCGCAATTTCCTCTTGAATTTCACTTGTTGTCATTGTTTTGGTGCTTTATTCATGTCGAAGGGCTCCATCAACATTTAGCTAGCCTCGTGTAGAACATCCGTGTGCTTTCTGTTGTGGTGCATGTATGCTGCTTTTGTAGTACTTTGTATCTGTCATTTTGAGTTTCATTGTTTTTCCTTTTCGCTATATGGGCTGATGTAATTCTCGGCCGGTTGATGGCTTCGTTAATTCAAAGCTGGGCTCTTCTTGAGCCATCGTTTAAAAAAATCCTCCTCGGCGTTCTCAAGGAGTAATGCTAGATTCAAGAGGAAGTCTCTATGGATTTAGTGCACTGGTTGACATGTAGGTTTAGGATTGACATAGGGGATAGAAGGGCCCACCCCAATGAAATTGTGGGAAGGGGGAGAATTAGCTGGAAGGAGTGTGTAAAACGCCTATAATCCCTCCTTGGGTGTGGTAGTATCGCTTCCTCCAGCCAGCCATCCTTCCTACCTCCTCTATTGAGCTCCAAACCCTTCCTTTCCTCCGCCCACAAGGTTTTGGCAAGCCCTTTGCCAGCGAGGTGCTAGCTCTGCGACCTTGTCTCGGTCTCGTGCCTGCATTGCTCTCGTCCACATGAGAATCGACTAACGCAAGAAAAATTCTCAAGCAACTGAGAAATAGCTAACACATCATTGACCTCAGCACATGTCTGCGTACACGTCTGGACATGACCGTGGACAACGATAGGGATGGATGTCATCTAACCAGAGGCATCAAATGTTTGCTCCCATTTTTTTCCATACCCGGATCACTTAAAACGATCAAATATAAATAGCACAATTATAATAAATTTAAAGATAAATATTTCAATGCAACAATAATTCAGATAAAAATATTATAATCCAGACATAAAGTTTTGAAATAAAATAATTCAAGTTTGAATTCATCCTAGTCGTACACATGTTTTAATTGTTCATATGAAACATCGGATGCTGAACCAGATTATTCTGCAGTTTCTCATGAGTTCCTAGATATCGAATCGGATGATGCATTTGGATAAAATCGTCAAATACCACTGGATTCAAATTTTGAAGATGGATATGATTACCCACTTTAAAAATCCAGAGCATGTCGAACTCTGTCACTCTCATCCTTCACAATCATGTTGTGTTTTCCTTCACAATCATGTTATGTGTGATCAAATAAGTCGTCGCCACCTCCCACGATGTCTCTCGATCCCATAGTTTAGCAGGTATGACATTTTTTGCTACCCTTGGTTCTGAAGTGGTCATAAACAAAGTCACGCACGGACGATACATACCATCATAAAGATAATACCCCATGTAGTAGTCATGACCATTGATGATATAGTTACACTTAGAAGCTTTGCCGCACATAACATTGCAAACAATGAAGATCACTGCAATACATTGTCATTGTGATACCTAAGCATATTAAAAAAAAACAGTGCCAAATCACAAGGTCATGTGATCCAACCGTTTCAAAAATGATGGTGGGCTTTTTGCAATGGACATGGTATTGAGCATATGGACAGTTTTTGCATTTGCAATGCATGCAATCTTAAGATCAGAGCATATCTATAAACCCTCTTGATAGTCCGGTTGTCATGAGCCTTGTGTTTGCAGGGGTGAGTTCTCACAAATCCGGTCCAAACACCTTCACCACTACAGTAGCAAATTTGATCATCACTTCAAGGCATATGCTTTCAGTCATCCAGAGATACTCCTCCCACAAATCCAAAATCATGCCATATGCAATGCACTTCAGGTAATCAGAGAATGGACTCCTTCAAGACGAAGTAATCATCATAGACGACAACGCCATTGTAGATCGAACACTCATCACCGTATGCAATGCACTTCAGGTAACCAGAGAATGGACTCCTTCAGGACGAAGTAATCATCATAGACACCAATGCCTTCAGGTAACCAGAGAATGGACTCCTTCAGGACAAAGTAATCATCATAGATACCAATGCCATTGTAGATGTGATCGAACACTCATCGCCGTATCCAAAGTAAAATAGGACTCGAATAGCGCATCAGGGGCAAAGCAATAGCCAACCAACCCTGTGCCCTATTTCAATTCAACAATCAGTGTCCCTTTATTGATCCCATGTACCCCTTTAGAAACAAAGATGGGAGGTTGTCACGCGGAAATGCATAGCTGCCACCAAAACAGCGGGTTCTGTCACGCCAAATTCACTCTCTATACTTTCTTTCATATTTACGACCATATCACGATCCAAAACAGTATCAATACTGTCAAATTAGACACCATAAAAGAAAATAAGAAACAAGTACTCTATATATCCAGCTAAATGGCAGGATTGCATCCTTTGCTAACTGTACAGTGGTTCACGTCCATGGCACCAAAATGCCTGCACCGAACAAGCATCCGGACACACTATACAAATTCTGGCCAGGGGCCACTGCATTGCCCCTACCCCTATGTCTACCGTTACCCCCGGACCCCCCAGACCATCGCAGATATCCACGAAGATGGGTCGGCTAAAGGCGCAGCAGCGCTCGCAGGGCCAGCCACCACCTGAATGTTAAGAGGTTGCTCTAGCCTTCTTATTCCTGCCTGACTTGCCTCTGGCGGCTGGTTTCTTCTTGGGGGCGGCACGGGCTTTCCTCTTCGAAGTTGACTGGCCTGTAGCATGGACGTCCTCCAGCCCTGCTTCCAATGCTCGAACAAGGTTCTCAAAGTAGTTGCGGGTTACGCTGTAACAAAGAAAAGTTTCAGCTTAGCCACTGCTCTATAATATTAGCTTAGTTTCCATATTTCATTAACACGAGACTCGTGCAGTACAGAATGGCAAGTAAAATTCAGTTTTTGGGCACAGTAAGCCTTCACAAGATGTTGGTACAATATGTGTGGCATTACGCATCTTCAGTGAAATGAGAACAAGGTGATAAATGGAGCAGCAGCATTGACCTAACATCCACTCAAAATGCTATGCAGGCCACATAACTCCTACAACATCACATGACGCCCATCTGGATCTTCGCTCAAAATGGTCCAAAAAACACCACCATAAAGTTCAGATTAAGACGAAAAAGTATGGCAAAAAAAGAGCTAAATAAGGGCTTTGACAGGATAAATATAGAGCAATAGAGGCTAAAATAGCACAAGTTAGTAACTTGGTCCCAAAAGAATCTGCATGTAACTGCAAATGTCTATAGTGATTAGAGACATCCCCACAGTACCTTGTTAGACCAGCAAGTTTCACACGAAATTCATTGAAGTCTTGTGATGAAAGAAGAGGTTCAGTTTCACCAGCTTTAGGTAAAATTGCATGGATGTCCTTCTCCGCACATTTATGGAGGCGCTCCAAACCAGACTCGGCTTCACCTACAAGATTTCCAGATGTATGGCTGTATCAAGCATACGATAAACCTTAAGCTGCAAGCTTAAAACCTTCTACCTTGGAGGTACACAAAAAATTCATTCTTGGCTTTATCATCGAGATAATACCCATAAGCATATGTCCATTGCAGCACTTGTCTGCATTCTACGATCTGTCATAGTGAAGGATGATAGGGTAGGCGTGTCAGACAAAAGGAAGGCTTTGTTAAAAGTATAGAGACAGTTTATGGGCATTATAAGATATTTAACCTGTGACCAAGCTTCAGGTATGAACTTTAGTTGAGACTCTGGTATTCCAAAAAAGTCACTGAACTTCGCAAGCTAGAGTGAGAACAAATAGTCAAGCACAAGTATGATAAATATGTGCAAAAAAAGAAGACTTGAAATGCAGGAACCCGAACTAAAAGGAGTGGGAATCATACGTCCTTTTCAATAAATTTTGCTATTAATTGGAGACAATAGCAACAGACTTGTGCACTGACAGACAAATACTGGGTGCATGACACTATTTTTAAGAGGAAGGATGGATGCCATGATGTAAGGTTTTAAATACTTACTTCACTTTCGAACTTTTGCAGATCTCCTTGTGCCTTCTGCTTCGACTGTCAACAGGCAAGAAGCAAAAAGTAAGCACCCAAGGGATTGTATACAGAAACTCATGCCCCATACATCACACAATGCATTCTTTGTACTACTCCCTCCATTCCTAAATATAAGTCTTTTTAGAGATTCCACTAGGAGACTACATACGGATGTATATAGACATATTTTAGAGTGTACATTCACTCATTTTGCTCCGTATGTAGTCCTCTAGTGAAATCTCTAAAAAGACTTATATTTAGGAACAGAGGGAGTAGTAGACACACTAATAGAAAATGAAATAAACTGTTATCACTACAAAGAAGAAATGTAAAATCACAAGAAAATTCCTCAGATGAGTTTAGAAGAAAGGAAATAATTGACTTGGCAAGGACACAAGAGGATCTTGTGCTTACAAGCAGAGATGTAAAATTAGATCTGGAGATTCTTAATAACATTATTAATGTAATAAGGACTTGCTTGGGCCGGTTTTTGAGGAAACTAAAAATCTCCTAATAACCAACTTTATGGGGATAATACAAACACACCGGACATATATGCACTTGTTTTAATAATAATAATAACTTTCCACCCCTGGACTTCAACCGAAGTCTGAATTTTTAAGCAGTTAGTGCAACATGTCAAGTAGTGAACTTGCTAATGACAGAAGGGAGTATTGAAATGACATGTGGGATCCATCGCTGACAAGGCTTCAGTTAACAATGAAGATCACATTTAGTAGCATCTAAGTTAGGCCAAAATAAAAGTGAAGAGGGTCATAGGAGGGGAAGTGTATGGTTTGTATAGTCAACGGTTGCGTTCTAGGTGGTTTCATAGTGCAGGGTTGAGTATCAAATCTTGGCTAGAGTTCAGGGTTGAAAATGTGGACTTGTCTTGTCTACAGCTATAGAGGACACTGTACAAGCATGTCCTAAGAAAAATAGGGAAAATACAGAATTTCAGATAATGAAACGGCTGCAACAGGATCCTGGAGAACATACCTTCTGATTGGATGCCCAGCGCTCATAATAATGCGTGTATCTCACAAGTGAGTTTTTAGCCCGTTCTCTCTGTGCTTCAGCTTCATCATACTAAAAGAAGAAACATGCGATAAAATAAACAGGTAAAGTAACAACAAATTACACTATGCAACACAGGTGACTTTGGCATTCTGCCCTTGAGGTAGCATCAGCCACCACTACAGGGGAGAAACGCCTGCCCCTGTGGCGTTTCTTAATGACCAGCAACGCATGTGACTTTGGAGTTTCAAAAAAAGGGTCAGATCATGTTGAAGTTTCCAGCGAGGTTCATTTTGTGTTAAAGTTAGCACAAAGGGTCAAAACAGTGGTTTTGGCCTCAAATAAACATATTTCTTTATGAAAATTTACAGGTACATACTAAGAGTGTATCCATATTTGTGGGGAAAAGTTCAGCTTTTTTTTTTTAACTTTCAAATGAGCTTTTAATTATTATATTTAAAACGGACCCAATAGATCGGGCTCGTTTTGCAATATCTGGCCAATAGCAAGCTATGCACCTTGGGATCAAACCCAGGAATGTGATTCTTCCTCGATACAGAAAAGGATAATGCCCAAAAAAGAACATACTATGCCTTTCTTCTTGTCTGCTTCATAGCGATTGCAAGCATAATTGCCACCGGTGGTCCTACTTCCGTGTTCTGACCAGTCACCTAGACATAACCTGTGATGATGTAAGAGCATCAGACCAAACATGTCTTCATGCAAAATGTCCAATTTTCATCAGCAAACTAGAGAGTACAATAACAAATAAGCTCAGGATATGGGAGTGTACCAGCAAAACTGAAAGTTGCAAGGAGGACGGCACGTCATATGCATGCAACCATGATTCTTCTCTATTGGTCGTTTGCATTTAGGACAGGGCTTTGAATTAGCTATTATCCTGGAAAAATGTATCACTTCAGCGATAGCATTTGATGTTTCCTTAGGTATGCAGAAATTAAAATGAGTCATTACTCATTACACACACTGTTGTGTCATACGTCCCGTACTACAAAACTGCATGTTCTAGTCAACAAGCATTAAGCGAGTAACCAGAGGTTCTGACCAAGACTAAAATAGATGGCCTTTGACAGCCCAGTAGTGGCGGCAGGAATCAGCTGCATGGTATTCACTGAATTTTGTTTGTACTAAATACCAGAAATATACAGTAAATACAACTACAGTATACACACACATCACCAAATCTTTGGTATTCATATGAAGACCTAAGAAGACCCCTGGCTTTGATCCGAGCTATGTCGGAGGAGAGCTTGTCCCTCTCTCTTCCATCAAACGCAGGAGAAGTCCAGCATTAAACCTCCACACAGGTCTGCCGTTCCAGTGAGTCCCTTTTCCAAAGAACCACGAGGTCCCCATTAGATCCAGAGCATCCCCTGCTTTGGCTTTCTCTAGGCCCATAGTTTGGTGATGATGTGTGCGTAGTCGCTTCGATCCTTGCTCTCCACTGCTACAAACTAATACATTCGAGCATGGTGTTGGCTAGTGCACACCGAGTTTAGCTCGCTGCAGGCCACTCCTTTTCTAGTCACCTCTATATGGCAAGGGTGAAGGCGCCACAAGAGCAAACATATACATACTGGACTAGCAGGACAAAAGTGACTTAATGCACCACTAGGACTAGAACTTCCATTTTCAAGTACCAGAACCAACACACCTGTATGCCCAATGCACTTTACTCCACGATGAAACACTAACACTAACTGAAAATTTGTTCATAAGGCGTATGCTTAGGCGGCAATGCGCCCTGGCAGCGCCTTGCAATTAGGCGCTCAGGCATCGCTTAGGCATCAGGGTGGTTGGTGCTCGCCTTAGGCCACCTTACCAACTTATAAACAAAGAACTGAAACATATTATGGAACAAATAAATTGTGTGCTATAACTAACCAATTCACGTTCTCAGATTCTGTGCTGTTCTTTAATATCCACTTTGAGACAGTCTCACAGCTAACTGGTCGATGAGTTTCCTCTGTACACTGCATATATTTGGAAAAGGTAGCATTGCAATAATAAGCTTTTGGACTATTATAATAAAACAACCAGATACTGCAAGAGATTAGACCAAAATAAGATACCGACGTTCCAGCAGAAGCTGAATTTGCACATGCATGAGACATCATAGTTCTCGTCACCAAGAAACTCCACTGCGCGGGTACAATCAGGAGCTGGACACCATTTTATCTGATAATTAACATGATATCATAAATAAATTTCAGAAACCATAGGATACAGGTGACATAAAATGAACTCTTAAATCCACATCATCCTTAAAACTGGTATCCTGCAAACAAGAAAAGTGCTAGGCTGGTTCAAGGAATTACCTTCCTGTTATCTTCAATGTATGAGCATGATAAAAATTGTTTGTACTTAACCTTCTCCTCATCTTTAGCCAATCTATTAATGGTTTCTTCAAGAACCATGGCAGTACAAGAAGGCTCAGGGCACCGCAGTGACAAACATCCTGGACCATCATTTATTGAAGCACTGATATACCCTGAAACAGTTACCTTATTTTAGCACTAGAAATTCAATTGTTCACTACGAATAAGGAGAAGGCAAAATACCAAGATTTGCCAATTCAATAGTTCCCCATTTAGTTCTCTGTGGGTAACAAATGTACAACTTCAATCTTTTGACTCCTGTTATTTATGCTAGGTAAGCTATTTCACAATTTGACAATTGCAGCTATGATTCCCAGTTCCCACTACATCAAAACAAATAACATGATTGCATACATGCAACATGATTAGTACACTGCGCTACATTCGTGTGCCATGCACAAACACGACATCGGTATGGATATTCATGGTCTTGCTTGAGATTTTTCTTAACAGGGATAGGGTACATAGGGATGGGGAAATAGATCCAACATCAGTGAGATTCCTCTTCCTTGACCGGCGTTACAAACTTACAGCTGCATACTCTTATCAGTGGGCAGATTCTTGTTTTCTCACACATCAAGAGTCCCCCGTTTTGTTCCTTATGCATTTATGTGTTGTTTATATTACTAATGTTAATCAAGTTGGTTCTGTTAATGAAATAATAACATTGAGAGAGACCTTCCCAACATTCATGGCAGTAGAGGTGAACACAACCAGCAGAGCTCAGTGCACTTGTGGAATATCCTTCAAAACATATTCCACAAGTTAGCTGCAACCAAAGGAACCATCAGAGCTAAAACATGTTAAGTCACTGAATTAACCAGATATGACACCAGCTGGTAAGAAAAGCTACCTCCTGGCAGTCAGGAAGAACAACCCCATTTGTAGGCAAGCCAACAAAATGACGGACACGTTCTTCATCTGCGAACCACTCGTCACTCAACTTGCTAATATTCCTGAACAAAATTGAGATAGAGAATCTACCTTTTCAGCTCACAAGCATTCTACCTTCGCAACAATTTGAAAGCAGAATCTTATATGCATGTAGCATAGTTTACATAGAAAATTGTTATACATATTATGTCCATTGAATCTAGTAAATCTCAGAAACTTTCTCAAGATGAACTTCTCATGTACATTACAACAGAACGTAGAGCAATAGAATAAACTCAGAATTAAGATCTACTGGAAGATATGACTTCATTTCATATTTCTAACCATATATTTTTTGGCAGCATAACTGACCATTTGTATTGTCGAAGGAGGATGCAAGCTGATTCTCTTGGAATTGAAAATACTGAAGATACCCGTCTTATGGCTTCCTCTTGCCGCTCATGTATGTCATTTTCAGATAACACAACATATCTCTGTTTGTAGTGAAAAGGAACGCATGCTTTTTGAGTGACTTTCAGAGCTATAAGGTGAAAAGACAACAGAACAGAAAAGAAAAGAAACATGGAGGGGAAAATCCCAAAACTGAGTTATGTCATGCACATCCTTATAGAAGATAAACTGGCAAGAAATCAGAGTTTCATGAATAAGAAAAAAGAATCACCATGCATGCTATTGATCTGCACATCCACAGGTTCCATTTTGTGGAAATATTCAACTCAATATCACAAGAAAGTCCATGGGACTAATCTTGACAATAACGCCACTAGCAGAACCTGAAAACCTAGCAGCTGACAAATACAGCGCGATCTGGCATCACCATTAGAAACAATAAGTGAAGCAAAAGAAGCTAGGAGTATGTTAGTACTCCTTATTACTAATGGTGATGCTTCATAAAGTGGCAAGATATGTTAGTATTATTTAAGCTCCATGGTAAATTGGTAATTTATGCTTCTTATAGGGCACAGGGGGTGATGGCAATTTTGGCAGGCGCTCCACACACGTAGCAACACTGATAACAACGAGCCGCTATGCTTAACAATTAGCATACCAAAAATGGCAAGACCCATACATACTTGCCCTTGGACCACTAGGCCCTGACAAGACTGACGACCAGGCACAGATTGCAAGCATCAATTCCAACAAAAGAACTAAGAGTTGTGCAGCATCTATTGCTGATATCTATTCAGCACAAGAGAATTCAGCTCTCAGCAAAAAACGCCACGTTCAAGGAGCACAGCACACCGAAACCTACCGTGATCACACCTGCTGCCACAACGTCTACTGACGATAAGATGCAGAGCAAGCGCCCACTTCTCTACCACAACGCCTGCTGACGATAAGAAGGCTACTGCCCCCGCAACAAGAATCCCGACAAGGCCCGCCCCGAAATTCGGCGCCGGCACAGCGAGAGCGCCGCGCATTCAGAAAGCCACCGCACCCAACCCCGATATTTCACGCAAGAACACTGTGCGGCCATCGCATTCGCGCCCCAGCCCCAGGCCCGCCCCCACGAAACTAGCGGATACCACTACCGGCGAGCGGGGTGATCGACGGTACCTTCTCGCGCATCGAGGCGACCTCCTCGCGGACCTCGTAGTCGTCGCCGGCGCAGTCGGATCCCTCCTCCTCTCCGCCGCCGCTGTCCCCGTCGCTGCAGTCGTGGTAGTAGTCCCCGACGGCGACGGGGTCGGAGTCGCTCCCTCCCCACGGCTCGTCGTCGGAGTCCATCGCGGCCGGCGGGGGGGCGATCGGAGGGGGGAAAGATTGGGGTTTTGGGGGGTGGGAAGGGAGGGAGCAGAGGGGACGAGGGATGGACGGAGGGGGGTTGGAGTTGCGTGCTCGGCTCGGGTCAAGCCGACGCCATAAAGCGGTGTGGGGCTCGCCGTTCGTGCGTGGTTTCTTACGTGGCGTGGTGGGCCCCGGTGTACTGCTTTGGCGAGGTCGGGTGAATCTGGGCGAGCAGTTCGAGGCGGTAAATTCTGGGGTTCCCGTAAAGTAACGGAATCTTTGCTTTGTTCTCTTCCCTTGTGATGGAAAAATAAAAATGCGCTACTGAACTCTTCCCCTGATTTCAACCAGGGTGGGCCCCAGCCACTAGGCCTGCTCCAATTACTAACTCCCACGTCCACATTTACGTAAAATCATCACGTAAGATGACGTGGTTTTAGCATTGTTGGATGGAAAAATAAGGTATCTTTGGTTCATAGGAATTGTAAGGATAGGAACTTTGTGGGGGAAATATCTTTGAAGCCTTTTGGTTTGTAGAAATAGATTTCTAGTTCTGTGTAGGATAGGATACAAACCTTCACATTTCAAAGGAAAAAAGCATTAGCTTAAGCTTAATGGAAAATTTCCTATCATATGCATCAAATGATATGTTTTTTTTATAGGAATTGAGATGCATGTCATCTCACTTTCTATAATTTTCCTATTCCTATATTATTCCTATCCTATATGAACCAAAGGAGGCCGAAATATGGCCAAGACTGGCGTCGTGTAGCCATCCGATTGATGTCTCCCGCACCATTCGGATGGCTCTGTTATCCTTCCGGTCCCGGGTCGAGCCCTTATCGAAAAGTTAACACAATGCCCTTCTTTATCACCTCGTCTTTGCCATGTCTTGGTGTGCACCGAGTCCATCTCGCCTGTGCAGAGGCTTGCGACTCCACAGGTTGCAGCACCCCCGCAATCCTACATCACTACCATCTTGTCGTCTCTGTTGTGTTGTCGTCACGATAGCAGCATGGTCATTAGTGGGTCCAACGTGTGGTCGCCATGGTTGCATCTGTTGGGGAACGTCGCATGGGAAACAAAAAATTTCCTACGCACACGCAAACCTATCCATGGTGATGAGCATCTACGAGAGGGAGAGTGGATCTACGTACCCTTGTAGATCGCTAAGCGGGAAGCGTTAAGAAACGCGGTTGGTGTAGTCGAACATCTTCGCGATCCAAATCGCCGAGCGTCCCGCGATCTCATCACGATCCGTCCCGCGATCCAATCACGATACGTCCCGTGAACTCATCACGATCCGTCCCACGATCTCATCACGATCCGTCTCACGATCTTGATCACGATCTGTCCCGCGAACTCATCACGATCCGTTCCGCGATCTCATCACGAACCGTCTCACGATCTCGATCACGGTCCTTCCGATCTAGCGCCGAACGGACGGCATCTCCGCGTTCAGCACACGTGCAGCTTGATGACGATCTCCACCGTCTTGATCCAGCAAGAGGAGGTGGAGAGGAGAGAGAGTTCACCGGCAGCGTGACGGCGCTCCGGTGATGGTGGTGGAGTGATTCCGGCAGGGCTTCGCCTAAGCGCTGCGGAAAACCGATCTAGAGGAGAAACTGTGCACCGGTGAAACGGGTAGCACGTGGCCGGAAATTCTGTCCAAAAACCACCCAATCCACTAGTATATAGGAGGAGAGGAGAGGAGAGGCAGCCAAGGCCTTTGGGTCGGCCGAAATAGGAGGTGGGAGCAATCCTACTTCACCTCCAATCCTAGTTGGAGTAGGATTGCCTCCTATTGGCTGATTTTCCACTTTTTGCTTTAGGACTTTCTCTCCTGCGCCATGGGCCTTTGTGGCTGTTTTCCCAGCCCACTAAGAGCTGGTTATTATTCTCCCACAGACCATGGACCTCTTGGGGTCGAAATACCCCTCCCGGAGGTCCTCCGGTACACTACCGGCACTCCCGGTACAATACCGATACTCCCGGTACACTACCGATGAGCCCGAAACTTTTCCGGAAACCAAACTGGGACTTCCTATATATGAATCTTTACCTCCGGACCATTCCGAAGCTCCTCGTGACGTCCGGGATCTCATCTGGGACTCCGAACAACCTTCGGTCACCACCATACATAACTCTACACTACCGAAACGTCACCGAACCTTAAGTGTGCAGACCCTGCGGGTTCGAGAACTATGTAGACATGACCGAGACACCTCTACAGTCAATAACCAATGGCGGGACCTGGACGTCCACATTGGTTCCTACATATTCTACGAAGATCTTTATCGGTCGAACCTCTATGTCAAGGATTCAGTTAATCCCGTATAACGTTCCCTTTGTTCTTCGGTATGTTACTTGCCCGAGATTCGATCGTCGGTATCTCCATACCTAGTTCAACCTCGTTACTAGCAAGTCTCTTTACTCGTTCCGTAATACAAGATCCCGCAACTAACAATTAGTCACATTGCTTGCAAGGCTTATTGTGATGTTGCATTACCGAGTGGGCCTCGAGATACCTCTCCGTTACACGGAGTAACAAATCCCAGTCTCGATCCATGCCAACTCAACAGACACCATCGAAGATACCTGTAGAGCACCTTTATAGTCACCCAGTTACGTTGCGACGTTTGATACACAGAAGGCAGTCCTCCGATATCCGTGAGTTGCATGATCTCATGGTCATAGGAACATATACTTGACATGCAGAAAACAGTAGCAATAAACTGACACGATCATATGCTATGTTTTTAGTTTGGGTCTTATCCATCACATCATTCTCCTAATGATGTGATCCCGTTATCAAATGACATCTCATGTCCATGGCTAGGAAACCTTAACCATCCTTTGATCAACGAGCTAGTCCATTAGAGGCATACTAGGGACATGGTTTTGTCTATGTATCCACACATGCATTTAAGTCTCCGATCAATGCAATTATAGCATGGATAATAAACGATTATCATGAACAAGGAAATATGATAATAACTAATTTATTATTGCCTCTAGGGCATATTTCCAACAGTCTCCCACTTGCACTAGAGTCAATAATCTAGTTCACATCACCATGTGATTCGCATTGTTATGAATCTAACACCCAATGAGTTTTGGGGCTCGATCATGCTTTGCATGTGAGAGAGGTCTTATAGTTAACGGGTCTGCGATATTCAGATCCGTGTGTACTTTGCAAATCTCTATGTCAAACCGTAAACACTGCTACCACACTCTACTTGGTACTATTTCCAAATGGCTGCTCCACTATACGTATCCAGATTGCTACTACTAGTCATCCGGATAGGTGTTAAAGCTTGCATCGACGTAACTCTTTACGACGAACTCTTTATCACCTCCACAATCAAGAAACATTTCCTTAGTCCTCTGGTTACTAAGGATAATTCCGACTGCTGTCCAGTGATCCACTCCTGGACCACTCTTGTACCCCTTGACAGACTCATGGCAAGGCACACATAGGTGCGGTACACAGCATGGCATAATATAGAGCCTATGTCTAAGGCATAGGGGACGAAGTTCGTCCTTTCTCTTTCTTCTGCCGTTGTCGAGCTTTGAGTCTCACTCAACTTCACACCTTACAAATCAGACGAGAACTATTTCTCTGGCTGATCCATTTTGAACTCTTTCAAAATCTTGTCAAGGTATGCACTCATTGAAAGTCTCATCAAGCATCTTGATCTATCTCTATAGATTTTGATGCTCAACAATTAGGTAGCTTTATCCAGGTCTTCCTTTGAAAATCACTTTCCAAATGACCGTTTTATGCTTTCCAGAAACTCTACATTATTTCTGATCAACAATATGTCATCCACATATACTTATCAGAAATTCTATAGTGCTCCCACTCACTTTATTGCAAATACAAGTTTCTCGTAAACTTTGTATAAACATCAAAACTTTGATCACCTCATCAAAGCATATATTCCAACTCCGAGATGCTTGCTTCAGTCCATGGAAGGATCACCGAAGCTTGCACACCTTTTAGCATCCTTAGGCCTGACAAAACCTTCTGGTTGTATCACATACAACCTTTCCTCAAGTAAACCGTTAAGGAAACGATGTTTTGACATCCATCTGCCAGATTTCATAATTGAAAACACAGCAACTGCTAACATAATTCCAACAGACTTTAGCACCACTACGAGTGAGAAAGTCTCATCGTAGTCAACTCCTTGAACTTGTCACAAACATCTTTGCAACAAGTCGAGCTTTACAAATAGTGACATTCACCATCAGTGTCTGTCTTCATTTTAAAGATCCATTTGTACTCAACGACCTGCCGTCCAACGAGCAAGTCTACCAAAGTCTGCACTTGGTTTTCATACATGGATCCTATCTCGGATTTCATGGCCTCTAACCATTTGTCAGAATCCGGGCCCATCATCGCTTCTCCATAGCTCGTAGGTTCATCGTTGTCCAACAACATGATCTCCAAGACAGAGTTGTCGTACCACTTAGGAGCAGTACACATCCTTGTCGACCTACGAAGTTCGATAGTAACTTGATCCTGAAGCTTCATGATCATCATCATTAACTTCCTCTTCAACTAACGTAGGCTTCACAGAAACATCTTTCTGCGCTGCGCTACTCTCTGGTTAAACAAAGGTTTAACAACCTCGTCAAGTTCTATCTTCCTCCCACTCAATTCTTTCGAGAGAAACATTTTCTCGAGAAAGGACCCGTTTAAGCAACAAACACTTTGCACTAGGATCTGAGATTGAAGGTTCACCCAACTGATCTTAGGGTATTCTATGAAGATGCATTTGTCCGCCTTGGGTTCGACCTCATTAGGTGAAAACATTTTCCACACAAGTGTCGCAGCCCCAAATATTAAGAAATGACAGCTTAGGTTTCTATCAAACCATAATTCACACGGTGTCATCTCAACGGATTTAGACGATGCCCTATTTAAAGTGAATGTAGTTGTCTCTAATGCATAACCCCAAAATTACAGTAGTAAAACGATAAGAGACATCACAGTATGCACCATATCCAATAGAGTATGACTATGATGTTTGGACACACCATCACACTATGGTGTTCCAGGTGGCATTTAGTTGTGAAACAACTTTCACATTGTCTTAGTTGTATGCCAAACTCGTGACTCAGATATTCACCTCCACGATCATATCGCAGTCATTTTTATCTTCTTGTCACGATGATCTTTAAATTTCACTCTGAATATGCTTGAACCTTTCAAACGATTCAGACTTGTGTTTCATTAAGTAAATATACACTATATCTACTCAAATCATCAGTGAAGGTAAGAAAATAACGATATCCACTGCACGCTACAAGACTCACTAGATTGCATACATCAACATGTATCATTTCCAATGAATCACTTGCCCGCTCCATCCAACGGGGTCCTTTAGTCATCTTGCCCAAGAGGCATGGTTCGCATGTCTCAACCGATTCAAAATCGAATGAGTCCAAATATCCATCAGCATGGAGTTTCTACATGCGCTTTATACCAATATGACATTTAGCGGCAGTGCCACAAGTATGTGGTACTATCATTATTAACTTTGTGTCTTTTGACATCAATGTTATGAACATGTGTAATACTACGATCAAGATTTCAACAAACCATTCTCACTGGGTGCATGACCATTGAAGGTATTATTAATGTAAACAGAATAACCATTATTCTCTAACTTAAATGAATAACCGTATTGCAATAAACATGATCTAATCATGTTCATGCTCAATGCAAAACACCAAATGACATTTATTTAGGTTCGTCACTAATCCTGAAGGTAGAGAGAGCGTGCGATGTTGATCACATCAACCTTGGAAACACTTCCAACACATATCGTCACCTCACCCTTAGCTAGTTCTCCGTTTATTCCGTAGCTTTTATTTCGAGTTACTAACATTTAGCAACCGAACCGGTATCCAATACCCAGGTGCTACTAAGATTACTAGCAAGGTACACATCAATAACTCGTATATCAAATATACTTCTATCGATGTTGCCAGCCTTCTTATCTACCAAGTATCTAGGGTTGTTCCGCTTCAGCGACCTCTCACCTCATAATAGAAGCACTTAGTCTCGGGTTTGAGTTCAACTTTGGGTTGCTTCACTGGAGCAGCAACTGACTTGCTATCCATGAAGTTTCCCTCCTTGCTCTTGCCCTTTTCGAAACTAGTGGTTTGATTAACCATCAACACTTGACGCTCCTTCTTGATTTCTACCTTCGCGGTGTCAAACATCGCGAACAGCTCAGGGATCAATACTTCTATCCCTGGTGTATTATAGTTCATCACTAAGTTCTAGTAGCTTTAGTGACAGTGACTTGGAGAACTATATCAATCACTATCTTATCTGGAAGATCAACTCCCACTTGATTCAAGCGATTGTAGTACCCAGACAATCTGAGTACATGCTCAACGATTGAGCTATTCTCCTTCATCTTACAGGCAAATAATCTTGTTGGAGATCTCATATCTCGCAACACAGGCACGAGCCTGAGATCACAATCTCTGCTCCTAGAACATCTCATATGTTCCGTGACGTTCAAAACGTTTCCGAGCCTCAATTCTAAGCCGTAATGCATGACGCACTAAACTATCAAGTAGTCATCGAAACGTGCCTGTCAGATGTTCACAACATCTATAGACGACGCTAGAGGGGGTGGCGCACCGAGCGGTGCATTAAGGACATAAGCCTTCTGTGCAGCAATGAGGACAATCCTCAGATCACGGACCCAGTCCGCAATATTGCTACCAACATCTTTCAACTCTATTTCTCTAGGAACATATAAAAAATACAAGGGAGCTACAGCGCGAGCTAGTAATCTACAACATAATTTGCAAAGACACTTTGACTATGTTCATGATAATGAGTTCAATTAATCATATTACTTAAGAACTCCCACTCAAATTGACATCCCTCCGATCATTCGAGTGATACATGATCCAAATTCACCAACTCAAGTCCGATCATCTCGTGAGTTGAGGTGGCTGCAATGGTGAACATCATTATGTTGATCATATCTACTATATGACTCATGTTCGACCTTTCGGTCTCTCGTGTTCCGAGGCCATGTCTGTACATGCTAGGCTCGTCAAGTTTAACCCGAGTGTTCTGCGCGTGCAAATCTGGCTTGCACCCGTTGTATGTGAACGTAGAGTCTATCACACCCGATCATCACGTGGTGTCTCAACACGACGAACTTTCGCAACGGTGCACACTCGGGGAGAACACAATTTATCTTGAAATTAAGTGAGGGATCACCTTATAGTGCTACTGTCGTCCTAAGCAAAACAAGGTGCATAAAAGGATTAACATCACATGCAAATCATAAGTGACATGATATGGCCATGAACTTGTGCTTTTGATTTCCATCTAGAAAGCACCGGCATGATCTCCATCGTCACCGGCATGACACCATGATCTCCATCATCTTGATCTCCATCAATGTGTCGCCATTGGGGTTGTCACGCCCTGCATTCTTCTACTACTATTGCTACCGTAGAGATAAAGTAAAGCATTACATAGCGCTTAATGATTGACACGCAGGTCATACAATAATTAAAGACAACCCTATGGCTCCTGCCAGTTGCCGTACTCATCGACATGCAAGTCGTGATAATCTATACATCACATGATCATCTCATACATCACATATATCTCATCATGTAATTGGCCATATCACATCACAACATACCCTGCAAAAACAAGTTAGACGTCCTCTAATTGTTGTTGCATATTTTACGGGGCTGCTACGGGTATCTAGCAAGAACGATTCTCACCTACGCATAAACCACAACGGTGATACACTAGTTTGCTTTTCAACCTTCTCAAGGACCGCCTTTGTCGAATCCGATCCAACTAAAGTGAGAGAAACTGTCACCCGCAAGCCATCTAGGCAACAAGTTGCGTCGAGGGAACCGGTCTCTCGTAAGCGTACGAGTAATGTTGGTCCGGGCCGCTTCATCTCACAATCCCGCTGAACCAAAATACGACCAAGGGAGGAAGCAATCTAAGCATCAACGCCCACAAACCTTTTGTGTTCTACTCGAGATCTCATCGAACCATCAACCTAGCTCATGATGCCACTGTTGGGGAACGTCGCATGGGAAACAAAAATTTTCCTACGCACACACAAACCTATCCATGGTGATGAGCATCTACGAGAGGGAGAGTGGATCTACGTACCCTTGTAGATCGCTAAGCGGGAAGCGTTAAGAAACGCGGTTGGTGTAGTCGAACATCTTCGCGATCCAAATCGCCGAGCGTCCCGCGATCTCATCACGATCCGTCCCGCGATCCAATCACGATACGTCCCGTGAACTCATCACGATCCGTCCCGCGATCTCATCACGATCCGTCTCACGATCTTGATCACGATCTGTCCCGCGAACTCATCACGATCCGTTCCGCGATCTCATCACGAACCGTCTCACGATCTCGATCACGGTCCTTCCGATCTAGCGCCGAACGGACGGCACCTCCGCGTTCAGCACACGTGCAGCTTGATGACGATCTCCACCGTCTTGATCCAGCAAGAGGAGGTGGAGAGGAGAGAGAGTTCACCGGCAGTGTGACGGCGCTCCGGTGATGGTGGTGGAGTGATTCCCGCAGGGCTTCGCCTAAGCGCTGCGGAAAACCGATCTAGAGGAGAAACTGTGCACCGGTGAAACGGGTAGCACGTGGCCGGAAATTCTGTCCAAAAACCACCCAATCCACTAGTATATAGGAGGAGAGGAGAGGAGAGGCAGACAAGGCCTTTGGGTCGGCCGAAATAGGAGGTGGGAGCAATCCTACTTCACCTCCAATCCTAGTTGGAGTAGGATTGCCTCCTATTGGCTGATTTTCCACTTTTTGCTTTAGGACTTTCTCTCCTGCGCCATGGGCCTTTGTGGCTGTTTTCCCAGCCCACTAAGAGCTGGTTATTATTCTCCCACAGCCCATGGACCTCTTGGGGTCGAAATACCCCTCCCGGAGGTCCTCCGGTACACTACCGGCACTCCCGGTACAATACCGATACTCCCGGTACACTACCGATGAGCCCGAAACTTTTCCGGAAACCAAACTGGGACTTCCTATATATGAATCTTTACCTCCGGACCATTCCGGAGCTCCTCGTGATGTCTGGGATCTCATCTGGGACTCCTAACAACCTTCGGTCACCACCATACATAACTCTACATTACCGAAACGTCACTGAACCTTAAGTGTGCAGACCCTGCGGGTTCGAGAACTATGTAGACATGACCGAGACACCTCTACAGTCAATAACCAATGGCGGGACCTGGACGTCCACATTGGTTCCTACATATTCTATGAAGATCTTTATCGGTCGAACCTCTATGTCAAGGATTCAGTTAATCCCGTATAACGTTCCCTTTGTTCTTCGGTATGTTACTTGCCCGAGATTCGATCGTCGGTATCTCCATACCTAGTTCAACCTCGTTACTGGCAAGTCTCTTTACTCGTTCCGTAATACAAGATCCCGCAACTAACAATTAGTCACATTGCTTGCAAGGCTTATTGTGATGTTGCATTACCGAGTGGGCCCCGAGATACCTCTCCGTTACACGGAGTAACAAATCCCAGTCTCGATCCATGCCAACTCAACAGACACCATCGAAGATACCTGTAGAGCACCTTTATAGTCACCCAGTTACGTTGCGACGTTTGATACACACAAGGCACTCCTCCGATATCCGTGAGTTGCATGATCTCATGGTCATAGGAACATATACTTGACATGCAGAAAACAGTAGCAATAAACTGACACGATCATATGCTATGTTTTTAGTTTGGGTCTTATCCATCACATCATTCTCCTAATGATGTGATCCCGTTATCAAATGACATCTCATGTCCATGGCTAGGAAACCTTAACCATCCTTTGATCAACGAGCTAGTCCATTAGAGGCATACTAGGGACATGGTTTTGTCTATGTATCCACACATGCATTTAAGTCTCCGATCAATGCAATTATAGCATGGATAATAAACGATTATCATGAACAAGGAAATATGATAATAACTAATTTATTATTGCCTCTAGGGCATATTTCCAACAGCATCTCTAACACCGACAGGCTCCGACATGCGGTCATCATGGTTGCAACATCCTCAGCTTCACCACTTTCGCATCACCGCCGCGGTCGTCGACTTGCACCATCGTGTTCGGCAAAAAAATCTAAAAGCAATAAATCTTCCGGTGGTTGTTTGAAGCAAAAAAATACCAAATTCAAGCAAAATAAACACTGGTTCCATCAAAACAAACTCATGATGAAGAACTCCCAATGGTCGATTGTAGCAAAAAATAGCTAGTTTCATGAAAAAAAGTACAGTGGTTTCAGCAAAAAAACACATCGACTACAAGGGCGCGTCTGGTTCCAGCACACTGTGTGGACGATTGCGGCGATTACCAATGTTGGTTCCAACGAAATGGCTAGTTGGTTGCAACACAAAACACCATAGGTGTCATCCGTCTTCACGGCACATGCCCCTTGGCGGGTCATAGCGGTGTGGTCATCAGTTATAGCTCTGGGCTCGCCAGTTACAACAAACTAAAGCATAACCTAGTGATGAAAAGGGGTGGTACTTGTAATTTTGGTGTGTTACAGCAATTATACTATAGAAGTCTTCTTTATAGTCTTTCTGTCAAAAAAAAGATCGTTGTTGACTTGTTGTGGCCATCAGCCCTAGCAACACATATCATTGTTGTCGTAGTAGGCTGCAACACTAGGTCGTCGGACCGCACCTTCCGATAGCCGACAATCATGCTACGTGCACCTCGCATGTTGTTTCACAACTTTGTGTGTACCCTTAGCGATGGAGCTAAATCCAATAGATTTCAGATAGGGGATCTCGAACTGGTGTTCTTGGCTAGATGCTATTGTGTTGATTATGGATGGGGTACAGGGTACAGGTTTATCTACCATGAGATTGTATGTGTGAATTAATCTTTCTCTTGAATACGTTCTATTGACTAGGCTAACCTCGGTTTATATGATATACCGGAGGCTTAGAATCTCAAAGAGTCCTCTTGTGCACCAAGTCTTGTGAAATCTTCCGTGTGTACATCATAGGCTGCTCGCAGAGGCCCAATAGTTAACTGCCACGGGGGTCCTCAACCCAGCCCTCCTGGCCGGAAGACGTCATGGTGATTACCCCCTAGTTTAGGACACCATTAGTAGCCTCTGAACCGGTCTTCAAGTTGGGAACGCTCCTCGATTCTTCCAAATTGTTCTTCATCTTCGGTCGTCAATTTTGAAAGCTCATTCAACTTATCTTCTCATCTCTGATCTCCTATGTTGCATGGATACTTGGATATGTATCGAATACGGGATATGGGGATATGCCTGATACATCAATTTTCTAGAAACGTGGATACGAGGATACATTTATATATAGATATTACATATATTAATTGTTAAAAATATGAAGAAAAAACAAGGAGCTTCTAGGTCAAAGCATGCCTCATTAGGATAGCCCCATTTATTTTCTTGCCCTTGCTCCACTTCCATTAATGGCAGTGTGATTTCCCTAGGTTTGTCATTTAAATCAGTGCATCGACTCTCTCTTGTTCACCTTTCAACTGAACAAGAACATTGACAGTCATGTTTTGATAAGAACTCACGTCCATGCTGGAAACCTTCAAAAGGTGTGCCTTTACTATTGAGGGGATTTCACGTCAAACGATAGGTTTCAGGTCTCCAAAACGTATCACAGAAGTATCCCAGGAGTATCAAAGATTATTTTATATTTTTTAAATCAAAATATCAAGGGATACTTATGGGATACGTATCGAGGCAGTATCCGAGTATCGGGGCAGTATCCGGCTGGATACGTGCGCTTTCTGAAGTATCCGCGCAACGTAGCTGATCTCAAGCATAGCCAAGGTGCATCGAAGAGTTCACATGTTAGACATCCGAGAAAGGGTCCAAGGGCGATGTGTGTGCATGGGTTGTTGACGCCATTGATCGGCCCAAATCGTAGTTGGTCGACCTGCAGCGAACGTTTACCTTTGAAAAAGGAAGCCATGAAAAGATAACATCATATATTTGTTTTAGCCACAATGTTTTTCTACTAGTGAGAATTGCTAGGACTAGTTAACTATGTGATGTCACTCATGTGGCATCGTTGTCGGTCTTGTGAAAAGTAAAGGGGGGCATGGTGAGCTAAAAGATCGTCGACTCCAGGCATGCCCACTGATCCATTGCTAAATCCTTTGAACTGACTGATCCGTTGCTGGGTGTAGAAAACTGAACAATTGTTAGACCTATTTTGACAGCTATACTATGCGCCTTTCCTCACTTGCCATGTCGTGCAAGAATTCATCTTTGATTCATACCAAGAAGGAAACTAGTGTATTGTGACGAGAGTTTATATTTATGTTGGCTTTCTTTACTTTGGTGAGCACTTTTTATAGCTTTGGGTGATAGTTACAAATGCTAGAAGATAAATGTGCATAGTTGATTGGTGGTGTGAGCTTCGGGTCACCCAGACGAGCACATCAACCACAAGTGTTCAAAACAAACAGGAATTGATGCTAAATTCTTGCAGAGTAGTCGATCAAAGGCAATGGCGGAGCTAGACAGAATTAGTTGGGGGTGAAACGTAAAATACAAGTGTTTGGGGGGGGGCAAAAGCTAAAAAAATCTCATCTAAGCCCTCACAATTTTTTTTCTTCACAAATTGGTTCAATGTTGGGGGGGGGGGGGTCACAGTCCTCCAGGAGCCTACATAGCTTTGCCGTTGATCAAAGGTGTGTAGTCAAATGTTGTTGCAACAGCCCATAATCTGAAACCAACACCCATAGCACGACACATTGATACTCGTGATCTTGTTGGGTTTCCCTGAAGAGCAATGAGTTATAGCAACACAAAGTGGGTAGGTATTTCCCTCAGTTATGAAACCAAGGTTTATCGAATCAATAGGAATACCAATCCTCAACCGTCTTCAGCGGCTCCACACAAAAGAACAAACAACTTCTTGAGCTTGTGTTGGTTTTCCCTTGAAGAGGAACGGGTGATGCAGCAAAGTAGATAAGTATTTCCCTCAGTTGTTGAGAAACAAGGTATCAATCCAGTAGGAGATACAAGCAAGTCCCCAATATTCGCACCTACACAAACAATCAAACACTTGCACCCAATGCTGTAAAGGGGTTGTCAATCCCTTCATGGTTATTTGCAAGGATGAGATCTGATAGAGATAGATATAGAAGATTACTAAAATGAAAAGTAAAACAAAAGTAAAAAAGATTGTAGCAAAGTACTTTTGGTATTTTTGGTTTATAGATCTGAAAATATAATATGGAAAATAGACCCAGGGGCCTTAGGTTTCACTAGAGGCTTCTCTCATGAAGGAAAATAATACGGTGGATGAACAAATTACTGTCGAGCAATTGATAGAAAAGCAAATAATTATGAAGATATCCAAGGCAATGATTATGCATATAGGCATAACGTCTGTGTCAACTAGACCAAAACGATTCTGCATCTACTACTATTACTCCACACATCGATCGACTCCTGCGTGCATCTAGAGTATTAAGTTCATGAAGAATAGAGTAACGCATTAGGTAAGATGACATGAAGTAGAGGGATAAACTCAAGCAGTATGATGAAACCCCCATCTTTTTATCCTTGATGGCAACAATACAATACGTGCCTCGCTACCCCTACTATGTCACTGGGTGAGGACATCGCAAGATTGAACCAAAAACTAAGCACTTCTCCCATTGCAAGAATTACCAATCTAGTTGGCTAAACCAAACCAATAACTCGAAGAGACTTGCAAAGATATGAAATCGTGCATATAAGAATTCAGAAAAGACTCAAATAATATTCATGGATATTCTGAACATAAACCCACAATTCATCGGATCTCGACAAACACATCGCAAAAGAGTATTACATCGGATAGATCTCCATGAAGATCATGAAGAACATGGTATTGAAGCACAAAGAGAGTGAAGAAGCCATCTAGCTACTAGCTATGAACCTGAAGGTCTGTGGTGAGCTACTCACGCATCATCAGAGCGGCAATGTAGTTGATGTAGATGCCCTCCGTGATCAAATCCCCCTCCGGCAGATTACCGAAAAAGGCTCCAAGATTGGATCTCTCAGGAACGGAGGCTTCCGGCGTCGGAAAAGTATTTTCGTGGCTCCCTCTGGTATTGGGGGATGCTACCTATTGAGCATGCGTTGGTTTTCCCTTGAAGAGAAAAGGGTGATGCAGCGAAGTAGATAAGTATTTCCCTCAGTTGTTGAGAACCAAGGTATCCATCCAGTAGGAGGAACAAGCAAGTCACCAATGGATGCACCTACACAAATAATCAAACTCTTGCACCCAACGCTATAAAGGGGTTGTCAATCCCTTCACCGTTATTTGCAAGGATTAGATCTGATAGAGATAGATGTGATAGATTGTGTAAAGTAAAAAGGAAATAAATTGCAGCAAGGTATTTTTGGTATTTTTGGTTTATAGATTAGAAAATATATTATGGAAAGTAGACCCGAGGGCCATAGATTTCACTAGAGGCTTCTCTCTTGAAGGAAAATATTACGGTGGGTGAACAAATTACTATTGAGAAATTGATAGAAAAGCGAATATTCATGAAGATATCCAAGGCAATGATTATGCATATAGCATCACGTACCTGTCAAGTAGAACGAAACGATTCTGTATCTACTACTATTACTCCACACATCGACCGACTCCTGCCTGCATCTAGAGGGTGTTTGGTTAGGCTTCTAGCCAGCTTTCCACGATCGGAAGCCAGCAGTCCAACCAAACAGCCAACTTTCATCTGGATTTTGACCCGCAGCAGCAGCTCTTTTACACGCGAGAGGAGAAGCTGGTCGCGAGCAGCTTCGACTGCGTTCCCCCGTGGTGGATCGATCCCATGCCCTCCCTACCCCTCCCACTTTGCTGTAATTACAGGAAAAATGCCCCTCCCATATAAACGTTCAAAGGCTCCCGTACCTTCATAATTCTCCTAACCCATTATCCCCCGCAGACAGGAGATGGAGCAGCAAGGGCGGTGCTAGGGTTTGTGCCACCAACCTCATCCGCCACCGGAGACCGCGAACGTCGGCGCCCGCCACCCTCGCCTCATTCGCCACCAGAGACCGCCTCCCTCTCCTCGTTCGCCCACCCTCGTCCGTCGTCCTCGCCTCGCTCACCACCAGGGACCGCCCGCCCTTGCGTCACCCATTGCCGTAGACCGAAACGCCGGCCCCCGCCTACGCTCACCTCCTCCCAGCGCGCGTCTCCCTCTGGCCTTCTCAGGATCTCCAAGGTAGCCCTTGTTCTTTTTTTCTTTTCTGTGCATGAACCGTGTATGAAAAATAGATGCATATATGTTTGTGTGTGATTCTATCAGCAGAAAAATACATGCCTTTGATAGTGATTCTATCAGCAAAAAATTCATGTATATATGTTTGACTCTATCGGCAGAAAAATAGAAGCCTCGTCTGTTCAGCAAGACTGAACAATTGATATCTGTTTAACTGAATATGTATGCTCTTTGCATGTGGAAAAACTGAATCTATTTGACTCTATCAGCAGAAAAAAGTAAATAATGTGAATCATGTGAATCTGTTTGACTCTATTAGCAGTAAAAACTGAAACTGAATCTGATTGTCTATTAATTTCCTGAAGAAAGTAAATCATGTGAATGTGTTGTTATGTCAACGCTCATTTTAACATGGTTTGATGAAGCCATGTTTGCCATGTCAATTTATATAGATGAAATTGATGATGGAGTAATTTCTTATTTTTTGTGTAATGATAAATAGATGGACAAACCAAATTGGGATGCATATCATACTAAGGTCTTTTGCAAGATATGCAAAGCAGAGACGAAAAGTCACAATAGGCTAGGTGGTTATTTGAGTTCGAAAGGTCAGAGGAATATTGAGGGGAAGTTTTTTAAGATAACTAAGAAAAGGTTTTCAAAGAAGCAATTTAAAAACAAATGGGACCTATTGAGGAAAGATTATGCTCAATTCATGGTGTTGAAACATGTCGCAACTGGACTTGCTTGGAATGATCAGATGGCAACAATGGAAGCGGATGATATTTGGTGGGAGACTCATCTTAAGGTGAGAATGTTTGTAAATTATTTATAATCAAGGTTTACAACTTGTTTATGTGATTATGCTAATCTGTATGCTATTTTTCTATTTTTTAGACATACCCAAAACATGCAAGGTGGCGAGACATGGGGCCACCCAACTTGAAGGAGATGGATGTTATGTTTGAAAATGCTCATGTCGCTAGGAAAACAACCTCCATTATCGAAGAGATATCTAGCAGCTCTAATGATATTCGAGAAAAGTGGCGCATCGTATGTTTGAGCATTCTTTTGGAGTTCTCAAGGAAAAGTTTCACATAAGTTTCACATCTTGATGAGGGCACATTCAAGAAAATATATGAACAAGTGAAGTCTTTTGGTATGAATATGGGAGAGCAAGTGGTCTCCTTTGATATAGTTATATGATGATGCATGAAGAAGTAATGTCTTTTGGTATATGGATGTGTACATGATGATGTAAGAACAAACTAATGTTATATTTGGTATTTCACTAGTTCATAGTTATCACATTATAGTTACCTCCAAAAGTGCATATCAATCATATCCATACATACGTACAACAACTCAAAAATTAGTGAAATATGTCTAAATCAGACTATTATCATTATATCAGTAAACAAACACCCTCTCAGCATCTTAGGGACATTTCAAACATTTCAGCATCTTAGGGACATTTCAGACATTTTACGCGAAAGCCACAGTTCAGACAACCAGTTTACCAAACAACAACACTCCTCACAGCAGCTTTCTTAGCACAGCAGCTTTCCCACAGCTCACAGCCCAACCAAACACCCTCCTAGAGTATTAAGTTCATGAAGAACATAGTAACACATTAGGTAAGATGACATGATGTAGAGGGATAAACTTAAGCAATATGATGAAAACCCGATCTTTTTACCCTTGATGGCAACAATAGAATACGTGCCTCACTACCTCTACTTTGTCACTGGGTGAGGTCACCGCAAGATTGAACCCAAAACTAAGCACTTCTCCCATTGCAAGAATTATCAATCTAGTTGGCCAAACCAAACCAATAACTCGAAGAGACTTGCAAATATATGAAATCATGCATATAAGAATTAATAAAAGACTAAAATAATAGTCATGGATAATCTGAGCATAAACCCACAATTCATCGGATCTCAACAAACACACCGTAAAAGAGTATTACATCCGATAGATCTCCATGAAGATCATGAAGAACATGGTATTGAAGCACAAAGAGAGAGAAGAAGCCATCTAGCTACTAGCTATGGACCCGTAGGTGTGTGGTGGACTACTCACACATCATTGGAGGGGCAATGGAGTTGATGTAGATGCCCTCCGTGATCGAATCCCTCTCCGGCAGATTACAAGAAAAGGCTCCAAGATTGGATCTCTCGGGAACGGAGGCTTTTGGCGGCGGAAAAGTATTTGCGTGGCTCGCTTTGGTATTGGGGGATATTTGGGTATTTATAGGATGAAGATTAGGGATAGGAGACCTGCTAGGAGGTGGCAAGCCTGCCCCCCTGTCCGCGCCTCCCTGGCTTGTGATCTCCTGGCAGGTGCCCTGGTGTGCACTCCAAGTCTGGTAGATCTCTTTCCTTCCAGAAAAAATCATTCCGAAGATTTTATTCCGTTTGGACTCCTTTTAATATTCCATATCTGCAATACTCAAAAACAAGGAAAAACAGAAACTGACAATAGGCTCTAGATTAATAAGTTAGCCCCCATAATAATATAAAATAGTATATTAATGCATATAAAACATCCAAAACATATAATATAGTAGCATGACATCATCAAAAATTATAGATACGTTGGTGACGTATCAGTATCCCCAAGCTTAATTCCTGCTCGTCCTCGAGTAGGTAAATGATAAAAACAGAATTTTTGATGTGGAGTGCTACCTATCATATTTATCCATGTAATATTCTTTGTTGTGCCATGAATATTCAGATACGTAAGATTCAAAATAATAGTTTAATATTGACATAAAAACAATAATACTTCAAGCATACTAACAAGGCAATTGTGTCCTTTTGAAATAACATGACCTAAGAAAGTTATCCCTACAAAATCATATGGTCTGGCTATGCTTCATCTTCCCCACACAAAGTATTTAAATCATGCACACCCTCGATGAAAAGCCAAGCAATTGTGTCACACTTTTTATGTTCTCAAACCTTTTCAGCTCTCACGCAATACATGAGCGTGAGCCATGGATATAGTACTATAGGTGGAATAGAAATATGGTGGAGGTTGGGAAGAAAAAGGGAGAAGATAGTCTCACATCAACTAGGCGTATCAATGGGCTATGGAGATGCCCATCAATCGATATCAATGTGAGTGAGTAGGGATTGCCATGCAACGGGTGCACTAGAGCTATAAGTGTATGAGAGCTCAAAAAGAAACTAAGTGGGTGTTCACTACAAAAAATTCCACTAGTTATGTGAAAGTGACAAAATAGGAAACTCTTTACATGAAGACCAAGGTGCTACTTTGAAGCACAAGTGTGGGACAAGATAGTAGCATTGTCCATTCTCTCTTTCTCTCTTTTTTTGGTGGGCATCTAAGGCCTTTTTTTATTTGGGCTTCGCTAGACTCTTTTATTTTTGATAAAGTCCGGAGTCTCATCCCAACTTGGAGGGAATCATAGCTTCCATCATCCTTTTATCTCACGGGACAATGATCTAATAATGATGATCATCACACTTTTATTTACTTACAACTCAAAAATTACAACTCGAAACCTAGAACAAAATATGACTCTATATGAAAAAGCAATATGGTGGCGCGTGTCATAATAAACGGAACGGTGGAAGTTGCATGGAAATATATCTTGGAATGGCTATGGAAATGCCATAATAGCTAGGTATGATGGCTGTTTTGAGGAAGGGAATATAGTGGCTGTTTTGAGGAAGGTGGGTTTAATGCACCGGCGAAAGTTGTGCGGTACTAGATAGGCTAGCAAAGGTGGAAGGGTGAGAGTGCGTATAATCCATGGACTCACATTAGTCATAAAGAACTCACATACTTATTGCAAAATTATATTAGTTATTGAAAAAAAGTATTAGACGCATGCTCCTAGGGGAGAGGTTGGTAAGAGTTAACCATCGCACGCTCCCAACCCTCACACACAGGATGACAATCAATAAACAAATCATGCTCCGACTTTGTTACATAACGGTTCACCATACGTGCATGCTACGGGAAACACAAACCTTTAACACAAGTATTTCTACCATTCCACAATTACTCACTAGCATGACTCTAATATCACCATCTTTATATCTCAAAACTATATGCAAGGAATCAAACTTCTTATAGTATTCAATGCACTTTATATGAAAGTTTTTATTATATCCCTATTGGATGCCTATTATATTAGGACTAAATTCATAAACTAACCAATTATCATGTTTTTGAAAGACTCTCAAAATAATATAAGTGAGGTACGAGAGTTCAATAATTTCTATAAAACCAAACATCGCCATGCTCTAAAAAGGTATAAGTGAAGCACTAGAGCAAAATTGCCTATCTCAAAAGATATAAGTGAAGCACAAAGAGTATTTTAATAAATTCACGATTTAGCGTGTCTCTCTCAAAAGATGTGTGCATCAAGGATGATTGTGGCAAACTAAAAAGGAAAGACTCATATCATACAAAATGCTCCAAGCAAAACACATATCATGTGGTGAATAAAAATATAGCCTCAAGTAAATTTACCGATGGATTGAAGACGAAAGAGGGGATACCTTCCGGGGCATCCCCAATATTAGGCTCTTTGTCATCCTTGAATATGACTTGGGGTGCCTTGGGCATCCACAATCTTAGGCTTTTGCCACTCTTTGTTCCATAGTCCATCAAATTTTACCTAAAACTCAACAGAAAACTCGTGAGATCCGTTAGTATAAGAAAATAAATCACCACTTTAGGTACTGTTGTGAACTCATTCTTTATTTATATTGGTGTTATACCTACTATATTCTAACTTCTCCATGGTTCATACCCCCCGATAGAACCCATAGATACATCAAAATAGGTAAAGAACTCAAAGAAAACAGAATCTGTCAAAAATAGAACAGTCTGTAGCAATCTGAAAGCTTTGTATACTTATGTAACTCAATTTTTTTTAACAATTATGAAAACCTGATAAATTTGTATATCAGTGTGGTGTAAAAGTTTCAGACTCATTCGACACACTGAAAATTTTATAAAATTCCTAGACCGAGCGCAAAAGTTTCTCTTTTTACCAAGATGAAATCAACAACCACCATAGACCATCCCAAAGGTCTTACTTGGATCTAAAACTAATTAAAACACCAAAACACAATTACTACAGAAGTAATAATGTGGGAAACACTGAAAAATAGAAGCAAAAACAGAACATAAAAATAAAATTGGGTTGGCTCCCAACAAGAGCTATTGTTTAACGCCCTTAGCTAGGCAAAACGCAATAGATCTAGGTATTGTCATCTTTGGTATGCATATCCTCAATTGCACAATTACAAGCCCTAGTAGGTCTATTGTTCTTGTCAATAATAATGCTCGTAGGTAATGAGTCAAGCGATTCGATTGTGGCAATTGGTTTCTTAACAATATTAAAAAGGTTAGGGTGAACACTTACCATCTTAAGATCTGCACCTCCTTTACTAGAAGATTCACCCTTATTTTTAGGAACATAGACAATCTTGGAAGATTTAAAAGGAGAAGGATTTGGAGTGGTTTGAACCAAGGCAAAAGTGGATCCCAAGTTGGTAATAATGTCCTCTAGCTTGCCAATTCTAGAGGAACCTTGATCCAATTTTTCATTAACTATGGGTTCTTTTTCCTTTAGATTTTTTAGAGTAACTCCTACCTTAGATCCGTATTGAGTAATGTGATTATGAATCTTTTTATCCAAGTTTTCAATAAGCACAATCGTAGCAACTTTTTTTCAATACTATCTAACCTTCGCATCACATGTTCCAAAGTCAAGATTGTTCCATTAATCATGATTGGAGGTGAACCTGCCAAATTTATCATGGCACTATAAGAATCAAAGGTGTGACTTCCCAAGAAATTTCCTCCCATAATGGTATCTAGAACATATATATTCCATGGAGAAATATCCACATAAAACTTGCGAAGGAGAACGGTAGTTGCTTAGAAATAGATCTATTTTGAGCATTGCAAATTCTGTACCAAGCATCTTTTAAGTTTTCCCCCTCCCTTTGCTTAAAATTAAGAACTTCGCTCTCGAGGGTATTAGCTATAGTGGTAACATTATCCATGAGTTCAAGCAATCCAACACATGAGCAAAAGGCAAACGAAAAGGCGAACGGAAGAAGGGCGAAAAAAGGCAAATATTTTTGGTATTTTCTGAAAATCGTTTTAGAAGTGGGGGAGAGGAAAACGAGAGGCAACTGACAAATAATGTAAATGCAAGATATGAGTTTGTCATGGGTACTTGGTAGGCTTGATGTGGGTCCTCCCCGGCAACGGCGCCAGAAATCCTTCTTGCTACCTCTTGAGAATGCATTGGTTTTCCCTTGAAGAGGAAAGGGTGATGTAGCGAAGTAGATAAGTATTTCCCTCGGTTGTTGAGAACCAAGGTATCAATCTAGTAGGAGGAATGAGCAAGTCACCAATGAATGCACCTACACGAATAATCAAACTCTTGCACCCAACGCTATAAAGGGGTTGTCAATCCCTTCACGGTTATTTGCAAGGATTAGATCTAATAAAGATAGATGTGATAGATTGTAGAAAGAAAAAAGGAAAAAATTGCAGCAAGGTATTTTTGGTTTATAGATCTGAAAATTTATTATGGAAAGTAGACCCGGTGACCATAGATTTCACTAGAGGCTTCTCTCTTGAAGGAAAGTATTACGGTGGGTGAACAAATTACTGTTGAGCAATTGATAGAAAAGCGAATAATCATGAAGATATTCAAGGCAATGATTATGCATATAGGCATCACGTCTGTGTCAATTAGACCGAAACGATTCTGCATCTACTACTATTACTCCACACATCGACCAACTCCTACCTGCATCTAGAGTATTAAGTTCATGAACAACAAAGTAACACATTAGGTAAGATGACATGATGTAGAGGGATAAACTCAAGCAATATGATGAAAACCCCATCTTTTTACCCTTGATGGCAACAATACAATACGTGCCTCACTACCCCTACTTTGTCATTGGGTGAGGACACCGCAAGATTGAACCCAAAACTAAGCACTTCTCCCATTGCAAGAATTACCAATCTAGTTGGCCAAACCAAACCAATAACTCAAAGAGACTTGCAAAGATATGAAATCATGCATAAAAGAATTCAGAAAAGACTGAAATAATATTCATGGATAATCTGAACATAAACCCACAATTCATCGGATCTCAACAAACACACCGCGAAAGAGTATTACATCGGATAGATCTTCATGAAGATCATGAAGAACATGGTATTGAAGCACAACGAGAGAGAAGAAGCCATCTAGCTACTAGCTATGGACCCGTAGGTCTATGGTGGACTACTCACACATCATCGGAGGGGTAATGGAGTTGATGTAGGTGGCCTCCATGATCGAATACCCCTCTGGCAGATTACCGAAAAAGGCTCCAAGATTGGATCTCTCGGAAACGGAGGCTTCTAGCGGCAGAAAAGTATTTGCATGGCTCGCTTTGGTATTGGGGGAATATTTGGGTATTTATAGGACGAAGATTAGGGCTAGGAACCTGCTAGGAGGTGGTAAGCCTGCCAGGCGCGACCAGTCCCGCTGGCGGCGCCTCCCTGGCTTGTGACCTCCTAGCAGGTGCCCTAGCGTGCACTCCAAGTCTGGCAGATCTCTTTCCTTCCAGAAAAAATCATTCCGAAGATTTTATTCTGTCTGGACTCCGTTTAATATTCCATATCTGTAATACTCAAAAACAAGGAAAAAACAAAAACTGGCACTGGGCTCTAGATTAATAAGTTAGTCCCAAAAATAATATAAAATAGCATATTAATGCATATAAAACATCCAAAACAGATAATATAATAGCATGACATCATCAAAAATTATAGATACGTTGGAGACGTATCAGGGGAATATTTGGGAATTTATAGGCCAAACAATAGGGTTAGGAGACCTGTTGGGGGCCACAGGGCTGCCAAGCACGGCCAGGGGTGGTGGTCACACCCCCCTAGCTTATGACCTCCTGGAAGGTCTCTTGCCTTCCCCTCCAAGTCTGGTAGATGCCTTCTGGTCCAAGAAAATCATCGCGAAGATTTTATTCCGTTTGGACTCCGTTTAATATTCCTTATCTGCAATACTCAAAAACAAGGAAAAACAAAAACTGGCACTAGGCTCTAGATTAATAGGTTAGTCCCAAAAATAATATAAAATAGCATATTAATGCATATAAAACATCCAAAACAGATAATATAATAGCTTGGAACAATAAAAATTATAGATACGTTGGAGACATATCATCAATCCCCTTGATATCGTTATTTGCAAGCAAGTGAGTTGTGTAGATAGTTGTAAATTGCAAAATAAAATAAAATAAAATAAATAACAACAAGGTAATGAAAGCATTTGTGAATATATAAGTTAATAGACCTAGGGCCATAGAGTTCTATAGTGGCATCTCTCATAGAAATAGCATACGATGAGTAAACAAATTACTGTTGGGCAATTGATAGAAAAGTGAATAGTTATGCGATTTTGACGATAATGATTATGCATATATAGGCATCATGTCCATAAGCGAATAGGCCGACTCCTGTCTGCACCTGTTACTATTACTCCACTCATCGACCGCTATCCAACATGCATCTAGAGTATTAAGTAAAACAGAGTAATGCTTGGAGAACAATGACATGATGTAGACAAAGTAAACTCAATCAATATGAATAAACCCCATTGTTTTATCCTTAGTAGCAGCAACACAAATACACAACTTGTCCCCTTCTGTCACTTGGATATAGAAACTCATCAGGTTGAACCTACTACAATGCACCACTCCCACCAAAGAAATATCAATCTAGTTGGTCAAACTATCTCAATAGATCGGAGAGCATTACGAAGTTATGATGATCATGCAAATAATAATCATAGTATTCAGGTTTGACTCAAATATTTTTCATGAATAGTCTGAACATAAACTCACAATTCATCGGATCCCAACAAACACACCATATAAAGGGATTACATCGGATAGATGAAGGCAAAGATACGATGCACATTGTATTGAAGAGAGAGAGAGAGAGATTGCCATCTAGGTACTACCTACAGACTCGTTCTATGGTGAACTACTCACACATCATGGTGAGAGTAGCAAGGTTGATGAAGAGGCCCTCGGTGATCGATCTCCCCTCCGGCAGGGTGCCGGAATGGAGGTGTAGATGTCCTCCCGTCAGAACAGAGACTTGCGGCAGCGTAAGAAGTGTTCCGGGAGCGCTTCTAGGGTTTTTGGAATATATGTGAATTTATAGGCCAGAGAGGGGCATCGGGAGGCGCCCGAGGGAGGCACAAGCCATCAGGGCATGCCCCCTGGTGGCGCGCCCTGTTGGCTTGTGGGGACCTCGTGGCTCTCTGGCCTCCACCCGAAGCTTCTAGGTCTTCTTTTGGTCCAAAAAAATCATCAAACAGTTTTGTGGAAATTGGACTTCATTTGGTACTATAAACCTGGAAAGTCAAAAACATGCAGAAAACAACAACTAGCACTAGGCAATGGGTCAATAGGTTAGTGCTCAAAAATATTATAAATTGGTAAACAAATGCCCAAAAAGTACCCTGGAATGATAATATATTAGCATGGAACAATTAAAAATTATAGATACGTTGGAGACGTATCAACATCCCCAAGCTTAATTCCTGCTCGTCCTCGAGTAGGTAAATGATTAAAACATAATTTTTTATTTGACATGCTCCATATTATGTAATATTTTGTACATATGCTCATTGAGAAATGATGAATTAACAAATAGCAACATAATAATTTTTATAGGTATAAGAAACAAAATCATTGATTTTCAAAGTGTACAATCCTAAAAGAATGTTTACCCCCACTCATCTTATTATATTAGCAAGGCATGACTCCGTCTTCACCACATCAATACAAATGTTAAGCACCACGATGTCCAAGTTAGGCAATTGGATCGCACTTTTTGAATATGCATCAACTTTTTATTCTTCATGCAATACATGAGCGTGAACTATTGGACATAGAATATAGGTGGAATAGAATATGATGGTAGATATCAAATGGGTAAAAAGTGGAGAAGATAGTCTCACATCAACTAGGTGTAGCAACAAGCTATGGAAATGCTCATCGATAGATGTCAATTCAAGGAGTAGGGATTGCCATGCAAATGATGCACTAGAGCCATAAGTGTATGAAAGATCAACTAAAGCTAAGTGGGTGTGCATCCAACTTGCTTGGTCATGAAGACCTCGGGCATTTGAGGAAGCCCGTCATAGGAATATACAAGCCAAGTTTATTATGAAAAGGTAACACTACTAGGGAAAAGCCTAGCAGTAGCGCGTTTTAGGTGTATCAGTAGCACGGGTACCCACGCTACTGATACGACGCTACAACTAACTTGTAGCAGTAGCGCTGGTCAACCTGCGCTACTGATATACATGTGAGCAGTAGCGTGCTTTACAGCGACGCGTTACTGATAATAGCTGTAGCGCTCTGGAGTAAGACACACTACTGCTAAACATGGATAGCAGTAGCGAGCTTTAAAGGGACGCGAGGTCACACTACTGGTAGTTTTATTACTTTTTGTTTTTTTTGCATATTTGTTTTGTATTTGTATAGGATTTATACAATAATATCTAGCATATCATACACATACAAATGTAATTATAGCATACACATACAAATAGTCTTATCAATTCATGTCATCATCATAATCATCATCCAACACAAAGTGGTCTCTCGTCATCGTCTCTTGAAAATAACGATACAAGTCTCGAATACTGGCAACTACATTATCATCCATATAAACAATGATATATACGAGAAGAGCTATCACTATGAGTGAGAGCGAAACTATGCAGTACATGAGGCGGCTGTTATGAGTCCTCTCTCGCGCTAGCGTGAGCCTCCTCAAGTAACTAGCTTCTGCTTCTTGTCTGCTTTGAAGCCTTTATGGCTGGCGCCTGAGACCCCCTCCACTTGCGCCTAACACTCGGACCACTCGTCGTATACTCCCGAAACCTTCCCTTTGTACACGACATAGCACCAGTACTTCGCCATCAAGAATCTAGGTACCTGTTAGAGATGCATCTTCATCAAGAGAATGTATAATCATATGCAACAAAATATACTTGAGCAACACAAAAAAGAAAGGGTCAGCAACTAGATGCAACATATAGTAAACATAAATAATCAACACAGTTTCATCGTATGCAAACTAATTAACTAGAGGTACACATGTCATCGTACCCAAACTAACAAAGTAGCGTTACGCAAGTTCGGTAGGGACCATGGACATCACAAAGTTTCATCGCTACAGAAAGTATACAACTTCAACCGACACATATCATCATCAGCAGCATCGTAAATCACTAGAAGTTCCATCCTTCCATATCATCGAGGATGCACCCTAGCTTCTTGAACGGCGTGAGGTCCTGACGTTGCATGCCTATGCGTGTTCGGATGTGAGCTCGCGATATAGGGCCGTGGTGGAACATCCCCTTCTCTTCGACGACTTCTTTCATGATGATCATCGCAATGTCCCTCTGTATGCGAAAGGAGTCATTTCTAAGTTTATAATCCACTTCTTCATGAGATTCTACCCACTTGCAGATATGATCATCGTTTCTGCTTGTCATGCGAAGCTTTTGGTGTTCCTTTCTGAACTCCATCATGAGATTGAGGAGGTAGAATCCATCGTTCTTGCTTGGTTTTGGGACATGGATGCAACAAAAGTTAGTTTTATGCGAGAAACCCAACTTCTTGTTCCTTTGTTTCCTGATCTGCAGGTGGCCACCCCTAATGATGAAGCCTTGGAGAGCATAATCTAGAATATTCATTACATGGGTGTAGTCCTTCTTCTCGTAGTTTCTGGTAGGGTCGAAATAGACGGTGTGGGAGACTCGTGGGTAAAGAACGATAAGGATGGCGCGACCGTTACTGTGGGGAAAAACACCTCAAATTATTGTCCATATGAGCGAGAAGGAATGATTGAAATGTACGAAAGGGTTGTCCAACACTGACTTACTTTGGATGATAAGGCAGGAGGACAATTTCCTGGTCCTTATTCTGTACCGTGAAGTTTTCGAGGTACTCCCTAGCAGTTTTACACTCATAGTCGCCGAGACTCAAGAAGGACTCGTGCATGTAGTATGGATCCGCCACACAGATTTGCGAGACTTCTTCTCTCTTCATGATGGAGCTCATATGTAGCACAAAAAGGCGGACGATTGTACAATCGAGCCACCTTGTCAGAAACATCTCGAAGATATGATCAAACCGCAGAAAGAACACCTCCATGGGCCATGTGTCAATGTAGCACTTCCCCTCAGGCACATGAGTCGCGTATGTCAGATATCCTGGATCCTTCGAGGCTAGTAGGCTTTTCTCAGTCGACAGCACATGGTCGTGCAGTCTCCTGAGATCCCGTGATATTGCCTCCAGCGATTTCGGCGGTAGTATCAGCTCGCCCGTGACATGGAACATGGCCACACCTTTGACGGGTACACGCTCTTCAAAATCTACCGTCTGGCTGCTATGTGCTATGGCTTCTTTGGAGGCAGCTGAGCCTATGTTCCCCGGTCTCTTCCCCTTTTTCTTGGGCCGACCTTCCAGACCCTTCCTTAACGCCTACCCCAGTGTTGTCGGTCTAAGCATTATACGACCCCCGGCTAGTTCAGCCTGTGTTGAGGCGACATCTTCCGGTGTGTCTTGTGAGGATTGCATGAAGAGAGACTTCTTGCAATCCCTGCTAGGACGTTCCTGCTCTGGCAGATCATCCATATCCTCATCAGCATGCTGATAGCCCGAGTCATCATATGGCTGACTCATCATATCTAAGTCAACGTCATAGGCGCCTGTATTGAGGAACCGAAGAGGGTCCTCCTCCATCTCATAATCCATTCTTTGTTCTACGGGGCGATTACATCATCCACTATTGGACCCCCTTCATCATGTCGTCCACCGCTCTCACACGACACTACAGGCGCTAGTAATTGCGTAGGTGGGGTGGCGGTGTCCATAACTTCTTGTTGATGTGGGGTTATTGGTGTGCTCTCGGCCGACTCCAGACAAAGAAGATTGTTCGGCCATAGTAGCACCCAAACCTTGCAGCTTCCAATTCACGATGGGGTCTTTGAAATCACAACATGCTCCCTTGGTGGTTTTGATAATTCATGACAACATACATTGTCTCTTGGACTAACACTTCTATCTAATGTATTTCAGATAATAGTCCATGGAGAGTTGAGTTGGCAGAAGGATTGTGGAGATTGTGGAATTACCCCAAGATTCAAGGAAATAGGTTGGCCAAGCTTCAAGCAAGAGGGCTCTACATTTTACATTTGTGAGAAATCACATTGGGTCCATAGGAAAGCCAATACTATTAAAAGGGGGTAAAGTTTTGATGGTGAACAATATGCTCACACGTGCACAAGTGACAGTCATCAAAACATCCACAAACTCTCCCACCAAAGTCTGTCCTAAGCCAAATATGCAAAATCGGTGCAACCAACATTCCTATCCCGGTGCCACCGATTCTAAACCCTAGACAGGCTCAGCCAAACCCTAACACTTCGGTGCGGCAGACACTGCACCCGGTGCAGCCGAGTTGGGTTGCCAATATTTTGTTACACAAGTTCTCATTTTCGGTCCGACCGAAAATGGTGAATCGGCATTACCGAGATTGGTAAATCTGACTGTTGGTCACCTTGTTGGTGCAACCGAGAATTGTATATCAGTCCCTCCGAGATTCAAAAGTTGCCACTTTTGGTCACTTCGGTACCACCGAGATTTACACATCGGTGTCACCGAGTTTGACTTATTGTGTGTAACAGTTGGATTTTTGGGGATGCCTATATATACCCCTTCACCACCACCCACTCGAAAGAGAAGCACTCAGAACTATTCCATACCTATCCTACTCAGTTTTCTGAGAGAGAACCACCTACCCTTGTGTTGAGGTCAAGATCTTCCACTCCAACCATATGGATCTTGATTTCTAGCCTCCCCAAGTTGCTTTCCACCAATCCCATCTCTTCTACCAAGCCAAATCTATGAGAGAGTGATTGTGGGTTGAGGAGTCTATCATCTTGAAGCACAAGAGCAAGGAGTTCATCGTCATTACCGAGCCTATTACCTTTTGGAGGGTGGTGCCTCTTAGATTGGTTAGGTGTCGCTTGGAAGCCTCCTACTTCGTGTTGTGGAGTGAACCAAGAAGTGTGTAAGGGCAAGGAGATCGCCTACTTCGTGAAGATCTACACATAGTGAGGCTAGTCCTTCATGGAAGGAAGCCGCATGGAATAGTCAAGGTTGCTTCTTCGTGGAACCCTCCATGGGTAGAGCCCTCCGTGGACTCTCGCGACCGTTACCCTCCATGGGTTGAAGACTCCATGAACATGGACGTATGATAGCACCACCTATCAGAACCATGGGAAAAATCCTTGCATCTCCTATTACGTTTGATCTTCCTACCCCATCTCTTTACTTACATGTGAAATGTCTTTACTTTCCGCTGCCATACTTGTAGACATGCATGTGTAGGGTTGTTAGACTTGCTAGACTTGCTAAAATAGTTAAAATCGGCCAACCAATTAACTTGGGAAAAGGTTAGGTTTTAAATTTCTGCTACTACTCTATTCACCCCCCTCTAGACACCCCTCTCTCGATCCTACAGTCTTGTCGTCCTCTCCCCTAGCCGTACTGGAGGAGGCAAATCCTCGTGCCCCGATTTCACACTCGACAAGGTAATCCTGAAGTGCCCATCAGGCATCGGTTGGCCATGGAATGTGAGTTCCAAGGGCTTCGTTATCACCCCCTTTCCCACATCCACCTTCTGGCCTTTGTTTGCGGTGTAAAACATCTGAAAGGCAACGAAAATGGAATATTCTAGATATATGTTGGTGCGACATGTAATTACTGTGAGGACGTCGAGCTCAGCCAAAGACGAAGGTCCGCATAGTGCGCGAGAGACTAAGGACAGGCTGCTATGAGCTGGTGCGGGTGCGGGTGCGGGTGAGAGAGTAGGCCCGGTTGCATGAGCAGGTGATGCTGCGGTGGTGTTGTTCACTGAGTTGCTCCCGACGAAACTGGGCATGGGGAAATCATCTACCGTCTTGTCTGGATTTTCCTTCATCTAGTTGATGATAGCCGAGATCAAGTTAGTAGCAAAATCATTTCTGCATGCATTTGTAGCTGCGTCGACTGCCTGGTGTAGCAACTCATTTTTCTCCTTGGTTGCTTTTTTCGCGTCCTCAACTGTTTTTTTCGAACGCAAGCTTCACCTTCTCATTGATGTCTGCCTGACTAAACTTTTTTTCCTGCTTCTTGGCCTCCGGGCCCTCATTGTAAAACACCTTCCACGTGGTGCCGTCTCCGGCATTGTGCACATGTCCATATTGCGACCGTTGGCCCAAAGGGAGTCCCTTAAGTTTGTTCAAGGCCCGGTTGAGAGGGGTGTCCCACTTGGGCCTCATCAGCGAAGTAGGGCTTTTGGCTACAAGCTAGTGTTGCTTCTCCTGCAGAAGGAACGTGAACCGTTTAGGAATGTGTATTCAACTTGATTAGAAGCTAAATGTAAGGTGGTAAACGAATAATTACCAGTATTCTAATCAATTTCCTTGTGATCTGGTCCGTGTAAAAAACCTTCTTTTCCTTGTCCCAGTTGTAGCGGGCCCTGATGAAGTCACGCTCCAAGGGGTTGGTGAACTTCGTGAAGGGGTCTGGGAGACCCATGGCTTCACGTTCCGCGTCCTCCTTATCCCATATGGGCCTTTTGCCAAGGTAGCCATGGATTCCGAGGCGATGCTTCCCCGTGTTCCTTTGCTGAAGGCTCTTAAATTTCGCAGCCTTAGCCTTGGCTGCCTCGTAGTGCAAGTGTCCTTGAACTTTTTGAACTCTTCTTTTGTAAGTGTTGGATTTTGCTCTAGAATCTTGGACAGGGGTTCCTCAACCTCAACAGCTTGTTTCACCCTCCCTTTCCAGGAGGCCAAATCATTGCTGAACATGCCCATGGTGTGATTGTTAATCTTTTTCATCTTCGGGTCATCCCACAGTTGTTCTAGTTTATCATCCCGGTCGGGGAACTTGAGTCTCTTCTGCAACTTCGTCAGGAGCAACTGCCTCAAATGTTCTTTACTCCTTAAGTCATCGTCGTTGATGCTCGTGCATTCCCGTACTATGCATCCTACTTGGTGACCATAGCACTTGCGAGGTTCTTCCGACTCTAATGGCTCAAACTTGCCAGGGGCCATCTTTGTGATCACTAGTCGTCCGATGCCGAGTTTGTTAGGTTTTCGTATCCTCTGCTTCTTCTGCTTCTTCTTTTCGGTAGCGGCATCGACAACGGTACCTTCCCCGCTGGTATCTTCCCCACCGGTACCTTCCCCGCCAGTCTTGGTGCTGCCATCGGTGCCGGCGCCATTGGTGTCGATGCCGGCATCAATACCATCATCGGTGCCGACCTGCAAACCTTGACTGTGCTTAGCAGACAAAAAGTCGAGGTTCTGTTGTTCACCCTCATAATCCATCTCGTCTGCATCTTGGTCAGAAGGCCCAGTTTCTTCGTTGTTCGACATGTTTCCTATGATTAAGTCTCCTCGTTTAATTATAAAACTATAAAAAAATGAGAAAATGACATAAAAAAGATCTATGTTTGGCGGAATGCCGTTTCCCAGCAAATCCCGGCACTCGATATGCCTACTTTCTAGCACAAGTCATGCCAAAATTCACAAAATATTTCGACATGACCTTTGCTAAAAATTGGACATATCGAGCGCCTGAAATTCACTGGAACGGAAATGAATCAACATTCCGGCAAAACTATAGCCACTCGGATCATTTACCCTGCAGATAATCATCATTTTCCAAATATGACATGTCCAAAACATCACATGTCCAAATATGACAAGTCCAAATTCCAAATATAACATGTCGAAAACATCACATGTCCAAATATCACAAGTCCACTTCCAATTTGCATATAAAAGGAAGAAAATATAGAACTTGAAGAAAAAAATGCAAGAAACCTATATAATCAATTCTGCTTTTTCTACAAGAAACCTAACCCTAAATTTCTGTCGTAATTTGACGAAGAACCTAACTAACTAGGGTTCATACTAACTAGGGTTCATAATATAGCCAAATTAACCTACTACTTTGATACCTAGATAAATTCATAACTAAATAGATAACCTAATTAACCTACTGCCCTAACTAAAACCTAAGTAAATTAACCGAAGAACCCTAGCTAGTAGAGAGAGGAGGAGCGGGGGGGGGATTACAGAGGGTGCAGGGGTGAGGAGGCAGGCCCGACGACGACCGAGGTTGGGAGGGGAGGAAGCAGAGGAGGGAGGTGTGGCGTGCCGGGGACGGGGTCGGGGGTGAGCGCTGGGGTCGGGGGTGAGCACTGGAGTCGGGGGCGAGGGCAGGACTTCGGCGAGGTCGAGGGCGAACGCAGGACTCCAGCGCTTGAGGAAGGGGTGCGACGAGGGCACGGGCTCCAGCGGCGATGAGGGGGGAGCCGAGAGAGTGGGGATTTGGGGGAAGAAGCACCGGCGGGAAGCCCGTTGGGGGGTTAAGTCAACATAGCAGTAGCGCGTTTCTCCAAACGGCGCTACTGCTATTTTGACTAGCTATAGCTCTTTTTTCAGAAAAGCGCTACTGCTATAACCAGTACCTATAGCAGTTTTCCTTTGTTTCTTCGATTGTCTTTTCCTTTATTTTCTCTTCCTTTTCTTTTCTTCCTTTTCTTTTCTTCCTTTTCTTTTCTTTTCTTTTCCTTTTTTCCGAGAGCAGGAACGAAGGGAAGGTGATACAATGTATATAACTAAGGCGATATATATTGCATCATCTGACGGTTAAGTATGTATGCAAAATAGGAACATATATATTACATCATTTGACCCATGCATAATGGTTAAGTGTGTACACAAAATGGGAACATATATATTACACCATTTGACCAATAATGGTTCCTCAGCGTCGATGTTTTCGTTTTTGAGTGAGCTTCTTTCCCTTCTTGTCCGTTGAAGAATAATTGAGCCCGTCATTGTGACTTTTCCTTTTCCATGGAGTATGATCTTTCTTAGGTAATGTAGTATTGATTGTTCTTTTTACGTATACTTCATCGTCATCGTCATCTTCCCTCATTGTGTTGCCGTACTGGTCGTAGTCTTCCTCGTTGGCGACTCCATCTATTCCAATGATGTTCCTTTTGCCTCTCCTCATGACAACATGGCTGGGATTGCACGGGTCGGTTATGAAGAAGCATTGTGTCACATTCTTAGCATGTACCCATGGCTCGTTTTTTGCGATAGCATTCACGGTACCGCTCTTAGCGTCGGGTATAGTCATGGTAGTGAAATACCGGTTTTATCTTTCGACATTCTTAGCCCATCTGGCATGGAACATCATTGCGTTGTGCACTCCGGAGTAGTTAAGCTCCCAGATGTCCTTGACCCTTTCGTAAAATCTCTCAGTTGCACCGTTGTCGCTGTCGGTCATGCATTCCATCGTCGCCCCTGAGTTCTGGTCACCACTGTCCATATCTTTGGCCTCCGTGTAGAAGATGTATCCATTGATATCGTATGCCTGATAGGGGACGAGATTGGGCGAGGGGCAATGTGCTAAGGCGTATATGAGCAATCCTTCCTTAGAGCCCTCTTTCGGGGGATTAGCAATAATATGCTCTTTGAACCAATGCAGGAAAGTGGAGTTGTGCTCTCTAGTAACTTTGGCGTCTGTCCTGCATACCCCCCGGTCATGATACTTCTTTGCGATAGTTTCTCTCTGAAGTGCCACGAAAGGATCTACCTGGTGTAGGTGTTGTAGCACTACCAAGTTTGCTCTGTCAAAGTCGTTGCATCAATTTGAGTAGGCCACATGCAGTTCCCTGTGGCGGAAAGTACATCTCAAGCTCATTTAGTATGACAATGATCTCTTCCCGTAGCCTTCAGAGCTTCTTCACACTGATCAACTTTCGAGAGTTGACATCGAAAAAGTTATAGAGACCAATAAGTGTGTCCCAGACATGCTTGTCCATTATCCCTCTAAGGGTAACATGTAGTATATGCATCATCATCACATGACAGTCAAGGGACTTCATCCCGCTGAACCTTTTCTTCTTCGTGTCTAGATATCTACTTATCTTGCCACAGTAACGAGAACTAACTTTGATTCTGGTAAGGCACTTGAAGAATTGATCAATCTTAGCTGGACTTAAGGTGAAGCAAGAATGGGGCAATAATCCGCTTCCTTTACTTTTTTTCCCTTCTTCTCCTACGCCTCTATCTCCGTCTCTGTCTTCTCTGACTTTTTATGGGGCGACATGTGTGGATCTTACCTAATCTCCAAATATTGCAAGTCTTTTCTTGCCTTCGGCCCATCCTTGGTCTTATCCGGCATGTTCATCAGTGTCGCAAGCAAGCTCTCAAGGACATTCTTACAAATATGCATTTGATCAAGGCAATGAGGCGTGTCGAGTTTGTGCCAGTACTCCAAGTCCCAGAAAACAGACCTCGTCTTCCATATCGTCAGCAACGGCTCCGGCGCCTTTTTCATCGTCTTTCCCGGCGTAGGGCACTGTTCCTGGTTTTTCAACAACTCATCAATTTCGGCGCCGCTTCACTTACGTGGAGGTCCTCGATGCTCAGCCTCACCATTGAATAGATCTCCACAGTTTCTCCACGGGTTGTCCTTCTCGAGCCATCTTCGATGCCCCATGTACACGATTTTCCTAGACCCGCCATCTTTCCTTGCCGTTAGCTGCTAAGACGTCGTATCATCCATGCACCGCGTGCATCCGCAATATCCATGGCACACCTGTCCTGCGACATATCCGTAACCAAGATAGTCGTGCACCGTCGTGATCAACGCGGCTCTCATATAGAAATACTCGCCTTTGCTGGCGTCCCATGTCTTGGCCGGTGTTCTCCATAACATGTCTAACTCCTCTTGAAGTAGCCCCAGATACAAATTAATATTATTTCCCGGTTGTTTCGGCCCTTGAATCAGCATGCTCATGTGTATGTACTTTGACTTCATGCACAACCAGGGGGAAGGTTGTACATCGGTACAAACACGGGTGATGTGCTATGGTTGGTGTTCTAGTTGCCAAACGGATTAATGCCATCGGTACATGCGCTGAGCACGATGTTCCTGGCATCACATGCGAAATACCGATATTCGCCGTTGAACACTCTCCACTCGCTTCCATCCACGACATGTCTCAGCTTTGGATCATCTCCATTGTCGGGCTTCTTCCTCTCTACATGCCAGCGCATGAGCTTTGCTTCCTTGGGATCTACGAAATACCGCTCGAGAGGGGGAGTGATCGGCAGGTACCATACAACTTTCTAGGGGATTTCTTCCCGGCCTTCTTGTATCGAGAAGCATTGCACACCGGATAACTTGTTTTTTCCGCATGCTCCTTCCGATAAATTATGGAATCATTGATGCATGCATGGTATCTAACGTGCGGCAGATCAAGAGGGCACACGATCTTCTTGGCCTCATCCACACTAGTAGGACATAGATTCCCCGTGGGAAGAACATCCTTTAGGTACTTGAGAAGCTCATCAAGGCTAGTGTCAGTCCATTTGTTTTTAGCCTTCGTCTTCAGAAGTTCGAGCGTGAAACTCAAGCGGGTCACCTCGGGATTGCAACCATGATACAATGGAGTGTTCGAGTCTACCACCAGTTGCTGCAGCTTTGCCTCCTCTCTAGAAGCAACTCTCTCAGTACTTGTTTCCTTGCAAAGCAGTGCTTGAACATGAGGGTCCCGCACGATTGAACTTAGTACTGACGAATTTTGTGGCCTGGAGTCCACGTTCTCTCCGCCGCCATGTCCGGCCCCTTCTCCGCCGCCATGTCTGGCCCCTTCTCCATCGCCATTATCGATCATCTCTTCGTCTTGCCCCATGTCGTCATTGCCTGCCTCTCGGCGTCCTCAACATCATCATCCTCATCTTCAATTATCCACCGAGTATAACCATCCATGAAACTAGTCATGAGCAGGTGTGCCATCACATGACCATCATCATAGGGGTCGAGCCAAACTCGTCATTTGCATCTTCGACACGGACATAAAACCTTTGTCAGGTTATTTTCTTCCATGTCCTGCATCGCCGACCACAACCACCTGTCCACCACCGTTCGAATGACGACCATCATGAATGCCTGCACGGTAATAAAAAACAAATTGATTATAAAAATGCATGCATGCATCAAAGTCATACAAAAATTCGGCATGACCTTCCCTAAAAATAGGACATATAGAGTTTGCCCAGAATTCGCCGAAACGGAAATAAATCGACATGTCAGAAAAACATAGGCAACTCACAAGCACAGTTCGGTGGCAACTCATGCCACACACACAATTTCCATCATATCACCCGATTATGTCATATCGCACACATACACATATTTCCATTCTTGCAAAAGCATAATTTTTGAATCAACTATCTCGAGATCGAGCATGATGATGATGAGATGTCGATAGGTGTCGCCACACACACCTATGTAATGATCAAAAGTGGACAAAGCTCTTCTTGACAAGGCTATAGATCTTGTTAGGGAGGTACATAGGTCACTTCACTAAATGCTAGCTAGATCTACCTAGCTAGCTAGTTTGGGAGGAGACAAGTTCAACTAGTGGAGGGAGAAGGAAAAAGAGAAAGGAGATGCATTAATGGAGGTGGTGTAGTTATCTAGGAGTAATAAACAGAGAGAAAGATAGGTAGAAGAAGGAGAGTAATGGGGGGGGGGGAAGTAGTGAGGAAGAAGCAAAGTGAGGGAGAGAGAAGGTGGGAGCTAGGGGAAAGTGAGGAAGAGAGGAGGGGAGGGGGGAGGGAAAAGGTGGTATGACTGCGGCTTAGCAGTAGCGTTGGGATCAAAACGCGCTACAGCTAATAAGCTAGAAGTAGAGCTGCTCTGGCACACACGCTACTGCTAAGCGGGGCCCTCCATGTGGCCAGTTTCATTAGCAGTAGCGACATGAATAAAAAAGCGCGCTACTACTATTACATTAGTAGTAGCACAGTCATTCTGGGCGTGCTACTGCTAAACCTTGCTTGGCGGGTGTTGGAAATATGCCCTAGAGGCAATAATAAAATGGTCATTACTATATTTCCTTGTTCATGATAATTGTCTATTGTTCATGCTATAATCATATTAACCAGAAACCGTAATACATGTGTGAATACATAGACCACAACATGTCCCTAGTGAGCCTCTAGTTGGCTAGCTTATTGATCAATAGGTGGTCACAGTTTCATGACCATGGACATTGGATGTCGTTGATAACGGGATCACATCATTGGGAGAATGATGTGATGGACAAGACCCAATCCTAAGCATAGCACAAGATCATGTAGTTCATCTGCTAAATCTTTTCTATGTCAAGTATCATTTCCTTAGACCATGAGATTGTGCAACTCCCAGATACCGTAGGAATACTTTGGGTGTGCCAAACATCTCAACGTAACTAGGTGGATATAAAGGTAAACTACGGGTATCCCTGAAAGTATCTGTTGGGTTGGCACGAATTGAGACTGGGATTTGTCACTCCGTGTGATGGAGAGGTATCTCTGGGCCCACTCGATAATACATCATCAAAATGATCTCAATGTGACTAAGGAGTTATTCACAAGATCATGTGTTACGGAACGAGTAAAGAGACTTGCCGGTAACAAGATTGAACAAGTTATAGGGATACCGACGATCGAATCTCGGGCAAGTAACATACCGATGGACAAAGAGAATTATATACGGGATTAATTGAATCCCCGACATTGTGGTTCATCCGATGAGATCGTCGTGGAGCATGTTGGAGCCAACATGGGTATCCATATCCCGCTGTTGGTTATTGACGGGAGAGGTGTCTCGGTCATGTCTACATGCCTCCCGAACCCGTAGGGTCTACACACTTAAGGTTTGATGACGCTAGGGTTATATGGGAATAGTGTATATGGTTACGGAAGGTTGTTTGGAGTCCTAGATGAGAACACGGACGTCACGAGGAGGTCCGGAATGGTCCGGAGGTAAAGATTCATATATAGGAAGTGAGGATTTCGTCTCCGGAAGTGTTTCGGGCGTCACCGGTAACGTACCGAGACCATCGGAAGGGTTCCGGGGGTCCACCGTGAGGGGACACCGGCACCAGACGCCTGCATGGGCCAAAAGTGGGAGAGAAGCAGCCCCTGGGTGGGCTGGTGCGCCTCCCACCATGCCCAAGGCACAACAAAGGAGCAAGGGGGCAAACCCTAGAGCAGATGGACCCTAGGCCCACCCTAGGGCGCCTCCCCCTCTCCCCTCTCTTGGTCGCCGGCCACAAGGGCCATCTAGGGATGGACGCCGCCCTAGGGTGGGAACCCTAAGGGGTGTGCCCCCTTCCTCCTCCTCCTTTAAGTAGTGGAGGGTTTTGGGGCTGCCGACAAGACAGATCTCTCTCTCTCTCGATGCAGCCCTACCTCTCCATCTCCTCGTCCTCCGTAGTGCTTGGCGAAGCTCTTCCAGAGTACCACGCAGTTGCACCGTGACCATGTCGTCGTGTTGCCGGAGCTCTCCCTCAACCTCTCCTTCCTCCTTGCTGGATCAAGGCGTAGAAGACGTCACCGGGCTGCATGCGTGTTGAACGCGGAGGCACCGCTGTTCGGTGCTTAGATCAGAATCGACCGCAATCAGAATCGCTGCGAGTATGACTCCACCAACCGTGTTCTAGTAACGCTTCCACTTAGCGATCTTCAAAGTATGAAGATGCTCTACCCCTTTGCTCGTTGCTAGTTTCTCCATAGATTGATCTTGGTGATGCGTAGGAATTTTTTTGATTTACTACTACGTTCCCCAACAGTGGCATCATGAGCTAGGTCTATGTGTAGAATCTATGCACGAGTAGAACACAAGTTGTTGTGGGCATCGATTTTGTAAATTTTCTTGCCGTTACTAGTCTTATCTTTATTTGGCGGCATTGTGGGTTGAAGCGGCCCGGACCGACTTTACACGTAAGCTTACATGAGACTAGTTCCACCGCTTGACACGCACTTGTTGCATAAGGCGGCTAGCGGGTGTCTGTCTCTCCCACTTTAGTCGGATCAGATTCGATGAGAAGGGTCCTTATGAAGGGTAAATAGAAATTGGCATACCACGTTGTGGTTTTTGCGTAGGTAAGAAACGTTCTTGCTAGAAACCTATAGCAGCCATGTAAAAACTTGCAACAACAAATTAGAGGACGTCTAACTTGTTTTTGCAGCATATGCCGTGTGATGTGATATGGCCAAAGGATGTGATGTGATATATGTGATGTATGAGATTGGTCATGTTCTTGTAATAGGATTCACAACTTGCATGTCAATGAGTATGACAACCGGCAGGAGCCATAGGAGTTGTCTTAATTTATTGTATGACCTGCGTGTCAATCAAAAACGCCATGTAATTACTTTACTTTATTGCTAACCATTAGCCATAGTAGTAGAAGTAATAGTTGGCGAGACAACTTCATGAATACACAATGATGGAGATCATGGTGTCATGCCGGTGACAATGATGATGGTGCCCCAAAGATGGAGATCAAAGGAGCAAGATGATATTGGCCATATCATGTCACTATATGATTGCATGTGATGTTTATCATGTTTTACATCTTATTTGCGTAGAACGACGGTAGCTTAAATAAGATGATCTCTCACTAAAATTTCAAGAAATGTGTTCCCCCTAACTGTGCATCGTTGCTAAGGTTCGTTGTTCTGAAGCACCACGTGATGATCGGGTGTGATAGGTTCTAATGTTCGCATACAACGGGTGTAAGCCAGATTTACACACGCAATACACTTAGGTTAACTTGACTAGCATGTACAGACATGGCCTCGAAACACGGGAGACCGAAAGGTCGAACATGAGTCGTATAGAAGATACGATCAACATGGAGATGTTCACCATTGATGACTAGTCCGTCTCACGTGATGATTGAACACGAGCTAGTTGACGTGGATCATGTGTCACTTGGATGACTAGAGAGATGTCTATCTAAGTGGGAGTTCATTAAATAATTTGATTATGTGAACTTAATTATCATGAACTTAGTCTAAAATGTCTTTACAATCTATCTTGTAGATCCAATGGCCCACGCTAATGTTGCCCTCAACTTCAACGCGATCCTAGAGAAAACCAAACTGAAAGACGATGGAAGCAACTATACGGACTGGGTCCGTAACTTGAGGATCATCCTCATAGCTTAGAAGAAACTATATGTCCTTGAAGCACCGCTAGGTGACGCACCCATTTTCCCAGAAACTCAAGACGTTATGAACGCCTGGCAGTCGCGTAGTGATGATTACTCCCTGGTTCAGTGCGGCATGCTTTGCAGCTTAGAACCTGGGCTCCAATAGCATTTTGAGCAACACAGAGCATATGAGATGTTCCAAGAGCTGAGAATGGTTTTCCAAGCTCATGCCCGGGTCGAGAGATATGAAGTCTCCGACAATTTCTTCTGTTGTAAGATGGAGGAAAATAGTTCTGACAGCGAGCACATACTCAAAATGTCTGGGTTGCACAACCGCTTGTCTCAGCTGGGAGTTAATCTTCTAGATGACTCGGTTATTGACAGAATCCTCCAGTCGCTTCTACCTAGCTACAAGAGCTTTGTGATGAACTACAATATTCAAGGGATGGAGAAGTCCATTCCTGAGTTGTATTCGATGCTGAAATCAACGGAGGTGGAAATCAAAAAGGAACATCAAGTGTTGATGGTCAATAAGACCACTAGTTTCAAGAAAGGCAAGGGTAAGAAGAACTTCAAGAAGGACGACAAAGCAGTTGCCGCGCCCGATAAGCAAGTTGCCGGGAAGAAGAACAAGAATGGACCCAAGACTAAGACTGGGTGCTTTTATTGCAAGGGTACTGGTCACTGGAAGCGGAACTGCCCCAAGTACTTAGCACATAAGAAGGCCGGCAACATTAAAGGTATATGTGATATACTTGTTATTGATGTGTACCTTACCAGCGCTCGTAGGAGCTCCTTGGTATTTGATACCGATGTAGTTGCTCACATTTGTAACTCCAAGCAGGAGCTACGGAATAAGCGGAGACTGGCAAAGGACGAGGTGACGATGCGCGTCGGGAATGGTTCCAAGGTCGATGTGATCGCTGTCGGCACGCTACCACTACATCTACCTTTGGGATTAGTTTTAAACCTTAATAATTGTTATTTAGTACCAACTTTGAGCATGCACATTGTATCTGGATCTCGCTTGATGCGAGATGGCTACTCATTTAAATCTGAGAATAATAGTTGTTCTATTTATATGAGAGAAATCATTTATGCTCATGCCCCGCTGGTCAATGGTTTATTTTTGACAAATCTCGAACATGATGTTACACATGTTCATAGTGTGAGTACCAAAAGATGTAAGGTCGATAACAATAGTCCCACTTACCTGTGGCATTGCCACCTTGGTCATATTGGTGTCAAACGTATGAAGAAACTCCATGTTGATGGACTTTTGGAGTCTCTTGATTTTGAATCATTTGACACGTGCGAACCATGCCTCATGGGCAAGATGACCAAGACACCGTTCTCCGGAATAATGGAGCGAGCAACTGACTTGTTGGAGATAATACATACCGATGTATGCGGTCCAATGAGAGTTGAGGCTCGTGGTGGCTACTGTTATGTTCTCACCCTCACTGATGACTTAAGCAGATATGGGTATGTCTACTTAATGAAACAAAAGTCCGAAACCTTTGAAAAGTTCAAGGAATTTCAGAGTGAGGTAGAGAATCAACGTGACAGGAAAATAAAGTGCCTACGATCTGATCGTGGCAGAGAATATCTGAGTCACGAGTTTGGCACGCACCTAAGGAAATGTGGAATATTTCACAACTCACGCCGCCTGACACACCTCGGCGAAATGGTGTGTCTGAACATCGTAATCGTGCTCTGTTGGATATGGTGCGATCTGTGATGTCTCTTACCGACTTACCATTGTCATTTTGGGGATATGCATTAGAGACTGTCACATTCACTTTAAATAGGGCACCGTCTAAGTTCGTTGAGACGACACCGTATGAATTATGGTTTGGAAAGAAACCTAAGCTGTCGTTTCTAAAAGTTTGGGGATGCGATGCTTATGTGAAGAAACTTCAACCTGAGAAGCTTGAACCCAAAGCGGAAAAGTGCGTCTTCATAGGATACCCCAAAGAAACTGTTGGGTATACCTTCTACCTCAGATCTGAAGGCAAAATCTTTGTTTCCAAGAATGGATCCTTTCTAGAGAAAGAGTTTCTCTTGAAAGAACTAAGTGGGAGGAAAATGGAACTTGATGAGGTAATTGTACCTCCACTCGAACCGGAGAATAGCGCAACACAGGAAGTTGTTTCTGTGGAGCCTACACTGATTGGAGAGGAAGTTAATGATGATGATCATGAAACTTCAGATCAAGTTGCTATTGAACCTCGAAGGTCCACAAGGACACGTTCCGCACCAGAGTGGTACGACAACCCTGTCCTGGAGATCATGTTGTTGGACAACGGTGAACCTTCAAACTATGAAGAAGCGATGGCGGGCTCGGATTCCAACAAATGGCTTGAAGCCATGAAATCCGAGATAGGATGTAGCGACCCGACTCAAAACGAGTCAAGCCTCTGTGTGTTCTGTGCCATCCCTTGATCAGTATGCTGGCACACACAGTACATCAATGTATATATCAAAGTGCAATCACATGTAATAGCATAAAACTGATATATACCTTAAAATAGCAGCGGATACAGTCAACGGGAGTGGAGTCCCAATAACACCAATGGCAAGTTGAGTGCGGACCGTAACCCTGAATCGTACTCTTACCCGTCGTAGAAGAGTATCTGCAACATAAGACGTTGCAGCCGTGTAGGTCAACATTTTGAATATGCCGGCAAGATCACCATAGCAGAACAGAAGATAGAAACTATACTATATGCAATAAGGCTTTATGGCTCTGTGGCTAAGTTTTTGCATAAAAGCTGATTTTATTTTCCTACAACAAAGGAATATCAGGAATTTCACTATGGAGTTACCTATCATGACATGGTTCCATCAACCAATGTCTCAATGCCCACAAGTATCTTAAGTTGCCCACAATTAGTTATCAGTCTAGTGTTGAGAGTTCAGAGATAGATCCAAGTCTAGAAGCTCAAATTGTCCATAACCGTGGACACGGCTAATCAATTAGGTTTAACTCTGCAGAGTGTTGTGTACTTTACCCACAAGATTCGTTCCCTCCTGATAAGTCCTCACACTGCCTGGTGTTTGAGAATAGGATGAACGAAACATGGTCTTTCAAAGTGTTTCCCTGACTATCCGACAATGCCCATCCAATCCTAACGTCGACTACATCTCGTAGCACTGCCCAGCAGAGTCACAACAAATATCAACCAAGCCAGAGCCCATAATGACTTGTGGCTACATAGGTAAGCTTCCGGGCATGAAGTATTCATCCTTCTCTTTGAGTCTGGGTGAGGCTTTCCGCAAGATGTCATGGCACTTCCCCATGCATCCCGGCCACGCACTGGTTTCTCCAGGGTGCCCATCAATTCCATCCCTGACCCAGTAGTGTGTATTGAAAACTTGCTTCTCGAGTCTCGAAGTCTTGAGGTCTTGAAGATGCAGGTCTTGAAGATGTCTTCATGAAGTCGTCGTTTTGACGTGGAGTCCTTCTTCACACTACTCACGAACACTCATACCAGACCCCGTCTACTTTAGCATAGCATTGCACTAACTAGCGTTCCCGGGGCTTTAGTAACAAGTGGTGGGTTCCTACCTCATGCATTCTACTCAACTACAAGAATTTCAATAACACTACGGGAGGGATTTGTTGAAATGATGTCACTATATGCAATAAAACATAGGTATGAAAAGATGGTCAAAGTGAACTTGCCTGTACTGTTGATGAAGAGAAAGATCGCTCTCAGAAAATACTTGATAGACTATCCGTCACTCTCCGATGAAAATCTATATAACAAACATTGCATTCATAAGCAAACACTTCTAAAAATCAAAACTAACAATCACAATGTAACACAAGAACCAAAAACAACAAGGTTGATGAAGGAAATACTTAAGATAAAAGTTAAAGTCAACAAAGTTTTCATAAAAGCAACTAAGGTAGTTTTCCCCTACAAACAACTATTTTCAATAGCAACAAAACAATAACAAAGTGAAATACAACAAAAGGATTTCTTGTAAATATTTTACTAGCAAAAAGAATTACTTTTGAAGAACAAGTAAAACTATGAAAACAATATCCTAAACAACATAAGTGTTCCAACAAGCAATACTAGAGCAACATATCAAAACATAACAAGGCAAAGCAATGGACCCTAAATTTTAGGTGGCTAAACCATTACTAAAACAAAACTATATTTTGTAACCAAAATAATAGTTAACAGAAAAGAATTAATAAAATACTTATTATAAAACAGAATTAAATCATCTAAAACTTGTGAAAATAATCTCTACTAAAACTAAGTAGTTTTATAAAACATTACCTAATGATAAATAATATAGTTTCCTATAATAGAGTAAAACTAAACCATTTTTATTAACAAAAATTTCTTAACAGAAAAGATTACTAAAAACTTTTTCTTAGAAAACAGAATTTAATTATATAAAACTTTGTTGGAATAAACTATTACTAACTAGTTTGTTTTATAACAAATTAAACCTATTTGAAGAGAAGTTGTGATTCCTATATTGATAAAGAAACAAACTAAGCAAATTTATATTTTTATTAACAGTAATTAAAACACCTAAAGTTTAACTAACAGAACCTACTAAATCAAATAAAACTAAATCTAATTTAAACTAACTAAAACTAAATAAATAAACTATACTATAATACTAGACATATTCTGTTTATAGCTAGAACACTAATCAAATTTATCCAAATAATTCTCAAACTCTACCTAATCATAGCTGAGATCACTAGTGACAAGTAGAAAAAGGAATCAATCAAAAATATATTATAAAACTCAAGTTATTCAGAAAACAAAATTTAATTCAAATATGTTTAAATTCAAATTTAAATGTTCAAACATGGTCAAATTTGGTATCTACAGAAACTAGATAAAAATTGTGACTTAATGCAAAAGGAATCAATTTAAAATAGTTGAAAACATAAAAGATATAAGCAAAAGAAATCTGAAACTATTCTGGAAACAGAAATTAAAACAGAAAAGAAAAATCATTTTCTGACGGACACGGGGTACACGTGGCATCTCTTGATTGGCTGGCTAGTGTGCACGGGGGTGGTTATGGGCGGTCAACCGAACTATAAAGAAAAACGGTTCGGGACTTTAAAGGGGTCTAATCTGGATCATCAGATCCAGATCGGACGGGAGAGAGGGGTGGTGGAGCTCACCGCGGTGTTGACGGCTTCGGCGAAGTCTCCAGCGACAGCGTCGGCTCGGGTGTGGACGGGGACGGTGCTCCGGTGGTCTTCGGCGTCGGGGAAAGGGCCCTGTCGATGTGTGCGAGCGTGGAGATGACGATGGTAGCGTCAGATGAGCTCGGGGACGACAGGAGCGAGCGGCACGAGCTCGTGGAAGCTTTGGGATGGTGGTGGAGCTCCGGCGAGGTCGTCGGGGAAAGCTCTGGAGGGGGTCCGGGGCTCGCGAGGGGATGGGAAGGTGCGCACGGGTGCGGGGAGGTCGAAGGAGGCTTAGGGAGGGCTCGGGGATGGCTGGGTGGTGGGGTGGCGCGGAAATGGCGCGGCGGCCGTGGTGGTCTCCGGTGAGAAATTTCAGCAAGGTGGGGGCTCAGGGATGGGCTTCGGAAGGGGGAAAGGAGCGCGGGGTTGCAGGGGCTTATATAGGCGGCTCAGGCGTCCGAAATGGAAGGAGGAGAGAGGATCACGGCGAGGAGATTTCGGCGAGGTCACCGGTGCGAGGTAGGAGGAAGGCGACCGGCGGTGTCTCAAGGTCGGTCAGGGTGGGTCCCAGCTGCCAGTGAGAGGGGAGCGGTTTGCGGGCGTCGGTCGGCTGAAGAATAGGAAAGTCGGGTGGGGAGTTATAGCCGATTGGGCCGACCGGGCTTTAATGCCTTTAATTTTTTTTCTTTTTATAAATACCAGCGAATAAACACACATAATGACAGATAAAGACATTCCTAAAAATAAAAAGTTTTATACCAAAATTATCAGGAGAATAAATTCCATTTAATGGACATTTTTATTATGTCAAATTAAATATTTTAAAAAAATATTTTTTTTCCAGAAAATTGCCTAATTGGCTTTATTTATTTTTGCAAATTATTCTTCATATCACCCCTTGGGTCTTATGATTCAAAAACTTCACAAATTCCCCCCTGGTTTGGAGTGTCATTTTACTCCTCTCAAAATATTTGACAAGGGGTTTGGATGTTTGCAAATTCAAATAGGGAATTCAAATGAAACTGAAACTCAAATAGATTTCAAATTCCCTTTTCCAAAAACCTGGTTTAACTTCCAACTCATATTTAATATATTATAAGAAGTCATATTATCTCCTCTCATGAAAATCATTGAGCTGCCTAAAGTTCCTGAATTTGAAATATTTTCAAAATGGGAATTCAAACCATTTTCAAATCCCTTCTCATTTCTTTAAATGGAAGAAGTCATGTCATCTTCACTCTGGGGTTTTGTGATGAAATGAATTTGAATTCCTGGTAATCAAAATGTAGAGTGAAAGTTTTGGGAAAGTCATTTCATTCCCTCTCATCAACTTTCAAAAGTTTCAAAAAGTTTCAAATTTCACTCACTTTCAATCACTCCAACAAACAAACAATCATTCTAATAGTTATTATAACATTCCAAAGTTTGGGATGTTACAAACCTACCACACTTAAAATGAATCTCGTCCTCGAGATTCGGAGGGGCTAGCAAGAAAAGGTTAGGGTTTGGGGTCTTCCAACAAATCCACAGACCAAGAAGGTGTGGGGTCTTCCAACAAGACTCCATTGACCTGGAAATGTGGGTCTACCACACTTAAAATGAGAGTAGTAGGTCCATCAAATCTTGGTAGTCCTCTGGGTGCATCTGTCTGTTCACCTTCTTCACGATAGCTTCTTCGGTGATGCTCTTCCGTTATATCAAAACCTTGGATTCTCACATCAAAAAGTATTTCCTCCGATACTGGGTCTTCTTAACTGACAGGTCTCGCGATCATTCTAAATAACTTATCGATGATCTCATGGTGGTCTACCATTATTGGTTATCCTGCAGTGAAATGGGTCTTGGCTTCATTCCTCACCATAGAATTCCTACGTGTGACGGAAACTGTCATGTACAAGGGGTTTCATCATACCATTCTAAGGCTTAAACAAAAGCTTCAAAGAACGTTGTCTCTTTACTATGGGTAAGTCACTCAGATTTACCATTCCGTATAGCAAGAGAATGATTAGAGTAAGTCGTCATGGTGGCCAAACCATGTCGCACTGAAATCATCACCTTGTATAAGGTTTAGTGAATCTCGTATTCTAACACTTGGGCTTCCTCACAAGCGTTGCAGAAATCTCTCTTGTCAACGAAAAAAGTTCGGATAAATCCATTGATTCTGCAAGCTAAGCAAAAACATCTATCGTTTCTTCACCACTCTCAGGTTATCGTATACTCCAAAAAAAACGTTTGCTGATCAGTCGTAGCTTCTTCCAAGTTTCTTCCTTCACAATGGTGGGGCTTGATCCTTATCAACCCTGAGGTTAGTGACTTGTGGGTTCACTTGAATACTTGGATAGCTTTAACTCACTCCTGGGGTTACTATCGTTCCATATACCAGCATTTCCTTCAGTTCAATACATCATGCCCTTGAGGTAACAAATCACAGACTTATTCTTGTTTAGTTTCCACTCAGCAGAATCCATTTTCCTTTCCATTGGTCTATTTAACCTTGGGTATGGTTTCACCACAATCATTCTTTTTTCCAACTTCAAAAGTACCTTGTCACAAAGGTTATCATCCACACAGTTTGAGGTGTTTCCACATTCTCTTCACCTATATTCACTTATCCAAACTCCTTAATCCGGAAAAGGTACCTGTGGTTACTACCACACTTAAAATGAAATGCACTCATGTCTTGCGTAGACCATATTTTCTCATATCCTTGAAAATGGTCGGAGATTTTGGGTCATAGAGTAACAACTCATGTAATACAACATAAGGTAAATCATGACACCATAAATTTCGATTGACTCATGAATTTATTACAAACTCTGAGACTTCCATTACATAACTTCAAAATGGTAAGAGTGCTACCTATTACATTTATTACATCCAAAAATCCAAAACTCAGACTACTCATGTTTAGCCATTCTTCTCTGGACAGGTATAGGAGTAGTGTCCTGTCTTCTTGCACCGAAAACAAATGATTTTTGACATATCTCGGGGCTTCTTGATGTTGGTTTTTGCTCCTGGGAGTTATGGTCCCTTTCTTGGCCACTTATTGGTATAGTGGCCCATATCCTTACACTTGAAACATCGAATATGACTAAGGTCCTTCTGTTCAGGGGCTTGTCTCTTCCTGAGGTTCTTTGTTCTGATCAACACTTCAATTTCCCATGGATCAAACTCCACTTCTTCTACCGGGAAGTTTCCCAGATCCTCTTTTCTTTCCTTCGTACAGTCCTGTGAGATATGTCCTTCTTCTCCACATGTATAGCAGGCATTTGAGTAAAATCTGGTTAATCCTTCTCCATCAGGGTCTTCACTATCTTTCTTCATCACAAATTCTCCTAACTTTCCTCTGAAGGCTTCCTTCATGGCTTTCTTCTGCTGTTTGATGACTTCTTGTACCTTGGGGTACACTTGGCATTGAGCAGGGTAGTGATTGGTTCCTTCACACAAGAAACATGTCACTTGCCCAGTTGGGCATTCCTCTGCAGGGTGTTTCTCTTCACAGTAAGGGCAGTGCTACGAGATGTAGTCGACGTTAGGATTGGATGGGCACTGTCGGACAGTCAGGGAAACACTTTGAAAGACCATGTTTCGTTCATCCTGTTCTCAAACATGAGGCAGTGCAAGGACTTATCAGGAGGGAACGAATCTTGTGGGTAAAGTACACAACACTCTGCAGAGTTAAACCTAATCGATTAGCCGTGTCCCCGGTTACGGACAATTTGAGCTTCTGGACTTGGATCTATCTCTGAACTCTCAACACTAGACTGATAACTAATTGTGGGCAACTTAATGATACTTATGGGCATTGAGACATTGGTTGGCGGAACCATGTCATGATAGGTAACTCCATAGTGAAATTCCTGATATTCCTTTGTTGTAGGAAAATAAAATCAGCTTTTACGCAAAAACTCAGACACAGAGCCACAAAGCTTTTGCATATAGAATAGTCTTTATTCTTCTGTTCTACTATGGTGATCTTGCCAGTACATTCAATGTACTGACCTATATGGCTGCAACGTATCATGTTGCAGATACTCTTCTACGACGGGTAAGAGTACGATTCAGGGTTACGGTCTGCACTCAACTTGCCGTTGGTGTTATTGGGACTCCACTCCCGTTGACTGTATCCGCTGCTGTTTTAAGGTATATATCAGTTTAGTTAATACATGTGATTGCACTTTGATATATACATTGATGTACTGTGTGTGCCAGCATACTGATCCAGGGATGGCACAGAACACACAGAGGCTTGACTCGTTTTGAGTCGGGTCGCTACATAGGATCCATGTATGAGAACAAAGTATGGACTTTGGTGGACTTGCCTGATGATCGGCAAGCCATAGAAAATAAATGGATCTTTAAGAAGAAGACTGACGCGGATGGTAATGTGACCGTCTATAAGGCTCGGCTTGTCGCTAAGGGTTATCGACAAGTTCAAGGAGTTGACTATGATGAGACTTTCCCACCCGTAGCGATGCTGAAGTCCGTCCGAATCATGTTAGCAATTGCCGTATTTTATGATTATGAGATTTGGCAAATGGACGTCAAAACGACATTCCTTAATGGTTTCCTTAAGGAAGAACTGTATATGATGTAGCCGGAAGGTTTTGTCGATCCTAAAGATGCTAACAAAGTATGCAAGCTTCAACGCTCCATCTATGGGCAAGTGCAAGCATCTCGGAGTTGGAACAATCGCTTTAATGAGGTGATTAAAGCGTTTGGATTTATACCGGTCTATGGAGAACCCTGTATTTACAAGAAAGTGAGTGGGAGCTCTATAGCATTTCTCATATTATATGTGGATGACATATTGTTGATGGGAAATGATATAGAACTTTTGGAAAGCATAAAGGCCTACTTGAATATATGTTTTTCAATGAAGGACCTTGGAGAAGCTGCTTACATATTAGGCATCAAGATCTATAGAGATAGATCGAGACGCCTCATAGGTCTTTCACAAAGCACATACCTTGATAAGGTATTGAAGAATTTAGATATGGATAAGTCCAAGAAGGGGTTCTTGCCTGTGTTACAGGGTGTGAGATTGAGTATGACTCAATGCCTGACCACGGTAGAGGCTAGAGAAAAGATGAGTGTCATCCCCTATGCTTCAACCATAGGCTCTATTATCTATGCCATGCTGTGTACCAGACCTGATGTGAACCTTGCCATAAGTTTGGTAGGGAGGTACCAAAGTGATCCCTGAGCGGAACACTAGACAACGGTCAAGAATATCTTGAAGTACCTGAAAAGGACCAAGGACATGTTTCTCGTATATGGAGGTGCCGAAGAGCTCGTCATAAAGGGTTACGTCGATGCTAGCTTTGGCGTAGATCCGGATGACTCCAAGTCACAAACCAGATATGTGTATATTTTGAACGAAGGGGCAGTCAGTTGGTGCAGCAGCAAGCAAAGCGTCGTGGCGGCATCTACATGTGAAGCGGAGTACATAGCTGCTCTGGAAGCAGCAAAGGAAGGAGTCTAGATGAAGGAGTTCATCACTGACCTAGGAGTGATTCCCAATGCGTCAGGCCCGATGACTCTATTCTGTGACAACACTAGAGCTATTGCCCTTGCCAAGGAGCCCAGGTTTCACAAGAAGACAAGACACATCAAGCGCCAATTCAACTCCATTCGTGATTACATTCAGGAAGGAGATATAGATATTTGTAAAGTACATACAGATCTGAATGTCGCAGATCCATTGACTAAACCTCTTTCACGAGTGAAACATGATCAACACCAGAACTCTATGGGTGTTCGATACATCACAATGTAACTAGATTATTTACTCTAGTGCAAGTGGGAGACTGTTGGAAATATGCCCTAGAGGCAATAATAAAATGGTTATTATTATATTTCCTTGTTCATGATAATTGTCTGTTGTTCATGCTATAATTGTATTAACCGGAAACCGTAATACATGTGTGAATACATAGACCACAACATGTCCCTAGTGAGCCTCTAGTTGGCTAGCTCGTTGATCAATAGATGGTCACAGTTTCATGACCATGGACATTGGATGTCGTTGATAACGGGATCACATCATTGGGAGAATGATGTGATGGACAAGACCCAATCCTAAGCATAGCACAAGATCGTGTAGTTCGTCTGCTAAATCTTTTCTAATGTCAAGTATCATTTCCTTAGACCATGAGATTGTGCAACTCCCAGATACCGTAGGAATACTTTGGGTGTGCCAAACATCACAACGTAACTGGGTGGCTATAAAGGTACACTACGGGTATCCCCGAAAGTATCTGTTGGGTTGGCACGAATCGAGACTGGGATTTGTCACTCCGTGTGACGGAGAGGTATCTCTGGGCCCACTCGGTAATACATCATCATAATGAGCTCAATGTGACTAAGGAGTTAGTCATGGGATCATGTGTTATGGAACGAGTAAAGAGACCTACCGGTAACGAGATTGAACAAGGTATAGGGATACCGACGATCGAATCTCGGGCAAGTAACATACCAATGGACAAAGGGAATTGTATACGGGATTAATTGAATCCCCAACATCGTGGTTCATCCGATGATATCATCGTGGAGCATGTGGGAGACAACATGGGTATCTAGATCTCGCTGTTGGTTATTGACTAGAGAGGTGTCTCGGTCATGTCTACATGCCTCCCGAACCCGTAGGGTCTACACACTCAAGGTTCGATGACGCTAGGGTTATATGGGATAGTGTACGTGGTTACCGAAGGTTGTTCGGAGTCCCGGATGAGATCCTGGAGGTCACAAGGAGTTCCGGAATGGTCCGGAGGTAAATATTCATATATAGGAAGTGAGGATTTGGTCGGCGATAGTGTTTTGGGCGTTACCGGTAACGTACCGGGACCACTCGAAGGGTTCCGGGGGTCCACCGTGAGGGGCCACTAGCACCAGAGGCCTGCATGGGCCGAAAGTGGGAGGGAACCAGCCCCTGGGTGGGCTGGTGCGCCTCCCACTAGGCTCAAGGCGCAGCAAAGGAGCAGGGGGGGGGCAAACCCTAGCGCAGATGGGCTCTAGGCCCACCCTACGGCGCCTCCCCCTCTCCCCTCTCTTGGCCATCGGCCACAAGGGCCATCTAGGGCTGGCCGTCGACCTAGGGTGGGAACCCTAAGGGGTGCACCACCCTTCCTCCTCCTCCTATAAATAGTGGAGGATTTTGGGGCTGCCGACAAGACAGATCTCTTTCTCTCGGCACAGCCCTACCTCTCCACCTCCTCGTCCTCTGTAGTGCTTGGTGTAGCTCTGCCGGAGTACCACGTAGCTCCACCGTCACCATGCCGTCGTGCTGCCGGAGCTCTCCCTCAACCTCTCCTTCCTCCTTGTTGGATCAAGGCATAGGAGACGTCACCGGGCTGTATGTGTGTTGAACGCGGAGGCACCGTTGTTCGGCGCTTAGATCGGAATCGACCGTGATCTAAATCGCTGCGAGTACGACTCCACCAACCGCATTCTAGTAATGCTTCCGCTTAGCGATATTCAAAGGTATGAAGATGTTCTACCCCTTTGCTCATTGTTGGTTTCTCCATAGATTGATCTTGGTGATGCGTAGGAATTTTTTTGATTTACTACTATGTTCCCCAGCAGCGGGAACGGTTGGTCAATTTTAGTAGCAGCGTTGTTCTACTGAGCCATGCTACTGCTAAGTTGGTAGAAGTAGCGCCTGTCCGCAGACCACGCTACTGCTAATTAGTAGTAGTGCCTCTTCCTGTCTCACGCTGCTACTAAGATTCTGTGTATAAGGTTTTCCCTAGTAGTGTAATTCCCACTAGAATATGGATGTGACAAAAGAGGAGACTCTGATATATAGAATATGGTGCTACTTTGAGGCACAAATGTGATAAACGATAGTAGCAAAGTCCCTTCTCTCTTTTTCTCTCATTTTTTTCATGGTGGGTGATACGTCTCCAACGTATCTATAATTTATGAAGTATTCATGCCATGTTTACAATAATTCTATAGTATTTTGGTATGATTTTATTAGAACTAACCCAGACTGACGTTGTTTTCAGCAGAACTACCATGGTGTCATTTTTTTTGCAGAAATAAAAGTTCTCAGAATGGGCTGAAAATTTACGAATAATATTTTTGGAAAATATAAAAAATACTAGAGCACAAAGATACCGGAGAGGAGTCCCGAGGAGGCCACAAGCCACCACGGCGCCCCTAGGCCACGCCCCTGGCTTGTGGGCCCCTCGGGAGTCCCCTTGACATGATTCCAACACCAAGTGCTCTATAATTCATGAAATCCCCAGAAAGAAACCTACATCGGGAGTTCCGCCGCCGCCAGCCTCTTTAGCCACAAAAAAAGCAATCGTGAGCCCATTCCGGCACCCTGCCGGAGGGGGAAACCATCACAGGAGGCCATCTTCATCATCCCGGTGGTCTCCATGACGAGGAGGGAGTAGTTCACCCTCGGGGATGAGGGTATGTACAAGTGGCTATGTGTTCGATCTCTCTCTCTCTCTCTCTCTCGTGTTCTTAAGATGGCACGATCTCGATGTAACGCGAGCTTTATTAATATAGATGAATCATATGGAGTTTTCCCCTCTCTATCTTCGTGTGATGAATTGAGTTTTCCCTTTGAAGTTTTCTTATCGGATTTACTCTTAAAGGATTTGAGAATACTTGATGTATGTCTTGCGATGGGATATCCATGGTGACAATGGGATGTTCTATTGATCCACTTGATGTATGTTTAGGTGATCAACTTGCGGGTTTCATGACCTTGGGAATCTATGCATAGGGGTTAGCACATGTTTTCGTGTTGAATCTCTGGTAGAAACTTTGGGGCACTCTTTGAAGTTCTTTGTGTTGGATTGAACATGATGAATCTGAAATTGTGTGATGCATATCGTATAAAGCCCATGGGTACTCGTGGTGACATTGGAGTATCTAGGTGGCATTAGGGTTTTGGTTGATGTGTGTCTTAAGGTGTTATTTTAGTACGAACTCTAGGGCTGTTCATGACACTTATAGGGATTGCTCCTAAGATTGATTGGAAAAGATAACTTTGAGGCGGTTTCACACCCTACAATAATTTCTTCAATTGTTCTCCGCTATTTGTGACTTTAGAGTGAAGTCTTTGTTGAACGTGAGGGATTTACATATGATTCAACTATGATAGTATTGTTGAGAGAACTTGCACTAGTGAAAGTATGAACCCTAGGCCTTGTTTCTAAGCATTGCAATACCATTTGTGCTCACTTTTATCATTAGTTACCTTTCTGTTTTTATATTTTCAGATTACAAAAACCTATATCTACCATCCATATTACACTTGTATCACCATCTCTTTGCCGAACTAGTGCACCTATACAATTTATCATTGTATTGGGTGTTTTGGGGACACAAGAGACTCTTTGTTATTTGGTTGCAGGGTTGTTCGAGAGAGACCACCTTCATCCTATGCCTCCCACGGATTGATAGACCTTAGGTCATCCACTTGAGTGAAAATTGCTACTGTCCTACAAAACTCTACGCTTGGAGGCCCAAGACGAGTCTACAAGAAGAAGGTTGCGTAGTAGACATCAAGCTCTTTTCTAGCACCGTAGCCAGGGAGGTGAGTGCTTGAAGGTATATCTTTAGATCTTGCAATCAAATATTTAAGTTTCTTGTTTTTCACTAGTTTGGTTTTGTAAAATAAAACTACAAAAAAATATGGAATTGAGGTTGCCTCATATGCTTCATCTTTTTAATGTCTTTCGTGAAAATGATGGAAAGGAAAATTGTGCTCAAGTGTTAGAACACTAATAGGGAAAACCCAAGTAGTAGCGCTCGAAATATGCATAGTAGTAGCACAGGGTCCAGCGCTACTGCTATCGCACTATAGCTAAGTTTTAGCAGTAGCGCTTACCTGGCAAGCGCTACTACTATGTGTTGTTAACAATAGTGCTTGCCAGGCCATCGCTACTGCTAACTATCTGTAGCGCTTGGACGAACGAAGCGCTGCTGCTAATCCAGCGCTGCTATTAGATGATTTCCAGCGCTACTGCTAGTATTCCTGCTTTCACAGATTTACACCCTCTAGGTATTTGTGATGTATTTATACAGGATCTATACAATAGTATCATTAGATCATACTAAACATGCACTATTATCATCATATCATAGACATACAATACTCTCATCATACCATCATCATCATTCAACACAAATATCACCACATCTCGAAAATAGAGATACACAAGAGTGATCATGTCATGTCTCGAATAAGTGCAAATGCATGGTCATGGCACAACCACAAGTTTTCATCATCTCTATCTAAACCATGATGTAGAGGAGAAGAGCGATCAGCATGAGCAAGAGCGCGACTATGTAGTAGTTGAGGCACCGGCGGTCCCGCCCCCGCTCAAGGCGGAGTGTCCACCTCAAGTAACTACTTTCTGCTTTGGCTCTGCTGTCAAACCCTCTGTGCCTCTTCTCCTCGTAACCACGGCTTCTGAGGCGGTGGGGAGGCATTTTCCTGGCCTAGAGCACCTTCATTTTCTCTGACCTTGCCTTGACTTCTTCTTTACCGCAATTTTCCTTGAAATTTTCAAAGTCCTCTTCCATTCTTGATGGATTATCAGCATGAATCTTGGACCACGGTTCATTCTTCGCAATCGCTTTTTTCACCCGAACTTTCTAGGAGGACAAGTCATTGGTGAACGTCACCATCGCCTTGGCGTTTATCTTTGTCATGGTGATGTCGTCCGACGGGTCTTTAAATGTGCTTTCATCCCGGCCAGGGAACATGAACCTATTGTGCAACTTCTTTAGGAGCATGTGCTCCATATGTGGTATCTTCTTCAACAGAACGTCATTGATGTTCGTGGTTTCCCTAAGGATGCATCCTAGTTGATTGCCCCAGCATGAGCGCGCTTCCTCCGGCGCCATTAGCTCTAACTTCTTGGGGTGCATCTCCGTGACCACAATTTGTCCGATGCCGAGCTCATTTGGTTTTCGTGACCTCTTCTTCTTTGGTGCTTTACCGACTACGACAGCATCGTTGCCGGTCTCGGGGGTGGTGTTGGTGCCGGTGCCGGTGTCGGTGTCGGTGTTAGGGTTGGTGCCACTGTCGCCACCATGCAACCCCATCTGGTGTTCGTCCAGGTAATTGAAATAGTGATTTGCTGCCTCGTGGGGGTCTACTATGATGCGAGTAGAACCCCCGGCTTCGGCGTCGGTAGACATGTTTCCTATTCAATAATTGTAAATAAAAGATATAATGAAGAGAAAAAAGAGGCCTATATATATTTGGTCGGAATGTTGATTCATTCCCCTTCCAGCAAATCCTGGGTACTCCATATATCCTAGTTTATAGCACAAGTTGCGCCTGAAATTTTCGACATGACCTTTGCTAAAAAGTGGACATATGGAGCGCCTGAAATTTGCCGAAACGGAAATGAATCAACATTCCGCCAAAACATAGGCCACTCGGATATTTCGCCAAAACATGGCTGCCTCATTAGTACAATAATTTACATGCTTGAACTTACAAGATAAAAACAAGTCTTCATGTGTTTGTTTATGAACGGAAAACTAGAGAATGCAAATTTTGGCCTCCTAATTCATGTGAATTGCTGGGTTGGTCTCACCCCCATCTGCTTAAGTTATCCTGCACTTACTAGTACAAGAAAAACCATTGTGCATTGCTCTAGTTAACAACTATACTAATGCATCTAAATAAATAAAGCGTAGCCCCGTATTGAGCTAGGGAATATATATCCAGTTAATTTGACTTTAGTGAAACAAAATTCAGTTAACTCCTTACAGTAAATTCACTAAACTCCTCAAAATAATTTGGAATTTGACCACAAGGACTGTCAGCAAGAATGTTCCAATGAAACATTTTTTAAGATGACCCATAAGACTAACTGAAAATATTTAGAAATATACTGTAGCCTTGAGTAATCTTGTGGAATCATACTAATTGTTTCCAAAATAAATTGATTGATTGTGGACTGAAATTATTTGGAAATAAGATAGAAAGGAGGCCATTATTTAGACATAATGAATCATGTTACTAGAGATTTGCACCATGTTACTACAGATTTAAACCATTAATCATGCATTTTATGCAGGCTTTGTCAAATTCGTGCATCTTGGACTTTGACATCCCATTTACGATGATCATGGTTACATGGCAAGTTGTTCTGACTGTTGTTCCTACTGTGATTTGGGTCCTATACATTCAGGTGAGCATCATGAAAGATCCCTACATTCATCTACTTGTGCAAAGCAAAAATGTGAACAATGCTACTATTGCAGAGATACACCTTTGGTGTTAACTGAATTTAGTGAAAATGTGAATAATGCTACTGTCTCCATCATTTTGATTTCACTAAATAGTAGTACTACATTGACACAGATGCAACATTGAGGCGACAAATAGCTTCATTTAGACAATTCTTTGGCGCAACACTGATTTTTTACACTGAATTTGTACACTAAACTTCTATAGGCAACATCATCTATCATCACCAAAACCCAAACAGAGCAAAATCTAGAAATTGAAATGGCTCGATGGGCATGGGCATGAGAGGAAGCAGAGGAGAGGGGAGGGATGGGATGGGGTTTTACCTTGGATGGAGTGGAAGAAGAGCAACCACCTTTGGCGCGGGAGCAGCATGCCGGGGAGAAAAGGAGTGAGCTCGGGGTCGGGGGAGAGGAGACGAGCGGGTGCATGTCAGCTGGCGACGCCGTCGCCCTAGATCCGACCAGGATCCTTCGCCGTCGCAGGCTGGGGGAGGTGGATAGGCGGAGGAGGGATAGTTGGGTCCGGCGTCGAGGTCCAGGACGAGGAGGAGGCCAGAGGAGGCCAGCGTCGAGGCCGACGGCGGCGCGGGCGATGATAGCACAGGGAGAGGAGAGGTGGAAGTGGGGGGGGGGAGGGAGAATGGGAACTGGTGAAATTTTGAGCCCGCGTGGGGGTTAACCCCAAGTAGCAGTAGCGCTGGTTTAGAAACCAGCGCTATAGCTACCTTAGCTATAGCGCTGGTTCCTAAACCAGCGCTACTGCTAACTATTCCAATTTTTTTGAGCCCGCGTGGGGGTTAACCCCAAATAGCAATAGCGCTGGTTTAGGAACCAGCGCTATAGCTAAGGTAGCTATAGCGCTGGTCCCTAAACCAGCGCTACTACTAAATATTCCAATTTTATTTATTTTTTAATTTTTCCTTTTCTAGTTTTAGTTTTCTTTTCTTTATTATTTCCCTTTTCTTTTCTGTTTACTGTTCTTTTCTTTTGTATTGCTTTCTCCCTTTTGTTTTTGTTTTTTTGTTTTTTTGTTTTTCTCCCGACGACGGCGTCTCCCTCGCACACAGCGCGAATATTATCACCGGAACCATTCATGAGGTGGTAACATATCAGTTGACTGATAACAGTTACTTAAGTGCGTACACAAAATAGATACATATATATAAATGATGGTTTCTGGTCAGCTGCGTCGACGATGTTTCACATTGAGCTTCTTCCATTTCTTGTTCATTGCCGAGTAATTGAGCCCCTCCTTGTGACTTTTTTGGAGCCATGGAGTACGATCTTTCTTAGGTAATGTAGTATTTATTCTTATTTTCACGTATGCTTCATCGTCATCGTCATCTTCCCTCATTGGATTGCCGTATTGGTCGTAGTCTTCCTCGTTGGCGACTCCATCTATTCTGATGCTCCTCCTTTTGGATCTCCTCACGACAACACGACTGGGATTGGATGGGTCGGTTATGAAGAAGCATTGTGTCACGTGCTTAGCGTGTACCCATGGCTCATTTTTGGCAATGACGTTAACGTTCACGGGAGTGCTCTTCGCGTCGGGTATAGACATGGTGGTGAAATACTTGTTTTCTCTTATGACGTCCTTGCCCCATCTCACACGGAACATCGTCGCATCGTGCATTCCAGCATAGTATAGCTCCCATATCTCTTTGACCCTTCCGTAGAATCTTTCAGTTCTGCCGTTGGCGTCGGTCACGCATTGAATTGTGACCCCGGAGTTCTGGTAATCACTGTCCATGTCTTTGGCCTTCGTGTAGAACGTGTACCCATTGATATCGTAGGACTGATAGGTTGCGAGCTTGGGCGCAGGGCCATGTGCTAAGGCATGTATTATCAATCCGTTCGAACTGTCCTCTTCCGGGGGATTTTCAAGAACTTGCTCTTTGAACCAACGCAAGAAAGTGGCGTTGTGCTCTACAGTAACTTCGTCGTCCATCTTGAGCATCCCCTTATCACGGTACTTCTTTGTGATGCTTTCTTTGTGCCGTGCCACATAATCATCTACCACATCTAGGTGCTGTAGCACTACTAAGTTAGCCATGTCAAAGTCGTTCCGTCGACCCGAGTAGTCCACGTGCAATTCCCTTCGGCCGTTGTTATGACCATCTCCTTCGAGCTTACCATCATGCTTCTTGACGGGAAAACCAACAACAGGGTCTCCGACGCCTATATAATTCTCGCAAAAGGAGACACACTCATGCGTCAGATACCTCTGGACGATGCTCCCTTCGGGACGGGACATGTTATGAACGAATCCTTTGATGACCCCATTCATCCTCTCGAACGACGTCATGCTGTGAAGGAATGTCGTCCACAATGTGGACACACAGATGCACCATGACGTCAAAGAACGCGGGCGGGAAGTACATCTCAAGCTCACATAGTATGACAATGATCTCTTCATGTAGCCTTCGGAGCTGCTTCACACTTATGGACTTTCGGGATATAACGTCGAAGAAGTTGCAGAGACCAGTAAGCGTGTCATGGACGTGCTTCTCCATTATCCCTCTAATGGCAACCGGGAGTATCTGCACCATCATCACATGACAGTCATGAGACTTCATCCCGTTGAACCTTTTCTTCTTGGGGTCTAGAAATCTTCTTATCTTCCCATAGTAACCAGAACTGACTTTGATTCCCATAAGGCACTTGATGAATTGATCGATCTCCTTCGCACTTAAGGTGAAGTGAGAAGGCGACAATAATTCTCCTCCTTCTTGTTGACTTTTCAGCCCCTTTCCCCCTCCTCCGTCTCTGTCTCTGTCTCCTCCATTGACTTTTTACGATGGAGATCTTTCTTGATCTTCAAATCTTCCAAGTCTTTCCTTGCCTTCGGCCCATCCTTGCTCTTCTCTAGCATGTTCATAAGTGTGCCAAGCAAGCTCTCAAGGACATTCTTCGTGATATGCATTTGATCAAGGCAATGAGGCGTGTCATGATTGGGCCAGTACTCCAAGTCCTAGAAAACAGACCTTGTTTTCCATACCTTCAGCAGCGGCTCCGACGCCTTTTTGATCTTTCCTGGCGCGCGACATTGTTCCTAGTTTCTCAATAGCTTGTCGATTTCTGCGCCGCTCCTCTTACGTGGAGGTACTCGAAGCTCATCCAACCCATTGAATAGATCTCCATGCTTTCTCCACGGGTCATCCTTCTCAAGCCATCTATGATGCCCCATGTACACGATTTTCCCGGACCCGCCATCTTTCGTTGACGTAAGCTGCTGTGACATTGTATCATCCATAAACCTCGTGCATCCGCAGTATCCATGGCACACCTAGCCTGAGGTGTACCCGTAACCGAGATAGTCATGCACCATCGTCATCAGCGCGACTCTCATATGGAAATACTCTCCTTTGCTGGCGTCCCATGTCCATGCCGGTGTTTTCCATAATGTGTCTAGATCCTCTTGCAAAAGCTCCATATACAGGTTAATACTATTTCCCGGTTGTTTCGGCCCTTGAATTAGCATGCTCATGTGTACGTACTTTGTCTTCATGCACTTCCATGTGGGGAGGTTGTACATCCATGCAAACACAGGCCATGTGTTGTGGTTGGTGTTCTGGTTTCCAAACGGATTTATGTCATTGGTACTTGCACCAAGCACGATGTTCCTTGGATCTTCTGCAGCAAATCCATATACAACGTTGAATGCTCTCCACTGGCTACTATCTACGAGGTGTCTCAGCTTCGGATCATCTCCATCGTCAGGCTTCCTCCTCTCCACGTGGCAGCACATGAGCTTTGCTTCCTTAGGATCTATGAAATACCGCTGTAGACGGGGAGTGATCGGAAAGTACCATACAACTTTCTGAGGAGCTTTCTTTCTTGCCTTCTTGTATCGAGAAGCATTGCACATTGGACAACTGGTTTTTTCCGTGTGCTCCCCCCGATAAATGATGCAATCGTTGATGCATGCGTGGTACCTAATGTGCGGCAAATCAAAAGGGAAAACGATTTTCTTGGCCTCCTTGACACTAGTAGGACACAGTTTCCCCGCGGGAAGAACTTTATTATGTAGATACTTCAAATGCTCATCGAGGCTTTTGTCTGTCCATTTGTTTTGGCCTTCGTCTTCAGAAGTTCGAGTGTGAAACTCAAGCGGGTCACCTCAGGATCGCAACCGTCATACAATGGAGTCTTCGAGTCTACTTCAAGTTGCGCTAGCTTGGCCTCCTCTCTAGAAGCAGCTCTCTCGCTAGTCGTACTCTTGTGAAGGAGGTCTCGAACGTGAGGGTCCTGCACGACTACACTTAGTAGCATTGAATATTGCGGCGTGACCTCTTCTCCGCCATGTCTGGACTCTTCTTCGCCGTGTCCGGAATCTACTCCGATGCTGTCATTTCCAGACTCTTCCCCGACGCCATCGTCGTGTCGATCGGTCATCTCTTCGTCGAGTCCCATTTCATTATTCCCTACCATGTGGACGTCCTGATAATCATCAGCTTCTTCACTTATCCACTGAGTATAGCCATCCATGAAAACATTCTTCAACAGGTGCGCCTTCAAAGTGCCACGATCAAAAGGGTCCAAAAGGACTCCTTCCTTGCATCTTGCACACGGACATCTAATCCTAGTCCGATTATTTGCGTACATGTCCATCACCGCGGATTGCATGTACCACTCCACCTTCCATCCACTCACCTTCATGACCGACTGCAAGGTATAACAAGCAAAAGGGTTATAAAATAAATAATGCATGCATGCTTCAAAGTCATATAAAATTTTGGCATGCCCTTGCCTAAAAATAGGACATATTGAGTTTTCTCTAAATTGAACGAAACGGAAATAAATCGACATCTCGGCGAAACATAAGCAACTCAAGGGCATGGCACTCACACAAATCTCTCCATATATCCCAAACACACATATTCGGATTCACACACATATTCCCATTCTTGAAATGAACAACTTTTTACTCACCTATATATCTCCCGAGAGCGATACCGATCGAGAGAGCACGCCGTTAATTAGATGATGAGAGAGACCGATCGAGACGTGTGGATGGCTAAATAGCTAGCTAGATCTAATTCTTGGGGAGGAGAGGTGAATCTAGCTAGCTAACTAATGGAGAGGGAGTTATGTTGGAGGGGGACATTAATGGGGGAGAGTAAGAGAGGTAGGAGAAACAGAGATAATGTGAGAGAGGCCATTTATGGAGGAGAGTTATGGTGGAGGGGGACATTAATGAGGAGAGAATTAGAGAGGTAGGAGGAAGAGAGAAGAAGAGCAACAATGGTGGAGAGTGGAGAGGGGAAAGGAGGGGAGAGAGGGAGGGGGTGAAAAGGTGGCAGCAGCCGCAACTAGCAGGAGCGCTGCTTACAAAAAAAGCGCTGCTACTATGTGTGGCACATTAGCAGTAGCGCTTGCATGTCAGAAAGCGCTACTGGCAGTGGCCTTAGCAGTAGCGCTTCCTCCCACCCAGCGTTGTTACTATAAATAGTGTCAGCGGGGTCGGCGGGGCCACCTTATCAGTAGCGCTTTCTTAGTGCCCAGCACTACTGCTAAGCCCTTAGTTGTAGCGCTGCAGGAATACATCGCTACTGGTAATTAGCAGCAGCGGTTTTATTTTTCCAGCGCTACTTGTAGGCTCCTGTCTATAAGGTTTTCCCTAGGAGTGGAAGAAGAAGTTATTAAAATGTTTGGCACTAAATCTTTGAATGATGAGCATGATAGAAATATTGTTAGTATGAATTCTCTGAATATTCATGATGCTAATGATATGCGAAGCCACAAGCCTGGGGATGCTATGTTTGATGAAGAAGATATTTTTAGTCCCCCAAGTTTTCATGAGAATTTTTTTTATGATAATGACATTCCTACTATCTATGATGATTATGATGATGACATGCATGCTATAAAGAGTGATAGTAACCATGAAACTCTTCATCATGATTTTAATATTGAATGTGGTTATGTCAATCAAGTATCTCATGATAGTTATTTTGTTGAGCTTGCTCCCACTATTATGAATGAAAAGAAAATTTCTTATTTGGAGAGTGACAAAATTTCTATGCTTGTGTATCATGAAGATAATGCTTTATGTGCTGGTTATATTGTGGAATTCCTTCATGATGCTACTACAAATTATTATGAGGGAGGAACATATGCTTGTAGGAATTGCAATAATATAAAGTTTCCTCTCTATGTGTTCAAGGTTCTGAAGTTATGGTTGTTTTGCCTTCCTATGCTAGATGATTATTTTTCCCATAAATTGTTTTCTCAGAAAATCCCTATTCATAGGAAGTGGTTTAGACTTAAATATGCTTTCATGATGCTCTCTTACATGTTTCAAATACTATTCCTATGTGAGCATCATTGAAATCATCATGCCTAGCTAAAAGGCATTAAAGAAAAGCGCTTGTTGGGAGACAACCCAACACTTTTACTTTCTGTTTTTGTGTGTTCACATTATTAAGCTACTTTAGTAATCATTTATCATGTTTTGTGTCTTTTATTTCAATAAAGTGCCAAGTAAAGCCTTTGGGATAGTGTGGAAACTTGTTTGTATGATTCTGTGCAAAAACAGAAAGCTTTGCGTCCAGTATATGAATTATGTGTTTTTACTGGAGCGTGATAATGATCTGAAATTTTTACAAGGTCTTGATATACAAATTATTTAGGTTCTCCTAATTTTTAAGAATATTTAGATAGTTGTAAGTATGGTTATACTACAGATCTTCACAGACTATTATGTTTTTGACATATTCTGTTTTGCATGCATAGTTTGCTTGTTTTAGTGTTCCCACAGCTTATACTCAGTGATATAAATTATGGGAATGATGTAATACAGTAGGTATTATGTGAGAAAAATTATGAATCTTGTCTTGACAGTACCTAAGTGAATGATCTTTATTTATTACACTAAACCTTCTCACGAAGTTCCGTTAAGTTTTGTGTGATTGAAGTTTTCATGTTTTGGGTGAGACACCGATATGAGGAGAATAAGGAGTGACAAGAACCTAAGATTGGGGATTCCCAAGGCCCCCCCAAGATAATATCCAAGGAATATTCAAGCGCCTAAGCTTGGGGATGCCCCGGAAGGCATCCCCTCTTTCGTCTTCAGCAGTATCGGTATATCTCACTTGGAGCTATATTTTTATTCGTCACATAATATGAGTTTTGCTTGGAAAGTCATTTTAGTTTTTTTTTCTCTGTGAGGTGTTATTTATAAGCTTTTTTCAATAAAAATTTCCAAGAATTGCCTTAGGATGCTTGCATTGCATGTTTGATGTGTGTTGTGTAAAAAACAGAAACTTCATATTTTACTGGAACATGGAAAGTTTCTGAAATTTTGAAACAGTATTTTCATATAAATTACTTAGGATGTCCTAAATTTTCATAATTGTTTTAGTTACATAAGTTCACTGTTTGAATATATTTCTACAAACTGTTTCGTTTGGACAGATTGCTGTCATAGTTTTGTTATCGACTTATCCTATAGTTTCCATAGCCTATATTGGTAGATATAAATTGTGTAAATGATAGTATACAGTACCTAATGTTTGAAAATTATTGTGAAACTTGTCTTGGTAGTACATGAAGTGTTGATTTGTTCTTACGTGTACTAACCTATCTCATGAGTTCTTTTTGAGTTTTGTGTTGATGAAGTTTTTGAGAATAGGTGAAACCGGGATATGGGAGGATTGAACAAGATATAAAAGCTCAAGCTTGGGGATGCCCAAGGCACCCCAAGTAAATATTTCAAGAACTCTCAAGAATCTAAGCTTGAGGATTCTACGCATCCCATCTCTCTTCATCAACTATCGGTTATCCCATGTTGAGCCTAAATTTTTATTCGTTCACATGATGCGTCCTATTATTGGAGTGCTATTTTTATTTTGCTTGATGTTTAAATAAAATACTAATATCTGAAAATCTTTGGTCAGAGAGAGAGATAGAAAGAGAGAGAGAAAGTCCTCACATAGCTACTTAATTGTTTCACTACTCATTGATCTTCACTTATATGTTTTGGAGTAGTTTTGTCATTGTGCTTCACTTATATCCCATGAGTAAATGGTTGAATGAATTGAATATCATAAATCTTAAATTATATATGTTTTATATGCTTATACATTGGGGAGTAATGACTTCACATATAATAAGTATAGGTGGTAAAATTTATTGAAAGTTAGCAAACACCGCATTGGTCACTTGAACAATTCATTAAAGAATATTGAAGGAAGAGAGATTTCGCATATAAATATACTATCTTGGACATATTCTATGATTGTGAGCCCCATCAATTATTTTCAAACTTGAGCAAATTAGTTGAAGTTGGACAAGGAAGACAACATAACGAGTTATACTTGGGTATATTTGTATAGAAGTTATATTGTTATGGATCCTCCAACATGTGGTGCTTGCTTAGAACCTTTTGCTAGCCAAAAAATCGTACTAAGTAGAGATACTATTTGTGCATCCAAAAACACTTAAACCCAGTTTATTTCCATATGAGTCCACCATACCTACCTATATGTTGTATTTACCCGCAGTTCCAAGTAAATTTGCATGTGCCAAACTCTAAACCTTCAAATAATATTCTGTTTTGTATGCCCGAATCACTCATATAGTGACTAGGGGCTGTTAGTATCTTCCATGCTAGGTGGGTTATTCTCACGATATGTGTTGATTCACTATCATTCACGAGAAAGTGACTGGTATTCGGGATGCCCAGTCCCATGCTAAAAAATAATCAAAATATAATGAAACAAAACTCCCCCCGGATTGTTGTTTGTATGGACGGTACCCGTGGATTTGGCTTGCTATGGAGTGTGATTGATTGGTGGAGGGGGAGTAAAAACTTTACCATTCTGTTTGGGAACTGCCTATAATGTATCTAGCATGAAAGATACCTATATCTCTCGGTTGTTATGTTGACAATGAAAGCATACCACTCAAAATTATTATTCATCTCTATTTTAAAAGCTCGAGCTCTGGCACCTCTGCAAATCAATGCTTCCCTCTACGAACGGCCTATATTTTACTTTCTAGTACTTACCTTTATACAAGAGTCATGGTGATCTTCACCACTTCCTATATTTGCCTTTTTATCTTGGCAAGAATCATGTGGTGGGGAAAGGTCCAAGCATATATGGCCATTCAAATATATTTGATCATGAATTATTATTGTTGACAATTATACATATGATAAATAAGTTGGGAGGCAAAACTTTAAGCCCCTATCTTTCTTTGTGTTCGACGGATGCCATTTGCTCTAAAAATATGCGTTGAGAGTTAGCAATTATGGAAGACTATATGATAGTTGAGTATGTGGAATTTGCTAAATCAAAGCTCTTACATAGACCCTTCCTGAAAATAAGATGAATTGTAATTGTTTGGTGACTGAAAGCATAGTTAGTTAGTTTTCAAGAAACTTTATGGTCTATACTTTAACATGTGAATAACTTGTTACTTCATCATGAGAAATTTTATGAGATGAGCTACTGTTTATGATATATAATGATGCTAGAAAAAGTGTTTGGAACTATCATTGATCAAATTTATGCACTATGCTAGCATTCACACTTCATAAAATATTTCTTTTATCATTTACCTACTCGAGGACGAGCAGGAATTATGCTTGGGGATGCTGATATGTCTCTAATGTATCTATAATTTATGAAGTATTCATGCCATGTTTACAATAGTTTTATATGATTTTGGTATGATTTTATTAGAACTAACCCGGACAAACGCTGTTTTCAGCAGAACTACCATGGTGACGTTTTTTGTGCAGAAATAAAAGTTCTCAGAATGGGCTAAAAATTTACGGAGAATATTTTTGGAAAATATAAAAAATACTGGAGCTAAAAGATACTAGAGAGGAGTCCCGAGGAGGCCACAAGCCACCAGGGAGCCCCCCTAGGCCACACCCCTGGCTAGTTGCCCCCTCGGAAGTCCCCTTGACGTGATTCCAATGCCAAGTGCTCCTATAAACCAAGAAACCCCCAGAAAGAAACCTAGATCAGGAGTTCCGCTGCCGCAAGCCTCTGTAGCAATGAAAAACCAATCGGGAGCCCGTTTCGGCACCCTACCGGAGGGGGAAACCATCACCGGAGGCCATCTTCATCATCCCGGCGGTCTGCATGATGAGGAGGGAGTAGTTCACCCTCGGGGCTGAGGGTATGTACCAGTAGCTACGTGTTGGATCTCTCTCTCTCTCTCTCTCGTGTTCTTGAGATGGCACGATCTTGATGTACAATGAGCTTTATTAATACAGATGGATCATATGGAGTTTCCCCCTCTCTATCTTCGTGTGATGAATTGAGTTTTCCCTTTGAAGTTTTCTTATCGGATCGAGTCTTAAAGGATTTGAGAACACTTGATGTATGTCTTGCGATTGGATATCCGTGGTGACAATGGGATGTTCTATTGATCCACTTGATGTATGTTTAGGTGATCAACTTGCGGGTTTCGTGACCTTGGGAATCTATGCATAGGGGTTGGCACATGTTTTTGTCTTGAATCTTTGGTAGGAACATTGGGGCACTCTTTGAAGTTCTTTGTGTTGAATTGAACATGATGAATCTGAAATTGTGTGATGCATATCGTATAATCAAGCCCATGGGTACTCGTGGTGACATTGGAGTATCTATGTGACATTAGGGTTTTGGTTGATGTGTGTTTTAAGGTGTTATTTTAGTACGAACTCTGGGGCTGTTCGTGAAACTTATAGGGATAGCTCATAAGGTTGATCGGAAAAGATAACTTTGAGGTGGTTTCATACCCTACAATAATTTCTTTGATTGTTCTTTGCTATTTGTGACTTTGGAGTGAAGTCTTTGTTGCACGTGAGGGATTTACATATGAGTCAACTATGTTAGTATTGTTAAGAGAACTTGCACTAGTGAAAGTATGAACCCTAGGCCTTGTTTATAAGCATTACAATAGATTTTGTGCTCATTTTTATCATTAATTACCTTGCTGTTTTTATATTTTCAGATTACAAAAACCTATATCTACCATCCATATTACACTTGTATCACCATCTCTTTGCCGAACTACTGCACGTATACAATTTACCAACGGATTGTGTGTGTTGGGGACACAAGAGACTCTTTGTTATTTGGTTGCAGGGTTGTTCGAGAGAGACCATCTTCATCCTACTCCTCCCACAGATTGATAAACCTTAGGTCATCTACTTGAGGGAAAATTTCTACTATTCTACAAAACTCTGCACTTGGAGGCCCAACACAAGTCTACAAGAAGAAGGTTGCATAGAAGACATCAGTGGTCTTTTCTCTTTTTCTTTCTTTTCCCCCCATTCATATTTTTTATATGGTGGGCTCATTTGGCCTCCCCCATTTTTTTTATTTTTTGTTCGGAGTCTCATCCTGACTTGTGGGGGAATCATAGTCTCCATCACCGTTTCCTCACTGGGACAATGCTCTAATAATGATGATCATCACACTTTTATTTACTTACAACTCAATATGAAGATATGATTCTATATGAATGCCTGTCGTAGTGTACCATGATGTGCAATGATCTAGCATGACATGTATCAAAAACATGATGAACGGTGGCTTTGACATAAATACTATGTCAGCTATATATGATCATGCAAAGCAATATGATGATGAACGAACTAGTCATATGAAGTGACGACGGAATTTGCATGGCAATATATATCAGAATGGCTATGGAGATGCCATAATTGGTAGGTATGGTGAATGTTTTGAGGAATATATAATGAGGCTTATGTGCAATAGAGCGTATCATGTCACGGGGTTTGGATGTATCGGCGAAATTTCCCTGATCCTCGACGTGAGAATGGGATATGCACGGTACCTAAGAGGCTAGAAAATATGAGGAGGTGAGGATGTGTATGTCCATGATATCACATTAGTCATACAGAACTCATATACTTATTGCAAAGTTTTATTATTTTTGTCACAAATCAAAGTACTCGTCGCATGCCCCGATGGAGTAGGTTGGTAGGAGTTAACCATCGCACGCCCCCGACTCGAAACAACAATAGGATTTCAACGAGGAATAAAAATGCTCACACATCATCACCATGCCTCTTTAATATCTAGATGAATAACAAGTTAACACCTCTTAATCTCTACACCTTTATGAATCAACAATTTTGGACTCACGCCTTTTTCATATTACCACATCAATGTCATTAACACAAAATTTCTCTATATGTACTACATGATGGTTTTGATTATCACTCATTGAATACCTATTATTTTTTGGAACTAGTCTTATGACCCATGCAAATTACCGCCACTATTTACTCAGTTCTAAAAAAAGTGAAGAATGAGATTATATTATTTCTATAAAATCGACATGCCACCATGCTCAAAAATATATAAGTGAAGTACTAGAGAAACTGCCAAACTCAAAAGATATAAGTGAAGCACATAGAGTATTCTAGCAAATTATGATGAAGGCGTGTCTCTCTAAAATAGGTGTGTCCAGCAAATGATGATTGTGACATACTGAAAGCAAAAGCAAACAAAAGAAACGACACTCCAAGTAAAACAAATATCATGTGATGAATAAAAATGTAGCTCCGAGTGACATACCGATAGATTGAGACAAAAGAGTTACAAAAGTTTGTTGGACGCTTGAGTCTTCCTTAGAATTTTACTTGGGGTGCCTTGGGCATACCCAAGCTTCTGCTCCTGCTACTCCTTATTCCGCCGTCCATCGTGACCACACCCAAATCTTGAAAACTTCAATCACACAAAACTCAACAAAACTTCGTGAGATCCGTTAGTATAAGCAACATACTGCATACTTTAGGTACTGTGATAAATTGATTCTTAATAGGTACTGTATTCTAACTTATCCATGGCTTATGCCCCTGATACAATCCATAGCATAATCAAAACAAACAAACTATTAAAGCAAAACATAACCTGTTTAAAACAAAATAGTTTGTAGCAATTTGTAAAGATCCCATATTTGTGTAACTATAAAAATTCTGAAAAATCAGTACAATGTGAAGAATTTTTATAGCAATACTGTGTCAAAATTTCAGATTATTATCACGCTCCAGTAAAATGAAAATTCCTGTATTAGAGTCAAACTTTCTGTTATGTTTCAACATCGTTTCTACTCATATTGTGAGTCATCCCAAAGGCTTTACTTGGCACAAACACTAATTAAAATATAATAATTACAGAGGCAACAATCATGTTATCACAAAATAACAGAAAGTAAAAACAAAATTTAACATACATATTGGGTTGCCTCCCTACAAGCACTATTGTTTTATGCCCCTAGCTACACATAATGCATAGTTTCAAGTGTTGTCATCTTTGACACCCACCCCTTAAGTGGATCTCATGATTGATTCATAACTTTGATTAATTTTCTTCCTAGGGAAGTGTTCCATTCCTTTCTTTAATGGGAATTGGAACATTATGTTTCCTTCTTTCATGTCAATAATTGCACCTATAGTTCATAAGAATAGCCTTCCAAGTATTATGTGACAAGAAGGATTGCAATAAATATCAAGCACAATAAAATCTACAGGCACATAATTTTTGTTTGCAATAATAAGCACATCATTAATTCTACCCAAAGGTTTCTTGATGGTGGAATTCGCAAGATGCAAGTTTAAGGAACATTCTTCAATATTAGCGAGACGAAGCACATTACATAAAGTTCTAGGTATGGTTGAAACACTAGAACCAAGGTCACACAAATCATTGCATTCATATTTATTTTGATAGTATGTTCCCACTTATCATGCAATTTTATAGGAATAGAAACTTCAAGTTCAAGTTTCTCATCATAAGCTTTTATCATAGCTTCTACTATGTGTTCGGTAAAATCTTTGTTTTGTTCATAAGCATTGGGTGAGCTAATAATGGATTGCAGCAAGGAAATACATTCTATTAAAGAGCATTTATCATAATTAAAGTCCTTGTAATCCAAGATAGTGGGCATATCACTAGTTAAAGTTTTGACCTCTCCAAACCCACTTTTTTCAGTTTTAGCATCACAATCATCACCCTCCAAGAAAACGGGACGCTTCTCACCTAGAGTTGACTCATCTCCAGTCCCTTTATCATTTATATTCAGAGAAGTAAAAAAAAGATTCAATAGGAGAAACACCAATCATTTTAAGATCTTCATCATGATTCATAATAGGGAAAGACTCCGGTTTAGCGGCCATCCTATTTACTAAGGTGGTTTCCTTATCATATATTTTTCCTAGCAATTCTTCAGTACTAGAAATTGCGATTGGAGGTTAGACACTTCTTTATTCACTTCATCAAGTTGCCAACTAATAGCATCAAGCAAAACTGAATGATCCTTAACTTTCGAAGCATAAAACCTATTGTGTTCATATTGTGGGATCATAAAATTTTCATAGAGCTCTCTATTTCCGACATTATTTGATAGTAAGAAGTATTGTGGAATCTATCCTCAGACACGGTGACCAAACAAGCAAAACAACAAGTAAGACAAGTAAACTAGCAAGTAAAGCAAACTAGTAGTAAACTAGTAACTAGCAAAGATAAATATTTTTGTATTTCTGATTTTTATTAGACAAACTAAATATAAAAACAAATAAAAAGAAGAACAAGTGAATGAAAATGTGTGCGAAGTTACTTGATACTTGGTGATGGTATTCCCCGACAACGGCGCCAAAAATCTTTCCTGATACTCGTGATCTGCAATGGGTTTTCCATGAAGAGGAACGGGTTATCGCAACACAAAGTAGGTAAGTATTTCCCTCAGTTATGAAACCAAGGTTTATTGAGCCAATAGGAGTACCAATCCTCAACCGTCTTCATTGGCTGCACACAAAAGAACAAACAACTTGCACCCAACACCGGCAAGAGGGTTGTCAATCCCCTTGATCTCGTTATTTGCAAGCAAGTGAGTTGTATAGATAATTGTAAATTGCAAAAAAAGCAAATAAATAACAGCAAGGTAACGAAAGCGTTTGTGAATATATAAGTAAATAGACCCGGGGCTGTAGAGTTCTCTAGTGGCATCTCTCATAGAAATAACATACTGTGGGTAAACAAATTACTGTTGGGCAATTAATATAAAAGCGAATAGTTATGCGATTTTCACAGAAATGATCATGTGTATATAGGCATCGCATTCATAAGCAAATATGCCGACTCCTGCCTGGACCTATTACTATTACTCTACTCATCGACTGCTATCCAACATGCATCTAGAGTATTAAGTAAAACATACTAATGCTTGGATAACAATGACATGATGTAGACAAAGTAAACTCAATCAATATGAATAAACCCCATCATTTCATCCTTAGTATCAATAACACAAAGACACAACTTGTCCCCTTCTGTCACTAGGATATATAAACTCATCAGGTTGAACCTACTGATACGTCTCCGTAGTATCTACTTTTCCTAACCCTTTGTCTTTTGTTTTGGACTCTAATTTGCATGATTTGAATGAAACTAACCCGGATTGACGTTGTGTTCAACAGAACTACCATGGTGTTGTTTTTGTGCAGAAATAAAAGTTCTCGGAACGGAACGAAACTTTTTGAAAAATTATTTCAGAATATTGGAGCCAAAAACCACCAGAGAAGGGGGCCAGGGTGAGCAACACCCACCAGGGAGCGCAAGCCCCCCTGGGCACCGCCTGGTGGGTGGTGCTCACCTCGTGCCCCGACCCTAATTCCAGCGCTATAAATTCCTATTTTCAGAGAAAAAAAATCAAGGAGAGAGTTTTATCGCGTTTCACAAGATGGAGCCACCACCACCTCCTATTCTTCATCGAGAGGCCAGATCTGGAGTCTGTTTGGGGCTCCGGAGAGGAAAATCTTTGGTCTTTGTCATCATCAACTCTCCTTCATCAGCAATTCCATGATGCTCCTGACCGTGAGTGAGTAATTCCTTCATAGGATTGCTGGCTGGTGAGGAGTTGGATGGGATTCATCATGTAATTGAGTTAGTTTTGTTAGGGATTGATCCCTAGTATCCACTATGTTCTAAGATTGATGTTTCTATGACTTTGCCATGCTTAATGCTTGTCACTAGGGCCCAAATGCCATGATTTCAGATCTGAGCTGTTTATGTTATCATCATTATAGCTATGTTCTTGATACGATCAGTCATATGCACCTACTACGTGTTATGATCCGTAAACCCCATAGTGACAATATTTGGGTTACTTTCCGGTGACGACCGTAGTTTGAGGAGTTCATCTATTCACCATGTGTTAATGCTTTGTTCTGGTTCTCTATTAAAAGGAGGCCTTAATATCCCTAAGTTTCCTTATGGACCCCGCTGCCACGGGAGGGTAGGACAAAAGATGTCATGCAACTTCTTTTCCATAAGCACGTATGAATATTTTCGGAATTGACTAACTGTAGCTAGTTCTGTGTCGCCCTAGGTTATGACTGTTATATGATGAATACCATCCAACGAATACACTGATCCAGTGCCTACGAGTTTTCCACTTATTGTTCTTGCTAAGTTAGTTGGTGGAGGGGGAGTAAACCTTTACTTTTACCACTTGGGAACCGTTGCTAATTTGTATAACATGGAAGATATTGATAGCTCTTGGTCGTAACGTTGACAAGAAGGGTGTACCTCCCAAAATTATACTTATCTCTTATTTAAGACTTGAGCTCTGGCACCTCTGCAAATCCCCGCTTCCCTCTGCGAAGGGATTATCTATTTACTTTTATGTTGAGTCACCATCTTCTCAAATAAGCACCAGAACTAAGAGTGTTATTGCTATCCTCATGCATTGTGTATAGTGAATGTTGGATTCATCATGAATGGTTCTTTTCTACCATGAATTACAATGTTTAGTCGTTGCTTGAACTTTGGAGGTGCTCTGCATTTATGTTTTGTGGTCTCAGAAAGGGCTAGCGAGATACCATTAATGTCATATTATATCATGATTTTTTTGACAAAGTGTTTGCATTTGAGATATTTTATTATTGCTTGCTAGTTGCTTACATCATTGATATGAGTTAATATAATCTTTAGGAGTTATTGTCGACATGGTTGGTCATAATCTTTGCTGAAAACCTGGGTGCTACTTAAGCATATGTATGTAAAGCAAAACAAAAGAGTTCGTAAAAGTTTTTCTTTATCACTTTCAGTTTGTCAACTGAATTGCTTGAGGACAAGCAAGGGTTTAAGCTTGCGGAGTTGATACATCTCCATTGCATCTACTTTTCCGAACCCCTTTGCTCTTGTTTTGACTCTAATTTGCATGATTGAATGAAACTAACCCAGACTGGCATTGTTTTCAGCAGAACTACCATGGTGTTGTTTTTGTGCAGAAATAAAAGTTCTCAGAATGGAACGAAACTTTTTGGAGAATTATTTTAGAGTATTTGAGTAATATTGGAGCCAAACACCACCAGAGAAGGGGGCCAGGGTGAGCAACACCCACCAGGGTGCGCCACACCCTAGGTGCGGCCTGGTGGGTGGTGCTCACCTCGTGGGACCCCGACCCTAATTCCAGCGCTATAAATGCCTATTTTTAGATAAAAAATCAAGGAGAAAATTTTATCGTGTTTGACAAAATAGAGCCACCGCCACCTCCTGTTCTTCATCGGGAGGCCAGATCTGGAGTCCATTTGGGGCTCCGGAGAGGGGAATCTTTGGTATTTGTCATCATCAACTCTCCTTCATCGCCAAGTCCATGATGCTCCCCACCGGGAGTGAGTAATTCCTTCGTAGGCTTGCTAGTCAGTGAGGAGTTGGATAAGATTCATCATGTAATTGAGTTAGTTTTGTTAGGGCTTGATCCCTAGTATCCACTATGTTCTAAGATTGATGTTGCTATGACTTTGACATTCTTAATGCTTGTCACTAGGGCCAGAGTGCCATGATTTGAGATCTGAACCATTTATGTTATCATCATTATATCTATGTTCTTGATTCAATCAGTCATATGCGCCTATTACGTGTTATGATCCGTAAACCCCACAGTGATAATATTTGGGATACTTTCCGGTGATGACCATAGTTTGAGGAGTTCATGTATTCACCATGTGTTAATGATTTGTTCCGGTTCTCTATTAAAAGGAGGCCTTAATATCCCTGAGTCTCCTTATGGACCCTGCTGCCATGGGAGGGTAGGACAAAATATGGCATGCAAGTTCTTTTCCATAACCACATATGACTATTTACGGAATACACACCTACATTACATTGGCGAACTGGAACTAGTTCCGTGTCGCCCTAGGTTATGACTGTTATATGATGAATATCATCCAACAAATACACTGATCTAGTGCCTATGAGGTTTCCACTTATTGTTCTTGCTAAGTTACTATTGCTGGTGTTACTATTGCACTTGCTACAGAACTATTACTGCTATTGTTACCACTATTGTTACTGTTATGACTTCTATCAAACTATCATATTACTGTGCTACTGATCACTTTGCTGTAGATAGTTATCTCAGGTGTGGTTAAATTGACAACTTAACTGCTAATACTCTCAAATATTCTTTGGCTCCCCTTGTGTCAAATCTATATATCTGGGTTGAATACTCTACCCTCGAAAAATGTTATCACCTACTACAACGCACCACTCCCATCGAACAAATATCAATCTAGGTGGACAAATGATCTCAATAGATTAGTGAGAATTACGAAGCTATGATGATCATGCAAATAAGAATCTAGTATTCAGGTTTGACTTGAATACTTTTCATGAATAATCGGAACATAAACTCACAATTCATTGGATCCCAACAAAAACACCATACAAAGGAATTACATCAGATAGATCAAGGCAACGATGCGACGTAAATTGTATTTAAGATCGAGAGAGAGTGAGAGAGAGAGGGATTGCCTCTAGGTACTAACTACGGACCCGTAGGTCTGTGGTGAACTACTCACACATCATGGTGAGGGCAGCAAGGATGATGAACAGGCCCTCCGTGATCGATCTCCCCTCTGACAGGGTTCCGGAACGGAGGTGTAGATGGCCTCGCATCGGAACAAAGACTTGCGGCATCAAAAAATATATATTGCGGGAGTGCTTCTAGGGTTTTTGGAATATATGTGAATTTATAGGGCAGAGAGGTGCGTCGGGAGGTGCCCGAGGGAGGCATAATCCATAAGGGTACGCCCCCTGGTGCACCTTGTTGGCTTGTGGGGCCCTCGTGTCTCTCTCGGCCTCCTCCTGAAGCTTCCAGGTCTTCATTTGGTCCAAAAAAATCATCAAAAAGTTTCGTGGCAATTGGACTTCCTTTGGTACTAAAACCTAAAAATTCAAAAACATGTAGAAAACAACAACTAGCACTAGGCACTGGGTCAGTAGGTTAGTGCTCAAAAATATTACAAATTGGTAAAAAAATTGCCAAAAAATATCCTAGAATGATAATATATTAGCATGGAACAATCAAAAATTATAGATATGTTGGAGATGTATCACGCAACAGCTCTGGACCAACAAGTGAGTGTAACGATCTTGAGCTCACCATGCCACAACTTTGCTTCCCAGAAGTGACAAGGATGCCACGTGACAAAGTATTGTAGAAACTAGTCTTAGAAATACTCACCAGTAGAAAAAATAAAGGGAAAATCACTAAAGCAAAACCCAAAAAGTAGAAGAACAGAACATAAATTGGAAAGGAGAGGTGTGATGTGATGTTGTGTACTTCTGTTGCTATGGACATGGAAGTCACAGATGCAGGGCATGGCCTTTTCCCTGTTGCTTCCTAGCTCAACGCAAGCGCCATTGTTCTCTGAAGGAATAAGAGCATATCCAGCCATGCCCCGAACAACCCCCACATCCCCTATTTTATCGCCAGCGCTAAAAAATCGCCTAGCCGCACCCTCGTGACGTTATTTGTTGCTAGTTTGGCCCGAAATTGGCACCGGCGGACCCAGGCCGAACCCAACACGATGGGGGTGATATGTCTCCAACGCATCTACTTTTCTCACTCTTTTGCCCTTGTTTTGGACTCTAATTTGCATGATTTGAATGGAACTAACCCGGGTAGACGTTGTTTTCAGCAGAACCACCATGGGTGTTGTTTTTGTGCAGAAATAAAATTTCTCGAAATGGAACAAAACTTTTCGAGATTTATTTTAGAAAATATAAAAAATACTGGAGCCAGAAACCAGCGTAGAGGGAGGCTAGGCTTGGCACAAGACACCAGGGCGCACCAGCCCCCTCCCGGCGTGCCCTGGTGGGTTGTGCTCACCTCGGGGCCCCACTTGACCTACCTTTGCCACTATAAATTCCTAAATTTGGAGAAAAAATCAGAGAGAAAGAATTATTGCGTTTCACAAGAAGGAGCTGCCGCCACCTCTTGTTCTTCGTCGGGAGGCCAGATCTAGAGCCCGTTTGGGGCTCCGGAGAGGGGAATCTTCGGTCTTCGTCATCATCAACCTTTCTCCATCGCCAATTCCATGATGCTCCCCACCGGGAGTGAGTAATTCCTTTGTAGGCTTGCTGGTCGGTGAGGAGTTGGATGAGATTCATTATGTAATTGAGTTAGTTTTGTTAGGGCTTGATCCCTAGTATCCATTATGTTTTGAGATTGATGTTGCTATGACTTTGCTTTGCCTAATGTTTGTCACTAGGGTCCGAGTGCCATGATTTCAGATCTGAACCATTTATGTTATCATCTCTATATCCATGTTCTTGATCCGATCTTGCCTAGTCATATGCACCTATTACGCGTTATGATCCGTAAACCCCATAGTGACAATATTTGGGATACTTCGCTGTGATGACCGTAGTTCGAGGAGTTCATATATTCACCATGTGTTAATGCTTTGTTTGAGTTCTCTATTAAAAGGTGGACTTAATATCCCTTAGTTTCCTTATGGACCCCGCTGCCACGGGAGGGTAGGACAAAACATGTCATGCAAGTTCTTTTCCATAACCACATATGACTATTTACGGAATACATGCCTACATCACATTGATGAACTAGAGCTAGTTCTTTATCGCCCTAGGTTATGACTGTTACATGATGAATATCATTCAACGAGTTACCGATTCCGTGACTACAACCTTTCCATGTATTGTTCTTGCTAAGTAACTACTACTGTTGCTGCTGTTCCAACTGCTACAAAACTATTGCTACTAATGTTACTGCTACTCTCACTATGGCTACTACTATCAAACCCATCATATTACTGTGCAACTAAGAACTTTTCTACAAATATTTATCTCTAGGTGTGGTTGAATTGACAACTCAACTGCTAATACTCTCAAGTATTCATTGGCTCCCCTTGTCTCGTATCTATAAATTTGGGTTGAATAGTCTACCCTCGAAACTATTGTGACCCCCTATACTTGTGGGTTATCAAGAACTTTTTCTGGCGCCATTTTCGGGGAGCATAGCAATATTTGCTGGGTCACTTGGGATTTATATCAATCTATCACTATGAAGAATCTGAAGGGTAGTAAGACCAAGATTGTTCCCTCTACTACGAGGGGAGGTAAGGAACTGCCATCTAGCTCTGCACTTGATTCACCTTCTGTTATGAGTAAGTTTGCACCACCACCACATGCTAGTAATGCTGATATGTCGAAAGTTGATGATGCTACCTATTCTATGAATTATGCTATTGATGATTCTAGTACCATGCTTGATGATAATGTGCTGCAAGGAGAATTTCTTGATGAACAAATTTGCTAGAGCTAAAGAGAATGAAACTACTGAAACTGATGAGATTGTTGAAATTGATGAAGCTTATGATACTGATGTTGACTATGAAACACCTATTAGTCCTAGCGCTCCTAAGTTTGAAATGCCTAAGATACCTGAAGGTTATGCTATGTACGAAGAGATAAGTAGAGTAATTCTTTCTTGCAAGGATAGAAATGATCTTAAGAAATTACTATGCAAGTATAAGGAAAAGACTTTGAATGCTAGAATGAAATGTGATCCTAAGTTTGCTACTTCACCTATCCTTGGTCCCAATAAGGATTATGAATTCTCTGTCGACCTAGAGTTAATTACTTTGGTTGAACCTGATCTTTTCCATGGCTATGAAACTGAAACCGTAGTGGCACACCTTACTAAGCTGAATGATATAGCCACCCTCTTCGCTCATGATAAGAGGATTCAATACTATTATATCCTTAAGTTATTTTCATTCTCATTAAAGGGTGATACTAAGACATGGTACAATACTCCTGCTCCTGGTTGTGTGCGTAGTCCCCAGGATATGATCTACTACTTCCGTAAAAAATATTTTCCTGCTCACAAGAAACAAGCTGCCTTATAGGAAATATTTTACTCTGTGCAAATTGAAGAAGAGAGTCTCCCACAAGCTTGTGGGAGGCTTCTCCAATTTCTTAATGCTTGCCTGATCATCCTCTCAAGAAAAAATGTAATACTTGATGTCTTTTATAATGGACTAACCGATGCTTCTAGGGACTTCCTAGATAGTTGTGCTGGTTGTGTTTTCAGGGAACAAACTATTGAACAAGTTGAGGAATTATCGAATAACATATTGAAGAACTATGTTGATTGGACTCTTCCTGAACCACCGCCTAAACCCACTCCGAAGAAGAGATGTATCTTATTTCTCAGTCCTGAAGATATGCAAGAGGCAAAGAAATCTATGAAGGAAAAAGTTATTAAAGCTGAGGATGTTAAGAATTTGCCACCTATTGAAGAAATACATGACCTTGACACACCACCACCTCCACAGGTGGTAGAGGTAAATTCTTTATTAAAGTTCAATGAAAGTGACATTCCTCACACTAAACATCCTACCCAGTGCTTATATGAGTTTGACAACTATATTATGAAGCAAGATCATTTCAATGCCCATATTTTTAAACAGTTGAAATACAATTGTGATATGATTGCTCGGTTGAGTGACTTGCTATTTAGAATCAGTAATGATGTTAGAGGTGTAGGAAAGCATGCCTCTATGGTTTAAACTCAGTTAGAACAAGTTGCTAAGTCTAAAAAAGAATTGCTAGATGAAATGAATAATAATATGCATGATTTTGCTGCTAGAGTAGTAACTACAGGAGGTAGGATATGACCCGAGAACCACTCTATCCTGAGGGCCATCCTAAAAGAATTGAACAAGATTATTAGAAAAATAATAGTGATGCACCTAATCCTTGTGAGAAGAAAAATAAAAATAAAAATGATAGGACTTTGCATACCTCTAGTGAACCCGAGACACAAAAACCTCCTGATAGTAAATGATGTCTCTCTTTCTGATGCTGAAATTCAGTCCAGTAATGAACATTCACCTAGTGATAATGAAAATGATATTGATATGTCCATGATGTAGAACCAGATAATGATGTTGAAATAGAGCCTGCTCCTGATCTTGATAACCCACAACCTAAAAGTAAACATTATGATAAAAAAGACTGTGTGGCTAGGAAACATGGTAAAGAAAGAGAGCCATGGGTTCAGAAACCCATGCCATTCCCACCTAAGACATCTAACAAAAAGGATGATGAAGAATTTGAGAGATTTGCTAAAATGATTGTGCCAGTCTTTTTGCATACCCGCTTAACTGATATTTTGAAGCTGGACACTTATGATAAGTATATGAAAGACATCATCACTAATAAAAGAAAGATACATGTCATCGTTTTCTCATGAAAGATGCCATGGTTAGGCTTATCGTAGGTGGTTGGGGCCGAAGGACGCCGATGGTCTCCAGGTGCGAGATTGGGTATAAGCGGTGGCGACACACGATGTACCCAGGTCTAGGGCCCTCCGTGGAAGGTAATACCCCTAGTCCGGCTTGGTCTAGTTGGATGGATAGCTGTGTTTACAAGGGTGCTCCTGGAGCTGTGTCTAGAGGAGGAAGAAGGAGCAGCCGGCTCGTCCTCCTCCATTGCTAGCGATGGTGTGAGAGGAACGCTCTATGTGGGTGTGCATGACTGATCGTCCGTCCCTGTTGCATGGGGGGCTCGGGGGGGTTTATAGGCCAACCCCCCGACTCTATAATATGTTCTAAAGTACAAGGGTGGAGGGACCCGGTTGCCAGTCTCTCCGGCTGGCCAGGGGGCCCGCTCTTCATGCCGTCTCATCGCCTGTAGGGTCCACCGGCTGAGCGGTCCCGTCTCCCGCTGGGGCCCGCCAGCCGGCTCTGTGATTGGCCCTCGCCCACCTACCGCGGCACGGGTCGCCCAGGAGGTGTTGTCTAGTGCCAGCCGGCCGAAGTCTCCGGTACGGCCGGCTGCACTATAGCCACGTCGGGGCAGGTAATTGAGTGGGCCAGGGCATGCTGACACTGTTTCCCCGCCCGGTCGTGCTCGCCATGGTCAGCGGCCTGGACTATAGCCATGCGCCCCAGTGCGTCAGCGGCCAATTTGGCCACAGGACCGTCGATCATGGCGGTCATGTCTTGTCATCGTACCCGCACCTAGGGGCATGGGATGTTGCACGTCCGCCCCTAGGTCAATGTAGGAGGCAACCCGGAAGGCAGCCAGTCGGTGGTCGAGCCGGCTGCATAGCCAGCTGCCTGTGATGCCAGCCAGCAGTACATCGAGCCGTCTGTCCTCCAGCCTGCCATGGACAGCCGGCCACGTAGTTTTCTTCGAAGTCGAAGGGGGGAGAACCCCATTGCTTTGGCCTACCTAGGGGTAATGACCCCGTCAGTAGTCCCCGAAGCCGACGGGGGTCCATGTCCGGCAGATGGAGGGGAGCCAGTGGCTTTCCCCCTGCGGTACCCGCCTTCGGCGTGAAGCCGAAGGGGCAACCAGGTCGACTGTTGGACCCGACACCTCGGGTACCGGCGCGTCTCCCCGGGACCCGCTCCAACCCGCCGTGCACCACACCACGAGTAATGATGCGGCGGGCCCCGCGCATATGGGGGGGACAGGACGTCGGCCTGGGCCTAGCCCGCTAGGCCCCGGACATAGCCCAGTAGGCCTCAGGGTGCAGACTGGGATCCTCTACACCCCGAAGCGGCCGTTATGATCTGGGGACAGCCACACGCGTGCGGAGTTTCCGTGGGAGCAGGCGCAATTAATCCCACGTCCCCCGGTCGTGGCCTTCCCTCTAAAAGGGGAGGAAGGGCAGGGGCTGAGATACCCACATCCCTCTTGCCCCCCTCCTGCCCCGCCTTCTCGCCTTCTTCGTCCTCTTGGCCCTCTTGCGCAACACCATGCTCAAGCCCGCAACCACGCCCGCATGCCGCCCCACCGCCGTGATGGCCGACGGACGCGGAGGGAGCTGGGCTGACATTGCGGAGCTTCGCCACGCGCAGATGCTACCGCCGGCGGAGCGGGTGGTCGCATGTGCGCCTGGCGACGAGGTGGCACCGGCACCGTAGCCGGGGGAACACGTCGTGTTCCTCCAGCACTTCGCCCGCGGCTTCGGGCTCTCCACAAGCCACTTCTTCCGCCTACTCCTTGACGCCTTTGACCTCTAGCCACATCACCTCGGCCCCAATGCAATCTTGTACCTCGCCGTGTTCGTGACACTGTGAGAGGGATATCTCAGGGTTCTTCCTTTCCTCGAGCTCTTCAACACCCTCTTCTATCTCAAGTCATTGAAGAGCAGCGCCTGCGGGGGGCACGATGGTGTGTTTCCGCGGCACCGCACGCTTCCCACCACTTTCTCTCATCGACTCCGTCAAGGGGTGGCAATGGACGTTCTTCTATGTGAAGAACGCTGACCCGAGCTTGGACTTCATCTGGCTGCCGCCGTTCGTCGACGTGCAGTCCACCTAGGTAAACTGGCAGAGGACCGCCCCGCGCAGCATGGCCTTGGCGGAGCTCGGCCGGCTCGCACAGTTAAAGAGCTCCGAGGGGTTGGTCGCTGCCGATCTGGTGGCGGCCTTCATATCGCGCCGGGTGTTGCCTCTCCAAATGAGGCTGCATCGGATCTGCGATATGTCCGGCCTTCGCGACCCCTGCCGGTTGTCCGCTATCGACCTGACACCGGCTCAAGTGGCGAAGCAGGTGAACGCCCTCATGATGTTCAAGCTGAAGCCCGAGTCGTGGTCCTTCGGCATGGAGCCGTACGACCACATCAACCATCCCCTTGGTAAGTCTTTTGACGAGACGATCTTTCTTCATTTGATTCTTTCCAGCCGATAGCCGGCTGTGGACCTCACTTTGCCGTGCTGACCGCAGTTGTTGGTGCCATAGAACACGCTGGACGGCCCACACCCCCAGATCTTTGAGGCGGAGCGCGAACACGTCGACTCCGAAGACTACGAGCTGGGAGGCCCGTCGGAGCAGGGGGTGGACTCCTCGGGAGGAGTCGATGAGCTGACGGACCGCGAGCCGGCGAGCCCAACAAAGCGGGTGAGCTCCTTCTTGCCCCCACGATCAGGGACTAGACAGACAACGATGACGATGATGACGTAATGCTTCTGAATGAGCCTCCTCCCTCAGCGCGTCAGGGTCTGCAGAGCGAGGAGCGACCGGCTCAAGCCCCGACGGCCGAAGCTGCTGGCCGGGTGAAGAGGCCAGCACAGGAGGGGCCGGCGCCCCCGCCATAGTCCCCAAGCGGGTGAAGGTGGCAGCATGGACGCCGCTGGCGCGTGCCAAGCGGGCCTTGCCTCTTGTCATCAGGTAAGTCTCTTTTCCGCGTCTTGCATATGTTTTCTTCTGGGTCACGACCGGTGGGTGACCGGACTTTGTGCATTGTAGGGACCCCATTGAGCTTCACGAGCGGGAGCCAGCGGGGGACCCGACGAATGCCGCCAGCCGGCTAGCCCGCGAGCACGCGGCCACCCAGCGGGAGGAGAAGAGGAGGCTCGCGGAGCTGTGAGCCTCAAAGTCTGGAATGCGGGGCGGGGCCTCGCATTCCGGGACTTCAAGCAGCGGGCGGCGGAGGAGGTCCACAGACCCCACGCGAGCATCAGACTCGGCGGCGGAATCGACCCGTCTGTTGAGGCCTCAATCAAGCAAGCCGTGAGGGGCGGCCATGGACCCGCCCGCGCCTCCATCCGCGGAGGAGGCGGCCTGAGCGAGGGCAGTGGCAGCGGAGCCGGCTCCTGAGGCGACACGGTCGGAGGTGCCGGACGTGCCGCCACCCAGGGCCGAGCCGGCCCGGGTCGACATGCCGGGCGCCCTCGTGGCCCCAGGGGCGGCATCAGATGCGGCTCCAGAGGTGGCAACCATTGAGGTGGAGGCGCCCCCCGTCGCGATCGACGTGCCGGAGTGGCAAGGAGTGGAGATGGTGACGGCATCGGCCGGAGGGCCGGCGGGGGGCGACACCCGAACCTCGCCGTCGTTGACCTACCGCCGGCGCTTGGTACTGCGGCGAGCCCGGGCGGTAATGGCGGCCGAGCCCGGAGGACCCTACGGACCATGCAGGAGGTGCTCCGGGACTGTCAGGCGCCGGCGGGCGTGCCAGCACTACCGACTCCCCATCTGGGCGGCCCGGTCCCCTCGTTCGGGAACTTGGGGAGCATCCTGGACCGGTGCCGGCAGGAGCTGGCCCGGTTCGCAGAGGCGGCCGACACCACCCTGCAGCGTGCGGAGGTAAGCACGGTTGCCCTTGTCTTAGGTTTTTTAGTGGGGGCGCGCAAGCGGACCCACTGGGTGTAGCCCCCGAGATGCAGGCCGGCTGACCAGCTGATGGGTAGCCAGGCCGGATCTCTTTTGAGCATGTCTTGACTTTCGGCTTTGCGTGACAGGAGGGGAACTCCTTGCGACAGAAGCTGTTTGAGGAGGCGGTCGCCGTCCACGACCGCGGCAAGCACGGCTTTTACCGCCTGGAGGAGGAGCTGGAGCACGTGTAAGGTAAGTTGAGTTCCGCGGGAGGGGTATGCAGCCCTCGAGAGCCAGCTGACGCCTGCCTTGTCTTGCAGGCGATCTGATCACCCTCCGAGACGAGAAGACCGGGCTCGTCTCCGAGCGGGACCGGCTGGTGTAGGATGTCCAGGTGGCCACGTAGGAGAAAAACCTGCTTGCCGCGCTGCTGGTGGACGGGGAGGCGGCCCAGGACCGCCTCAAGGCCGCCTTGGCAAAGGAGGTGGCGGCCAAGGAGACGACCGTCAAGGAGGCGGCTAATGCCGCCCGGAGGACCGCCGGCCTCCAAGACAAGGTGACCCGCCTCAAGAGGTTGCTCGAGGAGGCCAGGGGCTCCCTTGCCGCATTGGTGGCGGTGCTGGCGTCGGAGTGGAAGGCGGTGCTCAACTTCACCATCGGAGTGGATGACGCCATCAAAGGTAAGTGTCTATTTCCCCCTTCTCCAGCCGACCGCTTTTCCCTTTGGTGGTTATTGTGTTTGATTTGCCTTTCTTTCCTCTTCTTCCCCTTTCTCGCTAGGCGCTTCCTGGAAACTCAGCGCCGCGCTGAGTGTGCCATCGAGGAGCACCGAGAATACCTTCAGGATTGCGGGCGCTCCCTCAAGGAGGACGCCGCATGGGACGTGGATGAGCTTGGGGTCACCATCGAGTATCGACTGAACCACCTCGAACGGAGCATGGAGCGACTGAAGATGGCCGAGAAAGAGATCATCGCTGCTCTGTGGCCGGGCTGCGGGGGAGCTCCGGCGAATAGCATGGCCTTGTGGCTGGAGCAGGGCGTGGCCCGGCTCGAGGCCTGGAAGGCGTCAGCAGCCCGAGCCGGTGCACAAATGCCGCTCCGGTTCGTCATGTCGTGGTACCGCGGCATGGACTTGGGCCGGCTGGCCACCATGCGGGACGAGCCGGTCGAGGAGCAGGAGGCCCATGAGCCGGCCCTTGTCCGCTGGGCCGACGAGCTCGCGTCGTACGTCGATGCGGACGAGTTCCTGCCGGCCCTTGGGGAGGACGGCGAGCCGGTGCCTGAAGACTCCTTCGGCATTCCCCAAGGCCCAGCGGATGAGGAGGTTGCCGACGAGAGCACCGACTCGAGCGGCGAGACGGCCGGAACCGCGGAGGCCGCCTCGAAGGCCAAGGAGGCCGACCCGAAGGCCGCGACCACCTCCGAGGCAAGAGTCGAGCAGCCCAGTGATGCACCGGCTGGAGGCACGCCGGATGGCGACGCACCGGTGGCCTAAGCCCCCGGGCGCCTTTATCTTTCTTTTTCTTTCCTAAAAGTTAGGCTCGAGTCCACCCACTAGGGGTGTTATGCAATGAACTGTGCTGTCCGTGGGCCACTTTTCTCTTAACGTTTGCATTTTGAATATTTGTGTTTGCCTTATTGCTCGTGCCGACTTGTCCTTATCCTTTTTTGCCCTCTTGGTTCTCTTCAATCCCCCCGTTTTCCCCTTTAGTTTCGGCCCCGCCAGCCCGCCAGCCGGGAGCCGGTCTGTAGCTGGGTCGGGGTGTTCGCCTCAAGGGAGCCGATTCGGAACTTTGGAACTGCGAGGGCCTTTCGGGATAAGTAGAGTGGTAGAGGTAAGGCGGTGGTCCGGCTGGGCCTAGCCAGTATCTCGTTTCGATTGAACTTTCGTGTTAGGTAAGCCTTGCCGCTCCGGAGCCTCGTCAGGCGGACAGCCAGGAGCCGGATCTATAGCTGGGAGGGGTGGGAGTGTTTGCCTGGTTCACACTACTTAGCCAATTTTCGAGAAAAGTGACCTAGGACCAGCCGGCGAGCCCCCGGGCCCGGGAGGCGGTGGGCGTGGAAACCTTTGAGGGAAGCGAAACAGGGCGTGCCCCAGGAGCCGGCCTGGGGCACCCATTGCATTCATAAGCCCAAAAGGGTAGGGATACATACATACATTGGTGTTTTCAGCAGTAAAACGGGCGGAGGAGCGCCGCGTTCCATGGGCGCTTTGTCTCCTCGCTGGAGGCATCTCTCTTGCACTTCTACGGCTTCTGGCGTGCATTAGGTAGTATGCATTGTTGTGCAGCGCCTTGCTGGTGATGAACGGGCCCTCCCATGAGGAGGACAGCTTGTGTTGTCCGACTGTCCGCTAGAACCGCCTGAGGACCAGGTTCCCTTCACGTAAGGAGAGTGGCCGGATCCGCTTGCTATGGTAGTGCCGGAGCTTCTGCTGGTAGATTGCCATCCGGCTCAAGGCAAGTTCGCGAGCTTCCTCGAGTAGGTCGACGCCTTCTTCTCTTGCCTCCTTTGCGTCGTTCTCAGTGTATGGGGCGACCCGAGGCGAGTCAAACTCGATGTTGGTGGTGATGATCGCCTCGGACCCGTACACAAGGAAGAAGGGAGTGTAGCCGGTTGACCGGTTGGGGGTGGTCCTGAGACTCCAAAGGACAGCTGACAACTCGTCGATCTAGCAGCCGACCGACCTTACCAGCGGCGTCACGAGCCGGGGCTTGATGTCGGACAGGATGAGGCCGTTTGCCCTCTCGACCTGGCCACTTGAGTTCGGATGAGCGACGGAGGCCAGGTCAATTCCGATCCCTTGCTTGGAGCGGTAACGTGCGAGTGCGCCCTTGGCAAAGTTCGTGCCGTTGTTGGTGATGATGCTGTGGGGGACGCCATAGCAAACTATGATGTCATCGATGAACCGGACGACCGTGGGGCTATCTAGCTTCTTGATCGGTCGTGCCTCGATCCACTTGGTGAACTTGTCAATAGCCACCAGCAAGTGCGTCCTGCCGCCTCGGGCGGTCTTGAAGGGGCCCACCATGTCCAGCCCCCAGATGGAGAAGGGCCACGAGAGGGGGATGGTTTGGAGGGCTAATGTCGACAGGTGGCTCTGCGTGCTGAAGCGCTGACAACCCTCGCACTCGTCGACCAACTTGTTGGCCGCCTCGAGGGCGGTGGGCCAGTAGAAGCCGTGGCGGAAAGCCTTGGCCACCAGGGTCCTGGAGGCGGCATGATACCCACACTCACCCTGGTGGATGTCGAGGAGGATCTCCAGGCCCTTTTCCGGCTCGACACATCGCTAGAAGATGCCAATTGTGCTGCGATGGACGAGCTCGTTGTTGATGATGCTGTATGTCGGGGCCCGGCATTGGATTTGCCTTGCCAAGGCCTCGTCTGGGGGGAGCTTGCCTTGTAGAAGGAACACCAGGATAGGTTGGGCCCATGAGGGGGCCGAGACGGGGGCCGGCTCGGGAGCCCCCGGGACTGGATGATCAGCCCCCGAGACCGGCTCACCAGCCCCCGGGGCCAGCTCGCCAGTCCTCGAGGTCGGCTGGTCGATTGCCATTATGGCGGACACATCGTTGGAGCCAGCCGTCTCGGATGCAGTCGACCCAACTAGTGCCGGTAGCGCGGCCAAGGTTGCGGGAGCCGGTGGTGAAGATGCCAAAGGGGCAGCCGGAGCCACCGACGGGCCGGCAGCGTCTGCCGACACAAAGATTGACTCCGATTCTGGGGGAAGGCTTGATCGATGGCTTGAGCAGTCACTCGAGGGAGACGCCGACTGGGATGGTCTGCCGGGTGGAGCCGATCTTTGCCAGCGCGTCGGCCACCTCATTGTCTGCCCATGGGATGTGATGAAACTCGCAGCCCTCGAAGGAGCCGGTGAGCTGTTGTAAGAGGAAGGGGTAGCTGGCCATGTTGGCGTCCCTAGCGTCCCATTCGCCAGAGACTTGCTGCACCACGAGGTTGGAGTCGCCGAAGCATAGGATGCGCCTGATGCCGATCTCCTTGGTGAGCCGGAGGCCATGGATGATGGTCTCGTACTCGGCCACATTGTTGGAGGTAGCGAAGTGGATCTGGAGGGCGTAATTGAGATGGTCACCTTTTGGGGAGGAGAGGACTATGCCGGCACCCAGGCTGGTCCTCATTTTCGAGCTGTCGAAGTGCATACGCCAATGCATGGACTCTGGGGGAGGCGGCACGAACTCCGTCTCCCCCCAGTCGACGAGGAAGTCAGCCAACGCCTATGACTTGATGGCGATTCTTGGCTTGTACTGGATCTCATGATCGGCGAGGGCGATGACCCATTTGGCAATCCGGCCGGTGGAATCCCGTCCGCTCATGATCTTGCCGATCGGGGCCATGCTCACCATGGTAATGGTATGCTCCTGGAAGTATTGCTTGACCTTCTTGGCGGGGAAGTATATGTCGTAGAACATCTTTTGGTACTGGGAAGTTTTGCCTGGACGCGGAGAGGACCTCGCTGAGGTAGTAGACGGGCCGTTGGATCGATAGGGACTTGCCCTCCTCCGACCGCTCAACCACTAGGACGACACTGATGACACGGGTGGTCTCCGCAATGTAGGCGAGCAATGCTTCCTTCTCAGCAGGCGCGGCCAAGATGGGCGCGCGGGTGAGAGCCTTCTTGAGGCCGCGGAAGGCCTCATCCGCCTTGTCGGTCCAATCGAACACGCCTGGTTTCTTGGTGTGACCTGGCTCGATCAGAGGCATCTTGCGAAGGAGCCCGTAGAGGGGTAGGGCCTTCTCCCCCAGCCGGCTGATGAACCGACTGAGCGAGGCAAGGCAGCCAGTGAACTTCTGAACGTCGCGGAGCTGGGTCGGCTTGGGCATGCGCTCGATCATGCTGATCTTCTCGGGGTTCGCTTTGATGCCGCGAGCGGACACGAAGAAACCTAGGAGTTGGCCGGCTGGGACGCCGAAGACACACTTCTCCAGGTTGAGCTTGATCTTGTACTCACGTGGGTTCACGAAGGTCTCCCGGAGATCGTCGAGGAGGCTAAAGTGCTTCTTGGTTTTGACAATGATGTCTTCGATGTAGACGTGGACGTTCCTGCCTATATGAGGCAGGAGGCACTTCTGCATGCACCGTTGGAAGGTGGCGCCTGGGTTCTTCAGGCCGAAGGATATGGTGATGTATCAGTAGGCCCCAAAGGGCGTGATGAAGGAGGTCTCGAGCTGGTTTGCTGGGTCCAGCTTGATCTGGTGGTAGCCGGAGTAGGCGTCCAGAAAGAATAGCAAGTCATAGCCATCCGTGGAGTCGATGACTTGATCGATCCGTGGCAGGGCGAATGGGTCCTTGGGACATGGCTTGTTCAGGCTAGTGTAGTCGATGCACATGCGCCAGGTCTTGTTCTTCTTCAGCACCAGGACTGGGTTGGCCAGCTAGTCCTGGTGGAACACTTCCATGATGAACCCGGCTGCGAGCAGCCGGGCGATCTCTTCTCCTATGATATGCTTCTTCTCCTCGGAGAAACGATGCAGGGGTTGCCTGATCGGCTTGACTTCCGGCCGGACGTGTAGTTTGTGCTCGGCGAACCTCCTCGGAACACCCGACATGTCCTTGGGGACCATGCGAAGATGTCCCAATTCTCATGAAGGTAGTCGACGAGCTCGCCTTCCTATTTGCTGTCGAAGTGGGAGCCGATGGTGAATCACTGAGCTGGGTTGGCCGGGTCAAGCGGGATTTTCTTGGTGTCCTTGGACGGCTGGAAGGAGGCCTCGTCGGCGGACTGCGAGGGGGGAGCCGGTATGGCCGGGTGGCTGGCAGCAAGGGCCACGAGCCGGTCGAGCTGTCGCTTCTCCTCGACGATTTCCAGGGCCTCGGCCAGCCAGCTGCCGTCTCGAGCGCACTTGATTGAAATCTTGTAGTCGCCTGTGATGGTGATGATTCCCTTGGGGCCAGACATCTTGATCTTGAGGTAGGTGTAATGGGGGACCACCATGAATTTGACAAGGGCTGGCTGGCCCAGCAGCGCGTGGTAGGGGCTCGCGAGGTCCACGACCTCGAACAACACCGGCTCGCGGCGGAAGTGGCCGGGTCCGCCGAAGAGGACGTCGAGTGTGATCTTGCCAATAGGGGAGCAGGACTTTCCAGGCACAATGTCGTGGAAGACCATCCGGCTCGCCTATAGGTCTTCTATCTTCAGCCCCAGCTTGTGCATTGTGTCGAGGTACAGGACGTTGATGTTGCTACCACCATCAACCAGCACCCGCTTGAAGAGACAAGTGCGCTTCTCGATGGCGATGGTGGGGTTGAGGACGAGGGTGTAGCTGTCGGGATTTGGCATTATAGCAGGATGATCTGCCTAGCCCCAGGTGACCGGCTTCTTCGACCAGTGCATGAACTGGGGAGCTGCCGGCATGGTGGCGTTCACCACACGGTGCAGCCGGCGCTGAGTGTGTTTGCTTGTCTCTTCGCTGGTGAAGACGACGTAACAGCCGTCTTGGTTAGGGAACTGGTCGATCAGGCGACCGTCGTTCTAGGCCGGAGCCAGAGCCGTCGCCGGGGCTGGCACGTGGGCAGGCAGCGCGGGGGGAGCCGGAAGGCCGTCCCCCTGGGCCAATCGCTGTGAGAAGCTGCGCTGCCGGAGCGTGTGTGTAGAGGGTTTAGCCCCTGAGTGGTTCTTGTAGGGTAGGTCGAGCATCTGCTTGAAGGTGAGCTTCGGCTGCCAGGCAGCCTTGCCAGTGCGCTGGCGTTGACTAGAAGGCTGGGAAGCTAGCTCCTACTCCTCAATGGTGTTGACCTGCCGGCTCCCATAGCAGGGATCCGGCTGGTCGTTCTTGCGGTTGTTGTTCTGCGGCTGCCGGTTGTCGGAAGTCGACCGGGACGTTGCCGGTGTTGTCGTTGGCTTGGCGGGCGGGGTCATCTTGACCCGGATGGCTGAATCAGCCGTGGTGTATTTTCCGCTTTGGTCATGAGCTCGGCAAGCATGACCGGCTCGGAGCACAGAAGCTTGTGCTTGAGGGGGGTGCCGTCTCGATAGCCTTCGATGAAGTACTGCACGACTTGCACCTCGTGCACCCCCTCACAGGAGTTGCGGAGCTCAGTCCATTGCGTGAGGTAGTCGCGGAGGGACTCGTCCGGCCCCTGAACGCACATGGCGAGTTCACGTGGGCGGCCGGGCCACTTGTAGGTGCCGGTGAAGTTGCGGACGAAGGCCTCGTCGAAGTCTGTCCAGGTGTTGATGCTGCCGGCCGCCAGGCTATTGAGCCAGGTGTGGGCCGAGCCGATCAACATGAGGGGAGCGTAGCGAACGGCTACGCGCTTGTTTCCCCTGGCGATGCCGATCGCGGTGGTGTAGTCGATCAACTAGTCCTCGGGCTTGGCGGCCCCATTATACTTTGGGGTGTCTCGGGGGAGAGTGAAGCCGGTCGGGAATGGCTCGTTGCAGATCTGAGGGCCAAAATAGGCCGGGCCGATCGAGCCCTCCTCTTCGAGGAGGGCCAACTATGCGAGGTGGTCGATGCGATTGTGGGCGTCGTTCTCGCTACGGGGGACTCGCGGCCCGATCCGGGCCGAGAGCTCGAGGCGGATGACGGGCGGAACCGACCGTTCCGGCTCGCGTCGCGGGGGTGGCGTATGCCCGTGGTTGTGCCGACTGCCGGTGCTTCTTGGTGGCAGCCCCTGCGAGGTGGGTTGTTGGTGCCCCGGCTGCTCACATCCGGCTGCTCGCTTCCCGATAGCTGAGAGGGCCGGGGGTTGTTTGTTTCGGCCCGAAAGCCAGAGGTGCGAGGAGAAGAGGAGTGCTGAGTCGGCTGATGGCTTGCAGTCCCCGTGCCCTCGCACTCGAGCCCAGGGCTTCAGGAGGCGGCGCCGCCCGACGCGAGCAGATGCTACTGCGAGTCGGTAGCATCAATGAGCTCCTTGATCTGACGCTCGTGGGCAGCATGCTCTTCGCCCTCCAAGGTAGCCAAGTCCTCGTAGGCTACCTTGAGGGCCCGTAGGTTGGCTGTGGGGGTGTCATAGACGGGTATCTTGCCGCCTAAGATTTCGGCGACAACGCGGTCGCGGTCACGCACAGCCCTATGCCAGCTAGGCTCGATGCCAGCCGGGGTGAGACCGTAGGAGGATGCGTATTCCCGCTGGGCAGCCTTCATGCGGCGCCGCGTGGCCGCGAGGGCGGTGGCATCCTCGAACAGGATGTGGCGAACCGCCTCGAGGTCAGCCGCGGCGGCGCCGGGGTTCGCCGTTGGGGCGATAGGGGTGCTCAAGCCCCAGAGGGCCGCACCGAGCAGGTCGGAAGTGCCAACGTGAGCCATGGCGGCGTTAGCCCCGGCCCGCGCACGTCCGGAGGAGGTGGAGGAGATGATGGCCATTGCCCCCACGCAATCGTGGGAGCTGCTGGACTGGGTTGTAGCAAGCACGCCCACGGCCGTGGGCGGATCAGCGCAGATGAACACCTGCCCGGGGTACTCGTCCGCGGCCGGAGCCTCGGCAAGGCTAAGCCTGCCGAAGCGCTCGGTGAGCGCGTTGATGTCGTCCGTGAGGCCAACGGGGTCGCCCGCAGGGCGTGCCGGAGCAAGCCCGATGAGCCCGTGGCTTTGCCTGGACGTGCGAGGGCGGCGGGGAATGGCGAGGGGTCCCGCCCGGAGCATGAATCCGGTCGGTGCCGCATATGGCCCCATGGTGGGCGCCAACTGTCGTCATTTTCTCATGACAGATGCCATGGGTAGGCTTATCGTAGGTGGTTGCGGCTGAAGGACACCGACGGGCTCCGGGTGCAAGATTGGACACAAGCGGTGGCGACACACGATGTACCCAGGTTCAGGGCCCTCCGTGGGAGGTAATACCCCTAGTCCTGCTTGGTCTAGTTGGATGGATAGTTGTGTTTAAAAGGGTGCTCCTGGAGCTGTGTCTAGAGGAGGAAGAAGGAGCAGCCGGCTCGTCCTCCTCCGTTGCTAGCGATGGTGTGAGAGGAAAGCTCTATGTGGGTGTGCGCGAATGATCGTCCGTCCCCGTTGCATGGGGGCTCGGGGGGTTTTATAGGTCAACCCCCCGGCTCTATAATATGTTCTAAAGTACAAGGGTGGAGGGACCCGGCTGCCAGTTTCTTCGGTAGGCCAGGGGTCCCACCCTTCATGTTGTCTCATCGCCTGTAGGGTCCACCGATTGAGCGGGTTCCGTATCCCGCTGGGGCCCGCCAGCCAGCTCTGCGATTGGCCCTCGCCCACCTGTCGTGGGACGGGTCGCCCAGGAGGCGTCGTGTAGCGCTAGCCGGCCGAAGTCTCCGGTACGGCCGGTTGCACTATAGCCACGCCGGGGCAGGTAATCGAGTGGGCAAGGGCGTGCTGGCACTGTTTCCCCGCCCGGTCACGCTCGCCAAGGTTAGCGGCCTGGATGGCTGGACTGTAGCCATGCGCCCTAGTGCGTCAGCGGCCACTATGGCCACAGGACCGCCAGTTGTGGCGGTCACGTCTTGTCGTTGTACCCGTGCCTAGGGGGATGGGACATCCCATGTCTGCCCTGGGTCAACGGAGGTGGCGGCCCGAAAGGCAGCCGTCTGCGCCCAGCCGACCGGTGGTTGAGCCGGCTGCACGACCAACCGCCCGTGTTGCCAGCCGACAGCACATCGAGCCGGCTGTCCTCCAGCCGGCCACGTAATTCTCTTTGAAGCGAAAGGGGGGAGAACCCCATTGCTTTGGCCTACCTAGGGGTAATAACCCCGTCAATACCGGATGCTAAAATCTCCACCATTCTTGATAATTATTCCTTTAAGGATGGAGTACCTAAAAAGCTTGGAGATCCGGGAATACCAATTATACCTTGCTCCATTAAGAGAAACTATGTCAAAACTGCTTTGTGTGATTTGGGAGCCGGTGTTAGTGCTATGCCTTTCTCCTTGTATAAAAGACTTGATTTGAATAAACTCACACCTACTGAGATATCATTGCCAATGGCTAATAAATCAACGACCATACCTATTGGTATTTGTGAGGATGTGCCCGTTGTTGTTGAAAATATTACTATCTTAAGGGACTTTGTTATTCTTGAGATGCCCGAGGATGACAACATGTCGATTATCCTTGCTAGGCCCTTTTTTAATATTGCAGGGTCCGTTATTGATTGCAATAAAAGCAAAGTCACTTTGGTAATGAGCACACGGTGCACTTCTCGAACAAGCAATTCCAAGTGAATGGTGTAAATGTTATTGAAGAATCTTTGACCATCACTATTGGAAGTTTTAAATTACCTCTACCTACTCCCAAAAATAAATACGATATACTTATTGTTGGGGATATGCACATCCCCATTGGGGTAACTTGGTGCTTCACGAAAGTTTTTCGGTTTCATGCCAATCAGAAGTGGTTGTTAATAAGACTTGATCAACCTTATTGATGGATCATTTTTGAGATGTATGAAGTTGAGGAATCTAGTAAGCACCATTCTTTGTTTCCACCTTTTATTTTCTGTTTTAGTTAGTAGAATAAAATAAAATGCCATGTTTATCCTGTTTTCTGTTTTTTCCGTGCAATAAAAAATGACCTAGAAATAAAAATTCTAAGAATGCCCTAAAAATTTAACATGATTTTTTCCGAATATTTAAGAATTTATGGTGCAAATAATACCCGAGGGGGTGCCCCTGGTGCCCACAAGACACCAGGGTGCGCCTTGGGCGCGCCCTGGTGGGTTGTGCCCCCCATGTGGGCCCCCGCACTTATCTCTTTAGCTCACATCACCACCTACCACCCGCAAAAAATCACCACATCCACCATTTTCATGTTCTTGCTCTCAAAGCCACCAATTTCGATCTCTTTGCTCGAAGCTATGTTTCTGAAACTGTTTGGAGGGATTGCTTCTTGGTATGTGGCTCCCCCATTGCTCCAATTAGTTTTTGTTTTAGTGGGTTACTTTTAGAGTAATTAGTCACTCTTGGTGCTAATGTAGATGGGCTTACATCTTGAATTCTTAGAGTTCTAAGTAGTTTGAATGCTCAATATGGCCTCTATGCATGCTTGGGAGTAGCTGCTAACAATCTAACAAAGTTTTGTTGACAATTTTTTTGTGGACTAAATTTTTTCGGAAATTTTATAGTAAAAAAAATGCAAATCTTTAGGAAGTTTTCCTCCAAGAAAAATGCCAAGGGGGCCATTGGGGAATCATCGGACAGTGACCTTCATATTCCAAGAAAGGTGGAGGTGCGACTGTGTGAATTGCCACATGATGCCTTCAGGGAGGAGGCCGGGTTCCATCAAGAGTTTGCTCAGTTTGTCACAAATGCCGATTTAACCGAGTTCCTCATAGCTAAGTGTGACCAATATCACATCCTTACGAATTCCTTTATGCAAAGTTTTAATTATCTAGTGCTCGACTGTGTGAAATTTTACACGATTGTTTTCTGAATATTTGTGAATTTCTAGTGCAAACAATATTAGAGGGACGTGCACCAGGTGGGCACAACCCACCTGGGCGCGTTAGGACCCCCAGGCGCGCCCTAGTGGGTTGTGGTCCCCACGTGGCCCCCCTCACTTACCTCTTCATCCCACATCATCACTTACCTCTAGAAAAAATCTCGATTGCTCTCTCTCCCATGTTCTTGAGCTCAAACCCGCGGATTTCGATCTCTCTGCTCGAAGCTCCGTTTCCGAAACTGTTTCGAGGGATTGTTGCTTGAAAATTTTACGCGGACATCATGAACCTATTTGGAAGGAGTTCTTCGAGGAGACGATCCTCGGGGGCATATTCTAGTGACAGTTCTGCTCGCTGGTCTTATGTTGAACCAAGTGAAAGTTCCACATGAGATGCCACCACCAAAACATGTTTATGGCCTTGCGATGAGTATATGATGCGTGTGGGCATTAAGGAGGAATTTGAGCAATATGTTCACAATGCCGGTCTCGGTCCCTACATCTCAGATAAGTGCGAACAACGCCACATTCTCACTGAATCGCTTGTCAAAGGATTAAATTCCATCCTCGTGAGTCTAGGGTGTCGTTTATGCTTTATGATAATCCATATACCATATAATTAGAGAATTTTTCTTACCACTGCAAACTCCCGTTCTGGGGTTCGCATGACGAACCGCCAAGGGCTGAGTACCAATTATTCTTAACTAGTCTTTGCTACGGTGAGACGAGGGGAGTGACACAAGGTAGAATAAAGAGCATTCATTTTCCCGCAATTCAGTACTTTGCATTATTTAACGGGAATGTATAGTAGGCAAGGAAGACTGTAGTACACTATGTGCTCCAGACTTGAGCCTCGTTCGCACTGCTCTCACCGGTGAAAGGAATTATAACCTTGGAGCGATTGTTGCACGTAGACTTCAGCATAACGCTAACATTGGCTATTTCTATGGTGGAATATATGCCATGCGTTTAGCACGAGGGATGGGTGTTTCACCTTTGCCCTTTGATCCTATCCTACCCATGCGGTATTTAGATTTTGACACCTTAAAAGATCATAAAATTATCAAGGTAAAGGTTGATAACTTCACTTATAATCTATTGTTTAACCAAAACTCTGTTGAGCACACATATTTGCCTGCACCTGCTCTTTTTGACTATCACAGCAAAGGAAGATATTTTGTTCTTGAGAGCGAGGCCCGAGATCACAACACAGCAATGTAGGCAGCACGGCAGGCCGAGGCATCCGCACCGAGAGCCTCCGTGAGCTACCACTCCACTTACTATCCAGGCTACTAATCGACTACCAAGTTAGGCCAAAAGCCTAAGCTTGGGGGAGTACGTGTTTCTCACCGACTTTACATTCATGTCCACTTATTCTATTTGTCAGTGTCCACACTTTTTCATTGTATCATCCATGCTTAGATTTATTTTCTTGCTTTCTTCTTGTGTGTTTGAAAAACTTTAGAAAAACCAAAAAAAAATTAGTTGTAGTCAATTTACTTTCTATGTATGCTTAGTAGTAATATTAAATAGAAAACCCAAAAAGATTTCCTCGTTCTTATTTTGCTTGTTGGGAGCTTTCCCGTGTAAATATTTGTTCTTGTTTTTGCTTTTTATTTGCTTTTTCAAGAAAACCAAAAACTCCAAAAATATTTCAGTGTGTCTCTCTGAATTTCTTTCCTTTTTATTTGAGTCTTACCTAGGAGAAGACCATGATGAAACTGTTGAGTGGCTCTCATATGAATAATTGTTGAACTAATAAAGAGCAAATTTTACCTTGTCTTCTCCTGTTGAATAAAATGTTTGCAGATTCCAGCTTAGTTCATGGCACTCTTGCACTATTATTATTTTCATATTGTTCGGTCGTGCAAATGAAAGGCAATAATGACGACATTCGATGAACTAGCCGCGGCAAGAGAAACTGGTATGAACTCGACTTGTTCTGTTTGTGTAAATATGTTTAACCTAGTATCCATGATTCAGCCCATTATGATTAAACATGTTTGCAATGACAATTAGAGATTATAGTTTCTCATGCCATGCATAAGTATCTAGGAGTCTATAATGATTTATCTTGGATATCAACATAGAGTTAAAATGATTGTTATGTAGTATGATGATATGTTATCCTCCTCTGAATGTTCGAGTGGCTTGACTTGGCACATGTTCATGCATGTAGTTGAATCAAAACCAACATAGCCTCTATGATATTTAAGTTCATGGTGTTCATATCCTACTCATGCTAGTGTCCAATGTTACTTATGCATAATGCATGGTTATGATAGTTGTTGCTCTCTAGCAGGATGCTTCTCAATCTAATTGCTAGCCTTCGCCTGTACTAAGTGGGAACTCTGCTTGTACATCAAAAACCTTGAACCCAAAAGTTATTCTAGATGAGTCCACCATACCTACCTATATACGGTATTACCCTGCCGTCCAAAGTAAATTTGCATGTGTCACCTCTAAAAACTTCTAAAAATTATCCGTCTTGTGTGCCTGGATCGTTCATGGAACGATAGGAGGTGGTCGGTATCTTCCATGCTAAGCGGGTTATTCTCAGGTCGAGTGTTTATTCACTCGCCATCGCACGAGAATAGGGCGGTAATAGGGATGCCCAGTCCCAAACTGCAAAATACAAAAAGAGTTAATCGCTCGAATAATCAAAGAAGAACTCCCAATGGAGTCAAAACCCTTTACTTTTATCGCTTGGGAACCGCCACTAGCGTGATTAGCATGGAAGATGTTGATAACCGATGGTCATGAAGTAAATGAGAAGGGTGCATGCCTCAAAATATCATTTATCTCTGTTTTAAAAATTGAGCTCTGGCACCTCTGTAAATCACTACTTCCCTCTGCGAAGGGACTATCTATTTACTTTTATGTTGTGGCATCACCTTCTAAAACAAGCACCAGAAACTGAGAAGAGCACAATTGTCATGATTTATGCATTGTGTGTAGCTAATATTGGGTGCATCATGATTGGATCTTTTCCACCATGAATTACAATGTTTAGTCATTGCTTGAACTTTGGAGGTGCTCTACATTTATGTTTTGTGGTCTCAGAAAGGGCTAGCGAGATACCACTATTGTCATATTATATCATGGTTGTTTTGACAACGTGTTGTTGTTTGAGATATCTTATTATTGCTTGCTAGCTGATTATGTCATTGATATGAGTCATTATATCCTTTAAGAGTTATTGTCGACATGGTTACACTAGTAGAAAACAGGGCATCGGTTCGGGCCCGCTAGCCCATTAGTCCCGGTTCAGTCATGAACCGGGACTAATGGGAGCAATAGTCCCGGTTCGGGAGGCCAGGGGGGCGGGCGGGCCACATGGGGCATTGGTCCCTGTTCGTAGGACACCTTTGGTCCCAGTTCCATACACAAACCGGGACCAATGTGCCTCGCTCCTGGCCCACAACCATTGGTCCCAGTTCGTGGCTGGAACCGGGACCAAAGGGGTGACCGTTCGCCTGGTGCGAGCCCCTTTAGTTCCGGTTCGTGGCTCAAACCGAGACTAAAGGTTCGAACGGTTTGCATCCCACGATGTTTCGCGGTTCGAGGAAGAGGCAACTGTTCTGAGCGCTTCGCCCATTTCTCTTCTTCTCCTCTCTTCTTCTCCTCCATTCTCCTCTCTACTTCCCCATATCTTCTACCATGAATCCAATCACTCGCTATGGGGAGCTGCTCGCACATGGTACGACCAATCTCGATGTCATCTACACGAACGACAGCGCCATGGTGCCATATTGTCTTTCCCTTTTGCAGAAATGGCTTGAAGTGGCGGATGAGAAAGACAAGTTCATAGGGCTTGATCTCGAGTACACGGCCAAGCAAGAAGATGTTGCCGTCATCCAGCTATGTTTCAAGAAACATGTGATTATCTTCCAATGGGCAAGGTGATTTTTGAGGGTTTTCTTTGATCAATTAATAATTTATAGATTATTATGAAAATTGCATAGGATAGAAATATGTTGCATTTTGAATCCTATTGGAAAGATCAATATTTCTTTTAAGTTTGTAGTGAATAACAATTTTCCTTGCTGCAAAACGTGGGAGAACGTATATGTCATATAGTTAATTTAGGGTTTCTTCATCAATTCATAGGATATGAAAATTGCATATATATATATATATATATATATATATATATATATATAGAATATAGCAATATATATGTTCTATTTTGAATCCTATGGCAAAGATCAATTTCTCTTAAGTTGTAGTGAAATAATTTTCGATTTTTTTATGATATTAATTACTATTCACCGGGCTCAAATGAGCCCGGGAGCAAAAACTCTGCGTCTTCCTCTTTTGTTGCAGTGAAATAATTTTCCTTTATATAGTTGCATATTATAATTCTACCGAAATATACTTGTTGTAGCAGTATTTAACATTTGTTCCATTTTAATTTATTGATGTTGCAATAGTGACAAGCACTGCCCAGCACTCATGGACTTCCTACGCAACGGCATACATTTTGCTAGCGTTGATGTAAGGAATGACAAGCTGAAGATGAGGCGCAGCTTCAATATTGAGATACCAGCTGGCTGCCTTATTGATATCCAAGACATATTCAGGCTTCGGTATCAGAGGACTTCAATGGCTTCTATGGCAGTCGCCTTGATCGATGACTATTACGGAGATATGAAGACCAAATTTCCCCCGGCGCAACACAAAGAGTGGGAGAGGACCCCACTTCGGCCTATGAACATTGAGTATGTAGCAAAAGATGCATACGTTGCATCTGAGTTGTACCGCAAGATTCAAACCGTGAACTATGGGCAGCGTCACCTCGCACCACCACCATCATGGGGTGGATATTCTTCTGATTCAGACTAGATAGTAGTGTTCTCTTGTACGAGTACTTTCTGTAATGGATATCTGAACTATTATATATTACATATCTCTCTAGCTATTATATATTTGTAGTGCTTTTCAATTCAGGTTTTTCTTAAATTCCTATTGTGGCCGAGAACAATATGCAATAAAAAGTGGGTTGGCATCGTTGGCAAGAAGCACACACACACCATGCCAACTTTCAACCTTTTCAGACTTCATTTCAAGTGCTTTTCAATTTCAGGGTCATTTAGATCAAAAAAATAAGTAAATGCATGAAAAATATCAAATGAAGTCAGAAAGGGTTGAAAATTGATGATGTGGCGTTGAATGGTGCATTTTGAACACACGAAAAGCCTAGAGTTCAAATAAGTTCAAGAAAACCAAATGCCTTTTGTAATCGATTAGTTTCCGTCCGAAACCCCGATACTTCGAAAGAGACTGTTCGTTTTGTACGCGAAGTGCATCCAGCTTTTGCCGTAACACTCTCAACTTTTTAGCACATGCTATGTGGGTGAAATGATGATACCATGACAACTTTTAACCTTTTCAGAGTTCATTTGTAGTGCTTTTCAATTTCAGGGTCATTTAGCTCAAAAAAATCAGTAAATGCATGAAAAATATCAAATGAAGTAAGAAAATGTTGAAAATTGATGATGTGGCTTAGAATGGTACATTTTGAACACATGAAAAGCCTGGAGTTCAAATAAGTGCAAGAAAATGAAATGTCTTTTGTAACTGATGAGTTTCCGTCCGAAACCCCGATACTTCGAAAGAGACTGTCCGTTTTGTATGCGAAGTGCATCCTGCGGTGTCCGTAACCCTCCCAACTTATTAGCACATGCTATGTGGGTGAAATGTTGATACCATGCCAACTTTCAACTTTTTCGGACTTCATTTGAAGTGCTTTTCAATTTCAGGGTCATTTAGCTCAAAAAAATTAGTAAATGCATGAAAAATATCAAATGAAGTCAGAAAGGGTTGAAAATTGATGTTGTGGCTTTGAATGGTACATTTTGAACACACAAAAAGCCTGGAGTTCAAATAAGTTCAAGAAAATGAAATGCCTTTGCTAACCGATGAGTTTCCGTCCGAAACCCCAATACTTCGAAAGAGTTTGTCTGTTTTGTACATGAAGTGCATCCTGCTTTTGCCGTAACCATTTCAAATTTTTAGCACATGCTATGTGGGTGAAATGATGATACCATGCCAACTTTCAACCTTTTGAGAGTTCATTTGTAGTGCTTTTCAATTTCAGGGTCATTTAGCTCAAAAAGATCAGTATATGCATGAAAAATATCAAATGAAGTCAGAAAGGGTTGAAAAATTGATGATGTGGCTTAGAATGGAACATTTTGAACACACGAAACGCGTGGAGTTTAAATAAGTTCAAGAAAATGAAATGCCTTTTCTAACCGATGAGTATCCGTCCGAAACCCCGATACTTGGAAAGAGTCTGTCCGTTTTGTACACGAAGTGCATCCTGCTTTTGCCGTAACACTTTCAACTTTTTAGCACATGCTATGTGGGTGAAATGTTGATACCATGCCAACTTTCAACCTTTTCGGACTTCATTTGAAGTGCTTTTCAATTTCAGGGTCATTTAGCTCAAAAAAACAGTAAATGCATGAAAAATATCAAATGAAGTCAGAAAGGGTTCAAAATTGATGATGTGGCTTTGAATTGTGCACTCTGAACACACCAAAAAGCCTGGAGTTCAAATAAGTTCAAGAAAATGAAATGCCTTTTCAAACCGATGAGTTTCCGTCTGAAACCCCAATACTTCGAAAGAGTCTGTCCGTTTTGTATGCGATGTGCATCCTGCTTTTGTCGTAACCATCTCAACTTTGTAGCACGTGCTATGTGGGTGAAATGATGAGACCATGCCAAGTTTCAACCTTTTTAGAGTTCATTTGAAGTGATATTCAATTTCAGGGTCATTTAGCTCAAAAAACAGTAAATGCATGAAAAATATCAAATGAAGTTAGAAACGGTTGAAAAATTGATGATGTGGCTTAGAATGGTACATTTTGAACACACGAAATGCCTGGAGTTCAAATAAGTTCAAGAATATGAAATGCCTTTTGTAACTGATGAGTTTCCGTCCGAAACCCCGATACTTCGAAAGAGTTTGTCCGTTTTGTACGCGTAGTCCATCCTAATTTTGCCGTAACCCTCTCAACTTTTTAGCGCATGCTATGTGGGTGAAATGATGATACCATGCTAACTTTCAACCTTTTCAGAGGTCATTTGTAGTGCTTTTGAATTTCAGGGTCATTTAGCTCCAAAAAAATCAGCAAATGCATGAAAAATATCAAATGAAGTCAAAAAGGGTTGAAAAATTGATGATGTGGCTTAGAATGGTACATTTTGAACACACGAAAAGCCTGGAGTTCAAATAAGTTCAAGAAAATGAAATGCCTTTTGTAACCGATGAGTTTCTGTCCGAAACCCCGATACTTCGAAAGAATCTGTTCATTTTGTACGCAAAGTGCATCCTGCTTTTGCCGTAACCCTCCCGACTTTTTAGCACATGCTATGTGGGTGAAATGATGATACCATGCCAAGTTTCAACCTTTTCAGAGTTCATTTGAAGTGCTTTTCAATTTCAGGGTCATTTAGCTCAAAAAACTAGTAAATGCATGAAAAATATCAAATGAAGTCAGAAATGGTTGAAAAATTGATGATGTGGCTTAGAATGGTACATTTTGAACACACGAAAAGCCTAGAGTTCAAATAAGTTCAAGAAAATGAAATGCCTTTTGTAACCGATGAGTTTCCGTTCGAAACCCCAATACTTCGAAAGAGTTTGTCCGTTTTGTACGTGAAGTGCATCCTACTTTTGCCTAACCCTCTCAAATTTTTAGCGCATGCTATGTGGGTGAAATGACGATACCACGCCAACTTTCAACCTTTTCAGAGTTAATTTTTAGTGCTTTTCAATTTCAGGGTCATTTAGCTCAAAAAAAATCAGTAAATGCATGAAAATATCAAATGAAGTCAGAAAGGGTTGAAAAATTGATAATGTGGCTTAGAATGGTACATTTTTAACACACGAAAAGCCTGGAGTTCAAATAAGTTCAAGAAAATGAAATGCCTTTTGTAACCGATGAGTTTCCGTCCGAAACCCCGATACTTCGAAAGAGTCTGTCCGTTTTGTACACGAAGTGCATCCTGCTTTTGCCGTAACCCTTTCAACTTTTTAGCACATGCTATGTGGGTGAAATGATGATAGCATGCAAACGTTCAACATTTCTAGAGTTCATTTGTAGTGCTTTTCAATTTCAGGGTCATTTAGCTCAAAAAGATCAGTAAATGCATGAAAAATATCAAATGAAGTCAGAAAGGGTTGAAAATTGATGATGTGGCTTTGAATGGTACATTTTGAACACGCGAAAAGCCTGGAGTTCAAATAAGTGCAAGAGAATGAAATGCCTTTTGTAACCGATGAGTTTCCGTCCGAAACCCCGATACTTCGAAAGAGACTGTCCGTTTTGTACGTGAAGTGCATCTTGCTTTTGCTCTAACCCTCCCAACTTTTTAGCACATGATATGTGGGTGAAATGATGATACCATGCCAAGTTTCAAGCTTTTTAGAGTTCATTTGAAGTGCTTTTCAATTTCAGGGTCATTTAGCTCAAAAAAATAGTAAATGCATGGAAAATATCAAATGCAGTCAGAAAATGTTGAAAAATTGATGATGTGGCTTAGAATGGTACATTTTGAACACACGAAAAGCCTGGAGTTCAAATAAGTTCAAGAAAATGAAATGCCTTTTGTAACCGATGAGTTTCCGTCCGAAACGCCGATACTTCGAAAGAGTTTGTCTGTTTTGTACGCGAAGTGCATCCTACTTTTGTCGAAACCCTCTCAAATTTTTAGCGCATGCTATGTGGCTGAAATGATGATACCATGCCAACTTTCAACCTTTTCAGAGTTAGTTTGTAGTGCTTTTCAATTTCAGGGTCATTTACCTCAAAGAAATCAGTAAATGCATGAAAAATATCAAATGAAGTCAGAAAGGGTTGAAAAATTGATGATGTGGCTTAGAATGGTACATTTCGAACACACGAAAAGCTTGGAGTTCAAATAAGTTCAAGAAAATGAAATGCCTTTTGTAACCGATGAGTTTCCGTCCGAAACCCCGATACTTCGAAAGAGTTTGTCTGTTTTGTACACGAAGTGCATCCTGCTTTTGCCGTAACCATTTCAAATTTTTAGCAGATGCTATGTGGGTGAAATGATGATACCATGCCAACTTTCAACCTTTTGAGAGTTCATTTGTAGTGCTTTTCAATTTCATGGTCATTTAGCTCAAAAAGATAAGTAAATGCATGAAAAATATCAAATGAAGTCAGAAAGGGTTGAAAATTGATGATGTGGCTTTGAATGGTACATATTGAACACACGAAAAGCCTGGAGTTCAAATAAGTTCAAGAAAATGAAATGCCTTTTGTAACCGATGAGTTTCCGTCCGAAACCCCGATACTTCGAAAGAGTTTGTCCGTTTTGTACGCGAACTGCATCCTACTTTTGTCGAAACCCTCTCAAATTTTTAGCGCATGCTATGTGGGTGAAATGATGATACCATGCCAACTTTCAACCTTTTTAGAGTTAGTTTGTAGTGCTTTTCAATTTCAGGGTCATTTACCCCAAAAAAATCAGTAAATGCATGAAAAATATCAAATGAAGTCAGAAAGGGTTGAAAAATTGATGATGTGGCTTAGAATGGTACATTTTGAACACACGAAAAGCTTGGAGTTCAAATAAGTTCAAGAAAATGAAATGCCTTTTGTAACCGATGAGTTTCCGTCCGAAACCCCAATACTTCGAAAGAGTTTGTCTGTTTTGTACACGAAGTGCATCCTGCTTTTGCCGTAACCATTTCAACTTTTTAGCACATGCTATGTGGGTGAAATGATGATACCATGCCAACTTTCAACCTTTTGAGAGTTCATTTGTAGTGCTTTTCAATTTCATGGTCATTTAGCTCAAAAAGATCAGTAAATGCATGAAAAATATCAAATGAAGTCAGAAAGGGTTGAAACTTGATGATGTGGCTTTGAATGGTACATTTTGAACACACGAAAAGCCTGGAGTTCAAATAAGTGCAAGAGAATGAAATGCCTTTTGTAACCGATGAGTTTTCGTTCGAAACCCCGATACTACGAAACAGACTGTCCGTTTTGTACGTGAAGTGCATCCTGCTTTTGCTGTAACCCTCCCAACTTTTTAGCACATGCTATGTGGGTGAAATGTTGATACCATGCCAACTTTCAACCTTTTCGGACTTCATTTGAAGTGCTTTTCAATTTCAGGGTCATTTAGCTAAAAAAATCAATAAATGCATGAAAAATATCAAATGAAGTTAGAAAGGGTTGAAAATTGATGATTTGGCTTTGAATTGTGCACTCTGAACACACCAAAAAGCCCGGAGTTCAAATAAGTTAAAGAAAATGAAATGCCTTTTCTAAGCGATGAGTTTCCATCTGAAACCCCGATACTTCGAAAGAGTCTGTCCGTTTTGTACGCGAAGTGTATCCTGCTTTTGTCGTGACCCTCTAAACTTTCTAGCATGTGCTATGTGGGTGAAATGATGATACCATGCCAACTTTCAACCTTTTTCGGACTTCATTTGAAGTGCTTTTCAATTTCAGGGTCATTTAGCTAAAAAAATCAATAAATGCATGAAAAATATCAAATGAAGTTAGAAAGGGTTGAAAATTGATGATTTGGCTTTGAATTGTGCACTCTGAACACACCAAAAAGCCTGGAGTTCAAATAAGTTAAAGAAAATGAAATGCCTTTTCTAAGCGATGAGTTTCCATCTGAAACCCCGATACTTCGAAAGAGTCTGTCCGTTTTGTACGCGAAGTGTATCCTGCTTTTGTCGTGACCCTCTAAACTTTCTAGCATGTGCTATGTGGGTGAAATGATGATACCATGCCAACTTTCAACCTTTTTCGGACTTCATTTGAAGTGCTTTTCAATTTCAGGGTCATTTAGCTCAAAAAAAACAGTAAATGCATGAAAAATATCAAATGAAGTCAAAAACGGTTGAAAAATTGATGATGTGGCTTAGATTGGTACATTTTGAACACACGAAACGCCTTGGAGTTCAAATAAGTTCAAGAAAATGAAATGCCTTTTCTAACTGATGAGTATCCGTCCGAAACCACGATACTTCGAAAGAGTCTGTCCGTTTTGTACCCGAAGTGCATCCTGCTTTTGCCGTAACCCTTTCAACTTTTTAGCACAAGCTATGTGGGTGAAATGATGATACCATGCAAACTTTCAACATTTTCAGAGGTCATTTGTAGTGCTTTTCAATTTCAGGGTCATTTAGCTCAAAAAGATCAGCAAATGCATGAAAAATATCAAATGAAGTCAAAAAGGGTTGAAAAATTGATGATGTGGCTTAGAATGGTACATTTTGAACACACGAAAAGCCTGGAGTTCAAATAATTTCAAGAAAATGAAATGCCTTTTGTAACCGATGAGTATCCGTCCGAAACCCCGATACTTCGAAAGAGTCTTTCCGTTTTGTACACGAAGTGCATCCTGCTTTTGCCGTAACCCTTTCAACTTTTTAGCAGATGCTATGTGGGTGAAACGATGATAACATGCAAACTTTCAACATTTTCAGAGTTCATTTGTAGTGCTTTTCAATTTCAGGGTCATTTAGCTCAAAAAGATCAGTAAATGCATGAAAAATATCAAATGAAGTCAGAAAGGGTTGAAAATTGATGATGTGGCTTTGAATGGTACATTTTCAACACACGAAAAGCCTGGCGGTCAAATAAGTGCAAGAGAATGAAATGCCTTTTGTAACCGATGAGTTTCCGTCCGAAACCCCGATACTTCGAAAGAGAATGTCCGTTTTGTACGTGAAGTGCATCCTTCTTTTGCTGTAACCCTCCAAAATTTTTAGCACATGCTATGTGGGTGAAATGATGATACCATGCCAAGTTTCAACCTTTTCAGAGTTCATTTGAATTGCTTTTCAATTTCAGGGTCATTTAGCTCAAAAAAATAGTAAATGCATGAAAAATATCAAATGAAGTCAGAAAGGGTTAAAAAATTGATGATGTGGCTTAGAATGGTACATTTTGAACACACGAAAGGCCTGGAGTTCAAATAAGTTCAAGAAAATGAAATGCCTTTTGTAACCGATGAGTTTCCGTCCGAAACCCCGATACTTCGAAAGAGTCTGTCCGTTTTGTACACGAAGTGCATCCTGCTTTTGCCGTAACCCTCCCAAATTTTTAGCACATGCTATGTGGGTGAAATGTTCATACCATGCCAACTTTCAACCTTTTTGGACTTCATTTGATGTGCTTTTCAATTTCAGGGTCATTTAGCTAAAAAAATCAATAAATGCATGAAAAATATCAAATGAAGTCAGAAAGGGTTGAAAATTGATGATCTGGCTTTGAATTGTGCATTTTGAACACACCAAAAAGCCTGGAGTTCAAATAAGTTAAAGAAAATGAAATGCCTTTTCTAACCGATGAGTTTCCGTCTCAAACCCCGATACTTTGAAAGAGTTTGTCTGTTTTGTACGCGAAGTGCATCCTGATTTTGTCATAACCCTCTCAACTTTGTAGCACGTGCTATGTGGGTGAAATGATGATACCATGCCAAGTTTCAACCTTTTTAGAGTTCATTTGAAGTGCTTTTCAATTTCAGGGTCATTTAGCTCAAAAAAAGTAAATGCATGAAAAAAAATATCAAATGAAGTCAGAAACGGTTGAAAAATAGATGATGTGGCTTAGAATGGTACATTTTGAACACACGAAACGCCTGGAGTTCAAATAAGTTCAAGAAAATGAAATGCCTTTTTTAACCGATGACTATCCGTCCGAAACCCCGATACTTCGAAAGAGTCTGTCCGTTTTGTACACGAAGTGCATCCTGCTTTTGCCGTAACACTTTCAACTTTTTAGCACATGCTATGTGGGTGAAATGATGATACCATGAAACTTTCAACATTTTCAGAGTTCATTTGTAGTGCTTTTCAATTTCAGGGTCATTTAGCTCAAAAAGATCAGTAAATGCATGAAAAATATCAAATGAAGTCAGAAAGGGTTGAAAATTGATGATGTGGCTTTGAATGGTACATATTGAACACACGAAAAGCCTGGAGTTCAAATAAGTGCAAGAGAATGAAATGCCTTTTGTAACCGATGAGTTTCCGTCCGAAACCCCGATACTTCGAAAGAGACTGTCCGTTTTGTACGTGAAGTGCATCCTGCTTTTGCTGTAACCCTCCCAACTTTTTAGCACATGATATGTGGGTGAAATGTTGATACCATTCCAACTTTCAACCTTTTCGGACTTCATTTGAAATGCTTTTCAATTTCAGGGTCATTTAGCTCAAAAAAAATTCAGTAAATGCATTAAAAATATCAAATAAAGTCAGAAAGTGTTGAAAATTGATGATGTGGCTTTGAATTGTGTGTTTTGAACACACCAAAAAGCCTGGAGTTCAAATAAGTTCAAGAAAATGAAATGCCTTTTCTAACCGATGAGTTTCCGTCTGAAACCCCGATATACTTCGAAAGTGTCTGTCCGTTTTGTACGCGAAGAGCATCCTGCTTTTGTCGTAACCCTCTCAACTTTGTAGCACGTGCTATGTGGCTGAAATGTTGATACCATGCCAAGTTTCAACCTTTTTAAAGTTCATTTGAAGTGCTTTTCAATTTTAGGGTCATTTAGCTCAAAAAACAGTAAATGCATGAAAAATATCAAAAGAAGTCAGAAACGGTTGAAAAATTGCTGATGTGGCTTAGAATGGTACATTTTGAACACACGAAACGCCTGGAGTTCAAATAAGTTCAAGAAAATGAAATGCCTTTTCTAACCGATGAGTTTCCGTCCGAAACCCCGATACCTCGAAAGAGTTTGTCCGTTTTGTACACGAAGTGCATCCTGCTTTTGCCGTAACACTTTCAACTTTTTGCACATGCTATGTGGGTGAAATGATGATACCATGCAAACTTTCAACATTTTCAGAGTTCATTTGTAGTGCTTTTCAATTTCAGGGTCATTTAGCTCAAAAAGATCAGTAAATGCATGAAAAATATCAAATGAAGTCAGAAAGGGTTGAAAATTGATGCTGTGGCTTTGAATGGTACATATTGAACACACGAAAAGCCTGGGGTTCAAATAAGTGCAAGAGAATGAAATGCCTTTTGTAACCGATGAGTTTCCGTCCGAAACCCCGATACTTCGAAAGAGATTGTCTGTTTTGTACGTGAAGTGCATCCTGCTTTTGCGTTAACCCTCCCAACTTTTTAGCACATGATATGTGGGTGAAATGTTGATACCATGCCAACTTTCAACCTTTTCGGACTTCATTTGAAGTGCTTTTCAATTTCAGGGTCATTTAGCTCAGAAAAAATTAGTAAATGCATTAAAAATATCAAATAAAGTCAGAAAGGGTTGAAAATTGATGATGTGGCTTTGAATTTTGTGTTTTGAACACACCAAAAATCCTGGAGTTCATATAAGTTCAAGAAAATGAAATGCCTTTTCTAACCGATGAGTTTCCGTCTGAAACCCCGATATACTTCGAAAGAGTCTGTCCGTTTTGTACGCGAAGTGCATCCTGCATTTATCGTAACCCTCTCAACTTTGTAGCACGTGCTATGTGGGTGAAATGATGATACCATGCCAAGTTTCAACCTTTTTCGAGTTCATTTGAAGTGCTTTTCAATTTCAGGGTCATTTAGCTCAAAAAAAATTGTAAATGCATGAAAAATATCAAATGAAGTCAGAAACGGTTGAAAAATTGCTGATGTGGCTTAGAATGGTACATTTTGAACACACGAAACGCCTGGAGTTCAAATAAGTTCAAGAAAATGAAATGCCTTTTGTATCCGATGAGTTTCCGTGCGAAACCCCGATACTTCGAAAGAGTTTGTCCGTTTTGTACGTGAAGTGCATCCTGCTTTTGCCGCAACCCTCTCAAGTTTTTAGCGCATGCTATGTGGGTGTAATGATGATACCATGCCAACTTTCAACCTTTCCAGAGTTCATTTGTATTGCTTTTCAATTTCAGGGTCATTTAGCTAAAAAAATCAGTAAATGCATGAAAAATATCAAATGAAGTTAGAAAGGGTTGAAAAATTGATGATGTGGCTTAGAATGGTACATTTTGAACACACGAAACGCCTGGAGTTCACATAAGTTCATGAAAATGAAATGCCTTTTCTAACCGATGAGTATCCGTCCGAAACCCCGATACTTCGAAAGAGTCTTTCCGTTTTGTACACGAAGTGCATACTGCTTTTGCCGTAACCCTTTCAACTTTTTAGCAGATGCCATGTGGGTGAAATGATGATACCATGCAAACTTTCAACATTTTCAGAGTTCATTTGTAGTGCTTTTCAATTTCAGGGTCATTTAGCTCAAAAAGATTAGTAAATGCATGAAAAATATCAAATGAAGTCAGAAAGGGTTGAAATTTGATGATGTGGCTTTGAATGGTACATTTTCAACACACGAAAAGCCTGGAGTTCAAATAAGTGCAAGAGAATGTAATGCCTTTTGTAACCGATGAGTTTCCGTCCGGAACCCCGATACTTCGAAAGAGACTGTCCGTTTTGTACGTGAAGTGCATCCTGCTTTTGCTGTAACCCTCCAAGCTTTTTAGCACATGCTATGTGGGTGAAATGATGATACCATGCCAAGTTTCAACCTTTTCAGAGTTCATTTGAAGTGCTTTTCAATTTCAGGGTCATTTAGCTCAAAAAAATAGTAAATGCATGAAAAATATCAAATGAAGTCAGAAAGGGTTAAAAAATTGATGATGTGGCTTAGAATGGTACATTTTGAACACACGAAAAGCCTGGAGTTCAAATAAGTTCAAGAAAATGAAATGCCTTTTGTAACCGATGAGTTTCCGTCCGAAACCCCAATACTTCGAAAGAGTATGTACGTTTTGTACACGAAGTGCATCCTGCTTTTGCCGTAACACTTTCAACTTTTTAGCACATGCTATGTGGGTGAAATGATGATACCATGCAAACTTTCAACATTTTCAGAGTTCATTTGTAGTGCTTTTCAATTTCAGGGTCATTTAGCTCAAAAAGATCAGTAAAGGCATGAAAAATATCAAATGAAGTCAGAAAGGGTTGAAAATTGATGATGTGGCTTTGAATGGTACATATTGAACACACGAAAAGCCTGGAGTTCAAATAAGCGCAAGAGAATGAAATGCCTTTTGTAACCGATGAGTTTCCGTCCGAAACCCCGATACTTCGAAAGAGACTGTCCGTTTTGTACGTGAAGTGCATCCTGCTTTTGCTGTAACCCTCCCAACTTTTAAGCACATGATATGTGGGTGAAATGTTGACACCATGCCAACTTTCAACCTTTTCGGACTTCATTTGAAGTGCTTTTTCAATTTCAGGGTCATTTAGCTCAAAAAAATCAGTAAATGCATTAAAAATATCAAATAAAGTCAGAAACGGTTGAAAATTGATGATGTGGCTTTGAATTGTGTGTTTTGAACACACCAAAAATCCTGGAGTTCAAATAACTTCAAGAAAATGAAATGCCTTTTCTAACCGATGAGTTTCCGTTTGAAGCCCCGATACTTCGAAAGACTCTGTCCGTTTTGTACGCGAAGTGCATCCTGCTTTTGTCGTAACCCTCTCAACTTTGTAGCACGTGCTATGTGGGTGAAAGGATGATACCATGCCAAGTTTCAACCTTTTTAGAGTTCATTTGAAGTGCTTTTCAATTTCAGGGTCATTTAACTAAAAAAACAACAAATGCTGAAAAATATCAAATGAAGTCAGAAACGGTTGAAAAATTGATGATGTGGCTTAGATTGGTACATTTTGAATACACGAAACGCGTGGAGTTCAAATTAGTTCAAGAAAATGAAATGCCTTTTCTAACCAATGAGGATCCGTCCGAAACCCCGATCCTTCGAAAGAGACTGTCCGTTTTGTACGTGAAGTGCATAATGCTTTTGCTGTAACCCTCCCAACTTTTTGGCACATGCTATGTGGGTGAAATGTTGATACCATGCCAACTTTCAACCTCTTCGGACTTCATTTGAAGAGCTTTTCAATTTCAGGGTCATTTAGGTAAAAAAATCAATAAATGCATCAAAAATATCAAATGAAGTTAGAAAGGGTTGAAAATTGATGATTTTGCTTTGAATTGTGCATTTTGAACACACCAAAAAGCCTGGAGTTCAAATAAGTCAAAGAAAATGAAATGCCTTTTCTAACCAATGAGTTTCCGTCTGAAACCCCGATACTTCGAAAGAGTCTGTCCGTTTTGTACGCGAAGTGCATCCTGCTTTTGCTGTCACCCTCCCAACTTTTTAGCACATGCTATGTGGGTGAAATGATGATACCATGCCAAGTTTCATCCTTTTCAGAGTTCATTTGAAGTGCTTTTCAATTTCAGGGTCATTTAGCTCAAAAAAATAGTAAATGCATGAAAAATATCAAATGAAGTCAGAAATGGTTGAAAAATTGATGATGTGGCTTAGAATGGTACATTGTGAACACACGAAAAGCCTGGAGTTCAAAAAAGTTCAAGAAAATGAAATGCCTTTTGTAACCGATGAGTTTCCGTCCGAAACCCCGATACTTCGAAAGAGTTTGTCCGTTTTTACGCGAAGTGCATCCTAATTTTGCCGTAACCCTCTCAAATTTTTAGCGCATGCTATGTGGGTGAAATGATGATACCATGCCAACTTTCAACCTTTTCAGAGTTAATTTGTAGTGCTTTTCAATTTCAGGGTCATTTAGCTCAAAAAAAATCAGTAAATGTGTGAAAAATATCAAATGAAGTGAGAAAGGGTTGAAAAATTGATGATGTGGCTTAGAATGGTACATTTTGAACACACGAAAAGCCTGGAGTTCAAATAAGTTCAAGAAAATGAAATGCCTTTTGTAACCGATGAGTTTCCGTGCGAAACCCCGATACTTCGAAAGAGTCTGTCCGTTTTGTACACGAAGTGCATCCTGCTTTTGCCGTAACCGTTTCAACTTTTTAGCACATGCTATGTGGGTGAAATGATGATACCATGCCAACTTTCAACCTTTTGAGAGTTCATTTGTAGTGCTTTTCAATTTCAGGGTCATTTAGCTCAAAAAGATCAGTAAATGCATGAAAAATATCAAATGAAGTCAGAAAGGGTTGAAAATTGATGATATGGCTTTGAATGGTACATATTGAACACATGAAAAGCCTGGAGTTCAAATAAGTGCAAGAGAATTAAATGCCTTTTTGTAACCGATGAGTTTCTGTCCGAAACCCCGATACTTCGAAAGAGACTGTCCGTTTTGTACGTGAAGTGCATCCTGCTTTTGCTGTAACCCTCCCAACTTTTTAGCACATGCTATGTGGGTGAAATGTTGATACCATCCCAACTTTCAACCTTTTCGGACTTCATTTGAAGTGCTTTTCAATTTCAGGGTTATTTAGCTAAAAAAATCAATAAATGCATGAAAAATATCAAATGAAGTCAGAAAAGCTTGAAAATTGATGATCTAGCTTTGAATTGTGTATTTTGAACACACCAAAAAGCCTGGAGTTCAAATAAGTTAAAGAAAATGAAATGCCTTTTCTAACCGATGAGTTTCCGTCTCAAACCCCGATACTTCGAAAGAGTTTGTCTGTTTTGTACGCGAAGTGCATCCTGCTTTTGTCGTAACCCTCTCAACTTTTCAGCACGTGCTATGTGGGTTAAATGATGATACCATGCCAAGTTTCAACCTTTTTAGAGTTCATTTGAAGTCCTTTTCAATTTCAGGGTCATTTAGCTCAAAAAAACAGCAAATGCATGAAAAAATATCAAATGAAGTCAGAAACGGTTGAAAAATTGATGATGTGGCTTAGAATGGTACATTTTGAACACACGAAACGCGTGGAGTTCAAATAAGTTCATGAAAATGAAATGCCTTTTCTAACCGATGAGTATCCGTCCGAAACCCCGATACTTCGAAAGAGTCTTTTCGTTTTGTACACGAAGTGCATCCTGCTTTTGCCGTAACCCTTTCAACTTTTTAGCAGATGCTATGTGGGTGAAATGATGATACCATGCAAACTTTCAACATTTTCAGAGTTCATTTGTAGTGCTTTTCAATTTCAGGGTCATTTAGCTCAAAAAGATGAGTAAATGCATGAAAAATATCAAATGAAGTCAGAAAGGGTTGAAAATTGATGATGTGTCTTTGAATGGTACATTTTCAGCACACGAAAATCCTGGAGTTCAAATAAGTGCAAGAGAATGAAATGCCTTTTGCAACCGATGAGTTTCCGTCCGAAACCCTGATACTTCGAAAGAGACTGTCAGTTTTGTACGTGAAGTGCATCATGCTTTTGCTGTAACCCTCCCAACTTTTTAGCACATGCTATGTGGGTGAAATGATGATACCATGCCAAGTTGCAACCTTTTCAGAGTTCATTTGAAGTGCTTTTCAATTTTAGGGTCATTTAGCTCAAAAAAATAGTAAATACATGAAAAATATCAAATAAGTCAGAAAGGGTTGAAAAATTGATGATGTGGCTTAGAATGGTACATTTTGAACACACGAAAAGCCTGGAGTTCAAATAAGTTCAAGAAAATGAAATGCCTTTTGTAACCGATGAGTTTTCGTCCGAAACCCCGATACTTCGAAAGAGTCTGTTCGTTTTGTACACGAAGTGCATCCTGCTTTTGCCGTAACACTTTCAACTTTTTAGCACATGCTATGTGGCTGAAATGATGATACCATGCAAACTTTCAACATTTTCAGAGTTCATTTGTAGTGCTTTTCAATTTCAGGGTCATTTAGCTCAAAAAGATCAGTAAATGCATGAAAAATATCAAATGAAGTCAGAAAGGGTTGAAAATTGATGATGTGGCTTTGAATGGTACATATTGAACACACGAAAAGCCTGGAGTTCAAATAAGTGCAAGAGAATGAAATGCCTTTTGTAACCGATGAGTTTCCGTCTGAAACCCCGATACTTCGAAAGAGATTGTCCGTTTTGTATGTGAAGTGCATCCTGCTTTTGCTGTAACCCTCCCAACTTTTTAGCACATGCTATGTGGGTGAAATGTTTATACCATGCCAACTTTCAACCTTTTCGGACTTCATTTGAAGTGCTTTTCAATTTCAGGGTCATTTAGCTCAAAAAAATCAATAAATGCATTAAAAATATCAAATAAAGTCAGAAAGGGTTGAAAATTGATGATGTGGCTTTGAATTGTATATTTTGAACACACCAAAAAATCTGGAGTTCAAATAAGTTCAAGAAAAATGAAATGCCTTTTCTAGCCGATGAGTTTCCGTTTGAAACCCCGATACTTCGAAAGAGTCTGTCCATTGGGTACGCGAAGTCCATCCTGCTTTTGTCGTAACCCTCTCAACTTTGTATTACGTGCTATGTGGGTGAAAGGATGATACCATGCCAAGTTTCCACCTTTTTAGAGTTCATTTGAAGTGCTTTTCAATTTCAGGGTCATTTAGCTCAAAAAACGGCAAATGCATGAAAAATATCAAATGAAATCAGAAACGGTTGAAAAATTGATGATGTGGCTTTGAATTGTGTATTTTGAACACACCAAAAAATCTGGAGTTCAAATAAGTTCAAGAAAATGAAATGCCTTTTCTAACCGATGAGTTTCCGTTTGAAACCCCGATACTTCGAAAGAGTCTGTCCGTTTTGTACGCGAAGTGCATCCTGCTTTTGTCGTAACCCTCTCAACTTTGTAGCACGTGCTATGTGGCTGAAATGTTGATACCATGCCAAGTTTCAACCTTTTTAGAGTTCATTTGAAGTGCTTTTCAATTTTAGGGTCATTTAGCTCAAAAAAACAGTAAATGCATGAAAAATATCAAAAGAAGTCAGAAACATTTGAAAAATTGTTGATGTGGCTTAGAATGGTACATTTTGAACACACGAAACGCCTGGAGTTCAAATAAGTTCAAGAAAATGAAATGCCTTTTGTAACCGATGAGTTTTCGTCCGAAACCCCGATACTTCGAAAGAGTTTGTTCGTTTTGTACGCGAAGTGCATCATGCTTTGCCGTAACCCTCTCAACTTTTTAGCACATGCTATGTGGGTGAAATGATGATACCATGCCAACTTTCAACCTTTTGAGAGTTCATTTGTAGTGCTTTTCAATTTCAGGGTCATTTAGCTCAAAAAGATCAATAGATGCATGAAAAATATCAAATGAAGTCAGAAATGGTTGAAAATTGATGATGTGACTTTGAATGGTACATATGGAACACATGAAAAGCGTGGAGTTCAAATAAGTGCAAGAGAATGAAATGCCTTTTGTAACCGATGAGTTTTCGTCCGAAACCCCGATACTTCGAAAGAGTTTGTTCATTTTGTACGCGAAGTGCATCATGCTTTTGCTGTAACCCTCTCAACTTTTTAGCACATGCTATGTGGGTGAAATGATGATACCATTCCAAGTTTCAACCTTTTCAGAGTTCATTTGAAGTGCTTTTCAATTTCAGGGTCATTTAGCTCAAAAAATTAGTAAATGCATGAAAAATATCAAATGAAGTCACAAAGGGTTGAAAAATTGATGATGTGGCTTAGATTGGTACATTTTGAAAACACAAAAACCCTGGAGTTCAAATAAGTTCAAGAAAATGAAACACCTTTTGTAACCGATGAGTTTCCGTCCGAAACCCCGATACTTTGAAAGACTCTGTCCGTTTTGTACGTGAAGTGCATCCTCCTTTTGCTGTAACCCTCCCAACTTTTTAGCACATGCTATGTGGGTCAAATGTTGATACCATGCCAACGTTCAACCTTTTCAGGCTTCATGTGAAGTGCTTTTCAATTTCAGGGTCATTGAGCTAAAAAAATCAATAAATGCATGAAAAATATCAATTGAAGTCGGAAAGGGTTGAAAAATTGATGATGTGGCTTAGAATGGTACATTTTGAACACACGAAAAGCCTGGAGTTCAAATAAGTTCAAGAAAATGAAATGCCTTTTGTAACCGATGAGTTTCCATCCGAAACCCCGATACTTCGAAAGAGTTTGTCTGTTTTGTACGCGAAGTGCATCCTGCTTTTGCCGTAACACAGTAAACTTTTTAGCACCTGCTATGTGGGTGAAACGATGATACCATGTCAACTTTCAACCTTTCCAGAGTTCATTTGTAGTGCTTTTCAATTTCTGGGTCATTTAGCTAAAAAAATCAGTAAATGCATGAAAAATATCAAATGAATTCAGAAAGGGTTGAAAAATTGATGATGTGGCTTAGAATGGTACATTTTGAACACACGAAAAGCCTGGAGTTCAAATAAGTTGAAGAAAATGAAATGCCTTTTCTAACCGATGAGTTTCCGTTTGAAACCCCGATATTTCGAAAGAGTGTGTCCGTTTTGTACGCGAAGTGCATCCTGCTTTTGTCGTAACCCTCTCAACTTTGTACCACATGCTATGTGGGTGAAATGATGATACCATGCCAAGTTTGCACCTTTTTAGCGTTCATTTGAAGTGCTTTTCAATTTCAGGATCATTTAGCTCAAAAAAATAGTAAATGCATGAAAAATATGAAATGAAGTCAGAAACGGTTGAAAATTGATGATGTGGCTTAGAATGGTACATTTTGAACACACGAAACGCCTGGAGTTCAAATAAGTTCAAGAAAATGAAATGCCTTTTCTAACCGATGAGTATCCGTCCGAAACCCCGATACTTCGAAAGAGTCTGTCCGTTTTGTACACGAAGTGCATCCTGCTTTTTCCGTAACACTTTCAACTTTTTAGCACATGCTATGTGGGTGAAATGATGATACCATGCAAACTTTCAACATTTTCAGAGTTCATTTGTAGTGCTTGTCAATTTCAGGGTCATTTAGTTCAAAAAGATCACTAAATGCATGAAAAATATCAAATGAAGTCAGAAAGGGTTGAAAATTGACGATGTGGCTTTGAATGGTACATATTGAACACACGAAAAGCCTGGAGTTCAAATAAGTGCAAGAGAATGAAATGTCTTTTGTAACCGATGAGTTTCCGTCCGAAACCCCGATACTTTGAAGCAAACTGTCCATTTTGTACGTGAAGTGCATCCTGCTTTTGCTGTAACCCTCCCAACTTTTTAGCACATGCTATGTGGGTGAAATGTTGATACCATGCCAACTTTCAACCTTTTCGGACTTCATTTGAAGTCCTTTTCAATTTCAGGGTCATTTAGCACAAAAAAAATCAGTAAATGCAGTAAAAATATCAAATGAAGTCAGAAAGGGTTGAAAATTGATGATGTGGCTTTGAATTGTGTATTTTGAACACACCAAAAAATCTGGAGTTCAAATAAGTTCAAGAAAATGAAATGTCTTTTCTAACCGATGAGTTTCCGTTTGAAACCCCGATACTTCGAAAGAGTCTGTCCGTTTTGTACGGGAAGTGCATCCTGCTTTTGTCGTAACCCTCTCAACTTTGTAGCACGTGCTATGTGGGTGAAATGTTGATACCATGCCAAGTTTCAACCTTTTTAGAGTTCATTTGAAGTGCTTTTCAATTTCAGGGTCATTTAGCTGAAAAAACAGTAAATGCATGAAAAATATCAAATGAAGTCAGAAACGGTTGAAAAATTGCTGATGTGGCTTAGAATGGTACATTTTGAACACATGAAACGCGTGGAGTTGAAATAAGTTCAAGAAAATGAAATGCCTTTTGTATCCGATGAGTTTCCGTCCGAAACCCCAATACTTCGAAAGAGTTTGTCCGTTTTCTACGCGAAGTGCATCCTGCTTTTGCCGTAACCCTCTCAACTATTTAGCCCATGCTATGTGGGTGAAATGATGATACCATGCCAACTTTCAACCTTTCCAGAGTTCATTTGTAGTGATTTTCAATTTCAGGGTCATTTAGCTAAAAAAATCAGTAAATGCATGAAAAATATCAAATGTAGTCAGAAAGGGTTGAAAAATTGATGATGTGGCTTAGAATGGTACATTTTGAACACACGAAAAGCCTGGAGTTCAAATAATTTCAAGAAAATGAAATGCCTTTTGTAACCGATGAGTTTCCGTTCGAAACCCCGATACTTCGAAAGAGTTTGTTCGTTTTGTACGCGAAGTGCATCATGCTTTTGCTGTAACCCTCTCAACTTTTTAGCACATGCTATGTGGGTGAAATGATGATACCATGCCAACTTTCAACCTTTTCAGAGTTCATTTGAAGTGCTTTTCAATTTCAGGGTCATTTAGCTCAAAAAATTAGTAAATGCATGAAAAATATCAAATGAAGTCACAAAGGGTTGAAAAATTGATGATGTGGCTTAGATTGGTACATTTTGAAAACACAAAAACCCTGGAGTTCAAATAAGTTCAAGAAAATGAAACACCTTTTGTAACCGATGAGTTTCCGTCCGAAACCCCGATACTTCGAAAGACTATGTCCGTTTTGTACGTGAAGTGCATCCTGCTTTTTCTGTAACCCTCCCAACTTTTTAGCACATGCTATGTGGGTCAAATGTTGATACCATGCCAACGTTCAACCTTTTCAGACTTCATTTGAAGTGCTTTTCAATTTCAGGGTCATTGAGCTAAAGAAATCAATAAATGCATGAAAAATATCAAATGAAGTCGGAAAGGGTTGAAAAATTGATGATGTGGCTTAGAATGGTACATTTTGAACACACGAAAAGCCTGGAGTTCAAATAAGTTCAAGAAAATGAAATGCCTTTTGTAACCGATGAGTTTCCGTCCGAAACCCCGATACTTCGAAAGAGTTTGTCTGTTTTGTACGCGAAGTGCATCCTGCTTTTGCCGTAACCCTGTAAACTTTTTAGCACCTGCTATGTGGGTGAAAAGATGATACCATGTCAACTTTCAACCTTTCCAGAGTTCATTTGTAGTGCTTTTCAATTTCTGGGTCATTTAGCTAAAAAAATGAGTAAATGCATGAAAAATATCAAATGAAGTCAGAAAGGGTTGAAAAATTGATGATGTGGCTTAGAATGGTACATTTTGAACACACGAAAAGCCTGGAGTTCAAATAAGTTGAAGAAAATGAAATGCCTTTTCTAACCGATGAGTTTTCGTTTGAAACCCCGATATTTCGAAAGAGTGTGTCCGTTTTGTACGCGAAGTGCATCCTGCTTTTCTCGTAACCCTCTCAACTTTGTACCACATGCTATGTGGGTGAAATGATGATACCATGCCAAGTTTCAACCTTTTTAGCGTTCATTTGAAGTGCTTTTCAATTTCAGGATCATTTAGCTCAAAAACAGTAAATGCATGAAAAATATCAAATGAAGTCAAAAACGGTTGAAAAATTGATGATGTGGCTTAGAATGGTACATTTTGAACACACGAAACGCCTGGAGTTCAAATAAGTTCAAGAAAATGAAATGCCTTTTCTAACCGATGAGTATCCGTCCGAAACCCCGATACTTCGAAAGAGTCTGTCCGTTTTGTACACGAAGTGCATCCTGCTTTTTCCGTAACACTTTCAAATTTTTAGCACATGCTATGTGGGTGAAATGATGATACCATGCAAACTTTCAACATTTTCAGAGTTCATTTGTAGTCCTTTTCAATTTGAGGGTCATTTAGCTCAAAAATATCAGTGAATGCATGAAAAATATCAAATGAAGTCAGAAAGGGTTGAAAATTGATGATGTGGCTTTGAATGGTACATATTGAACACACGAAAAGCCTGGAGTTCAAATAAGTGCAAGAGAATGAAATGTCTTTTGTAACCGATGAGTTTCCGTCCGAAACCCCGATACTTTGAAGCAAACTTTCCGTTTTGTATGTGAAGTGCATCCTGCTTTTGCTGTAACCCTCCCAACTTTTTAGCACATGCTATGTGGGTGAAATGTTTATACCATGCCAACTTTCAACCTTTTCGGACTTCATTTGAAGTTCTTTTCAATTTCAGGGTCATTTAGCTAAAAAAATCAGTAAATGCATTAAAAATATCAAATGAAGTCAGAAAGGGTTGAAAATTGATGATGTGGCTTTGAATTGTGTATTTTGAACACACCAGAAATTCTGGAGTTCAAATAAGTTCAAGAAAATGAAATGCCTTTTCTAACCGATGAGTTTCCGTTTGAAACCCCGACACTTCGAAAGAGTCTGTCTGTTTTGTACGGGAAGTGCATCCTGCTTTTGTCGTAACCCTCTCAACTTTGTAGCACGTGCTATGTGGGTGCAATGTTGATACCATGCCAAGTTTCAACCTTTTTAGAGTTCATTTGAAGTGCTTTTCAATTTCAGGGTCATTTAGCTGAAAAAACAGTAAATGCATGAAAAATATCAAATGAAATCAGAAACGGTTGAAAAATTGCTGATGTGGCTTAGAATGGTACATTTTGAACACACGAAACGCGTGGAGTTCAAATAAGTTCAAGAAAATGAAATGCCTTTTGTATTCGATGACTTTCCGTCCGAAACCCCGATACTTCGAAAGAGTTTGTCCGTTTTGTACGCGAAGTGCATCTTGCTTTTGCCGTAACCCTCTCAACTATTTAGCCCATGCTATGTGGGTGAAATGATGATACCATGCCTACTTTCAACCTTTCCAGAGTTCATTTGTAGTGATTTTCAATTTCAGGGTCATTTAGCTAAAAAATCAGTAAATGCATGAAAAATATCAAATGAAGTCAGAAAGGGTTGAAAAATTGATGATGTGGCTTAGAATGGTACATTTGGAACACACGAAAAGCCTGGAGTTCAAATAATTTCAAGAAAATGAAATGCCTTTTGTAACCGATGAGTTTCCGTCCGAAACCCCGATACTTCGAAAGAGTTTGTTCGTTTTGTACGCGAAGTGCATCATGCTTTTGCTGTAACCCTCTCAACTTTTTAGCACATGCTATGTGGGTGAAATGATGATACCATGCCAACTTTCAACCTTTTTAGAGTTCATTTGAAGTGCTTTTCAATTTTAGGGTCATTTAGCACAAAAAAATTAGTAAATGCATGAAAAATATCAAATGAAGTCACAAAGGGTTGAAAAATTGATGATGTGGCTTAGATTGGTACATTTTGAAAACACAAAAAGCCTGGAGTTCAAATAAGTTCAAGAAAATGAAACACCTTTTGTAACTGATGAGTTTCCGTCCGAAACCCCAATACTTCGAAAGACTCTGTCCGTTTTGTACGTGAAGTGCATCCTGCTTTTGCTGTAACCCTCCCAACTTTTTAGCACATGCTATGTGGGTGAAATGTTGATACCATGCCAACGTTCAACCTTTTCGGACATCATTTTAAGTGCTTTTCAATTTCAGGGTCATTGAGCTAAAAAAATCAATAAATTCATGACAAATATCAAATGAAGTCGGAAAGGGTTGAAAAATTGATGATGTGGCTTAGAATGGTACATTTTGATCACACGAAAAGCCTGGGGTTCAAATAAGTTCAAGAAAATGAAATGCCTTTTGTAACCGATGAGTTTCCGTCCGAAACCCCGATACTTCGAAAGAGTTTGTCCGTTTTGTACACGAAGTGCATCTTGCTTTTGCCGTAACCCTGTAAACTTTTTAGCACCTGCTATGTGGGTGAAATGATGATACCATGCCAACTTTTAACCTTTTCAGAGTTCATTTGTAATGCTTTTCAATTTCAGGGTCATTTAGCTCAAAAAAGTCAGTAAATGCTTGAAAAATATCAAATGAAGTCAGAAAGCGTTGAAAAATTGATGATGTGGCTTAGAATGGTACATTTTGAACACACGAAAAGCCTGGAGTTGAAATAAGTTCAAGAAAATGAAATTTCTTTTGTAACCAATGAGTTTCCATTAGAAACCCCGGTACTTCGAAAGATTTTGTCCGTTTTGTACGCGAAGTGCATCATGCTTTGTTCATAACCCTATAAACTTTTTAGCACATGCTATGTGGGTGAAATGATGATACCAAGTCAAGTTTCAACCTTTTCAGAGTTCATTTGTAGTGCTTTTCAATTTCAGGGTCATTTAGCTCAAAAAAATCAGTAAATGCATGAAAAATACCAAATGAAGTCAGAAAGGGTTGAAAATAGGTGTGGCTTAGAATGGTACATTTTGAACACACGAAAAGCCTGGAGTTCAAATAAGTGCAAGAAAATGAAATGCCTTTTGTAACCGATGACTTTCCGTCCGAAACCCCGATACTTCGAAAGACTCTGTCCGTTTTGTACGTGAAGTGCATCCTGCTTTTGCTATAACCCTCCCAACTTTTTAGCACATGCTATGTGGGTGAAATGTTGATACCATGCCAACGTTCAACCTTTTCGGACTTCATTTGAAGTGCTTTTCAATTTCAGGGTCATTGAGCTAAAAAAATCAATAAATGCATGAAAAATATCAAATGAAGTCGGAAAGGGTTGAAAAATTGATGATGTGGCTTAGAATGGTACATTTTGAACACACGAAAAGCCTGGAGTTCAAATAAGTTCAAGAAAATGAAATGCCTTTTGTAACCGATGAGTTTCCGTCCGAAACCCCGATACTTCGAAAGAGTTTGTCCGTTTTGTACACGAAGTGCATCCTGCTTTTGCCGTAACCCTGTAAACTTTTTAGCACCTGCTATGTGGGTGAAATGATGATACCATGCCAACTTTTAACCTTTTCAGAGTTCATTTGTAATGCTTTTTAATTTCAGGGTCATTTAGCTCAAAAAAGTTAGTAAATGCATGAAAAATATCAAATGAAGTCAGAAAGGGTTGAAAAATTGATGATGTGGCTTAGAATGGTACATTTTGAACACACGAAAAGCCTATAGTTGAAATAAGTTCAAGAAAATGAAATTTCTTTTGTAACCAATGAGTTTCCATCAGAAACCCCCGTACATCGAAAGAGTTTGTCCGTTTTTTACGCGAAGTGCATCATGCTTTGTTCATAACCCTATCAACTTTTTAGCACATGCTATGTGGGTGAAATGATGATACCATGCACGGTTTCAACCTTTTTAGAGTTCATTTGTAGTGCTTTTCAATTTCAGGGTCATTTAGCTCAAAAAAATCGGTAAATGCATGAAAAATACCAAATGAAGTCAGAAAGGGTTGAAAATAGGTGTGCTTAGAATGGTACATTTTGAACACACGAAAATCCTGGAGTTCAAATAAGTGCAAGAAAATGAAATGCCTTTTGTAACCGATGACTTTCCGTCCGAAACCACGATACTTCGAAAGAGACTGTCCGTTTTGTACGTGAAGTGCATCTTGCTTTTGCCGTAACCCTCCCAACTTTTTAGCACATGCTATGTGGGTGAAATGTCGATACCTTGCCAACTTTCAACCTTTTTAGAGTTCATTTGTAGTGCTTTTCAATTTCAGGGTCATTTAGCTCAAAAAAAATATCAGTAAGTGCATGAAAAATATCAAATGAAGTCAGAAAGGGTTGAAAAATTGATAATGTGGCTTAGAATGGTACATTTTGAACACATGAAAAGCCTGGAGTTCATATAAGTTCAAGAAAATGAAATTTCTTTTGCAACCGATGAGTTTCCGTCCGAAACCCCGATACTTCAAAAGAGTTTGTCCATTTTGTACGCGAAGTGCATCCTGCTTTTGCCGTAACCCTCTAAACTTTTTTGCACATGCTATGTGGGTGAACTGATGATACCATGCCAACTTTCAACCTTTTCAGAGTTCATTTATAGTTCTTTTAAATTTCAGGGTCATTTAGCTCAAAAAAAATCAGTAAATGCATGAAAAATATCAAATGAAGTCAGAAAGGGTTGAATAATTGATGATGTGGCATAGACTGGTACATTTTGACCACACGAAAAGCCTGGAGTACAAATAAGTTCAAGAAAATGAAATTCCTTTTGTAACCGATGAGTTTCCATCAGAAACTTCGATACTTCAAAAGAGTGTGTCCGTTTTGTACGCGAAGTGCATCCTGCTTTTGCCGTAACCCTATCAACTTTTTAGGACAAGCTATGTGGGTGAAATGATGATACCATGCCAACTTTCAACCTTTTCGGAGTTCATTTGTACTGCTTTTCAATTTCAGGGTCATTTAGCTCAAAAAAAATCAGTAAATGCATGAAAATAATCAAATGAAGTCAGAAATGGTTGAAAATTGATGATGTGGCTTAGAATGGTACATTTTGAACACACGAAAATCCTGGAGTTCAAATAAGTTCAAGAAAATGAAATTTCTTTTGTAACCGATGAGTTTTCGTCCGAAACCCGGATACTTTGAAAGAGTTTGTCTGTTTTGTACACGGAGTGCATCCTGCTTTTTTCGTAACCCTCTCAAATTTTTAGCACATGCTATGTGGGTGAAATGATGATGCCATGCCAACTTTCAACCTTTTTAGAGTTAATTTATAGTACTTTTCATTTTCAGGGTCATTTAACTCAAAAAAATCAGTAAATGCATGAAAAATATCAAATGAAGTCAGAAAGGATTGAAAATTGACGATGTGGCTTTGAATGGTGCATTTTGAACACACAAAAAGCCTGGAGTTCAAATAATTTCACGAAAATGAAATGCCTTTTCTAACAGATGAGTTTCCGTCCGAAACCCCAATACTTCGAAAGAGACTGTCCGTTTTGTACGCGAAGTGCATCCTGCTTTTGCCGTAACCCTCTCAACTTTTTAGCACATGCTATGTGGGTGAAATGATGATACCATGCCGACTTTCAACCTTTTCAGAGTTCATTTGTAGTGCTTTTCAATTTCAGGGTCATTTAGCTCAAAAAAACAGTAAATGCATGAAAAATATCAAATGAAGTCAGAAAGGGTTGAAAATTGATGATGTGGCTTTGAATGGTACATATTGAACACACGAAAAGCCTGGAGTTCAAATAAGTGCAAGAGAATGAAATGTCTTTTGTAACCGATGAGTTTCCGTCCGAAACCCCGATACTTTGAAGCAAACTGTCCATTTTGTACGTGAAGTGCATCCTGCTTTTGCTGTAACCCTCCCAACTTTTTAGCACATGCTATGTGGGTGAAATGTTGATACCATGCCAACTTTCAACCTTTTCAGAGTTCATTTGTAGTGCTTTTCAATTTCAGGGTCATTTAGCTCAAAAAATCAGTAAATGCATGAAAAATATGAAATGAAGTCAGAAAGGGTTGAAAATTGATGATTTGGCTTAGAATGGTACATTTTGAACCCACGAAAAGCCTGGAGTTCAAATAAGTTCAAGAAACTGAAATGCCTTTTGTAACCGATGAGTTTCCGTTCGAAACCCCGATACTTCGAAAGAGTGTCTGTTTTGTATGCGAAGTGCATCCTGCTTTTGCCGTAACCCTCCCAACTTTTTAGCACATGGTATGTGGGTGAAATGTTGATACCAAGCCAACTTTCAACCTTTTCAGACTTCATTGAAGTGCTTTTCAATTTCAGGGTCATTTAGCTCAAAAAAAATAAGTAAATGCATGAAAAATATCAAATGAAGTCAGAAAGGGTTGAATATTGATGATATGGCTTTGAATTGTGTAGTTCGAACACGCGAAAATCCTGGAGTTCAAATAAGTTCAAGAAAATGAAATTTCTTTTGTAATCGATGAGTTTCTGTCCAAAATCCCGATACTTCGAAAGAGTTTGTCCGTTTTCTACGCGAAGTGCATCATGATTTTTCCATAACCCTCTCAACTTTTTAGCACATGCTATGTGGCTGAAATGTTGATACCATGCCAACTTTCAACATTTTCGGACTTCATTTGAAGTGCTTTTCAATTTTAGGGTCATTTTGCTAAAAAAACAGTAAATGCATGAAAAATATCAAATGAAGTCAGAAAGGTTTGAAAATTGATGATGTGGCTTAGAATGGTACATTTTGAACACAAGAAAAGCCTAGAGTTCAAATAAGTTCCAGAAAATGAAATACCTTTTGTAACCGATGAGTTTCCATCTGAAACCTCGATACTTCGAAAGACTTTGTCCGTTTTGTACGCGAAGTGCATCTTGCTTTTGCCGTAACCCTCCCAACTTTTTAGCACATGCTATGTGGGTGACTTGTTGATACCATGCCAACTTTCAACCTTTTCGGCCTTCATTTGAAGTGCTTTTCAATTTCAGGGTCATTTAGCTCAGAAAAATCAGTAAATGCATGAAAAATATCAAATGATGTCACAAACGGTTGAAAAATTGATGATGTGGCTTAGAATGGTACATTTTGAACACACAAAAAGCCTGGAGTTGAAATAAGTTCCAGAAAATGAAATGCCTTTTGTAACCGATGAGTTTCCATCTGAAACCCCGATACTTCGAAAGAGTTTGTCCGTTTTGTACGCGAAGAGCATCCCGCTTTTGCCATAACCCTCTCAACTTTTTAGCACATGCTATGTGGGTGATATGATGATACCATGCCAACCTTCAACTTTTTCAGAGTTCATTTGTAGCGCTTCTCAATTTTAGGGTCATGTAGCTCAAAAAAAATCAGTAAATCCATGAAAAATATCAAATCAAGTCAGAATGGGTCGAAAAAATTGATGAGGTGGCTTAGAATGGTACATTTTGAACACACGAAAAGCCTGTAGTTCAAATAAGTTCAAGAAAATGAAATGCCTTTTGTAACCGATGAGTTTCCGTCCAAAACCCCGATACTTCGAAAGAGTTTGTCCATTTTCTACGCGAAGTTCATCCTGCTTTTTCCATAACCCTCTCAACTTTTTAGCACATGCTATGTGGGTGAAATGATGATACCATGCGAACGTTCAAACTTTTCAGAGTTCATTTGTAGTGCTTTTCAATTTCAGGGACGTTTAGCTCAAAAAAATCAGTACATGCATGAAAAATATCAAATGAAGTCAGAAAGGGTTGAAAATTGATGATATGGCTTAGAATGGTACATTTTGAACACACGAAAAGCCTGGAGTTCAAATAAGTTCAAGAAAATGAAATGCCTTTTGTAACCGATGAGTTTCCGTCTAAAACCCCAATACTTCGAAAGAGACTGTTCGTTTTGTACGTGAAGTGCATCCTGCTTTTGCTGTAACCCTCCCAACTTTTTAGCACATGCTATGTGGGTGAAATGTTGATACCATGCCAACGTTCAACCTTTTCGGACTTCATTTGGAGTGCTCTTCAATTTCAGGGTCATTTAGCTCAAAAAAAATTCAATAAATGCTGGAAAAATATCAAATGAAGTCGGAAAGGGTTGAAAAATTGATGATGTGGCTTAGAATGGTACATTTTGAACACACGAAAAGCCTGGAGTTCAAATAAGTTCAAGAAAATGAAATGCCTTTTGTAACCGATGAGTTTCCATCCGATACCCCGATACTTCGAAAGAGTTGGTCCGTTTTGTACGCGAAGTGCATCCTGCTTTTGCCGTAACCCTCTAAACTTTTTAGCACATGCTATGTGGGTGAAATGATGATACCATGCCAACTTTTAACCTTTTCAGAGTTCATTTTAGTGCTTTTCAATTTCAGCGTCATTTGGCTCAAAAAAGTCGGTAAATGCATGAAAAATATCAAATGAAGTCACAAAGGGTTGAAAAATTGATGATGTGGCTTAGAATGGTATATTTTGAACACACAAAAAGCCTGGAGTTCAAATAAGTGCAAGAAAATGAAATTTCTTTTGTAACCAATGAGTTTCCATCAGAAACCCCGGTACTTCGAAAGAGTTTGTCCATTTGGTACGCGAAGGGCATCTTGCTTTTGCCGTAACACTCCCAACTTTTTAGCACATGCTATGGGGGTGAAATGTTGATACCATGCCCACTTTCAACCTTTTCAGACTTCATTTGAAGTGCTTTTCAATTTCAGGGTCATTTAGCTCAAAAAACAGTAAATGCATGAAAAATATCAAATGAAGTCAGAAAGGGTTCAAAAATTGATGATGTGGCTTATAATGTTACATTTTGAACACACGAAAGACCTGGAGTTCAAATAAGTTCAAGAAAATGAAATGCCTTTTGTAACCGATGAGTTTCCGTCCGAAACCCCGATGCTTCGAAAGAGACTGTCTGTTTTGTACGCGAAGTGCATCCTGCTTTTGTCCTAACCCTCTCAACTTTTTAGCACATTCTATGTGGGTGAAATGATGATACCATGCCAACTTTCAACCTTTTCAAAGTTCATTTGAAGTGCTTTTCAATTTCAGGGTCATTTAGCTCAAAAAAACAGTAAATGCATGAAAAATATCAAATGAAGTCAGAAAGGGTTGAAAACTTGATGATATGGCTTAGAATGGTACATTTTGATCACACGAAAAGCCTTTGTTCAAATAAGCTCAAGAAAATGAAATGCCTTTTATAAACGATGAGTTTCCGTCTAAAACCCCGATACTTCGAAAGAGACTATCTGTTTTGTACGTGAAGTGCATCCTGATTTTTCCGTAACCCTCTCAACTTTTTAGCACATGCTAAGTGGGTGAAACGTTGATACCATGCCAACTTTCAACCTTTTCGGACTTCATTTGAAGTGCTTTTCAATTTCAGGGTCATTTAGCTCAATAAAAACAGTAAATGCATGAAAAATATCAAATGAAGTCAGAAAGGGTTGAAAACTTGATGATGTGGCTTAGAATGGTACATTTTGAACACACGAAAAGCCTAGAGTGCAAATAAGTTCAAGAAAATGAAATGCATTTTATAACTGATGAGTTTCCGTTCGAAACCTCGATACTTCGAAAGAGACTGTCCGTTTTGTGCACGATACTTCGAAAGAAACTTGATATTATATACAATTCATGCAACTAAAATTATCAAAGTTATTTTTGTTAAAAAATTTAATAGCAAAAAAATATTCATAAAGTATTTTTTGTTAACAACTTTTAATATGCAAAGAAATAACATAAAAAATAGCAAAAGAGAAAATAGATGTGCTTACACTGAAATTCAACCTAAATTCAAAGTGCTAGTTAGGCACCTAACTAACATTTTGAATTTAATCCGAATTACAGTATAAACACATCTATTATCACTATCAGAGGAGCTCAACGCAACAACCGCGGCGGGGCTTATAAGTAGGTTCGGGCAACCTTCACTTGGCGAGGTGGGACTAAACTCCCACCACACCGTTGTGCAAGGCCATTGGTCCCGGTTGATGGCCCCAACCGGGACCAATGCCACCCTTTCGTCCCGGTATGTGCCACCAACCGGGACCAAAGGGCTTGTTTCCCGCCCATTGGGCTGCTGAAAATAGGGCTTTGGTCCCGGTTGGTGGCACCAACCGGGACCAAAGGTCCCTGTTTCCCACCCTTTGGGCGGCGGAAAATAGGGCATTGGTCCCGGTTGGTGCGACAAACCGGGACTAAAGGTAGCATTTGTCCCGGTTGGGTCCATCAACCGGGACCAATGCTCCTTCTATATGACAAGCACTTAGCAAAATTCGCAGTTTTCATTCCACTTCGCCCTCGTCGCCGCCCCGAGCCCGCCGTCGCCGTTCCCGTCCCCGTCGCCTCCCCCGCCGCCCCCGTTGCCTCCCCCGCCGCCCCCGTCACCTCCCCCGCCGTCCCCGTCGCCGCCCCCGTCGCTGCCCCCGTCGCCTCGCTCGTCGCCGCCCCTCCTCCGTCGCCTCCCCCGCCGCCCCCGTTGCCTCCCCCGCCGTCCCTGTCGCCTCCCCCGCCATCCCCATCACCGCCCCCATCGCCTCCCCCGCCGCCCCCGTCGCCGCCCCGCTCCCATCGCCGCCCCTCCTCCGTCGCCTCTCCCGCCGCCCCCGTCGCCGCCCCGCCCCGTTGCCGCCCCATCGCCGTCGCCGCCCCGCCCCCGTCATCGCCCCGTCGCCGCCCTCACTGTGAGCCGCCGCCGCCGCGGCTCATTGCAATTTTTTTAAATATATGTTGATTTTTATGCTTTTTTAGTATGTGTATGTATGTTAGATTAGTATGTTTATGTTAGCTAGATTAGTATGTGCATGTTAGATTAGTATGTTTATGTTAGCTAGATTAGTATGTGTATGTTAGATTAGTATGTTTATGCTTTTTTGAAACTAGATTAGTATGTTTATGTTAGATTAGTATGTGTATGTTGATTTTGGGTTTATGAAAAATGTGTCGATGATGCCCGGCCCGCATCCTCGTCGTCGAGTAGTCCGCGAGAGCCTGCTTGATAGGCGCCATGTCCGGGACTGGGCTCCGCTGGGCTGGCACTGAGAGGTGCTACCTTCCCGGGCTGGGAGGTTGGTGAGGAATGCAGGATTCGTCGTCGACCCAGACCTTCTGTGGTGGCGGTCACGCAGGCCACTTTCGGTGCGGAGGGAGCCGGCACCCGCGGAGGTGGTACGTCGCCGTGTCAGGGAGGAGGACGAGCACGTCCGTCACTACATGGCGGTGTTGGACGCCCGGTTTGACAATACCTAGCAGATCCTTTAATAATGCATCGTCAGGCAATTTGGAGTGCCGAGCTCTTCTTTAATAATGCATGAAGGAGTCCCTGCGTGTTCAAAATTACGGAGGCCGCGCATACACGTGTAACAAAACGGTTGCTCCACAAGATTTGGGGGTAGTGGGTACGATGCCTCAATAACTGCACCGTGATTTTTCGCCACTTGATCCTGAGAGCCTAAACAGTAGATCTACGGATGTCGCTCCATTTGCAGATTGACGGCCAGAGATTTCGCCTGATTTTTGCTATAATAGGTGGAGGTACTATGCGAGGGGGAACATATCTCACTTCTCCTTCTTCCCCTCGACTTCTCCGACGCCAGCGACCAAGCCCCATCGAACCTCCCACTACGAGCCAAACCCAACCTCGATGGAGATGAACCGCGAAGCGACTATGAAATCTCAGCGGGTGCAGAGGAGCTCGCCCGGTTCCTCCTCAAGCGTTGGCGCACCAACGGGGTGGACCCAAGGCGACTGGATGGTGTCGTGGGTCACCAAGGCCCCGTTGCTCGAGAAGGAGGACCAAGGTCTCCTAGCCAGAGGAAGTTGGAGGCTGCCGGAGGTGGACAAAAACGATCCTTCACTGCAGGGGAACTAGCACGTTCTCTTGGTGACTCACCACGAGCGAGGTTTTTCCCTTCCGCCCCATCTGTTCTTCCGCCGCTTCTTAGATTTCTTCGGTGTTCAGCTCCATCACATTCCACCCAATGCCATGGTGTATCTAGCCTCTTTCGTTTCATTGTGTGAGAATTTCCTGGGCTGCTATCCTCATTGGGGCTTGTTTAAGCACCTATTCACTTGCCGAGTGATGACTGTAAAGAAACCCACTCGGTCTAAGGATAAGACCCACGTGACTCAGCTGTGCAGGGGTTGGGTATCCAGCTGCGAGGCAAGGGCTGCTTCCCAATGAACACCTTTCCTGACTTGGTGACAGGTTGGCAGGAGAACTGGTTTTACTGTGAGGATATTCCAGTCGGAGAGAACCAGCCGGAGCTTCCTCTATATATGTCGGAACGCATTCGGTCGCTTCCCAAGATGACTGTGACCAAAGAAGAGAAAGTAGATGTAGACATCCTGGTGATTGCTCTGGTGGCCTTAGTGCAGAAGGGTGTCAATGGTCTGGACCTGCTTGAAGTCTTCTTTCAGAGGAGAATTCAACCACTGCAAGCTAGAGCCCACCCTATGTGGGAATACAATAGAGCAGATGACACCACTCAGACGCACCCCGAAGAACTTGACACAAAGACGGCTGAAGCGAAGATCAAGACGATCACTGTCGCACGAGATAACCCCAAGGGGAGCAGGCTGGTGCCTCCATTCTTGTCAAGAAGTCCGCCAAATTAGGTAACTTCAACAGACCTGCTATCCGAATGACATTGTTGTACTTGTCGAATATCAACTTGATTGATTCATTTTCCATTCGGCGAGCTTTCATGGGCTTGATCAGTGATATTCCAATAGTGAATCAAGATTCGATTGATGTGGCGAGCAATACGGATCTCGTGGAAGACTCAACCGGAGTGGGGGAAGGGGAAGAAGGCGACGAAGACGAAGACGATGATGACAAGGAGGACTCGGACGAGAGATACGAGGTGGAGTCCTTGCGCTCGGAAGGTCGTGTGTCGGAGTCCCGCTCCAAATCATGCCATGATCCAGGGGTCGGCGGCAGTCGTCCGAAGGAATTTAATCTTGCCAAGCCGACCACCACTGCTCCCTCGACCCACAGTTCAAAGCGAGGTTGTGCGGAATTGGCTTCGTCACCCAAGAAGGTTGCGAAGAAAGCCAAGGTTGTTGCAGCCAACCCTCGGAAGCCGGTTCCCATTCCTAAGATCAAGATGACCATCCCATTTGCTTCAGTGTAAGAATTTTCACTCGAAGATTATTGTTGAAATCCATCCGAGTGAGTTTGAAAATCCGAATGTTTCCTTTACAGTTCTGATACTTCAACTACTTCGCGTGAACCACAAACTCTGTAGAAGGAGCAAGCCGAAGTCGACACGGTGCCCTCGAAGGGTAAGTTCCGATACTTTTCTTGTATATGTTGTGATTTTTCTTCTGTTCATTTCCGAATGATTTTTAAACACTTGTATCTTCGCTTGATGTGATCGACATCGATGTGATCGATAAGGCTGAACTGCCAAATCCTCCTGCAAACATAGAGGTCGCAATGCACAAGCCAACACTTGCCAGTGCCTTGGCATCATCACAGGGAACCAGCTCGGGAGCTGGAGTCACACTGGGAACCAGCACGTCAACTCTTATGCCGATTCCTCGTGAGACCAACATCTTCGCACTACACCATGTCCCAAAGGACCATACGGGAGCAAGCAAGGAGGCACCGATTTAGCTGGAGCTGATGTGTGATCGACTGAAGATGGTGTACGGTGCGAGTGCGGCGCTGTAGAAGAATGTCCGAGTAAGTACTCTTGTAAGTACCTTCTTCATTCGGCATCTTGATCTGTCTGTCTTTGGTTTTAATCCGAGTGGATTTGTATTTGGGTACACCCATTGGGTGTCTGACTTTCCAGTGGGGGCGCATTGAGCGCACCCACTGGGTGTAGTCTCCGAGGCTGCCGTCGACTCAAGGAGTCGGCGGTATTCTAGAAGCATAGAAATGTTTGTTCTGTTGTCAAGAAGAATGTCTTCACTTCGATTTTCCAGTGAGGGCACACTGAGCGCACCTAGTGGGTGTATTCCCCGAGGCTGCCATCGACTGAAGCAGTTGGCGGGAGTCTTAGAACTTTGAACTTCAACCGAATGACTTGTTATGTTGTATCCGATTGACAATCCATATGTTTTTGTCTGATTATAACTTTCCTTCCATTTGTTGTTTGTAGTCTGTTTGTGAGCTCGGAAGTCACTACAATGCTCTGAAGGACGAAGTGTTAACCTTGCGCCTTGATCTTGAGGCTGAGAAGGCTAAGAGCGCTCGACTAGAGCAAGAGAAGAATGCAATGGAAGGTATGTTCTTCCTGTCCGAGTGATACCATCTCTGTTCTTTCTCTCGTCCGACTGAATTTATCTCGTCAGATCTTCATGAAGAAAACCGTAAACTAGTTGAAAGTTTGAAGAAATTTGTTTCTTTAGTAACTGTGAAGACTACGCTTGAGAAGAAGGATATAGAACTGGCAGTTGCCTAGAAGGAGGCCAGCCGGAAGGCTAAGGAGGCTGAAGAGAAGCTAAAGTCAGTCGAGCGGTTGGAGGAGGAGAAGAAAACCCTTGAAGTTGCCATGAAGAATTCCAAATAGGAGCTCGCTGGACTCAAGACCAAGCTTTGAGCATATCACTACTAAGAAGGTCGAGCTCGAGCAATTCGTCAAAGAGTTTGGCGACACTGTGGTTGAGAAGCTCAAAGGTAAACCCACTCGAACAACTCAAATTTATTCTTGAATGACCGAGTGAAATTTATTCGACTCCGATCTCTTGCTTTATTCAATTGAACCCACAGTTGTGCTTCGAGATTGCTGAGGAGACCGACAAGATATAAAAAGAGCTGGACCCGTCCTAAGAGCTGCTTAAGTACAGCGCTACCGTGGCCTTTCTCCGATTGGAAGAGCGTGTCAACGAAGCGGTTTCGTATATCAAGAGGCTCCGCACTGCAATGGTGGATGTTGATAAAGAGCTCTTTTCTGATGAAGATCCCTCCAAGGACCTGGAGACTATGCACACCCGAGTGAGAGATGTCCAAAACCGAGTGAATGCTTGGAAGAAGACAACGGCCCGGGCCGCAGCTGATATCGCTCTTTCACTGGTTCGGGTCCACTACAAGGGAGTGGACGAGAAGAAGTTTAAGTCCTTGGAGGTCGTCAACCGAAAGTGCTCCAAAATCCAAGACTTCATGGAGATGTTCATGGAGGCAGCCACCCAAATTGCAGAGAGCAGGGCGAGGAGGCAGGCCCGACGAAGACCGAGGTTGGGAGGGGAGGAAGCAGAGGAGGGAGGCGTGGCACGCCGGGGACGGGGTCGGGGGCGAGGGCGAGGTCACCGGGGTCAAGGGGTCGGGGGTGAGCGTCGAGGTCGGGGGCGAGGGCAGGACTCCAGCGAGGTCGAAGGTGAGGGCAGGGCTCCGACGCTTGAGTCAGGGGCGTGGCGAGGGCATAGGCTCCAACGGCGACGATGGGGAGAAGAGAGAGTGGGGATTTGAGGGAAGAAGCAGAGGCGGGAAGCCCGCTGGGGGGTTAAGTCAACATAGCAGTAGCGCGGAGTTGAAAAGCGTGCTACTCCTAGTACATTAGCAGTAGCACGGTTATCGTGGGAGCGTTACTTCTAAACCTAGCGTGGCGGGATCGGTCAGTCAATTTTAGAAGCATCATGGTTCTACCAAGCTGCTTGATCTGGACACCTTCGTCGAAGCAGTGACCCCACCTAGCCCCAAGTGAACATCGGGCTAAAAAACTCTTAAATCATTTGTCTCGGAATGCCGAGTGGTAGCTGTAACCATGAGAGTTTACATGATCCTGATGCTCCTATAGTCCGTACTTCCGCTTTGAACAACGCAATTCTCATCTGCTTTATATTAACTTGATCTTTGATCCTTTGAGTGTTTTATACTCGAGCGATTGCGGGATCACACATGGGGTTTCGAGCGTATGGTATTTGCACTTGGCATGAATTTTAACTTAGGCGATGTGGATTCACGACTAAGTCCCAGAGTGTGAGCAAGACCCTCACTCGGAGTAGTTTGTCCTTAGATGAACAATGATAGTCCTGTTCATCTTGACGATTGAGCGTGGAGGATGTCCCACTCAAAGATTTTTCTAACTTAGGCGACACGAGGTCATGGCTAAGCCCCCGAGTGTGGGCGAGACCCTCACTCGGAGTAGTTGGTCCTTAGATGAACAATGATGGTCATGTTCATCTTGACAATCGAGTGTGGCGGAAGTCCCACTTGAGGAGTTTTCTAACTTTGGCGACACGGAGTCACGACAAAGCCCCCGAGTGTGGGCGAGACCCTAATTCGGAGTAGTTTGTCCTTAGATGAACAATTATGGTCGTGTTCATGTTGACAATCGGGTGTCGAGGTTGTCCCACTCAAGAAGTTTTCTAACTTAGGTGATGTGGAGTCGCGGCTAAGCCCCTGAGTGTGGGTGAGACCCTCACTCAGAGTAGTTTGTCCTTAGATGAACAATGATGGTCCTGTTCATCTTGACAATCGAGCGTGGAGGTTGTCCCACTCGAGAGGTTTTCTAACTTTGACGACACGGAGTCACGGCTCAGCCCCCGAGTGTGGGCGAGACCCTCACTCGGAGTAGTTTGTCCTTAAATGAACAATTATGGTCTTGTTCATCTTGAGAATCGAGTGTGGAGGTTGTCCCACTCGAGAGGTTTTCTAACTTAGGCGATGCGGAGTCACGGCTAAGCCCCTGAGTGTTGGCGAGACCCTCACTCGCAGTAGTTTGTCCTTAGATGAACAATGATGGTCCTGTTCATCTTGACAATCAAGTGTGGAGAATGTCACACTCGAGAAGCTTTCTAAGTTAGGCGACGTGGAGTCACGGCTAAGCCTCTGAGTGTGGGTGAGACCCTCACTCGGAGTAGTTTGTCCTTAGATGAACCAATGATGGTCCTGTTCATCTTGACAATCGAGTGTGGAGGATATCCCACTCGAGAAGCTTTCTAACTTAGGCGACGCGGAGTCACGGCTAAGCCTCCGAGTGTGGGCAAGACCCTCACTCGGAGTAGTTTGTCCTTAGATGAATGATGACTGTCCTGTTCCTCTTGACAATCGAGTGTGGAGGATGTCCCACTCGAGAAGTTTTCTAACTTAGGCGATGCAGAGTTGCGGCTAAGCCCCCGATTGTGGGTGAGACCCTCACTCGGAGTAGTTCGTCCTTAGGCAAAATCAGGTTTTCGGCTAAGTGTCTTGTGTTTTATACCCACTGGGGGTGGCAGACAAATTTCAACAACATACAATGAAACAAAGCTTTATTCAGCGAGATCACTCGGATTTATTACAAAGTCTTAATTTACATTCGTCATGTTCTAAGTGTACAACTTGCGGAACAGGTCTGCGTTCCATGTCTGAGGTTCTTTTGCACCATCCTTGATGTTGTACAATCGGTATGCTCCATTGTGCAGGACTTTGGAGATAACATACGGTCCCTACCACGGAGGCACCAACTTGTGGGGTCTCTGTTGATCCTATCGGAGAATAAGATCTCCTTCCTCAAAGGCTCGGCCTCTGACCTGTCTGTCATGATAACGCCTCAGATCCTGTTGGTAGAGCGTGGATCTTATGTAGCCAACTCTCTTTCTTCCTCGAGGAAGTCGAGGCTGTCTTGTCATGCTACTTCTGCCTTAGCTTCATCATATTATTCCACTAGGGGGGGTTAAATTGAAGATCACACAGCAGCATGGCTTCCGACCCATAGACCATGAAGAAAGGAGCGTGTTGTTTAGAGCGTTAGGGGTCGTCCGAATGCCCCACAAGACAGATGGCAGTTCTTCGACCCAGACTCCAGCAGCATGCTTCAGATCTCTCATCAATCGAGGTTTCAATCCTTGAAGGATCATTCCGTTTGCTCGTTCTGCTTGTCCGTCTGACTATGGGTGAGCCACGGAGGCGTAATTAACCCGAGCGCCTTGGAAGTAGCAAAACTCATAGAAATCGTCCGAGTCGAAGTTCTTCCCATTATGTGTGATGATGTCGTGCGGCACAATGAATCTATAGATAATCTGCCGAATGAAGCTGACGGCAGTACCTGCATCAAGACTTTTGATGGGTTTAGCCTCAACCCACTTAGTGAATATATCAATTGCTACGAGCAGGTGGCTGAATCCACTCGTCCCTATCCTCAAGGATCCAACCATGTCAAGGCACCACACACTGAATGGCCAAGTGAGCGGGATCGTCTTCAGCGCGGAGGCGGGTTTGTGGGACTTGTTCTTGTAGAACTAACATCCGACACACTTATCAACCAACTCTTTGGCAGCTTTGTTGGCTCGGGGCCAATAAAAACCTGCTCAGAAAGCCTTGGCAACCAGTGTCCGAGAGGACACGTGGTGACCACAAGTTCCCGAGTGAATATCACGCAAGCTCTGGAGTCCATCTTCTAGAGAGATGCATTTCTGAGTGACCCCGGTGGTGCTTTTCTTATACAATTGGTCTCCCAAGACTTCAAATGATTTAGATTGACGGACGATCTAGCGGGCTTCTTCTTCATCTTTGGGGAGTTCTTGCCAGAGAAAATATGCTAAATATGGCTGAGTCCACTCGAGAGTGATTACTAGCATTTCGTGGACTAGGTCGATCACAGCTGGAACGTCAACCTCAAACGGATTTGAAGGATCGACTGCTTGCGGCGGCTCCTTTGTGAAATGATCTCCTACCATTGTAGGAGCGCGCAGATGTTCGATGAATATATCCTTGGGAACTGCCTGCCGAGTGGATCCAATCTTTGCCAGGTCGTCGGCTGCTTGATTCTTCGCGTGAGGAATGTGATGCAGCTCCAAACGTTCAAAATTCTTCTCCAACTTTCTAACTGCGTTGTAGTAGCCAGTCATAGTTGGACTCCGAATGTCCCATTCCTTCATCACTTGATTGACAACGAGGTCGAAATCTTCGTAGACCATTAAATGACGAACACCGAGTGAAATGGCCATTCAGAGTCCATATAGGAGGGCTTCGTACTCAGCCTCATTATTTGATGAATTGAAATGGATTTGGAGGACGTAGTTCAGCTGGTATCCTTTGGGAGAGATGAGGACAACGCCAGCCCCTGAAGCATTGAGCATCTTGGTTCCGCCAAAGAACATTGTCCAGTGGTCGGAAACACTTGGGGTCGGCTGCTCTTTCTCAATCCACTCGGCCATAAAATCGACCAATGCCTGGGACTTGATTGCTTTCTTGGCTTCAAACTTGATCTCCAACAAAAGGGGCTCAATTGCCCATTTCGCCACTCGGCCAGCTGCGTCTCGGTTATGTAAAATCTCCGACAGGGGAGCGTTGCTGATGACCGAACCAAGTGGTCTTGGAAGTAATGAACTACCTTCTTTGCAGTCAAGTAAATACCATAGAGCAACTTCTGATAGTGCAGATACCTCTGCTTGGAGGGAGTCAAGACTTCTGAGATATACTATATGGGTCTTTGGACTTCGAATGTTTTGCCTGGCTCTTCGCGTTTGACTGCCAAGACAGTGCTCACCACTTGATTAGTAGCTGCGATGTACAGGAGTAACGGTTCCTGGTATCCCGGAGCAGATAACACAGGCTGGGTGGAAAGCGACGCCTTGAATTCTTCAAACGCAGCTTGTGCTTTAGTAGTCCACTCAAATTTGTTAGATTTCTTCATCAATCGGTAAAGTAGGAGGGCCTTTTCACCGAGTCTTGAAATGAATCAGCTCAGGGCCGCGAGGCAACCCGTCAATCTTTGTACGTCATGTAGATGCTCTTGTTGCTTCATTCAGACTATAGCACCGATCTTCTCTGGGTTAGCATCGATCCCTCGTTCAAAAACAAGGAAACCGAGTAGCTTTCCTGCGGGTACTCCGAATGTGCACTTGGCTAGATCCAGTTTTATCCCAAAGCGTCGCAGATTCGCAAAGGTTTCAGCGAGGTCTGCCAGGAGGTTGGAACCTTTCCTGGACTTAACCACGATATCGTCCATGTAGGCCTCAACATTCTGACTAATCTGGCTCTACAAACAATTCTAAAGCATTCACTATAAAGTAGCGCCATCATTCTTCAGACCAAAAGGCATTGTGATGTAACAGAAACACCCGAATGGGGTGATGAAGGATGTTTTCATTTCATTTACATTCGGATCTGGTGGTACACGCAGTACGCATCCAGGAATGATGGGCGTTCACACCCGGCAGTAGAGTCCACTATTTGGTCCATACGAGGTAAAGGAAAATGATCCTTCAGACATGCCCAATTGAGGTGCTTGAAGTCAATACACATTCAGAGTGATTTATCCTTCTTGGGCACCAAGACGACATTCGCGAGCAACTCGGATTGGTATACTTCGCGACTGAACTTAGCAGCTAGGAGCCGAGCTATTTCTTCACCAATCGCCTTGTGCTTCTCCATGGAGGATAGGTGCAAGTACTCTTTGACCGGTTTGACTTTGGGGTTGGTTCAGAGTCGGTGCTCAGCCAGCTCCCTAGGAACACCGGGCATGTCAGATGGATTCCATGCGAAGATGTCCCAGTTCTCACGGAGGATCTGGATGAGCTCGGCTTCCCATTTCTCCCCGAGTGATGTGGATATGTTCGTCGGTGCGGCGCTTGAATCGTTCGAGTGAACATGGACTTGCTTGGTCTCACCAGCTGATTGGAAGGCCGACTCAGAAGCAGGCCATTTTGACCTAAGCAAATCAGCTGCGTCCACCTACTTATATCCTTCGAGCTCGGCGGCCAGCACTTGTTCATTGGCAATTTTGGAACCCTGCTGAAGGCATTCCTCAACTATGACTCGGTCTCCAGTCATAGTGATCACGCCATTCGGCCCTGGCATCTTCAACTTAAGCTACACGTAACATGGTCTGGCCATGAAACGTGCATAAGCAGGCCTACCCAAGATTGCATGATAGGCACTACGGAAATCCCCCACTTTGAAGGCCAGTCGCTCCTTATGGTAGTTCTACTCATTTTCCTGAATACTACATCCAGGGAGATCTGGCCGAGAGAATCTCCTTTCTTCCCAAGGACAATCCCATGGAAATGCATGTTTCTCTTGCTCAATCGGGACATCGGGATGCCCATGGCTTTGAGCGTGTCGGCGTAAATTATGTCGAGTCTGCTGCCTCCGTCCATAAGAACCTTATGCAGTCGGACACCATTCACCACCGGATCGACGACCAACGCCTGCCTCCCGAGGGTGGCTATGTGGGGCGGATGGTCAGAATGGTCGAATGTGATCGGAGTCTTTGCCCAGTTGGGGTGTTTGGAGGCAGTCGGAACTGCCATGTTGACTTCTCGATTGACAACCTTGAACCATCTTTTACTCTCGACATCTGCAAAGATCATGTTCAGGACCTTGTCGATTGGTGGGAATCCTAGGGAATGTTCTTCCTCATCATCAACATCGTCTTTGTCTTCCGTGGTTGCTTTGCCCATAGCTTGCTTGACTAGACGACATTCCTGAGTGGTATGCTTCGGGAGCACAATGTTGCCTTCTTCATCCGTCTTGGTATGAACTTGGCAAGGCTGATCGAGAATGTCGGGTTTAGACTCAAAACCCTTCTTGGGAGTCCACTCTTTCTTCTTTTTCGGTTTCGGTTTGTGATGGACCTGTCTAGAGACGGTCTCAACCTCTGCCTTACCAGGAGTGTCAGCTTTCCGCTTCTGCTACTTCTTTTTTTCCTGTGTTGCCTCCCGACTGAGGGGCGTCACTGGTACATCCTTTGCCACTGCGAGGCGGTCATGTTCTTCGCCATTGGCGTTGTTGTTTGCTATTTCCATGGCCAAACCAAGGGATAGATCCCCAGCTCATCCAAACTTGAGAATCAACTCTCAGAACCGAGTGTCGGCCTTGAAGGCGCACACGTATTGATGCTCAGTTACGTTCTCCATGGTGTTATGCAATGTGGTCCAACGTTGGATGTACTCTCGGAGAGTCTCATTGCTCTTCTAGATGCAATGTTGCAGTTCTGTCAGCCCACCCGGGCGCTTGTAGGTTCCCTCGAAGTTCTTGAAGAACACTTGGGCTAAATCTCCCCATCAATAAATGTAGCTCGGTGGCAACTGATTCAGCCACGCGCGTGCTGATCCTTCCAACATGAGCGAAAGGTGCTTCATAGCGACAAATTCATTGCCTCCGCCGATCTGCATGGTCACTCGGTAGTCCTCAAGCCAAGTTTCCAACTTTGACTCGTCATTGAATTTACCAATCCCCGCTGCCAGATGGTAATTGGGAGGAATCTCCTCTTCTCGAATCTACCTGCTAAAACATCCGAGTCCTGAGGCACCCCATCCACTCACTTGGTCCCTTGGGTATTTGTTTCGATCAACGATGTGCTGGCTGATGATGGACCTGGCGTTGAACTGAGGGGGGCTATGACCGTTGTCCCCATAACCTCTCTGTCGGATGGGCCTCCGCTCCTAGTCTCTGGCATCAGGACGACCGCCATCGAATTGACGTGCTTCGTATGATCCGCCCCTCAGAGGGGGCATCTAACTGCGTCGTGATCATCATGCCAACATCCTTTGTACGGAGCTCTCGGATGAGGAGGAGTTCGTTGGTCTTTCCTTGGTCCGAGCGGGCTATGAGCCGACTGGACCGTTTCTGCCCAAGCAGATTTGCTGTGATTACGCTGATGAGATTGTGACACTTCGGAGTTCTGCTCCAAAGCCCCTTCAGAAGGGCTTGGATCTGCTGAATGCTCTCACCTGTCGCCGAATCAGATGGCTGGAGCGAATCGGTGATCCGAGTAGCCGTAGCTAGGTTCAACAAAGGTGTGTGCATCACTGGGATGGTGTACGGCCGCTCTTTGGTGAACAACTGACGACAGCTCCGACTAGAGCTGGGAATCTCCCTTGCAGCATGCCCGTCGAGTGACTGTTGAAGTCGCTCCAATCGCTCACGCTCCGCCAAAGTGGCTCGGCGCGTGGCTTCTAGAGCCATCTCCTCTGGGGAAATCCCCATGATGCGTGTGAGGATCACTTTGTCGTTCTTGCGCTAGATCTCCTCCACTGATCCCGAGTGAGGGGTCGAGGGACGTAACCGTCGGAGGTAGCCTTGGCACGGACAGTGCATTGATATCCAGAAGGGCTTCCTGCAGCCACGCCGACTCATCGACAATGAAGCCGAGGGATCTGAAGAAGATCTCGCTACTGGGAGTTATCATGATAATCGGAAAAGTGGAATTTCCACATGCACCGGAATTCGCTAGATGCACAGCCCCACGGTGGGCACCAACTGTCGAGGGAACTAGCTCGACAATACTACCAGGGGTACGAATGAAGGGGCGAAGTCTAGCTATGGCTCAGGTGTTCACTCAGATGTGTATGAGTTCAGGCCCCACGTCTCGAGCCCGGAGGCTAGTTTGCTTTGCTTATGAGATAATAGGGAATACATGTGTTGGAACCTTGTTACGGCACCCGGTGGTGGCTTATATAGAGTGCGCCACCACCGACCGAGCATCGTAATAAATGGTAATTAAGGCCTTATTACAGGAACTGCATGTTTACTATGGCGTTACTAATAACGCATGATTAACTATGGCAACAGATGCCCCTTCAGGTTCCTCGAACGCTACGCCTTCGGGGCTGTTGAGCTTCTATTGCCGAATGTGTGTCATAGCCATCCGAGTGACTTTGCGGGTGTGTCTGAGTGCCTCTAGAGACGCATCCGAGTGCGCTTTTACTTCTGGAGCTCCAGTGCCAATGAGGGTCTATAGGCGAGCCTACAAGTCAGTCTTGTGACCCTACCCATAGTAGATGACCTTATCAATACCCATGAGCAAAAAGTTTCAACCGGACGCATAGAAAGATACGGGCTTATCGTTTGCCTCCCAACGGATTCACCTCAAGGGTGATGTAAACAATAATAACTCATGCTCACTCATATCCAAATGGACATATGTGCCTAGATCTTTTGTCACCACATGATACTTGCCAAAGAGAAAACTAAAAACAAATAGGGAAGAATACTTTGACTCTTGCATAAAAGTAAATACATAAAGCTAAAACATAGGCCCTTCACTGAGGGACGCAGAGGTTGTCATGCGCTTTTGTATTTTGTATGCCCAATCCCTTAGCGCAAAAGAACATCACGTTGCATTGCCTCTTGGGATAGCAACCGTTATTATGCAGTCCGTCACTTTTATTACTTTGCCATCACAAGTTCGTGCAACGCTCAATTTTCTCTTACACTAATTGATCCAACACTTCTAGAAGCAATTTTTATTGCCTTGATGCACCGATGACAACTTACTTGAAGGATCTTATTCAATCCATAGGTAGGTATGGTGTACTCTCAAACATGAGTTTGGGTTTTTGGATGCAAAGTAGTATCTCTACTTAGTGCAGAGTTTTGGGCTAGCAAAGATATTGGGCAAGCACCACATGTTGAAGGATCTATGACAATGTAACTTCTATGTGAACATGAACAAGCATAATTCATTATGTTGTCTTCCTTGTCCAAAGTCAACAATTTTGCATATAATATTTAATGAGGGCTCACAATCATAAAAGATGTCCATGATAGTATATTTGCATGTGAATCTTCTCTTCCCTAATTTATTCTTTCATGAATTGCATCATTGACTAATGCTATGTTTGGCAATCTCCAATAAATTTTACCACTTACATTTTTCTTTATTGTGATGTCATTCTCACCATAAGATTCGCATCTAATCATTTTCATTTATTTTCTTTTAGCATGATTGAAAAAAGAAAGTAAAAGGGTCAAAAACTCAAACTAAACTTTATTATATAACTCTCCCTCGATTACATAGATAGATAGATCACGAAACTAACACTAAAAAATAGATCATACTAAAATTTTCTTCAAATAAATCATGAAAAGGCTAAGGATCAAAATAAAAAAGCAAAAGGTAGAAAGTGATGTTGATACGATACCGGGGCACCTCCCCCAAGCTTGGCTCAAGCCAAGGGGAGTGCCCATACCTGTGTACTCAAGTTTCCTTTGGTGGTGAAGATGATGAAGGTGATGGTGATGAGGCCTCACACTTCAGCTCCAATAAATACTTCAATTTGTGGATGATTCTCCTGAGGGTGGTGATATGCTCCTCTAGCAAAATATTTTCATGAGTGAGGAATTTATTCTGAGCATGAACCTCCTCGAAGGCCCTGAAAGCTTCAATTTCAAGAGGGTGAGATGAGGATAGTAAGGCCAAAGGATATCTTCTTCTTGCTCTTCCACCATGCCCGTGGGTTTCCCTCCTTCTTGAGCTTGATCATGCATAGCTTCCTTACCCTTGTCCTCCTATTGATTTCTTTTGGCTCTTCTATTTTCAGCTCCATCTTCATCAACCAAGCATCCTCTTCTACGTTATTGGGGGAGGAAGAAGACATCATGCTTAGTCTGACAGATCTGCTAGGAAAACAACACGAAACAAGAACAGAGGAAAATATCGTGATGAGGTGGTCAAAACAGTTGGGGGTATATATATATAGAATTTTTATTCTTGGAAATCAAGTAAACAGAAGGAAAACGGAGTCTAGAAGGTTCCCGAGGTGGTCACCCTCCACCAGGGCGCGCCAGGGATGGCAACCGCGCCCTGGTGGACCATGCCCTCCTCGGTTGCCTTCCGGTTTATTTTTTATTTCCTAAAATTCTTAAATATTCCAAAACTGAATAAAAATATTTTTGCGGATTTTTCGGAGTCCGTTTACTTACTATATCACGTACCACTTAATTTTCATGATTCTGGAGTGTTTCGGAAGGTTTCTTTTATGTGTTCTTCCGGTGTCATGGTTTGGATAACAATGCTTTCGACAATAATAGGAGTACCTGAGATAGAGTTTTTAATTCTTTATCCTTTGACCACCTTTGGGTTGGTACCTTCGACATTATTAATCTTAATAGCTCCATAGCGATAAACTTCTTTGATAACACAAGGTCCTTCCCATTTGGAAAGAAGTTTTCCTGCAAAAAATCTGAAATGAGAATTGTACAAAAGAACTTATTCTCCAACTTTGAATTCTTTCTTTTGGATTCTTTTGTCATGCCATCTTTTAACTTTTTCTTTGAAAACTTGGCATTTTCATAAGCTTGGGTTCTCCATTCATCTAATGAGCTAATATCAAATAACCTCTTTTCACTTCCAAGTTTGAAGTCATAATGTAGTTCTTTAATTGCCCAAAATGCTTTATGTTCTAACTCTAGAGGTAAATGACAAGCTTTCCGACCATCTTGTATGGAGACATACCCATAGGATTTTTATATGTTGTTTTATAGTCCCAAAGTGCATCATCTAATTTCTCAGACCAATTTTTTCGAGACCTATTAACAGTTTTTTTTGCAATATCAATTTTATTTCTCTATTGCTAAGTTCAACTTGACCACTAGATTGAGGATGATAGGGTGATGCAATTCTATGGTTAACATCATATTTAGCAAGCATTTTACGAAAGGCACCATGAATAAAGTGTGAATCACTATCCGTCATTAGATATCTAGGGACTCCAAACCTTGGGAAAATAACTTCTTCAAGCATTTTAATGGAAGTGTGATGATCAACACTACTAGTTGGAATAGCTTCTACCCACTTAGTGACATAATCAACATCAACCAAAATGTGAGTGTACCCATTATAGGATGGAAAAGGTCCCATATAATCAGAACCCCAAACATGAAATGGTTCAACAACAAGTGAATAATTCTTATGCATTTCCCGACGCTTACCGATATTACCAATTCTCTAACATTCATCACAAGATGAGACCAACTTATGGGCATATTTTAAGAGAGTAGGCCAATAAAAACTAGATTGTAATACTGTATGAGCAGTTCTATCTCCAGCATGATGTCCTCCATAAGCTTCAGAATGAAATTTCTATAGGATTTGTTCCTGTTCATGCTCACGTACACAACGTCTAATAATACCATCTACTCCTTCTTTATAAAGATGTGGGTCATCCCAAAAGTAATGTCTTAAATCATAGAAGAATTTTTTAGTTTGTTGGTAAGTGAAACTAGATGGAATATATTTAGCAAAAATGTAATTAGTGAAAGCACATTTGCTCCCTTGGTGGTTTTGGTAATTAATAACAACATATATGTCATTGAACTAATGTTTCCACTGAGAATGTTTCAGGAAAATCTCAATGATTGGTTGGCAAAGAGATTGTGGAATACCCCAATATGCAAGGAAATAGATTGGCAAAGCTTCAAGCAAGAGGACTCTACATTTTACATTTGTGAGAAATCACTTTGAGTCCATAGGAAAGCCAATACTATTAAAAGGGGTAAGGTTTTGTTGGTGAACAAAATGCTCATACGTGCACAAGTGATAATCACCAAAGACACCCAAAAACTTTCCCACCAAAGTGTGTCCAAAGCCAAATACTCAAAATCGGTGCAACCAACATTCTAAACTCAGTGCCACCGATTCCAAACCCTAGACACACTCAGCCAAACCCTACCTTTTCGGTGCAACCGACACTGGATTCGGTGCCACCGAGTTAGGCCACCAACTTTTTGTTACACAAGTTCACAGTTTCGGTCCCTCCGAGATTGTTGAATCGGTGTCACCGAGATTGGACATTCTGATCGTTGGTCACCTTATCGATGCAACCGAGATTCCTATATCGGTCTCGCCGAGATTCAAAAGTTGCTAACTTTAAGTCACTTCAGTACAACCAAGATTCACACATTGGTTCCACCGAGTCTGACTTACTGTGTGTAACAGTTGGATTTTTGGAGATGCCTATATATACCCCTCCACCACCACTCACTCGCAAGAGAAGCACTCAGAACTATTCCCCACTTATATCTACTTATTTTTTGAGAGAGAACCACCTACCCTTGTGTTGAGGTCAAGATCTTCCACTCCAACCATATGGATCTTGATTTCTAGCCTCCACAAGTTGCTTTCCACCCAATCAATCTCTTCTACCAAGCCATATCTATGAGAGAGTGATTGTGTGTTGAGGAGTCTATCATCTTGAAGCACAAGAGCAAGGATTTCATCACATTACCGAGCCTATTACCTTTTGGAGGGTGGTGCTTCCTAGATTGGTTAGGTGTCGCTTGGGAGCCTCCTACTTCGTGTTGTGGAGTGAACCAAGAGGTTTGTAAGGGCAAGGAGATCGCCTACTTCGTGAAGATCTACCTCGAGTAAGGCTAGTCCTCCGCGGACGGAAGCCGTCATGGTATAGTCAAAGTTGCTTCTTAGTGGAACCCTCCGTGGATAGAGCCCTCCGTGGACTCTCGCGATCGTTACCCTCTATGGGTTGAAGACTCCATGAACTTGGATGTACGATAGCACCACCTATCGGAACCATGGGAAAAATCATCATGTCACCAATTGCATTTGATCTTCCTACCCTCTCTTTACTTACATGCGTGTCTTTAGTTTCCGCTGCTATACTCTTAGACATGCATGTGTAGGGTGTACTTGACATTCTCTTCAACTGCCTATGCCCCGAAGAATTCAAAAAAATCAGACATATTGAGAATGCAAAGGAGATTTGGGATACTTTGATTGATATGCATGAAGGTACATAATCTATGAGAGAATCTAAGTTGGATGTTCTTCAAAGTCAACTTGACAAGTTCAAGATGAAGGATGGTGAAGGAGTCGCTGAGATGTACTCTAGGCTAGCTCTCATCACCAATGAGATTGCCTACTTAGGAAGCGAACAAATGACTCACAAATTCATCATCAATAAGATACTTCGAGCTTTTGATGATTGATATGACATCGTTTGCACATTGATCCAAATGATGCCCAACTACAAAGATCTCAAGCCAATGGAAGTGATTGGTAGAATTGTTGCTCATGAGATGACATTGAAAGACAAGGAAGAGCTTCACCACAAGTCTAGCGGTGCTTACAAAGCCACAAGTGATGCTCCCGCTACCTCTAGCGACAACCTTGTCACAAATGAAGAGATAAGCCGTATGGTCAAGAAATTCAACAAGTTCTAAAAGAATAGAAGCAAAGATCGAAGCTCCAACTCAAGATATGAAGAGAAGCGTTCGTCAAGTCGTGACCGAAACTGCTACAATTGTGGGAAGCCAGGACACTACTCCAATGAGTGCATGAGTCCCTACAAATGAAGAGAAGAGTCACCAAGAAGATGAAGCTCAAGAGACGAGTCACCTCGAAGAGAGAGAAGGAGTAGAGATGATCATTATGATTGAAGACCCTCAAGGAGAAGTAGTGACTCGGAGAAGAAGGACAAGTACACCAAGAGCTACTCAAGCAGGAAACATCAAGCTCATGTTGGTGAATGGGTTTCTGGCTCCGAATCCGACAACCACTCCAAGAGAAGCTAGCACTCCAACTCCGACTATAGTCAAGATGAAGGTGTTGTCGGACTTGCACTGGTGACTACCAAATCATTTGATCTATTTGATTCACCAAATGAAGGGAGTGGAAGTTGCTTCATGGCTAAAGGCCCCAAGGTATCACACCCCGAGTATCTTGATTTCAATAGCGATGAAGATGACTTGTTAATTGAAGATGACTTGCTTTGACAAATCTAGTAATGTTAGTCAAAATGAACTTGCTAGTACTCACTCTAGTGTAGATAAGTCGTGTGATGATGATAAGTTGGAAATAGAATGACTAACTCAAGAACTAAAAATTATTAAGTTAGCTCACGAGTCAACTCAATAAGATCATAGAGAGATTGCAAGGACACATGAGAAGCTACCCTTCGAGAAGCTCAACTTAGAGCAAGAGCATGAGTTCCTTAAAGCTATCAATGACGATCTTTGAAAGAAGACTTCCTCATATCTAGCCAAGCAACTTCTCTTGTCTACATTCATGCCACAAATTAAGTCTAAGCAAGATAGTAACAAAGGAAAGAAAGGTTCTTCAACTACTAGCAATAAAAATGATAAATCCAATAATATTGCTTCTAGTAGTTCTCTTGATCCCACTAACTCTTCTCTTAGCCAAGTTACACTTGAGCAAGAAAATGAACTCTTGAAAGGGATTATAGAGAAAGGTATCTACAAGAGTCTTGAAGGTTGCAAAAAATTTGAGGATATTGTATGCAAGCACGGAGGATACCGGAAAAACCGTGGTGTTGGATACTTCAACGCTAATGGAGTTGAATGGGAAGAAGGTCAATACCCAATCCCAAGTTTGTTCCTCAAAAGGAGAAGTATGAAAATACTCTCCCCAAGGGAACAAAAGCTCAAGATGACCTTCCACCACAAGACACCAAGCACAAGGACAAGAATAAGCTCGAAGAGGACATTGACTCTTTTGAAGACGAATCCCAAGCTTTGGTGAAGTGAGTTCCCAAGGATACTACAAGCTCAACTTCTACAAGTGCTACTTCAACACCAAGGATCCCCATCATCTTGACGTGGGTCCCCAAGAAGAAGAACTACAGAAGTTCTTGAGGGGTGACTCTTCAAATGAAATTCACTCATATTCATTATTGGCAAGAACTATTTGCAAACAACATCAACTCTATGCAATAGTTCAAGGAGTCACACATTCCCTCAAAGGTAAGCAAGGTACAAGGTAATCAACATATCAATGGACATCATAACATATACTTTGCACTCCATGTCCATAGATATCCTTGTATTTGTCTCTTGTATGTTGGGACTAACCCATGTAGGTGATAAGAGTAATGAAACAACAAGGATGATCCCAACTCTTGGTGATCTTCATCAACTTTGAGCATCCACCACTACTTCACCTACATGAAGTCTTCATCGACAAAACACAAGGTTAGTTTGTCCCTCTTATGGGCGGATGTCACGTCAAGGGGGAGCTTTACTCTAAGACTTGAGTTAAAGCATCTCTTATAATGTGACAACATTAAATGCTTTTTGTAAAAGTGGTAACCCCACTTGTGCTTAAACGATGAGTATGACCTATGATCAAGTATTCTTACTTGTCTCCTAAGTCAATATACCCATATATAGACGACTCCGTCCTCGCCAAAGTGCTTGTTAGATGCTATTGTGTTTGTGCATGTTTGCCATGATTTCATTTGACATCTTATTGTGTGAGCATGTTGGTCTGCATTTATTTACTCATTCGAGGATATCCAATTGTTGCTATTTGGCTTTTCATATTTATTTGCCAATTGGATATACAAGAATGCCTAGGACCACTCTTTATCTATCTATGCTTTCTCACCTCATACTCTATTCATGTTGCATCACAAAATTTGAACAAGTATTTTTCGATCTCTCTGTGTGAGGAGCACTCAGAGTTCCGTATCGTCAAGGACTGACCATTAAAACCTCCTAAGTGCATCTTGGTGTGACCAACCCAAAATTCTCGGTCTCATCGAATGCCTAGGGTTGATATGGTTTTCTTACCTCGGTAAGACCGATTCCATATTCTCCGTTACACCGAGTTTCCCTGTCAGCTGACAGTAGTGAAACTCGGTGAGACCAAAAATATAGAATCGGTGTCACCGACAATGATGGGTATATAATCTGTGGACCCCAACGCTTTGAATTTCACTCGTCAAACATCGTGCCTCCACAACCCTAGCTGCTGCTCGAAGACCCCGGTCATCGTCTTGCCTTCCCCGAGCGCCTCCACCGTTGGGAATCGCCGCTGTCGATGTTTTCTTCACCAACGTTGCTGTCGTAGCGGATCGATTGCCACATTAGGGTATGGATTCGGCCCCCTCTTGCGCTCCTCTATCCAAATCTTGCACATTAGGGTATATTTCCCATCTATACACAGTTTGAGAACTTTCCATCCACAAGAAAATCCCGTAGAGTAGAGAATCATGGATTTTTAGGGTTTTGCCGTCCGCCTGATGAAACTCGGTGGAACCAACGCAAGCAAATCGGTGTCACCGATTTGTATGTCTGTGTTGCTAAGAACTTTCTCGGTGAAACCGAGTGCACCTTTCGGTCTCACCGAAAAGGGTGCCAAGTTTTGGCTAAGGAGAAAGTCTGTCTCGGTAGCTTCGATATTTTGGCTTCGGTTGTACCAATTTTCATGTGACAGAATGTAAAACTTTGAAAATCTTTTGCTCAAACTTTCAAAAATCAGCCTCATTTTGTGATGACTTATCCTATTCTACTCTTCTATACTCTATTCACATGGTCAGCATGTCAGGTTTAGATAGTCAGAATTTGCCAGAGCAGAACGTCGAGATGAGTTCAGGCACGAGTCCTAAGTCTAGTTCTTCCACAGATCCAGGCACTCCCATTTCTCATGGGTTGCCTAAGGCTGCCACTAGGACAAGGAAGAGGCTCGACTCAGAGGAAGAGGATTCTGATTTTGTTCCGGAAGAGATTCTTCCTAAGAAGCAAGAGAAGGCTGCTAGGAAGTCTGCCACTGAGGCCACCTCATCTAGGAGGGTGGTCAGCAAAATTTATGCTCCTGCAGAAACCTTCAGAGCACCTGAGAGTGCCAGAGCTACAATGACCATTGAGCCCCCAAAGAAGTCTATGCCTAAGAAGGCGAGAGTGAAGAAAACACCCAGGAAGAGGATTATCCGTGTGTAGGACATGCCTACCTCAATTTATGAGGATCCAGAGGAGCCTGCTGCTGCTGGTGCTGCTGCTGAGGAGGAGGAACCTGCTGCTCAGGCCCCTCCTAAGAAGAAAGCCAAGAAACTTTTGGCTGATGCTATGCCCAAGCCAGGCACCTCCAAGAGCACCAAGGCAACTTCAAAGAAGGCTGTTGCACAGAAGTCCAAGAGGACTACCAGAGACATACCTGCTGCCGAGAAGAACAAGAAGTCCACTTTCAGAGAAGCTGATGATCATGATGCTATGACTGTTCTAATGAAGCTCAGACCTCACCTTCCAGTCCATGATGCCAGACACCCAGTAGCTAAGGATATGAAGAAGAGGAAGGATTTAGGCTTGAGGGCATGGAGAGCTATTGATCCATATGCCCGTAGGAGAAAGACTGCTATGGACTACAGGTTTTACACCAAAGAGCAGCAAGACTTCTATGAGACTGTTTTGCTAGACAAGAGCCCTGCAGTCAGTGACATGAGATATGTTGACTGGAAGTACATCAAAGATAATGAGGATTACTTTCCATGTGTCCAAGACAACTTCCATTTCATTGGCCTTGATCAATTTGTTGGGAAGGAGTTCACTGCCTGGAACTATGAGATGATCATGCAATTCTACTCCATTGCACATTTCTATGGAGATGGTAGGATTGTTTGGATGATTGAAGGAGAAAGATATGAATCTTCTATTGATGAGTGGGCTACCATCTTAGGAGTCCTAGAGGTTCAGGATGGAGATTTGGATGTCTACACAGAATCCAAGGAGAGCCACAATGCTATGAAGGATATGTATAATTCTATCCCTGTAGATAAAGTGCAATCTCACAAGCTTGGTTCTATCTACTTTCTCCAGCCAAGACTCCATACCGTGAACACTATCCTGAGGCATACCTTGATGCCCAAGTTTGGAGATGAGAAGATGATTCATGGATACTCCATCAACATTCTCATCCATCTTGATCGTCACACAAGGATTTGAGTGATGGACTTGATAGTAGGGACTGTGAAAAGTGTTGCTGCTGATTAGAAGCGCTCATGCTGCTACACACCCTGAGGGAGTCCTGGATTAGGGGGTCCTCGGATAGCTGACCTGTTGTTCATGGGCCGGATTATATGGGCTACTTGCCAAACACTTGATGATTCGAAGGCCCGGTTTCCAGGATGGAAGCTTCGAGGAGCACGGCTTGCGCTCCACGTTTGATGTAGTAGATAGGCATGTTTATCTCTTCGGAATGTAACCAATCATGTGCAAACCCTAGGCCTCCTTGGCATCTATATAAGCCGGAGGGTTTTAGGGTATTGATATAGAACAACTCATCTAGGGTTAGACATATGATCTCGAGGTAGATCAACTCTTTAACCCCTTACACCATCAATATAATCAAGCACGACGTAGGGTATTACCTCCATTGGTGGGCACGAACCTGGATAAACTCGTGTCCCCTTCGTCTCCTGCTATCGTTGATCCTAGTCTCACAGTTCGGGACCCCCTACCCGAGATCTGCCAGTTTTGACACCGACATTGGAGCTTTCATTGAGAGTTCCTCTATGAGCGAGATGGGATCGACGCCTCGCATTTTCATCAACGAAGAGGTCCACAACATGGACGTTTTCGTCCCGGGCACATCTTCGCCTTCGGCAGCGTTGTGCTGCATGCTGATTCCACCGGCCATCTAGGCCATGTGGAGAACTTCGCCCCCGTTTAGGAAGTTAGATTCGGAAACCTAGAGTTTTTCGTCGACTCTCGAGGCAACTTGTCACTAATCGGCCTCACGGCTTCGCTTGTAGACCCTGAGGACTCTGAGGCCTTGACCTCGAGCCCCTTCGTCAGACATGCCAATGGGGTCACCCATGGCGGCAGTCTGATCTCTTATATCGGTCTGGACATCAAGCCATATGACCGGACATGTGTTCCTACCGAACACTCCCCATGGGTGGGCTTCATGGGGGTTAACTCCACGAGTTCTGAACAGCTGGATCCGATCGGGCCCTCAGCGGTCGACGAGGCCTTGGAGCAATTCTCGTCGATGAAGATCACCGACGATCCAACCCTGATCTACGTCCGGCCCGGTTACAGTTTGGGCAGGGACAGATTTTTCGACCCACCCACCACCCACTTCATATCCACTGTCAAAGACTTAACCGACGTGCTAGACAATGCCTCCGAGGAGGCAGAATACATGGATGAAGAGGACCGTGCTCCCACCCCTGTTAACACCGGGAGTTGGACCACCACTTCTACATACGACGTTTACATGGTGGATACTCTTGCCACCAACGGCAACAATATGCCTCACAACAGCGGTGACAAATCGAGCGACGCGCCATGAAGGTGCCGAAAATCGCATAAGTGGTCCAAAAGCAAAAAAGGGAAGAAAAGCTATTATCAGTAGCGAGGATGGTAATACCCCCACTGATCATGGCAATCTCGATATCCCTGAGCACCCGTTCGAGGGTCCGGAAGAGCCTGGGGACCAGAATGACCCCGATATCGTCAATGACCCCAAAGGCGATGATTACCTTCCCCCGATCGAGAAGGAGGACGTACCAGAAGCCGATGACTTGTACATCCCTGATAACCTTGAGGATTAGGAAGAAATCAGGTAGCGGCTCATAGCAAAGGCTCGTAGCCTAAAGGCCAAGGAGCAGCGACTCAAAGCCAAATAGGCCGACCTCACTGATCGATGGACGAAGGTCCTGTCAGCCAATGAAGTATACGGCACTGGTCTATCAAACCAGCCCAAAACCTACCCTCAGAGAAGACTGCTGCCACAATTCGACGATGAGCCCACTGACACTCTGTCTCCACAACATACCTCATATGACAAGCCGGACTGCCCTCCTCGTGGGCGTGACAGAGCGGCCAAAGACACCGGTTATGTACCGGCGATGCCCCGAAGATAGGGTAAGGAGCCATTCGAACCCAATGACAAGTTCGACCCGCGCGACGACTTAAATCACAGAGTAGGCCGTACAAGATCCATCTATGGATCCAGAGATTACTCACCGGATAGACGGGGAGAGTATATACCATGGTTCGACCATAACCATAGAGGCCGGGAACGCAACCGGCCCCATACACATGCCGAGTATAGGCGGGACATAGCTCGAGTCAGAAGCGTCGCTCACCCACTGTGCTTCACAGATGAAGTCATGCGGCATCAGTTCCCCGATGGGTTTAAACCCGTAAATATAGAACAGTATGATGAGACCACTGACCCAACTATATGGATCGAGGACTTCCTCCTGCATATCCATATGGCACGAGGAGATGATCTCCATGCCATCAAATACTTACATCTTAAGCTTAAGGGGCCAGCTCGACACTGGTTAAACAGCCTCCCCGAACACTCCATAGGATGCTAGGAAGACATGGAAGACGCATTTCGCTCTAAATTCCAGGGGACCTATGTCCGCCTGCCAGACTCTTTTGACCTCAGTAACATCATCCAGAAGCCCGTCGAGTCTGCCCAACAGTTCTGGAATCGGTTCTTAACTAAGAAGAACCAAATTGTCGACTGTTCGAACGCCGAGGCCATTGTCTCCTTTTGTCGCAATATACGGGACGAATGACTGGCCCGCCAGCTAGGCAAGACAAGCCTCGGACTATGTCCGCCCTTACCTCCCTCATGACCCGCTGTTGTGCAGGCGAAGATATCTGGCTGGCAAGACGTAGCCACAATTCTGAAGATCCTGTGGCACCTGAAGCCTAGGATGGCAACTGAAAGCCGAAGCACACTAAGATCAAATGTTGGCACAACAGCAATGACGCCGATGACATGATAGTTAATGCCGGATTCCGCAACTCCCAACCCGGGCAGCGGAAGAAGCCACCTAAAGGCAATCGTGACAGACCCATTCAGCTTGAGAAGATCATGGACAGAACTTGCCAAATCCATGGAACTTCAGAAAAGCTAGCCAACCACACACACCGCAACTGCTGGGTGGTTAAATAGGCCGGCAAGATACAAGCCGAAGAACAGGGTAAAAGCTCGCGCAGCAAGGACAAAGATGAGCCTCGGGGTCCAATGGGTGGCAGTCAGAAGAAATTCCCTCCCAAAGTCAAAACGGTGATTATGATATACGCCACCCACATACCTAAGAAGGATAGGAAGAAGGCCCTTAAGGAGGTCTATGATGGGGAGCCCATAGCTCCGAAGTATAACCCATAGTCAGCATACCCGATCACTTTTGACTAGCGAGACCATCCGACCAGTATACGTCATGGGGGCTCGGCTGCCCTCATCCTGGATCCCATTATAGATGGGTGTCACCTCAATAAAGTCCTTATGGATGGAGGAAGTAGCCTCAATCTGATTTACTCAAACACGGTGAAAAAGAAGGGTATAGATCCGTCAAGGATCAAACCCAGCAGCACTATCTTCAAGGGAGTGATCCCGGGTGTTGAGGCCCGATGTACGGGCTCTGTGACCCTGGAGGTTGTGTTCGTCTCGCCCGATAACTTCCGTAGCGAGGACTTGATCTTCGACATTCTGCCCTTCCACAACGGCTATCACACACTGCTCGGCCGGACGGCATTCGCTCGGTTCAATGCAGTCCCGCATTACGCATACCTCAAGCTCAAGATGTCGAGCCCCAAGGGGGTCATCATTGTCAATGGCAATACAGAGCAGTCCCTTAGAATAGAGGAACATGCACTGGCAATGGTGGCCTAATTCAGCTACAAAGACGACCGGAAAGCTTCGACAGTCGTCGTAAAGGCACGAAAGGCTAGGAAGCGAGTTCGGATTCAGACCGAAAACTCCGACTCTCCTTCCTCTCCTCAATAAGGACTCACCCCCCACCGCACAACCTTAGGACTAGCAAACTATGTGCTGAGGAGGCACAACTTCGCACTTAAGATACCATGGGTAGCGGTGGGGAACTTACAATGGGTGTTCAAATGTCCCGAACTATTACCATCAACATGTCTTTGGAAAAGATGCAGGCGCTCCTAACAGAGCCTGCCCATGGCGTAAAGTTCACCTTTCACACTGCGGCTTCTGAAGATTTTGTTCGCAAGATCCTCCCACACTAACACCCATCAAGGTGCATCTACACAAGAGTCAAATAGTAACAGGGCATATCAAAGACGTATGGTCACCAATTGAAGACCCCTGGTACAACAGCTCATGTAGGACTTTATTTCTTATCACATACCAGTAAACAATTGCTTCGGCAATCCAAGTTTTAAGAGTTGTTAAGAAAATGCGAAATTGCATGGCACATGTACGCCTCATTTGTCCCGTCTTTGGAACATGCCCTTTTTTCCTTCCCTCCCTCTTCTCATGAAACATGTTCGATATGGCTCGAGGTCACCGGCTAATAGACTGGGGGCTCAATTTCAAACACAAATCGCCCTAACCATTGTGTGCTCGGCATCTTGGCATTCGCTTTATATGCATCGGATCCAAACTATGTATTTGGTCATTAAGTTGGGTTACCTAGCTCCTATGCTTGCCCCTTTATGTTCCGCTCGTTTGGCAAAAAGGGCAAAGGGAGCACCCGTGCGACTATGCTTCTGGATAGTCTGGCCAACACCTCGGGGGAGAAAGACGAAAACGGACTATCATAGTATGCGCGATCCAATCTGTGAACCTCAAGTTAGAAGTATTACACTTCAACCCTCGTAAGCGGTTATTCCGTGTTATATGAGGAATTCGCCCTTTATGCAAATACTATGATGTCGGCTTCGGCCTTAGCTCGTCCGAACATCGCAAAAACTCTGATGGCTAATCATACGCTTCCCGCAGACCTTTTCGAGCCCCTTCGGTTAAGTGAAAGAAAGAAAGCATAATGGTCTGATTGCCTAGTCTGCCACACTAAACCGCCTTCAAGTTCCTCTAATTTGGCTAAGGAACACAGTGCATTGGCATAGACACCCCATGTAGTATCTACGTGGGGGCTGAAGCCGATGACTCGCATCTTTCAATATCAAACAACCATACATGAGTTATAAAGGAATGCAAAACTATATAAGAGCGGATACTAATATCATTGAAAGTTATAACAAGTCTTCAGACATATTACAAGCTCACTGAAATATTTTTTTCGCCCGAACACTGCGACGCTATCACCCGCACACTCTCTATCACTCCATCGAAGTAAAGCTCGGGGCGTCGGTGCTCCTTTCTGTTGGAAATATGCCCTAGAGGCAATGTGACTAAGTGTTAGCCACGGGATCTTGTATTACGGAACGAGTAAAGAGACTTGCCGGTAACGACGTTGAACTATGTCTGGAGATGTCGACGATCGAAACTCGGGCAAGTAACATACCGAAGAACAAAGGGAACAACATATGGGATTAACTGAATCCTTGACATAGAGGTTCGATCGATAAAGATCTTCATAGAATATGTAGGAACCAATATGGGCATCCAGGTCCCGCTATTGGTTATTGACCGTAGAGGTGTCTCGGTCATGTCTACATAGTTCTCGAACCCGTAGGGTCTGCACACTTAAGGTTCAGTGACGTTTCGGTAGTATAGAGTTATGTATGGTGGTGACCAAAGGTTGTTCGGAGTCCCGGATGACATCCCGGACATCACAAGGAGCTCCGAAATGGTCCGGAGGTAAAGATTGATATATGTGAAGTCCTGTTTTGGTCACCGGAAAAGTTTCAGGCTCATTGGTAGTGTACCGGGAGTGCTGGGAGGGTGCCGGGGGACCATCGGGAGGGGTATTTCGACCCAAGAGGCTACATGGGCTGTGGGAAGAGGTATACCAGCCCTTAGTGGGCTGGTCTAAGTCCCACAAGAGGCCCATGTGGCTGGAGTGGAAGGATAAGGAAAAATAGCCAAGGTGGAAAGAGTTTCCAAGTGGGAAGGAGGAGTCCTAGTCCTACTAGGATTGGAGGAGGACTCCTCTCCTCCTTGCGCAAGGCCAAGGGCTGGCCCTGGTGCGCCAAGCCTCCTCCCTCCCTCCTCCTATATATACTAGAGGTTTTGAGGGTTTTGAGACACAGAAAAACAGCCACGTGTTGTCCTCTTCTCTAGATCGTAGTTTCTCCTCTAAATTGGTTTCAGCGGTGCTTAGGCAAAGCCCTGCTGGAATAGCTCCACTCCCTCTTGCTGGATCAAGAAGGCGGAGATCATCATCGAGCTGTACGTGTGTTGAACGCGGAGGTGTCGTCCATTCAGTGCTAGATAGGAAGGACCATGATCAAGATCGTGAGACGATTCGTGATTGGATCGCGGGACGGATCGTGAAGGGATTGTGGGACGAATAATGATTGGATCGCGGGACGGATCATGATGGGATCGCAGGACGCTCCGCGATTTGGATCGCGAAGATGTTTGACTACATCTACCGCGTTTCTTAACACTTCCCGCTTAGCGATCTACAAGGGTATGTAGATCCACTCTCCCCCTCGTAGATGCTCATCAACATGGATAGATCTTGCGTGTGCGTAGAAATTTCTTGTTTCCCATGCAACATTCCCCAACAGTGGCATCATGAGCTAGGTCTATGTGTAGAGTAGATCTCGAGTAGAACACAAAGAGTTTGTGGGCGTTGATGCTTAGACTGCTTCCTCCCTTGGTCGTGTTTTGGTTCAGCAATATTGTGGGATGAAGCGGTCTGGACCAACCTTACTTGTACGCTTACGAGAGACCGGTTCCGTCGACTGATGTGTAACTTCATTGCACAAAGATGGCTGGCGGGTGTCTATTTCTCCTACTTTAGTTGGATCGGATTCGACAAAGGCGGTCCTTGAGAAGGTTGAAAAGCAAGTTATGTATCACCGTTGTGGTCTTGCATAGGTGAGAATTGTTCTTGCTAGATACCTATAGCAGCTACGTAAAACATGCAACAACAATTAGAGGACGTCTAACTTGTTCTTGCAGGGTATGTTGTGATATGATATGGCCAATTACATGATGAGATATATGTGATGTATGAGATGATCATGTTTTGTATAGAGTATCATGACTTGCATGTCGATGAGTACGACAACCGGCAGGAGCCATAGGGTTGTCTTTAATTATTGTATGACCTACGCGTCAATCATTAAGTGCTATGTAATGCTTTACTTTATCGCTAAACGGTAGCTATAGTAGTATGAGCATGGTGGGCGCGACAACCCCGATAGTGACACAATGATGGAGATGATGGTGTTATGCTGGTGACAATGGAGATCATGTCGGTGCTTTCAAGATGGAGATCAAAAGCACAAGTTCATGGCCATATCATGTCACTTATGATTTGCATGTGATTTTAATACTTTTATGCACCTTGTTTTTCTTAGGACGACGGTAGCATTATAAGGTGATCCCTCACTAAAATTTCAAGATCAATTGTGTTCTCCCCGAGTGTGCACCGTTGTGAAAGTTTGTCGTGTCGAGACACCACGTGATGATTGGGTGTGATAGACTCTACGTTCACATACAACGGGTGCAAGCCAGTGTTGCACATGCAGAACACTCGAGTTAAACTTGATGAGCCTAGCATGTACAGACATGGCCTCGGAAGACAAGAGACCGAAAGGTCAAACATGAGTGATATTGTAGATATGATCAACATGATGATGTTCACCATTGAAACCACCTCAACTCACGTGATGATCGGACTTGAGTTGGTGAATTTGGATCATGTATCACTCGAATGACCGGAGGGATGTCAATTTGAGTGGGATTTCTTAAGTAATATGATTAGTTGAACTCATTATCATGAACATAGTCAGTAGTGTCTTTGCAAATTATGTTGTACCTCACACTGTTGCTCCCCTGAATTTTTATATGTTCCTAGAAAAATAGAGTTGAAAGATGATGGTAGCAATATTGCGGACTGGGTCCGTGATTTGAGGATTTTCCTCATTGCTGCACAGAAGGCTTATGTCCTTAATGCACCGCTCGGTGCGCCACCCCCTCTAGTGTCGTCTGTAGATGTTGTGGACATCTGACATGCACGTTCCGATGACTACTTGATAGTTTAGTGTGTCATGCATTACAGCTTAGAATTGAGGCTCCAAAAGGTTTTGAATGTCACGAAACATATGAGATGTTCTAAGAGCTGAAATTGGGATCTCAGGCTCATGCCCATATTGTGAGATATGAGATCTCCAACAAGATTCTTTGCCTGCAAGATGAAGGAGAATAGCTCAATCGTTGAGCATGTGCTTGGATTGTCTGGGTGCTACAATCATTTGAATCGAGTGGGAGTTGATCTTCCAGATAAGATAGTGATTGATATAGTTCTCTGAGTCACTATCACTAAGCTACTAGAACTTCGTGATGAACTATAATTATGCCAGGGATGGAAATGATGATCCAGGGATTTCGCGATGTTTGACACCGCGAAGGTAAAATCAAGAAGGAGCATCAAGTGTTGATGGTTACTAAAACCACTATTTTCGAGAAGGGCAAGGGCAAGGAGGGAAACTTCATGGATGGCAAGTCAGTTGCTGCTCCAGCGAAGCAACCCAAAGTTAAACCCAAACACGAGACTAAGTCCTTCTATTATAAGGAGAGCGGTCGCTGAAGCGGAACAACCCTAGATACTCGGTAGATAAGAAGGCGGGCAACGTCATCAAAAGTATATTTGATATACGTGTTATTGATGTGTACCTTGCTAGTACTCCTAGTAGCACCTAGGTATTGGATACCAGTTCGGTTGCTAATCTTAGTAACTCGAAGTAAAAGCTACGGAATAAACAGAGACTAGCTAAGTGTGAGGTGACGATGTGTGTTGGAAATGTTTCCAAGGTTGATGTGATCAACATCGCATGCTCTCTCTACCTTCGGGATTAGTGACGAACCTAAATAAATGTTATTTGGTGTTTGCATTAAGCATGAACATGATTAGATCGTGTTTATTGCAACACGGTTATTCATTTAAGTTAGAGAATAATGGTTATTCTGTTTACATGAATAATACCTTCAATGGTCATGCACCCAGTGAGAATGGTTTGTTCAATCTTGATCGTAGTAATACACATGTTCATAACATTGATACCAAAAAATACAAAGTTAATAATGATAGTTCCACATACTTGTGGCACTGCCGCTAAATGTCATATTGGTATAAATCGCATGAAGAAACTCCATGCTGATGGATCTTTGGACTCATTCGATGTTGAATCGGTTGAGACATGCGAACCATGCCTCTTGGGCAAGATGACTAAGGACCCCGTTTTCTGATTTGATGGAGCGGATAAGTGATTTATTGGAAATGATACATGTTGATGTATGTAACCCAATGAGTCTTGTAGCGTGCAATGGATATCGTTATTTTCTTACCTTCACTGAAACCTAAGTTGTCATTTCTTAATGTTTGGGGCTGCAACGCTTATGTGAAAAAGGTTTTCACCTAATGAGCTCGAACCCAAAGCAGACAAATGCATCTTCATGGAATACCCTAAGAACAGTTGGGTATACCTTCTATCTCAGATCCTAGTGAAAAGTGTTTGTTGCTATAAATGGGCCCTTTCTCGAGAAAGAGTTTCTATCGAAAGAATTGAGGGGAGGAAGATAGAACTTGATGAGGTTGTTGAAAATTTGTTTCAACCACAGAGTAGCGCAGCGCAGAAAGTTGTTTCTGTGGAGCCTACGTTAGTTGAAGAGGAAGTTAATGATGATGATCATGAAGCTTCGGATCAAGTTACTATCAAACCTCGTAGGTCGACAAAGATGCATAATGCTCCTGAGTGGTACGGCAACCCTGTCTTAGAGGTCATGTTCTTGGACAACGATAAGCCTACGAGCTATGGAGAAGCGATGATGGACCCGAATTCCGACAACTGGCTAGGAGCCATGAAATCCGAGAAAGGATCCATGTATGAAAACCAAGTATGGACTTTAGTAGACTTGTCCGTTGAACGGCAGGTCGTTCAGTACAAATGGACCTTTAAAATGAAGACAGATGCTGATGGTGAATGTCACTATTTATAAAGCTTGACTTGTCACCAAGAAGTTTCCGACAAGTTCAAGGAGTTAACTGCGATGAGACTTTCTCACTCGTAGTGATGCAAAAGTATGTTGGAATTATGTTCGCAGTTGCTGCATTTCTCAATTATGAAATTTGGCAAATGGATGTCAAAACATCATTTCCATAACGATTTACTTGAGGAAAGGTTGTATGTGATACAACCAGAAGGTTTTGTCAGTCCTAAGGATGCTAAAAGGTGTGCGAGCTCCAGTAATCCTTCTATGGGCTAGAGAAAGCATCTCGGAGTTGGAATATACACTTTGATGAGGTGATCAAAGTTTTTGAGTCTATACAAAGTTTATGAGAAACTTGTATTTACAATAAAGTGAGTGGGAGCACTATAGAATTTTTTATAAGCATATGTGGTTGACATATTATTGATCGAAACTGATGTAGAATTTCTGGAAAGCATAAACGGTTGTTTGAAAAGAGTTTTTCAAAAGAAGACCTGGATAAAGCTACCTAATTGTTGAGCATCAAGATCTATAGAGATAGATCAAGATGCTTGATGAGACTTTTAATGAGTACATACCTTGACAAGATTTTGAAAGAGTTCAAAATGGACCAGTCAGAGAAAGAGTTGTTGCTTGATTTGTAAGGTGTGAAGTTGAGTAAGACTCAAAGCTCGACCACTGCATAAGAAAGAGAAAGGACGAAGGTAGTCCCCTATGCTTTAGCCATAGGCTCTATATAGTATGCCATGTTGTGTACCGCACCTGTGTGTGCCTTGCCATGAGTCCGTCAAGGGATACAAGAGTGACCCAGGAGTGGATCACTGGACAGTGGTCAAGATTATCCTTAATAACTAAAATACTAAGGAAATGTTTCCCGATTATGGAGGTGATAAAGAGTTCGTCGTAAAGAGTTACGTCGATGCAAGATTTAACACCAATCCGGATGACTCTTAGTAGCAATCCGGATACGTATAGTGGAGCAGCCATTTGGAATAGCTCCAAGTGGAGTGTGGTAGCAGTATCTACAGTATGACATAGAGATTTGTAAAGTACACGCGGATCTGAATGTCGCAGACCCATTGACTAAAAGACCTCTCTCACATGCAAAGCATGATCGAGCCCCAGAACTCATTGGGTGTTAGATTCATAACAATGTGAATCACATGGTGATGTGAACTAGATTATTGACTCTAGTGCAAGTGGGAGACTGTTGGAAATATGCCCTAGAGGCAATAATAAATTGGTTATTATCATATTTCCTTGTTCATGATAATTGTTTATTATCCATGCTATAATTGTATTAATCGGAAACTCAGATACATGTGTGGATACAAAGATAACACCATGTCCCTAGTATGCCTCTAATAGACTAGCTCGTTGATCAAAGATGGCTATGGTTTCCTAGTCATGGACATGAGATGTCAGTTGATAACGGGATCACATCATTAGGAGAATGATGTGATGGATAAGACCCAAACTACAAACATAGCATATGATCGTGTCAGTTTATTCCTACTGTTTTCTGCATGTCAAGTATATGTTCCTATGACCATGAGATCATGCAACTCACTGACACCGGAGGAGTACCTTGTGTGCATCAAACGTTGCAACGTAACTAGGTGACTATAAAGGTGCTCTACAGGTATCTCCGAGGGTGCCTGTTGGGTTGGCATGGATCAAGACTAGGATTTGTTACTCCCTGTGACGGAGAGGTATATCAGGGCCCACTCGGTAATACAACATCACAATAAGCCTTGCAAGAAATGTGACTAAGTGTTATCCATGGGATCTTGTATTACGGAATGAGTAAAGAGACTTGCCGGTAACGAGGTTGAACTAGGTATGGAGATGCCGACGATCGAATCTCGAGCAAGTAAGATACCCAAGAACAAAGGGAACAGCATATGGGATTAACTGAATCCTTGACATAGAGGTTCAACCGATAAAGATCTTCGTAGAATATGTAGGAACCAATATGGGCATCTAGGTCCCACTATTGGTTATTGACCGTAGAGGTGTCTCGGTCATGTCTACATAGTTCTCGAACCCGTAGGGTCTGCACACTTAAGGTTCGGTGACGTTTCAGTAGTATAGAGTTATGTATGATGGTGACTGAAGGTTTCTCGGAGTCCCGTATGAGATCCCGAACATCATGAGGAGCTCCGAAATGGTCCGGAGGTAAATATTGATATATAGGAAGTCCTTCTTTGGTCACCGAAGAAGTTTCGGGCTCATCGGTAGTGTACCGGGAGTGTCGGGAGGGTGCCGGGGGACCATTGGGAGGGGTATTTTGACCCAAGAGGCTACATGGGCTGTGGGAATAGGTGTACGATCCCTTAGTGGGCTGGTCTAAGTCCCACAAGAGGCCCATGTAGCTGGAGTGGAAGGAGAAGGAAAAATATCCAAGGTGGAAAGAGTTTCCAAGTGTGAAGGAGGAGTCCTAGTCCTACTAGGATTGGAGGAGGACTCCTCCTCTCCTCCTTGCGCAAGGCCAAGGGCTGGACCCTTGTGCGCCAAGCCTCCTCCCTACCTCCTCCTATATATACTAGAGGTTTTGAGGGTTTTGAGACACAGAAAAACAGCCACGTGTTGCCCTCTTCTCTAGATCGTAGTTTCTCCTCTAGATTGGTTTCAGCGGTGCTTAGGCAAAGCCCTGCTGGAATAGCTCCACCACCATCGCCGCAACGCTGTCGCACTGCCGGAGAACTTATCTACCTCTCCGCTCCCTCTTGCTGGATCAAGAAGGCGGAGATCGTCATCGAGCTGTACGTGTGCTAAACGTGGAGGTGTCGTCCGTTCGGTGCTAGATCGGAAGGACCATGATCAAGATCGTGAGATGATTCGTGATTGGATCGCGGAATGGATTGTGATGGAATCGTGGGACGGATCGTGATTGGATCGCAGGACGAATCATGATGGGATCGCGGGACACTCGGCGATTTGGATCGCGAAGACGTTCGACTACATCAATTTTGTTTCTTAACGCTTCCCTCTTAGCGATCTACAAGGGTATGTAGATCCACTCTCCCCCTCATAGATGCTCATCACCATGGATATACCTTGCGTCGTTGTAGGAAATTTTTTGTTTCCCATGCAATGTTCACCAACACTTTCTGGGCAGCAGTGGATTGGTAGCGACCTTCGTCGGATTTAGCCCCGGCCAGTGCACTTTGGCCTTGGCAAGGGCCATCCGGACTCCTTCGATGCAGGAGGAGCACTTGACGACATCGAGGCGGGTCGTTGCATCAATTAGTCGTTGCACCAGGCCAAAGTAGTTGCCTGGGAGTGGCTTGCCGGGGCATAAGCGGACACAGAGGTCCTTGATGACCGGCTCCGCCATCTGATGCATCTTCGTCAGCTGTTTCAGCTGCTCCAGCAGAAGAGGAGGACGCTCGGGGGCTCGAAACTGTGCCCAGAATGTCCGGGCTTCGTCTTCCTCTCCCTACGAGTCAAACAACTGATTGGGGTCCGCCACGCTCTTCTGGAGATAGGCGGTCGCTGAAAGTGCATTATATCGACTAGAGGGGGGTGAATAGGCTATTTTTACAAATTCATCACTTGAGGAATTTCAACTTTGAGGAATTTGAAATCTGATGAATAACTAGCAGCAGAATGAGTACTCAAGTGCATGAGGAACATAGCGACAACATAGTCATCATGATGAAATGAAACATGCACAGAGTACAAGTAGCATGATATAGGATAAGCAGGTGAGGAACAAGGTAATTTGAAGAATTTGAGGTGAGGAAATTGTGAAAGTCTTCAGACAAATTCTTCAAATAGTAAAGTTCAGTTTCATCAACACTTATTCGAGTAAATGAAAGGGTTGAGGAAATAGAACCAGGTAGCTTGATGAAGACAATGGTTTGATGACCCAGTTCCAACTGCTGTGACAGTCGTACGTCTGGTTTGGAGCGGACTGGTATTTAAACCAAAGGACACACAGTCCTTACCGTATTCTCCTTGAGCTAAGCTCACACAGTCCTCGCCCAACACTCGTGGTAAGTCTTCAGTGTAGACTTCCAAAACCGTCACAAACTGGTCACCCGGCGATCCACAATTTACTGTTGGATGCTCTAGACCAAAGTCACTTCGTGATCCCCAATTGACTGCAGGAGCACTATACCATGATGCCTAACCGTCTGGAGGATGCACAATCCTCAAAGGTAACAAGCGTCGGTTCCACACAGGAATTTCTCCAGTGATGCTCAATCACTTTGGGTTTGGTGGTTTGGTTGTGGGTTTTTCCTCACTGATGATTTTCACTCAAAGTCCTCGGAGGATGGGTTGCTCTCAAATGACAAGTGTTAGTTCTCTCTCGGCGCAGCCAACCAACTAGTGGTTGTGGGGGGTGGCTATTTATAGCCAGGGTGCAACCTGACATGATAAGACATAAATGCCCCCAATGATATGACCATTATGTGGATAAGAATGATTGGGGATAGCTGGCGCTAAGCACAGCAACGGTCGGAATTTTGAACTATGAAAGTCCTCGGCTTATCATGTTCCTCACTTGTAGGCAATTCGCACTGGCAAAAACCTAAATCCTCAGTCAGATCAATTTCCTCAGAGACCAGAAGAATATCATCTCTGTCACTGAAGAACTTGTCTGAACCGTAAGAGATTTCCAAAGGCTTCCCTCAAAGGATTGTATAGGTTCAGGATTTGGAGTTGAGCATCAGTTGGAAATTTTCCTTAGTATTACCTCGGCCCCCTTTAACAGTATGGTGTTTCCTATGACTCAAATAAAGGAAATGAAACTATGAAAACAAAAGTCTTCACGCTTCATATTCCTTGTTCATATCTTCAAGGTCACACCAACTTCTTCGTTTTCAAAGTCTTCACAAAGTCTTCACCAAAGTCTTTAGCAAAGTCTTCACTTGAAGACATACATTTTTAGGGGTCGATAATCTCCGAATATATCAAACTCCTCATCGACTTATAGAGCCTATGTACACTCACAAACACATTAGTGCCTTAACCTATAAGTCTTCAATACACCAAAATCAGTAAGGGGCACTAGATGCACTAACAATCTCCCTCTTTTTGGTGATTGATGACAAATAGGTTAAGTTTTCAACGGGGATAAACATATGAAGTGAAAGTATAGATTTTGAGGAATTTGGTTGAAAAATATAGAAGAACTCCCCCTGAAGATGTGCATATTTGAGGAATTTGCTTTGTACTGCAAATGCACATGGCAGGTTCAAACATGGAGAACTTCCCCTATATCTTGTAATTCATACACGCATATGAACATAAGATATGAAGAATTTGAAATGTGTGAGGAAAATGGTGTTTGACGAAAATCAGCATGTATGCATTAAGGTACTTGAGGAAATAAACATGCGAGGAAATAGTTCAAAAGTGTCAGACCACCATCGGACTTAAGTTTACAACTCAACCAACAAAAGTTTCAGAAGAGTGAGAGTTGTAACTTAAACAAAAATAGCCCATATAGAGAGACCCGTTTGAAGACTAACTCAAATTTTCTCCCCCTTTGTCATCGAAGACCAAAAGGGATGAAAAAGTGAGGACTAACACCCCTTTGAAGAATTTCATCGTGTTGGTGAGGAAGGAACGCCAGCGTTGTCGGGGTCGTTTCTCGATGTCGGCCTGCCGTAGTGTCGTCAATGTCTTCATCGTCATCGTGCTCTCGAGATGAAGAATATGAACTTGTGACCATCAGAGAAACTTGGACTTTCTTGAATTTCTTCTGAGGTCGACGAGCCCAGTTAGGATGTTCCTCAAGATCCAGCTCATTCAATTCTTCAGAAGACATGAGGTGAGACAGTATGGCCCAAGTGCGGTTGAGGTTTTCATGTGCATAGTAGTAATTCCTCTTCAGAGTGTTCTGCATCACAGTCATGTTCTGCACAATGTAACCAAGTTGATGCCTGAAGCATTTCCGCTGATATGCAATGTGGCATAGAACTGAAGAATAAGTTCTTCATTCCAGTCGCAGATGTCGACACAGAATGGAAGAATGCCTGCATCATGAAGAACTTGTAGCACCGGTGTGAATGATGGAAGGGTTTCCATGTCAGCATGAGGAATTTGGTGGTGCTCAAAGACTTTCTTCTTCTCAAAAAGAACTGATGCATAGTAGTTGAGCTGTGTTGCCGTCCAGAATCTGTTGCGTCCTACCCTTGCAGAGTCACAGGGATTTGGACCTGTGAAGAACATGCACTCACTGAAGAATTTGCTTTTGAGGAATTTGGGGCACGCTGAGCCTTTGAATGGCATCCTTGGCTTCGGTTGAAGATTTGGCTTGAAGCGGCCCTTGATCTCCTTTGGCATGGGAGGAACTTCAGACTGAGTAATTTGAAGGACAGGTTCCTCAGCTGCGGCGGGAGCATCAAGAATGTCAGTTGTTGCAGCTGGAATTTCTTCACTGACATGAATATTCAGATTTGCAGATTCTTCAGGTATTTCTTCAGCTGGAGCAGGCGACTGGGGAATCTATAGCAGAGGAGTGGTCATTAGTGAATTTGGGTGTGTAGATTCCCAATATTCATCATTGATGACCGGAGTAGTGTCACAAATGTCAACTTCCTCATCAATTTCTTCAACTCCAGCTTCCTCAGCAATGAACTGAAGCTGGGGTGTTGATACCGTCGGGGTTGAAGCAGTGTCTTCAACAACTATTTCTTCATCAATCTGCTCTGTTGAAGCAGCAGAATGATTTTCATCTTCATCTCGGATGACATATTCCACTCCAAATGGCACAATTCCGTAGGCAGGTGCTGAGGAAATTGGAGTTGCATCAATTGGTCCAGTTGAAGAACTTGGCATAGTCTTCAACTTCTTCAAAGCTGATGCTGCTGAATTTGATGGTTTTCTTTTGAGGGTCTTTTCCTCAGCAGTGACAATTTCTTCAGGAACGACTGTTGCAGCCGCCCTGGTAGGTTCAGTTTCTTTTGGCGCAGCAGAATCTTCAGCTGGCCTTTCAGTTTCTTCAGGCACAACAATGGAGGTTGTCCTGGCATGATCATCAGTGGTCTGAGTTTCCTCAGGAGCACTGGTAGTTGCTTCTGGTGCAGAAGCGTTTTCATCAGCAGTTTCATCAGGCTGAGCTATTTCATCAGCAGCTTGAGGAATTTCATCAGACTAATGATGTTCTGGTTGCGATCGGGCTGCAACCCTGGTGTTGTGATCCTTAACTGCTGCTTGAGAAGCCCTGACGAATCTGACCTTGGTGCCCTTCCAATCAGCATCATATCTCTCTAGATCCTCAGAGAGTGTGCGAATTTCAGACTGAACAATGACGAGTTGATTTGGGGTCAAATTCATCACATTGTCTCTCAGAAACTTTTCCTTCCGAACGCTATTCCTCTTAGCTCTCAGAGCTTGCTCTCTCTTCCATTTTTCTTTAGAGATGAAGTGGATGAGGGCATGATCCACTCCAAGAGGCAGATTTAGTGAAGAAAGTGGGGTGCTTGGGTCTTCATGCCATATATCGATGAAATTGAGGATCATCTTGGGATCCAGCATGAGAGGAATAGAACTGCCCTTTGCTATAGCAGCCCTTTGCTGACTTTGCCTGATGATTTCTTCCAATTCCTCATCATCATCTTCATCATCATCATCCTTAGTACCTGAGGGTATGGTCACCACAGCCTTGCTTGAGTGAGGACTTGGTCTTTGACCTCGTCCAGCAGTTTTCTTCAGCTTCAACGCAGAAGGGCTAGTTGAAGACTTTGCTATGGTCGAGGGGCTAGCTGAGATCTTTGGAAGTCTTGAGAATCCCTCAGTCCTCTTACATGTTGCCAGATGCACAGAGGTTGAGGACTTTGCAGCTGCTGCAGAAGACTGAGCTGCAACCATTCCAGCAGCTGAAGACTTTGTAGGCTGAGGCCTTTGACCTTAAGGAATCTGCAGTAAAGGTTTTGAGGTTGAAGAACTTGTCTTCACTGCAGATTTCTTCATCTTGATTTTCTTCGGAGCACTTGCAGAGGCTCCGGCAGAGGCAGCAGCAGCAGAACCTTCATTGAATTTCTTCACTGCATCTTTGGCTTTCTTCGCCAGCTTTGCTTGCTGCTTCTCCCATTTGTGAGGAAAGTCCTCACCAGTCTTGAGGCTAGTGGGATCAGCAATTTGATTTGGAGCAAGGGGAGGCCTGTTGCAAGGAGGTTTTACTACGAATTTCATCATGTATTTTGGAGTTACATAATGATATTCCTTCCATTCCCTTTCCCATCTCCTCTCAATTTTCTGCAGACAAATTTTTCTCTGCTTGGTCGTTTCTTTGCCATGAGTTTCTTCATCGGGTGTGTAGTATTCCTCATACACGTCATCTGGAATCTCAAAGGCAGTGTGCACATCTGTCTTCTTTCCACCTTTCTGAGGTTTCTTTCCATCAGCCATTTTCTTCACTTGAGGAATTTGAACTCTTGAGGACTCTGAAGAAGTACACAGTTTTTCCTCAAGGAGCGCTGCAAATGAGTTAAGTTGATGAGAACCTAGTGATTCATCAACGGACATGTTGAAACTGTGAACAGAGTATAGGTGCGAGGAATTTGAAGAGGTCATATGCGGAGCATCTGAGGAGTATGAGGAGCATTTGAGGATCAAACAGGGGCAGTAAAAATACATTTTATTTACCCTGGTGAAGAACACGACGAACAAGAGATGAGAGGTTCGTCCGTTCAGATCTCCCACGCCCTAGCTTGGCAGAGGGAGACAGCTACAGCAGCGGCGGGGTGAGGACTTCCGTGGCTGATGCGAGTACGGCGACAACGAGGTCGAGGCAGTGAAGCTCTTCCTCACCGGCGACGATGACTTTAGCGGTGGCGCTAGGTTGGAGGTCGGGAGAGGGATGAGATGAGGAGTAACCGAGCACAGTTGAAGGGGAGGGGGTATTTATAGAGGAAGTGAAAACCAATCTGCCCGAAGATTTTGGACAGGATTGCCCCTAACCCTTGCTCTCCACGTGACAGGTGTCACCCACGTTCTGAGTAGAGGAGATTATGGGGGGTCGTGGGTTATCCAGCCATGGGAATCAGAACCGTTTGGGCGGGAACCGCTAAAAAATTTGATAGTAAAAATTTCAAAGTTTTCGTTCGCAAATTCTTCAGCTTTCAAGGACACAGTGAAGACTTTGAACAAGTTTCAAAGTAGAACACATATGAAGAATTTGTGAACAGAGTGGGTTGAGTTTAGCATAGAGGGGAAAGGGTCCGATCACATTCACTTAGATGAAAATCAACTTGAAGAATTAGCAATAAGTGAATGTTGTTGAGGACATTGAAAACTCAAATATATATATAGCCAATGAGGAACATGAGTTTCAAAGTTTGAAGAATTTGAAATGTTGAGGAATTTGATAATTTGAAGAATTTGCAAAAATGACGAAAGACTCAATTTTGAAGAATTTCAACTTTGGTTGGTGGTGTGACCCACCGTATAAGAATGATGATTTCAGACACCCCGTACAATTGTCATAGGGTTCTGAGAATCAAATTCTTCATTAATTTCTTCACACTTAGAGGGTCATTCTTCATTGATTGAAGAAAAACGTTACTTCGTGTGTTGCACATCAAAGTCATCAATTTTGCATATGTGTTAGGATGTGTGTCCTTCTTCAAAGAACATTCGAAGATTCTAAGATATTTAGCTCACACCGCAACTTGCAAAATCTCTTTTCATCCAAGGGCTTTGTGAAGATATCAGCCAGTTGTTCTTCATGCGAATGTGGTCGATGGAGATGTAGCCCTTGAGTACATGATCTCGTAGAATGTGATGACGAATCTGGATGTACTTGGTCTTGGAGTGCTGAACTAGGTTGTATGCAATCTGGATGGCACTCTCGTTGTCGTACTAGAGAGGCACATTCTTCAACTTGATGTCGTAGTCCTTGAGGGTTTGCTTCATCCATAGTAACTGAGCGCAACATGAACCGGCAGCAATGTACTCGGCTTCAGCAGTAGAGAGTGAAACGCAGTTCTACTTCTTCGAGGACCAACAGACTAAGGATCGTCCGAGGAAATGACATGTGCCTGAGGTTGACTTGCGGATCCACATGATCTCCAACATAGTCAGCATCAGAGTATCCGACGAGGTGAATATTTGAGCCCTTGGGATACCATAATCCAAGTGTTGGTGTGTGAGCTAAGTATCAAAGAATATGTTTCACAGCCTTATGGTGTGATTCCTTCGGTGTTGCTTGGAATCGGGCACACATGCAAACACTTAGCATAATATCAGGCCTAGATGCACACAGATACAATAATGAACCAATCATGGAGCAGTATACCTTCTGATCGAAATCTTTACCATTTTCATCAGTGCAGAGGTGGCCTTTTGATGGCATTGGAGTTTTGACGCCTTTGCAATCTTGCATGTCGAATTTCCTCAAAACATCTTTGAGGTATTTCTCTTGAGAGATGAAGATGCCGTTGTCTTGTTGACGAATTTGAAGACCTAAGAAGAATTTCAACTCTCCCATCATAGAAATTTGATATTCTTCACTCATCATATAGGCAAATTCATCACTGTAACGTTTGTCAGTACAGCCAAAGATAATATCATCCACATATATTTAGCATATGAACAATTCATTATCATAGGATTTTGTGAAAAGAGTGGGGTCGAGTGAACCGGGTTTGAAGCCTTACTTCATGAGGAATTCCTTCAGAGTGTCGTACCATGCCCGAGGGGCCTGCTTGAGGCCATAGAGGGCCTTGTTTAGTCTGAAGACTTTGTCAGGATGCTTAGGGTCTTTAAAACCTGGGGGTTGAGCAACATATACTTCTTCCTCAAGCTTACCATTGAGGAATGCACTTTTCACATCCATTTGATATAAGATGATATTATGATGGTTAGTGTAAGCAAGTAATATGCGAATAGCTTCAAGTCTAGCAATAGGTGCAAATGTTTCATCAAAGTCAATTCCTTCAACTTGTGTGTAGCCTTGAGCTACAAGTCGAGCCTTATTCCTCACCACAAGGCCATTTTCATATTGCCTGTTGCGGTAGATCCACTTGGTACCTATGATGTTATGTTTGCGAATATCTGGTCGCTTGACAAGTTCCCACACGTTGTTGAGCTTGAACTGATGCAATTCCTCTTGCATAGCTTGATTCCACTCAGGCTCCTTGAATGCTTCATCAACTTTGGTGGGCTCTATGATAGAGACAAAGGCAAAGTGCCCACAAAAGTTGGTTAAATGTGAAGCTTTTGAGCGAGTGAGGGGACCTGGTGCATTGATGTCATCGATGATTTTGTCAATCTGTACTTCATTTGTAACTCTAGGATGAGCAGGTTGACGTGGCTGAGGATTTTCATCAGCACCATTTTCTTTAGGTGTATCAGCATGAGTGTCTTCATTCGTTGGAATGACTTCCTTAGTGCGTATGATATCTTCAGTTGCCTTCAGCTTGATGGATTCCTCAGGAGACTGTTCATCTAACACAGAAGGCAGGTGCTCTCTTTGTGAGCCATTAGTTTCATCGAACCGCAAATCTACAGTTTCAACAACATTGTGATGATAGGTGTTGAAGACTTTGTAGGTGTGCGAGTCCTTTCCATAACCAAGCATAAAACATTCATGTGCTTTCGGTGCAAACTTAGAATTATGGTGAGGATCTCTGATCCAGCATTTTGCACCGAAGACTTTAAGATAACTTACATCAGGTTTCTTGCCAGTCATAAGTTCATATGAAGTATTCTTGAAGAATTTGTGAAGATATACCCTGTTGATGATGTGGCATGCAGTATCAATTGCCTCAGGCCAGAAGTGATGAGGAGTCTTGTATTCATCAAGCATGGTGCAAGCCATCTTAACGAGAGTCTTGTTCTTGCACTCCATGATGCCATTCTGTTGAGGAGTATAAGGGGCAGATAACTCATGAGTAATACCAAGTTCATCAAGATAATCATCAAGATTAGTGTTCTTGAATTCATTACCATTATCACTCCTAATATGCTTGATCTTGACGCCGAAGTTGATGGAGGCCCTTGAAGCAAATCGTCTGAAGACATCCTGCACTTCATTTTTGTACAGAATAATATGCACCCAAGTGCAACGAGAGTAATCATCAACAATGACAAAGCCATACAAACTTGAAGCATTTGTTAGTATGGAGTAATGAGTGGGGCCAAAGAGATCCATGTGAAGCAATTCAAAGGGTCGTGTCGTGGTCATGATTGTCTTCGAGGGATACTTGGATTTGGTCATCTTCCCAGATTCACATGCACCGCAGAGATGGTCCTTGAGGAATTTGACACCCTCGATGCCAATGACGTGCTTTTTCTTCACGAGCGTGTGCAAGTTCCTCATACCCGCATGTCCAAGTCGTCGATGCCACAACCAGCCTTCTGAAGACTTTGCAAGTAAGCAAGTGGCAGGTTGAGGACCTGTAGAGAAATCAACAATATACAAGTCTCCTCTCCTAAAGCCTTCGAAGACTTTGGAATTGTCATATTCCATGATGACAATACAACGATATTTTCCAAATACGACGACCATATCAAGATCACAAAGCTTTGAGACAGACATAAGGTTGAACCCAAGGGATTCAACAAGCATCACCTGATCCATGGTTCGGTCCTTTGAGATAGCAACCTTACCAAGTCCCAATTGTTGGGGAACGTTGCATGGGAAACAAAAAAATTCCTACGCACACGCAGATCTATCCATGGTGATGAGCATCTACGAGAGGGGGAGTGGATCTACGTACCCTTGTAGATCGCTAAGCGGGAAGCGTTAAGAAACGCGGTTGGTGTAGTCGAACGTCATCGTGATCCAAATTGTCGTGCATCTCGCGATCCAATCACAATCCGTCCCGCGATCCAATCATGATCCGTCCTGCGATCCAATCATCATCCATCCCACGAACTTGATCACGATTCTACCCACGAACTTGATCACGATCCTTCCGATCTAGCGCCGAACGGACGGCACCTCCGCGTTCAGCACACGTACAGCTTGATGACGATCTCCGCCCTCTTGATTCAGCAAGAAGGAGCGGAGAGGTAGAAGAGTTCTCCGGCAGCGTGACGGCGCTCCGACGATGGTGGTGGAGCAATTCCGGCAAGGCTTCGCCTAAGCACTGCAGAAATCCGATTTAGAGGAGAAACTATGCACTGGAGGAACGGGTAGCACGTGGCGGAAAAATCTAGTGCAAAACCCCAAAACCCACCAGTATATATAGGAGGAGAGGATGAGAGCCTTGGTGCAAGGGCCAAGGCTCCTATGGTTGGGCCGAACCTACTAGGAGAGGAGGACTCCTCCTCCAATCCTAGTAGGACAAGGATTGCTCCTTTTTTGCCTTTTTTCCACCTTTTCCTATTGGGTTTTCTTCTCCAGCCACATGGGCCTTGTGTGGGAGTTTCCACCAGCCCACTAAGGGTTGATATTTACTCTCCCACATCCCATGAAGCCTCTTGGGTCGAAATACCCCTCCCGGTACACTACCGGCACTCCCGGTACACTACCGATGAGCCCGAAACTTTTCCAGCGACCAAAACAGGACTTCCTATATATGAATCTTTACCTCCGGACCATTCCGGAGCTCCTCGTGACATCTGGGATCTCATCCGGGACTCCGAACAACCTTCGGTCACCACCATACATAACTCTATACTACCAAAACGTCACCAAACCTTAAGTGTGCAGACCCTGCGGGTTCGAGAACTATGTAGACATGACCGAGACACCTCTATGTTCAATAACCAATAGCGGGACCTGGATGTCCATATTGGTTCCTACATATTCTACGAAGATCTTTATCGGTCGAACATCTATGTCAAGGATTCAGTTAATCCCGTATGATGTTCCCTTTGTTCTTCGGTATGTTACTTGCCCGAGATTCGATCGTCGGTATCTCCATACCTAGTTCAACCTCGTTACCTGCAAGTCTCTTTACTCGTTCCGTAATACAAGATTCCGTGACTAACACTTAGTCACATTGCTTGCAAGGCTTATTGTGATGTTATATTACCGAGTGGGCCCTGAGATACTTCTCCGTCACACGGAGTAACAAATCCCAGTCTTGATCCATGCCAACACAACAGACACCCTCGGAGATACCTGTGGAATGCCTTTATAGTCACCCAGTTACGTTACGACGTTTGATACACACAAGGCACTCGTCCGATGTCCATGAGTTGCATGATCTCATGGTCATAGGAACATATACTTGACATGCAGAAAACAGTAGCAATAAACTGACACGATCATATGCTACGTTTGTAGTTTGGGTCTTGACCATCACATCATTCTCCTAATTATGTGATCCCGTTCTAAAATGACATCACATGTCAATGGCTAGGAAACCTTGACCATCTTTGATCAACGAGCTAGTTCACTACAGGCATACTAGGGACAGAGTGTTGTTTATTTACCCACACATGTAATGTGTTTCCAATCAATACAATTATAGCATGGATAATAAATGATTATCATGAACAAGGAAATATAATAATAAACACTTTATTTATTGCCTCTAGGGCATATTTCCAACAGTCTCCCACTTGCACTAGAGTCAATAATCTAGCTCACATCACTATGTGATTTACATTGTAATGAATCGAACACCCATGCAGTTCTGGTGTTGATCATGTTTAGCCCTTGGAAGATGTTTAGTCAACGGGTCTGCAACATTCAGATCCGTGTGCACTTTGCAAATATTTATGTCCTTCTCCTCGATGTAATCGCGGATGGAGTTGAAGCGTTTCTTTATGTGTCTGGTCCTCTTGTGAAACCTTGGTTCCTTGGCCAGACCAATGGCACTAGTGTTCTCACAGAACAGGTTCATTGGATTCAATGCACTGGGCACTACTCTAAGATCTGTCCTGAACTGCTTCATCCAGACACCTTCCTTCGCCGCCTCCGAGGTTGCGATGTACTCTGCTTCGCACGTAGAATCGGCTACCACGCTTTGCTTGGAACTGCACCAGCTTACCGCTCCCCCGTTGAGAATAAATACGTATCCGGTTTGCGACTTAGAGTCATCCGGATCAGTGTCAAAGCTTGCATCGACATAACCCTTTACGACGAGCTCTTCATCACCTCCATAAATGAGAAACATTTCCTTAGTCCTTTTCAGGTACTTAAGGATATTCTTGACCGCTGCCCAGTGCTCCATTCCAGGATCACTTTTAAACCTTCTGGCCATACTTATGGCAAGGCTGACATCGGGTTTGTGCACAGCATTGCATACATGATAGAGCCTATGGCTGAAGCATAGGGGATGACACTCATCTTTTCTCTATCTTCTGCAGTCACTGGGCATTGAGTCTTACTCAACTTCACACCTTGTAACACAGGCAAGAACCCCTTCTTGGACTGATCTATTTTGAACTTCTTCAAAACTTTATCAAGGTATGTGCTCTGTGAAAGTGCTATTAAGCGTCTCGATCTATCTCTATAGATCTTAATGCCTAATATGAAAGCAGCTTCTCCTAGGTCCTTCATTGAAAAACTCTTGTTCAAATATTCCTTCACGCTTTCCAGCATTTCTATATTGTTTCCAATCAGCAATATGTCATCCACATATAATACTAGAAACGCTATATATCTCCCACTCACTTTCTTGTAAATACAAGCTTCTCCATAAACTTGTATAAACTCAAACACCTTGATCACCTCATCAAAGCGCTTATTCCAACTCTGAGATGCTTGCACCAGTCCATAAATGGATCGCTGGAGTTTGCAAACTTTGTCAGCATTCTCTGGATCGACAAAACCATTTCTCGAAATCCGGGCCCATCACTGCTCCTCCATAGCTCGTAGGTTCATTGTTGTCCAACAACATGACCTCTAAGACAAGGTTGATGTACCACTCAGGAGTAGTACGCGCCATTGTCGACCTACAAGGTTCAATAGTAGCTTGATCCGAAGCTTCATGATCATCATCATTAACTTCCTCTTCTACCATCGTAGATTCCACAGAAACATCTTTCTACGTTGCGCTACTTTCTGGTTGAAGTAAAGATTCAATAACCTCATCAAGCTCTATCTTCCTCCCACTCAATTCTTTCGAGAGAAACTCTTTCTCAAGAAATTTTCCGTTCTTAGCGAAAAACACTTTGCCTTCGGATCTGAGATACAACGTATACCCGACTGTCTCTTTCGGGTATCCTATGAAGACGCATTTCTCCGCTTTGGGTTCCAGCTTTTTAGGCTGAAGCTTTTTGACATAAGCATCACATCCCCAAACTTTAAGAAACGACAATTTTGTCCTCTTGCCAAACCATAGTTCATATGGCGTCGTCTCAACAGATTTCGATGGTGCCCTATTTAAAGTGAATGCAGCTATCTCTAATGTATAACCCCAAAACGATAGTGGCAAATCAGCAAGAGACATCATAGAACGCACCATATCTAATAAGGTTCGATTATGACGTTCGGACACACCATTACGCCGTGGTGTTCCGGGCGGTGTCGACTGTGAAACAATTCCACACTGTCTTAAGTGACTACCAAACTCATAACTCAGATATTCACCTCCTCGATCAGATCGCAGGAATTTAATCTTCTTGTTACGATGATTCTCAACTTCACGCTAAAATTGCTTAAACTTTTGAAACGTTTCAGACTTGTGTTTCATTAAGTAAATATACCCATATCTACTTAAGTCATCAGTGAAGGTGAGAAAATAACGATATCCACCACGCATTGTAACATTCATTGGACCGCACACATCAGTATGTATGATTTCCAATAAGTCACTTGCCCGTTCCATTGTTCCAAAGAACGGCGTTTTCGTCATCTTGCCCATGAGGCATTGTTCACACGTGTCAAGTGATTCAAAATCAAGTGACTCCAAAAGTCCATCAGCATGGAGCTTCTTCATGTGTTTTACACCAATATGACCTAAACGGCAGTGCCACAAGAAAGTGGTACTATCATTATCAACTCTACATCTTTCGACATCAATGTTATGAACATGTGTGTCATCACTATCAAGATTCAATATGAATAAACCCCTAACATTGGGTGCATGACCATAAAATATATTACTCATATAAATAGAGCAACCATTATTCTCTGATTTAAATGAGTAACTGTCTCGCAATAAACAAGATCCAGATATAATGTTTATGCTTAACGCATGCACTAAATAACAATTATTCAGGTTCATCACTAATCCCGATGGTAATCGAAGAGAGAGCATGCCGACGGCGATCACATCAACCTTGGAACCATTTCCCATGCGCATCGGCACTTTGTCCTTTGCCAGCCTTCATTTATTCTGTAGTTCCTGCTTTGAGTTGCAAATGTGAGCAACCGAACCGGTATCAAATACCCAGGCACTACTACGAGAGCTAGTAAGGTACACATCAATAACATGTATATCATATATACCTTGTTTGTCGTTGGCCGCCTTCTTGTCAGCCACGTACTTGGGGCAGTTCCGCTTCCAGTGACCAGTTCCCTTGCAATGAAAGCACTCAGTTTCTGGCTTGGGTCCATGCTTGGGCTTCTTTGCAAGAGTAGCAACTGCTTTGCCATCCTTCTTGGTTTTACCCTTCTTGCCCTTGACCTTGAGCTTGACATTTTTCTTGAAACTAGTGGTTTTATTGACCATCAACACTTGATGTTCTTTCTGGATTTTAGACTCAGCGAAGTTTAGCGTCGCAAACAGCTCGACGACTGACTTGTTCATCCCGTGCATGTTATAGTTCATCACAAAGCTCTTGTAACTAGGTGGCAGTGATTGAAGAACTCTGTCAGTGATCGCCTCTAATGGAAGGGCAATTCCCAACTCCGCTAGACGAGTTGAATACCCAGACATTCTAAGTATATGTTCACTGATAGACCCGTTCTCCTCCATCTTGCAAGCATAGAACTTATTGGAGGTTTCATACCTCTCGATCCGGGCGTTCTTCTGAAAGATAAACTTCAACTCCTGGAACATCTCATCTGCTCCATGACGTTCAAAACGTCTTTGAAGTCCCGGTTCTAAGCCATACAATATCGCACACTGAACTATTGAGTAATCTCCAGTACGTGCCTCCCAAGCATTCTTAACGTCTTCAGAGGTCATGTCTTCTGGTTGGTCACCAAGCGGTGCATCAAGGACATATGATTTCTGGGAAGCCGTGAGGATAATCCTCAGATTACGGGCCCAGTCAACTAAGTTACTTCCATCATCTTTCAACTTAGCTTTCTCTAGGAACGCATTAAAATTCAGGGGTGCTACTGCGCGATCCATTGATCTACAGCATAAATATGCAAAGTTTCCTTAGACTATTGTTCAAGATGATGAGTTTAGTTAATCAAATTACGAAAGCTCCCACTCATATTGACATCCTAGGGTCATCTGAGTGTCACATGATCCAAATCCACCAACTCAAGTCCGATCATCACGTGACTTGAGGTGGCTTCAATGGTGAACATCATTATGTTGATCATATCTACTATATGACTCATGTTCGACCTTTCGGTCTCTTGTGTTCCGAGGCCATGTCTGTACATGCTAGGCTCATCAACTTTAACCCGAGTGTTCTGCACGTGCAACACTGGCTTGCACCCGTTGTATGTGAACGTAGAGTCTATCACACCCGATCATCACGTGGTGTCTCAACACGATGAACTTTCGCAATGGTGCACACTCGGGGAGAACACAATTCATCTTGAAATTTAAGTGAGGGACCACCTTATAATACTACTGTCGTCCTAAGCAAACAAGGTGCAGAAAAGGATTAACATCACATGCAATTCATAAGTAACATGATATGGCCATGAACTTGTGCTTTTGATCTCCATCTAGAAAGCACCGGCATGATCTCCATTGTCACCGGCATGACACCATGATCTTCATCATCTTGATCTCCATCAACGTGTCGCCATCAGGGTTGTCGCACCCAACATGCTTCTACTACTATTGCTACCATTTAGCGATAAAGTAAAGCATTACATAGCGCTTAATAATTGACACGTAGGTCATACAATAATTAAAGACAACCCTATGGCTCCTGCCGGTTGCCGTACTCATCGACATGCAAGTCGTGATAATCTATACATCACATGATCATCTCATACATCACATATATCAGATCATGTAATTTGCCATATCACATCACAACATACCCTGCAAAAACAAGTTAGACGTCCTCTAATTGTTGTTGCATGTTTTATGTGGCTGCTACGGGTATCTAGCATGAACAATTCTCATCTACGCAAAAATCACAACGGTGATACACTAGTTGCTTTTCAACCTTCTAAGGGACCGCCTTTGTCGAATCCGATCCAACTAAAGTGAGAAAAACTGGCACCCGCAAGCCATCTATGCAACAAGTTGCGGTTGAGGCAACCGGTCTCTCGTAAGCGTACGAGTAATGTTGGTCCAGGCCGCTTCATCTCACAATACCTCTGAACCAAAATCCGACCAAGGGAGGAAGCAATCTAAGCATCAACGCCCACAAACCTTTTGTGTTCTACTCGAGATCTCATCTACACATAGACCTAGCTCATGATGCCACTATTGGGGAACGTTGCATGGGAAACAAAAAATTTCCTATGCACACGCAGATCTATCCATGGTGATGACCATCTATGAGAGGGAGAGTGGATCTACGTACCCTTGTAGATCGCTAAGCGGGAAGCGTTAAGAAATGCGGTTGGTGTAGTCGAACGTCATCGCAATCCAAATCGCCATGCGTCCCGCGATCCAATCACGATCCGTCCCGCGATCCAATCACGATCCATCCCGCGATCCAATCACGATCCGTCCCATGAACTTGATCACGATCCGTCCCATGAACTTGATCACGATCCTTCCGATCTAGCGCCGAACGAACGGCACCTCCGCGTTCAGCACACGTACACCTTGATGACGATCTCCGCTGTCTTGATCCGGCAAGAAGGAGCAGAGAGGTAGAAGTGTTCTCCAGCAGCGTGACGGCGCTCCGGCAATGGTGATGGAGCAATTCCGACAGGGCTTCGCCTAAGCACTGCAGAAATCCGATCTAGAGGAGAAACTATGCACTGGAGGAATGGGTAGCACGTGGCTGAAAAATCTAGTGCAAAACCCCAAAACCCACCAGTATATATAGGAGGAGAGGAGGAGAGCCTTGGTGCAAGGGCCAAGGCTCCTATGGTTCGGCCGAACCTACTAGGAGAGGAGGACTCCTCCTCCAATCCTAGTAGGACTAGGATTGCTCCTTTTTTGCCTTTTTTCCACCTTTTCCTATTGGGTTTTCTTCTCCAGCCACATGGGCCTTGTGTGGGAGTTTCCACCAGCCCACTCAGGGATGATATTTACTCTCCCACAGCCCATGAAGCCTCTTGGGTCGAAATACCCCTCCCGGAGGCCTCCCGGTACACTACCAGCACTCCCGGTACACTACCGATGAGCCCGAAACTTTTCCTGCGACCAAAACAAGACTTCCTATATATGAATATTTACCTATAGAACATTTCGGAGCTCCTCGTGACGTCCTGGATCTCATCCGGGACTCTGAACAACCTTCGGTCACCACCATACATAACTCTATACTACCGAAACGTCACCAAACGTGTGCAGACCCTGCGGGTTCGAGAACTATGTAGACATGACAGAGACACCTCTACGGTCAATAACCAATAGCGCGAGCTGGATGTCCATATTGGTTCCTACATATTCTATGAAGATCTTTATCGGTCGAACCTCTATGTCAAGGATTCAGTTAATCCCGTATGATGTTCCCTTTGTTCTTCGGTATGTTACTTGCCTGAGATTCGACAGTCGGTATCTCCATACCTTGTTCAACCTCGTTACCGGCAAGTCTCTTTACTCGTTCTGTAATACAAGATCCCGTGACTAACACTTAGTCACATTGATTGCAAGGCTTATTGTGATGTTGTATTACCGAGTGGGCCCTGAGATACTTATCCGTCACACGGAGTAACAAATCCCAGTCTTGATCCATGCCAACTCAACAGACACCCTCGGAGATACCTGTAGAGCACCTTTATAGTCACCCAGTTACGTTGCGACGTTTGATACACACAAGGCACTCCTCCGATGTCCATGAGTTGCATGATCTCATGGTCATAGGAACATATACTTGACATGCAGTAAACAGTAGCAATAAACTGACACGATCATATGCTACGTTTGTAGTTTGGGTCTTGTCCATCGCATCATTCTCCTAATGATGTGATCCCATTATCGAATGACATCACATGTCAATGGCTAGGAAACCTTGACCATCTTTGATCAACGAGCTAGTTCACTAGAGGCATACTAGGGACAGAGTGTTGTTTATTTACCCACACATGTAATGTGTTTCCAATCAATACAATTATAGCATGGATAATAAACGATTATCATGAACAAGGAAATATAATAATAAACACTTTATTTATTGCCTCTAGGGCATATTTCCAACACCAATACCTTGCTTTTTCCTTTGTCTGCATAGGTGATATGCTTTCAGAGGAGATGGAGTGAGTGGCAAATTCATCAGTAGATTCTTGTCACCCGTCATGTGGTTTGTTAATCCACTATCGAGGACCCACTCAGTAGCTTTTGGAGTATCATCCTGCAGATGAATTAGTACAACTTACGAACTCATATGATTCAGAGTGAAGAATATGACATCAATTTCATCAGATAGGATTTCATCACACAAGATAGTAAGCAAGCAGTGTGAGGACGTGAGAAATGAGGAATTCATTTCATCATGGTTAGCTTGCGTCCTTTCAAGAAATTCCTCAGGTCTCCAGCAAGTTCATCAGATGTTTAGTTTCATCTGGAGACCTGACCCTGCATAAGAAATTAGTTCAATTTCTTCACCACCCACATCTGGAGGGGTGGCAAAGAGTTCATCATTCTGTGAGCACCTTGTGAGAAAGGAGGCATTGAAGTAAGTGTGCTTCATTTCACAGGACGAGGATTAGAGTACTCAAATGAATAAGCAGAGAAATTCTTCGAGGACTTATGAACATAATGGTTTGAATAATAATGCACATATTCATAACTCTTAGATTTTTCCTGCAAAACAGAAGTATTAGCATGAGAATGATATTTTTGACCATTTGAGGAATTTGGTCCAAGTGAGGACTTTGATTTGGGGTTCCTATTCTTCATGAGTGGTGTCGTGAGGACATTCACTTGAAGATTTTGAAGGTAGCTCTTGGGAACCTAGATTTTCTTCATAGGAGCGCCATTCCTATAGTTAGTTCCAACAAATCTAGCAAATACTTCACCTTTCTGATTTTTGAAGAATTTGTAGTTCGAGTCAAGTGACTCATCAGAGAAATATGAAGTTTCACACGTAAAGCCAGATAAAGTGGATGGATCTACAGGAGATCCTTTTGTAGCAACCCATGAGGTTTTGGGGTACTACTTAGGTGTCTAGTAGGATCCATCAGCGTTGAGTTTCCTCACAAAGGCAATACCCTCTTTCCTAGGGTTCCTATTCAGAATCTGCTTTTTGAGGACAACGCAAAGGGTTTGATGCCCTTTGAGACTTTTGTACATGCCTGTCACATACAATTCCTTCAACCCTGCATTGTCATCAGTGATACTTGTGGTATCCACAGATGAGAAATTTGAGACCACAGGAATAGTTGAAGAATTTGCAGCAATAGAAGCATTTGAACATTCAGGTGAAGAATTAGCAGTTTCACGTTCGATGCATTTCAAACAAGGTGGAACAAATTCTTCCTGAGCGTTACTGATCTGTTGAGCTAGTAAGGAATCATTTTCCCTTTGCAAATCCTCATTTGACTCCCTCACTTTCTCAAGATCTTGCTTTCTTTGAACAAATTCATAAGAAAGCTTCTCATGATCAGCTAAGAGGTCGTTATGATGACTCTGTAGGTTAGCATACTTTGTCTGAAGACTTTTGAGATCGACAGACATAGTTTGAGTCCGATCCACTTCATGGTTCAATAGATCATCAATTTTTTCTAGCATTTTTTGAAGCTTTTCAAGTGCACTTTGTTGCTTAGTGGCAATTTTAACAAGTTTAGCATAGCTAGGTTTCACATATTCATCAGATTCACCTTCACTTGATTCACATGAGGAATGATGTTTGTGTACCTATGAGCCTTTTGCCATGAAGCAATAGGTGGGAGCATAATCATCATTGCTGATGTCAGAGTCGTTGGAGTAGTCATATTCTTCATCGTTGAAGATGGACTTGCTGACGAAAGTAGTAGAAAGAGCAAGGCTAGCGACACCAGATTCTGATTCCTCCCCAGATTCTTCCTCTTCTTCATATTCTTCAGATTCTTCCTCAGAATCCATTCCCTTGCTGATGAATGCTCGAGCCTTTCTAGAACCATTCTTCTTGTGCTTTGACGACTTTGAAGATGAGGACTTTGCAGATGAGGACTTTGAAGATTTCTTCTTTTTCTTTGAGTCATCAGAACTATCCTCCTTGTATTTCTTCTTCTTCTTTGAATATTTTCCCAGAGAGGACAGTCAGAGATAAAGTGACCAGGCTTCTTGCAATGATGATAAGTTCTTTTCTTGTAGTCTTCTGAGGAATCTGATTTCCTCAAGCCACTTTTTGATGACTTTCCAAATCCACCTCTCCTTGAGAACTTCTGGAATTTTCTCACAAGCATTGCTAGTTCCTGACTTAGTTCTTCAGGATCACCAAGGCTGCTGTCAGAATCTTCTTCTTCAGATGAGGAAATTGCTTTTACCTTCAGAGCACGAGATCTTCCATAGCTTGGCCCGTAGAGGTCTCTCTTCTTAGCTTGTTGGAATTCATGAGTATTGAGTCTCTAAAGAATATCAGCAGGATCAAGTGATTTGTAGTCTCCACGTTCTTGAATCATCAAAGCCAGAGTATCGAATGAGGAGTCAAGAGATCTCAGCAGTTTCTTCACCACTTCATGGTCAGTGATATCGGTGGCACCCAGTGCTTGAAGCTCATTGGAGATATCAGTGAGACGATCAAAAGTTTGCTAAACAGTTTCATTGTCAAGTCTCTTGAAGCGGTTGAAGAGATTGCGAAGAACATCAACACGAGAGTCACGTTGAGTGGAAACACCTTCGTTGACTTTGGACAGCCTATCCCAGATAAGCTTATCAGTCTCCAAAGCACTCAGTCTGCCATACTGACCTTTGCTCAGATGGCCATAGATGATATTCTTCGCTTGAGAATCGAGTTGCTTGAATCTCTTCACATCAGCAGTAGTAACAGTGGGAGTGACAGAGGGCACACCATTTTCCACAACGTACCAGAGATCGTTGTCAATAGCTTCAAGGTGCATACGCATCTTGTTCTTCCAGTAGGGGTAGTCTGTCCCATCGAAGGTAGGACACCCCGCGGAAACCTTGATCATACCTGCAGTCCACATAACTAGAACTCCAGGTGGTTAAACCAAAATCACACAGAGTGAGGGAGTACCTACTCTGATACCAAATGAAAGTGCATTATATCGACTAGAGGGGGTGAATAGGCGATTTTTACAAATTCATCACTTGAGGAATTTCAACTTTGAGGAATTTGAAATGTGATGAATAACTAGCAGCGAAATAAGTACTCAAGTTCATGAGGAACATAGCGACAGCATAGTCATCATGATGAAATAAAACATGCACAGAGTATAAGTACCGTGATACAGGATAAGCAGGTGAGGAACAAGGTAACTTGAAGAATTTGAGGTGAGGAAATTGTGAAAGTCTTCAGACAAATTCTTCAAATAGTAAAGTTCAATTTCATCAACAGTTATACGAGGAAATGAAAGGGTTGAGGAAATAGAACCAGGTAGCTTGATGAAGACAATGGTTTGATGACCCAGTTCCAACTGTTGTGACAGTCGTATGTCTGGTTTGGAGCGGCCTGGTATTTAAACCAGAGGACACACAGTCCCAGGACACACAGTCCTTACCGTATTCTCCTTGAGCTAAGGTCACACAGTCCTCGCCCAACACTCGTGGTAAGTCTTCAGGGTAGACTTCCAAAACCCTCCCAAACTGGACACCCGGCAATCCACAATTTACTGTTGGATGCTCTAGACCAAAGTCACTTCATGATCCCCAATTCACTGCAGGAGCACTAGACCATGACGCCTAACCGTCTGGAGGATGCACGGTCTTCAAAGGTAACAAGTGTTGGTTCCACACGGGAATTTCTCCAGTGATGCTCAATCACTTTGGGTTTGGTGGTTTGGTTGTGGGTTTTTCCTCACTGATGATTTTCACTCAAAGTCCTCGGAGGATGGGTTGCTCTCAAATGACAAGTGTTAGTTCTCTCTCGGAGCAACCAACCAACTAGTGGCTGTGGGTGTTGGAAATATGCCCTAGAGGCAATAATAAATTAGTTATTATCATATTTCCTTGTTCATGATAATCGTTTATTATCCATGCTATAATTGTATTAAATGGAAACACATTACATGTGTGGGTAAATAGACAACACTCTGTCCCTAGTATGCCTCTAGTGAACTAGCTCGTTGATTAAAGATGGTCAAGGTTTCCTAGCCATTGACATGTGATGTCATTTGATAACGGGGTCACATCATTAGGAGAATGATGTGATGGACAAGACTCAAACTACAAACGTAGCTTATGATCGTGTTAGTTTATTGCTACTGTTTTCTACATGTCAAGTATATGTTCCTATGACCATGAGATCATGCAACTCACTGACATCAGAGGATTACCTTGTGTGTATCAAACGTTGCAACGTAACTGGGTGACTATAAAGGTGCTCTACAGTTATCTCCGAGGGTGTCTGTTGAGTTGGCATGGATCAAGACTGGGATTTGTTACTCCGTGTGACGGAGAGGTATCTCAGGGCCCACTCAATAATACAACATCACAATAAGCCTTGCAAGCAATGTGACTAAGTGTTAGTCACGGGATCTTGTATTACTGAATGAGTAAAGAGACTTGCCGGTAACGAGGTTGAACTAGGTATGGAGATACCAACGATCGAATCTCGGGCAAGTAACATACCGAAGAACAAAGGGAACATCATACGGGATTAACTGAATCCTTAACATAGAGGTTCGACCGATAAAGATCTTCGTAGAATATGTAGGAACCAATGTGGACATCCAGCTCGCGCTATTGGTTATTGACCGTAGAGGTGTCTCGATCATGTCTACATAGTTCTCGAACTCGCAGGGTCTGCACACTTAAGGTTTGGTGACGTTTCGGTAGTATAGAGTTATGTATGGTAGTGACCGAAGGTTGTTCGGAGTCCCGTATGAGATCCCGGACGTCACGAGGAGCTCTGGAATGGTCCGGAGGTAAATATTCATATATAGGAAGTCCTATTTTGGTTGCCGGAAAAGTTTCGGGCTCATCGGTAGTGTACCGGGAGTGCCGGTAGTGTACCGGGAGACCTCCGGGAGGGGTATTTCGACCCAAGAGGCTTGATGGGCTGTGGTAAAGTATTAACCAGCCCTTAGTGGGCTGGTGGAATAGCCACAACAGGCCCATGCGGCTAGGGGAAGAATCCCAAAGAGAGAAGAGTGGAAAAAAGGCAAAAAAGGAAGAGTCCTACTCCTACTAGGAGTGGAGGAGGAGTAGGACTCCTCCTCCTTTGGCTCGGCCGACTCCTAGAGGGCCTTGCCCTTGCGCCAAGTCTGCCTCTCCTCTCCTCCTATATATACTAGTGGAATAGAGGGTTTTTGGACAGAATTTATGGCCAAGTGCTACCCGTTCCACCAGTGCATAGTTTCTCCTCTAAATCTGATTTCTGCAGTGCTTAGGCGAAGCCCTGCCGGAATTACTCCACCACCATCGCCGGAGCGCCATCACGCTGCCGGTGAACTCTTCTTCCTCTCCACCTCCTCTTGCTGGATCAAGACGGTGCAGATCGTCATCAAGCTGCACGTGTGCTGAACGCGGAGGTGTCGTTTGTTCGGCGCTAGATCGAAAGGACCGTGAACAAGATCACGAGACGGTTCGTGATGAGTTCACGGGACGGATCATGATGAGATCGTGGGACGGATCATGATGAGATCGTGGGACGGATCATGATGAGTTCGCGGGACGGATCGTGATTGGATCGCGGCACGGATTGTTATGTGATCGCGGGACGCTCGGCGATTTGGATCGCGAAGATGTTCGACTACACCAACCGCGTTTCTTAACGCTTTCTGCTTAGCGATCTACAATGGTATGTAGATCCACTCTCCCTCTCATAGATGCTCATCACCATGGATAGATCTTGCGTGTGCGTAGGAAAAAAATTGTTTCCCATGCAATGTTCCCCAACAGTGGGGAGTGGCTATTTATAGCTAGGGTGCAACTTGACATTATAAGACATAAATGCCCACAATGATATGACTATTATGTGGATAAGAATGATTGGGGACAGCTGGCGCTAAGCACAGCAACGGTCAGAATTTCGAACTATGAAAGTCCTCAGCTTACCATGTTCCTCACTTGTAGGCAATTCACACTGGCGAAATACTAACTCCTCAGTCAGATCAATTTCCTCAGAGACCTGAAGAACTTCGTCTTTGTCACTGAAGAACCTGTCTGAACCATAAGAGATTTCCAAAGGCTTCACTCGAAGGATTGTATAGGTTGAGGATTTTGGAGTTGAGCATCAGTTGGAAATTTTCCTTAGTATTACCTCGGCCCCCTTTAACAGTACGGTGTTTCCTATGACTCGAATAAAGGAAATGAAACTACGATAACAAAAGTCTTCACGCTTCATATTCCTCATTCATATCTTCAAGGTCACACCAACTTATTCATTTTCAAGGTCTTCACAAAGTCTTCACCAAAGTCTTCAGAAAATCTTCAGCAAAGTCTTCACTTGAAGACATACGTTTTTAGGGGTCGATAATCTCCGAATATATCAAACTCCTCATCGACTTATAGAGCCTGTGTACACTCACAAACACATTAGTGCCTTAACCAATAAGTCTTCAATACACCAAAATCACTAAGGGGCACTAGATGCACTAACATTCGCGCCTGCGGATCGCCACACCCGGGTCAGCAATTCGAATTTGCTATCCCCGAATACGCACTTTAGGGAGTACGGCTTACCATCGGCTATCTGCTTGGCCTGACGAACTTGTTCCTCGAAGAACCGTCTGTCCACCCGCTCCTTCTAGAGATTGGACCTCATGGTGGACAGTTCAGCCAAGACCATCTTGTTCTTCAGCTCCAAGGACTCGCACTTGTTGCAAGCGTCCTTGAGCTCATCATGTATCTCTGCCATACGAGCCTGGTGTTTATCACTGGTGGCTCGTAGGGCGGAGAGAGCGGTGGCTGCTTCTTTGGCCGTCGCCTTCTCCACGACCGCTTTATCTTTGGCATGTTGAAGCTCGGCCTTGAGATTTTCGATCTCTTTCGACAAAGCTGCAACATGATGCAACTCTATTTAAAAAATGAATCTACATTGATAGTATTCGGGGCAACGCATCCAAATATAGTTCGGACATACCCTGCGCTTTGTCGAACCTCTTGTTGAGGGCTTCCACCTCATCCTCGGAACGCTTGAGCTTCTGATGCAGCTCGTCCAGCTCGGCACCATTTTTGGCCGCCGCTGATGATGAAACCTACATTACACACAAAGCATACGTTACATCGGCATTCACTTCCCGAATTATAGATATGATCCCTAGGCAAAATGGTCCATCTCACCTACGGCTCGGGGCCTGCCATGTCTACAATACGAATAAATAAAAAATCTTAGAGAAAACATTGGGCGACTTACTTGAAAGCCCGCAAGGAGACCTTTGAAGGCCTCCTTTAGTCCGTTGTCAATGGACTGGATGCTTTGTAGTACCGCACCCATAAGGGTGCGGTGATCCTCGGGGATGAAGGCACTTGATAGAGCGTCCTCCATGGCCGACCACCGGTTGGTCGGCAGTGTCGGGGATGATCGGATTTCCCGATCACCCACCAGGGATTGGACCGGTGCCTCCGGAGGCACAATGCGGTCCAGAGATGTCCTTGGAGGGGACTGATGGCCCGTTCGTTCGGCCTCCTCGGTGTCCGGACGGGGGATCGTCCCTTGGTCTTCGGTGGCCGAAGCGTTAGTCTCGGCCACGATAATGTCCCCCTCGCCCCCTATGTCTGCCTCCATTGGAGTAGGCTAGGACAACACCTCCATGGCATCCTTCGTAGCCCCTGGAGTGGTGGGGTGTGAGGCATCCCCGCTCTCCGCTAGTTCGGCGGGCGGGGTCTCCCCATCCGAAATCACCTCGGTGGGGATGACGCGTGGGGGGCTATAGGACCAATAACCTGCGTGTTAGAAAACTTTGGATTTACCAGTTATAGGAAGGAGAGTCTTCAGATCCTAACCTGGATGGAGGGGGCTTGACCCTTAGGCTCCTTCGTGGAACCTCCTCGGGGTCTTCAGACATGGATCTTGAGTCCGAGCTGTCGTCGGATAAGATCACCCGCGCCCGACATGCCTTCTTCAGGGCAAGTGAGGCTGCCTGCCCCGGGGCATCCGAGGATGCCCCCCTCTTCGTGGCGCAGGGGAAGTTACCTCCCCCTCGCTCTTGACTTCCACCTCCTCCTCTTCGACCTCCTCCTAATTCGAGGAGGCGGGGGTATCTTCGGATGCACCATCAGGCTAGTCCTTGATGCGAAGGCCAGCCTGACCTGGTTTCTTCTTCTTCTTCTCCTTCGTGGGAGCCTCATAAGGCTTCTCCATGAGCATGCTGGCTAACATCCCGGTCCTCTCGTCTTCGGGCTGAGGAGCCGGACTGTTGATGTTGATGGACTTCTTTTGCCGTCTCTGCCAGAATATATCGGATAAAAGGGTGAAGGGATTCTTTGTAATAGATCCAACTAAGTCGGGGGAAATCATATCCCGGAGTCCGGCTTGGCGGCGTGTAGACCCTTGTCCTCCTCCTCGGATGGCCAGCTCTTCATTGCCTTGGAGAGCACCTTCCATAGCTTCTCCTGCATAGTGCGGAAGAGATTCTAGACTGTGGGCTCGGCTTCGAGTTCTCGAGCCCACAGAGGAGTGTTTCTGTGGTGGCAGGGGAGGATACGGCTTCAGAGCATCACCTGGACCACATCAGCTAGCTTGATACCCTCCTCGACCAGGGAGCAAAGGCGCTTCTGCAGATCGGCCACCTCTTTGCCCGAACCCCAGTCCAGGCCCTTCTCTGGCCATGAAGCCAGTCTGGTGGGAGGCCAGATCTGAATGCGGTGGCGAGAAGTTGGCCCTCCTCTCGTGGTTCGGTGATGTAGAACCACTCCTTCTGCCATCCTTTGATGGTGTCGATGAAGGTGCCTGACGACCACCCGATGCGGGCGAGCTTGTCGATGACTGTCCCACCATAGTCCGCGTACTTTCCTCTAACACACTTGGGCTTGATATTGAAGACCTGCAGCCAGAGCCCGAAGTGCGGCTCGACACGCAGGAAGGCCTCACAGACGAGGATGAACTCCGAAATATGCATGATGGAGTTCGGCGGGAGGATGTGGAAGTCGAGGCCGTAGAAGAACATTAATCCCCTCACGAAGGGGTGGAGTAGGAAGCTCAACCCCCTGATGAAGTGGGGGATGAACACCACCCTCTCGTATGGTCTGGGAGTGAGAATAACTTGGCCCTCCTCCGTCGCGTGGCGAGGCCATCCTTGAGGCGCTTCCGAATAGGCAATCCCCATCGTCGCCCGAATACAATGCCAAAGTCCTGAGATGTGCGAGGGCGGGAGGTAGCCGGCCTTCTTGAGGTCGAGGATGTCTTTGTTGGTGACCGTGGAAAGTTCCCACTGGCCATTAGAGCTCGCCATTGTTGGGCTTGGGAGCAGGGGTGGAGAAACCTAGATCTGTGCTCTAGGGGTGCAAGGGAACTGGAGGCGTAGAAATCGAATGGAGAGCGTGAAAGGCCTTTGGTGTTTTCCTTTCTCCTTTTATGAGGTCTACCGATTCAGGCTCCCCTTGTTGCATCGTGAATCCCTCCACTTCCAAAGATGTGCGAGCCGTTGCGCATGCATGATTAAGTATATCCCGTGTAAAATGGGACATGATCGACATGTTCATAGATCGTGTGGATGGAATGGCCTCGAACCGCGCATCGAGTGCCGATAACTGGCCTATCGGACGTGATGGGTTGTGACCTTTCATCAGAAAGTTTTTCATGAAACATTACCTTTTTTCCCCTGACGTTTGGCCTTCAAAGCCAACTTATCTCACAGGATTTGGATGTGCCACTATGCGGAAAACTACTTATCATCAGAGGCTGAACTATGGTTCGGCATGAAGGAACACACCTTACAAGCCGAAGACTCTGTTCGCGAAGAAATTGGAGCTGAAGAACCTTGGCGTTGGAGGCAAGTTTGGGGGATACTGAGGGAGTCCTAGATTAGGGGGTCCTCGGATAGCCTACCTGTTGTTCATGGGTCGGACTATATGGGCTACTTGTCGAACACTGGATGATTCGAAGGCCCGGTTTCAAGGATGGAAGCTTCGAGGAGCATGGCTTGCGCTCCACGTTTGATGTAGTAGATAGTCATGTTTATCTCTTTGGCGTGTAACCGACCATGTGTAAACCCTAGGCCTCCTTGGCATCTATATAAGCCGGAGGGTTTTAGGGTATTGATATAGAACAACTCATCTAGGGTTAGACACACGATCTCGAGGTAGATCAACTCTGTAACCCCTTACACCATCAATACAATCAAGCACGGCGTAGGGTATTACCTCCATTGGAGGGCCCGAACCTGGGTAAACTCGTGTCCCCTTCGTCTCCTGCTATCGTCGATCCTAGTCTCACAGTTCGGGACCCCCTACCCGAGATCCGCCGGTTTTGACACCGACACACCCTATATCCAGATTCTCTTCAATTCTCAGCTTGAGAAGCACATCTTTGCTCTGGACAGTCCCCATTTTCCACTTCAGTCGGACTTTGAGGATAACATTGTGGTGATGGACCCAGACCATCCCACATCAGCTGCAGCCCAGGCACATGCAGAGGCAGAAGCAAAGGCAGCTAGAGCCACTAGTGCTCAGGTTCCTAGGTCCAGGAACAAGCAGATGGATCTTTTGATCCCTACTGTCCTGGAGATGAAGAAGGACATCAAGACCATCATGGATACTCAGGAGAGCCTTGCAAACATCATTGATGATAGAGTGAAAAGTCCAAATGACAAGGTTGATGGGCTGACTAAAACAACCAATGAACTCAAGAAGGAGGTTGATGAAGCCCCAATCCATCGCACCTCTTCAGAGTCTGAGTCTTCTGATGATGAGGAGGATAGTGCACCTGTCAGGACGACTGCCCAGTTCACGACTAAGGCCAGGACTCCTACAGTACCAGCTCCAGAGATGAGGCCTTCATCTTCTCCTCCAGCCACAGTATCTTCAGCACCATTAGCTCAAGTGCCTCCAGTATCTACTCTAGCTCCATCCAGGACTTCAGCAGAAATCTTCGCCGACGCAGTTCTCTCGACTCTGACATCGACGACCGGAGGAGATCAGCCACAGAACGATTAGCAATATCTCTTTGAACTTTTTGGTAACTTGTTGCCAAAGGGGGAGAAGTTGTATATAGATCTTAGGCTTCGAGTGAGAGAGCGTCTATTTTTATTTGCTGGCTTTACAAAACATTTGGCTATTGTGGGTTGACGTGAGATACTTTTGTGTTTCTCTGTGATCATACGCTGTTATGCGTGTTGCTACTACTTCCTATCATTTGATGATTATGTGATGATTACTCACTACTTGTTGTGTTGTGCTATGTTGATCAACTCTTATTACTCTCGCACACCACCAAGTTGTATGTGGCATGGAATAAGTGCCCCATGTACCTAATCGATTGTGCATTTGCATTCAAACGCAAGTTTAAAATAATGCACAAATTTAGGGGGGAGCTCTTGTTTATCACATACTTCTCAAAGCAACAATTATATTCATTGATTATATCATATGTCGAAGCTTTGATCTCTATGTTGTCATCAATTACCAAAAAGGGGGAGATTGAAACCACATTTTCTCCCTTGGTGGTTTTGGTAATTAATAACAACATATATGTCATTGAACTAATGTTTCCACTGAGAATGTTTTAGGAAAAGTTCAATGATGGGTTGGCAAAGAGATTGTGGAGTACCCCAATATGCAAGGAAATAGGTTGGCAAAGCTTCAACCAAGAGGACTCTACATTTTACATTTGTGAGAAATCACTTTGAGTCCATAGGTAAGCCAATACTATTAAAAGGGGGTAAGGTTTTGTTGGTGAACAAAATGCTCATACGTGCACAAGTGATAATCACCAAAGACACCCACAAACTCTCCCACCAAAGTCTTTCCAAAGCCAAATACTCAAAATCGGTGCAACCAAAATTCTACACTCGGTGCCACCGATTCCAAACCCTAGACACACGTAGCCAAACCCTACCTTTTCGGTGCAACCGACACTGCATTCGGTGCCACCGAGTTAGGCTGCCAACTTTATATTACGCAAGTTCACAGTTTCGGTCCCTCCGAGATTGTTGAATCGGCGTCACCGAGATTGGACATTCTAGCCGTTGGTCACCTTATCGGTGCAACCGAGATTCCTATATCGGTCTCACCAAGATTCAAAAGTTGCTAACTTTAAGTCACTTCGGTACATCCGAGATTCACACATCGGTTCCACCGAGTCTGACTTATTGTGTGTAATGGTTGGATTTTTGGATATGCCTATATATACCCCTCCATCACCCCTCACTCGCAAGAGAAGCACTCAGAACTATTTCCCACTTATATCTACTAATTTTCTGAGAGAGAACCACCTACCCTTGTGTTGAGGTCAAGATATTCCACTCCAACCATATGGATCTTAATTTCTAGCCTCCCCAAGTTGCTTTCCACCCAATCAATCTCTTCTACCAAGCCATATCTATGAGAAGTAATTGTGTGTTGAGGAGTCTATCATCTTGAAGCACAAGAGCAAGGAGTTCATCGCATTACCGAGCCTATTACCTTTTGGAGGGTGGTGCCTCCTAGATTGGCCGGTTAGGTGTCGCTTGGGAGCCTCCTACTTCGTGTTGTGGAGTGAACCAACAAGTTTGTAAGAGCAAGGAGATCGCCTACTTCATGAAGATCTACCCCGAGTAAGGCTAGTCCTCCATGGACGGAAGCCGTCATGGTATAGTCAAGGTTGTTTCTTCGTGGAACCCTCCATGGGTAGAGCCCTCCATGGACTCTCGCGATCATTACCCTCCATGGGTTGAAGACTCCATGAACATGGATGTTCGATAGCACCACCTATCGAAACCACGGGAAAAATCATCATGTCACCAATTGTGTTTGATCTTCCTACCCTCTGTTTACTTACATGCTTGTCTTTATTTTTCGCTGTTATACTCTTAGACATCCATGTGTAGGGTGTACTTGACATACTATGAATGCTAAAATCTGCCAAGAATTAAAATTGGGAAAAAGTAGATTTTTATTTGGTCAAGTAGTCTAATCCACCCTCTAGCACTTCTTTCGATCCTACAATTAGCATAATCAACATACCATGGAGTGTTTTGAGAGACATTTATTGCAGCTAATTTTTCATTAGGGAAACTATCATCAATAGGTAGTGGGTCGACAAGAATATTTTCTAACCTAGACAAGTTATGAGCTACGGGGTTCTCAGCTCCTTTCCTATCAACGATATGTAAATCAAATTCCTGAAGCAAGAAAACCCACCTAATGAGTCTAGGTTTAGCATCTTTATTTTCCATAAGATATTTTATATCAGCATGATCAGTGTGAACAATAACTTTGGAATCAACAATGTAAGATCTAAATTTATCACAAGCAGACACGACTATTAAAAATTCTTTTTTAGTAGTAGTATAATTTCTTTGAGCACTGCCTAGAGTTTTGCTAGCATAATGGATAACAATTAATTTCTTATCAACTCTTTGTCCTATAACAGCACCAACAACATAATCACTAGCATCACACATAATTTCAAAAGGCAAGTTCCAGTCAGGTAGTTGAACAATAAGTGTAGTGGTTAAGGCTTTCTTAAGTGTTTCAAAGGCTTCTGTGCAATCATCATAAAAAACAAAAGGAATATCCTTTTGTAAAACATTATGAAGAGGCCTAGAGATTTTTGAGAAGTCTATAATAAACCTCCTATAGAAACCAACTGATCAAGGAAACTTCGGATACCTTTGATATCTTTAGGACATGGCATTTTCTCAATTGCATCAACTTTAGCTTGATCCACCTCAATACCTCATTTGGAGATCTTATGCCTCAAGACAATACCTTCATTAACCATAAAGTGGCACTTCTCCCAATTAAAGACAAGATTAGTTTGTTCACATCTCTGCAAAACTCGATCAAGGTTGCTTAAGTAATCATCAAAAGAAGTTATGTAAACGAAGAAATCATCCATGAAAACCTCCACAATATTTTCACAAAAATAAGATAATATAGCAGTCATACATCTTTGAAAGGTAGAATGTGCATTACATAAACCAAAAGGCATACATCTATAAGCATAAGTTCCAAAAGGACAGGTAAAGGTAGTTTTCTCTTGATCAGATTGTGACAGATGTATTTGAGAGAAACCAGAATATCCATCCAAGAAACAAAAGTGTGTGTGCTTAGATAATCTTTCAAGAATTTGATCAATAAAAGGAAAGGGGTAATGATCTTTTCTAGTAGCTTTGTTTAATTTTCTAAAATCAATTACCATCCTATAGCTAGTAACAATTATCTATGGAATAAGCTCATTTTTATCATTACGAACAACAGTAATACCTCCTTTCTTAGGGACACAATGAACGGGACTCATCCATCTACTATCAGCTATAGCATAGATTATACCTGCTTCTAGAAGCTTTAATATTTCGGTTCTTACCACTTCTTTCATCTTAGGATTCAATCGGCATTGGTGATCAATAACGGGTTTAGCATCAGGTTCCATATTAATCTTGTGCTGATATAGAGTGAGACTAATGCCCTTAAGATCATCAAGAGTATATCCAATAGCAGCCCGGTGCTTCCTCAGAATTTTCAATAATCTTTCTTCTTCATGTTCTGAAAGGTTAGCACTAATAATAACAAGATACGTCTTTTTCTCATCAAGATAGGCACACCTCAGAGTGTCAAGCAATTGTTTAAGTTCAAACACAGGATCACCTTTAGGTGGATGATGGCCTCCAAGAATTTCAATAGGCAAATTGTTTTTCAGTAGAGGTTGTTGTTCGAAGAATTTTTTATCTATTTCATTTCTTTCACGCAAGTGCATATCATTTTCATGGTCTAGCAAATATTGTTCTAGTGGATTTGTAGGAGGAATGGCAAGAGAAGCAAGACCAATTATTTCATCCTTATTAGGTAATTCTGTATCATGAGGTTGTCTACTAAACTTGGAAAAAATAAACTCATGAGATACATCACCAAACTCAACACTGACGGTTTCTTTTTTACAATCTATCTTAGCATTAATAGGTTCAAGAAACGTCTACTAAAGATAATGGGACAAAAGTCATCTTGTGGGGAACCAAGAACTAGAAAATCAGTAGGATATTTTATTTTCCCACACAAGACTTCAACATCTCTAACAATCCCAAGTGGTGCAATGGTGTCTCTATTAGCAAGTTTAATAGTAACATTAATATCTTCTATTTCAGCAGGTGCTCTATCATTCATAATTTCTTGATATAAAGTAAAAGGAATAGCACTCACACTAGCACCCAAATCACATAAGCCAAGATAACAATATTCTCCTATTTTGACTGAGACAAGAGGCAAGCCAACTAAGGGTCTATGTTTGTATTTCTCATCGGGTTTAGCAATTCTAGCAGCTTCATCACAGAAGTAAATGACATGCCCATCAATATTTTCTACCAAGAGATCTTTAACCATAGCAATACTAGGCTCTACCTTAATTTTTTTAGAGGGCTTAGGTGCTCTAATATTACTTTTATGAACCACAGTTGATACCTTAGCATGTTCCTTTATCCTAACAGGAAAAGGTGGTTTCTCAATATAAGCAATAGGCACAACCGGATGAACACTGTAAATGATAGTTTCTTCTTTAGCTATGTCTGGTTCTATAATTTCTTCTTTAATAGGGGGATGATATTTAAATCACTTCTCTTTAGGGAGATCAACATGCGCAAAAAATGATTCAGAAAAAGAGGCTACTATCTCATAGTCATGTCCATATTTAGTGCTAAACTTGTGAAAAGCATCGGTATTCATAAAAGATTTAACACAATCAAATTCAAGCTTAATACCTAACCCATTACCTTCGTCGAGTTCCCAATCTTCAGAGTTACGTTTAATTCTTTCCAAGAGATACCACTTGAATTCAATAGTCTTCTACATAAAAGAACCAGTACAAGAAGTATCGAGCATGGTTTGCTCATTATGAGAAAGCTAAGCATAAAATTTTTGAATAATAAATTCTCTCGGAATATCATAATTGGGGCATGAATATAACATTGACTTAAGCCTCCCCCAAGCTAGAGCGATACTTTATCCTTCATGAGGCCAAAATGTATATATATAATTCCGATCACGATGAACTAGATGCATAGGATAAAACTTTTGATGGAATTCCAATTTCAAACGATTCCAGTTCCATGATCCAATATCATCACATAGACTATACCATGTCAATGCTTTTCCCTTCAAAGATAAAGCGAAAAACTTCTTCTTAACTTCATCTCCGGATAGACCTGCAAGCTTAAATAGTCCACAGATTTCTTCCACGTGTAGTAAGTGCATATCAGGATGTTCAATTCCATCTCCTGCATAAGGACTAGCTAGCAGTTATTCTAATATACACGAAGGAATTTCATAAACAATATTTTCAGTAGGTGCTGTAGGTTGAGGAGAAATTAATTGTGGTTCCGGTCGAGGTCCCTCAAAGGATTGCTTTCCATAGTAACAAGTGATAATAAATTTCAGCACGTAGTATAAGTTTTTCCTTACCGATTTCCACTTACCAATAACGCTTCACATCCCTGGCAACAGTGCCAGAAAAGAGTCTTGATTACCCACAAGTATAGGGGATAAAACGTAGTCCTTTCGATAAGTAAGAGTGTGGAACCCAACGAGGAGCAGAAGGAAATGATAAGCGGTTTTCAGCAAGGTAATTTCTGCAAGCACTAAAATTGTAAGTAGAAAGTGTTTTTATAGCAAGGTAATTTGTAACGAGCAAGTAACAGTAACAATAGGTAAGGTATAGCAAGGTAGCCCAATCCTTTTGTGGCAAAGGACAGGCCAAAACTATCTCTTATGATGAGCAAAGTGTTCTTGAGGGTACACGGGAATTTCATCTAGTCAATTTCATCATGTTGGTTTGATTCATGTTCGCTACTTTGATAATTTGATATGTGGGTGGCCGGTGCTAAGGTGTTGTTCTTACTTAAACTAACAACCTACTTATGATCAAGCATCCGCAACTACGAGAAAAGTATTAAGACAAAGTCTAACCATATCCTTAAACATGTGGACCCAAATCAGCCCCTTACGAAGTAGCGCATAAACTAGGGTTTAAGCTTCTGTCACTCTAGCAACCCATCATCTAATAACTACTCCACAATGCATTCCCTTAGGCCCAAGGATTGTGAAGTATCATGTAGTTGACGTTCACATGACACCACTAAGGGAATCACAACATACATATCATCAAAATATCGAACTCATATCAAATTCACATGATTACTTGCAACATGACTTCTCCTGTGACCTCAAGAAAAAAAGGTAACTACTCACAATATATGCATGCTCAAGATCAGAGGTGTATTGAATAGCATAATGGATCTGAACATATAATATTCCACCAAATAAACCATATAGCAATCAACTACACAAAGTAATCAACACTACTAGTCACCCACAGGTACCAATCTGAGGTTCCGGTACAAAGATTGAACACAAGAAATGAACTAGGGTTTGAGAGGAGATGGTGATGTTGAAGATGTTGATGAATAATGGCCTCCCCAAGATGAGAGGGTTGTTGGTGATGACGATGGCTTCGATTTCCCCCTCCGGGAGGGAAGTTCCTCCTGCGGAATCGCTCTGTCGAAGGGCAAAAGTGCTCCTACCCAAGTTCCGCCTCGAGGAAGCGGCGCTTCGTCTCGAAAGTCCTCTCCTTAATTGTTTTAGTTTTGGGGGGAATTTATACCAGAAGATGGGCTCCGGAGGTGAGCCTGGGTGAGCACCCTTCACCAGGGTGCAGTTAGGGGGCCTGGCGCGCCCTGGTGGAGGGTGGCCACCTGGTGCCCCCCCTCCGATAGTTTTAAGCTCCGGTATTTATTATTTATTGTATAAAAAATCTCCATAAATTTTCAGCTTCATTGGGGATGTGCAGAATTGATATCTTTGACATGCTTGTTTCAGGTGTTGAATTCCGGTTGCCGGCATTCTCCTTCTTGATGTAAACCTTGCAAATTATGAGAGAAAAGATATTACAATTACTCCCCAAAGAATTATTATGAATAAAAACATTGTAAATAACACTAGTAAAACATGATGAAAAATGGACGTATCACCCGGACGCGCCTGTCTCGGGGGCGGCAGAAGGGCGGCCTGATGGCAACAAGAAGGCGAAGAGGGCGAGAGACTCGAGGCCCGTTGCTGAACAACTGCAGTCGTCCATCGAACAATGCATCGCCAATGCCAAGAGTCACTCCGCCATGAGGAAGGAGAAGTCCAAGGTGAGGTGGTCTGCGTAGATGACGAAGCAGGACGCCAAGCTCCACCTCCTTAGGACCAATGTCGCCACGAAGAGCGCAACACTGACCTGGCTTTCCCGATGGGAGGTGACACGACGATGATGGACCCGTAGGTGAAGGCGTGGTACTTTGCAGAGCAACCTCATCTTGAACCTCATGTCGGGACCGGCGGCGACCGCGACGACGTCAACTGCGATCACATCACCAATGGCGACAACACCCACGCTGAGCACTACGACCCCAACGCCTACGCCGACCTCTCCCGCCCCTGCAAAGATATAATGAGCTTTTCATTTGATTTCTATGTGTATGGCTTCCGCCTTTTTGATCGCCAGACTATTGGCATGATGATCGCCGACTTGTGGTGGTGATCGCCGACCTGTGGCATGATGATCGTCGAACATGCGTCATTTTTTGGTAGCGAGAAAGAAAACTTTGAATATTATGCGCGTCTGGGGCCGAAACTCGGGGGGGGGGGGCACGACTGGGAACGTGAGCCCCCTCAAGCTGAAAAAAACCGCCGGCTGGAACGCCTTAGCGCCTACGCGGGGTGCGCGGGGGAGGGGGGGCAAACGGCTGCAGATGCTCTAAGAATGCTTGTGCTTTGTAAACTGATTTGGTGTTATATTTTGATGTATCTTCTTGAGCTAACTTCTGGAGACATGGAGCTTTACAAGACAGAGATGATCTCTGAAATTAAACCAAAAAAATACTTTAGGTGGTAATTTTCACTAGTTTTTTTTTTTTGAAACCTGGTAATTTTCACTAGTTGGATAGAAGGGGTTCTGAAGCATGCAAAGTGTACAAGAACAGAGCCGGTCACGTGCCCTTCCCTTCCCTTCCTTCCTCTTCTCTCTCCCACTCACTCACGCGCACACACACAGAGCTAGCCCAAGGAAGGGAAGAGAAATTGCCATTTCGGGAAAGGAGGAGGGGAACCTATGGCCGCCGGCGACATCGCGACGGTCTTCCTCGACATGAGCCTCGGCACCCGCCTCGCCGTCTCCTTCCCCGCCTCCTCCACCACCGTCGCCGACCTCAAGCGTACGTACCCTTTTCTTTTCCTTCCTTTGAGCCCTTCTTGCTTGTCCACCTGGCTGTATGGCTGGCTTCAAGAACCAAGACACCATGAACCAACCAATCCTCCTGCATCTAGAACAGATCTTGGCATTTTGGTTGCAAATCGAGTCAAATCAATTCGGCCGGCGTGAGCTGACAAAAACCCCAATCTCCATTTAATTTCCATTTTCGGGTTCGTACCAGGCACAGTGAGCCATGAGCACGCCACCTGTTTCCCCCACCTTGGCCAGATCGCCGTCCAATCCATCAAGGTCTGGATTCATCACTGTCCAATCCATCAAGGAATTCGTCTGATCCATCCATCAATTTTAACATGGCTGCTTCTGCTGCTGCTGCATTGAGCAGGTCGACCAGGGCGGCTCCTGGTTCCACCTCGCCGACTCCATGGCCGTGCGGGACGCTTTCCGGTTCCAAGGGATCAACGACCGCTGGCACCTGCAGGTAGACGCATCTTCTCTGCAGGTCGACCAAGGGATGGTCACCCAGGGACACAGCGGCGGCGCAAACTCTGCGGATCACTCTGCACCCGCGCCTCGCCGTCATGGATACGAGGGGTCGTTGGGCAGGAGGAGATCAAGCTCCGAGATGCTGCCTGATCATGTCGAAGCTGAAGTTGAAGCTACCCCAACTGAAAGGGTGCAGCCATTGCCAGCCAATGGCGAACGAAGCAGCAACGGGGCAGAGAAAGACAGAGAACAGGGAACATGGAAGAGAAGGCTGCGGCAGAGGACTCAAGTTGGTAAAACAACAATTGTATTGTCAAGCAGCAGCAGCTCGGAGTCGGAGGAAATGGACATGGACATCAACACCGTCGACGCGCCGACGCCGCAGTTCGTCGTCGAGCTCAAGAAATGCCACTTCGCCAAGCGGAATGGGCAGTACCTGGTGAGAGCGTCTCCTCACTCCACTCGATCACACGCGCCCTTCTCTTCCTTCTTCTGACCAACCAGCTCCTTCCGCTGCCGGCGACGTGCGCAGAACGTGCCGCGGGCATTCAGCAAGGCGCACGGGTACACCGAGAGGAAGAAGGTGGTGCTGAGGATGGGGGGCAAGTCATGGACCGTCAACCTCAAGCACGGCCGCAACGCCAGCGGCATGCCCCGGACGTCCCTCCGGTACGGTTGGCACCAGTTCTGCGTCGACAACCGCCTCCGCGTGGACGAGACCTGCTTCTTCCGGGCCCTTCCTGTAGGCGGCGGTGGTGAGCTCAAGGTGGAGGTACGCAGGCTTGACGGCAGCTACACAAGCTGATGTGCCTCCGTCCGCTACCATCTCATCAAGGACCTCTTAAATTAGAATGCAAAATGCATTGCATCGTGGAAGCCCAAGATTAATCTGGACTTGGCTACTTTCATATGTACTCTTTCGCTTGGATATGCTGCTTTCTGTCAACCTTCTCATTTCTCAAATTATCAGCTTCGTTGACAATCTAAAATGAATTGTGTTAGCTTCTATCTGTATAACCTACAACCTGAAGAATGTATTGTGTGCTACCTGCTTTCTGACAATGTATTCTGCTAGCTTTTAACCATAGAATATGAAGATATGATTTCACTTTCTGCCTCTCGATCATGTCAATGTCATTTTTTATGATGATTCCAAATTGTTGCAGTTCACGAACCAGGAAGCTGGTCTCCGTCAAGGCTAACAGTTCACCAACAAGGGAAATATAAATGTTGTATATGTGCACCTCTGCATTTGTGCATAGGATTGTGTGTTACTTTGTTGCTTTCTGGAAAAATAGGAATAATTCAACCTGTGGTGATAAAATTGCATATGAACATTTCACAACCTATATATCCACCCTCCCGATAAACTCAAGCCTAGCCATTACAAATTTTGACGTGGCCTATTCATAATTTTGGACTTTTGAATCACATAGCAATTGGCTCATAAGTAGAAAGACTAAATTACATAACTGACATCTCAGACATGTCTCGGGATCTGTGTTTGGATTCAAACTTGAAAAAGACAAACTATTTGAATTTAATACAATGATCACATGAGCTGCTTAACAAGTTAACATGATTCTGATCATCTGATATAATTATCGGCATGTTTGTTGTGGTGTGATGAATTGTCACTTCCTGATCAGATCTATATATGAAGTGAATTGCAGAAAACCACGACATTGAAGGCTAGGGTTGCAGAAACCACAAGTATACGGAATTGTGCCAGAAAACACTAATTCTCAGGCTAATTTTTTTGCAAAAAACACTAGTCGCTTGGATCGGTCGTTTTAAGTAAGGTTGTGACAGGCCGGGCCCGTTTTTGTTGATGTGGCATAATGGTTCGCCCGACCGCGCCGTTTGACGCCGTGTGACTGTTTCACGTCGTGCGGGCAGCGGGGCTCTTCCCTCCCCCGAATCGGTACCCCACCCCCGCCGGTCGTCATTTCCTCACTCCCCTACTCTCTGCTCTCTCCCTGCTCTCTCTTGTTCGCCGCCGCGGCCGCCGCCACCATGGTGTCCTGGAGTGATGGGGACAGCAGTGAGAGCTCTTTCCAGTTCGACAGCGCTGCGTCCGACGATGGCATCATAAAGGTCAGCTGAGCTAGGGTTAGGGTTTCGATTTGGGGATTTCCTCGTTGATCCTGTTCTCAAGTTCTCTTTTGTAATTTCTGTCTTCCCTTTGCACTTGCAGCTGCCTGCTACCACAGAGGACACTGATTTCCAGGGTCTTGAAACTGACATTGATGTACACTGCCACGGTCATGGGAAGGCACCAGAGAGGCAAGTTGCTTTCGAGGGGACACTTACTGGAAGGAGGTTCCTTGCCTGCTCTGAGAAGGTATTGGTGCTTGTTTATCTGTTCAACTTATTGTGGTCAATGTTTACTTGTGATTTTTTAGTTAGCAAATCTGGTTTAGTGTTTCAGATAAGGTTGTTTAAATATGTTGGTCAGTGCTTAGTTAGCAGATCTGGTTCAGTGTTTAGGTAGGTTGTTTAAATATGGTGGTCAGTGCTTGCTTAGTTGTGTTATTTTAATAGATGGTGGTCATTACAAATCATTGTTTAATTCTGATCATATGGACAAGGTTGTGTCATGTTCATTTGTTTTGTGTTTGTCATGACAGTGGGAACTCTGACAGTGGAGTACTCCATGACAGAAAGTTCATTGTTTATATGTCAGCATGTGCATAGTGTTGTGGCACTGATTGGTGCTTATTATTATACAACATGGATATTTTAGATCATATGGTTGTTATTTTATAGCATATATATGTGGTTGTCTGATTGTTGTAGTGCACTAATTGTCAGTCATTGTGGCATAAATCCCATATATGATTTTTTTACAGGAGGGTAAAAACTGTGGACTAGTTGAATGGATTGATCCATCTTGGCCAACTACATTGGAGAATGCATTGGACAAGTTGTGGGAAATGTATGAAGAGTCCAGGAGAAACAGAATTTAAGACAATGTGATGAACTCATTTGCTGTTCACAATCTAACCCAAGAGAAGATCAAGCTACATGCCACTTATGAGAGGTTGGTTGAAGATGTCAATGGCCTCTTGGATGCCCAGGAGCAGAGGGCTGAGATGCTAAGGAAACCTGATGAAAGCAAGCTATAGGAGAAGTATGAGATGCTGAAGAACCTGACACTTGCTCAAGCCAGTGTCATTAGGAACATGAAGTTGAAGATTGAAGATAAGAATAAGATGGAGATCCACATCTCTGAGCTTGAAAAGTTTGTGGAACAGAGCAAGGTGAAGCTGGATGGTATCAAGGCCCTCTTGGATGGATGAATGATCATGCAATATGCTAATTATTAGTTATGCTGAAGCTATTATCATGTAATATGCTACTTATTGTATGGATCTACCAAATATGCTACTTATTAGTTATGTAATGGTGTTGTATGGATCTCCCAAATATGCTACTTATTAGTTATGTAATGGTGTTGTATGGATCTACCAAATACGCTACTTATTAGTTATGTAAAGGTGTTGTATTGATCTCCCAAATGTAGTTCAACCACATGAATTCTTCATCAACCAGCAGAGGAGTAGCACTGACATCAAATGTAGTTCAACAACAACATGAATTGTTCAACAGCCAACAAAGGCACTGACAACACATCTAGTTAAACAACAACATGAAGAAGTTCAACAGCCAACAAAGGCACTGACAATACATCTAGTTCAACAGCAACATGAAGAAGTTCAACAGCCAACAAAGGCACTGACAATACATCTAGTTCAACAGCAACATGAAGAAGTTCAACAGCCAACAAAGGCACTGACAATACATCTAGTTCAACAACAACATGAAGAAGTTCACATCCAACTAGTTACCAGATGCATATAGATATTCTTTCATATTGCAAGAAGTAATTCTCTTCCTTCCAGTCTGTCTTGGAGCCTGAAATGTTCCCCTATTGACTGCAGCAGAGGTAGTACCAACTTTCTTCCTAGGAGACCTTCTTGGAGGATCACTAGGAGCAGGGGTAGCTTTCTTCCCGGGAGACCTCCTTAGAGGAGCAGTGGGTGCAATAGCAGCAGGTGCAACTATCCTCCTTGGAACAACAACAGCAGCAGCACTAGCAGCAGTTGGTGTTGTAGATGGCCTACTTGGTGCAGCTTTCTTCCTGGGAGGAGCAGAAGTAGCAGGTGTTGTAGATGGCCTCTTCCTGGGAGGAGCCGAAGTAGCAGTTGTAGATGGGGTGGTGTTTGATGCAGAACCCTGTGACCTGTTAGGCTGCATTTCAAAAATAGTTGTGAGTTACAATTGAGAAAACAATGAAAATTCAAAAACAACTAGATAGCTTACCTGGTGCTGATTTTTTTCTCATAGCAAGAGCTAGCCGCAGGGGTTTGGAGCACACATTGTACCTATGCCCTACAAGTTTGCAGTTGCTCCAAGTAATAGATGCCATCCTAGATGTATCCCTTGGTGCTGGTTTCTCAAATTGGTTTTTCCTCCTTTTTGTCTGTTGCTTCCCAACCTTGTCTACAAAAACTGGAGGCTATATGTCTTGAGTTCTTGTCCTTGGCCATAGATTTGGACTAGGGATAGGAAATATGATATGGCCATATGTTGTTTTATACATTGCCTTCTTGCAGAAATCAGCTACAAAGTCCTCAGGTTGCAATTTAGCTTTAACTATTGCAGATACTGCATGATTGCAAGGCATAACAGTCATATCCCATTTCCTACATTCACATGTTTTGTGCAGCAAGTCAACTGAGTAGGTGTTATCTCCACTACTGACTTGATAAATGTTTGGACCAACCATCAAAGTTTGGCACCATCTTGAGTTGTACTTTGCATCCTCTAACATCTTAGCATATGTTGGGCAAATCTCCCAATTTGCTGTCTCTGTCTTAGTTCTATTTGTGTTAAATTTGACCATCAATTTTGTCCTAATCCCTTCTATCATGGTCTTTTATTTGGTTTCCCTCTGACATCTAGCATCATTTTGTTAAACACCTCACTGATGTTGTTCACAACCAGATCAGTCTTGCAGTTAAAATCCATTGCATGTCTAGCCCAAGTGTGAACACGTATTTTATTGAGCCATGCCCAAGATGCCTTACACTCTCTTTTCAAATCATTCATTGCAGCAAGGTGTTCATTCTTAGTATAAGAGTAGCTAGCTGCATCCATGTATTTCTTTAATTCGTCTCCTCTAAAACCAGCAGTTTGGAAATTCTGGTATATATGTCTAAGGCAGAATCTTTGTGGACAATTGAGAAAAACATGATTTACTGCATTTAAAAGGCCCTGTGGACACAATAGGAGCTACAGCTAAGCATTGGGAATTTTTAAATAGAGCAATGTTCATATGAGAAGAGAAGAGAAGTTTACCTTTCGCCTATCAGAAATTATTGTATAATAGCCAACCTTTCCACTTTCTCCACCAAGTGCATCTTTCGGTTGTGTTAGGAACCAGGTCTAGCTATCTGTCTCCTCTTTGTCAACAACTCCAAAAGGTATAGGGAATATATTGTTGTTTCCATCCCTTCCAGTTGCAGCAAGAATATGTTGTCCTGATGACAGCTTGATAAAACAACCATCTACCTCTACAAAGTGAGCACATAAACACTTCACAATGTGAGCACAAAAATATCTATGAATGACCTGCATCCATTTAAAAACCCTTCTTTGTAAGCACTGAGACAAAAGAAAAGGCCATGGAACCTTGGGTTTTTGCTTGGGTGTTGTGGGAGATGCTTAGTGGTCACAACACATCTATTGTTTGGGTTTGTATCTAACACAGCCTGCAAATAATCTCTAACTCTAGTGTATTGTCCTCTCTGATCTCCTTGGACAACTTTCACAACATGCTTCCTAGCCCTGTAGGCCATATGGGTTGAGATCTGTACTCCATATTTCTTCTTCAAATTGGTCATTATTGTGGTGATAGTTGTACCAATATCAGTTCTCATCATGGCCTCACACTGGTGTGCTACCCATTTTCCTGTGACCTTGGTGTTTTCTGCTACTGATGGGCATGTGTGTAGAAAATTAGCCTTTCTTATGCAAAAAGTGCTCTCATTTGCAATAACAGATGCTGCAATGTAGAAAAGGCATTTCCTATTAGTGCACATAACTTTGATGTTGTCATTGCAGTTTCTATGGAAAGCATAGTTCCTATTCTGACTTATGTGACATGTCTGAAGTGCTCTTCTAAATTGGTACACATTCATGAAACAAAGGTGCTTACAAAACTGCTCCTCTGGGTTCTCTCTGTCCTCACTATACCACTTCCTTGGCAAAGATTTACCTGCTCTGCTCTTCCTTCCATTGGGAAGAAAAAAAGGTACTTCCTCAGCCCCATCATCATATTCCTGCTTCAAACCAACATCTAGCTCCTCATCTGATGATGGTACCCACACATGCTCAAATCTTTGCTCCAAGCTAGAATGTGACCTCTGGGTTGGCCCTTTTCTATTTTTCTTCTTCTTTGCTGCTCCACTTGTCTGCTCCTCTTCCACAACATGCTCCTCTTCCACAGCATGCTCCTCTTCCTCAGCATGATCCTCTTCCTCATCCTCCCCGTACACTTCATCCACATCAGTGTCTCCTTGAAAATGAAGGAGTGGGTCCTCTCTCTGCCTCCTCATGTCATTAAGCCTCTGAAGAAAGTCCTCATTTGCATCCAGATTTGAATCATCTTCAGTTAGAAGAACTGGTAGTTTTTTCTTAACCATTTGAACATGCTCAGTTGCCTCCTTATGTTTCCTAAATTTAGCAATCTTTGCTCTCCTCTTTAAGTCCATTAGTGTCTCCAAGTCATCCTGAGCAGGATCTAAACCTTCTCCCCTATTTGTGCTCTACTGTGTGGAGAAGAACTGCAATGGCTCTCGTTGATTCTTATTTTTGCATTTTTCTGGTGATCTGAACAGGACACCAGAAGGATTAACTTCACAGATAGGTTTCTCTCCCATTTGACTCAAAGGAACCTGCTCCTCATACATATAACCTGAATTCAAACCTGCAGGTCTTGGATCACTGCCCCGATAACTGTCAAGTTCACTACTTTTTGATCTTATTAGCAATATGGTGAAGCATTTCATCCACCTTCTCATCATCACAAATTTCTTCCAATCCTTCAATACCCACACCAGGATACCTCACAAAGTAAATGTAGTCATTCAACCCATATCCCTCAGTCTCTATCAGTGCTACAAGATTGCAATACGTGATGTCTGACAGGAAGATTGGTCTCTCCAAGTTATCTCTGTCATGGAAGTGCATTCTAACTTCCCAAACATCATCATCCAAACTAAACAGGAAAAGGTAGAATAATTACTATGTAAGTTTTACTTAACTAAATTTGAACAGTTACTTAACTGAATATACAGTGGGTTGTTAACTGAATTTTTGAACACTAAGATTTTGGTCAGTGGCTTAGCTAGCTTAATTTAGTGGACAGTGGCTTAACATTGCTCTAATTTACAGTGCCAACAAATCCAGTGAACTGAAAAACCTAGCCTAAGCCTAAGCCTAACCCGAGAAATCAAGCATAACTTAAGAAACTAGATGAAATGCAGAAGGAAACTTACTATATGCCGCCGAATGAAGGACCCCACTAGTGGCTTTCCGTCGGATTCGCCATCATGGCCCTGGCCCAAGATCGAGCCGCCACGAATTCGAGCGAGCGCTGGGGTTGGGACAGGGGCTGTTGTCTGAAGGGGCGCCAGGATTTGAGCTGCCGCAGAGATACGCCTCAGGTGGCATATCGTCTCCGCCGTCGGCCGGTCCGCCGAAGTCGTCGTCGTTGCCGCTCGTCGTCGCCATGTTTGAGAGGAGAGGGTGCGCGGGGGGGGGGGGGGGGAGATAGGACAGGGGAGGAGAGCGGGAGGGGAGGGAAGAGGCCCGCTGCCCGCACGGCATGAAACGGAGTCAGACATCGTCAAACGGCGCGGTCGGGCGAACCGTTATGCCACGTCGACAAAAACGGGCCCACCTGTCATAACCTTACTTAAAACGACCAATCCGAGCGACTAGTGTTTTCTGCAAAAAAGTAGCCTGAGAATTAGTGTTTTCTGGCACAATTCCGTAGACTTATGGTTTCTGCAACCCTAGCCTTCAATGTCGTGGTTTTCTGCAATTCATTCCTATATATGATTCATTAGGTTCTTTTGATTCTTTGATTCATATTAGATTCTTCTGTTAGGGCCCAACCACCGCTAACTGCCACGAAGGCCATGCCGCCACCTGCACCGCCACAACCCAAGAGAGCCCTGCCGCTGCCGTTCGAATGCCCCCCTTTTTTAGAGACAGAGTTGCGTTGGATAAAACCTCCTGTTGGTAAGGTAAAAATAAATGTTGATGCTGGGGTGTCTCGTGATGGAAGTAGAGTGTCAGTAACAGCTGCAATTTGCCGTGATGTTGATGGAAACTATTTGGGCTCTTCGGCTTTCTTCACTCAAGGTCTCTCAGACTCGGCAACGCCCGAGTCGGTTGCATGTAGAGAAGCTTTTGCCCTCGCCGCTGGTTTGGGTCTGGGTCACATATTACATGTAATAACATCTTGTATTATATAACAGAGAGAGTAGCCGTATAGTCACATATTGGATGTAATAATATCTTATATTATGGGACAGAATGACTAGTGATCAAGGACGTGCAAGTTCAAGAAGGTTCAGGAGGGAGCTGTAACTACTCCTTGCTAGGTTTGCTTTTATCCTTAGAGCACACACACCACTGCTCTTTGTGTGGCCTTTTGCATCGTGCAATGCACGCTACAGATATAAAAATTTCCATTCAAACGATGCCTATGTATCGATGCCAAGATCGGTTTTACAGAATGGCAACAAATGCTAGTACCACGCTGTCCTCAGGGTCATCATCAAATCAAAATTATTCAATCAACGTCTATACCAAGATCGGTTCATAATATTGCGTTGCGTGCTGTACTTAACAGCTGGTGCAGCAACCTAAACTACACTAGAGTACAACTAGCACCAGATAATATCAGAGATAGAATTACAACTATCCAAACTGCTCAAGAACCAACTGAACAGAGCCTACGCATGACGGCGAGGAACCTCATCAAATTACGCGAGCAGCAAAGCATGCAGGCCAGAGATCCACAAGTTTTCACACGGTGAAAACGGCAGATAATCTTACTGGCTATAATCTCGGCTCTCGGATCTCCTAGAGCGAGCATGGTCACCGTGGCGGGAATGGCTGCTGCCACCGTGATGCCTCTGCTCCCGGTGAGATCGACGACGAGGGCTGGGGCCAGCTTCGGTGGAGGTTCCTCCTCTTCTGACAATGCCATCCTCCGTGCCAGGAGACACCTCTCCTGGCTCTCGGCTCTTCCTCCGCTTGCGATGACCCCCGCCATCGTATTCGGCTGGGCTTCTGTGCCTCCTCGTATCTCCAGGCTCTCGGCTTTTCCTTCGCTTGCGGCGATTGGCGTCGTCTTCGGTTGGGCTTCTCCGCCAACTGTGGCTCCTCCTGATATCTCCAGCCTCTCGGCTTCTTCTTCGCTTGCGGTGATGATCGCCGTCGTCTTCGGCTGGGCTTACATGCCTATCATAGCTGCTGGTATCTCCCTGCTCTCGGTGGATTTTTTGCTTGTGATAATCACTGCCGCCTTCAGTTGGGCTTCTCTGCCTGCTGTAGGTGCTTGCCTCCTTAGATGACCTTATCCTCCTTTGTGATTCTTCTCTGTGGTCATGACTGCTTTTGTGCCTGCGCGGGCTACCTTCGTCTTCAGTTGGACTTCTCTGCCTTCTGTAGGTGCTATCAGCCCTGTCCTTGGACCTTCTCCTTGGAGGTGGCGACTCTTCCCTATCAACATTGCCTCCTTTTCGTCTTGGTGGGGGGGGAACCTGTGATGGTGGGAGTTGACAGTGTTATTCCACTGCATGGCAGTAAGCAGGAATGGAATAACTAAACCATAACCCAACTACAACACAGATGAATGTAAATGTAAGGCATATCACAGGACAGCAAAGTGAATAAGAATCCAGTCTGCTTTGTGAGCACACACAAATGCAATGGTTAACTTTCCAGTTTTCCTCCATGTCCATACTCATGTGGGTTCAATAATGACACGAGCGAATATGTGGGCTAAAAGTACATACAAGAAGTATTACTCCTTTCTTCTTAACCTTTCAAGATAATAACAGTCTCACTCTCTCTTTGTAATTTTTATGCGTAAATGTTTTCTCTGGAAATATCATGAATTTGCTCTTTGCATCTTTTACCATTTAAAGATTAAATTGCCATGTTCACATTTCTAACGGGGTTAATCTTAGAACATTTTAGTGGTAATACCTCGTATATTAAAACAACATCCCCCTTTAGCACTACAAGGTAAGAGTGGCAAAATAAATAAATAATACCTCAAAACGTGTCATATACCGCCCCTCAGGTGGCGGTGGGATCCCGAGCTTTTTGAGTTCATCATAAGGAATAGGCCGCCTGCGTTTTATAGAAGTGCACATTGTTACTGCATGCCCAAAAACTCCAAAGTGCAATCAGCCAAGTGTCACAGCTCTTCTAGTAAGAAGTATAAAAATGTAATAGATGCTTGGGTACATACAAGGGAGCACGGAATGGCCTCTCTCGACCTCCAAATCGAAGCTGGCCAGACTCTTTCTTTCCTCCAAGTCCTCCTCCTATAAAAGGACCATTCAAAGTAGCATGAAGATCATCTCAAGTATTCTGCCTTCCATATTGCATACACTTCAGCAGGATCACATACCTAGCCTCCTTGGTATCCATCCAGGCATAAGTTGCTGCCTATAGTAGTCTACGATCACTTCGCTGCCATCGATAATAGAGTGGTGTGCATCCTGGAACAGTTTTTCTTTAGATTTCACATATACCTAGAATACAGTGGGAAACAAACAGGCAAAGGAACTTGAGAACATTATGCAGACAATACCTCATAGGCACGGCGCATCTCTTTGTCTGTTTCATACTCTACAAATGCATAACCGCGGGAAGCACCAGTAACTGCAAATTAATAGTATGATCAACAGAAACTAAAGCCACACAATGAAGAAATGATCTTTGTTGTCAACTGGCAACCGAAACAACGCCAGCACATTAGCTAGTAGTTGATCTGAAAAACTGAAAATCCATGCTACATTTCTAAGATTATTAAGAATATAAAACTCCCCATTCATTCTTATGAGGAAGTAGCACATTGTTCAACTCTGTGTTCGCTGCAATTTCCGTTGGGATTACGTGTATTGATGCTATTTTTCACTGGAACAGTAACATGCTCTACAAAAGCAAGGTTCGCTCTGGACTATAACACTGAAAAAAAATCGTGGAACAAAATGCTCAACTCACCAATATCCCGCACCAGCCGCATGCTCTTCACTTTCCCGTACCTGCCCATGGCCTGCTCGACACAGGGAACAGATGGAACAGCAGCTCCGGCCGTCAGACAGGGAGGTCACGGCATCAAAGCCAACACACCAGCAGCAAAAGAGACGACGAGAGAGACGCGCACCTTCCGGACCGTGTCGTCGTCGGTGAGGTGGGAGAGGTGGCCGACAAAGACCGTGCAGTAGGGATCGCCGGCGGCCTTGGGGTCCCCGAACGGATCATCTGGAGAAAGAGGGGGGCAGAGGGGGGGGGGGGGGGGGGGTTAAACGGATACAGAGTGAGTGAGCCGCGCAGCGTCGATGCGCGAATGGGGGAAGAGCGGAAAGGGGGGAGAGGAGGGGGAGGGGGGCTGGGAGGACGCACAGAGGCCGGCGGTGGAGCAGAGGAGGGCACGGAGGACGGCTTTGTCATGGGGGGCGACGTCCGTGCCGTCGATGCTGCCCGCCTGGATCGGATGGTACTTGTCCGCGTAGAACACCGCGCCCGCGCTCCCGCCAATACCGACTCTCATCTCGCCTCCGCCTCCGCCGGCTCTCATCTCGCGCTCCGCCGCCGCCGACCGCTACCTGCGCGGCTGCGCCGCCGGTGGGAGAGAGAGAGGGAGCTGGGGGCGCGGCTGCGCAGCAGGAGGGCCAGGGGAAGAGATGGGCCGGACCGGCTGGTTGGCTCGGTCGGTGTAACGGTGTGGTGTTGAAAACGTGGCAACCCAGACCAAAGGAGGCAGTATGCCATCAGTTCGAACTCCAAAGGAAACGAACTTCTTATTTTGGCGAGTAAAACAGTACAAGCTGCCAAATTCAATTTATGCATGTATTGCAGTATCATTTCACCAGACACCGGCATTACAACGCATCACAGACGCACGGGCCTCGCTCTCAGCCAAAGTATCCACGCCCGACGCTGCACACTGGTGGATCACCGTCGTATGCGGACCCCAGGCCGAGGCGACGAAGATCGCATTCCTGCGCGGCGTGCGCGCCGACTGTCATGGGCCTTATCTATCGCGAGGAGGACAAAAACAACCGCAACCTAAATCGTCGCATGATGGGTAAGTTTCGTCGTCCGAATCGACAACCTCGCGCTTAAGGAGGTGTACCTCAACGGCAGCCGCTACACTTTGTCGAACGAACAATCGCTGCTAACCCTTGTGCGCCTTGACCGCGTCCTTTGCACCTCGGACTGGGAGGAGCTGCATGGGGAGTGCCACCTCCGCTGCCTCGCGTCCATCGTCTCCGACCATAGCCCCTTGCTGTCGGATTGTTGTCCCCTACCTCGAGCTCATCGCCGCTTCCACTTCGAGCAGTTCTGGCTACGCCTTGTTGGCTTCCAGGAAGTGGTGACCATGGCTTGGAACTCCGTCACTCACGCCGACCCATTCAAGCGCATGGTGTTGCGCCTCCAGGCTATAGCTAGAGCTCTGACTAGCTGGAGCGCTCGCTCGGTCGGCGGCGGCCGCCTCAAGCTCGCGATTGCGCGGGAGCTGATCTCCAAGTTCGACAAGGCACAAGAGGACCGGGCCCTCACCCCCGATGAGTTTTGGCTACGCTCCCAACTGAAGCTATCCTACCTCGGGCTAGCCTCGCTTGAGCGCATCATTGCCCGACAACGGGCACAGATCGCCTCGCTGAAGGATGGAGACGCCAACACCTCCTTCTTCCATCGTCAGAGCACCTACCGCAGGCAGAAGAACATGATCCACACGATCAGCGCGGACGGTCGCGTGCTCACTAGCCGCGATGACATGGTGGACGCGGCCTTTTCGCACTTTGACGGCTTGCTCGGCTCCGCCGTCGACCGCCGTCGACCGCGAGTGCTCGCTCCACCTTGACGAGCTGATCGAGCCCACCGACGACCTCCGCGACCTCGAGGCGTCGTTCGGGGCCGATGAAATCTGGAACGTTGTCCAACGCCTGCCCGCGCACAAAGCACCGGGCCCCGACAGCTTCACTGCAGAATTCCTACGCGCTTGCTGGCATACAGTGCGGCAAGACTTTGTGGACGTCTTCCAATAGCTCTACGACATGCGCGGTCGGGGTTTCACTCGCCTCAACCAGGGCGCTGCTCGCCTTGCTCCCCAAGCGCGCCGACGCCACTGCCTTCGGGGACTATAGGCCGATCAGCCTTATCCATCTCGTCGCCAAGGTGTTCGCTAAAGTGCTCTCATTTCGCCTCAGCCCACGGCTGGATCGCCTTGTCAGCCCGAACCAGAATGCATTCATCCCCGGGCGCAGCCTGCTTGATAACTTCGTCCTCGTTAAACAATCTGCGCGGCTGCTCCACCAGCTCAAAGCCCCACGAGCCCTCCTCAAGCTTGACCTAACGAAGGCATTTGACTCGGTCTCCTGGCCTTTTGTCTTCGAGGTACTACCGCGCTACGGCTTTGGTGCTCGATTCCGGGCATGGATGGCCATCCTGCTATCTTCAGCGAGCACTAGGGTGCTGCTCAATGGCGACCCGCCCCCCCCCCCCATTTGGCATCGGTGTGGCTTCCGGCAGGGCGACCCGTTGTCTCCGCAGCTCTTCGTCCTCATCGTCGACGTCCTTGGACGGCTCATCAATCCGGCCACCTCGCTGGGAATCCTGCAGCAGCTCCACCCGCAGCGCACGGTGCCGGCGATCTCGCTATACGCAGACGATGTCGTGCTGTTCTGCCACCCAACGCCGACCGAGATCACCGCGGTTAAAGGAATATTACAGCTCTTCGGCCGCGCCTCCGGACTACACGTCAATTTCGCCAAGAGCACGACAACCCTCATTCGCTGCGACGAGGACGCGACAACCGTGTAGTACAGCTACTCGGTTGTCCTATTGTCGAGCTCCCGGTCACCTACCTGGGAATCCCGCTCACCATCCGACGCCCTACGGCGGCGCAACTTCAACCCCCTGGTGGATAAGGCGCGAGGCCAACTTCCGTCTTGGAAAGCTTGGCTCATGAACAAGGCTGGGCGCCTCGCGACGGTAAAATCCGTCCTATGCGCAGTCCCCATTCACCAACTACTCGTCTTCGCGCCGCCCAAGAAAACCATCAAGCAACTTGAGAAGATTGAGCGCGGCTTCTTGTGGGCGGGCCGCAACGCTGCCAATGGGGGCAATTGCCACGTCAACTGGCGTCGGACCTGTCGTCCCATCGAGCTCGGAGGCCTTGGCATCCCGGACCTAGAGCGCACTGGGCTGGCACTACGGCTGCGCTGGCTGTGGCTCAGCCGCACTGACCAACACAGAGCATGGAGCGGCCTTGAACTACAGTTCTCGACGGATGAGCGTGCCCCGTTCTTCGCCTGCACCACAATGACCCTGGGAAACGGCCTCTCAGCGCTTTTCTGGGGTGACCGCTGGATTGGCGGCAGATCCGTCGGCGAGATCGCGCCGCAGCTACACGCCTGCATCCCCACACGCAAAAGGAAGGTGCAGACCGTCGCGGAGGGACTCAATGCCAATGCTTGGGCTCATGACATCGAGGGCACTATCGGCATCCACGAGGTTGCCCAGTACATCCGACTTTGGAATACCATCGAGCACACCATCCCGACCAACACGCCCGATCGGCTAACCTGGAAGTGGACCACGAATGGATCATACACTGCTAAGTCCTGCTACAAGGCTACCTTCCAGGGATCCATTCCCAGCGCCTCCTGGAAGTTCATTTGGAAGAGCTGGGCACCACCCCAGGTGCGCTTCTTCCACTGGCTCGCTGACCAAGATCAATGCTGGACCTCCGATCGCTTGGCTCGACAAGGGCTGCAGCACCACGCCCCTTGCCTCTTGTGCTGCCAGGACCCCGAGACGATGGACCACTTGCTCCTCCGCTGCCCCTTCTCTAGGCAGGTATGGCAAGATGTCATCACTTGGCTCCGCTTGCCTTGCACCCCCCAGCCACGAGTCTTCCCTCCTTGTCTGGTGGCATAGCGCCAAGCGGAGAATCCCGCAGCCCATGCGCAAAGGCTTCGACTCCATGGCCTTGCTGACCCCGTGGATGATTTGGAAGCACCGCAACAGCTGCGTGTTCGAGGGCAACCAACCCTCGGCGAGCGACCTGGTTGCGAGGATCAAAGATGAGGCGTCACTCTGGACCAAGGCGGGAGCGGCTGGCCTCCGCGACATCACCCAACAGACCTGGGACGTGCACTAATTCCATGTTACCATCATCAGTACTGTACCTCCTAGGAGGATTGTAACATACAGGATCAAAGATGAGGCGTCACTCTGGACCAAGGCGGGAGCGGCTGGCCTCCGCGACATCGCCCAACAGACCTCCGCGACATCACCCAACAGACCTGGGACGTGCACTAATTCCATGTTACCATCATCAGTACTGTACCTCCTAGGAGGATTGTAACATAAACTCTACCTTTTCAATACAAAGAAACGCATGAATCTCTCTGCGTTTTCTCGAAAAAAACAGACGCACAGGCAAATTCAACCCATCCAGAGCACACGAGATCGATACAGAACGTAAAATTCTCCATGATTTTCTGCAGAAAATTGCATACCCGAGAGGCGAACAAGCAGTGGTAGTACCCAGTCTCACATGCTCCCAAGTTCCCACATCTAGGAGGCAAGCAAGCAGGTAACAGAACTGAGCCTGGGTATGCAAGCAGGTTCCCACATCTGTGAAAACTCTCCATGATTTCCACAGATCGGGTGGGAGTAATTCGGAGCAGGCAAGCACGTAACAAAAATGAGCAATAATGCTGCCATTTCTCACATCTCACACCAACTTCGAGTTCAGCAGGTTATACAAATCAATGGGTGTCAGCTCAAAATCACAACGGCAAACCCAGAAACATCAAGCCACGGACAAACTACAACCTTCCCAAGGTCCCATGTTACAGCATATATATATATAAACATGTGTCTTAGCACTCTTTTTTTTTACATCCTTGTTTGTTGAACTGGGTAGGTCAGGCGTCTGAAGTCGTTGTGTTAGGAGCAGTGCCAGGTGGAGCTTGAGGTTTCTGTTGAAGAAGGGGCGAGAGCGCCTTGACGACGATGCTCATGCTGGGTCTGAACTCCGATTCATACTGCACGCAGAGGGCTGCCACCGCCGCAAGCTGCATTCCACAGCAGATGAAACTTTCAGTGTTCAAATTTGTCACGAGCTGTTTCTTAGCTAGTGACCGTGGAAGAGAGGGAGCGTGTACATGGAAGGGTGAGAAAAAGAGAGGCAGACCTTGGCAACGCCTTTCGGAGGACACTCGCCCTTCAACCTTGGGTCGATACATTGTCTCACTGTATCCTCAGTCAAACGAGGCGTCGCCTGTGTCCACAGAAGGTAGTAGCAACCAATCAGAATATGCAAATAAGACAACTTTAGAATAGGTTTGTTATGTATAACGATAGTACAAGAACACAAAGCAGCACGAAATATAGTAAGCACCCTGAACCGGAGGACATAAATCAAATAACAGTAAATTGTGATTCAAATTCCGCCCATTTTCAATGCTTGTTTGCATGATATTGCAGTCTAGTATGAGACTCTCTGAAGTTCAAGCCGTTGACCGCGTCAGTATTTATGCCATACTCTTGTTGCTAATGCATGCTTTCCTTGTTCTATGTAGAACAATATTATAAACTAAGCAGTTCTCTAAGCAGTTCTCTGTACCATTAATTTGTAGTTGGCAAACAAATATAGTACTCTCAGATTGTTCGGAACCAAATACTTACCCATGTAACCAGACTCTGCTGACCTCTAGGCATTGTATGATCTACTGGTTTCCTTCCTGTTAGAAGCTCTAAAAGAACAACTCCAAAGCTATATACATCACTTTTCTGAGTTAGCTGGCCAGTCATGGCATACCTGCATTGTCAAGGAAGGGCACTTCTTAAATAAAGCAATAAAGAAGATACAGTAATAATTAATAAATGTAAATGTAGTGCAACGGCAGATCTGCATATATAAAACTAAAGAACTGGTGGAACTACATCTATTCATTCAACTATAGATCTTGCTCTAGAAATGACAGACTTGTTTAGCTGTAATGAAGGTTGTCTGACTAATGCTACAATCCTATGATCGGTACCTAACATGAAATGGAATAAATACGTATCTTTTAATAATAATTTGTTTTCTTGGGGGGGGGGGGTATCTCAAAACCTTGAAACAACAAATATACAAATACATATAATGTTCAAGTATTCAAGTTTAGGAATTACTCAGGAGCATGATAGCCAAAGGTTCCAAGCACACGGGTGGAATGCAAACGAGCAGCCATATCAGGAGACTGGTTTGAAAGATTAAAATCTGCAACTTTCGCTCTGTAGTCCTCAAAAAGAAGGACATTGCTAGACCGTATGTCCCGATGGACTATCGAAGGTTGAACCTTCTCATGAAGATATGCCAGCCCTTTAGCAGCATCTATAGCAATTTTGACTCTCTGCATCCAGTCAAGTGCTGGGCCAGGCTGTGCGCCAGGGACACCTTTTCTTCCTTGTGTATGGTAAAAAAAGCAGAAAAGATGTCAGAGTAGATCAGACCACCATGCTACATGAACTGTTTTGATCATGAGGACCTAATGAAGAAACAGGCTAGCAGATTACATAACATAGCACGCTTACCATGCAAAATATCATGTAGAGAACCCATCGTAGCAAATTCATAGGCTACCAGACGTTGATTTCCTTCCACACAGTAGCCAAGCATTTCCACAAAATTTTCATGCTTTAATCTTGACACAATCGAGAGCTATGACCAAAAGAGGAAAATAAATTCTAGGATAGCGGCTTGTAGTTAATGCAAAAAAAAAGTAAATAAAGTTATCATAATTAGCAAAAGCTGGTTATAACTCAGTACCTGTGTCAGAAATTCGTTATCAGGCTCAGGGTCTGCTGAGGTATCAAGCTTTTTAACAGCAAGATGTTTTCCGCTGTCTAGAATAGCGTAATACACTCTCCCGTATGATCCTTCACCAATCAAAGCTTTTGACCCAAAGTTGTCGGTCTTTTCTTTCAGTTCATCAAGTGACAATTCAGGTATCTCAATGGGAGGAGGTGCTTTTGTTGGATCACTTTTGTTATCAAAACCATTTCCTGTTAACCATGTGTTTACAAACAACTTTAGGCCCCAGCAACAAAAGCACAACAGGAGAACAGAGGATAACTAGAAAACAATCAGGAATGCACAACAAAATCCCTTCTGATAAAAAAGTATTTATAATAAAACTAACATAAATACCTAGCCCAAACGTTACAGGGTTCAGCTGATAGGAAAAGATAATCTGAAAAGGTGTTGACCAACGACTATGCTGAAAATGCACTAACTTACAGTAAAAAAGCATTTTCTATAAAAATGCTTTGCTCACCAGTGTTCAAGTCCCAGACTCTGCGCTGTGTGCTCAGGTGCTTCTTCTATAAAAATAAAGCGCTAAGGACTAGTCCTGGATGGTCCTCATTTTTTAGGCTCTTCAGGAAAACAAAACAGGTCTATTTTGGAGCTAATGCTTAACTTTCTGTGTAGAAAAAGATTGTGAATACATGCTAGGTGGAGATACTAGAATTTTTTCAACATGTGTTTTAACTTCTAAATTGCTAGAAGAACCTATTGTTGAGGAAACACAAGCACATGATGTTCCACAGCACATCCTGATATCATGGATATTAAACAAAATTACTGAAAGTGAATGGGATGATTCTGGTGAACCCCAAATGACTATTAAATCCAGCAACTAAAACTCAAGTCTGCACAAGAGTTTCAAACCCATTTCCAGGTGGTATTATGAGTATAGAACATAAGCCTCGAATCAATACACTTGAATATAGGCCTTATTAAACACGAGACAGCAAAAAGGAGGAGGGGTACCTTCTTTCTCATCTGGGCTGGAAGGAAACTCATGTTCATGTTCACGATATGAAGCATGAAACTGACTGCAACAAAACCACCGGCGCATAATGACCTCCTTGTATTTTACTTCTTCCTATACGCCTCCGTTTCCTAAGAGAGAAGGATAAATACAAGAACATTCTGGCATCAATACAAATGCTTACAAGAGTACCAATCTCAATTAGCAGACTCATAGCCAGCATAGAAATATCCAAGTGACAAAAACTATTACTCCTACATAAATTGTAGGCAATACATGGTAGGTCAAAGATTACATATGCACTGACTGGGAAATGGAGAAGAGGTTGGCATCAAGTTTTGACAGTCAGTCCTGCGAGTAAACACTCGGCGGCATGCAGTGACTTTTGGTTCTTTCCACGATTTTTGATACGAACACGTGGTGAGCTGCAAGCTTTTATATATCTATGTCCTAAACTCACTAATAACTTGGGCAATGCTCTTTTTTGTTTCACTGTGGACTCTATGTGCAGTCTCATGTCAACAGCCAAACTATGCGTGCACATTGCATGCGTTGTAATTTTCAGTTTCAGTTCGTACCATAAGCTGATGGTGAAACAGTGTTTGCCGAAGAAACCTCAGTTAGTATCCAGCTCTGGAAGTCTGAACTGAAAGCAAAAAATGGAGATGAAGAGAAATAGGGTAACCAAGTGTCCAAGTTGGACATGCTAGAACAAAGCAGAGCAGGCCAGCCTAGACCGCCGCAGCCGCAGGCAAGGCAATCTCGTGCTATTTCTGTTTGTTTCAGTTTATGTGCAACCTTGCGCTGATGTATGCTGATGGCCAAACTATAAGCGCACATTGTCTGCGTTGTCATTTCGGTTTCTACCATGAGCTGATGATAAACCAGTGCTGCAGAGACCTCAGTTACTACAATCCTAGACTGTAAGTCTGAACTGAATGCCGGAAATGGAGGCGAAGAGACCGCACTGAACTAGACCAAGTTGGGCACCAAAGCAACGAGATGCAAATGACGACGCCCCCCAATCCACCATGACAAGCAGCAGCACCTGAAGGCGGTAGGCTCAGTCGCGCGCGCAAGCCCACGCTGACCCCGCCGCCGGCCCCCCAATGCGCAGCGCACGGCTAATCTCCTTGCCGCGCCCACAGACCAAATTCAGGCAAAATCGAGAGCCATCCGTTGCCTCCTCCTGCCCCTCGAATCCCCAGAACCCCAGGAGCTCGTCTCTACTGGGGACGCGGACGACCGACCATCTCAATTCTCACACCGGTACACGGCTCACCAGCGCGGCTCCGCCGCACCGGAAAAAATAATCTAGCGAAGCATGCGCGCAGCGCCAGGTCTCCCACTCCACAAACTCGCCGCGGGGAAGCAAGCAAGCAAGGAAGGGGGGAGCCTACGAGGGGAGGAGCAGGGGCGTCACCTGAGAGGGGTCAACCCGGGAGGATGGCCTGTCTGGGAGGGGCAGCCGCGGGACCCGATCCGCGATCGGGCTCGGCCTCCGGCGCTCCGGCGGCGAGGCGAAGAGGAGGAGCGGCGGGCGGCGAGCTGGCGGGCAGCTGGGGGGCGGAGGGAGGGAACGAACTATTCCCGGTAGTGGTGGTGGGGGGAGGGGTTTAATTCCCGATTCCGAGTGTCGTTGGCGTGGCGTAGCAGGCAGGAGAGGAGAGGAGGAGGAGACGACGAGGCGACAGGCGTCGTCGCGCGACAGCGGGGCCGCGGGGCCGCTGCTGTCCCCAGGCTAGCCAGCTAGCTGGCCGGTCCAGCCGTGCCGTGCCGTGCGCGCCCGCGTTTACCCGACGCATAACTGCCTCCACCAACCCGCGCGCGCACCCGTCGCCACCACCACGGTCGTATCCGCTCCGCACCGCACCGCACCGGGTGCCGCGCCGCCGCCCCTGCACTTTCGGTTCGGTTTGGTTGGCTTTTGCTAGCCGGCTAGGCGGCTGCGGATGATGCGTTGCTGCAACCACAAGCATCCGTGTGTGCGTATGCGTATGTGTCTGTGTGTGTGTGTGTGTGTGTGTCCTTGGGGCTTTTTTAGCGGGCTAGACCCGGGCGTGGAGGACGCGTTTGCCCGTCGTGTGGGAGTTGGCTGATTTGGACGCGTGGGGAGTTGGCGGTTGCTTTGGTTTGGCGACTGACTTTGGGGCAGGATGGCGGCTCCGGGTTGATAAGGCTGTGTCGTTGGGTCAGCGGTGTAGGAGTATTTTGGAGGAGTTTGGATGGTTGGCACGCGTGTTACAGCATCTACAGCCGAACTTATCAAATTCGGCATCTCGAATTCTCAATTTTCGCTTGACAGTCCGACCCTCACTACATTTTAAGTGGACCTCAAGTCTCACGCTCACGCACTTCACTTCTTTCCTTTACCTAAAAACATGATCGTTGCTCATCATGCCGTCTTGGTAGTGGGTCACGACAAGTCCTCTTTTGTCATGGACTCGAAATTCCTCACTGTGAAGAAGCGGCGGTTGGGCGTCCTTTGTAGAGAAGCGGGTGGCGTCGGATTGGGTCCTCGCTGATGAGGAGCTCATGCCGGCGTGCGCTGTCGTCCGATCAAGACCATCAAGGAGACCCCCCCCCCCCAACGGTTGTGCCCATCGCGACGCTAGGTCAGGCAGGACCTCCTCTAGACCGGGATTGTCAAATGGGAGTGTGATCTCCGTGAGACCGAGGAGAAGGCGCAATACAAGACAAAGGAGGACGCGTGGTGCATTCATAGCAAGCGTGATGACGTGCCCTGGGACAGATGTCGCCACAACTGGCTTGGCTTCCGCAAGCAGTACGAGGACGACAACAAGGATGGTCAGAGTGGCCTCGGATGGTCATGCCTACAAGGTCATCGCCCGCTAATTAGGTTAGGTTAGGTTTAGTTTAGTTTAGATGTAATGTGTATCAAACTAGTTAAATTTCACTTGATTTGCATGTAATATATCAAACTACTCTAAATTTCGTAAAACTTGCGAGTTTGAAATGTTTAAACTAAGGAAGTTTTGACGGATAATGTGGGAGGCCCCCCGCTCAGTCGGATGTCCATGAATTCGCTTAGAAGGGTCCAAGGACACTTGAAGGGGTTCGTTGTGTTTGTGTTGGAGATGCCCTAAACTCATGAGTCGCCTGAGTTTTCTTTTTCGTTTATATGTCTGCCTTGTCTGTGAAAATTGCTAACACTGCGTTTGGATGTATGTACCGAGCCCTCGATTTGGATGCACACCGAAATGCCAGATTGTAATGAGTCTAGACATTGAAGCAAATTCGCTCTCACGCACCTAGGCTGCCCACAATAAGGATCTCCACCGCTCCGATTTGGGTCGAATGGGCCTACCCCGGCAAAAGAAAATGATTGGAGTGACCTCCCCATGTGAGACCTATTTCTTGCGAGACCAGAGGGTTAGAGCAACTCCAACGCGCCGATCCCAACGTTTTGTTTGTTTTTTGCCTGTTTGGATCGGCACGTCCGCCCCCTTTTGCGTTTGAGTCGATCGTGCGTCGAACGCACCGACCCAATTCGTGTCCGCCCAGGAGGAAAGGCCGACGACCTCGTGCTGGCCGCAACCACAACGACGGCCCTGTGCTGGTTGCGGCCACAACGACGACCCCGTGTTGGTTGGGTTTAACCCTAGGTAGAGTAGGGCGTCCCGCATCGCCGCAGCGAGGAGGCCTTGTTCTTCTCTTGTTGCGCGGTGGCGGATTGGGCGGCGACAGACGCGGCCTCGAGCTTGTCGGCCTGCACGTTCCTTCGTCCCTTCCTCTTCGCCGACTGCATGACCTGCTGCTCGGGCGTCAGCGGCTTCTTATTTGACGACACCCCTTTGGCGGATGAGAGGCCGGAGGAGGCGAGGCCGATAATGGCATCGAGGGTCAGCTCGTCGTCCATGGCAAGCGGGGACAAGAGTGGGTGAGGGAGTCCTGGTTTCAGGGGTCCTCGGGTGGCCGACCTGTTTCTCATGGGCCGGACTATATGGGCCGATTATCGAACATTGGATTGAGCGAAGGCCCTGTCTCCAGGAAGGAAGCTTCAGGAATCGTGGCGTATCCTCCATGTTTGGAGTAGTGAATAGTCATGTTTATCCCTTCGACGTGTAACCGACCATGTGTAAACCCTAGGTACCCTCGGCGACTATATAACCCGGAGGGTTTTAGGTTGTAGAGAGGATAACTCATCTAGGGTTTAGCTATTCAATCTCGAGGATCGAGGTAGATCAACTCTGTAACCTACATATCATCAATACAATCAAGCAGGACATAGGGTATTACCTCCATAGGAGGGCCCGAACCTGGGTAAACATCGTCTCCTTCGTCTCTTGTTACCATCGATCCTAGTCTCATAGCTCGGGACCCCCTACCCGAGATCCGCTGGTTTTGACACCGACATTGGTGCTTTCATTGAGAGTTTCGCTGTGATCGCCAGAGGAATCGATGGCTCGCGTCGTCATCAACGAAGAGGTCTGCAACATGGACACTTTTATTCCCGGACAAATATTCACTTTCGGCAGCATCGTGCTGCACACTGACCCAACCAGCCATCTAGGACGGGACGGGAGCTTCGCCCCTGATCAAGAGGTCAGATTCGGGATCCTAGAGTTCTTCGTAGACTCTAGGGGCGATCTTTCGCTAAACAGGCTCGCAGTCTCGCCTGCGACGCGTGAAGACTCCGAGGCTCTAACCTCGGATCCTTCTTTCGGTCACATCCACAAAATTTACCCTGACGATGACCTGACTCTCAGTCTGGATCCGACCATAGTGCCAGATGAACGGATACCTGTTCTTGCCGAACACTCCCCCTAGCGCGAACACAACGGAGTCAACTCCGAAGTCTCCGAGCAGGTTGACCCGATCGAGCTCTCGATACTCAACGAGGCCCTAGATCGGATCTCGTTGATGAAGATTACCGACGACCGAACCCCGATCCATGCTCAGATCGGTCTCAGGGCGGGTCAGGACGAATTTTTTGTCCCACCCACCACCCACTTGATAGCCACAGTCGAAGATTTAACCGACATGTTGGACTATGCCTCCGAGGAGGCAGAATACATGGACGAGGAGGATTGCGCTCCCACCCCCGTTAACACCAGGCGATGGGCCGCCACCTCCACGTATGACGTCTACATGGTGGACACTCCCGCCGCTAATGGCGAGAACACGCCTAAAAATGATGGCGACAAGTCGGGTGAAGCGCCGTCGAGGCGCCGGAAGCCGCATGAATAGTCAAAAGGCAAAAAGGGAAGGAAAGCTATCATCGGCACCGGGGATGGAGATACCCCAAAAGACCTCGGCGATCCTGATGTCCTCGAACACCCACTAGAGGGTCAGGAGAGGCCTGAAGACCAGCACAACCCCGATGACCTGAACGATTCCGAGGAAGACAATTACCTCCCCCCCCCTCGTCGAGGAGGAGGACATCCCGGAAGCCGATGACTTCGACATCCCCGATAATCTTGAATATCAGAAACTGTTTAGGCAACAGCTTATAGCCATGGCCCGCAGCCTGAAAGCAAAAGAATGGCAGCTTAAGGCCGAACAGGACAACCTCAACGATCGATGGACGAGAGTCCTCTCAGCTGAGTAGGGATACTTTACCGGTCTATCAAACCAACCTAAGAGCTATCCACGCAGAAGGCTGCTGCCACAATTCGATGACGAGCTCACTGATACGCCGTCTCCCAAACATACCTCATATGACAAGCCATACCGCCCTCCTCGAGGACGAGACAGGATGGTTGACGACACCGGTTATAGGCCGGCGATACCCCAAAGACGGGAAAAGAGCCAATAGAGCCCGATGACAGGTTCGACCTGCGGGATGACCTGGACTACAGAGTAGGTCGTACGAGATCCATCTATGGATCCAGAGGGTACTCACCCGATAGACGAGAAGGGTATAGGCCTTGGCTCGACCGCAACAATAGAGGTCGAGAACGAAACCGGGCTAGAACAGACGCCGATTACCAGCGCGACCTAGCTCGGGTCAGAGGTGCCCCTCACCCACTATGTTTCACGGACGAGGTGATGCAGCATCAGTTCCCAGAGGGGTTTAAACCCGTAAACATAGAGCAGTACGATGGGACAACTGACCCAACCTTATGGATTGAGGATTTCCTCCTCCACATCCACATGGCGCGAGGAGATGATCTCCACGCCATCAAATATCTACCCCTAAAACTTAAGGGGCCAGCTCGGCACTGGTTGGACAGCCTCCCTGAAAACTCCATAGGATGTTCGGAAGATCTAGAGGATGCATTCCGATCTAACTTCTAGAGCACCTATGTTCGGCCGCCGGACTCCTTCGATTTAAGCAACGTCGTCCAGAAGCCAAGAGAGTCCGCGCGGCAATTTTGGAATCGGTTCTTGACCAAGAAAAACTAGATTGTTGACTGCCCGGACGCCGAGGCAATAGCCTCCTTCCGGCACAATATTCGGGATGAATGGTTGGCCTGCCAGCCTGGCAAGGATAAATCTCAGACAAGATCCGCCCTTACATCCCTCATGACCCGCTTTTGCGCGAGCGAGGATAACTGGCTCGCAAGACAGAGCCACAACCCTAGAGACCACGGAACCTCCAAAGTTTGGGACGGTAATGGGAAACCAAAGCACAATAAGAATAAGCGCAGTCACAACAACAGTGATGCCCATGACACGGCCGTTAATGCCGGCTTCCGCAACTCCTGACCAGGGCAGTGGAAAAAGCCTCCTGAAGGCAATCGCGATGGACCCACCCAGCTGGACATGATCATGGAGAGGCCTTGCCAAATCCATGGCACTCAAGAGCAGCCCGCCAATCGCACCAACCGTAAATGTTGGGTATTCAAACAGGATGGCAAACTCGCAACCGAGGATCAAGGCAAGGGCCCACATAGCAAGGACGAGGATAAACCTTGCGGTCCGATCAGCGATGGACAAAAGAAGTTCCCTCCATAGGTGAAAACTGTAAACATGATATACGCCACTCATATACCCAAAAAGGAGAGGAAACGTGCACTTCGAGAGGTCTACGTCGTAGAGCCTGTAGCCCCGAAGTATAACCCATGGTCGGCATACCCGATCACCTTCGATCGATGTGACCACCCGACCAGTATCCGTCATGGGGGTTCGGTCGCACTCGTCCTAGACCCCATCATAGACGGGTATCACCTCACTAAAGTCCTCATGGACGGAGGAAGTAGCCTAAATCTGATTTACTCAGATACGGTGAAAAAGATGGGTATAGATCCATCAAGGATCAAACCCAACAACACTACTTTTATAGGAGTAATTCCAGGCGTCAAAGCCCGATGCATAGGCTCTGTAAGCCTGGAAGTAGTTTTCGGTTCGCCCGATAACTTTCGAAGCGAAGACTTAATCTTCGACATCGTACCTTTCCACAGTGGCTATCACGCCCTGCTAGGCCATACATCATTCGCTCTCTTTAACATCGTCCCACACTACGCATACCTCAAGCTCAAGATGCCCAGCCCCAAGGGGGTCATTACTGTCAACGGCAACACAGAGCGCTCCCTCCGAACTGAGGAACATGCGTTGGCGCTAGCGGCCAAATTCCACTACAATTATGATCGACAAACGCCGACACCTGCCATAAAGGCATGTAAGGTTGGGAAGCAAGCTCGGTTTCAGCCCGAACTCTCAGAACCTTCTTCTCCCCATAAATAGGGACTCGCCCCCCATCGCATAGCCCTAGGACCAGCAAAGTACATGCCAAGGAGGCACAACTTCACGCTCAAAATTCCATGGGCAGCGGTGGAGGAAAAAGGGGTAAGTGTTCAGCTGGACCGAACTACTACCATCAAATGTCTTCGGACACACTGCAGGTACCAGCAAGGGCCTGCTAAAGGCGTAAAGCTCATCCACACTTCGGCGACTTGTCAAGACCTTGTTTGCAAGGTCCGTTCGCCGAACAGTACCACCCATTGAGGTACACAACTCCCTAGGAGGCACAGGAGCAGACAAGCGACAGGGCACATCGAAGACGTCACGTCACCCATCGAAGACCCCTGGTACAACCAATCCTGTAAAAATTTATATTTCAAATACCTGTAAACAGTTGCCTCGGCAATTTGAGCAATAAGAGTTGTTGAGAAAAATATAAACACCATTTTACATGCTTGTCTCGTTGTCCTGTTTGGCACATATTCTATTTTCTCCCTCTAATTGCGAAATTGTTCATTACATTATGATGCAACCGGATAATAGACCGGGGGCTCAAGTTTAAAAAAATCGCCTTATGCACAATTGAGTATGCGTTCGGCGTCTTGGTATTCGCTTTATATGCATTGGTTCCAAACTATGTCTTGGGTCAATAGTTGGGTTGCCCGGCTCCTGTGCTTGCCCCTTTATGTTCCGCTCGTTCAGCTAAAAGGGCAAAGGGAGAACCTCTGCGATTGTCTTTCCAGCTAGCCTGGTTAAGCACCTCAGGGGAGAAAGCCGAAAACTGACTGTCATAGTATGCGAGAACCGGTCTGTGAATCTGAGTCTAAGTGTTATACTAAAGACCTCGTCAGAGGTTATCCCGTGTCATACGTTGGGTTCGGTATTCGTCAAACCATGTGATATTGGCTTTAGCCGCGGTTTATTTGAACATCACAAACCATCGGGGGCTAGTCATCAGCCCCCACATTCCTTTTTCGCACCCCTATGGCTAAGTGAAAGCAATAAAGCATTATGGTCTGATTGCGTGGTCTGCCTCACACTACCGCCTTCGGGTACCGATAGCTCGACTAAGGGTCATAGTGCGGAGGAATAGACACCTCGTGTAGTATCTACATTGGGCTGAAGCCAACGACTCGCAACTTTCAGTTTCAACGGCCACACAGGAGTTATAAACGAATGCAAAACAGACATGATAAACCATGCATCATAAACATACAAGCGTTCAAAGGTCTTCGGACATATTTACAACGTATTTAATCGTACATGTTCTTTTTCGAACACTGCAACTCTATCGCCTGAGCACCCTCCATTACCACGGAGAAGTATAGCTCACGACACCTATGCTCCTTTCCAGGAGGCGGAGGGACGGTGGCTAACTTCATCGGATCAAGCCCTGACCAATGCACCTTAGCCTTTGCGAAGGTCATCCGGGCTCCCTCAATACAGGAGGAATGCCTTAGTGCGTCGATCCGAGGTGAGGCGTCGCTCTGCTTCTGCACCAGGCCGAAGTAGCTGCTCGGCAAGGGCTCGTTGGGACATAGTCGGATGCAGAGATCCTTCATGGCCGGCTCCGCCATCCGATGCAGCTCCATCAACTTTTTAAGATGCTCGACAAGAAGAGGAGAGCGCCTGGGGGCTTCAAATTGCGCCCAAAATAGCCGAGCTCATCTCCCTCTCCCCGCGAAGCATAGAACTGGTTCGCGTCCACTGTGCTCTTCTGGAGGTCAGAGCAGGCGCCTGAGAAACACCACACCTGGGTAAGCAACTCGAACTTGCTATGCCCGAAGACACACTGTAGTAAATATGACTTACCATCCGTGATAACCTTCGCTTGGCGGACTTGCTCCTCAAAGAACTGCATATCCACCCTCTCCTTTTGGAGATTGGATTTCAGGGCGAATAGTTCAGCAGCCTGCTCCTTGCCTTTCTGCTCAAGGTCCTCGCACTTCTGAACGGCATCCTTGAGCTCTTGCTAGATTTCCTCCACCTGAGCTTCATGCTTTGTGCTCGTGTCTTTTAGAGCGAAAAGTGCGGCAGCCGCTTGTTCGGCCGCCGCCTTCTCGACCGTAGCCTCTTGCTTAGCCTTTCGAAGCTCGATCTTGAGCTTCTCAATTTCCTTCGTCGAGGTTGTGTAAGTATCAAAGATGTAACCATGCTGCGTCGGCAGTACAAATCATTTAGTGATGAATTTTTTTGATATTATAATCCGGCTTACCTTGCGCCTCATCGAATCTCTTATTCAGAGCATCAAGCTCATCTTTGGAGCTCTTGAGCTTCCGATTTAGCTCGTCTAGTTTGGCGGCATTAGCAGCCGCCGCCGATGACGAAGCCTACAAATAAACCACCAGCAGGTTACATAGGTTCAACCCTCCGAACTGTCATGAATATGATCCTATGAACGGTCCTCTTAAGGACTATTAGAGAATTCCGAACTAATATCGTCTCACACATTGTCCGGATAATGGTCTATGATTGACCCCAGGTGAGTATTTTCCAAACTTGGCTAGGGCTCGGGGGCTGCCATGTATATAATGATAACACAAAAAAATTAATATTTCACAAACAGAGCATTACGTGGCTCACCTGAAAGCCCGTCAGGACACCGTTGAAGGCATCCTTCAGTCCGCTGTCGACGGACTGAATGCTCTGCAATACCGCATCCATAAGGGTGCGGTGCTCCTCAGAGATGGAGGTGCTCGATAGAGACTCCCCCATAACTGGCCACCCATTGGTCGGTGGTGCCGGTGGTGATCGGTTAACCTGATCTCCAACCGGGGATTGAACCAGTGCCTCCGGAGGCGTGGTGCACTCCAGAGATGTCCTTGGAGGGGACTGAACATCCCCTTGTCCGGCCTCCTTAGTATCCGGGCATGGCTCTTCCCCCCGGTCTTCGGTGGCCGAGGCGTTAGCCTCGATCATGACATCGTCTCCTCCATCGCAGGTGATCAGCTCCATAGGAGCCTGCTGGGATGATACCTCTGCGACATCCTTTGCGGCACCCGGAGGAGTGGGGGGAGACGCGGTCCCGCTATCTGCTAGCTCAGCAAGCGGGGTCTCCCCATCCAAAACTTGGTCGGTGGGAAGGACGCTTGGTGGGATGCAAATCAATGGGCGCTCACATGATTTTAACATTCAAAAACTTAGCATTAACAACTCAGGAAGTCTTTGGATCCTTACCTTTGAGCTGGGGGCTTGACCCTTAGGTTCCTTTGTGGAACCTTCTCAAAGTCCTCGGACTCGGTATCCGAGTCCGAACTATCGTCGGACAGAATCAGCTGAGTCCGACGCGCTTTCTTTGGGGTAGGAGGGGGCAGCTCCTCTGTGGCGTCCGATGACGCCTCCCTCTTTCTTGCGAGGGGGGAATTGCCTTCCCTCTCGTCATCATGCTCCTCCTCCTGATTGGAGGAGGCATGGGTTTCCCCGGACACAGCGTCCGGCTGGTCCCTGATATGAAGGCCTTCTCAGCCTGGTTTCTTCTTCTTCTCCTTCTTCTCCAGCGCTGTCGTGGTTTTATCACGTAGATGTCCGAGGACTTAGATTCGAGGCCATCACTAAGGTGATGGACTCAAAGGGGTTGGTTGGGACGAAGGACACGAGTTTACCCAGGTTCGGCCCCTCAAGTAGAGGTAATAGCCTACGTCCTGCTTGTGTTGTATTGATTAGAGTATCGATTACAAGGTAGCGGAATCGCTTGACCTAGCACTCGATTAGTTGGTTTTTTTCTAAGTTGCCTCGGGTCTTTCCCTTATATAGGAGGTCAAGACCACGGGTTACACAAGTCATATGCTGACTCTCACAACGTGTCCGAGTCTATCTCTATGCTATCTCGCCTTCTTGAGCAAGCCATCTCCGGGCGGCTTATCCGCCCGGGTCTTCGTGACTTCTTTGCCTGGGCATCGTCTTGGCCCATCTCGGTGAGCCGCTGAACGCCAAGGCTTGAGTCTCCAGGCCCGTCCTTGGTCTGGCCCATGAGCCACCAGGTGTGACCCGGCCCCGCCTGGGCGTGTCTTACCACGGGGTTATATCCCCAACATTAGGCCCCAGGTTGATTTGAGCTTGCTCATTTCAATCTCCCGTCTCAGTCGGCAGCGAGTCTTGCTCATCGCCACCTAAAAGTAAGACAAAGTAACCCGCCGTGACGTCATGCCAGCGACATCAAAAAAGATTCCCTGACGACCGCAATGGATCTTTCCGCTATTCTGATATCCCAAAAATCGAGGCGTCCGTCTCGGTCAATTAACCTCCGTCGCCTGGATTCTCGCGCCCATTTCCACTTTTTGCCTACTTAATAGGACCACAGAGGGCAGTTTCACTTCCTTTCTCCGCTCACACCTCTTCTTCTTCCTCCCGACGTTGTCGCTCCAGCGTCCTTCCGCTCCGGCGAAGCTTCCACGTCGTCGTTGCTGCAGGCCGCTGCATCAACCTGTTCGTACCAGAGCTCTGCCCGCGCCCGTTGCGCCATCTCCGGTGAGTTCTTATTCTCCCCTAGATCCATAGTTCTCGGTAGGGTTTTCATGGTTTTCTCCGCCGTTAGAACACGGACTTCTCCGCATTGGCAGATAGGATACACACATCGAACACGATATCGTCCTCTGCTCCATTGCAGTAGACCGTAGGAAGTCGATAATAGCACCACGCAGATCTATAGTTGCTCTGTTCACTGTCTTCAAAATGTCACTGGTCCGACTGTTCGTCGCTAGGTCTAGAATAAACCCAATTTTCCTCTATTTTGTAGATCCATAATTACATAGGTAGTCTGTGAAACCTGTTTTCCACACTTAGTAAGATTTTGCCTCGTTGTTTTGCAAACTTGACTCGCCAATGAACTTCCGACTCTCATCAAAACTGCTCTGGCGACTTAACTTTATGGCACTTAGACTTTTTAACCGCCCTTATTCTGTCTGTCACCTTCTGACTCGCCAAAAATCATTACTTTGCACAGTTTTAAGTCGCCACCATGTCTCGCGCATCCAATTCATGCAATTGGGTCGGCTCTGCTATCATAGAGGAGTTCCTAATGGATTTTGTAGATGCGGGTACCTTACCCGCAAAGATGTCATCCATTGGCGGGTTTCGGGTAATGAGCTAAAGCCCGTTCCTCAGGAGGGTGAAGTAGTTGTATTTTCGGATCATCTCGAGCGCGGGTTTAGCCCCCCTGGCTCAAAATTCTTCTGAGACGTTCTTCACTTCTTCAAACTGCGCCCTCAAGACCTCGCTCCTAATTCCGTCTCCAACATGTGCAACTTCCAAGTACTCAGTGAAGTTTACTTGCAAGAAGAGCCATCCGTTGGTCTATTTCGTGAGTTTTTTTATGCGAACCGCCATACAGAGGTGAAGACTGGTCCAAGCTTAGAGCTTGGCAGGATTTCCATTCAGAGGCGACGAGACATAACTTTTCCGGTTGTTCATATGCCGAGTCATCCTAAAGACTGGAATAAGACTTGGTTTTACTGTAAAGACACCTCCCAAGAAGGAGAGCATCCTTTGCCGGGTTATCGTCCGTCCCGGCTCAAGACAACCACTGAGCTTCCTGGCCAGGTGTCAGCCACTGAGCGGGCGAAGCACACTCTAGCTCACGCAAAAATTAAGGCTCTTATGGCCAATGGACTGACGAGCCTGGATTTAATCCGTTGCTGGATTTCTTGGAGGGTCATGCCCCTGAGCCGGCGCAGCCGCCTCATGTGCGAATATACAGGCCAGTCTGATGACCCCCTCTGCTTTAACCAGACAACATTATCAGAGGATGACATTGTGCCTGCCATCGGGAGCCTTGTCCAATCTTCAGGAGCTTGCAGTGCCATTGGGATAGCACCTTTCTGTGCCGCAAACCCGACCCCAGACGTAAGGGCGACTCTCGATGTCCTTATCTCTATACTAGCTTATACTTTGTAATCTCTCAACTTTTTGCCGGTTTATATTTTCAGGCAAATTCCAGCTTCTGGAAAAAGAAGTATGTTCCTCCTCCCAAGAAGTCAAAGAAGAAAACTAACGGTCAAAAGAAGAAAACTGCACCCCAAGAACAACCCGAAGAACAACCAGAAACTGAGGACTCAGAGGTAGAGCTTGATTCTTTTAGTCGTGTCTTCATGCACCTTATCGAAAATAATTATTTACAGGATGAAATGGAAACGAGCCACGCCAACGTTCATGAGGTAACTTACATTTTATCTGACTCAGAACATCTTGTACCACAGAAGATACGGCGGGTCATCCAAAACGTCCCACTTTCTCATCCTCTTTCTTACTTAGACCCCCACTTTATTTTGAAAAAGCAATAGCAAATCTACCGACGCCAGACCGGGAGCACCGGCTCTAACTATCTCATGGCCGGATTATCTCCGACTCAACGGAAGCGGCCGGCTGAGGTATCTGTTCAACCTGACTTTGTTTATTGTCGGAGATATACCTTGTGGTATGACCCGGCCTGGCGACTCATAGGAGACCCGGTAAAGACATGACGTTTTATTGGTGATTTGGCTTGCGGGCCGCAGGACGACCAGGCCCAAGACCCGGTGTGTGAGCCAGCGCGAGGCAGCTCACAAGAGAAGGCCTAAAGGAGAAAGGATTTCCTTACAAGAGAAACAAGACCCGGAATAGGATTCTAAAGAGACTAGTCCTAATCGTACTCCTAGTAGGACTCTATTTATAAACCTATCCTCTTCACTTATATAAGGAGGGGTAGAGCACCCCTAGAGGAACAAGTTCACAAGTCCACAAGTTTAGACAGACAGATTAGAGGCTCTCGTGATTAGAGGTAGCAAAACAGCAACCTTGTAACTGAGAGATCTTCTTCATCATCAATACCAGACAAGCAGGACGTAGGCTTTTACCTCCATCGGAGGGGCCGAACCTGGGTAACTCCGTGTCTCTCGATTCCGATCAACCCCTTCAAGCCGCCACGTAGTTGCGTCTTCGCCCCGAACCTAAGTCCGTTCACCCGGACATCTGCTGTGACAAATCCACGACAGTTGGCGCCCACTGTGGGGCAGCGCACGGTGGTGTTGAGTTCTTGGAGGGATCTCGTCAAGGATTGAGGAGCTCGAGATTCATCAAGATGAAGAAGAGCTGGTGTGAAACAACCAGATACGATATGGAGACGAGAGAATTAGGGTTGTGTTATTGCGCCGCGTACGCAACGCGATTGATTTCGTTGCTATTGTCATGCATCGTCGAGATCGGAAATTTTTTCCTCCCGGAGCCATATCCGATTGCATGCCAGGTTCAAATTTCGAGGAAGAAAGGAAAATCAATTTAACCCTTCTTGGTGTATACGGACATGGATGTTTCAATCCGGCCCCGTCCCGGAGGCGGACGTGCGCACAGACTTCGTCGGTGCCTGCTACGGCCGCCAGGGTCTGCGTCCGAGCCGGCCCCGTCGTCGCAGCCTGAGACTGCAGTTGCTGCTGCCCGTCACCCCAGGCCGCTGCGCCTCCGAGCCGGCCTTGTCCCGCTCGCCCGCCTCTGGCAGGCTGCTATCTACGCCGCCCCCGTCTGATGTTCCCCCACGCCGCGCCTGGAGCCGCTGTTGAGCCGGCTTGCCGCCATGACCTTGACTGCCACACCCACCGGCTCGCCACATCACCTCATGCCTCGGCCGCTCCTGTCGCCACGCCTCAAACCGCCACTCCCGTCAATGCCTGCCCGACAGTCGTGTTTTCGTTTTCGAGCCAGCTCGTCTCGGTCACGCGTCCGAATCACCCTTGTCGGTCCCACCGACGGAGCTGTCGAGCCGCCGCCGCCTAGGCTTCGCCTCCTCCGCGTTGTCGCGCGCTCAAGTTGCCCCTGGCTCTGCCTCCGCCGCATCGCCGCACAACTAAGTCACCTCCGTCTCCGCCTTTGCCACATTGCCCGCCGACTTCCGCCGTGTTGAGCCACTGCCCCCGCCTCACTATGTCTCCAACAAAGCTGCTGAGCCGCTGCCGCCCTGGCTCGCCTTTGTTTTGCATGGTTTTTGCCGCAACCATGGTCCGTCGCCGACGTGGCCTTGCTCCGCCTTCGACCCAGATTCGTGTCAGTTTCGCCAAGCCGCTTCGCCCCCTGCGCGCGACCTCCGCTCGCCCGCGTTCTTGCCCTCCCCCTCCGGTTCTACCCCTGTGCTCCCCGTTCAGCCTCCCGTCTCACCCTGCTCCATAGCAGCACGCACGCATTTGTATCCTTGTGTTTACCACCGACTCACGGCCCGTCATGCCCTCCCTGCAGCACCGCCGCTCTGCGCGCTTCAATACAGCGTTGCGGCGATGACGTAGCTGCAAGCGGACGCGCTGAAGCACGTGCGACGCCTCGCTGCTTCTAGCGACGGCTCACTGCGAGCCCACGGTGATTCTGATGATGACTTGTGGCGCCGGAGACTCCCCAATCATGGTGCGTTGTGGCAGCAGTGGAGGGACGTGATGGTGGAGGCTGGGCACACATGCCAGTTCCTACGGCACTGTGGTAAAAGAGCTATCGAAGTGAAATTATGTACTGGGGAGAAAATGGGTGGCTGTGGAGCTACTTTGAGATAAGAGGATGAGAGGTTATAGCAAGAAAAGAGAAAAGAAAAAAGTGACGTAGGCAAAATCAGTCTACACGTAGTCGGCTATCTATTTTTCGTCCGACTCCGTCCAGTTTTATGATGTTCGCATTCATACGATAAAAACCCAGGTGATATTCATCCTATCTATTTTTCAGTACGGATTATTATTTTTATGAGAACAATTACTCTGACATGGGATGTCATTTGCGCAGGACAATTATTCACTACAAAGAGTGATTATCACACCCCGGATACGGCGAGTACGCTGGTGACATCATTCTGCGCCGGCATTCGTCCGTGCCACACTACTCAATGGACATCCCTGAACCACCGCCTCGCGGTCCAGGCTACATCGACATGCCAGAAATGACCCGTGCGTCAGCGTCGGCTTATAAATACCATGGGTGACTCGCCGGCTTACAACACCATGGCATCTTCTTATAACACCACCGGTGACTCGCACGTCCGTGCCAGCCAACAATGCCGCAATCGTCTCTCGCGACTGCGCCGACTTACAACGTCGCGACGGACTTCTACATCTACATCAACACACCGGAGATATCCATACAAGCCGCCTAACAGATGTACACAAATTGCCGCCCCCGCGGTTTAGTCTGCATTGACATATCGGTGCAGTGCTCGTCGATACGAGCCGCCCAACGGACAGGCGCACAAATCGCCGGCATTACAGTTTGGTTCACTTCAACCACCAGCCGAGATGAACCATCGACCGGATTATTGAAACAATTCATACGGGATCATCTATAACCCGCCACGGTCAACCTCGACCATCAGTGGAGACTCTTAAGCCGCCTCTTCGAGTCAACTTAAGACTCGGGGGCTACAGACACGGCGAGACTCATTTGGTCGTTTTCAACGAGAACCTCGGGTCTTTGCAAGAGTTATTACATTATTGGCGAAAGATTAAAAAATTGCCCAAGAAGACGAACCGTTGTGATGCACCATTCAAACATGGGTGCCTGAATTTATTGGATCATCATAAAGTCACTTGGAGTTTCTGCCGTTTCTTCCTACAAGATGGCGGTTTATAAGATGGCGACTTACAAGATGGTGCACAAAACTTGGTTGTCGAAGGGGGCTCCCCACCCTTCGGGTGTAGCTTATCTAACCCTAACAACCGGCTCTTAAGCCAAAAATGTTGACAAGTCAACATAGCTGTCGAAGGGGGCTTCCCACCTCCGGGTGTAGCTTATCTAACCCTAACAGCCGGCTCTTATGCCAAAAAAGTTGACAAGTCAACTTGGTTGTCGAAGGGGGCTTCCTACCCTCCGAGTGTAGCTTATCTAACCCTAACAACCAGCTCTTAAGCCAAAAATGTTGACAAGTCAACATAGCTGTCAAAGGGGGCTTCCCACCTCCGGGTGTAGCTTATCTAACCCTAACAGCCGGCTCTTATGCCAAAAAAGTTGACAAGTCAACTTGGTTGTCGAAGGGGGCTTCCCATCCTCCGGGTGTAGCATCTAACCCTAACAGCCGACTCTTACACCAAAAAAGTTGACAAGTCAACTTGGTTGTTGAAGGGGGCTTTCCACCTCCGGGTGTAGCTTATCTAACCCTAACAACCAGCTCTCAAGCCAAAAAGTGTTGACAAGTCAACATAGTTGTCGAAGGGGGCTTCCCACCTACGGGTGTAGCTTATCTAACCCTAACAGCCGGCCCTTATGCCAAAAAAGTTGACAAGTCAACTTTGGTTGTCGAATGGGGCTTTCCACCTCCGGGTGTAGCTTATCTAACCCTAACAACCGGCTCTTAAGCCAAAAATGTTGACAAGTCAACACTGCATCATACATTGCATCATACATAGCATCATACATTGCATCATATTCACGTGTCATGCCAGCTTATCAAGCCGGGTTAGAGCAAGATTATGAAAGAAGGAGCAATGTTATGAAAGATATAACATCTCCGGGTTGTGCTTTTTCAAGCCGCCCTTACAACAATGCAGAATATATTCTGTCTTGTTTATTTTTGCAAGTATTATCTCTTAAAATGAGCCGCCGTTAAGTATTCTGCAAGAGCAAATGGATCTTTAATAGCCAACTTGGCTGAATCTTCATGGTTTATGATAACCAGTACTAAATGATTGGGATTTTCAAGCCAGCTCGGAGAATTTATTTTTTCAAGAGCCGCCCTGTCAGATATAATGTCGTGTCATCTAATTGACCGGATTTCTTCAAATGTGCTCTGTAGTAATCTACAACACATGGTTTTCTCAAACATATTTGCCGGGTTGCACCGCAACCACGAGCAGGGATTTCATGTCAAAGACAAAGGAATTATTCAAGGATATTCATTCTGGGTTATATTACAACCACGGTCAAGGATTCATTCAACGAATTGTGGTGAGTCATATTATTCTTGCATAGTCCCGAGTCGCCGCAAGCAGACAACCCATCACTTGGGGGCTACACTATTCAAGTACAGTTTATATCAAATATGCAAGTCTCATGTCGCTGCAAGCATGCACCGCGGCACTTGGGGGCTAATGCAAGCCGGTTTCCAAATCACTATTGTTAGCAAGACCCTATTATCTCAAGGAGATGAGCCGGCCTTTCTATATTTTTCCAAGTCCCAGCCCAGTAATTCTTACTGACCCGGCACTTGGGGACTACACCGCTCAGATCAAATTTTATAAAGTCCCAAGTCGCCGTAGGCGTGCGACCCGACACTTGGGGGCTACAGTATTCAGCTGTTTAATAGATTATGAGGTTCAAATTGAAGACCCGGCGCATCACATTCTGATGAGCTGGCCCTTGGGGGATACACATGCTGAAGTTTCATAAGGTATAAGATAGTTATAAGTCCCATGTTGCTGCAGGCAGGACAACCCGACACTTGGGGGCTACACAGTCCAAAATATTATTGCAAAGCACCAAGTTATCATGGATAATCTCGGAGCTTGGGGGCTACAGGTAATATGGACATATCAAAAACTTTGAGGAGAATTTTTAAGATGTTAATTATGGAGTTCAGTTGTTAGACCCGGCGTCACCAACATTCATGACCTGGTGTTATCAAAAGATCATAACCCGCCAGAGTTTATATAAGCCGCCCTGCTTCACAACAATGGAAGTCCGGTTTCCCAATATTTTTATCAAGTCAGCTGGATTCTAGTTATTTAACCCGGCGTCACCAACAATAATGACCCAACATCATCAATGATTATGACCCGACGGAGATGACCCACCAAGAGTATTGGAAGCCGACTCAATGGCATATGGGTGTTCTATTCTCAATATTTCTCAAAGGACATTGACAAACAAGATGATTATCAAGACGACTCGTTCATATGCAGAAAAGACCCAGATTTCTGACGAGCCATTTTATAAGCCAGCCAAAGGAGCAAGCCGGTCACTTAACATATTTGTTACTCTTATTTCAGGAGCTTAGCATGAATAAATTCAAGCTAACCTGGGGGCTAATGTCGGAGATATACCCCGCGGTATGACCTGACCTGGCGACTCACACGAGACCCGGTAAAGACATGACGTTTAATTGGTGATCTGGCTTGCGGGCTGCAGGACGACCAGGCCCAAGACCCGGCATGTGAGCCGGTGCTAGGCGGCTCACAAGAGAAGTCCTAAAGGAGAAAGGATTTCCTTACAAGAGAAACAAGACCCAAAATAGGATTCTAAAGAGACTAGTCCTAATCCTACTCCTAGTAGGACTCTATTTGTAAACCTACCCTCTCCACTTATATAAGGAAGGGTAGAGCACCCCTAGAGGGACAAGTTCACAAGTCCACAAGTTTAGACGGGCAGATTAGAGGCTCTCGTGATTAGAGGTAGCAAAACAGCAACCTTGTAACTGAGAGATCTTCTTCATCATCAATACCAGACAAGTAGGACGTAGGCTCTTACCTCCATCGGAGGGGCCGAACCTGGGTAAACTCCGTGTCTCTAGATTCCGATCAACCCCTTCAACCTTGTCTTTGTAATTTGACACTGTCTTATGTTGTCTTAAATGCTTTCAGGAATCACCCCCTTCGTTCGATGACTCTACCGGAACTGCTGTGCCGCCTTTGAAGATTAACCCAGAGTCCGTGTCTTTATGCTTATGTTCAAGCTTGTGTTACATATAAAGCTCGAACCATGACCTCCTGTGGTTTCCAGGGCCCAAGTAAAACGAAGGAAGACCAGCGGGTCTACCCCTGGCCACAAAGCTCGAGAGCCGAAGCCTGCCAAACTAGATTCTCCCGTGCCGCATGTTGATCCCTCGGCAGCTTCCAAAGAGGCACCTGAAGATACTCGTCCTTCTACTGAGCCAGCGGCCGACGATATGATTCCCGAGAGTCCTTCGAGGGCCAATTCCAAGCCACCAAGCCCTTCCAAGACTATTGACAATTCAAATACTATAAATGTCCAAATTACCGGCACCGGCTTTCACTCTCCTCAACCTTGTGTATTAACAAAGCACACTGAGGCGACTGAAACCTTCAAGAAGTTGGAATTTGAACTCCCTGCACTAGAGAAGCTAACAGCAGATGAGCTTCACGCTGGTTATCTGAACCGCCTGTCTACAAGCCGGGACCTGGAGCTCAAGCTTGTCAACCTGATGAAGAAGAAATATGAGGTACTCTCACTCTCCTTTCCATATACCCTTACGTAGCCCCCAAGAGCCGGGTTAATATTAGCTAATGGTAAGTCGGGTCTTCAAATCTTGCTAGAAGTCGAAATACTCTAGCCTGTATGCCTCAACTATTAATTTAGATTTGGTTTCTCAAAGCATCATCCATAGCCCCCAAGGGCCGGCTCAATTTTGATAAAGTTGAGTCGGAGCTTTCATTGTAGATAGTTTGAAGACCCAATTGTAGCCCCTAAGTGCTGGCTCAATTTTGATAAAGTTGAGTCGGAGCTTTCATTGTAGATAGTTTGAAGACCCAATTATAGCCCCCAAGTGCCGGCTCAATTTTGATAAAGTCGAGTCGGAGCTTCCTTGTAAATCTTGGGAGATCAAATAGACATTAGCCCCCAAGTGTCAAACATATTACTTGCAATCTACTTGAAACTTGCATAATATTATCTTAATCTTTATCATCTGATAGAATTCCATCCTGTCGACTTATTCTGCATTTTGATATGTGACAGGAAGCTTTAAACGAAGCCGGGTCAGAAGTGACCGGTTTAAAGAGCAATCTGGCCACCCAGCAAGCTGCCCAAAGCGAGGCCGATGAAAAGTGTCGGCTCCTTGCTGAGGAACTTACCAAGATTAAAGCGGACTTTCCTGTTTTCAAAGAGTTTGTTGAAACAGAACAAGCCGCCCTGACTCAATGAGCAAACGATGCTGACCAGCGGCTCATGATTGTGTCAGATGAGCTGCAATCCTTGAAGCGCCATATCAGGAAGATGCCAGCTGCCATATTTGGTAAGCATTTAAATACCTAACCAAAGGTTTTTTATGAATACTTATACTGGCGACTTATGACCAAAAAATCCGGCTTATGCAGGTCCAAGGAGCCGTCAACTTGTTTCTGACAGTTTGCTGCCTCTGAAAGCTATCTATAGTTTGACAGAGCAGCTATACTGCGGGGCTGTCTGCACGATAAGGGCAGTACTTTATAAGGATAACATCCCTCCGACTATGAAGGGGGTCATAGAACTGCTGTCCACCCTGCCGAAATAGACTGGTCCATCGTGTACATATTAAACTGTCCGGCTTAACATATGACATCTGCCTTGCGTTGTCGACTTATATTGGATGTTTTGCCGACTCTTGGTGGTTTTAACCGACCTGCAAGAATAGATGTATCTTCACATTGTTAGGACGGCGGCTTAGAATAGCGTAACCCAAAGATGTTGTATATTCCTAACTTGCTTTTTCATAATAACTCATGTGCAGATTCTGCTGGGCTAACTCGCCACCTAAAACTCCTTAGCAGTACAGGGTCTCTATCGAGATTGGCTGTTAAGTTCTTTGAACCGGCTTAGGGTCTCTAAGCGAGATTAATTGAAAGGAAGTGTGATGTCCGAGAAGAGACACGATAGGGCATGAGTACCCTGATAGCCCAAAAACTGCCTCTCACGTGGCATAAATCCGTCGTTTTAACCTTAAACAGTACAGGGTCCTCAAGGATTAATTGTCTAAGAGTACGAACGGGCCACATAGAGGAGAGTCAGCAGTAGATGGGAGAGTTTATCCTTGCTTTCCGTAAGCCAGCCCTCACGTGACAATAGCCGCCGTTTTAACCTTAAACAATATAGGGTCTCTATCAAGATTGGCCATTAAGTTCTTTGAACCGGCTCAGGGTCTCCAGGCGAGATTAACTGGTAAGAGTTCGGCAGGTCACCTAGCAGAGCAGCATCAGTCTCATGGGGAGGTTTAACCCTGTTTGTCTTGAGAGCCGATCTAGAGGGTGTGTAAGCTAAACCCGGTGGGTTGGAAGCCCCCAAGTGACCTTTGTTGACGGAGTCAACTATTTGGCTTAAAAGCCGACCGATACGGTGTGATAAGCTACACCCGGTGGGTGGGAAGCCCCCTAGACGATCATGTCGATGGAGTCAACTATTTTGGCTTGAGAGCCGATCGATAGGGTGTGATAAGGTATACCCGGTGGGTGGAAACCCCCTGGACGATCATATTTTCACTTTTTGCACAGATTGAGATGTGTGAAAGCCCCGGCTTGCAGGGATGCCTACTTTACTCATATAAATATATGATATGTACAATGATGGTGTACAATGTCAAGTCTTGACAACTTAAGTATAGTAAGGCCGTAGATGCGCTATGTTCCACGACCGGCGGGTCTCCTGCCCCAAGGTATATGAGTCATCTCGGATGCCAATGAGGTAATATGACCCGTTATCGAGATTTCTCCTGACCACAAGAGGTCCTTCCCATGGAGGGGATAACTTGTGCGCATCTATCTAATCTTGAATCAACCGGAGCACTAAGTCGCCTTCTTGAAACGTCCAGGTCTTGACCCTGCGGCTATGATAGCGGCGCAAATCTTGCTGATAAATCGCCGAACGAGCCGCCGCCAGATCACGTTCCTGCTCCAAGGCATCCAAGGCGTCTTGACGCGCCGTTTCATTGTCCGCCTCAACGTAAGCTGCCACTCGTGGCGAGTCATGACGGATGTCACTTGGTAACACGGCCTCTGCACCATAAACCATGAATAAAGGTGTATAACCCGTTGATCTATTGGGAGTGGTTCTGATGCTCCATAAGACGGATGACAATTCCTCCACACAGCAACCCAACGTTCTCTGTAAAGGAACCATAAGCCAGGGCTTGATACCTTTCAGGATTTCTTGGTTAGCACGCTCTGCCTGACCGTTGGAGTGTGGAAATGCAACCGCAGAAACATCAAGCCGGATGTGCTCATTGTCGCTGAACGTTTTCATAGCCCCCTTGGACAGATTCGTACCCTTGTCCGTGATGATACTACGAGGGTAACCAAAATGGTATATCAGCTTCTTAATAAACTGAACCGCCGTGGCCGCGTCACACTTGCTGACCGGCTCAGCTTCTACCCACTTGGTAAACTTGTCAACCGCCACCAGGAGGTGGATCTTTTTGTCTTTGGATCTCTTGAAAGGCCTAACCATATCGAGCCCCCAGACTGCTAACAGCCAAGTAATTGGAATCATGCGCAATTCTTGAGCCGGAACATGAGCACGTCGGCCAAACTTTTGACAACCATCACACTTGTGGACCAGATCTTCCGCATCCTTATGAGCCGTCAGCCAGAAGAAACCATGTCTAAAGGCCTTGGCCACCAGAGATTTTGAGCTGGCGTGATGACCACAATTGCCAGCATGAATTTCATTCAGGATTTCCTTGCCCTCTTTAGGTGAGACACAACGTTGAAACATGCCGGTGATGCTGCACTTATGTAACTCGTCATTAACTATCGTCTAGTAGCTTTAGTGACAGTGACTTGGAGAACTATATCAATCACTATCTTATCTGGAAGATCAACTCCCACTTGATTCAAGCGATTGTAGTACCCAGACAATCTGAGTACATGCTCAACGATTGAGCTATTCTCCTTCATCTTACAGGCAAAGAATCTTGTTGGAGATCTCATATCTCGCAACACAGGCACGAGCCTGAGATCACAATCTCTGCTCCTAGAACATCTCATATGTTCCGTGACGTTCAAAACGTTTCAGAGCCTCAATTCTAAGCCGTAATGCATGATTCACTAAACTATCAAGTAGTCATCGAAACGTGCCTGTCTGATGTTCACAACATCTACAGACGACGCTAGAGGGGGTGGCGCACCGAGTGGTGCATTAAGGACATAAGCCTTCTGTGCAGCAATGAGGACAATCCTCAGATCACGGACCCAGTCCCCAATATTGCTACCAACATCTTTCAACTCTATTTCTCTAGGAACATATAAAAATTTAAGGGAGCTACAGCGCGAGCTAGTAATCTACAACATAATTTGCAAAGACACTATTGACTATGTTCATGATAATGAGTTCAACTAATCATATTACTTAAGAACTCCCACTCAAATTGACATCCCTCCGATCATTCGAGTGATACATGATCCAAATTCACCAACTCAAGTCCGATCATCACGTGAGTTGAGGTGGCTGCAATGGTGAACATCATTATGTTGATCATATCTACTATATGACTCATGTTCGACCTTTCGGTCTCTTGTGTTCCGAGGCCATGTCTGTACATGCTAGGCTCGTCAAGTTTAACCCGAGTGTTCTGCACGTGCAAATCTGGCTTGCACCCGTTGTATGTGAACATAGAGTCTATCACACCCGATCATCACGTGGTGTCTCAACACGACGAACTTTAGCAACGGTGCACACTCGGGGAGAACACAATTTATCTTGAAATTAAGCGAGGGATCACCTTATAATGCTACCGTCGTCCTAAGCAAAACAAGGTGCATAAAAAGGATTAACATCACATGCAAATCATAAGTGACATGATATGGCCATGAACTTGTGTTTAAGATCTCCATCTTCAAAACACCGGCATGATCTCCATCGTCACTGGCACAACACCATGATCTCCATCATCTTGATCTCCATCAATGTGCTGCCATTGGGGTTGTGGCGCCAGCCCTGCTTCTACTTCTATTGCTACTGCTTAGCGATAAAGTAAAGCATTACATAGCGCTTAATGATTGACATGCAGGTCATACAATAATTAAAGACAACCCTATGGCTCCTGCCGGTTGCCGTACTCATCGACGTGCAAGTCGTGAAATTCTATACATCACATGATCATCTCATACATCACATATATCACATCATGTAATTGGCCATATCACATCGCAACATACCCTGCAAAAAGAAGTTAGACGTCCTCTAATTGTTGTTGCATGTTTTACGTGGATGCTACGGGTATCTAGCAAGAACGATTCTCACCTACGCATAAACCACAACGGTGATACACTAGTTTGCTTTTCAACCTTCTCAAGGACCGCCTTTGTCGAATCCGATCCAACTAAAGTAGGAGAAACTGACACCCGCTAGCCATCTGTTGCAACAAGTGCAGTTGAGGGAACCGGTCTCTCGTAAGCGTACGAGTAAGGTTGGTCCGTGCTGCTTCATCCCACAATACCGCTGAACCAAAACACGACCAAGGGAGGAAGCAATCTAAGCATCAACGCCCACAAACCTTTTGTGTTCTACTCGAGATCTCATCGAACCATCAACCTAGCTCATGATGCCACTGTTGGGGAACGTCGCATGGGAAACAAAATTTTTCCTACGCACACGCAAACCTATCCATGGTGATGAGCATCTACGAGAGGGAGAGTGGATCTACATACCCTTGTAGATCGCTAAGCGGGAAGCGTTAAGAAACGCTGTTGGTGTAGTCGAACTTCTTCGCGATCCAAATCGCCGAGAGTCCCGCGATCTAATCATGAACTGTCCCGCGAACCAATCATGAACCGTCCTGCGATCTCATCACGATCCGTCCCGCGATCCGATCACGAACGTCCCGTGGCCTAGATCACGATCCTTCCGATCTAGTACCGAACAGACGGCACCTCCGCGTTCAGCACACGTGCAGCTTGATGACGATCTCCACCATCTTGATCCAGCAAGAGGAGGCGGAGAGGAGGAAGATTTCTCCGGCAGCGTGACGGCGCTCCGGCGATGGTGGTGGAGCTATTCCGACAGGGCTTCGCCTAAGCACTGCAGAAAACCGATCTAGAGGAGAAGCTATGCACTAGAGGAACGGGTGGCATGTGGCTGAAAATCTTGTGCCAAAACCCTAAAATCCTCTAGTATATATAGGAGGAGAGGAGGAGGAGGCTTGGCTGCCAAAAAGGCAGCCCTTGGATCGGCCAAACCAAGGAGGGAGGAGTCCTCCTCCTCCACTCCTAGTAGGATTAGGACTCCTTCCTTATTTGGCCCTTTTTTGCCTTTTTCCACCTTTTTCCTTTTGGTATTTTCTTCCCAGGATCATGGGCTTTGTGTAGGACTTCCACCAGCCCACTAAGGGCTGGTATTCATCCTCCTACAGCCTATAAAGCCTCTTAGGTCGAAATACCCCTCCCGGTGGTCTCCCGGTACACTACCGACACTCCCGGTACACTACCGATGAGCCCGGAACTTTTCCGGCGACCAAAATGGGACTTCCTATATATGAATCTTTACCTCCGAACCATTCTGGAGCTCCTCGTGACCTCCAGGATCTCATCCGGGACTCCGAACAACCTTCGGTCACCACCATACATAACTCTACACTACCGAAACATCACCGAACCTTAAGTGTGCAGACCCTGCGGGTTCGAGAACTATGTAGACATGACCGAGACACCTCTACGGACAATAACCAATGGTGGGACCTAGACGTCCACATTGGTTCCTACATATTCTATGAAGATCTTCATCGGTCAAACCTCTATGTCAAGGATTCAATCAATCCCGTATAACGTTCCCTTTGTTCTTCGGTATGTTACTTGCCCGAGATTCGATCGTCGGTATCTCCATACCTAGTTCAACCTTGTTACCGGAAAGTCTCTTTACTCGTTCCGTAATGCAAGATCCCGTGGCTAACATATTATTCACATTGCTTGCAAGGCTTGTTGTTATGTTGCATTACCGAGTGGGCCCTGAGATACCTCTCCGTCACACGGAGTAACAAATCCCAGTCTTGATCCATGCCAACTCAACAGACACCTTCGGAGATACCTGTAGTGCACCTTTATAGTCACCCAGTTACGTTGCGACGTTTGATACACACAAAGTATCCCTCTGGTGTCAGTGAGTTGCATGATCTCATGGTCATAGGAACATATACTTGACATGCGGAAAACAACAACAATAAACTGACACGATCATATGCTACGGTTGTAATTTGGGTCTTGTCCATTACATCATTCTCCCAATGATGTGATCCCGTTATCAAATGACATCTCATGTCCATGGCTAGGAAACCTTAACCATCCTTTGATCAGCGAGCTAGTCTATTAGAGGCATACTAGGGACATGGTTTTGTTTATGTATCCACACATGCATTTAAGTCTTCGATCAATACAATTATAGCATGGATAATAAACGATTATCATGAACAAGGAAATATGATAATAACTAATTTATTATTGCCTCTAGGGCATATTTCCAACAAAGATGTCCCGATTCTCACGGATGAATTCGATGAGCGCGCTTTCCTATTTGGGATCCATATTGGCCCCAATAGCGAACTGCTGAGATGAGTCGCCCGGATTGAAATCCACCAATTTGGTATCGTCCACCGAAAATTTGAGAGGCGGCTCCACCTCTATGGTGGGCTTTTTTAACAGAGTCATGTCCTCCGGGTCAACATTTTCCTTGTAAAATTTGAGCTCCGCCTCAACACAAGTGGACTCTGCATAAGCCGCGTCTCCTTCCTCGCACTCAATAGCCGTCTTCCAATCACCATGAACCGTAATCGTCCCATTCAATTTGGGCATCTTGAGCTGCAAGTATACATAGCAGGGCCTAGCCATGAACTTGGCATAAGCCGGCCACCCGAACAGAGCGTGATAGGGGCTCTTGATTTTTACCACCTCAAAGCACAAGGTTTCTACCCTGTAGTTGTATTCGTCACCAAAGGCGACTTCCAGAGAGATCTTACCCACCGGGTAAACCGACTTGCCAGGCACTACACTATGAAAAACTGTCGAGGAAGGCTTAAGATCCTTATCAAGCAACTTTATTCGTCGGAAAGTGTCGTAATACAATATGTTGATACTACTTCCACCATCCATAAGCACCTTAGTGAACACATATCCTCCCATTTGCGACGCAACCACCAGAGCCAGCCGCCCCGACTCATCAACACACGGTGGGTGATCTTCCCGGCTCCAGGTTATGTCATATTCAGACCACTTCAAGTATTGTGGTAGAGCCGGCGTAACCGTTTTAACCCCCCGTTTCTGCAATTTCTGATCTCGCCTGTCCAGGCTGGTCATGAAAACATGATACTAACCCGAGCTGAGCTGCTTTGGATTACTCTAATACCCGGACTGGTTATTCTGTTGTTGATTGTTAGCACCAGAGTGCTGATGATGTCCTCCGTGGTTGCCCTGCCATGATGGCCGGATCCTGAGCCGCCAGACCCAAACCCGGCTCCTGACCCGCCTGGTCCTGAGCCACCAGGCGGGCAACCATCGTTGTGGTGCTGCCGTAAGCTGTAGTCTTTGAACTTTTGCATAACATGGCAATTAGCTCATGTGTGACCCGCCGGTCTATCGGGCCGGCTGTGCTCTGGACAAGGCTTATTGAGCATCTCTTCCAAATTGAAAGGAGTCTTGTTTTTATTAAAAGGTGGTCTGAACTTCCCGTTGCCCTTGGCACGGTTGTTGCCCGTGCTGGCATGGCTACCAATTCTGACCCACCGTTCTGATTCTTCCTCTTGCCTTGGTTACCATTGCCTGCCACACTCTTGCCATGGTTATTCTTTTTATTCTGACTAGGCTTCTCTTCATCAGAACCCGGATCCTTTGTGTTATCAGAATCGGCGTACTTCATGAGAGCCACCATGAGTTCCCTCATGTCTTGACACGTGCGTTTGAGCCGGCCGAGCTTCTGCTTCAGAGGGACAAAGTGGCAGTTCTTTTCTAGGATCAACACCGCTTGAGCCTCCATGATCTGTTTAGACGAGTGGATGATGGTCGACACCCGCCGGACCCAATGATGAGCCGACTCATTCTACTGTTGAACACAGTGATCCAAATCCACAATCGTCATAGGCTGCTTGCAAGTTCCTTGAATTTTTTTGATGAACCTTGCCTTCAGCTCAGCCCATGAGTTGATGGTATTGGGTGGCAAACCCTTCAACCATGTGCGAGTCGGACCTTCCAGCATCATGATAAAGTATTTGGCGCAAACCACATCATTGACATCCAACATCTCCATAGCCAGCTCATAACTTTCAATCCAAGCCTCTGGGGGCAGGTCTGCAGTGTAGTTCGGGACCTTACGAGGGCCTTTGAAATCCTTCGGCAGACGCTCGTTCTGCATAGCCAGCACCAAGCACGGGACTCCCACGGCCCTGGTGGTTACTCCCGCTCCAACTGAGACGGAATGCGCGGGCTCTTAATGAGCCACCCCTGCCAGAGCCGCTGCCTCTCGATGTACTCTTGCCCGGTCTATGAGCGCCTGCGCATCCAGAGCCGTCTGATCGTCTTGCGGTAGCCCCCGGTGCCGATCACTGCTAGAATCCGCCGGTGACTCATAGCGCTGGCTAAAGTTGCGGCTGGGGAGGGGGGTTGAATGCACGCGGCTCCAGATGTAAGTATATTTCTCTTGCTGGGTCATCGTCGTCTGAAGGTATCCAAGGGTGTTCCGCACATCCTCTGCAAAGGGTGCCTCGTCAAGAATAGGGATTGTTTCAAGCCGGGTTGCTACCACCACCATGTTCTCCGCCGGGTTTGAATAGTGACCCGCCGGTGTTTGGAAAGCCATTGGTGAGGTCTGGTTCTGTCGGGGCGGGTTAATCTACGTCCGAGCCACCGGACGACTTCCAGGTGCATCTGCTGTATGTCCCGTTCCTGGCGTTTTAAAAAGGTTTCTAGCCTCATACTGTTCTGGTAGGCAGGACTAATGCCTCATCCGCTGTACCGCGGCTGCCGATTGCTGCTCCAGCTCAAGGCGGAAGGCCTCTGACTTAAGGCGCTCTGCCTCCGCATCCATCTGAGCCTTTAACGCGCTCACTCTCTGTTGGGCCTCAACCATCTGGTCCTTCAGCCTTGTGATTTCCAGATTCTGGGCGGCTTGATTCTCAGACGTGACTTCGGTTGCCATCAAGGCGGCGAGCTCATTCATCAGATCGAGAAGAACCTGGGCCGGCGGTGGGCCAGCCCTCGCATCGGCCGCTCCGGTGGCTGTACTGCTCGTACCTGGTGCTGACTCCGCCATGAACACGGTCGCATGAGTCGGTAGCCCATGAACGTCTGGCTCCGAATGCTCCGACTCGGGGTAAAGCTCTTCGTAGACCCCAAGCCTGCCGTCATGAAGCTGATAGATTGATTCCGCCTCACCGCTCGAAGATCCATCCTCTGAACAAACGATAGTCTCCTGCGACTCAGAGGCCTCAAGATCCGTACCTTGAGTAAAGCCAACGAAGACATGCTTTCTGCCCCGGATCAGTACCGGCAGTCGCAAATGTTCGGCGGGTTGCGCGCGCCGAGCCGGCTCGACGATGTCGGTGCAGACATCGGCCCGGGTGTAGATCCACCGATCTTACCAATGAAAACGTGGATTCCGCCGAAGGGAACCCGAAAACCGTACTCTACAGAGTCAGCCTCGGGACCCCAGCCAGCGTCGTCGATGTAGGGCCGGCCACGGCGACTCTTGTTCATCCTTCCGACCACGTATCCCTCGAACCCTGGTAGAGAGCCCTTTGAGAACTCAACACCATCGAGCGCTAGCTCCACGGTGGGCGCCAACTGTCGTGGTTTTATCATGACAGATGTCCGAGGAGTTAGATTCGAGGCCATCAGTAAGGTGATGGACTCAAAGGGGTTGGTTGGGATGAAGGACACGAGTTTACCCAGGTTCGGCTCCTCAAGTAGAGGTAATAGCCTACTTCCTGCTTGTGTTGTATTGATTGGAGTATCGATTACAAGGTAGCGGAATCGCTTGACCTAGCACTCGATTAGTTGTTGTTTTTCTATGTCACCCCGGGTCTTGCCCTTATATAGGAGGTCAAGACCACGGGTTACACAAGCCATATGCGACTCTCACAACGTGTCCGAGTCTATCTCTATGCTATCTCGCCTTGTTGAGCAATCCATCTGCGAGCGGCTTATCTACTCGGGTCTTCGTGACTTCTTTGCATGGGCCTCATCTTGGCCCATCTCGGTGATCCGCCGAACGCCAAGGCTTAAGTCTCCAGGCCCGTCCTTGGTCTGGCCCATGAGCCGCCAGGTGTGCCTCGGCCCCGCCTGGGCGGGTCTTACCATGAGGTTATATCCCCAACAGGCGCCTTGTAAGGCGCCACGACGAGCATCTCCAACAACAACCTGGACCCGATGTCCTCGGGCTGAGGCGCCGGGTAGTTGATGCCCATGGCCTTGCTCAGCCATTTCTGCAGAGGTGATCGGAAAGTGCTTTGATTTTCTTTCGGAAAACAAAGTCAATCTAACAAAACTATGTTATACCTAGGAAGGAGGTTTATCGGCATGTAGACCCTGATCCTCCTCCTCGGTTGGCCAGTTCTCCTAGGCCTTGAACAACACCTTCCACAGCTTCTCCCGAGTAGTGCAGAAGAGCTGACGAATAGTAGGCTCATCATCAAGCCGATAAGCCCACATGGGAGAGTCCCGGCGCTGGCAGGGGAGGATGCGCCTTCGGAGCATAATCTGGACCACGTTGGCCAGCTCGATATCGCCTCTGATCATGGAGGTGATGCGCTTCTGCAGGTCGTCCACCTCTGTATCTGACCCCCAGTTGAGGCCCTTTCGGAGCCATGAAGTCAATCTGGTGGGGTGGGGACCAGACCTAAATTCTGCCGGAGCAGCTCGGCCTTCCTGCCTTGGCTTGATGATATAAAACCACTCCTTTTGCCAGATCTTGATGGTGTTGATGAAAGTACCGGATGGCCACCCGACGCGAGGAAGTTTGCTGATGACTGCCCCGCCGCAATCTGTATATTCGCCCGCGACACACTTCGGCTTGATATTGCATATCTTAAGCCATAGTTCGAAGTGTGGTTCGACCCTCAAGAAGGCCTCGCAGACAATGATGAAGATCTATATATGCATAAAGGAGTTCGGCGAGAGGCCATGGAAGTCGAGGCCATAGAAAAACATGAGTCCCCTCATGAGGGGATGGAGCGGGAAGCTCAGTCCCCCGATGAAGTGAGGGATGAAGACCACCCTCTCGCCCGGCTTGGGAGTAGGAATCACTTGGCCCTTCTCCGGCGCACGATAGACATTGGCGGGGAGGTAGCCGGCATCCTTGAGGTCTCGGATGTCCCGGTCGGTGACCGTGAAGGCCTCCCACTTGCCATTGGAACCGGAACCCGCCATGGCCAAGATTGGAGGAGGAGTGGAAAAACTAGATCTGGACTCCGAAAGCTTAGGAGATTGGGGAAGCAGAGGATGCGAATGGAAGGCGTGGCTGTGCCTTGGGGTTTTCCCCCTTCTTATGGGCTGGTTGCTGGTTAACCCCCCTCTACTACGCCGCGTATCGCTCCGCTTCCCAAGATGTGCATGCTGTTATACACGCATGATTAAACATATCCCATGTGAAACGGAGCACAATCTGTGCATTGATGGATCATGCTGATGAAAACGGCCTCGAACCGCGGTTCGAGTTTGCAATTGGTCCAACGGTCGTGGTGGGTCGCGACCTTTCGTCAGAAAGGTTGTCAGGGAATTCTGTTTGCTCCTTGATGCTTGGCCTTCGGGGCTAAGTTATTCGTGGTGTTCGGGCGATTCACAGATCGGGAAAAACTACATGTCATAGGAGGCCGAATTAAACACGACTGGTCACTAATTGAGGAGAAGAACTCGCCTCGCAAGCCGAATACTCTGATCAAGCGAAGCTGGAGCTAAGACCCTTGGCGTTGGAGGCTAGTTCGGGGGCTACTGAGGAAGTCCTGGTTTCAAGGGTCCTCGGGTGGCCGACCTGTTTCTCATGGGCCTGACTATATGGACCAATTATCGAACATTGGATTGAGCGAAGGCCATGTCTCCAGAAAGGAAGCTTCAGGAATCGTGGCGTATCCTCCATATTTGGAGGAGTGAATAGACATGTTTATCCCTTTGATGTGTAACCGACCATGTGTAAACCCTAGGTACCCTCGGCGACTATATAAGCCGGAGGGTTTTAGGTTGTAGAGAGGATAACTTATCTAGGGTTTAGCTATTCAATCTCGTGGTAGATCAACTCTGTAACCTACATATCATCAATACAATCAAGCAGGACGTAGGGTACTAACTCCATAGGAGGACCCGAACTTGGGTAAACATCGTCTCATTCGTCTTCTGTTACCATCGATCCTAGTCTCACAGCTCAGGACCCCCTATCCGAGATCTGTCGGTTTTGACACCGACAACGAGGTGAAAGCGCGAGCAGAAGATGTTTGGGGAAAGTGAACAAAATGAGGGCAGATGTGGTGCCGACAGGCAGGCCAAAGAGAGGAGTAGGCGAACCGCACGCGCGTTCATCTTGAATCCGTGCCAATGCAAATGAGGTTCAAATTTAGGCTTGAAATGAGTCCTCCGACGGTCAAAAAGCAAACATGCGTCTGTTTGGGTCGACTCATTGAGCCAACTTTTCTGTATGTTCCGATCTAAATGAACACGCGCAGACAAAATAGGTCGACGCGTTGGAGTTGCTTTTAGAGGAGTCGCGTCCATGACGACACTGTCGACGGCACCCAAGGCAGCTCCTCTCCGCCCCTCCTGCTCTTCCTCTTCTTACGTTGATACCGGCATCCCTTCCGTCGCTAGCTAATTGTTTTTCTTCAGTTTCATCAGGGGTACAAACATGGTCCCTTACCTCAAGAACGACAGGCTATGCAGTAAAGTCTTAATGTGATTTTGTGCTTAGTACAGCTGCACTAAACGGCCGCTACATAGGCATAGGATTATTCTGGTCTATAAATTAACAAATTGTACTCGCTCCGTCCTTAAGTAAATATCGTTGTTTTAGTATTATATTTATACTAATTTATTACTAAATTTACAATACTTATCTTAAAACGGAGGGAGTATGATCTTGTGGCTATTTAGTTTCTGTAACGCATGAGCTGAACTTTTGTTCCATGAGTTTGTCTAGTTTGGTGGTAATGGGATTAGGTCTGTATGCATCCAAACTTTAGTATCTGGAAGGCCGCACTACTAAACCAACTTACGGTTAGAATTGATGTTGTATCAATTTGAAACCAGTAATATTATCATTCGTGGACTCAGCTCGTTTCGGATATGTTCTGGTTGTAGCATGTAACCTGCTTAGTATAAGTATGACCATGTGTCAGCCATTTTTGGACTAACAATGCTGAGATTTTGATTTGATGCATATAGAACAAAGCACTATGTAATTTCATAGTTTGCCATCCAAACATGATTTGGTATTGAAACCACACTGAGATTCCATGAGGCAATTCAATGAGCATCCAAACAAGCGATTTTTTATCCATGTCCATTATAGTTTCCCTGCTGAATTGAATTTGAAATCAATTCAATACGGATACCTTCAATACGGACATCCAAACACAACATAGTGGAACTCAAGCTCCATGGAATTTGAATTATGGAAAACTCAAAAATCAGCGTTCTGAGTTTCGAAAAAGCTGAAAAAATTACACATGTGTAAAGGGACGTATACTACATGTTTGTAAAGTTTCATGTTTATTTATGTGAGCTACCAAAAAAACATAAATTTGTAATACATGTACTATTCACTACAAAAGTTCATGATTATATTCTGTTGATCACATCAATCCCTATGTATATATGGATTACATAAAAAATGAAACTTAAAAGGTTTGAAAGGATCGGTATGGTCAACTAAAGTGGGTTTGAATAGGTGACTAACAATTTTTATTTTTATTTTCAGTTTTACGGGATACAATATGAATATATGTTTTCTAGATATGCAGCTAGATGGAAAATCTATATGACAAGCTCACAAATAATAACAAAGCTAGATAAGATACATAATAATACCGGCTTGCACAAAGTAGGTGAAGGTAATAATAAACCACAAGTGGAGATGATGATGTTGTTTCCAGAGTTTCCTCCGTTAGAGAGGTGTTGCGGGCAGGATGCTCACCAAATGTTACAATGGCTCAGCTTATCCTCCTTGTGCCATGATCCACTACACGATGCCCTTGGAGGCGGCAATCGAACCTTAACAAATAAGGCTGGGGCTATCTCCACAACTTAATTGAACGCTTTCGGCACCACCACAATATTTGAGCTCCGATGTGACTCCATCTAGGATGCGCAAACACCCGAGAGTAACAAGATCCACATGGAAAAGTAGGGGCAATCAATTCTCGAAATAGGCTTTCGCCCCCCTTTATAAATAAAGGCACAAACGGCCGAACGATACATAGTGGTGAGGAAACCCTCATACAAGCAGGTCGGAACGAACGACACATAGAGGCAATCAATTTCCTTTGGTAAAAGGATAGATGTAGGTCTTCTCTCCCAAATCCTAGAAGGTCAAAAAGTTTGAGTGGCTAGGAGAGAGATCGACCAAGTTTAAGCTTTGGGAAACAATGGAGGAGAGAGATGCAAGAGGAAGGTTAAAAGGAGGAAGAAGACTTTCTTTATATAACCTCCCCCCAAATCCAACTGCTAGATCGGAATTTCACTAAGCCTTACTACCGCTCTCCCGGGCCACACTTCTAGTGCCCTAAGCAGTACTATCGCAAGGGGCACCGGTGGTACAAGCTATGATGAATAATCGGCACTACTAAACCCTAGTACCTTGGCCAAAAAAGGAAAGAGATACCCCCCTGAGGTATTTGGTCCTGCCGTTCGGCTCCATCAGGGGAGCGGGTACTACTGAACAAGTGGACAATACTACAAACCAGTAGGTAGGGCTGCGCTCCAAGTTTCCACGAACCACCTATGGTAGTAGGTCCAACACTTCATCCAGTAGTGCCGCTCCAACAGAGGAGTGGTACTACTACTCAATAGCACGGTACTACCGTCCCGAAGGGACATGCAACAATAGTATTGCTCCCCTAAGGGAGCGGTACTACTACTACCACATGCTCCGGTACTACCGGGTAGGAAAAATCAGGGGCAACAAAATAGGAAGGAGAACACCTCGACTGTTGGGAAGGCAATGCGGGTGCAATATGATTTTGTGTATGTATTTGATTTCACCCATACCTTTGAACATGGACCCCTCTTAATAGTACGATTTTCCTATGACTCAAGAGAAAACAAATTGTGGGAACACCGGCTTGGCTATTTTCCTTTCATAGTAGAACCTAACCGGCTTGTGCATTTCTCGAAAATATTGGAATGGCTCAAGCATACGATCACACTGCAAATTGCATTGTCATCTACACCAAAATCACTTACAGGGGGAAATGCCCTTTCAAAGCTACTTTTCAATTTTTGTAAATTTTCGAGCTCCATGAAGCACAAGAGCTAGTGTATAAGATATATGAATCAAGTAGCACTAGTACTAGTAGTATTAACTGGATGTCTAGACCTAAGGGGCGACGTGCATCATGTCCATGGATTAGATACCCACCATGCTAGTTGCGACCCATTTTCTCCTTGACGTTGATGTCTACTACACAACCTTCTTCTTGTAGACTCGTGTTGGGCCTCCAAGCACAGAGTTTTGTAGGACAATGTCAATTTTTCCTCAAGTGGATGACCTAAGGTTTATCAATCCGCGGGAGGTGTAGGATGAAGATGGTCTCTCTCAAACAACCCTGCAACCAAATAACAAAGAGTCTCTTCTGTCCCCAACACACCCAATACAATGATAAATTGTATAGGTGCACTAGTTCGGCGAAGAGATGGTGATACACATGCAATATGGATAGTAGATATAGGTTTTTGTAATCTGAAAATATAAAAACAGCAAGGTAACAAATAGTAAACGGTGAGCAAAACGTTGTATAAATGCTTGGAAACAAGGCCTAGGGTCCATACTTTCACTAGTGGCAATTTCTCCCAACAATATTGACATAGTTGAATCATATGTAAGTACCTCTTGTGTGACAAAGAGTTCACTCCAAAGTCACAAATAGCAGAAAACTAATGAAGAAATTATTGTAGGGTACGAAACCACCTCAAAGTTATCTTTCCTGATCAATCTTATGAGCTGTTCCTATAAGTGTCACAAAGAGCCCTAGAGTTCGTACTAAAATAACACCTTAAGATACACATCAACCAAAACCCTAATGTCACCTAGATACTCCAATGTCACCACAAGTACCCGTGGGCTTGATTATACGATATGCATCACACAATTTCAGATTCATTATATTCAATCCAACACAAATAACTTTAAAGAGTGCCCCAAAGTTTCTATCAGAAAGTCAAGACGAAAACATGTGCCAACCACTATGAATAGATTTCCAAGGTCACGGAACCCGCAAGTTGATCACCAAAACATACATCAAGTGTATCAATAGAACATCCCATTGTCACCACAGATATCCCATCGCAAGACATACATCAAGTGTTCTCAAATCCTTAAAGACTCAATCTGATAAGTAAACTTCAGAGGGAAAACTCAATTCATCACAACTAGATAGAGAGGGGAAACACTCCATATGATTCATCTATATTAATAAAGCTCGCGGTACATCAAGATCGTGCCATCTCAAGAACACGAGAGAGAGAGAGAGATCAAACACATAGCTACCGGTACATACCCTCAGCTCCGAGGGTGAACTACTCCCTCCTCGTCATGGAGAGCATCAGGATGATGAAGATGACCTCCAGTGATGGTTTCCCCCTCCGACAGGGTGCTGGAACGGGCTCCCGATTGGGTTTTTCGTGGCTCTGGAGGTTTGCAGCACGGAACTCCCGATCTAGGTTCTGCGTTGTTTTTTTGGTATCTATAGGAAATTATGGCGGTGGAAATAAGTACGGATGGGCCACGAGGGAGTCACAAGCCTGTAGGGCGCGACCAGGGGGTGGTTGTGCCCCTGAGGCTTGTGACTGCCTCGTGGGTCTTCTGGCCCAACTCCGATGCTCCATGGGTCTCTTCCGGTCCAAAAAAATCCCCGTAAATTTTTATTCTGTTTGGACTCCGTTTGATATTCCTTTTCTATGAAATCCAAAACAAGGAAAAAACAGGAACTAAAACACTAGGCTCTAGGTTAATAGGTTAGTCCTAAAAATAATATAAAGTTGTAGTAAAATGATTGTAAAACATCCAACAATGATAATATAGCAACATGAAACAAGCAAAAATTATAGATACGTTGGAGACGTATCAGACGTCACTGCTTGATACGTCTCATCTCTTCCTTCTGATGACCTAGTTGGAGATTAGAAGAGTGGGACCCATCTCTTTTGTTTTTCTTAGTTCCTGTAGGTCTTTCTTTCCTTTAGGGATTTCTTCCCTAGCGGCACCCGATAAAGTGGTGGCAACAATATCGCGTTACAATAAGTTCTCTCTAGTCTCTAGCTTATACCTACCTCGATGGTGTCCAATCAAACAACAACAAAGGAAATGTGAGGGTAGATGTTGTTAGATCTGGTGGCTCTCCTTGGATTTTGAGAGTTGGCATGTCAATCAAGAGAAGCATTTAGATGTCTATTGGTGCGGCCATTTTAACATCTTATTTTGATTTCTTCTGCGACATGGTTTAGTTTCTCCAACCCTCTAGCTGATGGTGAATGATTCCAAACATGTGTTGCGCAAGGTAATGCCCTAAAAATGTCCTTTCTACGCTTATATCTCATTTCTATCAATGCAATAGGTGCAAGGTGTTGGAAATATGCCCTAGAGGCAATAATAAATTAGTTATTATTATATTTCCTTGTTTGTGATAATCGTTTATTATCCATGCTATAATTGTATTGATTAGAAACTAAATACATGTGTGGGTATATAGACAACACTGTGTCTCTAGTATGCCTCTAGTAGACTAGCTCGTTGATCAAAGATGGCTAAGGTTTCCTAGCCATGAACATGAGATGTTATTTGATAACGGGATCACATCATTAGGAGAATGATGTGATGAACAAGACCCAATCTATAAATGTAGCATATGATCGTGTCAGTTTATTGCTACAGTTTTCTGCATGTCAAGTATCTGTTCCTATGACCATGAGATCATGCAACTCACTGACACCGGAGGAGTACCTTGTGTGTATCAAATGTCGCAACATAATTGGGTGACTATAAAGGTGCTCTATATGTATCTTTGAGGGTGTCTGTTGGGTTGGCATGGATGAAGACTGGGATTTGTTACTCTGTGTGACAAAGAGGTATCTCAGGGCCCGCTCGGTAATACAACATCACAATAAGCCTTGCAAGCAATGTGACTAAGTGTTAGCCACGGGATCTTGTATTACGGAACGAGTAAAGAGACTTGTCGGTAACGAGATTGGACTAGGTATAGAGATACCGACGATCGAATCTCGGGCAAGTAACACACCGAAGAACAAAGGGAACAACATACGGGATTAACTGAATCCTTGACATAGAGGTTCAACCGATAAAGATCTTCGTAGAATATGTAGGAGCCAATATGGGCATCCAGGTCCTCCTATTGGTTATTGACCATAGAGGTGTCTCGGTCATGTCTGCATAGTTCTCGAACCCGCAGGGTCTACACACTTAACGTTTGGTGACGATATATATAGTTGAGTTATTATGTTGGTGACCGAAAGTTGTTTGGAGTCCCGGATGAGATCCTGGACATGACGAGGAGCTCCGGAATAGTCCGGAGGTAAAGATTAATATATGGGATAATAGTGTTTGGTCTCCGAAAGGGTTTCAGAATTCATCGGAAGAGTTTCGGATGTTTCCCGAAATGTTCGGGGTACAAGAACACTTTATTTGGGCCAAGGGGTAAATCCCATGAGGCTTTAGGAAGGTGCAAAAGGTGTTTTGCAGAGGCCAGGGGCCAGACGCGAGGGACCCTGGCGTCTGGGGCCAGACGCCGAGGACCTTGGCATCTGGTCCTGGAGTCCGAGGAGGACTCTTGCCTTGCGGGCAAACCGACCTTGAGGAGGATTTTTCTCCAAGTTTCGACCCCAGGGCTCAGCATATAAATAAAGGGGCGGGGCTAGCACCTGGAACACATCAAGAAACTCCTAGCCGTGTGCCGGCAACCCCGTCCCTCTAGTTTATCCTCCGTCATAGTTTCCGTTGTGCTTGGCAAAGCCCTGCGGAGATTGTTCTTCACCAACATCATCACCACGTCGTCGTGCTGCCGGAACTCATCTACTACTTCACCATCGCTCGCTGGATTGAGGAGGTGAAGACGTCATCAAGCCATACGTGTGTTGATCGCAGAGGTGCCGTCCGTTCGGCACTAGATCGGAAGGACCGTGATCAAGATCGCGAGATGGATCGTGATGGGATCGCGGGACGGATCGTGATAAGATCGTGAGATGGATCATGATGGGATCACGGGACGCTCAGCGATTTGGATCGCAAAGACGTTCGACTACATCAACCGCGTTTCTTAACGCTTCCGCTTAGCGATCTACAAGGGTATGTAGATCCACTCTCCCTCTTGTAGATGCTCACCATCATAGATAGATCTTGCGTGTCCCTAGGAAATTTTTTGTTTCCCATGCAACGTTCCCCAACACAAGGGTGTCCCGATCTTTCGATGAGAAGATAACTATCGATTTGGTTGGAGTTGACTTTGACGATCCAACTACAACATGTGACAATGTTGCTCCTTAATAATCACTAAATCAACTCTAAGAAGTTATTGACCACCTTAGATCATGATTAGACCTGACCATGTTGGTCTAATCCCTGCAAGTAGTCGAAGAACAAACAAGAACTAAGAATTGCAATTTGGATATTGTAGATAAACATGAATGATTTTATTAAAAAGTGGGGTTCCAAAAAGCAGTCTTTATCTCATCGTTGGACACAAACAAAGTACGCAAAGTTGCAATTATAACAAACTTTCAACTAAACAAAACCTAAAGAAAACACTATGAGGTGATCTACTTATATATAGGACTAAGGGATGTCGACCATGGGGGTGGAAGCACATCCCAAGACATCAAAAACTCTACCGTAGGTCATACACGGCCCATGAGCCAGGTGGGGGTGACACAATACCTCTTAACTTGGATTCTCGTGTTGTTTTAGACTTTTTTTCTTTTTTGATAGCATCACCCTCGGAAAAAATTTGAAGGTGAATTCAACTAGATCGGAAAGTAGACGAGATAAGATTTTCAAAAAAAAGAGATTTGCCTAATTCTGAATCCAGATGCAAAAGCTGTAGACATTTGATGTCACGTATGTCTATGTAGTCGAAATCTAAGTCCAGGACATGTGACACTTGATATGTAACTTCTTTTGAACCAAAAGTGCCCGTTAAAGGCCTTCATGTACAATACCTAATCACGTTCCTTTGCTTCATCATCATTTCTTGATAAAAAAAAGTGAGCAAAGTGGTGGTAGTTGTGGTTGTATTCATGGCAGTGATGTCCCCATCATGCCAAGTGATTATTACGGTCTTTAAAGCATTACATAACAAAGACGTTTGCAGATGCCCATTTCTCTTACTATATTGGTTGAGTGTAATTTTCAGAGTCCCACAAGCAGCGTACAATCAAACGAAGAAGGCGGCCAGTTTGGTTTTCGTCGTAACTTTATTTTTATTGATCGTTTTGTGTCATGTTGTCTTCTCACTATACTGGCTAGCATTTTTCTGTGGAATGCACAATCGTGATTACCATAAAGCTTATATATAAAGCAGAGTCTACTCAGTTGAGAGTTCACACTAGTAGAAAACGGCCCATTTGTCCTGGTTCAAGAGGCTCATTTGTCTCGGTTCTGGAAGCGAGACTAAAGGGTCGGGACTAAAGCCCTAAACCTTTAGTCCCGGTTCGCTTACGAACCGGGACCAAAAGGGCTCCACGTGGCCGCTACGGGAGCCCAAGAAGGAGGACCTTTAGTCCCGGTTTGCAACACCAACCGGGACCAAAAGGCATAAAAAAGAATCACACCAATGTCTCCATGATGAAGCAAAGAGATCCAACGGCCTCCAACTTGTGGCTTGCGATTCTTCTTTATTTGTCCTCATGCTTCAATTTGGAGCCTTCTTGGTGGTTTGCGCTCAGTCGAGTATGCAAAAGATAACTCGGGATGGAAGGGGCTTTTTATTGTCATATTACCTTCGGGTTGCATCAACGGTGGCACAACTTTATTTGGCAATTTCTGTTGAAGAACATAATAGTAGCCTAGTTAGCAATGTAATCAATATCATTTACGTAACAGTACTAGTGAACTTAATTAGCAACTCTTACCAAGATATTTTGGCGAATGTCATCCGTCCTCAACCTATGCACTAGTGTCCTGTACAATGTATAATTTGAGCCAGTTTCCATATTATACGGGAAGATGTCTCTACCATCTATGACACCAATAACAAAGTAGATAAGATCATCCTTCTCCTTCCAAGTTAGATGTGATCCATAAGTGTAGTGTGTCGTGTCGATTATGTTCTGTATTTCACTTGAAGAAACGAAATAAGCTATAAATTAAAAATTAACAAATTTAGTACGCATGAACACCTAATATTTTTTTATATATAATGCAAATTACTTGAAAAATATGTATGGTTGACAAACTCACATGGAGGTAAAACAGGAAACATATCGACATCCACCCAAATGTCGATGTTTCCTTCAATATGATCTTCGGGACGAAATTGAAGGTTATTTCCATATCTTTCTGAAATCCATATGCCTTGCAAAGAGCTTCCCAATTTGAGCACCCTATTTCTGTGTTATTAGGTGCATTCATTACTTTCATAAGAAATGTGTGACCATGTTTAGTCCTTAGGTTGGTTGTCCTCGTCTCAAAACTCTCATGCTCTTCGAAACCGAGCCTCTCCAAGAAATACCGTCTTGCATGACAGGGGACGAACTAGTCGAATTGTATAAAACATAAATTACGCGTTGAAGGAAAGAAACAGAAGTCATGCTTAATTACGAAAAAATAGTTGTCATCGTTGCGTACCGTAGAAATATCAAAGTCCTCATAAAGCTTCATGGTGAAGAACCTGTCGTCTCGCAGCCCAGGCTTGACACAAAGACCTTTATCTTTACCGCAAAATTCACACGCTTGGATCCCATTGTCGTCTGATGACGACGACATTTCCTGTGTTCATGATTCAAGAATTACGGCACGGGCTCATAGTTGAAACATTTAAAATCGATCGAAGGAAACTACGAGAAAACTGATTAACACACAAATCACTATTACTTAATATGCAACGGGTTGACTTTAGGTCTGTCGAGTCTTTCCTTCCTAAACTCTCATCTCACGTATATGGTGGGCACTCCCTCTGATATTGCGACCATCGGTGATGGTGGCTCCTCCATTCGTCCCTGAGTGCATTACACCAAAATGTGTAGCACACAGGAACGAAGGAGAAGCGACCCCCACGAGAACAGTCGGGATTCTTCCTCTCTCATATATATATATACATATGGTGGATACTCTCCCTCACTGAAAGACACACAATGAGCCGAAACAGACCTAAAGTCAACCCGTTTCATATATCGAGCAATGACATAGAAAAAATACTGAAATGACTTGCAAATCACAAATACATTTATAATGAACTTGAATATAATATCACCAATACATCATCCCGAATAATCCAGGTCAAAAATTACGACACACTTTGGATCTTAATTAATGCGTGTGTGACTTTCGGTCCGTCGAGGCTTTCCTTAAATAACTCTCATATCTCATGGTGTGTTGGTGCGCACTCTCTCACATTGATACGGTGGTGTATATATGTTGGTGGGCACTCTCTCATAGTAATAGTTCGACCATCCATGATGGACGCCTCCCCTCTTCTCTTCTTGTGCAATATATTGACGAGTATATCGCGAGGAAGAGAAGAAAGAGGAAGCACACCCCATGATAACAGTCGGGATTCCTTCCTCCATCAAGAACACACATGAAAGTCACACAAGGAGCAACAACAGACCAAAAGTCACACACGCATTATACTGATAAAATATCACTAATACATTAATATTTATAATGACCTTGAATATAATATCAGTAATACAGATAGAATATCCTAGAATCCAAATGGAGGACGGTGAACTCGGTTCACTAGCGGTCTCTAAGTCGCCGGCGGTGGACACCCAAAGATAAGGAACCATCACAGGATCATAACTCAAGTGAGATCCCTGAAGGATCTGCCAGGTATTGTCAAACCGGGCGTCCAATGCCGCCATGTAGCGACGGACGTGCTCGTCCTCCTCCCTGACACGACGATGTAACACCTCCGCTGGTGCCGGCTCCCTCCGCACCGAAAGTGGCCCGCGTGATTGGCACCACAGAAGGTCCGGGTCGACGACGATACCTGCATTCCTCACTAACCTCCGAGCCCGGGAAGGTAGCACCTCCCAGTGCTAGCTCGGCGGAGCCCAGTCCCGGACATGGCGCCTATCAAGCAGGCTCTCGCGGACTACTCGACGACGAGGATGTGGGCCGGTCATCGTCGACTATTTTTTCATAAAACCCAAAATCAACATACACATACTAATCTAACATAAACATACTAATCTACTTTCAAAAAAAGCATAAACATACTAATCTAACATACACATACTAATCTAGCTAACATAAACATATAAAAAAAAGCATAAACATACTAATCTAACATACACATACTAATCTAGCTAACATAAACATACTAATCCAACATGCATACACATACTAAAAAAGCATAAAAATCAACATATATTTCAAAAAATTGCAACGAGCCACGGCGGCGGCGGCTCACAGCGGGGGCGGCGACGGGGCAATGACGGGGGCGGGGCGGCGACGGGGGCGGAGGAGGATGCGACGGAGGAGGGGCGGCGACGGGAGCGGGGCAGCGACGGGGGCAGCGGGGGAGGCGACGGGGGCGGCGACGGGGACTGTGGGGGAGGCGGGGGAGGCGACGGGGGCGGCGGGGGAGGCGACGGGGGCGACGGGGGAGGCGACGGGGGCGACGGGGGAGGCGACGGGGGCGGCGGGGGAGGCGACGGGGGCGGCGGGGGAGGCGACGGGGGCGGCGGGGGAGGCGACGGGGGCGGTGGGGGAGGTGACCGGGGCGGCGGGGGAGGCGACGGGGGCTGCAGGGGAGGCGACGGAGGCGGCGACGGGGACGGGAACGGCGACGGCGGGCTCGGGGCGGCGACGAGGGCGAAGTGGAATGAAAACTGCGAATTTTGCTAAGTGCTTGTCATATAGAAGGAGCATTGGTCCCGATTGGTGGCCCCAACCGGGACAAATGCCCCCTTCAGTCCGGTTTGTCGCACCAACCGGGACCAACGCCCTATTTTCTGCCGCCCAAAGGGCGGGAAACCGGGACCTTTGGTCCCGGTTGGTGCCACCAACTAGGACCAAAGCCCTGTTTTCAGCAGCCCAAAGGGCGGGAAACAGGCCCTTTGGTCCCGGTTGGTGGCACAAATCGGGACTAAAGGGTGGATTTGGTCCCGGTTGGGGGCCACCAACCGGGACCAATGGCCTTGCACAGCGGTGTGGTGGGAGTTTAGTTCCACCTCGCCAAGCGAAGGTTGCCCGAACCTGCTTATAAGCCCCGTCGCGACTGTTACGTTGAGCTCGTTTGATTGTGATAATAGATGCGTTTATACTGAAATTCGGCCTAAATTCAAAATGGTAGTTAGGTGCCTAACTAGCACTTTGAATTTAGGTTGAATTTCAGTGTAAGCGCATCTATTTTCACTTTTGATAATTTTATGTTATTTCTTTGCATATTAAAAGTTGTTAACAAAAAATACTTTATCAATATTTTTTTGCTATTAAATTTTTTAACAAAAATAACTTTGATAATTTTAGTTGCATGAATTGTATATAATATCAAGTTTCTTTCGAAGTATCGTGTACAAAACGGATAGTCTTTTTCGAAGTATTGGAGTTTCGGACGGAAACTCATCGGTTACAAAAGGCATTTCATTTTCTTGAACTTATTTGAACTCCAGGCTTTTCGTGTGTTCAAAATGCACCATTCAAAGCCACATCATCAATTTTCAATCCTTTCTGACTTCATTTGATATTTTTCATACATTTACTATTTTTTGAGCTAAATGACCCTGAAATTGAAAAGCACTTCAAATGAAGTCTGAAAAGGATGAAAGTTGGCATGGTATCAACACTTCACCCACATAGCATGTGCTAAAAATTTGGGAGGGTTACGGCAAAGGTAGGATGCACTTCGCGTACAAAACGGACAGTCTCTTTCGAAGTATCGGGGTTTCGGACGGAAACTCATCGGTTACAAAAGACATTTCATTTTCTTGAAACTTATTTGAACTCCAGGCTTTTTGTGTGTTCAAAATGCACCATTCAAAGCCACATCATCAATTTTCAACCCTTTCTGACTTCATTTGATATTTTTCATGCATTTACTGTTTTTTTTGAGCTAAATGACCCTGAAATTGAGAAGCACTTCAAATGAGGTCTGAAAAGGTTGAAAGTTGTCATGGTATCAACATTTCACCCACATAGCATCTGCTAAAAAGTTGGGAGGGTTATGGCAAAATTAGAATGCACTTTGCGTACAAAATGGACAGTCTCTTTTGAAGTATCGGAGTTTCGGACGGAAACTCATCGGTTAGAAAAGGCATTTCATTTTCTTGAACTTATTTGAACTCCAGGATTTTCGTATGTTCAAAATGCACCATTCAAAGCCACATCATCAATTTTCAACCCTTTCTGACTTCATTTGATATTTTTGATGCATTTACTTTTTTTAGCTAAACTGAAATTGAAAAGCACTTCAAATGAAGTGTGAAAAGGTTGAAAGTTGGCATGGTATCATCATTTCACCCACATAGCATGTGCTAAAAAGTTGAGAGGGTTACGACAAAAGCAGGATGCACTTCACGTACAAAACGGACAGACTCTTTCGAAGTATCGGGGTTTCGGACGGAAACTCATCGGTTACAAAAGGCATTTCATTTTCTTGAACTTATTTGAACTCCAGGCTTTTTGTGTGTTCAAAATGCACCATTCAAAGCCACATCATCAATTTTCAATCCTTTCTGACTTCATTTGATATTTTTCATACATTTACTAATTTTTTAAGCTAAATGACCCTGAAATTGAAAAGCACTCCAAATGAAGTCTGAAAAGGATGAAAGTTGGCATGGTATCAACATTTCACCCATATAGCATGTGCTAAAAAGTTGGGAGGGTTACGACAAAGGTAGGATGCACTTCGCGTACAAAACAGACAGTCTCTTTCGAAGTATCGGGATTTCGGACGGAAGCTCATCGGTTACAAAAGACATTTCATTTTCTTGAAACTTATTTGAACTCCAGGATTTTCGTGTGTTCAAAATGCACCATTCAAAGCCACATCATCAATTTTCAACCCTTTCTGACTTCATTTGATATTTTTCATGCATTTATTGATTTTTTTTGAGCTAAATGACCCTGACATTGAAAAGCACTTCAAATGAAGTTTGAAAAGGTGGAAAGTTGGCATGGTATCAACATTTCACCCACATAGCATGTGCAAAAAAATTGGGAGGGTTACGACAAAAGCAGGATGCACTTCGCGTACAAAACGGACAGTCTCTTTCGAAGTATCGGGGTTTTGGACGGAAACTCATCGGTTAGAAAAGGCATTTCATTTTCTTGAACTTATTTGAACTCCAGGATTTTCGTATGTTCAAAATGCACCATTCAAAGCCACATCATAAATTTTCAACCCTTTGTGACTTCATTTGATATTTTTTATGCACTTACTTTTTTTAGCTAAACTAAAATTGAAAAGCACTTCAAATGAAGTGTGAAAAGGTTGAAAGTTGGCATGGTATCATCATTTCACCGACATAGCCTGTGTTAAAAAGTTGGGAGGGTTACGACAAAATCAGGATGCACTTCGCGTACAAAACGGATAGTCTTTTTCGAAGTATCGGGGTTTCGGACGGAAACTCATCGGTTACAAAAGGCATTTCATTTTCTTGAACTTATTTGAACTCTAGGCTTTTCGTGTGTTCAAAATGCCCCATTCAAAACCACATCATCAATTTTCAGCCCTTTCTGACTTCATTTGATACTTTTCATGGATTTACTTTTTTTGAGCTAAATGACCCTGAAATTGAAAAGCACTTCAAATGAAGTCTGAAAAGGTTGAAAGTTGGCATGGTATCATCATTTCACCCACATAGCATGTGCTAAAAAGTTGAGAGGGTTACGGCAAAAGCAGGATGCACTTCACGTACAAAACGGACACACTCTTTCGAAGTATTGGGGTTTCGGACGGAAACTCATCGGTTAGAGAAGGCATTTAATTTTCTTAAACTTATTTGAACTCAAGGCTTTTTGTGTGTTCAAAATGCACCATTCAAAGCCACATCATCAATTTTCAACCCTTTCTGACTTCACTTGATATTTTTCGTGCATTTACTTTTTTTTGAGCTAAATGACCCTGAAATTGAAAAGCACTTCAAATGAAGTCCGAAAAGGTTGAAAGTTGGCATGGTGTGTGCATGCTTGTTGCCAACGATGACAACCCACTTTTTTGTTGCATATTGTTCTCGGCCACAATCGGAATTTAAGAAAAACCTGAATTAAAAAGCACTAGAAATATATAATAGCTAGAGAGATATGTAATATATAATAGTTCAGATATCCATTACAGAAAGTACTCGTCCAAGCGAACACTACTATCTAGTCTGAATCAGAAGAATATCCGCCCCATGGTGGTGGTGGTGCGAGGTGACGCTGCCTGTAGTTCACGGTTCGAATCTTGCGGTACAACTCATATGCAACGTATGCATCTTTTGCTGCATACTCAATATTCATAGGCTGAAGTGGGGGTCCTCTCCCACTCTTTGTGCTGGGCGGGGGGAAATTTGGTCTTCATATCTCCGTAATAGTCGTCGATGAAGGCGACTGCCATAGAAGCCATCGAAGTCCTCTCATACCGAAGTCTGAATATGTCTTGGGTATCAATAAGGCAGCCAGCTAGTATCTCAATACCGAAGCTGCGCCTCATCTTCAGCTTGTCATTCCTTACATCAACGCTAGCAAAATGTATGTCGCTGCGTAGGAAGTCCATGAGTGCTGGGCAGTGCTTGTCACTACTGCAACATCAACAAATTAAAATGGAACAAATATTAAATACTGCTGCGACAAATATATTTTGGCAGAATTATAATATGCAACTATATAAAGGAAAATTATTTCGCTGCAACAAAAGAGGAAGACGTAGAGTTTTTGCTCCTGGGCTCATTTGAGCCCGGTGAACAGTAATTAAAATCATAAAAAATCGAAAATTATTTCACTACAACTTAAGAGAAATTGATCTTTGCCATAGGATTCAAAATAGAACATATATATTGCTATATCCTATATATATATATATGCAATTTTCATATCTTATGAATTGATGAAGAAACCCTAAATTAACTATATGACATATATGTTCTCCCACGTTTTGCAACAAGGAAAATTGTTATTCACTACAAACTTAAAAGAAATATTGATCTTTCCAATGGGATTCAAAATGCAACATATTTCTATCCTATGCAATTTTCATAATAATCTATAAATTATTAATTGATCAAAGAAAACCCTCAAAACTCACCTTGCCCATTGGAAGATCATCACATGTTTCTTGAAACATAGCTGGATGACGGCAACATATTCTTGCTTGGCCGTGTACTCGAGATCAAGCCCTATGAACTTGTCTTTCTCATCCGACACTTCAAGCCATTTCTACAAAAGGGAAAGAAAACGCGGCACCATGACGCTGTCGTTCGTGTAGACGACATCGAGATTGGTCGTTCCATGTGCGAGCACCTCCCCGTAGCGAGTGATTGGATTCATGGTAGAAGATATGGGGAATAAGGGAGGAGAATGGAGGAGAAGAAGAGAGGAGAGTGGAGGAGAAGAAGATAGGAGAAGAAGAGAAATGGGTGAAGTTACTGTAGCCCTCGTCGTGGAAGTTGCCTCTTTCTTGGAGCGCGAAATGTCGTGGGAAGCGAACCGTTCGAACCTTTAGTCCCGGTTTGAGCCACCAACCAGGACTAAAGGGGCTCGCACCAGGCGAACGGTTACCCCCTTTGGTCCCAGTTCTAGCCACGAACTGGGACCAATGGTTGTGGGCCAGGAGCGAGGCACATTGGTCCCGGTTCGTGTATGGAATCGAGACCAAAGGTGTCCTACGAACCGGGACCAATGCCCCACGTGGCCCGCCCGCCCCCCTGGCCTCCCGAACCGGGACTGTTGCTCCCATTAGTCCCGGTTCATGACTGAACCGGGACTAATGGGCCGGCCTAAACCGATGCCCTGTTTTCTACTAGTGTCAGCTCAGGTTTTCTTATCTTCTGTACTGGGGGCGATCTTACCGTTTTGCAATGAAGTCGCCTGAAGTCCAAAAAGGGTAAGATATGAAATTTACCATAGAAAGATCTAACACTACATAATCTCAACATAATTTATCAACTAAGCAAACGCTGGTCTTTGTCTTCTATTAAATGTAAACCATCACAGATATCTTAAAGTTGTTCCACACTGAACCTTCTTCTTAACAAGCTCTGGTAAGAACCTTCGCGACAGTAAAATTTGTTATAAACATACAGACTGAAGTGTAGGGAGTAATATGCTAATTTCCTTTGCCCCTTTACCGTAAGCATAACCATATTGTCCCATTATGCTGGAAGCAGGAAAAGGAAATGAGGGATCCGAAAACTCTGTATGTGTGTCCAATTGGCGCAACAGTTGTACCATTTCAGGGGGGTTGCGCAGTTGCTCAAGCTGCCAGTGTAATTGTTAAGAAAAATGTGATGTGACAATTTGGGTGGACAGAAACAGTTTTAGAATATTGAATCATCCAATGTGTTAAATTGTACTAGTACTATTAAAAGAAGAACTAAGAACAATGGCAAAAGTTATCCAGAATAATTCTCACACCGGGACGCGAATCAGGAGTCTAAACATCCAGATGAAGCAAGGCAAACTAAAGCCCTGCAAAGAATGGCGGCTCCACACTCACACCACCTCCTTCTTGCATCTCGTTGGATGATGGAAGGGGAATAAGGCTCTCCTGGAGGCTATGCCTGGTAAGCCACAAGTTCTTGCCTTGGTCTTGTTCGCTTTTCACATATTCTACAAACCTCCCATCAATGTCACAACGAATCACACGCGTGCACTACCAGAATAACTGCTTACGCCGATGGCCTAATCTACGCTGACGGCCACCGTCGGCATAGATCCCTGTATGCTGATGGTTGGCAAAATGCCATAGGCATAGAAAAGCCGTCGGCAAAGTAAGCCCTACGCCGACGGGGGCCGTAGGCGTATAAAAGCCGTCGGCATATCTTGCACTATGCTGACCCAGGTCGTCAGTATATGTGGGCCGTCTACTTAAGGTGACGTAGGCGACCCGAGGGTGGGATGGTGGTCTGACGTGTTAGATCTATGCCGACGGTTCTGACGGAGGACGTCGGCATAGCTACGTGTCCATGTCATCGATCTGCGGCGCGTGACACATCATCGATCCGTGGCGCGTGGCACGTCATCGATCCGAGGCGCGTGCTGGGCCATTCCTGGTCGATGCAAGCACAGGTATGCCGACGATTATGCTGTCGGCATATTTGTTTTGTCTGTTTTTATGTGTTTTCTAAATACAAACCGTATATTTCTATTATATTTTTTCAATAAGTTTTTAGGTAAATTTGTCTTATCTAAACATAAACATGTGTAAATTATACATTGATTTGGTGTGACCTCATGTTCTTTCGCATGAAATATTTTGAGTATGTTAGTAATATATATATATATATATATATATATATATATATATATATATATGACCTCATGTTCTTTGGGACAAATTATATATCTGTAATGTGATCTATGTCATCAGGTCTTGCGCTGGGCCCTATTACACGTTTGGAAGTGTGGTGGCAGGCGCAAGCACCCAACACACGGCTTCAGGCTGTGGTCCCTCTCACGGACGTCGATGCCGCCGTCGCACGGAGGGGGGAAACGCTTGCGTCGGGGAGACACAAAGGGAGCCTTTTGGTGGGTTGGGCCCGGACCTTGATCCAGAGTGTACCTATGGCGTGACAATCACAGCCAGGTGAATATGTCCATCGGTCATACACCGTCCGGTGAAAGTCAAAGGGGTAGATCCGTCCGGTCAACAGTGCGAGGGTTAGACGGGACGGGGTGCTTGGGGGGTAGCTATGCTGCCAGGTCTTGTGCTGGGCCCTGTTACACGTCTAGAACTGTGGTGGCAGGCACAAGCACCCGACACATGGCTCCGGAGTGTGACCCCCTTCACGGACGGCGCTACCGCCGGCACGTGGAGGGGGGAAACGCTCTCGTCGGGTCGACGCGGAGGGAATCTTGTGGTGGGTTGGGCCAGGACCTTGTTCTAAGATGTTGCTATGGGCTAGCATATCACAACCTGGTGAATATGTCCATCGGTCATACCTCGTCCGGTGAAAGTCAAAGGGGTAGATCCGTCCGGTGAACAGTGTCAGGGTTAGATGGGACGGGGTGCTTGGGGAGTAGCTATGTCGCCAGGTCTTGCGATGGGCCCCGTTACACGTCTGGAAGTGTGGTGGCAGGCGCAAGCACCCGACACACGACTCCGGGGTGTGGCCCCTCTCACGGACGTCGATGCCACCATCGCACGGAGGGGGAAACGCTCGCGTCGGGGAGACACAAAGGGAACCTTGTGGTCGGTTGGGCCCGGACCTTGATCTGAAGTGTACCTATGGCGTGACAATCATAGCCAGGTGAAAATGTTCATTGGTCATACCTCGTCCGGTGAAAGTCAAAGGGGTAGACCCGTCCGGTCAACAGTGCTATGGTTATACGGGACGGGGGACTTGCGGGGGTAGCGATGCCGCTAGGTCTTGCACCGAGACCTCTTATACATCTGGAAGTGTGGTGGCAGGTGCAAGCAGTCGGCACGTGGCTCCGTAGTGTGACCCACCTCACGAACATCGCTGTCACCGTTGCACGGAGGGTGGAAACGACCACGTCGGGGAGACACCACTAGTAGAAAACAGGGCATTGGTTCGGGCCGGGCCAACACCCAGGCAATCTTGCCCTGGGTTGGGCCTGGACCATGATCCGGAGTGTATCTATGGGCTGGCCTATCACACCCACGTGAAACTTTCCATCGGTCATACCTCGTTCGGTGAAAGTCAAAGGGGTAGACCTGTGCGGTCAACAGTGCTAGGGTTAGATGGGATAGGGTGCATGGGGGGAGGCAATGCCGCCAGGTCTTGCGCTGGGCCCTGTTACACGTCTAGAACTATGGTGGCAGGCGCAAGCACCCGGCACGAGGCTCCGGGGTGTGTCCCGTCTCATGGACATCGATGTCGTCGTCACAAGGAGGGGGGAAACGCTCGCGTCGGGGAGACACAAAGGAAACCTTGTGGTGGGTTGGGCCCGGAACTTGATCCGAAGTGTACCTATGGCGTGACAACCATAGCCAGGTGAAAATGTTCATCGGTCATACCTCGTTCGATGAAAGTCAAAGGGGTAGACCCGTTCGATCAACAGTGCTATGGTTATACGGGACGGGGGACTTGCAGGGGTAGCAATGCCGCCAGGTCTTACACCGGGACCTCTTATACGTGTGGAAGTGTGGTGGCAGGTGTAAGCACTTGGCACGTGGCTCTGTAGTGTGACCCCCCTCACGAACGTCGCTGTCACCGTCACACGGAGGGTGGAAACAACCACGTCAGGGAGACATAGAGGCAATCTTGAACTGGGTTGGGTCCAGACCATGATCCGGAGTGTATCTATGGGCCGGCCTATCACACTCAGGTGAAACTTTCCATCGGTCATACCTCGTCCGGTGAAAGTTAAAGGGGTAGACCCGTGCGGTCAACAGTGCTAGGGTTAGACAGGACGGGGTACTTGGGGGGAGGCAAGGCCGCTAGGTCTTGCACTAGGCCTTTTTATATGTTTGGAAGTGTGGTGGTAGGTGCAAGCACCCAGCACGCGGCTCCGTGGTGTGGCCCCCCTCACGGACGTCGATGCCGCCGTCGCATGGAGGGTTGAAATGGCCACCGGAGACACGGAGGGAATCTTGTGGTGGGTTGGGCCCGGACCTTGATCTGAAGTCTATCTATGGGCTGCCTATCATAGCCAGGTAAAAATGTTCATCGGTCATACCTCGTTCAGTGAGAGTCAAAGGGGTAGACCCGTTCGGTCAACGGTGCTATGGTTATACGGGATGGGGGACTTGCGGGGGTAGCAATGCCGCTAGGTCTTGCGCCGGGACCTCTTATACGTCTGGAAGTGTGGTGGTAGGTGCAAGCACTCGGCACGTGGCTCCGTAGTGTGACCCCCTCACGAACTTCGTTGTCACCGTCGCACGGAGGGTGGAAACGACCACGTCGGGGAGACACAAAGGCAATCTTGCACTAGGTTGGGCCCAAACCATGATCCGGAGTGTATCTATGGGCTGGCCTATCACACCTAGTTGAAACTTTCCATTGGTCATACCTCGTTCGGTGAAAGTCAAAGGGGTAGACCCGTGCGGTCAACAGTGCTAGGGTTAGACGGGACGGGGTACTTGGGGGGAGGCAATGTCGCCAGGTCTTGCATTGGGCCTTTTTATATGTCTAGAAGTGTGGTGGTAGGTCCAAGCACCTGGCACGTGGCTCCGGGGTGTGACCCCCCTCGCGGCCCCCACGCGGAGTATGTGACACATGCTAAGGCCGTGATCACTAATTTTTGGGTGAGTTCTCTTCACAAGTACACGTCCATTCTGGTTTCATGAATGATTTAACTCATGGCTTCTTCCATTCTGGTTTCATGAATGATTGTAGAAATACTATCGATTTCTTCCGGAGCACAAGGCCTGCCAAGCGAAGAAGAAGGCCCGCTAGATGCAGTATGAGGTGCGGTTGGTGGCCATCACGCAATACTATCACGACTATCTTGGTATGAAGATGACCAAGGAAGGAGTGAAGGCGCGATACATTACCTTGGAGAGGGACGAGTACTTGTCGGTAAGTATTTGTTGGGGAATGTTGTGTGGGAAACAAAAAATTTCCTACGCACACGCAAGATCTATCCATGGTGATGAGAATCTACGAGGGAGAGTGGATCTACATACCCTTGTAGATCGCTAAGCGGGAAGCGTTAAGAAACGCGGTTGGTGTAGTCGAACGTCTTCGCGATCCAAATCGCCGAGCATCCCACGATCTCATCACGATCCGTCCTGCGATCCAATCACGATCCGTCCCGCGAACTCATCACGATCCGTCCCGCGATCTCATCACGATCCGTCTCGCCATTTTGATCACGGTCCTTCCGATCTAGCGCCGAAGGGATGGCACCTCCGCGTTCAGCACACGTATGTCTCAATGACGATCTCCGCCTTCTTGATCCAGCAAGAGAGAGCGTAGAGGTAGAAGAGTTCTCCGGCAGCACGATGGCATTGCGGCAATGGTGGTGGAGCTATTCCGGCAGGGCTTCACCTAAGCACTGCAGAAAACCGATCTAGAGGAGAAACTATGCACTAGAGGAGAGGTACCACGTGGCTATTAGGGTTAACTTTTTCCTCTAAATCCTCTAGTATATATAGGACGGATGGAGGGGAGGAGGCGGCCTCAAACCCTCAAGGTTTGGTCGAAATTGGAGGTGGAGGAGTCCTACTCCAGTCCTATTAGGAATAGGATTCCTCCTTTCCACTTGGAAACTCTTTCCACCTCTCCACCTATGGATTTTTTCCTTCTCAAACAACTCCAGCCGAACGGGCCCTTAGAGGAGGCTTCGGCCAGCCCACCAGGGGATGGTTTACCTCCTCCCAAAGCCCATGTAGCCTCTTGGGTCGAAATACCTCTCCCGATGGTCGCCCGGTACACTATCGGCACTCCCACGACACTACCGACAAGCCTGAAACTTTTCCGGCGACCAAAACAGGACTTCCTATATATCGATCTTTACCTCCGGACCATTCCAGAGCTCCTCGTGACGTTCGGGATATCATCTGGGAATCCGAACAACCTTTGGTCACCACCATGCATAACTCTATACTACCGAAACATCACCAAACCTTAAGTGTCCAGACCCTGCGGGTTCGAGAACTATGTAGACATGACCGAGACACCTCTACGGTCAATAACCAATAGCGGGACCTGGATACCCATATTGGCTCCTACATATTCTACGAAGATCTTTATCGGTCGAACCTCTATGTCAAGGATTCAGTTAATCCCGTATGATGTTCCCTTTGTTCTTCGGTATGTTACTTGCCCAAGATTCGATCGTCGGTATCTCCACACCTAGTTCAACCTCATTACCAGCAAGTCTCTTTACTCGTTCCGTAACACAAGATCCCGTGACTAACACTTAGTAATATTGCTTGCAAGGCTTGTTGTGATGTTGTATTACCGAGTGGACCCTGAGATACCTCTCCGTCACACGGAGTAACAAATCCCAATCTTGATCCATGCCAACCCAACAGACACCCTTGGAGATACCTGTAGAGTACCTTTATAGTCACCCAGTTATGTTGCGATGTTTGATACACACAAGGTACTCCTCCGGTGTTAGTGAGTTGCATGATCGCATGGTCATACGAACAGATACTGGACATGCAAAAAAAGTAGCAATAAACTGACACGATCATATGCTACGTTTGTAGTTTGGGTCTTGTCCATCACATCATTCCCCTAATGACGTGATTCCATTATAAAATGACATCTCATGTCCATGACTAGGTAACCATAGCCATCTTTGATCAACGAGCTAGTCTATTAGAGGCATACTAGGGACATGGTGTTGTCTATGTATCCACACATGTATTGGAAATATGCCCTAGAGGCAATAATAAATTAGTTATTATCATATTTCCTTGTTCATGATAATCGTTTATTATCCATGCTATAATTTTATTGATCAGAGACTTAGATGCATGTGTGGATACATAGACAAAACCATGTCCCTAGTATGCCTCTAATAGACTAGCTCGTTGATCAAAGATGGTTAAGGTTTCCTAGCCACGGACATGAGATGTCATTTGATAACGGGATCACATCATTAGGAGAATGATGTGATGGACAAGACCCAAACTACGAACGTAGCATATGATCGTGTCAGTTTATTGCTACTGTTTTCTGCATGGCAAGTATATGTTCCTATGACCATGAGATAATGTAACTCACGGACATCGGAGGAGTGCCTTGTGTGTATCAAATGTCGCAACGTAAATGGGTGACTATAAAGGTGCTCTACAGGTATCTCCAAGGGTGTCTGTTGAGTTGGCATGGATCAAGATTGGGATTTGTTACTCCGTGTGACGGAGAGGTATCTCAGGGCCCACTCGGTAATACAACATCACAATAAGCCTTGCGAGCAATGTGACTAAGTGTTAGTCATGGGATCTTGTATTACAGAACGAGTAAATAGACTTGCCGGTAACAAGGTTGAACTAGGTATGGAGATACCGACGATCGAATCTCGGGCAAGTAACATACCGATGAACAAAGGGAACATCATACGGGATTAAATGAATCCTTGACATAGAGGTTCGACTGATAAAAATCTTCGTAGAATATGTAGGAACCAATACGGACATCCAGGTCCACTATTGGTTATTGATTGTAGAGGTGTCTCGGTCATGTCTACATAGTTATCGAACCCGCAGGGTCTGCACACTTAAGGTTTGATGACGTTTTGGTAGTATAGAGTTATGTATGGTGGTGACCGAAGGTTGTTCAAAGTCCCGGATGAGATCCCGGATGTCACCAGGAGCTTTGTAATGGCCTGGAGGTAAAGATTGATATATAGGAAGTCCTATTTTGGTCGCCGGAAAAGTTTCGGGCTAATCGGTAGTGTACCGGGAGTGCCGGTAGTGTACCGGGAGACCATCGGGAGGGGTATTTCGGCCCAAAAGGCTACATGGGCTGTGGCAGAGTAAATACCAGCCCTTTGTGGGCTTTTGGAAGTCCCACACAAGGCCCATGCGACTGGGAAGAAAAGCCCAAAGAGAAAAAGGTGGAAAAAGGTAAAAAAGGCAAAAATAAAGGAGGAGTCCTACTCCTACTCCTACTAGGATTGGAGGAGGAATCCTCCAATCCTCCTTGGTTCGGCCGACCCAAGGGCTGGCTCCTTGGGATCCAAGCCTCCTCCTCTCTTCCTCCTATATATACTAGAGGTTTTAGGGTTTTTGGCACTAGATTTTCAGCCACGTGCTACCCGTTCCTCTAGTGCATAGTTTCCCCTCTAGATCGGATTTCTGCAGTGTTTAAGCGAAGCCCTGCCGGAATTGCTCCACCACCATCGCCACGGTGCCATCACGCTGCTAGAGAACTCTTCTACCTCTCCGCTCCCTCTTGCTGGATCAAGAAGGCGGAGATCGTCATCGAGCTATATGTGTGCTGAACGCGGAGGTGCCGTCCGTTCGGCGCTAGATCGGAAGGACCGTGATCAAGATCACGAGACGGGTCGTGATGAGTTCGCGGGACGGATCATGATGAGTTCGCGGGACGGATCATGATTGGGTCGCAGGACGGATCGTGATTGGATCGCGGGACAGATCGTGATGAGATCGTGGGACGCTCGGCAATTTGGATCGCGAAGACGTTCGACTACACCAACCGCGTTTCTTAACGCTTCCCGCTTAGCGATCTACAAGGGTACGTAGATCCACTCTCCCTCTCGTAGATGCTCATCACCATGGATAGATCTTGCGTGTGCTTAGGAAATTTTTTGTTTCCCATGGAACGTTCCCCAACAGTGGCATCATGAGCTAGGTCTATGTGTAGATGAGATCTCGAGTAGAACACAAACAGTTTGTGGGCGTTGATGCTTAGATTGCTTCCTCCCTTGGTCGTGTTTTGGTTCAGTGGTATTGTGGGATGAAGCGGCCCGGACCAACCTTACTCGTACGCTTACGAGAGACCGGTTCCACCGATTGACATGTAACCTCGTTGCACAATGATGGCTGGTGGGTGTCTGTTTCTCCTACTTTAGTTGGATCGGATTCGACAAAGGAGGTCCTTGAGAAGGTTGAAAAGCAACTTATGTATCACCATTGTGGTTTTTGCGTAGGTGAGAATTGCTCTTGCTAGATACCCGTAGCAGCCACGCAAAACATGCAACAACAATTAGAGGGCGTCTAACTTGTTTTTGCAGGGTATGTTATTATGTGATATGGCCAATTACATGATGAGATATACGTGATGTGTGAGATGATCATGTGTTTTATAGAATATCACGACTTGCATGTCGATGAGTACGGCAACCAGCAGGAGCCGTAGGGTTGTCTTTAATTATTGTATGACCTGTGTGTCAATCATTAAGTGTTGTGTAATGCTTTACTTTATCGCTAAACAATAGTAATAGTAGTAGAAGCATGGTGGGTGCGACAACCCCGATGGCGACACGTTGATGGAGATCAAGATGATGGAGATCATGGTGTCATGCCTGTGACGATGGAGATCATGCCGGTGCTTTCAAGATGGAGATCAAAAGCACAAGTTCATGGCCATATCATGTCACTTATGATTTGCATGTGATGTTAATCCTTTTATGCACCTTGTTTTGCTTAGGACGACGGTAGCATTATAAGGTGATCCCTCACTTAAATTTCAAGATGAATTGTGTTCTCCCCGAGTGTGGACCGTTGCGAAAGTTTGTCATGTTGAGACACCACGTGATGATCGGGTGTGATAGACTCTACGTTCACATACAACGGGTGCAAGCCAGTGTTGCACATGCAGAACACTCGGGTTAAACTTGACGAGCCTAGCATGTACAGACATGGCCTCGGAACACAATAGACCGAAAGGTCGAACATGAGTCATATAGTAGATATGATCAATATGATGATGTTCACCATTTAAACCACCTCAACTCACATGATGATCGGACTTGAGTTGGTGAATTTGTATCATGTATCGCTCGAATGACCGGAGGGATGCCAATTTGAGTGGGAGTTCTTAAGTAATATGATTAATTGAACTCATTATCATGAACATAGTCAGTAGTGTCTTTGCAAAATTATGTTGTAGATTACTAGCTCACGCTGTAGCTCCCTTGAATTTTTATATGTTCCTAGATAAATAGAGTTGAAAGATGATGGTAGCAATATTGCGGACTGGGTCCGTGATCTGAGGATTGTTCTCATTGCTGCACAGAAGGCTTATGTCCTTAATGCACTGCTCGGTGTGCCAACCCCTCTAGCATCGTCTGTAGATGTTGAGAACATCTTACAGGCACGTTCTGATGACTACTTGATAGTTTCGTGCGTCATGCATTACGGCTTAGAACTAAGGCTCCGAAATGTTTTGAACGTCACGAAACATATGAGATGTTCTAAGAGCTGAAATTAGGATCTCAGGCTTGTGCCCGTGTTGTGAGATATAAGATCTCCAACAAGATTCTTTGCCTGCAAGATGAAAGAGAATAGCTCAATCGTTGAGCATGTGCTCGGATTCTCTGGGTGCTACAATCGCTTGAATCGAGTGGGAGTTGACCTTCCAGATAAGATAGTGATTGATATAGTTCTCCAAGTCACTGTCACTAAGCTACTAGAACTTGGTGATGAACTATAAAAGGCCAGGGATAGCAATAATAATCCCTAAGCTATTCGCGATGTTTGACACCGTGAAGGTAGAAACCAAGAAGGAGCGTCAAGTGTTGATGGTTAGTAAAACCACTAGTTTCGAGAAGGGCAAGGGCAAGGAGGAAAACTTCATGGATGGCAAGTCAGTTGCTACTCCAGTGAAGCAACCCAAAGTTGAACCCAAACCCGAGACTAAGTACTTCAATTATGAGGAGAACGGTCGCTGAAGTGGAACAACCCTAGATACTTGGTAGATAAGAAGGCTGGCAACGTCGACATAAGTATATTTGATATACGTGTTATTGATGTGTACCTTGCTAGTACTCCTAGTAGCACCTGGGTATTGGATACCAGTTCAGTTGCTAAATGTTAGTAACTCGAAATAAAAGCTACGAAATAAACAGAGACTAGCTAAGTGTGAGGTGACGATGTGTTGGAAATGTTTCCAAGGTTGATGTGATCAACATTGCACGCTCTCTCTACCTTCGGGATTAGTGACGAACCTAAATAAATGTTATTTGGTGTTTTGCGTTGAGCATGAACGTGATTAGATCGTGTTTTTTGCAACATGGTTATTCATTTAAGTTAGAGAATAATGGTTATTCTGTTTACATGAATAATACCTTCAATGGTCATTCACCCAGTGAGAAAGGTTTGTTGAATCTTGATCGTAGTAATACACATGTTCATAACATTGATGCCAAAAGATACAAAGTTAATAATGATGGTACCACATACTTGTGGCACTGCCGCTAAATGTCATATTGGTATAAAACGCATGAAGAAACTCCATGCTGATGGATCTTTGGACTCATTCGATTTCGAATCGGTTGAGACATGCAAACCATGCCTCTTGGGCAAGATGACTAAGGACCCCGTTTCCAGATGGATGGAGCGGGCAAGTGATTTATTGGAAATGGTACATGTTGATGTATGCAATCCAATGAGTCTTGTAGCATGCGGTGGATATCATTATTTTCTTACCTTCACTGATGATTTGAGTAGATATAGTGTATATTTACTTAATGAAACACAAGTCTGAATCGCTTGAAAGGTTCAAGCAAATTCAGAGTGAAGTTTAAGATCATCGTGACAAGAAGATAAAAATGTCTGCGATATGATCATGGAGGTAAATATCTAAGTTACGAGTTTGGCATACAACTTTAGACAATGTGAATGTTGTTTCACAACTCACGCCACGTGGAACACCATAGTGTGATGGTGTGTTCGAACGTCATAGTCGTGCTCTGTTCAAAATGGTGCTTGCTATGATGTGTCTTATCGTTTTGCTACTATAATTTTGGGGTTATGCATTAGAGACAACTACATTCACTTTAGATAGGGCACCATCTAAATCTGTTGAGATGACACCATGTGAATTATGGTTTGATAGAAACCTAAGCTGTCATTTCTTAATGTTTGGGGCTGCAACACTTATGTGAAAAAGGTTTTCACCTAATGAGCTCGAACCCAAAGCGGACAAATGCATCTTCATAGAATACCCTAAAGATAGTTGGGTAAACCTTCTATCTCAGATCCAAGCATAAAGTGTTTGTTGCTAAAACTGGGTCCTTTCTCGAGAAAGAGTTTCCTTCGAAAGAATTGAGTGGGAGGAAGATAGAACTTGATGAGGTTGTTGAACCTTTGTTCAACCAGAGAGTAGCGCAGTGCAGGAATTTCTTTCTGTGAAGCCTATGTTAGTTGAAGAGGAAGTTAATGATGATGATCATGAAGCTTCAGATCAAGTTACTATCGAACCTAGTAGGTCGACAAGGATGCGTACTGCTACTGAGTGGTACGACAACCCTATCTTGGAGGTCATGTTGTGGGACAACGATGAACCTACAAGATATGGAGAAGTGATGGTGGGCCCGGATTCCGACAAATGGTTAGAGGCCATGAAATCCAAGAAAGGATCCATGTATGAAAACCAAGTATAGACTTTGGTAGACTTGCTCGTTGGACGGCAGGTCATTGAGAACAAATGGATATTTAAAATGAAGACAGACGCTCATGGTAAATGTCACCATTTGTAAAGCTCGACTTGTTGCAAAGAAGTTTACGACAAGTTCAAGGAGTTGACTGCGATGAGAATTTGTCACTCGTAGCGATGCTAAAGTCTGTTGGAATTTTGTTAGCAGTTGCTGCATTTTTCAATTATGAAATCTGGCAGATGGATGTCAAAACATCATTTCCTTAATGGTTTACTTGAGGAAAGATTGTATGTGATACAACCAGAAGGTTTTATCAGTCCTAACGATGCTAAAAGGTGAGCAAGCTTCAGTGATCCTTCTATGGACTGAAGCAAGAATCTCGGAGTTGTAATATACACTTTGATGAGGTGATCAAAGTTTTTGAGTCTATACAAAGTTTATGAGAAACTTGTATTTGCAATAAAGTGAGTGGGAGAACTATATAGTTTCTGATAAGCATATGTGGTTGACATATTGTTGATCGGAAATGATGTAGAATTTCTGGAAAGCATAAAGGGTTATTTGAAAGGAGTTTTTCAAAGGAAGACCTAGATAAAGCTACCTAATTATTGAGCATCAAGATCTATAGAGATAGATCAAGATGCTTGATGAGACTTTGAATGAGTATATACCTTGACAAGATTTGAAAGAGTTCAAAATGGATTAGTCAGAGAGAAGTCGCCTCCTTTGTAAGGTGTGAAGTTGAGTGAGACTCAAAGCTCGACAACGGCAGAAGAAAGAGAAAGGACGAATGTCGTCCCCTATGCCTTAGCCATAGGCTCTGTATAGTATGCCATGCTATGTACCACACCTGTGTGTGCCTTGCCATGAGTCCGTCAAGGGGTACAATAGTGATCCAGGAGTGGATCACTAGACAACGGTCAACATTATCCTTAGTGACTAAAAGACTAAGGAAATGTTTCTCGATTATGGAGGTGATAAAGAATTAATCGTATAGAGTTACGTCGATGCAAGCTTTAACACTAATCCGGATGACTCTTAGTAGCAATCCGGATACGTATAGTGGAGCAGCCATTTGGAATAGTACCTAGTGGAGTGTGGTAGCAGTGTTTACAGTTTGACATAGAGATTTGCAAAGTACATATGGATCTAAATGTCGCAGACCCGTTGACTATAAAGACCTCTCTCACATGCAAAGCATGATCGAGCCCCAGAACTCAGTGGGTGTTAGATTCATAACAATGCGAATAACATGGTGATGTGAACTAGATTATTGACTCTAGTGCAAGTGGGAGACTATTGGAAATATGACCTAGAGGCAATAATAAATTAGCTATTATCATATTTCCTTGTTCATGATAATCGTTTATTATCCATGCTATAATTGTATTGATCGGAGACTTAGATGCATGTGTAGATACATAGACAAAACCACGTCCCTAGTATGCCTCTAATAGACTAGCTCGTTGATCAAAGATGGTTAAGGTTTCCTAGCCATGGACATGAGATGTCATTTGATAACGGGATCACATCATTAGGAGAATGATGTGATGGACAAGACCCAAACTACCAATGTAGCATATGATCGTGTCAGTTTATTGCTACTGTTTTCTGCATGTCAAGTATATGTTCCTATGACCATGAGATCATGTAACTCACGGACACCGGAGGAGTGCCTTGTGTGTATCAAACATCACAACGTAACTGGGTGACTATAAAGGTGCATTACAGGTATCTCTGAAGGTGTCTGTTGGGTTGGCATGGATCAAGACTAGGATTTGTTACTCCGTGTGACGGAGAGGTATCTCAGGGCCCACTCGGTAATACAACATCACAATAAGCCTTGCAAGCAATGTGACTAAGTGTTAGTCATGGGATCTTGTATTACGGAACGAGTAAAGAGACTTGATGGTAACGAGGTTGAACTAGGTATGGAGATACCGATGATCGAATCTCGGGCAAGTAACATACCGAAGAACAAAGGGAACATCATACGGGATTAACTGAATCCTTGACATAGAGGTTCGACCGATAAAGATCTTCGTAGAATATGTAGGAACCAATATGGGCATCCAGGTCCCGCTATTGGTTATTGACCGTAGATGTGTCTCGGTCATGTCTACATAGTTCTCGAACCCACAGGGTCTGCACACTTAAGGTTTGGTGATGTTTTGGTAGTATAGAGTTAGGTATGGTGGTGACCGAAGGTTGTTCGGAGTCCCGGATGAGATCCTGGACGTCACGAGGAGCTCCGGAATGGTCCGGAGGTAAAGATTGATATATAGCAAGTCCTATTTATGTTGCCGGAAAAGTTTCGGGCTAATCGGCAGTGTACCGGGAGTGCCGGTAGTGTACTGGGAGACCATCGGGAGGGGTATTTCGACCCAAGAGGCTACATGGGCTGTGGGAGAGTAAATACCAGCCCTTTGTGGGCTGGTGGAAGTCTCACACAAGGCCCATGACTAGGAAACCATAGCCATCTTTGATCAACGAGCTAGTCTATTAGAGGCATACTAGGGACATGGTGTTGTCTATGTATCCACATATGTATCTGAGTTTCCGATCAATACAATTATAGCATGGATAATAAACGATTATCATGAACAAGGAAATATGATAATAACTAATTTATTATATCCTCTAGGGCATATTTCCAACAGTATTAACGATTTTTCATTCCGAAGTTTGTGGTAAATTTTCATCGTTTCGTGTTAGACATGCCATTATGCTTCCTATTATGTAGGTGTGTCCAAATTGGTGTTATGGAAAAGACGAGTCCTGGGTGGCATTGGTGGACCTGTGGTGTGGTCAGGATGAAGCCTGGGCAGCTACTAGAAGCAAAAACAAGGCTAACCGAGGGAAGGAGGGAATACATGCTCAGGGAAACCGGAACGACTTTCTCCACAAGGCACTTCAGGTATGACTAACCTCATTAAACAATCTTCTTCTATTTACCGTCACTTTTTTATGTATGACTAACATTTGTTTGTTGGTGCAGGAGGAGAAACTTAATCGGCCGCTCTCACACATGGAGGCGTGGGAGATCTCCCATACTCGCAGGAGGCCCAAGCCTGGGGAAGACAAGTACTATGGCAACACCGCGGAGAAGAAGAAGAACTACTCTGCGGCGTATCTGAATCTACATCCTGACACACCTGACCCCATCAAGACACCTTTGGACGACAAGGCGGTGGTTGGCATGGGGCCGAAGGCTCATGGTCGGCAGCCGGTTCTGGATGCTGTGGTCACTCCTTCTATCTCCTACACACAGCTCCGAGCTATCGGCCCAAGCCTGAGACAGCACACGCCCACGACCACTTCACAGTCACAGTCCCTCCTAGCCGAGCGGCACTCTGTAAGTATTTTTCCCTCTTATCTTCATTCCTCACTTTATTTTGTGCATTGAGCTGTTTAATGAGTTCCATCACGTCATATTGTAGGCCTATATGGAGTACACACGACAGGAGACCATGGCTTGGAGCGCGAGAGTTGTAGCCGTCCAGGACCACATCACTCGCATGATGATGGTTAGTTTAGCCCCTTTCATTTCATTTCCATATTGACACTTTCATTTCTTCTGACATTGGTGTTTGCTTTGTCAATTAACATGCAGGTCGTGTTTGAGAGCATGAGGAACGACACGATTCCTGAAATGGAACCAGCACCACCAGCTGGAGGACCACAACCAGTGCTGCCTACCTTTGAGGAATTTCTAGCACAACAACCAGGGACAACGGTGGTTAGTACATCCCCAAACTATTCAACCACCGCTTACTGTTTATTCAACACAATATCATTCACTCAACACGTCTTTTCAAACATCCAGGGAACCAGTAGATCATCCGTTGGTGGTGGTGTCGGTGTTCACATCACTCCCGAGTCATGGAGCCCGGTCACTCCAATTCACCGAGGCGGTAGCGCTGCCGCTAGCAGTGAAGACCTGGGCTTTGGCGGACTTGGCGTTGACGACCTTGGAGGTGGACGTACTGGCGCTCCTTAGATGACTAGTGCTCTTTAGATGACGTCCGTCTTTTTACGCTACTTCCGATGACTTCTACCTTTAGATGACTTGTGCTCTTGATATGCTTATGTTTCTGATATGCTTATGTTGTTCGTTGTGAGGATGTGATGGCGGTGGTGTTGGTTGTGACGATGTGATGGTGCTGTTGGCTGTGCATTAAATTTCATTGTATATATCCTGTTATTTTGTAGCTGCAATGAATTTGTATGAAAGAGGAAAAAGAAAAAAAATTGCGCAAAACTACGCCGACGACATAGCCGTCGGCATAGAGGGCCTCCGAATTACCAGTGGCTGCCACGTCGCAAGCTATGCCGACGGCTATACCGTCGGCGTACAGTTGTAGCCTAAGCCGACGGCCTGAGCCATCGGCGTATGCACGCCCCAGGGGATACCAGTGTCTGCCACGTGGCAAGCTATGCTGACGGCTAGGCCGTCGGCGTATCTTTGTAGCCTAAGCCGACGGCCCGGGCCGTCGGCATAGGCTTGCCCAAGGAACCATCGCAGGCCGCCACGTGGCTCTCTATGCCGACGGGGGGCGTCGGCATAGGACGGACACGTGGCCGTCCCTGGGTGGTGCACTCTTGACGGCAGCGCTGCCGGACGCCGTTTGTCATGGAGCTATGCCGACGGCCTAAGCCGTCGGTACCTCTATACAGACACCGCTTTTTTATGCCGGCGATGACTTGGGATATGCCGACATATATGATGCCTACGGGTCTATGCCGACGGGAATTGGGGCTACGCCGACGGCCTAAGCCGTCGGCATAGAGCTTTATCCTGGTAGTGGTAGGAGCAAGCTGGATCAGCAGCTCAGCATTATTAAGCACAGCCATTCTAGGAACCTTTAAATCAATGAATGGTGATCCATCCATCCCTGACAGACGAATCCGATGCTTGAAGGACCAGGCTTCAGTGTCATAGTTTTGTATCACCCAAACATCTATGCTGACTCTATCACTGCTGATGCCACACAATGCAAGAGTGCCATCCATCTCCAACAACAATTGTTGTGAGGGCAACTGGGCAGGACAACACATCAACCGAAATGTTTCATCTGCTGTGCTGAACACCATTATGTATCCGGCATCACAGCGCTCGTATCTTAGCATCTTACAAGTGTCCAGTGCAAGCTGCCATGGTGGTGGATCGGCGGATAGCCAGACGAACCGGGCAGGCCCTCGCGTAACGCCAATTCTAAGGAAGGCGACGGCGATGCTGGTTGTGGGATGCGTCCTTGTCCGATGTGTCTTGTATAATTGGATCCCACCGCTATGACAGAGTAAAAAGTTGTGTGATTTGTGTTATTTGTCGGACAAGAGACCCAAAGCACTCGGTACTCTCCGGATCGTTGGTGCCGATAGAAGCCGGCAATCTGGTAGTAAAATCCCAGTAGGTTCTGAGGCGTCTGTAGGGGAGCACACTTGCGGGTGACTGAGTTGCAGATGAAGAACTCATGCGCCGTGGCTCCGTGGGAGACGATGAGGAGGCCATCGCACGTAGCCTGAAGTATACCTGAGTATAAGGTCCGGATGACGGGGCAGAGCCGTTGCTGGACTGCATCGGCGTCAAAGGACAACAAGAGGCTGGCTTTCTGCGGTACGTTCGACGGCGTGGCTGAGGATCGGGAGGAAGGGCTGGCGGCGGTGGTGATCCAGCATGAACTTGTCGGTGGAGGTGACACTTTGCCAACGCCTGCGGACGGCTCGGCAGCGGACGATGTCCCTGGGCGGCAAACGGAAGAGGATCTCTTCCACAACGATCCACTCGGGGAGGTCGTCGAGCTCGGTGGCGCCTTCGCTATCCGGCATGGTGACTGGCTGCCGGGGCTCCGTCAGATCCGATTCCGACCAACAACTGAATAGGGAATGAGGAAACGTAAGGATGGAGCCTGACGAATTCCGGCGAGATGGCTTACCCTTGGGCGGACGGAGGGGGAATAGTGAGCTATGGCGGCATTGCGAACCCCCCCCCCCCCCCCCCCCCGCGGCGGCGGTACTGTGTTCCGGCATCTCTGGACACGAAGAGAAGGAGATCAATGTGCTCCGAGACTCACCCCGCACGGCCGATTCGGGCGGCGAATCTGCACTCCGGCCGAGCAACTCGCGGTGCTCCGGCAAGGAAGAGGTCAAGAGGATGGGAATTGAGGGGGGCGGCGGGGGAAGGGTTTGGGTATCCTAGCTTGGGCTTTTTGATTTCAGGATTTTCAAAACGCAAGGATAAAAAAACAACAAACATTAGATTTGAGTGACATCTGAATTATGGAATAGAGGGAATAGTCTAAAAAATTGGATCAACAGTGTTCTCGTTTTTAGAAGTGAACCAAAACTAGTATGGAAAATTGGATCAATAGTGTTTTTTCCCTAGGAAAATAAGAATTTTATCCCATGCATGGTAATAGGCTTACAGTCTGCTAATACAAGATGAACACACGGTAGTGTTTTTGCTTTTACAATTGAACCAAATAGTATTTGATGTCACACGAAAAACAAAGGAATTATAGATTGAAAACTCTTCACCAAAATAAAGTGCATATCAATCCTTAGGATCCGAAGGATTATAATCATATTAATCGAACAACCATTGTAGGAAAAATAATCCTAAAGTTAAAATGTAAAAAATATTATGAAAGCACTTCAGGAGATTTTTTTACATATTATTTTAATAATGTAATCATGAGATTGGAATATTCAATAGTAGCGCCCTGTCATTGGTCGTGGCAACAATATGTAGCTTATCACTGCGAACGCCCCCTATAAATCAATATCGTTTGCAAGGCTAACGATTGAAGCCCTTCTAGATGCCTCACAAGGATGTTTGTAGAGTGAGATTGGAACGATCGGGGTCTTGGCTAGCTCCCGCGACACTGGAGGCGACTAGGGTTCCCTTTCCTCCCCTACCGTCGCCGCCAGCCCTCCCGGCGCCGCCGGCCGCCGGCCAAGCACCTCGCCCCCGTCCCCTTCCGTCCCCTCCCCCTCCTCCCGTCTAGATCCGTCCTCACGCCGCCTCCTCGGGAGGTGGCCGGGGCGGAGCTCGAGCTCCTCCTCTGCGGGCTCCCTCCTCCCCCGTCGTCGTCGGCGGATGCCCCTGGCGCTGGCTCGGGTGGTGCTGGCGGCGGCGGGCCATCTTGTCCTCGCGCACGCGTCCTCTCTTCCCGGTGCAGGGAGGCGACGGCGGTAAAGCCCGGTTTGGCAGTGGTCCGGCGGCCCTGCGGTGGCGGCCGATGACAGGCGTGGTGGCGGCGCAGGGTGGCCGGCGACGCGCCCCCGGTCCAGCTCTAGGCCCGGCGGGCCCCATCTAGGTCCTAGCGGGACGGCGCCCCGGCGTCGCCTTGTTGTCTGCTACGCAGTGAGGAGGAGGAGGAGCGTCTCGGATGTGGGGCGGCGATGACGACGACGTGCCTGTAGCAGTGCGTGGGCGGGAGCTTCACGAGCTTATGAGGGCCCGGCCAGGCCTGTGGGCCCACGGGCCTGGTGTGCTCCTCCTATTGCGTCCGGACGGCTACCGTCGTTGACAGCGGAGGTTGAGCCCTCCCGCGTGCCGACGATGCTGCTGCCCTAGTCCCGGCTCCGAATCATCGCAGTGTTGTCCTCACTTCGCGGTGTCGTGGTGGGACGACGTGGGGGCTTCAAGTCTGTGTTGGCGTAGGGTGGTGGTTGGTTTGGTGGCAGGCTCCGGAGCGCCCAAGGTGCGGATTGGGATCGGGGGAAACCCTTGTCGACATGGCCAACACCGACGCGGTGGTGCTTGTGGGTGCCGCCTGACCTTCCTGGAGGGCGTCGGGGGCTACCCTTCCTCTCGCCTCGTCATGTACCAGGGGATACCCTTGGCACAAGCGTCGGCATCGTCACAATCCTTCTTGGAGGTGTTGATTAGTGTCGGCGCTTCGGAGTCTTGGAGCTTAGTGGAAGATCCCTGGTGGGCGCAGCGATCGCCAGGCTTCTTCGTTTTTGTTGATCCGCTCTTGTCGGCATTTGTTTCTTTTGTTCTTTCTCTGTCGTTTCTTTTGGGTGTGACTGTGCTACTTTCGCCCCAGCACCTATCCCTGAATGGTTCGGTTGGTTGCTTTGTTATACAAAGCGGGGGAAAACCCTTTTCCGTAGGATGTTTGTAGAGTTGCTCCCTCTCAAGTAGAAAGATGTTGGGCCCTTAAGAGCATCGATTTGTAGTAAGAAACAAATTTTCCTTAAAGTGGATGATTCTAAGGTTTATCAAGTCATTAATATTTTACAAAATTGTCAATGATAAGTATCGGCACACACAAATGTAAAACTACCTTGGCCCCAACAAGATTACTAGTGGTTTCTCTCCGGAAGATAGCATTGTATGGTGATCAAATTATAATTGCGCATCAACTAAATTGTAGTTTTATGACTATGACTGTACATGACATAACTACATATGAGCATCACGTCCAAATATATATATATATATATATATATATATATATAGAGAGAGAGAGAGAGAGAGAGAGAGAGACTGTTATTCAACTCCTTCTATAGCTAATAATACTCCACTCATACTGTAGGTGTAGGGGTGATTGTTCGAGACTCAGCGGGCGACTTGGTGCTTGCAACAAGTAAATATATGTTGTGATGTGATGATCCTCTTGAAGTTGAATTAGTTGCTGCAAATGAAGGAGTGTTGATGACAGATACATATGATGCAGGGCCTTTCGTGCTACAAACAGATTGCTCAAATCTGATAAAACTATTGAAGGACCAGGGGGAGGATAAACCAAGACTTGGTAGCTAGTGTCAGAGATGAAGGTCGTACACGTTGAAGAGCGGGACTTGTTCGTCATGAAACTAGATATAACTCAGAATAGTGTTGCAAATTTTCTAGCCAATTGTCACGCTCAAAGCATCGTACCCATCTGTGGTTACATGATGCGCTTGATAATCTCTAGTGTCTTTTGACTATGGATTGTAAAACCACTCACTAATCAATAAAGCTCCCAATTTTCTCGGAAAAGAAAAATACTCCACCTATGACCGCTATCCAACATGCATCTTAAAGTTTTCCACTTGTTGTCACTCCGGTAAATTACTCGCAAGTGCCCCTGAGGGTTTTGGACGATCATATGGAGAAAATTGTTAATGGACTAATGTGTTTGTTAATATACACACATGTAGTCCCAGAGGATTTGCTTTAAGAGAGAGTTATGACCCCTAAAAATGTTGTGATTACATTGAAGAATATGAGATGCCTATTGAAGCAAATGAAATTCATGAAAAGAGTAGCAACATAGATTTTTGTTTACTAGTTTGTTTTGCTTCTATTTGAGTCCATAGGGAAAACTGTACTATCAAAGGGGGGAGTCAAAAGTGAAAGCTATATTGAAGTCTTCTAGTGTGTGCCTCTTGCTTCAGTGTACAAGATGAAATTCTTCACTGCTCCTTAGCGCATTTGCTTTGCAATACATCTGGTTGTCTTGTGCGGCACGACGTAATACATGGGAGAGAGCTGCTTTGAAATCCGTTCGCTAGCCACATCTCGTGTTGACTTTCGTGAGTGCGCCTCAATGATCATATCATCCCTCAAGATTGCTCCGCCAACTATAAATAGCCACCCACTTCAATCATAGACGGTTGAATGCTCCGTGACGATGCGGCTGAGGATCAGGAACAAGGGCTGGCGGCAGCGGTGGTCCAGCATGAACTTGTCGGTTGAGGTGGCACCGCGCCACCACTTGCGGATGGCGCGACAGCGGAGGATGTCCCTGGTGGCAAACAGACAAGGATCTCTTGCACAATGATCCAATGGGGAAGATCGTCGAGGACGGCCGTGCCTCCTCTGCGTGACATGGTCCATTAGATCCAGTTTCGGCCAACTAGAAAAAACAAGGGGGCGTAAAGAATGGCGCATGATCGACTCCTGGGGCACGCAAATGTAAGAGGGTTTACCCCAGGGGTGGACGAAGGAGGTAGCGAAGAGATGATGGTGAGCTACACAGCGGTTGTACCGCGTTCCAGCGTCTATGGACACAAAGACTGGAAAGATTAAGGGCAAACGACAAATGGGGAACAAAGGAATCATAACACGATGGACAACCTGCTCCAAGGCTCACCTTGTACAACCGATTTGGGCGATGAATCTCTATGCAAGCATCGGGGACGAGGGCACTCCAGCGAGTAACTCACGGTGTTTGTGCAATCATAAGAACGGGAAATGGGAATGGCGGGGCAAAAGAGGGTCAATTTTGAGTTCTGAAGTTGCTAGCCCATGCATGCTATGTGGTGAAGGGTTTAGTCTGTATCTTTGGTTTGTGTGCGGATACTTGATTTTCTTCTTTATTTTGAAAAAAATCAAGGTATTTTACAAAACACCTTTAACATAATAAAAATGTGTTTTACCTTACAATCCATATATATATATATATATATATATATATATATATATATATATATATGGAGAATTACTTTATAAGCTTTGTTTGATTTATTATGGAATACTTCTCATTGATTAATTTAGTTTTGTTTACCATGAAGATATCTTAAAATTATGTTATATATTCACTTCCTCCATGTTGCATGCGTGTTTTGTTGATTTGAAATCATGCCATGATTAGGTTGTCGTTTATCTAAACCGGACCTTACCTTGCCTGTTGCCATGGAATCGGATATATAGTTTCTAAATACTGCGTAGAATACTAATTCAGTCTTCACAATTTAAACATGTGAGAAATGTCTACATAAGCAATAGCTTGAAAGTTCCGCGTGTCACTTAGATTGCACTAATGCATGTTGCACGATAGAGAATTCTCATGTGTAGATCATACGAATGCTAGTAGATCAAGCTAGTGAATCTAATGCTACAATAGTTTTGATGATTTGAAAGCATAAATGTTGGATAATTAGAAGTAGTGTGGATCACTCTCTCGGGATTAGATGTGTTGTCTAGTTTCTTTATAGTAGTTGATATCCCGCATATAGTTGCATAGATGTTTTGAAATTATTTTGGTAGATTTGTTTCTATAGAACATGAATATTGGAAGTAATAATATGATAACTGAAAGTTAAAATACATATGATTTACCTTGTTTGATAATTATATAGTTGTAATTTCTGCAAAAATCATTATTAAATATAAATACCGCTATAATAAAAATGAATATACGCATGCATGTTTGCATGTTGAGGTGGGTCTTTTCTCATACAAATTGTATGATGTGGTGACATGCTTGCATGTTGAGATAAATAGGTTAGTGGGACGAGCTATTTTGATATAGAAGATTACTTTTCATGAGTCCGTATATTTTTTGGTGTAGGCCTATTATTAGCATTTAGATTCTATGTTGCATCATGGTTTAAGATTATTGTCCTACTTGTGTTAGCCCATGTTTTGTGTGATATGTTAGTAACACCTTTTGAGTAGTTGTTAACCCTATTTTGTAGATGTTTGTTATCCAAGATTCTATGATTGATTGCTTTATGTCTTGGTTTAGTTTTGCATTGGTATATATAATTTATTTTTGTAGCATACGATTTAGGTTATTACATCTTGGTAACTATCATGTGTTTTATTTATCTAGGATAGTGGGTATGCATGATCAGTTGGTTGTCACTCTCTTATTTAGTTGATAGCAATTGCACAACGCGAGGATTAGCGAGAATTTGAAATGAAATTTCCCTTGATTAATTTAGTGATCCATCAATTCGTGTGCGCGTGGAGATCTCCCGCTCGCTTTGCATGGCTCATACACATGTGTGGGATCACTAGAAGGGATGTCTTGAGGGGTGGAGGGGGTGATTAGAATACTTGACCAAATGAAAATTCTAGCATTTTCCCAATATTAGGTGTTGGCAAGCTTTAGCGATTGTAGCAAGTCAAGCACACCCTACACGTGCATGTCTGAGAGTATAGCAGCAAAAAGAAAGACAAGCACACGCAAGTAGAGGGTAGGGATAGGAATATAAAATGCAATTGGAGACTCGAAGGTTTTTCCCGTCGTTTCGATATGTGGTGCTATCGTACGTCCACGCTGATGGAGACTTCAACCCACATAGGATAGCAGTCGCGAGAGTTCACGAAGGGCTCCACCCATAAGGGTCCACGAAGTAGCAAACTCTTCTATTCCATCATGGCTTTCGTCCATGAAGGACTAGCGTCACTATGTGTAGATCTTCATGAAGTAGGCGATCTCCTTGACTGTACAAACTTCTTGGTTCAACTCCACACACGAAGAAGGAGGCTCCCAAGCGACACCTAACCAATCTAGGAGACACCACACTCCAAAAGGTAATAGATGTGGTAGTATGATGAACTCCTTGTTCTTGTACTTCAAAAGATAGTCTCCCCAATCACCTAATCACTCTCTCACATATTTGGCTTGGTGGAAGAGATTGATTGGGTGGAAAGCAACTACGTGATGCTAGAAATCAAGATTCATATGGTTGGAATGGAATGTCGTGATCTCAACACATGAGTAGGTGGCTCTCTCTCAGAAAAATGGATGGGGCAAGTGGAGATATGTTCTGAGTGCTTCCTGTATGAATGAGAGGTGGTGGAGGGGTATATATAGGAATATCCAAAAATCCAACCATTACAACATTATTGCCCAACTCGATGAAACCGATTCAAAACTCGGTTGCACCGACTAGTGCAAAATGTGGCAACTTTTGGCGTTTCGGTTAGACTGATATATAACTCTCGATGGTACCGATATGGGTGATCTAGGCAGTTTCCAAATCTTGGTGAGACAGGTTTCCAAAACTTAGAAATTCCGATTCTTGAAAATGGCTAACCAGAAAGTCGGTGACTGAACTTGGTTGCACCGAATTTGAAAGTTGGTGACACCGAGAAGCTAGGGTTTGGCATAGGTTCTGTCTGAGGCAAAACTCGGTAGGGCCGAATAGGAAATGCTGGTGGCACCGATTTTGGTCTAATAGGTTTTGGACATAATATTTGTGGGAGAATGAATGAGTAATTTTTGGTGGCTAATCTCTAAGCACTTGAGTAACTAGATCATCATATTTATCTCATCCCCTTTTAATAGTATTGGCTTTCCTATGAACTCAAAAGTGATTTCTCACAAAATGTAAAATATAGAGTCTTGAAGCTTGAAGATTTTCCAATCCTATTCCTTTCCTTCTTCCTCTCTCCTTGGGGATTCTCCTCACAATCCTTAGCCAATTCTCTCTATGGACTTTAACTGAAATAAACTAGGTAGAACTATTAGTCCAAGAGACAAAGCATGTTGTTATGAATTATCAAAACCACTAAGGGAGCATATGTGCTTTCAACATTGCACATGGCATGGAAATACATGTGTATGCTGCACGGTTCTTTTTCTTAACCACCGATCAGGTGATTCTACTCTTATTTTTTGCCAGAGATGGTCGTATCGGAGGCTGGAGGGGCATAAATAAAACAATACATGACACCAAAAATACTCCTTATATTATACAATTTTAATGAAATCCAAATACATCTTACATAAAGAAGCCAAGGGACTACAACTTTACCTACTAGTAGAATCCTCCAAAGACCAGATACTACAGATGGCCTAATCAACTCTAGTAGAAAAACCTTTGCAGGAAATTTAATTACCGATGCCGCTCAAATAATAGAAGCCATTGGTATGTTTTTGAAATACAAGCAACAGTCAACTATAAGGTGCCTCTACTGATAGTATAAGACTAATGGTGTCAGATTGTCCTCCAACATCATTGGTTGGTCAAACCCAATTGTCCGATAAGCTAGGTAGTGTTAGTGGCGCGGGTCATAATCACACGTCACTAGTACCTATTATATTAGTGATGTTGGATCTTTTCCCAAGCGTCATCATAGACTGGTGGACCCCACATGACACATCATATTCTAGGCCCCATGTATTAGTGGCATTGACATGTTGTCTGTAGTAGTGATTTCCTTTGCGGCAAAATTGTCAACGCCACTAATTGGGAAGTTGTAACCTCCTCCTTTGGTTCGGTCGACCTACGGGGAAGAGGAGTCCTCCTATGACTACACCCCTGCCCCGCACTTGCCCCCTTAGCCTACAAGGGGAGAGCACCACTAATGGGACTTTAGGGACCATATGGATGCCTCCACTTGGACCAGCCAAGGGAGAAACCTCATAGGACCGCTCAGAACATTTCAGAAGCTTACATAAGTTTCCTGTGCCTTCTAGGAATTTCCAGCACATTCACAGACACTTTTAGGATACTCCCAGAATGTTGCTGGATCCATCTGAAACTCTTACAGAGCCATTCTCTCTTTCTCATATATCCTCTTATACACAAAAAAATCAGTTGTCATTAAGCATGTGACCATGCAAGTTTGGCGATATGTAGGCATGACCCGGAACACCTTCCAGTCAATAGTTAACAACGAAATCTAGACACCCATGTTAACTTCTACATATGCTCGAAAGATGGTTTATCTAGTGAACCTTTTGTTATTGTATACATTTCCCATTGCTTCGTGATACTTATACAAAATCAGAGCGAGGCAGTATTTCGATGATCAAAACTTTGATCATTATACTTGTCATCCTAGTTATCGGATTTGTTCTCGTTTCTCATTTCGGTATTCCAGTATCCCCGTGATCACTATCAATGTGTATGGACATACGATAATGGATATTGTAATACCGAGTGGGCCTCGAGAGTATCTCTCCATCATTGGAGGAGGAAATCTCAATCTCGGATCATCAAGAACCTTGCCATGCTTTTTGGGTATACCCCTAAGGTACCTTTATGATCTCCCTATTACTGGAAACGTTTGAAAACCCTATAGTAACCATCCGATATGAAGGTCCTATTATATTCTCACTATCTAATGGATGTAATTAACGTTGACACTTTATCTATAATACCAACAACATAATAATTATATGTGATCTCGGCGTATATCATAAGTATTGGTTCTATCCAACACCATCGTTCCACCAACAATATTTTCTCATTATTGTTGGCATCCTTATTACTTTAACAATGCTCATGATCAGAAAATCAAGATCATCTCGAATACATGAGCTAGTTTTAGAGGAGAAACTATGGATCTATATGGTGTGTATGTTTCCATACGTACAACTGAGTTTTGTTCTGAATCTCTCATTCAAGAACCATTGGAATTAAATCATGAAAATATAGAAGTAATTATAAACATGGAAACAACATAACAACATTTTATTATTGCATCTAGGGCATATTTCCAATAGTTATCAACTAAGATGTGAATCTTGACACTTCAGACCGAGGGTTGATATGGAGTTTGAGGTTCTTCACTTGAAGCTTAAGCTCCAGCTTGAAGCTGAAAATTTTCATCCGAACCTTGAGCTCCATCTTAAGATCTATTATATGATATAATTTTGGTACCATTGATAATAGAAAATACTCTCTCTACTCCTTTATGTAAGGTGCATTTTTAGTTAACTCATCACCGCAAATAATTAAGGAGAATTTCAAATGAAATTATCCTTGACTAATTTGATGGTTAACACATGGATAAAATCAGTTAGGTGGGCTATAACAAGCAATTTTAGCGTGCGTAGTGATCTCCCGCTCGCTTGCGTGACCCATGCACATGTCACGTAACATGGAGATATGTGTGCTGGCATGGTTCTTTTCATAACCACCAATCAGATGACTCAACCCTTATTTTTTGTTGGTGATAGGCTAGTATGGAATGGTGGAGGGGAATAAATGGAAATCAGAGTGAAAAGAACAAATGCACCTTACAACATGGGGTATTATTGAAAAACTAATATACCTTGCATAAAGGTGAAGAGGGAGTACATCTTTTTCTATTGTTATAAGTCCTCCAAAGATCAAATACTATATTTTCCTTTCCTTAGTTGCTTGCATAGGAGTTGCTAGGTGCTCCACCCACCCACATCTTAACCATGCACCTTTCTCGAGATTCTAAACGTATGTTGTATATGCTTTGTATGTAGTAGATGTGTCGGTTATTTCTTTTTTTTGAACGGTCATCGGGAGGAGAGAATCCCCACCTGAATATATTACTCAAAAAGCTGCCAAAGCCAAGATTCACCCCTTAAGCTTTGGCTGATTCAGTTTATAAGGAAACTGGATCAAAAACCTAAACAAGTTGACCTAGTTTATGAGAAAAATCAGGACGAAAACCTTACAAGTAAGATGACTGTATAGATGGAAAAAAAGGACACCCAGGACAAGGCCCGACCTAGCTAGCAGACCAAAGGACGAACCCATATGAGGCACATGTAGATGTGGGGTGTCGTCGAAGGATCACAATACCAACACTAAGCAAGCAACCTAACGCACCGCGCCGACGTGCATACTAAACCTCACAACACAACTCAGGAGCAACCACAACCAACGAGTGATAACACGAACCTTGACTAGGGGCTCCGCCATGAGAATTCGAAACGATTAGCAAGTTTGGGAGGCATCTTACGTCATCGAAGAGAAAAGATGAACCAGGACAACACCAAGAGCACCGAGGTCACGGCAACACAATGGCCACCAAGGGAGGAACTTGAACATGCATAGCAACATGGCCAACGCTAGGGAACACCACTTAAGACGGACACATAGGAAGCAGGGCAGCAACAACACAGACCATCGTCGACCCCAACCGGCCGCACCACCACGAACAACAATCCAACAGCAAGCAAACGCCCACACAACAATCATGTTGACCCCAAAGATGACACCTTCAAGAAGGGTTGTGAGGTTGGTTGCACCGCCATCATCCGTAGAGAAGGACCTGGACTAGGGTTTCCCCTAGGGTCTCGACGAGGAGGGTGCAAACAACAAAAACAACAACGCCTCCAAGGAGGTCAGCGGCGCCCACATGCGTCACCGCCGCCGGCTACAGTTGGAGCAAGGCTCTCGCCCAAGTTGATCTGACACACGCTCGAAGATCGGTTGAGTGAGGGTGAGAGCTGATATGCACCACTACAAGGGACCATGGCCGCTCCGTCACTGCCCATGGTCAGATTCAGACTACCCCAGGCCGAATCCGGCCAGATCCGACCCACACACGTCGGGCCTACCCGATCCGAGCATTCTGGAGCAGCATCACACCGTAGCCCCTCCCCCACCCTTGCAGACTCCGAGGCAGAGCAGCCGCCATAGCCAGCCGCATCGAGCGGAGATCACCGACGGCTGGCCCCGACCCCATCCAGCTGCAACCTGCCCACGAGAGGCCAGCCGCAGCCGCACCAAGGGGGGATGTTACCTTCAGATCTGGTGAATACGAAGGACCTCCCGCTGCTGCCAGCAACTACCAGGGCCTCGCCGCCCGAGCGGCCAAGGGGCCTGGCCACCAGCACCAACGGCGGCCTCCTTCCATGAAGGACGTCGTCGTCTCGCCACCCAGGGCCGCCGCCCCGGCGACCGCCTCCCTCCGCACAAGAAACAAAGCAGCGAGATCCCTGCCGCCACTGTCACCGACGGCCACGCGGGCTTGCATGCCCGGCGACCTTCCCAGGTGGCGGCGAGGTAGAGAGGGGGAGGGAAGGGTGGCGGCGCACGGGAACCCTAGTCGCCGGCCGAGTCGCCCGAGCGGATGACGCGGGGGCAGGAAAAGTCTGTTCCCCCTGAGGAGGTTATTTCCATTTAACACATGGCCCATATCTTGTTATACTTATTTGCACACCTAGGTCACACGTACACGAGAGAAGCTATTCCACTCTAGCCAGCATCTGTAATCATCCAATGGCCTAAATGCATTAGATACTTTCCGGTTGCTCTAGTGTTTCTCTTCTTTCCACATCTTACAGTTCATTACTAAATAACTATGGATCAAGCAAGCATAGATATAGTTCCTCTGTTGGCTAGGATTGTGTGATATATCTTTATGTAATTAGTTAAGTTTGTAGACAAGAATATGCACTTTATGGCAGAGGCAATGTACTGTCGGCATTAAGGAGAGGGCAATGTAATCAATGCACATGTTAGAGTTACTACTCTATTGTGTATGCAATTAACTAAGTTCCATATTTTTATGGCCCGTAACACATGGCTTGAATGTTCTTCGGTTTTAATGTGTATCAATTGGAGTCTCTTGCTTTACTACATATCACGAAATTAATTGATTCTAACTCTGTTCTCATACAAGCCTTCGAATACTCACATCTGCCTCTGCTTCCACTACTCACACCAACACTTAATTACGCATACGGAAAGTACATATATCAATTAGAACTTGACCTCATGAGCCTGTATTCAACACATGTATTCCCAATGTATCTTCTTCGATTTAATAAGTTGGTCAATAAATGCGCTGATCTAGGCATAATAATGTCCTACTAGGATTTTGATTGGCGGAGCACTTTAGAGCTCCAAATCCTCTACCACAAAGTACTTACTATCTTAGTCAAGTCCAACTTCAATCTTACCAAGTCGATGAAACCATTGTTAGGATCGATGCAACAACATCTAACCCTGAGAATAATTGTTCGAGTGTTCCCCTTTTGAAAAATACTACCAAACATATCTCAGATGTTGGGTGTAGGTGGCATTAATTAATTTAGTTGTGTTCCTTCCATTTAAGGGGGTGTTTGGTTGGGCTTTTTCCAGCTGCAACCGCGACTTCCGGCTTCGAAGCCAAAAACTCCTATTTAGGGGCTTCCGGCTACAGTTGCGGCTTTTGGCATGCCTACAAATTTATTATTATCCATAAAGAATAAAGAAAATAAAAAAATCAAAATCAAAATAATGGAGTTTTTGAAGGTTGAATGGATTCGTGGCATTGGTATTACCCCATGAGAAGAAATAAACTGGGAAAGATAAAGTACACACAATTCTCACATGCATTGCACTATTTTAAAAAGATGCATGAACCAGCATATAATAGTGAAATTAACACACAATTGTTTTTCTAAGAAGGAATCAATTAGTGTATTGGCATTACCTTTAAGGAAGAAGAAAAATAACAAATAAAACCAATCAAAATAATGTTTATAAGGAACAATGAATTGGTGACACTGGTATTACCCTTTAAAAAGAAATAATATGAAAACAAAAATGAATAAATTGCACATAACTTTGCACTGAAATTGCACTTTTGTAGTATGCCAACAGTAATAGGGCAATTTATATATATATTTTTTATAGTATTTATGTGTGTACATTTACACTCATTTAATATCCAAAATACCCCCAAAAGAAAAACAAAAACGACTAATGATGAAAAAAATAAAAAAATAAAAAGAAACAAAGTGAGAGAGAGGAGGGTTGGGTCGCATGGGCTTCACTAGTTAAGGAATTGAGTAACCCAAAGCTATAGTAACTACAAAAGCAGTCCAAAATTGGTGTATCCTTTGCAACCAAAATTCTTGTGCAACCGGTGCACCCTGTACTAAAAAAATACTTAGAATAAACATTTAGAAAAATAAATCTGAAATGAGTAGATTGAAAAATAAACGTCTGTCAGGTCACAAAAATTCTAGTTACAATATGAATTCACAGGTTAAAAAATAAAAATGAAAGATCATGTTATGAATAGTAGCTAATTCATATTATGAATTGGGCCAGCTAACACTACAACTACAAGTGTTGAATTTGTTATTTCGTTTTTTTAAGATGTGTGTTGAATTTCTAACTGAAATTCTGTAAACGTGTATGCCTATGTAGTTAATTATTTTCAGATTTTTCAAGAACTCGTATCATGTGTTTTCAACGTTGGGTGCTGGGCTGCTGGTTGCGCCGGATATGGTCTCCATTGTGCATAATCGGCAGCACACAGTGCTTGCAGGACAAAGAGAAGAAAGAAAACACCATGCACAAGGAGGCTTATTTCCATAAATTAAACTGTTTATTAGCATGAAATGTAATTCAGAATCAAGATTACCATACCGCTTAAATATAAAGCGGAGTCTACTCAGTTTACACTAACAGTATGGCTGCCTCCGCAACACATGTTAGCTAGTAGTACAAGGTTGTAAATGTACTACAATTAACATGCCAGGTGAACAAGAGCGGAGCCTAACCAAATCAGATCATCTGAATTACATTTCAGAGGTTCGACACACAATGACTAGCTAGCTTCGTGAACTCTTCAGAGGTTTGACACACGTGCGGAATGAAGTCCATTATGATAGATCTCGCTAAACTCTTCGTGAACGCCATCCTGTTCTTGTATACAAGTTACACAACGCAAGATTACACTGAAATGGGTCCATTTCTGCTGGAATAAAGCAAGTCACCAGCTGCATAATTTTTTTTTTTACACTGACACTTTGATTGAGTGCCCAGCACCTGTCATGCCATAATACATCTCAAGATGTACGTATACTAAGTGCAGAACAAAATGATGCTCCGTTGATTCATTAGCCCAACAAAACAAGGAAGTTTCCGACTAAGTACAGTAAGTTAAGATGCTATCTTTCAGAACAACCAAGGGAAAACAATCATCTGGCGAGGAAGATCGGCATGCTATTTGTAAGGAAAAAACATGATCTGAAGAGAAGTTTTTAATAGCTTGGTAAAAAGGATTTAACGTTGTCTTTATCTTCTATTGAGACATGCATATCCAGATTTGTCCCATGGAATCTGTTTCTCACCAAAGGCCTCCCAAATGTCAGATAATCTAATCCTAAAACTTATTATGGGAATCTAACTGTCACATTTTGATCCAAAGAAGCGAAACGAAGTCTATGAATCACTCCTTGGTTTTATTTGTTATAAACACAACTCCTATATGTTATCCAGTTCTTTTGGAAACGGGAACAAACTGGGAAATGGCAAAATCTACATCTATGTGTATTACCAGTGGCGCTACGCCTTGCATATTTCCATGGTGGTTGCTCAAGCTGTCAGCGTAATCTCAAAGAAAAATGTGCTGTGGCAAGTCATATGGACATAAGCAATTTGAGAATACATACTTCTACAAACAGTTCACATCAATGTACACTCTAGGAGAATTTGATCACATCATCATTCCAAAAGCCTAAAACTGAGTTCCTTTTGCGCAAAAACATAGTGAAAAAAAGTTCCATTTGCATTGTTTTTCACAAGTAACATAGGGATTTGTTATCTCAGATGATTAAAGGCAAAGAAGTTGACCCTTGAAATAATCTAAGACCTTATTAAATCCATAGAATTATGATATCATAGTTTAGATCATTGATTAAAAAATTATGCAATGAGATATACATGGATCTGGTTTAAACACGCAAAGAAGCATCCTGAATTGCTGGATTTAGCATATTAAGATTAATTAATCCACGTGAATAGGAGTGGGAAGAATTCTACATTTCTACCTACATACAAATAACATCAAAATTGCCGGACTTTCCATGTGATCTAAGAGTTTGGACGAGAAAAAACATCGACTAGTCTAATTTTCACCATGTAAACTAAAAATCTTTATCCAGCTAAAGAGGAACCAGGACCTATACAGAGCTCCAAGTGAGCACATCACCCACTCACGTCCTCACCTTGTACACCCGACCTCCTCCCCCCCCCCCCCCCCACACACACACCTAAAAGCATGAAATCCTAGACATAAAAAGCACGAAATAAGACCCTGCTAATTACTTGCTACGATTTTCAACAAAGCAGTATAAAATAAAAATGGACACAGAATTGCTGAGTGCCAATTGCCAAACTGAACAAAGTTATGCGACTACACCTATGCCTGACAAAACATCCCACACAAAGAGCAGGAGCAACCATGTCAGCTGCTGATCAAACTATTGAACTTGAAAGGGAGGATCCAAACTTACAGTCTCAGCGACAAAAAATCCACTAGTATATACTTCATTGCTACAATGGATCCCTCAAACAAAAGTACTCACTCGAAGAACATCACTAAGGCTAAATAACTCATATTTGATGGCATGTGTACCAGTACTGTTTTCTAACTGCAACCATGAACATTCATGGCTCTTAAAAATGTAAATTGAAACTAAATGAGAGAATGAAATAGAGTAGTTCTTTGTATCAAATATTCTCCATATATAGTTCATAACTTTGACATGATGCTGAAAGAGAAATAAAGACAACAAATGATGATAGCAGTGGTTCTCTTCTACCATCCAGAATGTCCAGTTCTACTAGCAGCACTAAGAAGAAGAAGAATAAAAGATAAGACTCATACATAGTATAGATAGTCCAAATCTGGAATGGCGCAGCAAACAAGCACTAATGTAGAACATACAGATTAAAAGCAGCACATCCTATAGCCCTACAAAAAACGTAGGCGCCTGAGTTGCTCCATCTTCTTCTCTCATCTCATGGAATAGTGGAAGTGGAAGGGGAATAAGGCTCTCGTGGAGGTAATGCTTGGTAATCCACAAGCTGATTACTTGGCCATCCTTGCTTTTTACATATCCTAAGAACTTGCCATCAATGCCAAAATGCAGCACAGGCCAACCACGAATGAACTGGATTAGCAGTTCACCGTTATTGAGCACAACCATCGTAGGGAACCTCATCACCTTTGAACGTGGTATTGGATCGTCAACACCCGACAAATTAATCTGAAGCTTAAAAGACCAGGTTTCCGTTTTGGCGCCGTAGTCTTGTATGACCCAAACATCCACGGTCATTTGGTCAAGGCTGGCGCTGCACAAAGCAAGAGTGCCATCCATCTGGAACAATTCGTGGAAGCGCAGCTGGAATGGACGACCCATCAACCGGAATGTTTCGGCTGCTGTGTCGAACACCATTATTGTGCGGCAGGGAAGTCTCCAGTGCAGGCTACCACGGTGGAGGACCGGTGGACAACCCAACGAATCCGGCAGGCCCTTGCACAACACCATTTCCATGGGTGTTATCTGTGCGATGTTTCCTTGTGCGATGCATCTCATGTCACTGGATCCCACCGCTACGACGTAGTAGAATGTAGTGTAAGCTGTTTCTGCTGTGTTGTAGTATGTCGGAGAAGAGACCCAAAGCACCCGGTATTCTCCGGATGGTTGGTGCCGGTACAAGCCGGCGATGTGGCACATAAACCCCTGTAGGCTTGGAGGCGTCACTAGGGGAGCACTCTCACGGGTGACCGGGTTGCAGAGGAAGAAGTTTTCCGGAGGAGACGAAGAAGTTCGCACACTGCGGGATCCATGGGAGACGATGATGAGCCCATCAACGGCAGCCTGGAGTCTACCGCTGTAGGTCCGGAGCACGGGGCAGAGCTGTTGCTGCTGGCCTGCACCGGCGTCAAAGGAAAGCAAGAGCTAGGTCACCGTCTGCGGGTCCACGACGCGATTGAGCACCGGGAGAAAGGGCTGGCGGCGGTGGTGGTCCAGCACGAACTTATCGGTGGCACTGCGCCACCCCTTGCGGACGCAGCGGCAGCGCATGATGTCCCTGGCCGACAAACGGACGAGGATCTCTTCGACAACGATTGACTCGGGAAGGTCGTCGAGGACGGTCTCGGCTCCGTGGGCCGGCAACGGCATGGTGACTTCTGGCTGCTGGTGCTCCATCAGATCCGGTACCAACAACTAGAAACAAGAGAGGAAACGCAATAAGAATGGCGCACAATCAACAAAATTTGTGGGGCGGACGGACTAGTCAGTCGATGCCTTGATGGTGAGCTACACGGCGTCTGTACCACGTCTCTGGACACGAAGACATGAAAGATTATGGGTCCCAAGATTATTTTCAGAAAAGAAGGAAGGCATGAGAGATCGCGGCACACGATAGATGAAGAAGAAGAAAATCATCATAAATCAGTCGGCAGCTTGCTCCCGAGACTCACCTCCACGGACGATTCAGGCGAAGAATCTGGTTACCGGCGTGTGGGAAGAGGGCACTCCTACGATTTGTTGCTGCAAGGATGGGGATGGGAAATGGGGCGGCGAGGCGTATGGGTTTGGGGTCTCGCTGTCGCTGGTGTGGTTTATATATGTGCGCGCGGGTGTGATCTTGATTTCTTTAGAAGCCTATCATTCATACATTTATTATCATTAATAATTAGATTACTAATGATATTTAATACACGAGCTGGATAAGGATTTGCTAGGCTTGGATTTTCAAGGCTCTAGGATTTGCTATGTCAATGGAAATTATTGTAGAGGGTAGTGTGGCGTCCCTTCGACAATGTTTAAGCATGACGTTTACAATCTCCCTCACAATTTCAGAACAATTAACATATATCGCGCAGCTGTATCGAAGGTATTTTCTACTTTCTAGTGGCCCCGGGTAGGTACCGGTCAAATATCCATCATTCACATGCTCCTAGATTTATCCCTCAACTCCTATATTAGATGTATTAGAACATCTACAGCCGAACGTCCCAAACTTGTCTCAAACGTCTGAGCGGACGAGCCCGATCAGTGCCCGGTCATGAAAATGCACCCAAACGGGTTCATCAAACGGGCCTCAGACGTCCGGACTGACCGGCACCCTTCATATCCAGTACAAATCTAAGACGGATATGGGAGCGTACGAACGCGTTTGCCACGTCAAACAGGCGATTGAATCCCACGCTGAATCGCCAGAAACCCGGCGGTCTGATGTTTGGTGGGGGTGTGAACAAGGCGTGGCGTCACTCCGGCTCACCGCTAGAAGCCAAATCCGGCTATTTAAGCTGGCCAGCGCCCCCAACCCTAGCCACATCCACTTCCTCCCTCTCCACGCTATCAGCCCGAGCCCATCCACCTCTCTTCTGCTTGTCCCAAGTTGTCCGGCTTTGCCATGGCCCGACAGAAGAAGACTACATATGCCATGCTCACGCCGGAGCGTCGCTTCCAAATCGAGGAGCAGATTTGGGCGAGGAGCGCGACCTACATCTATGTCGGCCTGCCTCCGGACTCGCCGAAGCGGAGCAGGAGGATGAGGAGCAGTAACATCCGCTTTCGATGGAGGAGGAGGAGGGGCTGGATCCGTCTCTAGGCTTCAACATGTTGGACGCGAAGGCGGTGTTCATGGTTGCGTAGGCGGACGATATGACGGAGCATCATCCGATAGGAGTTGGCGGCGACCAACACTCTTTTTTTGTCAAAATCAACGCGGTGGCAAAGGCGGAGCAGGCGGGCGCGAAGGAGCCGGAGGAGCCGGAGCTACGGTTGTCATCCATGTATCTGCGTTGTAGATGCTTTTATGTCAACTCATGCGTGCATGTGAAGCCCAACCAGATGTCTCTTATCTCTCTTTCTCACTTTTCATGTACTCTCTCCGTCCCAAAATTAGTGACTCAAAAATGACTCAACTTTGTACTAAAATGCATTTCCGAACATGTTTTCATATAATTAGCTAAAATATATTTCATAAACCAATTATAAATGTTTTTTGTGAGGTAAAAGGAGTTAATTCCATAGGGTTAGGGCTACGATCGAGAGGCATGAGGTCAGAATACATGGAAGTCCACAATGCAACCATACATATGTACACGACTTCGTACTACTATAAAAAAGCGAACCGTTCTGTTACATGATTTTGTGAACAACTAATTTTCTGCGAAACATACTTCTTGTCTACCTTGAAAGGTTTAATCTGATAAGCCAATTGCCCATAGGCTGATCGTAACAGGTTGTCATTAGACATGATGGATAGTGCAACCATTGAGTTAGATTGCACAAGCACTTGTCTATATTTTAAGGACAGTAAAATCGAACCTATTCCGAGCCATCTCACGCCCTTTGCTTTTTAGACCATCAAATATTGAACGATTTCACGGATACACACTTCCAGCCGTCAGATTTTTGGGGTTCCTGGCTGTCCCATGGGCCTCTCCTCGCGCCTGGCCTACTCATGGGTTGACTGTCCTATGGCTGCTATTCCCGAAACTATTTTCGAGCCCTCTCGTTCACCTACATAATTTAACGTCCGATCGTGAATGAATGGCTGCGATACAATTTACGCATTTGCCTTTGGATGGGCTACCCCCCTCCCTCTCCTGGAGTCGCTCTTGTCTCCCCTCCGTCTCCAAAAAGGATGACAACGGCGACGGCGGCGCATCAGCTTCCCAGGTTCGTCGCAGCCTCCTTGCGTGGGAACACCATTGGGCATGTTGCTGCCTTCCAGTTGAGTGCTGGATTCACATGGAGCCACAACAAGCAGCACGATCCTCCCGAAGTCATCTGCAAGGGGGCGCAACAATGGCGTGGCAAATCCAATCCCGATCTGCTGGTTTCAGGTGTGAGCGCTTAATCTTCAGTTTCTTGATTCAGTTTCAGGTGTGAGCACTTAATATGCAGCGAGCAGAATGGTTCTCCTAAAGTCCTCCCGATTTGATGTGGTTTTGGTTGTAGCGCGTTCCTGCAGGAGTTTAGATCCGTTGCTTAATCAATCTTCAGTGTCTGGATCCATTCATGGTGTGTCACTCACCGGCGACCCTTAATACAGGTGGGACTTTATATTTTATTCAGTACGAGCGTTTGCAGCCTTCCTACTCCAGCAGCAGAACCTCTAGCAGCATGTTTCATGGCTAGGTTACCCTCTATCTACATTTGTTTCTTTCCTGAACGAGTCCTTCTTCCACCAGTGTTCTAATATCCCCCAATCCTTATTTTGTGCAGGTGGTGTTCGTACTGATTTGGTCAGCTAATTTGGGTAAATCTTGGAGGCTGGTCTTGGCATGTTGATCGGGGGATTTCTTTACTTTTCAATTTCTGATGGCCGCTGGACTGTTTATTACTAGCACATTTGGGGAATTCTTCAGTTTCAAATCTCTGGTGGATGGCGGCTGTTAATTATGTTCTAAAATTCTCTATTTGTTGATCTGATTTCCAGCATGCTCCAAGTTAAATAGATCTGTGCAGATTCTCTGAATGAAATTGGTCAAGGGAGATGATTACGTCTGCTGGAGTACAAATTGTGATGATGTTTTATCTTGGTAATGGCTTCTCTTGTGGTGCATGCATCCATATAGAAAAATGGGAAAGTTAGCATAATATTGTTGGATCTATGCCACAAAAATATATCCATTAGGTATGTTACCATATTGGAGGTTATATTGGTGTTCAGCTTGCACAAAGTTTTTGATTAAAAATCTATAGTGATATGCAGTTGATAATTTCTGCTAACAATAACACTTGTTTCTTTTGATAAGCTACACTATTGGCAGCAAAATCTAAGAGCCACAGAGTTGCTGAAATCAGGTCATGTGTTTATTATTTTCCAGCCATCAGGTAATGAGCGTCAACGTTGAAAACCTAAAGCGCTTTCTGCTTACAGTTGTTGGCTTAAATAGAGAACGTTTGCACCAGAAGACATACTTGGGAATTTTGCTTTTGAAATATTTATCAGGGGTAGCTCCCAAATGGAACTGTAGTAATTGAATTATGTTGCTTAATTTTTTGGTTCAGTATTTTTGTACTGTGTAAGAATGACTTCATGTACCGGGTTTTTTTCTGTTCCGCCTTGGGAACATACACACAGATGCCCAGGGAGTATATATCTTCTCCAAGAAGCAAAGGTAAATTCTAATTAGAAGGATACATGTTTTTAATATGAACACCTAACCTCCTTAGTGGGTTAATTTGCTTTACAGTGTATGGGTTCTTGTGGTATCCACCGGATGTGTGCATGGCTGCTAGGTCAATTTTTCTGCAATGATCCACTAACCCAAGAAAAAACACGAAACCATTCGCCTTGAAAATCAGACATCATAGAGCAACCATTCCGACAAGTTCACAAATTTTGATGTCCATTCTAAGATTTACATATAAATTGTATATATATCTTTCCTTGAAATAAATAAATTGTAATTAGAAACAAGCCCATCATAAAGGAGGATGTATACCTAGAAATTTTATTTCCATAGATTGAAGAAAATAGCTGAAAAACTTGGTTTGTCTTAATATGAGTGTATACTAATTGAATTGTTCTTGCTATTTTTATGTAGCATCACTTTATCTTTTGTTCATTTACGGAGCTTCCTTCAGTGTAGTCTACAGAAGTATAGATCCATACATATTTAGCATGCGAAATCTTAAGCACTTGCTCAAATAAATAATAATCTATTTACACAGTCCGGTGCTTATGTGAATAAAATTGAAGGTGTTACTTGATGGCAGCAACGAACAATGCCCTACCTGGTATGATAAAGTGCTTACCTAGATGCTGGTGCTAACCCCAATATTCCTGGTTGAGGGAGTCACCGAGTCTTTTTTCCTCCTCCTCTGCCCTTGTGATCTACTTTTCATGCAGTTCTTTGATAAGAATAATCTGTATTTGTTTATTTCAGGGATACTAGAAGGGGGTGTTGAGGTCATTGAATTAAACTTCACCATTTAGACTGATAAGTTAAAATCCGGTCTTACTTTCTGCCTCATTTTTTTTTTGGAAAAGGAGGAACAGAGCCCCCAGCCTCTGCATCAATCCTACTTTCTGCCTCATAGTTCACATTTCCACTATTTGGTTTTCTAGCATGGCCTTGGTTATTCCCTGTTCATATATCATGTTCCTTCAAACTTTAAAGGAAATAACGTTCCCATCCAAATCTCACGCCTGCAGACTTCTAATCTGATTGTTTATGAGGATAGAACATAGATAGAGGTATTGTGCTCTTGCTTCTGACGGTGTTGACGCGAATGCATGATTGATATGGCGATGATGTAGTTGTACGCGTACCGGATGGAGGATGACACACTGCTTCTTAAAGTTTAGTGCTACGACTTGGGGAAGTACCTTTGTAATTTGTTGTCAGTTTGATTTCTATTTTTGTGATTCTGTTTTATTATAGCTTCAATCAAACAATAATAGGAGGCTCTGTAAACGATTCCCTTTAGATATAGTGTTTTTTATTATCCAGTTCCTCCTAATACATGCTAAAAAACCAACCATGTGGATAAAAGGGTTGGATTGAGAAATCTACACTATGTATATAAGTTTTGTACCGCTCAGATTTTATCACATATTACCACACATGTATTCCCAAGTATTTACAAATAAGGCCCATAACCAGCCTAATAGAAATGACTAAACTTCCATTCTGTACTCACGTTAGTAAGAAAACAAAAACTATGCTAAAAAACATACCTACATTTTTACATAAATTTGTAACACTGTCAGACTATACTATAAAAAATCGGCGCGGCAACGCGTGCCAGCAATGATTTAGTATGTTGGATGGCTAGAGCCATTCCTTGTATCAAACCATAAATCTTCACTTCCAGAGCATCTTTACAGTGAAACAGTACTTTCTATGCTGCAAAAATTATAGCACCATCCTCCTTACGCATCACCATCCCCATCGCTGCCAACGCATCACTGAGACAAAAGGATCCGTCCACTGAAATTGTGCAGCCCAATTCTTCTGATGCGGCGGCCATGGTTCAGCTAGTCTAGCTATATCCTCAATAACACGTGGTAAAGCCTCAGTAACAGACATCTTGCCCATCAATATCTTCTCGGTACCGAAGCTTCGAGCAAGACCCAAAGTATTGTATTTCCTTTGTCTCAAAATAAGTGTCGATGATTTAGTATAAAATTTATATTAATTTAATAAAAAAATGCGACATTTATTTTGTGACGGAGGAAGTAGTAACTTACTAAAAATCAACTGTTACCTTGACCTGTGGCACATCTTTACCATGAGTAAAATATGTACGTAATTGCCAAATGCGTCACACAAGCATGATCGCCATGTCCCTCGCTTCATCATGGCACCTTGCCAGTACATGCAATAACCACTCGTGACCATTATCAATCAACATGTCATCTATTGGTAGTGGCCAGATCAACCACATTTCCTCCCAAATCGCCTTTGCATGTTCACAAGTCACTAAGAGCATGGCCATTGACAAGTTCCGGAATGCTCCACCGGAGATCTTCATTGGGTGCTTGACGCCTGTAGATAGCTGGATTGGATGCAATTCGGTCGCATGCGCCCCTATTTTAGCCCGAGTGGCTTCAAGAGCGTGTGACGCGAAGCTTCGATATCTGTTGACATTATGGGACACGTTGGTATTTCGATTTCCATGGTGAAGACAGTGACGGAGAACGTTATGTCGGCTAAGGTCTGAGGCCTTGTAATGGAGGATCGAGTCTTCGTGGCAATGAGAACTTTGCTTGGTGATTCGTGACTTGTAGAAGTGGCATCGGCAAGTGGGGCTGGCTACACAGACGGAGTACAAAGTCTTAGCTTTTAGGATGAAAACCCAAGGTCTGACCTTTATTGGTTGTGTCTAGCAATGACCTTGTTGAAGGCATTGTTTTTGAAAGTGTGGATCTTCTCCAGGGTGAAAACCAAAGATGTAGGATCGGGCAATGACGGTGTTTGTGCACTGTTTTCTTCTTGGAGGTGTCGTTTTTGGAGAATTTGGACTTTGAGTGTTGTCTAGGTTGTGGTTCGTGCTGCAGCTACAAGGAATTTATCACTATAGCAAGATCTTTTTTCCTTTTTTTTTGTATTCTTTTTGTTTTTGTTTTTGGTTGTGTGTGTCGAGGCAGGATGCACTCGATCACCTATGGGGCCGCAAGCCCCTTTGTGGTCCGGTAGGGGCGAGGTCACTTGCACAAAGAGCGGAGATGGCGAGACGACATGACGATGGCGACACAGGTGTTTTACCTAGTTTCGGTACGGTGTGAAGTGTAAAATCCTACTGCTTTTGGTGGATTGATCAAAGGAACACGAAAGACACGCAACGCTCAAGCCTGGCAAGGGTTGCCTTCGGGGAAAGAGCTACTACGCGAGTACAAGTGTCCAAAGGTTCCAATATTGAGCTAGGTTGCCTTGGGCCTCCTTTTATAGCACAAGGGGCAAACATAGTGCCCCTTGTCATACCTAGCAGACCTTATCATACCTAACTCTCGCATTAAGGATAAAATTCTATCATTGCTAGTCTAGGTGGCCTGCGGGGGTGCATTCTCGGCAGGCTTCGACCACCGCTCTAGCTAACTACTGCACCATAGTTTGACATGCCTACGGACGGGTGTCAAGGAGGCATAATCTGTATTCCAGCGTGTCGCCACATGCTTAGCGAGAGCCACTTAACCACCTGGAAGCTCGACACTGCATTGATAAGTGATTGTAGTAGCGATGCGGTGGAGCGGTGGCCGATCGGCTCGCGCTTTCCGAGGGGCTAGCTTGCCGGGTCTTTTGAGGGTGCGGGCGCCTCGGTCCCCGGCATGCACCGGGGACGTGCTTAGCATGCTCTGACCTTGTCTTTGGTTCTAGTACCGATCTTGCCAACGTTGCTTGGCCTTGGTTTGTGCCTGCTTGGCATGGGTTTAGCTACCACTGCCTATGCATAAGTCAGGGGCACTGGGTACCCATGCCTCAGTGCATCGACAGGAGCCCCTAGGCCTGGCCCACACACGCATACTCAGCGCCGTTGGGTCTAGCCCAAAATTCATGCACACGTGCGCAATGTGAGGAGGTAACCGCCAATTCACTAGTCAGCACTGACCCATTACCTCAGGCCGTTTTCGCCACGCGCGCCGCATGCATTGTGGGAGGTTGCGGTGGGCGCTTGTGACTTAAAGGCCTGGTCGTGGTAGAAACTTCAATGCCATGAATTGGCACAATGGGGCGGTTACATGTTCGGCCGTGATCGTGGGTAATGGAATTGGTGGAGGCGGACGGCGACCCTTGGAGCAGAGGAGAGCCAGCCCTTGCGCCCTTCCCTATAAATTGGAGGGTCACGAGGGGCGATGCTCCTCCATCTCCTTCTCCTCCTTGGTCTTAAGCTCGCAGAGCTCGCCCTTCTTCTCTTGTTTACAGGTCGTCCCTCCCCTCCCGATGGCCAGGGGGAGGGGTCTAGCGAACATGTCGGCCATCGTACGGTCTTCTTCTCGCGTTCATGCTCAGTTCTCGTCGCGGACCGATGGCCGAAGGATCCCCGAGTGGGGGAGCGGGCGGCGTGGCGGTCGCGCCAGGAGCAGTTGCGACGGAGCACCTGCCGTTGCGTCGCCCGCTACTTCAGTCTTGAGGGAACGCCGCGTGGTTGATACCGTGTTGGAGTCCATAATGGAAATGCAGCATCACAGTGACCCACGGACTCTGTGCTCCTTCTACAAGGTGATGAACAAAAGTCGCTCGTACGGCCTCCAGTCGCGCGCGAGCGGCTGCGGTGGCGGTTCACTTTGTATCGCGGTGGAGTTCTTCATCCATGGTGTCGTGGATTTGTCACGGCAGATGTCCGGGTGGACGGACTTTAGGTTCGGGGCAGAAGCGCGACTATGTGGCGGCTTGAAGGGGTTGGTCAAAATTGAGAGACGCGAGTTTACCCAGGTTCGGCCCCTCTGATGGAGGTAAAGGCCTACGTCCTGCTTGTCTGGTATTGATGATGAAGAAGATCTCTCGGTTACAAGGGTGCCGTTTGGCTACCTCTAATCACGAGATCCTCTAATCTGTCTATCTCTAATCTCTTGTGCCTTTCTAAACTTGTGGACTTGTGAACCTATCTCTCTAAGGGCGCTCTACCCCTCCTTATATAAGTGGAGAGGGTAGGTTTACAAATAGAGTCCTACTCCCAGTAGGACTAGGACTAGTCTTTCACGAATCCTACTCCGGGTCTTGTTTCTCTTGTAAGGGAATCCTCTCTCGTTTGGGCCTTCTCTTGTGAGCCGCCTGGCGCCGGCTTACACGTCGGGTCTTGGGCCTGGTCGTCCTGTGACCCGCTTGCCAGGTCATCAATAAAACGCCATGTCTTGACCGGGTCTCCTGTGAGTTGCCAGGCCGGGTCATACCGCGGGGTATATCTCCGACACATGGCGTTATGTGTGGCGCGCATGGGTGGGAGTATTTTGCCCGCGTATTCCCCGCCCTTGGCCACCAGAGACAACCACTAGTAGAAAACAGGGCATTGGTTCGGGACGGGCCAGCACATTAGTCCTGGTTCAGTCACGAACCGGGACCAATGGGGGCAACGGTCCCGGTTCATGAGGCCAGGGGGTCGGGCGGGCCACGTGGGGCATTGGTCCTGGTTCCAGACACGAACCGAGACCAACGTGCCTTACTCCTGGCCCACAACCACTGGTCTCGGTTCGTGGCTGGATCCGGGACCAAAGGGGGTCCTTTAGTCCCGGTTCCAGCCACGAATCGGGACCAATGAAATGCCTATATATACCCCCTCGCTAGCGAGCAGAGCACTCCACAATGCTCTGTTTTTTTGGTTGGCGAGGGGAGAGCTTTGTGGTGCTCTAGCTCACCTCCTATGCACATGAGGTGTTTGATGAAATGCCTAAGCCAAACTTAAGCTTTCTCCTCTCGAAGCTCCTTGTCCAAACTCCATTTTCGTCAAGATTTGTCTAGGTTTGGCGGTCCGTCTTGTCCCGTCCCCGTCCTGAAACCGCCGCCGATCGCCCGCGCATGGTGAGCCTCTTGATCTTATCTTCTTGCTAAAAGAAAATACACTTACTCGTATGATTTTCTTACTTTTATTATTGTTCACTTCTCTATTCATGATATGTTGTAATGGTTTTTAATACACTTTATTATATAATGGACGCAGATGAACCGGTAATGGATGTACGGTGACCGACGCACCTCCGAGTATATTAAGGGTCTGCATAATTTTCTCGAAGCGGCTGAGGCAAACAAGCAGAATAGTTTTATGCCTTCTCCATGTACTGTCTGTGAGAATACGAAGTCTTTCTCCAACTCTAAAACCCTTCACTTCTACCTACTTCAGAAGGGTTTTATGCCACACTATAATGTTTGGACCAAGCACAGAGAAACTGGGATTATGATGGAAGACATCGAAGAAGAAGAGGATGATGACAACTACCCTCCCCCTGAATACGGTGATGCTGCAATGGGGGAAGTTGAAGATCAAGAGGAACCAGACGATGTGCCCGATGATGATCTTCGCCGGGTCATTGTTGATGCACAGAGAGAATGCGAAAGTGAAAAGGAGAAGTTGAAGTTCGATCGCATGTTAGAGGATCACAAAAAAGGGTTGTACCCAAATTGCGAAGATGACAACAAAAAGCTCAGTACCACACTGGAATTGCTGCAATGGAAGGCAAACAATGGTGTATCTGACAAGGGATTTAGTTCGCTACTGAAAATAATTAAGAAGAAGCTTCCAAAGGATAACGAATTGCCCGGCAGTACGTACGTAGCAAACAAGGTTGTATGCCCTCTAGGATTGGAGGTGCAAAAGATACATGCATGCCCTAATGATTGCATCCTCTACCGTAGTGAGTACGGGGAACGGAACGCATGCCCGGTATGCGGTGCATTGCGGTATAAGATCAGAAGAGATGACCCTAGTGATGTTGAGGGCTAGCGCACCAGGAAGAGGGTTCCTGCCAAGGTGATGTGGTATGCTCCTATAATACCACGGTTGAAACGTCTGTTCAGAAACAAAAAGCATGTTGAGTTGATGCAATGGCACAAAAAAGACCGTAAGAAAGACAGGAAGTTGAGAGCACCCGCTGACGGGTCGCAGTGGAGAAAGATCGAGAGAAAGTGGAGCGACTTTACAGGTGACCCGAGGAACATATGGTTTGGTTTAAGTGCAGATAGCGTTAATCCTTTTAGGGAGCAGAGCAGCCAGCATAGCACATGGCATGTGGCTCTATGTATGTATAACCTTCCTCCTTGGTTGTGCATGAAGCGGAAGTTCATTATGATGCCAGTGCTCATCCAAGGCCCTAAGCAACCCGGCAATGACATTGATGTGTACCTAAGGCCATTAGTTGATGAACTTTTATAGCTATGGAATGGAAGAGGTGTACGTGTGTGGGATGAGAACGAGCAGGAGGAATTTGACCTGCATGCGTTGCTGTTTGTAACCATCAATGATTGGCCTGCTCTCAGTAACCTTTCAGGACAGACAAACAAGGGATACCACACATGCACACACTGTTTAGATGACACCGATAGTATATATTTGGACAAATGCAGGAGGAATGTGTACCTGGAGCATCATTGATTTCTTCCGACCAACCATCAATGTCAAAAGAAAGGAAAGCATTTCAAAGGTGAGGCAGATCACCGGAAGAAGCCCGCCCTTCGTACTGGTGATCACATACTTGATATGGTCAATGATTTACAAGTAATATTTGGAAAGGGTCCTAGCGAACTATCTGTTCCGAATGACGCTGACAAACGCGCACCCATGTGGAAGAAGAAATCTATATTTTGGGACCTACCTTATTGGAAAGACCTAGAGGTCCGCTCTGCAATCGACATGATGCACGTGACGAAGAATCTTTGCGTGAACCTGCTAGGCTTCTTGGGAGTGTATGGGAAGACAAAAGATACACCGGAGGCACGGGAGGAACAACAACGTGTGCATGAAAAAGACGACATGCATCCAAAGCAGTAGGAAGGTCCTGCCAGCTACGCTCTTACCAAAGAAGAGAAGGAAATCTTCTTTGAATGCCTGCTCAGTATGAAAGTCCCGTCTAGCTTCTCGTCGAATATAAAGGGAATAATAAATATGACAGAGAAAAAGTTCCAGAACCTAAAGTCTCATGACTGCCACGTGATTATGACGCAACTGTTGTCGGTTGCATTGAGGGGGCTTCTATCGGAAAACGTTCGATTAGCCATTGTGAAGCTATGTGCATTCCTCAATGCAATCTCTAAGAAGGTGATCGATCCAGAAATCCTGCCAAGGTTAAGGAGTGATTTGGTGCAATGTCTTGTTAGTTCCGAGCTGGTGTTCCCACCGTCCTTCTTCAGTATCATCACACATGTCCTAGTTCATCTAGTCAACGAGATTGTCGTTTCGGGCCCTGTATTTCTAACAATATGTTCCCCTTTGAGAGGTTCATGGGAGTCTTAAAGAAATATGTTCGTAACCGCGCTAGGCCAGAAGCAAGCATCTCCATGGGCCATCAAACAGAGGATGTCATTGCATTTTGTGTTGACTTCCTTCCTGACCTTTAGAAGATTGGTCTCCCTCAATCGCGGTATGAGAGGCACGCTAGGAGAGGACTCAATAATATGTAGGGACGAGCATTCTTGGTCTCAAGCACACTACACAGTTCTACAGAGTTCCACCTTGGTGACCCCGTATGTCGATGAACACAAGCATATTCTGCGCTCCAAACACCCGGAGCAGTGTGACGACTGGATTACATATGAACACATCAGGACTTTCGGCAGTTGGTTGCAAACACGTCTCATGGGTGACAACACTGTTTCTGATGAGCTGTACTCGTTGGCCAGGGGACCATCTTCGACTGTATTGACTTATAAAGGTTACGAGATAAATGGGAATACATGTTTACATGATCGCCCAAGATGAAAAGAGCACCAACCAAAACAGCGGTGTCCGCTTTGATGCAGCAACCAAGGGGGGAAAGGACACATATTATGGTTATATAGTGGACATATGGGAACTTGACTATGGACATGATTTCAAGGTCCCTTTGTTTCAGTGCAAATGGGTCAATTTGTCAAGAGGCAGGGTACAGGAAGACCCACAGTACGGAATGACAACCGTGGATCTGAACAATCTTGGGTACTAACACGAACCATTCGTCCTAGCCAATGATGTGGCGCAGATTTTCTATGTGAAGGACATGTCTACCATACCGAGAAAAAGAAAAGATAAGGAAGCGAATACATCATACGATGAGCCAAAGCGCCACATAGTTCTTTGAGGAAAAAGAGACATCGTGGGATTGGAGGGCAAGACAGACATGTCTAAAGATTATGAAAAGGTTCATGTAATTCCTCCCTTCAAAGTCAAGGCTGACCCAAGCACCCTGTTAAACGATGAAGATTATCCATGGTTACGGCGCAATAAGCAAAGGACACAAGCGAAGAAAAAGTGAAGACTTTCTCTCCACAACTATATCATTGCAGTGACATGTGAAGAAATGAAATGCCTTTTATAACACATGACTTTTCGTCCGAAACCCTAATACTTCGAAAGAGATTTTCCGTTTTGTACAGGAAGTGCATCCAGTTTTTGCTGTAACCCTCTCAACTTTTTATGACATGCTATGTGGGTGAAATGATGTTACCATGCCAACTTTCAACCTTTTCAGAGTTCATTTGAAGTGATTTTCAATTACAGGGTCATTTAGCTCATTAAAACTAGTAAGTGCATGAAAAATACCAAATGAAGTCAAAAAGGGTTGAAAATTGATGATATGGCATTGAATGGTGCATTTTGAACACACAAAAAGTATGGACTTCAAATAAGTTCAAAAAATGAAATCCCTTTGTAACAGATGAGTTTTCGTCCGAAACTGTGATACTTCGAAAGAGATTGTCCATTTTGTACACGAAGTGCATCCAATTTTTTCCGTAACCATCTCAACTTTTTAACACATGCTATGTGGGTGAAATGATGATACCATGCCAACTTTCAACCTTTTCAGAGTTCATTTGAAGTGCTTTTCAATTTTAGGGTTATTTAGCTCAAAAAATCAGTAAGTGCATGAAAAATACCAAATGAAGTCAGAAAGGGTTGAAAATTGATGATGTGGCTTTGAATGGTGCATTTTGAACACACAAAAAGTATGGAGTTCAAATAAGTTCAAAAAAATGAAATCCCTTTGTAACAGATGAGTTTTCGTCCAAAACCGTGATACTTCGAAAGAGATTGTCCATTTTGTACACGAAGTGCATATAGTTTTCGCCGTAACCCTCTCAACTTTTTAGCACATGCTATGTGGGTGAAATGATGATACCATGCGAACTTTCAACCTTTTCAGAGTTCATTTGAAGTGCTTTTCAATTTCAGCGTTATTTAGCTCAAAAAACCAGTAAGTGCATGAATAATACCAAATGAAGTCAGAAAGGGTTGAAAATTGATGATGTGGCTTTGAATGGTGTATTTTTAACACACTAAAATTATGGAGTTCAAATAAGTTAAAGAAATGAAATCCATTTTAACAGATGAGTTTTCGTCCGAAAGCGTGATACTCCGAAAGAGATTGTCCATTTTGTACACAAAGTGCATCCAGTTTTTGCCGTAACCCTCTCAAATTTTTAGCACATGCTATGTGGGTGAAATGATGATACCATGCCAACTTTCAATCTTTTTAGAGTTCATTTGAAGTGCTTTTCAATTTCAGGGTTATTTAGCTCAAAAAAATCAGTAAGTGCATGAAAAATACCAAATGAAGTCAGAAAGGGTTGAAAATTGATGATGTGGCTTTGAATGGTGCATTTTGAACACACAAAAAGTCGAGGCCACCCAAATTTACCAAGTTAAATGAAGAAAACTCCGGTAACATTGATTTATCAAGAATGCCCCCATTATGGATGTGCACAAGTTGATCCAATTTTTTTGATCTCATCTATATATATATTCTTCTATATGTCACATTGTGTGTCAAAGTATTGAAGAAATCCATGGCTTCATCATTAGTCGGAAGTAACATGCGTATCATGCTACGAAGCTCTTCAAAGTTGTTTTGAAACGGAGTCCCGGATAGAATAATTCGTTTTATGGTACGAATTTCAGCAAAGGCCTTCCAAATAGCGATATTTGGAAGGCTCTTGCTGAACTACGTACCAAAAAGCTAATTAATTATCCTATCCGGGACTCCGTTACAAAACAATTTTGGAGAACTGCGTACCATTATGTGACTGTTACTTCCGACTAATGATGTAGCCTTGGTTTTCTTGAATCCTTTGACACTAGACAACGTGATATATAGAAGGGTAGATGAGATCAGGAAAAATATGGACCATTTTCTGTACATTTAGAATGGAGCCATTTTGTTAATTAAATCTCTTAAAGATTAACAGAATCCCTTGTTTGACATTCATGAGAGAGGCGGTCCGGACGTCGGACATTCATGAGAGAGGCGATCCGGACGTTGGACATTCATGTTTGTATATTAATTGCCATGTTGTAATATTTTCAGAAACTATGGATCCAAGAGACGAAGAACAAGAGCAGTTGTTGGGGGATATAATCCACGACGGACGTGATATCTGTTGGGGAACATCGCATGGGAAACAAAAAAATTCTTACGTTCACGCAAGACATATCCATGGTGATGAGCATCTACGAGAGGGAGAGTGGATCTACATACCATTGTAGATCGCTAAGCGGGAAGTGTTAAGAAATGCGGTTGATGTAGTCGAACGTCTTCGCGATCCAAATCGCCGAGCGTCCCGCGATCCAATCACGATCCGTCCCGATCTAGCACCGAACGGACGACACCTCCGCGTTCAGCACATGTACGGCTTGATGACGATCTCCGCCTTATTGATCCAGCAAGAGGGGTCGCAGAGGTGGAAGAGTTCTCTGGCAGTGTGACGGCGCTCTAGCGATGGTGGTGGAGCTGTTCCAGCAAGGCTTCGCCTAAGCACTGCAGAAAACCGATCTAGAGGAGAAACTATGCACTGGAGAAGAGGGTGACACGTGGCAGAAAATTCTATGCAAAACCCCTCAAAACCACTAGTATATATAGGAGGAGGGGAGGAGGAGGCTTGGCCCTCAAGGGGCCATCCCTAGGCTTTGGCCGAACCAAGGAGGGAGGAGTCCTCCTCCTCCACTCCTAGTAGGATTAGGACTCCTTCCTTATTTGTTCCTTTTTGCCTTTTTCCACCTTTTTCCTTTTGGGATTTTCTTCCCAGTCGTATGGGCCTTGTGTGGGACTTCCACCAGCCCACTAAGGGCTGGTATTCACCTTCCCACATCCCATGTAGCCTCTTGGGTCGAAATACCCCTCCCGATGGTCCCCCGATACACTACCGGTACACTATCGATGAGTCCGAAACTTTTCTGGTGACCAAAACAGGACTTCCTATATATCAATCTTTACCTCCGGACCATTCTGGAGATCCTCGTTATGTACAGGATCTCATCCGGGACTCCGAACAACCTTTGGTCACCACCATGCATAACTCCATACTACCGAAACGTCGCCAAACCTTAAGTGTGCAGACCCCGCGGGTTCGAGAACTATGTAGACATGACCGAGACGCCTCTACGGTCAATAACCAATAGTGGGACCTGGATGCCCATATTGGTTCCTACATATTCTACGAAGATCTTTATCGGTCGAACCTCTATGTCAAGGATTCAGTTAATCCCGTACGATGTTCCCTTTGTTCTTCGGTATGTTACTTGCCCGAGATTCGATCGTCGGTATCTCCATACCTAGTTCAACCTCGTTACCGGCAAGTCTCTTTACTCGTTACGTAATACAAGATCCCGTGGCTAACACTTAATCACATTGCTTGCAAGGCTTATTATGATGTTGTATTACCAAGTGGGCCCTGAGATACCTCTCCGTCACACGGAGTAACAAATCCCAGTCTTGATCCATGCCAACCCAACAGAGACCCTCGGAGATACCTGTAATGCACCTTTATAGTCACCCAGTTACGTTGCAACGTTTGATACACACAAGGCACTCCTCCGGTGTCCGTGAGTTGCATGATCTCATGGTCATAGGAACATATACTTGACATGCAGAAAACAGTAGCAATAAACTGACACGATCATATGCTACGTTTGTAGTTTGGGTCTCGTCCATCACATCATTCTTCTAATGATGTGATCCTGTTATCAAATGACATCACATGTCAATGGCTATGAAACCTTGACCATCTTTGATTAACGAGCTATTTCATTAGAGGCATGCTAGAAACCAAGTGTTGTCTATTTACCCACACATGTAATGTGTTTCCAATCAATACAATTATAGCATGGATAATAAACAATTATCATGAACAAGGAAATATAATAATAAACACTTTATTTATTGCCTCTAGGGCATATTGCCAACAATATCTTGTCGTTTCTCAACGACACCGATGGTCTGGAAGGAGAGGATTATGACGGCTCCCGTGATCGAACAATGGAGGAGGAACGACATGATCCGGTGACCGAATGCCGGAGGAAGAAGGATACCATGATGACGGCTCCGGTGACCGATCGGAGGAGGGATCTGTTGCAAAGTCAGGCGAGGTGTATATATTAATTAAGCCTGTGCTGACTAGCTAATTGACGCATTAATTATTTTGGTATGTACATATATTAATTAACTCTTCTTTCTTCTTTTATAGCCCTCCGGATCGAGCCAAACTTCGGTAACAAGACGAGGCTCGAAGAAGAGGTTGCGCAAGGATGAAAAGTTCACGATCACAGCACTCGCGAACGATGGCCATCCGATTGAACCCAAGCGGACCAAGAACGCATTTTCTCCTCAGTGCGGAGCTATTGTTAGGGACAACATCCCGATCAGCATCAAGCACTGGAATAAGCCTAAGGACGGTGCCCTTGAAGGTGATTATGTCACCGATAGACAGAAAGATGATCCTTGGACTGCGCTGAAGGCAAATTTCACCCTATCGCTAGAGGAGGATCCGAATAAGCCAATTATAGAGCCACTAGTCAAGGTGTGTGCTCTTAAGAAGATGGCAGATCTATTCAGGAGGTGGAAGAATGAGTTGAAATCAAAGTTTGTTGACAAAGGGAAGACTCCAGAATTCACCGGCCGATTTGAGAAGATAAGAGATTACTGACCCGCATTTGTGGACTAAAAGAAGGTCAATGCTACAAAGAAGAAGTATCACCATCACACGGGGTCAGGTGGCTACCTCAAAGCCTGACCGTTGTGGGACAAAGCTGAGAATGACCTGATTGCTAAAAACATCATAACACAGACATCGAACTGGCCAGACCGTTCAAGGACTTGGTTCTTCGGGATTGGGGGAACTTTTGACCCTGAATAGGGAAGTGTCGTTGGACGGACGGGCAACTTGCAATACCCATGAACAAGCTTCAGAAGTATATCACCGCAGTGCAACAAGGGACGTTCATTCCCGACAGAGAGAAGGACGAGCTGACTAAGGGCCTAGGGAATGTTGAGCACCCTGGACGAACACGAGGCACACCAGGCTCCGTTTCGTGGAAGGTTGGGTTTCCCGGCGTAGGCGGTTACAGAAGCCGGGAGATAAAGAGGAAAGCGGAGCTGAGCGAAATTCAGAAGCTCAATACAAGACTACAAAAGCTAGAGGAAGCTGAGAGCCAGCGAGCTGCCGGCCAACCATCTCAGCGGCACGAAGCTACTCCATAAGCTACCCCACCATCTCAGCGGAGAAGCAGCGTCGCTTCCACAGAGCCCGTGCAGCCTGAATTCACGTCTCCTAGCTACCCCGTGGATACTATCACGGAGGCTCAACATTGCGAGCTTATGACGAAATGCCGGAACCTCACTTTCAAGGGGGTTGTTGGCTCTGTTACACCTCCTCAACCCAATGGAACTTTTCACTGCCGTCCGATTCCACATGGCTATGCTGTTGTGATGGTGGATGAAGTAATGAAGGAATTTGAGGAACTCGAGCTTGACCACTGTACAGGTGAAGGAGAGAATAAGTTGGTTCGTGCCCTGAGGAGTACATGTCTATGGCAGAAGGAGTACATCAAGCTTCCAAAGTGGACGCCTCTGCCTCCTCCTTCTCCTCGGGCGAATCAGGGCACTCCGGCTCCTCCTCCTCCTCCTCCTCCGGCGAGTGATCAAGGCACACTACCTCCTTCTCTGGCTCCTCCGACGCGGGGGGCACTCCACCTCCTCCTTCGCCTACTCCGGCACGTCGGAGCAATACGCCTCCTCACCCTCATTGGCAACGGCGGAAGACAGCCGCCGCTGCTCCGGCTCCTCCGGCGCCTAGTAAGCAATGAAGGAAGGGAGCCACCGCCGCTCCGGCGGCTAGCAGTACAAGCATAGGCAGGAGGGGATACAGATACAGTCCATCTCTCAAGCCTCTGGAAAAGTTACCATATGAGAGGACCGAGTTTGAAAACGAGGAGATATGTCAGGCTGAATTGAGGGCCCATTTTGCAAAGAAAACTCCACCTCCGAAGGAGAAGATAGATCTGGTGAAAGCGATGTGCACTATCGATGCCCTGAAGCGACCACCACCGCCTCCGCCGAATTCCAACTTTGACCGCTGTATTAAAAAGACATATCAAGATGCGCGGTGGTCGGGAAGTACTTCCAGTGATGCAAGCTTAGCAAAATAAAGAAGTGGGAAAAAATCCCCAGCTCGGCGAACAGGTAAACCAATCGTGCCCCCCGCTCAAGGTGTCTAGAGATATCGTCGCTAATCATCCGGGGATGGTGCCCGATACCAAACCTGGTGATTACCTGAGCGATGATGTACAGTTTAAGCCGCTGGAGGTGGACGAATTCCATTACTGGCACGGGCGGCCTCTCGTCAAACCTGATCATCCTCCTCTAACAAAGATGATGCGAAAATTCCATGAATGGTACATGAAAACCTGTCGTGAGTCTGGGAAGGATTCTTTGATACTGTCAGTTAAAGAGGAGCATGACCTCGTTGGAATGGAACTGTTGAATATTGAATTTGAGGAGATATTCCAGTTATACAATCAAAAGGCCCTCAACAAAACAATCGTGACTTGCTACTGTATGTAAGTACTACTTATGTAATTAAATCTCTCTACGTATATAGCTCGGCTCTTTCATTGCATGTATATATAATTATCCTCACTGCTATATTATGCAGATTGAAGATCGTCGAATGCAGAAAAGCACAAATCTATGAAATTGGGTTCATTAACCCAAATGTCATACATGAGTATAATTTTCAAAAGTATCCCACACAAACCAAGGAGAACTTGCTACAATCGTTGCTTAAAAATCAAAACAAAGGGACAATACTCTTTCCTTACAACTTCAAGCGAGTGTTATTGTCTTGTGCATATTTGGTTTCCCTTATTACTCGAGGTTTATAGTAATGTAATTGATGAGTTATGCATGCGTGCGCAGTTTCCACTTTATTCTGCTAGAGATTCAGCTTGAGCGGGGAGTAGTAACCGTCTTAGACTTGAAATGAAAAGATCCCCAGGAATATGCGGACATGACTAAAATTCTCCAGAAGTAAGTTCAATCGATCATTATCGCATCATATCGGCAACTTTGTTCATTTCCTAATATCAAGTAATTATTTTCTTTGTCTGGCAGGGTTTGGAAAGAATTCACAGCAATTGTTCCGGCACTGCCGGGGGAGGTGCGATTTACACACCCAAAAGTAAGTACTACTAGCTAGTTCCGCACATATCCCATTGATTCTAGTTTCATCAATACCATTTATCATGCTTGATTATCAGTTTGATTGAACTCTCGTAAAGTGCTTGTGGCAGGAAACCGGGAATAATTTATGTGGATACTACGTTTGCGAGTTCATCTACAACGCGACGACCCCTAAGCGGGGCTACTCTGAAAAACAATTTCAAGTGCGTAAGCAATAATATTCACAATTTTATTTTATTACCATATATATGTATTGACCCCCTTCTTCAAATTAGATGTGGCAGATGCGGGATGAACTCCTACCACATGATCGCATACGAGCAATTCAAGAAGAGTTGGCGGGATTTTTTCTTGACCACGTCATAAATAAAGCCGGAGAATACCAACTGAAAGTTGACATTAGATGTTAGGGATTGCAAGAGATCTTATATTGTATATATGTAGCTAGTAGCGTCGGATATATATATGAAAACTTGTTATACGACCAATCTCTCAGAGAAAGAGAGATCGATCACTTCTATCTCTATATGTTCATGACCATCTTCTGTACTTAATGGTTCCTTCATTTGCTTACTAGCTAGCGTGTCGAGTTCTCTCTATAGTAGCTAGCATCAACCAAGCACGGAGAAAGAGAGGACACTTCTATCTATCAATTAGCTAGCTAAAACAATACAAAACCCCTAAATTAACCGTCCAAAATCCCCTAACCCCCTCCCTTTCAAAAAAAAACCCAGCAACTGCTAGATGCTGACGCGTGGATGCCTTTTGGTCCCGGTTGGTGTTACCAACCGGGACTAAAGGTCCTCCTGCCTGGGCTCCCAGTACCGATCACGTGGAGCCCCTTCTGTCCCAGTTGGTAAGCAAACCATGACTAAAGGTTTTGGGCTTTAGTTCCGACCCTTTAGTCCCGGTTCCAGAACCGGGACAAATGGGCCTTACGAATCGGGACAAATTGGCCTTTTTCTACTAGTGGACCATGCTCTCTGAGAGGTCCCTTGGGGGTTTTGGCGCCTGCCTCGGTCGCCGTGTCGGGGGTTTGAACGACGGAGGATGCTTTCGCTCGAGTGGTGGTGATGAACAAGACGATGGTGGCAGCAACCCTTGGCGTTTCAGGGACGGAGACGACAGCTTCGACACTCTGTGATCGCCGATAGCACCCTCATCAATAGCTGACTTCGGCAGCGCCACCATCCACACCTGCCCTCCGCCTTCTTCCTCCCTGTCGGCTCCGTTCCGCCCTGCCTGGGTGCAGGGTCCTTCGGCTCCTCTAGCAGACGCGTCCCTCTGGTCCTAGCGGGGATACACTGAATCCCATCAGGGCGCTCCTTTTGCCCTCTTTTTCTTCTCCGCGTAATTCCTAGGAGGAGAGGGACAAGAAAGGCATTACAAGGCACTTATCTTTTTATAGATCAAAACATGTAGGCACTTGCCAAATTTTAGCTAACCAAAATGTAATCTCTATCCAATTTGTATTGGAAAGGAATGAAAGAATGTTATTTTTCCCTCCTTAAGTACTACCATTTTCCCCTCTTGTTTCTATTGTGTTGTATGTCTGTCCTTGTTACACGGGGCCGCTTGTCGGGTCACTGATAACCACAAATGCCAAAGGGGAATCAAGCCCCTGGCAACAACATGGTATCGTCTCCCGGCAGGGGTCCTTGATGGTATTGGCGCGGTCCCCCAGAACTGATGAGTATCAGGAGTTGGGGAATGGCTCGTGCCGACAAGGGTTTTCACCACGCGGAGGACTCCATCGCTCACATCTAGAAGGTGGTTAAGGATTTCCTCTAAGGTAGAAAATCAACATGGATCCTGAGATATGTGATTAAAATTATCTCTTCCAAGCAGTATCTTTTTCTGGAGTGTGTTGAGCTGTCGTCCTTGTCCCCTTGCCTTCCTCCTATGTTTTTCCTGATGGACAAACACACGGGGCGAGAAGCCTCAATCGCCGAAGGGAGAATGCGACAACAAGGATTATAAACTCAACAAGTACTATATTAGATATCTATAGTTAAAAAGTGGCAACATTGCGATCATAAAAAGGTGCATAGTAAACATGCAATGATATGATATGATGCAATGCCTAGCTTTATTATTGTTGCTCAGGGTCTACGCCTGGCTTTGTACAAAGGGTTACATGCAACTTCATCAAAGCTTGTACAAAAGGTGGCTACCGAGGACTGAGCTCGGCAACCGCGCCTCACGGGTAGAACTTACGAAGATACTCAATATTCCATGAGTTAAGCACCTCAGTACCATCTTAGGTCTCCAGACGGGCAGCGCCAGGTCTGGTGACTCGTGCTACCCGGTAAGGGCCTTCCCACTTAGGCGTCAACTTGTTGGTACCCTTGGCAGACTAAAAGCGCCTAAGGACAAGGTCGCCTTCCTCAAGGCTCCGGGCGTGGACCCTGCGGCTATGGTAGTGGCGCAGGGCTTGCTGGTAGTATACAACACGCACATTGGCCCGGAGACGATCTTCCTCGAGGAGCATGGCATCCTTATGCTGTAGCTGATCTTGCTCTACTTCGTCGTAGGCAAGTACTCGAGGTGACCCATATATGAGTTTCATGGGGAGCACTGCTTCCGTCTCGTATACCAGGGAGAAGGGCGTCTACCGGTGGCTCAATTTGGTGTCATTCCGAGGGACCAAAGAACCACTAGCAACTCATCTATCCAGCGCTTGCCGCTCTTCTGTAGCCTGTCAAAAGTCCTTGTCTTGAGCCCTCGTAGCACTTCGGCATTCATCCTCTCGACTTGCCCGTTGCTTCTTGGATGGGCAATAGAAGCGAAGGAAACCTTACTTCCAAGGTTTTGGATGTATTGCATGAAGGTGCGGCTCATGAACTGGGTGCCGTTGTCAGTGATCACTCTGTTGGGCACTCCAAAGTGGCACATAGATCCTTTCATGAACTTGATAGCTGACTGCGCGGTCACCCTCCTCACTGGCTCCACCTCAGGCCACTTTGTGAACTTGTCGATTGCTACGAACAAGAACTCAAAGCCCCCGACAGCACGGGGGAAAGGACCCAAGATGTCGAGCCTCCGGACCAAGAATGGCCAGGAAAAAGGGATCGTTTGAAGAGATTTTACTGGTTGATGGATATTCTTGGAATGGAAATGGCAGGCTTCACACTTGGTGACCCGTTCTATCGCATCTTTGAGGGCACTGGGACAATAGAAACCCTGTCGGAATATTTTCTCGGCAAGGGCCCTTGATTCGATGTGAGAGCCACACACGCCTTCGTGAATCTTTGCCAACAGCTTTAGTCCATCCTCCAGGCATATGCACCTCAATTTCACACCATTTGGTTGTCTTCTGTACAAGTTTTCATCGACAAACAGGTACATACTTGACTGACGGGCTACTTTTTTGGCCTCTTCTTGCTCTTCGGGGAGTTCTCCTGTTTGAAGGAAATGGACTATTTGTTGCGCCCAAGTTGGAGCCCGTGGCTCGACAACAAGGACTAAAGGCTTCTCCTCGCTTGTGGGAGCGCATACCTCGACTGCATGAACCTGGGGCTCTATAGGAGGGAGCTTCTCACCAACCGAAATGGGATTTCCCCCGGCAGCTTCTCTATTGGCGGCTTTGGGAAGCTCTGCTGGGAAATGCTATTGGAGTTCAGCTTTGTTCTCTTCTTGGCCATTGCTGACGGGTATACTAATGGTTGAGTGAGGCGGAGGACAAAACTCCCTGGTTCCACAGGAAGCTTCTGTGCTACGCACTTCGATAGATGATCAACAATACTGTTTTCCGCTCATGGCACATGTTCAGCCTGCAATCCATCAAAGTGTTCCTCCAGTTTCCTCACTTCCTCTATGTATGCTTCCATCAACGGGATATGGTAATCTTTGTTTATTTTCTTCACCATGAGCTAAGAATCTCCCCTCACTATCAGTTTCTTGATTTCCAACTCCACCACAATTCTAAGTCTAATAAGGAGCCCCTTGTACTCTACGGTGTTATTGGTGGCCTCCTCTTGGGGAAAGTGCATTTGAATCACATACTTGAGGTGCTCTTCGGTGGGGGCAATGAGGAGCACGCCTGCTCTAGCACCCTGGACTGAGAAAGCACCGTCAAAGTGTTGGAAATATGCCCTAGAGGCAATAAATAAAGTGTTTATTCTTTTATTTCCTTGTTAATGATAATCGTTTATTATCCATGCTATAATTGTATTAATTGGAAACATGGATACATGTGTGGATACATAGACAAACACAATGTCCCTAGTATGCCTCTAGTGAACTAGCTCGTTGATCGAAAGATGGTTAAGGTTTCCTAGCCATGGACATGAGATGTCATTTGATAATGGGATCACATCATTAGGAGAATGATGTGATGGACAAGACCCAAACTAAAAACGTAGCTTATGATCGTGTCAGTTTATTGCAACTGTTTTCTGCATGTCAAGTATATGTTCCTATGACCATGAGATCATGCAACTCACAGATATCAGAGGAGTACCTTGTGTGTATCAAATGTCGCAACGTAACTGGGTGACTATAAAGGTCCTATTTTGGTCGCCGAAAAAGTTTCGGGCTCATCGGTAGTGTACCGGGAGTGCCGGGAGTGTACTGGGAGACCTCCGAGAGGGGTATTTCGACCCAAGAGGCTTCATGGGCTGTGGGAGAGTGAATATCATCCCTTAGTGGGCTGGTGGAAACTCCCACACAAGGCCCATGTAGCTGGAGAAGGAAACTCAATAGGAAAAGGTGGAAAAAAGGCAAAATTGGGTGAATCCTAGTCCTACTAGGAGTGGAGGTGGACTCCACCTCCACCACTTGGTTCGGCCGAGGCCTCCAAGGCTTGGAGCCCAAGCTGCCTCTCCTCCTCCCTCCCTCCTATATATACTAGTGGATTTCTAGGGTTTTGCACTTGATTTTCAGCCACATGCAAACCCTAATCTCTAGTGCATAGTTTCTCCTCTAGATCGGTTTTCTGCAGTGCTTAGGCGAAGCCCTGCCGGAATTGCTCCACCATCGCCGGAGCGCCGTCAGGCTGCCGGAGAACTCTTCTTCCTCTCCACTCCTTCTTGCTAGATCAAGATGGTGGAGATTGTCATCAAGCTGTACGTGTGCTGAATGCGGAGGTGCCGTCCGTTCGGTGCAAGATTGGAAGGATCGTGATCAAGTTCGTGGGACGGATCGTGATCGGATCGCGGGACAGATTGTGATTGGATCGCGGGACGGATCGTGATTGGATCGCAGGACGCACGGCGATTTGGATCGCGAAGACATTCGACTACACCAACCGCGTTTCTTAACGCTTCCCGCTTAGCGATCTACAAGGGTATGTGGATCCACTCTCCCTCTCGTAGTGCTCATCACCATGGATAGATCTGCGTGTGCGTAGGAAAATTTTTGTTTCCCATGCAACGTTCCCCAATAGTGGCATCATGAGCCAGGTCTATGTGTAGATGAGATCTTGAGTAGAACACAAAAGGTTTGTGGGCATTGATGCTTAGATTGCTTCCTCCCTTGGTCGGATTTTGGTTCAGCGGTATTGTGAGATGAAGCGGCCCGGACCAACATTACTCGTACGCTTACGAGAGACCAGTTCCCTCGACGCAACTTGTTGCCTAGATGGCTTGCGGGTGGCAGTTTCTCTCACTTTAGTTGGATCGGATTTGACAAAGGCGGTCCTTGAGAAGGTTGAAAAGCAAATTATGTATCACCGTTGTGGTTTATGCGTAGGTGAGAATCGTTCTTGCTAAAAACCCGTAGCAGCCACGTAAAACATGCAACAACAATTAGAGGACGTCTAACTTGTTTTTGCAGGGTATGTTGTGATGTGATATGGCCAATTACATGATGTGATATATGTGATGTATGAGATGATCATGTGATGTATAGAATTCCACGACTTGCATGTCGATGAGTACGGCAACCGGCAGGAGCCATAAGGTTGTCTTTAATTATTGTATGACCTGCGTGTCAATCATTAAGCGCTATGTAATGCTTTACTTTATCGCTAAACGGTAGCAATAGTAGTAGAAGCATGCAGGGCGTGACAACCTCGATGGTGACATGTTGATGGAGATCATGGTGTCGTGTCGGTGATGATGTAGATCATGCTGGTGCTTTCAAGATGGAGATCTAAAGCACAAGTTCATGGCCATATCATGTCACTTATGAATTGCATGTGATGTTAATCCTTTTATGCACCTTGTTTTGCTTAGTACGACGGTAGCATTATAAGGTGATCCCTCACTTAAATTTCAAGATAAAATTGTGTTCTCCCCGAGTGTGCACCGTTGCGAAAGTTCATCGTGTTGAGACACCACGTGATGATCGGGTGTGATAGACTCTACGTTCACATACAACGGGTGCAAGCCAGTATTGCACTCGCAGAACACTCGGGTTAAACTTGACGAGCCTAGCATGTACAGACATGGCCTCGGAACATAAGAGACCGAAAGGTCGAACATGAGTCATATAGTAGATATGATCAACATAATGATGTTCACCATTGAAGCCACCTCAACTCACGTGATGATCGGACTTGAGTTGGTGGATTTGGATCATGTGACACTCAGATGACCTGAGGGATGTCAATTTGAGTGGGAGCTTTAGTAATTTGATTAACTAAACTCATTATCTTGAACAATAGTCTAAGTGAACTTTGCATATTTATGTTGTAGATCAATGGCTCACGTAGTAGCACCCCTGAATTTTAATGCGTTCCTAGAGAAAGCTAAACTGAAAGATGATGGAAGTAACTTTGTTGACTAGGCCCGTAATCTGAGGATTATCCTCACGGCTTCCCAGAAATCATATGTCCTTGATGCACCGCTTGGTGACCAACCAGAAGACATGACCTCCGAAGACGTTAAGAACGCTTGGGAGGCACGAACTGGAGATTACTCAATAGTTCAGTGTGCAATATTGTATGGCTTAGAACCGGGACTTCAAAGATGTTCCAGGAGTTGAAGTTCATCTTTCAAAAGAACGCCCGGATCGAGAGGTATGAAACCTCCGATAAGTTCTATGCTTGCAAGATGGAGGAGAACGGGTCTATTAGTGAACATATACTCAGAATGTCTGGGTATTCAACTTGTCTAGCGGAGTTGGGAATTGCCCTTCCGCCAGAGGCAATCACTGACAGAGTTCTTCAATCACTGCCACCTAGTTACAAGAGCTTTGTTATGAACTATAACATGCACGGGATGAACAAGTCAGTCGCCGAGCAGTTTGCGATGCTAAAAGTCGCTGAGTCTGAAATCTAGAAAGAACATCAAGTGTTGATGGTCAATAAAACCACTAGTTTCAAGAAAAATGGCAGAGTCAAGGGCAAGAGCAAGAAGGGTAAAACCAAGAAGGATGGCAAAGCAGTTGCTACTCCTTTAAAGAAGCCCAAGCATTGACCCAAGCCAGAAACTGAGTGCTTTCATTGCAAGGGAACTGGTCACTGGAAGCGGAACTGCCCCAAGTACCTGGCTGACAAGAAGGCCGCCAACGACAAACAAGGTATATATGATATACATGTTATTGATGTGTACCTTACTAGCTCTCGTAGTAGTGCCTGGGTATTCGATACCGGTTCGGTTGCTCACATTTGCAACTCAAAGCAGGAACTACGGAATAAACGAAGGCTGGCAAAGGACGAAGTGACGATGCGCGTGGGAAATGGTTCCAAGGTTGATGTGATCGCCGTCGGCACGCTCTCTCTTCGATTACCATCGAGATTAGTGATGAACCTGAATAATTGTTATTTAGTGCCTGCGTTAAGCATGAACATTATATCTGGATCTTGTTTATTGCGAGACGGTTACTCATTTAAATCATAGAATAAAGGTTGTTCTATTTATATGGGTAATATCTTTTATGGTCATGCTCCCAATGTGAGGGGTTTATTTATATTGAATCTTGATAGTGATGATACAGATGTTCATAACATTGATGCCAAAAGATGTAGAGTTGATAATGATGGTACCACTTTCTTGTGGCACTGCTGTTTAGGACATATTGGTGTAAAACGCATGAGGAAGCTCCATGCTGATGGCCTTTTGGAGTCACTTGATTTTGAATCACTTGACACATGTGAACCATGCCTCTTGGGAAAGATGACTAAAATGCCGTTCTCTGGAACAATGGAACAGGCAAGTGACTTATTGGAAATCATACATACTGATGTGTGCGGTCCATTGAATGTTACAGCGCGTGGTGGATATCGTTATTTTCTCACCTTCACTGATGACTTAAGTAGATATGGGTATATTTACTTGATGAAACACAAGTCTGAAACATTTGAAAAGTTCAAGCAATTTCAGAGTGAAGTCGAGAATCATCGTAACAAGAAGATTAAGTTCCTGCGATCTGATCGAGGAGGTGAATATCTGAGTTATGAGTTTGGCAGTCACTTAAGACAATGTGGAATTTTTTCACAGTTGACACCGCCCGGAACACCACAGCGTAATGGTGTATCCGAACGTCGTAATCGAACCTTATTAGATATGGTGCGTTCTATGATGTCTCTTGCTGATTTGCCACTATCATTTTGGGGTTATGCATTAGAGACAGCTGCATTCACTTTAAATAGGGCACCATCAAAATCCGTTGAGACGACGCCATATGAACTATGGTTTGGCAAGAAACCAAAGTTGTCGTTTCTTAAAGTTTGGGGATGTGATGTTTATGTCAAAAAGCTTCAGCCTAAAAAGCTGGAACCCAAAGCGGAGAAATGCGTCTTCATAGGATACCCGAAAGAGACAGTTGGGTATACCTTCTATCTCAGATCCGAAGGCAAAGTGTTTGTCGCTAAGAACGGAACATTTCTTGAGAAAGAGCATCTCTCGAAAGAATTGAGTGGGAGGAAATAGAGCTTGATGAGGTTATTGAACCTTTACTTCAACCAGAAAGTAGCGCAGCACAGAAAGATGCTTCTGTGGAACCTACGACGGTAGAAGAGGAAGTTAATGATGATGATCATGAAGCTTCGGATCAAGCTGCTATTGAACCTCGTAGGTCGACAAGGTCGCGTACTACCCTTGAGTGGTACGACAACCCTGTCTTGGAGGTTATGTTGTTGGACAACAATGAACCTACGAGCTATGGAGGAGCAGTGATGGGCCCGGATTCCGAGAAATGGTTAGAGGCCATGAAATCCGAGATGGGATCCATGTATGAAAACAAAGTATGGACTCTGGAAGTATTACCTGAAGGGCAAAAGGCCATTCAGAACAAATGGATCTTTAAGAAGAAGACAGACGCGGACGGTAATGTCACCGTCTATAAAGCTTGACTTGTGGCAAAGGGTTTTTCACAAGTTCAAGGAGTTGACTACGATGAGACTCTCACCCGTAGCGATGCTTAAGTCTGTCAGAATCATGTTAGCAATAGCTTCTTATTTCGATTATGAAATTTGGCAGATGGATGTCAAAACAGCGTTCCTCAAAGGTTTCCTTGAGGAAGAGTTGTATATGATGCAACCCGAAGGTTTTGTCGATCCAGAGAATGCTGACAATGTTTGCAAACTCCAGCGGTCCATTTATGGACTGGTGCAAGCATCTCGGAGTTGGAATAAGTGCTTTGATGAGGTGATCAAAGCATTTGAGTTTATACAAGTTTACGGAGAAGCTTGTATTTACAAGAAAGTGAGTGGGAGCTCTATAGCGTTTCTAGTATTATATGTGGATGACATATTGCTGATTGGAAACAATATAGAAATGCTGGAAAGCGTGAAGGAATATTTGAACAAGAGTTTTTCAATGAAGGACCTAGGAGAAGCTGCTTTCATATTAGGCATTAAGATCTATAGAGATAGATCGAGACGCTTAATAGCACTTTCACAGAGCACATACCTTGATAAAGTTTTGAAGAAGTTCAAAATGGAACAGTCCAAGAAGGGGTTCTTGCCTGTGTTACAAGGTGTGAAGTTGAGTAAGACTCAATGCCCAGTAACTGCAGAAGATAGAGAAAATATGAGTGTCATCCCCTATGCTTCAGCCATAGGCTCTATCACGTATGCAATGCTATGCACAAGACCCGATGTCAGCCTTGCCATAAGTATGGCCGGAAGGTTTCAAAGTGATCCTGGAATGGAGCACTGGCAAGCGGTCAAGAATATCCTTAAGTACCTGAAAAGGACTAAGGAAATGTTTCTCGTTTATGGAGGTGATGAAGAGCTCATCGTAAATGGTTACGTCGATGCAAGCGTTGACACTGATCCGGATGACTCTAAGTCGCAAACCGGATACTATTTATTCTTAACGAGGGAGTGGTAAGCTGGTGCAGTTCCAAGCAAAGCGTGGTAGCTGATTCTACGTGCGAAGCGGAATACATCGCAGCCTCGGAGGCGGCAAAGGAAGGTGTCTGGATGAAGCAGTTCATGACAGATCTTGGAGTAGTGCCCACTCCACTGAATCCACTGAACATGTTCTGTGACAACACTGGTGCCATTGCTCTGACCAAGGAACCAAGGTTTCACAAGAGGACCAGACACATAAAGCGACGCTTCAACTCCATCCGCGATTACATCATGGAGAAAGACATAAATATTTGCAAAGTGCACACAGATCTGAATGTTGCAGACCCGTTGACTAAACCTCTTCCAAGGGCTAAACATGATCAACACCAGAACTGCATGGGTGTTCGATTCATTACAATGTAAATCACATAGTGATGTGAACTAGATTATTGACTCTAGTGCAAGTGGGAGACTGTTGGAAATATGCCCTAGAGGCAATAAATAAAGTGTTTATTATTGTATTTCCTTGTTCATGATAATCGTTTATTATCCATGCTATAATTGTATTAATTGGAAACATGGATACATGTGTGGATACATAGACAAACACAATGTCCCTAGTATGCCTCTAGTGAACTAGCTCGTTGATCGAAAGATGGTTAAGGTTTCCTAGCGATGAACATGAGATGTCATTTGATAACGGGATCAAATCATTAGGACAATGATGTGATGGACAAGACCCAAACTACAAATGTAGCTTATGATCGTGTGAGTTTATTGCTATTGTTTTCTGCATGTCAAGTATATGTTCCTATGACCATGAGATCATGCAACTCGCAGATATCGGAGGAGTACCTTGTGTGTATCAAATGTCGCAACGTAATTGGGTGACTATAAAGGTGCTCTACAGGTGTCTCCGATGGTGTCTATTGAGTTGGCATGGATCAAGACTGGGATTTGTTACTCCGTGTGATGGAGAGGTATCTCAGGGCCCACTCAGTAATACAACATCACAATAAGCCTTGCAAGCAATGTGACTAAGTGTTAGTTACGGGATCTTGTATTACGGAACGAGTAAAGAGACTTGCCGGTGACAAGGTTGAACTAGGTATGGAGATACCGACGATCGAATCTCGGGCAAGTAACATACCGAAGAACAAAGGGAACATCATACGGGATTAACTGAATCCTTGACATAGAGGTTCGACCGATAAAGATCTTCGTAGCCAATGTGGACATATAGGTCCCGCCATTGGTTATCAACCGTAGAGGTGTCTCAGTCATGTCTACATAGTTCTCGAACCCGCAGGGTCTTCACACTTAAGGTTTGGTGACGTTTCTGTAGTATAGAGTTATGTATGGTGGTGATCGAAGTTTGTTCGGAGTCCTGGATGAGATCACGTACGTCATGAAGAGCTCCGGAATGGTCCGGAGGTAAAGACTCATATATAGGAAGTCCTATTTTTGTCGTCGGAAAAGTTTCGGGCTCATCGGTACTGTATCGGGAGTGCCGGTAGTGTACCGGGAGACCTCCGGGAGGGGTATTTCGACCCAAGAGGCTTCATGGGCTGTGAGAGAGTGAATATCAGCCCTTAGTGGGCTGGTGGAAACTCCCACACAAGGCCCATGTAGCTGGAGAAGAAAACCCAATAGGAAAAGGTGGAAAAAAAGGCAAAATTGGGTGAATCCTAGTCCTACTAGGAGTTGAGGTGGACTCCACCTCCACCACTTGGTTCGGCCGAAGCCTCCAAGTCTTGGAGGCCAAGCTGCCTCTCCTCCTCCCTCCCTCCTATATATACTAGTAGATTTCTAGGGTTTTGCACTTGATTTTCAGCCACGTGCAAACCCTAATCTCTAGTGCATAGTTTCTCCTCTAGATCGGTTTTCTGCAGTGCTTAGGCGAAGCCCTGCCGGAATTGCTCCACCACCATCGCCCGAAGCGCCGTCAGGCTGCCGGAGAACTCTTTTTCCTCTCCATTCCTTCTTGCTGGATCAAGACGGTGGATATCGTCATCAAGCTGTACGTGTTCTGAATGCAGAGGTGTCGTCCGTTCGGTGCTATATCGAAAGGATCGTGATCAAGTTTGTGGGATGGATCGTGATCGGATCGCGGGACGGATCGTGATTGGATCGCGGGACGGATCATGATTGGATCGCAGGATGCACGGCGATTTGGATCGCGAAGACGTTTGACTACACCAACCGCGTTTCTTAACGCTTCCCTCTTAGCGATCTACAAGGGTATGTGGATCCACTCTCCCTCTCGTAGATGCTCATCACCATGGATAGATCTGCGTGTGCGTAGGAAATTTTTTGTTTCCCATGCAACGTTCCCCAACACAAAGTACATGATCCAGTCCTTCGGTGCCTCCTTGACAGGGAGAGTTGTCCCTGGAACTTCTTCGCCTAGGGTGGGTGTCCATTCTGCAATGAACTCCTGAAACACCTGGCTTTGTATGATGGAAGTGCTCTCATACTTTAATCCAAAGCTCGACAGCTCCAGTGCCCACTCAACTATCCTACTAGTGGCTTCAGGGTTCCTCAGTCTATGCTGTAATGAAAAACAGGTGACAACTATGATTTCGTGGGCTTGGAAGTAGTGGCGCAGCTTCCTCGAGGCCATGATGAGGCCGAATATCAGCTTTTGCACTCCAGAGTACCTTGACCTAGCCGCCTGTAACAGGGAGCTGAGAAAGTATACCGATCGACGAACCACTTTCTTCTTTGCCACTTCCTTGGTAGTGCCATCGCTTGCTTGTGGAGGTCCCCCTTGCTCCGTGTCGGTCCCTGTCGCAAATGCTTCGGTATCGCACCCGGAAACAACAGTTGCAGCGGCTACATCTTCATCCACATCTTGTTGCGCCACCAACGCTGCACTAACAATTTGATTTGTTTCCGCCAAGTATAGCAGCAACGGTTCTTATGGTTTAGGAGTGACTAAGTTGGGATTGGAGGAAAGGTAAGCTTTCAGATCTTGCGGTGCTGCTTCTACTTCTAGGGTCCACTTCATCAGCCCAGCCTTCTTCAGTACCTTAAAGAACAACATGGCACATTCAACGAATTTGGAGATGAATCTGCTCAACGCGGCAACACATCCGGTCAAACGTCTGATGTCCTTGATGGTCTTGGGTTCTTGTATCTTCTCGATCGCCTTGATCTTGTCGGGATTGGCTTCTATTCCTCGTTGAGACACAAAGAACCCAAGCAGCTTGCCGGAGGGGATGCCGAACACACACTCCTCAAGGTTGAGCTTCAAGTTGATCTTGCGCAGGTTCGCAAAAGTTTCTTCTAAGTCTTGTATGAGAGTTGCTTCGCCCTTGGTCTTGACTACTATGTCATCCATGTACGCTTCCACATTTCTATGCAACTGATGTCCATATCCAATCTGAACGGCCCTAGCAAAGGTAGACCCGGCACTCTTTAACCCAAAGGGCATACGTACAAAGCAGTACGTTCCACGCGGAGTTATGAATGTAGTCTTTTCTTCATCTTCCTTAGCCATGAATATCTGGTGGTATCCGGAGTAGGCATCCAAGAAGGAGAGGAAATCACACCCGAAAGTGGAATCGATGATCTAATCTACGAGTGACAAGGGAGAAGGGTCCTTCGGGCATGCCTTGTTCAAGTCAGTGAAGTCTATACAAAGCCTCCATTCTCCATTCGCCTTGCGCGCCACTACCGGGTTGGCTAACCAAGTTGGATGCAGTACTCCTCTGACCAAACCAGCTGCTTCAAGTCTCTTGATCTCTTCGGCAATGAACTGTTGTTGTTCCAAAACTTGCTTCCTAACCTTTTGCTTGACGGGTCGAGCATGAGGGCAGACAACAAGGTGGTGGTCATTACCTCCCTAGGAACACTAGGGATGTTAGATGGTTGCCAAGAAAACACCTCGGCATTCGCCCGTAGGAAGGCAACGAGCGTGCTTTCCTAGTTGTCAGTAAGGATGGCATTGATGGTGAATGTACCATCAGTGCCATCCAACCTCGTTGGGACCTTCTTCGTCTCAGGATTGGTGATCTTGGTCTTCTTGCTGGGGGGAACCTCCAGCATGTCATTGTCAGGTGCAGCATACTCCGAAGAGGTGTGTTTCCCGGAGTCCTTGCAGGTGTTTGCACTAGATTCTACTTTCTTCGAACTCTTGGCAGGAGCTGGGATTTCTGCTGCTTCAGCTGCTACCGCGTCTCGATACATCTTGTCTACGCATATGACTGCGTCCTTCTTGTTAGATGGAATGAAGATGATTCCAATGGGCCCTGACATCTTCAGGGTGTTGTAAGCGTAGTGGGACTCTACCATGAATTTTGCCAGAGCTGGGCGACCGAGAATTCCATTGTAGGATAGGGGAAATCAACCACATCGAATATCACCTTCTCGGTCCGGTAGTTCAACTCCCCGCCAAAAGTCATACGCAAAGTGATCTTTCCCTTGGGTCGGCTCCTACTGGGATTGACACGTTGGAATGTACCCATTGCCTTGAGCTCTCCGTCGGGTATCTGCAGCCTCTCAACCACCTTAGGGGAAATCAAGTTCAATCTTGCCCCGCCATCAACTAACATCTCGGTGACTTTGAGGTTGCGGATTATTGGGGATACCAACAATGGCAAGCATCCGGCCGTGGTAATACGGTTGGGATGATCCTCTTCATCAAAGATGATAGGCGTGTAGGACCACCTAAGTGGTTTCATGGATTCTACATCAGGTTCCATGACGTTGACTTCACGTGCCCACTTATTGAGCTGGCAGTGAGAGGAATGCAAAGATGCACCCCCATCAACACACATGGCCTTAGTTGCCTTCTGAAATTCTCGATCACTAGAATCATCCTCTTCATCTGCATCCTCACTCATGTCATCTGTCTCTTTCTTCTCGCGGCCTCTGGACGGCTTTTCCTTGTGATGCGGGGTCTTGCCGCGGCGGCCTCCTCTGTCGCCACGACCCTTCCCGACAACACTATCTTGGCCCTTCTCCTTATTGCATTTCTCTAACTCAGCCCTCTGTTTCTCATCTAGGTGTTCAACTTGGTGGCATTCTTGGAGATCGTGGCCCTTGGTGCGGTGGATCTTGTAGTGTGGCCCTTCGGATTTCCTGGTTTTCTCTGCGGCATCAACCTCCCGGCAATCAGCGCACGTGGCAGCTCCATTGTCAGGGGTCTTGGCCTTGGCTTTCTTGTAGGTGCTGAGATCACCAGAGCTGTCAACGGCCAACAGCGCTTTTTCCTTTGTGCATCTTATTGCACTTTCGGTTCTTCCCCTTCAAGCCAGGGGCATCACAATCGTCATCCGAGTCGACTTCAACGCTAGCCTCCTCTCCGGGCAATCGTCTTCCCTCTTCAGCACGAGCACACTTGTCCGTCAATGTGTACAGCCCATTGACGGTCATGGGGAGTTTGATGTTCATCTTAGCATGCATCCTCGTGTTGCGCACATTCGAGTGGAACGCAGCAATCACAGCTGCGGGGTGTATCTCCGGAATGTTGCGGTGCACTCGACTGAATATCTGGATATACTTCCGCAAAGTCTCTTCCTCTTTCTGTGGAAGTACTTGTAGGTCGTTGGACCATGCAGGCTTTTGGTGGCCATCGGTGAAGGTGCCGACAAACTCGTTGCATATGTCAGCCCACGACAAAATCGAGTTTTTCGGCACGTGCATCAGCCACGACCTCACATTGGGCTTGAGTGCTAAAGGGAAATAGTTGGCGAGCACCTTCTCATCCCTTCCTCTGATAGCTTGAACGACTATCGTGTAGATGCCTAGGATCTCTGTCAGGTTCAATTTTTTGTTGTACTTCTCCGTCAGCTCTAGTTTAAAGGCTCGGTCGATGGCCAGCGGACCTATCGCAGCTCACGAGTGAAGGCAGGGCACCCAACCTCGTAAGGCAGGTACCCGCCAACACAGGGCACGAGGTTGCCAGCACTTGAACCGTTGCGCTTGTCTGACTGACGGTGTGCTTCTCGACACCACTTGATGGTGATGCGCGCGTCTTCCTTCCGCCGATCCTCCAGGACACGTCTCTGGTCCCGGCAATCGCGTGGGCCGGACGAAGCCATAGATGCTTCATCGAGCTCACCAGCATGTGAAGCTTGCGACGGCTGTCTCTGGGTTTGTTGTTGCAAAGGGGACTGCACCGTGGGTGTGGCCCCCTCGACACGATCGCCGGCCTGGGCCGCCATCGCCGTTCACGTACGTTGCAACGGTTCCGCATGTAGGGACTTGTTAGCTTCGACGAAGGAGATCAAACTCTGGATTGTAGCCCTCCACTTATCCATCTTGTTATCCGCCGACGGGAAGTTCAATAACATCTGGACTCGCGCCATTGCTTCCGACGTCGTATTTGGCATGGTGAAGGAGGCAGACCGCGACGTCGCCCGGCTCCTGGTGGAACCAGGATGGCCATGGCCTCGTTCTTGACGTCGTGCGTCATTTGCTGGGCAGTCTGACGTGGAGGAGGCCGAGCCCATGGATTTGCCGCCCTGCTCGGCGCTCCGTCTTGTTCTGGACGTGGCATGCACTCAGTGGCTGCGGTGGTGACGGGCGCAGCCAAGGGGTCACGGCTTGTTCCAGATTGTGCACCGTTGTGGCGGCCACGGCCATCAGCACGACAGAGAGGTGGAGACTGGTTGTTTCCTCCGCCTGCGGTGCCGGGACCGTGCTCACCAAGGTGTTGCTGTTGTTGCTCCTCTCCAGCGTTCCCCGCCCCAACTTCGGCCGCGAGGGACACGACAATGGCGCCACCTGTGCCGACCACATCGCCCGTGACACCTGCATCGCTCGCAGCCGTGGCAGCGCCTATGGTGCCCATAGCTGCAAGCGAGGGAGCCTTTCAAGTGGAAGGATGCATGGTCGCGCCGGACTTCTTATTGGGAGCCATGGATGAAGAATATGATGATGAAGATTGATTCTCCGCTCAGGAACTCGGGTTTGCACAATTGATGTCCCCCTACCTGGCGTGCCAAAGATGTCGGGGCAGGATGCACTCGAGCACATATGGGGCCGTAAGCCCCTTTGTGGTTCGGCGGGGGGCGAGGTCACTTGCACAAAGAGCGGAGATGGCGAAACGGTATGATGATCGGGACACAAGTGTTTTACACGGGTTTGGGCTGCTGTGAAGTGTAAAACTCTACTCCTTCTTTTGGTGGATTGATCAGAGGAACACGAAAGACACACAACGCTCATGCTCGGCAAGGGTTGCCTTCGGGGAAAGAGCTACAACGCAAGTACAAGTGTCCATAGGTTTCAATCTTGAGCTAGGTTGCCTTGGGCCTCCTTTTATAGCACAAGAGGCAACCACAGTGGCAAAATAGACATTGTCTGATGATTAGATAGATATCTAGCAGACCTTATCATACCTAACTTTGGCATTAAGGACAAAATTCCATCATTGCTAGTCTATGTGGCGTGCGGAGGTGCATTCCCGGTAGGCTCCTACCACCGCTCTAGCTAACTACTCCACCACAGCTTGACATGCCTACGGACGGGTGTCAAGGGGGCATAATCCGTCTTCCAGCATGTCGCCACGTGCTTAGCGAGAGCCACTTAACCACCTGGAAGCTCGACACTCCACCTATAAGTGACTGGAGTAGCGATGCGATGGAGCGGTGGCCGGTCGGCTCGCGCTTGCCGGGGGCTAGCTTGCCGGGTCTTCTGAGGGTGCGGGCGCCTCGGTCTCCGGCAAGCACCGGGGACGTGCTTGGCGCGCTCCGAGCTTGTCTTGGGTTGTAGTACTGATCTTGTCAGTGATGCTTGGCCTTGGTTTGTGCCTGCTTGGCATGGGTTTGGCTACCACATCATGTGCATAAGTCAGGAGGCACTGGGTATCCATGCCTCAGTGCACCGACAGTGTTCATCCATAATGTCTTTATGAGATTGTGTTGTTGTAGAGGCTGGGTGTAATTGGTATCTCCATGATTTTAATATGTCCCCTTATAAAATAAGATCACGGTTAATAGTACAACATGGATATATGACGTTACCATGTCACCTGTAGCCAAGTTCATAGCCGAAAAGTACAATAGTTAGATATAAAGATGTACTATTTTATTAACATATGGCTCATCTTCCACTCTCACATAGTATCAAGGACGTGTTGAAGTTGGATCTTATTCTGTAGTCGACTCCTCTTACCTCTCCTCTTATTTCTTCTCCATGTCATCATAAAAATAATACTTAAAGTTTTATAGTCCGCTTACATAAATTTATTGTACTTGCTCTAATGCATGAAAATAATTCTCACCAACACCACATAATGGACATCCACCTTGCTTAGTTAGATGTGTGTACACTTCACAGATATTTAGGTAGTGTGCCTGATACGACCTTCCATGTAGAAATCCTCATTTGCATCTGAACTTGTACCTTCATCCCATAAGGCCCTATCACCATTAGGGTTAGTGCTAGATGCACCACCCACAAATATGTCATCATGTTCCGCTGTTGCAAGGTTGTAAGTACTTGTAACACTAATATCGACCAAACTTGTCAGGAAACCAAGTTGTGAAGGCTTGCCTATTTCGAGGTGAAGCACAAATTTTTGGAACCTCACATACATCCATTGGCAAGAAATGATCCTCTGATAGATGTCTATTCTATGATCCATCAACACTAAGAAAATCTGTCACGCAATTGAATCTACAATTCCTCTTGGGCGTGTAATTGGCCAGAAATCAACACGGCATGGGATCCAAGGATCCCGCCACACACAAACATACGTACCATCTCCAACGTGCCAAATGATACCATGCTTCACAAGCTCTAGCCCATGAATAATCCCTTTCTAGACTGCGGAGGACTTCCCTGAAAACACTATGTCCATAGTAGTTCCATTACAATAATATAGTATTTTTCTCTCAAGAGGCGAGCACATAGACTATCAGGAATTTCAGTTAACCGCTAAGTTTGTATAGCCAGCAAAGCTTGGTTTAAAGCAAACATATCACGAAGCGTCATACCACCTTTTTTATTTTGGCAACATTATTTTATCCCAACTGAGCCAAGCCATCTTTTTCTTCCCTTTTTCAACGCCCCACCAGTACTGTCTCATCGGACGAGTCAGGTCGTCACACGTAGAAATAGACAATCTGAAAATGCTCATAACATATGTGTGAATAGCTTGAGCTACCGACTTGATTAGAATCTCCTTCTTACCGTGTGGAAATAAACTTCTCAATCCAGTCTAACAACCTTTTACTTATACCGGCTTGTATCATCTCAAATCGCCCTTTATGCATTCACCCTTCCCGCACAGAACGACCTAAATATTTAGGTTTAAATATTTGTCTCGTAATTTCAAGTATCCTTTTGATCTCACTATTCTCAACTTATGAACAATTACTAGAAAGTAGGATGAAACACTTTGCATGGTTAAAAAGTTGACTCATCGCAGCCGCGTAAGTGTTCAACAAACTTTTTACCATATTAGCTTGCTGCTTAGATTCCCGAAAAAACAACAAGAAATCATACGCAAACAATAGATGAGAAATAGTGGGAGGTATTCTACAGATTTTTACGCCTTCCAGACTCCCGGTCCACAACCTTATTTAATAGAGCAGGCAAGGTGTCAGCAATAAACAGGGATAAAAAGGGGAAAGTGGGTCACCTTGCCGAAGACCACATGAAGGACTGAAGGGCTCTAGTAATTCCGCATTAAAATTCATTGAATATTTCACTGAAGTAACACCCTCCACAAGTTGAGTATCCAATACTGGGAGAAGCCGCACCTAATAAGGGCCTTCTCTAGAAAATCCTAGTCCACACGATCATACGCCTTCGGAAGATCAAGCTTTGTAAGCACATAATGTAGGAGAAATACCTTTTAAACATGGATATGTTCAATGTATTCAAAATCAATTATTGAATTATCTAAAATAAGACGTCCAGGAATGAAAGCACTTTGGTTCTCTGATATAAGATCCGACAGAAGAGGTTAGACTCTGTTAACCAAACACTTTGAAACAATCTTGCGCACTACATTACACAAACTAATAGGATGAAAATCCTTCGGTTCCATAGGGTGAGGAACCTTGGAAATAAGTGATATTGATGTGTCATTAACTCCATCAGACAGCATGGCCTCACTAAAGAATTGCAGTACTTCTCCAATAATTTTAGTTTCTAAAATAGACCAGTTATGTGGATAGAATCATGCATGAAAACCATCCATACTAGAGCTTTATAGCCTGATCTGAAACAACACATCAGAAACCTCATTTTCAGAAAACAACGAACACAATGCGTCATTCATATCATCCATCACCTTAGGTGTGATACAATCAACACCACATCCAGAGTTAAGAGTAGAATCTCTTGTCTATACCTCTTGAAAATATGGACATGTCATACACTGCATGTCCGAAGGAACACCACACCATGTCCCGTCGGCCTTAAGCAATCGCTGACTAAAATTCCTTTGAGCTCTCCATAGTGCTCGCTTATGCAAGTATTTGTTATTTCTTTCACCCTCTTCGAGCCATGAAATTTGTGACCTCAATTTGAAAGCACATCATCTCCTCTTTGTACAGTAATTCATCAACGTCCTCCGTCTTGATTCTGATTGCTTCTCTATCCATATAAACATATAAGCTAACTTTGGAGCTTTTCTATATCACGTGTAACATTGCCAAACTTTTTCTTGCTCTATGCTCTTAAATTCTTCATTAGTTCTTTCAAAGAATCTGTCACAAACTCTAAATTACATGCATGTCTATTTTTCTCCCATGCATCAGCCACAATGTCTGGAAAAGCTATAGATATTTCCCACATAATCTCGTACCTCGGGTTTGGCTTACATCTATGATCAGCCACGGGTTCAAACTGCAACACCACTTGCATATGATCCGAGCACATATAGGGATGTTGCATGTATAACTCTCGATACCGGAAACATCTACGACATGCATTATCAGTCCACACTTGATCCAAGCGGATGCACACCTTACCATCGCCCCGATCTACATTATCATATGTGAATGGCGCATAGGCGAAACCCGAATCCTCAAGTTAACATGGCATTAAACAGTCTCTAAAGGTTGTCATTTGACTTCCATTCCGTGAAGAACTTAAAAAGTGTTCGTGTTGCCATAATACTTCATTAAAATCTAGCAAACAAGCCAAGGATCATGTGATATTGCTCGCGGATCAGGCAAGTTATTCCACATGCTATAACGGTTCTCCACCGTAGGTTATGGATAAACAAATGTTGCTCTCCACCTCGTATTGTTACTATCATTATCCACAAGCACATCAATAAAACGCGAACAAGAATCTAAGATAGACCCATTGAGTGTATCATTGCAATATAGAGCCAGGCCACCACAGAGTCCCATACCATCCACACCACAAAATCCATTCAACTGCAATGTCCATTTAACTTTCTCCATCCTTTCTACCATTTGCCTCATTTCACAAAGAAAGACAAACGATGGAGAATTGGCTTTTGAGATGGCCATAACCTCACAAATTGCCCCCCGGGGGAAGTTTCAAGATAGTAGATTTATTGTGACCAGCAGTCCCCCTCAAGGGAGGCCGACGATAAAGTTCATTGTGCTCATCAACACCATCCTTCAGCATCCTCTTGCTACTATAATTCAAAATAGGAGACTCGTTGTCCAGATCATCTCCCTTCCTCTTCGTTAGAGCAAGCATATTCGAATATGGAGGTACTTAAGCATTCAAAGTGGGCCTCTTGTGACATGTACTGTCCAATTCCATCTTAGTCACCAATTCCACCTCCTGCACATCACCCATTGCAGTATTAACATTCTTACTAGGACTAGTTGATGTGTCTTCAAGGTGCACTGCAGTAGCCCATCTCGTGCATTTCTCCTTCTGATTCACCACACTCCCTCCCCATGTTTCTTCCACCATGTCCCCCATTAGCATCACTATCAGAATTTTGTCCACCTATGTAGTCAACAAACAGCCAATCACCACACTTCATGTCCTTTTTAGTGTAGATCCCAGTACCACACTCCTTATACATGTGCCCGATTCGCACATTCCTTGCAAAACCGTGCTAATTTCTTATAACTCACAAGAAATATGGATCTTTCCTTTCCTTTAATTATGTTGACATGTTTAGTTAAAGGTTCTCTTACATCATGGAGAACCTTAACCCTAATTTAGTCACCACGGGAGTTTTCGGTAACCTTCGCATCCAGAATCTTGCAAACTTTCTTGATCAAATTTTCCTTATTTGTCACAATACGCATCAGGAAGTTTATTAATCTATGGCCAAATTGGCATATGCACAAATAGTGGATCCTCCGCCCTACTACAACCATCATATGACTATAGCAAAACTGCCAGAACCTGAAGATCCAGGTCCCTTGGAACATGATCTATTCCAAATCTCCAATGCAAGATGCCTTAACAACAAAGAGGTTCTTGGGCTGGGTTCCAGGCGGCCCTCATGTCACGGAAGAAAGCTTCTTGGCTAAACTACTCCTCAATGTGTACATGGGTAATATCAAGCCAACATGCCCTCTCTTGAAACTCCAAAACTTCATTGTCGATCACCAGACTGTCAAACTCCTCTTCGGCAAAGTCGAGCTCGCCAAATAAATTGTCAAGGTCACCTGAGCCTACCCCCCAAGCGCGTGTAGTTTTCACAGATTTCTCATCCGATACAAATACCATCTCATTCACATAGTGGATCACAACAAGAGGCATGAGGAATTGGTCACAAGGACTTTCTAGCAAATAGATCATCAGCTGGAGGGTAAACTTTAGTCGCCTCCTAGGAGAAACGTAGTGTACTTGTCTTGATAACCAATAACAAATCTTGTATTATTTTATTTCTGAGACTAAAAATGGTTTCACTTTCAGAAGACGCATTTGAATACTAGATCGTGCATATCACATAGTAATTTAAAACCATATTTGTGATCTCAATTTTAGCGGATGTATTTCAATTTCAGGTCATGCATATCAGAAACTATGTGCAACCATATTAGTTATCTCAAATTTAGAAGATGAATTTCATTTTTACAAGACACATTTTAGGAAGTAATCTGAACTATATTGTTATATGCATATCCTAGAAAAAGGCAAAATAGGGGTTTCACAAATTTAAATCATCACTTTGACACATTGAAATAAGGCTAAATTGTTGAAACTACATTTGCGAGATAGTGAAATAATTTATATCACTTCATTTGTGGAATTGAAATTGAAAATGACTGAAATCTAAACTAGGTTAATATATACCAAAGATTGATCTTGTTGTAAAGGTCTTGTTGTCAAAATTCAAATAATTTAAAACAGAATTTTGGTTCGAAAGATATGAATCATTTTAAAACCTTCCAAAGGCATCATTGCTTGGTTTTTCTATGGGAAGAGATATGCTGAAAATTTGCATGCATCCTTCTCTCTCAATAATACTCCCACTTGCAAAAGCCCACACAAAGACAAAGTTTGATATGTATCTCCATGTATAACAACATGAATGCACCAACTAACTTAGTTGTTGAATTATATGTTAATAGTGGTACAAATCTTCACCAAATAACTAGATTTTGTGCTACTGCATCCCAGCGCTCACTTTGGCTTGAACATGCACTAGAAACTCCAAGGAGTCGGTCTTCACCTACACACGATGGCATCCTCGTGTGCTAGGCTGCTAGCTAACTGGAGAAATTTCCTCATGGCCAATGCCTCCATTGTAGCATTAGTTACCTTACATGGAATGAACTCGCGGGACACCAAAATTAAATGTTATTTTTCACACCATAGGATTGCTTCATCCCCTCACCTGCCTCGTCATGGTACACCACATCAACATGGTAGAGCGACTCTCGTCAAGACCACAAGGCCGAACATTACACATTGAGAACTCAAAGGGACTTGCTCTCTATATGATCTTGCCAAGTGATGCTTGATGTTTTTTGGTCCAATAATCAAACCCTCCCCCATCTGGGTAGTGTTGTGCACTGAGTACTTGAGCACATAACTATGTTAGCAATCTTCAACATTATTGCTTGGCAAACATAGCGAAATTGAAAGAGTGGAAGTCATGAAAGCCCATCCCTCCTTTGTTTGGGAACAAAGTTTACCCCCATGTAAACCAATGAACCTTGGGTAGAAAACAAACACTCTCCCCCAAAGAGTCTGGGTTTCAAAATGAAACCGCCGCCTGCCACACGCACCTCATTTTTTAAAAATCTTTTGAACTTCAAACTTTTATATCACTTAAACACTCCATCCAAAGCCAAATGCTGAAAGTTGTCCTATTTTGGAGTTGGTCTACTATTTTCAAGGCATTAGCTGATTTACCGGCCACTAAAAATGACAAAACACCCTTTTGTAAGAAATTGTGTGTGAACGAGTTCCGAAAGGGATGAAACTTTGCATGGTGTCTTCATCCCACCCATGTAGGGTGTGAGAGAAAAATTAGAGCATTATGGCAAAAACTTTATGCACCTGATGTACAAACCAAACACTCCCCGAAGTGTCATGGTTTCCAACTGAAACTGTCGCCTACCACACACAACTCCTTTTTTAGTAAACTTGTTCTATGACTAAAACACACCGCCAAAGCCACACGCTCAAATAGCGTACAAACAAGGTCCGATAGGAATTTTTGTACTTAAATTGTTTGTGATGCGTAGTCCACTCAAGCCCGCCTATGTTTTTTCTGTTTCCGAAGAAATTTGGAAGAGTTTAGGAGTGGTGGGTGGTAATTTGCGCCCGCCACTAGTGTGGCATTGCCTGCGACGAACAAGCAATTTTGCCTGCAACTAATTTTTTTCTAAAATAGCAGTGGTGAGTACCTGGTTGTGGCCACCTATAAGCATTTTCCAATAGTATAGCGTACGTTCATGCATATGTATTGTTGTTGTGTAATGTGAATGGGTTACATGATTGCTACTTCTTTCTCTCTAGCTCGATTTCCTCCCTTTAATTATATCACATGGACACCCACAATGTCCTCTTCTCGGCATGCATGATGTGCTTGAAACCAGTTGGGGACCTGCTCGAGTCATATCAGCCTGAGCCCAGCAAAATTGGGGGCAGTTGGTAGCACCACCCTGTAGCGACGCATTGCCAAGACCCCAACTGGTTGATACGTCTCCAATGTATCTATAGTTTTTAATTGTTTCATGTTATTATTTTACCAATCTTGTATGTTTTATATATCATTTCATGTTATTTTTGGGAACCAACCTATTAACCTAGTGTCAAGTGTTAGCTACTCTTTTCTGCTTGTTTTGGGTTTTTGGAAAATCACTACCAAACGGAGTCCAAACACGACGAAACTTTTAATGATTTTTCTTTCTGACCAAAGAGACACTGGAAGCTTCAAAGGGAGTCCATACATTGCTGACAGGGCAGAGGTGCGCCCTGGGGGTAGGGTGCACCTTGCCCCCTTGTGGCCCCCCTGTGGCTCCGATTGCCCGACTCTCTCGACTATAAATTGACATATATCCCGAAAACTGTTGGGGAGCACGCGAAACAATTTTTTCGCCACCACAAGCCTCTACTCTTCTGCGATCCCATCTGGAGGACTTTTCATGTACTCTATCGGAGGGGGAATCCATCATGGAGGCCATATTCATCAATCTTGCTTCGTACCTAATGATGTGTGAGTAGTTCCTAGAGGACCTACGGGTCCACATCTATATGTGGATCTCTCTCTCTCTCTCTCATTTGATCTTCATTATAATGATCTCTTCGGGGACCTATTCGATGTAATCTTTTTCGTGTGTTTGTTGGGATCTGGTGAATTGTGCAATTTCTCAAATACTAATAATAATGATTTTATCAATACCAATACTTGATGTCACTAGTACCGAGTCATATGATATAAATGATGCATTATTAAATCTTGTTATGAAAGAATATTTTTATGTAAGTCCTAATGAAGATGTTGCATCACATCTTAATACCTTCGTTGAATTATGTGATATGCAAAAAAATGTGGATAATGATATTGTGAAACTAAAATTGTTTCCTTTCTTACTAAGAGATAGAGCTAAGAGTTTGTTTTAGACCTTACCTCGCAATAGAATAAATGTAAGGATGCTTTTATTGCCAAATATTTCGCTTCGTCTAAGATAATATCTCTTAGAAATAAAATCATGAATTTAAAACAACATGAGTAAGAACATGTTACACAATATTGGGAGAGAATAAAATTAATGATTAGAAATTGTCCGACGCATGGACTAAACTTATGGATGATAATGCCAAAATTATATGTCAAATTAAACTTTGTCTCTAGAAACCTTCTAGATTCAGCTACACGTGACACATTTATGGGAGTCACATTAGGAGAGACCATGAATCTTCTTGACAATAGGAGCGAAAACTACTACGAATGGCACACCGATCGAGCTACAACTGGTAAGAAGGTAAATTCTATAGAATAAGTCTTTATTTTTAGTGATAAAATGGATGCTATTATGAATATGTTTGCTAGTAAGAATGCTCAAATTGATATAATTGATATTCCACTATATACCTTCATTGAGCAAAATAATTATGCCATTTATGTGAATTTCATTTCTAGAAACAAATTCAACAACAAATCTTATAGAAGGAATTTCAATAATCCTAGATCGTATTCTCGTATAATCCCTCTAATAATTATGTAATAAATATAGAAATTCACATAATAATAATAATAATAATAATAATAATAATAATAATAATAATAATAATAATAATAGGATACCTACTGAACTAGAGAACAACATCAAAGAATTTATTAGTTCTAAAAAGACTTTCAACACTATAATAGAGGGAAAATTGAATAAAGTCGATGATTTGTCTAGAAACATGGATAGGCTTTTGCATGATGTGGATACTCTCAAGATTAAATTCTTCCACCTAAAAAGGATATATCTAAGTCTTTAAAAGCTATCCAAGTCCCAATAGCTGAAATAAGAAAAAGAACCAAAATGGTCAGAGCTAAGCGATAAATTTTAGAAAAGGCATTAGCATCGATGATGAAGATATTAAAATGATTGGTATGACACCTATTGAATCTATATTTAGTAATAGAAAACTGGATGATAAAGGGGCTGGAGATGAATCTACTTTAGTTAGAAGGCATCCCAGTTGTTCGGAGGGTGGTGATCTTGATGCCAAAAATGACAAAAGTGGGTTTGAAGAGGTCAAGACTTTAGATAGTAATGTGCCCACTACTTTGGATTACAAGAATTCTGATTTGGATAGTTGTTCTTTAATTGAATGCAGTTACTTGTTACAATCCATGATCAATTCACCTAATGCTTACAAACAAAACAAAGCTTTTACAAGACATATCATAGAAGCTCTTATTAAAGCACATGAAGAAAAGCTTGAACTAGAAGTGTCTATAGCAAGAAAGTTCCATGATGAGTGGGAACCTACAATTAAAATCAAGGTTAAATATTGTTAATGTAATGCATTTTGTGTGATCTAAGAGCTAGTGTTTCTACTATGGAGAAATATGTATGTGATGTTCTAGGTCGCACTGATATGGATGAATGTTCCCTCAACTTCCAATTAGCGGATTCAGCAATTAAGAAACCATTTGGTAGAATTAATGGTGTCCTCATACTTGCTAATAGAAATTATGTACATGTGGATTTCAATGTACTTGATATTGTTTGTAAACCATCTTGCCCTATAATACTTGGTAGGCCGTTCCTACGAACCATAGGTGAAGTTATTGATATGAAAGAAGGCACGATGAAAGCATTATCATACAGACTAAATGAAACTCTTGACTCACGAGGAAAATATTTGAATTTCTTAGTAAATGTCTTCGTGAGAGTGAGGTGTTGAGTGCACTTATATTCGATGAAGGGACCAGATCAGCGTTGTGAGCATATTGTTCAAATTCTTCCTTAATATCTACACTTTCCATGAAAATGTTACACGGCCAAAGGCATGATTTAGTTTGAGCGTCCCGTATCGAGATTGCACTTGGCTCAACATAAGATTGTCGTATAGAGCTTTCACTTCATGATGCTCCCGAGGATCTCCTCCTCGAAGAACTCCTGAAGAATTGCATTTTATTCGCAAACAATTTCTCAGTGGGGATAGGCATATCCCCAACCATTATAATATCATATATCTTTTTGACATTAGGTAGAGGTAATTGGAAGCTTGCAATAATGAGTGTTGAATAATTTCCAATAATATTCACACCATGTACTTGAAATTGTTTCTTCGGAAAGTGCACTGTATGCTCATTACCATTGATATGAAAAGTGACCTTGCTTTTATTGCAATCAATAACAGCACTTGCAGTATTCAAAAAGGGTCTACCAAGGATAATCGACATATTGTCGTCCTCGGGCATCTCAAAAATAACAAGGTATGTTCAGATAGTAACATTTGCAACAACAACGGGCACATCCTCACAAATACCGATAGGTATGGCAGTTGATTTGTCAGCCATTTGCAATGATATTTCAGTAGGTGTGAGTTTATTCAAATCAAGTCTTTTATATAAAGAGAAAGGCATAACACTAACACCAGCTCCGAGATCACACAAAGAAGTTTTGACATAATTTCCCTTAATGGAGCAAGGTATAGTTGGTATCCCAGGATCTCCAAGTTTCTTAGGTACTCCATCCTTCAAAGAATAATTAGCAAGCATGGTGGATATTTCAACTTCATGTATCTTTCTTTTATTAGCGATGATGTCTTTCATGTACTTAGCATAAGGAGGCATCTTTAAGATATCAGTTAAATGGGTACGCAAAAATACTGGCCTAATCATTTCAGCAAAGCATTCAAATTCTTCATCATACTTTTTCTTAGATGGTTTATATGGGTTTTTGAGCCCATGGTTCTCTCTCTTTGCCATGTTTTCTAGCCACGAAGTCTTTTTTATCATATCGTTTATTTTTAGGTTGTGGGTTATCAAGATCAACAACATGTTCTATCTCTACATCATTATCTGGTTCTTTATCATTAATAGGTTTAGTATCCTCATGAACATCACTATCATTATCATTATCACTAGGTGGATGTTCATTACCAGATTGAGTTTTAGCATCAGAAATAGAAACATCATTAGTATCATCAGGAGGTTTTTCTATCTCAAGTTTGCTATAAGCATACAAAGTCCTATCATTTTTATTTTTATTTTTCTTATTAGAAGCACTAGGTGTATCAGCATTAATTCCTTGAGATTCTTGTTCAATTATTTTAGGATGACCCTCAGCATAAAGAGGTTCTTGGGTCATTCTACCTCCTCTAGTTACTACTCTAATAGCATGATCGTTCATATTATTATTCATTTCATCAAGCAATTCTCTTTGAGATTTAGCAACTTGTTCTAACTGAGTTTGAACCATGGAGGCATGTTTTCCTACACCTCTAACATCATTACTGATTCTAAATAACAAGTCACTCAAGCGAGAAATCATATCAGAATTATATTTCAAGTGTGTCACAAGATTTGCATTGAAGTGCTATTGTTTCATAATGTAGTTATCAAACTCATATAAGCATTGACTAGGATGTTTATTGTAAGGGATATCACCTTCATCAAACTTTAATGAAGAATTTACCTCTACCACATGTGGAGGTGGTGGTGTGTTGAGTCCATGAATCTATTCAATAGGTGGTAAATTCTTAACATCGTCAGCTTTAATACCTTTTTCCTTCATACATTTCTTTGCCTCTTGCATATCTTTGGGACTGAGAAATAAGATACCCCTCTTCTTCATAGTGGGTTCAATTGGTGGTTTAGGGAGAGTCCAATCATCATAGTTCTTCGGTATATTATTCAATAGTTCCTCAACGTGTTCAACAGTTCGTTCCCTGAAAACACAACTAGCACAACTATCGAGGAAGTCCCTAGAAGCATCAGTTAGTCCATTGTAGAAGATATCAAGTATTTCATGTTTCTTAAGAGGACGGTCGGGAAAAGCATTAAGCAATTGGAGAAGCCTCCCCCAAGCTTGTGGGAGACTCTCTTCTTCAATTTGCACAAAGTTAAATATTTCTTGTAAGGCAGCTTGTTTCTTATGAGCAAGAAAATATTTTTCAGAGAAGTAGCAAATCATATCCTGGGGACTACGCACACAACCAGGAGTAAGAGTATTGTACCATATCTTAGCATCACCCTTTAATGAGAAAGGAAATAGTTTAAGAATATAATAGTAGCGAATCTTCTCATCATGAGCAAATAGGGTGGCCATATCATTCAGCTTAATAAGGTGTGCTAGGACAGTTTCAGTTTCATAGCCATGAAAAGGATCAGATTCAACCAAAGTAATTAACTCTGGGTCGACAGAGAATTCATAATCCTTATCGGTACCAAAGATAGGTGAAGTAGAAAACTTAGGATCACATTTCATTTTAGCATTCATAGTCTTTTCCTTATACTTGCATAGTAATTTCTTAACATCATGTCTATACTTACAAGAAAGAATCTCTCTAGCTATTTCTCCATCTAAAGCATAACCTTCAGGTATCTTAGGCATTTCAAATCTAGGAGATCTAGGCCTATTAGGTGTCTCATAATCATTGGTTTCAAAGTTCTCATCAGTTTCAGCAGATTCAGCAGTTTCAATAATTTCATTCTCCTTAGCTCTAGCAATTTTTTCATCAAGGAATTCACCTAATGGCACAGTTTCATCAAGCATGGTACTAGCATCATCATAAGGATCATTCATAGCATAAGTAGCATCATCAATATTAGAATTAATAGCATGTGGTGGTGTTGCAAGCTTACTCATAACAGAAGGTGAATCAAGTGCAGAGTGTGATGGTAGTTCCTTACCTACCCTCGTCTTAGAGGGAAAAATGTTGGTTTAAGTATCCTTCAGATGCTTCATAGTGGTCAATTGATATAAATCCCAAGTGACTCAACAAATATAGCTATGCTCCCCGGCAACGGCGCCAGAAAAAGGTCTTGATAACCCAAAAGTATAGGGGGTCGCAACATTTTTCGAGGGTAGAGTATTCAACCCAAATTTATAGATTCGACGCAAGGGGAGCCAAAGAATATTTGAGAGTACTAGTAGTTGAGTTGTCAATTCAACCACACCGGAATATAAATATCTGCAGCAGAGTGATCAGTACCACAGTAATATAATACTTTGATAGCAATGGTGACAGTAACAGTAGCGGCAACAATAGTAACGGTGGTTTTGTAGCAAGTGTAACAGTAGCAGCAATAGTAGTAACTTAGCAAGAACAATATGTGAAAAGATCGTAGGCACTGGATCGGAGTATTCATTGGATGATATTCATCATATAACAGTCATAACCTAGGGTGACACAGAACTAGCTCCAGTTCGTGAATGTAATGTAGGCATGTATTTCGTATATAGTCATACGTGCTTATGGAAAAGAACTTGCATGACATCTTTTGTCCTACCCTCCCGTGGCAACGGGGTCCCTAATGAAACTAAGGGATATTAAGGCCTCCTTTTAATAGAGAACTGGAACAAAGCATTAGCACTTAGTGAATACATGAACTCCTCAAACTACGGTCATCACCTTGAAATATCCCAAATATTGTCACTATGGGGTTGACGGATCATAACACGTAATAGGTGCATATGACTAGAAAAGATCGGATCAAGCACATAGATATAAAGATGATAACATAAACAGTTCAGATCTGATGGCACTCGGGCCCTAGTGACAAGCATTAAGCATGGAAAAGTCATAGCAACATCAATCTTAGAACATAGTGGATACTAGGGATCAAGCCCTAACAAAACTAACTCGATTGCATGATGAATCTCATCCAACTCCTCACCGACTAGCAAGCCCACGAAGGAATTACTCACTCCCGGTGGGGAGCATCATGGAATTGGCGATGGAGAAGGGTTGATGATGATGAAGATCGAAGATCGAAGATTCCCCTCTCCGGAGCCCCAAGCGGACTCCAGATCTGGCCTTCCGATGAAGAACATGAGGTGGCGGCGGCTCCATATCATTAAACAAGGTAAAACCTTCACTCTGATTTTTTCCGAAGAATTGTGAATTTATAGCGTTGGAATTAGGGCCGGGGGACCCATGAAGTGTCCACCCTCCACTAGGCTGTGCTAGGGGGGCTTGGCACGCCCTAGTGGAGCGTGGGCACCCTGGGCCCCCTCTTAGGTATCTTATGGCTCCATAATTCCTTAAATATTACAAAATAAATCTCCAAAAAATTCCATTCCATTTCGAGACATTTTATTTCTGCACAAAAACAACATCATGGTAGTTTTGTTGAAAACATCATCAGTCAGGGTAAGTTTCATTTAAATCATGCAAATTAGAGACCAAAACAAGAGCAAAAGTGTTAGGAAAAGTAGATACATTGGAGAAGTATCAATATCCAAGTAAGACACAAGCGTCTAAGCTTGGGGATACCCCAATTGGCATCCCCTCTTTTGTCTCCAACCTATCGGTAATTTTACTTGGAGCTACATTTTTATTCATCACATGATGTGTGTTTTACTTGGAGCATCGTGTGTTATATTTTTTATTATTTTCTTTTAGTTTGTCACAATCATTGTTTGCTGGATACGCCTATTATGAGAGACACTCATTCATTGGAATTTATTAGAATGCTCATTATGTTTCACTTATATCTTTTGAGTTAAGCCAGTTTATGCTCATGTGATTCACTTATATCTTTAGAGCACGACGATAATTATTTTTTATAGAAATTATGTGCACTCGTATACTTCACTTATATCTTTTATAGAATTTGACTAATAAGTGATAATTTGCATGAATTATATGTTAAGTCAGAAAATGATAGGTATACAAGAGGGATGTCACAAAAACTTTCATGAAGATCAATAAATGCGAAACGTATGATCAACGGTATTGAGGTTATAATGTGGAGGCTTACTACTTTGTGAGAATTGATTAGTAAGAATAATTATATTAAAGTGTCGTTCGTGGCATGACAAGGATGTTGGAGTGTTTTGTATCCTTGATTGATATCATTGTGTGTTGTCTGGCCGGGGGCGCATGGTGGTTAACTCCTCCCTAGGGCCATGCGAGTAATACTTTGCTTCAAGGGGCTAATAGAGGACGCAATAAGTATCTAAGTTCCTTGTGACTAATGTGAGTTTGTGGAACGTAAGCACTCCCATATTTTTCGTATTTTGCTAACCTCTTCAGTGTTGTGCATTACCCGTTCTCACCTCAAGATTTGGTGCATACTTCAATGGTGCATCCAAACCCCGTGATATGATACGCATTATCACACATAAGCATCATTATATCTTCCTCAAAATAGGCACCATACCTACATATTCTGGCATTTCCATAACCATTCTGAGATATATTGACATACAACTTCCACCGTTACCATTGATATGACTTGACTATTCATTGTCATTTTCATTTTCATGATCATAGAGCTAAAATAATATTTGTGGCAAAAGAGAACCTGGAAGCTTCGGAGGGAGTCCAGACGCCGCACGAGGAGACGACAAGCTAGGGATCACGCCCTGCCCCCTTGTTGCCCCCGACTCTGTGGCCCATAAATTCCCATATATCCCAGAAATCCTAGAGGACCATCTGAAACAATTTTCCCACCGCCACAAGCTTCTAATGTTCCGTGATCCCATCTGGAGGACTTTTTTGATACTCTGCCAGAGGGGTATCCATCACGGAGGATATATTCATCAACCTTGCTATCTCCCTAATGATGTGTGAGTAGTTACTATAGGACCTACCAATCCATAGGTGTAGCTAGATCTCTCTCTCTCTCTCTCGTTTGATCTTCAATACAATGATCTCATTGGGGTCCTATTCGATGTAATCTTTGCGGTGTGTTTACATTCAGATTATTCATTGGAAGTAATTGATCTATTATGATATTTATCATGTGTGATTTCATATAGCTATGTATGATTTCCGATCGATTAGTTTGCTTTGGCCAAGCTGATGAGTAGATCTTCATAGGGAATGGTACATATTAGTAGGTTCAAACTTGTGGTGTCATCACTCTGTGACAGGAGGAGTAGCGAGACACGTATTTGCATTGTTGCTACTAAGGATAAAAGGACAGAGTCTGAACATATTAATTGGTCTAACTTTGTCTGCATTATGTCATCATGCTTCAAGCATTACTATGTTTGTTATGAATTTAATATCATAGATGCATGCTGGATAGCGATCGATTGTGAACTGATAGTAGTAGATGCAGAATCGTTTCGATCTACTTGTCATGGACATAATGCCTATATATTAATCATGCCATGAATAACAACATAATTATTTCCTTTTCTATCAATTGCCCAACAGTAATTTATGCACGAACCGCTAGGGATGGCAATGTGACGGGTTGAACCAAACAAGATCCATACTCGTATCCTTGAGCCCATCCATTGCCCACCCATGAAGTTATCCTGGGGTCATAGACATCCTCCATACCCATACCTGCTCGATATCCATCTATCCGTGGATATCTGTATCCATGTAATGAGAAACAAGCATAATAGTATATATATTCATATCATAAAATACCAATAATAGGCCATGTAACACAATAGAAAATACAAATTAACAGTTTTGCATACATGAAACTATAAATGGCATACAATAGTATGTTCAATACTTAATGGTCGACATGGAATGAGAACATGTTATACGACATCGACATGTGTCACTATCATGTGTGACAAAGGAAAAAAATAGCACCCTATACAAAATAGCGTCGCCTCTAAAAATATGCTATAATGCGCTATAACGTGTTGTTAACGAGACGTTGTACACCGATCAATTTAGCAAGAAAATTATCTACACACTAAAACATGCTATTAGCGGTACTATGGCATGCTATTTTATTCAGTGTGTATGACACTTGTGTAATGGATATCCATGAAGCAAGTTTTGAATCCATGCCCAACCCATGAGTACATGAGTATCCACCCATGAAAATCCATGGATGAAGAATATTCTGCAAAACCTTACCCAAAGGGATGGATATCCATGGATACTTGGATCCATGGATAATATTACCATCCCTACGCATCACTACTATGATCATGCGAGAGATGCCTCCAGTGAACATTATGATCCCTGGGTCTATTCACCTATTATATTTATCAAAACATATAAAAATACTTGTTGTTATTTATTACATTTTTATTTATATTGATCTATCCTACACTAATAGAATTAATCCTTACAATTAACAAGTACAAGGGGATTGACAACCCTCTTACTCGCGTAAGATGCAAGTACTTGCATATATGTGTGCGGGTATTGTCAATCGTCTGTTTGAGTGGTTTTTTATTGGTTCGATAAAACTTGGTTCTTAACTAAGGCAAATATTTGTCGCTACTTTATTATATCATTCTTCCTAGTCGGAAAAAATCTCAAGGCCATCACAAGTGGCACTGCTCCTATGGATTCGAACGTTAGCGAGGATAGGCTAGAAGTACCAAATCATCCTTAGGACTGGTCAGAATCAAATGGACCTACCAGGTCCGTCCCGCTCGAGAAATGACATATCCAATCAACGAAGCTCATAAGCGATCACACGTTGGTCATGATAACTACTATGCAGCGGGTGCTGCTGCAAAGGGGTGGGCCTCTCCAGTGGAAACGATTGACTATGTGAGATCCTCCTTGAGCCCTCGAGGATAAGCGCACCAAGAGGAGAGCTCCTATTTAGCGCGTGACGTGGTCACGAACGAACAGGCTACTGGGCTGGCCCATGAGTAGGGTGGGACGTCCCTGTTTTTTGTTTCTTCTTTAATTTCTTCTTTCTTTACAATACTTGGGCTTTCAGAAACATTCCAAATCTTTAAAAAATGTGAATTTTGGAGGAAAAATACAGAAATCATTAAATGTTTGCATATTAAAAAAAATGTTCGCGTACTTAAAAAATATTCGTGAATCTGAGCAAAAGCTTTGCAAATTCAAAAAAAGTTCATGGATTTTCCACAAAAAACAGAAAAATTAAGAGTTTTTGTCAATTATTAAAAAACCTAATTTGTTCAAAAATGTTCGTTGATTCAAGTTATTCATCATTTCAAAAAAATATTCATCACACAATTTTTTTCGTCTATTCAAAATATGTCTATTTATTCAAAACATATTTGAATATTCAAAAAACTATCTCCAATTCAAAATTTGTGTGTATATTCAAAAAATGTAGCTGATTCAGAAGAAATCATTGATTCAGAAAATGATCAACCATTCAAATAATTCTTGCATTTGACAAAAAATGTTTAAAAAAAGAATTACATCAATTCCAAAATGATCCCCGGTCCAAAAAAATCATCGATTGATTTTTTTTTGCTGATTCAGAAAAATGTTCATCGGTTGAAAAAATGTTCACTGATTCAAAAACTGTTAATTGATCCAAGAAAAATATTCGCTGATTCATATTTTAATGCATTTCAAAACAATGTTCATAAAAAAACATATTCATCCATTCAAAAAAAGATGCATCAATTAAAAACAATGCCGATTCAAAACAATCATCAATTAAGAAAATGTTCAGTGATGTAAAAACTATTCATCCATTCAAAATGAGTTCGCCAATACAAAAAAATGTTCATTGATCCAAAAAGTTGGGAAATACTAGCGCCCACATGTGTGGCACGAAGCAACATGGCCCAAACATCTCCATTATCATCCATTTTGCCACGTCAAAACATATGACATCAGTGGAAATCTTTTTGGTTTTCGGCTTAAAAATCTTTTATCTCCTAATTAGAATATCCAATTAAAATACATTTTCACCATTAAATCCGTCTCAACAAGATCTTCAAAACTAGATCCCATATTGATATATTACGATGAAATCTTTGTTTGGCCAAAAGTTTCCATAATGTCTATACTATAGTTGCCATAGTGTTTACACTAAATTCGCCATGACATATTCTATCTATTTGTTTTCTAGATTTAAAGCTACCGTTATATTTTCAACTATTTTTACGACAATTTTTATTAATTGACCATGACAATTTTTAGTAAAAGTAAGTCACCATGACAATTTTAGTTTATGGTTCATGGCAAGTCTAGTTTCTTAATTCCCTGTTTTATAATATGTCAAAATTTACATTTAGAGGTAGAAGAAAAATTAGCTAAAACATGTCATGGCAACTTCAGTGTAAACACCATTGCAATTCATATGTAATAGACATGGCAACTTTTAACTTCAAAAAAAAGTCATCGAAACATATTGATATGAGATCTAGTTTCGAAGATCTCGTCGCGATCTTCAATCGGATTTTTCATTTAAGAGATAAATCATTTTAAAAACTGGAAATCCAAAAAGATTTCCACATGCACACGGTGATGTGAACGCAATCTGTGTATTATAGGCGTGTGGACGAATGTTACTCCCATAATCCTACGTGTGGGCGTTATTGCGACCCAAAAAGTTTCATCGGTTCTAAAAATGTTCACAGTTACAAACGAATGCCCAATATGTTTGGGCGGTCTCGAAACCGGGTCACACTATTTTAGCAGGCCTGGGGGACCGCGTCTCCTGGAACGAGCCCCTATTGGGAGAGCTCATGAGCGTGGCTGGCCACCCCCAGATGTTTAATTATTTATTGTTTGCCATTTATTTGTTCTGATTTTATATTTTATCATCTTTAAAATAATTTGAAACTTAAAAGCATATCCAAATTTCAAAAAAAATAAATTTCAAAAATTTATTGCAGAAATCATAAAATGTTCACGGTTTAACAAATGATCATGATTTTTAAAAATGTTCGCAAATTTGAACAAAACTGCTGTGAATTCACTAAAATATTCCTGAACTTGAAAAAATGTTCATTCAATGGAAAAATGTTCATCATTGGAAAATAAATGCGTGTATCTTCAAAAAATGTTCACTAATTGAAAAATGTTCGTAATAGTTTAATTACGTACTGCACTTTCATTAAAATGTTCCCATTGATTTTCAAGAAGCTCAAACAAAATGTTAGATGATGCAAAAAATATTCATGATATATAAATTGTTATTTGAAAACAAAAAATGTTTTTGAATTTCAAATGTTGGTCCCGAATTTCAAAAAAAATCACCTTTGCAAAAAAAAACATGGTACAAGCTCCAAAAAATATATGCAATTTCAAAAAATGATCGTGAATTTGTAAATTGTTCATGAATTTCGAAAATGTTCACAATTCGTAAATATGATGATTATTTTTTGAGTCTGATGAGAAACATTTGAATTCGAAATATGTTCACGCCGATTAGAAAAAAAATAACCGATTTGAAAAAAAAGGTAATGAATTGAAAAATGTTTGCAATTTCAAAAATATGTTGAATATGTGTTGAATTAAATGATCAAATTTTGGACTCAAAAAAATTTCAACCTGATTTGAGAAATAGCTTCCAGATTTGAGAAAATATTTATGAAATTTGAAAAAGAAATGAAAATGAGAACGAGAAAGGCAACAAAAAAAGGAAAAGGGGGGAAAGGGGAAAAATGTTGATGGGAAAAGCTGTAGAGTCCTTTATATTATCCGGTGGTCAACATAATGTCTGAAGTGCGCAGTTAGATCATGTAGGCAGAGGTAATCAACTGTATTTTGCAAACGCACAAGGCAGAGAACTCGGTGGCTGAGAACTGCACGCATGCATGAAATCTATAAACATCTTGTTGCTTGACATCGAAAGTAGTGAGAAGTGCACGCAACAGTTCCCGCAAGCTTGTAACCAGGATCCCGACGCGCGCAAACAATTGAAGTGTGTGTGTGTGTGTGTATATATATGATTTTGCAATTGATCCGAATCGCCTCCGATCTATCTACTCGCACCGGCCGGCCGGTGGCGAGCAAGGGCAAACATGTGATGTGACGCGGGAAGAAGGAAGTCAAATGCTAAGTTTTGACACAGCTAGCTAGCGCTGCTTAATCCTCATATAGAATACGTATATATACCGGCATACTACGTGAGAACACGTTTGTTCGTTAAATTAGTGTGTGTAGTACGTAGTAGGTAGCTAAGCATGTGTGTCTGTCTGTGCCGAGCGAGTGCGACGGTGCCGTCCAAAAACTTACTTTGGAAGCGGGCTAGCCCCCTTTCCATTGCATTACTTGCATTGCATGGCGGAATTACACATTACTTCTTCTGTTTCTAAATATAAGACCTTCTAGAGATTACACTATAAACTACATAGGGATCAAAATGAGTGAATCTATACTTTAAAATATGTCTATATACATCCGTATAGAATTCATAATAAAACCTCTAGAAGGTCTTATATTCAGGAACGGAGGGAGCGGTACCTTAGAAACAGCAGCAACATGAAAAGAAAAAGAAAAGCAGTGCTCCCTCCATCCGGAATCCTATATACCTAATTTGAAAAAAAAAACATATATATGAATTAGTCATCATCACAAACGTTTTCCTTATTTATAAATTATCATCAAGCATGTCATCTCACTATACAACTTATTTATCTAAACACACCTCAACATGCAATCTTGCATGGAAAAAAAAACCACTAGTACAACATTCTTTCTTTTGTTGCGAGGGCACTAGTACAACATTCAACCATGCATGAAAAAATATTTTGCATTCAATTAATCTAATGATATTCAATAAATATATTATAACTATAAATAATCGAATAGAGTGAGTCATGTGTATTTTAAATTTTTATTCTCATGTTATCAACCTACAACTAACCCACAACAATGCACGAGGTATCAACTAGTCGTCTGTAACACTATACTTCCTAGTTTTAAAGAGCCCACATCTGGTTGAGATCTTCAATTTCAATCGGGCCATCCGATTTTGATCAGGTCAACAATTTTTCGAAGCTCTCTCATTTAATTCGATTATACTATACACGATGCTTATTAATTTATAAGGCCTCGCAATTAATTAAGGTCCTTAATTTATAATTGGGTCATCTGATTTTGACTGGATCACAATTTTCATAGAAATTCTCCTATTTAATTTTTAAATTCCCTATGTTTCCTAATTTTAAAGTTCTTTCATTCAGCTGAGGTATTCAATTTTAGATTTGGATTACGATTTTGACTGGATCAATGATTTTTCAAATCAATCAACATCAACCGGCCTATAAAAATATATCAATCCCGTACACCCTCCTACAACCTAGAAAAAATAAAGCCACCATGTGATATGGTAGCACCAATATAATACATGTAGCCATCGACACATAAGTTTTACCACATAAACATACATTAGTTAGCGGATAACACAGAACCACACTATGAAAGACCCATCAAATCACCGCATTATAAATAAAAATAAAACACACTCCATCATCACCTTCAACGCAAAACAAAATTTCCACCAGTTCCATAATATAAGGGGTATTAGTTTTTTGGAAAGTCAAATTTCTTTGATTTTGACCAACTTCAAAGCAAAAAATATCGACATCGACAATTAAAAGTATGAAAATTCATTTCATGATGAAAACTAATCAAACCGATTTGATATTATGGATTTTTGGTATATTTCTCTACAAATTGAATCAAACTTAAAAAGTTTGACTTTTTTTAAATGTAATACATCTCAAAGTTAGTATTTTCTTTAAGAAATCCAACAACACCAACGGTGCAGCTGCCAACCCTTGCAGTATAAGATGATATTACAATCAGAGTAACTAGTTGCATTTTGGCAATGAATCGCAGCTTATTTCAAACAAAAAAGAAAAATAAGTTGGCAGCTTGGCTTGACTTGACTTGCAATTGAAAAACACATACAGCATGCATCCGGACTCACTCACTCCAGAATTAGAAAAGATTCACCTGGCTGGCAGGCAGATCGTCCGCCTCGGCCATTTCCCACCATTCTTCCTCCGCGCGCGCGCCAGTTGGCGTTGCGTGCTTCCATCCCCATGCCATGATCCCACCACCATAGTGCCCCACACGTCGTCCGTTGACGCAGTGACGCTTCCTCCTCCTTCTTCTTCCCCGCCGCATGCTCCACCCGACCAGGATTGAACTGTCGACGCATATATCCATCCATCCATACATCGGAGCTCTGTCCTGTACTGTCCTACGTGCGCGCGTGCTTGATCGACCGATCGCTCCCCAGGTTGGCTGGCGGGAGGGACAATCGATCGGCGACGACCGTCCATCGGTCGAGCTCCAATGACGACCGCGCGGCAGTGGTGGAGGCGCGCGGCCGAGGCGGCAAAGGACAAGAAGAGCCTGTACCTGACGCGCGCGGCGGGGGCGCTGCGGTCACCGGCCAGGGTCAGGGGCGGCGCGGCGGAGCTGGACGCGGCGGTGATCCGCGCCACCAGCCACGACGACCGGTTCGTGGACCGCGGTGCCGCGGCGCGGGTGCTGGACCTCGCGCGCGCGTCCTCGCCGTCGCCGCTCGTGTGGGCGCTGGCGCGCCGCGCGGGGCGGACGCGCTGCTGGGCCGTGGCAATCAAGGCGCTCATGCTCGCGCACCGCCTGCTCCTCCTCGCGCAGCCCCGCGCCGGCGGCCGCGTGCCCTTCGACCTCGCCGACTTCCGGGACCGCTCCTCGGCCGGCTTCTCCGTCCTCGTGCGCGCCTACTTCCGCTTCCTCGACGCGCGCTCCCTCTTCGCCGCCGAGGAGAACGACGACACCGGCGCAAACGGTGATGAGGAAGAGGAAGACGAGGAGACGCGCCTGCTGGACCGCCTGTCCAGGCGGCAGCACCTGCTCGACCTGCTCATGCAGATCCGGCCCTACGGGGACGGCATGGAGCAGCAGAGCCTCGTCCTCGACGCCATGGAATGCGCCGTCGTAGAGATCTTCGACGTGTACGGCCAGGTGCGCGCCGGCATCGCCGAGTACCTCGTCGCCGTCCTCGGGGGCTCGGCGCCGACCACGCCGACGCCGAGGCCTCGGCCGGGAGAGACCGTGTCCACGGCGAGGCGGCGCAGGGCCATGCAGGGGGTGCGGGTGCTGCGGAAGGAGGCGGAGCAGAGCAAACTGCTGTCGTCCTACTTCGACCTCTGCCGGACCCTCGGCGTGCTCAGCGCCGCCGAGTTCCCGGCCCTGGAGCGCGTCCCGGACCACGACATCAGGGACATCGAGAAGCTCATCATGGCCCAGGTGGAAGACCGCGGCTGCAAGTTGGAGGAAGACAACGAAGCGAAGGCGCTGGTGATCCCCATGGAGGACGCCGGCGTGGCGTCGACGACGGTGGCCACGAAAGAGTGGATGGTGTTCGACGACGATGCGGGTACCGGAGTTAGGCAAGGGCATTTTGGTGATTACGTCAATCCGTTCCTAACCAACTTGACGGAGTTTGGGAGACGTGACGGCGAGCGTCAACTTGTGAAAGAATGAGTTTCTGTGAATACTTTTTTCAGAGGACGGATTATTCGCATTTATTTTTAAGATTAGAAAAAATCGAAAACTAGGCAGTGGTGATTAAGACCACGAGGGTAAATAGGTCAATCATGAAGCAATTTTTGTAAGTACATGTGTTCGCTGCACGGTTAGATTGAGAAAAAAAATGCAAGCACTATACCTAACCAAATCACCCTTTGGCATATTTTCATTTGGCTCTACGACTCAAAGGTTTGAAAATGTGACAACTGTGTATTCAATTTAAATTCGTGTTGGGGGCAAACATTTCCTTGAAGATCTAGGTATTTCTCCGACTTCCGTTTAAGAGAATCCTCGGGAAAGAAGGCCTTGCGAAACGGGTTGGTAGGGTAATGAAAAATCTACGTCTGATTCTATTAAAGAGACAACATATACAATTCTCTTTTCAAGTGTTTATTGGCCATGTCTGTTTGGCGAGTAATTTCATGTTGTTTGAGTTGACATTGTTTCCCAACAACTTCCGAAACACACTTCACACTTTCTTTGTGCTTAATAAGAAGCTCTATAAGATTTTTTTAGTCGAACAATGCGGAGTCTGATCAAGTTTATAAAAAAGTCATAAATAACTATAATACTACGTAGACATAGTATGAAAATATATTTTATGTATTTAATGATACTAATTTGATATTGTAGTTGTTGATGTTTTTTAAAACTTGATTAAACTTTATGTTGTTTAACTTTAAATAAAATTTATATGTCTTCTTTTCAAGCACCAGGAGTACATAGCTTCTTGGAAGGAAACTTGGAGCCTATCTCTCTGATGCTCACTATTTGCTCGCTAACTGATCATTGCCCATGAGAGGCCACGTTATGATCCATACCTTATTGTTTACAATACATACTGAGTTAATCTCATATGCAATTTTTTTTGTCTACAGGTATGTTACTTGTTCAAGATTCGATCGGCGGTATCTTTATACCTCGTTCAATCTTGTTATCAGTAAGTCTCTTTACTCGTTCCATAACACAAGATCCCGTGACTAACTCATTAGTCACATTGTTTGTAAACTTCTTATGATGTTGTATTATCAAGAGGGCCCAGAGATACCTCTCCGTCATACGGAGTGAAAAATCTTAGTCTCGATCCACGCCAACCCAACACATCTTTGGAAATACCTATAGAGCACTTTTATGATCACCCAATTACGAAGTGACGTTTGATAACACACAAGGCATTCCTCCGGTATCCAGAAGTTGCATGATCTCATAGTCTTAAGAACAGGTATTTGACATGAAAAAAAGGTAGCAATAAACTTAAGTGATACGATAAATGCTAAGCCATCAATGGCTTGAACCTCCCCCCCCCCTCCCTCTATCCGTGGTTCGCAGATATATAGGGGGGCAAATTAGGCACTACCCCATAGAGATGCTCTGACACGACATGACTTATTGGTTTCCTCAATCGATATTGTGTGGATTGAAAGCATCTAGTTACCTTTCATTTGTGTATGTACACGATCAGTGCCTTGCTCACCTGGATTGGTATGCTACATGGCTGATTCTATGTTTTGTGAAATTTTCATGTAACTTGCCTATGTAAAACTTTCCCACTCTGGTTCCCTCTCTGTTTCCTTCGGCCACTTGTGGCCTTGCACCTTGGTACATTTTACAAGCTCATGTAATTAACCCTATGGTCTTCAGACGCTGCCTGTTCTGAAATATATATATAAGGTAGAAAATAATCTACCTTTTATGTTTAAAAAAACTAAATATCAATTATTTTTATTTCAATTGTTAGGACACACGGATAATGGAATTAAGAATTTCTGGATCACAAAATCAGCTAACATGGAGTGTCATAGTACCGGCAATTTAAGTGGCAAGAAATGACCAAATGAACTCTCATAGGGAAAGGGGCCGCTAATATTAGATGACAATTTCTCTACATCTAGGATCATACAGAGGACCATGAAGATTGAGCCCCCTTCACTCAAAGGCTAGATGTGCATAATGCAAATTGTGTCATGAGATTTCAATCTGATAAATAAAGCGCCTAAGTTATTCTAAATATCTTACATTGGCCACCACATAGGTGTCGCTCCCGCGGGCGGCCCAGGAGTAAACCCTAGCCGCCACGGCCAGTTCCTCATCCCCGGCACTTCTCCCCTCGCTGCCGCCGGCATGGGTCGCCGGGCGAAGCCTGCGTGGCCTGGCGGCGGCGGGGCCCTCTCCACCTCCGTCTCGGGGCTTAGCGCGCGGGCCGTTGGCCTCGGCTGGAGTTCATGGGGACGCAAAGCTCGAGGCTGCGCGGCAAGACGGCGGTGCGGCAAGTCGATGGCTCGACGCTGGATAGATGTGGCGCGCAGGTCGCGGTGCGGACGCACGTGGATTTGCCGCCTGGGGGATGCATGGTTGGGCAGGGCGACTGCGCCTGGAGGGCGTGTTCCGTCGCGGCTCGGCCGCGCACGGAGGTGCGGTGCGGGCGTACGGGAGGTCCGGGACGGCGCGGCCCCCCTCCCTTCCCCTGATGGAATCTCGTCCGCAGAGCTTCTGGCGGCGAGGCGCGCCTAGTCTGGCGACAGCCTTGTTCAGCGGAGGTGGCGACGATGGGCTTGCTTCGCCCGGTGGTGCTGGCTGGGTCGCAGCCGGTTTGGGCGGCGCGTCTAGCCACCTGTCCCTTGCCGTCACATGACGCTAGCGTCGGGCAAGCCCGTGGCGCAGTCGGGGACTGCGGCGGCGGGGCGCTTGCTGCTCCACCTTGCGCACTGGAGATCGATTGGATTTGGGGCGGCGGCCCTTCCGGCGAGGCCCCTCCGTGCTATGACGAGCGATGGGGCTGGCGTGGTGTTGGTGGTCTGGTCGGATGGCTGACGGATTTGGTGGACCAGAGCCTGACGTGGTTGCTCTGGCGGTTGGCGACGCCTGATCTAGCTGCTGTCCTTCGGCCCTGATCGGTGTGCTTCTCTCTTGTGGGTTCCTAGCGGTGCTGACGTGGCTTGTTGGGACCCTACATGGTGGCCACAGGGTGAAACTGGTGGAGGAGATCCAGATTGGGGGAAACCCCTTGATAGGCCCTGGCTGGTCACATCGACGACGACGCTTAAGGGCGCCATTTTTCTTCTTTAAGACGTCGGTCTACGTCTGCTCCTCCACTTCCTTCTACCTGCCTTTCGGGTCAAAACCCTAACTTGGTGGGCAGCGGCGGCGTCCTTGATGTCGTGACCTTCCTGAAGGCGTCGCCTTGAGGGCTGAGTGGTGGTGGACACTGTGTGGGTCCTTGATGGTTGCTGGTGGTGGGCACTGCTTCGGGGAAAACCCTAAGATCTGGTTTTTCCAGATCGGACGATGGCGGTATTGTGATGCTGTTTCTCTCTTGGGAGTATCGTTTGTGAAGCAGAGCTGGATGACAGAAGCAGAAGGTAGAGCGGCTTCATCTTGCACGGAGCTTTGATGGAATTGTCAAGTCATGCCTGGCCGACAGGTGCTACGTTGAGTCATGCCTGGTTGGCAGGTGCTACGCATGGAAGTTCTTCCAGAGTCTTCGCTTCTGGATGAATGGGCGCAAGGCGGTGGTGTCATGGTGGCGTCGATGGATGACCGGGCTGGCAAGGATGATGTGGATCTCTCTTCTAAATATTGTTTAGTGGTTCGATGATGATGACAGCTTCTAAAAAGTGTGCATGTGGTGTGCGCTTTAGGTCTATTGCGCCGGCTGTTGGTCCCGATGCGTCATGTGGATAGATTGACGACCACACCGATCGTAGATATGGGGAATGAGAACACTTCACATTATCGAGTTTGTAGGTATGAGTGGTGGCTTCGGATGGATTGATATATGTTCATGTCATACCTTTATGAAATAATTAATAAACATGGCTGCATGCATCAATGGATGCAAAGGCCGAGGGTTTAACCTTCTTTTCTAAAAAAAATCTTACATTAGCCACCACTTGATATATTTTACTTGAGTACCAAAGGAAACAATCTTAATTATTTATGGTAATATATCACATAATTATTTTTTGTCTCACTTTTCATAATTTATGTGTTGTTGTGGAAAGAACTTTTGCAATACTGGGTGATGTTGCACGAAAAAATACAACAACGATGTAGTTTAAAATAGTACGATGCACAGGCCATACATAGACACGCGTCATGCATTGGAGGTACACAGACACGCGTCATGCATTGGAGGCGGAAGCGGCGAACGCCTCGTGCCAGATCAGCCGGCTGTCCCTAGCTTTTCCCATAGTTAATGCATTCCTTCATAATTATCTTTCTCTAAGTACAGAGCTAAACAAGACTAGAAGACTAAAAGACATACAAAACTGACTGAAACCTCACAAAATATAAGGCATCTCCATTTTAACAATTCCGGTACATAAAAGAAACAATAATGGATACACAAAAGTATTAGAAACTAGGGCCCTGAAATTGGATTAGGCTGGACGCTAACGTCCTGATTAGCCCCTGTTTGAATCCATGTTTGAATCCCATCCCTCGTTCCTCGTTCAAAACCGTCAAAAAGATGAGTCCATGTTTGAATCCCATCCATCTGTGACGGCTTCAGATAAATATGTATAGTTGCCCCTCAAGAACAGTATACGGTGTGAATCCATTCGTTCTGAACCATTAGATCAATCCAATTATCTGATCAATCCTTAGGCTTGCCTCTTTACTTTGGTGAAAGATTGGTAACTATACAGCAGTGTAGATAATGAGATCCCTTAATTGTTGTGACCAACCCATTCTTGCTGCTGCATGTTATCACTTATCACACTCTTGTGTTCTTGACACTGGATGGATTGACCTGAGATTGCTAGAGAAACCAGTAAATCAATGCCAGAGATTTAAGAAAAATTAACGCCAAACGTCAAACCTGTAAGCCCTTGGAAAGGGAAAATCCAGCAGAGATTACCTCACAGGAGTCAGCATAAGCTGCTGCAACAACGGTATGTCCCTGTCACCTAAGATATGATCGTCGTCATGGCAAGACCAGAACAACACAGAAAAAGGGGACGAGGGAGAACACAAAGGAGATAAGCGATTGGGGGGAATAACCGTCACTTTTTGCTAAGAAGAGGAGCTGTATCACTTGCATCACTCCCATTCAGCCACTACTGGGCCCGCTTGTCATTCTCGTTAAATAACAGAGTGCAATCCACACCAACCCAGTCTCTGGGCCCACCCATCAGCAAGCCACCGCCCGTTGCCACCTACGCCGCTGACTTGCTCTGTTTTCCTGATCCTGGGCCAATGTGCCACTGCACCCTGCCATGCTGGTACTGTAGCCCATCCTGACAAACAATTGCAAAACGAGTATATATGCTACAAGCTGTATCTGGAAATTTGTAGATGCGGGATTGCCAAATGATAAGACTGCACTCCACTAGAATAGATTCAGCTCTGACCTGGATTAGATAAACTTTAGTGCTGTTTCTAGCTGGTCCTCAAACAGTATAGAGGAACCATAGGTAGCGCCGCAGCGGAGAGGGTTGGCATGCATGGCGAGAGACCATCCATGGAAGTCAGGTGTAGGTAGTTTGCGGTGCGGGGAAATTCCTTGGTGCCTTTCCCTTGTGATTGTCATGCGAGAACTTTCAGCAATTTAAAGTTGGTCTTCCGCCTTTCTGCTAGCAAGGTCCTGGTGGAGATGCCCATCTGATCTGCAAACACTGTACCTTTATTCCAACAAGATTGCGATATGTTAGTCTCATGTACGGTTCCCTGAGAAGGGAGTTATATTCCTCTACAAAAAGTTGGTTGTGGTCTCACCGTATATTAGCTGTCTCCAAGAATTTTTTTGTATCAGTACACGTGCAAACTAGTTATCCAAATGTCAACAACGGGTTCGTACCACGCGTAGAGCTCCCTTGATGCCAAAGGTATCCATGTGCCGTGGCCCCTCTCCTCAGTTGACACATTTCTTTGGAAACACTAATTTATACTTCCTCCATCCCACAATATAAAACATTTAAGAAGCTAAAACAGCTTGCAAAAATGTCTTACATTTGGGACGGAGGGAGTACCATTAAATAACACAGATACTAGGTTGAGGTTCCTGTTCTTAGCCGGTTTACCTCGATCTTTTTGCCTCATGCTCTTGGTACTACTTAGAGCATCCACAGTGGTTGGAGGCAGCGTTGCCTCTAAGATGGACTCCACCGTACTGCCTTCAAGCCCAATCAAAAAATTCGCAGTGTATAACGTTGGCACGACCTCTAACCTACATCTCTCTAAAAGGTAAAATACTAATATATTTTCCTCATCAAACGTGAGGGCCCAGCCTCTATTCATGGGCATATGCATCTGCGTTTCCACTGACATGTAGGGACATGGAAGTATTATAATCAAAGAGAAAACATAGAGGCTGCCTCTTAGCTTAGAGGCGTCGCTAGCATTTTTTGGTTTGGAGGCAGAAGTTGCAGTGTATGGTGTCGGTCGCTATGAGCTTAGAGGCTCCTTTAGAGGCAGTGAAATACAACACTGTGGATGCCCTTACAGTTATGTTTTCTGGAGAACTGATGGTACCCTTTTACCTCGTGCTCTCTTTAAGGCCATTTTTCGTATGAAGGGATTGGGTAGGAATTTTGAAAATACAACTTGTCTTTTGCAAAGCTCTTGTATACCAATAGGCCCAATGTTGTCTTGCACGCATGCTGACTACCCCCTCTGTTTCTAAATATAAGTGCTTTTAAAGATTTTAATATGGACTACATACGGAGCAAAATGGTTGAATCTACACTCTAAACTATGTCTATTTACATCTGTATGTAGTACGTACTGGAATCTCTAAAAAGACTTATATTTAGGAAAGGAGGGAGTAGAAAAGGTGAAAGAAAAACTTTGGCACAGTACGGAGCACTTATTCCGAAGTTTATGCGAAATTAAAGGGTACAAAATGTAGCATCCAGCTGTCCTCACCTTTTATTCCCAGTCTGAAAATACAAAATCTGCATGGATTCTTCATCACGCTGCTGATTGCCTGATATGGATGTTTATGTGGAGAGCCGAGGCAGCTGGATGTAGTATTCTTGCAGGTACAGTTTGAATGCAAGCTTCAGGTGATGGCACCTATCTCCAAATGCACATCTGTTCATCAAGGATGGAATTTCTGCTCGCAGCCAGATTTCAAATGCTATGGGGAATCTGGAATATGGCTTAGATTCTGATAATATCAAAGACATTGATTCTGCAACTTGAACCAGGAGATGCTCATCCAGTGCCTGTTTCTTCCGGTTGGTCATGTGCTGCTGTATTCTGTGCAGTGTGCACAAAGAAAAAGGTAACAAAGATGAATACATGCATAGATGATATCAAAATGGAAACGAACGTGAATATATATTCCATTTTGCACATTAGAAGAATTAGACACGCTCAAGAAGTCAAGCCGGCTACCTCATGATATCCAAGTATAGAAAGATTAAGCTTACCTAATCTGGTTATACGATGCCATAGTCCCCAAAGGAAGTCCGAGTTTGCTGAAAGTAATCACAATAAGACATCCTGGTATTCTCAAGAAAATAAGAACAGTCGCATCCTGTTAATTCATTACCATGATTTAAGGTCTTGAGCATTATCTTGTGAAGCCTCTCTGACAGTTTTTATGGTCCATGTGAAGCCACAGTAGGTGACAACTCTCTAGCATAGAAAGTGGGATAATACATGAACAAGGGTCTTGTATGATAGGACCTGCGAATAGTTTCCCACTCAAGGGTGAAGGGCAAAGTACTAGATACTACCATTGCCGTCAAGAACAACGAAAATTGCTTATGACCTGTTTCTACCTCCCCGGGTTTCATACTCTTGCATTCTGATGTTGATCGAAATATTCTTTCTAAGGCTGAGTGCTCACCACTCAAAGAAGAACATGAAATGACCTATTGCAAACCTTTGTCCTAGCCCAGGCAAGGCGTCATGCAGGGGAGGCTAATTCTTGGAGCTTTAAGCATACCTCCAGATCTTTGGGGAATATATGCAGGAATAATTTACCATGTAGACCATTCACAAAGATCATGGCCGCAGATACAACTAGGCCATCTGGAGATTGATAGGTGCTCAACATTTCCATGCAACAAAGAAGAACTATAAGGAAAATAACAATATTATATGAAAAGTTAGATTCCATTTGCTCATAGTGCACAATGGAATGTTGTGAACATAAAGTTGGATGCCTCACTCCTATTATAAATTTACGACGAACTACTCTGTTCTTCCACACAGAAATTTTTCAGCCAACCCTTCCACCATATTGAGCATTTCACACCATCTAGTCGACCAAAGTGTCAGTAGAATCCTCTTGTGTAGCCTTCCGTTCAACAATAATACTGAGCTATGTCGCGGGGTAGGGACCCTTTGGCACTGAGCCAGGTAATTGGTGATGTGCTGGATCCTTTCGTAAAGTCAGCTGCGATGAGAATTAATTATGGTGAGAAGGAGATTACAAATGGCACTGGGGTACGATCATCTGCTGTGCTCAATGCACCAAAGGTGGAGGTTGAAGGTCGTGACCGGACGAAGCTCTACACACTTGTAAGTGACACAATATATGTAGCTCTACATACTTGTAAGTAACACAATATCTTGTAGGATAATGATCAGCGTGGTTTACAAGTTTCTTGTGCATTGTGTTAGATAGTATGAAACATGAACTTTGATCCAAACAAAGCTTTAAAAAGTTGATAACTCTTGGGTGAGAGGTGGCGTCTAGAATAATCAGATAAAGTAATCATAGTGAGTGACGCATACGCTGATCTTTACAAGTTCCTTACTCAAAGCAACCTACATTTAGAAAGCCTTATGCACAAGTCTGAATGATGTTTCACTAAAAGGATATCTAACTTCCACAGACATATGTTCCGTGGGTGTTTTTTTATAATAGAAATACGAGAGATATAGACCACACAGAATATTATAGTGAGAACAAGAACGTCACACAATAACCATTGGGAATGATTTAAGTACATTTATGGTACATGCTACTTTAGAATATATGTCTTCACCACATGTTAGTATCTTGTTAGTACAGTGCTATACAAGAATATTGGACAGAATAAGCCCAAATCTGTGTCTTAAAGTTGGAAGTTTGAAGCTCTCTGATATTAAAGTTGGCATACATGCATGTTACTATGAACATCATCTACATAACTGAGTAGACACAAATCCCTAGAAATTTAATCAGAATGGCCCTGGAATATCCCATATCCCGCCTGAACCCACTATATAAAAGTACATGAAAGAAGATACCTGACCACCCTGCGTCCCACTATTGCACTCTTCTTTTTGCTCTATAGAGTTGTGCCCTGGCTCTTCTACAAGGTATGCAGCTGCCTCTTTTGTCTTTATCTCAATGCTAAGATAGAAACATCCCCTCTTATAAGGTTATGGTGGATCCTGACGCGCCAAGTCCAAGCAAACCAGAATACAGGGAATATTTGCATTGGTGAGCATGTTATATTTATTACACAGTACTGCATAGTTTCTTCCTTAACCTCAATGATGACAAATTTCTTAAGAAACCTATGAGTGCTTCTTGCAACATTGTTTTTATGTTTATAGTTCAAGAACCCCTTACCTAGATAACCTGCAGGATTGGAATGCAGCCCTCTCGAAAAAGGAGGGGGGTGTTTCTTTTCCATCCATCAACAGCTGAAGAACTCTTGTTCTGTATGCTATTGGGTAAGAAAGTACAGTATTGCGGTAACCTAATTCTTTTCTAGCACAATAATTCCCTTAAGCTAAGTCTCTTTGTTTAGATTGCCATTTTTATCAACATTCATTAGCTTTCCTGTAGATACTGTTTGGTAGCACGGATAAATAACCAACTATTGCAGCATAAATCTTAATAGTTTCTACAGTCTCCAAGAAGATGTTTTACCAACTTCTCATGGGTACTCTGCCAATTTGACTATTAATTACTTCAAAACAGAAAGTAGTGAAAAGATTGCCCTCAATAAGGTTCCAGGATATCAGTCTGAAGTGCAACAACCATTGAACCCAATATGGTGAGGGGACAAAAACATTAACTGAAGAAGGCATTAAATATGACATCAACATGAAAAGCATCAGGACATGCATGGATACAATCTCAATAGTACTGTTAGGGGAAATATAAGCAAAAAAAAGGCTGACAGAGACTATTCAACAGAAAGGTAGAGCTAGGCACCTAACGCTTACAGTTCACATGTATTGCTCAGGCGACATTTATTCATGTTAAACTGAAAACTCATTCTGTTCATGTTTATTTCATGAACGCCAAAAGTTTGTGCTAGGAATATCTAGAAGCAAACCACAGATAGCAGAAAAAATGAAAGAACTTGCTAATTATAAAATAATATAGAACAGTGGTCATTGTTAGAAACTTAGAATACATATAAGTGCTGTGTATACCCCACTGTATAAGGAAGGGGTTCCCAGCATATTTCCCTCGCATGTACCTCTCTATATACAGCCCTTTGGCCTTCCAGTAATACAACCCACTATTACCGTAACAGTCACACTTCCTGCTGGACAAACTTACGAGTAACTGATTGCATACCAAACACTGGCATTTCCATAGGTTCCTCTGAACCAACATGCTGCCTATTTGTGACACCAAGTTTTTTGTTTGGCTAATTGGTCAATATTTTGTTAGCTACTTGCTATTAAAAAAAGTATCACCAAACTAAAAATACCATATAACTAATAAATTAATCGGATCCATCTTTCTTCAACTTAACACTCCTTAACAAACTTTCAATATAATCGTACATTTTTTTTCTTAATTTGACAAGATTTAGGCATAGGTTTATGTAGCTTATTATATCATGTATGAGCAGTCCTGTTGCTGATCAAAGATCTAATGGTGATGTCTTGTTGGTTATTTTATGCAGGTTGGTGACAGACATCCCAGAGGCAACAGATGCACGTTTTGGTGGGTAACGCCTTACATAATCTCCAATAGTCAACCAATCATACATGACATATGTAGACCGCTGAACAATTTACCATATAGAACAATCAACAAAGTACTCAGATTATTTTGGTATCACCATCTTTCCTCAACTGTTCCACGCACCCAAAAAAAAATGATATTCATTTACCAGGCTAGCAAATAGACACGCTTCTCTGCTATTCAATCAAGATTGCAAGCAGATTCTCAAATTTTAAACATAAATTGAAATGCTTTTAGCAGAGTAAACAGAAGTTCCACAACATGCCACACAGCCCATGAGTTTATTAATTTTATAATCGCATTTAGTGGTAGGCAATCAAATGATTTATCTCCTTTTTCTATATGCTTGCTAATCGAAACATTCTGTCTGCAGATAGTCTATATTCAACTTTAATATTTCTATGTTTATGACTAGATGCAATGGTGGATATGCAGCACATGATATTGTGCCTGTAGAGACCAACCGCACATATAGCTTAAGGTATATAGTTTGAGAAAAAGATCAACAAATAAGGCATCACAGGGCATTGCCTATATTTACTGAATTTACAGCGAGTATAAAAGGAGCAGGCTCAGCAGTAATGACACTGAACTACAGGAAATATCTACGGCAAACTGATGAGGAGCTTGTCATCCAAAATAGTTAGAACAGTGGCAGTCCATATTGTGAAATGGTCAAATTTATTCTTCATCTTAAAAAAATGAGTTGTGCAAAGCAAGTCTAATATAGAATATACAAATGTTTCAGGCAATGAAATAGTTCCCTATGAAGCTCCACGGCCACCAGCCGGTATTCATCGGCTTGTTTTTGTGCTATTCAAACAGGAAGCACGGCAGACAGTTTATGCACCAGGATGGAGGCAAAATTTTAACATCAGAGACTTCTCAGCATTTTACAATCTTGGACCACCGGTTGCTGCATTATTCTTCAACTGCCAAAAGGAAAGTGGTGTTGGTGGCAGAAGGTAGGCACCGAGGAAATTTCATGTTTTTTTAGAAGATATATATGATATAGGCAGTGACAGAGTTACAATGAAAAAACAGGGGCCGATAAGAATGAAGCTAAAATTTAATTTAGAATAAAAGCAAAAGAAAGAAAAAAACTAGGTGAAAGTAGGTTAACTTGATAGAGTTTTGGGATCACAGAAATATATGTGCAGGCAATTCCTATATATATATAATTATTGAAGGGAAAAACTGGAGTAGCCCTGGTCCCAACGTAGCTCCGAACCTGGAGATAGGCACAATATCACATAGGAACCAGGGGAGGGGTGGGGATCTCTGGTTCAGTCAAAAATAAAATTCTTGACAATGTGGTTGAGAAGTACTAGACTTGGACACATAGTCAGCTCATTAACATCTAATCTAAAGCAACCATGGAGTAACTAAGGTGATCTGTGGAACCGTTTCTGGAGATTACTGAAGTGTCAACATCAACACATATATTCAGAAAGGGAAAATTTTGGATCAGACAAATATGCTTTTTTTCCATAAGATAGTGATTTCATAGATTTAATCAGGGTATGAACTCTTAATGTACGAAATAATATTAATATTTTCATCCTTTTAACGATAAGGAATTTATTCTTACTAACTACTTTACAATACTTCCCTTCCAAGAAATAAGTGATATGGTAGAACAATACAAAGAAGGTTAGGGTGTTCTTCTCTCATCATATATACAAGAATGAGCCACATAGAAATTCAAAAACAGTGGCAACAAAATAAAACCATCCCTGCTTAATATGGAAAAAACAAAAAATAGGCACGTTATTTCTAGGACAACAGCATTTCATTACCATTTCTAAACAGATTCCTTTTCTGGATTAATAGGTTCCAAGGACCAGGCTGAGGGATGGATGCAGGAGGGCTCTAGAACAAGGTAGCGCCATTTTCAGAAACTACACAGTCCACCAAAGAAGGGCGGGCCTGGCGCGTGGTAGAGTCTCTCCACTTGTGGCCTGGAGGTCCTACTTTGAAACAGCCTCCTTGCAGAATTATTATACGAGGGTAAGGCTGTCTAGAAATTCCCTTCCCCAGACCCCACTTTATGTGGGAGCTTTCAGCACTGGGTACACCCTTTTCCCCAGTCCACCAAAGCTTTTGAGTTTTGACAGCCCATATAACACCAGTTAACAATCCAGTAGTCCAGCAATTGATTCATAGTATATGAAACAAAGTATCCTCGGAGTTCTCATACATCACATCTCTCAGTATATCAATAAAATATTATGTTTTATGACGTTTTCTTTTTAAACTGAGTTTATGATGTTCATATTAGCAATTGTGAGTGTAAGTGTGGTCAGCTGTCGTGGAGCTTAGTGCAGGGTCAAAGTAAATTAGAGTGAGATTACTACATGTATCTCTCTTCTGTACAATCCCATTAAGACTGGTCTCCTCTGTAAACTGGACAGAGCTCCGCCACTGGTGATCGGATCACTCGGTTGATAATGCAAGTGGTACTGCTTTTCTTTTTCTGTTAGCGAGTGTGGATGTAAACCAGAGCACGGCAACACTCATGTCTGAGACACAAACTAAACAGATCCTTGAGGCCGTCCATGAAGAGGTCAAACAAAAGTGCTTGAGCTCACTAAGACCACAAAGAGTCAATCTGAACAACTTAATTACCCAGGAGTGTCATATTGATCTACAAATAAGCGGCTTCATCCGACGGGGGTATGAACTATCCATATAACCAGATGCCATAGCGCGGTCCAAACCGTGCATACTCTAATCGAACAGCACCATTCAGCGACCAACATGTTAGATTACTCCAGCCCCGGGCAGTTGGTATCTCATTTCAGCAACTGCGCCGCACCGAGCAACGATCTGTGACATCACAGACAACGCCACAACTGCGTCCATGAGATTTATATGCGAGCTAACGAATTAAATAGTTGAAGGTGCGCAAGCCTGAACTCAAGCACGCGCCCATCTTCTGACATCACAGCAATAATTCAGAATTATCAATACAAATACACCAATCACGCCTAGATGGCCAGATAATCTGACGGGAGGAACATCGAAGAGGGAATCGAGACGTAGGCATTACCGGTCACGCGGTCCGACGGTCCGACCGACCGAGACGAACGCATTTCAATTATCAGCCGGTCGTCGGGCTCGCGGGGGAGGGGAGGGGAAAGGCGAGCCGCAAGAGCTGAGTGGGTGAGTGGAGGGACCACTCGCCTCGCTCCGTATCGCTCTCCGGCACCGCCTCCGCCGCGTCGGGGTTTGGGTGTGGACGAGGGGGGGACGGTGGAGAAACGACGACATGGAGGCCGGCGGCGAGGTCTGGGGCAGGAGTGTTTTTTTTTTTTTGAGGCAATCGGGCAGGAGTGGTGGAATGTGTGGGTCCGGCCTAGCCTCCGAAACTTAACAAAGCCGGGCCAGGGCAGGCCGAAACCGCCCTCTGAGTGAGCCCATGCCTACTATGCCGGGCTGGAAATATTTGTCGCTTTAAACAATTATATTTGGATTCGACAATTATATTTGTCGCTTTAAACAATTGTATTTTGATTTCCTCAAAAAACGAATTGGAAGAAAGTATACGTAGTTCTAAAAAATGGAAGAACAATTAAAAAAAGGAATAAAGTATACTTTTCGCATCATATAATAAAAGTGCAGTTTTCACCCTCGAATGTATCTGACCTAAGCAATGATCCTTCAAGTAAATGATATACACTGTCGAATATACAATACGGACAACGTGGCAAGCGTGGTAAAAAAATCTAATCATTCAAAAGAATATGCAATACCTGATTAATCACCCTCTTAGGTGGTATTTGAGTTGGCATGGTGTAGATTTAGGTTTTTTTTATGTCTATTTGCATGTTATTTGACCAAAGTCTAAGAATGGACGCATGCATGCTCTCTCAACAACTTTGGCTTTGACATGCTAGGCAAGGGTGGGAGAGATCTTGCCCTAGGGCATGGCAGCAAGTGTCACCAAGGGAGATGTTGATGACGACCTCCTATTCTCCATTGTTCTATCCGAAAAATATGATTTCAAGCATGGCAATGGCAGTTGATGAGTGCATTTGGCATGATGTTTTACTTGGTGTTTTTGCACCATGGGTCATTTCAGCCAAAAGTGGAGCAAATAGTGGAATTTGTGTGTCTTATCCGCTGCCGGTGCACCCGCCACTCTGCTATTCCCATAGTAGTTGTTGGATTTTCCTGAAGAGGAAGGATGATATAGCACAACAACAGGAAGTATTTTTCTCAGTTAAGAACCAAGATTTAGCAAACTAGTAGGAGACATCGCATTAACAACGTTGAAAGCACATGCACAAAAACGCAACGGATACTTGCACCCAACAAAGGCAATGGGGTCGTCGCTCCCTTTGTTCTTGTCAGTTACGGGATTAAAAGAAGATAGTGATAGCAAAGTAGTAAAAATAGTAAAGAGCAAATACAAAGAGGGGCGTTATGGCACATGGGAGCATAAATCTTGGTTTTCAAAATGTGTTTAAACGTATTTTGAAATGTCACAAAATTATGACAAAATATTTTACACGTACGTCTCGATATCCTACGTGCTCATGAAGTCGTTTTGTAAAAGAAACTGACTACTTTCGTGTTGCGTGTGAAAAAGACAAAATTCAGTGTTAAAGGGAGCTTTTTCATGGGGAATTGTTTTAACCTTTTTACACAAACCACAAAAAAAGTCGGTTTTCCGCAAAACTTGGCGCACAAACTTAGAATATCAAGATGTATGCGACCAAATTTTTATTTGGAATTTGTTGATATTTTGAAATGATTTTTTTTGAATGGCAGGAGCATGTGCTCCCACGTGCCAAAATGAATTTCCAGCAAATAGGTAGCAATTGTAGGATCTTTTAAATTAATGAAGAATGGATTTGGAGGCCATAGGTTCATTAGTGACATCTCTCTCAAAAGCATGCAACGATGGATGAACAAATTAATGTTTGGCAATTAATCGAATTACGTATAGTTATAATTATAGTCATTCATGGTATAATCAAATATACACATTACGTGACAAGTAGACCATTAATCCAACTGCATGTACTACGTTTATCGAGACATTCATGCGACTTAGAAGGAGAAACTCTAATTGTCATCTATGTACTTTAGACCAGAAAGAGAGCACGGTCACAAATCATTTTTTAAGGGTAACAAATCAGTTTAATTAGAGCGATGTGCTCAACAGTTGACCAAACATACAAACGCATGTGATGACGTACGCTGCCTGAGACTGCCCTTCATGCATTGCACTTGTATCCGAAGAAACACTGAACGTATAACTGATTGCAAAGTTTCCATCATTAGCTGCTGACTTTTCCTGCTTTGACTTGCATTGGTATAAGAACAATTTAAATAAAAACATACATAACGTAGTACGCATATATGCAGCATTAAACAACCCAAGCAACACGATAGTCAACTTACGAATCACTTATTAGAGGAAAAAATATACACATACATATGCAGAAGTAGAAGATATGGTTTCCTCTCTTGATACTCAAGAGTCTCAGACAGTAATTAAAACGAATAAAATAGCACCCCGTGACGCCATGGAAGATCAGATAGCAATGGGTCTACCATGTACGGCAGGACATAATCTCGTCTGGGCGCAGGAAAAATATAATGTCCTACAACTCTAAACGCGACTAGAACTGAGAATGACAGCAAAAATAATATCATTTTGCTTCTGGCTCCAATATCTTGGACATTGTCTGGGTAGCATTGTGTTGCAAACATTGCGATGGCGCAAGAGCACGAAGTTGACCTTTTTTTTTAACACGTCACAATCATAGATGCTCATATACACTTGAAAGTTAGACTTTTTATCATCTAAAAAGCAAGAAGGTAGCAGTTCTGTAATAAAAGAGTGGGTTTTGTGCCCCTAGGCTAGCTTGTGCTCCTTAGTTTAGGATAGGGGAAAAAAGTGGAAAACATATTTTCAACTTCCAAAATAATCCTGAAAAACGTATGGTATGCACGTATGACAGCAAACTTTGCACCTCCAATGCAAGTTTTTCCGAGAAACTATGCTACTTTGTATTTTTCTATGCCCTTCTAGACTATATAATTTTTGTGTTGTCTCATGCACGTATTTCAATGCTAGATACATGTGTTTAATACCAAATCAAAGTAAATATCTATGATTCAAAAGAATTACTTCCTTTGTAAGGAAATATAAAACTAAATTAGTGACCTAAAACGTCTTATATTTCTTTACACTACCTAGGAATAGTAGATAATTTTGCGTGAATTCTGTCGGAAAGAGCTTGTTATCCGTGGGAACAAAACCAAAAAAAAACGGCGGCTTTGTGCCACAGGCAGCGCATGGGGCCCACGAGACAGAGACGCTAACCAAGTCGTCCGTGTTGCATACATTAGCAAGCGGCTTTGTTGTTTAAGCCACCAGCTTTGCTATACGACACGAGTGGGCGGACGGCGACGTTGGCGAAGAAGACGAGAGCAGGGTAGGCACCAGGCACCCAGCTAGCTAACTCGCCGGCAATGGCGCTGCCGGCGCCGAGGTGGCTCCGGCGGGAGGTGCTCGTGGGCCTCGCGCTCGGGCAGTTCGTCTCCCTGCTCATCACCTCCACCGGCTTCTCCTCCTCCGAGCTCGCCCGCCGAGGTACGTTCTTACGCCCGGCCGGCCGGCCGGCCGGCCAGCGCGCCGCCTTCTACCCCGCGGTCCCTCCGCAATGCTGTTTTCCCTGCTCTGGTGTACGAATTTCCTTGGTATCTTGACGTTAATTAGGACCTAGTAGCTTGACAGGGAATTGCCTCTGTCACCATTCGGAATTTCGTGACAACATCTACTGAATTCTAGCACACCACTCTGAAAGAAAGTCTGAACAAAACGAACAAAAATATTGGTTTTGTTCTCTGCTCCCTCTGAGCAAAAATGGAAGATGGTTAACTATAAGTGGAGGCTTGCAGTGTTATGATCATGTCTGTTTCTTCAGGTGTCAATGCGCCGACGTCGCAGTCCCTGCTGAACTACATCCTCCTCGCGCTTGTCTACGGAGGAATTATGATCTACAAACGGCAGCTTCTGACGGTACGTCTCGGTGCCGCCTTCTACTGTCGAAAAAAGAGATGCTCCCGATGCTAATTTGCTTCAGATTTTGATCCCGAGAAATCAAAAAACAGCCGTAACCAACGACAATTAACATGGATCGAAGGGAGTATAATATAGTATGCAGCTCTTATGATCTAGTCAAATCTCTATGGCAGGATGACAAAATGACATGCTAAAGCAGTGGAATGAACTGCCAAAGAAACCAAGTGGAATTCCCATGATTTTTGCGTGTGCGATGCGTGTTTAGTGCATCTTATCCCCTACCTAGGGCTCATGTCCAGTCCCTTTTATGTTTAGCAAAGATAGCTATGCTCATTCTGATTCTGTTCTTCACAAGTTGCCCATGCTGTTTCTTCATCACCCAAGATGCAACAATGCAAAAATTGCGAATGTTCCTATCAGCATAAACCTGAAACTTTTACTTTTGCTTCATATTCTGTTTCTGCAGGTGAAATGGTACTACTACTTGATCCTAAGCATCGTCGACGTGGAGGCTAACTACATCGGTACGACCGACGCAGCTACGTTTACTAAAACGAATGAGATGTTAATGGGAACTTCTTCAATTCATGTAGTTTTTCATCACATGGGTAATTAAGACGCTGAAATTGGCTTTGCTTTTTTAACTTTTCATTCATAAAAGTCGTCAAGGCTTACCAGTACACGTCCCTTACGAGCGTGATGCTCCTGGACTGCTGGGCGATCCCCTGCGTCCTCTTCCTCACCTGGATCTTCCTCAAGACGAAGTACGGGCTGAGGAAGCTGTTCGGCGTCGGGATCTGCGTGGCCGGCGTCGTGCTGGTGGTTTTCTCCGATGTGCACGCCTCCGAACGTAAATCAAGTAAGAGAATCAATATCATATCGGAATCCTCAGTCCTCACACAACTATCACAATTGAGGGGGTGGTACCTTACAGCACCAATTCATGTAAATAGTTCTAAAATTACATGATCTTGGAATGCCCTGCAGAAGGACCCAGCCCCTTGAAAGGTGATATGCTTGTCATCGCCGGGGCCACGCTTTACGCCGTCAGCAATGTCACCGAGGTATCAACAAAACCTCATATGTCGACACAAGTGTAGGTACATGGGTGAAAAATATACTAAAGGTTTTGTCCCCACGACATTTCAGGAATATATTGTCAAGAAAAGCAGCAGGATTGAGGTGATGGCGATGCTAGGTGTTTTTGGAGCAATTATAAGTGGCATACAGATGTATCCTTTGGCTTATCGCAATCATGAACTGCAGTTTCTTCGGTGGTACTTTAACTTAATTTGACAGGTAAGAGAAGCAAACTGTACTTTGTTAGCAGTCGACATTATCAAACTACATATATTGATGTGAGGACTGATCGAGGAAGTGGTGAAACCGGGAAGTTTTCGACTATAAACCTTACCGTTCGGTTGAACTTTATGTCACCTGATATTCATTTGGAAATTGGAATGCCTTGACATTACAACAGAAGCATACTTGAGCGGGAAGAACTTAGATCAACGGAATGGAATGCCAGCGCAGTGAGTCTCCTCGCCTTTAGTCATTCCGATTTACGGTCATTAAACTGAACCAACTACAGTCACAGCCAATTGTAGTTTATTTAGGGACAATTATAGTTTCTTTGCTTGAACTTTAGATTCTATAACTAATAGTAGAGCAAAAATCAAGTGAACTATGAACATGTTGCAATGTTGTTGGGCCATACAAAAGCCTTGCAAATCTTATCAGAGGTTAAATGTTAAGCATCTGTCCATCCAACTGAAAGTTTGCAATGTCCAAACTTTCAGTGGATGTCAGCAAATTTCAAGGCGCTGCAGCAAGCTATTAGACATTCACCATGGCAATAAATATTAATCAAAATCATAGTTTTTGACACTGGCCTTCTGTATCCTTTCAGGTGCTCCCTTTTATTGGATTTGCACTAGCAATGTTCCTGTTCTACTCCACAGTGCCTATTATCCTGAAGGTACATCACTATCCTCTTGTGATCAAGTTCATGACTGTGCTGATTTTTATTTGTAGAATTTAGTTCATATTTGATTAATTTCAGATATGCGGAGCAACCATGCTTAACCTATCACTTCTGACCTCCGACATGTGGGCCGTTCTAATACGTATCTTCGCTTACCATGAGAAGGTCTGTGCACATCAATTCTATATCTTAGAACAGGGCATTTTTTTTTCTTCCGAATCCTGCTGAAAATTGAACTGTTTACTGCGAAGTTCACGCGTTTCAAACGAGGTTCTAACTGAACTAATGGGCGCAAATTTTGGCCAGGTCGATTGGATGTACTTTGTTGCTTTCGCCGGCACTGCAATTGGCCTCATCATCTACTCATACAAGTACTGTATTCTTCAGTTGGTGTTGCCTCTAAAAAATCATGATAGCTACTACCTGCATCTACTCTGATGATAGTGTCCCAAGCTCACAACTGACCTCTGAGAACTATTGCAAGCAGGGGCTCCAGGGAGGCTGCCGAGGACACAGCACAGGTCACAGGCGCAACGGACGAGGAGGCAGCGGCAGAGAACCACGCGACGGAGCGAGTTCCCGGTGCCAGAGAAGATGATGGACCGGACTCAAACAAGCCCCCATCAGAAGCAGCTACATCAAGGTAGAAGGCAACTGTCTGCTGCCAACTTGGCATGTGACTGAACATGTATAAATAGGACTACGAGTTGACACAGGTTCACTGCACAGGGTGTATACTGCTGGTTCATTCTACAATTGTTTTGTAAACATGGAGCAATAATGGTGTTGGTAAAGGTTTAATGATATGCTGCTAATCAAGAGGAGTTCAGAACTTTGTCGAATTTGAATAACTCAAGAAATCATTCCAGATTTAGCAAATGAAAGAAATCTGAACTGGACAGAAAACTTCGCATACTGGGACTGAACCATCAAAGGAACTCGCAATTCGAACGTCACCAAAGATGATACTGCACATAAACAAAATTGAAACACATCCAGTGATGAGAACCATATTGTTAAATAGCAAACGTGTCTTGGAACATTGATGGACTCATTAACAAACCATTAATTAGTTGTTCTCGCACTGTTTTCCTGACATAACTAGTGTCGTGACAAGCCATCCACTGAACTAACAAAATCTAGAATTGTAAAGTGCCCCTCACAAAAACTGCGTTAGTAACAAATATCACATGGTGAAATGCCATAGTTTTTTTTTCTATACGGTATCCAGGAAGCTTGAAACTGGTCATGGAACATAAATCGTTGGTATTGACCTCAATCAGAGGTCACATCAACACCTCTTTTTGATAGGAATTCCTTTGCCTCCACAATATCCTGCATAGTTGATAAGAATTACAATTGGGAAGAAGACAAACATGTGATGTACAGAAAACTTGAAAGTTTCAAAATCAGGTGCCTTGTTTTCTCTGTAGTGACCATTATGAAAATTCATACAATGATACGCATAAGGTACAAATAAACTTATGAAGTTTTTAGAGTTTCTCTTCTTTCCTTTCTGCATAATATCTTGAATCTCGTTATGCCAGCAGAAAACCAAGAGAAAAGAATGTACAAGAGACAATGCACAAGTGTGAAACTAAAATAGAAAATAACAAAGTATGCAAGTTCTGGAGACTACTAGATTTCAAAATGGAAATAAGACTGTAGACAAAAAGGAAAATATAGGCTGCTAGGACTATGTCAGCTACCTGCTGTAGTAATACCGCTTCCTGAGGGCAGGTCGGGAAGAACATGAGCCCATATCCAACCATAAAAAGGCCGTAGCATCCAAGTGCCACTACCAAGTAGATGGGAAGCTGCAACAACAAAAACCACAAGCAATCGTCTTAATCAAAACGAAATGCCTTCTTCAAGAAATTAGCAAGTGAAAAAATTGATGACACTCACCAACCAAGTATAACTGCGAGGTACGGTCGAGGTTTCAAGGAGCGCAACCCAGACGGCAGAGATTGCCGCCAGCACCGCGATGATCTTGAATATGTGCTTCATCTAGGAAACACAGCGCTCGTCTACCATCAATCAAAAGTACGAGTTAGAACTAGGACGACCAGTTTACGTCCTGATTTCCTAGAGCAGGCTCAGGTTAACTGTGGCAGCATCTATTATCTTCATATTTTGCCTACTGCCCGAACTGAGGCACAGAATTGTGATACTGGTACATGGCAGTCTATAGGACATGGTTAATTGATTTGTGAACTAATTACATTGGATTATACATTTAAAAAAAAACTACGCGCTGTATCTGTCTAGCAGAAATTGACTACTCTAGATGATAAGATTGTGAATCCACACATGAAAACAGTTCTTATGTGCTGCCCACTAGAATAGGACCGAGAATCAACAGCAATTGGGCACCAACGTTACTCCTAAACTGCAACCAGGTGCTACACCAGACGGATCTAGCCAAGTTAACAAAAAGATCCAAGAAGAAACGGGGATGAAGGGAAGGATGGAGGGAGGGGGGGGGGGGGGGGGGGGGAGGGGGAGATCGCCCTTACCGGGCTGAAACCTGTGGACTGTAATGGTGCTGACGGTGAGGAGGCGGATCTCGTCGACCTTGGGTGGAAGACGGCGAGCCGCGGGGAGGAGTCGAGGTTGAGGCGACGGTCTGAGGGGCGAGACAGCTGATTGGGGGATGGGTGGGAGGCGATGGAGAGCAGCCCCGCGCTGGATCCGCGCGTCGTTGCACTGGTCGTGCACTCAGCTGGCGTGCCCCCGCCGCCGGCGAGCGATGCGCAGAGGTGATTGTCGGGGACGGGGCGACGGCGACGAGGCTTTCTTGGTCTCTGCTCGGTGCGAGGCCGAGCCTACACGCAGAACGTATCCGGCCTACACGGGCTCGAGTCTCGACCACGGGCTCTGACCACTGCGGAGTCGTTCGGATTGAGCCCACAGAAAAAAGAAAATAACTTAGGCCTGTTTGAAACCATAATAAATTATGATAATCTGGATTATGAAAATAGATTATATAATCAGGTTTATAAAAATAATCTAGGTGGTCATATTTGAAGGTCAGATTATATAAACTGTAATACTTGCATAATGATCTTTCTGTCTTGTGCGCGCGCTGAGGAAAAAGAAAAAAGGAAGGTGGCGGTGGTAGAAATTAGTAATTACCTCCAACTTTATAAGGATAATGGGTCATTAGCAATCCATAATCTGATTTTATCTGGGGTAGAGTAGATTGTGAGATTATAATAATCTATCCATCTAGTTTTTATAATCTACAACATAATCTGTCCTGTTTGGAGATAGTATAGATTATAAAAATTGGATTATCATAATATGAGTGGTTCCAAACAGGGCCTTATACTCCCTCCGTCCGGAATTACTTGTCACACAAATGGATAAAATTGGATGTATCTAGAATTAAAATACATCTAGATACATCCATTCCTATGACAAGTATTTACAGACGGAGGGAGTATTTAGTTTGGGCAGGAAAACCCCTAAAGAAAGATCGGGCAGGAAAATCTTGATCCCTCCCTCACTCCCCCAAATTCCGCGCCATTGGGTCATTGAGCGGTCGGTGGGACCGCATGGCCGCCTCCGCCTTCCTCGGGGTCCACGAGGGCGACGCCGTCCCGAGCTCCGTCCTGCTCGACCTCTTCGGCCGCATCGGCCCCGCCCACAACGCCACCACCGCCACGTCCACCTACCATCCCATCGCGGTGACCCTCTGCAGCGCGCGCCCGCCGGTCCTCTCGTACTTCTCCGTCGACTCCGCCACGCGCCCGGAGCCCGATGGCCTGTCCCTGGCGCCCAAGATCATCAACACGGACGGCGACCTCGTCCTCCTCCGTGTCCTCGTCAACCATTGTGGCGGGTACAACCCGATTTTCAGCGACTACGTTGTGTATAGGGCGACTACTTCGTGACTGGGGGAGTAGGAAATGTTGTGGGTATGACTAGGATTACTTAAGAACTGTCATCACTTCATTACTACATTACTTAACATAACCAACATGTTTAAGCAGTTACAATAACTTAAGTAGGTCTTCACTGCATTACTTATATTAGCACGAGTTCTTAACATAACCGCAAGCTAGAGTCACCAACTCCAGTTACAATAACTTAAGCAGTTCATATAAGACTGCACAAAATATACAGCTGCATCAACTTCCTAGGCCTATTATATATATAGGCCAACTTACTTACTTAACCATCATTCTCCAACTCTTCAAGCCACAAGTATTGCCTTGATTTTCCCAAGTTTTTCCTTATTACCAAGGCCAGCATTGAGCAGGTCAGCAACAACTAACTCCGGCTCTTTCTTCTCTTCTGCAATAAGATCCATGTCCATCGGGATCTCTTTCATAGCCTTCCCAGTGTTCTGAATTATGTCTGCCTGGGCCTTGAGGATAAACTTCTGCTCCTTTGCTAACCTAAGCTTCTCCATCTTTACCTCCATTCTAGCTCTTCCTTCTTCTTCTCAAACTTGTCGGCATCCATTGCTTTCTCGCAATCCACCTTCCCAACACCATCCTGCCAGTCAAACATCTTGAAAACATCATCCACCATTTTATGATACCCATTACAGAGACGATCCTTCTCCTTTTTCAACTTGGCTAGTTCCTCCTCATAGACATATTTGTCTTGAATTCTACCAAGGTTTTTCTCATGGAACATTTCCCACAGCTTGATCAGGCAGTTCTTAAGTATATCAGGACAAGAAGGATCAACCCACTTAACAACACCACAATTCACATCTCCATGTTCAAATAAAAACAGGGTACATATGAGAAACCATGCTCACACTGGAAGAACACACTCAGCAGAATGCAGACACAACACATAAATATTAAAACCATGTTCAGACATTTATCAAAACAATTTACCACATATGCCATTTATCAAAACAATTTATCACATAATGATGACTGGACTGTACTTTACCACTGTCATTAAAATGATTCTTACAACAACAGACTATATATCCAATTAACACTTAATCACTAGTGGAAAAAAACCATTTGTCCCGGTTCGTAAGGCCCATTTATCCCGGTTCTAGAACCGGGACTAAAGGGTCAGGACTAAAGCCCACGACCTTTAGTCCCGGTTCGCTTACGAACCGGGACAGATGGGGCTACACGTGGCCGCTTCGCCGAGCCCAGGCAGGAGGACCTTTGGTCCCGGTTAGTAACACCAACCGATACCAAAGAGCGTCCACGCGTCAGCAGCTGAGGGGGCTGTTTTTTTTTGAAAGAGAGGGGGGTTTGGGGGGTTAATTTAGGGGTTTCATATATTTTGTTAGATAGCTAATAGAGAGAAGTGATCTCTCTTATCTCCGTGCTTGGTCACGACGCTACGTACTATACTCATAGATATAACATATGACACAATTTAATCATCATTTTCGTCAATGAGACATCATATCACAAGTTGGTCACTGGTCATAATCACAACTCCTCCTCCTCATCATCATCATCATCAACTCTAACACATTGTAGCACATAATAACACATTGTACCTAGGACCTACGTACTCCTATCTCGTAGGACCTATTCTACCCTCTCTTAGGTACAATATCATAAAACAAGATAGACCCTGACTCTTCATTATGGAGAACGGAGATCATCCTGTCTCTCGGTATTGGCCTACGTACAATGTTGCTTCTAAGTAGCTCTCTACGATTGAGCATACATTTTTTCCAATCTTTGATTGTCATGACTCCATCGGTTTTAGAAATCCGGTATGGACAGGAGTGATGCATAGGCTGACCTGGCCGTGGTGGCCCTAAGCTCGTAACAACAACGGATCTCTCGGAAACATCAGATGAGGCACACAATCCTCCGAGATTTTTTGTTGAAAAACATAGTAATAATTTTGTAGTTAGCAATGTAGTTTAGTTTTAGAAGAATTTATGCAAAAGATGCACGGATGTCGTAATAGTAGAATTAAAATCTTACCATGCAATCTCCATGAATGTTACCGTAGTTCACCACGTGCGGTAGTGACACGTATTGACCATAATGTGCAGGAGTTTGATAATAGCTATTGTAATTCTCAAGATGACTAAGAAATGCGGTAAGATGATCTTTCTCCTTATAAGTTAATTTTGCTTCATCATTGTAGTAGTAGGTTCTGTCTACCATCTTCCGTACATTTTTTTGAAGAATGTAAATAAACTGTCAATGCAAATAAGTTGTCAAATATTTTTAAATAAATAATATAAATTACTTAATAAATATGGTTGAGAAACTCACATAATGTTAGAACTGGAGGCGTCTGCACATCAACCCAGATGTCGATATTACCTTCTATTTCATCTTCCGAACGAATATCAAAGGTGAGAAGCATATTAGGCTCAAATGCATAAGCCTTGCATAGTGCTTGCCAATTTTTGCATTCAAAATATCAATAGGTGTCTGTATGGTAAAATTTTACCGCAAAAGTAAAATCATGCTCGGTCCTCAAGTGAACCATCTTTACCTCCATATCTTTTTTATTATTGAAACCAATCTTATCCAAGACATCAATTCTTGCATGGCAGGGGATACGCTAGTAGAACATTAAAAAGTAAAATTAATTATAAGTTGAAGCAAAAGAGGCAGAAGTTATGCTTAATCACGAAGAAAGACTTGTCATTGTGACTTACTGTATCCACTTCGAAGTTCTCATCCAGCATGATGTTGAAGCGCCTACCATCAACTAGGAAAGTCTTTTCACACAGGCCGCGCTCGTCTTCGTAGTATTCGCACATACCGAATTCACTTTCGGTGTCAGACATTTCCTATGTTCATAGTTGAAACATTTAAAATCGATCGAAGGAAACTACGAGAAAACTGATCAACACACAGATCACTATTACTCAATATGCATCAGGTTAACTTTAGGTCTGTCGAGTCTTTCCTTCCTGAACTCTCATCTCACGTATATGGTGGGCACTCCTTCTGATATTGCGACAGTCAGTGATGGTGGCTCCTCCATTCGTCCCCGGGTGCATTACACCAAAATGTCTAGCACATGGGAACGAAGGAGAAGCGACCCCCACGACAATAGTCGGGATTCTTCCTCTCTCATATTTATATATGGTGGACACTCTCCCTCGGTGAAAGACACAAGTAGCCGAAACAGATCTAAAGTCAAACCATTCCATATATCGAGCAATGACATAGAAAAAATTCCCGATGTTTTGCCGGAATGACTTGCAAATCACAAATAAATTTATAATGAACTCGAATATAATATCACTAATACATCATCCTGAATAATCCAGTTTCAAGAATTACGGCATGCTTTGGATCTTAATTAATGTGTGTGTGTGACTTTCGGTCCGTCGAGGCTTTCCTTAAATAACTTTCATATCTCATGGTGTGTTGGTGCGCACTCTCTCATATTGATACGGTGGTGTATATATGTTGGTGGACACTCTCTCACAGTAATAGTTTGACCGCCGGTGATGAACGCCTCCCATCTTCTCTTTTTGCGCAATATAGCGACGACTATATCGCAAAGAAGAGAAGAAAAAGGAAGCGCCCCCACGACAACAGTCAGGATTCCTTCATTAAGAACACACATGAAAGTCACACAAGGAGCAACGACAGGCCGAAAGTCACACATGCATTATACCGATAAAATATCACTAATACATTAATATTTATAATGAACTCGAATATAATATCACTAATACATCATCCCGAATAATCCAGTTCAAGAATTACGACACGCTTTGAATCTTAATTAATGCGTGTGTGACTTTCGGTCCGTCAAGGCTTTCCTTAAATAACTCTCATATCTCATGGTGTGTTGGTGCACACTCTCTTACATTGATATGGCGGTGTATATATGTTGGTGGACACTCTCTCACAGTAATAGTTCGATCGCCGGTGATGGACGCCCCTCCTTTTCTCATCTTGCGCATTATACCAACGAATATATCGCAAAGAAGAGAAGAAAGAAGATGCGCCCCCACGACAACAGTCGGGATTCCTCCATCAAGAACACACATGAAAGTTATTTAAGGAAAGCCTCGACGGACCGAAAGTCACACACGCATTATACCGATAAAATATCACTAATACATTAATATTTATAATGACCTCGAATATAATATCACTAATACATCATCCCAAATAATCCAGTTAATACATCATCAAATATTAACTAATACTAATCGAATATCCTAGAATCCAAAATGGAGAACGGTGAACTCGATTCACTAGCGGTCTCTAAGTCGTCAGCGATGGACACCCAAAGATAAGGAACCATCACGGGATCATAACTCAAGTGAGATCCCTGAAGGATCTGCTAGGTATTATCAAACTGGGCGTCCAATGCCGCCATGTAGCGACGGGCGTGCTCGTCCTCCTCCCTGATACGGCGACGTACCACCTCCGCGGGGGCCGGTTCCCTCTGTACCGAAAGTGGCCCGCGTGACCGCCACCACAGAAGGTCCGGGGCAACGACGATACCTGCATTCCTCACCAACCTCCGACCCCGGGAAGGTAGCACCTCTCAGTGCCAGCCCGGCGGAGCCCAGTCCCGAACATGGCACCTATCAAGCAGGCTCTCGCGGACTACTCGACGACGAGGATACGGGCCGGGCATCGTCGACTAATTTTTCATAAAACCCAAAATCAACATATGCATACTAATCTAACATAAACATACTAATCTACTTTCAAAAAAAAGCATAAACATACTAATCTAACATACACATATTAATCTAGCTAACATAAATATACTAAAAAAAGCATAAACATACTAATCTAACATACACATACTAATCTAGCTAACATAAACATATTAATCTAATATGCATACACATACTAAAAAAGCATAAAAATCAACATATATTTAAAAAAATTGCAACGAGCCGCGGCGGCGACGGGGCAGGGCGGCGGCGGCGATGGGGCGGGGCGACGACGGGGGCGACGGGGGAGGCGACGGAGGAGGGGCGACGATGGGAGCGAGGCGGCGACGGGGGAGGCGAGGGAGGCGATGGGGATGGCGGGGGAGGCGACGGGGAGGCGGGGGAGGCGACGAGGGCGACGGGGAGGCAGGGGAGGCGACGGGGGCGGCGGGGGAGGCGACGGGACGGCGGGGGAGGCGACGGAGCGGCGACGGGGGCGGCGGGGGAGGCGACGAGGCGGCAACGGGGGCGGCGACGGGGACAGGAACGACGATGGCGGGCTCGGGACGGCGACAAGGGCGAAGTGGAATGAAAACCACGAATTTTGCTAAGTGCTTGTCATATAGAAGTAGCATTGGTCCCGGTTGGTGGCCCCAACCGGGACAAATGCTTCCCTTTAGTCCCGGTTTGTCGCATCAACCAAGACCAAAGCCCTATTTTTCGCCGCCCAAAGGGCGGGAAACAAGGACCAAAGCCCTGTTTTTAGCAGCCCAAAGGGCGGGAAACAGGCCATTTGGTCCCGGTTGGTGGCACGAACCGGGACGAAAGGGTGGAATTGGTCCCGATTGGGGCCACCAACCGGGACCAATGGCCTTGCACAGCAGTGTGGTGGGAGTTTAGTCCCACCTCGCCAAGCGAAGGTTGCCCGAACCTGCTTATAAGCCCCGTCGCGGCTGTTATGTTGAGCTTCTCTGATAGTGATAATAGATGCGTCTATACTGAAATTTGGCCTAAATTCAAAATGGTAGTTAGGCGCCTAACTAGCACTTTGAATTTATGTTGAATTTCAATGTAAACGCATCTATTTTCACTTTTGCTATTTTTTATGTTATTTCTTTGCATATTAAAAGTTTTTAACAAAAAATACTTTATGAATATTTTTTTGCTATTAATTTTTTTAACAAAAATAAATTTGATAATTTTAGTTGCATGAATTGTATATAATATCAAGTTTTTTCGAAGTATCGTGTACAAAACGGACAGTCTCTTTCGAAGTATCGGGGTTTCGGACGAAAACTCATCGGTTATAAAAGGCATTTCATTTTCTTGAACTTATTTGAACTCCAGCCTTTTTGTGTGTTCAAAATGTACCGTTCTAAGCCACATCATCAATTTTTCAACCCTTTCTGACTTCATTTGGTATTTTTCATGTATTTAATAATTTTTTGAGCTAAATGACCCTGAAATTGAAAAGCACTACAAATGAACTCTAAAAAGGTTGAAAGTTGGCATGGTATCAACATTTCACCCACATAGCATGTGCTAAAAAGTTGAGAGGGTTACGGCAAAAGCAGGATGCACTTCGCGTACAAAACGGACAATCTCTTTCGAAGTATCGGGGTTTCAGAGGGAAACTCATCGGTTACAAAAGGCATTTCATTTTCTTGAACTTATTTGAACTCCAGGATTTTTGTGTGTTCAAAATGCACCATTCAAATCCACATCATCAATTTTCAACCTTTTCTGACTTCATTTGATATTTTTCATGCATTTACTGATTTTTTGAGCTAAATGACTCTGAAATTGAAAAGCACTTCAAATGAAGTTTGAAAAGGTTGAAAGTTGGCATGATATCATCATTTCACCCACATAGCATGTGCTAAAAAGTTGAGAATGTTACAACAAAAGCAGGATGCACTTCGCATACAAAACGAACAGACTCTTTCGAAGTATCGGGGTTTCGGACGGAAACTCATCGGTTACAAAAGGCATTTCATTTTCTTGAACTTATTTGAACTCCAGGCTTTTTGTGTGTTCAAAATGCACCATTAAAATCCACATCATCAATTTTCAACCCTATCTACTTCATTTGATATTTTTCATGCATTTACTGATTTTTTTTGACCTAAATGACCCTGAAATTGAAAAGCACTTCAAATGAAGTCTGAAAAGGTGGAAAATTGACATGGTGTGTGTGTGCTTGTTGCCAACGATGATAACCCACTTTTTTGTTGCGTATTGTTCTCGGCCACAATCGGAATTTAAGAAAAACCTGAATTGAAAAGCACTGCAAATATATAATAGCTAGAGAGATATGTAATATATAATAGTTTAGATATCCATTACAGAAAGTACTTGTCCAAGCGAACACTACTAGCTAGTCTGAATTAGAAGAATATCCGTCCTATGGTGGTGGTGGTGCGAGGTGGCGCTGCCCATAGTTCACGGTTCGAATCTTGCGATACAACTCATATGCAACGTATGCATATTTTGCTGCATACTCAATGTTGATAGGCTGAAGTGGGGTCCTCTCCCACTCTTTGTGCTACGCCCGAAGGAATTTGGTCTTCATATCTCCGTAATAGTCGTCGATCAAGGCGACTGCCATAGAAGCCATCGAAGTCCTCTCATACTGAAGCCTGAATATGTCTTGGATATCAATAAGGCAGCCAACTGGTATCTCAATACTGAAGTTGCGCCTCATCTTCAGCTTGTCATTACTTACATCAACGCTAGCAAAATGTATGCCGCTACGTAGGAAGTCCATGAGTGATGGGCAGTGCTTGTCACTACCGCAACATCAACAAATTAAAATGGAACAAATGTTAAATACTGTTGCAACAAGTATATTTCGGCAGAATTATAATATGCAACTATATAAAGGAAAATTATTTCGCTGCAACAAAAGAGGAAGACGCAGAGTTTCACTACAACTTAAGAGAAATTGATCTTTGCCATAGGATTCAAAATAGAACATATATATTGCTATATCCTATATATGCAATTTTCATATCCTATGAATTGATGAAGAAACCCTAAATTAACTATATGACATATATGTTCTCCCATGTTTTGCAACAAGGAAAATTGTTATTCACTACAAACTTAAAAGAAATATTGATCTTTCCCATAGGATTCAAAATGGAACATATTTCTATCCTATGCAATTTTCATAATAATCTATAAATTATTAATTGATCAAAGAAAACCCTCAAAACTCACCTTGCCCATTGGAAGATCATGACATGTTTCTTGAAACATAGCTGGATGATGGCAACATCTTCTTGCTTGGCCGTGTACTCGAGATCAAGCCCTATGAACTTGTCTTTCTCATCCGCCACTTCAAGCCATTTCTGCAAAAGGGAAAGAAAACGCGGCACCATGGCGCTGTCGTTCGTGTAGACGACATCGAGATTGGTCGTGCCATGTGCGAGCACCTCCCCGTAGCGAGTGATTGGATTCATGGTAGAAGATATGGGGAAGAAGAGAGGAGAATGGAGGAGAAGAAGAGAGGAGAATCGAGGAGAAGAAGAGAGGAGAATAGAGGAGAAGAAGAGAGGAGAAGAAGAGAAATGGGTGAAGTTACTGTAGCCCTCGCCGAGGAACAGTTGCCTCTTTCTCGGAGCGCGAAACGTCGGGGATGCGAACCGTTCGAACCTTTAGTCCCAGTTTGGGCCACCAACCGGGACTAAAGGGGCTCGCACCAGGCGAACGGTTACCCCCTTTGGTCCCGGTTCCAGCCACGAACCGAGACCAATGGTTGTGGGCCAGGAGCGAGGCACATTGGTCCCGGTTCGAGTCTGGAACCGGGACCAAAGGTGTCCTACGAACCGGGACCAATGCCGCACGTGGCCCGCCCGCCCCCCTGGCCTCACGAACCGGGACTGTTGCTCCCATTAGTCCCGGTTCTTGACTGATCCGGGACTAATGGCATGGCCCGGCCCGAACCGATGCCCTGTTTTCTACTAGTGAATATTACTATCAGAAATAACAAGTTCAATTAGCAAACAAGTGATATTTTTCTCACCTGAATAGGGCATCCATAGAACCTCCTTCCAGTATTTGAACCTTCAAATGCAACACATTTCCCAAGCATCATCAGGTGTAGCATGCACTTGGAAACTGCCTCCATGGGAGCACTACAAAACAATGATTTAGGGGTGGTGTCACGTGTTTCCTACACAACATTTACAACAGAAGCAAAATCAACCAACTATTCCATCCAATGCATGCTCATCCATGAACCACCTGTCTCAGATAGACCAAAGCAACAAATGTACTCATGAACCCTAACCCTAACCCTAACTACTGTGAGAGAAGAGAACTTACAAAGTATTCCATGTCCATCAAGCTGCCACCCATGATGTCGTCGTCTAACCTCTCTTCCCCATCATTCCAAGACGGCATCCTGGCCGGCGGCGATCACATGTTCAATGGCGAGCTCGGGGTAGGGGAGAACAGAGGGAGGGAGGGAGGGAGAGAGAGAGGGGGGTAAGGGGGAAGTGAGGGGATCGCGCGCGCCCTAGCGGCCGTTACAACGCACGCCGTCAGATTCGTCCGGCGTGGACCTGACGTGTGGGCCCGCCTTGTCATAATTTCACTTAGAACGTAACGGTTCGACAACTTGTTTTTTTGAAACAGCTTGCCAATTTAGTGGTATTCTTTGAACAATCAAAAAAGTGATAGTTTTTCCTTACCCTAACCTATAATGTGGTAGTTTTATGTTATTTACTCGGCGGGCGGACATGAAACAGATGCTGAAGGACGCGGCCCCTCCCTCGTTGCTCATGTACCACCGAACGACCAAGGTGATCACGCTCGGCGGCGCCAACGGCACGGTCGGCTGGGTTGATCTCTGGTGAGGCATTCTCCTCTGCGACTTGCTCGATGAGAGCCCCACGCCCACGCTCCGCGACATGCCGCTTCCGCTGCCTCTCAATGGCGACTGGACCTGGCGCCTCTTGCGCTACCCCTACTACTCACGTGACATCGTGGTCAACGAGCGAAAGGACGCCATCAAGTACGTCGAGATGAGGCTGCTGGACGCCGGCGGCTGGAAGGCCACCACCTGGAGCATGCCCATCCCGGCCACCTCGTGGAAGAACTGGCAGCAGCGGTGCTCCGTCCGGTCGGAGAGCGTCGGCGACGTCGGCGGCATTACAAGCTGCTGCATAAGTTCATGAGGGCAGAGCCCACAAGGCCGCCGAGGGGGTCTTGTCCCTGGGGAGTCTTCTCATGGCTTCTTACCCCACCATGGGCGTCGCCGACGAGGACGACGACGTTGTTTACCTGCTGGGCAAGGGCACCAGCGGCGGTGCTATGCTGACGGTGCTCGCTGTTGACATGAGGACGCAGGCTCTGCGAGGAGGGGCCACGGTGAAGGGGCCACCTCGGTTATTTTATGCGCTGGTTCCTTGTTACTGGGGTCTCCAGGCATCTCAGGGCTACTGCAGGTTGTACAGGTGGTGAATCCCTTGGGCAAACTGAGGTTCAAGATTCGAATGTTTGTGATCAAGAAAGTGAAAGCGAAAGTGAGTTTTGATTGATTGAAGGTGTTTATTTATGGAGTTAAGACTTGAGATCCATGCGTTTTGTAGTAACCTGACCTGACCTGACCTGGGGCAAGCAACTTATTTGAGTATTTGATTTGAAGAATGTTGTACTGCATCTAGAAACCATGGTTTCAAAAACTTCAATGGAGTGCCATAACTTTCGAACGTTCTATTTTTAGGGACGCGTAGAAACTCGAGTCGAACTTCAAACCTCATCTTCGAGTAACCACCTGGCTCATGTTTTTTTACAGAGCTTTGCGTCGTACAATTGAGAATTATATAACACCTCATGTAGAATTCTGAGTTACCACGGCATTGTATATATTTCCTCCATTTTATAATATAATGCGTCCTCGATTTTTGAGCTTTACATTTAACCATAAATTTAACTAGTAAGACCGATTGCGGCGGAAGTAAAAAGTATATCATCGAAACTTCATTCGAATACGAATTCAATGATATAATTTTTACTCCCGTCGCAATCGGTCTCGTTGGTTAAATTTATGATCAAACATAGATTTTGGAAAGCGTATGCGCACTACATTGTGGAATGGAAGAAATATAACGTTTTCGATGGTATATTGTTTACTCCCGTCGTAATCGGTCTCGTTGGTTAAATTTATGGTCAAACATAATTTTGAGAAGCATGTACGCACTGCATTGTGAAATGGAAGGAGTATAATTTATCAGCATGCAGTGCGTATACTACCATTTTTATTCACATAAAAATTACTGACAACTCAGTTAGCGCATATAGGCGACATTGGAGCTTGGTTAATGAAAGAATGGAGCAGCATACATCTTCAAAGACAGGTGCTATAAGTACGTACGATTTTTGTATGACCAGACTCATCTGGTGGTGTGGGTCCAAACCTTGGGAAACATGCATGTGTCTTGTCGTACCAAAATCGTATGAAATACCAGCGAGGCAGTTTGGATCTTCAAAACATAGACTTTGCGTGTTTACATGAAGAAAACAATCCACAATCCACGAGTGAATGCGTGCGTCAGTGCTCGACCGCCAGCAATAGCATGCAGACTGGCTCTTAACAAGAGCAACTTCAATAGATAGAATTTAGCTTTAAAACACTTACTATGAAGGATAAAACAAATAATGATTTGCTAAGAAAAAAATTGGATTACAATACGTCGTCCGAACCGAAAAACAAATCGGAAAACTACGTTTAGTAATAAGAACAAGAAACAAAAAGGCATCCATATCTACTGTTTTCTACTTGCGTTTAACAACACCGACGTAAGGAAGCTCTATTGAACACAAATAGATCTTGCCATTGCCTCTCTCCATGATCTCGGTCGGTCGCACCTTCTTTGACCCTCTCATCTCCTCGACTATCTTCCCATTGTTGTCGACCCTGACAGCGAGAAGATGACTATCACGTCCAAAGGGCAGTTCATTCTTCTCACGGTGCAACGCCACCCAATAACCTCTTTTCCTGTCGGGTCTCACGTTATCTGGATAGCCTGGCAGGTCTACAAAAGACTCGGATGTGCCAGCGTTGACCCCTTTGATCCAGTGCCTTAGCAACTTGCACGGACCAGTAGATGCGACCACGAGGTGGGTGCGGTCGGCGCTGAGCGCGACGCCGTTTGGGTACGTCATGCCTGTCCGGAGCACTGTGACATCCGATGTTCGTGGGTCGTAGCTCATGAGGCGGCCCGTCGAGTCTCCTGTGCGAGTGACCATCTCATGTTGGGACCTTTGATAGTTCATCGAGCTGTCCGTGAAGTAGACTTGACCCGTAACTTGATCTACGTCAACCCCGTTGGTGAAGCGCAAGGGGAAGCCGTCAACCTGGTTAACCAAGACGGTGGCCTCCCCGCCGCCCGGTGCTACCCGCATCAGCCCCTTATACGCGTCGGCCACATAAAGGTCACCCGATTTCTGGTCGAACCGTAGGCCGAGCGGGCGGCCGCAGCGGCTCTCCCTGGCATTCTCAGTCTCCCGGCTGAACTTGGACGGCGTGCACGTTTTGCTATCGTAGCCGGGCCCGTAAGCATAGGTAGTCCATCCCAGCTTGTCGCCGTTCCACTTGAGGATTCGCCCGTCTGAGACGCCGCTGTAGGGGCCGTTGCCCAGGCCGTCGAAGGCGACGCTCTCCGGCCCGTGGACCGTCCCGCGCGGCAGCGGCAGCTGTTGGGCTCATGAGGCGTCGAAGCTGGCGGCGGTGGCGGCTATGGCCCCCGGCATGAAGAGTAGGACGAGGATGAGCAGCGTGACGGTGGTCTTGAGGAGGCGGCTCATGCTGCACCCCATGGCGATCTACTGCTTCTACTCTGGCTGGCTGTCTCTTGGATCGATCTGGCGTACGTGTCGTTTGGACTCTTGGTTAATTAGCGCCTGCGCTGCTGGATGGCTTTGGTTTGATGGGGAGATCGGAGCTGGAGGCTGCCTCTTATATAGTGGTAGCGGTGGCACTGATGGATCGATGGAGACGTAGCGGTCCGAGTCGGCGAAGATGCACGAGACCGAGTGGGTTTCGGTCGTACGGTTTGGAGGAAAACCGTCTCCGGATCCTGATGCTACGTGAACGAGGAAGAGCACGGAACGGACGCACGCACGCACGGGAGTCTTCATCGAGCAAGGTGAAGGTGGCCGGTGTACAGGTGTACGTACGGGAGCAGAAGAATCGATCCACCTGCTAGTGCTAGCCTGCTTGCTTCGGAGCCTAGCTCCCACGTACAGCTTCGCGTCACCCTGTAGCCTGTACGTAGAGATTTCTGAAACAACACAAATATAATACTACATGTAGATCTCTCAAATAATTCGTACAATTGTTGCTTTCTGACGGAAACCATTGCATTCCAATTATTTTGATGAGTAGACTCATTCCACTTTGTGTTTTTTACATTGGCTGGACCCACTTGTCGGTCTAAGCACTATATGTAGGCCAGTTTGCTTTACTATGTTTCTATGTTTCTATGTTTCTATTACAATAGATCATTCGTCTACGAACTAGAGGTGCTCACCCGATTGTGCATTACTATGTTTCTATTACGATTGTCCACAGCAACCTAGCGACGCCTTTGTTTCCAGTAGACCTAGCACCAAGCTGCATACAAATACTATATCATTGTCCGGCACGTAGGGCGAAACCACACACAACTTGCAGGCCATTAGTATAATGGGCGTTGGCCCAACTATTTTTCTGAAAATGAGAAAAAAAAGTGTTCAAGGTGGTGGAGGCATGCAGGAATAGTCCCGGGGAAGTCAGTAACACATAAGCATTCCTTTCATATCTTTGTAAATGCTAGGATCATGAAGAGCTGTGCTATAAACTACAAACACATACACATATATAGCGTGTGTGTTCACGTGGATTTAGGACGACTAACGACCACGCACGCGTGTTGGTCTCTAGGAAATAAAATAATCTTTTTTTTTGAAAGTTTCATGTCATTTTCTTGTTGCCGTCTTGGAGCCATCGCCCTTTACCCCATCTTAGATATTTAATAAGGCCCTATTGTGAAATATATTTAATAAGGCCCTATTGTGAAATATCGTCCTTTATGCATCGCCCTCTATGCATGATCCACTTAATCCATTTTTTGTAGAACCTAATCTTTTCTTTTCCTTGCATCATATCCACAAAATAAAGAGCGACCATGGTTGGGTCACCGAGCATGACGCCAAAGAGAAACTCATCCACGACCATTTTGTACAGTCATGAAGAGAGGTATCAATAGCCGCAAAGATTTCAATTGGGAGGAGCTCAATCTGGAACAACTTGACTCGCATGGCCTTGACTCGGGAGTGAGGTCCTTCAAGCTATCAACAACATGCCAAGTGACAAGGCCCCGGGGCCGGATGGGTTCACAGGCCTCTTCTTAAAGAAGTGTTGGGACATTGTCAAGCCTGCCCTTATGAGGGTCATTAGTCATTTCGACTCTCTTCACCTCCGTGCTTGCTTCGGTCACCTCCACAACCTTCTCTTCATCGGCCACCACCTCTTCGACCTCCTCCTCCTTGGCTTCCTCCTCTTCCCCGGTCACCTCTTACTCCATGTCTTGGGCCGCCTCCAAATCATGCCAATACAAGTCGTAGTTGAGCTCATCAAGTCCAACGACGACCGAGGACTCCAAAGAGGTGAGGAATTTAGGCGTGCTCATCTCCGCACTATGACAAAAAAGGAAACACTAGCAACAATGACTATCGGCCACCAACAATCACTACCGGATACCAACAAGATGCGGGGTTTTTCTTTACCTTGTAGGCATTTCATTGAGCACTTGGCAGCCGCAATGCTTGTTACGGGCTGCGGCCGCCGCCTCGTCGGAGCAGTGGTCGTAGGGGGCGCCGGAGTAGCTGCACGAGGTGCCGGCCTAGGACAGGCACCGATGCCGCCTTCTTCATCTTCTTCTTCATGGCCGCCTCGAGCTCGTTTGGCTCCAGCAGGAGCGGCGGGCCGTTGCCGGAGATGCGGTAGCCACCCCGGAGGCCATTGGAGCGGCTTGAGGAGGAGCTTGAACTCGGTGGGTTTTTTCATCCCCAAAGTCTTCTTCGGCGCAGGTGGTACCCACGACAGCGAAACCCGGCGTCAATGGCCGACGGGGTGAGGGAATGGTCCGGGCTATCCATTCCGGCCGGATGGGCGGTCATCGATGGATGCAGCGGGGCGGGACGGTTGTGGCGGCAGGAGAGATGTAGGCGTGGGGGTGGAAGAAAGAGAGGCAGCGATTTTAGTCAGCCACGGCGGGAGGAGTATATTTAGGAAGATTTGGGGGCAGGAGGAGTATATTTAGGAAGATTTGGATGGATATTGAGAGTTGGAGCAAAAAAATTACTCCACTAAGCCTTTTAGGGGTTCGGCTAGGTGAGCCGTAAGGGAGTATAACCAAATTTGTACTCTCTTATAGAATTTTAGGGGATTGGTTAGAAATACCCGAAGAAAGTGAATCCACAAGCCTAAATCTTCTCTAAGATGTTTTAAACACCGCGTTAGAAACTTGCCTGGGGTAGAAGGTTCCCCGTTCACATACCAGGCGTCAGGCCTGGCTAGCAATCTCAAACCATGAATATGCAATTATATTTCATAGGTTCCCCGTTCACATATCATCCTGGCGTAAAAGATGCTGCCAGGACGGGGAAGAAGCCAGAGAAACTTACTCCATTTTCTAACGGCGGCTTCTCCACTGCCATGGACACAAATAAAAATAAAAACACAAAGCACAAAGAGCACACAACGAGAGGAAACCGGGTAAGATGCCGGAGCCGACGATAGGAGGCAAGGGGACGACCGGAAATGGCCGGTGGTCGACCGCCAAATATTTTGCAGAAGTTTCCAGGCGCATATGATATATTGATATGCTACAGCGTAATACTCCTGTTCACAGCGTAATATTTTGCAGAAGTTTCCAGGAGTATATGCCTATGAAGTGTTTCACAAAGTTTTCGGACCTCGTGGGTGCGATTTTGAATTACCCTGTTCCACACGCTAGATAGATTTTGTACACAATTACCGGTACATCTGTGTGCCCGTCTCTTCAAGGGGAAGGACCAAAATAACCGTTCCCTCGAAGAAATTGATGTCATATCTATCAGAGACTGACCTGATCAGGAATTGTCTCTGAGAGCATGTCCATGATTTGCGATTTCGACACCCTGCCCCGTGTGTTCTCGCTTACGCCGAGCCATTTCTTGATAAGCTTGAACACATTCTCATCACACAGCAGCCCTCGGTGGTCGGCCCTGAGGCCTGCTCTTTCTTTCGCTGGGAACCCGTCGGCCTGTCAACAAATATAGATGCATAAGTGTAGGAGAAGCTGTTGATCCGATACTGCGAATGGGAAAGTTGGGCATAATAAGACACACTGTCTGATGAAGTTGGTTGTAATAAGATATGCTATCCTCCAACAAGGAACGCAAACATATTGCAAAATGTAAGATGATAAGCATACGTGCAACACTGGTGTAACCAACATTGCAGGGCCATGTTAGAGGAGTATAATCAGCTAAAGTACAGCTTAGTGCACCAAAGCTTCTGCTTTTAAATCAGATACTAGGTAGTTGGCATACTTCATTATGACAGAAAGAATGGTTACCGTGGCTGATTCGACAGGAACAGTGCAATCTCCATCCACGTATGTGTATGTAGGCTGATAATAGGATAACCATGTGTCATTACCATAAACAGATATTGCAAGATTCCAACAAGAACATGTCAGACTTTAAGTAACAGAATACAGTACCACTGTGCGGCACACTTCTGAGAAGTCTCCAATTGGGGAGCTTTCAGAGCCATAGCTGTGCAAAAAAGGAAAGCCAGGAAGAATAAAACACAGTACTTTGCTATCAGATTCGCCGGCTTCTGAACTTGTTTAAAAGAACAACAACTACGTGTTAGCATTGCAGAAGGGAAAGAAATACTGAAATATAAGCTGATAGCTCCTGTTTTGAAGATTAAGTCGACTACTGTGAAGCGAACATCAACAGGAAATTGCTTCATTGTCATTCAATCATGTCAGCTACTGTATCAAAAGATCCAACTGATGAGCAACGCTGGAGTTATAGTACCCTAACAATAATGATGAATCTCACATTATCATTTCTAGAACAGTATAGAAAGTAAAAAAATACACGATGTTAGTATTAATTGCCATCATAATACTTACCAAACATCATATGGTGTTTCATAAGATGTCCCATGTATATTATAAAAACTCACGGTATCTGGTAGTTCAGCATTCTCGAGAATACGGCGAGTCTCAGTAACCCATTTGTAGATGGACATATTGAATGGTAGTGCAATTGTCTTCCCATTATAATTGAGCTACAGATAGAAAAAATAGAATGAAGTATCAAACAAGTAGCTGACTAAGAGTCAAAAATAAATCATATATAGCTTCGTGCAAGAGTTACATCAACTTCCACTTGTTAAAAAAAATAATGGAAGGAAAAGTTTTTCCGAGTATAAAACAAGATAAAGTGGGAATGTCTGAACTCTGAATAGTTCATTACATTTTTAGGTTAAACACAACATAACAATCAAAGAAAACATGCATAGTGCACTGCCACTACCACAAAGAATAAATTAATTTGTAGTGCACAATATGCACTTACAAGCTAATGTAAAAATAATATATACACTATGAAATTAATGTACTGGACAATGTACATGTGATTTTCATGCGTATTACAATAAGTCTGTGTCTGGATGTTTCTTGTCTCTAGTAAATAAGCTTGTGTGACCAGTATACAACAAAATGGCATTATTATATCAAAAACATGTAGAAGTAAGTATGAATACCTCATTATTTTGTAAAGCTTCTTCAAACAGAGAAACACAATCAGTTGCTTCATACAAAACTAGTTCTACTGCTCCATCCTTTTCAGGATTCTTTCGCCAAACCTGAACGATTGGTTTTTCCTTCCACTCAAAGTTTGGATTTGGCAGCATTTCGTAGATTGATGGGCATTCAACCAGCTACAAAAATAAAGAGGCCGAGATTATTTTTAGATTATATGGAATAGCTACTGTACAGTAGCAAACATTGATGAGTTAATGAAGCTTAGATGCAACATGGTCAAGAAATTACCAGTTGGTGCATCGCCCATCGAGAAACGAAAAAGAAACTTTCAAAGCCATAAACAAACTGCAGTCCAGTTAGAAGAGAATCATTGATGCAACCTGGGGCACCTGCCAATGTATGAGAACTAATATAAGAGGTGTATCCCATCAAAGGTGAGAAGTGACAGAATATATCAGTTGACTGAAAGTGCATTACCTTGAAATGGACAAGCAATGCAAATCCATTTACTGACATACTTTGAAAATATCTAGAAAAATGAAATGGAAAGATTTGAGAAACGAATTTTGTCTGCATACGCAAAGTGGCATATCAAACAAGAAAACTCACATCATGATTCATAGACATGAAACAGCGTACTAGCAATCCTCCCATAGAATGTGAGATTATGTTTACTTTTTTCCCACCAGAGGCCTTGTAAGCCGTCTCAAGTTTTGATCTCAAACCAGCCATTGCTTTGTCTATCCTGCCAGATAAAACCATCGTTACAGCACCTTGTGCTTATGCAAACAGAAAATGTTTTAGGCTAAGCCATTTTTGATGCTACTGATTATAGCATCCGAATGAACCCACTTAAGTGTTAATTTAGAGGATTGTACCTGTTGCTTTGACGAAAATCATAACCATATCCAAATAGTGTTGTTCCTTTCTCGTATCCACAGTCAAGGAGCATATCAATCATATCATGGAAATGGTACACCATAGTCAGATGCAGTAGCTCTACAAACTGAAGTTAAGAGAGATGGGGCACAAATCAGATGCCAAGAATTATGCTCTTTGCAACAACTGGTTAAATCAGAGACGACGGGTTAAATCAGAAAGGGAAATTGCTTGAATAATGATTTGAATTACATGATTAAATACCCTCTATGAGCGATTAGCCATCCCATGTATTCTGGAAGTGAACTCATTCGGTATCAACAGCTAAGATACCATTTTTAAGTAAAAAAATTCTTTTCAGTATTTTTACAACACAAAAAAATGCTTATTTTCATTTTGAGCTCAACAGTTAGGGAATTAATTCGACCTGAAATGAACGTCAAAATGTTTTAGTACCAAGAGCAATCAAGCAGGATAAGCATCAGTTTCACCGATGGCTTAATTGTTCTAGCACAAATCTTGGTGCTATGAGATGCAAGCATGTTAGCGCAACTTAGCATGTATTACCGCTGTCTCAATGCTCCCTTTTCAGCTACCAGTTTTAGCCATGTGATTCATCATATACTGCATAGATCATTTGATTGAACATTTCACGAGCCAAAGCATGTTTGATTCCTTGAAGTTAGGAAATACAAATACAAATTTGATGGACTATATTAGCTCCGGCTCAGTATTTTTGTCCTGTTAGTGGTAAGCAATCATGGCCCACATAAATCCATTTTTTCTCATCCTATTTAGTCCACAGCTTAAATGCAATTTACAGTCCATATGTACAAAATGTCTGTCCCTATCCTTTTATCCATTCTCCAAGAGCACTAGTAAGTTAAAAGGACAAGAAAGTTCTCCATACGACAGTACCAAACGGATATCCATCACTGATCCCTCTATCTCTATATGTCCACTTCCTCTTCCCCCTCCCATTTTCCCCAATTAACAGACACCAAGTGTCACAAGAATCACCCCAAATTAACACCCACGCTCACAGAAATGGGCAAAAAAGAAAACATATCGCCAGTGTACAGTTCATCGAATGAACGGAACAAAAGATCTACCATTCAACTCCATTCACTGAACTAGCTCCCATAAGCCCACTCACCCATGAAGGATCGAGAACGTCGATGGCGAACAGGCCATGATCGTCGTCGGGCACCACAATCTCCACATCGTCGTCCAACGATTCCACATACCCTGAGCAAAAAAAAGCCACCAGAAGACGCATCAGTCAATCAAGCACCAGCAGTGCACCGAGAGGTTTCATCGAACAGCTGGAGACCACGGACAACCCACCGGTTCGGGCGTTGTAGAGCGACCAGAGGTACTTCTTGAACTCGAGGTCGGCGAGGAGGATGCGCACCCAGACCCGGAGGTCGAACTTGGGGTCGGACCGCCTCCGCGCGTTCAGCACCGACCCGCCCATCCCGGACACGAGCAGCACCGGCTCGCGCGCCCCCTCCTCCCCGCTCCCCGCCGCGCCGCCGCCCCGTCTCCGGGATCGAGAGCGCCTGCGGCCGCGGAGGCGGAGGTGGCGGCGGAGCACGCGGAGCCGCATCCGGAGGACGGCGCCGAGCATGGTGGTGCCTGCCTGCCGCTGCCGCTGCCGCCACGCCCGCGCTCGCGCTCGCGCTCCCGGTGCGCCGGCCAGAGCCCATGGGGCACTATTATAATAACACAAACGGTTAATAAAATAACGGTGCCGTTCTTTCGCTCTACCGCTCGGTCAACCCGGGTGGACTGGAAGGCGGGTGGTGGGGCCAGCAACGGCCCACATTGGGCCACAACGGGTCGCGTGTGCCGAGCGACGACCCAAGGCACACACTCGTCTCATTTTTCAGGATCTCTGCGTCGAAATACCCCTCGTACGCCAAACAGATCGATCAAGAAAAATTGACCTAGATGGACTCCCTAAATCGACCTTAAACATTTGGGTTGACCAACACCTCTCATATACAGCCTAAATATGAGGCGGATATGAAGGAGCCCGGGCATGCCCGCCTGACTGCCTGACCCACCATCGACCCCACCGCCACATCAGTCCGGCCCACCATCGACGCCACTAAATATCCAAATCCGACAAACTCTAGACATCCTGCAGTTCACTCTCCATCCACTCCACTTCCTCTCCCCTCCCCACCCTTCGATTCGATGGCCGGTGACGGAAGCAACTCCGACGGATCGAACGTCGATGTGGAGGAGGTGGCCCTTCGCATCGCGTTGAACCGGTCGTTGCAAGACCAAGGCGGCCCCAGCAACGATGGGTCTGCATCCTTCGGGCTCGCCGCACGCCGACGATGCACCGGCGAAGTCGCAGGCTCTTCCCGCCCGACGCGCAGCTCTGGCCGCTCCGCTCCAGGTCAGGTACGTCGCCCACCTCCACCACCCTATGCTCCGGATGCGGTGCCCGACCACCGCTGGGTCCTCGTGCCCGCGACGGGGACAGGGTGCACGAGGACGCCGGAATCCATGGCGCGTGCAGCCCGTCACGAGCGGCAACGGGCGGGAGAGAGGGGGAGGCGTTGGACGCGCGTCGTTCGAGCGTGTCGGTGGACCCCATGGACTCGTTCCTCGCGGGCGTCCTTCGTCACTCGCTGACGACGGCGGAGTCGGATGCACGCCACCTCAGCCACAAAATGTCGACGCACTCCGACTGGCAATCCTGTTACTGGACCACGAGGCAGCAAAAGAGGCGGCGGCGAAGGCAAAGGCAAAAGCGGCCCGCCACGCTGAGGAGCAGGCCCGCCTACTCCGCAAGCTGTCCGACATGCGCTACTCTGACGCCTCCACCTTCGGCTCCGATGACGACGACGACGACACTCCACCGCATGCCTACGCCTACACGGGGGATGGGCATAGCTCTGGGGACAACTGGAACTGTCTCTCCCCGTTTTGTTCATATTTTAATTATGCTTAAGTAGTTTCTAGTTTGAATTTGTCGATGAAATATGGTCCTTTTGTTGGGCGAAGCAATCCAATTCGATGGAAGATGTTGATCTATGTTTTACGTAGCATTGAATGTGTTGTATGGATATGAGGGTTCAGATATGAGGGGTGCGGATGTGGAAGGCAAATAAGGCGCGTCCTGTCAGTGCCCGCGGACGCGTCCGCGGGCGTTTAAGGGGCCAGATTTGCCATATGTGGTTGTAAATGATCTTACATGTCAAAAAACGTGTCATTAGGCATGAGTCTTCTTCACCCAATCCAATGTGGACTCCGCCGCGCCCAGGTGTTATTGCCATCAACTCGAACGCTAGAAAAAACAAGAGCGACAATCGATCTGCCTCACCTTCGACCCCGTCGCCTGCCCCTCCCCCTTGCTGCCGCAGGAGGCCAATGTCGGGGCAAAGCATGTGCGGTGGTGGAGGCGGCGGGGCCTCACTCTTTTCTGGCGTTGTGACAGCCCTTTGCAGCCTTCCTCTATAGATTGGATCATCCGGAGACGAAGCCCCTGTAGCTGTCGTACGATATGCGAATGGCGGCATGTGCAGCGGCGGGAGGCGGAGCGCCAATAGCGACTGTCGGATCTACGGCTTACGACGGTCGCGACGTGATCTACCTCGGTCGAATGACCCTGGGACAACTGTTGGGGAACGTTGCATGGGAAACAAAAAATTTCCTACGCACACGCAAGATCTATCCATCGTAATGAGCATCTATGAGAGGGAGAGTGGATCTGCATACCCTTGTAGATCGCTAAGCGGGAAGCGTTAAGAAACGCGGTTGATGTAGTCAACCATCTTCGCAATCCAAATCGCTGGCCGTCCCGCGATCCGATCACGATCTGTCCCACGATCCAATTACGATCCTTTCGATCCAACGCCGAACGGACGACACCTCCGCGTCCAGCACACGTACAGCTTGATGAAGATCTCCGTCTTCTTGATCTAGCAAGAGGGAGCGGAGAGGTAGATGAGTTCTCCGGCAGCGCGACAGTGCGGCGACGGTGGTAGTGGAACTATTCCGGCAGGGCTTCGCCTAAGCACCACCGAAAACTAGGGGAGACGATCTAGTGGGGAGAGAGGGCTGCACCATGGCTTAGGGTTGGGTGCGGCTGCCCTCTCTCCCCTCCAATATATATAGGAGGGAGGGGAGGGGGCGGTGCCCCTAGGGTTTCCCCAAGGAGTCGGCTGAAGGAGAGGTGGAGGAGTCCACCTCCAATCCTACTCCAAGTAGGATTCCAATCCTACTTGGATTTCCTTCCCCCACTTGGGGTTTTCCCTTTTCTCACACCTCACACGCATGGGCCCTTAGGGGCTGGCTTGCCTAGCTCACTAAGGGATGGTGTGCCAACCCTAAGTCCAATGTGGCCTCCCGGTGTGAGTGGCCCCTCCCGAATCCCGATGGCCCCCCGGAACCCTCCCGGCACCCCCGGTACACTATCGGAAGTACCTAAAACTTTTCCGATAACCAAAACGGAACTTCCTATATATCAATCTTTACCTTTGAACCATTCTGGAGCTCCTCGTGATGTCCGGGATCTCATCCGGGACTCCGAACAACCTTAGGTAACCACCATACATAACTCAATACTATCAAAACGTCACCAAACATTAAGTGTACAGACCCTACGGGTTCGATAACTATGTAGACATGACCGAGACACCTCTACGGTCAATAACCAATAGTGTGACCTGGATGCCCATATTGGTTCCTACATATTCTACGAAGATCTTTATCCGTTGAACCTCTATGTCAAGGATTCGGTTAATCCCGTATGATGTTCCCTTTGTTCTTCGGTATGTTACTTGCCTGAGATTCGATTGTCGGCATCTCTATACCTAGTTCAATCTCGTTGCCGGCAAGTCTCTTTACTCGTTTCTTAGTACAAGATCACGTGGCTAACACTTTAGTCACTTTGCTTGCAAGGCTTATTGTGATGTTGTATTACTGAGTGGGCCCTGAGATACCTCTCGGTCACACGGAGTAACAAATCCCAATCTTGATCCGTGCCCACTCAACAGAGACCTTCGGAGATACCTATAGAGCATCTTTATAGTCTCCCAGTTATGTTGCGACCTTTGATACACACAAGGTATTCCTCTGGTGTCAGTGAGTTGCATGATTTTATGGTCATAGGAACAGATACTTGACATGCAGAAAACTCTAGCAATAAACTGACACGATCATATGCTATGTTTATAGTTTGGGTCTTGTCCATCATGTCATTCTCCTAATGATGTGATCCCGTTATCAAATGACATCTCATGTCCATGTCTAGGAAACCTTGACCATCTTTGATCAACGAGCTAGTCTATTAGAGGCACACTAGGGACATGGTGTTGTCTATGTATCCACACATGTATTTGAGTTTCTGATCAATACAATTCTAGCATGGATAGTAAACGATTATCATGAAAAAGGAAATATGATAATAACTAATTTAGTATTGCCTCTAGGGCATATTTCCAACAGTCTCCCACTTGCACTAGAGTCAATAATCTAGCTCACATCGATCATGTTTTGCATGTGAGAGAGGTTTTTAGTCAACGAATCTGCAACATTCAGATCCGTGTGTACTTTGCAAATATCTGTCATACTGTAGATACTGCTACCACGCTCCACTTGAAGCTATTCCAAATGGCTTCTCCACTATACGTATCTGGATTGCTACTAAGAGTCATCCGGATTTGTGTTAAGACTTGCATCAACGTAACCCTTTATGACGAAATCTTTATCACCTCCATAATCGAGAAATATTTCCTTAGTCCTCTAGTTACTAAGGATAATTTTGTCCACTCTCCAGTGATCCACTCCTGGATCACTCTTGTACCCCTTGACAAACTCATGGCAAGGCACACACATAGGTGCGGTACACAGCATGGCATACTATATAGAGCCTATGGCTAAGGCATAGGGGAAGACCTTCGTCCTTCCTCTTTCTTCTGTAGTGGTCGAGCTTTGAGTCTTACTCAACTTTACACCTTACAAATCTGGCAAGAACTCCTTCTTTGACTGATCCATTTTGAACTCTTTCAAAATCTTGTCAAGGTATGTACTCATTGAAAGTATCATCAAGCGTCTTGATCTATGTCTATAGATCTCGATGCCCAACAATTAAGTAGCTTTATCCAGGTCTTCCTTTGAAAAACTCATTTCAAACAACCCTTTATCCTTTCCAGAAATTCTACATTATTTCCGATCAACAATATGTCATCCACATATACTTATCAGAAATTCTATAGTGCTCCCACTCACTTTCTTGTAAATACAAGTTTCTCATAAACTTTGTATAAACCCCAAAACTTTGATCACCTCATCAAAGCGTATATTCCAACTCCGAGATGCTTGCTCCAACCCATAGAAGGGTTACTGGAGCTTACACACCTTTTAGGATCCTTAGGACTGACAAAACCTTCTGGTTGTATCACATACAAACTTTCCTCAAGGAAACCGTTAAGGAAACAATGTTTTGACATCCATCTCCCAGATTTCATAATCCAAAAATGTAGCAACTGATAACATAATTCCAACAGACTTTAGCATCGCTACGGGTGAGAAAATCTCATCGTAGTCAACTCCTTGAACTTGTCAGAAACCTCCTTGCGACAAGTTGAGCTTTATAAATGGTGACATTTACCATCAGCCTATGTCTTCTTCGTAAAAGTCCATTTGTACTCAACGGCCTGCCGTTCAACGGGCAAGTCTACCAAAGTCCATACTTGGTTTCCATATATGGATCCTTTCTTGGATTTCATGGTTCCTAGCCATTTTTGGAATCCGGGCCCACCATCGCTTCTTCATAGCTCATAGGTTCACTGTTGTCTAACAACATGACCTCCAAGACAGGATTGACATACCACTCAGGGGGGTACGAGTCCTTGTCAACCTACGAGGTTCAGTAGTAACTTAATCCGAAGCTTCATGATCCTCATCATTTGCTTCCTCTTCACTTGGTGTAGGCATCGCAGAAACATCTTTTTGCGTCGTGCTACTATCCAACTGAAGTGACAGTTCAACAACCTCATCAAGTTCTACTTTCCTCCCACTCAATTCTTTCAAGAGAAACTCTTTCTCGAGAAAGGACCCGTTTTTAGCAACAAACACTTTGCCCTCGGATCTGAGATAGAAGGTATAACCAACTGTTTTCTTAGGGTATCCTATGAAGATGCACTCCTTCGCTTTGGGTTTGAGCTTATCAGACATAAGCGTCGCATTCCCAAACTCTAAGAAATGACAGCTTAGGTTTCTGCCAAACCATAATTCATACGGTGTCATCTCAACAGATTTAGATGGTGCCCTATTTAAAGTGGATGTAGTTTTCTCTAATGCATAACCCCCAAAACGTTAGTGGCATAACGATAAGAGACATCATAGTACGCACCATATCCAATAGAGCATGACTATGACGTTCGGACACACCATCACACTATGGTGTTCCAGGTGGCGTGAGTTGTGAAACAACTTCCACATTGTCTCAAGTTGAATACCAAACTCGTAAGTCAGATATTCACATCCACGATCATATCCTAGACATTTTATCTTCTTGTCACAATGATCTCAAAATTCACTCTGAATTTGCTTGAACTTTTCAAACATTTCAGACTTGTGTTTCATCAAGTAAATATGCCCATATCTACTCAAATCATTAGTGAAGGTAAGAAAATAATGATATCCACCGCACGCTACAACACTCACTGGATTGCATACATCAACATGTATTATTTCCAATAAGTCACTTGACCGCTCCATCATACCGGAAAATAGGGTCTTAGTCATCTTGCCCAAGAGGCATGGTCTGCATGTCTCAACCGATTCGAAATCGAATGAGTCCAAAGATCTACCAGCATGGAGTTTCTTCATGTGCTTTACACCAATATGACTTTAGCGGCAGTGCCACAAGTATGTGGTACTATCATTATTAACTTTGCATCGTTTGGCATCAATATTATGAACATGTGTATCACTACGATCAAGATTCAATAAACCATTCTCATTGGGTGCATGACCACTTAAGGTATTATTCATCTAAACAGAATAACCATTATTCTCTAACTTAAATGAATAACTGTATTGCAATAAACACGATCTAATCACGTTCATGCTTGATGACCCACAAGTATAGGGGATCTATTATAGTCCTTTCGATAAGTAAGAGTGTCGAACCCAATGAGGAGCAGAAAGAAATGACAAGTGGTTTCCAGTAAGGTATTCTTTGAAAGCACTAAAATTATCGGTGACAGATAGTTTTGTGATAAGATAATTCGTAATGAGTAACAAGTAACAAGTGTAGCAAAGGTGCAGCAAGGTATCCCAATCCTTTTTATAGCAAATGACAGGCCTGGACAATCTCTTATAGGAAGCAAAGCGCTCCCGAGGACACATGGGAATTTCTGTCAAGCTAGTTTTCATCATGCTCATTTCATTCGCGTTCGTTTCTTTGATAATTTGATATGTGGGTGGATCGGTGCTTGGGTGCTGCCCTTACTTGGACAAACCTCCCACTTATGATTAACCCCTATCGCAAGCATCCGCAACTATGAAAGAAGAATTAAGGTAAACCTAACCATAGCATGAAACATATGGATCCAAATCAGCCCCTTACGAAGCAACGCATAAACTAGGGTTTAAGCTTCTGTCACTCTAGCAACCCATCATCTACTTATTACTTCCCAATGCCTTCCCCTAGGCCCAAATAATGGTGAAGTGTTATGTAGTCGACGTCCACATAACACCACTAGAGGAGAGACAACATACATCTCATCAAAATATTGAACGAATACCAAATTCACATGATTACTTATAACAAGACTTACCCCATGTCCTTAGGAACAAACATAACTAATCACAAAGCATGTTCATGTTCAAGATCAGAGGGGTATTAATTATCATAAAGGATCTGAACATATGATCTTCCACCAAGTAAACCAATTAGCATCAACTATAAGGAGTAATCAACACTACTAGCAACCCACAGGTACCAATCTGAGGTGTCGACACAAAGATCGGATACAAGAGATGAACTAGGGTTTGGAGAGGAGATGGTGCTGGTGAAGATGTTGATGGAGATTGACCCCCTATCGATGAGAGGATTGTTGGTGATGATGATGGCTTTGATTTCCCCCTCCGGGGGGGGGGGGGGAGTTTCCCCGGCAGGACCGCCCTATCAGAGCTCTAGATTGGTTATGTGCAAGTTCCACCTCGAGACGGCGGCGCTTTGTCCCGAAAGCTCTCTCCTGATTTTTTTTCCAGGTCAAAACACTTCATATAGGAGAAGATGGGCATCGGAGGAGCCATAGGCCCCCCCACAAGCCTGCTAGGTGCGGCCAGCGGGGGTGGCCGCACCTAGCAGGTTTGTGGCCTGCTGGTGGCCCCCCTCTGATTGATTCTTGCGCCAGTATTTTTTATTAATTCCAAAAATATTATCCATAAAATTTCAGGACTTTTGGAGTTGTGCATAATAGTTATCTCATATTTGCTCCTTTTCCAGTCCAGAATTCCAGCTGTCGGCATTCTCCCTTTTCATGTAAACCTTGTAAAATAAGAGAGAAAAGGCATAAATATGGTACCATAACGTGTAATAATAGCCCATAATGCAATAAATATCAATATAAAAGCATGATGCAAAATGGACGTATCAACTCCCCCCAAGCTTAGACCTCGCTTGCCCTCAAGCGAAAGCCGAGATCGATGAATACAACACATGTTTAGAGATAGAGGTGTTGATAAAATAAAATACGGACATGAGGGCATCATGATCAACTTTAGAACAAAAATACTCATTGTATGAGATTCTTTATATTAGAGTAACAATTCATTCACAAGATAAGTACGAGCCAAGAACTCTATTGACAACCAACAAACTATGATCTCAGTCATTAAAGCAATTAACAGTTTATCATAACATCGGAAAGAGTCAATATAAGAGCTTGTAAAGCAAATCCACATACTCAATCATGTTTTAGTCATTCAAAATTGCTAGCACTCACGTGTTACACACGAGGTCAAAGCTTCAATCAAACGCAGAGGAAGATAGGGACTTATAGTATTGCCTCACAACTATTCACCTCAAGGGTGATGTCAACTATAATAACCCATGGTCACCCACATCCGAGTGGCTATATAAGTCTAGATCATTCCCCAACACATAATGCTTGCGAAGAGAGGTGAAATATAGGAATTGGTTAAGACCACCATGACTCTTGCATACAGGTAAGTACTAAAAAGTAAAAGTAACAGATAGGCCCTTCGTAGAGGGAAGCAGAGGTTATCATGCGCTTATTGTTTTTGGATACACAGGCTCTTAGTGCAGAGGAACGTCGCGTTGTAGTGCCCTTTGTGATAGCAACCTTTATTATGCAGTCTGTCGCTTTTATTTCTTCACTATCAGAAGTTCGTACAACGCTTATTTCCTTTACAATAAAAGATCACATATATTTAGGAGCAATTTTTATTGCCTTTTTGCACCGATGACAACTTACTTGAAGGATCTTATTCCATCCATAGGTAGGTATGGTGGACTCTCATGGGAAAAACTGGGTTGAGGTTTTTGGATGCACAAGTAGTATCTCTACTTGGTGCGGAAGTTTGGCTGATGTGAGGTGGAAGCAAGCACGACAAGTTGGAGGATCTAAAACCATATAACTTCTATACGGATGCAAGCAAACATAACCTATTATGTTGTCTTCCTTGTCCAACATCAACTTCCTGGCATGTAATATTTTAATGAGTGGTAAAAATCATAAAATATGTCAAAGATAATATATTTATATGTGAATCTCTCTTTCTTTATCACTTCCTTTCAGTTGCACCAATGACCAATTACTATGTTTGTTAACTCCCAACAAATTTCAATCACCATACTTTTTATATGTGAAGTCATTACTCCACATAAGATCATTATGTATTCTATTTGCTTTAGTTCTATTATACTTTATTGTTTTCAAGAGCATAGTGATCTAGCAAAGCCCTCTCATCAAAACTTTTTATTATATAAATCTCGGACTTGCTTACATAAGGGGAGCAAAAGCAAAAACTAAAAGGTAGATCATACTAAAACTTTTATTCTACTAGATCAAAACAAAAACAAAAAGGATCGAACTAGGAAAGATAAAAACAAAAAGGAAATAGGAAAAAGGTGTGGTGTGATACGATACTGGGGCACCTCCCCCAAGCTTGGCACAAGCCAAGTGTGCCAAGGGGAGTGCACATACCCATGTATTCAGGTGTCCTTCTTCGGAGGTGATGGTGGTGGAGTTGTTGATGAGGCTGGAAGCTTATTCAATTTCCTCTTGAGCATGAAATTTTATTCCCTTGGGTCATTTACTTCCTGCTCGAGCTTCAATATCCTTTGACATAATTCTTCTTTACTCTCCTGCAGAAAACGAGAAGGGATAAATAGAACTTTGGGTTTTCTCCTTGTGTTTGGGAGCCTTGATTTCCTGAACTCCACATGCATGTCTCCCAGTTGAGGCATATGAGTCTCCTCTTCATCTGAGCTTTCTTCTTGGTACTTGTCTTCTTGTTCCTCCTCCGAGAATAATCCATAAGGATCCAGGTCCCCATAGAGCTTGGTATTGGCAAGATAATGTGATATGTAGCTCTCCCCGTCAGACTCTTGAGACGACATCTTGCTCTAAATCTGCTGCAGAAACGGCTCAAAACGAAAATAGGAGGTATTGTCGTGATACGGAAGTCAAAACCTTTGGGAGATTATATAATGAATTTTTGCCGACCCGAAGGGATGTTCCACAAGAAAACGGATTCCGAGGGGTGTGCACGGTGTGGTGACAAGCCCCCTAGGCGCGGCTAGGGGTGGCCGCGCCTAGCAGGCTTGTCGCCTCCCCGTGCGTCCTTTGGACTGCTTTTAATTTTCCTAATTTTTTAAATATTCCAAAACTGAGTAAAATTGCTATTGGGGAAGTTTTGGAGTCGGTTTACTTACCGTACCACGTACCTATTCCTTTTCAGAGTCTGAAACGTTCTGGTAAGTCTCCCTAATATGCTCTTCGGGAGTTATGGTATTGATAACATTGGTTTCGACATTAATGGGAGTACCTGAAATATAGTGGTTGATTCTTTGCCCGTTTACCACCTTAGGATTTGTTCCTTCGACGTTATTGATCTTGATGGCACCAGAACGATATACCTGCTCAACAATGTATGGCCCTTCCCACTTATCGAGAAGTTTTGCTGCAAAAAATCTTAACCGAGAATTGTACAGCAAGACATGATCACCTACATTAATATCACGCTTTTGTATTCTCTTATCATGCCATCTCTTAACCTTTTCTTTAAACAACTTGGCATTCTCATAGGCCTGGGTTCTCCATTCATCAAGTGAGCTAATGTCAAATAACCTCTTCTCACAGCAAGTTTGAAATCATAGTTGAGATCTTTGATTGCCCAATAAGCTTTATGCTCTAGCTCTAGAGGTAAGTGACATGCTTTACCATAAACCATTTTATACGGAGACATACCCATAGGATGCTTGTAAGCAGTTCTATAAGCCCATAATGCATCGTCAAGTTTCATAGACCAATTCTTCCTAGATCTATTAACCGACTTTTGCAATATCAATTTAATTTCTCTATTGCTTAATTCTACTTGACCACTAGATTGAGGATGATAAGGATATGCAATTCTATGATTAACATCATATTTAACAAGCAATTTACAGAAAGCACCATGAATAAAATGTGAACCACCATCAGTCATTAAGTATCTGGGGACTCCAAACCTAGGGAAAATAACTTCTTTAAGCATCTTCATAGAGGTGTTATGATCAACACTACTAGTTGGGATAGCTTCTACCCACTTAGTAGCATAATCAACAGCAACTAAAATATGAGTATACCCGTTGGACTTGGAAAAGGTCCCATATAATCAAAACCCCAAACATCAAATGGTTCAACAATAAGAGAGTAATTCATAGGAATTTCCTGACGTCTACTAATATTGCCAATTCTTTGACATTCATCACATGACAAGACAAACTGACGAGCATCCTTGAAGAGAGTAGGCCAATAAAAACCAGATTGTAATACCTTATGCGTAGTTCTATCCCCAGCACGGTGTCCTCTGTAGGCCTCGGAATGACACTTTCGTAGGATCTGTTCCTATTCATGCTCAGGCACACAACGTCTAATAACACCATCTACTCCTTCTTTATAAAGGTGTGGGTCATCCCAGAAGTAATGTCTTAAATCAAAAAACTTTTTCTTTTGTTGGTATGTTAAACTAGGCGGTATAAATTTAGTGACGATGTAATTAGCATAATCAGCATAATAAGGAGCATTATGAGAAGCATTTATGGTAGCTAGTTGTTCATCAGAAAAGCTATCATCAATAGGTAGTGGATCATCAAGAACATTCTCTAACCTAGACAAGTTATCTGCTATGGGGTTATCAGCACCCTTTCTATCAACAATATGCAAATCAAATTCTTATAGCAGAAGAACCCAGCTGATAAGTCTAGGTTTAGCATCTTTCTTTTCCATGAGATATTTAATAGCAGCATGATCAGTGTGAACTGTTACTTTAGAATCAACAATATAGGGTCTAAACTTATCACAAGCGAACACAACTGCTAAAAATTCCTTTTTAGTGGTAGCATAGTTTCTTTGAGCACTGTCTAGAGTTTTGCTAGCATAATGAATAACATTTAATTTCTTATCAACTCTTCGTCCTGGAACAACACCTATGGCATAGTCACTAGCATCACACATAATTTTAAAGGGCAAGTTCCAATCAGGTGGTTGAACAACAGGTGCAGAAATCAAAGCATTCTTGAGAATTTCAAAAGCTTCTACACAATCATCTTAAAAAACATATGGAACATCTTTTTGCAAAAGATTAGTGAGAGGCCTAGAAATCTTAGAGAAATATTTAATAAATCTCCTATATAGAAACCAGCATGACCAAGGAAACTTCTTATACCTCTGATATCCGTAGGACACAACATTTTTTCAATAGCATCAACTTTAGCCGTCTCAACTTCAATACCTCTTTCAAAAAAATTATATCCCAAGACAATGCCTTCATTCACCATAAAGTTGCACTTATCCCAATTCAAGACAAGATTAGTTTCTTCACATCTCTGTAAAACTCGATCAAGGTTGCTCAAACAATCATCAAAAGAAGTTCTGTAAACGGAAAAATCGTCCATGAAAACCTCAACAATCTTTTCATAGAAATCAGAGAACATAGCAGTCATGCATCTTTGAAAGGTAGCAGGTGCATTGCATAAACCAAAAGGCATACGTCTATAAGCAAAGGTACCAAAAGGGCAGGTAAAGGTGGTCTTTTCTTGGTCCTCTTTTGACACAGGTATTTGAGAGAAACCAGAATAACCATCTAGAAAGCAGAAATGTGTGTGTTTAGATAATCTTTCTAGCATTTGATCAATAAAAGGTATAGGGTAATGATATTTCCTAGTAGGTTTGTTCAACTTCCTAAAATCAATCACCATTCTATATCTTGTAACAATTCTTTGCGGGATCAATTCATTTTTATCATTAGGAACTACGATAATACCTCCTTTCTTAGGGACACAATGAACCGGGCTAACCCATCTACTAGCAGCAATAGGGTAAATGATACCTGCCTCGAGAAGCTTTAATATTTCATTTCTTACCACTTCCTTCATTTTAGGGTTCAACCGTTGTTGGTGATCAACAACTGGTTTAACATTAGGCTCCATTTTAAATTTGTGCTGACATAGAGTGGGACTAATGCCCTTAAGATCATCAAGAGTATATCCAATAGCAGCACTGTGCTTCTTCCGAGTTTTTAGTAATATTTGTTCTTCATACTCTGAAAGGTTAGCACTATTAATAACAGGATATATCTTATTTTCATCAAGATAAGCATATTTCAAAGTATCTAGTAATTGTTTAAGCTCAAACACGGGATCACCCTTGGGTGGAGGAGGATCCCCAAGTATTTCAACAGGCAAGTTGTGTTTCAGAATAGGAAGTTGATCAAATAAAATCCTATCTATTTCATTCCTTTCATTCATATGCATGTCATTTTCATGGTCTAGCAAATATTGCTCTAAAGGATCAGTAGGAGGCACAACAATAGAGGCAAGACCAATAATTTCATCCTTACTAGGCAGTTCTTTATCATGGGGTTGTCTACGAAATTTGGAGAAATTAAACTCATGAGACATATCCCCAAAACTTACGGTAACCGTTTCGTTCTCACAATCTATCCTGGCATTAACAGTGTTCAAAAGGGTATACCAAATATAATGGGACAAAAATTATCTTGTGGGGAACCAAGAACAAGAAAATCAGTAGGATACTTTATTTTCCCACACAAGACCTCAACCTCTCTAATAATCCCAACAGGTGATATTGTGTCTCTATTAGCAAGCTTAATTATAACATCAATTTCATGCAACTCAACTGGTGCAATATCATTCATAATCTCTTTATATAAAGAAAAAGGAATTGCACTCACACTAGCACCCATATCACATAAGCCATGATAACAATGATCTCCTATTTTAACAGAAACAACAAGCATGCCAACAACGAGTCTATGTTTATCTTTAGCATCCGGTTTAGCAATTATAGCAACTTCATCACAAAATTGAATAACATGCCCATCAATATTATCAACCAAGAGATCCTTAACCATAGCAATACTAGGCTCAGCTTTAATTTGCTCAGGGGGTGTAGGTGTTCTAGCACAACTCTTATGAACCACAGTTGAAGCTTTAGCATGATCCTTTATTCTGACAGGAAAAGGTGGTTTCTCAATATAAGCAGTGGGAATAAAAGGATCAACATTATAAGTAATAGTTTTCTCTTTAACTTTAATTGGTCTAACTACTTTCACTTCAATGGGATGATGATATTTAAGCCACTTCTCCTTAGGGAGATCAACATGAGCAGCAGAAGATTCACAAAAAGAAGCTACTATCTCAGAGTCAAGTCCATATTTAGTGCTAAATTCACGAAAAGCATCGGTGTCTACGAACGATTTAACACAATCAAACTTAAAGTTCATACCCGACTCCTTAACTTCGTCGAGTTCCCAATCTTTAGATTGGCATTTAATTCTTTCCAACAAATCCCGTTTGAAGTCAATATCTTTCTTCATATAGGAACCAACATAAGAAGTATCGAGTATGGATTGATTATTACGAGAAAGCCGAGCATAAAAATTCTGAATAATAATTTCTCTTGAGAGCTCATGATTAGGGCATGAATATAACATTGACTTAAGCCTCCCCCAAGCTTGAGCGATCTTTCTCCTTCACGAGGCCAAAATTTATAAATATAATTCCGATCACAATGAACTAGATGCATAGTGTAGAACTTGTGATGAAATTCCATCTTCAATCGGTTGTAGCTCCATGATCCAATATCATCACATAGCCTATACCATGTCAATGCCTTTTCCTTCGAAGATAAAGGAAAAACCTTCTTCTTAAGATGATCCTTAGGCACTAGTGCAGAACAGGCCTATAGTCCCAGGCCGGATGGACCTTTAGTACCGGTTCCCCAACCGGTACTAACGGATCGGGACTAAAGGTCCAGACCTTTAGTACCGGTTGGACCACGGACCGGTACTAAAGGCCCTCCACGTGGCTGCCTGCGTGGACTGGTGGTGGAAGACCTTTAGTACCGGTTGGTGATACCAACCGGTACTAAGTCTTCTGTTTTTTTTGTTTTAGCTTTTAATTAGGTTTTAATTTTCCTCTCTATTTTTTGTGTTTTCCATTCATTTCAAATTTATTTTACGGTGCTACATACTGTAAACAGTACACAAGTTCATGCACATATATATATATATGTAATATAATATACAATATCTCATACACAGTATATATATACAAATGGAATTACACATCCATATAAATTCGTGACTTATAATTAACTTAAGGCCCAAAACTCGGCCGGGACTAGCTAGCTAGTGCTCCGGATGAAATCTCAGTTCTCTACTACTGATTTGTTGGCATTATTGAGGCGGCAGTAAGGAATAGTGATCTCCGTTTACATCAATGAAATGTTGAAGAAGAAATGCCGCAAATTCCTCTTGAAGTGCTACAAAGCGTTTCTCGGGTGAGAGCTTCGACATCATCTGCCAAACCTGGAGTTGTCTTTCACGTGCTCCTGTGTGACGTATACGACTTTCGGTCTGGATGCGAATGTTCTCACAGAGGAAATATCCACATAAATTTGTCCCCTGTGGTTGCTTCGCGCACTTTGCAAAAGAATAGAATTGAATAAGATAATTAATAATCGAGCATGATAATGGTATTGAAAATAGAATTAATGAGATGCGCGGACCTAGTAGTACTACTTAATTACCTGCATCTTTTTCCACTTCAGCTTCGGTTTCCATTGACGACCGTGATGGTTTTTTTCTATCATCTTTTTCCAAACACTACCCGGCAAAGAAAAAGAACGAAAGAGTTATTATAATTACTTTTGATATCAGGAAATAATGAAAGAAAGCGAGGTCGATAAAGATTGAAATTACCGTTCTATCATAAAATACAAGTCCACGTATGATTGTTCTGGTGTATCTAGTGAGTCGTACACTTGAACAAGTCCATCCGCGAGGATAATATATAGGAGGATATAGTGGTCTCTGCGCAGAAGTTCATATAATTAAGCAGGCATGCGCATATAACTCATCAACTACACTTGACAGCGAGCTAGTAAGCAAAAATAGAATTTGTAGTATACAAGAGAGTAAACACTCACCCCATGTTGTAAGGAAATATTATAGTAGATTTGGTATTCATTAGTGCCTCTAGAAAATTTTCCAAGAGATCTTCTGTGTCCTTGGCATAATGTTTTACCACATGACCATTAACGGTACTTGGGTCGATGAACCCAATGGCATCGATTCCCTCTTGTTTCAATTCCCACATCTTCAATCTGCATAATAGCGTAGAAAAGAACATATATAGTGAGGATAAGCCAATGAATGATATCTTAGCTAGAGACTTAAATTACTAAATATATAAATCACTTACAGACAATAGCAACTGATGAGAGTTTTGTCAATAGAGTCCATGTGGTATAACTGGAAAAGTTCTGAGAATTCAAGACATATGTCACATGCATTGATGTAATGCTCTTTCCTTACTTTGACCATGACCGCCGTCTCCCCTCGCTTTGCTTCACGCATGTACCAATCATGCAACCGTCACATCGCAGTTGGTAGTTCCTTGTACTGCTCGGGTGTGACAAGTGGTTTTCCGACGACATATTGCATTGCGTACTCAGTTGCATCGTACCCGCGGATTTCCTCGGTGCCAAGGATTTGGTCAAGAGTGAGACCTGCAGCCTTTAGTACTTCGAGGTCGATTGGGTTGCCTTGCACGTCGACTAGTTGGATCGGTTGCTTGCTTGGATTAGTACTCACCTTGAGCGGAGAGATCGATTGCTTGGATTGTTCTCCGAGCTAGGGAACTGTTTTCCCGCTAGTTTATGCCGTACTTCCCGACTTCTTCCTTGGGCTGGGCCGACTTCTCTGCTCACTTGCCTTCTGAATTTGTCGCTCATAGTTTGTCGGCATACGCTCGACATATGCCGAGGGTCGATCAATAAAGTGTTCCATAAAGTGCTCTTGGACTTCCTTGGGTATTACCTCGTTTGGCGGCATGGTCTTCTTCGCAAAAAAGGCTTTCACTTGGAGATCGCATTCAATTTTATTTTCCTCCGGTGTCATGTCATAAGGCAGCTTCCTTTTGGCTGGAGGCTCGGGTTTCTTCTTTGCTTTCTTCCGAAGAGGACTGCTGGTGGCCTTCCTCTTTTGGGAGCCCTGCTGGCGAGACCGCTGCTGGGGTGGAGTCGGCTCATGCGGCGGAGATCGATATCGATGATGATATGGACTCGCGTCGTGCTCCGTCCTGAGGTTGGGAGGACTGCTCATGGCGAGGTGGGGAGGACTGCTGGCGAGGTGGGACGCCTCTCGAGGTGGGGACGACTGTGGGGGAGCTCGGGGTGGGGAGGACTGTTGGCGAGGTGACTGCTGGCGAGGTGGGGAGGACTGCTGGCGAGGTGGGGAGGACTGCTAGCGCTGCGATGCCTCTGGCTGGGATCCCTCGTGCTGGACATCGATACTCGGAGGAGCCGGTGGCCTTAGCGCCGAGTGTGGAAAGACGATGCACTCCTTACTCCATAGAATGAGACCACGGCCGGCTTCTGCCAATGGGGACTCCCCCTCACCTCCAGGGATGTCAAGCAATAGTTCATCATATCCCGGCTCTATTGCATCCATCGTGACACGAGCATACCCAGCTAGAACCGGATTGCAATGCCAGAGAACATCAGGTGTATTTGGTAAATCATAGCCCGTCACGACCCGCACGGGTATGTTCTTCATTTTCTAGATTAGCTCACAAGATGTCTTCTCGGTGATATCATCCATGGGTGTGTGACCCAGCGGTGCCCCCGTGGAACCCACACTGCTTTTCGGCATTGTAGATGGGACGGGTTCTTCCCCTGCCTCCTACTGCGGAGTTTCCCTTTGCTGGGTCAGTACCTGTATCTGCAGCTACTGTTGCTCGTACTTCTGTTCCAACTTCGAAAGTCGGTCTGCTTCCACCTTCTTTTTTCTCGAATGGCTTTTATAACTGTCCTGCCATCCCGCAAACCCCTCGTACCACGGAACAACGCCCATGCCTCGTGTTCGTCCTCCGTGTTCGGCATTCCCGAGGGCGCGTGTAAGCTCGTCGTTCTCTCTGTCGGGATGAAACCGTCCTTCTTGGGCATCTTTTATTGCTTGAATCAACTCATTTGATGCATGCTTCAGACTGGCCAGTGCAATAATCTTCCCTGTGGCTGGGTCCAACTTTCCCCCATGCGCAAAAAACCAATTCCTGCACCTCTTGGGCCAGTTGAAGGTTACTGGAGTGATCCCTTCAGCAAGCATCTTATTCTCTAATGCATCCCACTTAGGAATGGCTGACTTGTATCCACCTGTCCCTAGTTTATGGTGATACTTTTTTTTCTCAGCATTTATCTTATTCTTTGTCGACTTCTCCATAGCAGCTATCGATGTCTTGTACTTGATAAATGCGTCCCAGTGATCCCTGTATATTCCTTTCAATTCGGGCGCCTTCTTACCTCTAGCGTTGTACTCGGTCCATAATCTTTTCTTCCAAGTCTGGAACGCGCCGGCCATCTTATGGAGAGCAAACTCCTTGACTTTGTTCCTTTGACGCTCCGAGAGAGAATCTGGTAGGGTGAAATGCTCCATGAGCTCTCGCCAAAGGGCATCTTTAATTCTTGTATTGACATAATTCACTCCTGGTTTTGGTTCCTTTGGCTGAATCCATTCATGCATTGTGATCGGGACTCCATCCCTAACAACCACTCCGCATTGACGCACAAATGTCTTGGCATTGGCTTCAGGGTGAGTCGGTTTGCCATTATGTTTGAAAGCATCAAGATTGAGGTTTACGTTGCCGTCCAATATTTTGGTAGCGCCTCGTACATTTCTACTAGATTGGCTCGATCCGGAGGGCTGATAATTAAAATAAGAAAGATTTGTTAATATATATATATATATATATACAAATCAATTAATACACATGTAATGATCACCAGAGGCTAATGGACGTGTATATACCTCGCCGAACATTGTTGGTTGTTCCGGATTTTGGAACATAAGTTGTTCTTCCTCGGTCTCACATCCATCACCGTGATCGTTCAGATATTGTGAGCCATCATCATGATCATGTGATTCACCTCGAAGGTCCGCTGGGTTTTTGGAGGAGCGTATCATGTCCAAGATGTCCTCTTCATGAGCTCTACCGGTATTGTCCATAGCTTAATAACTAGTCCATAATAATATAGATAAAACAAATTAGTATTTAAATTAGCATGCATTCAAGAAGCAAAATAACTTATAGTTAATTAATAATGCATCACCGAATACATATATAGTATAGTTCTTAGAAAAGATCTCATCTGCATAATCTTGGATAATTTTCAATACATCGGCTAATCTCCATCGATCTAGCTAATACATCATAATAATACATCATAATAGTAGCTAGCTAATATATCGATCTAGCTAGAACCCTGGCGCCTGGCGGATATCGGGGCAGGCGGTGGACACCCAAAGAGAAGGAACCATCACAGGAACATAGCTCTAGTGAGATCCCTGAAGAATCTGCCAGGTATTGTCGGGCCTGGCCTCCAAAGCTGCCATGTAGCGTCGAACGTGCTCGTTCTCCTTGCTGACATGGTACTATACCACCTCCGCGGGGGACTCAAGCCTCTCGATCGTCTGTGGCCCATGCGGTCGCCACCACAGAACCTCCGGTTCGACGACGGGCTGGCTCCTCACCAAGCTGCGCCGCCCAGAAGGCAGCACCTCCCAGTACCAGCCTGGCGGAGCCCAGTCCCTAACAGGGCCCCTTGGCTCAAGCAAGTGACCTCCTCCGGCGACTCGACGACGAGGATGCTGGATCGGCATCGTCGACGTCGAGAAGAAACACTTAATTACGAAAACAAATTAAATAAAACTTAGCAAAATTAACACTTAGCAAAATTAACACTTAGCATCTAGCAAAATCAAGAATTACGATACGCTTTGGATCCTAATGCGTGTGTGACTATCGGTCTGTCGAGACTTTCCTTAAATAACTCTCACATATCTCATGGTGTGTTGGTGCGCACTCTCTCACATTGATACGGTGGTGTATATATGTTGGTGGACACTCTCTCGCAGTAATAGGTTCGACCGGCGGTGATGGACGCTTCCCCTCTCCTCTTCTTGCACAATATATCGATGAGTATATCGCAAAGAAGAGGAGAAAGAGGAAGCGTCCCCACGACAACAGTCGGGATTCCTCCATCAAGAACACACATGAAACCCTAAACTAAATTAGGATCGAAGACAGACCGAAAGTCACACACGCATTAGGATCCAAACTAAATTAAACCTAAAACTAAACTAAACATAAACTAAATTAAACATAAACTAAACATAAACTAACACATATCCTAATAACCTGACAACCTAACTAACTAACTAACTAAAAAGGGGTGTCGTGTCGTGGTCGGGGTCGGGTGTCGGGGGTGTCGTGTCGAGGTGTCGGGGTTCGACGTCGAGGGACCCTAGATACCCTAGCATCTACACACTAGTCCGGTGATCATCGGGGCGATCGTCGGGGAGAGGGGTCGGCCGGGAGATCTCACCTAGCCTCCTGACCCGGAGGTGGCGTCGGCAACGGGCTCGGGGCGGCGGCAACGGGATCACGGAGCGGCGGTCAGAGTGAGCGGGTCGGCGGCAATGGGACCGGCGACGAGGGGCAGCGTGCGGGTAGGCGAGGGAGACCACGACGAGGGCGACGGCGGCGAGGGCGACGACGGCGGTGGTGAGGGCGACGACGGCGAGGGGCAGCGTCCGGGTAGGCGAGGGCAACCGCGGCGAGGGCGACGGTGGCGGTGGTGAGGCCGACGGCGGTGTGACCGACGGCGGCGAGGGCGACGGCGGTGGTGGTGCGACGGCGGCGGTGGTGAGGGCGACGGCAATGGCGCGGTGGTGGTGCGATGGCGACGAGGGCGACGGGGGCAAGGGCGACGGCAATGGCGATTTTGGCAGCCTGACGGCGCAAGTTGAGCTCTCCCAGTGCGTTGCTCGGCCCGGGACAACGAAGTCCTCCTTTTATACCAGACAGACCTTTAGTACCGGTGCATGGCACGCACCGGTACTAAAGGGTCTTTAGTACCGGTGCTAGCCACTCACCGGTACTAAAGGTCCTGCCAAAAGAGCGCGGGGGCGGTGGACCTTTAGTACCGGTGCGTGGCTAGCACCGGTACAAAAGTGTTTTTTAATTAAATAATAGTTATTATTTTCAGAAAAACCCCGTAAACTTTAGAAAATCATAGAAAAAAACGTAGGGCTCCAATGGAAATAAATAATATATGAAAAAATATCAGAAAAATATAAAGAATCTGTTTATGGCATTTCCATGCATGTTTGAACAACTTCAACTGCTGTATAAGATAATTTGATTAAATGGCATTTGAAATATTCATATCTCGAGTTTGAAAAGGAGTACAAATAAACTCTGAAAAGGTTGTAACTTGGCGTGACATCATAATTTCACCCACATAGCAACTTCTAGAGAGTTGAGAGGGTTACAACAAAAACTGGATGCACTTCGTGTACAAATTGGACAATCTCATAAGAAGTATGAGGGTTTCGGATGAAAACTCATCTATTACAAAGGGATTTCATTTTTAATAACTTATTTTAACTCCATACTTTTTGTGTGTTCAATACGCACCATTCAAAGGCACATCATCAATTTTCAACCCTTTCTGACTTCATTTGATAATTTTCAGGCATTTAATGATTTATTTTGAGCTAAATGACCCTGAATTTGAAAAGCAGTACAAATGAACTCTGAAAAGGTTGTAACTTGGCATGACATCATAATTTCACCCACATAGCAACTTCTAGAGAGTTGAGAGGGTTACGGCAAAAACTGGATGCACTTCGTGTACAAATTGGACAATCTCATAAGAAGTATGAGGGTTTCGGACGAAAACTCATCTATTACAAAGGGATTTCATTTTTAATAACTTATTTTAACTCCATACTTTTTGTGTATTCAATATGCAGCATTCAAAGGCACATCATCAATTTTCAACCCTTTCTAACTTCATTTGATAATTTTCAGGCATTTAATGATTTATTTTGAGCTAAATGACCCTGAATTTGAAAAGCAGTACAAATGAACTCTGAAAAGGTTGTAACTTGGCATGACATCATAATTTCACCCACATAGCAACTTCTAGAGAGTTGAGAGGGTTACGGCAAAAACTGGATGCACTTCGTGTTACAAATTGGACAATCTCATAAGAAGTATGAGGGTTTCGGATGAAAACTCATCTATTACAAAGGGATTTCATTTTTAATAACTTATTTTAACTCCATACTTTTTGTGTGTTCAATACGCACCATTCAAAGGCACATCATCAATTTTCAACCCTTTCTGACTTCATTTGATAATTTTCAGGCATTTAATGATTTATTTTGAGCTAAATGACCCTGAATTTGAAAAGCAGTACAAATGAACTCTGAAAAGGTTGTAACTTGGCATGACATCATAATTTCACCCACATAGCAACTTCTAGAGAGTTGAGAGGGTTACGGCAAAAACTGGATGCACTTCGTGTACAAATTGGACAATCTCATAAGAAGTATGAGGGTTTCATACGAAAACTCATCTATTACAAAGGGATTTCATTTTTAATAACTTATTTTAACTCCATACGGCAAAAACTGGATGCACTTCGTGTACAAACTGTTACAAAGATATACCATGCTAGCTAGGAAATGCATGCATGTCCTTCACATAAATATATAGAAAGTAATGACGGTGAAGCCGGTCACATCCTAGAGTGGGATCTCGTGGTGTAAGACTTTTTCTGCGTGTTTGTCCCTTTCTTATGATTGTGCCGTAACCATGGATAACCTTCATCATTTAACAGGATGCTTGGGTCAGTCTTCACTCTGAAGGGAGGGATTTCATGGAACTTTTCATAATCTTCGGACATGTCTGTCTTGTCCTCCACTCCCACAATGTTTCTTTTCCCTGAAAGAACTATGTGGCGCTTTGGCTCATCATATGATGTATTCGCTTCCTTATCTTTTTTTCTCCTCAGTTTGCTAGACATGTCCTTCACATAGAAAACCTGAGCCACATCATTGGCTAGGACGAATGAGTCGTCTGTGTATCCAAGATTGTTGAGATCCACTGTTGTCATTCCGTACTACGGGTCTACCTGTACCCCGCCTCTAGTATATTTGACCCATTTGCATCGAAACAAAGGGACCTTAAGATCAGGTCCATAGTCAAGTTCCCATATCTCCTCTATGTAACCATAATATGTGTCTTCAAAGTTGGTTGCATCATAGCGGACACCACTGTTTTGGTTGGTGCTCTTCTTATCTTGGGCGATCGTGTAAAATGTATTCCCATTTATCTTGTACCCTTTGAAAGTCATTACAGTCGAACTTGGTGTCTTGGATAACCAGTACAGTTCATCTGGAACATCGTTGTCATTGATGAGCTTTGTTTGCAACCAACTAGCAAAAGTCTCCATGTGTTTACGTTCAATCCAGGGGTCAGACTGCTCCGGGTTCTTGGACCGTACAATATCCTTGTGTTCCTCCATATATGGAGTCACCAAGGTGGAATTTTGTAGAACCGTGTAGTGTGCTTGAGTCAAAGAATGCCCGTCCATATTTATTGCTTCTTTCTTTCCTAATGTGCCTTTTCCACTCAGTCTCCCCTCATGCCGCAATTCAGGAAGACCAATCGGCTTAATGTCAGGAAAAAAGTCAACACAAAACTCAATAACCTCCTCTATTCCATATCCCTTGGCGATGCTTCCTTCTAGCCTAGCACGCTTATGAACATATTTCTTTAAGACTCCCATGAACCTCTCGAAGGGGAACATATTGTGTAGAAATATGAGACCCAGAATGTTAATCTCTTCGACTAGGTGCACTAGAACGTGCGTCTTAATATTGAAGAACGATGGAGGGAACACCAACTCGAAACTGACAAGACATTGGACCAAGTCATTCTGTAAGCTTGGTAGGATTTCTAGATCGATTACCTTCTGAGAAATTGCATTGAGGAATGCGCATAGCTTCACAATGGCTAATCGAACATTTTCCGGTAGAAGCCCCCTAAGTGCAACCGGAAGTAATTGCGTCACAATCACGTGGCAGTCATGAGACTTTAGATTTTGAAATTTTTTCTCTGCCATATTTATTATTCCCTTTATATTTGATGAGAAGCCAGACGGGACCTTCATACTGAGCAGGCATTCAAAAAAGATTTCCTTCTCTTCTTTCGTAAGAGCGTAGCTGGCAGGACCTTGATACTGCTTTGGAGGCATGTCGTCTTTTTCATTAATTCTTTGCTTGTCCTCCCGTGCCTCCGGTGTATATTTTGTCTTTTCATACATGCCCAAGAAGCCTAGCAGGTTCACACAAAGATTCTTCGTCACATGCATCACGTCGATTGCATTGCGGACCTCTAGGGCTTTCCAATATTCAAGTTCCCAAAATATAGATTTCTTCTTCCACATGGGTGCGTGTCCGTTGGCGTCATTTGGAACAGATTGTCAGCCAGGACCCTTTCCAAAGATTACCTGTAAATCCTTGACCATATCAAATATATATTCACCAGTACGGAGGCCAGGATTCTTCCGGTTATCTGGCTCACCTTTGAAATGGTTGCCTGCCTTTCTTAAGATATGCTTGATCGGTAGAAATCGACGATGTCCCAGGTACACATTCTTCTTACATTTATCCAAATATATACTTTCAGTATCATCTAAACAGTGCGTGCATGCATTGTATCCCTTGTTTGTATGTCCTGAAAGGTTACTAAGAGCAAGCCAATCATTGATGGTTACAAACAGCAACGCTCGTAGGTCAATTTCCTTCTGTGTGTGCGCATCCCACACATGCACACCTGGTTTTTCCACAACTGTAGGAGTTCATCAACTAGTGGACTTAGGTAGACATCAATGTCGTTGCCGGGTTGCTTAGGGCCTTGAATGAGCACTGGCATCATAATGAACTTCTGCTTCATGCACAACCAAGGAGGAAGGTTGTAGATACATAGAGTCACGGGCCAGGTGTTGTGACTGGAGCTCTGCTCGCCAAAAGGATTCATGCCGTCTGTACTAAGACCAAACCATAAGTTCATTGCGTCAACTGCAAAGTCCTCGAACTCCCTCTCGATTTTTCTCCACTACGACCAATCAGCGGGTGCTCTTAACATCTCGTCTTTCTTACGTTCTTCTTTGTGCCATCGCAACAACTTGGCATGCTCGTTGTTTTGGAAAAAACGTTTCAACCGTGGTATTATAGGAGCATACCACATCACCTTGGCAGGAACCCTCTTCCTGTGGCATTCGCCCTCCACATCACCAGGGTCATCGTGGGGGATCTTATAGCGCAGTGCACCACATACCGGGCTTGCATCCAAATTCTCGTACTCCTCACCGCGATAGAGGATGCAGTCATTAGGGCATGCATGTATCTTCTGCACCTCTAATCCTAGAGGGCAGACAACCTTCTTTGCTTCGTACGTACTTTCAGGCAATTCGTTATCTTTTGGAAGCATCTTCCTTATCATTATCAGCAACTCTTGAAATCCCTTGTCAGTTACACCATTCTTCGCCTTCCATTGCAGCAATTCCAGCATGGTACCCAACTTTTTCTGGTCATCTTCACAATTTGGATACAATAATTTCTTGTGATCCTCTAACATGGGTTTCAACTTCAACCTCTCCTTATCATTTTCGCAGTTTCTCTTTGCATCAGCAATGACCTAACCCAAATCATCAGTGGGCTCATCTGATGCCTCTTCTTCAGCTTCCCCCATTGATGCCTCTTCTTCACCTTCCCCCATTGTTGTATCAGCGAAAGGATAGTTGTCATCATCCTCTTCTTCTTCATTGTCTTCCATTATAACCCCTCTTTCTCCGTGCTTGGTCCAACAGCTATAGCCGGACATGAAACCGGACTTCAGCAGGTGGTAGTGAAGGGTTTTTGAGGTAGAGTAATTCCTATCATTCTTACAGTCATGACATGGACAACACATGAAACCATTCTGCTTATTTGTCTCAGTCACACGAATAAAATCATGCAAGACATTAAGAAACCCTGGACTTAGTCGGTCATCGTACATCCATTGTCGTCTCATGTTCACTACACAACATCGAAGTGACCAAATTAATACAACTTCATCATCACCTTACAACCAAAAGTAGAGCTAGCAGTGACCAAATGTTATTACTGCAAATAATGGATACTTATAGTTCATACATATACATCTCATAAAACAACACCAACTATCTAAAACATGTGAACACAACAACAAATGCGATCATAATCGCAACTAAAGTAACAATTGAGCCAACAGCATAATGATACCAAGCCTCTTTATCAATGGCATATTTTCTAATCTTTCTAAGCTTCAAGCGCATTCCAACCATCTTGTTCTTGTGATCATCGATGATATCGGCAACATGCAACTCCAATCCCATCTTCTCATCTTCAGTTCTTTTCAATTTTTCTTTCAAATGATCAATTTCTTTTTCAGCTTGTGTTAATTTCTCGAGCAGAATTGCATAGTCAGTTGGAATTTCTGGTTCAACTACTTCCTATAGATAAAAATATCTACGTCAATTTGGTGGCATAATTAATTGTCATAGACATTAGATGATGTGTGAAATAGTTATAAAAGATAATTAACAACATACCACATCTGAATCATAGACTAGACGAGGGCTAACGTGGGCGGATACCATAACCATTACACTATAGAATAACTAACAATAATACAAGTAAGCAAATTGTACACGGAGCTATCTAAATCATACAAGTATTTTTTAAAAAAAGATTTTAAGAAGAACAAGAGGCTCACCAAGGTGGCCGGTGTCGCGACGAGACGGTGCGGACGATGGACGGTGGTTAGGACGGTCGGGGATGGGAATGCACACCAAATAAACCACACCTACACATATGCAACCTAACAAGTTAATTTGAGATCAAATTGGATATAAATCAGATAAACTCCCACAAATCACATATCACATATCTTTGAGCATACCACAAGCTAATCTAGCAAGAGATGAAGGAGCAAAGTTGCTAACCTTTATGAACACTTGGATAGATGGGGTGCCTTTAAATCTTGACAAATCCTTGGCAAAATGGAGGATGAGCTTCGAGCAAGAAGAAGAACATGGGAAGGCACACCAAATAAACCACACCTACACATATGCAACCTAACAAGTTAATTTGAGCTCAAATTGGATATAAATCAAATAAACTCCCACAAATCACATATCACATATCTTTGACCATACCAGAAGCTAATCTAGCAAGAAATGAAGGAGCAAAGTTGCTAACCTTTATGAACACTTGGATAGATGGGGTGCCTTTAAATCTTGACAAATCCTTGGAAAAATGGAGGATGAGCTTTGAGCAAGAAGAAGAACAGGGGAGGAAACAGAGCTCTTTTGAGCGGCTACGGACGGATGTATATGTAGGAAGTCTTTAGTACCGGCTGGTGTCACCAGCCGGTACTAAAGGTTGCCCTTTAGTACCGGTTGGTGTCACCAGCCGGTACTAAAGGTGCAAGTGGGGCCCATGTCTGACCAAAACCCTGCCACGCCCCCTTTAGTACCGGCTCGTGAGACGAACCGGTACTAAAGGTCCCTCACGAGCCGGTACTAAAGGTCGCCCTGCTCCTAGTTGTTGTAGCCGACACGAACCGGGACTAATACCATCGTTAGTACCGGTTCGTGACTAGACCGGGACTAAAGCTCGGGACGAAATGTCTGTTTTCTACTAGTGAGGCAGACCTACAAGCTTAAATAATCCACAAACTTCATCCACATAAATTAGATGTAAATCAGGATGTAGTGTTCCATCTCCTGCGTAAGGATTACCCAGTAGTTTCTCTATCATACCTAAAGGAATTTCATAATAAATATTTTCAGTAGGTTAAGTAGGTTGAGGGACAACTCTGTGTGTTTCCGGTCGTGGTGAAGATACCCTGAACAAGCCCCTTAAAGGATTACTTTCCATAGTGATAAGTGATAGTAAATTTCAGCACATTATATAAATTTTTCCTTACCATATTCCACTTACCAAAGGCGCTTCACTCCCCGGCAACGGCGCCAGAAATGAGTCTTGATGACCCAAAAGTATAGGGGATCTATCATAGTCCTTTCGATAAGTAAGAGTATCGAACCCAACGAGGAGCAGAAGGAAATGACAAGCGGTTTCCAGTAAGGTATTCTCTGCAAACATTGAAATTATCGGTGACAGATAGTTTTGTGATAAGATAATTCGTAATGAGTAACAAGTGTAGCAAAGGTACAGCAAGGTAGCCCAATCCTTTTTATAGGAAAGGACAGGCGTGGAACATCTCTTATATGAAGCAAAGCGCTCTCGAGGACACATGGGAATTTCTGTCAAGCTAGTTTTCATCATGCTCATTTGATTCGCGTTCATTACTTTGATAATTTGATATTTGGGTGTACCGGTGCTTGGGTGCTTCCCTTACTTGGACAAACCTACCACTTATGATTAATCCCTATCGCAAGCATCCGCAACTACGAAAGAAGAATTAAGGTAAACCTAACCATAGCATGAAAGATATGGATCCAAATCAGCCCCTTACGAAGCAACGCATAAACTAGGGTTTAAGCTTCTATCACTCTAGCAACCCATCATCTACTTATTACTTCCCAATGCCCTCCCCTATTCCCAAATAATGGTGAAGTGTTATGTAGGCGACGTTCACATAACACTACTAGAGGAGAGACAACATACATCTCATCAAAATATTGAACGAATACCAAATTCACATGATTACTTATAACAAGACTTATCCCATGTCCTCAGGAACAAACGTAACTACTCACAAAGCATGTTCATGTTCAAGATCATAGGGGTATTAATTATCATAAAGGATCTGAACATATGATCTTCCACCAAGTAAACCAACTAGCATCAACTACAAGGAGTAATCAACACTACTAGCAACCCACAGGTACTAATCTGAGGTGTTGAGACAAAGATCGGATACAAGAGATGAACTAGGGTTTGCAAAGGAGATGGTGCTGGTGAAGATGTTGATGGAGATTGACCCCCTCTCGATGAGAGGATCGTTGGTGATGACGATGGCTTCGATTTCCCCCTCCCGGAGGGAAGTTTCCCCGACAGGACCATCCTGTCGGAGCTCTAGATTGCCCTGGAGGAGCTCTAGATTGGTTCTGTGCAAGTTCTGCCTCGAGACGACGGCGCTTCGTCCCAAAAGCTCTCTCCTGATTTTTTTCCATGTCAAAACGCTTCATATAGGAGAAGATGGGCGTCGAAGGAGCCATAGGGGCCCCACAAGCCTAGGGGGGTGGTCGCGCCTAGGAGGCTTGTGGCCTGCTGGTGCCCCCCCTCTGGGATATTCTTGTGCCAGTATTTTTTATTAATTCGAAAAATATTCTCCGTAAAATTTCAGAACTTTTGGAGTTGTGCGGAATATGTATCTCAGATTTGCTCCGTTTCTAGTCTAGAATTCTAGCTGTTGGCATTCTCCCTCTTCATGTAAACCTTGTAAAATAAGAGAGAAAAGGCATAAGTACTGTACCATAACGTGTAATAACAGCCCATAATGCAATAAATATCAATATAAAAGCATGATGCAAAATGGACGTTTCAATGCTCAACGCAAACACCAAATAACATTTATTTAGGTTCAACACTAATCACGAAGGTAGAGGGAGCATGGGATGGTGATCACATCAACCATGGAAACACTTCCAACACACATCGTCACCTCGCCCTTAGCTAGTCTCCGTTTAATCCGTAGCTTTTATTTTGAGTTACTAACATTAACAACTGAACCGGTATCTAATACCCAGGTAATACTAGGAGTGCTAGCAACGTACACATCAATAATATGTATATCAAATATACTTCTATTGACATTGCCAGCCTTCTTATCAACCAAGTATTTTGGGAGTTCCACCTCAGTGACCATTCTCCTCATAATAGAAGCACTTAGTATCGGGTTTGGGTTCAACCTCGGGTTTCTTCACTGGAGCATCAACTGACTTGCCATCCATGAAGTTTCCCTCCTTGCCCTTGCCCCTCTCGAAACTAGTGGTTTTACTAACCATCAACATTTGATGCCCCTTCTTGATTTCTACCTTCGCAGTGTCAAACATCGCGACTAGCTCATGGGATCATCCCTCCCTGGCATGTTATAGTTCATCACGAAGCTCTAGTAGCTTGGTGGCAGTGACTTGGAGAACTATATTAATCACTATCTTATCTGGAAGATCAACTCCCACTCGATTCAAGCGATTTGCAGCACCCAGACTATCTGAGTACATGCTCATTGATTGAGCTATTCTCCTTCATCTTACAGACGAATCTTGTTGGAGGTCTCATACCTCTCAACATGGGCACGAGCTTGAAATCTCAATTCCAGCTCTTGGAACATCTCATATGCTCTGTGACATTCAAAACGTCTTTGCAGCCTCAATTCTAAGCCATAATGCATGACACACTGAACTATCAAGTAGTCATCACAACATGTCTGTCAGATGTTCACAACATCCACAGACAACGCTAGAGGGGGTGGCGCACCGAGCGGTGCATCAAGGAAACTAGCCTTCTGTGCAGCAATGAGGACAATCCTCAGTTTACGGACCTAGTCCGCATAATTGCTACCACCATATTTCAACTCTATTTTCTCTAGGAACGTATCAAAAACACAGGGGAGCTACAACGCGAGCTATTGATCTACAATATAATTTTGCAAAGACAACTTTAGACTATGTTCATGATAAGGAGTTTAGTTAATCATATTACTTAAAAAAACTCCCACTCAAATTGGCATCCCTCCGGTCATCCGAGTGTTACATGATCCAAATTCACCAACCCAAGTCCGATCATCATGTGAGATGAGGTGTTTTCAATGGTGAACATCTCCATGTTGATCATATCTACTATATGACTCATGTTCAACCTTTCGGTCTCTTGTGTTCCGAGGCCATGTATGTACATGCTAGGCTCGTCAAGTTTAACCTGAGTGTTCTGCATGTGCAACACTGGCTTGCACCCATTGTATGTGAGTGTAGACTCTATCACACCCGATCATCACGTGGTGCTTCAAAACGACGAACTTTTGCAATGGTGCACACTCGGGGAGAACAAAAAATTTATCTTGAAATTTTAGTGAGGGGTCACCTTATAATGCTACTGTCGTCCTAAGCAAAATAAGATGCATAAAAGTATTAACATCACATGCAAATCATGAGTGACATTATATGGCCATGAACTTGTGCTTTTGATCTCCATCTCCAAAGCACCGGCATGATCTCCATCATCACCGGCATAACACCATGATCTCCATCATTGTATCACCATCAGGGTTGTCACGCCCACCATGCTTATACTACTATTGCTACCTCTTAGTGATAAAGTAAAGCATTACATAGCGCTTAATGATTGACACACAGGTCATACAATAATTAAAGACAACCCTATGGCTGAATCAAGAAAAGACCAAGAGCGGAAGCAATCTGAGCATCAACACCCACAAACTCCTTTGTGTTCTACTCATGATCTCATCTACGCATAGACCTGTCTCATGATACCACCGTTCGGGAACATTGCATGGGAAACAAAACTTTTCCTACGCACACGCAAGATCTATCCATGGCGATGAGCATCTACGAGAGGGAGAGGGGATCTACATACCCTTGTAGATCGCTCAGCGGGAACCGATAAGAAACGCGGTTGATGTAGTCAAGCGTCTTCATGATCCAAATCGCTAGCCGCCCCGCAATCCGATCATGATCCATCCCGCGATCCAATCACGATCCTTCCGATCCAGCGCCAAACGGACGGCACCTTCGCGTTCAGCACACATATAGATCGATGACGATCTCCGCCTTCTTGATCCAGCAACAGGGAGTGGATAGGTAGATGAGTTCTCTGGCAACACGACAGCGCGGCGACGGTGGTAGTGGAACTATTCCGATAGGGCTTCACCTAAGCACCGCCAAAAACTAGGGGAGACAATCTAGTGGGGAGAGAGGGCTGCACCGTGGCTTAGGTCTGGGTGCGGCTGCCCTCTCTCTCGTCACCAATATATATAGGAGGGAGAGGAGGGTCCACCGCCCCTAGGGTTTCCCCTAGGAGTCGGCCGAAGGAGAGGTGGAGGAGTCCACCTCCAATCCTACTCCAAGTAGGATTCCAATCCTACTTGGATTTCCTTCCCCCCACTTGGGGTTTTCCATTTTCTCACACCTCAGCCGCATGGGCCCTTAGGTGCTGGCTTGCCCAGCCCATTAAGGGCTGGTGTGCCACCCCTAAGGCTCATGTGGCCTCCCGGTGTGAGTGTCCCCTCCCGATGGCCCCCTGGAACCCTCCTGACACCCCCGGTACACTACCGGAAGTATCTAAAACTTTTCCGGTGACCAAAACGGGCCTTTGTATATATCAATATTTACCTCCGGAGCTCCTCTTGACGTCCGGGATCTCATACGGTACTCTAGACAACCTTCGGTCACCACCGTACATAACTCAATACTACCGAAACGTCACCGAACGTTAAGTGTGTAGACCCTACGGGTTCGAGAACTATGTAGACATGACCGAGACACCTCTACACTCAATAACCAATAGCGGGACCGGGATGCCCATATTGGTTCCTACATATTCTACGAATATCATTATCGGTTGAACCTCTATGTCAAGGATTCAGTTAATCTCGTATGTTGTTCCCTTTGTTCTTTGGTATGTTACTTGCCCGAGATTCGATCATTGGTATCTCTATACCAAGTTCAATCTCGTTATCGACAAGTCTCTTTACTCATTCTGTAATACAAGATCCCGTGTCTAACACTTTAGTCACTTTGCTTGCAATGCTTATTGTGATGTTGTATTACCGAGTGGGCCCTTAGATACATCTCCGTCACACGGAGTAACAAATCCCAGTCTTGATCCATGCCCACTCAACAGACACCTTCGGAGATACGTGTAAAGCATCTTTATAGTCTCCTAGTTACGTTGCAACGTTTGATACATGCAAGGTATTCCTCTGGTGTCAGTGAGTTCATGATCTCATGGTCATAGGAACAGATACTTGACATGCAAAAAACTATAGCAATAAACTGACACGGTCATATGCTATGTTTATAGTTTGGGTCTTGACCATCATGTCATACTCCTAATGATGTAATCCCATTATCAAATGACATCTCATGTCCATGGCTAGGAAAACTTGACCATCTTTGATCAACGAACTAGTCTATTAGAGGCATACTAGGGACATGGCGTTGTCTATGTATCCACACATGTATCTGAGTTTCCGATCAATACAATTCTAGCATGGATAATAAACGATTATCGTGAACAAGGAAATATGATAATAACTAATTTATTATTGCCTCTAGGGCATATTTCCAACAATAATAGCCATCACAGATTGGATCCCGGCTGGGCTGTTTGCATTTCCAACATGAGCTCGGATGGATGCGATCATGTGTACTGGTCACAACTTCCTTACCTTGTACATGGACGTGATCCAGACGCCTTTTCCTGGGTATTGCGTCTGTCGATGCCTCATGCAAAGATGCACTAATGAAAGCACATTTTCTCGCTTGGTGGTTTTGGTAATTAATAACAACATATATGTCATTGAACTAATGTTTCCACTAACTATGTTTCAGGAAAAGTTCAATGATGGGTTGGCATAAGGATTGTGGAACACCCCAAGATGCAAGGAAATAGATTGGCAAAGCCTCAAGCAAAGGACTGTACATTTTATCTTTTGTGAGAAATGACCTTGAGTCCATAGGATAGCCAATACTATTAAAAGGGGGTATAGTTTTGTTGGTGAACAAAATGCTCATACGTGCACAAGTGATAGTCACCACATACACCCACAAGTTCTTCCACAAAAGTCTGTCCATAGCCAAATATTCAAAATCGGTGCAACAAACACTTTCCACTCGGTGCCACCGATTCCAGAACCTAGACAGACTCAGCCAAACCCTAGCCACTTCGGTGCAACCGATTCTACTTCGGTGCCACCAATTTTAGGTTGCCAACTTTCTATTACGCAAATTCACAATATCGGTCCCACTGAGATTGTTGGATCAGCGTCACCGAGATTGGGCAATCTGACCGTTGGTCACCTTATTGGTGCAACCGAGTTTCCTATACTGGTCTCATCGAGATTCAAAAGTTGCCACCTTTTGGTCACTTCGGTACAGCCGAGATTAACACATCGGTGTCACCGAGTTGGTCATTTTATGTGTAACGGTTCGATTTTTGGATATGCCTATATATACCCATCCACCACCACTTGCTCGCAAGAGAAGCACTCAAAACAGTTCCCCACTCATACCTACTGATTTTTTGAGAGAGAGCCACCTACTCATGTGTTGAGATCATGCCATTCCATTCCTACCATATGAATCTTGATCTCTAGCCTCCCAAGTTGCTTTTCACCCAATCAATCTCTTCCACCAAGCCAAATCTGTGAGAGAGTCATTGTGTGTTGAGGAGTCTATCATCTTGAATAACAAGAGCAAGGAGTTCATCGACACAATCAAGCCTTTTACCTTTTGGAGGGTGGTGCCTCCTAGATTGGTTATGTGTCGCTTGGGAACCTCCTACTTCGTGTTGTTGAGTGAACCAAGAAGTTTGTAAGGGCAAGGAGATCACCTACTTCGTGAAGATCTACCCCAAGTTAGGCTAGTCCTCCATGGACGTAGGCCATCATGGTATAGTCAAGGTTGCTTCTTCGTGGAACCCTCCATGGGTAGAGACCTTCATGAACTCTCGCGATCGTTACCCTCCGTGGGTTGAAGAATCCATAAACATGGATGTACGATAGCGCCACCTATCGGAACCACGGGAAAAATCATCGTATCACCAATTGTGTTTGATCTTCCTGTCCTTCCTTTACTTACATGCTTGTCCTTACTTTTCGCTGCTATACTCGTAGGCATGCACGTGTAGGGTGTACTTGACATACTACTAAAATCTGCCAAGACATAAAATTGGGAAAGGTAGATTTTATTTGGCCAAGTATTCTAATCACCCCCCCTCTAGCACTACTTTTGATCCTACAAGTGGTATCAGAGCTTTGCTCTCCATTGCATTGGTCTCACAACCTAGGAGAGTATGGCGTCTAGTGAGGGGAATTATCACCGTAGAGGTCTGTACTTTGATGGCACAAATTTTGCTAGTTGGAAGCACAAAATGAAAATGCATTTTCTTGGTCATAACCCCACTGTTTGGGCTGTTGTTTGTGTTGGTATGCAAGGTGAATTCTTTGCGGAAGGAAGGGAACCAGATCGCGAAGCAACAACGGATGAATTAAAGATGTTGCAACTCAATGCTCAAGCATGTGACATTCTCTTCAACCGCCTATGCCCCGAAGAATTCAACAAAATCAGTCATCTTGGGAATCCAAAAGAGATTTGGGATACTTTGATTGATATGCATGAAGGTACAGAATCTGTGAGAGAATCCAAGTTGGATGTTCTTCAAAGTCAACTTGACAAGTTCAAGATGAAGGATGGTGAAGGAGTCGTTGAGATGACTCTAGGCTAGATCTCATCACCAATGAGATTGCCGGCTTAGGAAGCGAAGAAATGATTGACAAATTCATCATCAAGAAGATACTTCGAGCTTTGGATGATCGATATGACACCGTTTGCACATTGATCCAAATGATGCCCAACTACAAAGATCTCAAGCCAACAGAAGTGATTGGAAGAATTGTTGCTCATGAGATGACACTCAAGGACAAGGAAGAGCTTCACCACAAGTCTAGCATTGCTTACAAAGCCACAAGTTATGCTCCTGCTACCTCAAGCGACAACCTTGTCACAAATCAAGATATAAACCTCATGGTCAAGAAATTCAACAAGTTCTACAAGAATAGAAGCAAAGATCAAAGCTCCAACTCAAGATATGAAGAGAAGCATTTGTCAAGTTGTGACTGAAACTGCTACAATTGTGGGAAGCCCAGACACTACTCCAATGAGTGCACGTCTCCTTACAAAAGGAAAGAAGAGTCACCATGAAGACGAAACTCAAGAGACGAGTCACCTAAAAGAGAGAGAAGGAGTAGAGATGGTCGTTGTGAACGAAGACCCTCAAGGAGAAGTAGGGACTCGAAGAAGAAGGACAAGTACACCAAGAGCTACTCAAGAAGGAAACATCAAGCTCATGTTGGTGAATGGGTTTCCGGCTCCGAATCAGACAGCCACTCCGAGAGAAGCTATCACTCCAACTCCGACTATAGTCAAGATGAAGGTGTTGTCGGACTTGCACTAGTGACAACCGACTCCTACAACATATTTGATTGACCGAATGAAGGGAGTAGACGTTGCTTCATGGCTAAAGGCCCCAAGGTATGACACCCCGAGTATCTTGATTTCAATAGTGATGAAGATGACTTTTTAATAGAAGATGACTTGCTATTTGACAAATCTAGTAATGTTAATCAAACTAAACTTGCTAGTACTCACTCTAGTGTAGATAATTCGAGCGATGATGATACGTTGGAAATAGAACGACTAACTCAAGAACTAAAAACTCTTATGTTAGCTCACAAGTCAACTCTAGAAGATCATAGAGAGCTTGTAAGGACACATGAGAAGCTACGCTTTGAGAAGCTCAATTTAGAGCAAGAGCATGAGTTCCTTAAAGCTGTCAATGACGATCTTCAAAATAAGACTTCCTCTTATCTAGACAAGAAACTTCTCTTATCTACATTCATGCCACAAGTTAAGTATAAGCAAGCTAGTAACAAAGGAAAGAAAGGTTCTTCAACTAGTAGCAATAAAAATGATAAATCCAATGATATTGCTTCTAGTAGCCCTCTTGATCCCGCTAACTCTTCTCTTAGCCAAGTTACACTTGAGCAAGAAAATGAACTCTTGAAAGGGATTATAGATAAAGGTATCTACAAGAGTCTTGAAGGGTTCAAACAATTTGAGGAGATTGTACGCAAGCACGGAGGATACCGGAAGAATCGTGGTGCTGGCTACTTCAACGCTAATGGAGTTGAATGGGAAGAAGGTCAATACCCCAATCCCAAGTTTGTTCCTCAAAAGTAGAAGTATGAAAATACACTCCCCAAGGGAACAAAAGCTCAAGATGACCTTCCACCACAAGACCCCAAGCTCAAGGACAAGAACAAGCTTCAAGAGGACATTGACTCATATGAAGATGAATCCCAAGCTCTGGTGAAGTGGGTTCCCAAGACTACTACAAGCTCAACTTCTACAAGTGCTACTTCAACATCGAGGATCCCCATCAACTTGATGTGGGTCCCCAAGAAGAAGAACTAGAGAAGTTCTTGAGGGGTGACTCCGCCAATGAAATTCACTCATATTCATTATTGGCAATAACTAGTTGCAATCAACATCAACATCATGCAATAGTTAAAGCAGTCACACATTCCCTCAAAGGTAAGCAAGGGACAAGGTTATCAACAAATCAATGGACATCATCACATATGCTTTTCACTCCATGTCCATAGATATCCTTGTATATGTCTCTTGTGTGTTGGGACTAACCCATGTAGGTGATAAGAGTAATGAAACAACAAGGATGCTCCCAACTCTTGGTGATCTTCATCAACTTTGAGCATCCACCACTACTTCACCTACATGAAGTCTTCATCGACAAAACCCAAGGTTAGTTTATCCCTCCTATGGGGGTATGTCACATCAAGGGGGAGCTTTACTCTAAGACTTGAGTCAAAGCATCTCATTGAATGTGACAACATTAAATGCTTTATGTAAAAGTGGTAACCCCACTTTTGCTTAAACGATGAGTATGACCTATGATCATGTCTTCTTACTTGGCTCCTAAGTCAATATAATCATATATATAGATGACTCCGTCATCGCCAAAGTGCTTGTTAGATGCTATTGTGTTTGTGCATGTTTTCCATGATTTCATTTGACATCTTGTTGTGTGAGCATGTTGGTCTGCATTTATTTATTCATTCGAGGATATCCAATTGTTGCTATTTGGCTTTTGATTTTCACTTGACAATTGGATATACAAGAATGCCTAGGACCACTCCTCTAGCTATCTATGCTTTCTCACCTCATATTCTATTCATGCTGCATCACAAAATTTGAACAACTACTTCTCGATCTCTCCATGTGAGGAGCACTCGGAGTTCCGTATCGTCAAGGACTGACCATTAAAACCTCCCAAGTGCATCTCGGTGGAACCAACTCCAAATTATCGGTCTCACCGAATGCCTAGGATTGATCTGGTTATTCAATCCCGGTACTGCCGATTTCATATTTTCGGTTACACTGAGGTCAGCTGACAGTTGTGAAACTCGATGACACCGAAAATATCAAATTGGTGTCACCGACAGTGATGGGTATATAATATGTGGACCCCGATGTTTTGAAATCCATTCTTCAAATGTCGCGCCTCCACAACCCTAGTTGTAGTTCCGAAGGCCCCTGGTCATTGCCTTGCTTCCCCGAGCGCCTCCACTGCTGGGAATCACCGTCGTCGATGTATTATTCTCCAACGTCGCCGCCGTAGCGGATCCATCGCCAAATTAGGGTATGGATTCGGCCCCCTCTCACGCTCCACTGTTCGATTCATGTGCATTAGGGTTTATTCCTATTCTATCCACTCTTTGAGATTGTTCCATCCAATAGAAAATTCCATTAGATCGCGAACGATGAATTTTTAGGGTTTTGTCGTCCGCCTTGTGTATCTCGATAGAACCGATGTGAAATAATCGGTGTCACTGATTTTCTTTTCTGCCACACTAAGAACACCTTAGTGGAATAGAGTGCTCATTTTTGGTGCAACCGAAAATGGTGCCAAGTTCCTGGAAAGAAGGTTGTTTGTCTCGGTGTGACCGAAAAGTTTGCCTCGGCTGTACCGAAATACATTTGACAGAATGCAAAACTTTGGAAATTCTTAGTTCAAACTTTCAAAAATCTCTGAATTTTGTGATGACTTATCCTATTCCACTCTTCTATGCTCTATTCACAGGGTCAGACATGTCAGATGCTAAAGATAGCCAGAATCTGTACGAGCAGAATGTTGATATGAGTTCAGGCACTAGTCATGAGTCCAGCTCATCCTCAGATCCAGGCACTCCCAGTTCTCATGGGTTTCCTAATGCTACAACAAGGACTAGGAAGAGAATCAATTCTGATGAGGAAGGTTCTTTTGTTCCAGAAGATGTTCTTGCTAAGAAGCAAGAGAAGGCTGCAAGGAAATCTGCCAATGAGGCCACCTCATCTAGGAGGGTGGTCAGCAAAGTTTATGCACCTGCAGAGACCTTCAAAGCACATGAGAGTGCTAGGGAAACTATGTATATTGAGATTCCAAGGAAATCTTTGCCTAAGAAGGCAGGAGAGAAGAAGACATCCATGAAGAGGATGATCCGTGTGATGGGCAGACCTACCTCTATGTAAGAGGATCCAAAGGAGGCTGCTGGTGCTGCTGCTGAAGAGGAGGAACCTGCTGCTCAGGCCCCTCATAATAAGAAGGCTAAGAAACTTTTGGCTGATCCTATGCCTAAACCCTAACTACCAGAGATATTCCTGCTGTGGAGAAGAACAAGAGATCAACTTTTAGAGAAGCAGATGATGATGATGATGCTATGACAGTTCTCATGAAGCTCGGACCTCACCTTCCTGTACATGATGCCAGCCATCCTAGAGCTAAGGATATGAAGAAAAGGAAGGATTCAGGGTTGAGGGCATGGAGAGCTATTGATTCATATGCCCAAAGGAGGAAGACTGTTGTGGACTACTGGTTCTATACCAAAGAGCAGCAAGACTTCTATGAGACGATATTGCTTGACAAGAGCCCTGCAGTCAGTGACATGAGATATGTGGACTGGAAATATATCAAGGATAATGAGGACTACTTTCCATGTGTCCAAGACAACTTCCACTGCATTGGGTTAGATAAATTTGTTGGCAAGAAGTTCACTGCTTGGAATGATGAGATGATCATGCAGTTCTACTCCACTGCTCATTTTTATGGAGATGGCGGGATTGTTTGGATGATTGATGGAGCAAGATATGAATCTAGTGTTGATGAGTGGTCTACCATCTTAGGAGTCCCAGAGGTACGGGATGGAGATTTGGATGTCTACTCAGAATCCGAGGAGAGCCACAATGCTATGAAGGATATGTATAATCCTATCCATGCTGCTAATGTGCAATCTCACAAGTTGGGGTCTATTTACTTCCTCCAGCCAGGCCTCCGTACCATGAACACCATCCTGAGGCATACTTTGATGCCCAAGTCTGGAGATGAGAAGATGATTCATGGATACTACATCACATGCTCATCCATCTTGATCGTCACACCAGGATTCGAGTGATGGATTTGATAGTAGAGACTGTGAAGAGGGTTGCTGCTGATCAGAAGCGCTCATGCTGCTATGCACCCTATATTCAGATGCTTATCAATTCTAAGCTTGAGAAGCACATCTTTGCTCTGGATAGACCCCACTTGCCACTTCAGCCAGATCTCGAGGACAACGTTGTGGTGATCGACACAGATCATCCCACATCACATCAGCTACAGCTCAGGCACAGGAAGACGCACAAGCAGAGGCAGCTCGAGTCACTAGTGCTCAGGTCCCTAGATCTAGGAACGAGCAGATGAATCTCTTGATCACCCCTGTCATGGACATGAAGAAGGATATCAAAACCATCATGGACACTCGGGAGAGCCTTGTGAAAATCATTGAGGATAGAGTGAAAACTCTTAATGACAAGGTTGATGGGCTAACTAAGACACTCAATGAGCTTAAGAAGGAGGTAGATGAAGCCCCTACCCGTCGCACCTCTTCAGAGTCCGAGTCTGATGATTATGAGGATAGTGCACCTATCAGGATGACTGCCCAGTTCACGACTAAGGCCAGGACACCTACAATGCCAGCTCCAGAGACGAGGCCTTCATCTTCTGCTCTAGCCACAGTGACATCAGCTCCATCAGCTCCAGTGCCTCCACTATCTACTCCAACTCCATCCAGGACTTCAGCGAAAGTCTTCACCGACGCAGTTCTCTCGACTCCGACATTGACTACCGGAGGAGATCAGTCACAGAAGGACGATTAGCTATATCTCTACGAGCTTTTTGGTAACTGATACGTCCATTTTGCATCATGCTTTTATGTTGATATTTATTGCATTATGGGCTGTTATTACACGTTATGGTACAATACTTATGCCTTTTCTCTCTTATTTTACAAGGTTTACATGAAGAGGGAGAATACCGATGGCTGGAATTCTGGACTGGAAAAGGAGCAAATCTGATATACCTATTATGCACAACTCCAAAAGTCCTGAAAATTTACAGAGAATTATTTTGGAATATATAAAAATATTGGATGAAACAGATGCCAGAGGTGGGCCACCAGGAGGTGCCAAGCCTGCCAGGCGCGGCCACCCCCTGGTCGCGCCTAGCAGGCTTGTGGCCCACCTGGCAGGCCCCCGACACCCATCTTCTGCTATATGGAGGGTTTTGACTTGGCAAAAATCAGGAGCTTTCGGGATGAAGCGCTGCCATCTTGAGGCGGAACTTGGACAGAACCAATCTAGAGCTCCGGCAGGGCTGTTCTGTCGGGGAAACTTCCCTCCCGGAGACGGAAATCAAAGCCATCATCATCACCAACGACCCTCTCATCGAGAGCGGGTCAATATCCATCAAAATCTTCACCAGCACCATCTCCTCTCCAAACCCTAGTTCATCTCTTGTATCCGATCTTTGTCTCAACACCTCAGATTGGTACCTGTGGGTTGCTAGTAGTGTTGATTAGTCCTTGTAGTTGATCCTAGTTGGTTTACTTGGTGGAAGATCATATGTTCAGATCCTTTATGATAATTAATACTCCTTTGATTATGAACATGAACATGTTTTATGAGTATTTACGTTTGTTCCTGAGGACATGGGATAAGTCTTGTTATAAGTAATCATGTGAATTTGGTATTCGTTCATTATTTTGTTGAGATGTATGTTGTCTCTCCTCTAGTGGTGTTATGTGAACGTCGACTACATAACACTTCACCATTATTTGGGCCTAGGGAAAGACATTGGGAAGTAATAAGTAGATGATGGATTTCTAGAGTGACAGAAGCTTAAACCCTAGTTTATGCGTTGCTTCGTAAGGGGCTGATTTGGATCCATATGTTTCATGCTATGGTTAGGTTTACCTTAATTCTTCTTTCGTAGTTGCATATGCTTGCAATAGGGGTTAATCATAAGTGGGAGGTTTGTCCAAGTAAGGGCAGCACCCAAGCACCGGTCCACCCACATATCAAATTATCAAAGTAACGAACGTGAATCAAATGAGCATGATGAAAACTAGCTTGATAGAAATTACCATGTGTCCTCGGGAGCGCTTTGCTTTATATAAGAGTTTGTCTAGGCCTGTCCTTTGCTACAAAAAGGATTGGTCTACCTTTCTGCACCCTTGCTACACTTGTTACTTGTTACTTGTTACGAATTATCTTATCACAAAACTATCTGTTACCGATAATTTCAGTGCTTGCAGAGAATACCCTTACTGGAAACCGCTTGTCATTTCCTTCTGATCCTCATTGGATTCAACACTCTTACTTATCGAAAGGACTACGATAGATCCCCTATAATTGTGGGTCATCAAGATTCTTTTCTGGCTCCATTGCTGGGGAGTGAAGCGCCTTTGGTAAGTGGAATTTGGTAAGGAAAATTTTATATAGTGTGCTGAAATTTACTGTCACTTGTTACTATGGAAAGTAATCCTTTGAGGGGCTTATTCGGGGTATCTTCACCTCGACCGGAAACACAAAGAGTTGTCCCTCAACCTGCTGAACCTACTGAAAATATCTATTATGAAATTCCTTCGGGTATGATAGAGAAACTGCTGGCTAGTCCTTATGCAGGAGATGGAACACTACATCCTGATTTACATCTAATCTATGTGGATGAAGTTTGTGGATTATTTAAGCTTGCAGGTTTGCCCGAGGATCACGTCAAGAAGAAGGTGTTTCCTTTATATTTGAATGATAAGGCATTGACATGGTATAGGCTATGTGATGATATTGGATCATGGAACTACAACCAATTGAAAATGGAATTTCATCAGAAGTTCTACCCTATGCATCTAGTTCATCGTAATCAGAATTACATTTATAACTTTTGGCCTCGTGAAGGAGAAAGAATCGCTCAATCTTGGTGGAGGCTTAATTTAATGTTATATTCATGCCCCAATCATGAGCTCTCGAGAGAAATTATTATTCAGAATTTTTATGCTCGGCTTTCTCGTAATGATCAATCCATGCTCGATACTTCTTGTGTTGGTTCCTATATGAAGAAGGATATTGACTTCAAATGGGATTTATTGGAAAGAATTAAATGCAACTCTGAAGATTGGGAACTCGACAAAGGTAAGGATTCAGGTATGAACCTTAAGTTTAATTGTTATAAATCCTTCATAGACACCAATGCTTTTCGTGAATTTAGCACTAAATATGGACTTGACACTGAGATAGTAGCTTCTTTTTGTGAATATTTTGCTACCCATGTTGATCTCTCTAAGGAGAAGTGGTTTAAATATCATCCTCCCATTGAAGTGAAAGTAGTTGAACCTATTAAAGTTGAAGAGAAAACTATTACTTATAATGTTGATCCTATTATTCCCGCTGCTTATATTGAGAAACCACCTTTCCCTGTTAGAATAAAGGAGCATGCTAAAGCTTCAACTGTGGTTCGTAAGAGCTGTGCTAGAATACCTACACCCCCTGAGCAAATTAAAGTTGAGCCTAGTATTGTTATGGTTAAGGATCTCTTGGTTAATAATATTGATGGGCATGTTATTCAATTTTGTGATGAAGCCGCTACAATTGCTAAACCTGATGCTAAAGATAAGCATAGACCCACTGTTGGCACGCCGGTTGTTTCTGTTAAAATAGGAGATCATTGTTATCATGGCTTATGTGATATGGGTGCTAGTGTGAGTGCAATTCCCTTTACCTTACATAAAGAGATTATGAATGATATTGCACCAGCTGAGTTAGAGAAACTTGATGTTACAATTAAACTTGCTAATAGAGATACTATATCACCAGTTGGGATTATTAGAGATGTTGAAGTCTTGTGTGGGAAAATAAAATATCCTACTGATTTTCTTGTTCTTGGTTCCACATAAGAGGATTTTTGTCCCATTATATTTGGTAGACCCTTCCTGAAGAGCATTAATGCCAAGATAGATTGTGAGAAGGAAATGGTTACCATAAGTTTTGGGGATACGGCTCATGAGTTTAGTTTCTCTAAATTTCGTAGACAACCCCATGATAAAGAATTGCCTAGTAAGGATGAAATTATTGGTCTTGCTTCTGTTCCTGTGCCTCCTACCGATCCTTTAGAACAATATTTGCTAGACGATGAAAATGACATGCATATGAATGAAAGGAATGAAATAGATAAGATTTTCTTTGCTCAGCATCCTATTCTGAAACACAACTTTCCTGTTGAAATACTTGGGGATCCTCCTCCACCCAAGAGTGATCACGTGTTTGAGCTTAAACAATTACCGAATACTCTGAAATATGCTTATCTTGATGAAAATAAGATATATCATGTTATTATTAGTGCTAACCTTTTATAGCATGAAGAACGGAGATTATTGAAAACTCTGAGGAAGCACCATGATGCTATTGGATATACTCTTGATGATCTTAAGGGCATTATCCCCACTCTATGTCAGCAAAAAATTAAAATGCAGCCCGATGCTAAACCCGTTGTCGATCACGAGTGATGGTTGAATCCTAAAATGAAGGAAGTGGTAAGAAATGAAATATTAAAGCTTCTGGAGACAGGTATCATTTACCCTATTGCTGATAGTAGATGGGTTAGTCTCGTTCATTGTGTCCCTAAGAAAGGAGGTATTACCGTAGTACCTAATGATAAAAATGAATTGATTCTGCAGAGAATTGTTACAGGATATAGAATGGTAATTGATTTTAGGAAATTGAATAAAGCTACTAGAAAACATCATTACCCGCTACCTTTTATTGATCAAATGCTAGAAAGGTTATCCAAACACACACATTTCTGCTTTCTAGATGGTTATTTTGGTTTCTCTCAAATACCTGTGTCAAAAGAGGACCAAGAGAAGACCACCTTTACCTGCCATTTTGGTACCTTTGCTTATAGACGTATGCCTCTTGGTTTATGCAATGCACCTCTTACCTTTTTTCAAATATGCATGACTGCTATATTCTCTTATTTTTGTGAAAGGATTGTTGAGGTTTTCATGGATGACTTTTCCGTTTACGGAACTTCTTTTGATGATTGTTTGAGCAACCTTGATCGAGTTTTGCAGAGATGTGAAGAAACTAATCTTGTCTTGAATTGGGAGAAGAGCCACTTTATGGTGAATGAAGGCATTGTCTTGGGACATAAAATTTCTGAAAGAGGTATCAAAGCTCACAAAGCTAAAGTTGATGCTATTGAGAAAATGTCGTGTCCTATGGATATCATGGGTATAAGAAGTTTCCTTGGTCATGTTGGTTTCTATAGGAGATTTATTAAAGACTTCTCTAAGATTTCTAGGCCGCTCACTAATCTCTTGCAAAAATATGTTCCATTCGTTTTTGATGATGATTGTGTAGAAGCTTTTGAAATTCTTAGGAATGCCTTGATTTCTACACCTGTTGTTCAACCACCTGATTGGAACCTACCCTTTGAAATTATGTGTGATGCTAGTGATTATGCCGTTGGTGTTGTCCTAGGACAAAGAGTTTATAAGAAATTAAATGTTATTCATGATGCTAGCAAATCTCTAGACAGTGCTCAAAGAAAATATGCTACCACTGAAAAGGATTCTTTAGCAGTTGTGTTCGCTTGTGATAAGTTCAGACCCTATATTGTTGATTCCAAAGTAACTATTCACAATGATCATGCTGCTATTAAATATCTTATGGAAAAGAAAGATGCTAAACCTAGACTGATTAGATGGGTTCTTCTGCTACAAGAGTTTGATTTGCATACTGTTGATAGAAAGGGTGTTGATAATCCCGTAGCAGATAACTTGTCTTGGTTAGAGAATGTTCTTGATGACCCACTGCCTATTGATGATAGATTTCCTGATGAATGATTAGCTTTCATAAATGCTTCTCGTAATGCTCCTTGGTATGCTGATTTTGTTAATTACATTGTTGCTAAATTTATACCGCCTAGTTTCACATACTAACAAAAGAAAAGGAAAATCTATTATTTAAGACACTACTTCTGGGATGACCCACACCTTTATAAAGAAGGAGTAGATGGTGTTATTAGATGTTGTGTACCTGAGCATGAACAGGAACAAATCCTACAGAAGTGTCATTCCGAGGCCTACTAAGGACACCATGCTGGAGATAGAACTACGCATAAGGTATTACAATCTGGTTTGTATTGGCCTACTCTCTTCAAGGATGCTTGTAAGTTTGTCTTGTCATGTGATGAATGTCAAAGAATTGGCAATATTAGTAGACGTCAGTAAATGCCTATGAATTACTCTCTTGTTATTGAACCATTTGATGTTAGGGGTTTTGATTATATGGGACCTTTTCCAACGTCCAACGGGTATACTCATATTTTAGTTGTTGTTGATTATGTTACTAAGTGGGTAGAATCTATTCCAACTAGTAGTGTTGATCATAACACCTCTATTAAGATGCTTAAAGAAATTATTTTCCCTAGAATTGGAGTCCCCGGATATTTAATGACTGATGGTGGTTCACATTTTATTCATGGTGCTTTCCGTAAATTGCTTGCTAAGTATGATGCTAATCATAGAATTGCATCTCCTTATCATCCTCAGTCCAGTGGTCATGTAGAATTAAGCAATAGAGAAATTAAGTTGATCTTGCAAAAGACAGTTGATAGATCTAGGAAGAATTGGTCTAAGAAACTTGACGATGCATTATGGGCTTATAGAATTGCTTACAAGAATCCTATGGATATGTCTTTGCACAAAATGGTTTATGGTAAAGCATGTAACTTACCTCTAGAGCTAGACCATAAAGCTTATTGGGCAATCAAAGAGCTCAACTATGATTTCAAACTTGCTAGTGAGAAGAGGTTATTTGATATTAGCTCACTTGATGAATGGAGAACCCAGGCCTATGAGAATGCCAAGTTGTTTAAAGAAAAGGATAAGATATGGCATGATAAAAGGATAAAAAAGCATGAATTCAGTATAGGTGATCATGTCTTGCTATAAAATTCTCGGTTAAGATTTTTTGCAGGAAAACTTCTCTCTAAATGGGAAGGGCCTTACATTGTTGAGGAAGTATATTGTTCCGGTGCCATGAAGATCAACAACGCCGAAGGCACAAATCCGAAGGTGGTAAACAGGCAAAGAATCAAACATTATATCTCAGGTACTCCCATTAATGTTGAAACCAATGTTATCAATACCATAACTCCGGAAGAGCATATTAGGGAGACCTGCCGGAACGTTTCACACTCCGAAAAGGAATAGGTACGTGGTACGGTAAGTAAACCGACTCCAAAACTTTCCCAATAGCAATTTTACTCAGTTTTGGAATATTTAAAAATTTAGGAAAATTAAAAGTAGTCCGAAAGATGCACGAGGAGGCGACAAGCCTGCTAGGCGCAGCCACCCCCTGGTCATGCCTAGGTGGCTTGTCACCACCCCGTGCGCCCTCCGAACTCCGTTTTCTTGTGGTACACCCCTTTGGGTCAGCAAAAAATCATTATATAATCTCCTGAAGGTTTGCACTTTCGTATCACTACAATACCTCCTGTTTTCGTTTGAGCTGTTTTTGCAGCAGATTTAGATCGTCATGGCATCCCCCAGTGCTCCGAAGGACAAGTTTTTTGAGAAGGTCATCAACCCTTACCTTGCAAAGGTGCTGCAACACCCTCAAACCATTGAGATGTGTGAGGGGGTGCTGCACATCCGTGACGTTGAGGGGCCAAAGAAGACCGGAAGCGTGGAAACAAGGCTCGAAGCAATGGAGCAACAAGTCTTCAAGTGCCAAGGGATGGTGGAACGTGGATTCAATGCCAATCATATGATGATCTCGGAGTTTACCCATAAACACAAGCTGGACACCAAGGACATCGGGGAGCACATCTTCAAGCTTTACGCGAAAATTGAGCATCTCCAAGCCCAGATCTATGATCTGCAAAACCAAAAATGTGAGTATGAATACAGATTTAAGAGAATGGGTTTGGCTACAGATTTGAGGATTCCGAAGACTCGTTCATATATTTACGATGGTGAGCCTATGCCTGGGAAGACGGAGGACAAGCTTCCATCCTCATCAACAACTCCACCACCATCACCTCCGAAGAAGGACATCTAAACACATGGGTATGGGCACTCCCCTTGGCTTGTGCCAAGCTTGGGGGAGGCCCCCAGTATCATATCACCATCACACCTTTTTCCTTTTTCCTTTTTCCTATTTTTCCTTGTTCGATCCTTTTTGATTTTGTCTTGATCTAGTATAATAAAGTGTTAGTATGATCTACCATTTAGTTTTTGCTTTTGCCCCCCTTATGTAACCAAGTCCAAGAGTTATATAATAAAAAGTAGTTTTGCTGAGAGGGCTTTTCTAGATTACTATGATCTTGAGAGTGATGAATAAAGAATAATAAAATAAAAGCAAAGAGTAGACATAATGGTCTTATGAGGAGTGATGACTTCACTTATAAAAAGTATGTCGATTGAAATTTGTTGGGAGTTAACAAACATAGTAATTGGTCATTGGTGCAATTGAAAAGGAAGTGATAAAGAAAGAGAGATTCACATATAAATATATTATGTTGGACATCTTTTATGATTGTGACCACTCATTAAAATATTACATGCCAGGAAGTTGATGTTAGACAAGGAAGACAACATAATAGGTTATTCTTGCTTGCCTTCGGACAGAAGTTATATGGTTTTAGATCCTCCAACATGTAGTGCTTGCTTCCACCTCATATTAGCCAAAACTTCCGCACCAAGTAGAGATACTACTTGTGCATCCAAACACCCCACCCAGTTTTGCCATGAGAGTCCACCATACGTACCTATGGATTGAATAAGATCCTTCAAGTAAGTTGTCATCGGTGCAAAAAAGCAATAAAATTGCTCCTAAATGTGTGTGATCTTTTAGTGTAAGGGAAATAAGCGTTGTACGAACTTGTGATAGTAAAGAAATAAAAGCGATAGACTGCATAATAAAGGTTGCTATCACAAACGGGAATACAACACGGCGTTCCTATGCACTAAGGGTTTGTGCATCCCAAAATAAAAAGTGCATGACAACCTCTGCTTCCCTCTGCGAAGGGTCTATCTATTACTTCTACTTTTTAAGTACTTACCTTCACACAAGAGTCATGGTGATCCTCACCACTTCCTATATTTAGCCTCTCTCTTGGCAAGCATTATGTGTTGGGGAATGATCTAGACGCATATATCCACTCGGATGTGGGTGATCATGAGTTATTACTGTTGACATCACCCTTGAGGTGAATAGCTGGGAGGCAAAACTATAAGCCCCTATCTTTCTCTGTGTCCTGTTGAAGCTTTGATCTCATGGGTACCGCGTGAGTGTTAGCAATTGTGAAAGACTAAAAGATGATTGAGTATGTGGGTTTGCTTTACAAACTCTTATATTGACTCTTTCCGATGGTATGATAAATTGCTAATTGCTTCAATCACTAAGATCGTAGTTTGTTGGTTGTCAATAGAGTTATTGGTTCATACTTTATCTCGTGAATGAATTATTACTCTAGCATAAGAAATATTATACAATAAGTATTTCTGTTCTAAGGATGTTAATGATGCCCTCATGTCCATATTTTATTTTATCGACACCTCTATCTCCAAACATGTGGACATATTTATTGATCTTGGCTTTCGCTTGAGGAAAAGCGAGGTCTAAGCTTGGGGAGTTGATACGTTCATTTTGCATCATGCTTTTATGTTGATATTTATTCCATTATGGGCTGTTATTACATGTTATGGTACAATAATTATGCAGTTTCTCTCTTATCTTACAAGGTTTACATGAAGAGGGAGAATGCCGGTCGCTGGAATTCTGGACTAGAAAAGGAGCAAATCTGAGATACCTATTCTGCACAACTCCAAAAGTCCTGAAAAATTACGGAGAATTATTGTGGAATATATAAAAAATATTGGGCGAAACAGATGCCGGAGGTGGGCCACCAGGAGGTGACAAGCTTGCCAAACGCGGACACCCCCCTAACCGCGCCTCGCGGGCTTGTGGCCCACCTAGCAGGCCCCCAACGCCCATCTTCTGCTATATGGAGAGTTTTGACCTGGAAAAAACCAGAAGAGAGATTTTGGGACGAAGCGCCACCGTATCGAGGCAGAACTTGGATAGAACCAATCTAGAGCTCCGGTAGGGCTATTCTGCCGAGGAAACTTCTCTCTCGGAGGGGGAAATCGAAGCCATCATCATCATCAATGATCCTCTCATTGAGAGGGGCTCAATATCCACCAACATATTCACCATCACCATCTCCTCTCCAAACCCTAGTTCATCTCTTGTATACGATTTTTGTCTCAAACCTCAGCTTGGTACCTATGGGTTGCTAGTAGTGTTGATTACTCCTTGTAGTTGATGCTAGTTGGTTTACTTGGTGGAAGATCATATGTTCAGATCCTTTGTGATAATTAATACTCCTCTGATTATGAACATGAACATGTTTTGTGAGTAGTTACGTTTGTTCCTGAGGACATGGGATAAGTCTTGTTATAAGTAATCATGTGAATTTGGTATTCGTTCATTATTTTGATGAGATGTATGTTGTCTCTCCTCTAGTGGTGTTATGTGAACGTCGACTACATAACACTTCACCATTATTTGGGCCTAGGGGAAGGCATTGGTAAGTAATAAGTAGATTATGGGTTGCTAGAGTGACACAAGCTTAAACCCTAGTTTATGCGTTGCTTCGTAAGGGGCTGATTTGGATCCATATGTTTCATGCTATGGTTAGGTTTACCTTAATTCTTCTTTCGTAGTTGCGTATGCTTGCGATAGGGGTTAATCATAAGTGGGAGGTTTGTCCAAGTAATGGCAGCACCCAAGCACCGGTCCACCCACATATCAAATTATCAAAGTAACGAATGCGAATCAAATGAGCATGATGAAAACTAGCTTGACAGAAATTCTCATGTGTCCTCGGGAGCGCTTTGCTTTATATAAGAGTTTGTCTAGGACTGTCCTTTGCTACAAAAAGGATTGGGATACCTTGTTGCACCCTTGCTACACTTGTTACTTGTTACTCGTTACGAATTATCTTATCACAAAACTATGTGTTACCGATAATTTCAGTGCTTGCAGAGAATACCTTACTGGAAACCGCTTGTCATTTCCTTCTGCTCCTCATTGGGTTCAACACTCTTACTTATCAAAATGACTACAATAGATCCCCTATACTTGTGGGTCTCAGTAACTTGTTGCCAGAGGGGGAGAAGTTGTATATAGATCTTAGGCTTCGAGTGAGAGAGCATCTGTTTTATTTGATGTTTTTCAAAAGACCAAATGTTCGTCGACATATTTCTTTTGGTTTGGATGTGAGATACTTTTGTTTGCGTTTGATCATACGCCTTAATGTGTGTTGCTACTATTTCCTATCTTTTTATGATTATGTGATGATCATTCACTTTGCTTGATGTGTTGTGCTATGTTGTTAACTCTTCTTACTGTCGCACACCACTAAGTTGTATGTGGCATGGAAGAAGTGCCCCATGTACCTAATCGATTTTGCATTTTCATTCAAACGCAAATTTAAAATAATGCACAAATTTAGGGGGAGCTCTTTCCTATCACATACTTCTCAAAGCGACAATTATATTCATTGATTATATCATATGTCGAAGTTTTGATCTATATGTTGTCATAAATTACCAAAAAGAGGGAGATTGAAAGCACATTTCTCCCTTGGTGGTTTTGGTAATTAATAACAACATATATGTCATTGAACTAATGTTTCCACTAAGTATGTTTCAGGAAAAGTTCAATGATGGGTTGGCATAAGGATTGTGGAATACCCCAAGATGCAAGGAAATAGATTGGCAAGGCCTCAAGCAAAGGACTCTACATTTTATCTTTTGTGAGAAATCACCTTGAGTCCATAGGAAAGCCAATACTATTAAAAGGGGGTAAAGTTTTGTTGGTGAACAAAATGCTCATACATGCAAAAGTGATAGTCACCACATACACCCACAAGCTCTTCCATAAAAGTTTGTCCAAAGCCAAATATTCAAAATCGGTGCAACCAACACTTTCCACTCAGTGCCACCGATTCCACAACCTAGACAGACTCAGCCAAACCCTAGCCACTTCGATGCAACCGATTCTACTTTGGTGTCATCGAGTTTAGGTTGCCAACTTTCTGTTATGCAAATTCACAATATCGGTCCTGCCGAGACTGTTGGATCAACGTCACCGAGATTGGGCAATCTGACCATTGGTCACCTTATCCGTGCAACCGAGTTTCCTATATCGGTCTCATCGAGATTCAAAAGTTGCCACCTTTTGGTCACTTCGATACCACCGAGATTAAGACATCAGTGCCACCGAGTTGGTCATTTTGTGTGTAACGGTTGGATTTTTGGAGATGCCTATATATACCCCTCCACCACCACTCACTTGCAAGAGAAGCACTCAGAACAGTTCCCCACTCATACCTACTGATTTTCTGAGAGAGTGACACCTACTCATGTGTTGAGATCATGCCATTCCATTCCTACCATATGAATCTTGATCTCTAGCCTCCCCAAGTTGCTTTCCACCCAATCAATCTCTTCCACCAAGCCAAATCTGTGAGAGAGTGATTGTGTGTTGAGGAGTCTATCATCTTGAAGCACAAGAGCAAGGAGTTCATCGACACAATCGATCCTTTTACCTTTTGGAGGGTGGTGCCTCCTAGATTGGTTAGGTGTCGCTTGGGAGCCTCCTACTTCGTGTTATGGAGTGAACCAAGAAGTTTGTAAGGGTAAGGAGATCGCATACTTCGTGAAGATCTACCTCGAGTTAGGCTAGTCCTCTGTGGACGTAGGCCATCATGGTATAGTCAAGGTTTCTTCTTCGTGGAACCCTCCGTGGGTATAGCCCTCCGTGGACTCTCGCGACCGTTACCCTCCATGGGTTGAAGACTCCATAAACGTGGATGTACGGTAGTGCCACCTATCGGAACCACGGGAAAAATCATCGTGTCACCAATTGTGTTTGATCTTCCTACCATTCCTTTACTTGCATGCTTGTCTTTACTTTCCGCTGCTATACTCGTAGACATGCATGTGTAGGGTGTACTTGACATACTATGAATGTTAAAATCTGCCAAGACATAAAATTGGGAAAAGTAGATTTTATTTGGTCAAGTAATCTAATCATCCCCCCCTCTAGCACTACTTTTGATCCTACAACTGAGCTGCCACAGAGCCTGCACTAGGACGCACCTGCATCCGGCCTGACCGTGCCGACATCGGCCGATATCTCGTCGGGTTATGGTTCAGGCTATGTCGTCCCCTTGTGACGATAGGCGTATGCAGGGCTCTCTTTGGCGAGGTGGTAGACGACACCACGACATTGGAGTGCTCCGCCGTCGATGTTCGTCCTTGTGGTGACCATCCTGACATGCGACGGCAAACTTGCTGTGTAGAGCGGTGAGCATCCTTTCTCGCAAAAATTGGTCAGGCGGTGGCCCTAGTGGTCTTCGCGCGAAGTCACCATTCTATATATGATCGATCCTTTTTAATCTGGCCATCGATAAGTTCTGGACTTATCATTTGAAGGAAAACAAGGACTAGCGTATATGATGTTCTTTGGACATCTTGATTGGATAGTGTAACGACCAAACCTCGAAGGGTTTGAGTCTCTGTGCTTACCGTGCTAGTCCCTGGATCAATTCGCTAGCACACACAGTATAGATGAATACCAGAATAGCAAGTGCATCATTTATTACAACGTATGATCCAGAATTTATAAAGTATAACAATCTGCATAGCACATAGCTAGCTTTATTCAATCAAACAGAGGAAAAGTAGCAGAAAATAACGATGAGTCCCATCATGGCCCACTGGCGATACTGAGTGCAGACTCGCGACCCTAACGGTACCTTACTCTTTGTTTCCCAATCCTGCAACATGAGACGTTGTAGCCGTATAGGCCAGTACATTGAATGTATTGGCAAGTTACATAGGAGAAATAATAAAGTAGACCTACATGTATATGCATAGTATAACAAAGGAAGGCTTGATGGTTATTCTGTAGAAAAGCTAATTTTGTCCTCATAACTACATAATAGTCAAATTTTAATTTATTTGCTACAACTAAATACACATGGTTGAATTGGCATCTCCAACTCCAACATAAACCATTATTAAGTTTCCCATCAAGTGTTATTAAGGGTAACATCTGTCAACATCATCCAACAACTGTAATGGCCTAGCTGCTCAAAGTTGTCTATAACCAGGAACACGACTAATCATGATTAGTTTTATTATTCTGCAGAGTTTTGCACACTGTACCCACTAGACCCAACCTGAAGGTTGAGACGAAGTCTTTCAGAAGCAGTCACCTCCACCCAACGGCAGCCGGTACACCTACTCATATCTACATCTACTAGCTTTGCCTAGGCGAGGTTTCCACAACCTACTCAACTAAGCCAGTGCCCATATAGCTAGTGGTTGTGCATGGAAGCTACTAGTCACTAAGTCTGTTTGATCTTTTTGAACATGGACGACATTCCCATTACATTTAGAGGGCCGAAACCATGATGTTCTTAAAACCACCCGGCAATACCAAATCCGCCCAGAGGTGAATTATATCCTTAATTACTACTCAATTTATTTAATAATCCTCACATAATATCAATGAATACACGAACCAACCCCGTCTACATGGCATAGAAAAACTCACTACCACGATCTTCATGACGAGGGGGTGACTAAATAGCATACCATAGTATAACAATATTCCTATACATGCATAAATTCATAGTGTGATATATACTACATGCATAGAAAAACAATAGGTGAAGGATGATCAACATGTAACTTGCCTTGGTTCTGGTTCAAAAGGTCACACAATGAGCATTGCAAAATAAATTCAAAAGAATTTGAAGTTTATAAAATTGTAAAAACACATCAGATGAAATCCAAATATTATTCTGGACATTATGAACTTTTTATTTGATAGGGGAGAAGTCATATTATCTCCACTCCAATAATTTGCCTTTAGTTTCATAATGAAAAGAATTTTCAGAAGAATAAATAATGCATAGGAAAAATATCATATGCATATGAATGCTCTATTAACATCCTAATTTAGAAAAATTGGGATGTTACAGATAGGGGCTGAAAGCACATTTGCTCCCTTGGTGGTTTTGGTAATTCATAACAACATATAAGTCATTGAACTAATGTTTCCATCAAGTATATTTTAGGAAAAGTACAATGATGGGTTGGCAAAGAGATTGTGGAACACCCCAAGATGCAAGGAAATGGATTGGCAAAGCTTCAAGCAAGAGAACTCTATATTTTATATTTGTGAGAAATCACCTTGAGTCCATAGGAAAGCCAATACTATTAAAAGGGGGTGAAGTTTTGTTGGTGAACAAAATGCTCATACGTGCACAAGTGATAGTCACCAAAGACACCCACAAACTCTCCCACCAAAGTTTGTTCTAAGCCAAACACTCAAAATCGGTGCAACCAACATTCTACATTCGGTGCCACCGATTCCAAACCCTAGATAGACTCAGCCAAACCCTAACCCTTCGGTACAGCCGATACTGCTTTCGGTGCCACCGAGTTGGGCTGCCAACTTTCTGTTACGCAAGTTCACAGTTTTAGTCCGTCCAAGATTGTTGAATCGGCATCACCGAGAATGGACATTCTGACCGTTGGTCACCTTATCGGTGCAACCGAGATTCCTATATCGGTCTCATTGAGATTCAAAAGTTGCCACCTTTTGGTCACTTTGGTACCACCGAGATTAACACATCGGTGTCACCGAGTTGGTCATTTTGTGTGTAATGGTTGGATTTTTGGGGATGCCTATATATACCCTTTCACCACCACCTACTCGAGTGAGAAGCACTCAGAACCATTCCATACCTATCCTATCAGTTTTCTGAGAGAGAACCACCTACCCTTGTGTTGAGGTCAAGATCTTCCACTCCAACCATATGGATCTTGATTTCTAGCCTCCCCAAGTTGCTTTCCACCAATCCCATCTCTTCTACCAAGCCATATATGTGAGAGAGTGATTGTGTGTTGAGGAGTCTATCATCTTGAAGCACAAGAGCAAGGAGTTCATCGACATTACCAAGCCTATTACCTTTTGGAGGGTGGTGCCTCCTAGATTGGTTAGGTGTTGCTTGGGAGCCTCCTACTTCGTGTTGTGGAGTGAACCAAGAATTTTGTAAGGGCAAGGAGATCGCCTACTTCGTGAAGATCTACCCTGAGTAAGGCCAGTCCTCTATGGACGTAGGCCGTCATGGTATAGTCAAGGTTGCTTCTTCGTGGAACCCTCCGTGGGTAGAGCCCTCCGTGGACTCTCGCAACCGTTACCCTCCGTGGGTTGAAGACTCCATGAACGTGGACGTACGATAGCACCACCTATCGGAACCACGGGAAAAATCATAGTGTCACCAATTGTGTTTGCTTTCCTTACCCTTTCTTTACTTACATGTGCAATGTCTTTACTTTCCGTTGCAATACTCGTAGACATGTATGTGTAGGGTGTACTTGACATACTATGAATGCTAAAATCTGCCAAGAATTAAAATTGGGAAAAAGTAGATTTTTATTTGGTCAAGTAGTCTAATCACCCCCCCCCTCTAGACCTACTTTCGATCCTACAGGGGCCGGTCACGCGCATCGGCAACATCAGCATAACCTGCTTCACCAGGGTACCGCGAAGCTCTGTTATTGTTGGCGCCTTGGGACATGTATGCACCAAGATTTCCAAGGGGTCAACTCATGCGGAGAATGATATGGCGTGATTGGAGGACATGTAAATGGCGAAGACGCGGTCTTGGATGCGATGAAGACTTTGCTTCACAGGCAGTTGTTCAGACTTGGCTTGCACGATATCTTTCTTGCCAGACCAAGCACGAGTTCCTATGAGCCTGGTGATACGTGACTTGCAAGTGGGGGCGGCAACATTGGGGGACTTCCTTGTTGGTGGTGCTCTATTGAGTACCGAGTCGTGTTTTCTAGGGTGAAAACCCAAGATCTGGCCTTTATTGGTTGTGCCTAGCAATGGCCTTGTTGAAGGCATTGTTTTGGAAACACGATCTTTCTCCAGGGTGAAAACCTACGATCTTTGATCGGGTAACGATAATGTTTATGCATTATTTCCTTCCTGGAGACGTTGTTTTTGGAGAACCTTTTTCTTGTCCGGGTGTTGTCTTTGGTGGTGGTTAGAGGGCTACTACCGTGGGTGATTAACCACCATGGCAGGGTCATTTTTTCTCTATATATTTTTCTTTTTTGGTTGTGTGCATCCTAAATGTTCTTCGGCATCTTGTTGGTGCAGAGACTGGCATCTTGTTGGTGCAGAGACTAGGTGTAATTGATATCTACTTGATATTAATATATTCCTTTTTTTCTAAAGAAAAGAACCATGATGTTAGACTTGTTGCTGCATGTTCTGAACCTATTCAAGGGAAGATGGAGCCTGAACTTGCTGAGGTGCTAGCTCTACGAAGGGGTTGTGTACCTGGCAAAGGATGAACACGTTTCGAATGTTTTATTTGCATCAGATTGCCAATTCCTGGCGAATAGAATTATTACTGGCAATATTGATCGTTCCAGCATCAGTACAATGATTAATGATATCAAGTTTGCTTCAAGGGTCTTTGTGTCTGCTCTGTTCAAGCATGTTCGTCGGCAAGTTAATGTGGCTGCTCATCTATTAACTAAGTCTTGTAAGAATTTGTCTAGTCTAGTTATATTTTATTCGTATTGTATCCGGGAGACTCTTGTATCTTTGGTTATGTGATCAATAAAGTTGATGTTCTAGTCGCCTTCTAAAATTAGTCTGAAACTGAGTTCGCGCTACAGGACTCACACAGATTTTGTAAAGATCAAGAGAACGGAAGCAGCAAGCCTACACACAACAGATTAATGAAATTGCACCTTACGTATCATTTTCAACACCAAGAAATATTCACGACAGGAGTATATACGCAATCATCACCCCTGACAGCCCCCACAGCGAATAGCAACCGCCCCATGCATGGAGATGGACCAAGAACAGGGTCGCACAGCAGGATCAAACCAACGGAGAAGATGGGACTCTTGTTAAGCAGCACCGCAAGGCCACGCAGGTTACAGGCAAGAGCTACCAAACTAAGTATACCGAGGAAAAGCGACAATCATCACCCCTGACAGCCCGACCACGACATGACACCGCCGAGAGTCCAGAACCAAGAGAGAGTTTTTGGATCGATGAGCACCGGGTCTGAGGGTTTGCTTCTGAGGGTTTGCTTCATAGGAACACGTCCTGCTCGAGCAGCTTGACCACCTCGTCCTGGCTGTTGAGCTTGGCCACCTCGATGGGGGTCTTCCCGTCCAGATTTTGGAGCGTGCTGCCGTCGTTTACAAACAGTTGAATGTGAGCAAGGGCTCGGCAGTTTATGCTGGTTAATTAGAGAGAGAAGAAATGGTTTCACTTACACAGCAGCGCCGTGCTTCAAGAGAAGATCCACACATTCCTTCCGACCGTATCCAGCGGCATAGTGCAGCGGGGTGTTTTTGTTCTTATCCAGTGCGTCAACTGCAGCGCCTGCCTCCAGAAGGATTTCTGCACACTTCAACTGAAAAATATACACAAGTTGATCCAATCAATTGCTGATACTGAAGACCTTTCTTTTATATAGAAAGAATATGTGGGACACACTAAACAAGATATCTAACATGTACAACAAATAATCATACAACACAGTAGCCTTTAAGTCAGAACTCGCAGTAGTATATAAGTTCTGTAATTCCCAGTTACAATTCAACAACCAAGGACTAGGAAATGTTAATAAAGACCTTGTAAACAAAATATCTGCAAAAAAATAACAATTTACCAAATCAAAAAGTATATTGCTCAAATTGGCTGCAATGAGATATACCATGACTAGAAACAAGTCAACTGAACCAGGTCTCTTTATCAACTCATGGAATTTGAAACTTACAAGTGACATAACAGGGAAGTCCAAATGTGGAAATCTGCTACAGTATAAGGGAATATTCAAATTTGTCTAAATGTTGGATCATTGATTTAAGTTGGCAAAAGTTCAGCATATCACGCACCTCGCCGTATCCACATGCAAAATGTAAGGCCCTTCTTCCCTCCCCATCTTCTTCATCCTTGTTTGCTCCACCATCTAATGCTTTCTTCAGTCCCTGTTGTTGTATTCAACTTGTCAATGCAGCACTCATAATAATAGTAAATAAGTACAACAATCTCATAGAGATTTCCTCAGGCGCAAATAAAAGATCGATAGTAGAAGTCAAGCCACATCTAGTGCAAAGAAAACAAAGCTATGGTCTGAGATCCCTGTTCAAGCTCAGATAGTTCTACCACAAAGAACAGCAATCATCTGAGAATGGACCCATTTTCAGGATCCACACAAATTACAGGATAATTTGTGAGTTGTCTTTAAGTAAACAGTACATGACTCATTTTATAAGCACAGTGCCTGTAGGCTATAAACCAAAGAAGCCTGATCATGATGTAAAACCATCAAGGGAGGGGGAGCACTCCTTAGTCACACAAATAAAAGTTTGTCAGCCAAGTTGGGGATACATGCCTTGCCTTAACCAAAAAATGGTTGCATGGTGACAAATATGGTAAACATTAAATTTTAACCACTAAGTAGCACAGAGCATCCTTATGAAGATACTAACATGGATAAATACCAACAAAATTGGTAAATCATCTAGCAGCAGAAAAGAACTAGAAGGCAAGGCCTATCGATATTCTTTGACCCAATTACCTCTGCATCACCAATACTGGCGGTGTTATGGACAATGGACTCATCATCATCCTCGCCTTCTTCATCAGTTTCTTGAGGTCCAGATACTACAGTGGAAGTAGCAGAATCTACTGGGAAGTTCAATGACATAGCCTGGCCAATCTTTTGAAGAATCTCAGGGTCATTCCAGTACCTAGATGAAGTAAAGAAGAATATCTCAGCAACTTCAAGCTGTAATCAGGTATCCATACTCGCACGCAATACCTACTTCACCATTGCAGATGGACCACCATGCTCTATCTCATCAAGAATTGGCTTCAAAGACGGATCATCCTTGATACGGGCCATTCGCTCTTCAAGCTGCTCTTTGTGAGCTGGACTAGTCAAGTTCTCAAGCATACTGGACATTGCAGGATCCTGCCATACATAGGAGAACTCTTGAGAAAAAAAATGCATTGAGCATAAAATTTGGGTGACAAGCGAGGAAATAAAATGTGATACCTGCATAAGAGTATTCCCAAGACGCTCCGCCATTGACATAAACTGAGGATTCTGCATAACTTTTGTCATGGTTTCCATGTATGCTTGGGGATCCAAACTTGGAACACCCTGTTCCCCTGTACCCTGCGCACTTTTCTGAAGCTGCTCAGCCATCTGGTTGAACACAGGGTCGCTGGCGATTTGCTCAGCCATCTCCCTTATTGATGGATCCTTCAGGTGACAACACGAAAGTTAGATATATACAGGAAAAACAAAGTAGAACTGCTGTAATGCACAAAAGAGGATAAGTTTCATGTACCCAGCACAGCAGGGTAAAAAGCATTTCAACTCCATACTTAAAAACATATTAAAGGCAAAAGGCATTTCAAATCCATACTTGAAAAACATATTAAGGGCACAAGGAGAAAACATACATTGAGCAGGCTGCTCATGTTGGAGAAATCAAAAGGACTGGGAAGGCCTGCACCAGCTGTCAACCCCTCCGATTTGGCACCTTTGTTCTGGTCTGAAATGTAATTGGCAGGCAGAAAGGGGAGCGCATCAGAGGCTATCAAATTAGGCATAAGAAATAAACATAAAAGCCAAACTACCACTGCTTGTCTTAATGTCTTAATGACACACATCAAGTTACAGGCGCTATTTTAAGTGTCTCAACCGGTAGCGAATGCCGATTTCAGGCTCAACAAAACTGCATTTGTTTTATCTAGTAGTAATAGTTAGTCTAACACTATGTGTATTATAGGGTTAGATTGATAAACTGGCATTTTTTTATAGCTATACATGTCATTTCTGTTACAAGTGATAAGATTGGCACCCCTAGTGGTCAAGCTCTAGGTCCGCCACTGGCTACATCATATACCAGCAGCAAACGGTTTCATGATTTGCACCTTAGACATGTCATGTTCATCATCAGTTCATCATGGCACAGTAACAGCAAGAGCAGCGAAGCAGAAGCGCACATCTAGCTAGGCATTACAAGCACGCTGCCTGTGCTTCACATTCGCAATCGACAAACGAAGAGTCCTGGTGCCATCAAAGTACAGAACAACGGCCCTCGTTGCCATGTTCTCGCAGAATCGACCCAAAACCTACAAAACTAACACTGCCGCCGCCCTGCGACACGATGAACTCCAAACCACCCGCCACTCCACGGACCAGACTAGGTACTAGCAGTAGGTAGGTAGTTCCCCTCGGCCACATATGCCGCATCCCGCGAAATCGATCTGAACCGCGCGCACGGAACGCTCCGGTTCCCACGCCGCGGAAACCAGGACCCCGGAAACCACGGCCCCTGCCGCGGATCTAGCGGCTGGCCGCTAGCCGGCGAAGAGGGGTCATGGAACGGCGCGGGGAGGGAGAGCACGGGAAAAACCGAGCGAAGACCGCGTGAACGGCGCGGGGGGGGGGGGGGGGGGGGGACCGGAGAGGAGCGGCGTTGGGAGGTAGTTACCGGACGCCATGGCGGATCGGGCGGGCGGAGGAGGCTTGCGAGGGAGGGGAGGCAGCAGCTGTGAAGCGGCGAAGGCTAGGGAGAGGAGGAAAACCCTTGATGAGGTGAGGGGGAGGGGGCTTGGGGACAAAGAGGGAGGTTGCTGATCGAGAAATGGCGGAGAGCAAGTAGACGTATTTTTATGCCTTTGCTGTCCAAAAACAGGTTAGCACCCAGCTCTACAAGAGATCAGCCCTCCTCCCCCCGTGTGGCGGCGCCGCGTCACACCGGGGCAACCTCGTCGGTCGCCTCCGGTAGTCACCAGCGACCCCTCCTCTTCCGTCGCCATCGTCGAGGGCGTTGCAGGCTAAGCCTGTGGGCCGCAGCGACGGCGGCGGCAATCCTTCTCGGCCCACGATTGGATCTGGGTGGCGGCGTTCCACTCCGGCCGGATCAAGGGCGGTGGCGCGGGCCGGCGGTGACCAGGATCGGTGTGCTAGAGCCAGAGTCGGCGAGATCTCCGCGGTGGCGGCTAGGGCGCCCGATCGGGGCCCAGATGGGCTTCAACGGGCCGCTCCATACACTGTCGTGCGTCTCCGCTGATCCGGCGACGTCAAGCGGCTTCTGGGCTGGTCCTGCAACACATGGACGTCGGGGGCTCCTGTTGGAAATATGCCCTAGAGACAATAATAAATTGGTTATTATCATATTTCCTTGTTCATGATAATCGTTTATTATCCATGCTATAATTGTGTTGATCGGAAACTCAGATACATGTGTGGATACACAGACAACACCATGTCCCTAGTATGCTTCTAATAGACTAGCTCGTTGATCAAAGATGACTATGGTTTCATAGTCATGGACATGAGATGTCATTTGATAACGGGATCACGTCATTAGGAGAATGATGTGATAGACAAGACCCAAACTATAAACATAGCATATGATCGTGTCAGTTTATTGCTACAGTTTTCTGCATGTCAAGTATTTGTTTCTATGACCATGAGATCATGCAACTCACTGACACCGGAGGAGTACCTTGTGTGTATCAAACGTCGCAACGTAACTGGATGACTATAAAGATGCTCTACAGGTATCTCGAAGGGTGTCTGTTGGGTTGACATGGATCAAGACTGGGATTTGTTACTCCGTGTGACGGAGAGGCATCTCAGGGCCCACTCGTTAATACAACATCACAATAAGCCTTGCAAGCAATGTGACTAAGTGTTAGTCACGGGATCTTGTATTACGGAACGAGTAAAGAGACTTGTCGGTAACGAGATTGAACTAGGTATGGAGATATCGACGATCGAATCTCGGGCAAGTAACATACCGAAGAACAAAGGGAACATTATACAGGATTAACTGAATCCTTGACACAGAGGTTCGCCCGATAAAGATCTTCGTAGAATATGTAGGAACCAATATGGGCATCTAGGTCCCGCTATTGGTTATTGACCGTAGAGGTGTCTCGGTCATGTCTACATAGTTTTCGAACCCGCAGGGTCTGCACACTTAAGGTTCGGTGACGTTTCGGTAGTATAGAGTTATGCCTGGTGGGCTGGCCGAAGCCTCCTCTAAGGGCCCATGCGTCTGGAGTGGTTTGAGAAGGAAAAAATCCAAAGGTGGAGAGGTAGAAAGAGTTTTCAAGTGAAAAGGAGAAATCCTACTCCTAATAGGATTGGAGTCGGACTCCTCTACCTACAATTTTGACCCAACCTTGAGGGTTTGAGGCTGACTCCTCCCCTCCCTCCCTCCTATATATACTAGAGTATTTAGAGGAAAAAGCTAACCCTAATAACCATGTGCTACCTCTCCTCTAGATCGCAGTTTCTCCTCTAGATCGGTTTTCAGCGGTGCTTAGGTGAAGCCCTGCTGGAATAGCTTCACCACCATCGCCGCAACATCGTCGCGCTGCCGGAGAATTCATCTACCTCTCCGCTCCCTCTTGCTGGATCAAGAAGGTGGAGGTCATCATCGAGCTGTACGTGTGCTGAACGCGGAGGTGTCGTCCGTTCGGCGCTAGATTGAAAGGACCGTGATCAAGATCGCGAGACGGATCGTGATAAGATCACGAGACGGATCGTGATGAGTTCGCGGGACGGATCATGATTGGATCACGGGACGGATCGTGATGAGATCGCGGGATGCTCGGCGATTTGGATCGCGAAGACGTTCGACTACACCAACCGCGTTTCTTAACGCTTCCCGCTTAGCGATCTACAAGGGTATGTAGATCTACTCTCCCTCTCGTAGATGCTCATCACTATGGATAGATCTTGCGTGTGTGTAGGAATTTTTTTGTTTTCCATGCAACGTTCCCCAACAGCTCTGGCCCTGGGTGCGGCAGTGGTGGCCATCTCCTTTCCCGGAGGTGGTCGGCCTGAAGCTGGGTGGTCGGATCTCCAGATTCGTCATCTGGTCCCGGCTGCGAGTTGGGGAGACAGAGTTGCGAATGAAAACGAAGCCGATGGTGGGCGATGGCTGCGTTCTGCGTCGTTACCTTGATGAAGGCATCGTCATGTAACTATGGTCGCCCACTTGTGCTACTCCGGGGGGAAACCCTAAGATCTGGGTCATCCAGATCGGATGATGGCGATACTACGATGTTGTTACTTTCTTGGGAGCATCGTTTGTGGAGCAGCGCTGGATGACAGAGGCAGGAGGTGGAGGGGCTAAGTCTTGCACAGAGCTTCGGCGGAGATGTCAAGTCATGCCTGGCCGACATGTGCTATGCTGTGTCATGCCTGGTCAGCAGGTGCTACGCATGACAGATCCTCCGGAGTCTTCGCATCTGGATGGATGAGCGTGGGGCGGTGGTGCCGTTGGGCGTCGTGGTGGCGTCGACGGATGTCTGGACTGACAATGACGATGCGGATCTCTATCTTGAAGATGGGTCAGCGGCCCGAGGATGATGGCGGTTTCTTGATTCTACAACATGTGTATGTGGTGCGTGTTTTAGGCCTGCTGCGCCGGCTGTTGGTCCCGATACGTTATGTGGATGGATCGGCGACGACACCGTTTTAGATATGGGAGTGAGAGCACTCCACATTATCAAGTTTGTAGGTGTGACTGGTGGCTTCGGGTGGCTTGATGTATTTTTTTGTCAGTCCTTCGTGAAATAATTAATAAAGATGGTCGTATGCATCGACTGATGTAGAGGCAGAGGGTTTAACCTCCATTTCCAAAAAAAGACGTATTTTTATGCTTTTCCTCCTCTAACAAGAAGCGTCTAGCGGGCGGCCGCCCGCCTTGGAATCACTAATGAGCGGCCATTCAGAAAGGAAACAATTTATCTCCTAAGTTTATATTAGGAAAAATGAACACAAGTGAACATGTGTGAACAGACAAAGTAAAAAATAAATGCAAACCACCCGTGAATAGGTATGAATGCACTTAATTAGGGCCTTTTGGCTTTTAAGAAAGCCATATTTTTCAAACCGCGCATCGGAATTTAGATCCGTCTTCACCGTTGGATTCCTCTCGACGAGATCTTCGAAATCTTCGAAACTAGATCCCACATGAGTATGTTTCGATAAAAAAAATTATGTGCAATTTAGCCTTCGTTTTATGCAACTGCCTGACAGTGGATGTACAACTACCTGACAATGGATGTGCAACTTTTGGCTTACCCGTGTGGAAGTGTAGTTTTCACTAATGGCACATCCAACTTCAAACTACCTCCTCCTAGTAAATTGTTCAAATTCGTGTTTTGCCCAGGCCAACTGCCTAGTAGTTCATGTGTAACTTCCCTCCTACTTGTGGATGTGCTTTCACTGTTTGCTGCATCGGCCAGCTGTCTAGCAGTGAATGTGCAACTTCGGATAATGTCATCGTTAACTGTCTACCAATGATATGCAACTATCCCTCGTACCTCATGGATGTGTAATTTCCCTACTAGCACTCCGAACCACCTCTCTAGTGAGATGTGCAACTTTAGCGTCATGTTTATATGCAATTTTTACTACCCTCATGAATATGTAACTTTTCACTACCCCATGAATGTGAAATTTTTATCATCCAGCTATCCCTGCCTCTAAGATGTGCAACTTTATATATTGCTCCGGCCAACTGCCTAGCAGACTTTGTGCAACTTCGTTTGTTGCTCTCGCCAACCAAAACTACATATCCACAAATAGTCAGGGAAAGGAGTTGCACATCGAGTGATAGGAAGTTGGCTCGAACAACAAACTAAGTTGCACAAATCACTAATAGGGGAGGTGGGGCAAGGTGTGTCAATTGTAAAAACATTACACATCCACGAGTAGGGACAAGGGTTGCACATCGACTACTATGTAGTTGGTCACGACAGAAGAGTAGTTGCACATCAAGTTTTCATGGTTGCTAAGTTGCAACCTCATGTGAAGTTGGATCATACAGCTTCAAAAACTGGTTTTGAAAAATATTGCACCATGCAGTACTAAAGTTGCACCATATAGCATCAAAGTTGGCATAAAAAAATCGTCGAAACATATCCATGTGGGGTCTAGTTTCAAAGATTTTATCGCGGAGAATCCAACGATGAAAACGAATCTGAATTCCGACGCGCGATTTGAAAGATATGGCATTTTCAAAATTCGGAAAACCAAAATAAATGCATGCGAAGGAGGTGGGAAAGGGTGTAGAAGGAGTGGATAGCGACAAAGGCCAAGCAGTCTGCAGGTACCCGGCCAGGGAGCACCTGGCCCACGCGCATGGCTGTTTGATCGTGTGGCCACAAGCGTCCACTCGGGACGACTAAAAAGCACGCGCGCTTTAAAGCATTTAGGTTATTTTTAAGGTTTTGTTTTAGCGAAAGAAATTATTTTTGAGGTAAAAGTATCTCTAGCTCATTAAAAGCTCACTGCCCTGTTAAATCCGACGGATATACAAGATGTGTGGAAAAATCGCCCGGCCCGTAAATTTTCTACGGGGTCCGTAAACTGCATGTGTTGCCTATAATGGAGCATGTGTTATGTGGAGTATATAAGAACGTGGACATTGTGTTGGGTTTTCTTTTACTGCTATAGAATGTCAACATGTCGTACTACAACTTGAGATTTAACTTTCATGTGGTTTATAGATTTTTATGGGTATGTGCCGGAACGTATCTGATGCACTGGAGCAATTGGTGCTATCGGTGCACCGGATTCCGTTACACATTCAAAAATGTTTGAAAAATTCCGGACAAAGTCTAGTGCATTGACACAACATCAATATATGTTGTCACAAAAATTCAAATTAAAATTCAAAACATTTCTCGAGATACAAAAATGAAAGCTTTTACGTCAATGTGTTAATGGGCCAAAATTGAAACTCAACTTGTGTTATGTACTCTTCTATATCAAATTTGTTATTTATTTTTATCACGAACAATGCTTCATATTTTTATGAAAACATACATTGATGTTACTTAATGCACTATTTTTTTCCAAAAAAAACAAACTTGTTTAAATGTAACGGGAGACCCGAGCATCGTAGCACAAATTGCCCTTATGTAGCAGATACATCCTTTGTGACAGCCCACATAATACCAAATAAATTATATAAGTAGCCCGCTTAACTACTCCCTCCGTCTGAAAATACTTCTTCTAAAAATGGATGTATCTAGACTTATTTTAGTTATAAATACATCTATTTTATTTATTTTTTAGAACAAGGATTTCTAGACGGAGGGAGTACGTGTGTGGAACACCCATAGGTCATCCCACTTGCAGGCTGATCTTTACAAAATCATTTGACCTTTACAAAATCTTCTTTGCCATAAGTCTTAGTCTCGTATAGGCATTATTGATACCCCTTTCAATTCATATTACTTGTCTTAGATTTTTTTGGATACGGTTGTACTCCCTTCATTTTCTTATACAACGCCACTATAAAAAATACATTTTGCATCTATACAAGGCCACAAACACTAATCGAGGCAGAAATTAATGATGTTTCTTTGTACTAGTAATTTATTTAATACTTGCATGCGTGTAGTCATAATGACATTCAACTACTTCCCTCTCATTTCTTCTTTATATGCATGTGGCATATTAATGATCTAGCTAAACGAAAAGAAAATTTGGCTTGTAAAGTAGTCATTAAATTCTCCTAGGTACCTGTAATTTGAGTTTGTGACCTTGTAGAATGAAGGGAGTATCACAATAGCTTTTTCCTAAATACGATGTACTCCCTCTGTTCCTAAATACTTTCTCCGTCCGGAATTACTTGTCATAGGAATGAATGTATCTAGACGTATTTTAAATCTAGATACATCCATTTCTTTTTATTTTGATGACAAGTAATTCCGGACGGAGGGAGTAAGACCTTTTAAAAATTTCACTATAGACTAGATACAGAGCAAAATGAGTGAATCTACACTCTAAAATATGACTATATACATCCATATGTAGTTCATAGTGCAATCTCTAAAAAGTCTTATATTTAGAAACGGAGGAAGTACCACAGTAACAAACTTTGGAGACAAAATAGGCTGTGCACATCTGAGGAGTAAGGACACTCATGATGGACCAATTTCTTTTTTTAAACGCCGCCATATATTGTGGTTTGACAAATATTCATACAATCCTCGTGAACCACACTCAGTCGCACAGGACAGGACATACAACAAACCAACAAATAATCACCATTATATCAAATAATAATATAAAAAATGGAACATCCAACAGATGGTGGATTTTGGCAATAATGATCAGGCTTAGGTCAGATTAATTTACGTGGAGATTGAAGTTGGAATCAGCAACCAACGTGCATTTTCACAGTTCTCTAATCATACTCTCATACTCACCAGAACATCTTTTCATACACATAACAGATTCAAAGGAGTCGGGACTGGAAAACACAGGCAAACAGCTGAGAATAAACAAGTGGCAATCTGTCTCAAGGACAACTGCTGCTTCTAGGCACAATTCATCTCTGTTCCTATGGTGCACAATTGGTTCAGTTTCTAGTGGTATCAAAATCTCTTGTTTGGATTGAGAACACAGCAAAATTTCAGAGGACCATCATTGTCAGGTCTGAATTAATGCCGCTTCCTCTTGCCGCCTTTCTGGTGTTTTCTCCGCCCCGCGCTCTGTCTACGCGGCTCACTGGAACCACCGTCGTCTTCCTTCTCGCCATCGAGCAGCGTGTTCATCCCGAGGTCGAATCCGTCGGTCAGGCCTTGTAACCTGTACACGGAAACATGACAGTTCACAAGTTGGTTAGGAAAAGAAAAAGATCTTAAAAGGGCAAGCTCAGCTAAATGTGGCCAAAGCTATCTTCATGTACTCATGTGGCTGGTGGGTTCATTTTATAAGGGGGGAGCCTGTACCACAAGAGAAAATCCATAAACTCTGTAGAACGATTGAACAACATACCCATGAAGCTGCTTTTTCATCTGCTTCTCCATGTACTTTTCACGTTTGGTTACGGGAGCTCGGGTGAAGAGCTCCTCTTCCGCCTTCTCTTGCTTCTCTCTCTGCCTCATGTAGGCCATAAATTCTTTGCTTTCGTCACCCGCTGTTTCCTTCCACTGCAAGATTGCACAGAAAATTGAGTTACCTCAATGTAGCTTAGTGTAGCCAACTATACAAAAAGACACAATATACAAACCTCTTCAGGTCTATCAGCAGCATCATCAATCATCTCCTTGAAGTAAGGATTCTCTGTTGCCATACGCAATAATCTTTTCTCTTTCCTTACAGCGTCTTTACTATGACTATCATCCATGGCAGCTGGCCCAATTCTCGGAGGAACATAGATACCATCTTTGCCCTGAAGTCAAACAGCTACACACATCAGACAAAACAGATCTGTGTAAATTGAACTCTAGTCATGAAATCATCATTACGGATATAAAACAGAGTGACCTATATTCACGTCATTAACAGGAATAGTGCAGTTAGAATAAGGCAGCATTTAAGCAACGGGTAGCAGTATCCACAAAAGCAACAATATAAGCTATGATACAGTTCACTTAAAACCAGGCACATAAACCAAGTTACAGTGTAATCTCGAATTCATCAGAAGTTGTTAAGTAGCAACTTAATTTGATTCTGCAAGACACTGCACTGGAAATATTAATTTCTCATCCAACTGATGACTCTATTATGTACAGAAAAAAGCTCGGTGAGGCTGGATAGATTTGATGTCATAAAAATATATATAAGATTTATTGATTGATGTATAGGCTAAAGAAGCTGCTAATTCAATGCACAAATTTTGATGGTAACTGATTGGGGTGTGTGTGTCAGTGTGAACAGAGTGAACAGAGTGGCGAACACTCAAACAGTATCGCCTTAACACATATAAGGGAAAACATCAGTTAGTGAGAATTTCACCTGTCCTTCAGAAACAATTTTGGGATCCATCATATCCGGGTTTGGCCGGTACCCCAACAGGTCATCCTCGCCTTGTTGCCTGCCCTTGACATTGACCTCAGCGTCTGGCACCTTATCCTGGGCGGCCGCACCATCTGCAGCATTGGTGAGCTTCTGGATCTGGTACTCCATCTTCTTGTCTATTGGGCGAATCTAACACACAGAAAACATAACACCATCTACTATTAGACAGCTGCATAAATGGAGACTGCCAGCTTAACAATCAACACTTAAGGGCACCCACACCTTCTCAAGAAACAGCCTGATCTCGACAAGGCTACGCACGACAGGGTGGCCATCGACGGACAGTCCCTTGGCCTTGCGTAGCAGGTAGTAGACGAGGTCCTGGCAGTAGCTCAGCAGCAGGTGGTGCTTGGCCTCCAGGTACCCAATGCCATCGCCTGTCGGCAGCTGGTTTTTCCTAACCTACACCACACAGTAAATTGGACAGAATTGTCAGTTTTTGCCACCAACACAAAAGCTAACATTAGGAATGGATGGAAGACATGTCAAAGTTGACTTGATTGGTTTGCTTGTCAGTTAAATAGTACAGAGAACGGATCAGTGATTATGTGGCTCTAAGGGCTCCAAGAGATGCAGTCATAAACAGTGATGGGGTGAATGTGGTTCCTGAAGTCTGGGCTATTGGACATAAAATCAAGCAGTTTCCAGAAAATTTTAAAAGTGGCCCATGGGTAAATTTTGAAACAAATCTCTTAACTTCGCAAATATAGCAGAAACAGTAAAGATTAATCACTGCTACTTGTTGAAATGCAAGCTGGGGCAACAAAACGCTAATAAATATTGTCTCAGTTGGAATAGGTGGTAGCTTCCTTGCACCTCTTTTTGTGCATACAGCTCTCCAGACCGGTCCTTTTCTAGGTTTTCCAAACTAAAGATTGTTTACAGCCAGATTTTGATCTCATCTGACCTGAAAATGTTACTGATTTCAGACCGGAAAGCAGCCGAATCTGCCGGCACCTGTCATACCTGGTCCGCCGGCACTTCCTATAGATTCTCAAGAATTCAAAATGTGACCGAGTGCCTATCTGTTTGACTAAACGTGGCATTCATGCAATATCTAGGATAAGAGATGAGTGCAAGCATATGCGAGGGGGGGGGGGGGGGGGGGGGAAGCGAGGGTACCTTGCGGGTGAGAGACTCGACCTTGGACCTGACGAGGTCGAGCCCGTCCTTCATTTCCTTGAGAGCGGCGAGCAGCTTGGGCGCGTCATCCCTGTTAATGAACAAAACCAAACCCGTGTGAACCCCTCTTCGTATTTTCCGGGCGAGCGACTCTGCGGGACGACAACAGGGCGTGCCGGAAGCAAGGGGGGATTACCTCACGAGGGCCTGCGCTTTCCTCTCGTCGTCCGCTCCGGCGACGGCGGCCGTCATCGCCGTTTCTCTGCCTGCCGGAGACCGGGGAAGTCCAGGGGCTCGCCGGTAAGGGGCGGCCGCGCGAGCAAACGAGCCTCCGGGCGCCGGGGCGGTGGCGCTGCGGAGGAGGGCGCCGGATGGCAGGGGGGAGTGGGGACGGCCGGAGGAGGGCGCCGCCGGGTTTGGTTGTGCGCAGGAAAAACCCTAGGGGCGTGTTTGTTTCCCTGGCTCGCATCGGGCGTGCAAAAACCAGCCCGTTTGTTGTCCTGTGTGGCCTCCTCGGCCTGGCCCAGCCGATGCAAAAGGAAAACTTTATTTTTACCGCTCCAGCTTTTGCCATTTTGCTTATGCCACCTTAGAATTTAACATTTAACCTTTGTCACTCATAACTTTTAATGATTCATCACAAATGTCATTTCGTGGAAAAGCAATGTTTTCAGAGTGAAAATTGTTATACATTGTTAAAAGCTAAGAGAGGCAACAGTAACATAAAAAATTATTGCTTTTGGCACGGGATGGCATTCGTAATGTATTTTTAAAAGCTAAAAACGGCATAAGTGAGATGTCAAATTCTAGAGTGACATAAATAAAATGGATAAAAACTAAAGTCGCAAAAACAAAGTTTTCCCATGCAAAAAGGGGACTCTCGCCCAGGCAGGTGTTCCCGAGATGTTGCCTCGCGCCTGCACCCGCGCCTTGATTTTTTTTGAAAAGGCCATGATGGCTAACTTTATTGATTCAAATCAATGCTTGCATCGTTCACAACATATATGATTTAGCATAGGGGGTTCATCGCCCCAAGTACAAGACATAGTATTATGAAAACTAAACTTAGCTAACTCATGGGTCACAATATTTGCTTCTTTGGGGCCATGCGAAAATTCAACACTATCAATCTGAATAGTAATGTCCACACAATCCACATGTACAGCCGTGCAGGATCCCATCATTGGGATTGAGCTTTATATAATTTTATCACCTTCATGGAATCGGACTCAGCCTCCAACCCGTTTATCCCAAGGGAATTCGCAAGATGAAGCCCATCTTTCATAGCAAGTGCCTACATAATTGATGTACCCGCAACATGTGGGTAGAAACAACAATTGGATGCGGGTGAAGTCTGAAATAAACCCCAAGGTTGTAAAGGCTGATACGTCTCCAACGTATCTATAATTTTTATTGTTCCATGCTACTATATTATCATTCTTGAATGTTTTATATGCATTTATATGATGTGTTATATCATTTTTAAAAACTAATCTATTAACTTAGTGCCCGGTGACAATTGTTGTTTTCTGTTTGTCTTCGGCCTTTCAGGAAAACTGTACCAAACGAAGTCCAAATGCCACGAAACCTTTTGATGATTTTTTTCTGGACAAATATAAGACTTGGAGATTTGGAGGGAGATCGGAGGCCACACGGGATGATGCCAAGCCAACATGAAGTGCTCAGGGAGGTGGTCACATCTTGATGGCTTGGGACCACCTCCCGACGCCTCTTGACTTAACTCCACCTTTATAAAGTCTCATAGATACGGAAAACACCCGAGAGCCAGCCAAAATACTTTTTTCGCCGCCGCAAATCTCTGTTCCGCCGTGTGCCCATCTGGAGCCTTGTTCCGGTGCCCTGCCGGAGGGGGGCCAATCACGAAGGGTCTCTACATCAACCTTGCTACTCCCATGATGACATGTGAGTAGTTCACCATAGACCTATGGGTCCATAGCTAGTACCTAGATGACTATTTATCTATATCTATTGATACGTCTCCAACGTATATACTTTTCCAAACACTTTTGCTCTGGTTTTGGACTCTAATTTGCATGATTTGAATGGAACTAACCCGTACTGACGTTGTTTTCAGCAGAACTGCCTTGGTGTTATTTTTGTCCAAAAATACAAGTTCTCGGAATTAAACGAACTTTTTTGTGAATTATTTTGGGAATGCATGATGAATTATCGAGCGGAGAACCACCATAGGGGGGCTGCCTGTGGGCCACAAGCCAACAGGGCGCTGCCACCCCCTGGTTGCGCCCTAATGACTTGTGGGGCCCATGAGGCTCCCCCGACCCTAATTTCACTCCTATAAATTCACATCTTCAGAGAGAAGATTTCATCGTGTTTCACGAGACGGAGCCGCCGCCACCTCCTGTTCTTCCTCGAGAGGGCTGATCCGGAGTTCATTTTGGGCTCCACAGAGGGGAAATCGTCATTGTCGTCATCACCAACCTTGTTCATGAACACCGCCATGATGCTCACCACCGGGAGTGAGTAATTCCTTTGTAGGCTTGTTGGATGGTGCTGGCTGGGATTAGATGAGATTGATCATGTAATCGAGTTAAGTTTGATAGGGCTTGATCCCTAGTGTCCACTATGTTATGAGATTGATGTTGCTATAACTTTGCTATGCTTAATGCTTGTCACTAGGGCCCGAGTGCCATGATTTTAGATCTGAACATATTATGTTTTCACGAATATAAGAGTGATTTGCATCCTATCTTGCAAGTTTTATGCACCTATTACGTGTCTTGATCCGCACACTCCAAGGTGACAATAATTGGAATTCTTTCTGGTGATTGTCGTAGTTTGAGGAGTTCATGTATTCATTATATGTTAATGCTTTGTTCCGGTTCTCTATTAAAAGGAGGCCTTAATATCCCTTAGTTTCCAATAGGACCCCGCTGCCACGGAAGGGTAGGACAAAAGATGCCATGCAAGTTCTTATCGCAAGCGCGTATGACTATATACGAAATACATGCCTACATTATACACTACTAGGAGAAAGCCTATAGATAGGAATTTAACAGTAGCGCTGGAAAGAGGAAAAGCGCTACTGCTATATAGTAGTAGCACCGGCAATTGACAAGCACTACAAGTAGAAAAGTAGCAGTAGCTGTTGGGGAACGTCGCATGGGAAACAAAAATTTTCCTACGCACACGCAAACCTATCCATGGTGATGAGCATCTACAAGAGGGAGAGTGGATCTACGTACCCTTGTAGATCGCTAAGCGGGAAGCGTTAAGAAACGCGGTTGGTGTAGTCGAACTTCTTCGCGATCCAAATCGTCGAGCATCCCGCGATCCAATCACAAACCGTCCCGCGAACACATCATGATCCGTCCCGCGAACTCATCACGATCCGTCTCACGATCTTGATCACGATCTGTCCCGCGAACTCATCACGATCCGTTCCGTGATCACACACGAACCATCTCGCGATCTCGATCACGGTCCTTCCGATCTAGCGTCGAACGGACGACACCTTCGCGTTTAGCACACGTGCAGCTTGATGACGATCTCCACCATATTGATCCAGCAAGAGGAGGTGGAGAGGATAGAGAGTTCACCGGCAGCGTGACGGCGCTCCGGTGATGGTGGTGGAGCAATTCCGGCAGGGCTTCGCCTAAGCGCTGTAGAAAACCGATCTAGAGGAGAAACTATGCACCGGTGGAACGGGTAGCACGTGGCCAGAAATTCTGTCCAAAAACCACCCAATCCACTAGTATATATAGGAGGAGAGGAGAGGAGAGGCATCCAAGGCCTTTGGGTCGGCCGAAATAGGAGGTGGGAAGCAATCCTACTTCACCTCCAATCCTAGTTGGAGTAGGATTGCCTCCTATTGGCTGATTTTCCACTTTTTGCTTTAGGACTTTCTATCCTGCACCATGGGCCTTTGTGGCTGTTTTCCCAGCCCACTAAGGGCTGGTTATTATTCTCCCACAGCCCATGGACCTCTTGGGGTCGAAATACCCCTCCCGGAGGCCTCCCGGTACACTACCGGCACTCCCGGTACACTACCGATGAGCCCGAAACTTTTCCGGAAACCAAACCGGGACTTCCTATATATGAATCTTTACCTCCGGACCATTCCGGAGCTCCTCGTGACGTCCGGGATCTCATCCGGGACTCCGAATAAACTTCGGTCACCACCATACATAACTCTACACTACCGAAACGTCACCGAACCTTAAGTGTGCAGACCCTGCAGGTTCGAGAACTATGTAGACATGAACGAGACACCTCTACGGTCAATAACTAATGGCGGGACCTGGATGTCCACATTGGTTCCTACATATTCTATGAAGATCTTTATCGGTCGAACCTCTATGTCAAGGATTCAGTTAATCTCGTATAACGTTCCCTTTGTTCTTCGGTATGTTACTTGCCCGAGATTCGATCGTCGGTATCTCCATACCTAGTTCAACCTCGTTACCGGCAAGTCTCTTTACTCGTTCCGTAATACAAGATCCCGCAACTAACAATTAGTCACATTGCTTGCAAGGCTTATTGTGATGTTGCATTACCGAGTGGGCCCCGAGATACCTCTCCGTCACACGGAGTAACAAATCCCAGTCTCGATCCATGCCAACTCAACAGACACCATCGGAGATACCTGTAGAGCACCTTTATAGTCACCCAGTTACGTTGCGACATTTGATACACACAAGGCACTCCTCCGATATCTGTGAGTTGCATGATCTCATGGTCATAGGAACACGTACTTGACATGCGGAAAACAGTAGCAATAAACTGACACGATCATATGCTACGTTTGCAGTTTGGGTCTTGTCCATCACATCATTCTCCTAATGATGTGACCCCGTTATCAAATGACATCTCATGTCCATGGCTAGGAAACCTTAACCATCTTTTGATCAGCGAGCTAGTCTATTAGAGGCATACTAGGGACATGGTTTTGTCTATGTATCCACACATGCATCTAAGTCTCCGATCAATACAATTATAGCATGGATAATAAACGATTATCATGAACAAGGAAATATGATAATAACTAATTTATTATTGCCTCTAGGGCATATTTCCAACAGTAGTGTGTGCCGTCGGACCACCGCTACTGCTAAGTGGTCCCGTCGCCACCTCCACGGGCTACCTGTAGTGGTAACGGTTGTCCAAAACCGGCGCTACTACTAATGCTGTAGAAGTAGCACGTGTCGGTGGCCCACTACTACTACCGCTATGGTTGTACGTTTCCAGCAGGTGGGCCCCGGTTAGCAGCAGCGCCGGAGATCCGACCAGCGCTACTGTTATGACGCTTAGCAGTAGCGTGTTTCTTCTCGAGCGCTACTAATACTTGTAGCAGCCACCTTTTCCTCCCATCCCTCCCCTCCCCTCTCCCTCCTCTATCTCCCTCACTTAGTTATTCCTTCTCCTACCTATCTTATCTCCCCATTAATGCCCCCATCCACCATCTCATCCATTAATGAGCTCCATTAATGGATTCTTTCCCTCACTTGAATTTATTTGTCTCTTCGTCCTTCTCTCTTCCGGTCTCGATCACTCTTGCCTTTTGTCTCACTAGTTAGCTTTCCCTCCCTCTCCACTAGCTAGTTAGGTAGAGCATCTCCTTCCAACTAGGTCTACCATGCATATTTGTCCTACTTCTTCCGATCCCTTGCTAGCTAGATAGCGACGCCGTACCGGCCATCTACCATATACGTTAACGTTGGCTCAATTGATCCAGGTCCTCTCTTATGACAAAAGGTGAAAAAAGTTGTGCTTTGCAAGAATTAATGGAAATATGTGTGTTTGCGCTATGATGGTGGGAATATGTGCGTGGGGCATGAGTTGCAGCCGCCTATGTGTGTTTGTTAGATCGTGCTTGACCTGAGTTGCTTATGTTTTGCCAAAATGTTGATTGATTTCCGTTTCGGTGAATTTTGGGAAAACTCAATATGACATATTTTTAGGGAAGGTCATGTCGAGATTTTGTATGACTTTCATATATGCGTGCATGATTAAAATTATTTTTCTTATTATACCATGCAGGCAATCATGAAGGCCAGTGGAAGGGTGGTGGAAAGATGGTTGCAATCCGCGGTGCAGGACATGTATTTAAATAAACGGACTGGGGTTATATTTCCGTGTAGAAGATGCAAACTAATCACCATCTTGGCCCCCTTTGACCGTGGCAGTTTGAAGGCGCACCTGCTCATGTATGGTTTCATGGATGGCTATACTCGGTGGATAACTGAAGATGATGATGATGAGGATGTCCACATGACAAACAATAATGACATGTGGGTAGACGAAGAGATGGTCGATGATGATGGACCCGAAGAAGAGTTTGAGGGCGCTGGACATGGTGGAGGAGAAGAGGCCGGACACGGCAAAGAAGAGGCCATACATGCGGATAAGATGCCGGGCACGACGTAGAAGAGGCGGATACGCCGTAGTCTTCGACGCGACTAAGTTCAGTCATGCAGGACCCTCATGTTCAAGACCTGCTTCGCAAGAGTACGACTAGCAAAAGAACCGCTTCAAGAGAGGATGCCAAGATGGCGCAATTGGAGGTAGACTCGAATACTCCATCGTATGACGATTGCGATCCCGAGTTGACCCGCTTGAGTTTCACGCTCGAACTTCTAAAGACGAAGGCCAGAAACAAATGGACAGACACAAGCCTCGATGAGCATTTGAAGTATCTACATGATAAAGTTCTTCCCCTTGGGGAACCTGTGTCTTACTAGCGTCCATGAGGCCAAGAAGATAGTGTGCCCTCTTGATCTGCCCCGCATTAGATACCATGCATGCATCAATGATTGCATCATTTATTGGAAGGAGCACGCGGAAGTTGTTTGGTGTGCAATGCTTCTTGATACAAAAAGGCTTGGAAGAACATCCTCAGAAAGTTGTATGGTACTTACCGATCACTCCCCGTCTGTAGCGTTATTTCCTAGATCCTAAGGAAGCAAAGCTCATGCGCTAGCACGCAGAGAGGGTGAAGCCTGACGACGGAGATGATCCGAAGTTGAGACACCTCGCGAATGTTAGCTAGTGATGAGAATTCAACGCGGAATATGGGTATTTCACAGATGGTGCAAGGAACATCGTGCTTGGCGCGAGTACTGATGGCATGAATCCATTTGGAAACCATAGCACCAACCATAGCACATGGCCCGTGTTTGTATGGATGTACAACCTCCCCCCTGGTTGTGCATGAAGTCAAAGTACATACACATCAGCATGTTGATTAAAGGTCCAAGACAACCGGGAAATAATATTAATCTATATCTTGGGCTACTTCAAGAGGAGTTAGACACGTTATGGAAAACACCGGCCAAGACATGGGACGCCAGTAAAGGCGGGTATTTATATATGAGAGTCATGCTGATGATGACGGTGCACGACTATCTCGGTTACGGATATTTCGCGGGACAGGTGTGCCATGGATATTGTGGATGCATGTCGTGCATGGATGATACAACGTCTCAATAGCTAATGTCAACAAAAGACGACGGGTCTGGAAAAATCGTGTACATGGGGCATCGAAGATGGCTCGCGCAGGACGACCCATGGAGATCTATTCAATGGTGAAGCTGAGGATCAAGGACCTCCATGTAAGCGGAGCGGCACCAAAATCGATGAGATGTTGAAAAACTAGGAACAGTGCCCCGCGCCGGGAAAGACAATGAAAACAGCGCTGGAGCCGCTGCTGAAGGTATCGAAAACAAGGTCTATTTTCTTGAACTTGTCGTGCTGGCCCAAACTCGACACGTCTCATTGCCTTGATCAAATGCATATCATGAATAATATCCTTCAGAGCTTGCTTGCGACACTGATGAACATGTCGGATAAGATCAAGGATGGCCCGAAGGCAAGAAGAGACTTGGAAGATTTGAAAATCAGGGCAGATTTGCACATGTCGCCCCGTAAAAAGTCAACGGAGACGGAGATGAAGACGGAGGCGGGGGATAGGGGCAAAAAAGTGAACTTGAAGGACGAGAATTATTGCCCCCCTTCTTGCTTCACCTTAAGTCCGAAGGAGATCGATCAATTCTTCAAGTGCCTTACGGAAATCAAAGTTAGTTCTGGTTACTGTGGGAAGATAAGCAGATTTCTAGACACCAAGAAGAAAAGCTTCAACGAGATGAAGTCTCATGACTGTCATGTGATGATGACGCTGATCCTTCTGGTTGCCCTTAGAGGTATAATGGACAAGCACGTCCTTGAAACGCTTATTGGTTTGTGCAACATTTTTAATGTTATCTCTCGAAAGTCGATCAGTGTGAAGCAGCTCCGAAGGTACAAGAAGAGATCATTGTCATACTAAATGAGCTTGAGATTTACTTCCCGCACGCGTTCTTTGATGTCATGGTGCATTTGTGTGTCCACATTGTGGACGACATCATCGACCTTGGGCCATCATTCCTTCACAGCATGATGTCGTTCGAGAGGATGAATGGGGTCATCAAAGGATTCATTCGTAACATGTCCCATCCGAATGGAAGCATCATGCATGGCTATCTGACCCAATAGTGCATCTCCTTATGTGAGAATTATCTAAGCAACGAAAACCATGATGTTGGTTTTCCCGTCAAACAAGCACCTTGGGAGGCTCGGAGGAGAAGGCCACACGAACGGCTGGAGGGAATTGCATGTGGACTACTCGGGTCGACGCAACGACTTGGACATAACAAACTTAGTAGTGCTACAACACCTAGACGTGGTAGATCCTTTCATGGAACTACACAAAGAAACCATCGTAAATAAGTATCGTGACCAGGGGCTACACAAGACGGACGCCGAAGTTACTAGAGAGCACAACTCCACTTTCTTGCGTTGGTTCAAAGAGCATGTTCTTGATAATCCCCCGGAAGAGGGCAGTGAAGACGGATTGCTCATACATGCCTAGCACATGGTCCTACGACCAACCTCAAGACCCATCAGGCATATGATATCAATGGATACACGTTTTACACGGAGGCCAAAGACATAAACAGTGATTACCAGAACTTAGGGGTGACGATGGAATGCATGACCGGTGACAATAGCACAACAAAAAGATTCTATGGAAGGGTCGAAGAGATCTGGGAGCTTGACTACCCTGGACTGCATAGTGTGACGATGTTTCGTGTCATATGGGCTAAGGCCATCGCCATAGAAAACAAGTATTTCACTACCATGTCTATACCCAACGTGAAGAGTGCTACCATGAATGTTCACGTCATCGCGAAAATTGAGACATGGGTACACGCTAAGCACGTGACACAATGCTTCTTCATAACCGACCCGAGCAATCCGAGCCGTGTTGTCGTGAGGATAGGCAAAAGGAGCATCGTCAGAATGGACGGGGTCGCTAACAAGGAAGACTACGACCAGTATGGCGACCCGATGAGGGAAGATGACGATGACGATGGAGCATATGTCAAAATAAGAAGCAAGACTACATTACCTAAGAAAAACCACACTCCATGGAAAAGGAGAAGTCATAACGAGGGGCTCAATTCCTCGGCACCGAACAATAAAGGAAAGAAACTCACTCAGAAAGGAAAGCGTCGACGCACTTAACCGTTATCGACGATGAATAAGAAGCAAACCATCATTTATATATATGTTCCTATTTTGTATACACACTTAACCGTTATTGGTCAAATGATATAATATATATCACCCTTCCCATCATGCATATCGGTCGTTTTTCAGAGTGAGAAAAACAAAACAAAATGAAAAAATAAAATAAAAGGAAAATAAGAAATGTAATGAAAAGGAGAAAGGTAAAAAATAAAATGAAAAAAATAAAAGCAATAGCGGTAGCGCTCGTTTATAGCACTGGTTCTAAACCAACGCTACCACTACTTTCACTTAACCTCTCTCCTGCGCGCTTCCTTCTCGAATTCTCCCCCAAATCCCCCACACCGCCTCCATCGCCCTCCTCTTCGCGCGCGCCCTTGATATGTCTCCAACGTATCTATAATTTTTTGCTTGTTCCATGCTGTTATATTATCATTCTTGGATGTTTTACAATCATTTTACCACAACTTTATATTATTTTTGGGACTAACCTATTTACCCAGAGCCCAGTGCCACTTTCTGTTTTTTCCTTGTTTTTGAGTTTTATAGAAAAGGAATATCAAACGGAGTCCAAAGGAAATAAAAAATTACGGTGATTTTTTATGGACCATAAGACACCCACGGAGCTTGGAGATGAGACCAGAAGATTCCCGAGGAGGCCACAAGCCTCAGGGGTGCGACCACCCTCCTAGGCGTGCCCCACAGGCTTGTGGTCCCCTCGGGAATCCATCGACCTCCTCTCAACTCTATAAATCCTCAAATATTCCAAAAACCCCAAAGCAGAACCTAGATTGGGAGTTCTGCTACCGCAAACCTCCAGAGCCACGAAAAACCAATCGGGAGCCCGTTTCGGCACCCTACCGGAGGGGGAAACCATCACTGGAGGCCATCTTCATCATCCGAGTGGTCTCCATGACGAGGAAGGAGTAGTTCACCCTCGGGGCTGAGGGTATGTACCAGTAGCTATGTGTTTGATCTCTCTCTCTCTCTCTCGTGTTCTTGGATGGCATAATCTTGATGTACCGCGATCTTTATTGATATAGATTGAATCATATGGAGTTTTCCCCTCTCTATCTTGTGATGAATTGAGTTTTCCCTTTGAAGTTTTCTTATCGGATTGAATCTTTAAGGTTTTGAGAACACTTGATGTATGTCTTGCGATGATATATCTGTGGTGACAATGGGATGTTCTATTGATCTACCTGATGTATGTTTTGGTGATTAACTTGCGGGTTCCGTGACCTTGGGAATCTACGCATAGGGGTTGGCACATGTTTTCGTCTTGACTCTCCAGTAGAAACTTTGGGGCACTCTTCGAAGTTCCTTGTGTTGGACTGAATATAATGAATCTGAAATTAGGTGATGTATATCGTATAATCAAGCCCACGGGTACTTGTGGTGACATTGGAGTATCTAGGTGACATTAGGGTTTTGGTTGATGTGTATCTTAAGGTGTTATCTTAGTAATAACTCTAGGGTTGTTCGTGACACTTATAGGGATAGCTCATAAGATTGATCAGAAAAGATAACTTTGAGGTGGTTTCGTACCCTATAATAATTTCTTCGTTTGTTCTTTGCTATTTGTGACTTTGGAGTGAACTCTTTATGGCATGTGAGGGATTTACATATGATTCAACTATGTTAGTATTGTTGAGAGAACTTGCACTAGTGAAATTATGAACCCTAGGCCTTGTTTACAAGCATTTCAATACCGTTTGTGCTCACTTTTATCATTAGTTACCTTGCTGTTTTTATATTTTCAGATTACAAAAACCTATATCTACCATCCATATTGCATTTGTATCACCATCTCTTCGCCAAACTAGTGCACCTATACAATTTGCCATTGTATTGGGTGTGTTGGGGACACAAGAGACTCTTTGCTATTTGATTGCAGGGTTGTTTGAGAGAGACCATCTTCATCCTATACCTCCCACGGATTGATAAACCTTAGGTCATCCACTTGAGGGAAATTTGCCATTGTCCTACAAAACTCTGCGCTTGGAGGCCCAACACGAGTCTACAAGAAGAAGGTTGTGTAGTAGACATCAAGCTCTTTTCTGGTGCCATTGGCGGGGAGGTGAGTGCTTGAAGGTATATCTCTAGATCTTGCAATCGAATCTTTTAGTTTCTTGTTTTTCACTAGTTTGGTTTTATAAAAGAAAACTACAAAAAATGGAATTGAGGTTGCCTCATATGCTTCATCTTTTTAATGTCTTTCATGAAAACGATGGAAAGGAAAATTGTGCTCAAGTGTTAGAAGAAGAAGTTATTAAAATGTTTGGCACTAAATCTGAGTGATGAGCATGATTGCAATGTTGTTAGTATGAATTCTTTGAATATCCATAGTACTAATGATGATTGCACTAGTCATGATAAAAAGATTTCTTATAAGCATGTCAATTTTTGTGGAGTTCATAGAGTTTGTGTAGATATGCCTAAAAGGGAAGATAGATTTTTTAGGAGGCATAAGTATTTAGAAACTAAATGTTTGCAAGAGAGGCTAGATGTTTGTGCTGAAAGATTTAATTTTTTTGCCATCCTTGTGAACTTTGCAATGAATGTGGTCATTTAAATCTCCAATGCAAATTGTTTCATGATCGAATCGTGTCCAAAAATTGTGATAACTTGATTTCCCTTGTGCATCATAACGAACTTAGTTTGCTTCTGGGATATGAAGAAACGAAACGTATAACTAGGGGTATCCCAGGATATAATCTTAAGAGATTTCTTGATTTTGATCTAAAGGGAATTTATATGTATTGCGTGGTAAATTGCATTGAGAATCCTTATATTGCCAATTACTTAAAGACAAGGAAACAAATAGAAGATTAAGAGAATACTAATGAAGGGGAAGTGGTTTCCCAATATCCTCCTATTTTTTAGGATAAATCAGGTAAGGAGGAGAAGCTTTTTATTCAACCAACCTCTTCAAAAAGATGTTTGGAGGAATTAAATAAAGCCACACATAATGTGGTGAAGAAGAAGAAAAGAAGGAAAAGTAAATGTAAAGAGGTATCTCTCCCAAATAATGTTGCTCCCATTATTGATAGGCCTCATAAGAATGAATCAAAAAATTTGTGGAAGATGATACACTTGAGGATGATTTTGTTATTCCTATTGCTTGTTGTGATAATTATGATTGGGAAGATAATGATACTTCTTATAATCTTGAAAATATTTATGGCACCAACTTGGAGGATGATGATAATAATTGCTATACTATTGGTGCTATTCATACCATTAATGATGAGAGTGATCGTGTTTATGATATACAAATCCACAAGCTTGGGGATGCTATGTTCGATGAAAATGACATGTTTGAGAATTTATTTGCTGCAATTAATGTTTGTCTCAAGCTTGGGGATGCTATGCTTAATGAAGATGATCTTTTTATTCCCCCTACTTTGAATGATAAAATTTGTTATAATGATTGCATGCCTCCTACTTATGAAGATTATTGTGATGATACTTATGCAATGAAAAAGATTGATGATTGCTATTATGATACTTCTCATAATTATGAATATCCTTTTACTTAATATTACTCTTTTAGTGTGGAACCAATTTGTAGTATTCATGTCTTTTATGATTCTCCCACTATTAGTCATGAGAAGAGATTTGCTTATGTGGAGAGTAGTAAAATTTCTATGTTTGTAGATCATGAAAAGAATGCTTTATGTGCTGGTTATATTGTGGAATTACTTCATAATGCTACTGAAAACTATTATGAGGGAGGAACATATGCTTGTAGGAATTACAATAATATAAAGTTTCCTCTCTATGTGTTCAAAGTTTTGAAGTTATGCTTGTTTTGCCTTCCTATGCTAGTTGATTCTTGTTCCCATAAATTGTTTGTTCACAAAATCCCTATGCATAGGAAGTGGGTTAGGCTTAAATTTGCTATTCATATGCTTCATAATGCTCTCTTTGTGTTTCAGTTCTTATCTTTTTTTGTGAGCATCATTGAAATCACCATGCCTAGCTAAAAGGCATTAAAGAAAAGCGCCTGTTGAGAGAGAACCCAACATTTTTACTTTCTGTTTTGATGTGTTCACATGATTAATCTACTATAGTAATCATTTTTTGTGCCTTTTATTTCAATAAAGTGCCAAGTAAAGCCTTTGGGTAGTGTGGATACTTGCTTGTTTGATTCTGTGCAAAAACAGAAAGTTTTGCGTCCAGTATATGAATTATTCATTTTACTGGAGCGTCAAAAAATTCTGATTTTTTAAAAAAAACTTTATATGCAAATTCCTTGAGTTGTCCTAATTTTGCAGAATTTTTAGAGTCATGTAAGTTTGGTGCATTCAGATCTTTACAGACTATTCTGTTTTTGACAGATTCTGTTTTGCATGCATAGTTTGCTTATTTCAAGTGTTCCTATAGATTATATTGAGTAATATAAATTGTGGGAATGATGTAATACAGTAGGTATCATGTGAGAACAATTATGAATCTTGTCTTGACAGTACCTAAGTGAATGATTTATCGTTACTACACTAACCTGTCTCACGAAGTTCCGTTAAGTTTTGTGTGATTGAAGTTTTCAAGTTTTGGGTGAGGCACCGACACGAGGAGAACAAGGAGTGACAAGAACCTAAGCTTGGGGATGCACAAGGCACCCCCAAGGTAATATTCAAGTAAGACTCAAGCGCCTAAGCTTGGGGATGCCCCGGAAGGCATCCCCTCTTTCGTCTTCAACACTATCGGTATATCTTACTTGGAGCTATATTTTTATTTGTCACATAATATGAGTTTTTCTTGGAGCGTCATTTTTGTTTGTTGTAATCTGGTAGGTGTTATTTATAATCCTTTTTCCAATAAAATGTTCCAAGAATTGCCTTTAGGATGCTTGCATTGCATGTTTTGATGAGTGCTGTGTAAAAACAGAAACTTTGGCTGTAGTGTTTGAATTTTCATATTTTACTGGAACATGGAAAGTTTCTGAAATTTTTACACAGTATGTTCATATAAATTTTATAGCATGTCCTAAATTCTCATAATGTTTTGAGTTACATAAGTATAGTGTTTTCATAAATTGCTTTAGACTATTCTGTTTAGACAGATTGCTGTCATAGTTTCATTATGTACTTATCCTATAGTTTCCATAGCCTATATTGCTAGATATAAATTGTGGAAATGATATTATACAGTACCTAATGTTTGAAAATTATTATGCAACTTGTCTTGTCAGTACATAAAGAGTTGATTTATTATTATGTGTACTAACCTATCTCACGAGTTCTTTTTGAGTTTTGTGTGGATGAAGTTTTTGAGAATAGGTGAAACCGTGGTATGAGAGGATTGAACGAGATACAAAATCTCAAGCTTGGGGATGCCCAAGGCACCCCAAGTAAATATTTCAAAAACTCTTTGTTGACACCTGATTTTGGCACGGTGCAAAATGTAGTAAAGATGGACTCAAATGAAAAGGTTTTTTCTACGAGAAAGTTCATATTGCCGAGTGAAACAACCTTGATGTTTAGGTCATCACCATTCGGCATCATTTCAAGGGCCAAATTACACTTGGATTGTCATGTAGATGTTCTGAGTGCTTTTTGGTCTATTACGCCTCCAAGACAACCTCGAATGAAGGAATGTTCTACATGGATTGTCTTCGTCTTGTCGAGCTGATCGGTTTTGATATATAAAATCATTTCAGTCTGAGGTTGTATGCAAAAGTTAGAGCAACCAGAGTGCAGCCCTGCCACAGAGCAAAATGTGGCGCAGGAGATCAGACACATGTTTGATGGGTCGCGTGAGTCATTCGGCCCTCAACACGTCCTCGGATGGAAAAACTTACAACATGAAAAAGTTTCGCGTCGTCGAGGCCATTGATTTTGATACATAATTAATCTCAATCGAAGGTCATATGCGACCTGGAGAGGCAAAACAAAATCATCATGGAGTTTCACTCGGGACTTCCAAGTGGAAGTTTCCCGGCCGAGTGAAACGTTTGCCGTCCGGTAGAGTGAAAAGTTTTTCGTTCGGCCGAGTGAAATTGCCATCTGAGTGAAAATCACTGTCCGAGTGAAAAGTACTGGTCGAGTGAAAGTACCGTCCGAGTGCAATTGTCGTCCGAGTGAAAATTGCTGTCCGAGTGAAAAGTACTGGTCGAGTGAAAGTGCCGGTTGAGTGAAAGTTCAAAATAGCCTCAGATGGAAAAGTTTTCAACATGAAAGTTGTTTGTAACGTTGGAACGGTTAACTTTGCTTTTAAGGTTATTATCATCTAAGATAGTATGCGGCCTGCAGAGATGCTACAACACTCGGACAGTTTAGTCTGCTACGTGACCGAGTCCGATTCAAAGTTAAAGATGACCTCGCAGAGTATTCAAGATGACTTTATTTGGGAAAGTGATCAGCATATGGATTGTTGGCCTCGTCGAGGTACACAAAATTGATGTTTGTACCGTCTCCATCGGAGGTCATATGCAGATTCCACGGCCCATGCAAGGAGCAAGACAGAAGATTGGGCCAGATTTGGGCTAAATCCGAGTGGGACTAGAACTAGGACTCTAGGACGTGATTTGATGTAATTTTCTCGTAAGGAAAGCCTAGATGAATCCTTTGCTTGTACAGGAAGTCCATCCGCCTCTTATATATGTTGGGGGTGATGGCCGATTGAAAAACAAACAATCGAACCAATCTATCAATTACACTTTCGTGTTCATCTACTTCTATCTCCTACCCTCGTATCTTCTTCCTCGTTCTTTGTTCGTTCTTCTCTTGGAGGGCAATGATCCACGAGGCCCTATGGGCATCAGCTCGACCTAGGGCAGCCCATAGCCATCGCGTGCCCTGACGGGGTCCCTCACGGGCGTGCGGGGTTTCTGGTCTGCAAAAGCATCCGCCGGCTGTCTTGCGTATCGCGCTGCCGGTCGGTCCTCCTTCAACGTGAGCTGTGGTGCATCACCCCCGGCGTCGAGGGTGGTGTTCGTGTGTCAACACACTTTTTGGCGACTCTGCTGGGGACGAAGCTTTGAACGGTCTCTAGCCCGTTCTTGCTACGAGGAGAGCGTCATCAAGCGGCTGCAATGTACACGGTAACATGTATCATAAATCTGCTTATGTAGATGCAAATAGCCATTATATTGCTGTCACTAGATCCTTTGATGGGCATACCATGTCATCTAGCCCTAACGAGCAAAGGTCGACTAAGTATCCCGCCGGAGAAGCTTGGGAATTACCTAATTGTGATATGCAACTTATAGATCCGAACTTTCGTGCATCGGCAACTCCCTTCAATATGTCGGTGAACAACACGATGAGTTCGGGTGATCAATATAAGACACCTCATGCACAGGAAGGTGTTTCACAGTTTTGTCCATCGGCAACCGGCTCGCAATATGCGGGGTCATTCCCAAACATGCCGATGGATGGGGGAATCGGCCATGCTTCCATTAGCTATTTGGCCGGTTATCCTCACTCATCATATAACACACCTCTTGAGGTTAATTGTTGAGAAGCATATGCAAATAAAAATATTCATGACTCGATCCACCTTCATGCTTATTGCCGTGTGAGTGGAGACTCTATTGGAGCATCTGTGTCTAATATTGCAAAAGATGGGGTGGCTCTGTCTGCTTTAAAAAGTTTAGCCCAGAATAAGCAGATTACCGCTCTTTGCCTTGAGCAACATGATAAGGGTTTGGTACCTGATTATGAGGCAATAAGAGCTAAGGTTTTGCAAGAAGACAATGTGTTGCCAATTGACCAAATTGACGAGAGGAAATATGGTTCAACAACATTGCATACGTCTTCACCTATCATTGCAGCATGTCATAAACCCCCTATACAATTGCAAAATTTCGGCAACATCAGTTCATTGCCGAAAGATCCTAAAAGCATTGGGGGGCAAGCCGATCCAAGCAGGGACGAATTTAAAGAAAAATATGTGGCCCGAATGGACAAGGTCAATCCAAAGCTCACAAGGAATTGCGTCAACAATTTTACCACACCGACTCTTGAGGAGTTACCGGTAGAATATCAACAGGCTTATGAAGCACTCAAGAAGAAGCGTGAGGAGGAAGATTTGCAAGAATACGTCAAGTCCCTTCCTTTGTGCAACAACCATGTTGGTCCCTCTACGATGTTGAGGCAAGATAAAACAGAAGCTTTGCAAGCCAAACAACAAAAAAGGATTCACTCGGTTAATACGGTTGATTCGGTAGAAATCGAGTCAAATATGACTAAGTCGTCTATAGTCGAGTCAAATGGTTCCTTTAAAGCCAAGACAATGATGGATTCGGTTGAAACTGGATTGAGCACCGAGACGGCCAAGGTCGAGTATATAGAGTCAATGTCGAGTGCATTGAGCCAGTTAAGGCCGAGTGCATCAAGTGAGCCGAGTGCATTGAGTCATCCAAGTGCATCACCGGCTAATGTAGAGTGCATCAACCCAATCATTGACAGGTGTACCAAAATAAAAATGCAAGCTTCACCGAGCAAAGGAATGACAAACGCAGCAAATTGGCCGTGCTCGATTTTCTGGATGTGAGGGAGCTTACATGCTGCCCTATGAGTTCCGTGCTAAAGAAATTGATGAGCATCAAGAACAAAGTAATATGGCCAAACACAGTTTGATTAACGATAAACATCAATAACAAGAACATGTTGCTAAGCAAAGTCCAGCTGACCAAGAGCGTTTGAGTGGAATCCATTTGGATAGTCTGAGTCAAATCTACACGCAAAATCCAAGTGATGATGCACGACATCCAGACAAAGAGGAAGGGGCATTGGAGAATTATATAGAAGTGGAGCAAGATATTGTTCCAGTTATGCAACCATCTTCTCCTCCCAACGTCTTCAGATGACAGTTCACTCAATTTTTGATTTGGTCAAAATCATATTGTTGATCCACCCGTTAGCAAGATTCCAATTAATTTTGAAAGACCAATTGAGATGATTAATCTATTTGTTTGGAATAATCTTGTCACTATTCATGCTGATCAACACATGGTACCATTCACACAAGCTAATAGTGACAACTTATCACAACCAAAGTTGTCCACGTCATGTTGGCTAAACTTTATATTCATATGGACAACTTTGTTTGTTTTATGCCTAGCTAACATTTGGTCTTAGATGATACGTATATTCTGTAATTATTTTGGTTGCAGAAACATAAAGCCAGGTCCAAAGTCCTCCGGGATAGCCGATTCAAGAGCATCGAGAAAGGAGGACGAAAACCAATGCATAGCCGAGTCAGATGACGTTAAGTCGGCACCACTCGGTTGTTTTGTTTCAGAGCCGGTATCACAATATCAGTTAATGGATGAGCAGTCTACCTTCAGTCCGGGCATGTGTGATCACATCGTCGGTGCGTCACCGACTAATCCTATTATTATAATTGATCACGATGCCGAGCTATCAAAACAAGAACAAGTGCAATGTTCGTTTGAACAGAATGTCAAAGAGAACAATGTGATTCATCAAGCCACACAATCGGCTAACAGAGGACAATTGGAGCTCGTTGAGGCACACGCATACGGTCAGTCGACTCAGATTGGTTTTGATGGTGATCAAGTGTTGACTGGGCTACCTCAAGCTGGCTCATCCAAAGACGGATAGGTATACGCTAATGATGATGGGATCAAATCTTCAAGTGAGGTAATTATTCAAAAATGCATTAGAAATAATATTGAAGAAATGAATTCTATCAAAGTTACAACTGACACATCTAGCACTCGGGGGAAACAAGAAAATTCAAAGACCGATGCACTCAAAACCAAAGAAAGCAAAGGTCGTGGTAAGCACAAAGGTAAAAAGCCGAAAGTCACTTTCGTGCAATTACTGGAAAAATACCAGAAGAAGTGAGGCGAAGAGTGCTTATCAGTCGAGTGCAACAAAGGCATCGAAGTCACCCCCAAGGAATAAATCTGAACACTGGGATTGGTGAAGGAAGAAGTTGACTCCATATCCTCCTTTTGGGCCACCAATGTCGATGTCATACGTACCTCCTCATGTCGACTATTATTCATATCAATCATGGGACATGTATAGATCGAGGGATCACCGTCCATCATATTCTAAACCACCTCACCAAAATTATGTAGCTCCGAGGGGATCATTGTTTGTTCAACAACCACATGTTAAAGACCGACTCAACCAAAAAGAATCGGTCCAGAGATTGGCAAAAAAGATGGACATGGACAAGCAAATTTACCAAGTGAAAAAGGATGGCCACAAGTGTGCTCTTTCAAATCCGACTCCGGACGACAAAACGCCAGCTGAGTCTATGTTGGCTACTAAAGGCAAGGAGATGAAGCATGTAACTTTCAAGGATCCAATTGCTGAATTTCAACGGGCCAAGTTGGAGGTTCCCAAAGCCAAGAAAAACTTGCCAGTGCATAAAACAAAGCCACAGCCGAGATGCCCACTCGGATTATCATATTCGCAAGAGAAGAAGTTGAAGCGGCTTACGGCCTATGAGCTGGAGAAGAGAAACATGGCATGGGTCCCCAAAGGAAGCCGTCAAGGCAAGAATGATGTGACAGCTCTCATTGCAGGAGTAAGGGAGGACAAGCGTGAAGCCGGTAGGCATAAAAAACATTTTTCATGTCACAATACGAGACTCCAGACAGTGCATCATGCATGTTCTTCAACAGTCCCATCAGAGTTTGTGCCCAACAATTTATCGCCAGCTGAAATTTCTGATTTATTTCGTCTGTTCACACTTTGGTGGGCAGGTTCCCCAGATCCTTTGAGATGAGGACGCATGACCGATATTTATTTATCGTCCTGAGATTTCGTCATGTTGGTACAACAAGCATTAGGCTACTATCTCAGCTGAATTCGAGTGGATCATCATTTAGGTAATATTGCCAAGGTTTGAACCGAGTGAAATACAGTCCGTATGTCCGATTGCAAATCTTTGTGATGACCCGACTGGTCCTAAAGCATCAAGTTGCGATCTGGGTGATTTTAAATCCATGTGGGTCGCCTCTCGGGTAATATCAATAAAACTGAAGATGGGCCTATCAGAACTGTTCAAATAACTTCAGATGGAGTTGATCCAACAAGAAACTTTTTTTACATCAAAACAGTCTGATGCTTGGTGTAGCCAATTCACATATGGTCGACTTATTTATTCACTCGGCTCGTGAGGAAAATATGGCTGACTCATCTTTGAATCGGCCAGGAAAACTACATGTGACTGACTCCTTAGTCGATTCAGCCAGTAATGAAGGATCTAGTGCTATTCAGGAAGCTAACTAGAAGAAATCCGAGTGTCGGTCATTTGCAGGATCTGAGTGAAGCAAGATTGTTCGGAACACGGCTTAATATACAGTTTGATATTTGATGATTTTGTGTTGCCGAATAGTTGACGGTATTCCTTTGAGGTGCATGATCATAATCGTTCGACAGCCAGAATGGTGTATTGTCGAACGGTTCTAATATCCCCAAGGAGGGCCTGAGCATATGGCCAATAATAATTGTCGTCCTTAGCATGCATGACAGATGGAGTGTTGACATCGTCCTTAGAACAAACGTGGTGCAAATTATTTTTCGGGATTCTTTGCCGAAAAACAGGGGAGCATGTGTTGACATCTGATTTTGGCACGGTGCAAAATGCAGTAAAAATGGACGCAAATGAAAAGGTTTTTTCTACGAGAAAGTTCATATTGCCGAGTGAAACAACCTTGATGTTTAGGTCATCACCATTCGGCATCATTTCGGGGGCCAAATTACACTTGTATTGTCATGTAGATGTTCCGAGTGCTTTTTGGTCTATTACGCCTCCAAGACAACCTCGAATGAAGGAATGTTCTACATGGATTGTCTTTATCTCGTCGAGCTGATTGGTTTTGATATATAAAATCATCTCAATCTGAGATCGTATGCAAAAGTTAGAGCAATCAGAGTGCAGCCCTACCACAGAACAAAATGTGGCGCAGGAGATCAGCCACATGTCTGATGGGTCGCGCGAGTCACTTGGCCCTCAAGACGTCCTCGGATGGAAAAACTTACAACATGAAAAAGTTTTGCGTCGTCAAGGAAATTGACTTTGATATATAATTCTTCTCAATCCTAGGTTGTATGCGACCTGGAGAAGCAAAACAAAATCAGCCTGGAGTTTCACTCGGGACTTCCAAGGGAAAGTTTGGCGACCGAGTGAAACGTTTGCCGTTCGACCGAGTGAATTTTTTTCCGTCCGTATGAGTGAAATTGCCATCCGAGTGAAAATCACTGTCCGAGTAAAAATCACCGTTCGAGGAAAAGTACCGGTCGAGTGAAAGTATCGGCCGAGTGCAATTGTTGTGCGAGTGAAAATTGTTGTCCGAGTGAAAAGTACCGGTCGAGTGAAAGTGCGAGTCGAGTGAAAGTTCAAAATGGCCTCGAATGGAAAAGTGTTCAACATGAAAGTTGTTTGTGATGTCGAAACCGTTAACTTTTCTTTTAAGTTCATTATCATCTAAGATAGTACGTGGCCTGCAGAGATGCTACAACACTCGGACAGTTTAGTCTGCTACGTGACCGTGTCCGATTCAAAGTTAAAGATGACCTCACGGAGTATTCAAGATGACTTTATTTGGGAAAGTGATCAACATACGTATTTTTGGCCTCGTCGAGGAACACAAAATTGATGTCTGGGACGTCTCCATCAGAGGTCATATGTAGATTCCACGGCCCATGTAAGGAGCAAGATAGAAGATTGAGCCAGATTTGGGCTAAATCCGAGTGGGACTAGAACTAGGACTCTAGGACGTGATTTGATGTAATTTTCTTGTAAGGAAAGCCTATATGAATCCTTTGCTTGTACGGGAAGTCCAGCTGCCTCTTATATATGTTGGGGGTATGGCCGATTGAAAAACAAACAATCGAACCAATCTATCAATTACACTTTCGTGTTCATCTACTTTTATCTCCTACCTTCGTATCTTCTTCCTCGTTCTTCGTTCGTTATTCTCTTGGAGGGCAGCGATCCACAAGGTCCTAGGGGCGATCAACTTGACCTAGGGTAGCCCAAAGCCACCGCGTGCCTTCACGGGGTCCCTCCCGGGCGTGCGGGGTTTCGGGTCTGCAAAAGCGTCCGCCGGTTGTCTTGCGTATCGCGCTGCCGGTCGGTCCTCCTTCGACGTGAGCTGCGGTGCATCACCCCCAGTGTCGAGGGTACACAGTTACGTGTTTGTGTGTCAACACTCTCAAGCATCTAAGCTTGGGGATGCTACGCATCCCACCTCTCTTCATCAACAATTATCGGCTAGCCTATGTTGAGCCTAAATTTTTATTCGTTCACATGATGTGTGCTATTCTTAGTGCTATTTTTCTTTTGCTTGCTGTTTGAATAAAGTACTTAAGATCTGAAAATATTTATTGAGGGAGAGAGAGAGTCCTCACATAGCTCCTTAATTGTTTCACTACTCATATCCTTTGAGAGTAGCTTGTCATTTGCTCATGTGCTTTACTTAAATTTGTTTGAGCTTGTCGAAAAAACAATGGCAATACATGAAACTAGTCCCAAAGTGATAGATATCCAAGGAGGATATAATAAAAACTTTCATGAAGATCATCAGACAAATTAAACTTGATTCTTTGTAATATTTTTGAAACATGATGGTAGTAATATGCGAGTCATGTTAGTGAGTAATTATGCTTAGTAAGAATATTGGTGTTAAGGTTTGTGATTCCCTATGCATGCACGAATGTCAATAGTCATGCAATGAAGTTACATCCTACTTGTGGTGCATTATTCGGTGTTAGTTATGACTCAATGCTCACTTATGTGATTATTTGTTCCTCGGTTTGACTGCTTCCCAATCTATTTGCTAGCCTTCAATTGTACTAAGTAGAAATACTACTTGTGCATCCAAAATCCTTAAACCAAGTTTTGCCTTGTGAGTCCACCATGCCTACCTATGCACTATTTCCATGCCGTTCCAAGCAAATTTGTATATGCCATCTCTAAATCTTCAAAATAATTTTTCTCTTTTGTCTGCCCATACCGCTCATGAAACGGTGGGGAGTATCCAATATTTTTCCATGCTAGGTGTGTTATTCTCACGATATGTGTTGATTCACTATCATTCACGAGAAAGTGGCTGGTATTCGGGATGCCCATTCCCATGCTCAAAAATCAAATCAAAATATAATGAAACAAAACTCCCCCAGGAATGTTGTTGGTATGGACGGTACCCGTGGATTCGGCTTGCCGTGGAGTGTGATTTATTGGTGGAGGGGGAGTAAAAAACTTTACTATTCTGTTTGGGAACCACCTATAATGTATCTAGGATGGAAAGTATTGTGAGCTACTTCGTCATTTTCGTTGACAGGAAAAGCATGCCACTCAAAATGTTTTTCTCTCTCAATATAAACCTTGAGCTCTGGCACCTCTACAAATCCCTACTTCCCTCTGCGAAGGGCCTATCTATTTTACTTTATGAATTTTTTATTTTTGCTTTGAGTCTCCATCTTCTCTTATGAGCACCAACTAGGGGGCACTATGATCGTACTTGAGCATTGGGCATAGCTAATATTTTAGTGTGTTTCATGAATGGATCAATGATTGAGCATGATGGGATAGGGATAACTTTCTTTAGTGTTGATATTTTGAAAGACATGGTTGCTTGTTGACATGCTTGAGTATTGAAGTCATTATGTTAAAACTAGACTATTGCTTTGAATCATTTACAAGTCCAAATGTCCATGCTATACACGAAGAAAAGAATATGATGAACATGCTAGGCAGCATTCCACATCAAAAATTCTGTTTTTATCATTTACCCACTCGAGGACGAGCAAGAATTAAGCTTGGGGATGCTGATACGTCTCCAACGTATCTATAATTTTGCTTGTTCCATGCTGTTATATTATCATTCTTGGATGTTTTACAATCACTTTACCACAACTTTATATTATTTTTGGGACTAACCTATTAACCTAGAGCCCAGTGCCAGTTTCTGTTTTTTCCTTGTTTTTGAGTTCTACAGAAAAAGAATATCAAATGGAGTCCAAATGGAATAAAAATTTATGGTGATTTCTTATGGACCAGAAGACACCCACAAAGCTTGGAGATGAAGCCAGAAGATTCCCGAGGAGGCCACAAGCCTCAGGAGCGTGGCCACCCCCCTGGGCACCCCCCATAGGCTTGTGGGCCCCTTGGGAGTCCACCGACCTGCCTCTGAACTCTATAAAACCTCAAATATTCCAAAAAACCCAACACAAAACCTAGATCGGGAGTTCCAGCGTCGCAAACCTCCAGAGCCGCAAAAAACCAATTGGGAGCCCGTTCCGGCACCCTAGCGAAGGGGGAAACCATCACCAGAGACCATCTTCATCATCTCGGTGGTCTCCATGACGAGGAGGGAGTAGTTCACCCTCGGGGATGAGGGTATGTACCAATAGCTATTTGTTTGATCTCTCTCTCTCTCTCGTGTTCTTGAGATGGCATGATCCTGATGTACCGCGAGCTTTATTGATATATATTGAATCATATGGAGTTTTCCCTCTCTATCTTGTGATGAACTGAGTTTTCCCTTTGAAGTTTTCTTATCGGATTGAATATTTAAGGATTTGAGAACACTTGATGTATGTCTTGCGATGGGATATCTGTGGTGACAATGGGATGTTCTATTGATCTACTTGATGTATGTTTTTGTGATCAACTTGCGGGTTCCATGACCTTGGGAATCTATGCATATGGGTTGGCACATGTTTTCGTCTTCACTCTCTGGTAGAAACTTTGGGGCACTCTTTGAAGTTCCTTGTGTTGGACTGAATATAATGAATCTGAAATATTTTGATGAATATCGTATAATCAAGCCCACGGGTACTTGTGGTGACATTGGAGTATCTAGGTGACATTAGGGTTTTGGTTGATGTGTATCTTAAGGTGTTATCTTAGTATGAACTCTAGGGCTATTCGTGACACTTATAGGGATAGCTCATAAGATTGATAAGAAAAGATAACTTTGAGGTGGTTTCGTACCCTACAATAATTTCTTCATTTGTTCTCCGCTATTTGTAACTTTGGAGTGAACTCTTTGTGGCATGTGAGGGATTTACATATGATTCAACTATGTTAGTATTGTTGAGAGAACTTGCACTAGTGAAAGTGTGAACCCTAGGCCTTGTTTCCAAGCATTGCAATACCATTTGTGCTCACTTTTATCATTAGTTACCTTGCTGTTTTTATATTTTCAGATTACAGAAACCTATATATACCATCCATATTGCACTTGTATCACCATCTCTTCACAGAACTAGTGCACCTATACAATTTGCCATTGTATTGGGTGTGTTGGGGACACACGTGACTCTTTGCTATTTGATTGCAGGGTTGTTTGAGAGAGACCATCTTCATCCTACACCTCCCGCGGATTGATAAACCTTAGGTCATCCACTTGAGGGAAAATTGCCATTGTCCTACAAAACTCTACACTTGGAGGCCCAACACGAGTCTACAAGAAGAAGGTTGTGTACTAGACATCAGCCCTTCATCGCCATTATCGCTCATTGTCGCCCTCCTCGCCATGCGCACCCTTCGTCACTGCCGTCGTCCTCGTCGCAACCGTCACCCTCCGTCACCGTCGTCTCCCTTCGTCATCGTCGTCGCCCTCGTCGTCACCATCGCCCTTCGTCACTGACGTCTCCCCTTCCCCCTCAACTCCGGCGTCTCCCCTGCCCCTGTAAGGCACCCGCCCCTCCTCTCTCTCTCCTCTTCAATGAAATGCCTAGTTTAGTTAGAACCCTATCTAGTTTAGTTAGAACCCTAGCTAGGTTAGTTAGAACCCTAGATATAATTAGATTTGTTGATTCATTTCCCTATTACATTGTTTGCATTTGTTTTGCCGGAATGATTTCGAGTGGACTATGTTTTGCTGAAATATTGATTCTTTTCCGTTCTGGCAAATTTTAGGTGCTCGATATGTCCACTTATTAGCAAAGGTCATGCCGAAATTTCGGCTTGACTTGTGCTAGAAACTAGGACATATCGAGTGCCCGGGATTTGCCGCAACGGGAATGAATCAGCATTCCGACAAAACATAGGCCTTTTTATGTCATTATTCATTTTATTAGATCTAGAATTAATTTAATAGAGTTAAGCGTAGGAAACATGGCTAACAACGATGAAGGAGGGGGTTCTGGTAATTGCGACGTCTATGAGGCGGCAAACAATTATTTTTAACTATCTGGATGAGCAACAGTTGTCGTACCCCCATGTCACTTCCGAGGGTGGCACCAATACCGGCACCGACACCGGCACTGACAATGGCGCCGACACCAGCACCGATGTTGGAAATTTAGCCGGTATAGAACCGCAACTGAAGAGGATACGACACCCAAACCAGCTCAACACTACTAGACTGGTGGTCATGGAGGAGGACCCCGACAATTTCGAGGCAAAACATCCCGAGGAGGAGCGCATATGCTACGACAATCAAATAGGCTACATCCTTCGGGAAACCGCCACCATCAACGATGAAAAATTAAGGAAGATACTAAATATGGAGCACTTCCTCCTAACAAAGCTGCACCGGAGTTTCTTGTTCCCGAGCCGAAATGAATCAGAGTATCCTAGATCGTGGCAAGACCTGGCAATGAAGAAGATAAACAACAAAGCCGTGGGCAAGTTTAGGAACGCGTTGTCTACCTAGAAAGTTAGGGTGAAACATCGGATCGTCGTCCAAAAGCAACCGTACTCGGAGATTGTAAAGGACAATCTGAAAATTACGAAAGAGAAGTTCGAAATATTCAAGGCGGCTTGCATTGCCGAAGCTGCCAGAGAAAAGTCGGAGTACATGAAAGGGCTTCAAGAAAGAACATGGGGTACCACCGCCTCAGAAGCCGTGGTTACTCGGGAAAGAGGTGCATATGGGACAAGGAGGACAAGGAACGCGAAAGTCTGGGGATCCCAGACCCCTTGGCGGAGTTCACCATCCCGCAGGAGCGTGACGTCATTAGGGCCCGGTGCCATTGGGACCCGGTCAACAAGGTTTTCGAAATGGATGCGGTCAGGAGGGAGTTCATCAGACTGCTGGTAGTTATTAATTCAACCCCTAAGCTTAGCTTCTGATCAATTTGACTGCATGTTTAGTCAAATTTGTAGACGATCCACATTCCTTTTGCAGAAAGAGTAGCACAAGATTACGACCAAAAGCGACTCGCCATCTGAGGCATCGGCAAGGTCCAAGGGGGACACCCCTTTCAATCGGGCTTAAACGTATTGAAAAGACTCCCGGTGGACACCCGATAGTCGTATGGACGCGTGCATGGCGTCGGAGATGGACCCATGTGGAAGCACTACTACCGTGAGGATGCCTAGGAGAGAAAGGAAAGATGGAGGTTAAATGAAATAAACATCGACAAGAAGGTTGAGATTGTGGTTGATAAGAAGGTTGAGATTGCGGTCGATAAGAAGGTTGAGCTTGCAGTTGATAAGAAATCAGCTGAGACCAAAGAAGCGATACAACCTGAGTTGGTGAGGGAGACAGTCCAAGCAGCACTAGCTGTCGCAAGAGAGGAAATGATATCTTCATTTAGTGCCTTGACTCCGGCTGTCATGCAATGGAAGAAGCAAAATCCAGGTAAAGAGGCAAAGGACTTTCCCCTTACAAGCTTCGTCGGGAGTAGCTTGTTTAGCGTTGCACCGCCAACACCTGCTCATGCAACCACACCTGCTCCTGCACCTGCTCATAGCAGCCCGTCCTTCGTCTCTGGCACACTGATACGTCTCCAACGTATCTACAATTTTTACTTGTTCCATGCTGTTATTTTATCATTCTTGGATGTTTTACAACCATTTTGCCACAACTTTATATTATTTTTGGGACTAACCTATTAACCCAGAGCCCAGTGCCAGTTTCTGTTTTCCCTTGTTTTTGGGTTTTACAGAAAAGGAATATCAAACGGAGTCCAAACGGAATAAAAATTTACGGTGATTTTTAATGGACCAGTAGACACCCACGGAGCTTGGAGATGAAGCCAGAAGATTCCCGAGGAAGCCACAAGCCTCAGGGGCGCGGCCACCCCACTAGACATGCCCACTAGGCTTGTGGGCCCCTCGGGAGTCGAACGACGTTCCTCTTAGCTCTATAAATCCTCAAATATTCCAAAAACCCCAATGCAGAACCTAGATCGGGAGTTCCGCTGCCGCAAGCCTCTAGAGCCACGAAAAACCAATCGGGAGCCTGTTTCGGCACCCTGCCGGAGGGGGAAACCATACCGGAGGCCATCTTCATCATCCTGGCGGTCTTCATGATGAGGAGGGAGTAGTTCATCCTTGGGGCTGAGGGTATGTACGAGTAGCTATGTGTTTGATCTCTCTCTCTCTCTCTCTCTCTCTCGTGTTCTTGAGATGACACGATCTTGATGTACCGCAAGCTTTATTGATATAGATGAATCATATGGAGTTTTCCCCTCTATATCTTGTTGTGATGAATTGAGTTTTCACTTTAAAGTTTTCTTATCGGATTGAGTCTTTAAGGATTTGAGAACACTTCATATATCTCTTGCAATGGGATATCTGTGGTGACAATGGGATGTTCTATTGATCCACTTGATGTATGTTTTGGTCATCAACTTGCGGGTTCCGTGACCTTGGGAATCTATGCATAGGGGTTGGCACACGTTTTTGTCTTGACTTTCTGGAGAAACTTAGGGGTATTCTTTGAAGTTCTTTGTGTTGGATTGAACATGATGAATCTGAAATTGTGTGATGCATATAATATAATCAAGCCCACGGGTACTTGTGGTGACATTGGAGTATCTGGGTGACATTAGGGTTTTGGTTGATGTGTATCTTAAGGTGTTATCTTAGTACGAACTCTAGGGCTGTTCATGACACTTATAGGGATAGCTCATAAGATTGATCAGAAAAGATAATTTTGAGGTGGTTTCGTACCCCACAATAATTTCTTCATTTGTTCTCCGCTATTTGTTACTTTGGAGTGAACTCTTTGTTGCACGTGAGGGATTTACATATGATTCAACTATGTTAGTATTGTTGAGAGAACTTGCACTAGTGAAAGTATGAACCCTAGGCCTTGTTTCCAAGCATTTATACAACGCTTTGCTCGCTGTTTACTATTTGTTACCTTGATGTTTTTATATTTTCATATTACAAAAACCTATATCTACCATCCATATTACACTTGTATCACCACCTCTTCGCCGAACTAGTGCACCTATACAATTTACCATTGTATTGGATGTGTTGGGGACACAAGAGACTCTTTGTTATTTGGTTGCACGGTTGTTTGAGAGAGACCATCTTCGTCCTACACCTCCCATGTATTTATAAACCTTAGGTCATCCACTTGAGGGAAAATTGCCATTGTCCTACTAAACTCTGCGCTTGGAGGCCCAACACGAGTCTACAAGAAGAAGGTTGTGTAGTAGACATCAAGCTCTTTTCTTGTGCCGTTGCCCGGGAGGTGAGTGCTTGAAGGTATATCTTTTGATCTTGCAATCAAATCTTTGAGTTTCTTTTTTTCACTAGTTTGTTTTTATAAAAAAACTAAAAAAATGGAATTGAGGTTGCCTCATAAGCTTCATCTCTTTAATGTCTTTCATGAAAATGATGGAAAGGAAAATTGTGCTCAAGTGTTAGAACAAGAAGTTATTAAAATATTTGGCACTAAATATTTGAGTGATGAGCATGATAGTGATACTGTTCGTATGAATTCTCTGTATATTCATGATGCTAATGATATGCAAAGCCACAAGCTTGGGGATGCTATGTTTGATGAAGATGATATTTTTAGCCCCCCAAGTTTTGATGAACAAAACTATTATGATTATGAGATGCCTCCTATCTATGATGATTATTGTGATGACACATATGCTATAAAGAGTAATGGTAACCATGAAACTGTTCATCACGATTTTAATATTCAAAGTGGTTATGTCAATCAAGTATGTCATGATAGTTATTTTGTTGAGTTTGCTCCCACTATTTTGAATGAGAAGAAAATTGCTTATGTGGAGAGTGACAAATTTTCTATGCTTGTGCATCATAAAAATAATGATTTATGTGCTGGTTTACATTGTTGAATTTCTTCATGATGCTACTGAAAATTATTATGAGGGAGGAACATATGCTTATAGGAATTGCAATAATATCAAGTTTCCTCTCTATGTGTTCAATGTTTTGAAGTTATGCTTGTTTTGCCTTCCTATGCTAGATGATTCTTGTTCCCATAAATTGTTTTCTCACAAAATCTCTATGCATAGGAAGTGGGTTAGACTTAAATGTGCTTGTCATGAGATTCATTATGCTCTTCTGCATGTTTCAATTACTATTCCTATCTTAGCATCATTGAAATCATCATGCCTAGCTAAAAGGCATTAAAGAAAATCGCTTGTTGGGAGATAACCCAACACTTTTACTTTATGTTTTTATGTGTTAACATGATTAAGCCATTGTATTAATCATGCTTTGTGTCTTTTATTTCAATAAAGTTCCAAGTAAATCCTTTGGGATAGTGTGGATGCTTGCTTGTTTGATTCTGTGCAAAACAGAAAGTTTAGTGTCCAGTATATGAATTATATGATTTTACTGGAGCGTCAAAAATTCTGACATTTTTAAAAAAACTTTATATGCAAATTCCATGAGTTCTCCTAATGTTTCAGAATTTTTACAGTCAGGGAAGTTTGGCGACCATTCAGATCTTCACAGACTGTTCTGTTTTTGACAGATTCTGTTTTGCATGCATAGTTTGCTTGTTTTAGTGTTCCGATAGCTTATATTCAGTGGTATAAATTATGGGAATGGTATAATACAGTAGTTATTATGTGGTAACAATTATGAATCTTGTCTTGTGAGTACCTAAGTGAATGATCTATATTTACTACACTAACCCATCTCACGAAGTTTCGTTAAGTTTTGTGTGATTGAAGTTTTCACGTTTTGGGTGCGACACCAATATGAGGAGAATAAGGAGTGAAAAGAACCTTTGCTTGGGTATTCCCAAGGCACCCCAAGGTAATATCCAAGGAACACTCAAGCGCCTAAGCTTGGGGATGCCCCGGAAGGCATCCCCTCTTTCGTCTTCAACACTATCGGTATATCTTACTTGGAGCTATATTTTTATTCGTCACATAATATGAGTTTTGCTAGGAGCATAATTTTATTTTTTCCTATGTTATGTGTTATCTATAATATTTTTTTTCAATAAAAAGTTCCAAGAATTGCCTTAGGATGCTTGCATTCCATGTTTTGACGACTGCTGTGTGAAAACAGAAACTTCTGCTGTAGCATTTGAATTTTCATATTTTACTTGAACGTGGAAAGTTTCTAAAATGTTTAAAAAGTGTTTTCATGTAAATTTTATATCATGTCCTAAATTTTCATAATTATTTGAGTTACAGAAGTACATTGTTTTCATAAATTTCTACAGACTATTCTGTTTTGACGGATTGCTATCATAGTTTTGTTATCTACTTATCCTATAGTTTCCATAGCCTATATTGGTAAATATAAATTGTGGAAATGATAGTATACAGTACCTAATGTTTGAAAATTATTGTGCAAATTTTCTTGGCAGTACATAAAAGAGTTGATTTATTATTATGTGTACGAACCTATCTCACGAGTTCTTTTTGAGTTTTGTGTGGATGAAGTTTTGGAGAATAGGTGAAACCGTGGTATGAGAGGATTGAAAGAGATACAAAAGCTCAAGCTTGGGGATGCCCAAGGCACCCCAAGTAAATATCTCAAGAATTCTCAAGCATCTAAGTTTGGGGATGCTACGCATCCCACCTGTCTTCATCAACAATTATCGGTTAGCTTATGTTGAGCCTAAATTTTTATTCGTTCACATGATGCGTGCTATTGTTGGAGTGCTATTTTTCTTTTGACTGCTGTTTGAATAAAGTACTCAGATCTGAAAATATTTATTGAGGGAGAGAGAGTCTTCACTTAGCTACTTAATTGTTTGACTACTCATTAATCTTCACTTATATATTTTGAGAGTAGCTTGTCATTTGCTCATGTGCTTCATTTAAATTTGTTTGAGCTTTCCAAAAAGCAATGGCAATCTATGAAACTAGTCCCGAAGTGATAGATATCCAAGGAGGATATAATAAAAGCTTTCATGAAGATCATTGGACAAATTATTCTTTGTAATTGTTTTGAAACATGATGATAGTAATATGTGAGTCATGTTAGTGAGTAATTATGCTTAGTAAGAATATTGGTGTTAAGGTTTGTGATTCCCTATGCATGCACGAAAGTCAATAGTTCTGCAATGAAGTTACATCCTACTTGTGGTGCATTATTCGGTGTTAGTTATGACTCAATGCTCACTTATGTTATTTTTCGTTCCTCGGTTTGGTTGCTTCCCAATATATTTGCTAGCCTTCATATGTACTAAGTAGAAATACTACTTGTGCATCAAAATCCCTTAAACCAATTTTTCCTTATGAGTCCACCATACCTACCTATATGCGGTATTTCCATGCCGTTCCAAGCAAATTTGTATGTGCCATCTCTAAATTTCCAAAATAATTTTTCTCTTTTGTGTGCCCATACCGCTCATGAAACGGTGGGGAGTATCCAATATTTTTCCATGCTAGGTGTGTTCTTCTCACGATATGTGTTGATTCACTATCATTCATGAGAAAGTGGCTGGTATTCAGGATGCCCAGTCCCATGCTAAAAAAATTAAAACAAAAAAATAATGAAACAAAACTCCCCCAGGATTGTTGTTGGTATGGACGGTACCCATGGATTCGGCTCGTCGTGGAGTGTGATTGATTGGTGGAGGGGGAGTAAAAACTTTACTATTCTGTTTGGGAACCGCCTATAATGTATCTAGCATGGAAAGTATTGTGATCTACTTCGTCGTTTTCGTTGACAGGAAAAGCATGCCACCCAAATATTTTTCTCTCTCAATATAAACCTTTAGCTCTCGCACCTCTACAAATCCCTACTTCCCTTTGCGAAGGGCCTATCTATTTAATTTATGCAATTTTTATTTTTTGCTTTGAGTCTCCATCTTCTCTTATAAGCACCAACTAGGGGGCACTATGATCATACTTGAGCATTGGGCATAGCTAATATTTGAGTGTGTTTCATGAATGGATCAATGATTGAGCATGATGGGCTAGGGATAACTTTCTTTAGTGTTGATATTTTGAAAGACATGGTTGCTTGTTGACATGCTTGAGTATTGAAGTCATTATATTAAAACTAGACTATTGCTTTGAATCATTTACAAGTCCAAATGTCCATGCTATACATAGAAGAAAAGAATATGGTGAACATGTTAGGCAGCAATCCACATAAAAAATTCTGTTTTTATCATTTACCTATTCGAGGACGAGCAGGAATTAAGCTTGGGGATGCTGATACGTCTCCAACGTATCTATAATTTTTGCTTGTTCCATTCTGTTATATTATCATTCTTGGATGTTTTACAATCATTTTGCCACAAATTTATATTATTTTTGGGACTAACCTATTAACCCAGAGCCCAGTGCCAGTTTCTGTTTTTTCCTTGTTTTTGAGTTTTACACAAAAGGAATATCAAACGGAGTCCAAACGGAATAAAAATTTACGGTGATTTTTAATGGACCAGTAGACACCCACGGAGCTTGGAGATGAAGCCAGAAGATTCTCGAGGAGGCCACAAGCCTCAAGGGCGCAACCACCCCCCTGGGCACACCCACCAGGCTTGTGGGCCCCTCGGGAGTCCACCGACCTCCCTCTCAGTTCTATAAATCCTGAAATATTCCAAAAAACCAAACGTAGAACCTAGATCAGGAGTTCCGCCGCTGCAAGCCTCCAGAGCCATGAAAAACCAAACGGGAGCCCGTTCCGGCACCCTGCCAGAGGGGGAAACCATCACCTGAGGCCATCTTCATCATCCCGGTGGTCTCCATGATGAGGAGGGAGTAGTTCATCCACGGGGCTGAGGGTATCTACTTGTAGCTATGTGTTTGATCTATATTTCTCGTGTTCTTGAGATGGCACGATCTTGATGCACCGCGAGCTTTATTTATATAGATGAATCATATGGAGTTTTCCCCTCTCTATCTTGTTGTGATGAATTGAGTTTTCCCTTTGAAGTTTTCTTCTCAGATTGAGTCTTTAAGGATTTGAGAACACTTGATATATGTCTTGCGATGGGATATCCGTGGTGACAATGGGATGTTCTATTGATCCACTTGATGTATGTTTTGGTGATCAACTTGCGAGTTTCGTGACCTTGGGAATCTATGCATAGGGGTTGGCACACGTTTTTGTCTTGACTTTCGGTAGAAACTTTGGGGCACTCTTTGAAGTTCTTTGTGTTGGATTGAGCATGATGAATCCAAAATTGTGTGATGCATGTCGTGTAATCAAGCCCACGGGTACTTGTGGTGACATTGGAGTATCTAGGTGACATTAGGGTTTTGGTTGATGTGTATCTTAAGGTGTTATCTTAGTACGGACTCTAGGGCTGTTCGTGACACTTATCGGGATAGCTCATAAGATTGATCAGAAAAGATTACTTTGAGGTGGTTTCGTACCCTAAAATAATTTCTTCATTTGTTCTCCACTATTTGTGACTTTGGAGTGAACTCTTTGTTGCACGTGAGGGATTTTCATATGATTCAACTATGTTAGTATTGTTGAGAGAACTTGCACTAGTGAAAGTATGAACCTAGGCCTTGTTTCCAAGCATTTATACAACGTTTTGCTTGTTATTTACTATTTGTTACCTTGCTGTTTTTATATTTTCATATTACACAAACCTATATCTACCATTCATATTACACTTGTATCACCATCTCTTCGCCGAACTAGTGCACCAATACAATTTACCATTGTATTGGGTGTGTTGGGGACACAAGAGACTCTTTGTTATTTGGTTGTAGGGTTGTTTGAGAGAGACCATCTTCATCCTAAACCTCCCATGGATTGATAAACCTTAGGCCATCCACTTGAGGGAAAATTGCCACTGTCCTACAAAACTCTGCGCTTGGAGGCCCAACACGAGTCTACAAGAAGAAGGCTGTGTAGTAGACATCACACACTCAGCAGGGCTTCATCTTTGGATGAGCTTGATGCCCTCACGATAACTATCTGTCACATTGACCCTCTTGAATATATGTGTATTCTCCTGTTTCCGTTGCCTTTCGGATGTCTCACATCATAGATATGTCTTTGTAGGCCGACAAAATCCCGTGCACCATACTGTACATCATCAGCGACCAGAAGGTGGACATGGGAAAGGCGACGATAGTGAAGCTGAAGGAACAATTGTTCCACAATCGGACGTTGACCCATGGTGTCTTCAAGATTTCTGCGGCCAGTGTCAAAGCGGGGTATGATAATTTGGCTCCTCTGGTACTACAAGGGGGAGATGACGACGAGACCCCGTCACGTCTTGGCAATTGCAAGAGTTGGGTCCTATTGTGGCCTAAGAGTCTACTTCATCTCAAGATGGCTAGGAGCACACCCACGACCAAGACGCCTCAGCAAGGTATGGAAACCACCACCCCACCTACCCAATTAGCGGCGCCTGTCATGCCGGGTGATAGTGGATGGCGTGAGGAAGAGGCTCCATTAGAAGTAATGCATGATTCCATGGACAAGGGTGGTGACATTCTACAATATCTCAGTACCGGCACCAACCGCTATGACGATGGAGGATTAATGGCTCAGCGGTAGTATGACTCAGGGTTTGAGCGTGATGGGTTGATGCCTGAATTGCAAGAGGAGGAATATCTTAAGGCTGATTGCAAGGAGCCTCTCTTCCTGCAATCCTCATAGGAGACGCCCTAGCAACAACAACGCGAGGGGCGGTCATTTTTGCTAAGCCCGACAACACTAGGGACGGTGGTCAATGATGGTATGTAGGACTCACTTCCGGAACCAAAGAAGCATAGTAAGAGATCGAAGAAAGTCCCTAATGGCGGTAAAGCTGCTTCTTTGAGCCAGCCTCCTCAGCAGCCTTGGGTTGAATATCGTATACCTATCAAAGGTGCGGCAAAATACTATATCGCCGGTGATCCGATCCTACCTAATAAAGCGGTAGAGCCATAGATGGTGATCTAAGGAGACTTCATGACGATGTGCCGTTGAGAGAGAAAAGCCTTATTGCCTCGACAAATCTAGGATACCCGCTCTACGTGGTTAACGTTCCGCAGCAAAGGTTGTATGTCCAGACATTCCCCATGGATAAGTTCTTTCTTTGATTCAATTACATCTTCGACATGTTTCACATGACAAGACTGGATTTTACGTTCGCCCGCCTGTATGCCATGTACATGAACTACATCATAAGGCGTGAGCAAATATCTTATATATGTGTCGATGATATGTATCCAATGTATAGATAATTTATGAAGTATTCATGCCATATTCAGCTATGTTTACAATACTTTTATATGGTTTTGATGCACTTTATATGATTTATTTAGAACTAACCCAGACTGATGTTGTTTTCAGCAGAACTACTGTGGTGTTGTTTTTTGTGCAAAAAATGAAAGTTCTTGGAATCGCCCAAAACTTTTTGATGATTGTTTTGGAACAAAAGAGGCACTAGACGCTTCATGGGACGGTCATACGAGCCACGAGGTGGCCACCATCCACCATGGTGCGCCAAGCCCCCTACCCGTGCCGTGGTGTTCAATACCCACCTCGTAGCCCATCTTGGCGTGAAACCGATGCTCAAAAATCCTATAAATATAGAAACCATCAGAAATAACCCCATACTCCTCATTCCGTCGCTCCAACTCTCTATATCGACAAAAAACCAGTCTGGAGAGAAAACAATACCCTGTCGGAGAGGGTAGATCATCTCTGGTGGCCATCTTCATCATCCCGACGGAATCCTTGATGAGGAGGGAGTTGTCCACCCTCGGGGCTGACGGTTAGTACCAGTAGCAATGTGTTGAATCTCTCTCTCATGTGTTCTTGGGATGGCATGATCTTGATCTATCATGGGCTTTGTTAATATAGTTTGGATCACATGGTGTTTTCCCCTCTCTATCTTGTTGTGATGAGTTGAGTTTTCCCTTTGAGATTTTGTTTATGTTGGATTGAACACTTTTATGGATTTTAGAGAACTTGATGTGTGTCTTGCATGCAGATACCCATAGTGACATTGGGGTATCCAAGTGATTCACTTGATATATGTTATGGCGTCAACTTGCGGATTTCGTGACCTTGGGGATCTATGCATAGGGGTTGATTGCATGTTTTCATACCATGTTCTCCAATATTGGGGCACTCTTTGAGGTTCTTTGTGTTGGATTCAGTATTATGAATCTGAAATTGTTTGATGTGTATCATATAATTAACTCATGGATACTTGTGGTGACATTGGAGTATCTAGGTGACATTAGAGTTGGTTAATGCGTATCATATGGTATTATTTTAGTGTGAACTCTTAGATGGATTGATTGGAAAGGATAACTTGTTGTTATTTTAGTACGAGCTCTTGAATAGATCGACCGGAAAGGATAACTTTAAGGTGGTTTCGTACCCTACAAACAATTTCTTCTTATGTTCTCCTCTAGATAAGAACTTTGGAGTGATTCTTCATTGCAGTTGAGGGATGGTTATGTGATCCAATTAGATTAGCATTGTTGAGAGATTGCACTAGCAAAAGTACGAACCGTAGGCCTTATTTCCAAGCATTTATATAACATTCTGCTCATTGTTTTACACTTGCTACCTTGCTGTTTTCATATTTTCAGATTACAAAAACTTATATCTATCATCCATACTACACTTGTATCACCATCTCTTCGCCGAACTAGTGCACCTATACAATTGGCCATTGTATTGGGTGTGTTGGGGACACAAAAGATTTCTTGTATTTGATTACAAGGTTGTTTGAGAAATACCATCTTCATCCTACACCTACCACTGATTGATAAACCTTAGGTCATGCACTAGAGGGAAAATTGCTACTGTCCTACAAAGCTCCGCGCTTGGAGGCCCAACACGAGTCTACAAGAATAAAGCTGCGTAGTAGACATCAAGCTCTTTTCTAGCGCTGTTGCCGGGGAGGTGAGTGCTCGAAGGTATATCTTTAGATCTTGCAATCAAATCTTTTAGCTTCCCATTTTCACTAGTTTGGTTTTATAAAATAAAACTAAAAAAATGGAGTTTAGGTTGCATCAATTGTTTCGTCTTTTTAATGTCTTTCGTAAAAATGATGGTTCAGAAAATTGTGCTCAATTGGTAGAGCAAGAATTTATGAAAATACTTGATGAGAATTCCTTGAATGATGATCATGATAGAAATATTGTTAGTGTGAATTCTCTGAATATTCATGATGCTAATTCTATGCAAAGCCACAAGCTTGGGGATGCTATGTTTGATGAAGATGATATTTTTAGTGCCCCAAGTTTTGATGAGCAAAACTATTATGATGATAGCATGTCTCCTATGTATGATGATAATTGTGATGACATGTATTCTATAAATAGTAATGACAACCATGAAACTTGTTATCATGATTTAAATATTCAAAGTGGTTATGTCTATCAAGTACCTCATGATAGTTATTTCGTTCAGTTTGCTCCCATTATTGTGAATGAGAAGAAATTTGCTTTTGTGGGTAGTAATAAAAATACTATGCTTGTGAATTATGAAAAGAATGCTATATGTGATAGGTATATTTTTGAATTCCTTCATGATGATACTAAAAACTATTATGAGGGAGGAACTTATGCTTGTAGGAATTGTAATAATATTAAGTTTCCTCCCTATGTGTTCAAATTTTTGAACATATGCTTGTTTTGCCTTCCTATGCTAGTTGATTCTTGCTCCCATAAATTGTTTGCTCACAAAATACCTATTCATAGGAAGTGAGTTAGACTTAAATGTGCTTTTCATGCGATTCATGATGCTCCCTTGCATGTTCCAATTAGTACTTTTTATGTGAGCATCATGGAAATCATCATGCCTAGCTAAAAAGCTTTAAAGAAAAGCGCTTGTTCAGAGACAACCCAACACTTTACTTTTTGTTTTTGTGTGTTCACATGATTAAGCTACTATATTAATCATGTTTTGTGTCTTTTATTTCAATAAAGGCCAAGTAAAACCTTTGGGATGACTCACAAGATGAGTTGAATTGATGCTGAACCAAAACAGAAACTTTTGACTCCAGTAGAGGAATTTTCATTTTTTACTGGAGATCGACAATGATCTGCAATTTTTACACAGTCTTTATATACAAATTATACAGGTTTTTCTAATGTTTCAGAATTTTAAGAGAGAGGGAAGTATGTTTATACTACAAATCTTCACAGACTGTTCTATTTTTGACAAATTCTGTTTTGCATGCATAATTTGCTTGTTTCAAGTGTTCCCATAGCTTATATGTGGTAATATAAATTGTGTGAATTATGTAATATAGTAGTTATTATGTGAAAACAATTATTAATCTTGTCTTGATAGTACCTAAGTGAATGATCTATCTTTACTACACTAACCCATCTGATGAAGTTCCATTAAGTTTTGTGTGATTGAAGTTTTCAAGTTTTGGGTGAGATACCGATATGAGGGGAATAAGGAGCAGCAAGGACCTAATATTGGGGATGTCCAAGGCACCCCCAAGGTAATATACAAGGAAGATTCAAGCGTCTAAGCTTGGGGATGCCCCGGAAGGCATCCCCTCTTCCGTGTCCAACATTATCGGTACATCTTACTTAGAGCTATATTTTTATTCGTCACATGATATGTGTTTTCCTTGGAGCATCATTTTATATTTTTGTTCTCTGTTAAATGATATTTACAATATTGTTTTTCAACAAAAAGTTCCAAGAATTGCCTTAAGATGCCTCCATTGCATGTTTTGATGTGTGCTGTGTAAAAACAGAAACTTTTTATGTAGTGTTTGAATTTTCATATTTTACAGGAACGTGGAAAGTTTTTGAAATTATTACACAGTGTTTTCATATAAAGTATTTAGCACTTCCTAAATTTTTGTAATTTTTTGAGTTATAGAAGTACACTGGTGTAATAGATTGCTACAGACTGTTCTGTTTAGACAGATTGCTGTCATAGTTTTGTTATCTACTTATCATATACTCCCTCCGTCCCAAAATAAGTGACTCAAAAATGACTCAACTTTGTACTAAAGTTAGTACAAACTTGAGACATTTTTGAATCACTTAATTTGGGACGGAGGGAGTAGTTTCCATAGCTTATATTAGTATATATAAATTGTGAAAATGATAGTAAACAGTAGATGATGTTTGAAATTACTATGTAACTTGTCTTGGCAGTACATAAAGAGTTGATTTATTATTATGTGCACTAACCTATCTCACGAGTTTTTTTCAAGTTTTGTGTGGATGAAGTTTTTGAGAATAGGTGAAACCGGGATATGAGAGGATTGAACAAGATACAAAAGCTCAAGCTTGGGGATGCCCAAGGCACGCCAAGAAAATATTTCAAGAAGTCTCAAGCAGCTAAGCTTGGGGATGCTACGCATCCCACCTCTCTTCATCAAACAAATATCGGTTAGCCTATGTTGAGACTAAATTTTTATTTGTCCACATGATATGTGCTATTCTTGGAATGCATTTTTACTTAGTTTTATGTTTGAATAAAATACTCAGATTTGAAAATATTTATTGAGAGAGAGATTCCTCACATAGCTACTTAATTGTTTGACTACTCATGGATCTTCACTTATATCTTTTGAAGAGTATTTTGATGTCTACTCTTGTGCTTCACTTATATCCTATGAGTAAATTGTTAATCAATCAAATATCTTATGAAATTATCAATGTGCTTTATGCTTAGTAGTAGCTTCACATCCGGTTTAGAAAGGAAAATCTATTGAAGTTTGACAATCACAATATTGGTCATCCAAGCAATTCGTGAATTATTAGTATAAGGAAGAGAACTTTCACATACAAATATATTATGTAGTTGGAAATCTTCTATGATTGTGAATAACCATTAATTATTTTCAAACTTGAGCAAATTAGATGAAGTTGGACAAGGAAGACAACGTAATGAGTTATGGTTGGGTATATTTGCATTGAAGTTGTATTGCTATGGATGCTCCAACATGTGGTGCTTGTTTAGAACCTTTTGCTAGCCAAAAATGTGTACTAAGTAGAGATACTACTTGTGCATCCAAACCCTTAAACCCAGTTTCTTGCCATGAGAGTCCAGTATATCTACCTATATATGGTATTTCACTCGCATTCCAAGTTAATTTGCATGTGCCACCTCTAAAATTTCAAATGAACATCTGTTTTGAGTCTCCATCTTCTCTAATAAGTACCAACTTGGGGGCACTATGATCGTACTTGAGCATTGGGCATACCTAATATTTGAGTGTGTCTCATGAATGTATCAATGATTGAGCATGATGGGCTAGGGATAACTTTCTTTAGTGTTCATATTTTGAAAGACATGGTTGCTTGTTGACATGCTTGAGTATTGAAGCCATTATATTAAAGCTAGACTATTGCTTTGAATCATTTACAAGTCCAAATGTCCATGCTATACACGAAGAAAAGAATATGATGAACATGTTAGGCAGCATTGCACATCAAAAATTCTTTTTTTATCATTTACCCACTCGAGGACGAGCAGGAATTAAGCTTGGGGATGCTGATACGTCTCCAACGTATCTATAATTTTTGCTTGTTCCATGCTGTTATATTATCATTCTTGGATGTTTTACAATCATTTTACCACAAATTTATATTATTTTTGGCACTAACCTATTAACCCAGAGCCGAGTGCCAGTTTATGTTTTTTCCTTGTTTTTGAGTTTTACAGAAAAGGAATATCAAACGGAGTCCAAACGATATAAAAATTTACGGTGATTTCTTATGGACCAAAAGACACCCACGGAGCTTGGAGATGAAGCCAGAAGATTATCGAGGAGGCCACAAGCCTCAGGAGCGCGACCACCCCCTCGGCGCGCCCCACAGGCTTGTGGTCCCCTCGGGAGTCCACCGACCTCCCTCTCAACTCTATAAATCCTCAAATATTCCAAAAACCCCAACGTAGAACCTAGATCGGGAGTTCCGCCGCCGCAAACCTCCAGAGCTACAAAAGGCCAATTGGGAGCCCGTTCTGGCACCCTAGCGAAGGGTGAAACCATCACCAGAGGCCATCTTCATCATCCCTGTGGTCTCCATGATGATGAGGGAGTAGTTCACCCTCGGGGCTGAGGGTATGTACCAATAGCTATGTGTTTGATCTCTCTCTCTCTCTCTCGTGTTCTTGAGATGGCATTATCCTGATGTACCGCGAGCTTTATTGATATATATTGAATCATATGGACTTTTCCCTCTCTGTCTTGTGATGAACTGAGTTTTCTCTTTGAAGTTTTGTTCTCGGATTGAATCTTTAAGGATTTGAGAACACTTGATGTATGTAGTGTGATGGGATACCTGTGGTGACAATGGGATGTTCTATTGATCTACTTGATGTATGTTTTGGTGATCAACTTGCAGGTTCCGTGACCTTGGGAATCTATGCATAGGGGTTGGCACATGTTTTCGTCTTGACTCTCCGGTAGAAACTTTGGGGCACTCTTTCAAGTTCCTTGTGTTGGACTGAATATAATGAATCTGAAATTGTGTGATGAATATCATATAATCAAGACCACGGGTACTTGTGGTGACATTGGAGTATCTAGGTGACATTAGGGTTTTGGTTGATGTGTATCTTAAGATGTTATCTTAGTATGAACTCTAGGGCTGTTCGTGACACTTATAGGGATGACTCATAAGATTGATCAGAAAAGATAACTTTGAGGTGGTTTCATACCCTACAATAATTTCTTCGTGTATTCTCCGCTATTTGTGACTTTGGAGTGAACTCTTTGTGGCATGTGAGGGATTTACATATGATTCAACTATGTTAGTATTGTTGAGAGAACTTGCACTAGTGAAAGTGTGAACCCTAGGCCTTGTTTCCAAGCATTGCAATACCGTTTGTGCTCATTTTTATCATTAGTTACCTTGCTGTTTTTATATTTTCAGATTACAAAAACCTATATCTACCATCCATATTGCACTTGTATCACCATGTCTTCACAGAACTAGTGCACCTATACAATTTGCCATTGTATTGGGTGTGTTGGGGATACAAGAGACTCTTTGCTATTTGATTGCAGGGTTGTTTGAGAGACCATCTTCATCCTACACATCCCGCGGATTGATAAACCTTAGGTCATCCACCTGAGGGAAAATTGCCATTGTCCTACAAAACTCTACACTTGGAGGCCCAACACGAGTCTACAAGAAGAAGGTTGTGTAGTAGACATCAGCCCTCGATGGCCATTGTCGCCCGTCGTCGCCCTCCTCTCCACGTGCGCCCTTCGTCGCAGCCGTCGTCCTCGTCGCCACCGTCGCCCTCCATCGTCGTCGTCTCCCTTCATCGTCGTCGTCGCCCTCGTTGCCACCATCACCCTTCATCACCGGCGTCTCCCCTTCGCCCCTCAACTCCGGCGTCTCCCTGCCCCCTGTAAGGCACCCGCCCCTCCTCTCTCTCTCTCCTCTTCAATGAAATGCCTAGTTTAGTTATCACCCTAGCTAGTTTAGTTAGAACCCTAGTTATAGTTAGGTATGTTGATTCATTTCCCTATTACATTGTTTGCATTTGTTTTGCCAGAATGATTTCAAGTGGCCTATGTTTTGCTGAAATGTTGACTCATTTCCATTCTGGCAAATTTCAGGCGCTCGATATGTCCACTTATTAGCAAAGGTCATGCTGAAATTTCGGCATGACTTGTGCTAGAAACTAGGACATATCGTGTGCCCGGGATTTGCCACAACGGGAATGAATCAACGTTCCGACAAAACATAGGCCTTTTTATGTCATTTTTCATTTTATTAGATCTAGAATTAATTTAATAGACTTAAGCGTAGGAAACATGGCTAACAATAATGAAGAACGGGGTTCCGGCAATTGCGATGTCTATGAGGCATCAAACAATTATTTTAACTATCTGGATGAACAACAATTGTCGTACCCCCGTGTCACTTCCGAGAGTGGCACCAACACCGGCACTGACAATGGCGCCGACACCAGCATCGATGCTGGAAATTTAGCCGGTACAGAACCACAACCGAAGAGGATACGACGCCCAAACCAGCTCAACACTACTAGACTGGTGGTCATGGAGGTGGACCCTGGCAATTTCGAGCCAAAACAGCCCAAGGAAGATCAAAACTGTTATGTTGTTATGCTGCTCGTGCAATCAAAACTTAGAATAGAAGAAAAAGAGTTCCCTCGGGACCCATCCTCTTCTCCTCCACCTCCTCCGCTGGCCTCATAAGCCTCGTGGCCAGTCGAATAGGCTGCATCCTATGGGAAACCGCCACCATCAACGATGAAAAATTAAGGAAGATACTAAATCTGGAGCACTTCCTCCTAACGAAGCTGCACCGGAGTTTCTTGTTCCCGGGCCAGAATGAATCTGAGTATCCTAGATCGTGGCAAGACCTGGCAATGAAGAAGATAAACAACAAAGCCATGGGAAAGTTTAGGAACGCGTTGTCTGCCTAGAAAGTTAGGGCGAAACATCGGATCATCGTCCAAAAGCGACCCTACTCCGAGATTTTAAAGGATAATCTGACCATTACGGAAGAGATGTTCGAAATATTCAAGGCTACTTGCATTGCCGAAGCTTCCAAAGAAAAGCCGGATTACATGAAAGGGCTTCAAGAAAGAACATGGGGTACCACCGCCTCGGAAGCCGTGGTTACTCGGGGAAGGGGTGCATATGGGACAAGGAGGACAAGGAACGCGAAAGTCTAGGGATCCCAGACCCCTTGGCAGAGTTCACCGTCCCGCAGGAGTGTGACATCATTAGGGCCCGGTGCCATTGGGACCCAATCAACAAGGTTTTCGAAACGGACGCGGTCATGAGGGAGTTCATCAAACTGCTGGTAATTATTAATTTAACCCCTAAGCTTAGCTTCTTATCAATTTGACTGCATGTTTAGTCAAATTTGTAGACGATCCACATTCCTTTTGCAGAAAGAGTAGCACAAGATTGCAACCAAAAGTGACTCGCCGTCTGAGGCGTCGGCAAGGCCCAAGTGGGACACCCCTTTCAATCGGGCTTTAAACGTATTGAAAAGACTCCCGGTGGACACCCGGTCGTCGTATGGACGCATGCACGGCGTCGGAGATGGATCCATGTGGAATCACTACTACTGTGAGGATGCCTTGGAGAGAAAGGAAATATGGAGGTTAAACGAAATAAACATCGACAAGATGGTTGAGATTGTGGTTGATAAGAAGGTTGAGAATGCGGTCGATAAGAAGGTTGAGCTTGCGGTTGCTAAGAAATCAGCTGAGACCAAAGAAGCGATACCACCTGAGTTGGTGAGGGAGGCAGTCCAAGCAGAGTAGCTGTCGCAAGAGAGGAAATGATATCTTCATTTAGTGCCTTGATTCCAGCTATCATGGAATGGAAGAAGCAAAATCGAGGTAAAGAGGCACAGGACTTTCCCCTTACAAGCTTCGTCGGGAGTAGCTCGTTTAGCGTTGCACCGCCAACATCTGCTCATGCAACCACACCTGCTCCCGCACCAGCTCATAGCAACCCGTCCTTCGTCTCTAGCACACTGATACATCTCCAACGTATCTACAATTTTTGCTTGTTCCATACTGTTATTTCATCATTCTTGGATGTTTTACAATCATTTTGCCACAACTTTATATTATTTTTGGGACTAACCTGTTAACCCAGAGCCCAGTGCCAGCTTCCGTTTTTTCCTTGTTTTTCTGTTTTACAGAAAAGGAATATCAAACGGAGTCCAAATGGAATAAAAATTTACGATGATTTTTTGTGGACCAGAAGACACCCATTGAGCTTGGAGATGAAGCCAGAAGATTCCTGTGGAGGCCACAAGCCTCAGGGGCGCGACCACCCCCTTGGAGCGCCCACCAGGCTTGTGGGCCCCTCTTGAGTCCACCGACCTTCCTCTCAGCTCTATAAATCCTCTAATATTCCAAAAACCCCACCGCAGAACCTAGATCGGGAGTTCCACTACTGCAAGCCTCTAGAGCCACGAAAAACCAATCGGGAGCCCGTTCCGGCACCATGCCGGAGGGGGAAACCATCACCAAAGGCCATCTTGATCATCCCGGCGGTCCCATGACGAGGAGGGAGTAGTTCATCCTTGGGGCTGAGGGTATGTACGAGTAGCTATGTGTTTGCTCTCTCTCTCTCGTGTTCTGGAGATGGCACGATCTTGATGTACCGCAAGCTTTATTGATATAGATGAATCATATGGAGTTTTCCCCTCTATATCTTGTTGTGATGAATTGAGTTTTCACTTTGAAGTTTTCTTATCGGATTGAGTCTTTAAGGATTTGAGAACACTTGATATATCTCTTGCGATGGGATATCCGTGGTGACAATGGTATGTTCTATTGATCCACTTGATGTATGTTTTGTTCATCAACTTGCGGGTTCCGTGACCTTGGGAATCTATGCATAGGGGTTGGCACACGTTTTTGTCTTGACTTTCTGGAGAAACTTTGGGGCACTATTTGAAGTTCTTTGTGTTGGATTGAACATGATGAATCTGAAATTGTGTGATGCATATCATATAATCAAGCCCACGGGTACTTGTGGAGACATTGGAGTATCTAGGTGACATTTGGGTTTTGGTTGATGTGTATCTTAAGGTGTTATCTTAGTATGAACTCTAGGGCTGTTCGTGACACTTATAGGGATAGGTCATAAGATTGATCAGAAAAGATAATTTTGAGGTGGTTTTGTACCCTACAATAATTTCTTCATTTGTTCTCCGCTATTTGTGACTTTGGAGTGAACTCTTTGTTGCATGTGAGGGATTTACATATGATGCAACTATGTTAGTATTGTTGAGAGAACTTGCACTAGTGAAAGTATGAACCCTAGGCCTTGTTTCCAAGCATTTATACAATGTTTTGCTCGTTGTTTACTATTTGTTACCTTGCTGTTTTTATATTTTCATATTACAAAAACCTATATCTACCATCCATATTACACTTGTATCACCACCTCTTCGCTAAACTAGTGCACCTATACAATTTACCACTGTATTGGGTGTGTTGGGGACACAAGAGACTCTTTGTTATTTGGTTGCACAGTTGTTTGAGAGAGACCATCTTTGTCCTACACCTCCCATGGATTTATAAACCTTAGGTCATCCACTTGAGGGAAAATTTCCATTGTCCTACTAAACTCTTCGCTTGGAGGCCCAACACGAGTCTACAAGAAGAAGGTTGTGTAGTAGACATCAAGCTCTTTTCTGGCGCCGTTGCCGGGGAGGTGAGTGCTTGAAGGTATATCTTTAGATCTTGCAATCAAATCTTTTAGTTTCTTTTTTTCATTAGTTTGGTTTTATAAAAAAACAAAAAAGATGGAATTCAGGTTGCCTCATATGCTTCATCTCTTTAATGTCTTTCGTGAAAATGATGGAAAGGAAAATTGTGCTCAAGTGTTAGAACAAGAAGTTATTAAAATGTTTGGCACTAAATATTTGAGTGATGAGCGTGTAGTGATATTGTTCTTATGAATTCTATTAATATTCATGATGCTAATTATATGCAAAGCCACAAGCTTGGGGATGCTCTGTTTGATGAAGATGATATTTTTACCCCCCAAGTTTTGATGAGCAAAACTATTATGATTATGACATGCCTCCTATCTATGATGATTATTGTGATGACACGTATGCTATAAAGAGTAATGGTAACCATGAAACTTTTCATCACGATTTTAATATTTAAAGTGGTTATGTCAATCAAGTATGTCATGATAGTTATTTTGTTGAGTTTGCTCCCATTATTTTGAATGAGAAGAAAATTGCTTATGTGGAGATTGACAAATTTTCTATGCTTATGCTTCATAAAAATAATGATTTATGTGCTGGTTTATATTTTTGAATTTCTTCATGATGCTATTGAAAATTATTATGAGGGAGGAACATATCTTGTAGGAATTGCAATAATATCAAGTTTCCTCTCTATGTGTTCAATGTTTTGAAGTTATGCTTGTTTTGCCTTCCTATGCTAGATGATTCTTGTTCCCATAAATTGTTTGCTCACAAAATACCTATGCATAGGAAGTGGGTTAAACCTAAATGTGCTTGTCATGAGATTCATTATGCTCTTCTGCATGTTTCAATTACTATCTCTATGTAAGCATCATTGCAATCATCATGCCTAGCTAAAAGGCATTAAAGAAAAGAGCTTGTTGGGAGACAAACCAACACTTTTAATATATGTTTTTTTTTGTTCACATGATTAAGCTATTGTATTAATCATGTTTTGTGTCTTTTATTTCAATAAAGTGCCAAGTTAATCCTTTGGGATAGTGTGGATGCTTGCTTGTTTGATTCTGTGGAAAAACAGAAAGTTTAGCGTCTAGTATATGAATTATATGATTTTATTGGAGCGTCAAAAAATTCTGACATTTTTGAAAAAACTTTATATACAAATTACTTGAGTTGTCCTAATGTTTCATAATTTTTACAGTCAGGGAAGTTTGGCGACCATTCAGATCTTCACAGACTGTTCTGTTTTTGACAGATTCTATTTTGCATGCATAGTTTGCTTGTTTTAATGTTCCGATAGATTATATTCAGTGGTATAAATTATGGGAATGGTATAATATAGTAGGTATCATGTGGGAACAATTATGAATCTTGTCTTGACAGTACCTAAGTGAATGATCTATATTTACTACACTAACCCATCTCACGAAGTTTCGTTAAGTTTTGTGTGATTGAAGTTTTCAAGTTTTGGGTGAGACACCGATATGAGGAGAATAAGGAGTGACAAGAACCTAAGATTGGGTATTCCCAAGTCACCCCAAGGTAATATCCAAGGAACACTCAAGCACCTAAGCTTGGGGATGCCCCGGAAGGCATCCCCTCTTTCGTCTTCAACACTATCGGTATATCTTACTTGGAGCTATATTTTTATTCGTCACATAATATGAGTTTTGCTAGGAGCATAATTTTATTTGTTTCCTATGTTAGGTGTTATCTATAATATTGTTTTTCAATAAAAAGTTCCAAGAATTGCCTTAGGATGCTTGCATTCCATGTTTTGATGAGTGCTGTGTGAAAACAGAAAGTTCTGCTGTAGCATTTGAATTTTCATATTTTACTTGAACGTGGAAAGTTTCTAAAATGTTTATAAAGTGTTTTCATATAAATTTTATAGCATGTCCTAAATTTTCGTAATTATTTGAGTTATAGAAGTACATTGTTTTCATAAATTGCTACAGATTATTCTGTTTGGACGGATTGCTATCATAGTTTTGTTATCTACTTATCCTATAGTTTCCACAACCTATATTGGTAAATATAAATTGTGGAAATGATAGTATACAGTACCTAATGTTTGAAAATTATTGTGCAAATTGTCTTGGTAGTACATAAAGAGTTGATTTATTATTATGTGTACGAACCTATCTCACGAGTTCTTTTTGAGTTTTGTGTGGATGAAGTTTTGGAGAATAGGTGAAACCGTGGTATGAGAGGATTGAAAGAGATACAAAAGCTCAATCTTGGGGATGCCCAAGGCACCCCAAGTAAATATCTCAAGAAGTCTCAAGCATCTAAGCATGGGGATGCTACACATCCCACCTCTCTTCATCAACAATTATCGGTTAGCTTATGTTGAGCCTAAATTTTTATTTGTTCACATGATGCATGCTATAGTTGGAGTGCAATTTTTCTTTTGATTGCTGTTTGAATAAAGTACTCAGATTTGAAAATATTTATTGAGGGAGAGAGAGTCTTCACATAGCTACTTAATGGATTGACTACTCATTAATCTTCACATATATATTTTGAGAGTAGCTTGTCATTTGCTCATGTGCTTCATTTAAATTTGTTTGAGCTTTCCAAAAAGCAATGGCAATCTATGAAACTAGTCCCAAAGTGATAGATATCCAAGGAGGATATAATAAAATCTTTCATGAAGATCATTGGAGAAATTATTCTTTGTAATTGTTTTGAAACATGATGATAGTAATATGTGAGTCATGTTAGTGAGTAATTATGCTTAGTAAGAATATTGGTGTTAAGGTTTGTGATTCCCTATGCATGCATGAAAGTCAATAGTTCTGCAATGAAGTTACATCCTACTTGTGGTGCATTATTCGGTGTTAGTTATGACTCAATGCTCACTTATGTTATTTTTCGTTCCTCGGTTTGGTTGCTTCCCAATCTATTTTCTAGCCTTCATATGTACTAAGTAGAAATACTACTTGTGCATAAAAAATCCTTAAACCAAGTTTTTCCTTATGAGTCCGCCATACCTACCTATATGCGGTATTTCCATGCCGTTCCAAGCAAATTTGTATGTGCCATCTCTAAATTTTCAAAATAATTTTTCTCTTTTGTGTGCCTGTACCGCTCATGAAACGGTGGGGAGTATCCAATATTTTTCCATGCTAGGTGTGTTATTCTCACGATATGTGTTGATTCACTATCATTCACGAGAAAGTGGATGGTATTTAGGATGCCCAGTCCCATGCTAAAAAAATCAAAACCAAAAAATAATGAAACAAAACTCCCCTAGGATTGTTGTTGTTATGGACGGTACCCATGGATTCGGCTCGCCGTGGAGTGTGATTGATTTTTGGAGGGGGAGTAAAAACTTTACTATTCTGTTTGGGAATCGCCTATAATGTATCTAGCATGGAAAGTATTGTGATCTACTTCGTCGTTTTCGTTGACAGGAAAAGCATGCCACCCAAATATTTTTCTCTCTCAATATAAACCTTGAGTTCTCGCACCTCTACAAATCCCTACTTCCCTCTACGAAGGGCCTATCTATTTAATTTATGCAATTTTTATTTTTGCTTTGAGTCTCCATCTTCTCTTATAAGCACCAACTAGGGGGCACTATGATCATACTTGAGCATTGGGCATAGCTAATATTTGAGTGTGTTTCATGAATGGATCAATGATTGAGCATGATGGGCTAGGGATAACTTTCTTTAGTGTTGATATTTTGAAAGACATGGTTGCTTGTTGACATGCTTGAGCATTGAAGTCATTATATTAAAACTAGACTATTGCTTTGAATCATTTACAAGTCCAAATGTCTTCAAGGTGGACATGGGAAAGGCGACGATAGTGAAGCCGAAGGAACAATTGTTCCACAGTCGGACGATGACCCATGGTGTCTTCAAGGTTTTCGCGTCCAGTGTCAAAGTGGGCTATGATAATTTGTCTCCTCTGGTACTACAAGGGGGAGATGACGACGAGACCCCGTCACGTCTTGGTAATTGCAAGAGTTGGGTCCTATTATAGCCTAAGAGTCTGCTTCGTCTCGAGACGGCCAGGAGCACACCCACGACCAAGACGCCTCAGCAAGGTATGGAAACCACCACCCCACCTACCCAATTAGTGGTGCCTGTCATGCCGGGTGATAGCGGACGGCGTGAGGAAGAGTCTCCATTAGAAGTAATGCATGATTCCATGGACAAGGGTGGTGACGTTCTACAATATCTCAGTACCGGCACCAACCGCTATGACGGTGGAGGATTGGTGGCTCAGCGGCAGTATGACTCAGGGTTTGAGCGTGATGGGTTGACGCCTGAATTGCAAGAGGAGGAATGTCTTAAGGCTGATTGCAAGAAGTCTCTCTTCCTGCAATCCTCATAGGAGATTCCCCAGCAAGAACAATGTGAGGGTCGGTCATTTTTGCTAAGCCCGACAACACTAGGGATGGTGGTCAATGATCGTATGTACGACTCACTTTCGAAACCAAAGAAGCATAGGAAGAGATCGAAGAAAGTCCCTAATGGCGGTAAAGCTGCTTCTTTGAGCCAGCCTCCTCAGCAGCCTCGGGTTGAATATCGTATCCTATCAAAGGTGCGGCAAAATACCATATCGCCGGTGATCCGATCCTACCTAAGAAAGCGGTAGAGCCATAGACGATGATCTAAGGAGACTTCATGACGATGTGCTGTTGAGAGAGAAAAGCCTTATCGCCTCTACAAATCTAGGTTACCCGCTCTACGTGGTTAACGTTCCTCAGCAAAGGTTGTATGTCCAGACATTCCCCGCGGATAAGTTCTTTCTTCGATTCAATTACATCTTTGACATGTTTCACATGACAAGACTGGATTTTACGTTCGCCCGCCTGTATGCCATGTACATGAACTAGATCATAAGGCGCGAGCAAATATCTTATATATGTGTCGATGGTACGTCTCCAATGTATCGATAATTTATGAAGTATTCATGCCATATTCAGCTATGTTTACAATACTTTTATATGGTTTTGATGCACTTTATATGATTTATTTAGAACTAACCCAGACTGATGTTGTTTTCAGCAGAACTACCGTGGTGTTGTTTTTTGTGCAAAAAATGAAAGTTCTTGGAATTGCCCAAAACTTTTTGATGATTGTTTTGGAACAAAAGAGACACTAGACGCTTCGTGGGACGGTCATACGAGCCACGAGGTGGCCACCATCCACCACGGTGCGCCAGGCCCCCTACCCGTGCCCTGGTGTTCAATACCCACCTCGTAGCCCATCTTGGCATGAAGCCGACGCTCAAAAATCCTATAAATATAGGAACCATCAGAAATAACTCCACACTCCTCGTTCCGTCGCCGCAACTCTCTGTATCGACGAAAAACCAGTCTGGGGAGAAAACAATACCCTGTCGGAGAGGGTAGATCATCTTTGGTGGCTATCTTCATCATTCCGATGGAGTCCATGATGAGGAGGGAGTTGTCCACCCACGGGGCTGACGGTTAGTACCAGTAGCTATGTGTTCAATCTCTCTCTCTCTCGTGTTCTTGGGATGGCATGATCTTGATCTATCATGGGCTTTGTTAATATAGGTGGATCACATGGTGTTTTCCCCTCTCTATCTTGTTGTGATGAGTTGAGTTTTCCCTTTGAGATTTTGTTTATGTTGGATTGAACACTTTTATGGATTTTAGAGCACTTGATGTGTGTCTTGCATGCGTATACCCGTAGTGACATTGGGGTATCCAAGTGATTCACTTGATATATGTTATGGCGTCAACTTGCGGATTTCGTGACCTTGGTGATCTATGCATAGGGGTTGATTGCATGTTTTCATACCATGTTCTCCAATAGAAATATTGGGGCACTGTTTGATGTTCTTTGTGTTGGATTGAGTATTATGAATCTGAAATTGTTTGATGTGTATCATATAATTAACTCATGGATACTTGTGGTGACATTGGAGTATCTAGGTGACATTAGAGTTGGTTAATGCGTATCATATGGTATTATTTTAGTACGAACTCTTAGATGGATTGATTGGAAAGGATAACTTGTTGTTATTTTAGTACGAGCTCTTGAATAGATCGATTAGAAAGGATAACTTTAAGGTGGTTTAGTACCCTACAAACAATTTCTTCTCATGTTCTCCTCTAGATAATAACTTTGGGGTGATTCTTCATTGCAGTTGAGGGATGGTTATGTGATCCAATTATATTAGCATTGTTGAGAGATTGCACTAGCGAAAGTACAGACAGTAGGCCTTATTTCCAAGCATTTATATAACGTTTTGCTCGCTGTTTTACACTTGCTACCTTGCTGTTTTCATATTTTCAGATTACAAAAACTTATATCTATCATCCATACTGCACTTATATCACCATCTCTTCTCCAAACTAGTGCACCTATACAATTGGCCATTGTATTGGGTGTGTTGGGACACAAAAGATTTCTTGTATTTGATTACAAGGTTGTGTGAGAGATACCATCTTCATCCTACACCTACCACTGATTGATAAACCTTAGGTCATGCACTTGAGGGAAAATTGCTACTGTCCTACAAAGCTCCGCGCTTGGAGGGCCAACACGAGTCTACAAGAATAAAGTTGCGTAGTAGACATCAAGCTCTTTTCTAGCGCTGTTGCCGGGGAGGTGAGTGCTTGAAGGTATATCTTTAGATCTTGCAATCAGATTTTTAGTTTCTCATTTTTCACTAGTTTGGTTTTATAAAATAAAACTAAAAAAATGGAGTTTAGGTTGCATCAATTGTTTCGTCTTTTTAATGTGTTTCGTAAAACTGATGGTTCAGAAAATTGTGCTCAATTGGTAGAGGAAGAATTTATGAAAAACTTGATGAGAATTCCTCGAATGATGAGCGTGATAGAAATATTGTTAGTGTGAATTCTCTGAATATTCATGATGCTAATTCTATGCAAAGCCACAAGCTTGGGGATGCTATGTTTGATGAAGATGATATTTTTAGTGCCCCAAGTTTTGATGAGCAAAACTATTATGATGATAGCATGTCTCCTATGTATGATGATAATTGTGATGACATGTATTCTATAAATAGTAATGCCAACCATGAAACTTGTTATCATGATTTAAATATTCAAAGTGGTTATGTCTATCAAGTACCTCATGATAGTTATTTCGTTCAGTTTGCTCCCATTATTGTGAATGAGAAGAAATTTGCTTTTGTGGGTCGTAATAAAAATTATATGCTTGTGAATCATGAAAATAATGCTATATGTGATAGGTATATTTTTGAATTCCTTCATGATGATACTGAAAACTATTATGAGGGAGGAACTTATGCTTGTAGGAATTGCAATAATATTAAGTTTCCTCCCTATGTGTTCAAATTTTTGAACATATGTTTGTTTTGCCTTCCTATGCTAGTTGATTGTTGCTCCCATAAATTGTTTGCTCACAAAATACCTATTCATAGGAAGTGGGTTAGACTTAAATGTGCTTTTCATGGGATTCATGATGCTCCCTTGCATGTTCCAATTACTACTTTTTATGTGAGCATCATGGAAATCATCATGCCTAGCTAAAAAACTTTAAAGAAAAGCGCTTGTTGGGAGACAACCCAACACTTTACTTTCTGTTTTTGTGTGTTCACGTGATTAAGCTACTATATTAATCATGTTTTGTGTCTTTTATTTCAATAAAGTGCCAAGTAAAACCTTTGGGATGACTCACAAGATGAGTTGAATTGATGCTGAACCAAAACAGAAACTTTTGACTCCAGTAGAGGAATTTTCATTTTTTACTAGAGATCGATAATGATCTGCAATTTTTACACAGTCTTTATATACAAATTATACAGGTTGTTCTAATGTGTCAGAATTTTAAGAGAGAGGGAAGTATGTTCATACTACAGATCTTCATAGTCTGTTCTATTTTTGACAGATTCTGTTTTGCATGCATAGTTTGCTTGTTTCTAGTATTCCCATAGCTTATATGTGGTAATATAAATTGTGTGAATGATGGAATATAGTAGTTATTATGTGAAAACAATTATTAATCTTGTCTTGACAGTACCTAAGTGAATGATCTATCTTTACTACACTAACCCATCTGATGAAGTTCCATTAAGTTTTGTGTGATTGAAGTTTTCAAGTTTTGGGTGAGATACCGATATGAGGGGAATAAGGAGAAGCAAGGAGCTAATATTATGGATGATCAAGGCACCTCCAAGGTAATATACAAGGAAGAGTCAAGCGTCTATGCTTGGGGATGCCCCGGAAGGCATCCCCTCTTCCGTCTCCCACATTATCGGTACATCTTACTTAGAGCTATATTTTTATTCGTCACATGATATGTGTTTTCCTTGGAGCATCATTTTATATTTTTGTTCTCTGTTAAATTATATTTACAATATTGTTTTTTAACAAAAATTTCTAAGAATTGCCTTAAGATGCCTCTATTGCATGTTTTGATGTGTGCTGTGTAAAAACAGAAACTTTTTATGTAGTGTTTGAATTTTTATATTTTACAGGAACGTGGAAAGTTTCTGAAATTATTACATAGTGTTTTCATATAAAGTATTTAGCACTTCCAAATTTTTTGTAATTTTGTGAGTTATAGAAGTACACTGGTGTAATAGATTGCTACAGACTATTCTGTTTAGACAGATTGCTGTCATAGTTTTGTTATCTACTTATCATATACTCCCTCCGTCCCAAAATAAGTGACTTAAAAATGACTCAACTTTGTACTAAAGTTAGTACAAACTTGAGACATTTTTGAATCACTTAATTTGGGACGGAGGGAGTAGTTTCCATAGCTTATATTAGTATATATAAATTGTGAAAATGATAGTAAACAGTAGATGATGTTTGAAATTACTATGTAACTTGTCTTGGTAGTACATAAAGAGTTGATTTATTATTGTGTGCACTAACCTATCTCACGAGTTTTTTTCAAGTTTTGTGTGGATGATGTTTTTGAAAATAGGTGAAACCGGGATATGAGAGGATTGAACAAGATACAAAAGCTCAAGCTTGGGGATGCCCAAGGCACCCCAAGAAAATATTCCAAGAAGTCTCAAGCAGCTAAGCTTGGGGATGCTACACATCCCACCTCTCTTCATCAAACAAATATCGGTTAGCCTATGTCGAGCCTAAATTTTTATTGGTCCACATGATATGTGCTATTATTGGAATGCATTTTTTACTTAGTTTTATGTTTGAATAAAATACTCATATCTAAAAATATTTATTGAGAGAGAGATTCCTCACATATATACTTAATTGTTTGACTACTCATTGATCTTCACTTATATCTTTTGAAGAGTAGTTTGATGTTTACTCTTGTGCTTCACTTATATCCTATGAGTAAATTGTTAATCAATCAAATATCTTATGAAATTATCAATGTGCTTTATGCTTAGTAGTAGCTTCACATCCGGTTTAGAAAGGAAAATCTATTGAAGTTTGACAATCACAATATTGGTCATCCAAGCAATTCATGAATTATTAGTATAAGGAAGAGAACTTTCACATACAAATATATTATCTTGGACATCTTCTATGATTGTGAATAACCATTAATTATTTTCAAACTTGAGCAAATTAGATGAAGTTGGACAAGGAAGACAACGTAATGAGTTATGGTTGGGTATATTTGCATTGAAGTTGTATTGCTATGGATGCTCCAACATGTGGTGCTTGTTTAGAACCTTTTGCTAGCCAAAAATGTGTACTAAGTAGAGATACTACTTGTGCATCCAAACCCTTAAACCTAGTTTCTTGCCATGAGAGTCCACTATATCTACCTATATATGGTATTTCACTCGCATTCCAAGTTAATTTGCATGTGCCACCTCTAAAATTTCAAATGAACATCTGTTTTGTATGCTTGGACCGCTCATGGAGCGACATGGGATAGTCAATATCTTCCATGTGAAGTGGGTTATTCTTATGATGAGTGTTTATTCTCTCATCCTTGCACGAGAGGGGCGGTAATAGGGATTCCCAGTCCCAAAATAAAAAAATGCAAATAATTAAACAAAACTCCCCCAGGAATGTTGTTGGTATGGACGGTACCCGTGGATTCGGCTAGCCGTGGAGTGTGTTTATTGGTGGAGGGGGAGTAAAAATTTACTTTTACCACTTGGGAACCGCTGCTAATGTGTTTAACATGGAATATATTGATAACTCTTGGTCATAACATTGACAAGAAGGCTGCACCTCCCCAAATTATATTTATATCTGTTCTAATCAATGAGCTCTGGCACATATGCAAATCCCTGCTTCCCTCTACGAAGGGACAATCTATTTAATTTCATGTAATTCCTTTTGATGTTGAGTCAACTTCTTATTCCAACCTACTTCTATTAGTTGTCAAGCATCATGTGGTGGGGAAAGATCTAGGCACATATGGCCGGTCAAATATATTTGATCATGACTTATTATTGTTGACAACTATCTCTATGATAAATGATTCGGAGGGCGAAACATTAAGCCCCTATCTTTCTATGTGTTCGACGGATGCCATTTGTTCTATTAATTTACTTTGAGTACTAGCAGTCAGAGAAGACTATATGATGATTGAGTATGTGGAGCTCTTACTTACACTTAGTTGAGAATAAGTTGAATTGCAATTTTTTTGGTGAATAAGGACATAGGTTGTTGAGTTTCAAGAGAATTCATTGTTTGAACCATAACATGTGAATTGGTTGCTACTTTATCATGATGAGTTTTATGAGAAAGAGTTGCTATTATGATGCTAGGAAAAGTGATTGAAATTATCATTGATCAAACTTATGCACTATGCTAGCATTCTTACTTCATAAACTATTTCTTTTATCCTTTACCTACTTGGGGACGAGTAGGAATTAAGCTTGCGGGTGCTGATGCGTCTCCAACGTATCGATAAATTATGAAGTATTAATGCCATATTCAGCTATGTTTATAATACTTTTTATATGGTTTTGGTGCACCTTATATGATTTATTTAGAACTAACCCAGACTGACGCTGTTTTCAGCAGAACTATCATGGTGTTGTTTTTTGTGCAAAAAATGAAAGTTCTCGGAATCGCTCGAAACTTTTTGATGATTTATTTGGAACAAAAGAGACGCTTCGTGGGAGGTCCAGACGAGCCACGAGGTGGCCACCATCCACCAGGGCGCGCCTGCCCCCCTACCCACGCCCTGGTGTTCAATGCCCACCTCGTGGCCCATCTTGGCATGAAACCGACGCTCAAAAATCCTATAAATATAGAAACCATCATAAATAACCCTAAACTCCTCATTTCACCACCGCAACTCTTTGTATCAACAAAAAAACAATCTAGAGAGAAAACAATACCCTGCCAGAGAGGGTAGATCATCTCCGGTGGCCATCTTCATCATCCCGGCGAAGTCCATGATGAGGAGGGAGTAGTCCACCCTCGGGGCTGATAGTTTGTACCAGTAGCTATGTGTTCAATCTCTCTCTCTCTCTCTCGTGTTCTTGGGATGGCATGATCTTGATGTATCACAGGCTTTGTTACTATAGTTGGATCACATGGTGTTTTCCCCTCTCTATGTTGTTGTGATGAGTTGAGTTTTCCCTTTGAGATTTCGTTATGTTAGATTGAAAACTTTTATGGATTTGAGATTAGTTGATGTGTGTCTTACATGTGGATACCCGTAGTGACATTGGGGTATCCAAGTGATTCACTTGATATATGTTATGGCGTCAACTTGATGATTTTGTGACCTTGGGGATCTATGCATAGGGGTAGATTGCACATTTTCATACCATGTTCTTCAATAGAAATCTTGGGGCACTCTTTGAGGTTATTTGTGTTGGATTGAGTATTATGAATCTGAAATTGTTTGATGTGTATCGTATAATTAACTCATGGATACTTGTGGTGACATTGGAGATTAGAGTTGGTTGATGCGTATCATATGGTGTTATTTTACTACAAACTCTTAGATGGATTGATCGGAAAGGATAACTTGTTGTTATTTTTGTACAAGCTCTTGAATAGATTGATCGGAAAGGATAACTTTAAGGTGGTTTCATACCCTACAAACAATTTCTTCTTATGTTCTCCGCTAGATAAGAACTTTGGAGTGATTCTTCGTTGCAGCTGAGGGATGGTTATGTGATCCAATTATATTAGCATTGTTGAGAGATTGCATTAGCGAAAGTACGGATCGTAGGCCTTATTTCCAAGCATTTAGACAATGTTTTGCTCGCTATTTTACACTTGCTACCTTGCTGTTTTTATATTTTTTATATTACAAAAACTTATATCTATCATCCATATTGCACTTGTATCACCATCTTTTCGCCGAACTAGTGCACCTATACAATTTGCCATTGTATTGGGTGTGTTGGGGACACAAGAGATTTCTTGTATTTGATTGCAGGGTTGTTTGAGAGAGACCATATTCATCCTACACCTCCCATGGATTGATAAACCTTAGGTCATCCACTCAAGGGAAAATTTCTACCGTCCTACAGAACTCTGCGCTTGGAGGCCCAACATGAGTCTACAAGAATAAAGTTGCATAGTGGACATCAGTCGTTGACCCGTAATTCATGCATCAAGGCTTCTTGGTAGTTCGCACAAAGCACCAAGAATATGCGAGGAACTACATCGCCGATTTCATGGTCGCCAATTAGGACAAGGAGTCGATTCTCCTGCCTTATCATCCCATGTAAGTCATCCGCAACTATCATTCCTTCGATTTCAATCATTCATTGGCATGCGTGGAGGCTAATTTGAGGTGTTCTTATTTTGTGCAGCGAGGGGCATGTTGTACTCATCATTCTTTACCCCCAATTCTCCCACGCTCTTTACTTGGACTCGTCGAAGAATGAGAAGATAATGGATTACACCCACATCAAGGCTATTCTCGACAGTGCTATCATAAGCTACGACCAACAGGGTGGAGAGATCACGGTCAAGAAGACAAGGAAGAGCGCACCCTACTTTAGCCATAAGACCAACTTCTGCTGCATCCAGCAACCAATAGATACTCTCAGTGATCGATTCTTTGTCCTCCACCACATGCTGGAGTACAGACGGGATTGCCAGAACCTTCACATGTCACCTAATTTTGGCGATGCCGATATTCTGCAATGGGCAATGAGACTAGGAAATATACAAGATCATCGACTATGAGCTGAGTTCTATCACATCCAGGATGAACTTGCCCAAGTCATCATGAAGGAGGTCCTCGAAAAAATAGGGATGTTCTATGAAGAAGGGCAAATGTCACGGGAAGACGTCCGAACACGCGTAGCCACTCAGCGTCTTGACCTGAAGCCTTTCACTTCACTCGGGTCTTTCCTCCCTGATTTGGAAGGATGGGAGGACATGTTTGAGTGATTGACGATATATGACAATGTGTCTGTTTAGTTACTACTTTCTCTATGACGAAACTTTGAGTTATGCACGATGAAACTTTGTGATGTAATTAAACCGTCCTCCTCAACTAGCGAAGATCGCTCTAGTTAGGGTAGTTTGGGTACAATGAACTTTGCTATTTATGCTTATGATATGTTGCTTCTATTTTTGCTAACTCCGTCTCTTTCTGTTTCTTAACTATATATTATGTTGCATATTATCGACCCATGTGATGATGAAGGTACACAGATCATCGATGGCGAAGAAGTGTTACACCGTGTATGTGCGCAAGGTTCCATGAGTGTACGATGAGTGGCCTGAGTGTCAGGCCCAAGTGCACCAGTTTCCGGGCGGTATCTAGAGAGGGTTAGATAGCAGAGCCGGAGTGGAAGATAGTTACTTGAGGTGGTGCATGTTTGCGCGAGAGAGGGATCAGAACCGGCGCCTCAAAAACTACATTATCGCGCTCTTGCTCATAGTGATCGCTTTTCTTTTCTATATTTTTGTTTAGATATAGATGATGAGACATGTGTATGTGATGACCATGCAGTTGCTTGTATTCGAGACATGTCGACACTTGACTTGTATCGCTATATCGTGATTATGATGAGACAATATATGATTTGTGATCTGATGATATAATGAGACTATTATGTGTATGATATGATGAGCATATTGCTTGTCTCTGATATGATTATAATACTGTATAAAACTTGTACAAATATAGTGCAAATACATAGTAGTAAAAAATATGCGTAAATATAGCAGTAGCGCTCTTTAGCAAGAAGCAGTAGCGGCTGCTGCCGGCGCTACAGTCATATAGAAGTAGTTATGTAGCAGTAGCGCCCACGGGACACATGCTACAACTAAGTAGCAGTAGCGTTGTTTGAACCTACGCTACTGCTAAGAAGGTATAGCAGTAGCACGGACCCACCAATGCTACTGCTACAAGTTATCTGTAGCGGCATACTAGTAGCACTGGTGCCGGCGCTACTGCTATCGATATATCCAACGCTACTACTAGCCTTTCTTCTAGTAGTGCATTGATAAATTGGAGCTAGTTATGTGTTGCCCTAGTATGTAACTATTACATGATTGATGTCATATAACTCATTATCCATCACCGATCGACGTGCCTACGCTTTACATATATTGAATCTTGCTAAGTTACTGCTGTTGGTGTTACTGTCACACCTGCTACTCTACCAAATTTGTCGCTATCACTATTACTGCTACTACTATTATTTGTCGTGCTACTATTCCTTTGCCGCAGAGATATATCCCAGGTGTGGTTAAATTGTCAACTCAACTGTCAAGGCCAATAAATATTCTTTGGCTCCCCTTGTGTCGAATCAATAAATTAGGGTTAAATACTACCCGTGAAGACTGTCGCGATCCCCTATACTTGTGGGTTATCAAGACCTTTTTCTGGCACCGTTGCTGGGGAGCATAACTTTATTTATTGTGTTAACTTGAGGATATCCTATTGCCACTATGAAGAATTTGAAAGATAGTTGAACTAAGATCGTCCCCTCTCGCATCAGAGGAGGTAAGGAACAACCATCTAGCTCTGCTTTTGATTCACCTACTGTTTTGAATCAGCTTGTTACACCGCCACCTGTTGATCGTCCTGATATGTCACATAAACTTGATGATGCTACTTCTGAAATTAATGATGATACTATTGCTACACATGTTGAAATGGTGCCATCGGGTGAATTACTTGATGCTCATATTGCTAAAGCTAGAGAGCTTCAAAATCCTGAAACTGATGGAGATTTTGAATCACCTGTTACAGCTCGCTCTCCAAATAGAGATGAATTGCCTTATGCACCCGAAGGTTATGTTATGGATGGTGAGGTGATACGTCTCCAACGTATCTATAATTTTTGATTGTTCCATGCTATTATATTATCTGTTTTGGACGTTTTATATGCATTAATATGCTATTTTATATTATTTTTGGGACTAACCTATTAATCTAGAGCCTAGTGCTAGTTTCCTTTTTTCCTTGTTTTTGAGTTTCGTAGATAAGGAATATTAAACGGAGTCCAAAAGGAATAAAACCTTCGGAATGATTTTTTCTGGAACGAAAGGAAACTACGAGACTTGAGAACCAAGGTAGAGGAGCCAGGGTTGAGCTTTCATACACTTATAGCTCTAAGTGCATTTGTTGCATGGCAATCCCTACTCACTCATATTGATATCTATTGACGGGCATCTCCATAACCCGTTGATGCACCTAGTTGATGTGAGACTATCTTCTCCTTTTCCCCCTTGCACCTCCTCCATATTGTATTCCACCTATAATGCTATATCCATGGCTCACCCTCATGTATTGCGTGAGAGTTGAAAATGTTTGAGAACACCAAAAGTGTGAAACAATTGCTTGACTTGTCCATCAGGGTTGTGCATGACGTAGATACTTGGTGTGGGGAAGATGGAGCATAGCCAGACCATATGATTTTGTAGGGATGACTTTCTAAGGCCATGTTATTTTGAAAGGACACGACTACCTTGTTGGTGTGCTCGAAGTATTACTATTTTTATGTCAATATTAGACTATTGTTTTGAATCTTATGGATCTGAATATTCATGACACAATAAAGAATATTACATGGATAAATATGTTAGGTAGCATTCCACATCAAAAATTTTGTTTTTACCATTTACCTACTCGAGGACGAGCAGGAATTAAGTTTGGGGATGCTGATACGTCTCCAACGTATCTATAATTTTTGATTGTTCCATGCTATTATATTATCTGTTTTGGATGTTTATAATGCATTAATATGCTATTTTATATTATTTTGGGACAAACGTATTAATCTAGAGCCTAGTACCAGTTTATGTTTTTTCCTTGTTTTTGAGTTTCGCAGATAAGGAATATTAAATGGAGTCCAAACGGAATAAAAACTTCGGAATGATTTTTCTGGAATGAAAGGAAACTACGAGACTTGAAAACCAAGGCATAGGAGCCACCGTGGGGCCACAAGCCCTAGGGGCGCGGCTAGGGGGTAGGTCACGTGGGGCAGGCTTGTGCGCCCACCACAGCTCCCCTAATCCTAATCTTCGGCCTATAAATTCCCAAATATTCCATCATTATCAGAACGAGCCATGAAAACACTTTTCCGCCGCCAAAAGCCTCCGTTCCCGAGAGATCCAATCTTGGAGCCTTTTCCGGTAATCTACCGGAGGGGGATTCGATCACGAAGGGTATCTACATCAACTCCGTTGCCCCTCCGATGATGTGTGAGTAGTTTGCCACAGACCTACGGGTCCATAGCTAGTAGCTAGATGGCTTCTTATCTCTCTTTGCTTCTGAACACCATGGTCTTCATGATCTTCATGGAGATCTATCCGATGTAATACTCTTTTGCGGTGTGTTTGTCGAGATCCGATGAATTGTGGGTTTATGTTCAGATTATCCATGAATATTATTTGAGTCTTTCATGAATTCTTACATGCATGATTTCATATCTTTGCAAGTCTCTTCAAGTTATTGGTTTGGTTTGGCCAACTAGATTGGTAATTCTTGCAATGGGAGAAGTGCTTAGTTTTGGGTTCAATCTTGCGGTGTCCTCACCCAGTGACAAAGTAGGGGTAGCGAGGCACGTATTGTATTGTTGCCATCAAGGGTAAAAAGATGGGGTTTCCATCATATTGCTTGAGTTTATCCCTCTACATCATGTCATATTACTTAATGTGTTACTCTGTTCTTCATGAACTTAATACTCTAGATGCAGGCAGGAGTCGATCGATGTGTGGAGTAATAGTAGTAGATGCAGAATCGTTTCGGTCTACTTGTCATGGACGTGATGCCTATATGCATAATCGTTGCCTTGGATATCTTCATAATTATCCGCTTTTCTATCAATTGCTTGACAGTAATTTGTTCACTCACCGTAATACTTGCCGTCATGAGAGAAGCCATCTAGTGAAACCTATGGCCCCCGGATCTATTTTCCATATTATACTTTCAGATCTAAAACCAAAAATACCAAAAATACTTGCTGCATTATTTTTACTTTTAGTTTTACTTTCCGTTCAAGCATCCTATTATATCTATCTCTATTAGATCTCATGCTTGCAAGTAACCGTGAAGGGATTGACAACCCCTTTATAGCGTTGGGTGCAAGAGTTTGATTCTTTGTGTAGGTATATCTATTGCTAACTCGCTTGTATATCCTACTAGATTGATACCTTGGTTATCAAAAAGTAAGGGAAATACTTATCTACTTTGCTTCATCAAACCGTTCCTCTTCATGGGAAACCAATGCATGCTCGAGAAGTAGCAAGAAGGATTTGTGGCGCCGTTGCCGGGGAGATACATAGCAAGTCAAGATAAGAACTCTCTCTTCAACTTGCCAATTTCTGGTTTGTTTGTGGGGATATCTACATCAAGCCTACCAAGTACCCATCACAAACTCATCTCTTTGATTTACAGTATTTGCCATTTGCCTCTTGTTTTCCTCTCCTCCATTCTAAAACGATTTTCCAAAAAGATTTGCCTTTTTATTCGCCCTTCTTTTGTTTGCCTTTCGCTTGCTTGTGTTGCCATGTGCCTTCTATTTGCTTGCATCTTTGCTTGCTAAAAATCTATCTATATGGGTCCTCATCCACTTGCTAATCTTTTCAAAAGCAAAAATTATGGTGAACCAATTGCTAGTGAGTTGAGTGCACCTGATTATCTCTATGAAGTTTTGCTTGAAGATAATGAAATTTTTGATGAAGTGTTGAAAGAAGAAAATTATAAAGTGATTCATGATGTCTCCTTGAATGAAAAACATGATTGCCATGTTGTTAGTATGAAATCTCTGAATATCCATGATGCTAATGATATGCAAAACCACAAGCTTGGGGATGTTATGCTTCATGAAGATGATATTGTTTGTTCCCCAAGTTTTGGTGATGACACGTATGCTATAATTGATCATGAAAATAATCCTTTATGTGATAGTTATATGGTGAGATTCCTTCATGATGCTACTGAAAATTATTATGAGGGAGGAACATATGATTGTAGGAATTGCAATAATATCAAGTTTCCTCTCTATGTGTTCAAAGTTTTGAAGTTATGCTTGTTTTGCCTTCCTATGCTAGTTGATTCTTGTTCCCATAAATTGTTTGCTCAAAAATTCCTTATGCATAGGAAGTGGGTTAGACTTAAAGGTGTTTGTTATGGGATTCATGATGCTCTCTTGCATGTTTCAAATACTACTTTTTATATGAGCATCATTGAAATCATCATGCCTAGCTAAGGGCGTTAAACAATAGCGCTTGTTGGGAGGCAACCCAATTTTATTTTGCTTTTTGCTTTTTGCTTCTGTTTTGGTGTGTTTTGCACATTATTACTTATGTAATAATTATGTTTTTGTGTTTTAATTAGTGTGTGAGCCAAGTAAAACCTTTGGGGTGATATACGATGGTTGTTGATTTGATCTTGCTGAAAAACAGAAACTTCTACGCTCAGTCCAGGAATTTTATAAATTGTTCAGAGCGTCATTGATCTAATTTTTTTACACAATACTGATATACAAATTTCCCTGATTTTACTAAGTTTTAAGAATTTTAAGAGTTCTATAAGTATTCGAGGTTTACAAATTGCTACAGACAGTTCTATTTTTTGACAAATTCTGTTTTCTTTGTGTTGTTTGCTTATTTTGATGTATCTATGGGTCGTATCGGGGGGGTATGAGTCGTGGAAAAGTTAGAATACAGTAGGTATTATACAAATACAACTAAATAAGGAGTTCACAACAGTACCTAAAGTGATGATTTATCTTTTTATACTAATGGATCTCATGAATTTTTTGTTGAGTTTTGTGTTGTGAAGTTTTCAAGTTTTGGGTGAAGATTTGATGGACTATGGAATAAAGAGTGGCAAGAGCCTAAGCTTGGGGATTCCCAAGTCAGTCCAAGTCATATTAAAGTATACCAAAAAGCCTAAGCTTGGGGATGCCCCGAAAGCCATCCCCTCTTTTGTCTTTAAGCCATCGGTAAATTTACTTGAGGTTATATTTTTATTCACCACATGATATGTGTTTTGCTTGGAGCGTCTTGTATGATATGAGTCTTTGCTTTTTAGTTTTCCACAATCATGCTTGATGCACACCTATTTTGAGAGAGACACGCTGAATCGTGAATTTATTAGAATACTCTATGTGCTTCACTTATATCTTCTGAGCTAGGCAATGTTGCTCTAGTGCTTCACTTATTTCTTTATAGAGCATGGTGGTGTTATATTTTATAGAAAATACTGAACTCTCGTTCCTCACTTATATTATTTTGAGAGTTTCTTAAAACAGCATGGTAATTTGTTTAGGTTATGAATTTAGTCCTAATATAATGGGCATCCAAGAGGGATATAATAAAAACTTTCATATTAAGTGCATTAAAAACTATGAGAAGTTTGATTCCTTGCATATAGTTTTGAGATAATAGGGATGGTAATATGAGAGTCATGCTAGTGAGTAGTTGTGAATTGGAATAGATACGTGTGTTAAAGCTTGTGATTCCCGTAGCATGCACGTATGGTAAACCGTTATGTAACGAAGTTGGAGCATGATTTGTTTAATGATTGTCGACCTTTGTGTGAGGGTCGGGAGCGCGCAATGGTTAACTCCTACCAACCTCTCCCCTAGGAGCATGCGTCTAATGCTTTGTTTGATAACTAATAGACTTTTGCAATAAGTATGTGAGTTCTTTATGACTAATGTTGATTCCATGGATTATACGCACTTTCACCCTTCCACCAAACCCTCCTTCCTCAAAACAGCCACCATATATTCCTCAAAACAGCCACCATACCTACCTATTATGGCATTTCCATAGCCATTCTGAGATATATTTCCATGCAACTTCCACCATGTGGTTTTTCTATGACTTGCATCATCACTTCATATTGTATATAGAGTCATATTTTGTCATAGGAATTGAGTTGTAATTTATTTTTCTTTGAGTTATAAGTAAATAAAAGTGTGATGATTTTTCATTAATAGAGCATTGTCCCATGAGAGAAAATTATGATGGAGGCTATGACTCCCTCACAAGTTGGGATGAGTATCCGGACTTTACAAAAAATAGAAGAGGCTAGCGAAGCCCAAACAAAAATAATAATAAAAGAGGTAAAAGAAGCCCACCAAAAATATATATAAAAAATGAGAGAAATAGAGAAGGGACAATTGCTACTACCTTTTTCCACACTTGTGCTTCAAAGTAGCACCATGATCTTCATGATAGAGAGTATCCTATTTTTTCACTTTCATATAACTAGTGGATATTCGTTATGCACGACCACTTAGTTTTATTTTTGAGCTTTCATACACTTACAACTCTAAGTGCATTTGTTGCATGGCAATCCCTACTCACTCACATTGATATCTATTGACGAGCATCTCCATAACCCGTTGATACGCCTAGTTGATGTGAGGCTATCTTCTCCTTTTTTCCCTTGCACCTCCTCCATACTTTATTCCACATATAATGCTATATCCATGGATCATGCTCATGTATTGCGTGAGAGTTGAAAATGTTTGAGAACACCAAAAGTGTGAAACAATTTCTTGAATTGTTCATCGGGGTTGTGCATGATTTAAATACTTTGTGTGGGGAAGATGGAGCATATCCAGACCATATGATTTTGTAGGGATGACTTTCTAAGGCCATGTTATTTCGAAAGGACACGACTACCTTGTTGATGTGCTCGAAGTATTACTGTTTTTATGTCAATATTAGACTATTGTTTTGAATCTTACAGATTTGATTATTCATGACACAATAAAGAATATTACATGGATAAATATGTTAGGTAGCATTCCACATCAAAAATTCTGTTTTTATCATTTACCTACTCGAGGACGAGCAGGAATTAAGTTTGGGGATGCTGATATGTCTCCAACGTATCTATAATTTTTGATTGTTCCATGCTATTATATTATTTGTTTTGGATGTTTTATATGCATTAATATGCTATTTTATATTATTTTTGGGACAAACCTATTAATCTAGAGCCTAGTGCCAGTTTTTGTTTTTTCCTTGTTTTTGAGTTTCGCAGATAAGGAATATTAAACGGAGTCCAAACGGAATAAAACCTTTGGAATGATTTTTTCTAGAAGAAAAGGAAACTACGAGACTTGAGAACCAAGGCACAGGAGCCACCATGGGGCCACAAGCCCTAAGGGCGCGACCAGGGGGTATGTCGCGTCGGGCAGGCTTGCGGGTCCATGACAGCTCCCCTAACCCTAATCTTCGGCCTATAAATTCCCAAATATTCCATCATTATCAGAATGAGCCACGAAAACACTTTTCCGCTGCCAGAAGCGTCCGTTCCCGAGAGATCCAATCTTGGAGCCTTTTCCGATAATTTGCCGGAGGGGGATTCGATCACGGAGGGCATCTACATCAACTCCATTGCCCCTCCGATGATGTGTGAGTAGTTCGCCGCAGACCTACGGGTCTATAGCTAGTAGCTAGATGGCTTCTTCTCTCTCTTTTCTTCTCAATACCATGTTCTTCATGATCTTCATGGAGATCTATCCGATGTAATACTCTTTTGTGGTGTGTTTGTCGAGATCCGATGAATTGTGGGTTTATGTTCAGATTATCCATGAATATTATTTGAGCCTTTCCTGAATTCTTATATGCATGATTTCATATCTTTGCAAGTCTCTTCGAGTTATTGGTTTGGTTTGGCCAACTAGATTGGTAATTCTTGCAATGGGAGAAGTGCTTACTTTTGAGTTCAATCTTGCGGTGTCCTCACCCAGTGACAAAGTAGGGGCAGCGAGGCACGTATTGTATTGTTGCCATCAAGGGTAAAAAGATGGGGTTTTCATCATATTGCTTGAGTTTATCCCTCTACATCATGTCATATTACTTAATGCGTTACTCTGTTCTTCATGAACTTAATACTCTAGATGGAGGCAGGAGTGGGTCGATGTATGGAGTAATAGTAGTAGATGCAGAATCGTTTTGGTCTACTTGTCACGGACGTGATGCCTATATGCATAATCGTTGCCTTGGATATCTTCATAATTATTCACTTTTCTATCAATTGCTCGATAGTAATTTGTTCACCCATCGTAATACTTCCCATCATGAGAGAAGCCATCTAGTGAAACCTATGGCCCCTGGGTCTATTTTCCATATTATACTTTCAGATATAAAACGAAAATACTAAAAATACTTGCTGCATTAGTTTTACTTTTAGTTTTACTTTCCGTTCAAGCATCCTATTATATATATCTCTATTATATGTCATCCTTGCAAGTAACCATGAAGGGATTGACAACCCCTTTATAGCGTTGGGTGCAAGAGTTTGATTCTTTGTGCTGGTACATCTATTGGTGACTCGCTTGTATCTCCTACTAGATTGATACATTGGTTATCAAAAACTAAGGGAAATACTTATCTACTTTGCTGCATCAAACCGTTCCTCTTCACGGAAACCAACGCGTGCTCGAGAAGTAGCATGAGGTAGCTAGGGACTTTCTTGCTTGTGAAAATAGAGATGATTTGAATAAACTACTATGCAAACTAAAAGAAAAATCTATGATGGAGAAAATGAAACATGATCCTAAATTTGCTAATCCTCCTATATTTTTCAGTGATAGGGACTATGAATTCTCTATAGACCCTGAATTGATTCCTATAGTAGAGTCTGATCCTTTTCATGGTTATGAAAATGAATCTGTTGTCGAACATCTCATGAAACTGAATGATATTGCTGCCTTGTTTACCAATGATGAAAAAATACGCTACTATTGTATCCTTAAGTTTTTTACTTTCTCGCTCAAAGACGAGGCCAAGGAATGGTTTCTTTATCTGGCTCCTGGTTGTATGCGTACTTCCCAGGATATGCTTTATTACTTTTCTGGAAAATATTTTCCTGCTCATAAGAAACAAGCTGCCTTACAGGAAATATTTAACTCTGTTCAAATTGAAGAAGAGAATCTCCCTCAAGCTTGGAGGAAGCTTCTCTAGTTACTTAGGGCTTTGCCTGATCATCCTCTTAAGAAAAATGAAATACTTGATATCTTTTATAATGGACTAATCGATGCTTCTAGGGACTTCCTAGATAGTGTGCTGGTTGTGCTTTCAGGGAAAGAACGATTGGACAAGCTGAAGAACTATTGAATAAATTATTGCAAAATGTTGATGATTGGACACTTCCTGAAACACCTTCAGAACATATTCAAAAGAAGAGAGGTATTCTATTGCTTAGTCCTAAAGATATGCAAGAAGCAAAAAGGTCTATGAAAGAGATAGGTATTAAAACAGAAGATGTCAAGGAATTACCACCTATTGAAGAAATACATGGACTTGGCACCCCGACACAGGTAGTAGAGTTAAATTCTCTCTGTTCCTTTAATGAAAGTGATATACCTTATCTAAGACCCCTGGTCAATGCATGTATGAATTTGATAATTACATTGTTAAGCAAGAACACTTCAATAATTATGTTAAGGATCATTTAAGACGTAATGCCATGATGATAGACCATTTAAGTGGCTTGATGTTTAGAATTTCTAATGACGTGAAAAGTCTAGGTAAACATGCTTCTATGGTTCACACCCAACTAGACCAAGTAGCTAAGTCACAAAATGTTTTGCTTGCTGAAATAAATAATAATATGAAGGACCATGCTGTTAGAGTAGTGACTAGAGGAGGTAGAATGACTCAAGAAAATCTCTACCCTAAAGGTCACCCTAAAAGAATTGAATAAGATTCCCAGAGAATTAATGAAGATGCACGCAGTTCATTTAAGAAGAAAAGGAAAAAAAAGATGATAGAAACTTGCATGCTTCTACTGAACCTGTTATAGAAAAATCTGTTGAGAAACATAATGAAGTTTCTATTTCCGGTGTTGAGACACAATCTGGTAGTGAACATACACATAGTGATAATGAAAATGATAATAGTGATGATGTCCATGTAAATGCTCAACCAGATGATAACAAAGAAAATCATAATGATGTGGAAGTAGAACCAACTGAAAATCTTGATAACCCACAGCCTAAAAATAAACGCTATGATAAAAGGGACTTTGTTGCTAGAATATATAGAAGGGAAAGAGAACCTTAGGTTCAAAAACCGATGACATTCCCTCATAGGTCCTCTAAAAGTAAGGACGGTGAAGAGTTTGACCACTTTGCTGAAATGATTAGACCTGTCTTTTTGCGCACTTGCTTGACTGATATATTTATTATTCCTCCATATGCTAAGTATATGAAGGATATTGTTACCAACAAAAGGAAAATACCAGAAATTGAAATTGCTACTATGCTTGCTAATTATTCCTTTAGCCGTGGAGTGCCTAAGAAGTTAGAAGATCCGGGTATACCCCCAATACCTTACTCTATTAAAAGCAACCATGTTAAAACTGCTTTCTGTGATTTAGGAGCTGGTGTTAGTGTTATGCCTTTCTCTCTTTATAAATGACTTGAATTGAATAAGCTTCCACCTACTGAGATATCTTTGCAAATGGCTAATAAATCCAATGCTTTACCTATTGGAATTTGCAAGGATGTTCCTGTTGTGGTTGCAAATGTTACTATCTTAACGGACTTTGTTATTCTTGATATGCCCGAGGACGACAATATGTTGACCATCCTTGGTAGACCCTTTCTAAATACTGCAGGACTGTCATTGATTGCAACAAAAGCAAGATTACTTTTCATGTCAATGGCAAGCAACATACCATGCATTTTCCAAAGAAGGAAACTTTGGTTAATAATATTAATGTCATTGAGCCTAGTGCCACAGTTATCATTGGAGATTTTAAAATCCCTTTATATACTGCCAAGAAGAAATATTATAATCTTATTGTTGGAGAGATGCAAATCCCCATTGAGGTAACTTAGTGTTATACGAAAATTCTTTGGTTTCATGTCAATCGGAAAAGGTTGTTAATAAGACTTGATCAACCTTATTAATGGATCCTTTTTGAAAGACATGTGATTGATGAATTAAGTATTCACATCTCTCTGTATCACAAGTTTATCTTCTGTTATTTTTGGTTAAAAAAATAAATTAGTTTGATTTTCCATTTTATGATTTTCCCGTGCAATAAAAAATGACCCAAAAATTGGGATTCTAGCAAGTTTATTCTCTTGCAAGTTGTATGCACCTATTACGTGTCTTGATTCGCATACCCCAAGGTGACAATAATTGGGATTCTTTCCGTAGTTCATGTATTCACCATGTGTTAATGCTTTGTTCCGGTTCTCTATTAAAAGGAGGCCTTAATATCCCTTAGTTTCCAATAGGACCCCGCTGCCATGGGCAGGCGGGGGGGGGGGGGTAGGACAAAAGATGCCAAGCAAGTTTTTATCGCAAGCACGTATGACTATATACGAAATACATGCCTACATTACATTGATGAATTGGAGCTAGTTCTGTGTCACCCTGATGTGTAACCGTTACTTGATTGATGTCATCTAAATCATTATTCATCACCGATCCAGGTGCCTACGCTTTACATATACTGAATCTTTGTAAGTTACTGCTGCTGCTATTACTATCACACCTTCTACTCAATTGCTACGGTTATTACTATTACCAAATTTGCTGCTATCACTGTTACTACTACTACTATTATTTTCCGTTCTACTAAACCTTTGCTGTAGAGAGATATCCCAGGTGCGATTGAATTGACAACTCAACTGTCAATGCCAATAAATATTCTACGACTCCCTTGTGTTGAATCAATAAATTAGGGTGAAATACTGTCCGTGAAGATTGTCGTGATTCCCTATACTTGTTGGTTATCATCTATGATCGTCAATACAAAGTTCATCGTGATTCCCGCGGTGATCTATTCAATGTAATATTCTTGGCGGTGTGTTTGTTGGGATCCTAAGATTTTTGGGTTTATGATAAGATTATTCATGAAAATATATTGAGTCTTTACTAAATTCTTACATGCATGATTGTTATAGATTCGTATTTCTCTCCGATATATCAGTTTGGTTTGGCCAACAAAACTGATTTATCTTTAGTGGGAGTGGTGTGTTGTGATGGTTCAATCTAGTGGTGCTCTATCCTCATGACAGAAGGGGTCAAGACACATATTGTATTTCTGCCATTAAGGGTAAAATGATGGGGTTTATTCTTATTAGTTGAGTTTACTTTGTCTACATCATGTCATCTTGCTCCAAGCATTACTCTATTTTTACTTAATACTCTAGATGCATGCTGGATAGCAGTAGATGGGTGGAGTAATAGTAGGAGGTGCAGACATGAGTCGTTCTACTTGCTTATGGACGTGATGCCTATATACATGATCATTGTTGTGAATAAATATTTTATAACTATGCGCTTTTCTATCAATTGCCCAACAGTAATTTGTCTACCCACCGTATGCTTTCTTCGAGAGACAAGCTTTGATACGTCTCCAATGTATCTTTAATTTTTGATTGTTCCATGCTATAATATTATCATTCTAGGATAATTTTTGGGCATTTATTTGCTGATTCGTATTATTTTTTAGGACTAACCTATTAACCGAGTGCCATGTGCCAGTTGATGTTTTCTGCATGTTTTTGGCTTTTCAGGAATACCATAACAAAGAATTCCAAATACCATGATTTTTTGATGATTTTTTCTGGACAAAAATAAGATCTGGAAGCTATAGAGGGAGACCTCAGGGCACACGAGGTTCCCCCAAGCCAACATGGCACGCCCAGTGGGGTGGTCGCGCCCTGATGGCTTGGGGCCACCTCACCGACCCTTTGGCATTGTTCTTTGTCCTATAATTTCTTATTAATCCCAAAAACCCTAGAGAGCCTCTCGAACACTTTTTCTGTCACCACAAGTCTCTGTTTATCCGTGTGCCCATCTGGAGCCCTACTCCGGTGCCCTGTCGAAGGGGGGATCGATCACAAAGGGCCTCTACATCAACCTTGTTCCTCCCATGGTGATGTGTGAGTAGTTCACCATAGACCTACGGGTCCGTAATTAGTACCTAGGTCTCTCTCTCTCTCTCTGTGTGTTCTTTGTTGCCATGATCATCGCGATTCTCGCGGTGATATATCTTATGTAATCAATCTTTGCGGTGTGTTTGTTGGGATCCGATGAATTGTGGGTTTATGTTCAAATTATTCATGAAAAAAATTTGAGTCTCCTCTAAATTATTATTTGCATGATTATTATAGCTTCGTAATTCGCTTTGATCTATTGGTTTAGTTTGGCCAGCGAGATTGGTTTATCTTCCCTGGGAGAGGTGCATTGTAGTGGGTTTAATCTTGCGGTGCTCTATATCCCAGTGACAAAGTAGGGGACAAGACACGTATTTGTATGCTGCCACTATGGATAAAAGAATGGTTTTTTCATAGTAATTGGATTTACTTTGTCTACATCATGTCATCATTCTCCAAGCATTACTCTGTTTCACTTAACTCTAGATGCATGCTGGATAGCTGTCGATGGGTGGAGTAATAGTAGTAGATGTAGGCAGGTGTTGGTCTACTTGTTTATGGACTTGATTCCTATATGCATGATCATTACCGTGAATAAAGATTACATAACTATGCACTTTTCTATCAATTGTCCAAAAATAATTTGTTTACCCACCGCATGCCTTCTTCGAGAGAGATGCATCTAGCGAACACAATGGCCCCCGTGGCTCTTCACATATATATTTACAAATGCTCTCAATACTTTGCTGCCATTATTAACTTTTATTTATTTTGCAATTTATAATTATCAACTATCATCCACACTACTTATCACTTGCAAGTAACGAGTTCAAGGGGATTGACAACCCTCTTGCCCGCTTTGGGTGCAAGTGTGTGCTCTTTTGTGTGTAGGCGCTGAAGACGGGAAGTTCTGTGATCCTCCTATTGGTTTTATAAACTTGGTTCTCAGTGAGGAAAATTGTGGGCCTCTGGGACTGGGGGTACTCAGGCCTGTCAGCCTGAGGCCCACGTGGAAAGGGCTATCTTGGGTACCAGGTGGCCCATCATCAAGCTTCAAGAGCAAGGCCCTTGCGAGGAGCCATGTCGCGTGAGGCGCATGGTGGCACCACCAACAAGGACTTTGCAAGGACCCACTGAAGAGCGGGCCCAACGCCATCGAGAGACAGGACCACCTGTTATGGGCCCCACGAGGCCTCGCGACCCGTTGCCCGCACATGGTTGACGCACACCGGACCAAACAGTGCGAGGGGCCGCGTCAGCGGGCGTGGACAGAGAGGTTTTCCTCTTTGGTGTTGGAGGAGCAGCACCAACTAGCGGGTTCCCAAAGCAACCCAAAGGTTGCCTTCATGGTGCAAGAAGACCAAGAACAAGGGCTCAGCAGGACGGAGGTCATCCCCGAGCCAACCAACACATCACGGTGAGGAGCTTTAGTAGACGAAGACCACCTTTTGTTAGGATAGGCTGCAACCATGCTCCCCTTCAAACTGGCCGTTGTGGCAACCCTTCCTGCCTGATATTTTTGGGGCAAGAGGACTGAGGCTGATATAACAAGGGGGACGAACACCATAGAGAGGGATAAGTTTTGGGCAAACAAGAACACACCTTGTACTCATCTTCTACCTCAAGCAATCCACCAAGAAGGAGTAGGGTTTAACACCACAAGGTGGCCTGATCCTGGGTAAACTGTGTGTCCTTGTTCTTTTTTCCTTAGCCTGAGCCACTGGAGAGTCATTGGGAAGCTGTGAGGCCAAGTAGGGTTGGAGAGCGAGCGTACCCTAGTGTTCGAACCTTTCTTGGGTCTGCGAAGCCCCGATTCCGACATTTGGCGCACCAGGTAGGGGTGCGCTGCTGCTGTCCAGTTCTGCCTCGACTTCGCCTGCGCCAACTTGATGGTTGACACTGGCCGTGCACACGCCTTGCGCTCGGCGCCGGGTGGTTGCCGTGGTCTCGCTAGCAGTGCGGCCGTCGCTGTTGCAGACCGTGCCGCCCTCGAGCAGCGGGACTCCTCGAGGCCCCTGACGTAGTGGGGCGGCCACGCCGTTGCACCTCCTTTGGCTCGCATGCACATGGGGGGCCTGAACGCACAGGACGCGCTGCTCATGGCAGGCGAGTTGCTCCACCACTACCTGACGAACATGGGCTACGACTCTTAGGCATACCACATCGCTGAGCTTGTCGCCATCGCCAGGAGGGCTCTGGCTCCTTACCACCCACTCCGGCCCCTAGCGCCGGGGGAAGGGGGAGGGTGGTGGGCCTCTACCGCCGTTAGGCGTCGGCCCCATCGAGCCCCAGCCCGACGAGACAGAGCAGGGTCCACCTCACTCCTTATTCGGGTCCTAGTGTCTAGTTTTGGTCCACCGTATGGTTCCGGTGTGGCCACGCCTGGAGGGGGCGAGGGAATGTTCTGCATCCACCACAATGTGCGCTCCCATGACACGAGAGACTGCCGAGCGTTCGGGCCCTCTCGCGACGAGCACGCCGGCTGTCGCCTGGGCCGTGTGAAAACACAATATGCTCCCTTGGTGGTTTTGGTAATTCATGACAGCATACATTGTCTCTTGGACTAACACTTTCAACTAGTGTATTTCAGATAAAGTCCATAGAGAAGGTTGGCTAAGGAGTGTGGAGAGTATTCCCAAGAAGAAGAAGGAGAAGGAATAATATTGGTCAAGCTTCAAGCAAAGAGGACTCTACATTTACTTTGTGAGAAATCACTTTGAGTCCATAGGAAAGCCAAAACTATTAAAAGGGGGTAAGGTACTATTAGTGAAAAAGATGCTCAAACGTGCACAAATGATAGCCACCAAAAACACCCACAAAATCTTCCACAAAAGTCTGTCAAAGCCAAACATCCAAAATCGATGCCACCAAGAACTTCCATTCGGCCCTACCGATTTTCCATCCTAAGATAGAGCCAAGCCAAACCCTAGATTTTCGGTGCAACCGATTCTGAATCGGTGGAACCGAGTTTGGGTGGCAAACCTTCTGTTGCTGGTTACACATAATTGGTACCACCAAGTTTGTTGTATCGACGCCACCGAGATTTGCCATCTAACCATTGCCCACCTTTTCAGTGTCACTGAGAAGTTCATATCGGCCTCACTGAGATTCAAAACTTGTCACCTTTGGAGCAACTCGGTACCACCAAGATTCACGCATTGGTGTCACCGAGTTGGTCATTTAAGGTGTAACGGTTGGATTTTTGGAGATGCCTATATATACCCCTCCACCACGACTCACTCGAAAAAGAAGCACTCAGAACAGATCTCCACTTATCCCATCTGATTTTCTGAGAGAGAGCCACCTACTCATGTGTTGAGATCATGCCATTCCATTCCAACCATATGAATCTGGATCTCTAGCCTCCCCAAGTTGCTTTCCACCCAATCAATCTCTTCCACCAAAACCAAATCTGTGAGAGAGTGATTGAGTGTTGAGGAGTCTATCATCTTGAAGCACAAGAGCAAGGAGTTCATCGACATTATCGAGCCTATTACCTTTTGGAGGGTGGTGCGTCCTAGATTGGTTAAGTTTCGCTTGGGAGCCTCCTACTCCATGTTGTGGAGTGAACCAAGAATTTTGTAAGGGCGAGGAGATCACCTACTTCGTGAAGATCTACCTGAGTTAGGCTAGTCCTCCATGGATGTAGGCCATCATGGTATAGTCAAGGTTGCTTGTTCGTGGAACCCTCCGTGGGTAGATCCCTCCGTGGACTCTCATGACCGTTACCCTCCGTGGGTTGAAGACTCCATAAACATGGACATACAATAGCACCACCTATCAGAACCAAGGCAAAAAATCTTCATGTCCTTCATGCGTTTGATCTCCCTATCTCAACTCCTTACTTCCATGTGCAATGTCTTTACTTTTTGCTGCTATACTTGATGACTTGCATGTGTAGGGTGTGCTAGACTTGCTATAATTGCTAAAATCTGCCAACACTTAACTTTGGATATTGTGTAGATTTTAATTTGCGCTACTAGTCTATTCACCCCCCTCTAGACATACTCTTCTAGTGATCCCACCTTGGTTTAATCACCTTTGGAGGAATATGGATATGCCTAGTTTGGAGAGTTTGAGTTGTAGAGTGCCCATTCTTGATGGAGAGTTCTATAGTCAATGGAAATATAAGATGCTTGAGCTATTCAATGAATCTCATTTGAGCAAGTATATTGAAAATCCCTATGTATTCCCCGGCGATGAATTACATCCCACATACGAAGAGGAAATTGACATGCTTGGTAACCTTAGAACTGTCAATCTTATCGTTAGAGGGTTACCAAGATTTGTGCTTACTCAATTTATGAATTTTTCATGTGCTTATACTTTGTGGAATGATTTGGAGAAATGATATCCAAATTATTCATTAAGTAATCTTGATGGAATTATTCATAAAAATGTTGCCTTTCATGGAATGAAGCCTAGTGATCGAAACTTTGATAAATACTTATTTGAGCTTCGTGATCTTATGTGTGCTAAAGGAGATGTCACAACCATTAGCAACATCGTTGTAGAAGCCATTCACATACATAAGCTTGAATATTGTCTTAGTCAAAATTCTAATGAGTGTCTTGGTTTCATGACGAGGAGATTCTACCTAATGATGACAATGAAGAACATGGCTACTATTATGAGGATGTGATGTTCGACATCCAGCATGAGAATATCATGAAGAATCTAAGTCTCATGGAAAACTTCAAGGATTACATGTCCGATGGAAAAGAGTGGATTCTCGACAGTGGATGTACCGATCATATGACTGGTGATAAAGACATGTTCCTAGAGATAAAACCTAATCAAGGACCTCGGAGGTACATGACCTTTGGAGACAACTCTAAGGGTAAGGTACTTGGCCTTGGTAAGGTGGCCATATCTCATGATATCTCTATTCAAAACGTCATGCTTGTTGAATCCCTTGGCTACAATCTTCTTTCCATATCTAGACTAGCGGACTTCGGTTTCAATGTGCTATTTACTAAAGTAGATTGCCAAGTGTTTCTTCATGATAATCATAAAACTGTCATTACCAGTATTCTTAGAGGTGATCTATACATTGTCGATTTCATTAAAAAGGCCCAACCTCGTACTTGTCCAATTGCAAAATCATCTAAAGTTTGGCTATGGAATAGAAGGCTAGGACATGTAGGCATGCGTAATCTAGATAAGCTTATCAAGGGAGATTGCATTATTGGTGCTAAAGGTGTCATCTTTGACAAATATAGGCTTTGTAGCGCTTGTCAAGCAGGAAAACAAGTAGGTGGAAGTCATCCGGTCAAAAACATTATGACTACTAGGAGACCACTCGAGTTACTTCATATGGATCTTTTTGGTCCCAATGCTTACAAGAGTCTCGGTGGAAACTCTTATGGTCTAGTTATCGTTTATGATTTTTCTAGATTTACGTGGGTATTCTTTCTTGATGATAAGTCGCAGGTACAAAAGATCTTCAAGAACTTTGCATGCAAAGCACAAAATCAATTTGAAGTGAAGATCAAGAAGGTTCAAAGCGATAACAGATCAGAGTTCAAGAACACCCACGTGGATACCTTTCTTGAGGAAGAAGGTGTCTCGCATGAGTTCTTGGCTACGTACACACCTCAACAAAATGGAGTTTTTGAGAGGAAGAACCGCACCCTACTACCTCTTGAGCTTGCATTGGTTTTCCCTTGAAGAGGAAAGGGTGATGCAACGAAGTAGATAAGTATTTCCCTCAATTGATGAGAACCAAGGTGTCAATCCAGTAGGAGGAACAAGCAAGTCACCAATGGATGCACCTACACAAACAAACAAACTCTTGCACCCAACACTATAAAGGGGTTGTCAATCCCTTCACGGTTATTTGCAAGGATTAGATCTGATAGAGATAGATGTAAAAGATTGAGGAAAGTAAAAAGTAAATAAATTGCAGCAAGGTATTTTTGGTTTATAGATCTGAACATATAATATGGTAAGTAGACCCGGGGGCCATAGGTGTCACTAAAGGCTTCTCTCTTGAAGGAAAATATCACGGTGGGTGAACAAATTACTGTCGATCAATTGATAGAAAAGAAAATAATTATGATGATATCCAAGGCAATGATTATGCATATAGGCATCACGTCCGTGGCAAGTAGACCGAAACGATTCTGCATCTACTACTATTACTCCACACATTGACCAACTCCTACCTGCATCTAGAGTATTAAGTTCATGAAGAACAGAGTAACACATTAGGTAAGATGACATGATGTAGAGGGATAAACTCAAGCAATATGATGAAAACCCCATCTTTGTACCGTTGATGGAAACAATACAATACGCGCCTCGCTACCCCTACTTTGTCACTAGGTGAGGACACCACAAGATTGAACCCAAAACTAAGCACTTGTCCCATTGCAAGAATTACCAATCTAGTTCTCCAAACCAAACCAATAACCCGAAGAGACTTGCAAAGATATGAAATCATGCATATAAGAATTTAGAAAAGACTCAAATAATATTCTTGGATAATCTGAACATAAACCCACAATTTATCGGATCTCGACAAACACACCGCAAAAGAGTATTACATGGGATAGATCTCCATGAAGATCATGAAGAACAAGGTATTGAAGCACAAAGACAGAGAAGAAGCCATCTAGCTACTAGCTATGGACCTGTAGGTCTGTGGTGGACTACTCACACATCATTGGAGGGGCAATGGAGTTGATGTAGATGCCCTCCGTGATCGAATCCCCCTACGACAGATTACCGGAAAAGGCTCCAAGATTGGATCTGTCGAGAACGGAGGCTTCTGGCGGGAGAAAAGTATTTGTGTGGCTCCTTCTGGTATTTGGGGAATATTTAGGTATTTATAGGATGAAGATTAGGGTTAGGAGTCCTGCCAGGGAGTCACAAGCCTGCCAGGCACGACCAAGGGGGCGTCCACGCCCCCTGGCTTGTGACCTCCTGGCAGGTCCCTTGCCTTGCACTCCAAGTCTGGTAGGTGTCTTCTGGTCCAAAAAAATCATCACGAATATTTAATTCCCTTTGGACTCCATTTAATATTCCTTATCTGCAATACTCAATAGCAAGGAAAAAATAGAAACTAGCACTAGGCTCTAGATTAATAGGTTAGTCCCAAAAAAATATAAAATAGCATATTAATGCATATAAAACAGCCAAAACAGATAATATAATAGCATGGAACAATCAAAAATTATAGATACGTTGGAGATGTGTCAGGATCCCCAAGCTTAATTCGTCCTCCTCCTCGAGTAGGTAAATTAAAAAAAACAGAATTTTTGTTGTGGAATGCTACCTAACTTATTTATCCATGTAATATTCTTTATTGTGGCATGAATGTTCAGATCCATAAGACTCAAAACAAAAGCTTAATGTTGACATAAAAACAATAATATTTCAAGCATATTAGCAAAGCAATTGTATCTCTTCAAAATATAATGGCAAAAGAAAGTTATCCCTACAATATCATATGGTCTGGCTATGCTCCATGTTCCCCCACACAAAGTATTTATATCATGTACAACCCCGATGACAAGTCAAGCAATTGTTTCACACCTTTATTTTCTCAAAAAATTTCAACTCACACGCAATACATGAGCGTGAGCCATGGATATAGCACTATAGGTGGAATAGAATAGGGTGAAGGTTGTGAAGGAAAAGGAGAAGATAGTCTAACATCAACTAGCTGTATCAATGGGCTATGGAGATGCCCATTAATAGATATCAATGTGAGTGAGTAGGGATTGCCATGCAACGGATGCACTAGAGCTATAAGCGTATGAAAGCTCAAAAGGAAACCAAGTAGGTGTGCATACAACTTGCTTGCTCATGAAGACCTAGGGCAATTTGAGGAAGCCCATCATTGGAATATACAAACCAAGTTATATAATGAAAAATTCCCACTAGTATATGAAAGTGACAAAATATGAGACTCTCTATCATGAAGATCATGGTGCTACTTTGAAGCACAAGTGTGGAAAAAAAGATATTAGCATTGTCCCTTCTCTCTTTCTCTCATTTTTTGGTGGGCATCTAAGGCCTATTTTTTTATTTGGGCTTCGCTGGCCTCTTTTATTTTTGATAAAGTCCGGAGTCTCATCCCCACTTGTGAGGGAATCATAGCTTCCATAATCCTTTCCTCACATGGGACAATGCTCTAATAATGATGGCCATCACACTTTTATTTACTTACAACTCAAGAATTACAACTCGATATCTAGAACAAAATATGACTCTGTATGAATGCTTCCCGTGGTGTACCAGGATGTGCAATTATCTAGCATAGAAAATGACATCAAAAAATGGACAAGCCATGAAAACATCATGCTATCTATCTTACGATCATGCCATGCAATATGGAAATGATGGTGCGTGTCATAATAAACGGAACAGTGGAAGTTGTATGGCAATATATCTCGGAATGGATATGAAAATGCCATAATAGTTAGGTATGGTGGATGTTTTGAGGAATGATATATGGTGGCTGTTTTGAGGAAGATGGGTCTATCGCACCGGTGAAAGTTGCGCAGTACTAGAGAGGCTAGCAAAAGTGGAAGGGTGAGAGTGCGTATAATCCATGGACTCACATTAGTCATAAAGAACTCACATAATTATTGCAGAAGTACATTAGTCATCAAAGCAAGGTATTAGATGCATGCCCCTTGGGGAGAGGTTTGTGGGAGTAAACCATCGCGCGCTCCCGACCCTCACACAAAGGTCGACAATCAATAAACAAATCATGCTCCGACTTCTTTACATAACGGTTCACCATACGTGCATGCTACGGGAATCACAAACCTTTACACAAGTATTTTTACCCATTCACAATTACTTCCTAACATGACTCTTAATATCACCATATTTATATCTCAAAACATTATGCAAGAATCAAACTTCTCATAATATTCAAATCTCTTAATATGGAATTTTTTATTATATCCCTCTTGGATGCCTATCATATTAGGACTAAATTCATAACCTAAACCAATTACCATGCTGTTTAAGGACTCTCAAAAAAATATAAGTGAGGTACGAGAGTTTAATGATTTCTATAAAACCAAACACCACCGTGCTCTAAAAATATATAAGTGAAGCACATAGAGCAAAATTGCCTATCTCGAAAGATATAAGTGAAGCACATAGAGTATTCTAATAAATTCACGATTCATGTGTGTCTCTCTCAAAAGATGTGTGCATCAAGGATTATTGTGTCAAACTAAAAAGCAAAGACTCATATCATACAAGACACTCCAAGTAAAACACATATCATGTGGTGAATAAAAATATAGCCTCAAGTAAATTTACCGATGGATTCAAGACGAAAGAGGGGATGCCTTCCGGGGCATCCCCAAGCTTAGGCTCTTTGGCATCCTTGAATATAGCTTGGAGTTACTTGGGAATCCCCAAGATTAGTCTCTTGACACTCCTTATTCCATAGTCCATCAAATCTTTACCCAAACCTTGAAAACTTCACAACACAAAACTCAACAGAAAACTCACGAGATCCGTTAGTATAAGACAAATAAATCAATACTTAGGTACTATTGTGAACTCATTATTTATTTATATTGGTGTAATATATATTGTATTGTAATTTCTCCATGGTTCATACCCCCCGATACAACCCATAAACCCATAGATACATCAAAATAGGTAAACAACACAAAGAAAACAGAATGTGTCAAAAAGCTAATAGTCTGTAGCAATCTGACAACTTCATATACTTATGTAACTCCAAATATTCTTAAAAATTAGGAGACCCTTGGAAATTTTTATATCAATCTTTTTTACAAATTTCAGACTCATTTGACGCTATGAAAAATTTATAAAATTCCTGTACTGGGCGCAACAGTTTCTGTTTTTCAACAAGATCAAATCAACAACCACCACCGACCATCCCAAAGGTCTTACTTGGCTAAAACACTAATTAAAACACCAAAAGACAATTAATACAGAAGTAATAATGTGTGAAACACTCAAAAACAGAAGCAAAAATAGATCATAAAAATAAAATTGGGTTGCTTCCCAATTAGCGCTATTGTTTAACGCCCGTAGCTAGGAACAACGATTTCAATGATGCTCACATAAAAAGTAGTAATTGAGATATGAAAAATAAAATCATGAATATCATGAAAAACATATTTAAGTCCAACCCACTTCCTATGCATAGGGATTTTGTGAGCGAACAATTTATGGGAGCAAGAATCAACAAGCATAAGAAGGCAAAACAAGCATAACTCCAAAACTTTGAACACATAGAGAGGAAACTTGATATTATTGAAATTCCTACAAGCATATGTTCCTATATAATAATAAATTTTAGTGGCATCATGAAGTAATCTCACAATATAAATATCACACAAAGAATTCTTTTCATGATCAATTATAACATACGTGTCTTCACCAAAACTTGGGGAACAAAAAATATCACCTTCATCAAGCATAGCATCCCCCAAGCTTGTGGTTTTGCATATCATTAGCATCATAGATATTCAGAGAATTCATACTAACTACATGTTAATCATGCTATTCATTCAAGGAACTATCATGAATCACCTTATAAATTTCTTCTTTCAACACTTCATCAAAAATTCCAGATTCATGATTTCCAAACAAAACTTCATAGAGATAATCAAGTGCACTCAACTCACTAGAAATTGGTTCATCATAATTTGGTATTTTGAAAATATTAGCAAATGGATGAGGATACATATCAATAGATTTTTACCATGCAAAGATGCAAGCAAATAGAAGGCACATGGCAACACAAGCAAACAAGAGATCTGACGAGAAAAAGGCAAACGAGAAAGTGAGGGCGAATAAAATGGCAAATATTTTTGGTATTTTATGAAAATCATTTTAGAAGTGGGGGATAGGAAAACGAGAGGCAAATGTCAAATAATGTAAATGCAAGAGATGAGTTTGTGATGGGTACTTGGTAGGCTTGATGTGTATCCTCCCCGGCAACGGCGTCAGAAATCCTTCTTGCTACCTCTTGAGCTTGCATTGGTTTTCCCTTGAAGATGAAAGTTTGATGCAGCGAAGTAGATAAGTATATCCCTCAGTTGATGAGAACCAAGGTATCATTCCAGTAGGAGGAACAAGCAAGTCACCAATGGATGCACCTACACAAACAATCAAACTCTTGCACCCAACGCTATAAAGGGGTTGTCAATCCCTTCATGGTTATGTGCAAGGATTAGATCTGATAGAGATTGATGTAAAAGATTGCGAAAAGTAAAAAGTAAATAAATTGCAACAACGTATTTTTGGTATTTTTGGTTTATGGATCTGAAAATATAATATGGAAAGTAGACCCGGGGGCCATAGGTTCTGCATATACTACTATTACTCCACACATCGACCGACTCTTGCCTCCATCTAGAGTATTAAGTTCATGAAGAAGAATTTAATGCATTGGGTAAGATGACATGATGTAAAGGGATAAACTCAACCAATATGATGAAAAACCCATATTTTTACCCTTGATGGCAACAATACAATACGCGCCTCATTACCCCTACTTTGTCACTCGGTGAGGACACCACAAGATTGAACCCAAAACTAAGCACTTCTCCCATTGCAAGAATTACCAATCTAGTTGGCCAAACCAAACCAATAACTCGAAGAGACTTGCAAAGATATGAAATCATGCATATAAGAACTCAGAAAAGACTCAAATAAGATTCGTGGATAATCTGAACATAAACCCACAATTCGTCGAATCTTGACAAACACACCACAAAAGAATATTACATCGGATATATCTCCATGAAGATCATGAAGAACATGGTATTGAATATCAAAGAGAGAGAATAAGCCTTCTAGATACTATCTATGGACCCGTAGGTCTGTGATGGACTACTCACGCATCATCGGAGGGGCAATGGAGTTGATGTAGATGCCCTTCGTGATCGGATCCCCTTTCGGCAGATTACCGGAAAAGGCTCCAAGATTGGACCTCTCGGGAACGGAGGCTTCTGGCAGCAGAAAAGTATTTGCGTGGCTCCTTTTTTGTATTGGGGGAATATTTGGGTATTTATATGATGAAGATTAGGGTTAGGAGTCCTGCTAGGGAGTCACAAGCCTGCCAGGCATGGCCAGGGGGGTGGCCGCGCCCCTTGGCTTGTGACCTCTTGGCAGGTCCCTTGCCTTGCACTCCAAGCGTGGTAGGTGTCTTCTGGTCCAGAAAAAATCATCATGAAGATTTTATTCCATTTGGACTCTGTTTAATATTCCTTATCCGCAATACTCAAAAACAAGGAAAAACAGAATTGGCACTAGGCTCTAGATTAATAGTTTAGTCCCAAAAATAATATAAAATAGCATATTAATGCATATAAAACATCCAAAACTGATAATATAATAGCATGTAGCAATCAAAAAATATAGATATGTTGGAGATGTATCACACCCTCATTGAGATGGCAAGAACGATGCTTGATGAATACAAGACGCCAAGACACTTTTGGGCAGAAGCCGTGGAAACATCATGCCATGCCACAAATGGACTCTACTTGCACAAGCTTCTCGGTAAAACGGCATACGAGCTACTCACCGGTAACAAACCCCAAGTTGTGTACTTTTGGGAATATGGCTCTAAGTGTTATATTCTTCATAAGCATTGCCGTGCTAAATTTTCTCCCAAATCTCATCAAGGTTTCCTACTTGGTTACGGATCGAACTCTCACAGCTACAGTGTCTACAACAACTTCACTTGAAAATTTGAAGAGACGGTAGATGTGAAGTCTGATGAAACTAATGGTTCACAAGTCGAACAATTGCCAAATGATGTAGGAGATAAGGATCCTTCGGAAGCTATCCAAGATTTGCCAATCGGCAAGATTTGTCCCAAGGAGGTGAAGGAAAGTACTTCATCAACCCAAGTGGAAGCTCCTACTTCGGATCAAGGCTACCGACAGAACGACATGGAAGCATCCACAAGCGGTATACGGCAAGATGAAGAGGAGGAGGAAGTACATCAGGAAGATCCACCACAACCCCCTTCACCACCACCTCAAGGAGATGACCACTTCGACAACAATGAAGATGAAAGAGATGATGAAGAAGAAGCTCCACCATCCAACAAACCAAATCTACCCCGAGTTTGAGCACAAGTGACCAAGAACCATCCCCTAAACCAAATCTTTGGTGATATACAAACAGGGTGGACCACTCGCTCTAAAACTCGCTTGGCTAACTTTTGTGAGCATTGTTCTTTCATCTCTAGCATTCAACCCTTTAAGGTTGAACAAGCTCTTGAAGACATGGATTGGGTGAACACTATGCATGAAGAGCTTCACAACTTCGATAGGAACAAAGTGTGGACACTCGTGGAGAAGCCCAAGGACGAGCAAAACATCGTCGACACGAAATGGGTATTTTGGAACAAGCAAAATGAAGACGGTCAAGTTGTATGCAACAAGGCACGTCTCGTAGCCCAAGGATATACGCAAGTCGAAGGTATGGACTACGGTGAGACCTATGCCCCCGTTGCCAGACTTGAAGCTATTCGAATTCTTCTTGCTTATGCCAATCACCATTACATCGCTCTTTACTAAATGGATATGAAAAGTGCCTTTTTAAATGGAGAAATAGAGGAGGAAGTCTATGTTAACCAACCTCTCGGATTTGTAAATCCTAAGAAATCTAACCACATTTACAAACTTCGCAAAGCTTTATATGGTCTTAACCAAGCTCCTCGTGCTTGGTATAAATGCCTAACAAAGTTTCTTATTGAAAAAGGTTTTGAAATTGGTAACCTTATTCACAAAGAGAGTTAATGGTGAATTATTTGTGTGCCAAATTTATGTGGATGATATTATCTTTGGATCTACTAACCCACAATTTAGTGAGAAATTCGGAAGGTTGATGTTAGAGAAGTATGAGATGTCTATGATGTGTGAGCTGAAATTCTTTCTTGGTCTACACATCAAGCAAACGAGAGAAGGTACTTTCATCTCTCAAACAAAGTACACCAAGGACTTGATTAAGAAGTTCAACATGCAAGAGTGCAAAGGTATGAAAACTCCCATGCCCACTAGCGGACACAATGATCTCACTAAGGTAGGCGAAACGGTTGATCAAAAGGTTTATCGATCAATGATTGGTTCATTGATATATCTATGTGCCTCCCGTCTTCATATTATGCTTAGTGTGTGCACGTGTGCCCGATATCAAGCTGCACCTAAAGAATGTCATATTAAAGCTATGAAACGCATTGTGAGATACTTGATACATACACCAAACTATGGCATTTGGTATCCCAAGGGATCTTCTTTTAATCTTGTTGGCTACTCCAATTCGGACTATGCCGGTGATAAGGTTGATAGAAAATTCACCTCGGGTACATGTCAATTTCTTGGTAGATCTCTTGTGTCTTGGTCCTCCAAGACACAAAACTCGGTATGTCTATCTACCGCCGAAGCTGAATATATTGCTGTTGTATCATGTTGTGCGAGATTGTTATGGATGACACAAACGCTTAAGGATTATGGAATCCATGTGAAAAATGTTCCATTACTTTGTGACAATGAGAGCACTATTAAGATTGGTCATAATCCTGTGCAACATTCTCGAACCAAGCATATTCAAGTTCGACATCATTTCATTCGTGACCATGTTGCCAAAGGGGATATCAATCTTAAGCATATTCGTACTAACAAGCAATTGGCCGATATCTTTACTAAGCCACTCGATCAAAAAGTGTTTTCTCACTTGAGGAGTGAGTTGAACATCATTAATGCTTCAAACTTGAGCTAAGCTCACTTGGAAGCATACAAGGGTATCAACTTTCTTAACCATTCCATTCTAATATTATCATGAATATCATGTATCTTGGAATACTATGCTCCCTTGTCTTGCATCTAACCCTTTTGTAGGTACTTGGAAGGACAACACTCCACAAGATTGTCAACAACTCATATGTTAAGCAATCTCGTCATGACCAAGTGTCCACAAACCCTCTTTGATGATGAAAGGAAGAAGACAACAAAACATATCCCTGACATATATTTCTCAATTGGTATCAACTCATGGTGTCTACTATGCAACCTTCTTATTGTAGACTCGTGTTGGGCCTCCAAGTGCAGAGTTTTGTAGGACAATAGCAAATTTCCCTCAAGTGGATGACCTAAGGTTTATCAATCCATGGGAGGCGTAGGATGAAGATGGTCTCTCTCGAACAACCCTACAACCAAATAACAAAGAGTCTCTTTTATCCCCAACACACCCAATACAATGGTAAATTGTATAGGTGCACTAGTTCGGTGAAGAGATGGTGATACAAGTGTAATATGGATGGTAGATATAGGTTTTTGTAATATGAAAATATAAAAACAGCAAGGTAAGTAGTGATAAAAGTGAGCACAAATGGTATTGCAATGCTTAGAAACAAGGCCTAGGGTTCATACTTTCACTACTGCAAGTTTTCTCAACAATACTAACATAGTTGAATCATATGTAAATCCCTCACGTGCAACAAAGAGTTCACTCCAAAGTAACAAATAGCAGAGAATGAATGAAGAAGTTATTGTAGGGTATGAAACTGTTGGGAGACGTAGTAGTAAATCAAAATTTTCCTACGATCACCAAGATCTATCCATGGAGAAACCAGCAACGAGTGGGGAGAGATTGCATCTTCATACCTTTGAAGATCGCTAAGCGGAAGCGTTACAAGAACGCGGTTGATGGAGTTGTACTCGCAGCGATTCAGATCGCGGTGGATTCCGATCTAAGCACCGAACAACGGCGCCTCCGCGTTCAACACACGTGCAGCCCGGTGACGTCTCCTACGCATTGATCCAGCAAGGAGGAAGGAGAGGTTAGGGAAGGGCTCCAATAGCAGCACGACGGCGTGGTGGTGGTGGAGTAGCAAGGTATTCCGGCAGGGCTTCGCCTAAGCGTTGCGGAGGAGGAAGAAGAGAGGTAGGGCTTTGCCGTGAGAGAGAGAGTTCAGATCTGTTCTCAAAAGGCCAAAACCTCAAGTATATATAGGAGGAGGGAGAGGGAGGGCTGGCTTGGACTCTCCTCCAAGGAGGAGAGCTTCGGCCGAATCAAAGGGAGAGTCCACCTCCCACAAGGGAGGTGGATCTCCTCCTTTTCAAACTCCTTTGCCCTTATCTCTAGATCTCTAGCCGCATGGGCCTTTCTAGAAGGTCTTGGCCAGCCCAATAAGGGATGGCACACCTCCTCTAAGGGATCACAAAGTCCTATGGTCGTCACACCCCTCCCGGGGGTCATCCGGCACCCTCCCAGCACTCCCGGTACAATACCGATGAGCCCAAAAACTTTCTGGTGACCAAAACTGGACTTCCTATATACCAATCTTTACCTCCGGACCATTCGAGAGCTCCTCGTGACGTCTGGCATCTCATCCGGGACTCCGAACAACTTCCGGTAATCACGTATACCATTTCCCTATAACCCTAGCGTCATCAAACCTTAAGTGTGTAGACCCTACGGGTTCAGGAGACACGTGGACATGACCAAGACACTTCTCCGGCCAATAACCAACAGCGGGATCTGGATACCCATGTTGGCTCCCACATGCTCCATGATGATCTCATCGGATGAACCACGATGTCGGGGATTCAATCAATCTCGTATACAATTCCCATTGTCTATCGGTATGATACTTGCCCGAGATTCGATCGTCGGTATCTCTATACCTTGTTCAATCTCGTTATCGGCAAGTCTCTTTACTCGTTCCATAATACATCATCCCATGACTAACTCCTTGGTCATATTGAGCTCAGTATGATGATGTCTTACCGAGTGGGCCTAGAGATACCTCTCCGTCACACAGAGTGACAAATCCCAGTCTCGATTCATGCCAAGCCAACAGACACTTTCAGAGATACCCGTAGTGCACCTTTATAGACACCCAGTTACGTTGTGACGTTTGGCACACCCAAAGCATTCCTACGGTATCCGGGAGTTGCACAATCTCATGGTCTAAGGAAACAATACTTGACATTGAAAAGCTTTAGCAAACGAACTACACGATCTAGTGCTATGCTTAGGATTGGGTCTTGTCCATCACATCATTCTCCTAATGATGTGATCCCGTTATCAACGACATCCAATGTCCATGGTCATGAAACCGTGACCATCTATTGATCAACGAGCTAGTCAACTAGAGGCTCACTAGGGACATGTTGTGGCCTATGTATTCACACATGTATTACGGTTTCCAGTTAGCACAATTATAGCATGAACAATAGACAATTATCATGAACAAGGAAATACAATAATAACCATTTTATTATTGCCTCTAGGGCATATTTCGAACAGAAACCACCTCAAAGTTATCTTTTTCGATTAATCATATGAGCTATCCCTATAAGTGTCATGAACAACCCTAGAGTTCGTACTAAAATAACACCTTAAGATACACATCAACCAAAACCCTAATGTCACCTAGATACTCCAATGTCACCACGAGTACCCATGGGCTTGATTATACGACATGCATCACACAATTTCAGATTCATCATGTTCAATCCAACACAAAGATCTTCAAAGATTTCCCGAAAGTTTCTACCTGAGAGTCAAGACGAAAACGTGTGCCAACCCCTATGCATGGATTCCCAAGGTCACAGAACCCGCAAGTTGACCACTGATACGTCTCCAACGTATCTATAATTTATGAAGTATTCATGCCATGTTTACAATAATTCTATATGATTTTGGTATGATTTTATTAGAACTAACCCGAATTGATGTTGTCTTCAGCGGAACTACCATGGTGTCATTTTTTGTGCAGAAATAAAAGTTCTTGGAATGGGCTGAAAATTTCTGTATGATTTTTTGTGAACCAAAAAAGACCCCCAAAGCATTGGATGTGGGCCAGAAGAGCCACGAGGAGGTGGCAAGCCTGCCAGGTGCGGCCATGGGGGTGGCCACACCTAGCAGGCTCGCCACCACCTCGTAGCCCCCTTGACATGAGATCAATGCAAAAATTTCCTATAAATGCTGAAACCTCCTAAAAGAAACTGAGACTGGGAGTTCTGCCACCGCAAACCTCGAGAGCCACGAAAAACCAATCTTGGCTCCCTCCGGCACCCTGCCGGAGGGGGTCACCATCACCGGAGGCCATCTTCATCATCTCGGAGGGGCCATCAACACCATGGAGGCCAAGGGCCAGAGGGAAAATCTCTCCCCACCGAGGGGGAGGCCATGGAGGCCGAAGCACAAGGTTGGAGACCCTCTCCCCCTCTCTCCCGATGGTGCCGGAGTGACACCAAGGGAACCATCACCACGGTGATCGTCTTCATCAACATCACCTTCTTCGTCACCATCCTCATCTCCTTTTAGTGGTCCACTCTCTCGCACCCACTGTAATCTCTTACTTGAACATGGTGCTTTATGCCACATATTATGATCTAGTGATGTGTTGCCATCCTATGATGTTTTGAGAAGATTTCTTTTGTCCTTTGGGTTGATTGATGATCTAGATTGTTTTGAGTTGTATGTTTATTTTGGTGTTATCCCATGGTTTTTTTCGTGCCATGCACAAGTGAAGGATTCCCGCTGTAGGGTGTTGGAATACGTCCATGATTCACTTATAGTGGGTTGCTTGAGTGATAGAAGCATAAACCCGAGTAAGGGGGTTGTTGCGTATGGGATAAAGGGGACTTGATGCTTTAATGCTATGGTTGGGTTTTACCTTAATGATCTTTAGTAGTTGCGAATGCTTGCTAGAGTTCCAATCATAAGTGCATATGATCCAAGTAGAGAAAGTATGTTAGCTTATGCCTCTCCCTCATATAAAATTGTAATAATGATTTCCAATCTTGTTAACAATTGCCTAGGATAAATCCGCACACCGACCCATCATTATTCCACACTCGCTATTTGTAATATATTGTAATATTATGTTAACATCACCGATTTTTATATTTTAGTTCTACATTATCATGCAAAGCTATCCTCTTCATACCCACAACGTAGTTTTATTTCTCGTTTCTAGATGAAGCAAACGTAGAGTCGTATCGGTGGTAGATAGGACTTGAGAGAATATTGATCTTACCTTTAGCTCCTTGTGGGTTTGACACTCCATACTTATCACTTACACCTTTGGAAATTGCTACGATGATTCCTTGCACTTGGGGATTATCAAGCTCTTTTCTGGCGCCGTTGTCGGGGAGCAATAGCGTGGGGTTGACATTCTCGTGTGTGCTTGTTTGCTTTCTTAACTAAGTAGATTTTTTTCCCTTTTTACATTCTTTAGTTGTGGGCGAAACAAACAAAAAAAATCAAATAATGCAAAATACAAAAAAGAGTTACTTGCCCCTTATGCCTAAGAAGTTTTTCAAAAAGAGAAGTGATTAGAAGGTTGTGCATTGGAGAAGTGAGGGTCGACCTTGAACACTTGTGTTCATGCTCATGGAAAGAATGTAGAATTTTTCATGGAAGATTCTGAAAAATAGTTATCCCCTTGTATATATCCATTGTATTATAAAAATAATGTGCCAAGATTTGCTTTTAGGATGATTAAATTGCTTGTTTGGTGTGAGGAGTGCAAAAAACAAAAACTTTGGCTGTAGTGCGTGAATTTACATTTTTTACTGGAGCGTCAAAAGTTTCTGAAATTTTTAAATAGTATTTCTATGCAATGTTATTAATTTTTCCTAAATTTCAGAATTGTTTGAGTTACATAAGTACACGAAGTTTCTAGATTACTACAGACTGTCCTGTTTTTGACAGATTCTGTTTTCTATGCATTTTTCTCTTATTTTGATGAATGTATGGGTTGTATCGGGGGGTATGAACCATGGTGAAGTTGGACTACAGTATAAATAATTCTAATATGAAATTGGAATGAGTTTACAACAGTACTTAAAGTTGTATTTTGCTTTATTATACTAACGGATCTCACGAGGGTTTTGTTAAGTTTTGTGTGAGTGAAGTGTTTGAAGATCGAGGAGGTGTCGATATAAGAAGAATACTGAGAGACAAGAGTTCAATATTGGGTATTCCCAAGGCACCCCAAGTAAATAATTCAAGGAGACTCAAGCATCCAAGCTTGGGGATGCCCCGAAAGGCATCCCATCTTTATTCTTCAACAATTATCGGTATACCTAGGTTTTTGTTTTGTTCACATGATATGCGTATTTAGTGTTTTTCTTTTCCTTTATGCACCCTTCTATTATTAGTTATTCCTTCATTTATTTGTAGAATGCTTCATGCGCTTCACTTAAATCTTTTGAATATGGCTTTATAGAATGCTCTTTGTGCTTCACTTAAATCTTTTGAGTATGGCTTTATAGAATGCTTCGTGTGCTTCACTTATATATTTTGAGCTTGGATATTGGTTAATCTATATTAATTGCAGAATGCTCTATGAACTTCACTTATATCTTTTAGAGTATCAATAAAATGATCATCGGAATTTGGCTTGGAAGAGTATGATTGAAATATCATGCCTAACTAAAAAGGCATCAAGGAAAAGCGCTTGTTGGGAGACAACCCAACACTTTTACTATCTGTTTTGATGTTTTCACATGATTAAGCTACTTTAGTAATCATGTTTTGTGCCTATTATTTCAATAAAGTGCCAAGTAAAGCCTTTGGGATAGTGTGGACACTCGCTTGTTTGATTCTGTGCAAAAACAAAAAGTTTTGCATCTGGTATATGAATTATATGATTTCACTGGAGAGTAAAAAAATCTTAAATTTTTAAAAAAAATTTATAGGCAAATTCTGTGATATTTCCTTATTTTTCAGAATTTTTAGAGTTAGGGAATTTTGGTGATCATTCAGATCTTTACAGACTGTTATATTTTTGACAGATTCTATTTTGCATGCATAGTTTGCTTGTTTCAAGTCTTCCTATAGCTTATATCGAGCACTATAAATTGTGGTAATGAGGTAATACAGTAGGTATCATGTGTTAATAATTATGAATCTTGTCTTGACAGTACCTAAGTGAATGATCTATCTTTATTACACTAACCCTTCTCACGAAGTTCTGTTAAGTTTTGTGTGATTGAAGTTTTGGGTGAGACATAGATATGAGAAGAATAAGGAGTGACAAGAACCTAATATTGGGGATGCCTAAGGCACCCCAAGGTAATATCCAAGTAATATTCAAGCACCTATGCTTGGGGATGCCTCGAAAGGCATCCCCTCTTTCGTCCTCAACACTATCGGTATATCTCAATTGGAGCTATATTTTTATTTGTCACATAATATGAGTTTTTCTTGGAGAGTCATTTTATTTTGTTTTTCCCTGTTAGGTGTTATTTATAATCTTGTTTTTCAATAAAAATTTACAAGAATTGCATAAGTATGCTTGCATTGCATGCTTTGATGTGTGCTGTGTAAAACAGAAACTTTTGCTGTAGTGGTTGAATTTTCATATTTTACTATAATGTGGAAAGTTTCGGAAATTTTTACACTGTGTTTTTATATAAATTCCCTAGCATGTCAGATATTTTCATAATTTTTATAGTTACATAGTTACCATGGTTTACTAAATTTCTGCAGACTGTTCTGTTTAGACAGATTGCTGTGATAGTTTTGTTATCTACTTGTCCTATAGTTTCCATAGCCTATATTGGTAGATATAAACTATGGAAATGATAGTATACAATACCTAATGTTTGAAAATTATTGTGCAACTTGTCTTGGAAGTACATGAAGTGTTGATTTGTTCTTATGTGTACTAACCTATCTCACGAGTTCTTTTTTGAGTTTTGTGTGGATGAAGTTTTTTGGGAATAGGTGAAACCGGGATATGAGAGGATTGAAAAAGATACAAAAGCTCAATCTTGGGTATGCCCAAGGTTCCCCAAGAAAATAATTCAAGAACTCTCAAGTATCGAATCTTGGGGATGTTACGCATCCCACCTCTCTTCATCAACAATTATCGGTTAGCCTATGTTGAGCCTAAATTTTTATTCGTTCTCATGATGCGTGTTATTCTTGGAGTGCCATTTTATTTTGTTTGATGTTTCAATAAAATCACTGGATATGAAATTTTGAATAAGAGAGAGTCCTCACATGGTTATTTAACTAATTTACTATGCATTGATCTTCGCATATATCTTTTTGGAGTAGTTTGTCATTCACTCTCGTACTTCACTTATATCCTATTAGTAAATGGTTGAATGAGTTGAATATCATAAATCTGAAATAAAAAATGCTTTATATACTTATACCATGGGGAGTAATGACTTCAAACATAATAAGTATAGGTGGTGAAATTTATTGAAAGCTAGCAAACACCGCATTGGTCACTTGAACAATTCATGAAGGAATATTGAAGGAAGAGAGATTTCAAATATAAACATACTATGTTGGACATCTTCTATGATTGTGAATACCCATTAATTATTTTCAAACTTGAGAAAATTAGTTTAAGTTGGACAAGTAACACAACATAATGAGTTATGCTTGGGTATCTTTGTATAGTAGTTATATTGTTTTGGATCCTCCAACATGTGGTGCTTGCTTGCACCTCATACTAGCCAAAACTTCCGCACCAAGTAGAAATACTACTTGTGCATCCAAACACCCTTAAACCAGTTTTGCCATGAGAGTCCACTATACCTACCTATGTATTGGATAAGATCCTTCAAGTAAGTTGTCATCGGTGCAAAAAGCAATAAAAATTGCTCCTAAATATGTAAGATCTTTTATTGTAAGGGAAAATAAGCGTTGTACGAACTTGTGATGGTAAAGAAATCAAAGTGATGGACTGCATAATAAAGGTTGCTATCAAAAAGGGCAATACAACGTGATGTTTCTTTGCATTAAGAGTTTGCACATCCAAAAACAAAAAGCGCATGACAACTCTGCTTCCCTCTGTGAAGGGCCTATCTTTTACTTTCTAGTACTTACCTTTATACAAGAGTCATGGTGATCTTCACCACTTCCTATATTTCGCCTTTTTCTTGGCAAGCATCATGTGGTGGGAAAATATCCAAGCATATATGGCCATTCAAATATATTTGATCATGAATTATTATTGTTGACAATTATCTATATGATAAATAAGTTGGGAGGCGAAACTTTAAGCCCCTATCTTTCTCTGTGTTCGACGGATGCCATTTGCTCTAAAAATATGCTTTGAGAGTTAGCAATCATGGAAGACTATATGATAGTTGAGTATGTGGAATTTGCTAAATCAAAGCTATTACATAGACCCTTCCTGAAAATAAGATGAATTGCAATTGTTTGGTGACTGAAACATAGTTTGTTAGTTTTCAAGAAACTTTCTGGGTTACACTTTAACATGTGATTAGCTTGATACTTGATCATGAGAAGTTTTATGAGATGAGATACTTTTTATGATACATAATTATGCTAGAAAAAGTGATTGGAATTATCATTGATCAAACTTGTGAACTTGCTAGCATTCACACTTCATAAATTATTTCTTTTATCATTTACCTACTCAAGGACGAGCATGAATTAAGCTTGGGGATGCTGATACATCTCCAACGTATCTATAATTTATGAAGTATTCATGCCATGTTTACAATAAATCTATATGATTTTGGTACGATTTTATTAGAATTAACCCGAACTGACATTGTTTTCAGCAGAATTACCATGGTGTCGATTTTTGTGCAGAAATAAAAGTTTTCAGAATGGGCTGAAAATTTAGTATGATTTTTTGTGGAACAAAAGAGATTCCTGAAGCATTGGAGCTGGGCCAGAAGAGCCACGAGGAGGCGGCAAGCCTGCCAGGCCGCACCTAGCAGGCTTGCCACTGCCTCGTGTCCCCCCTTGACGTGAGATCAACGCCAAAAATTCCTATAAATGCTGAAACCTCTGAAAAGAAACCGAGATCGGGAGTTCCACCGCCGCAAACCTCCAGAGCCATGAAAAACCAATCTTGGCCCTCTTCGGCACCCTGCCGGAGGGGGTCACCATCACCAGAGGCCATCTTCATCATCCCGGAGGGGCCATCAACACCATGGAGGCCAAGGACTAGAGGGAGAACCTCTCCCCACCGAGGGGGAGGCCATGGAGGCCGAAGCACAAGGGGGAGACCCTCCCCCCTCTCTCCCGGTGGTGCCCGAGTGCCACCGGAGGAACCATTGCCACGGTGATCGTCTTCATCAACATCACCTTCTTCATCACCATTCTCATCTCCTTTTAGCAGTCCACTCTCCCGCACCCCGCTGTAATCCCCTACTTGAACATGGTGCTTTATGCTACATATTATGATCCAATGATGTGTTGCGAGCCTATGATGTTTTGAGTAGATTTCTTTTGTCCTTTGGGTTGATTGATGATCTAGATTAGTTTGAGTTGTATTATTATTTTGGTGCTGTCATATGGTGCTTTATGTGCCACGCACATGTGAAGGAATCCCACTATAGGGTGTTGCAATACGTCCATGATTCGCTTATAGTGGGTTGCTTGAGTGACAGGAGCATAAACCCTGGTAAGGGGGTTGTTGCGTATGGGATAAAGGGGACTTGATGCTTTAATGCTATGGTTGGGTTTTACCTTAATGATCTTTAGTAGTTGAGGATACTTGCTAGAGTTCCAATCATAAGTGCATATGATCCAAGAAGATAAAGTATGTTAGCTTATGCCTCACCCTCATATAAAATTGCAATAATGATTTCCGATGATACTTCCGCACACCGACCCATCATTATTCCACACTCGCTATTTGTAATATATTGTAATATTATGTTAACAACACCTATTTTTATATTTTAGTTCTTCGTTATCATGCAAATCTACCCTCTTCATACCCACAACATAGTTTTATTTCTCGTTTCTAGATGGAAGCAAACGTTCGGTGTAGGTAGAGTCGTATTGGTGGCAGATAGGACTTGAGAGAATATTGATCTTACCTTTAGCTCCTTGTGGTTTTGACACTCCATACTTATCTCTTCCACCTTTGGAAATTGCTATGACGATTCCTTGCACTTGGGGATTATCAATCACCAAAACATACATCAAGTGGATCAATAGAACATCCCATTCTTCGCCGTTGTCTCGCGCGCACACGCCTGCAACCAATAGGAAAGCGCCACGTAGCCCCCTGGCCGTCCGGTAGATTTTTTCCCTTTTCTGTTTTTGTTTTAGTTAACAGAGTGAATCCAAATTTTGTTTTGCTTATAACTTTTAATCTATTAAATGTTTTGAGTTGATTCTTTTTGCAATAGCTCACATTTTTCATGTAGTTTCACACTGTACTTTTAAATTTCAAATTTGAACTATAATATTTGAATTGAATAAAATTTGCTCAAATCATTCAAATCTGAATAACTAGAGTTTGAAAATAGATTTTGATATGAATCTTTTTGCTACTGTTTGGTATTAGTTAGGACTACCTTCATGCTTAGTTTCAGAATTTTTAGAACGATCATTGTTAGTGTTTTAGCTATAAACAGAATCTGCCTAGTATTATAGTATAGTTTTATTTACTTAGTTTTAGTTAGTTTAACTTAGATTTAGTTTTAATTTGTTTAGTAGGTTCTGTTGATTTAAACATTTAGTGTTTTACTTATTGTTAATAAAAATATAAAATTGTTTAGTTTATTTCTTTGTTAATATAGGAATCACAATTTCTTTTCAAATAGGTTTATTTTGATTAAAACAACTAGTTAGTAATAGTTTTGCTTTCAAACAAAGTTTTATATAATTTAATTTTGTTTTCTAAAACAAGTTTATTTGTAAATTATTTTCTGTTAAGAACATGTTTTATTAATAACTAATAAGTTTTGTTTTGCTCTCTTGTTAGTAAAACTATATTTGTTCCATTTAGTGCTTATCAAAACTTTTACAAACTTTACAAAAGTTTCTCAACAAACTTAAATTGATTTTCTTCTGTTTATTTATAAAAATATTTTATTGTTTCCTTGATGTCAACAATTGTTTTGTTTATTTCAAAATAGTTTATTATGTTAGTAGTGTTTTATCAATCACCTCCTAGTAAACAAAACTTTGTGTGTTTTCCTTACTTGTGATTTGTGCATTGTTTTATCTTGATTGTTTACTAGTTCTTGATTGATGTTTGTGGGTTACAATATTATGTTGTATGCTTATTGAGTGTTTGTTTGTTTCGTTAGATTATCCGGAGTGCGAAGCTTGTTACTTAGAGTCACTCACGTACGAAGATCATCAATCAGGCAAGTCACTTTGACCATGTTTACCCATGTTTTATATGCATTAGTTCTACCATCTTCCCCAATTGCATGCAAGATAGGTTAGTTGGAAACTTGGTTACATTCTAGTAGTATCATGTGGTAGGTACCCCCTCAAACTCTTTGACACATTGGCCCCGGGAAACGTTGTTTTATTTTTTGCTATGCTATTAGTAGACGGGGTTGGTTGTGTGATTCATGAGAGTTGAGAGAGTTAATAATTTCAAGACCTACATAATAATGAAGACTTCAAGACTCCAAGTTTTCAACATACCTCTGGGTGGATGATGGTTGAACGGCACCCTGGAGAAACCAGTGGAATTGCCTAGGTGATGCTGGAGATGGCCAGTATTCACGCGGAAAGATCCACCCAGGCACAAAGAGATGGATGGGTGCTTCAAGACCCAAGGCTTACCTGCACAGCCACAAGTCATTATGGGCTCTGGCTTGGTTGGATATCGTGGTGACCCTGGACAGGCGGTGCTACGAGATGTATAAGAACGGTAGGAAAGGATGGGCACCGTCAGAGTCGCAGGGAAACCCTTTGGAAGACCATGTTTTGGTCATCCGTTTCTCAAACACCCTGAATTGTGAGAAATTAAATGGAGGCGACCAAATCTTGTGGGGAACGTGTGCAAAACTCTGCAGAGTACTCAAACCTAATCGATTAGCCGTGTCCACGGTCATGGACGACTTGAGCCAAAGGAACTGAAACATTCGGAATTCTCAACACAATTAATATGATGATGTGGGTATTAACAATTTGGGTATGAGAATTGGTTGGTGGAACCATCTCATTAATCAACCAACTTAGTAATAATTTTTGCTTATCCCTCTCTTGACGTAGGAAAAATTGGCTTTACGCAAAAACTTACCACCCCACCTGCCATATAAGCATGTAGACTAGATGATTATCTTTTCACCCCTCTTTTGTGACTTTGCCGGCATATTCCATATGCTGACCTACACGGCTGCAACGTATCATGTTGCAGAGTACCTTTCCGACCAGGAGTGAGGACACGTTCTATGCTCGGTGAGATGCCCTTGGAGTCAGATGGACTCATCTACCTTCGACGCTTCCGCAAGATTTAGACATTCTCATGAGTTGGCTTTCAGCCACTTTATTGTAATCTTTATTGTAATAAAGGACTCGATATGAGATTTCGATTAATATAATGCTGTGTGATTTCCCTTTGATATATACATTGATGTATCGTGTGTGTACCAGCATGATCTTGGGATGGTACGGAAACACCGGAGATTCGACCTTTCAGGTCGGGTCACTACAGAAATGGTATCAGAGCACACGCTGACCGTAGGACGTAACCTCTAGGACTGGAAAGCCTTAGGATTGTTTCTCTTTGTCTTTAAAATTCTTATACTCTCATCTACTCATTTCTGATTTCTCTCCGGTTATTTCAAAATTTATAGATGGCCACCTTCATCCCAGTGTTGATCACGGAGTTTTGTCAGCCTGACACAACGATGCCTTTTGGTAAGGAGCTGATGAGGATCGTCAAGGACGTGAGGATTGCTTTGTGGAGCATCACCGGGATTCCTATCATGTTATTTCCCCAAGATGGACGCTACAGGATCGAGGTGCATATCCCAGGGAAGACTTTTGGAAATCGGAAGGAACCCATCGACCTCAAGTTCGTGGCACCCAGTTGGATACTTGGGTGAGACATGGCCATTCATCGTGCCCTTGGACGTATTCAGGAGGAATACAGATGGTGGAACCATTTCACCAGGACTCAGCGTGGTTTGTCGCAGGGATGTCCATGGAAACATCATAACTCCTCCCACTACAGACACCACCATTTCCTATATCCAGACCCTGGAGACGCACATCAGGACTCTGGAGCTTCGAGTTCGTGCTGATACGAAGACAATCAAGAATCTGATGAACCGTGAGATTGACCTCGAAGCTGACTTACGGGAAGCCGAGTACGAGCATGAGTATGAGGTGAATGATTTCTTAGAGAGGATCGACAAGCTGAATACTCGCATCGCCACTCTGGAGGAACAGGTGGACATGGGTGAAAATCTTCATCCTGAAGGAGAGTTGGCTCCTTTCATCAGCGACGATGATGACTATGAGGAGAGCACCACTGGAGGAGACTCAGTCACCATGTACTTCTGAGGAAAACTTTAGTTATGCCCTCCATGTATCTTTTATTTTCAACGTTAAGAGCGTAGGTCGATGTGTAGTTTGATTGAGACTTGTATTCCCGATGTTTGACATTGATTGAATAAATGAATGAGTGTTTGGTGTGATATGTTTGTTGCATTGCATATGGGTAGTGAATTTCTCCTTTTAGGCCCTTATTCTATTCTAATTCTCACCCCTCTGAAAAAAACAGCAAGATGCCTCCACGACGTGAGTCCGATTTCACTTTCCCGCCGGAACTCACGCAACTCCTTGAGCAGCAGAACACACTGATGTAGCTATTGATCCAGAATCAGACCAACAATCAGAACAACCACAACCACCATCCACCCCAGACTGACAATCTCACCCGTTTTCTGAGGTTGAACCCTCCAATTTTCTCCAGCAGTACTGAGCCCATTGTGGCAGATGACTGGCTCCGTAAGATGGAGAGAGAACTTGTCACCGCTCGATGTACTGATGCTGAGAAGGTGCGATTTGCCGCACATCAACTGGAAGGACTAGCAGCTTCATGGTGGGAGAACTACACCACCACATATCCTATTGCTGATATAACTTGGGAGCAGTTCCAGCAAGCTTTCCTCACTGCACATGTTTCAGCTGGAGCCATGAGTCTGAAGAAGCGCGAGTTTCGCAACTTGCGCCAAGGAAATCGCTTTGTGGCCCAGTACGTGGATGACTTCAGCACATTGGCATGTTATGCACCAGGAGACGTGGTCGATGATGCGGCCAAGCAAGAGAAGTTTCTGGAAGGACTCAACGATGAGTTGAGCATGCAGCTGGTAGTGGCTACTTTCAACAACTACCAAGAGCTGGTGGATAAGGCACTCATTTTGGAAGGTAAACAGCAGCAGATTGAGAATCGCAAGAGGAAGTACACTCAGGGGAAGTTTAACTCTGGAGCTCATCCGAAGCCCCGCTACTCCCCGTACTCAGGGAATACCGGATCAGGGACCGGTAAGTTTGGAAGGCACACTCATGTTGTGCACAACCATGGAGGAAATGGGAATACCCATCCCAACCATGGCAATTTCAAGACTGACAATGGGAATGGGAACAACAACCAGCACCGTCACGTTCCTACTCATAAGGATCTGAGCCACATCACCTGTTTCAAGTGCCAGAAAACAGGGCACTATGCTAGTGAGTGTCCCCAGAGCAAGCAGGGAAATGGAAACGGGAACTCCGCAGCAAAGAAGCCAAACCCTTTTCCTCGTGCCCAGGTGAACCACCTTGACGTGGAAGAAGTTTATGATCAACCCGAGACTGTGGTTGGTAAGTTTTTATTGCATTCACGTCCAGTTACAGTACTTTTTGATTCCGGTGCAACTCATTCATTCATATCAAGGGTAGTTGTGGATAAGTATGGTTTGCCCACCAAAACCCTTAGTCAGCCCATTAAGGTCAGTTCCCCAGGAGGTATGATGATGGCAGGGATAGGATGCCATGCCTTGAAACTCAATATAGGAAACCATGTTTTTCCCACCGACCTCATCGTCTTAGAATCCCAGGGATTGGATGTAATCCTAGGCATGGATTGGATGACCAAGTATGAAGGAAATCTTGATTGCCCTAGCAAGTCCGTTTCACTCACCACTCTGGAGAACAAGAGGATTAAGTATGTATCCCGACGCACACGTATGAGTGCTCGGTTAAATGCCCTCATAGGAGTTGTTCAGGAGGAAGTACCCGTGGTAAAAGACTTTCCGGATGTATTCCCGGAAGAATTATCAGGCATGCCACCTGATAGGGAGATTGAGTTCCTAATAGAGCTACAGCCAGGGACAGCCCCAATTTCCAAGAGAACCTATCGGATGCCCGCAAATGATTTAGTGGAAATCAAGAAGCAGATTAAGGAGCTATTGGACAAGGGATATATTCGCCCAAGTTCATCACCTTGGGGAGCCCCAGTTCTTTTGGTGGAGAAGAAGGATAAAACCTTGAGAATGGTAGTCGATTATCGTGCCTTGAAAGAGGTGACTATCAAGAACAAGTACCCTCTGCCGATGATAAATGATTTGTTTGATCAGCTAGTAGGCGCCAAAGTATTCTCTAAGATCGATCTTCGATCAAGGTATCACCAACTGAAGATTCGTGAACAGGATATACCCAAAACAGCTTTCACCACAAGGTATGGCTTATACGAGTATACAGTCATGTCCTTTGGTTTGACTAATGCTCCTGCCTACTTCATGAATTTGATGAACAAAGTGTTCATGGAATATTTGGACAAGTTTGTCGTGGTGTTCATCGATGACATTTTGATATTCTCCAAGAACGAGGAAGAACACAAGGAACATCTGCGTTTAGTTCTGGAGAAGCTAAGAGAGCATCAGTTATATGCCAAGTTCAGCAAATGTGAATTTTGGCTGACGGAAGTCGGATTCCTTGGACATGTTATTTCCGGAGAAGGAATAGCCGTAGACCCCGCTAAGGTTGAAGCCGTCACCGAGTGGAAGTCACCCACCTCAGTTAAGGAAATCCGCAGTTTCCTTGGACTTGCCGGATATTACCGGAGATTCATTGAGAATTTCTCAAAGATTGCCAAGCCCATGACAGAGTTGTTGAAGAAAGAATCCAAGTATGTTTGGACTGAGGAATGTGAAGCCAGTTTCCAGGAGTTGAAGAAACGTTTGGTCACAGCCCCAGTGTTGATTTTGCCCAATATTCGGAAGGACTTCCAGGTTTATTGTGATGCTTCACGTCAAGGACTTGGAGGAGTACTCATGCAAGATGGAAAGGTTGTAGCTTATGGATCCAGAGAACTACGACCTCATGAGTTGAATTATGCCACCCATGATTTGGAACTAGCAGCCGTAGTGCACGCACTCAAGACCTGGAGACATTTTCTTATCGGAAATGGTTGTGATGTTTACACCGACCATAAGAGCCTGAAATATATTTTCACTCAGAAGGAGTTGAACCTCAGACAGAGGAGATGGTTAGAGTTAATCAAGGACTATGACATGAGATTACACTACCATCCAGGTAAAGCTAATGTTGTAGCCAATGCCTTGAGTCGGAAAACTTATGTAAACACACTCACAGCGGGAGGATTACCCCAAGAGTTAGCCGATGATCTCAGAGAGCTCAAGCTAGAGATAGTCCCAAGAGGATATGTTGCCACACTAGAGATCCAGTCCACCTTGACCGAAAGAATTCGTGAAGCCCAGAAATCGGACAAGGAGATAGCTGAGATAAAGCAGAGAATGGAAGATGGTCAAGCTAAAGGTTTTCGTGAGGATGAACACGGAACTTTGTGGTTTGAGAACCGAATCTATGTGCCCAATGACCCAGAGTTCAGGAAGTTGATACTTCAGGAAGCCCACGATTCACCTTACTCGATACACCCAGGCAATACCAAGATGTATCTGGATTTAAAGGAAAGTTATTGGTGGACAGGTATGAAGAAAGATATTGCAGAACATGTTGCAATATGTGATGTTTGTCAGCGAGTAAAGGTAGAACATCAGAAACCAGCAGGGTTACTCCAACCTTTGCCGATACCCGAGTGGAAATGGGAAAAGCTTGGTATGGACTTCATCACAGGATTACCCAGGACCCGTTCAGGTTATGATTCCATCTGGGTAGTGGTAGATCGCTTGACCAAGGTAGCTCATTTCATTCCAGTGAAAACCACCTATACCAGTGCTAAGCTAGCCAAGATATATATGACCAGGATCGTATGTCTGCATGGAGTTTCGAGGAGTATCGTGTCCGATAGAGGAACACAATTTACCTCAAAGTTTTGGCATCAATTACATGAAACTTTGGGTACAAGGCTGGAGTTCAGTACAGCTTTTCATCCGCAGACAGACGGACAGACTAAGAGAGTCAACCAGATTCTGGAAGACATGTTGAGAGCTTGTGCGCTAGATTATGGATCTAGTTGGGATGACAACTTACCTTATGCAGAATTCTCGTACAACAACAGTTATCAGACCAGTCTAAAGATGGCCCCTTTCGAAGCTTTATACGGAAGGAGGTGCAGAACACCGTTGACATGGGATGGTGTTGGAGACCGACAACTTTTTGGTCCCGACCTTATCCGAGATTCTGAAGAGAAAGTCAGGTTGATTCGTGATAGACTCAAGATAGCTCAATCTCGACAGAAGAGTTATGCTGACAGCAAACGTAAAGAAGTGACGTATGAAGTGGGAGACCGAGCTTATCTTCGTGTGCCCCTGCTTCGAGGAATCAAAAGCTTTGGTGTTAAAGGAAAATTAGCACCCAGATTCATAGGCCCCTACAAAATTCTTGAACGTAGAGGCGAAGCTGCATACAAGCTGGAATTGCCGGAAGGATTATCCGGAGTTCATGATCTTTTCCATGTGTCCTAGCTGAAGAAATGTCATGCTGAGATGGCTGATATTCCTTTGAGAGACACATTGCCCCTAGAGGCCATACAACTTGACAATGATCTGACCTACGAGGAGAAGCCTGTCAGAATCCTCGAGACTGCCAACAGAGTTACCCGCAACAGGATCATCAAGTTCTGTAAGGTTTTGTGGAGTCATCACACCGAGGAAGAAGCCACCTGGGAACGCGAAGATCTTCGTAGAGACCACCCGCACCTATTTTCAAGCCAACCCGAATCTCGAGGGCGAGATTCATCTTAAGGTGGGTAGGTTTGTAACATCCCAAAATTCCATTTTGGAATGTTATGATTTATAGCTATGCATCTATCATCACCATTGTTTGAATGTATGTGTTAGTTGAAATGCCTTCTCTGAATTTCTGAAACCCCTTTCTACTTTCAATGTGTTGCTTTCACCTATTTGAAATCTTGGTAAAATGTTCAAAATAAGAGGGGAGTAACATGACACTCCACACCAGGGTCATCTTGATGATATATTTGAACAATAAATAACCAGGGGTTATTTTGAAAAAATTGGCAAAAAGGTTTTAAAAACAAATAGGCAATTCTGAAAATAATATTTTTTTGAAAGTGTTCAAATGACAGAATAAAAATGTTCATTGAATATAATTTATTATTCTGTTAATCTTGATATATAATACCCCTATATTTATAAACGGTTTGAATGTTTTAAAAGCTTTTGAATGTCGCTGGAAAAACATTAAACAGAAAACGGTAACGGTTTTAGAATTAAAACGGGCCGGCCCACAGGCTTTATTTCGCGAATTCAATACGCGCTGGCCGACCGATGCGGAAACCTTGCCCTCCCTCTCGCTGCCACCGGGTCCCACCCGACCGACCGTTAGCCCCGCTCGGTCGCCTCCCTCCTCTCGCGCACGTCGTCGCCGACCGTTTCTCTCCTCCCCGGATCCCTCGCCCCTCTTAACCCCCCTCGCTCCCCCGCACTCCTATAAAAGCCGGCCAGTCCCCGCATCCATTTCCCCCAAACCCCTCTCCTATCGCGCCGGAAGGCTGCCGCAATTCCTCACCGGAGTAACTCCGACCACCGGAGCTTCCATCGCACGTGCCCGTCGCCTCGGACGTCCCCTCGACCCTCCGACCTCACCATTCGACGCATGACGTCCACCGCAACCGCCCGGACCACTTTGCTGCCTTCCTAGAACACCGGAGCTCCTCGCCGTCGTCTTCGCCGCCTTCGGATCCACCGGAGACCTCCAACGCCAGCGACCCTTCCTCCGTAAGCTCCCTGGACCGTCGGATCTATAATCAACGCGTTAGATTAGATCGGATTTAATTCCAAATCGTTTTCCTCTTCAGAACGGTCGCGCGCCCATAAGCTCTCGCGCGCACACGTCCGCAACCAATAGGAAAGCGCCACGTAGCCCCCTGGCCGTCCGGTAGATTTTTTCCCTTTTCTGTTTTTGTTTTAGTTAACAGAGTGAATCCAAATTTTGTTTTGCTTATAACTTTTAATCTATTAAATGTTTTGAGTTGATTCTTTTTGCAATATCTCACATTTTTCATGTAGTTTCACACTGTACTTTTAAATTTCAAATTTGAACTATAATATTTGAATTGAATAAAATTTGCTCAAATCATTCAAATCTGAATAACTAGAGTTTGAAAATAGATTTTGATATGAATCTTTTTGCTACTGTTTGGTATTAGTTAGGACTACCTTCATGCTTAGTTTCAGAATTTTTAGAACGATCATTGTTAGTGTTTTAGCTATAAACAGAATCTGCCTAGTATTATAGTATAGTTTTATTTACTTAGTTTTAGTTAGTTTAACTTAGATTTAGTTTTAATTTGTTTAGTAGGTTCTGTTGATTTAAACATTTAGTGTTTTACTTATTGTTAATAAAAATATAAAATTGTTTAGTTTATTTCTTTCTTAATATAGGAATCACAATTTCTTGTCAAATAGGTTTATTTTGATTAAAACAACTAGTTAGTAATAGTTTTGCTTTGAAACAAAGTTTTATATAATTTAATTTTGTTTTCTAAAACAAGTTTATTTGTAAATTCTTTTCTGTTAAGAACATGTTTTATTAATAAATAATAAGTTTTGTTTTGCTCTCTTGTTAGTAAAACTATATTTGTTCCATTTAGTGCTTATCAAAACTTTTACAAACTTTACAAAAGTTTCTCAACAAACTTAAATTGATTTTCTTCTGTTTATTTATAAAAATATTTTATTGTTTCTTTGCTATCAACAATTGTTTTGGTCATTTCAAAATAGTTTTATTATGTTAGTAGTGTTTTATCAATCACCTCCTAGTAAACAAAACTTTGTGTGTTTTCCTTACTTGTGATTTGTGCATTGTTTTGTCTTGACTGTTTACTAGTTCTTGATTGATGTTTGTGGGTTACAATATTCTGTTGTATGCTTATTGAGTGTTTGTTTGTTTCGTTAGATTATCCGGAGTGCGAAGCTTGTTACTTAGAGTCACTCACGTACGAAGATCATCAATCAGGCAAGTCACTTTGACCATGTTTACCCATGTTTTATATGCATTAGTTCTACCATCTTCCCCAATTGCATGCAAGATAGGTTAGTTGGAAACTTGGTTACATTGTAGTAGTATCATGTGGTAGGTACCCCCTCAAACTCTTCGACACATTGGCCCCGGGAAACGTTGTTTTATTTTTTTCTATGCTATTAGTAGACGGGGTTGGTTGTGTGATTCATGAGAGTTGAGAGAGTTAATAATTTCAAGACCTACATAATAATGAAGACTTCAAGACTCCAAGTTTTCAACATACCTCTGGGTGGATGATGGTTGAACGGCACCCTGGAGAAACCAGTGGAATTGCCTAGGTGATGCTGGAGATGGCCAGTATTCACGCGGAAAGATCCACCCAGGCACAAAGAGATGGATGGGTGCTTCAAGACCCAAGGCTTACCTGCACAGCCACAAGTCATTATGGGCTCTGGCTTGGTTGGATATCGTGGTGACCCTGGACAGGCGGTGCTACGGGATGTAGAAGAACGGTAGGAAAGGATGGGCACCGTCAGAGTCGCAGGGAAACCCTTTGGAAGACCATGTTTTGGTCATCCGTTTCTCAAACACCCTGAAGTGCGAGAAATTAAACGGAGGCGACCAAATCTTGTGGGGAACGTGTGCAAAACTCTGCAGAGTACTCAAACCTAATCGATTAGCCGTGTCCATGGTCATGGACGACTTGAGCCAAAGGAACTGAAACATTCGGAATTCTCAACACAATTAATATGATGATGTGGGTATTAACAATTTGGGTATGAGAATTGGTTGGTGGAACCATCTCATTAATCAACCAACTTAGTAATAATTTTTGCTTATCCCTCTCTTGATGTAGGAAAAATTGGCTTTACGCAAAAACTTACCACCCCACCTGCCATATAAGCATGTAGACTAGATGATTATCTTTTCACCCCTCTTTTGTGACTTTGCCGGCATATTCCATATGCTGACCTACACGGATGCAATGTATCATGTTGCAGAGTACCTTTCCGACCAGGAGTGAGGACACGTTCTATGCTCGGTGAGATGCCCTTGGAGTCAGATGGACTCATCTACCTTCGACGCTTCCGCAAGATTTAGACATTCTCATGAGTTGGCTTTCAGCCACTTTATTGTAATCTTTATTGTAATAAAGGACTTGATATGAGATTTCGATTAATATAATGCTGTGTGATTTCCCTTTGATATATACATTGATGTACCGTGTGTGTACCAGCATGATCTTGGGATGGTACGGAAACACCGGAGATTCGACCTTTCAGGTCGGGTCACTACACTCGAGTAGGTAAATGATAAAAGAATAATTTATGAAGTGTGAATGCTAGCAAGTGCACAAGTTTGATCAATGATAATTCCAGTCACTTTTTCTAGCATCAATATGAACCGTAAATAGTAGCTCATCTCATAAAACTTCTCATGATCGAGTAACAAGCTATTCACATGCTAAAGTATAGACCAATAAGTTTCTTCAAAACTAACAAACCATATTCCTAGTCATCGAACAATTGGAATTCATCTTATTTTTAGGAAGGGTCTATGTAAGAGCTTTGATTTAGCAAATTCCACATACTCAACTATCATATAGTCTTCCATGATTATTGACACTCAAAGCATTTTTTAGAACAAATAGCATGCATCAAACACAGAGAAAGATAGGGGCTTAATGTTTTGCCTTCCAACTTATTTATCATATAGATAATTGTCAACAATAATAATTCATGATCAAATATATTTGTATGGATATATGTGTCTAGATCATTCCCCACCACATGATGCTTGCCAACTAATAGATTGAGGTTGGAATAAGAAGTTGACTCAACAAGAATAGTAAATAATATGAAAGTAAATAGATTGGCCCTTCGCAGAGGGAAGCATGGATTTGCATATGGGTCAGAGATCATTGTTTAAAATAGAGACAAATATAATTTTGGGAGGTGCACCCTTCCTGTCAACGTAACGACCAAGAATTATGAATATCTTCCATGTTAAACACATTAGCGGCGGTTCCCAAGCGATAAAAGTAAAGGTTTACCCCCTCCACCAACAGACAAACTCCATGGCTAGCTGAATCCGGGTACCATCCATAACAACAACATTCCTATGGGAGTTTTTTTAATTAATTATTTGCATTTTTTTATTTCGGGACTGGGAATCCCGATTACCGCCCCTCTCGTGCAAGGATGAGTGAATAAACACTCATCATGAGAATAACCCTCTTAACATGGAAGATACTGACTGCCCCATCTCGCTCCATGAGTGGTCCAGGCATACAAAACAGGTGTTCATTTGGGATTTTGGAGGTGGACATGCAAATTTACTTGGAATGGCAGGGTAATACCGCATATAGGTAGGTATCGTGGACTCTCATGGCAAGAAACTGGGTTTAAGGGTTTGGATACACAAGTAGTATCTCCACTTAGTATGATTTTTTGGCTAGCAAAAGGTTCTAAACAAGCACCACATGTTGGAGGATCCATAACAATATAACTTCTATGCAAATATACCCAACCATAACTAATTACATTGTCTTCCTTGTCCAACTTCAACTAATTTTCTCAAGTTTGAGTAGAATTAATGGGGCTCACAATCATATAAGATGTCCAATATAGTATATAAATTTATATGTGAAATCTCTCTTCCTTCAATATTCTTTCATGAATTGTTCAAGTGACCAATGCGGTGTTTGATAACTTTCAAATATATTTACCACTTATACTTTTATATGTGAAGTCATTAATCCCCATGGTATAATTATATGAAGCATATTTAATTTCATATTTATGATATTTAATTCATTCAACCATTTACTCATAGGATATAAGTGAAGCACGAGAGTGAATGACAAACTACTCCAAAAAGATATAAGTGAAGATCAATGCGTAGTCAATTAGTTAAATAGCTATGTGAAGATTCTCTCATCTAAGAATTTCAGATATTAAGTATTTTATTAAACAGCAAGAAAAAGAAAAATAGTACTCCAAGAATAGCACACATCATGTGAATGAATAAAAATTTAGGCTCAACATAGGCAAACCGATAATTCTTAATGAAGGGAGGTGGGATGCGTAGCATCCCCAAGCTTAGATGCTTGAGACTTCTTGAAATATTTACTTGGTGTGCCTTGGGAATCCCAAACTTTAGCTTTTGTATCTCATTCAATCCTCTCATATCATGGTTTCACCTATTCTCAAAAACTTCATCCACAACAAACTTGAAAAGAACTCATGAGATAGGTTAGTACACATAATAATAAATCAACTCTTTATGTACTTCCAAGACAAGTTGAAAAATAATTTTCAAACATTATGTACTATATACTATCATTTCCCCAATTTATATCTACCAATATAGGCTATGGAAACTATAGGATATGTACATAACAAAACTATGACATCAATCTGTCCAAACAAAACAGTCTGTAGAAATCTATTAGACCAGCGTACTTATGTAACTCAAAAAATTATGAAACTTTAGGAAATACTAAAACATTTATATGAAAATACTTTTTAAAAATTTCAAAAACTTTCCACGTTTCAGTAAAATATGAAAATTCAAATACTACGGCAAAAGTTTCTGTTTTCCACAACACATATCAAACATGCAATTCAAGCATCCTAAAGGCAATTCTTGAAATGTTTTATTGAAAAACAAGATTATATATAACACCTAAAAGAAAAAAAGAAAATAAAATGACTATCAAGCAAAACTCATATTATGTGATGAATAAAAAAATAGCTCTAAGTAAGGTATACCGATAATGTTGAAGACGAAAGAGGGGATGCCTTTCGGGCTATCCCCAAGCTTAGGTGCTTGAGTATTCCTTGTATATTACTTTGGGGGTGCCTTGGTAATCCCCAATATTAGTTTCTTGTAACTCCTTATTCTCCTCATATCGGCGTCTCACCCAAAACTTGAAAACTTCAATCACATAAAACTTAACGGAACTTCGTGAGAATAATAAAGGTAGATCATTCACTTAGGGACTGTCAAGACAAGATTCATAATTGTTCCCACATGATACCTACTGTATTCTATCATTCCCATAATTTATATCATTGAATATAAGCTATGGGAACACTGAAACAAGGAAACTATGCATGCAAAACAGAATCTATAAACAATAGAACAGTCTGTGAAGGTCTGTAATATAGCCATAGTTCCTTCTCTCCAAAAATTCTGAAAAAATAGTAAAACCTGAATAAGTTGTATATAAAGACTGTTTAAAAATTTCATATTATTATCACGCTCCAATAAAAAATGGAAATTCCTGTACTCGAGTCAAAAGTTTCTGTTTTGGTTCAACATCAATTCTACTCATCTTGTATGTGATCCCAAAGGTGTTACTTGGCACTTTATTGAAATAAAAGGCACAAAACATTATTACTACAGTATATTAATCATGTGAACACATAAAAACATAAGGTAAAAGTGTTGGGTTATCTCCCAACAAGCGCTTTTCTTTAATACCTTTTAGCTAGGCATGGTTATTTCAATGATGCTCGCATAGGAAATAGTATTTGAGACATGCAAAAGAGCACCCAGAATCACATGAAAAGCATATTTAAGTATAACCCACTTTCCATGCATAGGGATTTTGTGTGAAAACAATTCATGAGAACAAGAATGAACTTGCATAGGAAGACAAAACAAGAATATCTTCGAAAATTTGAACACATAGAGAGGAAACTTGATATTATTGCAATTCCTACAAGCATAAGTTCCTACCTCATAATAATTTTCAGTAGAATCATGAAGGAATTAAACAATATAACTATCAAATACAACATTCTTTTCATTATGCACAAGTATATAATTTTTATCACTCTCCACATAAGCGAATTTCTTCTCATTCATAATAGTGGGAGCAAACTCAACAAAATAATTACCATGAGGTACTTGATAGACATAGCCACTTTGAATATTAAAATCATGATAACAAGTTTCATGGTTACTATTACTCTTTATAGCATACATGTCATCACAACAATCATCATAGATGGGAGGCATGTCATCATCATAATAGTTTTGCTCATCAAAACTTGGGACACTAAAAATATCATCTTCATCAAACATGGCATCCCCAAGCTTGTGGCTTTGCATATCATTAGTGTCATGGATATTCAGAGTATTAATACTAAAAATATTTCTATCATTCTCATCATTCAAGGAATTCTCATCAAGTATTTTCATAAATTCTTCCTCTACCAATTGAGCAAAAAAATTTGAACCATCATTTTCACGAAAGACATGAAAGACACGAAACAATTGATGCAACCTAAACTCCATTTTTTTGTAGTTTTCTTTTATGAAACCAAAGTAGTGAAAAACAAGAAACTAAAAGATTTGATAGCAAGATCTAAAGGTATACCTTCAAGCACTCACCTCCCCGACAACAGCGTCGTAAAAGAGCTTGATGTCTACTACGAAACCTCCTTCTTGTAGACTCGTGTTGGGCCTCCAAACGCAGAGTTCTGTAGGACAGTAGCAAATTTCCCTCAAGTGGATGACCTAAGGTTTATCAATCGGTGGGAGGCACAGGATGAAGATGGTCTCTCTCGAACAACCCTGGAACCAAATAACAAAGAGTCTCTTGTGTCTCCAACACACCCAATACAATGGTAAATTGTATAGGTGCACTAGTTCGGCGAAGAGATGGTGATAGAAGTGTAATATGGATGGTAGATATAGGTTGTTGTAATCTGAAAATATAAAGACAACAGGATAACTAGTGATAAAAGTGAGCACAAACGTATTTCAATGCTTAGAAACAAGGCCTAGGGTTCAATATTTCATTAGTGCATGTTCTGTCCACAATATGAACATAGTTGAATCATATGTACATCCCTCACGTGCGACAAAGAGTTCACTCCAAAGTAAGAAATAGCGGAGAACGAACGAACAAATTATTGTAGGGTACAAAACCACCTCAAAGTTATCTTTTCCGATCAATCGTATGATCTATCCCTATAAGTGTCACGAACATCCCTAGAGTTCTTACTAAAATAACACCTTAAGATACACAGCAACCAAAACCCTAATTTCACCTAGATACTCCAATGTCACCATGAGTACCCATGGGCTTGATTATACGACATGCATCACACAATTTCATACTCATCATGTTAAATCCAACACAAAGAACTTCAAAGAGTGCGCCAAAGTTTGTACCGGAGAGTGAAGATGAAAATGTGTGCCAACCCATATGCATAGATTCCCAAGGTCATGAACCCACAAGTTGATCACCAAACATAAATCAAGTGGATCAATAGAACATCCCATTGTCACCATAGATATCCCATCACAAGACATACATCAAGTGTTCTCAAATCCTTTAAAGACTCAATCCGATAAGAAAACTTCAAAGGGAAAACTCAATTCATCACAAGAAGATAGAGAGGGGAAAACTCCATATGATTCATCTATATTAATAAAGCTCATAGTACATCAACATCGTGTCATCCCAAGAACAGGAGAGAGAGAGAGACAGATCAAACACATACCTACTGGTACATACCCTCAGACCCGAGGGTGAACCACTCCCTCCTCGTCATGGAGACTGTCGGGATGATGAAGATGGCCTTCGGTGATGGTTTCCCACTCCTGCAGGATGCCAGAACAGGCTCCCGATTGTTTTTCATGTCTATAGAGGCTTATGGCGGCAGAACTCCCGATCTAGATTTCTTTCTGAGGTTGTGGTATTTATAGGAATTTTTGGCGTCGGTCTTACGTCAAGGGCGTGCTCGAGGAGTCCACAAGCCAGGAGCACACTCCCGGGGGGTAGGGCACACCCCCTGGCTTGTGGCCTCCTCGGTCACTTCCTGGTCCAGCTCTGGTGCTTCAAGGGTCTATTTTGGTCTATAAAACATCACCGTGGTAGTTCTGCTAAAAACAACGTCAGTCCGGGTTAGTTCAGCCCATTCCCAGAACTTCTATTTCTGCACAAAAAAACGACACCATGGTAGTTCTGCTAAAAACAACGTCAGTCCGGGTTAGTTCTAATCAAATCATACAAAAACAATATAAAATTGTTGTAAACATGGCATGAATACTTCATAAATTATAGATACGTTGGAGACGTATCAACTCACAATTGGTATCATGTCATTTGAATATAACATGTTCTTCCTTGCATGACTAACCTATGTACGTGAAAAGTGAAAGAAAACATCGAGCATCCTCATCAAGTTCACCTACAAGCTACGTCATCAACATCACTCAAAGGTATGTACTCATATCCTTGATATAGCTTTACTCCAAGTCACGTGATAAAGCAACTCAAGCGATATGAAGACATTAAAATGGTTAATCAAAAAATGGTAACCCCATTTTGAGCTTAACGATGAGTATGATCTATGATCAATTATTCTTGCTTGACTCCTTAAGTCAATATACTCTAACATAGGTGACATAGTCACCTCCCATCATTTGGTCATATGAATTGAATGGAGAACCCTTATTGTGGTGTTCTTTGACATTTCCATTCAACTCTAGCCTAGATGAAAATTCATTGCAAATCTTTATGAAAATTCATTGCAAATCTTTATGAAAATTCATTGCATATCTTTATGAAAAATCATTGCAAATCTTTATGAAAATTCATTGCAAATCTTTCTGAAAATTCATTGCAAATGTTTATGAAAATTCATTGCAAATATTCTTGAAAATTCTTTGCAAATCCTTGAGACACGTTTGAGACATTCTGAAAAATTCCATTTGACAAAGTTGCCAAGTTTCAGTTTTCCAACTCGGAGCCTCCGATCAAAACTTCTCGGTCTTACCAATATTGCAGTCTTACTGCAGAAACACATATCGGTGCCACCGAATCTTTTGCCTCGGAGCCACCGACTTCTTGCACTTTGGCTGTTTTGCTTGATGATCGGCTCATTCCAAAGATGTAGGGGGAGAAATTTCAAGAGATATAATCTCAAATTAATAAAGGATCCCTACATCAAAGGAGGAGAAAAGTTTCAAGGTTTTTCAGATCTTAAGGAGGAGAAAATTGTTTTCAAGTAACCCTTGTCTAAATACTCTCAATGACCCTATATCTCTAGGATCCTTTCCCATTCAATGATCCCTTTTATCTGTTCCTTGTGTGACCTTTTTGGAAATTAATGCCAAATGTGGAGAGATATCATAGCTTCAATGCTTATACTCATACCAAAGGGGGATACATTCATACCAAAGGGGGAGATACATATCTAAAGGGAAGAATATCTAAGCATTCACGCTTTAGGGGGAGAGATGGTCATGAAAATAAGAAGTGTAACCTTATCATATAAAGGGGGAGAAATATCAAGGATCCCTTATCACACAAACACTTCTTAAGGAGAAGAGATAATAATGTATTTGAAATTTAATTCTCATGTACTTTAGACTTTTCCTCAGACCTACCTACTCTCAATATTTACATATTATGATTCAGGGAGAGAGGAAAACTTTCACAATTGGTGTTACAATTGGTGTCTATGGGGGAAAAACTCTAAACTTATTTGGAGACATATCATTCTCAAGAAATCATTTCTTATATGTCATCCATATCTTGGTACTCTTGGTTCCATTTGCATTTGAACTATCAAATAAACTTGTGTTTCCTAACATTGTTTTCTCAAGTGTGTTCCTACTGTTAAATGATCAAGGACCTCAAGGTAAGTATATGCATCATATTCTTGTTCAAGATGACCTCTTGCTTCTTGCACATATTGTTTGCAAGGGTGAGTCTTGAACATGAAATCATCGCATTCACATATATTTGATGCATATTGCCAAGATATACATGACTTCTCATGCCCTTCCTATCATGTGTGTGTTCATGCATTCAAAAGCAACAATCCTTAAAATGGATTGCACATATCTAGGGGGAGCTTCTATTAGTCATGTACCCTTCAAAGTCTTCATATATATGCATATCTTAAATTGAAGCTTTGATCATATGTTGCCATCAATTATGAAAAAGGAGGAGATTGAAAGCACAATATGCTCCCTTGATGGTTTTGATAATTCATGACAACATACATTGTATCTTGGACTAACACTTTCAACTAGTGTATTTCAAATAAAGTCAATAGAGAAGGTTGGCTAAGGAGTGTGGAGAGTATCCCCAAGAAGAAGAAGGAGAAGGAATAGCATTGGTCAAGCTTCAAGCAAAGAGGACCCTACATTTTACTTTGTGAGAAATCACTTTGAGTCCATAGCAAAGCCAATACCATTAGAAGGGTGTAACGTACTGTTGGTGAACAAGATGCTCAAACATGCACGTGTGATAGCCACCAAAAACACCCACAAACTCTTCCACAAAAGTCTGTCAAAGCCAGATATCCAAATTCAGTGCCACCAAGAACTTCCATTTGGCCCTACTGATTTTCCATCCTAAGACAAAGCCAAGCCAAACCCTAGCTTTTTGGTGCATCCGATTCTGAATCGGTGGAACCGAGTTTGGGTGGCAAACCTTCTATTGCCTGGTTATACAAAATCAGTACCACCGTGTTTGTTGTATTGGCACCATCGAGATTTGCCATCTGACCATTACCCACCTTTTCGATGTCACTGAGAAGTTCATATTGGCCTCACCGAGATTCAAAACTTGTCACCTTTGGAGCAACTCGATACCATTGAGATTCACACACTAGTCTCGCCAAGTTGCTCACTTAAGGTGTAGCGGTTGGATTTTTGGATATGCCTATATATACCCCTCCACCACCACTCACTCAAAAAAGAAGCACTCAGAACAGATCCCCACTTATCCCATCTGATTTTCTGAGAGAGAGAGAGCCACCTACTCATGTATTGAGTTCATGCCATTCCATTCCAACCATATGAATCTTGATCTCTAGCCTCCCCAAGTTGCTTTCCACCCAATCAATCTCTTCCACCAAAGCCAAATTTGTGAGAGAGTGATTGAGAGTTGAGGAGTCTATCATCTTGAAGCACAAGCGTAAGGAGTTCATCGACATTATCGAGCCTATTAAATTTTGGAGGGTGGTGCCTCCTAGATTGGTTAGGTGTCGCTTGGGAGCCTCTGATGACCCACAAGTATAGGGGATCTACCGTAGTCCTTTCGATAAGTAAGAGTGTCGAACCCAACGAGCAGCAGAAGGAAATGACAAGCGGTTTTCAGTAAGGTATTCTCTGCAAGCACTGAAATTATCGGTAATAGATAGTTTTGTGGTAAGATAATTTGTAACGAGTAACAAGTAACAAGTGTAGCAAAGGTGCAGCAAGGTAGCCCAATCCTTTTTGTAGCAAAGGACAGGCCTGGAAAAACTCTTAGATAAAGTGAAGCGCTCCCGAGGACACATGGGAATTTCTGTCAAGCTAGTTTTCATCATGCTCATTTGATTCATGTTCGTTACTTTGATAATTTGATATGTGGGCGGACAGGTGCTTTGGTTCTGCCCTTACTTGGACAAACCTCCCACTTATGATTAACCTCTCTCTAAAGCATCCGCAACTACGAAAGAAGAATTAAGATAAATCTAACCATAGCATGAAACATATGGGTCCAAATTTGCCCCTTACGAAGCAACGCATAAACTAGGGTTTAAGCTTTTGTCACTCTAGAAACCCATCATCTACTTATTACTTCCCACTGCTTTCCCCTAGGCCCAAATAATGGTGAAGTGCTATGTAGTCAATGTTCACATAATAACACTAGAGGAGAGACAACATACATCTCATCAAAATATCAAACGAATACTAAATTCACATGATTACTTATAACAAGACTTATCCCATGTCCTTAGGAACAAACGTAACTACTCACAAAGCATGTTCATGTCCATAATCATAGGAGTATTAATTATCATAAAGGATCTGAACATATGATCTTGCACCAAGTAAACCAACTAGCATCAACTACAAGGAGTAATCAACACTACTAGCAACTGACAGGTACCAATCTGAGGTTTGAGACAAAGATCGGATACAAGAGATGAACTAGGGTTTGGATAGGAGATGGTGCTGGTGAAGATGTTGATGCAGATTGACCCCCTCTCAATGAAAGGATCATAGGTGATGATGATGGCTTCGATTTCCCCCTCCAAGAGGGACATTTCCCCGACAGATAAGCTCCGGAAAAGTTCTAGATTGGTTCTGCCCAAGTTCCGCCTCGAGACGGCGATGCTTCATCCCGAAAGCTCTCCCTTGGTTTTTTTTCCAGGTCAAAACCCTTCATATAGCAGAAGATGGGCACCGGAGGCCTGCTAGGGGGCCCACAAGCCACCAAGGCACGACCAGGGGGTAGGCCGCGCCTGGCAGGCTTGTGACCTCCTGGTGGGCCCCCTTTGGTATTTGTTTCACCCAATATTTTTTATATATTCCAATATAATTCTCCATAACTTTTCAAGACTTTTGGAGTTGTGCATAATAGGTCTCTCATATTTACTCCTTTTCTAGTCCAGAATTCCAGCTGCCGACATTCTCCCTCTTCATGTAAACCTTGTAAAATAGAAGAGAAAAGGCATAAGTATTGTACCATAACGTGTAATAACAGCCCATAATGCAATAAATATCAATATAAAAGCATGATGCAAAATGGATGTATCAGCCTCCTACTTCGTGTTGTGGAGTGAACCAAGAATTTTGTAAGGGCAAGGAGATCGCCTAATTCATGAAGATCTGCCCGAGTTAGGCTAGTCCTACGTGGATGTAAGCCATCATGGTATAGTCAAGGTTGCTTCTTCGTGGAACCCTCCCTGGGTAGAGCCCTCCATGGACTCTCGCGACCGTTACCCTCCATGGGTTGAAGAATCCACAAACATGGACGTACTATAGCACCACCTATCGGAACCATAGGAAAAAAATCTCTATATCCTTCATGCGATTGATCTCCCTATCTCAACTCCTTACTTCCATGTGCAATGTCTTTACTTTCCGCTGCTATACTTGATGACTTGCATGTGTAGGGTGTGCTAGACTTGCTATAATTGCTAAAATCTGCCAACGCTTAACTTTGGATATCATGTAGATTTTAATTTGCGCTAGTAGTCTATTCATCCCCCTCTAGACATACTCTTCTAGTGATCCCACACCATGGCACCCGCGATGCCGGTCATGAAGGAGGCCACGGTGTCGACAGAAGGGCTACCCGGTGTAATGACCCCCACCAAGGCCAGCGCAAGTGATCCCGCGTTGATGGCGGGCATGGCCAGACCCATGAGGACGCTCTGCCTGGACGACCTCATGTAGCACGCCTCCAAGACATTGTGGCTACGCCGCCCCAGCCACTGCCCCTTAGGAGGAGTGCCAGTGGCTCGGGCAACGAAGGGCTCAGGGGCGGACCAGGGCCTCACATGGTGGCCTACATCCTCGGTGGGTCTCAATCCTTCTTGTAGAGCCACCAGCCTAGGCACCTCCATGGCGTGGCGGGCAACTCCTCTCGAGGATCAGAGGCTGAGCGGCCTCCTCAGGAAGCTCGGCACATCGTCTCCTTTGACCGCCGGGACGACATGAAGTGCACAGCAGCCGCTGGTGCACTCCCCTTGTTGTGTACTCCCATCATCTGCAATGTATCCATCACCAAGACCCTCATTGAAGGGGGCACATGGCCCCAACTCGCTCTCCGTGGAGACCTTCTAGACCCTTTAGGCGCTCTGTAGTCGGCTGGTCCCCGCCGAGCCATTCTACAACGCCACCAAACATCCTACAGTCCCCCTGGGGCAGGTCTGCCTCCCCGTCACCTTCGACACACGTTGCAACTACCGCACCGAGCTCATCGACTTCAATGTGGCGCACATCGGGTCCCCGTACAATGCGATCTTGGGCTACCCCGTACTCGCTAAGTTGGCGGCGGTGATCCACCATGGCTACAACATCCTCAGGATGCCAGGACCCAGCGGTGTCATCACCATCGCTTGCGAGCAGAGTGACGGGGTCCGTTCCATTGAGCGGGACCATGAGGCTACCATGGGGGAACGTTCCGATGATGAGGGGAACACATGGCCTCGCGACGCCTGACATGGCTTGAGACTGCATCGGTATTTCCCCAGAGAGGAAGGGATGATGCAGCACAACGATGGTAAGTATTTCCCTCGGTTATGAAACCAAGGTATCAATTCGTAGAGGAATATTACGCACCCACATAAACAACACCTGCACACAAACAACGAATACTTGCAACCCGATGCGAAAGAGAGGTTGTCACGCTCTCTACGGCAATAAGATAGATTAGGTAATGATAGTTTTGCAAAATAGATCTCGCAAGAACACAAAGTAAAATAAATAAACAAAAAGTGCCCCAAGGTATTATTTTTGGATTAATAGATCTGAAAACAAAAGATGCAACTAATAGCTCGGAAATCAATATGTTGGAAAAGTAGACCCCGGGGCCATAGGTTTCACTAGTGGCTTCTCTCATGAGTATATTACACGGTGGGTGAACAAATTACTGTTGGGCAATTGATAGAAGATCAAATAATCATGACAATATCCACGCAATGATCATTATATAGGCATCACGTCCAAGATAAGTAGGACAAAACGATTCTGCATCTACTTATATTACTCCGCACATCGACCGCTATCCAGCATGCATCTAGTGTATTAAGTTCACGAGAAAACTGGGTAATGCAATAAGAACGATGAGATGATGTAGACAAGATCTATTCATGTAGGAATAGACCCCATCTTATTATCCTTAATGGCAACGATACATGCATGTCTTAATGTCCTTTCTGTCACTGGGAAAGAACACCGCAAGATCGAACCCATCACAAAGCACCTCTTCGCATGGCAAGAAAAATCAATTTAGTTGGCCTAACTAAACCAAAGATTCGAAGAACAAATAGAAGGCTATAAGTAATCATGCAAATAAGAGATAAAAGAAGGCTCAAATCATATTCATGGATAGAACCTAATCATGAACTCAAAATTCATTAGATCCCAACAAACACACTACAAAGTCATTACATCAAATAGATCTCCAAGGGACCATTGTATTGGGAAACTTCGAGAGAGAGAAAGCCATCTAGATACTGCCTACAGATCTCAAGATTCTGGAACATGCAACAACTGGAATTGTGTTTCATCGACTCTCGTAGGGTTTTTGGATTTTCTGGGAATTTATAGGCTCGATAGTCGGGTGAGGGGGTGCCCGAGGTGCCCACCCTCTACCAGGGCATGTTAGGGGCCTCTAGCGCACCCAGGTAGAGGGTGGGCACCCTGGGCCCCCTCTTCTAGTATTGTTTGTCCCATCTGCTACCTTCTGGTCCAGAAAAAATCCACAAAAATGCCCGCAACATTTGGGCTCCGTTTGGTACTGATTTTCTGCGAAGTAAAAAACAAGCAAAAACAGCAACAGACACTTTGGCACTATGTCAATAGGTTAGTCCCAAAAATGGATATAAAGTTGCTATAAAATGATTGTAAAACATCCAAGATTCATAATATAACAACATGGAATGAGCAAAAAATATAGATATGTTGGAGACGTATCAGCATCCCCAAGCTTAATTCCTACTCTTCCTCGAGTAGGTAAATGATAAAAACAGAGTTTTTGGTGTGGAATGCTGCCTATCATGTTCATCACATATTGTTTTCTTTATAGCATGGACATTTGGACTTTTCATATGGTTCAAACCAATAGTCTAGTATTGGCATGAAAACTTTAATACTCAAGCATATCAACAAGCAACCACGTCTTTCAAAATATCAACGCTGAAGCAATTTATCCCTAGCCCATCATGCTCAATCATTGATCCATTCACAATACACACTCAAATATTAGCTACACCTAATGATCAAGTACGATCATAGTGCCTCCTAGTTTTTGCTTTATAAGAGAAGATGGAGGCTCAAATTGAAAAATAAAAATTGCATAAAGTAAATAAATAGGCCCTTCGTAGAGGGAAGTAGGGATTTGTAGAGGTGCCATAGCTCAAGTGTTTAAATTGATAGAGAAAAACTATTTTGAGTGGCATGCCTTTCCTTTTAACGAAAATGACTGAGAGATTTCAATATCTTTCCACACTAGATGCATCATAGGCGCTTCCCAAACAGAAAATAAAGTTTATTCCTTTTTCCACCATACTTTCACTTTCCATGGCTAGCCGAATCCACGGTTGCCTTCCATACCAACACTTTCCAAGGAATTTATTATTTGACAACATAAAGTAAATATTTTTTTCTTTTTCATTTTGGGACTGGTCATTCCTATTACCGCCATACTCTTGTGCAATGACAAGTGAATAAACACTCATCTTGAGAATAACACATCTAGCATGAAAAAATATCGGTCACCCCCTACCGTTTCATGAGCGGTACGAGCACACAAAAGGGTAATTTATTTTGAAATTTTAGAGATGGCACATACAAATTTGCTTGGAACGGCATGGAAATACTGTATATAGGTAGGTATGGTGGACTCATATGGCGAAACTTGGTTTAAGGATTTTGGATGCACAAGTAGTATTTCTACGTAGTACAAGTGAAGGCTAGAATGAGATTGAGAAGCATCCAACTAAGAAACGAAAAATCACATAAGCGAGCATTAAGCATAACTAATCATTGAATAATGCACCATAAGTAGGATGTAATATCGTAGCACAACTATTGACTTTCATGCTTGCATAGGGAATCACAAACCTTAACACCAATATTCTTACTAAGCATAATTACTCATCAACATAACTCACATATCACTATTGTCATGTCTCAAAACTATTACAAAGAATCAAGTGTAATTTTTCCAATGATCTTCATGAAAGTTTTTATTATATCCCTGTTGAATATCTATCACTTTGGGACTAGTTTCATATATTCCAATTGCTTTTGACAAGCTCACATGGATATAAGTGAAGAACATGAGCATACAAGTTTCATCTCTAAAAATAATATAAGTGAAGTATGAGAGGATTTCTTAAAATTACTAACTCTCAAATTAATATAAGTTAAGCATGAGAGCATTTCTTCAAACATGTAAAAGCACGTCCTGCTAAAAAAGATATAAGTGAAGCACTAGAGCAATTCCTTTGTTTAAGTGAAGCATAAAGAGAAATTCTGACAAATCATAGCATATTTAGGCTCTCTAAAATAGGTGTGTGCAGAAATGATAAAAGCAAACAAATCAAAGATACAAGACGCTCCAAGAAAAACTCATGATATGTGACGAATAAAAATATAGTTCCAAGTAGTATACCGATGGTTGTTAGAAGAAATAGGGGATGCCACTCGGGGCATCCCCAAGATTAGTTGTTTCTTACTTTTTGGATATTACCTTGGGGTGCTGTAGCATATCCAAGCTTTGAATCTTCTTACTCCTTATTCCTTCATCCATCGTGATCTCACCCAAAACTTGAAAACTTCGATCACACAAAACACAACAAAATTCTCGTGAGATCCATTAGTATAATAAAGAAAATTACCAATTTTAGGTACTGTTCTAAACCCATTCATATTTTATTTTTGTATTATACCTACTGTATTCTAACTTTACCATGACTTATACCCCTAGATACAAGCCATAGATTCATCAAAACAAGCACGCAATGTAATGAAAACAAAATCTGTTTCAGACAGAACAGTCTGTAGTAATATGTACTCTACGCATACTTATGGAACTCTAAAAATTCTGAAACATTAGGAAAATGTAAAGAATTTGTAGATAAATACTATGTAAAAATTTCAGCTCAATATAACGTTCCAGTAAAAAATGAAAATTCGTGAACTGGGAACAAAGTTTCTGTTTCAGATGCAGCATTGTTTCTACTCATCTCATTGATCATCCTAAAGGCATTACTTGGCACAAACACTAAATAAAAAATAAAAAATACAATCATAAAATAATTATAATTGTGCAAAACACTCAAAAATAGAAAGCAAAAGAATTTATTCATTGGGTTGCCTCCCAACAAGCGCTGTCGTTTTACGCCCATAGCTAGGCATAACACATAGATTTAAGTATTGTCATCCTTAGTTTCAACCTCCTTAAGAACACAACGAGAACTTTTCAAGGATCTATCATGCATATTTTCAATCACAATACTTCTAGGAATAAGATTGAAAATTTTGTTCTTGCCATGAAGGTTGGTTACCACTTCAATAAAATTTGGATGGATACTAATCACTTTAAGATCCTCATTGTTTCTACTAGATGTGGTACCCTTATTCTTAGGAATTTGCATGGATTTGCAATATTTTCTAATGGGAGTTTTTTGAATAGTTTTATCGGTTGGGAAAGTCAAACTTAAGTTACGAAAGGTTTCTTCCAACTTATCAATTCTAGTGGGGCTTTCTTCAATTCTTTTATTGACTATGGGTTCCTTTTCCTTTAATATTTTGAGCATGTCTCCCACTTTTGACCCTATTCTATTAGCAGGATTATGCATTCTATTATCGAAGTTCTCGATATTTTCCTCGGTGAGCATTTTATTTTCAATAGCATCTAACCTTTTCATAATATGCTCAAGAGTTAAAATTGTTTCATTGACAATGATAGGTGGAAAACCCAGTAAATTTCCCAAAGTATTATAAGCATCCAAAGAGGGGCACATCAAGAAGTTTCCACCGGTAATCGTATTAAGGACGAATCTATACCAAGTGGTGATGCCCACATAAAAATAGCAAAGAAGAACAATGGTAGATTCTTTGCGAGTAGATCTATTATGAGCATTGCAAATCCTATACCAAGCATCTTTAAGACTATCCCCTCCCCTTTGTATAAAATCAAGAACCTCATTCTCGGGAGTAAACGCAATAACAGAGGAGCTAGCCATAGTGAAGAGATATGTGAAAAAGAGATCTAACAAGAAAAAGGCAAACGAAAAAGTGAGGGAGAATAAAATGACAAATTTGTGAAGTGAGGGAGATGAAAACGAGAGGCAAATGGCAAATAATGTAATTTCAAGGAGATGAGATTTGTGATTAGGAACCTGGTAGATGAGATTGCTTCTTCCCCGGCAACGGTGCTAGAAATTCCTTTGACGTGGCTTGAGACTACGTTAGTATTTCCCTAAATAGGAAGGGATGATGCAACACAACGATGGTAAGTATTTCCCTCAGTTATGAAACCAAGGTATCAATCCATAGAGGAAGATCATGCACCCACGTAAACAACACCTACACACAAACAACAAATACTTGCAACCCGGCATGAAAGAGAGGTTGTCACGCTCTCTACGGTAATAAGATAGATTAGGTAATGATAGTTTTGGCAAATATATCTCACAAGAACACAAAGTAAAATAAATAAACAACCAGTGCAGCAAGGTATTTTTGTTTTTTGGATTAGTAGATCTGAAAACAAAAGAAGCAAATAGTAGATCAGAAAGCAATATGTTGGAAAAGTAGACCCGGGGGATGTAGGTTTCACTAGTGGCTTCTCTCATGAGTATAGCACACGGTGAGTGAACAAATTACTGTTGCGTAATTGATAGAATATCAAATAATAATGATGATATACATGCAATTATCATTATATAGGCATCACGTCCAAGATAAGTAGACCAAAACGATTCTGCATCTACTTATTTTACTCCACACATCGACCGCTATCCAGCATGCATCTAGTGTATTAAGTTCATGTGAAAACAGAGTAATGCAATAAGAACGGTGACATGATGTAGACAAGATCTATTCATGTAGGAATATACCCCATCTTGTCATCCTTAATGGCAACAATACATGCATGTCTTACTGTCCTGTCTGTCACTGGGAAAGAACACCGCAAGATCAAACCCATCACAAAGCACCTCTTCTCATGGCAAGAAAAATTGATCTAGTTGGCCTAACTAAACCAAAGATTCGAAGAAGAAATACGAGGCTATAAGTAATCATGCAAATAAGAGATCAAAGAAGACTCAAATCATATTCATGGATAGAAACTGACCATGAACTCAAAATTCATCGGATCCCAACAAACACACCGCAAAAGTCATTACATCAAATAGATCTCCAAGAGACCATTGTATTGACAAACATAGAGATAGAGAAACCCATCTAGATACTGCCTACAAACCCATAGGTCTATGGTGGACTACTCACGCATCATTAGAGAGGCACCTATGAAGAAGATGAACCCCTCCATGATGGTGTTAGATTGGATCTCGAGGTTCCGGACTTGCGGCGGCTGGAATTGTGTTTCGTCGACTCCCTTTGGGTTTTTGGATTTTCTGGGAATTTATAGGCTCTATAGTCGGTTGAGGGGTTCCCGAGGTGCCCACCCTCTACCAAGCCGCGGCAGGGGCCACTAGCACGCCCTGGTGGAGGGTGGACACCCTAGCCCCCTCTTCTAGTGTTGTTTGGCCCATCTCATTCTTTCTGGTCCGGAAAAAATCCACAAAAATCTCTGCAGCGTTTGGTACTGATTTTCTGCAAAGTAAACAACAAACAAAAACAACAATTGGCACTTTGGCACTATGTCAATAGGTTAGTCCCAAAAATGATATAAAGTTGCTATAAAATGATTATAAAATATCCAGATTGATAATATAACAGCATGGAACAATCAAAAATTATAGATATGTTCGAGATGTATCAAGGCCGTTTCCCTGAGGAGGAGGCATGTGTTACCTATCAGCTCTAGTCGTGGTGGAGAATGCGCCGCCAAGCACCGGTGGCATGGACCCCATGCCAGGTGCCGGTGCCGGTCTCCTCATGGCATAGGGAGGCACGCCCTGCTTCCCCCTTGAGGTTAGGCCTGGGGGCTCCCGCCTTGTAAGCGCTTGGCCTAGCCGGTGAGATGACGGGGGGTGGGGGAGGGGGCACGGGCCCTGCTTGGGGGTGCGTCTCGACGCACACTCCTATAGGCAAGGGGTATGACGTCAGGCGTCAGGGCCGCGGAGGCTCTCCGTTGGGAAAGCATCATGACACGTGAAGGCGTGGACGTCACGTGCTCCAGCGACACTGAGCCCGAGGGCCAGCTCGGTTCAGGACAACGTCCCGCGAGGCGCTGGGACCCCGCGAGTCCTCGAGACCTCAAGAGATGGCCGGGCCTCGAGGGGTCGACCCTCGTGGCGCGTCTCAACAGGTGGCACAAAGTTTTCATAGCAGCATGGCTGCCAGGTGGTTTTTGGTTTGTTCAGGTCGAGCGGACCTTCACCCCTCGTGTATTTTGCATTCACCTTAAGCCGGGACTCTTCACAATGTAATGGACTTTCTTAACCATTTCCTTGAGATTGTGTTATTTGTTCAAGCTTTAAGCGCTCCGTCGTCGCCTGGGATCTTCGCACCCCCACAATAGCCCCTAGGATGGTTCTATACGAGAGGGTTGGACACAGCGTCTACGCTAGGATTCGTCCTCGTAGTGCCGAGAAATCCAAGTGACCAAGCTCAGGCTCACGTTCTGGCCCCCCATGTTAGCCATCTCTCCAAGGTCCTTGGTGTCCCGCCCTCCCGGAGAACCATCGTGGACAGGCAGTGAGGATACAATGCAGCTCGTGCAGTTGTATGGCAGGCGCCGCATCGCCCTTGACGCCTAGCCCCGGCAGCTGTGTCGTGCGCTCCGCACCCATGTTATGGGTCGCGGGGGCATGGCCGCGTCCTAAGGATATTGGGGGAGGGTTTCCAAAGTCCGGTGTTTGGGACACCCGATCCCTCCTTTATGCCTACCCGTGACACTCTCACGTAATAATGAGTTTAGGGATGTACACGCCCCAAAGCCTCTTGCTTGAGCCACCCCTCGGCCTCAGGAGGACTCCCGCCCATGCCCAAGTGGGAGCCCCTTTATCGCCTCCGGTGACACTCTCACGTAATAATGATTTTGGGGTTGTACACACCCCAGAGACTCATCCTTGAGCCGCCCATCGGTCTCAGGAGGACTCCCACCCACGCCCAAGTGGAAGCCCCATCCTCCACGCTCACGGAATAACTATTAAACCGCGACTATGGCCACATCTAGTGGAAGCCCCATGTTCCGCATGGGTAGAAAAAGAGAGCTCCTCCTAGAGGGCCACAATAACCTTTAAGGTGAGCGGCCCTCACCTTGGTAGTCATCCCCCCCACGGCACACGCCCACCGACTCTCCCTTGGGCCTCATGCGCGCGGGGGCTGGGCATGACGCCTGTGCTTGGGCCTGTTCGAGCGGCGCTGGAACCCAGAGGACTGGGTTCCGGACCGTGGACATGCCCGGATGCACGTCACCTCACCAAGGACGTTGGTGCCTATTTTCCTCGCGCGACGCTCAAGTGTAAGTCAGTAAGCACGTACCACTTCAGGACTAAGTGTTTCCATGCAGGACCTCACGAGGCGGGCCCAAGTAACCCCCGGGGCACCAAGCATCAAGACCTCTTGCGCTACCAGCACAGAGCAACGGTATGGCCTTGGAAAAGGGCTACAAGCCTCGCAAGGAGTGTTGTAAAGAAATTTATTTTCAATCCAAACTAACATCTAGTTCAAAGCATGAATAATCCCTCCTCTACACACCCCAACGGGGTTAGCTTGGTTCGTTACAGGAAAGAAAAGACAACTTGAATAGAAGGCGGCCGATCTCTTGTAGTGTTACCTCTGGAGGCTGAGGCTTTGACGTTGCTCCACCTAGTCGGAGTCCTCTTCCTTGCTGCAAGCACCCGAGGAGTGATTTCACTACTGGAATCAAGGAATTTGCCATCAGCCTGTTCTTTGCCGTCTGCTAGCTGACGGCAAAGAGGGTCTTTGCCGTCTGCTTTCAAAAAGCAGACGTCAAAGAACTGGCTGATGGCAAATATACAATTTGCCATCTGTCATTTCTTTGCCGTCGGCCAGTGAACGGCAAAGGTCTACAAGGCAGACGGCAAAGAGCCCAGCTGGGCCCCATTGGACCCTGCGGCTGATTAGGTCAGACAGACAAGTTGGATGTCGTCCGTCAGATCTTTGCCATCTGCCTTTCTGACCTTTATCATACGCCAGCAAACGGCAAAGAAACACTCATGACAAAGAGGAAGCACAACACGCGGATCAATCACCTGGATCGATGAGTTGGCAAGATCTTAGATGCATGCGAATCACTATGTCGAACGCATACCCCACCCATCCACGATGTACGCACCCCCAGGGCAACACCCACGTGTCCCACACACCACCACTGTATGCCTTATCCATCGGTTGTACCCATCCCACCACGTCTCACCCACCCCACCACGTCTCTCTCTCATCTCTCTCCCTGCTCTCGATCCAAATCACCCGCCACCACCCGCCACCATCCCGACCCCGTCCTCGCCGGTCACCACATCGCCTGCCAGCCGCAGCCACTTATGCCTTCACCGCCAGCTCCGTCGCCCCCGGCCACTTACCCCATTGCCCATGTAGGCCCTCCGACGCTCACCACCACCTCGTCGACCGGCACTGGCCTCGCTGGCTGCCATCTCACCCGTTGGCCCCGGCCCGGCCCCATCGTCCGTCGCCCCTGACAGGCTCCGTGCCCCGTCGCCCGTCGCCCCCACATGTCTACTACACAACCTTATTCTTGTAGACTCGTGTTGGGCCTCCAAGCGCAGAGTTTTGTAGGACAGCGACAATTTTCCCTCAACTGGATGACCTAAGGTTTATCAATCCTTGGGAGGTGTAGGACGAAGATGGTCTCTCTCAAACAACCCTGGAACCAAATAACAAAGAGTCTCTTGTGTCCTCAACACACTCAATACAATGGTAAATTGTATAGGTGCACTAGTTCGGTGAAGAGATGGTGATACAAGTGTAATATGGATGGTAGATATAGGTTTTTGTAATCTGAAAATATAAAAACGACAAGGTAACAAATAGTAAACAACAAACAAAACGTTGTATAAATGCTTGGAAACAAGGCCTAGGGTCCACAATTTGACTAGTGCAAATTCTCTCAACAATATTGGCATAGTTGAATCATATGTAAATACCTCTCGTGTGACAAAGAGTTCACTCCAAAGTCACAAATAGGGGAGAACTAACAAAGAAATTATTGTAGGGTACGAAACCACCTCAAAGTTATCTTTTTTGATCAATCTTATGAGCTATCCCTATAAGTGTCATGGACAACCCTAGAGTTCGTACTAGAATAACACCTTAAGATACACATCAACCAAAACCCTAATGTCACCTAGATACTCCAATGTCACCACAAGTACCCATAGGCTTGATTATTGATATGCATCACATAATTTTATATTCATCATGTTCAATCCAACACAAAGAACTTCAAAGAGTGCCCCAAAGTTTCTACTGGAAAGTCAAGACAAAGCGTGTGCCAAATCCTATGCATAGATGCCCAAGGTAACGGAACCTGCAAGTTGATCACCAAAACATACATCAAGTGGATCAATAGAAAATTCCATTGTCACCACGGATATCCCATCACAAGACATACATCAAGTGTTCTCAAATCCTTAAAGACTCTATCCGTTAAGAAAACTTCAAAGGGAAAACTCAATTCATCACAACAAGATAGAGAGGGGAAAACTCCATATGATTCATCTATATCAATAAAGCTCGCGGTACATCAAGATCGTGTCATCTCAAGAACACGAGAGAGAGAGAGAGAGAGATGGAGAGAGAGAGAGATCAAACACATAGCTACTGGTACATACCCTCAGCCCCGAGGGTGAACTACTCCCTCCTCATCATGGAGACCACCAGGATGATGAAGATGGCCTCCGATGATGGTTTCCCCCTCCGACAGGGTGCCGGAACAAGCTCCCAGTTGGTTTTTTGTGGCTCTCGAGGCTTGCAATGGTGGAACTCCCGATCTAGGTTTCTTTTCGGTGGTTTCTATATTTATAGGAATTTTTGGCATCGGTCTCACGTCAAGTGGGGCCACGAGGCGGTGACAAGCCTACTAGGCGCGGCTAGGGGGGGTGGCCGCGCCTGGCAGGCTTGTGACCTCCTCATGGCTCTTCTGGCCCAACTCTAATGCTTCCGGGGTCTCCTTTGTTACATAAAAAATCATACTAAATTTTCAGCCCATTCCGAGAACTTTTATTTCTACACAAAAAACGACACCATGATAGTTCTGCTGAAAACAACGTCAGTCCGGGTTAGTTCTAATAAAACCATACCAAAATCATATAGAATTATTGTAAACATGGCATGCATACTTCATAAATTATAGATACGTTGGAGACGTATCAGCATCCCCAAGTTTAATTCCTGCTCGTCCTCGAGTAGGTAAATGATAAAAGAAATAATTTATGAAGTGTGAATGCTAGCATAGTGCATAAATTTTATCAATGATAGTTCCAATCACTTTTCTAGCATCATTATATAGCATAAACAATATATCATCTCATAAAACTTCTCTTGATAAAGTAACAAGCTATACACATGTTAAAGTATAAACTAACAAACTATGCTTTCAGTCACCAAACAATTGTAATTCATCTTATTTTCAGGAAGGGTCTATGTAAGAGATTTGATTTAGCAAATTCCACATACTCAATTATCATATAGTCTTCCATGATTACTAGCATTCAAAGCATATTTTTAGAGCAAATGGCATCCGTCAAACACAGAGAAAGATAGGGGCTTAAAGTTTCGCCTCCCAACTTATTTATCACATAGATAATTGTCAACAATAATAATTCATGATCAAATATATTTAAATGGCCATATATGCTTGGATCTTTCCCCAACACATGATGCTTGCCAAGAGAAAAAGGCAAAATATAGGAAGTGGTGAAGATCACCATGACTCTTGCATAAAGTCAAGTACATGAAAGTAAAAGATAGGCCCTTCGCACAGGGAAGCATTGATTTGCAGAGGTGCCAGAGCTCGAGCTTTCAAAACAGAGATGAATAATAATTTTGGGTGGTATGCTTTCATTGTCACCATAACAACTGAGAGATATCGGTATCTTCCATGCTAGATACATTATAGGCAGTTCCCAAACAGAATGGTAAAGTTTTTACTCCCCCTCCACCAATCAATCACACTCCATGGCGAGCCGAATCCACGGGTACCATCCATACCAACAACATTCCTGGGGGAGTTTTGTTTACTTATTTGCATTTTTTTCTTTTGATTTTGGTACTGGGAATCCCTATTACCAGCCACTTTCTCGTGCATGATAATGAATCAACACATATCGTGAGAATAACCCACCTAGCATGGAAGATACTGACAGACCCTAGTTACTATATGAGCGATTCGTACATATAAAACAGAATATTATTTGAAGGTTTAGAGTTTGGCACATGCAAATTTACTTGGAACAACAGGTAAATACCGCATATAGGTAGGCATGGTGGACTCATATGGAACAACTTTGGGTTTAAAGGTCTTTGGATGCACAAGTAGTATTTCTACTTGGTGCAGAAGTTTTGGCTAATATGAGGTGGAAGCTAGCACCACATGTTGGAGGATCCATAGCAATATAACTTCAATACAAATATAGCAAGGATAACTCATTACGTTGTCCTCCTTGTCCAACTTCAACTAATTTGCTCAAGTTTGAAAATAATTAATGGGTATTCACAATCATAGAAGATGTCCAAGATATTATATTTATATGTGAAATCTCTCTTCCTTCAAAATTCTTTCATGAATGGTTCAATTGACCAATGCGGTGTTTGCTAACTTTCAATAAATTTTACCACCTATACTTCTTATACGTGAAGTCATTACTCCCCATGGGATAAGCATATAGAACATATATAATTTCAGATTTATGATACTCAATTCATTCAACCATTTACTCATAGGATATAAGTGAATCACAAGAGTAAATAAAAAAACTAGTCCGAAACATATAAGTGAAGATCAACGAGTAGTTAAACAATTAAGTAGCTATGTGAGGACTTTCTATCTCTCTCTATAAATAAATATTTTCAGATATGAGTATTTAATTTAAACAGCAAGCAAAATAAAAATAGCACTCCAAGAATAGCACGCGTCATGTCAACGAATTAAAATTTAGGCTCAACATAGGCTAACCGATAATTGTTGATGAAGAGAGATGGGATGCGTAGCATCCCCAAGCTTAGATGCTTGATACTTCTTGAAATATTTACTTGGGGTTCCTTGGGCATCCCAAAGCTTGAGATTTTGTATCTCGTTCAATCCTCTCATATCATGGTTTCACCTATTCTCAAAAACTTCATCCACACAAACCTCGAAAAGAACTCGTGAGATAGGTTAGTACACATAATAATAAATCAACTCTTCATGTACTGCCAAGACAATTTGCACAATAATTTTCAAACTTTAGGTACTTTATACTATCATTTCCACAATTTATATTTACCAATATAGGCTATGGAAACTACAGGACAAGTAGAGAACAAAACTATGACAGCAATCTGTCTAAACAGAATAGTCTGTAGAAATTTATGAAAACAGTGTACTTATGTAAATCAAAAAATTATGAAAATTTAGGAAATGCTGTAAAATTTATATGAAAACACTGTGTACAAATTTCAGAAACTTTCCACGTGTCAGTAAAATATGAAAAATCAAACACTACATCAGAAGTTTCTGTTTTTACCTAGCACATATCAAAACATGCAATGCAAGCATCCTGAGGAAATTCTTGGAAATTTTTATTGAAAAACAAGATTATAAATTATACCTAACATAAAAAACAAAATAAAATGATGCTCCAAGAAAAACTCATATTATGTGACGAATAAAAATATAGCTCCAAGTAAGATATATCGATAGTGTTGAAGACGAAATAGGAGATGCCTTCCGGGGCACCCCAAGCTTAGACGCTTGAGTCTTACTTGAATATTACCTTGAGGGGTGCCTTGGGAATCTCCAATATTAGGTTCTTGTCACTCCTTATTCTCCTCATATCGGTGTCTCACCCAAAACTTGAAAACTTCAATCACACAAAACTTAACGAAACTTCATCAGAAGGGTTAGTGTAGTAAAGGTAAATCATTCACTTAGGTAATGTCAAGAAAAGATTCATAATTATTACCACATGATACCTACTGTATTCCATCATTCCCACAATTTATATTACTCAATATAATCTATAGGAACACTTGAAACAAGCAAACTATGCATGCAAAACAGAATCTGTCAAAAACATAACAGTCTGTAAAGATTTGAATGATCCTCATACTTACATGAATCTAAAAATTATGAAAAATTATGAAAACTCAAGGAATTTGCATATAAATTTTGTGTAAAAATTTCAGAATTGTTTGATTCTTCAGTAAAATCATATAATTAATATACTGGACGCAAATCTTTCTGTTTTTGCATAGAATCAAACAAGCAAGTATCCACACTATCACAAAGGCTTTACTTGGCACTTTATTGAAATAAAATACACAAAACATGATTACTAAAGTATCTTAGTCATGTGAACACATAAAAATAGAAAGTAAAAGTGTTGGTTTGTCTCCCAACAAGCGCTTTTCTTTAATGCCTTTTAGCTAGGCATGATGATTTCAATGATGCTCGTATAGGAATAATATTTGAAACATGCAAAAGAGCATAATGAATATCATGACAATTACATTTAAGTCTAACCCACTTCCTATGCATAGGTATTTTTGAGCAAACAAATCATGGGAACAATAATCAACTTGCATAGGAATGCAAAACAAGCACAACTTCAAAACTTTGAACACATAGAGAGGAAACTTGATATTATTGCAATTCCTACAAGCATATGTTCCTCCCTCATAAAAATTTCAGTAGCATCATGAAGGAATTCCAAAATATAACCAGAACATAAAGCATTCATTTAAAAGCATAGAAATTTTACTACTCTCCTCATAAGCAATTTTCTTCTCATTCATAATAGTGGGAGAAAACTCAACAAAATAACTATCATGAGATACTTGATTGACATAACCACTTTGAATATTAAAATCATGATGACAACTTTCATGGTTACCATTACTCTTTATGGCATATGTGTCATCACAATAATCATCATATATAGGAGGCATGTCATAATCATAATAGTTTTGCTCATCAAAACTTGGGGGACTAAAAATATCTTCTTCATCAAACATAGAATCCCCAAGCGTGTGGTTTTGCATATCATTAGCATCATTAATATTCAGATAATTCATACTAACAATATTGAAATCATGCTCATCACTCAGAGATTTAGTGCCAAACATATTAATAACTTCTTCTTCTAACACTTGAGCACAATTTTCCTTTGAATCATTTTCACGAAAGACATTAAAAAGATGAAGCATATGAGGCAACCTCAATTCCATTTTTTATAGTTTTCTTTTATAAGACCAAACTAGTGAAAACAAGAAACTAAAAGATTTAATTGCAATATCTAAAGAGATAACTTCAAGCACTCACCTCCCCGGCAACGGGGCCAGAAAAGAACTTGATGCCTACTGCGCAACCTTCTTCTTGTAGACTCGTGTTGGGCCTCCAAGCACAGAGTTTTGTAGGACAGCGACAATTTTCCTCAAGTGGATGACCTAAGGTTTATCAATCCATGGGAGGTGTAGGATGAAGATGGTCTCTCTCAAACAACCCTGGAACCAAATAACAAAGAGTCTCTTGTGACCCCAACAACCCGAATACAATGGTAAATTGTATAGGTGCACTAGTTCGGCGAAGAGATGGTGATACAAGTGTAATATGGATGGTAGATATAGGTTTTTGTAATCTGAAAAAATAAAAACAGAAAGGTAACAAATAGTAAACAACGAGCAAAATGTTGTATAAATGCTTGGAAACAAGGCGTAGGGTCCATACTTTCACAAGTGCAATTTCTCTCAAGAATATTGACATAGTTGAATCACAAGTGCAAAGAGTTCACTCCAAAGTCACAAATACTGGAAAAATAACGAAGAAATTATTGTAGGGTACGAAACCACCTCAAAGTTATCTTTTCTGATTAAGCTTATGAGCTATCCCTATAAGTGTCACGGACAGCCCTAGAGTTCGTACAAAAATAACACCTTAAGATACACATCAACCAAAACCCTAATGTGACCTAGATACTCCAATGTCACCACAAGTACCCCTAGGCTTGATTATACGATATGCATCACACAATTTTAGATTCATCATGTTCAATCCAACATAATGAACTTCAAAGAGTGCCCCAAAGTTTCTACTAAAAAGTCAAGACAAAAATGTGTGCCAACCCCAATGCATAGATTCCCAAGGTCACGGAACCCACAAGTTGATCACCAAAACATACATCAAGTGGATCAATAGAACATCCTGTTGTCACCACGGATATCCCATCACAAGACATACATCAAGTCTTCTCAAATTGTTAAAGACTCAATTCAATAAGAAAACTTCAAAGGGAAAACTCAATCCATCACAATAAGATAGAGAGGGTAAAACTCCATATTATTCATCCATATCAATAAAGCTCGCGGTACATCAAGATCGTGCCATATTAAGAACACGAGAGAGAGAGAGAGAGAGATCAAACACATAGCTAGTGGTACATACCCTCAGCCCCGAGGGTGAACTACTCCCTCCTCGTCATGGAGACCGCCAGGATGATGAAGATGGCCTCCGGTGATGGTTTCCGCTCTGGCAGGGTGCTGGAATGGGCTCCCGATTGGTTTTTCATGGCTCTAGAGACTTGCGGCAGCGGAACTCATGATCTAGGTTTATTTTCGGTGGTTTCTATATTTATAGGAATTTTTGGCGTCGATCTCATGTCAAGTGGGGCCACGAGGCGATAACAAGCCTGCTAGGTGCGGCCAAGGGGGTAGCCGTGCTTGGCAAGCTTGTGACCTCCTCGTGGATCTTCTGGACCAACTCCAATGCTTTGGGGGTCTCCTTTGGTCAAGAAAAAATAATAAAATGTTCAGCCCATTCTGAGAACTTTTATTTCTGCATTAAAAATGACACCATGGTAGTTCTGCTGAAAACAGCATCAGTCTGGGTTAGTTCTAATAAAATCATACCAAAATCATATATAATTATTGTAAACATGGCATGAATACTTCATAAATTATAGATATGTTGGAGACATATCAGGGAGCCATTGGAGTCGTTGCCGCTCTCGCTTCCTCGAGAGGAGAAGCTGCCGCGGCTAGTGCTCTCCCATGCAGCAGACCAGGCAATTGTCGGCCTTCCCGAAGGTCTTCATAAACAGTGTGGAGGCCTCGTCAAACTTGAGGTGGAGGACGTGCCCGTCCTGCAAGTCGCAAGCATGGGAGAATGACTTCCACCCGCAATCCAAGAACATGAAGCCAAGGGAGTTAAACTACGTTGCCACACAGGAGGACCCGTTGCACCAGCCGTCTCGATGCAGCCACAGACCCAAGGGCACGCGCCCCTCCATCTCCATCGCAAAGGAATCGGGTACTAAGGCGGCTGGATAGATGCCCCACATCGCTGACCCCGCCCACGGCTGCCTCGTTCGCTACGCCCATGACCAAGCCGGCATGGGCCGCCAGCGGAGGTCGCCCGCGCCCTTGAGGAGGTGCCTCAAGCACGGTGATGTATGCGTGGGAACGACTGTTTCCCCTCGCCGCCCTCCATGATCCCACCTCGTCTGTCGCTGCCTTCCCCTTATTAGCAGCGGAGAACTTCCTTATAGGTGCCATTGCTACTACAGCAGGGGAAGGCGATGTAGGTCAAGAGATGGAAGGATGAACAAAGGGGCTTCTCCCCTCTCCCTTATATAAAGTCTGGTTGGACGCTCGTCCTGCGCCACCCCATGCCTCAGTGGTTTTGCGCGAGGTTAAGAGGAGTCATGATGACCTTGCACCGCCTTCAGGCTTTATGGCAGCGCTAGGCAATTACCAAGGCGTCATGAGGAGTGGTGGGGCACGCGTCTCGTCATGCATGGCGCACCATGCTTGACACACGGACAATGGGGCCCGCACCATTCTGACCCCACCCGCTGGAGAGACTCTGGCCACCGTGTGCTCACGGAGCGCGTCGTCAGACCCGAGGGGCAGGAGTACAAGCCCAAGCACCGACGGACCACGACATCGCACGTGCCGCAAGTGGGGCCTGGCCGCCTGCAAGCTCTGTGGAGTGGGATCAGGCCCAGCACATGTCCTCGCTCACGTCAGAGACGTCCCATCACCTCGTGGGGGCCTCGGGCGATGAACTTCCTTGCACGGAACCCAAGCATGGGGTCCCTCGCGGGACGACTTGCATGAGGGGTCCTCAAGAAAGGATAGGCGAAGGATGATGGCCTAGCAAGGCACATGCTAGATGATACAAGCCTCGAGGGTTGTCGCTCAGAGTCACATCACACATCAAGGGCAGGAGCCATGGGTGCTGCACGACGCGGGACTTCACCGACCGCGTGGGTCCCACCCATTGGCACGGGGGCTTGCGCTATGAGGAACCTAGTCGGTTGCGCAAGGCTTGTCGTGGGCACAGCCCCCAGCCGGCTGGGGCATGGGGGGTTGCGTAAAAGAAGACAGAAGACTCTGCGAAGGGAAGAAGGACGTCCAAATCACGATAAGTAACTACCGGTTAAGCAAAAGCAGCTTGCAGCATCATATGCCCATTCGGGGCCTAGTGGTTAATAACAATACAGGAAGGAAGCATAAAAACTTAAGCGGAGGAGGCATCTTCTTCGTCATGACCATCAAAGGGTGTGGCACTGAGGCTCTCGCATCCTTCGGGTGGCGCGTCTAGGGAAAACCGCCCAACCAGCGACTCCATGTGCTCACGCACGTACTCCTTGAGGGGGCACCGGAGCTCCTCGGGCACCGAGTCCATCACGTTGGAGAGGTCGAAGGTAGGGTCATGGTGGCGCAGGTTGGAGAAGACTTGACTCAGCGCGCAGTCCACAAGGTCGCGCGTGCTGGACTCAATGTCCTCCTCCACCATGGAGACGTTCGACTCCGGCGCCTCCACCACCTTAGAGAAGAAGTCGAGGTAGCCTCCATCGCCATGCACGAGCGGCAGCCCTGGGAGGTCCTCGACAAAGCGACGTAGCGCCCAGCCCACACGATAAACGAGGACCCAGAACTGCAACGCACGGTGTGCCTCCATCGTGCGCAACTGAGCCTCGATGTCCTGGACCATCTGCACAGCGCCGATGGCTTCACGAACCTAGTCTTGCAGCGATGCCAACTCTGTCTTAACGTCCTCCTTGCTCATGAGGGCACGCTGGAGCTTGACCTCAATGTCGTGCAGCTGTGTTCGAAGCGCGCTCACCTCCCCCTGGAGCGCGTCGCATCGGAGCTGGAGGCGGTCCTCCTGTCGGGCCAGCTTGCCTTGGAACTCCGCGAGGGTGGTTGCCCGCTCCTCAGCCGCCCGCGCATCGGCCTCAACACAGGCCTCCTCGCACGCCGCTACAAGAGTGGCCTTGTCGGCAAGGACCCGGCCCTCCAGGGTCTCGAGGCATTCGCGCTTCGCCTCTTGGTCGAAGGCGGTTCAGTTGGCCTCCCGCTCGTGTAGAGCTACATCGGCCTCCTGCTCGGCGATGACTCCTTCCTAATGGGTCATCTTCGCCTCGCGCTCGGTGCTGGGCGCCGTACGGGCGGCGATGCGGGTCGTGCGCTCTCCGGAACCTGCCAGGCCAAGCACGGGGGTGGAGGTCTCACTGACAGGCGGCACGCGAGAGGAAGCCCCAGCCGAGCCCTCCCTCCGCCTCTTGAGCATACACTCCCATCGAATCTTGGCGATCAGGATCGCCTACCAGGCTGAAAATGCAAGAGAAGGCTCGGAAGGCGAAAGCACTCACTCGTCATTAGCGGCCCAGTGCCGCCTCGTCGGAGCCGGTGACGAAGGACCTGCTCGTGCCCCAGCGCTCGAGGTGTGCTTCTTCGCCGCCATGAAGGAGTTCAAGGGAATGAAGCCGGTGTTAGCACAGAGAAGCGAAGGTGGTAATGGGAAATGAGAGGGGAACTGCTTAATGGTGGTTCTGTCACCGAAGAAGAGGGTTTTCTAGGTGGAGGTGCGATTCTTGAGGTGTCGTGGGGGAGTGGAGGCGGTGTACGACTCAGCTCACGTCGCGTGTCTAGCCTGGGCCACAGGCGCTTAGGGCCCCCGTCGCTTCACCCCCTCAGCGGGCTACGTCGTGCGCATCACGGGCCCAGGGGCTACTGTCGGGCCTTTGGAATTGGGGGTACCTAGGCCCGTCTGCCTGCGCCCGAGGCGGAAAGGGCTATCTTGGGCGCCAGGTGGCCCATCAACAAGATTCAAGAGCAAGGCCCTAGCTAGGAGCCACGCCTTGTGAGGCGCACAGCAGCACCACCAACAGGGACTTTATGAGGACCCCCTGAAGAGCTGGCCCAATGCCTTTGGGAGATAGGACTGCCCGTTGCAGGCCCCACGAGGCCTCGCGACCCAGTGCCTGAACATGGATGATGCACACCGGGCCAAAGGGTGCCACGGGCCGCTCTAGCGGGTGCAGACACAGAGGTTTTCCCCTTTGGTGTTGGAGGAGCAGCACCAGCTGACCCTGGATGAGCACATTATTGTTTTTTTTAAATGAGGAAAAAGATTTTCCATTTTCATTGATTAAAGAGAAGAGATTGTCCAGTTAATTAGAGGTAAACAGGGAAAAACATAGATACAAACCCCCATGGGGCACACACAGAGGACCTCGCCACAAACATAATCCAAATAGTCGACCAAAGCATCGAGGACATGACAACTTCAATTCTGTTGAAATGCTACACAGGAGAAAGTTGCAAGCCCCACACCGACCTAGTCCAGCACAACATCCGGAGAGCACTGCCCGCTGAAAGCTGCCCTCATGGAGTCATCGTCGCCAGAAGCCAACATAGACACACCCATCTACGCACCGAACCGTCTACAACAGAAGGATAAGCCACGACCCAACTTCACATGCCATCATCATCGTCACCACACGAGTCACAATGCCAACCATTCACATCACTAGTTGCGCACCGACCAACCATGATGCCGCGCACGTCCAGCCTGCAGGAAGCACAAAAGGGGGCAAGATCTTCAAGATGGCACCCCAAAGAGGGAAAACGACATTGAATACGACGTCGTAGCCCGATCCAACATAGGATCATGACTTTCGCCCATAGATCTTGACCTGATAACAGATGAAGCGCTAAAAATCCTTGACGACGCCTCCAAGGAGGATAACGACACCCACGGGTGCTAGCGTCACCGGCCTGCAAGGTCAGCTAGGCTTTTGCCTGGAGCAGCACGACTAACACTCCCACACAGAGCACTCCACTGTCCCACACACCTCCGATGCAGCGAACACGCCACTGCTGCGCCAGAGCCACCTCATCCCTCGCCGTCCATCTACCAAAGCAGACGAGTCAGATCTAACATCTGGCACCCTCCACCACAGTACGAGCACCCCATGTTAGAGCCCAGAGCTCCGAGCCATGGTAGAGGCCCCACAAACATAGACAACCCGAATCGGCCACAACCGGCTAAATCCGGTTAAAGCCAGACAGATCTGGCAAGCCGACAACTCCATCGACGAGATCCCACGGGGAATGAGCTCGCGCAGGCAGGGCCAGGGGCTGCCACGCCGCCTAGACCAACTGGAGAAGAACCATCGGGCGCCGCGAAGGCCGCGACAGCATCGGAGTCGCCACGTCGAACAACTGTCGGGTCATGCTACGTAGCAAGACGGTGGAGCTTCCTCCACCGCAAGCACCCAGCACGGCAGTAGCGGCACTATGTTCATGTCCGACCATCACGCCGCCCAAGCAACCGCAATAGCCGCTTTCACCACGAAGACCAAGGTTGCCACCCTAGTGCCCAAGATCCGCACGCCCAACGCTATGGCTGGAGGTTCCCCCTCCCCTTAGTGGAATGGGGCCTACCGCCACCACGGCGGTAGCAGAGCAGAGGAAGACCAGATCCGATGGTGCTAGGTTTTGGGGCCTCGGTCGCCTCGAAGGAGATGACACAAGGGAGAGGGGTCCACATTCTTGTCTGATGTAATTGAAAACACATGATCCTAGTAGGGATTGATTTCCATAGTGCATTACTGCACGGACCTACCTACCATATGCATCTCCCACTACTTCACTCCCCAACTAACTAGGTGTAGTGCAGCAGTAATCGACAATAGTGCCTAACGAGCTCCTTAATAGCGTGATGCACCTAGGCAAGCCCGACTCGGTGAGCATGGTCATGTTTATTATAGCCATTATAGCGAGGTGTGGATAAGGATCTCGCATAGTTTGTAATTAATATTTGATTAAATAAAATTTTGGCAATCCCATGTTTTTTTCATTGCTCCCACGTGCCAATTTCCATATTTCATTTTCTATTTGGCTTGCTAAAATTTGGTAAATATATGCAAAATTTAAGGAGTTGAAACCATAAGAGCATCTCCAACTGCCCCCAACAGGCCCCTAGATACGTCTCCAACGTATCTATAATTTTTGATGATGGTATACTATTATATTATCTGTTTTGGATGTTTTATATGCATTAATACGCTATTTTATATTATTTTTGGGACTAACCTATTAATCTAGAGCCAAGTGCCAGTTTTTGTTTTTCCTTGTTTTTGAGTTTTGCAGATATGGGATATTAAACGGAGTCCAAACGAAATAAAACCTTCTGAAGGAATTTTTCTAGAAGGAAACAAGTCGATCAAGCTTGGAGTGCACGAAAGGGGAGCTGCCAGGGCGCCACAAGCCTGCTAGGCGTGGGCCCCCCTGGCCGCGCCTAGCAGGCTTGTCGCTCCCTGGAAGGTCTCCTACCCATATTCTTTGGCCTATAAATACCCAAATATTCTCCCAACATCAAAAGGAGCCACGTAAATACTTTTTCGCCACCGGAAGACTCCGTTCCTGAGAGATCCAATCTTGGAGCCTTTTCCGGTAATCTACCGGAGGGGGTTTCGATCACGGAGGGCATCTACGTCAACTCCATTGCCCCTCCGATGATGCGTGAGTAGTTCACCAGAGATCTACGGGTCCATAGCTAGTAGCTAGATGGATTCCTCTCTCTCTTTGATCTTCGATACCATGATCTTCATGGAGATCTATCCGATGTAATCCTCTTTTGTGGTGTGTTTGTCAAAATCCGATGAATTGTGAGTCTAAGTTCAGATTATCCATGAATCTTATTTGAATCTCCTCTGAATTCTTATTTGCATGATTTCATATCCTTGCAAGTCTCTTCGAGTTATTGGTTTGCTTTGTCCAACTAGATTGGTAATTCTTCCAATGGGAGAAGTTCTTGGTTTTGGGTTCAATCTTGCGAAGTCCTCACCCAGTGACATAGTAGGGGTAGCGAGGCACGTATTATATTGTTGCCATCAAGGGTAACAAGATGGGGTTTTCATCATATTTCTTGAGTTTATCCCTCTACATCATGTCATCTTTCTTAATGTGTTACTCTCTTCTTCATGAACTTAATACTCTAGATGCAGGTAGGAGTCGGTCGATGTGTGGAGTAATAGTAGTAGATGCAGAATCGTTTCGGTCTACTTGTCATGCACGTGATGCCTATATGCATGATCATTGCCTTGGATAACTACATGATTATTCGCTTTTCTCTCAATTGATTGGCAGTAATTTGTTTACCCACCATTATATTTGCCTTCAAGAGAGAAGCCTCTAGTGAAATCTATGGCCCCCGGGTCTATTTTCCATCATATAATTTCAGATCTATAAATCAAAAAAACCAAAAATACCTTGCTGCAATTTACTTATCTTTTACTTTCCACACTCGTTTACATCTATCTCTTTCAGATCTAATCCTTGCAAATAACCGTGAAGGGATTGACGACCCCTTTATAGAGTTGGGTGCAAGACTTTGATTGTTTGTGTAGGTGCATCCATTGGTGACTTTCTTGTTCCTCCTACTGGATTGATAGCTTGGTTCTCAACAACTGAGGGAAATACTTATCTACTTCACTACATCACCCTTTGCTCTTCAAGGGAAAAACCAACACATACTCAAGAGGTAGCACCCACAGGCCCCTTTTTTATCGCCGGCACAAAAAAATCACCCAGTCACGACCCAAGGAGCCCAAATTTTGCTGGTTACGGCCAAAATTGGCGCCGGTGGACCCAGGCCGAACCCAGGATGCTGGGGCGGGGGAAGGAATATGGCGCGAACACAATTATTGACATCAAAGAAGGAAACATTATATTCCAATTTACATTAAGGAAAGGCATGGAACACTTTCCTAGAAAGAAAATAAGATTGCCTTATGAATCTATTATGAGGTCTACTTTTGGATTGCATACCAAAGATGAAAATACCTAGATCTATTGCATTTTTCTTAGCTAGGGGCGTTAAACAATAGCGCTTGTTGGGAGGCAACCCAATTTTATTTTGGTGTTCTGTTTGTTGCTTCTATTTTTGAGTGTTTCTCACATTATTACTTCTTTAGTAATTGTGCTTTGGTGTTTTCAATAGTGTTTGAGCCAAGTAAAACCTTTGGGGTGATCTACGGTAATTGTTGATTTGATCTTGCTGAAAAACAGAAACTTTTGTGCTAAGTCCAGGAATTTTCTAAATTTTTCATAGCATCGAATGAGTCTGAAATATTTAAAAAAGATTGATATATAAATTTCCCAGGTTTTCCTAATTTTTCAGAATTTTTTTAGTTACATAAATACACGAAGTTTTCAGATTGCTACAGACTATTTTGTTTTTGACAGATTCTGTTTTCTTTGAGTTATTTGCCTATTTTGAGGAATCTATGGGTTGTATCATGGGTTATGAACCATGGAGAAGTTAGAATACTATACGAATAACACCAATATAAGTAAATAATGAGTTCACAATAGTACCTAAAGTGGTGATTTATTTTCTTATACTAACGGATCTCATGAGTTTTCTATTAAGTTTTGTGTTGTGAAGTTTTCAAGTTTTGGGTAAAGATTTGATGGACTATAGAATAAGGAGTGGCAAGATCCTAGGCTTGGGGATGCCCAAGGCACCCCAAGTCATATTCAAGGATGCCAAAGAGCCTAAGCATGGGGATGTCCCGGAAGGCATCCCCTCTTTCGTCTTCAATCCATCGGTAAGTTTACTTAAGGCTATATTTTTATTCACCACATGATATGTGTTTTGCTTTGAGCATCTTGTATGATATGAGCCTTTGCTTCTTAGTTTGCCACAATTATCCTTGCTGCACACATCTTTTGAGAGAAACACACTGAATCGTGAATTTGTTAGAGTACTCTATGTGCTTCACTTATATCTTTTGAGTTAGGCAATTTTGCTCTATGTGCTTCACTTATATTTTTTAGAGCATGGTGGTGTTTGCGTTTTCTAGAAATAATTGAACTCTCGTACCTCACCTATATTATTTTGAGAGTCTCTAAACAGCATGGTAATTTTCATAGGTTATGAATTTAGTCCTAATATGATAGGCATCCAAGAGGGATATAATAAAAACTTCCATATTAAGTGCATTGAGTGTTTTTGAGAAGTTTGATTCCTTGCATAAAGTTTTGAGATATAAAGATGGTAATTTTAAGATTCATGTTAGGAAGTAATTATGATTTGGTAAAAATACTTGTGTAAAGGTCTGTGATTCCCGTAGCATGCACGTATGGTGAACCGTTATGTAAGGAAGTCGAAGCATGATTTGGTTATAGATTGTCGACCTTTGTGTGAGGGTCGGGAGCGCGTGATGGTTAACTCCTACCAACCTATCCCCTAGGAGCATGCATTTAATACTTTGCTTCAATGACTAATTGACTTTTGCAATAAGTATGTGAGTTCTTTATCACTAATGTTCAGTCCATGGAATATACGCACTCTCACCCTTCCACCTTTGCTAGCATCTCTAGTACCGCTCAACTTTCGCCGGTACAACAAACACCTTCCTCAAAACAACCACCATATACCTTCCTCAAAACAGCCACCATACCTACCTATTATGGAATTTCCATAGCCATTCCGAGATATATTGCCATGCAACTTCCACCATTTCTTTTTATGACATGCACCATCACTTCCATATTGCATATAGAGTCATATTTTGTCATATGTATCAAGTTGTAATTTTCTTTTGAGTTGTAAGTAAATAAAAGTGTCATGATTATCATTATTAGAGCATGTCTCGTGTGAGGAAAGTATGATGGAAGCTATAATTCCCTCACAAGTGGGGATGATATTCCGAACTTTATGAAAAAAATAAAATAGGCTAGCAAAGCCCAAATAGAAAAAAAATAAAAGAGGCCTTAGATGCCCACCAAAAAAATAAAGAGAAAATAAAAATAAAAAATGGGAGAAAATAGAGAAGGGACATTGCTACTATCTTTTCCCACACTTGTGCTTCAAAGTAGCACCATGATCTTCATGAAACAGTGTCTCCTATTTTGTCACTTTCATATGCTAGTGGGAATTTTTCTTTATATAACTTGGCTTGTATATTCCAATGATGGGCTTCCTCAAATGGCCATAGGTCTTCATGAGCAAGAAATTTGGATGCACCCCCACTTAGTTTCATCTTGAGCTTTCATACACTTATAGCTCTAGTGCATCTGTTGCATGGCAATCCCTACTCACTCACATTGATATCTATTAATGGGCATATCCATAGCCCGTTGATACGCCTAGTTGATGTGAGACTATCTTCTCCCTTTCCTTAACAACCTCCACCATATTATTCCACCTATAGTGCTATATCCATGGCTCACGCTCATGTATTGCGTGAGAGTTGAAACGGTTTGAGAAAATAATGGTGTGAAAACAATTGCTTGACTTTTCATCAGGGTTTTGCATGATACTGTAGGGATAACTTTCTTTTGCCATTATATTTTGAAGAGATACAATTGATTTACTAGTATGCTCGAAATGTTATTGTTTTTATGTAAATATTAAGCTTTTGTTTTGAGTCTTACGGATCTGAATATTCATGCCACAATGGAGAATATTACATGGATAAATATGTTAGGTAGCACTCCACATCAAAAATTCTGTTTTTATAATTTACATACTCAAGGACGAGAAGGAATTAAGCTTGGGGATGCTGATACGTCTCCAACGTATCTATAATTTTTATGATGGCATGCTATTATATTATCTATTTTGGATGTTTATATGCGTTAATATGCTATTTTATATTAATTCTGGGACTAACCTATTAATCTAGAGCCTAGTGCAAGTTTATGTTTTTCCTTGTTTTTGAGTTTTGCAGATATGGAATATTAAACAGAGTCCAAACGGAATAAAACCTTCGAAATGAATGTTTCTGGAAGGAAACAAATCAACCAGGCTTGGAGTGCACGCCAGGGGATCTACCAGGAGATCACAAGCCTGGTAGGCGCGGCTTGCCGTCTCCTGGCAGGTCTCCTAACCCTATTCTTTGTCCTATAAATACCCAAATATTTCCCCAAAATCAGAACGAGCCACGCAAATGCTTTTCTGTCGCCAGAAGCCTTCGCTTGGAGCCTTTTCCGTTAATATGCCGGAGGGGGTTTCGATCACGGAGGGCATCTACATCAACTCCATTGCCCCTTCGGTGATGCATGAGTAGTCCACCACAGACCTACTAGTCCATAGCTGGTAGCTAGATGGCTTATTCTCTCTATGATATTCAATACCATGTTCTTCATGATCTTCATGGGGATCTATCCGATGTAATCTTCTTTTGTGGTGTGTTTGTCAAGATCCGATGAATTGTGAGTTTATGTTCATATTATCCATGAATCTTATTTGAATCTTCTTTGAATTCTTATATGCATTATTTCATATCCATGTAAGTTTCTTCGAGTTATTTGTTTGGTTTGGCCAACTAGATTGGTAATTCTTGCAATGGGAGAAGTGCTTGGTTTTGGGTTCAATCTTGCGGTGTCCTCACCCAGTGATATAGTAGGGGTAGAGAGGCACGTATTGTTTTGTTGCTATCACGGGTAACAAGATGGTGTTTTTGATCATATTTCTTGAGTTTATCCCTCTACATCATGTCATCTTTCTTAATGCGTTACTCTATTCTTCGTGAACTTAATACTCTAGATGCAGGCAAGAGTCGGTCGATGTGTGGAGTGATAGTAGTAGATGCAGAATCATTTCGGTCTACTTGACATGGACGTGATGCCTATATGCATGATCATTTACTTGGATAACTACATGAATATTCGCTTTTCTATCAATTACTTGACAGTAATTTGTTTACCCACCATGATATTTTCCTTCAAGAGAGAAGCCTCTAGTGAAATCTATGGCACGTGGGTCTACTTTCCATAATGTATTCTCGGATCTACAGACCAAAAATACTTTGCTGCAATTTATTTACCTTTTACTTTCCGCTCTAGTTTACATCTATCCCTATCAGATCTAATCCTTGCAAATAATCGTGAAGGGATTGACAACCCCTTTATAGCGTTGGGTGCAAGAGTTTGATTGTTTGTGTAGGTGCATCCATTGGTGACTTGCTTGTTCCTCCTGCTGGATTGATACCTTGGTTCTCAACAACTGAGGGAAATACTTATCTACTTTGTTGCATCACCCTTTCCTCTTCAAGGAAAAACCAATGCAAGCTCAAGAGGTAGCAAGAAGCATTTCTAGCGCCGTTGCAGGGGAGGATATATAGCAAGTCAAGATCAAGCCTACCAATTACCCATCACAAACTCATCTCTTGCATTTAAATTATTCACCATTTGCCTCTCGTTTTCCTCTCCCCTACTTCTAAAACAATTTTTAGAAAATACCAAAAAGATTTGCCTTTTTATTCGTCCTTCTTTCATTTGCTTGTGTGCTTGATTGCTTGCTTTGGCACGATGTATGAGGGTACTAAGTTGTGTGAATTTTCCAATACTAATAATAATGATTTTATTAGTACTCCGATTTCTCTCGCCACTAGTGTGGAATCTTATGAAATCAATGCTGCCTTACTTATTCTTGTCATGAAACAACAATTTTCTGGCCTTCCTAGTGAAGATGTCGCATCCCATATAAATACTTTCTTTGAGTTGTGTGATATGCAAAAGAAGAAAGATGTGGATAATGATATTGTTGAATTGAAGCTATTTCCGTTCTCACTATGAGATTGTGCTAAAACTTGGTTTTCATCTTTGCCTAAAACTAATATTGATTCATGGAAAGTGTAAAGATGTTTTTATATCCAAGTACTTTCCGCCCACTAAGATCATCTCCCTTAGGAATGACATAATAAATTTTAAGCAACTTGATCATGAGCATGTTGCACAATCTTCGGAGAGGATGAAATTAATGATTAGGAATTGTCCCGCACATGGTTTGAGTTTATGGATGAGTATACACATTTTTTATGTGGGATTGAATTTTGCATCTAGGAATCTTTTAGATTCCGCCGTGGGTGGTACTTTTACGGAAATCAAGTTAGTAGAAGCTACTAAAATCCTAGATAATATTATGACAAACTACTCTCAATGGCATACCGAAAGATCTCCTACTAGTAAAAAAAGTGCATGTTATTGAAGAAATAAATACTTTGAGTGAAAAGATGGATGAATTGATGAAATTGTTTGCTAGTAAGAGTGCTCCTATTGATCCTAATGATATGCCTTTGTATTCTTTGATTGGAAATAATAATGAATCTATGGATGTGAATTTTATTGGTACGAACAATTGTGGTAATAACGCGTATAGAGGTAATTTCAACCCTAGGCCGTTTCCTAGTAATTCCTCTAATAATTATGGAAATTACTACAACAATTCTTATGGAAATTATAATAAGATGCCCTCTTATATTGAGAATATTCTTAAAGAATTTATTGGTTTACAAAAAGTTTTTAATGCTACGATTGAAGAAAATGTGCTCAAGATTGATGATTTGGCTAGAAGCGTTGATAGAATTTCGCTTGAGATTGATTGTTTGAAAGTTACATCTACTCCACCAAAGCATGATATTAGTGAGTCTTTAAAATATATGAGAATTTCTATTGATGAAAGTAAGGAGAGAACCGCTAGAATTCGCGCTAAGCGTGAATGGCTTGAAAAAGTGTATTCTCGTCATAATAATGATGAAGATCTCAAAGTGATTGATGTGACTCCTATTGAATATCTATTTTCCAATATGAATCTTTATAAATATGGGGCTAGAGATAAGTCAACCTTAGTTAAAGAGCGTCCCAATGATTCGGAGTCTATAGATCTTTATGCTAAAATTGATAAAAGTGGGATACAAGAGGTCAAAACTTTGAATAGCAATGAAACCACTCTTTTGGATTTCAAGGAATTTAATTGTGATAGCTACTATTTTATTGATTGTATTTCCTTGTTACAATCCATGATGAATTCTCCACATGCTCATAGTCAAAATAAGGCTTGTACTAAACATATTGTCGATGCTATGATGAAATATTTTGAAGAAAAACTTGAGTTAGAAGTTTCTATTCCTAGAAATCTTAATGATGAGTGGGAACCTACTGTTAAGATTAAAATAAAATATTATGAGTGCCATGCTTTGTGTGATTTGGGTGCTAGTGTTTCCACGATTCCAAAAACTTTATGTGATGTGCTAGGTTACCATGATCTTCATGATTGCTCTCTAAATTTGCATCTTGTGGATTACACTACTAAGAAACCTAAGGGAAGAATTAATGATGTTATTATTGTTGAAAATAGGAATTATGTGCCCATAAATTTCATTGTTCTTGATATAGATTGCAATCCTACATGTCCTATTATTCTTGGTAGACCTTTCCTTAGAACGATTGGTGCAATTATTGACTTGAAAGAAGGAAACATTAGATTCCAATTTCCATTAAGTAAAGGCATGGAAAACTTTCCTAGAAAGAAAATAAGATTGCCTTATTAATCTATTATGAGGGCTACTTTTGGATTGCATACCAAATATGACAATACCTAGATCTATTGCGTTTTGCCTAGCTAGGGGCGTTAAACAATAGCTCTTGTTAGGAGGCAACACAATTTATTTTTGTGCTCTGTTATGATTATGTTTTTGAGTATTTACCACATTATTAATTATGTATTAATTGTGTTTTGGTGTTTCAATTAGTGTTTGAGCCAAGTAAAACCTTTGGGGTGATCTATGGTAGTTGTTGATTTGATCTTGCTGAAAAACAGAATTTTTTTCGCTCAGTCCAGGAATTTTCTAATTTTTTAGAGCATCAAATGAGTCTTAATTTTTTTTATAGGATTTATATATAAATTTACCAGGGTTTCCTATTTTTTAATATTTTTTTGAGTTACAGAAGTATATGAAGTTTTCAGATTGCTACAGACTGTTCTGTTTTTGACAGATTCTGTTTTCTTTGAGTTGTTTGCCTATTTTGATGAATCTATGGGTTGTATCATGGGGTATGAACCATGGATAAGTTATAATACATTAGGTATAACACCAATATAAATAAATAATTAGTTCACAACAGTACCTAAAGTGGTGATTTATTTTCTTATGCTAACGGATCTCATGAGTTTTCTGTTAACTTTTGTGTCGTGAAGTTTTCAAGTTTTGGGTAAAGATTTGATGGAATATTGAATAAGGAGTGTCAAGAGCCTAAGTTTGGGGCTTCCCAAGGAACCCCAAGTCATATTCATGGATGAAAAAGAGCCTAATCTTGGGGATGCCCCGGAAGGCATCCCCTCTTTCGTCTTCAATCCATCGGTAAATTTACTTGAGGCTATATTTTTATTCACCATTTAATATGTGTTTTGCTTGGAGCGTCTTGTATTATATGAGTCTTTGCTTCTTAGTTTGCCACAATCATCCTTGCTTCACACATATTTTAGGGAGACATGCTGAATCGTCAATTTTTTAGAATACTCTATGTGCTTCACTTATATCTTTTGAGTTAGGCAATTTTGCTATGTGGTTCACTTATTTTTTAGAGCATGGTGGTGTTTGCATTTTATAGAAATAACCTCGTACCTCACTTATATTATTTTGAGAGTCTCTAAACAGCATGGTAATTGGCCTAGGTTATTAATTTAGTCCTAATATGATAGGCATCCAAGAGGGATATAATAAAAACTTCCACATTAAGTGCATTAAGTATTTTTGAGAAGTTTGATTGCTTGCATAAAGTTTTGAGATATAAATATGGTAATGGTAAGAGTCATGTTAGGATCTAATTGTGATTTGGTAAAAATACTTGTGTAAAGGTTTGTGATTCCCGTAGCATGCACATATGGTGAACGGTTATGTAAGGAAGTCGGAGCATGATTTGGTTATACATTGTCGACCTTTGTGTGAGGGTCGGGAGCACATGATGGTTAACTCCTACCAACCTCTCGCCTAGGAGCATGTGTTTAATACTTTGCTTCAATGACTAGTAGACTTTTGCAATAAGTATGTGAGTTCTTTATCACTAATGTTGAGTCCATGGAATATACGCACTCTCACCCTTCCACCTTTGCTAGCCTCTCTAGTACCGCGCAACTTTCGCCGGTACAAAAAACACCTTCCTCAAAACAGCCACCATATACCTTCCTCAAAACAGCCACCATACCTACCTATTATGGCATTTCCATGGCCATTCCAAGATATATTGCAATGCAACTTCCACCATTTCCTTTTATGACATGCACCATCACTTCCATATTTCATATAGAGTCATATTTTGTCATAGGTATCAAGTTGTAATTTTCTTTTGAGTTGTAAGTAAATAAAAGTGTGATGATTATCCTCATTAGAGCATGTCCCGTGTGAGGAAAGGATGATGGAAGCTAATTCCCTCACAAGTGGGGATGATATTCTGGAATTTATGAAAAAATAAAAGAGGCCACTGAATCCCAAATAAAAAAGAGGCCTTAGATGCCCACCAAAGAAAAAAAGAAAAAAGAAAAAAAAAGAAACAAAATGAGAGAAAAGAGAGAAGGGACATTGCTACTATCTTTTTCCACACTTGTGCTTCAAAGTAGCACCATGATCTTCCGTAACATCCCAAAATTTCATTTTGGAATGTTATGATATATAGCTATGCATCATCATCATATTGTTTGAGTGAATATAATGGTGAAATGCTTCTTTTGAATTTCTGAAATGTCACTTTCATCTTTCCCTTTTCTTGTTTCACCTATTTGAAAACCTTTGGAAAAGTTCAAAGAAAAGGGGGGAGTAACATGACACTCCACACCAGGGGCATCTTGGTGAAATAATTGAACAATAAAACCAGGGGTCTATTTGAAAAAAAAATTATTGCAAAAGGATTTAAAATCAAATAAGCATTTTCTGGAAAAAAATGTTTTCAAAGTATTCAATATGACACAGGAAAAATGTTCATTGAATACCATTAATTCTCCTGATCACTTTGATATATATATTTCCTATATTTGGAAGTGTTTTGAATGCTTTTAAAGGAGTTTTATTGCTCTGGATATTAAAAAGGAAACGAATTTATTTCTAAACGGGCCGGCCCACAACAGTTAATTCCCGAAACCGCTCCGAGCCGACCGACCGACGCGCTGACGCCGCCCTCCCTCTCTCTAATGCCCTAGCCCCACCGTCCGATCCCGAAGACGTCGCGGTCGCCTTCCTCCTCGCGCCGGGCAGACCTCGCCGGTGATTACTCCTCTCCGGATCTCCCTCCTCTTTCCTTCCCCGACCACCGCACCGGCCCTATAAGTAGCCTCGGCCCTCCGCTCCTCATTCCACCCTCGAGCCCCCACTCTACCTCGCCAGAGCGCTGCCCACACCCTCGCCGGAGTTCGGATCCCCATCCGAATCTTCCAGAGCACCTGGCCATCGCCTGTGTCGCCCTCTCTCCTCTCCGACACCACCAGAGTGCGCAGGAGCCCCGCCGCCGTCGATTGAACCCCTCGGATGCCATCCCCAACCACCGGAGCGCCGCCCTCGACGACCTCGCCGCCTCGGCCTCGCCGGAGAACCCCCTCGCAGGCGACCCCTTCTCTGTGAGCCCTCTCCCCCTGTCTTAACCGTTCGATCCAGATCCGACGCGTAGGATTAGATCGTTTTAAAAGCCGAACCGGTATCCTCTACAGCTCGGTCGTCCGCTCGATTTGCTAGATCTCGCACACCCCGTAGCCAATCAGAGACCGCCACATAGCCCCTGTCCGTTCGATCAGTTTTTCTTTTTTTCTGTTTCTGTTTTAGAAAACAGAATGTTTTCAAATCTTGTGTTTATCATGTCTTTTAAACTATTTAGTGTTTTTAGTTGATTCCTTTTGCATTAGTTCACAAAATTGTTGTAGTTTATGTCTGTATGCTTAGTTTTCAAATTTGAACTCTAAATTTTCAAATTTGAACTCTAAATATATTTTCATATGAATCTTTTTGCCACTGTTTGGTATTAGTTAAACCTATCATTCTACTTGATTTGAGTATTTTTTTTGAATAAATTTAGTTACTGTTTTTAACAAAATCAGAATCTGTTTAGTTCTTATTGTAGTTTAGTTATCTTAATTTTAATTTAATTTGAACCTGAATTAGTTTAACTTTTGTTAATAGTTTTCATGAGTTTCTGTTGTTTCAAATATTTAGGTAACATTACTTGCAAATATTTATAATGATAGTTTAGTTTTATATCATGTTGTTATAGAAATCTTTATATATTTTTTATTAGGTATAGTTTGGTAAAACAATTTAGTTTTACTTTCACAAAGTAGATAGATGAATAAGTTAGAATTCTAATAAATAATTCTAGTAATTCTATTATGTTAAGTAATGTGATGATAATAATTTTAGTGTCAATAATATTATTGTTTTGGTTTCCTATTCCAAAGTCATAGGAACATTCTAGTTATTTTAAGTTTAGTAGTGTTTCTTTACACAAAAGTTTTGGTGAATTTGATTCTGTTTACTAAAATTGATTTTCTTTACTATTTCTTTTCTACTAGCTATTGCTTGGTTGTTTGTCTTAAAGTAGCAGTAGTAGAAGTTTTTGACACTAAATATTTTTGTGAGTCAAACTTTTTATTTTGATTTCTTTCTCTTGATTGGTACTATTGAACGTTTTAGTATTGTTTGTTTAACCTTGCTGAATTGTGTGAATTGTTTTGTATTTATGCTTATGGTGTGCTCTTGTTTGATTCGTTAGATCATCCGGAGTGCGAAGCTTGTTATCCAGAGTCACTCGAGTACGAGGATCGTCACCAAGGCAAGTCACTTTGACCATGTATACCTATGTTTTATTGCATTAGTTCTTCCATCACCCCAATTGCATGCAAAGTAGGTAAATTGGAAACTTGGTTACTTTTTGTAGTATCATGTGGTAGGTACCCCCTCAACCCTTTGACACATTGGCCCCGGGAAACGTTGTTTTACATTTTGCTATGCTATTAGTAGACGGGGTTGGTTGTGTGATTCATGAGAGTTGTGAGTTAATAATTTCAAGACCTACATGATGATCAAGTCTTCAAGACTTCAAGTTTTCAACTTACCTCTGGGTGGATGATGGTTGAACAGCGCCCTGGAGAAACCAGTGGTTAGCCTAGATGATGCTAGAGATGTGCCAGTATTCATGCGGAAAGGTCCACCCAGGCACAAAGATATGGATGGATGCTTCAAGACCCAAGGCTTACCTGCACAGCCACAAGTCATTATGGGCTCTGGCTTGGTTGGATATCGTGGTGACCCTGGACAGGCGGTACTAGGAGATGTAGAAGAACGGTAGGAAAGGATGGGCACCGACAGAGTCGCAGGGAAACCCTTTGGAAGACCATGTTTTGGTCATCCATTTCTCAAACACTCTAAAGTGCGAGAAATCAAACGGAGGCGGCCAATCTTGTGGGGAACGTGTGCAAAACTCTGCAGAGTACCCAAACCTAATCGATTAGCCGTGTCCACGGTCATGGACAGTTTGAGCCAAAGGAACTGAAACTATCTAGAACTCTCAACACAATAAATTATATTGATGTAGATATTAATGCCAACTTGGGTATGAGAATTGGTTGGTGGATCCATCTCATTAATCAACCAACATTGTAGTAATTATGCATTTGCCCTCTCTTGTTGTAGGAAAAATTTGGCTTTATGCAAAAAATTACTACCCCACCTGCCATAATTGCATATAGACTAGATGATTACTTTACCCCCTCTATTGTGACTTTGCCGGCATATTCAATATGCTAACCTATACGGCTGCAACGTATCATGTTGCAGAGTACTTTTCCGACCAGGAGTGAGGATATGCTCTACGCTTGGTGAGATGCCCTTGGAGTCATGATGGACTCATCTACCTTTGGAGCTTTCGCAAGTTTATGGTTTAGTTTATCTCATGAGTTGGCCTTCAGCCACTTTATTGTAATCATTATTGTAATAAAGGACTCGATATGAGATTTCGATTAATTTATGATGTGTGATTTCCCTTTGATATATACATTGATGTACCCTGTGTGTACCAGCATGATCTTGGGATGGTACAGAAACACCGGAGATTCGACCTTTCAGGTCGGGTCGCTACATCTTCATGAAAGAGTGTCTCCTATTTTGTCACTTTCATATACTAGTGGGAATTTTTCTTTATATAACTTGGCTTGTATGTTCCAATGATGGGCTTCCTCAAATTGCCCTAGGTCTTCATGAGCAAGCAAGTTTGATGCACCTCCACTTAGTTTCCTCTTGAGGTTTCATACACTTATAGCTCTAGTGCATCCATTGCATGGCAATCCCTACTCACTCACCTTGATATCTATTAATGGGCATCTCCATAGCCCGTTGATACGCCTAGTTGATGTGAGACTATCTTCTCCCTTTCCTTGACAACCTCCACCATATTCTATTCCACCTATAGTGCTATATCCATGGCTCACGCTCACGTATTGCATGTGAGTTGAAAAAGTTTGAGAAAATAAAGGTATGAAAACAATTGCTTGACTTTTCATTGGGGTTGTGCATGATATAAATACTTTGTGTGGGGAATATGGAGCATAGCCATGCCATATGATATTGTAGGGATAACTTTCTTTTGCCATTATAGTTTGAGGAGATACAATTGCTTTACTAGTATGCTTGAAATGCTATTATTTTTATATCAATATTAAGCTTTTGTTTTGAGTCTTACGGATCTGAATATTCATGCCACAATAGAGAATATTAAATGGATAAATATGTTAGGTAGCACTCCCCATCAAAAATTCTTTTTTTATCATTTACCTACTCGAGGATGAGCATGAATTAAGCTTGGGGATGTTGATACGTATCCAATGTATCTATAATTTTTGATGATGGTATGCTATTATATTATCTGTTTTGGATGTTTTATATGCATCTATATGCTATTTTATATAAATTTTGGGACTAACCTATTAATCTACAACCTAGTGCCAGTTTATGGTTTTCCTTGTTTTTGAGTTTTGCATATATGGAATATTAAACGGAGTCCAAACGGAATAAAACCTTTGGAATGAATTTTTCTGGAAGGAAATCAAATCAACCAGGCTTGGAGTGCACGCCAGGGGATCTACCAGGAGATCACAAGCCTGGTAGGCGCGGCCACCCCCCTGGTCGCGCCTAGCAGGCTTGCCGTCTCCTGGCAGGTCTCCTAACCCCATTCATCATCCTATAAATACCCAAATATTCCCCCAACATGAGAACGAGCCATACAAATACATTTCCACCGCCAGAAGCCTCCGTTCCCGAGAGATCCAATCTTGGAGCCTTTTTCGATAATCTACCGGAGGGGGTTTCGATCATAGAGGGCATCTACATCAACTCCATTGCCACTCCGATGATGCGTGAGTAGTCCACCATAGACCTATGGGTCCATAGCTAGTAGCTAGATGGCTTCTTCTGTCTCTTTGATCTTCAATACCATGTTCTTCATGATCTTCACGGGGATCTATCCGATGTAATCTTCTTTTGTGGTGTGTTTGTCAAGATCCGATGAATTGTGAGTTTATGTTCACATTATCCATGAATCTTATTTGAATCTTCTCTGAATTATTATATGCATGATTTCGTATCCTTGTAAGTCTCTTCGAGTTATTGGTTTGGTTTGGCCAACTAGATTCGTAATTCTTGCAATGGGAGAAGTGCTTGGTTTTGGGTTCAATCTTGCGGTGTCCTCACCCAATGACATAGTAGGGGTAGCGAGGCACGTATTGTATTGTTGCCATCAAGGGTAAAAAGATGGGATTTTCATCATATTGCTTGAGTTTATCCCTCTACATCATGTCATCTTTCTTAATGTGTTACTCTGTTCTTCATGAACTTAATACTCTAGATGCAGGCAGGAGTCGGTCGATGTGGAGAGTAATAGTAGTAGATGTAGAGTCGTTTCAGTCTACTTGACACGGATGTGATGCCTATATGCATGATCATTTCCTTGGATAACTACATGATTATTAGCTTTTCAATCAATTGCTTGACAGTAAATTTTTTACCCACCATGATATTTTCCTTTAAGAGAGAAGCCTCTAGTGAAATCTATGGCCCCCGGGTCTACTTTCCATAATATATTCTCAGATCTATAAACCAAAAATAACAAAAATACTTTGCTGCAATTTATTTAACTTTTACTTTCCGTTCCAGTTTACACCTATCTCTATCGGATCTAATCCTTGCAAATAATGTGAAGGGATTGACAACCCCTTTATAGCGTTTGGTGCAAGAGTTTGATTGTTTGTGTAGGTGTATTCATTGGTGACTTGCTTGTTCCTCCTACTGGATTGATACCTTGGTTCTCAACAACTGAGGGAAATACTTATCTACTTTGTTGCATCACCCTTTCCTCTTCAAGGGAAAACCAACGCAAGCTCAAGAGGTAGCAGAGCCCCCCCCCCCAAACGAAAATATCGCTAGTTAACTCCCCAAAGGCGTTATTTAAAGCCTTGGGGGCCGGATGGCCGAAGATGCTCTAAGGACAACTCTAACGCACGACCCCAAACGGATGTCCATTTTGTATGGATTTTTCCGTTTGGGTGAGAATGAGACCGTGTCCGCCCTAATTTTCGTTTGCACTGGTCGTGCGTCCAACACGTGGCCGCACCTTCAACCCCATCTTGTCCGCTGCTCCCAAGAATAATAAAAATCAAGCACGGTACAATTTAGTTTAAATCATACAAAATAAAATGGTTTCGTGTCCGAAATAGTCTTTTATTACAACCCAATCAAAATTTAAAAATTTAAAATAATCTTACAAAACCATTCATAGTTTCTACGCACTTACAAAGATTAAACTGATAGATCTACTCATTGCTAATATGTTCCCACATGTGCTCAACTAAGTCATCTTGCAGCTGCTTATGAGTGTCTCGATCATGCATCTCATGATGGAATTGAATGAACTATTGAAAAGTGGCACGAGGTGGGTGCTCAGGCTCAACATTCTCACCCTGGAAATCAAACCCTTGGTCGTAGATGCTACCATCACGTTCATCCTCAACGATCATGTTGTGCATGATCACACAAGCAGTCATCACCTCCCAAAGTTTCCAAGTGCTCCATGTCAATGCAAGGTTTCAAACGATACCTCATAGAGATTGAAGCACACCAAACGCACGCTCCACATATTTTCTAACACTTGCCTGCTTTTGGGCTAACCTTTGTCTTTTCTCTCCTTGTGGACTGGGTATGGTCTTCACAAGAGTTGATCATTGGGGATAAATACCATCAACAAGGTAATATCCCTTGTTGTAATAGTGGACATTGATATCAAAGTTGACCTCCGAGCAGTGGCCTTCCGCAAGCCCTGCAAACACTGGAGAATGTTGAAGAATGCTAATATCATTGTGACAACCATCCATGCCAAAGAAAGAATGCCATATCCACAGATCTTGTCAAGCCACTGCTTCTAGTATGACAGTGTCACCTTTCACATGCCCCTTGTACTACCAATGCCAAGCAAATGGACAGTTCTTCCACTTCCAGTGCATACAATCAATACTACCAAGCATGCCCGGAAAACCCCTCTCCGCATTGATCATCAACAACCTCTTTGTATTTGCGGATTTGTCTCTCTCAAGTATTCAAGGCCAAACACAGCCACCACAGCTTTTTAGAAACTATACATTGATTGCAAGCAAGTGTACTCACTCATACGAACGTATTCGTCCACAAGATCACCAGGAATTCCATATGCAAGCATGCGAATAGCCGCAATGCATTTTTGATAAGAAGAGAAGCCAAGTTTTCCAAGGGTATCCTCTTTGCATTCAAAGTAAGGATCATATGGTATAGCCTCCTCCCGGCTATGATTGAACACATGCCTCCTCATTCGGAAACGAAGACGAAATTGATGCGGTTTATAAAGTGTGGTTCCCTCAAAGTATTCAGAATAGACAAGGTGGTGCCCTTTCTCCCTATTGCAGTTCAAGGCTGGAGCATGGCCGGGGATTGATCCCTGAACCGAGGATGCATCCTAATGATGTGGTCATGGACAACCAATGATGCCACCACTATGTCCTCATCGTCCGAGGACGAGTCATCCGATGAAGAAACAAATTGGTGAAAGAAATACTCATCCCCGCTGATGAGGTCACCTACCATGGGTAGGGTCACGGGGCCAACATCTAGGGCCCGCTTGGGGTCCTATATTATCTTTATAACCCTTGAAGCAAAGGTGCACTCGGACGCCGAAGAGCTTCACTCGGATCCTCCAAGTCATTCGGATGCCATGGCGTCACTCGGATGATAGGATTTCAATTGTCTGGCTGTCGAAGCATCGGAGGATTTGAGGAGTCATTCTTGTCATATTTAATGGCGCGTTATCAGTCACGCCACACTTAAGGCTACAGTTCCTATAACGTAGTCTTAAGTAGCATTTATGGCGGCGCTCACTCGGTGGTGGCGCACTCTATATACGTCACCATCGGGCGCCATAGTTAGGTTCAGACCTTCTGTAATCCTGATCCGCCATAAGCAAACACCAAATCCCAGGGCTCATGACATAGGGGTTTTATCACTTCCGAGTGAGGCCTGAACTCGTACATATCCCAGTGCACACCTACGCCGTAGCTAGACTTCGCCCCTCCTTTCATACCCCGAGTACTATTGTTAGGTTCCTTCCCACGACAATTGGCGCCCACTGTAGGACTATACATCTACTGAATTCCAACGCAGGTGGAATTTCCACTTTCCAGATCATCATGATGACTTTCGGTAGCAAGATCTTCTTAAGTTCCCTCAGCTTCATCGTCGACGATTTAGCGTGGCTGCAGGAAGCGCCGCTGGACATTGAGGCACTGCCCAAGGCGTAGTGCATTTCAGCACGACGATGTTTAGAGTCCTTCTCCGACAGCCGTCGATGCCATATTCACCGACTTCACTGACTCGTGTTGCAGCCTGCCGTTGGTGCTTCGGGCGCTCTCGGCTGCAGCACTGGTTCAAGCATGTTGTGGTGGCTCGGGCCATGGCATAGCAAACCCAATTTCACAGCACCAATGATTTGGTGCACTGTCTCCTCCCGTCGTCGAACCAAGAGTCATCTGGTGCTTCCGAGCGCAAGAGAGGCGGGAATATTGCGGAGGTCCTGATGGCCGGCCCATCGCGGGACACTCCTCCACCTGGGTACTCCACGGGAGGTGCTCAGGGCCGAGACGAGGATTGCAACAAGCCTACGTCTGACGGTTATGTTCCTCGACCCCTCACTCGGGATCAGCGGGAGGAGATCAGACGCAGAAACAACGAGGTCCTTCTTACCCCCATTGCGGGGACCTCCCCGAGGAGATGGCTTTGGAAGCTACTCACGAGGCCACCTTGGCGGAGCATGAGCTACTCGAGTGACTTCAGCGGTCACTCGACGAGCGTGCTGCTAGGGAGATACCCAGCTCCAGCCGCTAGTTGTTCACAAAGGAGCGGTTGTACACCATCCCGGTGATGCGCATGCTGTTTCTAAATCTGGCCACAGCCACTCAGATTGCTGATTCCCTTCAGCCATCTGACTCAACGGCCAAAGAGGGCATTCGACGGATCCAGGTCCTTTTGAAGACGGCTTTGGAGCAGAACTCCAAAGTGTCACAATCTCATCAGAGAATCCATAGCAAGTTTGCTTGAGAAAAAATGGTTCAGTCGGCCCATAGCCCACTTGCGCCAAGGAAGGACCAGAAGACTCCTCCTCGCCTGAGAGGTCCAGACGGAGGACGTTGGCACGACGATCATGATGTCAGTCAGACTCCCCCTCCGAGGGGCGGGTCATACGGTTCGCGTCATTATGACGGTGGTCTCCCTCACGCAAGGGACCAGGAGCGAAGCCCCGTCCGGTAAAGAGCTTATGGGCATGACGGCTGTAGACCCCCTCAATTCAATACAAGATCCATCATCACTCAACTTGTGGTTGATCGGAAGAGGGACAACAAGGACCGAGTCATTGGCTGGGGTGCCTTTGGACTCGGTTGCTTAAGCAGATACATCCGGGAAGCCGAGATTTCTCCCAATTACTGTCTAGCGAGGGGGATTGGTAAATTCAATGGTGAGTCAAAGCCAGAAACTTGGCTCGAGGACTACCGAGTGGCCATTCAAATCGTCGGAGGTAATGATTTTGTTCCAATGAAGCACCTTTCGCTCATGCTGGATGGATCAGCACGCACGTGGTTGAATCAATTGCCACCAAGCTGCATCTATTGCTGGGAAGACTTGGCCTGCGTGTTCGTCAAGAACTTTGAGGGCACGTACAAACGTCCGGGTGGCTTGACAGAGTTGCAGCACTACGTCCAAAGGAGAAATGAGACTCTCCGTGAGTACATCCAACGCTGGACTACTCTGCATAACACCATGGAAAACATCACTGATCATCAAGCCGTGTGCGCCTTCGAGGTTGGTACTCGGTATCGAGAGCTGATTCTCAAGTTTGGTCGAGCTGGGGATCTATCCCTCAGTCGGGCCATGGAAATAGCAAACAAATACGCCAATGGCGAGGAAGAAGACCGCCTCCGTAGCGGTAAAGGACGTACCGGAGATGCCCCTCAGTCGAGGGCAACGCAGGGAAATAGCAGCAGCACAAGCGGAAGGTTGATGCTCTCGGCAAGGCTAAGGTTGCGTCCGTCTACGGACAGGGCTAGGGCAAACCGAAGCCAAAGGAGAAGAAAGAGTGGACTCCCAAGAAGGATTCCGACTTTAAACCTGACATTCTCAATCAGCCTTGCCAGGTTCATACCAAGACAGATGAAGATGGCAACGTTGTGCTTCTAAAGCATACCAGTCAGGAATGTCGTCTGCTTAAGTAGGCACTGGGGAAGGCACCAGTGGAAGAGAAAGACGACGCTGATGAAGAAGTGCATTCTCCAGAATATCCATCAGTTGAGAAGGTCTTGATGATTTTTGCGGATGTCAAAAGTAAGCATCGGTTGATGGTTGTCAATCGGGAGGGCAACATGGCAGTCCCGACTGTCTCCAACACCTCAACTGAACAAAGACTCCCATCACATTCGACCAGTCCGATCATCCGCCGCACATAGTCACTCCTGGGAGGCAAGCGCTGGTCATCGACCTGGTCGTAAATGGCGTCTGACTACGCAAGATCCTAATGGACAGAGGCAATGGGTTGAACTTAATCTATGCCAACACGCTCAAGGAGATGGGCATCCCGATGTCCCAGTTGAGCAAGAGCAATATGAATTTCCATGGGATTGTCCCTGGAAAAAAGGAGAGTCACTCGCTTAGACATCTTTGGACGTAGTATTCAGGAAAAGCAAGAAGAACTTCCGGAAGGATCGACTAACCTTCGAGGTAGTAGATTTTCGCAGCACTTATCATGCCATCTTGGGCAGGCCTGCTTATGCACGTTTCATGGCCAGACCATGTTATGTATATCTTAAGTTGAATTTGCCTGGGCCGAATGGCGTAATCACGATGAAGGGCGACCGAGTGATAGCCAAAGAGTGCCTTCAGCACGATTCCATGATTGCCAATGAACAGATACTCGCGACTGAGCTTGAAGGTTACAAGAAAGAAGTGGACACAGTTGATTTGCTTAGGTCGAAATGGCCCGCTTCCGAGTCGGCTTTCCAATCGGCTGGTGAGACCAAGCATGCCCATGTTCACCCGACCGACCCTAGTGCCGCACCGACTAACATCTCCATGTCACTCGGAGAGAAATAGGAAGCCGAGCTCATCCAGTTCCTCCATGAGAACTGGGACATCTTTGCATGGAAGCCATCTAACATGCATGGTGTACCCAGGGAAATGGCTGAGCACCGGCTCCAAACCGATCCCAAAGTTAAACCGGTCAAGGAATACTTGTGCCGATCATCCGTCGAGAAGCGCAAGGCGATTGGTGAGGAAATATCTTGGCTCCTAGCTGCCGAGTTCGTTTGCAAAGTGTACCACTCCGAGTGGCTCGCTAATGTCGTTCTGGTGCCCAAGAAGGACAAATCACTCGAAATGTGTATTGAATTCAAACACCTCAATCGGGCATGTACGAAAGATCATTTCCCTCTATGAAGGATAGATCAGATAGTAGACTCTACTGCCGGATGTGAACGCCTGTCGTTCCTGGATACATACTCCGGGTACCACCAGATCCGAATGTACGGGCCTGATGAAATAAAGACAGCCTACAACACCCCATTCGAGTGTTTTTGCTGTGTCACGATGCCATTTGGTTTAAAGAACCCGGGTGCTACCTTTTAGCGTATGATCCAAAAATGCCTACAAAAGCAAATCAATCGGGATGCAGAAGCTTACATGGACGATATTGTAGTCAAGTCTAGGAAAGGTTCCGACCTCCTAGGTGACCTCGCCAAAACCTTCGCAAATTTACGACATTTTGGGATAAAGTTGAATCCAGCCAAATGCACATTCGGAGTGCCAGTAGGAAAGTTGCTCGGTTTTCTCGTTTCCGAACGAGGAATCGATGCCAATCTACACAATATTTGTGCCATTGTCCGAATGAAGCAACCAAAATGCCTACACGATGTACAAAGGCTAAGGGCTGCCTTGCATCCCTGAGTAATTCCATATCAAGACTCAATGAGAAGGCTCTACCTCTCTACCGATTGATGAAAAAGTCTGACAAGTTCGAGTGGACTCCTGAAGCACAAGAAGCATTTGAAGAACTGAATACATTGCTTTCCACCCAGCCGGTGTTAGTTGCTTTGGGCAGCCAGGAACCCTTACTCATGTATACCACAGCTACTAACCAAGTGGTGAGCACTGTCCTTGCAGTCGAATGAGAAGAGCCAGGAAAAGCATTCAAAGTTCAAAGACCCGTTTATTATATCTCGGAAGTTTTGACTCCCTCCAAGCAGAGATACCTGCATTATCAAAAGATGGTTTATGGTATTTACCTAACTGTAAAAATGTGGTTCATTACTTCCAAGATCACTCAGTCACGGTCATCAGCAATGCTCCCATGTCGGAGATCCTTCATAATCGAGATGCTGCAGGCCGAGTGGTGAAATGGGCAATCAAGCTCCTTCTGTTGGAAATCAAGTTTGAAGCTAAAAAAAGCAATCAAATCTCAAGCATTGGTTGACTTCATGGCTGAGTGGATTGAACAGGAGCAACCGATCCCAAGTGTCCTCGAGCATTGGGCCATGTTCTTTGACGGATCCAAAATGGTCAATGGCTCGGGAGCTGGCGTTTTTCTCATTTCTCCCAAAGGAGACCGGCTGAATTATGTTCTCCAAATCCATTTTAATTCATCAAACAATGAGGCCGAGTACGAAGCCCTCCTGTATGGACTCCGAATGGCCATCTCACTTGGCATTCGTCCTTTGATGGTCTACGACGATTCGGACCTTGTTGTCAATCAAGTGATGAAACCGTGGGATATTCGGAGCCCATCTATGGCTGGTTACCGCAACGCAGTTAGAAAGCTAGAGAAAAGTTTTGATGGTTTGGAGCTGCATCACGTCCCTCACACAAAAAGTCAAGCATCTGACAACCTGGCTAAAATTGGATCCACTCGGCGAGCAGTTCCCAAGGACATTTTCTTGGAACATCTGCACACCCCTACAATTGCAGAAGATCCTTTCACAGAGGATCCCCCACAAGAAGTCGGACCATCCAATCTGACTGAGGCTGACATCCCAACCGTGGTCGATCTAGTCCATGAAATGTTGATAATCACCCCCGAGTGGACACAACCTTATTTGGCATACTTGCTCCAGCAATAACTCCCCGAAGATGAAGAAGAGGCGCATCAAATCATATGACGATCCAAAACATTCGAAGTCTTGGGAGATCAACTGTACAAGAATAGCACCATAGGGGTCACTCAGAAGTGTATTTCCCCGAAAGAAGGACTTCAAATCTTACGTGATATTCACTCGGGAACTTGTGCCCATCACGCGTCCTCTCGGACGTTGGTTGCCAAGGCTTTCCGAGCTGGTTTCTATTGGGCCTGAGCCAATAAAGCTGCTAGAGAACGGGTTGATCTTTGAGTTGGGTGCCAATTCCACAAGAACAAGACCCACAAACCTGCTTCCACGTTGAAGAAGATCCCGCTCACCTGGATGTTTGCCGTGTGGGGCCTCGACATGGTCGGACCCCTACGGACTGGAATGAGTGGATTCACCTACATTATTGTGGCGGTCGGTAAGTTGACAAAGTGGGTTGAAGCGAAACCCATCAAGAGTTTGGACGCAGTCACTGCAGTCAGATTCATTCGGCAGATTATCTTCAGATTCGGTGTGCTACATGACATCATAACGGACAATGAAAAAAACTTTAACTCTGATGAGTTCCGTGAGTTCTGCTATTCACAGGGCACTCGGGTTAACTATGCCTCTGTGTCTCACCATCAATCGAATGGACAAGCAGAACGAGCAAATGTGATGATTCTCCAAGGACTAAAACCCCGATTGTTAAGAGACCTAAAGTGTGTTGCGGGAGCTTGGGTCGAAGAGTTGCCATCCGTGATATGGGGCATACAGACAACTCCCAATCACTATACACAGCGCACTCCATTCTTCATGGTATACGGGTCAGAAGCCATGCTGTCATGTGATCTCCAGCACAATTCCCCCGGAGTGGAACAATATGATGAAGCTAAAGCCGAGGCTGCATGTCAATACGGCTTAGACCTTTTGGAAGAGGAAAGAAAGTTGGCCCTCATCAGGTCCATGCTTTATCAACAAGATTTGACGCATTACCACGACAAATAAGTCAGGTGTCGAGCTTTTCAAGAAGGAGATCTAGTTCTCTGACTGGATCAGCAAAGACCCCATAAGCTGGCGCCTCCATGGCAAGGGCCATATGTGATCTCCAAAGTCCTGCACAATGGATCCTATCGTCTGTACAACATCAAAGATGATGTGGAAGAACCTCGACCTTGGAATGCAGACCTGCTTCACAAGTTTTACACATAAAAAACCATGACTGTAGCTTGTCATTCTCATAATAAATCCGAATGATCTCAATGAATAAAGTGTTGTTTCTTATATCTTGTCAAATTCCAACCTCTTTTTCACTTGGACGAATTAATATCTCCTATCACCCCCAGTGGGTGCACAAAACACTTAGCTGCAAACCTGATTTTGCTCAAGTGTAAACTACTCCAAGTGAGGGTCTTGTCTGCACTCGGGGGCTTAGCTATGACCCCGCATCGCCTAAGTTAGAAAACCCTTCGAGTGGGACATCCTCCACACTCGATTGTCAAGATGAGAAGGACCATCATTGTTCATCTAAAAGACAAACTACTCTGAGTGAGGGTCTCCCCCACACTCGGGGGCTTAGCCGTGACCCAGCGTCATCTAAGTTAGAAAACCCTTCGAGTGAGACATCCTCCACACTCGGTCATCAAGATGAACAGGACCATCATTCTTCATCTGAAAGACAAACTACTCCGAGTGAGGGTCTCGCCTACACTCGGGGGCTTAGCCGTGACCCCGTGTCGCCTAAGTTAGAAAACCCTTCGAGTGGGAAATCCTCCATACTCAATTGTCAAGATGAACAGGACCATCATTGTTCATCTAAAAGACAAACTACACCAAGTGAGGATCTCGCCCGCACTCGGGGGCATAGCCGCGACCCAACATCGTCTATGCTAGAAAACCCTTCGAGTGGGACATCCTCCACACTCGGTCGTCAAGATGAACAAGACCATCATTGTTCATCTAAAAGACAAACTACTCCGAGTGAGGATCTCACCCGCACTCGGGGGCTTAGCTGTGACCTAGTGTCGCATAAGTTAGAAAACCCTTCGAGTGGGATATCCTCCACACTCGGGCGTCAAGATGAACCGAACCATCATTGTTCATCTTAAAGACAAACTTCTTCGAGTGAGGGTCTCACCCGCACTCAGAGGCTTAGCCGTGACCCTGCGTTGCCTAAGTTAAAAAACTCTTCTAGTGGGACATCCTCCACATTCGGTCGTCAAGATGAACCGGACAATAATTGTGCGTCTAGAGACAAATCACTCCGAGTGAGGGTCTAACCTATGCTCGGGGACTTAGCCACAACCCTGTGTCGACTAAGTTAAAGTTCATTCCGAGTGTGAATGTCATTCATATTCGAAAACCCGTGTGCGATCCTACAATTGCTCAAGCATAAAGCACTCGAAGAATCCAAATATCAAGTTAAGATAAGAACTACAATGCTCGAAGTGGGAGTACGGACGACAGGAGCCTCAGGCTCATTTAAAAGTCATGCGGTTACAAATACTACTCGGCATTCTGAGGCAAATGTTTAAAGTGGTTTTTTAGCCCGACGATCACTCGAGGCTAGGAGGGACCACTCCTTCGACGAAGGTGTCCAGGTCAAGGCTCTCTGCAATTCAGGTGGCTGCCTCCATGAACATCTCCATGAAGTCTTCGATTCTAGCGTGCTTTTGGTTGGCGACCTCCAAGGACTTCAGTTTCTTGTCGTCCACTCCCTTGCAATGGACTCGAGCCAGTGAGAGAGTAATGTCAGCTCCGGCTCGGGCCACTGACTTCTTATAGGTCTTCACTCGGCTCGGGACATCTCTCACTCGGATAAGATTGGTTTCCAGGTCCTTGGAAGGTTCTTCGTCGTAGTACAGTTCCTTCTTAATGTCCACAATGGCGACGCGGAGCCTCTTGATGTACGAAACCACTTCATCGACTCGCTTGTCCAAACGAAGAAAGGCCATGGCAGCACTATCTTTGAGCAACTCTCGGGATGGGTCCAACTCTTTTTCGACCTTGTCGGTCTCCTCTGCAATGTCATAGCAGAACTCTGGGATCAATCGAATGAAAGGAATCAGAATCAAGAAAATTCATTCGGGTATACAAGAATACACTTGAGTCATTCGGGAAGGCTTACCTTGGAACTTCTCACCTGCAATATTGCCGAAATTTTTGACGAATTGCTCCAGCTCAGCCTTCTTGGCAGTAATATGCTCAAGCTTAGTCTTCAACCCGGCGAGCTCCTCTTTGGACTTATTCACAACAACCTCAAGAGTTTTCTTCTCTTCCTCCAGCTTCCTGACTGACTTCAGCTTCTCCTCGGCCTCCTTGGCCCTTCGACTGGCCTCCTTCTAGGCGTGTGCAAGCTCCGTATCCTTCTTCTTGAGGGTCGTCTTCACGGTTACTAAAGAAACATAATTCTCCAGTCTCTCGACAAGTTTACGATTTTCTCCACGAAGATCTAAGGAAGTAGACTCAGTCAGACAGGGAGAAAGAAGAGGGATGGTAGCAGTCGGACGGGAAGAACTTACCTTCCATCGCTTTTTTCTCTTGCTCCAATCAGGCGGTCTTGGCATTCTGAGCTTCGAGGTCAAGACGCAGTGACAACACCTCCTTTTCCAGAGTTTTTTAGTTACCTCCGAGCTCACAAACAGACTGCGAACAACAAATGGAAGACAAATATTAATCAGGCAAAGTCATATGGTTCGGCAGTCGGATACGAGATAACAGCTCATTCAAAAAAGCTTCAAAGCTCTAAAGACTCCCACAGACTGCTTCAGTCAACGACAGCCTCGGGGACTACACCCAGTGGGTGCGCTCAGCATGCCCCCACTGGAAAATCAAGTTCGAGACACTTCTTTTTTCGACGACAGATCAGACACTGCTACACTATTAGACAACCGCCGACTGCTTCAATCACGGTAGTCTTGTGGACTACACCGAGTGGGTGCTCTCAACGTGCCCCCACTTGAAAAACAACACCCAGTGGGTGTGCCCAGATGCAAACCCAAAGACAAAAGATAGATGGATCAAAATGCTGAATGAGGAAGGTATTTACGAGAGTACTTACTCGGACATTATTTTGCAGCGCTGGACTCGCATCGTATGCCCTCTTCAATCAATCGCACATCAGCTCCATCTGGATAAGCGCCTCCTTGTTCGCTCCCGTATGATCCTCCGGGACATGGTGTAGTGAGAAGATGGTAGTCTCACGAGGAGCTGCCATGAGAGACGACGTGCCAGTTCCGAGTGTGACTCCAGCGCTTGAGCTGGTTCCCTGTGATGACGCCAAGGCACGAGCAAGTGATGGATCCTACATCACACCCTCTATGTTGGCAAAAGGATTCGGCAGATTAGTCTTGTCAACCACATCGATGTCGATGCGTCACGCGGGGATACAAGTGTTCAAAAACATTTGGAAATAATCAGGAGGAAAACATGGCATATGCAAGCAAATTTCCGAAGCTTAACTTTCGAGGATGCTACGTTGACTTCGGCCCTCCTTCTCCAAAGCTTGGAGTTCAGGTGAAGTGGTCAAAGTGTCAGCACTATGGAGAAAACACTTGGATTTCACATCATTTGAATGAATTTCAACAATAATCTTCGAGTGAAAATAGTTACATTGAGGCAATTGGGATGGTTATATTAATCTTCGAAATGGGGACTGCCTTCCGAGGCTTGGCCACAATAGCTTTGGCCTGCTTCGCCGCCTTCTTGAGCGACGAAGCCAGCTCCCCATGACCGTCCTTCAAGCCACGGGTCGATAGAACATTGGCAATCAGCATGGCAACGTTCGACGCTTTGGAGCCACCGCCAGTGACCCTTGGGTCATGGCACAACTTGGTGCGGGACTCAGGCATGCGAGACTCGGACACGCGGACTTCCGAGTGCAAGGACTCTACCTTGTAGCTCTCATCCCAGTCCTCCCCTTCATCGTCGTATTCATCGTGTTCTTCCCTGTCTCCTGCTCCGGTCGAATCTTCTGGGAGATCTGTATCGCTCGACATGTCAACCGGGCCTCGATGCACAACCGAACTGGGGCTATGCATGTCCACAAAAGCCTGTCGAGTGAAGTATAAGTCAATCAAGCTGATTTCAAAAACAAAGGTGTCATTCGGTTAATAAGTCTTCGGAAGTTACCTCATTCGGTGGATTCTCTGCTCAGAGTGGAGGCACCAGCCTGCTCCCCCTGGGGTTATCGCATGCTGGAGTGATTGCCTTGATTTTGGCTTCAACTATTTTGGCATCGAGCTCCTCTCGATGTGTTCGAGTGACGTCATCTGTCCTGGTGTATTTCCACATGGGGTGAACCCTGGCTTGCAGCGGTTGAATTCTCCTCTAAAAGAAAACTTCAAGCAAGTCCAAGCCATTGACACCTTTCTATGCTAGGGCTACCAGAGCTATCACCAGGATGTCTACTTCTACTGTCTCATCTTTGGTGACAGTCAGCCTGGGGATTGACGGAATGCGCTCCTAATTGTACAAAGGGAGCCCGGACTGATTCTCTCCGACTCGAATATCCTGGCAGTAAAACCAGGTGTCCTGCCAACCCTTCAGCGAGTCAGGAAAGGTGATCGCCGAAAAACAATGCTTGCCTCGCATTTGGATTCCTAATCCCCCACATAGTTGGGTCACGTTGGTTTTATCCACTGACCGAGAGGATTTCTTCACGGTCATCACTCGGCAAGTGAAGATGTGTTTGAACAGACACGAGTGGGGGTGGCAATCCAGGAAATTTCGCACAAAGAAATGAATGCAACCAGATACACTACGGCATTGGGTGGTAAGTGATGGAGTTTAGCACCGAAAAAATCCAAAAAACGATGGTAGAACGGGTGGGCGGAAGAGAAAAACCTTGCTCGAGGTGGGTCACCAAGAGGACACGCTCGTTCCCCTGTGGCGAGGGTTCGTCTTCACCCGCCTCTGGAAACCGCCAACTCCCGTTGGAAAGGAGACCCTGGCCCTCCAGCTCAAGCATCCGAGCGTTGATGACCCGCGACGGCATCCAATTGCCTTGGGTCCAACCCGTCGGCGCACCAACGCTCGAGGAAGAGCCGCGCGAGCTCTTCTTTGCTCGCTCAGCCTTCGCAGTCGCTCCGCAAGTCATCTCCGACGAAGCTTGGATCGATTCACGGTGGGTAGCTCTGTGGAGATTTGTCGTCGACGTCAGAGAAGACGAGGGGAGGAGTGAGAAGTGAGATTCATCCCCCCCCAAACAGTGCCTCATCTTTTTATAAAGGAAATTGGGTGAGATCTCTGGCCTCCATCCGCAAACAGAGCAAGATCCGTGGATCTCCTATTCAGAGCCTTGGGGAGACGTGGCGATAATTACAGCGCGGTTATCGAGGCATCATGCTCACTACTCCAAAAATCCTGCGACGTGACCGTTCCATCGCATGTCTGCGCGCGCCTTTCGTGATTTCGAACGCGCAGGACTTCCACATGTCTTAAGTAGGGCGAGCTCAGTGCTCCGAGTCGCTTGACGATTCATTTTCGGGCCGAATGGTCATACTGCTTATAGTTAAACACTCGGGTGAAAAATCAAGCATTCGGATCGTTTCTCCAGGGAAACATTTCAATTTCAAATGACAGTGAAGATTATTCAAGCTAAGTAATTTGGCCAACAATTGATAATCCTGAATCCGTCATGGTTTAGAGTTAAGTGAGTAATGGTGCAGGTTACTGCTGGAATACCTCTGAGGTGTCATCGATGCTTCCAAGTGTCGATCACTCGATGTCCAAAAACCTCATGGATTCGGGGGCTACTGATGAGGCCACCTACCATGGGTAGGGTCACGGGGCCGACATCTAGGGCCCGCTTGGGGTCCTATATTATCTTTAAAACCCTTGAAGCAAAAGTGCACTCTGACGCCAAAAGAGCTTCACTCGGATCCTCCAAGTCATTAGGTTGTCGTGGTGTCACTCAGACGATAGGAGTTCAATTGTCTGGCTGTCGAAGCGTCCGAGGATTTGAGGATTCATTCTTGTCGTAGTTAATGGCGCGTTATCAGTAACGCCACACTTAAGGCTGCAATTCCTATAACGTAGTCTTAAGTAGCATTTATGGCGGCGCTCAGTCAGTGCTGGCACACTCTATATAAGCCACCATCGGGCACCATAGTTAGGTTCGGAACTTCTGTAATCCTGATCCACCATAAGCAACCACCAAAGCCCTCGGGCTCGAGATGTAGGGCTTTTATCACTTCCGAGTAAGGCCTGAACTCGTACATATCTGAGTGCACACCTAAGTCGTAGCTAGACTTCGCCCCTCCTTTCATACCCCTAGTACTATTGTCAGGTCCATTCCCCTGACACCCGCTATCCATGGTACCTTCCGAGCAAAGCGTCGAACACCTTGTGGACGTGGTGGATACGTGGCCGAGAAGGACACCCTGTGGCCATGGTGGAGACGCGGCAACAGAGCAAGGTGGAGGAAGAACAGGTGGAGGAAGAAAAGGGGCCATACCATCAACGGGCAAGGTGGACGCCGCTAAGATATGGCGGCGAAGGCGGTGAAGGGACGTGCATTGGAGTGGGGCGGGGAGCGCGGCCAGAGTTGGGGAGGGGATAGAAAAAGGGGTGGGTGTGTCACCGACTGGCTGGCCAGGGGAGGACAAGGGCATGCGTCGCCATCGTCCGCGCTTGTCCGTTCGGCCGCAAACGCATCCCAAAGTTGGCCCGAGAATGGATCGAAAGCGAACCAAAAACGGTCACTTGTCCGTTTGTGGCCACGCGTTGTGTCGCGATTTGTGTTCGATTATTCCTAAACGGACACGGGCAGACGATTTGGGGTCGTGCTTTGGGGTTGAACTAAGGCCAACTCCAGCGCACGTGTTTTTCCCGGATTATGTCTGTTTTGTTGGAAATATGCCCTAGAGGAAATAAATAAAGTGTTTATTATTATATTTCCTTGTTCATGATAATTGTTTATTATCCATGCTATAATTGTATTGATTGGAAACACATTGCATGTGCGGATGAATAGACAACACTTTGTCCCTAGTATGCCTCTAGTGAACTAGCTCGTTGATCAAAGATGGTCAAGGTTTCCTAGCCATTGACATGTGATGTCATTTGATAACGGGATCTCATCATTAGGAGAATGATGGGATGGACGAGACCCAAACTATAAACGTAGCATATGATCGTGTCAGTTTATTTCTACAGTTTTCTGCATGTCAAGTATATGTTCCTATGACCATGAGATCATGCAACTCACGGACACCGCGGGAATGCCTTGTGTGTATCAAACGTCGCAACGTAACTGGGTGACTATAAAGGTACTCTACAGGTATCTCCGAGGGTGTCTATTGAGTTGGCATGGATCAACACTGGGATTTGTTACTCCGTGTGACGGAAAGATATCTCAGGGCCCACTCGGTAATACAATATCACAATGAGCCTTGCAAGTAATCTGATTAAGTGTTAGTCACAGGATCTTGTATTACCGAACGAGTAAAGAGACTTGTCAGTAACGAGGTTGAACTAGGTATGGAGATACCGACGATCAAATCTCGGGCAAGTAACATACCGAAGAACAAGGGGAACGTTATACGGGATTGACTGAATCCTTGACATAGAGGTTCGACCGATAAAGATCTTCGTAGAATATGTAGGAACCAATATGGGCATCCAGGTCCCGTTGTTGGTTATTGGCCGTAGAGGTATCTCGGTCATGTCTACATAGTTCTCGAACCCGCAGGGTCTGCACACTTAAGGTTTGGTGATGTTTTGGTAGCATAGAGTTATGCATGGTGGTGACTAAAGGTTGTTCAGAGTCCCGGATGAGATCCGGACATCACGAGAAGCTCTAGAATGGTACGGAGGTAAATATTGATATATAAGAAGTCCTGCTTTGGTCGCCGAAAAAGTTTCGGGCTCATCGGTAGTGTACCGCGGGACCATCGGGAGGGGTATTTTTACCCAAGAGGCTAAATGGGTTGTGTAAGGACAAATACCAGCCCTTAGTGGGCTGGCCTAAGTCCCACACAAGGCCCATGTGGCCGGGAAGAAATTCCAAAGTGAGAAAAGGTGGAAAAAGACAAAAGGGTGGAAATAAGGAAGGAGTACTAATCCTACTAGGAGTGGAGGAGGAGGACTCCTCCTCTCCATTTTGGCCAAACCAAAGAGGGGCTGGCCCTTGCACCAAGCCTCCTCCTCCTCTCCTGCTATATGTACTAGAGGTTTTAGGGTTTTTGCACAAGATTTTCAGCCACGTGCAACCCTATCCTCTAGTCCGTAGTTTCTCCTCTAGATCGATTTCAGCTCTGCTTAGGCAAAGCCCTGTTGAGATTACTCAACCACCATCGCCGCAACGCCGTCACGCTACCGAAGAAATCGTCTACCTCTTCGCTCCCTCTTGATGGATCAAGAAGGCAGATATCATCATCAAGCCGTACGTGTGCTGAACGCGGAGGTGCCGTCCATTCGGTGCTAGATCGGGACGGATCGTGATTGGATCGCGGGACGCTCGGCGATTTGGATCGCGAAGACGTTCAACTACATCAACCACGTTTCTTAACGCTTCTTGCTTAGCAATCTACAAGGGTACGTAGATCCACTCTCCCTGTCGTAGATGCACATCACCATGGATAGATCTTGCGTGTACCTAGGAAAAATTTTGTTTCCCATGCAAGTTCCCCAACAGTGGCATCATGAGCTAGGTCTATGTGTAGATGAGATCTCGAGTAGAACACAAAGAGTTTGTGGGTGTTGATGCTTAGATTGCTTCCTCCCTTGGTCATGTTTTGGTTCAGTGGTATTGTGGGATGAAGCGGCCCGGACCAACCTTACTCGTATGCTTATGAGAGACCGGTTCCATCGACTGGCGTGTAACTTCGTTGCACAAAGATGGCTGGCAGGTGTCTGTTTCTCCTACTTTAGTTGGATCGGATTCGACTAATGCGGTCCTTGAGAAGGTTGAAAAGCAACTTATGTATCACCATTGTGGTTTATGCGTAGGTAAGAATTGTTCTTGCTAGATACCCGTAGCAGCCACGTAAAACATGCGACAACAATTAGAGGATGTCTAACTTGTTTTTGCAGGGTATGTTGTGATGTGATATGGCCAATTACATGATGAGATATATGTGATGTATGATATGATCATGTGTTGTATAGAATATCACGACATGCATGTCGATGAGTACGGCAACTGGCAGGAGCCATAGGGTTGTCTTTAATTATTGTATGACCTACGTGTTAATCATTAAGCGCTATGTAATGCTTTACTTTATCGCTAAACGGTAGCAATAGTAGTAGAAGCATGGTGGGCGCGACAACCCCGATGGCGACACGTTGATGGAGATCAAGATGATGGAGATCATGGTGTCGTGACGGTGACGATGGAGATCATGCTGGTGCTTTCAAGATGGAGATCAAAAGCACAAGTTCATGGCCATATCATGTCACTTATGATTTGCATGTGATGTTAATCCTTTTATGTACCTTGTTTTCCTTAGGACGACGGTAGCATTATAAGGTTATCCCTCACTTAAATTTCAAGATGAATTGTGTTCTCCCCGAGTGTGCACCATTGCGAAAGTTCGTCGTGTCGAGACACCACGTGATGATCGGGTGTGATAGACTCTACATTCACATACAACGGGTGCAAGCCAGTGTTGCACATGCAGAACACTCGGGTTAAACTTGACGAGCATAGCATGTATAGACATGGCCTTGGAACACAAGAGACCGAAAGGTCGAACATGAGTCATATAGTAGATATGATCAACATGATGATGTTCACCATTGAAACCACCTCAACTCACGTGATGATCGGACTTGAGTTGGTGAATTTGGATCATGTGACACTCAGATGACCTGAGGGGTGTCAATTTGAGTGGTAGATTTAGTAATTTGATTAACTAAACTCATTATCGTGAACAATAGTCTAAGTAACCTTTGCATATTTATGTTGTAGATCAATGGCTTGCGCAATAGCACCCCTGAATTTTAATGCGTTCCTAGAGAAAGCTAAGTTGAAAGATGATGTAAGTAACTTTGTTGATTGGGCCCGTAATCTGAGGATTATCCTCACGACTTCCCAGAAATCATATGTCCTTGATGCACCGCTTGGTGACCAACCCGAAGACATGTCATCCGAAGACGTTAAGAACGCTTGGGAGGCACGTTCTGGAGATTACTCAATAGTTCAGTGTGCAATATTGTATGGCTTAGAACCGCGACTTCAAAGACGTTTTGAATGTCATGGAGCATATGAGATGTTCCAGGAGTTGAAGTTTATCTTTCAGAAGAATGCCCGGATCGAGAGGTATGAGACCTCCGATAAGTTCTATGCTTGCAAAATGGAGGAGAATGGGTCTATCAGTGAACATATACTCAGAATGTCTGGGTATTCGACTCGTCTGGCGGAGTTGGGAATTGCCCTTCCGCCAGAGGCGATCACTGACAGAGTTCTTCAATCACTGCCACCTAGCTGCAAGAGCTTTGTGATGAACTATAACATGCACGGGATGAACAAGTCAGTCACCGAGCTGTTTGCGATGCTAAAAGTCATTGAGTCTCAAATCCAGAAAGAACATCAAGTGTTAATGGTCAATAAAACCACTAGTTTCAAGAAGAATGGCAAGGGAAAGGGCAAGAAGGGTAAATCCAAGAAGGATGGCAAAGAAGTTGCTCCTCCTGTAAAGAAACCCAAGGCTGGACCCAAGCCAGAAACTGAGTGCTTTCATTGCAAGGGAACTGGTCACTGGAAGCGGAACTGCCCCAAGTACCTGGCTGACAAGAAGGCGGCCAACAACAAACAAGGTATATATGATATACATGTTATTGATGTGTACCTTACTAGCTCTCGTTGTAGTGCCTGGGTATTTGATACCGGTTCGGTTGCTCACATTTGCAACTCAAAGCAGGACCTATGGAATAGACAGAGGCTGGCTAAGGACGAAGTGACGATGCGCGTGGGAAATGGTTACAATGTTGATGTGATCGCCATCGGCACGCTCTCTCTTCGATTACCATCGGGATTAGTGATGAACCTGAATAATTGTTATTTAGTGCCTGCATTAAGCATGAACATTATATCTGGATCTTGTTTATTGCAAGATGGTTACTCATTTAAATCAGAGAATAATGGTTGTTCTATTTATATGAGTAATATCTTTTATGGTCATGCACCCAATGTGAGGGGTTTATTCATATCAAATCTTGATAGTGATGATACACATGCTCATAACATTGATGCCAAAAGATGTAGAGTTGATAATGATAGTACCACTTTCTTGTGGCACTGCCGTTTGGGTCATATTGGTGTAAAACACATGAGGAAGCTCCATGCTTATGGACTTTTGGAGTCACTTGATATTGAATCACTTGACACATGTGAACCATGCCTCATGGGCAAGATGACTAAAACGCCATTCTCTGGAACAATGGAACGGGCAAGTGACTTATTGGAAATCATACATACTGATGTATGTGGTCCAATGAATGTTGCAGCGCGTGGTGGATATCGTTATTTTCTCACCTTCACTAATGACTTAAGTAGATATTGGTATATTTACTTAATGAAACATAAGTCTGAAACGTTTGAAAAGTTCAAGCAATTTCAGAGTGAAGTTGAGAATAATCATAACAAGAAGATCAAATTCCTATGATCTGATCGAGGAGGTGAATTCTGAGTTATGAGTTTGGCAGTCACTTAAGACAGTGTGGAATTGTGTCACAGTTGACACTGCCTAGAACACCACAGCGTAATGGTGTGTCCGAACGTCGTAATCGAACCTTATTAGATATTGTGCATTCTGATGTCTCTTGATGATTTGCCACTATTGTTTTGGGGTTATGCATTAGAGACAGCTACATTCACTTTAAATAGGGCACCATCAAAATCCATTGAGACGACGCCATATGAACTGTAGTTTGGCAAGAGGCCAAAGTTGTCGTTTCTTAAAGTTTGGGGATGTGATGCTTATGTCAAAAAGCTTCAGCCTAAAAATCTAGAACCCAAAGCGAAGAAATGCATCTTCATAGGATACCCAAAAGAGACAGTTGGGTATACCTTCTATCTCAGATCCGAAGGCAAAGTTTTTGTTGCTAAGAATAGAACATTTCTTGAGAAAGAGTTTCTCTTGAAAGAATTGAATGGGAGGGAAATAGAGCTTGATGAGGTTATTGAACCTTTACTTCAACCAGAGAGTAGCGCAGCGAAAAAAGATGTTTCTGTGGAGCCTACAACAGTTGAAGAGGAAGTTAATGATGATGATCATGAAGCTTCGGATCAAGTCACTATTGAACCTCGTAGGTCAACAAGGGCGCGTATTGCTCCTGAGTGGTATGGCAACCCTGTCTTAGAGGTCATGTTGTTGGACAACAATGAACCTACGAGCTATAGAGGAGCGATGATGGGCCCGGATTCCAAGAAATGTTTAGAGGTCATGAAATCCGAGATGGGATCCATGTATGAAAACAAAGTATGGACTTTGGAAGTATTACCTGAAGGGCAAAGGCCATTCAGAACAAATGGATCTTTAAGAAGAAGACGGACGCGGACGGTAATGTCACCATCTGTAAAGCTCGACTTGTGGCAAAGGGTTTTTCACAAGTTCAAGGAGTTGACTACGATGAGGCCTTCTCACCCGTAGCGATGCTTAAGTCCGTCAGAATCATGTTAGCAATAGCTGCATATTTTGACTATGAAATTTGGTAGATAGATGTCAAAACAGCGTTCCTCAACAGTTTCCTTGAGGAAGAGTTGTATATGATGCAACCGGAAGGTTTTGTCGATCCAGAGAATGCTGACAAAGTTTGCAAACTCCAGCAATCCATTTATGGACTGGTGCAAGCATCTCGGAGTTGGAATAAGCGCTTTGATGAGGTGATCAAAGCGTTTGGGTTTATACAAGTTTATGGAGAATCTTGTATTTACAAGAAAGTGAGTGGGATCTCTATAGCATTTCTAATATTATATGTAGATGACATATTGCTGATTGGAAACAATATAGAAATGTTGAAAAGCGTGAATGAATATTTAAAAAAGAGTTTTTCAATGAAGGACCTAGGAGAAGCTGCTTTCATATTAGGCATTAAGATCTATAGAGATAGATCGAGATGCTTAATAGCACTTTCACAGAGCACATACCTTGATAAAGTTTTGAAGAAGTTCAAAATGGATCAGTCCAAGAAGGGGTTCTTGCCTATGTTGCAAGGTGTGAAGTTGAGTAAGACGCAATGCCCAGTGACTGCAAAAGATAGAGAGAAGATGAGTGTCATCCCCTATGCTTCAGCCATAGGCTCTATCATGTATGCAATGATGTGCATAAGACCCGATGTCAGCCTTGCCATAAGTATGGCCGGAAGGTTTCAAAGTGATCCTAGAATGGAGCATTGGACGATGGTCAAGAATATCCAAGGACTAAGGAAATGTTTCTCATTTATGGAGGTGATGAAGAGCTCGTCGTAAAGGGATACGTCGATGCAAGCTTTGACACTGATCCAGATGACTCAAAGTCACAAACCGGATACGTATTTATTCTCAACGGGGGAGTGGTAAGCTGGTGCAGTTCCAAGCAAAGCGTGGTAGACGATTCTACATGCGAGGCGGAGTACATCGCAGCCTCGGAGGCAGCAAAGGAAGGTGTCTGGATGAAGCAGTTCATGACAAATCTTGGAGTAGTGCCCAGTGCACTGAATCCAATGACTCTGTTCTGTGACAACACTGGTGCCATTGCTATGGCCGAGGAACCAAGGTTTCACAAAAGGACCAGACACATAAAGCGACGCTTCAATTCCATCCGCAATTACATCAAGGAGAAGGACATAAATATTTGCAAAGTGCACACGGATCTGAATGTTGCAGACCCATTGACTAAACCTCTTCCATGGGCTAAACATGATCAACACCAGAACTGCATGGGTGTTCGATTCATTACAATGTAAATCACATAGTGATGTGAACTAGATTATTGACTCTAGTGCAAGTGGGAGACTGTTGGAAATATGCCCTAGAGGCAATAAATAAAGTGTTTATTATTATATTTCCTTGCTCATGATAATTGTTTATTATCCATGCTATAATTGTATTGATTGGAAACACATTGCATGTGTGGATGAATAGACAACACTTTGTCCCTAGTATGCCTCTAGTGAACTAGCTCGTTGATCAAAGATGGTCAAGGTTTCCTAGCCATTGACAAGTGATGTCATTTGATAATGGGATCACATCATTAGGAGAATGATGGGATCGACGAGACCCAAACTATAAACGTAGCATATGATCGTGTCAGTTTATTGCTACAGTTTTCTGCATGACAAGTATATGTTCCTATGACCATGAGATCATGCAACTCACGAAAACCGGAGGAATGCCTTGTGTGTATCAAACGTCGCAACATAACTGGGTGACTATAAAGGTACTCTACAGGTATCTCTAAGGGTGTCTGTTGAGTAGGCATGGATCAACACTGGGATTTGTTACTGTGACGGAGAGGTATCTCATGACCCACTTGGTAATACAACATCACAATGAGCCTTGCAAGGAATGTGACTAAGTGTTAGTCACGGGATCTTGTATTACGGAACGAGTAAAGAGACTTGCCGGTAACGAGGTTGAACTAGGTATGGAGATACTGACGATCGAATAGCGGGCAAGTAACATACCGAAGAACAAAGGGAACGTTATACGGGATTGACTGAATCCTTTACATAGAGCTTCGACCGATAAAGATCTTCGTAGAATATGTATGAACCAATATGGTCATCAGGTCCTACTATTGGTTATTGACCGTAGAGGTGTCTCGGTCATGTCTACATAGTTCTCGAACCCGCAGTGTCTGCACACTTATGGTTTGGTGGTGTTCGGTAGTATAGAGTTATGCATGGTGGTGACCGAAGGTTGTTCGGAGTCCCAGATGAGATCACATACGTCGTGAGGAGCTCCGTAATGGTCCGGAGGTAAATATTGATATATAGGAAGTCCTGTTTTGGTCGTTGGAAAAGTTTCGGGCTCATCGGTAGTGTACCGAGAGTGCCGGTAGTGTACCGGGGGACCATCGGGAGGGGTATTTCGACCCAAGAGGCTACATGGGTTGTGGGAGGACAAATACCAGCCCTTAGTGGGCTGGTCGAAGTCCCACACAAGGCCCCTGCGGCTGGGAAGAAATTCCAAAGTGAGAAAAGGTGGAAAAAGGCAAAAAAAAGGTGGAAATAAGGAAGGAGTCCTAATCCTACTAGGAGTGGAGGAGGAGGACTCCTCCTCTCCACTTCAGCCAAACCAAAGAGGGGCTGGCCCTTTTCCAAGCCTCCTCCTCCTCTCCTCCTATATATACTAGAGGTTTTTGGGTTTTTGCACAAGATTTTCAGCCACGTGCAACCCTACCCTCTAGTCCGTAATTTCTCCTCTAGATCGGTTTCAACTGTGCTTAGGCGAAGCCATGCTGAGATTACTCCACCACCATCGCTGCAGCACCGTCACGCTGCCGAAGAACTCGTCTACCTCTTCGCTCCCTCTTGCTGGATCAAGAAGGTGGAGATCGTCATCAAGCCATACATGTGCTGAACGCGGAGGTGCCGTCCGTTCGGTGCTAGATCGGGACGGATCGTGATTGGATCGCGGGACGCTCGGCGATTTGGATCGCAAAGACGTTCGACTACATCAACCGCGTTTCTTAACGCTTCCCGCTTAGTGATCTACAAGGGTACGTAGATCCACTCTCCCTCTCGTAGATGCTCATCGCCATGGATAGATCTTGCGTGTGCGTAGGAAATTTTTTGTTTCCCATGCAACGTCCCCGACACGTTTGGGTAGGGCAATGGGGTCATGTCCAGGTATTTTTCTGGGATGCGCCGGTTGTGTGTCCAACACACGGACGCGTAAATTTTTCTTTTCATCAAGCACATATCTTTTATTTTTCATCATTGATTTTTGATACATGGAAGCATATCACCAAGTTTTGAGTAGAATAGCAAGACCAAAGAAAACAAGAACCACAACAAGACATTTTAGAAGAGAACCAACTTCCATAACTGCTCTCGTAAGTTGGATTAGGGCCTTCTCGATGCATTCATTGCTGATCTGCGGAGGCTCGATCTTGCATGCTTCTTTCTTCTTCGACTTTAAAGAAGTAGACGTTGCTTCCTCGCATCTAGTCTCATCTCTAGCCTCTATTCTATCAACAAGTGAACTAGTCTCATCTATAGCCTCTATTCTAGCTGAAAGTGCATGAACATCTACTAAATTGCACTCTATCAATATATCAATATATTCTTCTTCCTAATACCAAAAGTTGCATCCATTCTACACAACAAAACCTTAGGTTAGTACAACTAGTCAAATCCTAGAGCACAACCGAAGCTAAAGTACCACATACCATCGTTTGAGCACTTGATGAACACCAATTCGGGATGTTCTGGCATTGTAGACACGCGGCGCAAGACCTTCCTTGGGCAGTCGTCGCACTTTATGAGTGGCAACGGTGCGCCGACGAGCCTTTGGGCCAACACCGAGCCCGGCCTCCAACCATTCGTGTATCTGCCAGTGAACCGCCGATGGTGTAGATCCGAGCAGCTAGAGGAGGAGTTAGTACCTGCATGTGGCCTTGCCGGGGCCTCCCGTACCGGTGCTCGGCCAGTCCATGGCATGTCGCGGCCTCCTACAGCCAGGCGAGCTCAATACCGACCGGATCCGCTCCAAATCCTATCGCCAGGAGCGCAAATCAGGTGGTCCTGGTTGGGTAGCCCGGAGCATCGAGGGAACAGGGGCTGCGACAAGGGTTGGGGCAAGCGCGCGGCTGAGCTACACAATGGCAATGGCAGTGGCGGCGACAACGAGGGACAAGAGTGGCTGGGGGTGCGGCTGGAGTGCTCGGTGGGGAGGGGGAGATAGAAAAAGGGAGGCATGTGCCACCGACGGGCAGACTAGGGGAGGAGAAGCGGGCACGGCCCGGCCGATCGCTCGCTGTCCGTTTCACCTCAAAGGCGGCCCAAACTTGGGCCATGGATGGGTCAAAAGTAGACAGAAAACGGATAAAAGTCAATTTGTGCCCGCACACTGGGTCGTCTGGTATATCCATTTTGCCCCAAACAGACACACCCGGACAGGATGGGGTCGTGAGGTGGAGTTGACCTAAGAGCATCTCTAGCCATTGTGTCCCCCCAGGGACGATTTTTGCGCCGGATGGAGATTTTCCGGTGCTAATTTTGCTCTGGGAGGGGAAAGTTTCCCAGTAGTTGATGGCTACTACACAACATTCTTCTTGTAGACTCGTGTTGGGCCTCCAAGCGTAGAGTTTTGTAGGACAGCGGCAATTTTCCCTCAAGTGGATGACCTAAGGTTTATCAATCCATGGGAGGTGTATGATGAAGATGGTCTCTCTCAAACAACCCTGCAACCAAATAACAAAGAGTCTCTTGTGTCCCCAACACACCTAATACAATGGCAAATTGTATAGGTGCAATAGTTCAGCGAAGAGATGGCGATACGAATGCAATATGGATGGTAGATATAGGTTTTTGTAATCTTAAAATATAAAAACAGCAAGGTAAAAAATAGTAAACAACGAGCAAAACATTGTATAAATGCTTGGAAACAAGGCCTAGGGTTCATACTTTCACTAGTGCAAGTTCTCTCAACAATACTGACATAGTTGAATCATATGTAAACCCCTCACGTGCGACAAAGAGTTCACTCCAAAGTCACAAATATCAGAGAACTAACAAAGAAATTATTGTAGGGTATGAAACCACCTCAGAGTTATCTTCTCCGATCAATCTTATGAGCTATCCCTATAAGTGTCACAAACATCCCTAGAGTTCGTACTAAAATAACACCTTAAGATACACATCAACCAAAACCCTAATGTCACATAGATACTCCAATGTCACCACAAGTACCCATGGGCTTGATTATACAATATGTATCACATAATTTCAGATTGATCATGTTCAATCCAACACAAAGAACTTCAAAGAGTGGCCCAAAGTTTCTACTGGAGAGTCAAGACGAAAAACGTGTGCCAACCCTATGCATTGATTCCCAAGGTCATGAAACCCGCAAGTTGATCACCAAAACATACATCAAGTGGATGAATAGAACATGCCACTGTCACCACAGATATCCCATCGCAAGAGATACATCAAGTGTTCTCAAATCCTTAAAGACTCAATCCGATAAGAAAACTTCAAGGGAAAATACAATTCATCACAAGAAGATAGAGAGGGAAAACTCCATATGATTCATGTTTATCAATAAAGCTCACGGTACATCGAGATCGTGTCATCTCAAGAACATGAGAGAGAGGGATCAAACACATAGTTATTGGTACATACCCTCAGCCCCGAGGGTGAACTACTCCCTCCTCGTCATGGAGACCACCGGGATGATGAAGATGGCCTCCGGTGATGGTTTCCCCCTCCGGCAGGGTGCCGGAACAGGCTCTCGATTGGTTTTTTGTAGCTCTGGAGGCTTGCGGCAACGGAACTCCCGATCTCGGTTTCTTTTCGGAGGTTTCTATATTTATAGGAATTTTTGGCGTCGATCTCATGTCAAGGGGGGCACGAGGCGGTGGCAACCGTGCTAGGTGCGGGCTAGGGGGTGGCTGCGCCTAGCAGGCTTGCCACCTCCTCGTGGCTCTTCTGGCCCAGCTCCAATGCTTCGGGGGTCTCTTTTGGTCCACAAAGAAGCATACTAAATTTTCAGCCCATTCCGAGAACTTTTATTTCTGCACAAAAAACGACACCACGGTAGTTCTGCTGAAAACAACGTTAGTCCGGGTTAGTTCTAAAAAAATCATACCAAAATCATATAGAATTATTGTAAACATGGCATGAATACTTCATAAATTATAGATACGTTGGAAATGTATCAGTCGTTGAGCTCCCAGGCCACGGCCAGGCGTTCTACGCGGCGTGGGAGTTGGTGAGGGAGAAAAGGAAAAGAGAGAGCAGCACGTTGATGGGCCCTGGAGGAAAAGTGAGGAGAGAGGGAGTGGGAGGCTGACAGTGGGCCAAATGACATGCAAAACAATCCCTCTCTACCCCCAGCTGCCCCCTAGGATCCTGGGTTTGGCCTCGGTTTGTTAGTCGAATTTTTGGCCATGTCCGGCGCTAATCGAGCTCGTGGGGGCGTGAATGGGACTTTTTTCGTCCGTCAGCGCTAAAAAAGTGCTTTAGGGGGCTTCGTGGGGTGACAGGTGGAGATGCTCTAGGGGCGTGTTTGGTTCCTTTAGTCTACAGTAGCTGCATTGCATAGCCTTCTCAACTCAGCCTGGCTATGCAGATGCAGCCTCAAATGCACCATCTGCAAGTTGTTTGGTTGCCTGCATGCCCTCTTGCCGTCATGGACTGAACCACACTGCCTCGTGTTTGGTTTCCTGCATGTTAGTGGACAAACCCAAGGCATGGTGTTTGGTTGTATGCAACGCCTGGTGTGTGGTAACCTCTTTCGCTAGATGGTGATGTTACCAGCACACTTCAGCACAACCATGTACCACACATCATAAGCAGAGCAGAGCATAAACAGAGCTTCAGCTACTTAACAACATAGTTCAGAACGATAGTTCAAAAAGTTCAACGCATAAACCATAGTTCAAGCAGACTCGATAGTACTTAGGAAGGAGGTGCCCCAGCCCTACTCCCTGGCAGCGAAGGCTTCGTCGTGCTTCCCACACTTGTTGACCACCTCAATGCCATCGTCGTCGAAGATGATGACCTTGAGGGTGTCGGGAGTTAGGAGCTTGAACGTCACCATGTAGACGATATTGATCTGATGAATGGCGGGGAAGGTGGCCCAACCCTGATCCAGGGTCACCCTACCGTTCATCAGCTTGACCGTTACCCTCCAGGAGCAGCCGGTGTTGTTCTTCATCTTGAACTCTGTCGGCACCGTGGCAAAGTGCTTGGTGAAGTCCAGGGGCATGGGCATGCACTCAAGCTTCGGTGCAAGGATGACCTTGTAGAAGTGAGTTGCGCCACCCTCCTCACAGTAGTGGCCGTAGTTGCGGCGCTTGCTGCTGGGGGGTCCTCCATGCGCTTGTTGTCGCCAACCGTTGGCATGTTCCGTTCTTCCGCGGCGGTGGGCGGCAGCACCACCTCGGGCATTGGATTAACCGCCTGCTTGCCCTTCTTGTCAACGGCCGGGAGCACCTCCGTGCCCATCTCATTGCTCTCCTCGATCTACACACAATTCATGGAATCAGGCACAGACAGAGTTCATGGCTCATTGAAGAGCATGTAGTTAAAACGGCATGACTGTCACTCTTCCTCCATCATGCCTATATTTACTGAACCTGACCACCACTACTTACCCATCTCCTCTCTTCTCTCACTATCAACCTTCCTCCTCTCCATCGCCATGAGCTCCAGCTCCAATGCCAACCCCTTCCTTGGGGTATTGGCTGGAGGGCCTTCTTCCTGGGGTGGTCGGCTGGTGACCGCACCAAGTTCAAGAACACCATGGAGGTGTGCTCGAACTTCGGTTCCATGCCTGACATGCAAAAGGAATCTGATGCAGTGCTCATGAGGGCCACTGCAAAAGAGTTGAAGACGCCGATTCCTAACCCAGCAAAGGACGCGATGGCAGTTGACATCATTCGTTGGGCCATGAATCAGGCCGTCTCCGACGACGCTAAACAGAGGAAGAGGTGGTCCAAGTACAAGAACTATTGGGCTCCTAATGACCGTCGTGCCGCAGTGTACTGGGAGACGGCAATCGTGCAGCCGGTGGTCATCGGTGGGGAGCCTAAGGAGGACGAAGAACCGGTGCAGATGTCAGTGAGGGTGCCGGAGCCACGCCGTCGTAGCTGGCCGATCGACCTCGACTCCGCCGAGGACGATGACGACCCGCCGCCCTGCACGGCGATGGACAAGAAGATGAAGGTCAGCCACTCGACCCGCCGCTCCCTACGCCTCAACGGTCGCTGTGGTTAGCCAGTGTCTGTTGTGTACCCCCAATCCCCCTTCTACTCCATCCGCATCTACCTCTATTCCGATCTTGCATGAACTAGTATGAACTCGTATGAACTAGTATGAAGTGTCATGCTTATCTACCTCTATTCCCCATTCCCCTCTCCGTCGTGGATCGAATCTATCGCCGGATCAAACGCGAAAATGTAGTGCATGACGAACAAAAAAAGTGCTTACCGCCATTGTCGCGGGCCAGGTGATGATCCGCTCGCCGGTGATGGAGTCCGGTGGCTCTCCTCCGATCCGCCGCCGCCGGTGAGAGTTGGGAGAGTGAAGGAGAGTGGGGAAAGGGAGCGGTAAGGGGCGGTGAGGCTAATAGTTGTTGATGCTTTGGGAAGCAACGCGGCTTCTTGAGAGTGGCCGCGCGCGTGCAGCCGCCGCCCACGTGCACCGCTCGGGCCTGGCTCTGGAAAAACTGTCGATTCGAGCGTTTCCAGGAAGCCGGACCCAGGAATGCTTTAAACATCATGCAATGCAGGCCCAACAATGTATGCAATCAACCAAACAGTTCGTTTTCTTTCCGCGCGGTTCTGGTTAGGCCTGGCAACCAAACGCACCGATTTTGCCCGTCGTCACGCGTTTTAGGGGACAGCTGACTTGAGGTCTTTCTTTTTTCCAATCGAGTGAGCAACCAGATCAATGATTGAGGAAGGGAGACTTCACTCTCGCCACCCACCCCATGCATACGGCGCAGCGGCGGCGCTAGGGGCTCGGCCGGCCTCCATTGGCCCTTCCATTTCCGGCTCCGCTGCCGGAAAGCGAGACACGCCGTCGACCTCCTCCAGCCGCTGAACGCCCCCGACCTCCTCGTCACAGTCTCCTAACCTTCAGCCGCCGGATTTGACCTGACCTTCACCGCTTCTGGCCTAGGTAATGTACCTGCACCCCCAGCCTCTAGATCAACCCCATCTACGCTTGCTTCTTTGAGTTCCATGTGCATTTCCCTCATGTCGGCATAATCTCCAGCAAATCGCCCGACGACTCGCGGCTCCTAATGGCGGATCCGGTGTCCGCTGCTGTCGCTGTAGGGTGGGCCATGAAGGCCGCCGGGTGGGTCGCCTCGCCCATCATCTCTGAGCTTTACAAGAAAGCCTCCTCCATCCTCAACTTTGATGCATCGCGGAAGCTCAAGGAACTCGAGCCAAAGATTTTGCTGCTACAGCGGGTGCTGGAAATGGTTGAGGAGAGCCCTGACAGGCCCCGTCTGGAGCAGCTGTTCAACGATCTTAAGTCTGCTTTCTACGAAGCAGAGGACATCTTGGATGATGTTGAGTATTACCGTCTCGAGAGACAGATACAAGATGACTATCTCAAGTTAGAGGTCGCCGCGGCTCAACGCAACAAGAATCGCATGAAGAAGCTCTTCAAGTCTGCCATGAAAAAGTGCAACCCCCTGAAAGATGAGGTGCTTTTCTGCTCTACGTGTTTGTATTTTCCCTCAAGCGTAAAGGTTTCTGTGCAAAAATGTACTACATGAAAATATGTTAGAATTGCCAAAATAGAATATCATCCAACCCTTGATTTTCTGGTTTATTTGAGGCACACTGGTTTTACGTACAACTTAGCAACCATATTCTTTCCTGGAGAAAGCGACGAAAAAGACTTGCTTCCGTACAAACTAAATCTTCCTTTACACCATATCGACCACTAGCACATGTGTCCTCATTCAAGGGATGAAAAATAAACTTCAGTTTTTTTAGTGTAGGCTTTTGGGATGCGTAGAAATATTTTCTCATTCCTCGATTTCCTCACTTGCTATTTTGTTTTGCAGGATTGTGGCATGTCAAAAAATGAGTTGAAGCAGATCCTAGAAAAAATAGAAAAGGTCATAAATGATGCATGTGGATTTCTTGAACAGATGAACTTGCCAAACAAAAGTAACACTAATTTGAGCAAACCTGCCAACTCACGAGGTGCAGTCACCACGGCGAGGCCTCCATCTGTGGTAATCGGACGAGATAAAGATTGTGATAACATAGTATCAATGCTTCGTGATAAGGAAGAAGATGGTCAACCAGGCACTAATATGGATCAATGTTATTCCGTAATCGGCATTCATGGCATCGGTGGTTCTGGGAAATCAACCATTTCACAACTTGTTTGTGCCCGCGAGGAAAAGGGTGGTCGTTTCAACCTGGTTATGTGGGTTCACGTTTCTCAGGATTTTAGTGTGGATACCATTTTCAGGCAGATGTTTGAGGCCGCTACCAGGATCCCGTGCCCTCAGTTCAATAATCTTGACACCTTACAAACTAATTTGGAGAAGGAACTGCATGGAAAACGGTTCCTCTTGGTACTAGATGATGTTTGGTACAATAATAGAGATATGAGGCAGTATGAGAAGTTGCAACAGATACTTTCACCGATGAACGCTGGAGAGGCAGGAAGCAAGATCCTGGTAACTAGTCGAACTAAAGATGCATTGTTAGCTCTGGGCGCTGCAGAGCAGAGATGTATTCCCATGTCAGTCCTAGATGAAGATGTCTTCTTGAATTTATTCAAACATTATGCATTTCACAACGTAAGTGTTGATGATCATGTCCGAAGAATACTTGAAGAAATTGGGAACGACATTGCAAAAAAGTTGAAGAGATCACCTCTAGCGGCCAAAATTGTTGGAGGGCAGCTACGTATAAGGCCAAACATTGATTACTGGAGAAGTTCCCGAGATGGGAACCATTTGGATGACACCATGGGTTGTCTGTGGTGGAGCTACCAACATCTTGATGAACAGGTCAGACGATGCTTTGCTTACTGCAGTATTTTTCCTCGGAGTCGTCAGTTGGAACAACATGAGTTAGTTAAGCTTTGGGCTGCACAAGGGTTTGCTAGAAGTAGCGATGAAGGGAAGGATTCGGAAGATGTTTGCCAGGGATACTTTGATGAACTAGTGTCAGCCTCATTTCTACAACTTGAAGTAAAGATGGACTCCGATGAAATGGACACTTATAAAGTTCATGATCTGTTGCTTGATTTAGCAGATAAGGTTGCTGGAAGTGATTGTTTCAGAATTGAGAATCAGTGGAAATGGTCAGGAGATGGCTTGATAATGGAAGGATGTGAAAAAGAAGTTCCCCCAGATGTCCGCCATGTTTTTGTTCAGACCTATGGTTCAGAATTGATCATTGAGAAGATATGTAAATTGGACAACCTGCGCACTCTCATCATTGATAGTGCAGAATGGAGAAAACCAGTTGAGGAGAAAGTCCTCAAGAGTCTGTTTGTGAGGCTAAGGAAGTTGCGGGTGCTTATCGTACGGTATCTTCCTTATCAAGGTATGTTGGTAGTCCCAGAAACTATTGGTCAGCTAAGGCATCTACGATATCTTGCTTTTATGGCTAGCTATGGTTCAGACAGCAGGCTGGTTTTACCAGGCACTTTGACCAAGCTTTACCACATGCAGGTTCTAGATTTTGGTAATATTAATGATTTGGTGTTTGACTCGTGTGAAGATATGTTTAGCCTCATCAACTTGCGACACATAATCCGAATGCCGTTTCGGAAACTTCCAAGCATTGGCAGGCTGACATCACTTCGAACGCTCCAAACATTTGAAGTAAGAAAGGAACAAGGGTGCGAGTTAAAGCAACTCAGCGACCTAAACCAGCTTCGTGGCAGACTGGATATCTGGGGCCTCGAAAACGTCGAAAGTCCGCAGGAAGCTCTTGAAGCCAATCTGGCCGATAAAGAAGGACTCAGAACATTGGAACTGAAGTGGAAATATAATTGCAGAGCAGGGTTAAAAGAAAAGGAAGATCAGACAGAGGTACTAGAGGGTCTCTGCCCACCGAAGCATCTCGAATCACTGAGCATACAGTCCTACCATGGTTCGAGATACCCAAGTTGGATGATGGGTAAGCACGATGGTGGCCCAAAGTATCTGACTGTACTCAGCCTCCAGTTTTGCAGCACAGAACTTGGTCCTGAATTTCGTGGGTTTTGCCTTCACCTCCGTTCACTCGATATCCACAGTTGCAGCTGGGATACCTTGCCAGATTACATGGAGCACCTGAGGTCACTGAAGCACCTGACCGTGGATTTCTGCCGGAATATCCGATCGCTTCCAACGCTGCCGCAGTCTCTTGAGCGCTTGAGACTGCATGCATGCAATGAGATGTTGATGAGCTCGTGCAGAACGGTTGGAGATCCCAATTGGGAAAAGCTTCAGCACGTCCCTAGAGCAAATGTTGGAAGTAAATGAAAATCGCGCTCACAATATCTTCCATGACAGGAGATGCTATGATAGTTTCTTAATCTGTTTCCCAAACGGTCAAACACCAGGCTACAGAGTGGAGACGAGAGCCCAAGTAAATGGCGACTCTTCATCATTATTATCAGCGCCTAAGACTCCCTAAAGCGTGGAAGTCGTGTGATCCTAAAACCTGCCTACCAATATACTTGGTCCATCGTATGTCACTGATTTTGTGAGTGAAGTAGTGCTGCTGCGGCCACTGCGTCATCCGCTACATGATTTATACTTGGTCCATTCCATTGTATGTGACTGATTTTGCGACTGAAGTGGTGCTGCTGCGGTCACTGTGTCATCGGCTGGTTTTATTTGTTCCCTCCCTACGGGCGGGGAGGGGCCATATATGGTGTCCTGTAACAATGCTGTGAAACCTTAAACACCAAACCCTTGCGTGTTTACCTTGGTTTGTAATATTATTACACTAGTGATGTTGAACATCAAATTTATTCGTTTCCGATTGGTTTGCAATATTTTCTTCCTTGACCCAAACCCAAAAACATTGCTATGTCTGCCTCTGTCATGTGTTTATCCGATGTGTTTCTTTTTTGATAGGATGTTTATCCGATATACCGATGTGTTGGATTACAATGAACTCTACTAGCGTGTTTATTCAATGTGTTTCTTTTTTTACAGGATGTTTATCCGATATTCCGATGTGTTGGATTACAATGAACTCTACTAGCGTGTTTATCCAATGTGTTTCTTTTTTTACAGGATGTTTATCCGATATTCCGATGTGTTGGATTACAAGGAACTCTACTAGCGTGTTTATCTGATGTGCATTTATGAGCGAGCACGTAAGAACAGAAAGGGCTAGGTGACAGGGCGGCAATTTACGGATCAATCAAATCGACTGAAAAACAAACCTGAAACAGGTCAAAGATTGTTCTCCTTCGAGGAACGAACAGAGTAGAAGCAGAGGGGTTCGTTCTTCTTCTCCATCGTTTAAAAAGTGAACGAACAATTCTACTACTCCTTCCGTTCACTTTTATAAGTCCTTTCAGACAACTCAAATTGAACTGTTTTGCACTATGTCTGAATGTCTACAAGGACTTATAAAAATGAACAGAGGGAGTATTGTACTTTGGTTGCTGATTTTGACCAAACTCGGCAGTTTGATATCAATACGGCAGCAGAGAGAACTAACCAGACGCCAAGGGCCAACACTAAACGAGGCACAGTTTGGTACATTCTGATTGCCCTGCCAATGCTTAAAGCTCAACGAACTAAACGAATGCACACAAAATGACACCAGAATGACACATACTTCAGCCACATTCTTCAGCGAGAATCACCAGAATGACACCAAACAGATATATTGTCCAAGATCATCGAAAACACGTCCACTTTGCAATCAGACCAAAGCATCCGGGATTGTTAAATCTCAGTGGACCGAGACTTAATTAAGTCTTAGTCGATGCTATATTCGTAAGATCTTACGTGAAAATTCATGTATTATTTTTTTTAGAAAAAGTCTCTCTTCTTTTTACGTTCTTTCACTTTATTAAGATTTGGTTAAATTTCAGTCGATTAAGATCTAGCTGTTGAATGTACGTGTACATGATGGACTCAACCGGTACATGAGAAAGTTTCTTGGGCGTGTAGACTAAGAGGTTAGAGGATACTTTATCTCTTGTAACTATAACTCTATCTCTTCTTAGCTTGTCTCTCAAGTTGTAATCTCTTCATGTAAATCCTAACTGTATGCGCATCAGGGAGATGCGCCCCTGTCTATAAACACGTACGGTCTCCGCTCTCGTTGAGGTAAGACACTTTCCGAAATCGCACATGGTAATCAGAGCCTTCCTCCTCCTATCATCTAGTTTTTCCAATCTCCATTAGTGCTAGCCATGTCTTCCTCCGGCGCATCCCAACCAAACCTCAGCAGCCGGGTGACGGAGAAACTCTCCCGCACCAACTACATCCTGTGGCGGACACAGATCACACCGCAGCTGCGAGGTGCCGGTGTCTTCGGCTATGTCGACGGCACCATGCCGGAGCCGGTCAGACTCCTCATCTCCAAGGACAAAGACGGGAAGAAATCGTCTGAGCCCAACCCTCTCCACCCAATTTGGGTCAGGGAGGACCAGCATGTGCTCGGTTACCTACTCAACAACCTCTCGAAGGAGGTGCTCGTCAAGGTGACTGCGGTCACCACGGCGCATGAGCTCTGGGCGGCGCTAGCGGGGATGTTCTCAACAACATCAGGACGGCGCTGGTGAATGCCCAAAAGGGGGACCAATCTATGGTCACCTACTTCGCCCACATGCGTGGCCTCGCTGACGAACTTGCCGCGGCCGGCAAGCCCCTGTGGGACGATGAACTTGTCTCCTACATCCTCCACGGTCTGGATATGGATTACCAGCCCGTCATCTCGACCCTTGATGCTCGAGTCTTGTCAGTCAGCCTCGACGAACTCTTCGCCATGCGTAGCAACTTCGACCAACGCATCGTGCTCTTCCAAGGGACGGGCGGCTTCAAGTCCCCCACGAACGCCGCGTATCACGACCGCAGCGGCTCCTCTCCTCGCCATCGTGGACCACCTCGCAACAAGGGCAAGTCCTCTGGCGGAGGAAACAACGGCGGCTCCAACACCCGTGGCGGCCGATCTAGCAACGCCAAGGGTCGCCGCGGCGGCTCCACCAGGTCACACCCGGATGCCCCATGTTGTCAGATATGTGGCAAGCTTGGGCATACGGCCAAAGATTGCTGGTACCACTATGATGATGATGATGTGGGCTCCTCTCCGGACGAGGACAATGTTGTTGCTGCCGATGGCTCCTACGGGATCGACACCAATTGGTATGTCGATAGCGGCACTACCAACCACATCACCAATGAACTTGAAAAGGTGACCATGAAAGAAAAGTGTCGCGGCAAGGACCAAATCAACACTGCTAGTGGTGAAGGTATGAGTATAAGTCTCATTGGTCACTCATTATTTCATACCCCTCGTCGTAAAATTCATCTTAGGAAAATCTTGCATGTCCCTCGTGCTGATAAAAATCTTCTTTCCGTTCATAGAATTGCTTTTGATAATCATGTATTTCTTGAGTTTCGTCCTTTTTTTTCTTTTTGATCAAGGATTAGGCAGCGAAGAGAATACTCTATTGAGGTAGATGTGTTCGTGGGCTCTACTCGTTGATTTCGGAGCGTAGAAGATCCAATAAACAAGCCTATGGTGTTGTCAAACATTCGTCAACACGGTGGCACGATCGATTAGGACATGCTTCTTTTTCTTTGGTTGAAACTTTACTTAGAAAAAATAAGCTCTTGTTTGTTGGTGAGCGCAATATTGAAACTATTTATGATACTTATCAATGAGCTAAAAGTCATCAATTATCCTATTCCATATCTACTAGTGTTTTTACTACACAATTGCAATTAATCTTTTCTGATGTCACTACTTGAATCATATCATTTGTCGTCCGCGAGGTCATTGACGTCTGCTGACAGACGGCAAAGAAAGCCTTTGACATCAGCTTGCCGAAAACAGACGGCAAAGGTAAGGCAGACGACAAAGGTTCTGTTTGCCATCAGCCTACCCTTTGTCGTCGGTTAGCGGACGGCAAAGATGGGGTAGGCAGACGACGACGGTCACAACGTCGTCGACGGTATGTCTGACAAGGTCGATGTGTTAGTTTTATTGTGAAGATGGATAAGTGAAAGACGGCGACGATAGCCTCTAAGAATGCGTCAAACTAGTGTATGCCCAGACCCGGTATTGCGGCTTGATTGGGGCCTCCAACTTTAGATGTTAGGCATGTGAAGTCTATTTAGTATTCAATTCGGATTTTCAACACCCTTTCGTCAAATGGATAGGAGTAGCAACAGATAGGAGTAGCAACAGCAACACATGTTGTTGACTGTCAAGATAATTGACTGTCAAGATAATGACTCCAAACTTACTGATGTATTACTTTGTAATGTAATAATTACTTTGTAATGTAATAATTAATAAAGTGGATCAGCAACGTATAGCCTAGCAGACCACTTTATATGCACTCCCTCCGTCCCAAAACAATTGACTAAAAAATGACCCACTTTTAAGTACATTATTACTGAGACAAGAGGTTGCCATCGTATGCTTGTAGTATATTCTGATTGCCATCCAAGGCTAAGAGGCTGACTGGACCAAACCAACGCACCCACCTGAAGACGTCGACACCATTCAAACCAGTTTTATAACTCTAATGGGAACTACTATACGACGAGATCAGCAACACATAGTCAAGCAGATCACTCTGTATGTACATTATTACCAAGATCTGGGCTGAATCCAACAGTGAGACACACAATTGTCCAAGATCATGCTAGTACTATACTTCCACCACGTTCTTCAGGGAGCATCACCAGAACGACACCAAACAGAGATATTGCTCGTGTCCACCACATATAGATCGTTGAAAACACATGCAATTGGAAAACAGGCCAAAGCATCAGTACGCATTCTCAGCAGGGCCGTGGTAGTTTCTCCTCCTCAGCTGGGATTCTGCTGCGGGCTGCTGGAGGAAGATCTTGGTAGGATCATGTGGATCGACATACCTGTAAACATGAGAGAGCCTGTGAGTTCACAGCACAACAGGGGGGGTAGCTGGGAGGAGAAGACTCGGAAATGGCAGATCTTGCACTCACGCATGGCGCATCATGTCGTCAACAGGAGTCTGTGCTGCCTGCATGGGGTCCACACGGGGCACAGTAGCAGGCTGGGCTTCAAACTGATTGTAGCGCCGCACTGACGTGATCAGGTTCAGGAAGAGTGGCACAAAGGTACCACACCCACCTTCCTTGAACAAGATCTTGAAGGTGTGGGTCGAGTACAGAGCCCTGTTCTGGGTTTCTGGAACAACCTGGATTGAAACCCACAAGGTTAACATCCTCTGTTCTTCAGGAATGTAGGATGTGCAAGTATTCTCCAGTTCGATCATGAAATGTTCAGCAACAACTCACCGGCTCGACGAATCCAGAAATATTGTTGCAGTGAAATATTGGCTGGTTGAACTTCTCACCGTGCACGTACAACTGCAAACATGTTTGCCATGTCAGAGAATTTTACATTTTGCTCTGAACTCATGATGTGACGAAACAAACAAGCAAGCAACATCCATTGTTCCTTTCACAAATTCACAGGGGATAGGATAGGATAGGACAACTTTCAGGATGCATTTACTCACCAAGGGCATATCAAAGGCAAAGAAGTTTCCGACAGGCTTGGCGGCGACAAACACCATCCTTATGTTAGAAAGGTATATGGTGCCCTTTGTTTTTGCGTGACCACCGGGCGCCCTGAGAACAGGCGAAGCAACCATATGAGAGACTGATGATAGTATCCAGTTAGTTATTTTTGTGCAAAGTAGTGTTCAATTTATAATGAGATAAAATACCAAGCTGAACATAATGAGAAAGCTTTCTAAATGGCTAACAAAATGAATGCATTCCTCATGCAACTCATACACAACGAGATAAATGAGTGCTGCGTTTGGGTTGCGCCTCCGTTCCTAATCCCAAACCGTACAATATGCAGCATTATTTTTCTTCTTGTCACCCAGGCCAGCAGTCCCAACCAAGCGTTCCAAATTATGCAGCGGTGGATACAAGCTATACATACAGGTCAACCACGCATCACCAACCCATCAAGCTTACGAGCTTGCACGTTTGTAACCCTTGAAGAAGACAAGGATGAGCAACGAGCACAGCTAAAAATTCCTTGCAAGGCGACATGCCAGACACTGAACGGCAAAATTCCCCTCTATCTAAAACCAAGGGCTAAACTCAATTCGGGCCGCCCGCGCCACCCGGAATCTCAGACGAGCCAATTCCGAGGAGCTGCTAAATCCATCCTCGAATCGAAGCCAACCAATTCCCCGCCGTTTCTTCGCGTCAAACCCTAACCTAACCACAAAATTGAAATCCCCATCCGGACAGCGCGATCGCTCGCGACGCTAGATCGAAAAAGGAAGAATCAATCTGTCCAGGCGAGGCGAAGGCAACCGGGGTGAGAGGAGGGAGGGGAGGGGTTACGCACGAGGGGATCTTGTCGACGTGGAACTCGACGCCGTCGCGGGCGAGGACGAACATCTCGCCGTGGAAGGGCACGGGCATCCCGTTCCCGAACAGCTGCGGGTTCTCCGCCATCTCCTCCGGCTCCTCTCCGCCCGCCCGCCCGCTGCTCGAGCCTTCCTTCCTTCCTTCCTTCCTTCCTTGCTCCGCCGCGTCGCCGGATGGATCAGGGGGGCGACGAATGGGTTGGGGGCTGGACGCGGTTCCGATTCCCGGGAGGGGGTCTGGCCGTCTGGGTGCCTTGGTGGCGAGGCTTCTCGAAGCGGTCGGGTTGTTTGGTTTCGCTGCGGGTCGGTCGACTATGGGGTTTGCTGGGTTGGGCGGTCGGGTCGGGTCGGGTCGGACGCGTTTATGCGCGAGGGGATCGATCGCGTGCACTGCTCGATCTCTCGGGGGAGGCGCGGGGCGTTCCAGACGCCGCCCGAAGCGTGTGGCCCCATCGCAGACCCGTTCCAGCCAGAAGAAAATGTCGACCAAGGCCTCCAGTGCGTCGTATGGGGTGAATATCTCTACGGGAGTGCTTTGTCATTTTTGTTTTTCAATCAATGTGTATTTCGAATTTTGATTCGAAATTTTTAGGGATTGTAGATTCATGTGATCTGAACATCCACATGTTTTTTGGATATTTTTTTAAAACTTTTAAATGCGCATTTTGGAAATTGGGAGCACCTCACTCCTGTAGCACTGGATGTTCTCCGGCTTCATAGGATAGAAAAATATCACGTACATGAAACAAATATAAAAATAAGATGACATGTATCTCAATTTTTTAAAGAGAAAAGGCATGTCATTTGATGCTTGGGATAAAGTATATTTTTACAAAGTTCAGACTAATGCTTTTTTTTCAAATGTAAAGAATTGGTCTATGTAAACATATGAAGAAAGAATCCATTCCTACAAACCAAAGAGTTTTAAAGAAAAAAAAATCATCCCATGAGATCCTTATCTATTCCTACCAAATTACCGTAAATCAAACAAGACCTAAGGTTTTCTTTTAAGATGATGTTGGTGAAGGGTATTTTCACACTTCAAAACCTCATTTATTCATTTATCATAATGGTTGTTAACAATCACGAGCCTGCATCTAACCAAATATTAGGAGGAGAGAGCATAGCCAAGTTGGCTAGCTCATGTGTTACATCACATGAGTAAACTCTAGAGACACAAAATAACAATCATCAAAAATAGCACTAGTAGCAGAAGATGAGTGCTCATCATGCATATTATCAGAATTGATAGCAATTTTGTTACTACCAAAAATGTGTATCAAAATCTATTCCAAGCATGTTGTTGGGGCCTCTCTCGTGGAGGCATCAGAGCAAAATCTCAGTTTTCTCATTAGTTGTTGCAATAAAAATTTCTTGTTCCATGAAAATACCTACCTTGTAACAAGTCAGCATCCATATTGAGTTTTACATAATCTTTTACCAGTTTCATCGAACCCACGGTTCTAACTTTACTCCTTGGTGAGCAAGCTAGACAAAAATTTGCAACAAGGGCTTTCACAAATAAACAAACCTGAGCAGTAGATTGACATTGTTCACAACGGAGGAATTTCATGAGTTCCCGTCGTAAGGACCAAGTTGTGGTTGCTATAATTTCTTTAAAGCTTGACTGCCCCATTATACAGACCTCTTTATCCAGGATGCTCAATAAGTATCTTAATATAGCTTCACCAGCTCGGTCCACACGACAAGATTTCCTAATGATTTCACCGAAACTTAACAAGGTACATACTGCCAATGTGTTAATTTTTTTATTAAAATCCCCCTGCTCCATCTTTATTAGAAACGAGGAAAACCAGACATGCCTTAAGATGTTTCCAACGGTCAAGCTCAACCAGAGTAGTTGAACCAAATCTACAACCTTAAAGCAAACCAAAAGGAACCTAGCTACAGGTAGCAAGCCAAATGGGGTTCAAGACAGACAAGCCAAGCTACTTCTATTATAGGATCATCGACCGTTCAGCTGGAATGTGCTTTCAGGAATAAGCCTTGGAGTCCCCCTTGGCAGTTCATCTTCTTCTTCTCTACCATGCAATCCTTAGAAGCTTTCCTCTTTTTGGTCCAGCAGCAGGAGACAGTCCCTGCTCAGCTTCGACTGTTGTTCCGAGCATAAGGGCGTCCAGTGATAAAGAAGGTGACTTATTTTTCCCAGAACAATCCGAGTATCCTTCCATACAACCCCCTGAAAACATAGATCATTACACAATGTCCATAAGCTCCAAATGGTAGCAATCCTAGCAATTCCAACAATACTTATTTTGTTATTTCTATTCCATAGGTTAGACATAGCAAAAATATCCACATTCTTATGGAAACCAAAGATATTAGCAACATCAGACAACACACTCTTTGCAACAATGAAATCACACAAAATATGTGTAGCACATTCTTGTTCACAACAAAACAAACAAGACACATCATCTAAATGTTGTCTCTTATGAGATTATCTCTAGTCAAAATCTTATCATTAATACCAAGCCACACAAAAACCAAGTATCTATGTGGAACTTTAATCTTCCATAATTTGTTCCAACCAGGAGTAGAAACTCCATCCTAGTTGATCTGCTTATAAAAAGACTTGGTATTATAGTTATTAGAGGCATCTAACATCCAAACAGGTTGATCAATCCCAGCCCTAGGAATAAAGTTACCAAATTGTCACTTTAAGTGCATTCCACACCTGAACAATCTCAGGACCAACACATCTCCTAAATGTCAGTTCCAAAGTTTAGCCATTCCATACTTGTTTAACAGTACAGTTCTGTTGTTGACACAAGTCAAACAACACCCAAAAGAGAGTTTTAAGAGAACAATCTCCAGCCCATATATCATGCCAAAAGGAAATATTATTGCCATCACCCAAGGTCCATTTATAAAGATGCCTAGCTCCATGACGGGGTTATTATCCCCAGGTAGGACAAAGCAATGGGGTTTCTTCCCCCTTCCGCTTTGAAGAAAAACTACGCGACCGGCTGCCCTCGGCCGGCTGGGACACAACCGGCTCGAGCTGCCGTCGGCTGATGACATGGACGGCTGGTCGAGGAGCCGGCTTGACCCCCGGCCGGCTGGGCACGACCGGCTGCCTCCGGACCGCCTCCTTCATTGACCCCGGGGCGGACATGCAACGTCCCGTCCTTCTGCGCGCGAGTACGAAGACACGACACGACCGTCGTGACGGGCAACACTATGGCCACAGTGGCCACTGACGCACGGGCGCGCATGGCCACAGTCCGGCCATCCAGGCCGTTGACCTCGGCGAGCGCGACCGGGCGGGGAAACAGTGCTGGCACGCCCTCGCCCACTCGATTACTTGCCTCGGCGTGGCTACAGTGCAGCCGGCCGTACCGAAGACTTCGGTCGGCTGGCACTAGACGATGCCTCTCGGGCGACCCGTGCCGCGGCAGGTGGGTGAGGCCAATCGCAGAGCCGGCTGACGCCCCCCCCCCCCCCCCCGCAGGCGACGGGACCGCACAGCCGGTGGACCCTACAAACAATGGGACGGCTCGAGGGGCGGAACCCCCTGGTCAGCCGGAGAGGCTGCCAGCCGGGTCCCCCCACGATTGTACCTTAGAAATATTATAAGTCGGGGGTTGGCCTATAACCCCCCCCCCCCGCCCCGAGCCCCCCATGCAATGGGGACAGACAACTCTCACGCACACACCCCACACGGAACTCTCCTTCCGCTTCATCTCTAGCAACGGAGGAAGACGAGCCGGTTGCTCCTTCTTCCTCCTCTAGACACAGCTCCAGGAGCACCCTTGTAAACATATCAAACCATCCAACTAGACCAAGCAGGACTAGGGGTGTTACCTCCCACGGAGGGCCCTGAACCTGGGTACATCGTGTGTCACTACCGCTTGTGCCCAATCTCGCACCCGGAGCCCGTCGGTGTCCGGTCCCAACCACCTACGATAAGCCTACCCATGACATCTGTCGTGAGAAAACGACGACACTCCAGCTATGGCCCAAGTGAACCCTTTCCAGAATGGAGATCCCACATTTTCTTTACAGCACAATAGGTTAGGTTTCCTTGCTTGAAATTTGTGGTCTACCAAAGTCACCCAATTCTTATCTACGTGAAATAAATATCTCTTAGCCCAAGAAGCAAGTAGTGAGATATTAACTTCCCTAAGATTTGAGATATTCAGACCATCAAATTCCTTCTTCTCGGAGACAAGTCCCCAATTAGCCAAGTGATACTTATGGTTATCTCCCAAATTTCCCCAAAGGAAGTGGGCCATCTATGAAGTAATTGCATTAATTGCCCATTTGGCAAACTTAATAATGGACATCAGATATGTAGGGATGCTAGCAATGCATGCACACAACAAGACCAATTTAGCTTCATAACTATGTAATCTCCCCCTCCATCCACATATTCCTTAATTATTTTGTCAATAATGGGATGAAGGTCCTCTCTTCCCAGTTTTGCAAAGGGCAAAGCACACCAAGATATTTCAGAGGAAAAGAACTTTGTTTACAATGGAAAATCTGGGCCAATATTTTTTAAACTTCTTCCTCAACATTCAGGGTAATCAAATCACATTTATTAAAATTGATATACATGCTAGACAACCTATCAAAACAGGATAACATCCACTTAACATTTCTAGCATTTTCCACAGTAGGCTCCAAAAACAACAATGTATCATCAAAATATTGCAAGTTGATAATGCCATTAGGAATAACATTGGGCTGAACCCCAGCAATAACTCCCTCCCGATAGGTTTTAATAAGCATTTTAGAAAGAAAAAAACATCAACCACCAAATTAAAAAGAATGGGAGACATAGGATCCCCCTGTTTCGGGCCTATCCTACTAACAAACAATGGTCCACTAATGTCATTCAGTCTCACACAGAAAGATCAGTTTTGGATAGTACTTAAAACCCAACTAATCCATTTGTTTTCAAAAAAACCTTGAAGAAATCATTTCCACAAGGAAATCTCAATTAACACTATCATAAGCTTTCTCATAATCTAATTTTAGGATAACCCCAGGCAGCTTAGATTGACGAAGTTGATGCAAAGTTTCATGAGTAGTCACCACACTCTCCAAAATATACCCCCCCCCCCCTAACAAAAGCAGATTGGCAAGAGGAAAGTAAGCTATCACTAATAGGGGAAATCCTATTGGTGATAGCTTTGCTGAAAAAAAATTATAGAACAATTACCCAGATTAATAGGTCTGAATTGTTTCATTATCTTAGCATCGGGTTCCTTCGCAACTAAAGTAATAATGACATAATTAAGTCTACTAATATCTAATATTCCTTCCTCAAAATTTTCTAACCAAATTAATAAAATCATGTTTAATGACATTCCAAAAGGTTTGATAAAAGAGGAAAGAAAGACCATCGGGGCCAGGAGCACCACATGAGTATGATCCCATAATAACATTCTTGATTTCCTCCTCAGAAAATGGGTTTTCAAGCATTTCAACTTCTGCAGGAGTGAGCTTTTCCTGCTCAGACCAGAAGGAGGAATCTAAATAAATATTGTCTTTTTGTTCAAAACCAAATAACTTTTTATAAAAACCAATATCAGCTTCTTGTTCAAGGCCCAATGAGACAAAACAACAATCATCGCTGATGAAGAGAAGTGTAAATAGAAAGGATTTGTTTTGAACTCGCCATGCATGTATTCAGGGAAAAAAATTCCTTGGACATGAACTTGATATAACTTTTGGTTTTATCAGATATCTTTGTTGCGTAATAAAATAATATCATTTGCTAAAAAGAAAAATTGTTTATTCATGTAAAAAAGATTGAGCAACAAATAGTACACAATTTCTATCAATGTGGTACTTTAGTACTGCAGTGCTACTGCCTATTAGAAAGATCATAAGTGCTGCAACAGAAAACAAAACAAAACAAAAAAATAAAATCCAAAAACTACATGATGCAGAAAATGCAGCAGAGAAGTAACAACACATTATTCCATATGTTCTTTTACTTTCTCTAGCTGGATACACCACAACAACAAAAAAAAAACGTAACAGAAGGAACAATTTACAGGCTTCTTGCACAAGCATTAAGCACTCCAACTCTCCAAGGGTGTGCCTACCCACGTGACGACCAGCTCCATTGCAGAATGAATCTCAAAGTGTACCGTCCCTCCTATGGGATCTCATCCTGGTGGTACAGGTACAGGCCGAAACCAAACCGTGCACAGGCCTTACTGAATGCTGCCTCCTCCGCAGCCGCAACAGCGTCGTCGTTACGCCCCTCGTGCACCTTTGCCGTGCCTGTGGCGTCTCTGAAAGCCTATAGCATGCAGTTACGAGTCTTGAGTTGAATTGCAAGAAAATGAGAAGAAGTAAAATGAAGGTTGTTTCAATGAGTCCATAAAGGTTGTTATGATGATCAACTAAATAAAATTGGTACAGAGGGTTCGACTCTCCATGAGTCCATGTATTACTTCACCAATTTCCACTCTATGTTAACTCAAAAAGTTGACATTCAAAAGTTATTAATCGAGAGTATATGCTGGACAGATAGATGCTAGCTAATCTTCTGATAACTCAAAAAGAAAGAAGAGAACATATACCTCTCCATCCGTTCCTTTCAGAATCACTCGATAGACCACGGTCACAGTTCCACTGTTGGAATAAATAACATCACGAACTTCACCACACCAACCTGAAAATATAGTAATCATTGGTCACTTCTCTTTACTCCACCTGGTACTTTCTGTATTTGACGTTTCACATTTGTTTTCCTCCTATTTTACTATGTGGGTATCATCAAGAATTGATGTATGATCAAAGTAGTTCAATTATCCAATCTAATGAGACTCAAAACTTTTAGTAGCTGAAACATGGCACCTTCCCCAAACATGATGTCAGAAGAGTATAATGAGCCATAATTCTGATTCTCTATAACAAACTAATAGGTAAGGCATGGTACAAGCTGGTCATGTGCTCTTGATAAGATGGTATTTCTTGATATGAAGTTTCTGAGGAGACAAGTACATACACCCACATACAGACTTGGGACTAAAGTTCAATTGAAACAAATAGAGAGGAATCTACAAGAAAAGTAATTTTTAATCGCAAGTGGACGTTTGCAATTTTAACGAGAAATCACCTGGTGCGTAAAAGCTCAGCATTCTGTTGGCATGGTACCTGCACAATCAGAGATAAAAAAAAGATTATGTAAGGGGAAAGGTATCAAACTTTGTAAAAAGTAGTCATAGTAGAAATCCAAGTTATGTCAGTACAAATTATTGCCAATGACTGATACTGTATGCCAGTGTTTGTCAGGCTTACTTCCACTGTATCCATTAAAATAAAGTTTCACTGAATCCAAGTAATTCATGCCAGCTTAACAAGGGATATGCAACTACAGCCTTTCTTATCAAAGAAGACTAGCAGTAAGTTAATTATTCCACCTTTCCAACAAATCCAACCCAAGGGGAAAAAAATGCTCAGAAGCAATCATGTTAATGAGTAGACAGAACTCGCTTTAAGATTAGGTGATCCAGATAGCAACAATCTTTTATCAAATGGGAAAGGTAGCTTGTTGGAATGTCTAGCTTAAGAGGTCTTCAGATAGGCTAGACACGCCACTCTTCTGACAAGAGGTAGATGACAAAAGTAACTCATACTTGAGTTGCACTCCACTCTCCTATTAGTTAACCACAGAATAGTTTCATATCATCACTGGCTAAGATAGCTGATATCAAGGTGATTTAATTGATTTGGCATAACTGAAAGCATGCAGACACCACTGTATCATTTTCTCGTTACAAAAAAAGGAGACCGAAATGATGTAATTCAGCTCACAGCTGCGCTCCAATTTTAACAGTCACGGAATTATTACTAACTGTATAATATTCCAGCTAAAAGGACTATGTAAACTTCATTGTTTTATCCGACAAATCTATGATATTTTGAAGGTTGAAAACCAGAGGCCCACAATTCGTTTTGAAAGCAACATAGGCACGGTGGTGTTAAAAAAAGATGATATGACAGCATACACATAACTGCAGCTGTTATCCTTCTACAAAGTCCAAAGTACCAGAATTCTTCCGCTTTTTAGATTAACAGAAGTGTCCAACCTGTCCTTGTCCAAGATGCATAACTTGATCAACAACACCAAATAATTGACCACTGACTTTAATACCTTATCTACCAAACCCTGAAAGTGTAACAGAAGAAAAGTGGCTCAAGTAACCTTCCAATCTAACGGATGTTTCGGACCTACCAACAACGCAAGCAGCAGCCTAAAGTTGCAGGACATTAATAAACTATCTAATCGCAAGTCTGGTCAATCTAGTGCATAAGCTA